>OY856307.1:27067757-29756636 GCA_963693445.1 Agonopterix heracliana | reverse complement strand
AATATATTTTAGTTTTATCTTCTTAGTAAAAAAAACGTTTGAAAATGCTAAACTTTCATTTACTGTAATTCTTTAGCTTGAATACTATTTTTAATAACAGGATGATGTTTAAAAAGTAATGAAATGTTGATGATGTCACTTGTGGGTATCTAGTACAATTTTTCATACAAAGTGCACGATTCAGACATTTGATTAAGAGTTGCTAATTTGACCAGTTGTCTGATCTCCTATCCTGACAGACCTGTTCTCCACCAGACCAGACCTCCACATTCATTACTCTTCATGCATACTTGTGGATTTCGGTTCCATCTGGCCTGGGTCAGGCCTTTTTAAGTACATCGCCAATTTGGTCAGTGTATGAACATCTAGTCCCATTCCAACATTTCCATGTACGCTTGCCTTATAAATTGCTATAGTCAATTGTCTCAGAGTAGTCAATAAAATCGAAGGCCTTGCTCATGTCAAGGAACATCGATAATACAGGAGTACTGTAGTTAATCCTCTTTGTAACAAACATCAGCCAATCAAAACATGTCAGTCGTTGATCTACCCTTTCAAAATCCAAATTGATTTGAGTGCAATATGTCATGTCATCCAACTTAGTAATATAGCTTTTTCCAGAATTTTGGATAAGATGGGATAAATACACATGCCATCCTCATTTCCCCTAAATGCCCCTAATGGGGAAGGAAGGCCTCAAGTGTACTCTAAATCTAAACCAAATCCATTTTTGAGAAAATAGTCATAAGTATGAAAAGAATATCATACTGAAGTATTTTATAATGTATGTATGTAGTATGTAGACAGCCCTGCTTGCTACTCATCAATGTGTGCTAGTAATAACTATGACAGTGAAAGTCTCATTAACATTCTTATTAAATCCTAATGAATAATATTACTCCACAAAACATACTTTTATGAAAAAATAATTGACCATTTGATGTTACATTCTTGAATATTAAATAAAGCAAAAACATATTTCCTGTATGTATCATGAAAATTAATAAATCACGAAACAAGGTAAGAATTATCAATATAGGAAATGATAGAAACATGATATACACAATACATTAGCAGTCAGACATGATTCTTACCTTGTTTCGTGATTTATTAATTTTTAAAGACTGTCTCTTATTCTCAACCTTGAGGTTGTAATGAAGAAATCATTTAGCATTAACAATACTGTAGTATAAGTGTATGTACCAACATTTGTAGGCGCATTTGACAGGTCTAAATCATTGTTCAGCTTGTTTTAAGCCGAGAGCAACTTGGTGTTACATTCTTGTCAAATCTTGTCTGCACCAACCCGCACTGGGCCTGGGTGTTGACATGGGCAGTGAATGAGTTAACAAAAGGTGCACCGATTAGACGTTCATTAATAGATTTCCTCATTAAAACATGGATTACTCTATCCAGTTGTCCCGATGATCTGAAAGGGAGGCAAGATGAGCTGGCTGCGGACAACGTCGCTGTCGCTCGCGCGGCAGCTCTCGCGGTCGCTGGACCCGCGGCATGACTACGAGCCTCAGGCATGCTACAGCTCCTTCTGCAAACACTGGCAGCAGGCGCATGACATCATTGTTAAATCTCAGGTACCTCAAAGTCAAAGTCAAAAGCATTTATTTTACCTCTTATTTAAGATTAAGCTTTATCTAGATCTGTCTTTCGACGTAGATGAACACGAATATGAACGCCCCCAAAGAACATAAAGAGAGGTTAGAAATGCAAAGTAGCGCTTTAGACGGCTGTCGCCACTTGACTTCCCGCTCACGCTGCTACAACTACTCATGCCCTCTTGCTCGCACCACCCGCACACCATAGAAGATATAAAGCCTTGCTCATATCCTTGGTGCGCCTGCCCCGCCAACCCGTCAAACTCAAACTCAAAATAATTTATTCATTATAGGATTCTTTTTAAGCTACTAACGCGTCGGAACGTGTTGTCGCTGTAGAGAAGATGCGGCCAGAAACTCTACAGCATACGTCTCTCTACCTCTCTTTATATGTTCTGTGAACGGACCCAACAGCCGCAGCACCTGCACGACGACGTGCTCGGTGTGGTGAACCACGTGGAGCAGCTGGCCACGCTGCTGGTGCTGGAGGCGCGCGCGCGCGAGATCTCCGCCCCCGCCGCCGCCGCCGCCAGCACCGCCGCGTCCGCCGCCTGCCTCGAGCATCTGCTCTGCGAGAACCTGCTGGACAAACTGTACGAGTGGGCCATCTGCACCGGCAAGTGAGTATTATAAGACGATACGTCAAGCACATAAGCTCCTTTTTAATATGCTGACAGTTTCTTAAAGGGATGCAAATGCCATCAATCTAAATAACTTTCAATATGAAACTAACAGGAAAAAAATTATAGTTGTTAGTACATAATAAATAAATAAATAAATGCAATCCTGCAGACCACATAGCACGCCACTCTTTTCTGTGCCAATGAATGACAATTTCAGACTATAGAAATTATGTCATAAACCACTTTCTAGAAAATCGTGATATAGCCAGTTGTCATGTGACCTAAAATACCCGAGTAATTAAAACAGACTAGCACTATCAGCGGTTATTTGGAAACTGACCTCATAAAACTAACCTATGATCTGATCTGATTCATTACCCGATGCGGAGGTCAGATGGCAGCGTTCGTATTATCAACAACCGATGACTCCAGTAATACCTACTCCAGTAAACATACATCTTGTACTGTGCTGGATTTTTACTGGTAAAGCTGGAAGGCGACGTCATCATCATCAGCCTATCATCCTCCACTGCTGAACATAGGCCTCACCTAACACAAAATGGTCCTCAGATTTCGTCATCAAGTTACTGTCACCCCCGCTACCTGTCAGGTAGTCGCTCCATTGGTCCGAAATGTGTTTTAGAACAGAGTGTCGGTTGTCAGTTCTTCGTTAGATATGTCCATTATCACTTCAGTGTGCGTATTTTCAGAGCTACGTCAACTACTGCGGCCGTAGCCGTAGTATGGCAGCGTGATATGGCGGTATCGCGACTTAGCTCTCTTTCTATTTGCGCACGAACAAACGATATAAATAAAAGGCGCGATATTGGCTCACGACACTAGCGCCCCTAGTGGTGTGGGACCGTCGTGAATGACTTCAAGTAACATGTTAGTTAAAAGTTTGTTATTTTTATAATAAAATAAAGTAAAAACTAAGGAAATTAGCAACATTATCGATATTAAAAATTTTAAAATACCTATTTGCTAGAATCCGCGATATTTGCAGTGCCGATTTTCGTACAAACTTGTATCCCGGTTTTCACACCTTTGGAGATAAAATGTCATAAAACTTTTTTTAGTGAGCACCTAGATGCCAATAGAAACTTCCATGCCAAATTTTAAGTTTGTAGTCTTTACAGTTTTGGAGATTTCGTGTTGAGTTAGTGTGTGAATGTGTTGTTCAGTAGTGGACGATGACGAGCTGATGATGATGATGAGCTTACTTCGAAAAATTACTCTTATTTTAAATCTAAACTATTAGAGTTGAACTACACATGGCCGCACGCGATCGCATTTTTCCGTCGCTCCATCCTTTTCTGTCACTCAGGAACGTCATTTGCTAGAGCATATAAGATAGACGGAACGCGATCGCACGCGGCGTGCTGTTCTGTGCTGTTCCGTTCCGTCTATCTTATATGCTCTAGCAAATGACGTTCCTGAGTGACCGAAAAGGATGGAGCGACGGAAAAATGCGATCGCGTGTGGCCATGTGTAGTACAACCCTTATAAAACTGTAACTAAAGTGTGTCTGTACATTGAAGATATTTACAAAAAAAAGATTACGATATGGTTTTTAAGAATCCCTGACTCGAAATCAACCTTTTTTAGAAATTGTGTCCGTCTGTTTGTTTGTTTGTTTGTTCGCGCATCACGCAAAAACTACTGAACCGATTTTGATGCAATATTTTTTGTTTGATAGCTTATGATCTGACTTAAAATCTGGTATATACTTTGTGCGGACGAAGTCGCGGGTAAACACTAGTAATATATAAAAGGCAAAATACAAAGTTAATGTCTCTGTGGTTGTAATGTCAATTCGAAGTAACATAATTAAATTACTATCGGGTGCTAGTACCTATATTGTTATTTATATAACTCGCGCATCTATCCATAAAGTTTCCTGTATGACTCATTTCAAAACGAATAATTCTCTGTAGACATTAACTTTGCATATTCACTATGTTCTGTTTCAAATAACAATATAATTTTAACACCTTCGTAACTGGGACACGAAGTTTTGTAGACTTTCTAACGGCGCCTAAGATTGTATATGAAACTAGAGTTAACCCGCGACTTCGTTCGCACAAATTATATACCAATTTTTAAGTCAGATCATAAGCTATCAAACAAAAAAAGTTTCATCAAAATCGGTTCAGAAATTTTTGCGTGATGCTGTTACAAACCTACAAACAAACAAACAAACAGACGGACAAAAAATTCTCAAAAATGTTGATTTGCAGTCAGGGATCCTAAAAACCATATCATAATCTTTTTCATGCAAATATCTTCAGTGTATAGACACACATATATGTTACAGTTTTATAATAGTTTAGATTGTGCATCTAAATGTCAGTTATTGCGATAATTTCCGCGTTAAGCCGCAGTTGGATCATTACATTACAGTTGTCCCAAAAACTGATAAATAATAAATCAACGTCAGAGATCGAAGAAAGATCTAGAATATAGCTTCATAATTAATTATTATCCATTGTAGATAAGCTATTTAATGAAACTGTTATTAAGAACGTTTATCGGTAATATTGCCGAATCCGATATGGATTATGTTATATGTTGTGGCGAAATGGTTGATCGCTTATCTTTTTATTATATTAAATACTAACATTCGTTGATTAGTACTTAATTATAAAAAGAGTAAGAGATAAATATATGAGAATATTCCAAAAAAAATTATTTTATCGACAGATTTCATGCAATTTATTAATTTATAATTGGTGAAAAGGTAACCAGGCAGCGCACGTCAGAGTGCAAAACCATAGGTTCGAATCCCGGTCCGGTCATGGTACTGTGTCGTGGTTGTCTAGTTTCCAAAACAAAAAGCCTTCAGTTTACAATCAAATCGATATAATATGTGCCTGTGGGCGTTATTACTATGTTGGTACATTAAAGAAAGATGCACGGGTCCACTGGGACCCTGGGAATCGATTTCTCGATCTCGAACAAGTTGTTTTAAAATTGACTGAATTCTATCTATGTCATCTTGCCTCAGCCGCCTGCTCCTCGCGTTGATCTAAATAGTAACGATCGTCTGCGTTTCATTGTAACTGCCATAGCTATAATTGGAATGGATTGTAAGGGACAGGAAAACTTAAAATGCAAATAATATTAAATTAAATAAATAACATTATTAATTTACGCGCCTTTTACCACCGACTTCCTCCGCACATGTTATAAACCAGATTTTTTATCAAATTATGAGCTTTCAAACAAACAAGTTTCGACAAAATCGGTTCAGTCATTTTTGCGTGATTCCCGAACAAACAGACCGACAAAAAATCCAAAAATTGCAACTGTAACTTCTGTTACAGTTTTATAATAGGTAGGTAGTTAAGATGTAGGTAGATTCTTCTCTCAAAATGTTTACCGAAGAAGCAGAATGTAACAAAAGATGACTGACGCGCGCATGCTCTGTGGTTTAACAACAGATAAACAAAGATATCGTATAACATCGATTGCTGTGAAGGAATTGTTTATGCAATCAACAACGAGTCGATCATTGGCTTCTAATGAGTTGATCTTACTATTAGTGCTATTGTATTGTATGGTATATGACACTGCTGTTCCATCATCCGAGACTCTCATTATTATTGTTTCTAAAATATTTCTAATAAAACGGTTTACGAGACCAATAAATTCGCGATAATAAATTCTGCTATTCTACAACTGCAAACCTACTCGACCCAAATGTATGGGAGAACAATGTCTTTTTCTCGGTTTCGATGATAGTCCCGTAGAGAAAATTATTCAGTTTGAAGGTCTGATCATCCCCTTAAAAAACTGTTAGCATAATTATAATATTAAGAATAATCTTTAAAAGTATTTGTATTTTAATATTAGTCGTTATAGCCTGAATGATCTTAACTTCAGGGCAAATGCCTCCTTTCACTAATAATGGTGAGATCCCTCCCTCTCGTGGGCATTACTCGGCCACGCGGGCACAATGCGGATGGCTTTCGCCGCACGAAGACCCTCCGTTCCGTTCCATCCTTTTCCGTTCCGTCCCATCCCGTTCCGTTAGCTCACCAGCCAGCAGTACTGTAGGTCAACACCCTGCTTTCGGGCAAGGTCTATGTTGAGATGGGACCTATTTGCTGCTGTAGCATACAATAAATTACATGTTTGTTCTGTTGATGTTTCCTTGTTATGTTATTTTGTAAACTTGTGAACTGTATTATTTATGTGTGTGTTACTTGTGCAAATAAATGATTTATCTATCTATCTATCTATCTACCATGAGTTTTCACCGTACTTTACTACTCTAGTTGCGTCACCAATTTTATATTGAATTTCGTACGGCGCTCCTAGTGGTTACGTTGAGAACCAATTTCTGTCATACGAATTGGCGACGTAACTACAGTAGTAAAGTACAGGGAAAACTCAAACCCTGTTGTAAGGACGCAAGGACGACAGCTACGAGCATAAAGGTATTATACCTTACAGGAATAAACGAACTGACATGAGTTGTCAAATGAAACCGTTTTTGGACGTTTTCAGGAGACTATTCGCAGGCAAAAATTCGAATACAGTCTATAATTCTGAGTCTAACGTGAAATCGTGGATAAATTAATGAAGTAGTGTCAGTATATTTCACAAAATTATCTACGATTTCTATAGAAGAAGGTGGCGGAACGAAATCGATAGCTTGTTGAAGAGCGCAAATCCGGGACGCATGGAGGGAACGTAGGGAGGCCTTTGCCCAACAACGGGACATTGACGGCTGATATAACAATAATAAAATGGCAATAATGTGTTCTCGCGAACTGCTCCTAAAGCTTCCCGTCATAGCTTTGTATGCAAAACTTTATTACTTAATTTTTTTTTTTCAGATACGAGAATGCAGTCAGATTGGAGCAGCTCAAGTTGTTCGGAAATCTGATCAGCCATTACAGTTCTCAGGTATAGTATATTATCACTAAACTCAGTTATCAGGGGGCAGGAATCAATTCAAAGATTAACCACAATTGTGTTTATATTTCTTCGATATAGCTTCTATTAATAATGTATCGTTTTAATGTGGCAGGTGATCGCAGCGGAGCCGTTCCTCCGACCATTGCTGAAGCTGCTCAGTGGGTTCAGGAATGAACTGCCTCCTCCGCACCTTGAAAGTAAGTGCTTATTGCTATATCTTTTAATATTCGCTATGTGGAAGAACGAGGCATGATGCTCTTTTATTTATGAGTTATGTATATAATTTAACTTTTTCCCTCGACTTCGTTTGCATTGATTTTAAAAAAGTATCCTATGTGTCAATCCAGAACTAATTCTATGTGTGTGCCAAATTTCATCCAAATCCGTTTATGCGTAATTGAGTGACAGACATTTAAACTTTCACAATCATAATGTTAGTAAGATTCCTAATTCGTGATTGTGTGGATTGTTTGCGGACTGTTTCAGGCCTCGTGATTTGCTCGTTTGAAACTCGATACATATTGTGTGATTGTGTATATTATTACTGGAAATCATTCATAAGAATCATAAGCCGTGTTTAATCCCTTTTTGTGTACAGTTTATTTTTTTTTATATTATACAGTTTTGTAGAAATTACAATTAATTCTGTGAGACGAAAATATCTTTATTGCCACTGTAGCTATATCGGCTTTCATTAATTATGTACTATGCGAAAGACCGCGCGAAGTGGGAATGAAAAATAAGGACATCGGACCCTGGGTTCCCAAGAGAAACCGCGGTACATATCCGAGAATATCACTATGATGACGGTTTGTAATTTTGCGAAGCAAATTTCTTCTTCATGCTAATCACTTGAAAACTTCTATTCTCGCTTACATATAAGGCTAAACTGCTGTCACATTAATAATATATTTAGCAAGCTGGAGGTGGGAATGGGCTGGTCATATACAACCGATGGGTACTACAGGTTCTTGAATGTATGTAGACCACGAACTTGCAGGCGTAGTGTGTGACGCTCCGGTGCTGGGCCGATGACCTGAGACAGGTAGCGGGGAGTGACTGGATGAGGAAGGACGATGATAGAGCAATCGTGGTGCGCCTTTTTGGAAGAGGTCTGTGTTCAGCAGTGGACGATGACTGGCTGAAGTCCTGACTAACCCCCTGGATAAAACTCTGACCAGTCCTTGCGACGGTTTGAAATCTATGCACATTTTTACTGATGACTGCTTTGCGAAAATACATTTTTTTACAATATTAATGCGCTAATTATTTTAAACTTGTTATAATTAAAGCTCAAATTATACGCGAAAGTATTGCCCAAATAAATACATCTCTTTTTGAAATAACATTGTAATCATTACTGAAAAATTGATCCATAATGCTATGAATACAACAGGGTGTTACAGAAAGGTGCAGCTATTTTTAAAGAGGTGATTCAGACTATCAAATGATCTCACTTGAACAACTTTTACTATGGAGCCATGGAGTAAGAGGAGATAGCATATCGGCTTGTTTCTATAGAAAATTATGTCGCCGACAAAGGGGGTGAGGGGAGACAAAAAGCATTAGGGGAGCGTGTAATTTCTCTATGGTATACAACAATCGCAGTACAAACTAGATGAGGTCATGCCCAGTTGGTGGTTACTGTGCACACTTTACACCATCTCTACCAAGAGGAGCGTGTAATTTCTCTATGTATGGAGCCAACATCGAAATCGCGAAAGATTCTAGACTTTTTAGTATTATAATGTATTTTTTATATCAGCTGTTTGCGAATTACTTTAGTATCTAAGTCGGTGAAGTGATAGCCATTGACTGACTTCTAACAAGATGAAAGCGCTGCTAAACCCCTGAGCTTGACTTTAACCTCCATGTTTCATCATCATCTCAGCCGATGGAAGTCCACTGCTGGACATAGTCCTCCCCCAAGGATCGCCACAACAAATTAAATATCTTATATTTTTATTCTATCTCTGACTACCTCCTCGGGGAATAAAGTCGTGAGCATACGCAGGCAAATAAATTAAACCGCCATCGTGAACTTATACATTTCAATGTGAAATGACAAGTAATAGCAGTAGCGAGTGTTTGTATAGATTATTGTCTCGATCGCACGGTATTGCTCTACCGAACACAATGTTGCAATAAAAGCTGTTAATATCAATCATCATCATCATCGTCTTCTATACGTCCTCACTGCTGGCACAAAGACTTACCCTGCTGAGTTAAGGGCTGGCGGCCAAGATTGAAATTTTATTAATTTCTGCTCGTGAGAAAGAGACGTTTTACATTGTAGAGTACATTGTAGTTTGAAGTAGACATTGTGCGAAGTGGACCTTTTGCGAACGGTTGACATTTTGCGAAATCGTCATTTTGCGCCCAAGCCATATTAACAAGAATGTATGGAATACAAATTAGGACTTTCATTTTAATCGTATCCAGGAATCCTCTCAATTCTTTCCTTTGCCGAAGATACCATTACAGATCTCACATAAGTTCATAAACTCACGAGTACTAGTTTGATCCAGGATGGGATCGAACCGCGCCCTGTATGGAAGACTATTAGCCAGCTTAGCTACATGAACACCACAGCACTTTAAGCATTAACAACGCCGTGTGGTGTTTTGAAGGTTTTGAATTAAAGCAAAGTCTATCCATAGGTGTGCCAAGGCGACTAATTATTTCAGAAATTGTCAACATCTCTGATGCAACGCTTTCCCTGATCGTGGCGATTTCCCGTCCCATCAGATTCGGGGGGGTATGGACGATAGACTGCATCTGTGTTTATTACGCACTCTCGTTCTCTACGATTTTATGACTACCTAACCTAACCTCGGCCTTCCTCGAGTCGCCTCAAGCTAACGGTCTCAAACAATAACTCGATTCGGGAAACGAATGCCCGGTAGAAGATGGACTTCTTACCTTAAGAACCTGTGTGAATGGTTTGATATAAACACTGATCACGGATGCTGTCTTTAGGGTCCAAATAGCTCTAGTAATGATAGCCAATCTCCGATAGAAGATCTAAGAAGAAGAATGTACAATAGTAAAGATGTACGTTTGTTATAATTGCAGGTCAACTGGTGATAGTTCTCAACCAGCTGTGCGTTGCTCTGATGCAGAACATGAAGTTCATCGACCTGTTCTTCTTGATGACGCAGACGCAGGAAGGTTCCCAGGCTGAGTTAGTTTAGCTTTTATTTAAATTAAAATATTACCAACTCCATGCTGCAGCTAACTCATTTGCATCTCCTTAAATCTCCTAAAACCATAAAAACTCGGAAACTAAAGTACTTCGTCGGTTACATTATGAGAAGTGAAAACTCCAACTTCAGATTTTTCTGCAGGGGACAATATAGGCACTATATACGATTACCTATTCTGTGATATAGGGAAACAAATTAAATTCAACATGTATTAAATGATTATCATTTTTAGTATGAGTTGTAAGGAAGTCAAACTTCTGCACTATAGTAGTATTTATTCTGTGGTAGTACTGCTATAGATAATGTGTTCTTAGGTTCATAATAGTGCGGTTGCTGCTGTCGTCGGTGCACCGGGAGGGCAGCACCGGGTCTGCCGCTCGCGACGCGCTGCTCCTCTGCGCCAAGATGTCTGCCAGGCGCCCGCAGCTCGCAGAGTGCATGCTAGCCGGCAACACTTGTGTCGTGCTAGCTACCGGTACGTTACATTACCTTATATTCTTCAACTAGGCTCCATATTGGCTCAAATAAAGTTAATTAAGGGCTCCCACACATAACTGCGACGTCGCATCGCATCGCAAGTATCTGCGATGCGCTGCGCGCAATAATAAGTCATGCATAAGTCATCGTAATAAGTCGTCGAGCGCTGGCAGATATTTGCGATGCAATGCGACGTCGCATTTATGTTAAGGGTTCTAGACTAAGAGATAAGTGTACTTTTCGCAACCATCAGCAGCAAGGCTGATTCAGTGTTTATGTGGTGTAGAGCATCTCTGTGATGGGGATGGACCAGGTCTGCCTGCATAACTTCAGTCGGTTTAGGAGTTACAGACGTTTAAAGGTCTGGAAAAAAATTACGAACAGCTGCAGGGCTGATCGTATGATATTATTGTAGTATGCACTCTAGCTATGCGAAAAGTACAAAAACTGACATGAACTGCCAGTCGGTTTAGGAGATACAGCCGTTCAAAGGTCAGACCTTTCAACGTCAGTAACTCCGAAACCGACTGATGAACCATGTCAGTTTTTGTACTGTTCACATGGCTACAATGCATACTACAATAATATCATACGATCAGCCCTGCAGCTGTTCGTAATTTTTTTCCAGACCTTTAAACGTCTGTAACTCCTAAACCGACTGAAGTTATGCAGGCAGACCTGGTCAATCCTCATCACAGAGATGCTCTACACCACATAAACACCGAATCAGCCTTGCAGCTGATGGTTGCAAAAAGTACACTTATCTCTTATAATATTCCGTCCCCAAAGGTTGCAAACGATATCTTATTAGAGCGCTGTATCTTTTGAACCTTAATATCTATAAGGTTGACCGAGAATATATGCGTTATTCCGGTGTAATTTGTTTTAACATATGAATCGGGCAGCTAAAGTAGTATCAGGTTTATAAGTCTTACCGATGTATCTGCGCTTTTGACAAATTGTAATAGCGCACGAAACTATATTGACCCATCAGGATGAATCTTCAATCCCTTGCCACTGTTGGAAAATTGTTTTTGCGCCTTTTCGCTGCTATCCGAGTTTGCACCATTTGATTACTAAATAACTTCGTGTTTTAACGGAGACTCGGGTCTGTTCTGCGAAAACAAAGATGACGAACGGAACTATTTTCCTGGTCGTACTGTACCCTATTATTGTTAACGCCTACCTACCACATGGAAGGAATAAATGGTAAGTACCTACCTAAGTGAATGTTGTTGTTGGTGCAGGTCTTAGCGGCTTGTACTCGCTGCTGCCGCGCACGCTGCACAGCAGGGTGCACCGGCTGATGCCCGACGATGTCAACCAGGTCCACAAGCTGATCCTGTTCATCGACTCGTTGGAGTTCTGCAACGCCGTCGCACAAGTAACGTATCTTGCCATAAACGTTACACAACCATTGAGGCTTATTTACTCACCATCTCGCCAGCTTTGGTAATAAGCATCACATTGCTTTAATAATAATAATAATAATAATTTTCTTTATTTGCAGGCAAAAAACCCATATTTGTATACAATACACTGTCAAATGTTATATTAAATTTAAAATAAGTAGGTACAATGTAAAAATAAAAATAAATATAAAAAGATTTGTTAAAAACATTTAAGTACTTAATACATTTAACTACAGTCACAATCTCAAAAAATACGTCCTTACTCTACTTTCGATTCTCGCTCCGATGAACAGACAGCCAATATTTGAAAATGGGACTATCTAGCCCACTGCTGACCGCCCGCAATATGCTGTTACTAGAGCAGCACAGTCTGTCCCAGAACGAGGCTATACGTGCCCTCATCACAGCGAAAAAGTCAGGCACTCCCGCTCCGGCAAACATACTCGACGCGCTACAGTATCGTGGCAGTCGCATGAGGGTACGAAAAGCATCATTGTATTGCACCCTCATGGTACTGTAAGACTTACGTTTAAAATTGACCCAGAGTTGGCAGGTGTAGAAACATTGACAGTACGCATTAAACAGTGTCAATTTTACTTCATCGCTACACCTACCGAATCTGCGCGCGAGCATGTTGCACCGGACCGACAGTGCCCTTCTCTCCCGCTCTATGTCCTGATCGTCAGACAAATCTGGTGTAAGAATGTGGCCCAAGTATTTAAACGTCTGCACAACCCGAACTGCCGAACCATTCAACCAGACTTTGGGTACATTCTCCGGACCCCTTCCCGCACTAAAAATCATTAGTTCTGTTTTGGTAACATTGTATTTCAGTCCGTGAGACTTTAGTGAGGCTTTGAAAATAACTTGCTTTGTCGTTTTTCTGAGTAACATAAAAAACATAAGTAAGATTGAAAAATGTTTTTTTTTTTTTTTGGAAATCCAATTAGCTAGTAATTGTTAGCATGAAAGTGGTATGTATAGGTGTCAATCAATCAATCATTTAACAAACTTTTAAGTGTTATTATTTTAATACTTTTTATTTCAAGTAACATTATCAACTCATAATTTTGTTATAAAATTCAAGATCAATGTAATAAATAATGTATTCTAATGTTAGTAGTTGTACACAGGGTCGGGTATGCTATTTAATAATTAATTCTGAATTAATTATTAAATAGCATATCCGAAATAATAATTCATTGTAAATATGTCGTCAGTCGATTCATCGATTTGCGAAACGAGATAATTCCTTAATCGCTGTTTGAATAGTTGTAAGCTTGTGCTAGTAACAACTAACAAAGTATCGAGCTCCTTTTGGTCTGAAATAACTCTCAAACTGAAACATCTCTCCGTAAGAGAATCAAAAAAAGTAATCTTCAACTGGCTAAAGACTCTGGACTACGATAGCACTGAATCCATAATACCCTCATGAAATAGTATCATAACCATAATCCTAACCTAATTTCATCAAAGGTTCAACCTTACCTACTTATCTATAAATCCTCCCTTCACCTCTCACCAATATCACCATGTTAATCATCAGTTATTCGTATATTATATTTGAATTTTTTATTATCTATTATGTACTACTATATAGTCATAAGTGTGTAGACATTTATTATTAAGATAACCACCAAGTACTACCCAGTTACTTGTACGCAGCCCAATTGTCAAAGAAACAAATTGTAATTGGTTCCTCAAGTTTCAAGCCTTGCCTGTATTGAAGACCCCTGGTAACAGTCGATGTACATTTCACCCAAATTGATAAAGTTAATCTGTATTTAGTTATGTATTAATATTAAGTTCGTTGTTTAATTTAATTTAGTTTTAGTTCGAAATGTACCTCTACCTACTCTGAAGAGAAATAAATAATTTTCATTTTTTTTTTCATTTTCATAAAGTATTTTAAGTGTATTAAATTAACAGAGAAAATGTATGTTTTTGCAGGTAGCCCACCCGTCCATAAAGAAGCACCTCCTAGACCTGCTGTACCAGGGCTTCCTGGTGCCGGTGATGGGGCCGGCGCTGTTGCAGGTGAGTCATGTCTGCGTACGGAGGTAGCGGGGAGTGTGCCTGTCGGGTGTGCTGTGTGACTCATCTTGCGACGGCAATCACCTACGTTGGCGTAGCGTGTCCGTGCGCTCCAATATTTGACCAAAAGTTTTTTTACTAATTTCCTTTATCTATATCTAAAAAGAGAACCAAGTAGTTCAGTCCTCGTGCGATAGCGTAACAAATAAAACTTATCAAATTAATATCAACCTTATTTTCATTAGTCTTATTAACATATGATATGATCGAATCTTCATAAAACTCTCAAAGCTATTTAGTTTGAGGATATTATATCCTCAAAAAACCAAGGTTTCAGTATATATTCTCTTAAAAATTGGTGGACAATTCAAGCAAATACGCGATCACGCTACGCCAAGTGTAGTGGCATCAACATATTATTGTTTCATACGTTTTAACCTATGAACTGCTCAGATCTACGTGGCGATCAATTGATTTTCTAATGTGTTTAAACTTGGGGCAGTCGAATGTTAGATGCAGATCTGATAAAGATTGAGATCCGGACGCCATTGCCACTAGGTCTTCCTTTAACTCTCTTCAATAAAATCTAATATAAATTCGTTCCTGCGTCATTACTCATTAGTTATTATAGTGATTAATTTACGCACAAATGCAAGTTACTGTTTACGTTTGAAGATTCTTACTAACATTCTCTAATTAATTTTCCTATAATGAAATACTTTAGCATCAAAACTGTGAGTAATATTCGACTAACAATTAAGCATTTCTTTCAGCAATGGCAGGTGGGACACTAACTACAGATTTGTATAAAAATTAATTATTTTTGCACAAGTTCAAGTAGCCGGAGTCGTTTGAGCGCTAATCTGAAATGAACCTTAATCACTTTAAGATATAACACTGGATCAATATTTTCTTTGTTTTATAAAAGTACACCGTGTTTTTATCAGGGTCCCGTAGTCGAACAAGGAATCCTTAGAGTTTCGTCATCGTCCTTATATCGTGTCATTATAATGTATATGCGTTTTATTGGGGCCATAGGAATTTTATCTATTACCCCAATAATATTCGGTACATATTCCACTTTATTCACCTGGGTGATCAGATCAGGGCGACTAATTACAGCTTTTTCCCACACAACGCCTTCAGCGACGCGTTGGCAACGCGGCGTGGGAAAACGCTTTAAGTGTTCTTTGTTCACCAACAGAGAAAACCATCCTGATGATTAAAATTGACTTGACATCAAAATAATTCTTGTATTCCCTTATCAGTTATCGCACATGGGAAAAAACTCATCCTGGGACCTATTTCATAAATATGACAGTAGTAATTTACAATGACATATTTTGTTAAAAGCTTTAAACAATATTGTGTCCAATTCTCAGTAATGTATCGCAAATTATCACTGTAAATTACAATTGTCATGTTTATGGAATAAGCCCCTGGTGATCACCATCAGCTTGTTTTATGATATACTTTAAGGCATACTTATACAGGGTGCAACAAAACACCCTAGTAATACTTGAGGGGTGCTTCAGCCCATGAAACTCGAACAACTTTCACTATGGAGCCAACTTCGAAAAAGCAAAAAAAAATCGGCTGCCCCATACAAAACCGCTGTACCGACTCGACTAAAATGAATGGGACATTTGATATTTTTTTCGCGATTTCGAAGTTGGCACCATAGTGAAAGTTGTTCAGTTTCATGGGCTGAAGCACCCCCTCAAGTATAACTAGGGTGTTTTGTTACCCCCGTATGTCTTTTTAGACAACTATCTTAATACGTTGATGGACAGTGAACGGACATCTAGTTCGTGTCCTGCTTACTGTCGGCCAACGGGTTAAGAACATATTGGTGGTAGTTTCGTGCAAAATTTCTCGGCCGCTCTGAACTAAATGATAATCACATTACCCCTCTCCACTTTAGTTTAAATTGATTATAATAAATGAATTTACTGAGCGTATCATTATGTCAATCAAACAGAACATGGGCTTACACACTATACTATAGGGTCGTCCTTAATATGCTGACGGCTTTTTGAGAAGATCAGACCACCAAACTGAACAACTTTTTTCTATGCTACAATCGAGAGGTGATAGCAGATTTTTATCGCAATTTCGACTTTGGTTCCATACATATAGTTGTTCAGTTTGATGCTCTGATCATCCTGTTAAAAAACCGCCAGCATATCAAGTTGGACCCTGTATATTATAGGCCATACATTACGCATACTTCAAAGCGGCCAAGAAACATTAAGCGAGCTATACAAGTGTGTAATCGACAGTGGGCTTTCATTGCACGCACGGGATTGGCTAGCACATCGTGGTGTGGTTCACGCCAACACAGCGGTTTAGTGACAGTACGCTACGACAACGCTTCGCATTCTAGGGTACTAAGCAAATCAATATCTGAAGCATTCGCTTTGAAACAAGAGCCGGTGCACACCTGTCGAATCGCAGCAAAGAACATTTTTCACTGCCAAACCATTATAGACTTTGCTTGCGTTAAAATAACATCTAAAATCAATCAACACACCTTTCGCCTCAAGTACCTTCGAGACTAGTAGTTATGTATTTCAACGCAAGGAAAATCGATAATGATTTGGCAGTGAAATAGTTCTGCGCTGTGCTTCGCCAGGTGTGCGCTGTGGCCCCCAGAATACTCCGGCAGCGGGCAAATATTTAATTTTACGTCAAAAATAAGAATGTACATGACCTTACTGATGAGCTGTCAAGCAAATTTCACTCGAGCCTTTTTGAGAACGGCATGTAAATAAAAAAGATACTAGAAACAAAAAAGATAATTGGAAAAATCTAAGGGTAATATTGCATTAGAATTCAAAAAACACTATGTATACATTATTTATTTATTTATTTTTTTTACTGTAGTATTAACTTATAGTCAAATTACGATATTCTGCTATTTTTATTTTCATTCAATAACAATTAAAAATATCCAAAGTGTAACAAAACACCATAGTAATATTTAAAATTTTAACTTTAGACCATAACACTGAACAACTTTCACCAACATAAAGAAAAAAAAGAAAAATTTCTGTTGTTTCATACGGAACTGCAGTCCTTCTCGACTCAAATGTATGGGGAGATTTTTTCTTTTTTTTCCAACCTTGCCCCCATAGTGAAAGTTGTTCAGTTTGATGGTCTAACCACTCCTTTAAATATTATTAGGTTGTTTTGTTTTGTAACTCACCCTTTACAACACAATGCAATTACTGAGTGAAATTATTCAACGGCCATCTTAGGACATGCATGCATTCTTATTTTTAACAAATTTTAATTAATGTACCTATTAAATATAATTCAGATATTTGTTTTTGCTTCGTACCTGTGCAACACTGATGTTTTATAGTTCTTTGAACAATAATGGTAAGTCAAACGCATTCAATTTATTATTCATCCGGTGTCGGTCATATTTGCTATCAGTTGGAGTTTTTTTTTGGGTGGTATTTGAATTTATTTGACTAGTATGTAGGAATTTTATTTAAAAACCAGGAATTTATTGAATTACTTATATCGGTCATTTATATTTTTGTTTGGTTATTATCTTTATATAATTTATATTAGTTTTTATTACAATTTTCGTGGTGTTAATCATTAGGTTCATTTTTCTTGGTAAAAAAAAATGTATTAATTATTGGGCTGTTTAAAAAGACATAAAGGTGATCCTAGATTTTTTTTTATTGTGATTGATTATTTCAATCGTTGATCTTATCATATGCTTACACCTAGGAAGAAGTATCAGCTTACACAAACTTATTCAGGATTGTCAGAAGAGAATTGCAATAACTACCAAGTATCTTTTCAAGCATGCTATTTTAGCGAGGCTGTAACGTATTAAAGGTTACATGATAGTGTAAGCGGTGATTAATGGCCAGCCTGTCACTCAGAAAACACTGCAAAGGAATCTTTATCACCTAGTCACCGACACCCACTGAAAGAAACGGGGTGGTCCATTCTAAGCCGGAACCACACAACATTTAATAACCAACATATTTTATAAGGACTATAAAACAAAACTGTCACTCAACCGCTACCAAAGCAAGCATCGTAAGCCCACTAATATCGCACGATCGGTAGACGAAAGCCGGCCCGTTGCAGAGTGGTGCGCCGGAGCAGGCGGCGGCGACCGCCTACCTGGAGCTGGTGCTGCGCTGCGCCACCAAGTGCGGCCTCCTGAGGGCCGTGCTGCACTTCCTCTTCGAGTACGAGTACGACGGCGTCAGGGTGGTCGACGTGCTGCTAGGGAGGCTGGACGGCGCCGGCGATTCACAGGTCCGCTATCTGTGTTGCTTGATCTGCTTAGACCATAGTAATTCTACTAAAAAACTTTTCTGACACGGTCGACGAGGTAGCATTAAATCCGTAGGTAGGATTTTATTCCATTAGGTACTTTAGATTCTGATTTTGACTGTTAAAACCTACGAATAAGAGAATGTATAGAAGTATAAATGAAGCTCAAAAAGTGGCACCAAAAAAATTGTAACGCGTTCTAAATTTGTTCTTTAAAAATTGTAACTAGCCGCCAAAACTCATACAAAATGTCATTTTTCATTGGGTGCCAAAAATGATTTCGATTTTGTTTAGAGTTACTCTTCCATATTTATTCTTATTCGTAGGTTAAAACTCATGAAATATTTTTTCTTGTGAACACCACGCGAATAGTTTGAAGCTATTGTTTCGCAATTATAGGCTGCTGTCGTTTAGTGATAATAAAATTGTAAATAATATGTGAATGCACTTGACCATTTGATCTTGTACCTTAGCAGACAGGAATGCTATCTCCCATGCTTACCTCTTGTTAAGTTTTCCCATTTCTATGAAGTCACAGCTAATAAGTGTCCAAGGTTGCACTCGTGGTGATGTGATTTGCTCGTCATTATTAGATTTGATGCTTGCTGATTGCCCAGACGCATAAAGAGAGCCTCCCCATATGACGTTAAGAACTTTCTTCGTGCACCCTTATATTCTTGTACTTATATGAAACCAAAACGCATATTCATATACCTAAACCTTTCCAGCTATCGCTCGTCTCACTAGCCCTAATGGAGACCCTAATAGACCTGAACTGTGAAGACGTGATGATTGAGCTAGTGTTCAAATACCTGCTGAACGGCCACCACCTGATGGTGACCCACCGCCATCAGATATCAGACCCCGAGCCTTACAAGGACGCGGCGGTGGCCTTCCTCGGTCTGACGCCGCGGTGCTGCGCCAGGCCTCTGGGGAAGACCAGGGAGTGGGTGGATGAACTGGCGCTGAGTGGGAGGAGGCTGCTGGACTTCAAGAGGGAGGAGGAGAGGGTTAACGGCCATGGAGATATTGCTATGAGTAATCTTGTCCAGGAAGTTAAGTTTAATTATAGGGTAAGTGTTTGTGTTTTTTTTTTTTTTGGTCTGATAGCTTGAACCTGCCTGCTGAAGTGAGGGTCACAGGTTCAATATTTGTATCATCATCATCATCATCTCAGCCATGGACGTCCACTGCTGGACATAGGCCTCTCCCAAGGATCGCCATAACGACCGGTCCTGCGCTGCCCTCATCCAACGGGTTCCCGAATATTTGTATGGTGAATGCGAATGTTCCCAAGTCATGGATGCTATTTTTATATGTTTTTTATCGTTGTCATCATGATACAAATCCAAGATAGTATCTGGTGCTTAATAATTTGTGTGAAAATTTAATCCATGCGTTTGTGTGTCCAAGATATTCATAAAGCTGGAGGAAAGAAAAAAAAATTTCAACACCCTATGACCCCTGATAAGGTTTTTCAATTGTAGTTTTCGGGGTGATTAGAAATTTTGTTAGAATCACAGGCTACTTTTTCAAATTACTGCTGCACTTCTAGCAACGTTTTAAGATTTGGATGGGATGGTAGGTTGTGTCACGTGGTTAGCCCTTTGCCCACCAACACCACACGGCTCAATAAAACGTATCCCGCAGTTACTTCATACCTACAAGCACGGGATGAAATGGGGTGGTCCGAAGCCGGAACCAGACGGAACCTATCAAAAATTAAGCCTGTTTCATTTATTGCAGAATCCAAACGAAACTCTGTTCGGTAACTACCACGCGTACCTCTGTGACGCGCGGTTCGAGGTCGTCTCCCGGACTATAGCATGCGCCAGTTGGACCTCCAAATACGAAAGCGTCACCCCCAACAAGAAGGAAACCAACAACAACTCCACCAAAGAAACGAAAGAGATACCCAATATAGAAGTCCACACGAAAGAGCAGGACAGCCTTATATCCATCTGCACCAGCGGCTACGAAACTCTTAAAACCAGTGACACATCAGAAAAAGAACCCCACAGTTTAACTTCTCTTAACGTAGAAGAAGAAACGAAGGAACAGACTAGTGATGGGAAAGAGCTCGATAGTTTGACGTCGATAGGAGAGAGTAGCGATTACGATAGCTTCCGGTATAAGGAGGCAGATGATGACGCGTTCGCGGAGGATTCTTTCAGGAGGAGCTTCAGGAAGGAGAGGGCGAGGGAATACGAGGAGGTGCCTCTAGTAAGGAGCTGGAGGGCTAGAGCTGAATCTATTATCGGTAAGAGTTGTGTGGGAAACAGTGCGATCTACTGTTAAAGAAAAACCAAGGATTACCATAAAAATGATAATAGGTGGATAGTAGGCTCGACCCCACCACCTGCCGAGCAAGCCTCGGATTGGGTCGCTTTCTAGTTTTATTAGGTTACCTTCCCGCCAGACTTACTGAATTTTGCAATCTCTTTCGTCTTTAAGGGGACGTAAATGACGTAATTTACATTCTTTAATTTGATTTAGACAGTACAATATGTGTAAACGTATATATATAGGGTCCTTCTTAATATGCTGACACTTTTTTAAGGGGATGGCCAGACCGTCAAACTGAACATCTTTCTCTATGGGACCAACGTCGAAATCACGAAAAAAAATCGGCTGTCCCATACAAAACTGCCAACCTACTCGAGCCAATTGTATGGGACAGCAGATTTTTTTTTCGCGATTTCGATCGTGCCATAGAGAAAGTTGTTCAGTTTGATGGTCTGATCATTCCCTGAAAAAAGTGTCAGTAGCATATTAAGTTGGACCCTGTATATGATTTTTAACACTACCAGCTTTTCGGTAAAATTAAACACCGTGAGAAAACCTACATCGTCCAGGGTGTAACAAAACACCCTAGTAATACTTAAGAGGGAGGGAGCTTCAGACCGTCAAACTGAACAACTTTCACTATGGAGCCAACATCGAAAAGGCAAAAATAAAATTAGCTGTCCCATACATTTGGGACACCCTATATATTCACATCACATCAAGTTTGACGCTTTATTTGTATGTAGGTATTTACTATTTTTACGATAAAGCTAAAAATGATTACGTAAGGATGTTTGACCTTGATTCCCTTAAATGTTTTTTTTTATTTGTTAGCCAATCCGCCATATATTCTGTGAAGTTCAACCAGCTACCTATTACGGTTCAAAAGTATCCTGAGGGATTCTTCTTTTCTCAATAGCGACGGGTTTACTACTTTCTTAAGTCTAAACTATTATAAAACTGTAACTGAAGTGTGTCTGTACATTGAAGATATTTACAAAAAAGATTACGATATGGTTTTTAGGTATCCCCGAATCGAAATCAACCTTGTTTCAAAATTATATCTGTCTGTTTGTCTGTTTGTTTGTGTGTGTGTTTGTTTGTTCGCGCATCACGCAAAAACTACTGAACCGATTTTGATGAAATTTTTTTTGTTATATATCTTATGATCTGACTTAAAATCTGGTATATAATTTGTGCGGACGAAGTCGCGGGAAAACACTAGTACCTAATAAAGTCGTAATCGTATTATAGGAACCTAACAATATATTCTGTTGCAGGTCCACTGCTAAGCAGCCTGCTGAAGAAAGTGGCGGCCCTCCTGGAGTCGGAGGTGGTGGTGAACTGCTGGGTGACGAGCGTGGTCTCCAAGCTGACGGCGCTGCCGACGCCGCTGCTCACCTCGCTGCTGCTCTGCCCCAACTTCGTGCTCCAGCCCAACGTACCCTCCTTATTTCAAGTTAGTTATACACTCGCCAGCAATGAATCCGGTTCACCAACATAAACCACAACATCTTGGAAACCATAAGTCTATCACTTTATCCCATGGATTTAAATCATAAAGGATGCCACTCTTCCTTACAAGCATTGAAACAAGAAAATTGGCCATGGCGCTCGGTAATATTCAATCTTCTTTCGTACTTCTCCGTCGTCAAAGAAAATTTACCGTCGTCAATATTTCCAATTTTAGGTGTGTCCCTTTCTATCCAATGACGTAACAACGAAAAATGAGTGACGTTGGATAAGAAAGGGACAAAGTTAACATCGCAAAAAATCGATCGATTTTATGTAGTCAAATCTAACGGGTGCGCGCGCCTAACTGCATTCCCTTGCTCGAGTTCTCTCACTTTTCCCTCAAGTGTGAGGGGGGGTGAGGTATCTGAAGTCATAGGGGGGCGGGGAGTGGCCGTTCTGTATATAGAACTATATACCAAACCTATTCTGGGACAGGGTCCAACTTAATATGCTGAAAGTTTTTTAAGAGAATGATCGACCATAAACCTGAACAACTTCTCTACGGGACCAACCTCGAAATCGAGAAAAAAATATCAGCTGTCCTCTACGAATAAGAGAATGTATAGAAGTATAAATGAAGCTCAAAAAGTGGCACCAAAAAAATTGTAACGCGTTCTAAATTTGTTCTTTAAAAATTGTAACTCGCCGCCAAAACTCATACAAAATGTCATTTTTCATGGGGTGCCAAAAATGATTTCGATTTTGTTTGGAGTTATTCTTCCATATTTATTCTCTTATTCGTAGGCTGTCCTATACGTTTGGCTCGAGTAGGTTTGCAGTTTTGTATGCAACAGCTAATTTTTATTTCGCGATTTTGATGTTGGTGCCATAGAGAAAGTTGTTCAGTTTGATGGTCTGGACCTTACAGTCCCTATTTGTCGGAAAAGTGACCTATTCTCCAAATTAGCATTTCAGACCGCCTATCCTCTTATTGTATCCATGGTGTGCCACACGTACCATATGAATAGAAGTGTAAATAAGGAAGTCTTGTGTAGATCTTGAGCAAGCTGAAGGAGGAGGTGGACGAGCTGACGGGCGGGCTGGACAACGCGGGCGAGCTGGTCGACAAGGCGCGCGTGTTCCTCATACAGCGCGAGATGGCGCTGGCCAAGAGTCGCGGCCCTAACACCGACGATGGTGAGAACACATTGCGTCTATTGACCGTTACTACTCAAACATGTGTGTTGATTACCCATACAGGGTGTTAGTGTAGGGACACACCTGCGGAACGTTCGGCGCCGAACGTTCGGTTGAATTCGCGCGCAACGTTTTTCCCTATACCGGCGACACACCAGTGGCACTGGTAGGTACTACACAAATATTGAAACGATGAATTCAGACAATCGAACTGTACAACTTTCGCATCACTATAGAGCCAACCAACCAACAAAAAATCTGCACCAGAAAAAATACACTCACAGTATTCAATTTATTGTAGATTAAGTAAATCCTTTTATAAATCGTGATATTAATTGCAAATAATTTTGCTAAGAAATTATATAAAGCACACATAGTAAGAAGGACTTGCTAGAACATACGAGCTGGCAAGCACACATTCAAGTATATTGTTGTAACGGCATGCAGCCATTCAAAAATTTCAAAACCATAGTAATGCTCAGTTGCAGAAACGCTCATTAGAGTTAATCTTTCTTGCTGTCACTTTTTGTCTTGTTAACGTAAGAAAAGCTAGCAAGAGATTTCATGGAGGATTAAGGGTTGAACTGGGTGTCACGTTGCAGGAATTGACCCGAGCACACGTCTCGCGTGGTTTTCGCGCGTCGCGTTTTTGCCTGCCACGAGGCTCCGCAATCCTCAATCTCTTCTTGTTCTTGAACAAAAACAATCCCTGAGATTGGGATAGATACTCCCATAAATTACACTTGAGACTGGCGGAAATGCGGTGCTACGCACAAGCAAAAAGCCATTAATTATAAATAAAAATAAAAAAAGGGTTGAACTACACAAATGGCCGCACGCGATCGCCTTTTTCCGTCGCTCCATCCTTTTCTGTCACTCAGGAACGTCATTTGCTAGAGCATATAAGACAGACGGAACGGAACAGCACGCCGCGTGCGATCGCGTTCCGTCTATCTTATATGCTCTAGCAAATGACGTTCCTGAGTGACAGAAAAGGATGGAGCGACGGAAAAATACGATCGCGTGCGGCCTTGTGTAGTTCAAACCTAAGTCTATTTTAGGCTTCAGTTATTTCTTAGAGAAATTATATCTGCCTTTTTTCTACGTGTTACAATATAACAAAATGAATGTTACGGTGCGTGTGGTCAGGGCCGGGCGCGCACGCGGAGCACAGGCCCGACGAGACGTTCAGGCGGGTGGAGTCCAAGCGCCGCACGCTCTCCGCCAGCATCTCCAACATGTTCGCCAGGCGACTCTCCTCCTGTGAGTTACACTATCTCTATACTTCTTACCTTATTCTATTCCATGATATATGAAAGTGAATGAAGGAAGGTGTTATCTACAGGGTCCACATTAATATGCTGATATTTTTTTAAGGGTATGATCAGACCATCAAACTGAACAACTTGTCTATGGCACCAACATCGATATCTACACATATACATTTGGCTCGAGTAAGTTCGCAATTTTGTATGAAACAACGATTTTTTTTTTCGCGATTTCGATGTTGGTGCCATAGAAACATTTGTTCAGTTTGACGGTCTAGACAGCCCTTAAAAAAGTGTCAGCATATTAAGAAGGACCCTATAGGAACGTGAATGAGGTAAGGTGTTATGGTGACGGCCCGACAGCACAGTCTGTAGTGAACCTGCCTGCTGTGCCGAGGGTCGCGGGTTCGAATCCCGTAAGGGACAAATATTTGTATGATGAATATTTGTACCCGAGTCATGGATGTTTGTATCTATATAATATATATTCTGGAACTTTAAATGTGACTAGATAATTTGTGTGACAATGTCCAAGATATTTATTATTATTATTTAATAGTTTTGTTCCAAAAAGCTATAACACCGCGGTTTTGATCGACCGATCGATCAGGGGCTTTATTTTTAAACGAACGCCGAACCTAAAATTGATATATTTACAAATAAAACCTTCAAAAGTACATTTTTCATGTGGCATGAATTATGCTTATGACTATATTCCTCCATAGTTCATAGTTGAAGAACTTTCATTGTGACAAGAAGACGTTTATCAACATCACAAATTTCCATTCCAGCATCACCGTCCCAGCAGAACTCGACCCAACAAAACAACAACGCTAGTCCGCAAAAACGTCTCATATTCACCCAAGAGTCCTACTGGAACCAGTCTATAACCCTTCGCTCCATCCTCAACGCCGTCATATTAGACGAGTGGGTGAAGGAGCTGGCTGCATTATGCGAAGAGCACGCCCTGAGACTGTCAGCAGAAAACTACGAAGACGACACGTATCTACGAACGGTTACGTTATGACTCAAAGCCTCGGGCGGTGTCAGGAGATGTCGTACGTACTCGTGCGTGTCCGAACGTTCCAGCGACACGGTCGTGTGATCACAGGCTGTTTATGTTAAGCCTTCAGTCGGTGCAGCGGTGGTACTGACGCTGCGGATTTACGTGTTAGTTCTTTCTGTTCTGTAATAGTGCACTGCTTATACCCTCTGTCCACCCTTTTCAGACTGACATTGACATATATATTATTTCATAACGTGATTAATTTGCAACTGATAAATTATCCAGGTAAATGCAATGGGTAAAAGTACAAACGATATTTTATCTATATTCATGTAAAAAAAACTAATAATAAAAACACTACGCTGGCCAAAGCCGTGAAAGGTTATTATAATTATAAAGCAAGCCTTTTTTTAAATTATGTTAAATAAAAAGAAATGAACGAACACACGAGAGCAGAGCTAGTATCAACGCTGGACCACGATGTTGTAAATAGTAGGTATAATTCTAGCCAGTTTAATTATTAGTTAATTATTAAGATCGAATTAATTATTTGAACAATTTTAAGATATGATTTAACTGTAAATTTAGATTTAAGTTTAGTTTAAGATTTAACTATACAATTTTAGGAAGTACTATTTCGATTATATTATTTTCTAAATCACTTTAATGAAAAAAGTAAGTAATAATGAATAAAAACTGTTTCGAAAACAATAAAAATCTTTATCCACATTACAACAGTAGACTCGGTTATTCTTCGACCGTCCAGCCCCGTGCGTGACTTAACGAATTCTAATCCATATAAAACTAGGGATTATTTTATATTGTTCTCGCTGCGCCCTCCTGTCCCGTCGCCGTTGTAATATAGATAACGCTTATGGCTGTAGAAATCGAAACGTTTATTGTATTTGCAAAAACGTCATAAATGTTGCGTCTCAAAGTCCCAAAGTCCCAAAAATATTTTACAAGGCCATTTGCTATTTACAAGAAATAGTTTTTATGTGTGAAAATATTAAAATGGACTGGGTATAGCAGAGATTTATAATAGGTTGGAAGAACAGGGATGTACTCGCCGTTTTGTGAGTGGACCCAGGAAATGAGTAAACTGATAGATAATTTGCTTGAAGCGAATATACAGAAGTAGCCTTTGGCACTTTGATCTGTTGAGCGGAAACCGAATAAAAGAACTGAGCGGTTGAGTATAGTTTATCTTAATAGCAACTGACATAATTTATTTTAAATTTGTATTTAATATGTTCCGTCACAAACATTGACTGTTATGAAAATTATCTTATTTTTACAATTTAATAAAAAATATTATATCATGGGTTTTAAACATTCGGGTCCAATGACAATATTAAGAGTCTATCCCTGGCCTGACAATCAATCACAGAAATGTGAAATAGGTGACATTTACTTAAACAGAAGGGTGACTGAATTAATTAAATAAATTGCTAGGGTAGTGGACCTGGTTGTGGGCACGTTGATGTCGAATGCCTTATCAAATGTGTTGATTGTGTGGAAAGTTTGATGGAATGTAATAATAGGTTACCGCTAATCGTGCTCTTCGTGTGCATAGCTCAAACTGTTTGATTGTTAAATTATCTATGATTGTTAATTAATGGTTTGACCTGGTTATTAAAAAAACTTGCCATATCTTGAAAAGTCACAAGAATTCACTAAATCTTGTTGCACCGGATCTAAACGTCAATTATCATATTAATTTAGTATTTCTGTCTTTGAAAATGCATTTATTTTACTCCATCGCTTGGTTCATTATCTGAAAAAACCTTTAAAATTATACGTGAAGTAATTCTGACAGATTTGACTACATTTTATTGAATAGTAGTCTTTTACAAAGTCGCGATAATTATTTGTTTATGTGTGAATCTAATCTGTGTTCACATCATAAAAGATTGTTAATAGCTGGTCAAGATTTAACATCTTAGCCATAAAACGTGACGCTATTTCGACACTGAATGTACCTGCATATATTTACAATGTGTAAAAATGTTCCGACCACTAATTATTGTGTTACAATATTAGAGCACAACTATTTTTGATACTTAAAATTATAAATGCGTAATTGTATTGTGACCACAACTAGTACATTTACCCTACTTAATATTTTGTTCGTTGAATACAAGGTGTAAAGCATATTATGAAGAAAAGATTTAAAAATCGTTTTCCCAGAATCAATAAAATAATATCGTAACATATGAATATTCTTTATTGAACTGGTTATTATATTCTTATCATAATAATAATAATAACTGAACAACATTGAATATGTGGCTTTGTGAAATAACGTAAAAACCATTGGCTTTAATATAATTTGGCCGCGTTTTATTTGACAGATTTTGTACATACGGATTTCAGGTTATTCGTCCATTTTGTTAACACCTTGTATTATTATGTCACCCTTTGTATTATTATGTACCTTTGTAAATAGTTTTATAGTTATGTTTAGTAGTTTCAATTAATTATTTAATTAACAAGATTGCCATGAACGTAATTTTGAACTGTGATTTTTATAATGTTCAAAAAATCTAATTGGATACTATTTTATTGATTATGTATGAATATTATTATTAACAATTTGAAACAATATTTTGATATTCCTGACTGTGTGGTTTTAAATGATTTTATTATTTATATTATTTACTTGGATAAAACCAAAAAGGGAAGATTTAGAAAGTTCACGAATTAATTGCGGAGTTGAACAATTTGTACCGTACGGTATCGCATATTTATAATTATGTATAGGCGTAATTAAATTTTTGTGACTCACGCTCAGTTGCAGAAACGCTCATTAGAGTTAATCCTCCATTAAATCTCTTGCTAGCTTTTACTACGTCAACAAGACAAAAAGTGACAGCAAGAGATTTAATGGAGGATTAACTCTAATGAGCGTCTCTGCAACTGAACGTAAGTTTAGCTCAATTGCGCTACGTTTTCCTCCTTTGGTTTCATCTAAGATTATTTGTTTTAATTACTAACACTCGCATATTTTATCTCGGTTCTTAGATTTTATTTTATCACAATATTTGTTATCATTTGAGTATTACGTCTTAGAATAATTTATTTGATATATTTGCATTCATTTTATTCAATTTGTGTATTAAAATGTTTTGAATATTTTTATTGTTAGGAAGAGTGTTATTATCGTATGACGATTAGTATGTGTTTTGTTTTTTTTTAAATTAATATTTCGTGTGCCTAGATGTGACACCGTGTAGCTGCAAAAAATAACTGGTTCAGTTTACCTATTCACCGTTTCGGTTGACCTATTCACCGGTTTAGTTGACCTATTCACCAGTTCGGTTCACCTATTATTGGTTCGGTTGACCTACTGGAGCGCTTCGTGGTCCCTGGCGACGCCACAGCCACAGCGAAGAGGCCACAGCTTCTCCATTGCCCGCAGTAAATAAAAATAAGCTGCAATACTGCAGAATAATACTGTTCATAAAATTATTTGCAGTTCCATGACACTGGAAGCAACGGTACCTCCTAGTTGGTTTATCATACGGGCTTGGAAATACGTGATAAATGATAACGCTAGAACGAACCATAATATATTTATGTAACGTTCTGAATTAAATAGTTACAATTTTATAATATTGTAGTTGCAAGGCGTTACATCTAGGCTGACGATTGATTTTATTTGTATGATTGAAAGAGGTAGCAAGATGCAATAATAGTTAGCGCTTCGATTATATGCTACGTTTATACGTTGAACCATGATGTGCTACGTATTAGAGGCGACAAGCGGCGGGTGTTGAATTGCGGCCGCACTTGAATGGGACAGCGCAGCGTTAGGCTGCGTTTCCACCAGAGATGTGCGAGGTAGCGAGGCGCTGAGCGAGGAAACAATCCGCCAATAGCGAGCTCGCTCGATCACGTCATTGGGAAATTGAAGCACTCTCGTTGGCCGATTTTTTCCACGCTCACCGCCTCGCTACTTCGCACATCTCTTGTGAAAACGCAGCCTGATGAAGTCGAGTGTCTCCTCTAGTACCTATTATATAATAGCTCAATGTGTCTTTATAAGATATTTTAAAGAGATGCAATTTTCCAAGCCGTCCTAATGTCGCGTGAAATTACTAAAATTTAACTAATTCATTTTGAACATGTAATTATTAAATAATTTAAACTAATGGAAATGTCACGCGTGCGTAGAGCTTTTCTGACTGCAATGCCAATGAAGACACTTAGGGTTGAACTACATCACACAGCACCGCATCGCATCTTTCCGTCGCTCCATCCTTTTCGGTCACTCAGGAACGTCATTTGTGAGAGCATATAAGATAGACGGAACTCGGCTGCGCACGACGGCACGGCGTTCCTGAGTGACAGAAAAGGATGCAGCGACGGAAAGATGTGGGACGTATATATGTCGACGATTTTGACTGAACTGTTTTGCGATTTCTACGGTTATTATAGTGCCTAGCTTTTCGGGAAGAGGACTTTGGTTGAAAACCACTGTACACACGGCGACACATCAAGCTATACAAAACCAACATAAGCTTGAGATGCGACACTGTACCTTTTTTTTATTTGTCGCCGTGTGTACCTATATAAAATGACGGTGCGTTTATATGTTTGTAATAACTACCAGATCCGTCCACAGAATGTTGAAGTAACATGTGCAGTCGATCGCTCTGTTTAGACCTTTTTGTTTTGCAGAATGTACGAGTATCTCTAATAATTTACAATCGCGTCAATCAAGCATGTATCCAGTCTTTTCGGGGGGACATCCATCAGTAATTTATAAAAAAAATGTGAAATAAATCTCAACTATCTCAACTCACTCTCTAATCTCTACTCTCTGGATACGTGCGTGAATATTGAATTTAAAATATTTTTAGCAGCATAGTCACTAGCGCCACAGGTGAGATTTCGTGATACGACTCGGAGCTAATAGAGTGGCGCTAGGGACACTACCATGTTCAGAAACATATTTTATACAGAATGTATTTTTTCTAGAATTTTATTAACTCTTTATCTAACTTTGACTACGTACCCTAACCCTCTAAAACCTAAACCATAGTGTAACTATAAAAAATAATAGTGGCGAAGCTCCGTGGTCGTGGCAAGTCAATCGAGCGCGATGTGTGGAGGGAGGAGCGCGTTCCAGCCGGGCCCTCTCTGCCTACACGCGTACCCTCAAAGCGATGTCTTTACCTATTGAAAAGAGCTAAAGTCTAAAAATTTATAAGTATGCACAACTTTTTGATTTTGTAGAAAGTTAATTTTATAGCTGTTCTGATGAATGTTTTAATAAAGAAAGTTAAATTGAATCCCGAATTTTGGTTTTCTTTTTCCTTTGATAGGATATATCATACATATACCCGTTTTCTACTATGATAAACTCCCGAGTGTAATTTTTGCGAGGCCGCAGGCCAAGCCGATTACAAAGCTAAGGCTGAGCCACGCGTAGGAGCGAAGCTCCGAAGCATCCCCCCCCCCCCCCCCCCCTGGAACCTGGTGGACCTGGTCTCCAGGGTCAATCTGCCGCCAAGCGAGCCACAGGCCGAGCCGAGCACGAGGCTAAAGGCCGAGCTACGCGTAGGAGCGAAGCTCCGAAGCGTCCCCCCTGGAACCTGGTGAGTGGTCTCCGGGGTCAATCTGCAGAACCCTAAAAAGGTGCGGTATGGTATGTCTGGACCAAGAAGTTTAAAAGTCTAGTTCAAAAATGAGGGCGCTGCATGGATCAGAGGTTTCTTCTTGGGGCTGTCTCTAGCAAGAACGTCAAAATCAAGCATAACCTGGCAACACCACCATACTAAAATGATTAGTTCCTCAAACCACAAACTATCATAATCATAGACGAAATTTTTTTCGCTTTCTACTTTCTACGATCATAATTATAACATTAATGTCGACCATCGATTCTAATTCATTGATGTCGACTTTATAGACAGACTGAACCATACTGCTTTGAAAATTTATGATTTTAGACAATACTTACCTAAGCTTCCTTCATTTTATACATAGACCAAGAACATGTTTTATCTTTTCCCACTACGATTTTCATTACTTTAGTGTACACACGGCGACAGGTCACGTTACCCTGTTTGGACTTTGAACTATTAGAAGTTGAACAGGTTTCACAACTGGCTATCTCGCTCTAGATTTCTTGTCTCCATCTTTCAAAATCTATGAGTTGAACGCTCCGAATCGTGCAAGAGGGTGCGGTATGTTGTTGTTGTTTCGTTTACAGCGCTGGCAGCCGCGTCTATGCAGGCTCTCTACCGCACTATTTTGTGTTTTATACGTAGTGTAGTTATGTGAATATAGGGTGCGTAATAGGATGTGTCGGTCGCCGTGTGTAAAATATTGTATTTCGATATGGTAAGGACAAGAATATTATATATTCCATACAAAATCTTTGGTATGAGCTTCGTTCCCTTAATTTTGAAACAAAAAAGAAGCAAATCAACTGTCAATGTCAAAAGACTGTCAGTGTCAACCAGCCAGTGATGCCAACTTAGCAACTTTGTAGCTAGATCTAGCAATTTTTGGAGGTCTGGCAGCTACAAATTTGTAAAACTTGTAGCTAAACTTTTTGGCTACTTTTTCTAGCAACTTTTGGGACTGAGAGTTTTTGTAGCCAGAGCCATAAAAATTAACGAATATGGAGCGATAAATAATGCCAAAGTATAAAAAAATAGCTACATATTCGATATTCTTTTACTTTCACTCCCTCGAGTAGGTACCTAGAATATTTCACTCCGGTTCTTAAATTTGTTGTTGTAATGAAAGCAGTTGGAAACACTGTCTAATTTTGTCTTTACAACCGTTTACAGTTTCAATAATGTTTTTTAACCATTAAAATTTTGAGAAATTGAAGAAATTTCAAAGTATTCGCGTTGTTTTAATCGATTTTGATGTTTAGCTACTTCTAGCAACTTTTATGGGATAGAAAATTGAGCAATCTAGCAACTTTTTGTGAACTACTTAGCTACAGCCCTGAGGTAGCAGTTGGCAACACTGCAACCAGCCAGCTGTCACGCACGCACGGTTCTTTTTCCCTTCTCATTATTTTGTGATTCGTGATAAATGCACTCTGTCTGCAACGTATTTCCCGGACGTAAAATTGTTGCGTCACGCATAATGCGGAAATCACTTATTTAATTAAAACTCATTTGCAACCCGACCGATTTTAAACTCATGCCCCTTTCTCCGTGCGTTCTACTCGTGTAAAATGTCGTCGTTCATAAACCACAGGAACGAGAGTACTGTAAATATAGACGAAGCTTGCACAAAGGACAACGTTACGTACTACAAGATATTAGTTAAAGTAGGTTCAGTGCAGTGGAACGTGTGGCATCGGTACAGCGACTTCGCGGAGCTGCACGAGCGGCTTGTCGCCGACCACGGGGTCGCCAGGGACCTGGTGCCGCCCAAGAAGGTCATCGGCAACAAGACGCCCAAGTTCGTGGAACAGCGCCGCGACGCCCTCGGCGAATACCTCAAGAATGTGTTCAATTACTTGAAACTGACAATGCCCTGCGAATTCGCGCACTTCCTTGACTTTCACTTGTACGACATCCTCTTCCTCCTGCAAGATTTAGCGAAGAAATTGTACTTGGAAGGCGATAAAATGCTGCTGAATGAGAAGGCGCACAAGTTTAGTCCCTTGGAGGTTTGTAGAATCAACATTGGTACATAAATAAATATCTTGGACATTGTCACAAATCATCTAGTCACATTTAAAGTACCAGAATCTGGCTTGGACTTGTATTACAATAACTAGATGATATCAAATACATATTATGGACAAATATTCATGAGTCGAGTACAAATATTAATATTCATCTTACAAATATTTGTCCCTTTTGGGATTTGAACCCGCGACCCTAGGCACAGCAGGCAGGGTCACTGCTGACTGAGCTATTGGGCGTTCATTAGTTCACAGCACTGTCCAAAGGTGGTCAGGCAGGGCTTAATTGTAGTCCTTCAATAGGCAAAGACGGACAATATGGCCCACACCACATCCTACAATCCTGACCCACACTCCCACTTCATCCACATTCATACATCTTAATATGATGCAGCACTACTTATCTTTTCTGGTATGATTTACTCTAATTAATTAATGGCCTGATAGCTCAGTATGTAGTGAACCTGCCTGCTGTGTTGAGGGTTTGAATCCCATAAAGGATATATTTGTTTGATGAATATGAATATTTGTACTTAACCTTTCGTATGCGCAACCGTGCCCCTTCTTCGAACGTCTACGTGCGGGAAACGGTAGGTTTTGAAAGCAAATTTTCTTATTTTTTTCTATGGAGAGTGATTGGTTCTTCGATTCTCTATGGTTCATTCATTCATTAGGTGTACAAAAAACACAACTTTACACCTTATTACCATGTATTTGGGTCTAAATTTCAATGATTTTCGTTCAAATCCCATTGGTGCAGATCAGCTCCCTAGCAGTTAGCGTACATCGAGCAGATCTGCTACTAAGCATACGAAAGGTTAAATCATGGATGTTTATATTGATATATGTATTCATATTGTTGTCTAGACATCATAATACAAGTCCAGGCTAGATTCTGGTACTTTAAATGTATCTAGTGTAAGCAAGTATACTTTGTGCGACAATGTACAGGATACAAACGATGCTCACAGGCACATTATTGTGATTCCAAAGTAAAACTACAAAGTAAAGGCTTTCATTATACAGGTGTTAGGAAACATATCATTAAGCTTTAAACCACATACTTAGACAACACTACAAACATTCTAACTCATGACTTCTGGTTTGTAATTGTTACAACTACACACTTAAAAGATGGGCGATAGTTGAAGCAATGCTTCTGAAGATCTGGCACCAAATCGCGAGAATGTAAAACAGAAGTTCATTCCTTATCTCAGTTCTAATGACATTGTAATTCAGTTGATATTCAACTGTGCTGAATTTTATATCATGCTAAATTTGACTTATTTACTATTGATTGACAGCCAGAAACGTCGGAGTCATCTGTCGAACTGACAAACGATTAGCGCGAATGTGTAAAAAGCAATTGGTCCCCTGGACTCCTGTAAAGAATCATGCTTGTAAGATTACACATAATATATTTTCAGCTGCATGCGATAAGTGAAAGACTGAAAATGGCCTGCCCACCGTCCGAAAGACTCGACCAAATGTATGACTTTAGCCACATCCTGGACTTCTGCTCGCAACTACGTGCACTGAGCATCGAGGGAAGCTACGAGAACCTCGGGACCAGCAATATTGTGCCCAACGATTTAAAATTTGACCTCGTGCCTTTCAAGTCTTTGGTAGATCTGAAGATATTGGGAGTGCCCATGGCCTGCATCCAGAGCGTTGGTAAGTGAGCTGGTTGAAATATGTCTAGGAGGGTTATCAACTGTATGGGAGAGAGCTTGCAACTCATTCACAAGGCGACGACGGCGGCGAGGAATCACTTGGCCTTTCCTATCTAAGTTCTACAGAATTTATTTGTGGTTGGTTGGTTGAAAAACGATGAAAAAATTATAGCTGTAATCACTGTTCCATATAAAATAAATATTCGGATTTCAGGGGGGCATAATTCCCACCCATCCCCCCTAATGTGCTTGTTAGTTGTCATTCGCTCGGCTGTGAAGTAAAAACATTGAGTGGAAACCCAAGAAAGAAAAACGTTACCACAAATCCAGAGATATGAGTTAATATTTAATCAGTCAGTGATAAAAGAGTTTGAGGAAAAATCAAACTGGAATGTTATGGGCGTTTTACAAAAATTGTTTGGGTAAAAAAACGTTGGGGAAAAACACAACACATGTTTGCTATCTTGTCATGAACTAAAATATTTGGCTTACTTTGTTCGAGGTCACTATGTAAATTGGCTTATTGTAGGCAGATTCTTTATTTTCATGAAATAAATGTATTGTGAAAACTTCTATTTAGCTATTTTGTCATGAACATGTTTCTTAATATTGTTTCACGGGATACAAGTAAAATATTTGGCCTAGTTTGTTCGAGGTCTCTATGTAAATGGGCTTATTGTAGGTATAGGCCCATCATATCGAACATTTAAATCGCAAACTAACGTCTAGTTCTGATTTTTTTATATGTTGTTAGGACCACTACCAGTAGCGTATATCCAAGTTTGCAGCTTCGTAAGACCTGTGCTAACTTTGCAGCACTCGAAAAACCATCCCATTTTTTGGTTTTTTGCTTACATCTCGAAGTCTATAAGCCGTATAGAAAAGGTTTCTAGATACAAATTAAACCTAATAAAATTTCCTACAAAACCAGTAGTATGTACTTGTCTCATAGGACTTATCCTTTGAGAGCTACAGGACCAAGAAAGCAATAGCATTTTAAAAATTATGAAATTAGTATGGCAACCCTCATGAAAGTTGAAGATAAAAAAGAAAATGATTTCATATTCTTAATCAGCGACCCCGAAAATCCCCGCATACAAATTTTCAGCTGATTCGGTGAACCTTTAAAAGCTGCTTTGGCGTTTGAAATTTCCATGGCAGCCATCTTGGATTTTTTTTTTTTTTTTACCGCCAACCAAATCTGACCAAGGTCCTCTATGCAATTGTTCAAGATCCACAACCCTATCTGTCGTAGTTTCCACGGGCCGTTGACATCATCCGTCAGGAATCGATCTTCCGAAGAAGTCAAAGTTTTCACTATATCACCAGAGCATCAATATGATGATCCCTAAATTTCATCCTTGTACCGCAGGAGGAACCCGCAGATCAATAGGAGGTATCTGGTCGATCCCCACTTTGCATAGATAAGTAGATAGATCTATCTATCTATCTATCTATAACGTCACGCCTCTTTCCCATTGGGGTAGGCAGAGACCAGAGCGCGCCATCTACTACGATCCTTACATACATCTTTTGCCTCATTCACATCCATACATCTCTTCATACATGCCCGTCGGTTTCGAGTACTCCGCACCTCCCCTTTTTGTAGGACGCAACTGATTTGATCAGAATACGTCCTACGAGGGCGCCCTCTGCCGACACATCCACTCATTTTAGCTCCGTATATCTCTTTCGTACATCTGCTATCACTCATCCTCTCCACATGACCAAACCAACGAAGCATACCCTTCTCTATTCTTGTCACAACATCTTCTTTCAATTTACATCGATCTCTAATCACACAATTTCTCACTCTATCTCTAAGCGTAACTCCACACATGCTTCGCAAGGAACGCATTTCAACAGCATTAATTTTACTTTCATGCTTCTTCTGCCATACCCAACACTCACTGCCATACATAAGTGTAGGCACCAACACACCATTGTGTATAGCAAGTCGCACCCTTTTGGACACCAATTGGCTAGCCACAATGGTATGCAAAGCACCGTTCACTTTATTTCCCGCTGTTACTCGCCTATGCACATAACCCTCAGATTTTCCGTCTCTAGTAAACATACATCCTAAATACACAAACTCATTAACTTGTTGCACTTTTTCATTCTCAATCTTTATACAACAATCAGTCACACATTCATCCCTCTCCATTATCATTACCTTCGTTTTATTCACATTTACTTTCATACCTTTCTTTAAGTAGATAGATACCCGGATAATTGTTCGCCGAGTTCCCCCCAACCAACGCATAGTAAAATAATTTTGGAGATCATAATAAGGATGCCCTGGTGATAAAAGGAATTTTTCGACTTCCTCAGAAGGTTGACTCCTGATGGATGAGGTCAACAGCCTGCGGAAACTATGAAAGATAAGGCTATGGATCTTGAAGAAATGTATAGAAGACCTTGGTCAGATTTGGATGGCGGTAAAAAAAATCCAAAATTGCGAAATCCAAGATGGCTGCCATGGAAATTTAAAACGCCAAAGCAGCTGTTAAAGATTCACCGAATCAGCTGCGAATTTGTATCCGGGGATTTTCGGGGTCGCTGATTAAGAATATGAAATCATTTTCTTTTTATCTTCAACTTTCATGAGGGTTGCCATACTAATTTCATAATTTTTAAAATGCTATTTCTTTCTTGGTCCTGTAGCTATCAAAGAATAAGTCCTATGAGACAAGTACATACTACTCGTTTTGTATGAAATTTTATCAGGTTTAATTTGTACCTAGAAAACTTTTCTATACGACTTATAGACTTAGAGATGTAAGCAAAAAACCAAAAAACGGGATGGTTTTTCGAGTGGTGCAAAGTTAGCACAGGTCTTTCGAAGCTGCAAACTTGGATATACGCTACTGGTAGTGGTCCTAACAACATATTAAAAACTCAGAACTAGACGTTAGTTTGTTATTTTAGCGATTTTTTGTGTAAGATATGACCGGCCTAGTAGGTACTTCTTTCTTTTCATAACATAATGCCTGGATTTATATTATTAGATTGGATCCTGTTATTGTAGCTAGATACAATATATAACAATTAGTCTAATCATAAGTTATTAAACACAAAATTTTCATCAAAATCGGTCCAGTAGTTATTCTGTGATGCTTGAACAAACACATACTTTTACAGTTGCACCTACTCTCATTGGTAAAAGTCTTCTGGGGCGGAAATCGAACCAACTACACAGAAAACAATACTCCACTAAACCTGCACAATTTCCTGTGATTTATACAAAGCAAGTAAAATTATAGAGTAAACTAGTGTTTACCCGCGACTTCGTCCGTACAAATTGTATACCAGATTTTAAGTCAGATCATAAGCTATAAAACAAAACAAATTTCATCAAAATCGGTTCAGTAGTTTTTGCGTTATGCGCGAACAAACAAACAGACTGACAAAATTTCTAAGGTTGATTTCGAGTCAGGGATACCTAAAAACCATATCGTAATCTTTTTTGTAAATATCTTCAATGTCAGCACACTTCATCATCAACACACTTCAGTTACTTACAGTTTTATTAGTTTAGATGTATGTTTGCAGGTAGTCTCCGAGACTCGCTGGTGAGCCTCACCGTGCTGATAGCGAGTGTCGTGTCCCTGAACGAGTTCCTGCTCGTCGACATCCTCCACAAGGACCCCTCCAGCATTGCCGACACTGTTGTGAGTTACTCTTTAACCTTTCGTGGGACAGTAGTGACTTGCAGACAACTCTTTCTTACCGCTACTTTGTCTACGTGGAATTTAAGTTGCTTCTATGAAAGGGCCGGTCTATCGCTAGAATGTAAGTCAATCGGGTTCAAGTTATCTCTAACCTCAAATTTCATAAAAATCGGTTCAGTTGTTTAGCCCCGAAAACATAACAGAGACTTTCGCATTTTAGTACGAATGGACTAAAAAGGCGGAGTCTACAATGCAAGAGGTTAGTTTCAACAATCTGATTTTAATCATCATCATCATCATCATTACAAATATGCTCTTGAACTTCTGAACATAGGCCTCTCCCAAGGCGCGCCACGTCTGTCTCAGATCGTCGGTCATTACACCTCCAGACCCTCTAGCACGATTTATATACATACGGGACTCTGCCTTTCTCAATACTACTCTTCGCGGCCAGCGTGCAATGCACGGGAAAGTGTATTTTCTATACAATTCGCTGCGGCGCGGCGCGCGCGAATAGAGAAATCAAACTAGGGCATTTATTTCTTTCAACCTAGACAAGGGCTGCATTTCGTGGTCTCCATTCTAGAACTCGGACTCCTCATCGGTTGTCGGTTCTTCGTCATATTATTCAAATTAGATTAACTAATACGTTGAATTGTTATGTTATGTTAGAGGTTAAAACAGTTGAGTCAGAAAAAGATAATAGTGTCATGCGTCATCCGGGACCAGCTGTATAACGTGCCTTAATGCCTTTCAATGCTAATTTACACAAAAACCACATCGCGTTTATACAGGGTGTGCTGTTAGGGTTACGCGGTTAGGTTCTAAACTTTAGACCGTCAAACTGAAAACTTTCACTATAGCCACCATCAAGAAAAAAACGGTTTTATTACAAAACTGCAGTAATTATTTAACTGAAATGTATGGGACACCAGATTTCTTTTTCTACTTTATCTCCATAGCGATCAATAAGTAAATGTTTAGTTTTGAGTTTGAGTATTATACTATTATAATTTATGTTATGACTATTGCGTGTTATATATCATTATAATTTATGACTGCTGTGTGACCAATGTCATTAATATAAATCGGTCAGTGAGTCATTAGTTGAGTTTATCAGCAAGCAGTGTTATCAACCAGGTCGCGCATGCGTTCTGTTATCCATAACGTTCTAATAAATTGTTTATCTAACTAGCTTTTGACCTGCTGCAGCTAAGAGTTTGAAGTATTATAACATATCAAGGTGAAGAGAGACGTGATCGACAATCGGTTCAGAAATCTCCTTTGGTTATTGGGCCGCCAATCAACCTTAAGTCTAAACAACAAACTACTAGTATATTGTTCCATTCTCAAACCAATCTGGCTCTATGGCATCCAACTGTGGTCAAATACAAGCAAATCCAACATCCTGCAAAGGGTTCTGAACGACACACTTAGGACCATTGTCAATCAATACTCTCTGGTTCTCTCGCTACTCCGAAATCACGAATACCTGGAAATACTTATGTATTTATGTAATTAAAAACATTTTCTGCCCTCAGAAATGGAAGAAGTTATCGACAATAAACTTCGCAAGCAACAACATTTGTACCATAGACTGGGCGATCAAATTGGTGCCGAAACTGCAGCGGCTCAGCCTCTCCTCCAACAAGCTCAAGGAACTCTGTGATATATCGTGCCTCCACGACCTGCGCGTCCTCAACCTCTCCATGAACAACTTCTCACTCTGCCAGAACTGGCACGAAAAAATAGGTAACATTGTACAAATAGACCTCTCTCAGAATAAAGTTGAATCCTTACACGGATTCTCTCGTCTCTACTCGTTGGAAAGCCTGAATTTGAGTTGCAACTTAGTTAATGACGTCGAGGAAGTGCAGCACATCTGCAAATTACCGTGCCTGGAGTTTCTGTGGCTTACCGCCAATCCTGTGGCGTCGTCCATAGATTATAGAGTCAAAGTCATAGAACAGTTCAATGCCAGGATTGCCGAGATTTGTTTAGACAACGAAAAGGCTTCCGAGAAAGAATTGGACACGGCGAGGGTGCTCCAAGCTCTGAGAGTAGTTAAAGAGGGAAAAACTCCAAGTTTTCTACAAAATAATAATACGAGCCATAGTTTTAATAAGAGTTGACAATGTTTGTTAAATAGTGAATCGTTCGTTGACCTTGATAAATCTAGTTTAGGTAGGTGAGGGCTTTCGTTATATTATAAGATATAAGGGGTCCACCAAAGTCCTTTATATTTATTGACCATTGTTCGAAACCAGGTTAACTTTGGAGTTCTGTAAACCACTTATACAGCGTGGAAAGTTAAGATAGGGCACACGGGGCAGCTACCAGAAGACTTGAATTGACTTTGACTTTGACATTATAGTTACAAGAAAAAGTACTTAGGAAACAAACCCGACACGTAAAAGGAACACGTACTTAGTAACTGGCAACACTCGTGTGAAGGGAATAAATATGAGTTTTTGGCGGGCTTTGGTAGCTGACGTTTGGAGTCCTCATATTTCATCGAATTTTTATTGTTTATAGTGAGTTTTGGTTCGTAAAATTGGTGTTGTTTTGCGTAACAAAGTGTCGTGCAAGTGAACAATATATAGTTCAGTGAAATATGACGGTGCATGGGTCGTAAACAGGAAAAGTGTTCCGTGATTTTAGCGCGGCAAAGCGGTCGGTTCACCTCTTTCCTGTGGACTTCTCTGCTTTTCCTGCGTCTTTCGATTGTCTCCAAAAACTCCAGAGAACCATTAAAGCGTCGAATACCAGCGTTTTGATGTGAAAACGGAAGAAAGTTAAAAATAAAATAAGATTTAGCCAAAAGGTCTAGTAACCAGGCTAGTAAATAAATTGAAAAAAAAAAAAAAAAAAAAAAAAGGGAATAAATATGCCTAGTGTGGCTTGCATCAAAAAGTATTTAGGCTTATGTTTAAAATTATGCTGTCACTGTCTTTAGTATGAAAAATGCGAGAAACGGAGCGATCGCTAAATACGTTTAACCCTAAATTATTGTTGGTGCAAGCCACCAAAGTCCAGAATCTACCAAAGGAGATGTGTAAAATCAAACATAAAAAAAATAGCTTTATTAACATTCAGTTGCAGAAACGCTCATTAAAGTTAATCCTCCATTAAACATCTTGCTGTCCCTTTTTGTCTTGTTGACGTAGTGAAAGCTAGCAAGAGATTTAACGGAGGATTAATTTAATGAGCGTTTCTGCAACCGAGTGTCTATCAAGCGAAGATAATTTAGCAATTCCATTGGTTGATTTTACACAGCTCCGGTCCGCTTTGGTGGTTTCCGGGCGTCAGTGTAGGAATAAACCTGCCGAAAATATGCAGTGGATGCCGCGTTCACCAAAAAAGAAGCCTTCATCCAGGCCTATTAGAAAAACAAGAAATTTAACCTATAAAGTCCCTTTTTGTTTCGGGTACAGATATTTTTGTATTGAGAGAACAATCATTATTCGCATTAAAATGCAATAAAAAGCTTTAATTCGCTTGAACTAAGGATTTTGATTAGCTTCACAAACATTTTATTTTTATAAATAACCTCGATGTTACTTATGTAATAGGTACGTTAACGTTTTGAATCTAGTTTTAAAACCTTTAAATGTGATAATGAATATTAGTATTTAGTTTTAAAATAATTTAAATGGATGATAAAAATATATTATACCTACACCTAGTGATTTTAAATGTTAGACCAATATATTTTTGGCAAAAAAACAACATATGGACTATTGTAAAGTGACAAGCTTTTATAATTTACCTTACAACCTTACATCGTTGGTTTTTGTTACTTGTTCTAAATTTTTATAATTATTAGTATATAACCAAACGTAGACGGAAAGTCCGCGCGCTTGATCTTAAAAGAAGTGGCAGCTCGTGTGCGTTTATTCTGTTCTGAGTGGTGTATTGTCGCCGGACTTACCTCGACTTCGTTTGGACCAAAAGATTTGCTCGCGTAATGACTGGTTCGCAAAATGGTATTTACTGCATAACGACTAACTCAAAATGACACAAACGCGGATTGACGTAATAGTATTTGTATGTACAAATACAAACAGCCCCAAAATTATTTAAGTGTGGCGAGGTTTAATCTCTGTCTACCCCGAAGCCAAGAGTGTGGCTGCAAATTGACATAAGTATGTGAATGATTACGTGATGTGAATGATAATCCCTACCGAACATAATACCTATAACAGTTTATTCAAACGGGGCCAGTTCCATTAGTACCTACAATTCTAAAACAACGTAATTGTAGTTTAATTTGATTCATTTTCCCCCTTAGTTGTCATATTTTACGTCAATTTGCGTATTCACGCATGCTACTGCATGTCAATCATTTAACGAATACATTCAGGTGTCTACCATTTTGCGTATCTGACTATGCGAACATGTGATATGTATATAATTATGTGTTATACTTTGCGTATTCATTGTACCTTATCTGAGACGCAATATGCATTCATTGATAGTATTAATTGAAAAGTATTATGAGTGTTTACTGTTTAAACGTGTAACAACTTATTATTTTATTTAGAACATTACCTAATCATTCTATTATTAGGGTCAACTAACTATGCTTTATGGATGTCATGTCTAAAATACTTTAAGATTTTTTTTATTTTATACGTTGCTCGGACATTTTCTACAGAAACTAAATAAAAAAGGTGGATAGTTCAACATCAGATCTATCTTATACTTACTAAGTATATTATTAAATATGTTTTGACGATTATTAATGGATTCATTAGGTTTAATTAAACCAAATTTATAAATTTATCAATAACTATAAGGACATTAAAATCTTTACAATCTGAAAATAAAACATTTGATTACTTTTTCTTTATGCGAGACTACAAGACAAAGAATAGTAGATTGACCCATTAAATATTTTAAGTATAAACTACCTAATTTAAGAGTATTAAAGTTATTTTAACTACTAACAATTGATTTTTATTTTTAATCTAATCGACCCAAACCTACTTAACTGAACTACAGCCTGTCGCTGAAAGATTCAATAAATAAAACACAATTTGGCAACTACACATTTATTTCTGACTTTCATATCTATTCTATGGTCAAACTAGATAGTTAATGTAATTAAAATACAGTCGCCGACAATAATAAATAGCAAATAAAATACTAAAAGGTAAGAGCTAAATCTAGAATTATGTTAGTTCATTCGACCAAGAATAAAAAACTAGATACCACACGCTCTAAAATGGCAGATTTAAAAATGCCCTCAGAATATTATCTCGCTGTTAAAAATGCCAATTCGTACAAAAATGTTCTATAAGATATGCATCTAGTTCTTATATTTGATATGAGATCAATCCACAAGAAAAGTATCGGTATTACGATTTCAATCGCTTTAATATTATAAGGAGTCGTAAGAGTAGGCTGTTAGAAGATACCTTTCATGCGGATTGATTAGCTGAAATCGCCGAAATATAAGTCTGTGTATAGCCTCCTGTGTGTCTGTGGATTTTTTTAATATTTAAATCCCGACCAGGAAAATAAAAAACCTCGCCATGTTGCGGAAAATCATTGGAACTAATTTCTGTACTCGGAACACTGACATTAAAGGTTATAGTCGATTGCAGCGCCCCCAAATCAGGTTTTTTATATTTCTGGTCAGTCAGGCTTTACTACCGATAACGTTTAGATTGATTGACGAAAACAAAACACATATACCAATGATCGTCAACTACGCATGTTATAATAGTATCTTCTATCTACAGGTTGTCCGTTAAGTAATGAATAACCCGGTAACTGCCGATAGAGGACCTCAAACCCGTTCAGAAAATGGACTTTCATGTCCAATAAAAGTGCCACGGTTTTCGAGATACTTGGACTTTAAATTTTTTTCTGGTTTTGGCTGGGTTTGGCCACAAAAGAAAATATTTTTTCAAAAAAATGTTTTTTTTTTATTGCATAAATTTCTTTAAGAGTTGTGCTATCAGACATGCATGAGAAATTAGCGTAGCTAGGGTTGTTTTATTAAAAAAAGTATCATTAAGTAAACATTAAACTTTTCCTGAAATTTTACCCATGTTCCAGCATGTGTGGTTTAAATAAAATGTGTGGAGACTAGGGTGGCCAACTTCATCAAAACTTCCCTATTTCATGAAGATTTCCGTGGCACTTTTACTGAACATGAAAGTAATTTTTTTGAACGGGTTTGAGGTCTTCTATCAGCAGGTACAATGTACCTGTATATCACTAAAATTTTTTTGCTTCGATCTGTTTGTTCCCAAGTTCACGTTTTTTTTTGCTTGCGTAGTCTTTACAAATTCTTACAGCGCAGCGGCACGGCACTATAGACGTGCGCGGAGTCGGTCGATCAAACTAAGACTGGCGCGTAATTGTTACCTCTTTATTATCCGTTTTGTTACTCTTTTTGTTCCCCTCTGTCCTGTAGGCTCCACTATCTCGATCCACCAGTGGATCGAATAGGACGCTGAAGTTCACTGTGATCCACCATTAGGCTCAGTGGATCCTATGATACTTGAATGTATTAATAGGCTCCACCAGTGGATCGAATTTATTTCTGGGAGTCTCGTACGATCCACCACTGATTTCTGTGGGGCCTGTAATATAATTTATATAATATAGGCTCCAAGGAAGTTCGACCTCTTTTACACGTCTGCTCTCCTGGTACATTTGAATATTTTAAATGAGTAGTAAATAAATATATATATAAATAAAATAAATATGTTTAGGTAAAAAAAAAAAATGAAAAAAAAAACGAAGAAAGAAAATAGAAAAGGGGGCATTGCAACGCAATAGTTATGCTTTTTTTTGTTTTACTGTTATTTCTTTTTCCTTTTTCTTTTTTTTTTCCATTTTTTTTCTATTACTTACGGATAATACGCATAATAACACATTTCGATTACGCGAAATGACACTTACGCGAAACGACACATACGCGAATTGACATACGCGATATGACACATACGCGAAACGACACATACGCGAAACGACATGAATTAACGCAGTGTTCAATACGTAAAACGTTCAAAACGCAAAATGTGTGTTTTTCTTCAATTTAAGAAATCAGAATGTTCAGTATTCAATACGTAGAATGTTCAATACCTTAAAAACAAGAATTTCTAAATGTACCTAAAATGCCAAAATGACAGATGTCAAAGAAGCCAGGCGTTTCAATTAAAAATTGTATTCCTTCTGGTTATTTTTGACATTTTCTGTAGTTTTGACACCGCCTATCGCCTATCACCATAACGCCTGTCATCTTTGACAAATTACCAAAATTACAAAAAATTACAGACGATGTCAAAAGTGACAGTAGCTGTCAAAAGTGATAAGAGCTCTCAAAAGTGACTGGCGATGTCAGATGGTTGTTATAATACGAGAGGGTCTGTCAAAAGAGACAGAAGCTGAGAAAAGTGACTGGCGATGTCGAAAGCGACAGCTGGTGGCAACATTTATATTTTGACAGCGCCTGTTTGACATCGCCTATCATTTTTTGTAATTTTGGTACCGCATATCGCGAAGTGCCAATTTAATTCGTGTGTTCCTCCAACGAAAACGCGGCGAACCTCTTTTAATCTTCTGCTCTCTTGGTACTTCCCAATGCTTTATTGCTCTTGGCCGATTTTTTTGTATTGTTGATATATTACGACTCGAACTTGGCCGATTTTCTTTTTTTGATTCAGCACATCAGTAGGACCAACAGAAATAGGTGTCCCTCGTGGACCTACTAGTAGGACCACGAGAAAACGCCGAAATGTACCAGGAGAGCAGACGTGTAAAAGAGGTCGAACTTCCTTGGAGCCTATATTATGTAAATTATATTACAGGCCCCACAGAAATCAGTGGTGGATCGTACGAGACTCCCAGAATTAAATTCGATCCACTGGTGGAGCCTATTAATACATTCAAGTATCATAGGATCCACTGAGCCTAATGGTGGATCACAGTGAACTTCAGCGTCCTATTCGATCCACTGGTGGATCGAGATAGTGGAGCCTACAGGACAGAGGGTTTTGTTCGGACACTTGAGCCTGACGTCCATAGTTGTTAAGTCAATGATTAAAACCTAAAACAATATAAATTACAATAAATACAATACTATTGTAATTCATTTCGCAAAAATTTTTTTTTTCATTTTTTCCAATCCAAATCTGTTTAGCCGTTTAAAACATAAACATTCAAAAATCGTCATAACCTTTCATTATTACAGTAATACATTAATTATTATAAAGTATTTATAATATTAGTATAACATTGGCATATTTGCTACGTACAGACTTATATCGACGTTCAGTTAGAGATAACAATAAAAATTAAACCACCTTACACAAATTAATTAACAGCTAAGGCCCAACGTAACAACGGCCAGACGAGGTGGCGTACAGTTAACCACCTTGAAACTTGAAATGTAGGCCACCTTAGAACCTCGTTACAGCAGACTATTTGAAGTTATGTTTCACAGAAGCCTAATGTCGTACTTACAGGTGATTGTGACAAGATTCTAATGGCCTACAATTCAAACTGATGGACTATATTTTTGACATTTTTTTTTTTAAAGGATTAAAAATAACAATATTGTAACAACAAATTCAAAATCGTCCAATCTCAACCTAAGTGTAGCGTCACACTTGCTGAACGTTTCGCGGTTGAACCTCCAGCGGCTGAACTTTCGGACGTAGTATTCGGTTGGCATTGGCATGACCATAGAGGTAGGAATAGAGGAGAGAGCGAGATGTACCTAGCGGCACCACTGTATAATAGAAAGAGATACGTAACGCGAATCAATAGAACCGTTTTTTGGTCACCAATAAATTTTTACAATTCGGTTTTCGTGAATAATTGGGAATCTAATGTGAAATCGTAGATAATTTTGTAAAATATACTGACACTACTTCATTAATTTATCCACGATTTTACGTTAGACTTAGAATTATAGACAGTATTAGAATTTTTGCCTGCGAATAGTCTCCAAAAAACATCCAAAAACTGTGTCATTTGACAACTCATGTCACTGACTCTATTCCTGTAATGTAAGGTATAATAACTTTATGGGCATGACACACTTGGCGTCCCGTTAGGTTTCAGGTATGTTCCCATACTAAAAGTTGTTCAGTTTCATGGTTAAAGTATGTGGTTAAAAGGTAAGTGCGTTCACACACGATGACGCACTGACGGAGCGGCAGATGTCAGTCCATAGAACCACACCCGGTGCGTCAATGCGTCACCGTGTGTGCTTCTACGTGCGGTTTCATACAACTCCTTGCTTCACAAATGTCGGACTGCCGTTTGCTGCTCCGTCAGTGCGTCATCGTGTGTGAACGCACTTAATGATACTTTTCCTAACACCCTATATAACTATTAGTGATAAATTTTCCGTCTGTACTATGTCTGTGGTCTGTACGTAGGCATGGTGTCCTATCCCATACAAATAAAATTTTTGTTTGAAAAATGGCAATGTATGGCGTTATGGTATCGATTTGTAATTAATGTCTACGTAAAAGTGTAAATTGTTACTAAAAATACATGATATGACTACAAAAAAATCTCACGAGCCTCGGAAAATCAAGCAATTTACGTTGCCCGAAGACTGCCCGCGTTACGGCAGTAGCGTTCCATTGTTTGACGTTGGGCATCTGTACTGTATAGTATTATATAATCTGTGACGTAGGTAAACCCGTAATCATGCTTCATCTGTATTCCTCTTCCAAAATTCGTACAGATACGGATAAATCCGTTTATAATGGCAACACATGGTGTCATATGCAATGCAAAATGCAATGACGGCGCGGCGTTTCGACTGAACTAGACGCTCGGCGGAAGGATCAGCGCTTAACGTTACGTCGGCTAGTGTGTCATAGGGTACTTGAAAAGCGATGCGCGCGTGTCGACCGAACGTTCCGCCGCGGAACGCTCCGCAAGTGTGCCGTAGCGCTAAGCGATATGTTCACGAGTGAGAACCCGTGGGTAGGACATTCTTTCAAACACTTGGCTGACGTGACATCAGTTCTATCTTAATTTTTCGTTGAATAAAGAGTAGACGGCCTGTCGGTAGTCTACGCTGGACCTTAATATGAGGATCAGTTGAAACAATACAAACTTATAAGTAAGTAGTAAGTATTTAACTAGAATAAATGCAGTATATAATGAATTAAGACAAAATACAAGATTAATATACCTTTTGGCGACTGTAAAGCGGACTCTGATAATGCGGAATGTGATAACGTCGCATTTACTTTACAAAATCAATAAATAGATTTAGACACCTAATTCAATACACAAAATTAAATCTCATTCAATCCAACAATCAAAATCTATCAAAATCGTAACATTCCATTTTGTGGCATTTTACCACAAATAATCATTTTTTATTAATATCAAATAGGCACGATAAATACAGTTTGTTTAACGTGCGCAAACAAAAAATTTAACAATACATCCATCCAAAAATACAAACTTCACAGTCTTACCATTATTACCAACTATTTACCCAATCCAGTCTTACGAGTTGAATACTCTTAAATACTAAACAGTAGGTACCTACATCATTATTTTTCTCCCTCCGGACGGAAAGCGTCAATTTTCGTCCCGCTGCGCTAAACGAAGTTGTCGCTTTCCACCTCTGTCGAGGAGAAAAATAGTATACTAACCTCGGACAGTAAATAAGAAAGCCTCAGATCACATGTTTGTTGACCTCGGCTTCGCCTCGATCAATAATTGCATGAGATCTGAGACCTTTCTTACTTTCCTGTCCTCGGTGGTGTTGTGTAATCTACTATTAACACATATAAATAAGCAGGAAATTCAATAGAACCAAACATCATTGTATTTTTTTATTTGTCATTTTATTTAAATAGTTTATTTTTCAGTTTTTTATTTTTGTAGTCACTGGGAGTAAAGAATTGCCACAATTAAAATAAAAAATGCAATTAAAAAAACACTTTCTCTTAAACACAATTTTATTGCAATGTTTTTGGGGTGAAAAGCCACCAATCACAACTAGACACGTTTTTCACACCGTCACGTCCTCCTGGTAGATAACGTGGTCGTGATTTTACATTTTACCTACACTATTTTTCACACTTATTTTATATAATAACGAGAACTATAAATCGCATCGACAAATACTCAATAACATGTGATGTAGCGTAACTTCATGAGTTAAGACCGTCCCCTCATGTCGCCCGACTGCTCAGTTTCATGCGGTGTTATACTCACCGGGGATGCGGTAACCGCTCGCAACAGCGGAGGGAAGTGTAGATCGTACGCCTCCTCCTCCTTGCTCTTGTAAACGCCACAACAGTACAGAAACTGGTTGTAAAGGCAGGACACTTGACGCGCAGTTATGTAGTCAGAACGTCGGGAAAGGTCGAAATGAGACTCAACTAAACTGATAGGAGGACAATCGTAGGGCAGAATATACTTCAGCTTTCCGGAGAGGATATAATCGGCATACAGGCGTTCTAAAGCGTGCACGTTGTACAACGAGCCGCTGAAAGCGAGCGTCCTCGGTGAGTCTACGACAAAGTCGCCGTCGCTTAGCTTAATGTTTCTAATATAATTGCACAACCTATAGCACTCTCTTTGAGATTCAGCATCACATCGCCGCCGCCAAGGATTAGTGATAGATCTACAGAAACATAATAAATTACTAAAGTTTCGTATGAAGGTCACTGTAGGGATACATGTGATGTTTTGTGACTGTGACTCTTTTTGTACGAATTCTATTCCAGTGGCGGTAACGTTATTCCACAGTTCTCTGTCTGTAATTTGGCGTTCGTTGAACGTGTATTTTTTCATGAAATAGTTCTCGACGTATTTATAATCGATCATCTCATTTTCGTGGAATAAAAGTCTTTCTGTGGCGAATAGATTTTGAGCCAGTTTTGAGAGGAACGAGGGTTTAATGATCAAATAATACTTGGCTCCTTTGTATGTGAAGTGCGGTACGTACGGAGGTACAGCAACGTTCGCCCCTAGTACCGACGCCATGTTCACGTTTGTCGGTGTTCCGTCGACGATCACGCAGCCCACCCTTATGTTTTGAAACGTTAACGCATCGATACACAACTTTAGGAGTACAGTTTTCTGGGTCCCCGAGAAATTTCGTCCAAAAAAGTATGCGATTGGCAGCTCCCAGAAAGAGCTGAAGGACTTTGCAGTGACGACGAGAGCCTCGTTCGCGATATCGACGAAGTCGCCGTACAGATCGTTGCCGATATTCACGTAGCCGTGGTAGCGCTCCGAGTCGCGCTCCGTATGCTCCCGGATGCGGCTCTCATAGAACGATAGACAAATTAAACTATCTTTGCCGCTGTCTAATGTCTTTATCTTTTGTACAGATTGTAACGTGATGCCCGGCGCGCTGGTGGACCGCAGGTGCCACTGTGATATAATGCAGCGGTTCGGCAAGCACAGGTCGAACTTACTACGGAGATCTGAATAAGTTTGTGGACTGTAGAAATGAAGGGTCACAGCGAATTTCGTTAAAGCGTTTAAGTATTTGTCGTCGATACTTTTCTCCGTTTGCTTATTGTTTACTCTGTCTATCAGATACTGTAGCAGTTCGTTAGAGTAGGACGACATCACGGCGCACTGATTGTCTTCAACGGAACGATTCCTCAACATTTTAAGCACGTCACTAATCTTAATTTTCTTGGCGACTTGTCTCTCCATCTTTTGTGTTGCTATCTTCTGTTCAGCGTCAGTACGGTGAGGCAACGACGAGTCTTTGTTTGTTTCCATCTGAAACGTTCGAGATGCCTCATGAAATTTGATTAACACATTCAACCTCCCATGACGCATATGCGCATTTTGCGAACTTTAGAACAGTTCTGTGCCCAGACAATGTGCGTCTATTCATGCATGGTCGCATCACGAACGTATTGAGAGCGGACACCGAGTGAAAATCTCAAATGGGAGGTTACGAATGTGTTAGTAGGACGTGCTTACAACGTGGTTATTTCAAAATAAATAAAATTCTTGAATACCTTTCTATCTGCTGTCCTGCTCTGCACCGGTACGATGGACAGAAACAGTCATCAAGGAACGAACGGCCACAAACACTGATCAAATATAACGGGCACAGGAGACTTCGAATCCTGCTTTAGATGGCTACGATATTCCTGGCGATGTTTTTTGTTCATAATATTTTCTGGTCACTGCATTGTCCGGTGTTCTCTCAGCTACTCAATCTTGCTCAAAAGGTAAAATAAGACCTAAGAATGGGTAATATTTACCGGGTTAGGTCCAGCACGCAATTTGTATCCGCGATTTGGATCATTTTTGTGCAGGAACCATTTCACGAACATTTTAGATTTCGAACTGTAAAAAAAACGAGAATTATGTCAACACCATAGTCCCGATAAGTTTTGGGTTCAGGGAACACACGTTATACAAAACCAATTCAATGTGAAATGATACATTATTTACGACATGGCATTACGAATCAGTGAGATTATTGAGGTATAGAAAAAGGTTGATTTGAAGGCCATTTGAAGTTTGTAATCAAAAGGTCCTGTGGGAGTTGATATAAACAAATTCTGTGGAAATAGTTATGTCATCAAATAAAAGCACAACCTGTTTCAATATTTCAATAGCAGAACTGCAGTAATGGAAAGGAAAGCGGTTACCATAATATTAACAGATAAAATAAGATTTCCGAAAAATGAGGTTTTAGTCAGCGTACAATGGCAATAGGTGATTTTTACTAAAATATTGCAACTCTAAGGGCCTGTTTCACCACTTCTGAACAAGTTCTTGTTAGGTTATCCGACAGATATTTTGCCATAATTTCATACAAAATATTTCAAAATATCTGTCGGATAAGCTAACAAGAACTTACTCAGAAGTGGTGAAACAGGCCCTAAATTACTCAAAATTAGTACAATAAATAATACATTGACATTCGTTATCTTGTCTTTAAAGTTTTAAATGGAGCCATGTTCTGAAGTGTTACCATCACCTATTGTGAAATTCAAGCAAATCATTTTAAACTAAACGGGATTCCCATACAAACTCTCACCCCCGTTCTCACACCGCCTTAGGAGATGAATTTCAAAAAATCCTTTCATGTTAAGATCCTAGAAGCCATAAGAAACATTCGTGCATAATTTTGGAGACTTCGTGATGGGTGGATAAGTGAGCAGCCGTGTTCGTATTTTTGCCCAGTTTCTGTTTGCTTTGTGAATTGTGTACAATTCGGTATGTCAAGTTTTTCTTTGGGAAGCGCAAACTATTTCGAGATCAACAATATTCTTTAAAATTAAAGGATAATAGATATTTTAAATAAAATAATGGAGTTTCTATTAGAACGTGTGACGCCACTAGTTGACTTATAAACTATATGGTAAACATTACAGCCATTAAAATAAATGTAATGAATGACAATAAAATTGTATTACAAAATTTGACATTTGATGTTTTCCATTTCTGCTTCAGGCAGTTAGAAAAGAGAAGAACACTGGTGTGATTACATTATTTTTGTAACTATGCAAAGGTTCTCTCCGTGGAATTTTGAAGATTTCTCGCAACCATTTGCATTTAGAGATCACAGATAAAAATATTTAAATATTAAATTAATATTTATTAACTTGATTAATAGCAAAAAAAACGAAATTAGATTCTTGTACAATGTCTATTGTAATCCTTTCGTCCCTCCAGGGTTGTGAGAGAGTGTTTCTTGGATTTTACTGCATTTTTGCCTCAAAAGCCCATTAATTGGCCGCTTCCGTTGTAATTTTCCTAATTTCATAAATAGAATGCTAACTTCCGCTTATCATTTTCCCGCCATTCGCCAGCGTGCTGAATTGGCTCTGACGCCATTTTGTTCATTGTGTTTCCGGATTTTGACGAGTGCAGTTCTGCCTCAAAATACGCGAGTGAAAAAGTTCGAAATTTCCGTTATCGATATTAAAGTGAAATAATTTCGTTAAGTCACTCGTATAGTTTAGTTTTGTTCAAATTTGAAGCCCGTTTAGTGAATTCGGTTCGTCGTGGCTCACGAAAGTCGTTATATCGTCGAATCGAGGGTATGTAGCCGCTCGCGTCGCGCCGCCGTGTCCCGCGCCACGTGGCTCGCGTCCAGCTCCCGCGCCGCCCGCCGCCCCCCGCCCGCGCGGCGCCAGCTCCAGGTGCAAGCTGCAGGTGCAGCGCTGACGCGCTCCGCCGCCACGTGTCTACAGTCCACAGTCGTTGCGAGTTGAGGTTTGATAACTCGCGGGCCAGGTTTGTGTTTTGACTTTGTACAACGCTTGGGTGCTCGGCCGCGCCGGCCCTCCATTTTCGAGGGAATTCTTCAAACCCCGTGCGCGGCATCCGGCCAAATTAAAACTACTTTGAGGCTAGGGTATTTTATTGCCTTAAGGTTTAAAGATGTCATACGACTAGCCTATTTTAATTTAACTAATGTCATGATAAATCTGAAAATTTGATAAATTTCCGATGATAAGCTGACATTATTGTTCGTTTTAGACGAATTACCGGTTTTACCGAGGTTAGACCGATATCGAATTTGACCGATGTCTTATATCCGTTAGAACGATATTTTCGAATATCAGATCTGTTAGCAGGAGCAGGGGCGGTGGGATTGCGATGATTTCCAATCTATTTAATTTTCATACACACATAATTATGTACATTGACGACCGTACTTCGATTTCGGAAGAGTTATCGCTACAAGTACCAACCATCTTCTGAGGTTGCAGATTGCGAGTGAGTGAATCGATAATTTAAAGAAAAGGGAGCGTCAGTAAAATGTTTGTCTAAAGTGATTAAAACCGAATAAGAATGGTTTCAATTATCTTGTATAACATTAGGTAACTTTTATTTTAACGGCTCAAAGAGCTGATTTACCTATGTTTTTCTTGTTACTAGCCGACTTATCGGAATGTTTAGCGAATGACCGCCATCGATCAGTTTGAGCCAAAATGATTTGAATATTGTTTTCGGTCTGTAACTTGATATTTTACTAAAAGTTTTGGTTAAATTCTGAAATATTATGAACTCTTCGAGATTCTTCCGTGCGTCGCGTCGTCGTATTTGCCACATAGTGCTAGCGGTTCATAGGAAATTTCATAAGAATACTGCACTTTTTGTTAAAGGCAAGCCGCTTTGCACAGTGGTAGTTAGGACCATTTGGAGTGATTTGACCCGTAGTGATTTTTGATTCACCCCTTAGGGGGGGATTTTTGGGGGGTGGGGGGTGAACTACTCCTTAAATTCTTAAAATTGCTAACCTTAACCGATATTGACAATCAGGGACTCATTTTCGCATAATTTGAGGTCACTGAATTTGAATTTGGAGTAATTTTGATCATCCGAACTTCAATTTTGGATATTTTGGACCGTAAGGACGTTTTTTGGTACGAAATTTAAAAAATGATAAAAAGTCATACAGTAGCCATATTAGAGTCAATTTCTGGAAAGTCAATAGCGCTAAATAGAAATAAGTCGTCGAAAATATATTTTGGAAAAAATTTGAGGGTGTACAAAATGACTAAAAAAATTTTTTTTTTTTTAAATCAGATTGCGTATTGTTTTTAGGGTTCCGAACCAAAAAGGCGCTACACAGGACCCTATTACTAAACCTACGTTGTCCATCCGTCCGTCTGTCCATCCGTCCTGTCTACCTGTACTGCCTGTCCTACCTATAAAGGGCTGTATCTTTTGAACCGTAATAGCTAGATGGTTGAAATTTTCAGAGAATATGCGTTATTATGGCGAATTTGTTAAAAAATAATAAGAAAAGCAAAAAGTAAAAAATTAAGGGGGGGTCTCTATACAAAAAACTAATTTTTTAACGTTTATAGTGTTTGCTCTATCGTAAAAACGGTAATACATACAAGCGTCAAACTTGGTACGGTTATAGTGCAAACTCTATTGTATAACAGGAAATAATAAAAATTGGCCAAGTGTGTGTCGGGTTCGCGCTAAGGGTCCCGGAAATAACACATTTTTTTGGTGATTTTTTTTTAACCCTGTCGAAATTTCCAGTGGTGGTTCAGACCATCAAACTGAACAACTTTTACTATGCGAGGAAATCGGAAATCGAAAAAACAAAAACAGCTGTCTCATACATTTGAGTCGAGCAGGCATAGCAGTTTAGTATGGAGCAGTAGATTTTTTTTTTGTGATTTCAGATTTCCTCCCATAGTAAAAGTTGTTCAGTTTGATGGTCTGAACAACCACTGGAAATTTCGACACGGCTAAAAAAATTTTACCAAAAAAATGTGTTATTTCCGGGACCCTTAGCGCGAACCCGACACACACTTGGCCAATTTTTATTATTTCCTGTTATACTATAGAGTTTGCACTATAACAGTACCAAGTTTGACGCTTGTATGTATTACCGTTTTTACGATAGAGCAAACACTATAAACGTTAAAAAATTAGTTTTTTGTATAGAGACCCCCCCTTAATTTTTTACTTTTTGCTTTTCTTATTATTTTTTAACAAATTCGCCATAATAAAGCATATTCTCTGAAAATTTTAACCATCTAGCTATTACGGTTCAAAAGATACAGCCCTTTATAGGTAGGACAGGCAGTACAGGTAGACAGGACGGACGGACAGACGGAGGGATGGACAACGTAGGCTTAGTAATAGGGTCCTGTGTGGCGCCTTTTTGGTTCGGAACCCTAAAAACAATACGCAATCTGATTTTTTAAAAAAAAATTTTTTTTTAGTTATTTTGTACACCCTCAAATTTTTTCCAAAATATATTTTTGACGACTTATTTCGATTTAGCGCTATTGACTTTCCAGAAATTGACTCTAATATGGCTACTGTATGACTTTTTATCATTTTTTAAATTTCGTACCAAAAAACGTCCTTACGGTCCAAAATATCCAAAATTGAAGTTCGGATGATCAAAATTACTCCAAATTCAAATTCAGTGACCTCAAATTATGCGAAAATGAGTCCCTGATTGTCAATATCGGTTAAGGTTAGCAATTTTAAGAATTTAAGGAGTAGTTCACCCCCCACCCCCCAAAAATCCCCCCCTAAGGGGTGAATCAAAAATCACTACGGGTCAAATCACTCCAAATGGTCCTATCTACCACTGTGCAAAGCGGCTTGCCTTTAACAAAAAGTGCAGTATTGTTTGGCGTACCGCTAGCACTAACAGTAAATGACGGTTTGTTCTACATCTATGTGAGCAAGTGTTCTTTTCATCAATCTTTTGATTTTATTAATTTTTTTTTTAAAATGGAGGTGGAATCTCCCGTCCATTGAACCCTATAAAACCTGAGAAAATATGTCAAAATATATTTATTCAGGTGGGTGTCGAATCACAAGAATATTAATCCTACTTCGACACATACATTTTCTACAGTGATTGTTTAGCCAAAGAAGGTAGAAATTGGACGTAATTTTATAGCAATTCTAGCTCATCGTTCAATTCTTAGGTAAAACCAAGTCTTTTCCAAAAGATATTGTGAGTACATGTCATTTGGCGTCGCTTCGGCCGAACCCTCTTCAAGAAAGCTTCGCTGCATCGAACGAATTATCGTGTTCTTCAATTGATTATAAATGCTATGAAATGCATTGGACAGATATTTAATTACAAAAGTCAGTAATTTTTCTAATATTGATAGATCATTTCTTGGTGCCTGTCTACTGTAACATGACCTTAAACAAGAATTCTTCACGAAAAGCGGACGAAAGAAGGAAGGAGTGGAATCTTACAATAGATCGTGCACAACTACAGTAGGGTAAGGACCCTCTTTTGAAGTCAAAACTTTACTATCTTCGCTTGCACTCTTCCAGTTGGGTAAAGCGAACAAAGTCCCTCGTCGATTATCAGATCTTCGCAAGCTACGTCGTCGACAATTCCAGTTGGGCAGAGTCCCTTGTTGGAAGTAAAATATTTACGAGCTTCGTAGTGCACACTACGACTTGGGTAAAATTCCTTGACAGAAATCAAATTTTATCCATTTACGAGCTTTGTCGTGCACATTACCAGTCGGGTAAAGTCCCTTGTAGAAAGCAGATATTTACGAGCCTCGTAGTGAAAACTTCCAGTTGGGTAAAGTGTCTCAGAAGTCAGATCTTTGAGAGTTTCATCGTGCACACAGCAGGTGGATGAAATTCCTCCTCTGAAGACAGACCTTTGAGAGCTTCGTCTTGCATACTTCCAGGTGGGTAAAGTCCCTCCTTGGAGGACAAATTTTTGCGAGCGTCGTCATTCACACGTCCGGTTGGGTTAAGTCCTCTCTCGGAAGACAGATCTTTGCGAGCTTCGTCGTGCACACTTCCAGTTGGGTAAAGTCCCCACTCTGAAGTCAGATCTTTACGCGCTTCGTTGTGCACACTTCCAGGTGAGTAAAGTCCTCACTATGAAGTCATCTCTTTACGAGCTCCGTTGTTCACACTTCCAGGTGGGTAAAGTCCCCAAACTCTGAAGTCAGATCTTTGCGAGCTTCGTTGTGAACATTTTCAGTTGGGTAGAGTCCCCACTCTGAAGTCAGATCTTTACGAGCTTCGTTGTGCACATTTCCAGGTGAGTGAAGTCCTCACTATGAAGTCATATCTTTACGAGCTTCGTTATGCACACTTCCAGGTGGGTAAAGTCCCCAAACTCTGAAGTCAGTTCTTTGCGAGCTTATTTGTGCATACTTCTAGGTGATTAAAGTCTCTCATCTGAAGATAAATCTTTGCGAGTATCGTTGTGCTCACTTCCAGGCGGGTAAAGTCCCTCTTTGGAAGTAAAATCCTTTCCAGGTGGGTGTAGTCCCTCTTTGAAACCTAAAACTGAGCTCTGCGGGCTTCGTCGTGTCATCTGGGCCGCCTATACTGTCGCAGAGCTTAGATATTGAGTCGTGAGTTCCACCGGTCAAGTCCCTGGAGTCTCCGACAGCTTCCAGCGTTCATCATAGACGATTATAAATAAGAACGTGAGCAGCTGTAAAATTTTATACGAGTTTTGACAGCTTTGACTATAGTCCGACAATTGTTCGGCCGTGGCTAATATGTATAATAAAAGTGGAGATCTTGGCCTTCTGTCTGTTTATGACTGATAACAAAACATATTAGCGGGTTTATCGGAGTACAATTCAATGAGAAGTCAATTTGAATTTTGTACATAGTATGACTATGAATTGCTTTAATTGGTCAGACTTACTGGTATTCAAATTCTATCAATAGAAAGTTTGACGTCAGTAAAGTCATCAATACAACCAAATAGCTCTTACAGGGTGGACACAGAATAGTAGCATCACCGCTGAACGCGGACGGGGTAACCTAGTCCAATTTTGGAAGATCTGAAACTGGAAGCATGGTTCCCCAAAAGCAGCCTGAGTGTATAAGAAGACATTTTAAAATCGTCGTTAGCTCACATTATTTTCCTATCGAACTCCATGAATAAGATGGCTAAAGTGGTGCTTTCATAAGAACATAAAATATAATTTTGTCATTTCCTATCCATCGGCATCGCCTAGAATTTCCGGCGTAAGGTTGTTCTGATTCTCTTCTTACTCTTGTTCTGTGAAAACTTGCACACCAAAGAGGAACCACGTTTATCTAGGAATAGAGCGACATCCTCGCTTAACACACAAAACACACAGATTGTCAGAACTTCGATTTAGGATCTATCTAGAGAAGATAAGGCCATTATGCCATTCGTTGCATCAGTGCGCCACGTTTTGTGGGCATCGGCTCGGCCTAAATTTAATTTGATTTTGGTAATGATCTTCAAATTACATATTTTCCTTATTACCTTGAAACTAACTTAGCATCATTTCGCAAGTACGGATCGACTGTTCTGTTGATCGGTTTAAGCCACGAAATTAGATTCTGAGAAGTATTTGATTATTACTCGGTATAAATGAGCTAAATCTCAGCTTTGTTTATTTAGGTCTATTTAAGAGGTCAGGCCTCTTCCCCGGTGGGGAATTATAATTATAGCTTTTCTTTTTGTACTTACAGTTAAAGCGACTTCTCAAGTTGGATCAGTAATTTCTTCCTCGATGCTGTATTAAAGGGATCTGTAAAAAACTTCCATAATTACCACAGAAAACAAAATAGGTAGATTAAAGACAAAATTTATCATAATCTTTTCAAACATTTAGTTTTTGATAGAAATGGTTCGAATAACTTTGTTAGATTAACAAAGCAACGTTAATAACGTACGCACGTATAATACCTATATATTGAAGAGTATTTAATTAATTATATTATTTTGTTTTTTTCTTCTCTTACCATAACAGTACCTACTATGTTTTTGTTTTTAATAACAATATATTCTTTATTCTATTGAATCTGGTACCTTTCATAACTTCATCCCCGCCATTCACCAGGTGATAACAGACACGTCTCACAACCCTGGAGGGACGAAAGGATTACAATAGAAAGATTTTACCTTACAATAAAATCAATATTGTGATCCTGAAGTCCCTCCAGGGCCTATTTAAGGCCACCTGGGTGAGTCGCAATGAACAAAATGGCGTCAGAGCCAATTCAGCACGCTGGCGAATGGCGGGAAAATGACAAGCGGAAGTTAGCATTCTATTTATGAAATTAGGAAAATTACAACGGAAGCGGCCAATTAATGGGCTTTTGAGGCAAAAATGCAGTAAAATCCAAGAAACACTCTCTCACAACCCTGGAGGGACTTCAGGATCACAATATTGATTTTATTGTAAGGTAAAATCTTTCTATTATCCGTAAACGTATCAAATAAATTAAAAATAAACTTGTCATACCGAATTATAGCAAATAACACAATAACATACCTACACAATTTCCAATAAAATAAAATAGCAAACTCGCGTTTCTGACCACTTTTCGGTTTTTGAGTACTTCATTTGACTCTGAATAGTATTCGTTGTTCGATTCCAGTTGTAAATGGCATGCGGGCGTTATTTGCGAACACATCAAGTATTTGGCAATATACAGCTATATCGCTGCAGGAATGCGCCACGACCAGTGAAATGCCGCTACAATGTACCGCTGCACAAAATAAAACGCGACGGACAGTTTTTATACTTTAAAGTCAAAAATCTAGAAGTTACATAACAGAGTTACTACTGCATTTTATCAGACATGCCGCTTCCACGACATCTAGATAAATAAGGGTTTTTATATCAGAATAAGTAATTAAGAAAAATTTAATTTTGGCATACAGCGTTTTAAATTTGTGCGGCAGGGGTTAATGTTAAATTTAATAATAATAAATACATTTATACTTACAACTACAGCACTGGAGTTCACTACACGTTGATTATAGTTTTTTTTTTATTTGACTTTTATGTCAACTGGCTTGAAATTCATGCGCATTCGACTTACACAAACAACGCGATCCAAACCTGAACATCGAACGAGGTGTTTATCCGTATACAGAAAGGTACACGGATACGGGATGTGGATGTTCTGAGGTTTCAGAATATCTCTGACTACCCCCTCGGGGAACATAGTCGTGAGCATATGCTATGCTACAGAAATGTATACGCGTGTGTGTCGATAATTTAAACCTAACAAATAATACAATGTGACATGCTCGGTTTTTGTTTTTTGTTGTATGTAATAATGGGGAATTTTCTGAAAATATATTAAAATGTAAAATTTGTTCCAAATAGCTCGATAGATGGCGTTTATGATCTAGCTGCATTAAAACTACAAATAAAATAGTAAAAACTATTTTTTTTTAATAAACAGCAAAACAGCAGGACACTATACACAGGGTAAAGGGGGTGCTACAGACCATCAAACTGAACAACTTTCACTATGGAGCCAACTTCGAAATCGCGAAAAAAATCTGCTGTCCCATACATTTGAGTCAAGTCGGTACTGCAGTTTTGTATGAAACAGCTGTTTTTTTTCGCGATATCGATGTTGGCTGCGTAGTGAAAGTTGTTTAGTTTGATGGTTTGAAGCACCTCCTAAAGGCTCCAACAAGGTTTTTTTTTACACTCTAAAGTCACAGTATGCTATCTATAGAGACATGTTGAACTACGTTTTTAACTAGCTGTCGGAAAATTCCCCATTATTAAGAAATAAAAAAAATGTCGAGGGCTGCAGTTCGGAGCCCTCTTAACCCCTTTATCAGGCAGTAGCCACCACTACATTCAGTCGTGACCCTATTTGATAGGGTGTTCGTTCGACACTCTCTCATACTGCCTGAGACGCATTCGTCATTATTTGGTATTTATTTACGCTACAATTTTACACCTCTGCGTATTAAATGTAGACTTTCTCACAGTTGATTCACTGGGGCTAGCATAGCAGCGCGACAGCAAAGTCACAACATCTCTTTCATTTGAGTAACAGAGCGAGAGAGCAGTCCTGCGCCCGCGGCATGATGGCGCGATAAAGCGTTATCGTGACCAATCTCCCATTCTTTTTGCGCGCGAACGAACGAGTTAACAGGCGCAATAAAACGTTTATCGGGACAACATGCCGCGGGCGCTGATGCTATTTCTAGTGGTTCTCTTTTCTGCGCTAGACCCGGTTGTTTATCGACAACGTAAACAGAGGTGAGGCAGGCTAGGTGGGTAGGTTGGGTAGAGTGTAATGCCACCTCTCGTCCGTGGGCTCGAAGAGGGGCGCGCGGGCTCGCACGCCGGCCGCCGTCGGCCGCGCCGCCGGGTCTTCGCTCAACATCAGCTTGAGCACTTCCACCTGCAGTAAACATCACCCTTTGATAAACTTATTTGTCAAGATTGACAGTCGAAGATACGAAAGCGTCGAAAAAAATTGGAACCAGAACTGGCCCCTAAACCCTATCCATATACACGCACACATACATAATTTGTATGACGCCTCACGCACATCAACCTATAAAAGTTGCCCCCTTTTGTTTGATAAGGTATAACCGTGATGCTCATTCTAGACATATACTTTTTCTAAGACATCACCATATAATAGCCGGCAAAGAACTTGGCAAAAAACATGACTGCGCAGAACAACATTTGTCGGCGAACAACTATCATCCCCAACATTGTTCAAGATGTATGCCGCGTACCTATGATATTGCAAAACCACACTTATAGTATAAGTGTTTTCCCGCGACTTCGTCCGCACAAATTATAAACCAGATTTTTAAGTCAGATCATAAGCTATCAAACAAAAAAAGTTTCATCAAAATCGGTTCAGTAGTTTTTGCGTGATGTGCGAACAAAGAAACAAACAAACACACAAACAGACAAACAGACCGACAAAATTTCTAAAAAAGGTCGATTTCGAGTCAGGGATACCTAAAAACCATATCGTAATCTTTTTTTTGTAAATATCTTCAATGTACAGACACACTTCAGTTACAGTTTAGATAATAGTTTAGATAGGCAACACATAAAACTAATAGCCGTGGTGGTCCAGTGGCGAGTAACCTTGCCTGCCGTGCAGGAGGCGATGGTTCGATCCCCGTCCAAGTCGACTCGTACCAATGAGTTTTTCCGAATTTATGTACGATTTGTAACACCACTGGCTTTTCGGTGAAGGAAAACATCGTGAGGAAACCTACATGCTTCAATTTCGAGGCATGTATTGTACCCACTGTCCATTACAAGTGGCGACGGGCTCACCCCCCGTCACACTGGACAGCGTTTCGGTACTACTGGTGAAACGTGGATGTTCTGAGGTTTCAGAATATCTCTGACAACCCCCCTCGGGGAATATAGTCGTGAGCATATGCTTATGTAAAACTTATACAAGGAGCAACAAAACATTGTGTAGTGACAGCCTAGCAAATACTGAAAAGGTGAACTCAGACCATCAATCTGAACAACTTCAATATGGAACCTACCTCATTAAACGCGAAAAAAAATCAGCTGTAGGTACCTACAGCAGTTTTTTATGGGACAGCTAATTTTTTTTTTCGTGTTTCCTGAGGTAGGCTCCACAGTGAGTTCAGTTTAATGGTCTGATCATCCAATTAAAAAAGTGTCAACATATTGTCCCCACCCACTGTCCAAATCTGGTAAATCTGCGAGCCAGCATATTGCAACACCCTGCATTCTCACTCAAAATCACCGTTGTCATTGAGATTTTCGGATGCCCAATGTATACTAAGCAATAAAAGATGGTGCTGACCTCTTTAGGATGTGAATGAAGGAAGTCCTGCGGGTAGCGGCCACTCTTGGCGTCTTGGAAGAGGTACGCGCGCTCGGTCTCCGTCTGGAAGGGGTGCAGCAGCTCGAAGAGGATCAGCCCCAGCGAGTATATGTCCACCTTGAACCCGTACGGCCGCCCCAGCAGCTGCTCCGGCGACATGTACGTCTTTGTGCCTGCCAGGTTACCTTTGTATTCAATACTAGTGTTTTCCCGGGACTTCGTCCGCACAAATTATATACCAGATTTTAAGTCAGATCATAAGCTATAAAACAAAAAAAGTTTCATCAAAATCGGTTCAGTAGTTTTTGTGTGATGCGCGAACAAACAAACAAACTAACAATTTTGTCAATAGATGGCGCTGCACGTCATTTAAATCGCGCTATCGTATCGAGTGTTATTTGAGTTTATATGAAGTGAACCGCAACTGTTTATTCCTCATGATTTTACGGTTTTATAATAGTTAAGACTAGCGCAAGCGACTTCGTATACGCAGACCACTGACTAACTAACAATTAAATTAAATTCAAAATAATTTATTCAATATAGGAGCCTGAAGCACACTTATTAAACGTCAATTCTTTTTTAAGCTACCACCGCGTCGGAACGTGTTGTCGCTATAGAGAAGATACGGCCAGAAACTCTACAGCATAACACGACTTAATGACTATTACAATATAAATTCTTAAGCTAAGGTTTTGTATACAGTAATACGTAGTCTATTTAATTAAATAACTTTTGATTTAACGTACCTATTGCGATGAAATAAGCCTAAATGTTAATCCAAACTAATTCTAATGTTTTAGTCATCGTAGCGAGATACAATATAATACCAGTTTTTCAGTCGAATTCTAGCCTCATAAACTCCATAAGTTTCATTAAAATCGGTCCAGTAGTTTTTGTGCGATACTCAAGAAATAGATGGACAAAAAATCCAAAAATCTGCGATTTGGAGTCGAAACACCGTAATATAATAACTTTTCTTTTAAAGATCGTCCATACAGTCACACTTCTGATACAGTTTAACAACAAAATCAAAAGTTTTTTTTTTTCAAAATAATATCAAATAGATAACTTAGTCTTAGACTTGGTCTTTGATCGAACATCAGAAATCCAGTCTCAAGATTTGCCAACGAGCTATGGAGCGCAGCATTTTAGGTATAAAATTAACCGATCGGGTGTGAAACACAGATCAGCGCGATCATGAGGATCAGTATAGCGGACGTAGGCCTAAAAAAAAACAGCTCTGCTGAAGTGGGATTTGGCGGGACATATCTGTCGAATGCACCCGGAGAGGTGGACCAAGATGGCCACAGAATGGGTTCCACAAGACGGTTGCCGACGTCGAGGAAGACCCAAGAGAAGATGGAGTGACGACTTGAATACCTTCCTGAACGGTTGGCCTGAATTCGCGTTGCATAGTGAAGATTAGAGGAAAAGAGGGGAGGCCTTTGCCCAGCAGTGGGACACAAAATAGACTATATATAAAAAAATAAACTTAGTGACAGTGTATATGTATAACTCACCGACTTGATGCGTGTGTATGTGGAAGCCGTCGCGGGCGGGCGGCTGGCCGTCCTGGGAGTACTCGCTCATGGCGGTGACGAGGCCGAAGTCGCCGACCTTGATGCGCGCGTCCGGCCCGAACAGGATGTTGCTCGGCTTCAGGTCGCGGTGGATCAGCCCCTCCCCGTGGATGTACTCCACCGCCAGCACTATCTGACGGAACAGCTCCTTCACCTGGACAAGTGCATGTTTCTTACTTTAGAGAACACATTTTTTATTCAGGATAAATTGATATCATTAGCATCCTTTTTATCTAAGAGTCTACCCATCAAACTGCGAACAACTTTTACTATGGGATAAACCGATAGGAGCCAATAAAAATCTGCAACGCCTCATCATCATCAGCCCGGTAAACCCCACTGCTGGGTATAGGCCTCTTCATTTGCTCTCTGCAACGCCTACTCGACTCAAATGTATGCAACAGCAGATTTATTTTTGGTCCTATCGGTTTGCTCCCATAGTAAAAGTTGTTCAGTTTGATGGGTAGACTCTTAGGTTAAAAGGATGCTAATGATATCAATTTCACCCTGTAGATATTGTGCGCTTAGTGTAGCGACACATCTGCCGAATTCAGCATCATCATCATATCAGCCGATAAACGTCCTCTGCTGGACATAGACTTCACGCTTGGCAGGCGGGTTGGCGATCGCAGTTGGATTGAATGTGTGTACTCAGAGGATGCTGCTGCCCATCCTCCGGTAGATCCCTTAAGGAGGACGCATATTTATCCGCGGCGAACGAATCGAATTTTAGAATTCTTTGTATTGAGCGGCAAATTGCACCTTCTTCGGCTTTGAAACGCAAATGCGCTTGTTAAGTTTCGCCAACTAATAAAATGTAACCTTATAATAATATAAGACTAGTTTTTACCCGCGACTTCGTCCGCACAAATTATATACCAGATTTTAAGACAGACATAAGCTATCAAACAAAAAAAGTTTCATCAAAATCGGTTCAGTAGTTTTTGCGTGATGCCCGAACAAACCAACAAACAAATAAACAAACAAACACACAAACAAACAGACAAACAAAATTTCTAAAAAGAGGTTGATTTGGAGTCAGGGATCCCTAAAAACCGTATCGTAATCTTTTTTTTGTAAATATCATCAATGTACAGACACACTTCAGTTACAGTTTTATAATAGTTTAGATTAGATATACATGTATTTATTATAGTAAAGTCACCTTATCCCTCCGGGACTGCCAGGAGCGGTTGTTCTCCAGCCAGTTCTTGAGGCTGTCGCGGCGGCACAGCTGCATCTGTATGTAGAGGTACATCTTGGAGCCGGGCGCCTGCGTGCCACGGCCGCCGTCTCGCACGCACATGTCCAGCGACCAGTGACGCTTGTGGCCCTTCTGTCCCATCAACACAAAATAGCTGGTCATTTTACTTACATATTTCCAGGCGTAGTGTAGGCTTTCTTATTTTTATTTTCTCAAACATGCCTTGAAATTTGAGCATTATTTTGACAACTTTCTTCGAAATAAATCGAAATTGCTGTACTGGCCAATTACATGCGAACAGCGGCCGGCAAAAGTTGCATGAAAATCCATATCTGTCGTGATTTAGCGGCCAAATAAATTACATAATAAACTTATATCTGTCATGTAATTTAAAAATGGATAGATATTTGATATTTACTCCGAAACATGGCAACCAAGGAGGTAACTTATCAAAGGTTTTATTTAAATTTCGAACTGGCTTGCAAAAAAACAAATGAACACTTTAACGCAGGAAAAATTATTGTTGTTCGTTGCTCGTCATTGATTTTCAAAAGTTATTGTATTAGTTTTAATTTCCGCGCATTATTTGAGAAAAGTACCACCTTGTCCACAACTAGGCATTGATGGACTTACGTAAGTTACACGTTCGTCCATCAATGCCTCTTTTGCTGGCCGCTGCAGTAATGTACTATAGCAATGACTTTACATTACACTCTAATACCTAACCTGTTAATATTGACTTAAAATAAAATCACTTGCATTGTTTATAAGCTCACGCCAATGTCCCACTGGGCAGGCATAAACAATAGATCGCCACATGCTAAGACTCTAACATTTCTGCCTCTTCAACATCCATATGTCTAATTTTTAATTTGATTTGAAATAGCACATCATGGCTGTAAAATATTGAAACGAAATGTGTTTTACTGTGGATCGTGAGTAAAAATTGATGTCAATTACATTAAATAAAATTTTTACAAGTTAATAATCAATATTTATTGTTTTATTTTTTTCTAAACAAGAATCTTGTACTAGATTAAAATTTTCCTGCAACTTAGGTACTTGTAAAGGACTAAATTAAAATTTACAATAGGCTCTCCGAAGGGGTGGTCCTGGTGACTTGACTGACAGGTTTTTTATAAAACTTTTCAGCTATTCCATTCGTACCTTGTAAATTTCGTGCGTCAACATACTGTCGATCTCTGTCCACATGACCCTCAACACATAAATAAAACCATAGAGGTATTATACCAGGAATAGAGGAACATACAGCTGAGAGAGCGAGATGTACCTAGCGGCACCACTGTATAATAGAAAGAGACGTGACGCGAGGCAATAGAACCGTTTCCTAGTCACTAATAAATTTTTACAATACGGTTTCCGTGAATAATTGGGAATCTAAAGTGAAATCGTAGATCGTTTTGTGAAATATACTGACACTACTTCATTAATTTATCCACGATTTCAGGTTAGACTCAGAATTATAGACAGTATTCGAATTTTCGCCTGCGAATAGTTTCCTGAAAACATCCAAAAACGGTTTCATTTGACAACTCATGTCACTGCCTCTATTCCTGTAAGGTATAATAACTTTATGAATAAAACGAACCTTTTTCCTCCTGCTGTCAGTCTTTGTCGTCGTCTCGTCCTTGGCTCTCTCTACGGTGTTGTCGTGTTCGCCGGTGGGCTCCTCGAACACTATGAACGAGTCGTCGTTGTCGCTGTGCTTGGACAACGTGTTCCCAATGCTGGGACACTTGCTCGCCACCGAATGCTTGGCCGCGTTCTCATCGAACACTATGCTGATTGAATCGCTGCAGCTTAGCGATCTGATAACAACAGTTAAATTTATTACCTTTTTTTGTGTTAAGATTCTTTATTGTACAAAGGCGAACTTAACTCGTTAAAGAGTTTTCTTCCAGTTAACTTTTGTCTACCTGGATTCTAGGGCGATAGGCCAAGTAAAAACGCGTTTCCATACAAACTGCACCAAGCGGCAGGCACACTTTGTAAGGTGAATCAAAAAATTATATAGATCCAAGATTAGGTTTGCCCATACAGAACAGTAAAAGTAGATCCACCTCTTTAAATTTCAACCTGTATGTATATGTATAGATTAAGGTCATCCCAATCCTGAGGATCGACTGGATTGAGGTCAAGAGCAAACCCATTTCATCCCGCTGCTTAGCAAAGCCTCCCCATTCATCCTCCAACCAACTCTATGCTGGGCATGCTCTGGCCACGCGTCTTCGAAAGCATCCAGATCGTCGCGCCATCCACCACGACTCGGACGCCGACTACCGTTGTCTGGAATCCAGGGCGTGACATATATATATATATGTATTAAATCATGTGCGAGTCGGACTACTCGCTCACCGAGGTTTCCGTACCACATCACTACAGACAGAACTCAACAAAAATGAAAAAAAAAAAATACGTTTTATCTCCGGGACCCTTAGCGTAAGATCGACTCATACTTGGCCGGTTTTTATTATTTGTTGTTATACTGTAGAGTTTGCTCTATAATCACACCAAGTTTGACGCTTGTATGTATTACCGTTTTTACGATACAGCGTGAAGAAAAAACGTTGATAAAAACTAGTTTCTTGTTGAGAACCCCTCCTACATTTTAAACTTTTTGTCATTTTTATTAGCCGTAGTAACGCATATTCTGTGAAAATTTCAACTATCTAGCTATAACGGTTCAAAAGTTACAGCCCTAAATAGGTAGGACCGACGAACAACGTAGGCTTAGTAATAGAGTCCAGTTTTCACCCTTTGGGTACGGAACCCTAAAAAATAAAAATACAAATACAAATATCTTCACTACATAGTATAAAAAAAACAAAGTCGCTTTCTCTGTCCCTATGTCCCTTTGTATGCTTAAATCTTTGAAACTACGCAACGGATTTTGATGCGGTTTTTTTTAATAGATAGAGTGATTCAAGAGGAAGGTTTATATATGCATTGCACCCGTGCGAAGCCGGGGCGGGTCGCTAGTTATTAACAAAAAGAACAAATCAGTACACATGATACACGGGGTCCCCGCATGCGGCAAGCCAGAATCTCGGGAATCCTTTACGATTTATCAGGCAATAATTACAATTTTAGGACAGAGAGAGCGATATTTAAATAATTAAAGTGATTAATAAATGTTAAGTACCTATAGACAATGAAGTTACAACTAACAAACGAACAAACAAATAAACGTACCTATGCCTCTTGGAGAGTTCAGGCGACTTCTTGTCATAGTAAAGAGCGTCGACGCAGTCGTCGACGGGCTTCTGGATGTTGAGCAGAACACTGCCGTCCTTGGTGGTCCGCACCGAGGGGGGGTACTGCGAGTAGTCGTCCGTCAGCAGCCGGCTCGACGACACGTCCGCGTCTTCACACGACGCCCTGCACGTTATCTACTACATTCATATCTCGCACAACAATGGACAACATTTCATTTTAGGAAAGGAAAGGTATCAACATTCGAAAGAAGAACGACCACTTCCCATACATTCGTGTACCTGTCTATTTTTTTTTATTTAGTTGAAGTAATTATAGTACTCTGTGGTTGAAGTATACAATAAATATTGATATAGAAAAACTAAAGGTTAATTCCATTTACTAATTTAATTTAATTTCGTAATGAGGAATAAAAGTTACTGAGATTATTTGACAGGTAAAAAGTGGACATCCTTCTTTTCATAATGATCTAATAACTTATAAGTTACACCTTACTGTACATTAATACAGAAAGGTGCTGTAAAGTATAGAGTACGAGCTTTTGCTTGCGACTTCGTCAATTATCTAAAAATCCCTTCTTACGAGTTACGAGTACTTTTCCGCAAACTGAAACGGTGAACTCAGACCATCAAACTGAACAACTTCCACTGGAGCCTACCTCAGGAAACGCTAAAAAAATCAGCTGTTCCATACAGAACTGCCGTACTGCTCGACTCAAAGGTATGGGACAGCAGATTTTTTTTGCGTTTCCTGAGGGAGGCATCATTCATAATGAAAGTGGTTCAGTTTGATGGTCTAAGACTCAAAGTTCACAGTTTCAGTTTGCCATTTATTCCACATGTTTCTGTCGAGCATGAGAGCTCGGTTGCGCGTTGCGGAGTGGTATGGACTCTCAATCTTGAGGTCCGGGTTCGAATCCGCACGGACAACATGCCACGTACCAATGAGATTTTCTAACTTATGTACGTATTACCGACTGCTCTCAAACGGTGGAGGAAAACATCGCGAGGAAACCTGCATATGCAGAAGAAGAAATTCTGATGCATATGTGAAGTCTACCAATCCGCATTGGGCACGCGTGGTGGACTAACACCCTAACACCCTCTTAGAGGTTAGGCCTGTGGCCTGCAGTGGGACGTATACAGGGTCCTTCTTAATATGCTGACACTTTTTTAAGGGGATGTTCAGACCATCAAACTGAACCACCGATTTCGATGTTGGTCCCATAGAGTATGTTGTTCAGTTTGATGGTCTGAACATCCCCTTAAAAAAGTGTCAGCATATTAAGTTGGACCCTATATAGGCTGATGATGATGATCATGATGTTTCTATCAACAGCGGTTTAGGCTGTGCGTTGTCGGTCAGTCAGTCATAGAACTCTTTTATAAGTATAGATAAAGGAGTGCTAAGAAAAGAGATGAAGTCAAACTAACGGCGCATCGTGGTTCCTCTCGTGCGGCGCCGGCTCCTCGACCCACGCGTTGAAGAACCGCACGATGTTCTCGTGCTCCAGCTTGGCAAGCACCTTCACCTCGCGCAGGACCCGCTCCCGCTGCGATTCCCTGCGCAATACACTAACTGCTTCCAAAGAGATACATACATAAATATCTTATACTTGACAACCCGTTTGGTGTAATGGTTACCACGCCGGACTGCCAAACCAGGGTCCTGGGTTTGAAACCCGGTTAAGTCATGGATGTTACATGTTTGTGCCGTTGTTGTATGGTTCCCATAACAAAAAGCCCAAGGCTTACTTGGGATCATTACAATGTATGTGCCTGTGAGCGTTATTTATTTATACATACATAAACTGACGACCCCTATCGGGGTGGTGGCAGAAACACTGCTTCAACCATCACCTTTCTGTTTAAGACGGTAGTTGTAGCAATGCAATGTTGCCTTTAGTCTTCTTCTTATCGTGTGGGCAAGCCCTGGTGTCAGAGTTTTTTCAGACCGCCTTACGGCCTCTGACGTGGTTTTTATGTAACGACTACTACCCCCACCAGAGATAGTAGCCGGGACCAACGGCTTATCGTGCCATCCGAAGCACGGAACCTTCGTTCTTTTCAGACATCAGGTGATTCGGCCTGCAATGTTATCACTAGGTTTCCCCGTGGGAATCGAACCCACGACCTCCGTGCAGTGTCTCCAACAACGCCGTAATTACGGTAAACCTACCGTAATTTGAACATATCTACCACCTACCGTAGACATGTTCAATTCTACCGTAAATTTCTGTTTGCATTTTTTTCACTACAGTTAGTTCTTTTCTTGCAATCTATTTTACTATTATAAAGCTGTAACTGAAGTGTGTCTGCTGTACATTGAAGATATTTACAAAAAAAAGATTACGATATGGTTTTTAGGCATCCCTGACTCGAAATCAACTTTTTTTAGAAATTTTGTCTGTCTGTTTGTCTGTTTGTTTGTTTGTTTGTTTGTTTGTTCGCGCATCACGCAAAAACTACTGAACCGATTTTGATGAAACTTTTTTAGTTTGATAGCTTATGATCTGACTTAAAATCTGATATATAATTTGTGCGGACGAAGTCCTAGTTATATTTATAAAAATGGTATCTGACAGTAACAATTGAAGTGACGACAGCAACGCTGGACTTTCCAGTAGAAAGTGCGCTAAAAATAAGTCGTAGTTACAAACAAAAATTTCTACCAGAGTGGCTGAAAAAGAAAAATAAAGATTTTTCGTCGTGGCTTCGCGAATACCCAAAAAACCCATATTTACTTATAGCAAAGTGTTCGCTCTGTGATACCACCATGCAAGCTGATATAAGTGTCTGAAACGTCATAACGCTTAAAATAATTAAAAGTATTAATGTTTCCAAGTACAAAAAGGCTGGAACTTAATGGTAAATAAAGTTACCGTAAATTTACCGTATTTTTAATATTTGATCTACCGTAATTTTCCGCCATATACCGTATTTTTTGACTGGCAACACCGTAATTTTGACAAATAGAGTTGGAGACACTGCCTCCGTGTCAAGAACCCAGTGCTCTTAACCATTAGACCACGGAGGCAGATGCCTTTAGTAAAAACACAGAATAGACAATAAGTATGTCTTAATATGCCGACGGTTTTTTTAGGGCGGTGATCAGTCTGATCATGATCATCAACGTAATCAGCTTTCTTTATGGGAGCAATGTCAAAATCGGGAAAAAAAATAAACTGTTCTCTTTAGTTTAGCAATTCTTTGGGCTACTCTGGTTCTTCTGCGGATCTCTTCATTTCTGATTCGATCTCGCAGGGAAACTCCGAACATAGCCCTCTGCAATCTCACCATTGCTCTTGGATGATTTTCAGCCTTTTTATGGGGCCTTGAGTAAGTGACCACGTCTCCAACTCACGTTCCAGACGAAACTGAAAACCGTCTCGACTCAAATGTATGGGACGGTTGATTTTTTTTCGCGATTTCAATGTTGGTAACATGGAGAAAGTTTGCTTTATATAAACTTTTTAGGGAAGTGATTTTAGGCACGAACGTGACACATCCTGATTGGTCAATATAATTTCACTATTATTGTCAACTGCGCAGATACACAAAGCCTTATAAACATGGTATTACTGTACCTCTTCGGTAGAGTGATTCTCTTGACGGCGTAGGAGCACTCGTCGATCTTGTTCTTGGCCTCGAAGACGACCCCGAAGCCTCCCCTGCCGAGGCAGCGGAGCTCCGTGAAGTCGTCCTTGTACCGGCTGCGGTGCACCGTCGCCGCGGACGTCGTCGGCCTCTCGTAGTGATGCTCCACGATTATATAATCCTGGTTACTTATGGGCAGCGGACCCGATGAACTGCCGGGAATACAGGGGAGTTATTGCTAAGATAGACTTCATTTTAGTGAGCACTTAAAATAAATCTATTCTACAGGGTGTTAGAGTAAACGCTTGCACTACTTTAAGGGGTGATATTGAACAACTTTCCCCAAGAAACCTATAGAACAACCTATGAAACAGCAACTTTTGCTATGGGGCCAAGATTGAAATAGAGAAATAAAATACCTTGCATAGATTTATCTAATTAGCTGTTGTGTACCTAAAATCTATGAAATTATGTTAATAAATCCACCCACCTCATTTTCGGTGCAAAGAATCGAGGCCAGATCATCAGATTCATCAGCAGGGCGGAGCTGACAGCGATCAGCAGCACCTCCTTCCACCAGAACCAGAGAGAGTACACGTGAACGTGGACGTGGTGGTGCTCTTCTGTCCCGCTCTGACCCGGGCTCGGCAGCGCCTCGGGGCCGTCTAGTGCCTCCTCGCTCACTTGCACTGCCTGGTCGCACGTCTCTTGTAAGTAGAGAAAGAAACCGTGGTTGCCTGAAGAAGGGGCAATAATAAAATATCTTTGAGACTGTCACATAGATTGTCAAATTTTAATTGAAGTACTAGAATCTAGTCTAGACAATATTAATGGTAATGCTTACATACATACATTAAATCACAATATAAAAAGAGTATATACTAACACTCACTAATAATACGGAACCCCTAAACTACTAACAGTAATGTGATGAGAACAAGGAGACAAAGAGCGATAATGAGCCCACACACGACATAATATCTGTTATTTTATTACCATAGAAGTTATCTAATCTAAACTATTATAAAACTGTAACTGAAGTGTGTCTGTACATTGAAGATATTTACAAAAAAAGATTACGATATGGTTTTTAGGTATCCTCGTCTCGAAATCAACCTTTTTTAGAAATTGTGTCCGTCTGTTTGTCTGTTTGTTTGTGTGTTTGTTTGTTTGTTTGTTCGCGCATCCGATCCGATTTTGATGAAACTTTTTTTGTTTGATAGCTTATGATCTGACTTAAAATCTGGTATATAATTTGTGCGGACGAAGTCGCGGGTAAACACTAGTCGATTAAACAGACCATCCTGGCGTCACCATTAGACTGAGGAAACCAGATGACAGTTTTATGCCAAAGTCCAAGAACATTTTATGAGGATAACAACCAAAGAAAACTTTTTACAAGCTTACTTAATTTAACTTGCCAACATCAAAACACACTGTGCCCAAATGGTGGAGCATTGCCCGCTCCCTGTAACCATTATTTGTAAGAGTTAGTCCTACAGTAGGATTCTACAGGCTATGACTAATTATTGTACATCTTGCTCATAAAATGGTGCCACCAGCGCATATGTGGGGAGACTAAATGTATCTACCAAAGCAGGTTTGGCTGTCCACAATAGCGTGTTGTTTCCATCTTTGATGTATGGGAGTAAAAGTTGGGTGTGGCAGCAGAAAAATGAAAGCAGAATCAATGCAGTGGAAATTTACTCAAGATGTATGGTGTGACTATAAGGGACAGAAAGGGGAATAATGTGATTAGGGAACGTTGTGGTTTGAATGAAGATGTAGTGGGTAAAGGTTAGGTAGAGAAGGGAATGCTTCGATGGTTTGGACTTAACGAAAGGATGAATGAAAGTCGTTTTACGAAACTAATATATAAGGCGTGTGTGGAAGGAATCAGTGGTAGTGGCAGACATAGGAGGACGTACCTAGATAAGATCAGGGACGTCATTAAAAAATGACAGGTTAAAAGTTACCGAAATCGACGGGAATGTATGACCAGATGTATAGACCTAGAGGAAGCAACTGAGGTGTGTCAGAACCGACCAAAGTGGAGATCCATAGTCTCTGCCTACCCCTCTGGGAAAAAGGCGTGAGTTTATGAATGTATATATTGCTCACAAGTCTTTATTTCGAGTAGGTTAAGTTGATAGGCGGCTAATAAAATAAGCTGATCACCCTAAAAGTAATTATGGTCGTGAGTTTATGCATGTAAAATTACATCATTTTCAAAATGTCCTAGATTCAGATAGTTAGTCTGATTAACAAAATGGCGGACGATCAGAACGGGATACCCGTACCCGGGAAAATGGCAGATGATCAGATCGAGAGATAGTTAAAAGGGCGGCTGATCAAATCGACAGATAATCAAAATGGCGGCTGATCAAATCGACAGATAATCAAAATGGCGGCTGATCAAATCGGCTAAAAATCAAAATGACAAAGGATCGAATCAAAATGGCGGTCGATCAGCTCAAAATCTATTGATCGTCGGAATCCAATGTAACTTTTCGTATGGCATCCAACTTAAGTTTTAATCACACGTCTCCCTATCAAATCGAAACACGAGATCACCCCCTTACGTTTTTCGAATAATCAAAACAAAGAGATAAAAGAATACAGAATATGTAATATGTTATGGCCTAGTTATGGCACGTTAAAACATAGCAGCATAATATAATATTAATAAAGGGCAAAACTTTATCACTAAAGGGGATATCCTCTAGGACACACATAGATTAAATTGTAAGAATATAAATTAATTTGCTATTTTATTATTTTTCATGCTTTATACTTATGTTCATTAATTAATTGAATTGACATTTTGAAACGATTTACTTAAATTAATGCATAGAATCAAAGCGCGACAGGTTTGAACATGTTAGAGAAGTCTTCGAAACCAGACTATAAATTTTCTGTGGCATAAATATGGTTAACGCCGAGCCGTGAATGAATATGAGAGCCTCGTCCAAAGCTCTGCCGTAGCCGTCTCAATATATTGTCACGATCTTGGTCGCAACTCGGTTGCTCTGTGTAGAAAATGTGTAAGTCGAGCTATGGTCGTCGAGGCTTGGGCCGGATCGAAGCTGATGGTGAAGGTAAAAAAAATTTCATCAGCCTTTTTTCCCCGCAAAGAACCAAAATAACAGATTTACAGACGAATTATTTGTTAATTATTCTTAATTAAACATTAAAATGTTAATTTGCTAAACATTAACTTTGGTCAGCGTAGTTTTTTTTTCATCTGTCACTGATAACATTCCCGAACGACGTCCACGATCCACGACCCTCTACCTACTGTATTACTCTTTTTATTCACATCATAATTATAAGTTTTATAAGTTAGGTAGGTACACGAATTGTCACAACAAAACACAATACAAATAACAAATAAATAATAACTTACCAATCTGTCCAGTATTCCCGTACAAAGTGATAAGAGACAACGTGTTAGGATCAGAATTCTGTAGAGCAGTCAGAGCCGTGTTTCCGCCTTCTATCAGCGGGCGACTGGTCATCAACTTCCACGGCACCGGCTTCGTGGACACAGCAGTCTCTAGTTTTTTCGCGTAGAACACGCTCTCTTGTATATAGAGCTAAAAGGAGAAACAATTTGTGAACTTGAAAACCCGCGTTACAATTATTACTTTACACACGTCCGACTCTCACGAACTTCTCTGCACTACAACACAACACTGGCAAAAAGCTCAGTGTTGTCAGATCACTGAACAAAAAAATTCGCATTTTGGAAATCGAAAAATTCGAAAATGTATTTGATAGAGAAAAAGAAAATTCTTATTGCCCATATAAGCGTAACAGTAGTAAATAAATAAGACAATGGTCAATTTTAAACGAACTTTTATAATGTTTTTATTATATCATTCTCGATATATACAAACAATGTACAAAAATAATATATGTGTTTGGATTTAAATTTATAAATAAAACAACTCCGATATAACACGAAGGCAACCGTCGATAGTTTTAATTTATTTCATTTTTTTCTGCATTTTACTGTTTATATTTCGGTATAAAATAAAGTATATTTGATTGATTGATTCATTGATTTAAACGAAATCTAAAACAAATATTACTGAAACAAAAAGCAGCTTCAATTTTTTATACCAAACTCGTTTCGAAAAATGGCGAATCACTCCCAAAATGACTACAGGTGGCAACACACATTCAGGTCATCGACATTGATCTAGAACATTCTGCGTTCCTAGGACTCTTATTGGACACTAGAAGGGAGAGGGAGGAGTTGAAAATCGAGCGCCAATCGTAAAGCGCCAGATAAAAGCGCGGGAAATGACTAATCCTTCGCTGCACATGCGCGGGCCGGCCGGCTGTTTAGCGCAGGTTGTCTCTTTTATTTGTTATCTTGTCTCTTCTCTACATAGTATAAAATGAAGTCGCTTTCCGCGTCTGTCTCTATATCCGCTAACTCCTAAACCACACAACGGATTTTGTTGCGGTTTACACTGTCATTTAGAATAATTTTGATCATTTCTTCCGGAAGGTTTGTGTAGGTACCACGTAGGTACTTAGGTATATTGTAAATCCCACCCGGGCGAAGCTGGGGCGGGTCGCTAGTGTTAAATAAATCTGGATACACATTTTTAAACTTTATAAACTAAGTATGTTATATTATAACTTATAAGTATCAGTTGCGTCCTATAAAAAGAGGAGGTGCGGAGTACTCGAAACCGACGGCCACGTATGAAGAGATGTATGGACGTGAATGAGGCAAAAGAGGTATGTAAGGATCGTAGTAGATGGCGCGATCTGGTCTCTGCCTACCCCATTGGGAAAAAGGCGTGACGTTATAGATAGAATTATTTATTTTCTATGATTTTTCTAATATTTATTGTTACTTGCTGTGCCCTCACAGGATTCATGTCAGGAACTCGTAAACTATTTTAAGCACATTAATGTAAACTACATGAAAAAGCGATAAATATTGATTGATTGATATAAACCAAAAATACTAACGAAAAACATTGATTTATAATCATAATGTGGAATTAAACATTATTATTATGTAGATTTAGCTTTATTTGTTTTTACATTTTATGGCTTTTCAATTGAGTATAATATATTTATAGGCCATTAACTGTCTTTGACAGGAGATGTTTTAGTGAACTTTCATTTAACAAAATGTCTTTTTTTCATACTTAATAACAAACAACTGCCTTTTGAACAAAGCAATTCAAATTAAATCAATTTATCATACGGATGCCAAACGCCAGCAATTCCAAACAACATGAATCATAAAACCATGGATTGTTAAATAAAATGTACTAAAAAATGAAAACCTGTCATAACACGGCAATGCCCTTGAACACATAACAGTGTCGCTCGCGCTCGTCTGGAATGCGGCTCCCATATTATTAAAATTGGTTATGTTCGTATCGGCTTTAAAGATTTCGCAGGCAGAGTGAGGTCACGAGGTCAAGCGCCTCCTTTACTACGGACGAGATGCAAGGGAACGCGGGACGCTTCAGAGGATAGTCCTTGCAGCACGTTTAAACGCAATCGCATTTTAAAACACGCTCTAGAAACTAATCACTGTACCTGTTGTTTGTCAGTTTTTCGCACGTTTTTCGTTAAAATGTTAAGTATCAAAGTTACAAAACAAACATTTAAATAGTGAAAAATAATTCGGTTACCTCTGATTTTTTATAAAGTTACTTGAAAACTGCTGAACCGATTTTCATGAAACAAAGCTAAGAACACTCGCTTATTTTTGCGAGAGCTTTCTGTTAAAAATAAAAACCGCATCGGAATCGGACCACCCGTTTGGGACCTTCGATGCCACAGACAGACAGACCGACACGGGCGTCAAACTTATAACACTTTGCCTCGGGGGTTAAATCTTAAATTAATCCTAGCATGAAAACTGTATATTTAATCGAAATCTGACAAACCCCAAGCAAAGAAATTAATTCTAACCATGTTTAGAAAAGTCATTGTCTTTAATTGGTTAGTATCCTCTTAACACATTTGTGCCCCCTGACGGGTATTGGTGGTTTCCGGACTGCACGGAGCTCGGAGCGGTGCCCAGACCGCTTACTAGAATGAACTTATCGCGATAAATTTGAATGGCAATTAAATGAAAATATCTAAAGAAAGGAGGGTCACGAATCGCGGGAATCCCTTAGTTAAGATTGCTTATTTAAACCAATCTAATATGGTTTCTCTAATCCCGCGCAACGCGCATTTTCTTCATAGAAAAGGACCTTTTCAGAGAGCGAAAGCAAAGTCGCGCTCTAGTAGAGAAATCATACTAGAGGAGCTGTGTTGCGATTGTGTGAGTACCCAATTTTTCAGATTTGTTGGAAACAGGCATTTCTTCGCCTACATAAGATTTAATTGAAATTTCTCGCATATGTGTACCGCAATTGCGATGTATTGTAGATGATCAATTCGCAAAAATCTGAAAGTTGTTCAGTATGAAAGCCAAACCATACCCTTACAAAACCTTTTAAGAAAGACCTTATATTTACGTAATGGGCGTGTATTGTACAGTTGCTGATATGGTGCGATAGTGTAACATGAAGATGATAGTGATAGCAATCTGTATCGAATCGTTTTATGTGACAGTGCTTTGCGATTCTTATTTTTTTTCGGAAGTTTCTTACAATGCAGATGACGATCGGGAAAATACAAAATCACATGAGCTTCACATTGTTATAACTACACTAGCGACAGCCCTAGCTTCGCTCAGTCACGCAAAGCTTATAGATTTATTATATACAGAGAAAACTTAAACTTCGCAACAGTAAACTAATTAAATATTTAAACAAATAAAAACACGTAGATTTATTCATCATGTTAAGCTGTACCACGGAAATACCGGGAAAAATCGCTTCTGGGTCATTTCAACCTCGGCCTTTGACTCTTTCTGTGAGGACCTTCCAGGAGGGTCGAAATTTTCTGGTACTCATTATCCAGAAACCCCCTCCGAGTTTAGTTTCTTCCACGGGACCCATGAAAACAATGTCGATCATCGCTCGTACCTGTCACCATTAACATCAAATGGCATATTGTAAAGCATTTTTCTCTTGAACTATTAGATTTATCAATAAAGTCATAAGAATTAAAGTTATCGATAGATTAACATACAACGTATTTTTCTTATAATTTTTTGCGCACTTATTGATTCTAAGTTTTAATTTAAAAAAAGTTTTAATAAAAAAAGAAGCATAAGCATAGCATAAGCATATGCTCACGACTATATTCCCCGAGGGGGCAGTCAGAGATCTTCTGAAACCTCAGAACATCCACGTTTCACCAGTAGTACCGAAACTCTGTCCAGTGTGACGGGTGGTGATCCCGTCGCCACTTATAATGGACAGTGGGTACAATACATGCCTCGAAATTGAAGCATGCAGGTTTCCTCACGATGTTTTCCTTCACCGAAAAGCCAATGGTGTTACAAATCGTACATAAATTCCGTAAAACTAATTGGTACGAGTCGACATGGACGGGGATCGGTCCATCGCCTCCTGCACGGCAGGCAAGGTTACTCGCCACTGGACCACCACGGCTTATAAAAAAAGAAAAAAACATTTTATCAGGCTAACATTTTTTTAAAAGTAAAGTTAGGCCCCCCTTCTATTTTAACAACCTAAAGAATAGTTACGGCGACGGGGCCAAACTTTATCATGACTTGTAACTCCCACTTAATAATTCATACCTAGCAAATAAAAAGTAATAAACCTGCAAAATGCTAAAAAAGAAAACATTCTGAGCGTATGTGAAGTTTATCAATTCGCATTGGGCACGCATGAGGGCAGTCCTGTGCTGCAGTGGTACGTGTATAGGTTAAAACCAGAGAACGTTATAAGAGGGGTTCGCCACAGGTTATGCAATGACTTGCATAGAACCATAAGGTGCGCGGCGTGGTGCGAGCGAGAGTGCATGAGTAATTGTAGCAGCGTGAGCGGGAAGACCACCTATAGTGCCAACCTACTTACCATTCTTTCACCTTTATTTTACTCAATCTTTTTAATTGTGTTTGCCCTTGTTGATAACTGTACCGCTCACTGTCTTACTAAATGATAACTCGTTAATATTTTGCCCGTCACATTTTGCCAGGCTTAGCCAAGTGTGGTAGTGTGTAAATATTTTTGGTTAAATACTGTAATGTCAATGTGCAATACCTATTCTTTGTTGAATATGAACTAAATGTACCTAACTATGTGAACGTGTGGAGACAGCCGTCTCCGAAGAAAAAGAGCTACTTTGCATTTCTAACCCCTCTTATAATATTCTGTGAGTAAAACGAATGTGACCTCACCTGCGTGTCGTGTACGCCGATGTAGAGGGAGGGCGGGGCCGCGAGCCCCCCGTCGAGGGACTGCGTGGCCTCCCAGAGCACGTCGATGTGCTGGAGCGCGCCGCCGTGCAGCCGCCACATGCCGGCCACCGGCGCCTCCAGCTGAGCACACAGCTACATTACAGTACGTGTTCACGAAATAGCCTAGTCAACAACTATACTTCATTCTAAATAAGAACGACGAGATTTTACGATTCCTGTTTAGCTTTCTGATACGCAAATATAATTAATTTAGCACAAAGATGTACTATCCGATATATCTTAAAGCTGTTCTAACAATAAGTGAGAGTGGGATGGAATGGGAGTAGGGGCCAGTTTCACCACTTCCTAGTAAGCTCTTGTTACCTTATCCGACTGATATTTTGACATATCTTTCATACAAAATATGTCAAATTATCTGTCGGATAAGCTAACAAGAACTTACTCACAAGTGGTGAAACAGGCCCTAAGTGTTTCAAATCTGTTTCTGTAATACATTTTTTTTACTAGCCTTTTTCATCCCACTCCTGGTCAAAGGCCTCCTCTTTCATCCTCCAACCATCTCTGTCCCGGGCATGCTCTGGCCACACGTCATCGAAAGCATCCAGATTAAAAATAGTATCTAATTTTCGCTGCTCTTTGGAATGCATTATAGTTACACAGAAAAATATTTGAGATTGTAACGACGTCCAGTAAGTGTCATTAAACTACTTTTTTTATGAAAATGTCTAATTGTCTATACAAAATGCGCGTTTTGTCGACCAATACAGAGTTGCTTCTTCTTATCCTGTGGGCAAGCCCTGGTGTAGAGTCTTTTCAGACCGCCACGACTACTACCACCAGAAATATTTTTTTTGCTCCGATTGGTTTGCTCCTATAGTAAAAGTTGTTCAGTTTGATGGGTAGACTCTTAGTTTAAAAGGATGCTAATGATATCAATTTCACCCTCTATTCTATATCGTTGTCTAGTTATCATAATACAAGTCCAGGCTAGTTTCTGGTACTTTAAATGTGACTATATAATTTGTGTGACAATGTCCAAGATATTTATTTTAAAAAATATATACCTTCTGCTGCCACAGCGGCTGTCGCTCGCCGGGGCGCCTGATCGCGACCACGCCCTCCGGCAGAGCGACGGCCACAGAGACGGCCACGGCGCTCGAGGGACCACTGTTGGCACCCACGCACTCGCGCCGGCTCAGCGCCAGCTGATGCTCCGCCACGCTGAAGTTCCACCTGCGAGACCACGGCTCGTTATAGTAAACGTTCGAATCGGGGTCCTTTTGAAGCCGAAACAGATCATCAAATAGAACAACTGTCCGTCCGTCTGTCCTATCTATTCACAGAATGTGCGTTATTACGTCGGATTTGCTAACAAATAAATAATAAAAATAACAAAAAGTTATTATAATTCATGACAATAAATTTTTCAACGTTTCACGTTTTTATCAACGTTTTTTTCTTCAATCTTCTCCTTCTTATCGAGTGGGCTGCAAAGCCCTGGTGTCAGAGTTTATTCAAACCGCCTTACGGCCTCTGACGTGGTTTTTATGAAACGACTACTACCACCAGAGATAGTAGCCGGGACCAACGGCTTAACGTGCCATCCGAAGCACGGAATCATCTTTCTTTTCAGACAATCAGGTGACTCAGCCTGCAATGTCCTAAACAACTGGGGAAAAACGCACAAAGTGACATTTCACCAGGTGCCCCCCGTGGGAATCGAACTCACGACCTCCGTGTCAAGAGCCCAATGCTCTAACCATTAGACCACGGAGGCAGTTTTCTTCATTAAAAACAGGCCAAGTGTGAGTCGTTCTCGCGCTAAAGGTCCCGTAGGAAACAAAACTTTATTGTAAGTTAATATGTTGTGTTGTACGGAAGCCTCGGTGCGCGAGTAACCCGACTCGCACTTGACCGGTTTTATTCATTTTTGGTTTTTTTATCATTTGTCATCAAATCCAATATACATATTCTGTGAAAATTTCAACTGGCTACCTATGATGGTTCATAAGATACAGCCGTCTGAAGCTAGGACGGACGTACGGATAGCAGCGTAGGCTTAGGGCCTGTCTGTCACATACATACGGAATTACGATTCGGAATTCCGAATGCAAACAGATTTTTCGTATAGGTTTGAAATCCCGTTCGCAAATCTGGAGGGTGAACCTCCATACGAAAACCTGTTTGCATTCGAAATTCCGAATCGCAATTCCGTATGTATGTGACAGGCCTCATGAATAGGGTCCCGTAACCCGTTTTCACCCTTTGGGTACGGAATCCTAAGTATGGCCTAGAGCTTCGAGAAAAAAAGGGCAACGCATGCTAAGCACTGCTTGCTTTATGTAATAAATGAATGTTAGGTAGGTACTTCTCATTGCCGGAGCGCGGGTCGAGCGCGCGCACAGTGTTGGAGTGCCGCCGCAGCACGATCAGGTCGCGGCCCGCGCTCGCGGTCTGCTGCTCGCTGGAGCACCCCCCCGTCCCGCACTCGTACACCACCCCGCCCGAGCTCGTGTCTATGCCCAGCCACAATGTCTCTCGGGCACCTGGTGTAACATATTTACATTTAATTCACTGACACATTATGGTGAACTTTTACTACGGGATTGCTCCTGGATCCTTGCTCTAAAAGTACTCTTAGTTTAAAAGGATGCTAATGATATCAATTTCACCCTGTATATCTGACCACAGCGATAAGGATTATGGTCGTGACTCGTGAGTTTATCTACGCATAACAGATAATAAATGGCCACTCTCTGCCTCTGAATAACTTCAGATTCCACACCTCGCCTACCGCCATACGATGCCATGCGGTGCACAACTGGCATACGATGCGATGTGATGTACAAGAATTCAATTCTCGCCGACCCTTGTCCATCGACAGATTGACATTGCGATTTTTAATATGTTTGTGTGACCGAAGCTTAAGTGTTCAGCAATATGGTTCAATTTGCATCAATAAACATATTAAAAGTTGAGGTGGAAGGCGGAAATTCTCGATTTTCCAAATGCAACATTACACTATTCTTAATTTTATCCATATTATTAATTTTACAATTTTCTCAACAACGGTGGACAACGTCAGCATTTTTAATTTTTTTTGTGATTCGCGATGTGTATTGCAAAAATTTTAATCAATCTTACTCTAAAGCTTCGGTCACACAGAGGCGGTTCTGCGGGAAAGGGGTCCAGGGCGGGGGCGGACCTGCGGGAAGCTAATATTTCCGCACCCGCGAAGATTTCTCTGTGGCAGGGGACATACAAACTAGGACATGACCACCACACCATACACTACAAAACACACAAAAATCTTCGCGGGTTCTGAGATATTAGCTTCCCGCAGGTCCGCCCCCGCCCCGGACCGCTTTCCCGCAGAACCGCCTCTGTGTGACCGAAGCTTTAGAGTAAGATTGATTAAAATTTTTGCAATACACATCGCGAACAACAACAAAAATTAAAATCCTGACTTTGTCCACCGTAGATGCGCTAAGTGAGAATGTACCGTTGTTGGGAAAATTTTAAAATTAATAGTTATTTAGTTATAGCCTGTAGAATCCCACTGCAGGGCAAAGGCCAAAATTAATAATATGGATAAAATTAAGAATATGTAATGTTCTTGAATTTGGAAAATCGAGAATTTGCACTCAACCGCCGTTACGGTTGTGACATTAATATGTAAGGTTGTAATAAACATTTTGCAAAAGTGAGGCCAACAATAATCCTTTAGTGATGGATTGATTTAATCAAAATTAAATCCGTCACTCACGAACAATGTTGATTTAAATGTAATTGTAAAAATACGCACACTTTTCATATCAAACTATTATCATCCTGTAATACAGAGATAAGGAAATATTGTTATATGTACTTGAACACTACTAACTAGCCGTGTTGTTATAAATATTATTTTGACACACATGCGGAAAAAAAAGTATATTATGTTTCAAATCATTGTTATCATTAAAATACATTGTCCCATTGCAGCACAGCTGGCATGCCACCCACGCCCACGACATCAAGAAAAACGACATGTGTGCTCTTTTTGACTTATGTACGTAAAATAACACATACCTATAATATAACATAAATATAAATATAAATCTTTTTCTTGGGGGTCGCATATGAGGCCTACAGGTAGGATTCAGGACGGACGATTAAGGACTCACAGTGCATCATTATCCATCACGGCCCACACATGTTGGAACTTGGAGTTCAATCAAGTTACTTTCTATTTAATTCAATTGGTTCCCTCAATCAGATGATATGAAAATTTTAAATGTTCCAATGTTTTGGTACGTACACAGCTATCTGCTCTGATACATACGAACAGTGATTTCCGAAATAAAGATTTGATTGATGTGAAATATATTTAGAGAGCGTAAAAGACTAAATGACTAAAGTATCCTAGTCGTACTTATGCCAGATGAAATGAACCCAAAACAAACTAATTATGACTGCAGCAGAGTTAATAAGGACGTAATGCATGATTATATGTGTGTATTGATTGATAATATTGTCAACTCACCAGCGATGACCAGGTCATCAGAGTACTTGAACGAGGAGGAGAGAAGTTGTTCGGCATCGAACGGTAGAGGCTCTATGGTCTCCCCGCTGAGACTGTACAATGTGCCACGCAGCGACGGCACCAGACGTACCCACTTGCCTCCCGCTGTGAGCTGAAACACATTCAACATTGCTTGAATGGGTTTTAAGAGGGGGGGTACTGTAGCGAATAGCGATAATATCATTGCGCACAATTAATATTGAAGTGCACTGTAATGTTAGTCATTTTTATTGGTACTCATTCTACTAAGCGCTCTTACAGACGAGCGACACTTTGCGGTCGCAGAGGCGCAGACACGACCGTCGCGCGACCGTAAGTCTATGAGCGCGACCCACGGCGACCGCAAAGTGTCGCGCGTCTGTCAGAGCGCTAACGGTGCATCGGTTTTACAACCTTTTTTGTGCAATGTTGTTCAATCTTCCCTTTTATAAAAACTTTCTGTGATCGTTATGAAGTGATTATGTTTTGTTCTTGTGGTGTACAAAAATCCTTTTGTAGTTTTCTTGGGTTAGCCAAATAACCCTGATTGAAGACTGACAGAATTACCCCTGACTGAAGAATCAAGAGTTATTCATTCATATAGTTATAGACAATCAATACCTACGCCTAGCTATAAAGCATTTCCTTCCTTTTGGCGCAATGAGGTTAAAATGCACAGTGAATCATAACATTGTGGATTATTCAAATTGCTCAAATTGCCTGCTGTATGGTAAAGATTGTCTCCATGCTGGCAACCCAGCCATAAGATGCAGTGCTACTTGCACATCATGATACTTTTGTAGTGAACCTGCTTGCGGTGCCGAGGGTTGTCGGTTCAAATACCACAAGGGGCAAGTTTTGTATGATGAATATGAATATGAAACTTTCAAATCCATCCAATCTAAAGCTATCTATCCAATTTGTATCTATGTATTCCATAATCATTGACTAGTCATCATAATATAAGTCCGGGCTAGACTTTGGTACTTTAAATGGGACTCAATAATAATATGTGTGACAATTATCAGTTGCACAAACGTTCATTAAAGTTAATTCACCATTAAATCTAATTCTAATTCTATTCTATTTTGGAGATTATGGCTCCATCGGTTTGTCGATGATAACCATTAAATCTCTTGCCAGCTACTTTACTATGTCAACAAGACAAAAAGTGACAGCAAGAGATTTAATAGAGGATTAACTTTAATGAGCGTTTCTGCAACTGAGTGAATGTCCAAGACACAACACTCTAAGGGAGGTATTACAGAACGACACTCAAGTGGAGATCTCTTCATGAGTATTAGATAGAAAAGGATGCAAATACATACAACGTATACATGCATCCTTGTCTATTATTACATAAGAAGAGATCTCCACTTGAGTGTCGTTCTGTAATACCCCCCTAAGAGACTCTTAATTTCAACCTATTCATTATGAAGAGATCTTGTGCCCTGCAATGTGATCTAGCTACAACTTTCTTATGTACATAGTATATAATAGTCTAACACAAATACCTCAACATGGTGCAGGTTTGAGGAAAGCAGAGGCTGTGTCTCGATTTGCCACGCTTTGATGCCCGTCTGTGTTGAGAACGCTGACAGCTTCCCATCTAACGTACTTATTATCATTAAACTGCAAAAAAAGAAACATTGTTTTTTGTATCTAGTGCTGCATTTCCATCAATATCAAGTGAGTTTTAGAAGAAACTTAATCTCAAGGATTGTTTTTTCAAACTAATACAAAATGATGCGTCTTAGCTAGCTGGATAGCACACGATCTACGGCAGCATTAAGGCCTCCGCACATTGCAGCGATATTATCGACAGCGATATCGCGACACCTTACACACTGCAGCGATTCCGCGATTCGCGTCATGCATGCGCCCCACCACTGAATGTAGTCGAAAGAGTTGCGATAATATCGCGGCAGTGTGTGGGATCGAGCGCGTTCACATACAAAATGTACTGAGAACAATTATCGCAAAATCGCAGCGATATTATCGCTCGATAAAATCGCTGCAATGAGCGGAGGCCTTGATATCCGCTGGGTCAAGTTTTCTGGGATTATTCCTTATAAGGATAGTTGCAAGCTCTCTACCTATCATTTTCAGGACAGAGCCATGTATAGGAAAGAGATAAAGAAAGCAAGTGACCTGTGGAAAGAACACTGTCCTAGAACACATGTTGATCTCATAAGCCTCTGCAGAGTAAACAAACGCATGCACACTGAAATTAAGTGATTCAACAGGCTGCAGATTTTGCTCCCAGGACTGCATTTATAAATATTGTGCCCCTTGGCAAACATGTTTGTCCACCCCCGGTTTGTACACTGGCTGTGGGCCGGTTCAATGATATTTAAGAATTGACTGACAAGAGTTGTTGTTTATTACAAGATACTGTCTTGAAACTTGCCACAAGCTACATCAAAATCAGGATTTTTTCACAATATGTCTGGGCTGTAGCCAGAAAACTCTGTTGACTCTGTATGTATAGCAATTTCCTCTCCATATGTATGGCCCTACAGGCAACCCTTAGCACTTGCCCATTTTGCCCTTAGGAGAATACACCCTTGCAATCTCCCCTGCACATTCTTTGTGAATGTGGTCCACTGATGTACGAACAAAGTACTCGGCTATGTAGACAAGTATTGAACATTCCTTTTAAAAACCTACTACTATTTCTGACAGAAATAAGCATTAATAAGGGGTTGTTAAAGGGGTGTTCACAAAAGACCAGCAACGATTGCAGTGGCACATGCGCAAGTCTGTCAAGGCCCCAAACTAGCAATGTTAATAAAGGTCCATATAAATTAACCAAGCGCCAACACTTAAATGTGAACTTAAGACCCTACAAACACTACGAAAACAAATTTATTAACATGGGCCCTAAAGCTGGGTCCTGGGTGGTATAAATCCAGTGAAGATTGCAGGATGCAGCAGCCATAGACCCTGATGCAATCCAGAACTAAGCGAAGATCATGTTCAAACATGTTTGTTTTTATCAATATCCAGTTCTTTCTATATTGATGTTGGCTGTAGTTTACTCAGCAACAAATCTATGATTTTTTCAACTACGTATTTACCTAACGGGTAAAGTAAGAACAAGTTTATAACGCAAATAAATGTTTTGTTTGCTCAACTTTTGCTAGAATATTTTTAATTTGAATTGAATAAGTTTTGAAGTGTAGTTATTTATACTTACTCATTGTTGGATGTAGGATCGACGGGGTTGCAGAACGGTAGCTTCTGGATATTATCCTCCGCTCTGAGATAAGAAGCAAAACATGTAAGCACGAACGCTGCCTTCAAGGCGATGACCCGCCAATACCAAGCCGACATTTTATTATTGCCAAATAAAATTCGGACATTTCAAACTTGAACCGGCTAATAATTTTATTTGGTTTATTACGAAACACTAGAAGTAAATTACGAAGGAAAGAAGCTGAAAAATTCTTAGACGCACACACACATATAAACTTTTCACCAACTTCTCTCGCTCCTCCACGTAAACTGTCATTCTCGCTCGTTCTGTCAAAACATGCGGAAAATACGGAAGCGTTCACAGAATTTCATGTTAAGGCCTATATCAATGGCCGCTACCTACGACGCGATCTAATCCGTCCCTTATCAAAAAATCTCAGCAGAAATCTGCCACCTCACAGACAGGGGTTGTTTTTGGTGACCACAGAGATTTGCCGATTTTGCCTCAGTAGATCGTGTTTAGATGGCATATTTCAGCTAGCCCACAGATCCGCTTTTCTCATGTTGGGGTTGTGAGGATTGTGCGCAGTATCGCTTCCGCCCACAAATTTTATTTTCAATCAATCAATCAATCAAGAAGTCCACAGGGAAGAGGAGAACCGACCACTTTGCCGCGCTACAAATGACGGGACACTTTTCCTGTTTACGACCCATACACCATCATATTTCACAGAACTGTATATTATTCACTTGCACGACACTTTGTTACGCAAAACAACACCAAGTTTATGAACCAAAACTCACTATAAATAATATAAATTCGATGAAATATGAGGACTCCAAACGTCAGCTAGGTACCAAATCCCGCTAAAAACTCTGAGTCATAATCATCTTGATGTCATTGTTGTGAGTTAGATGTGTAGGTCAGTATAGGGCTTAACGAAAAATGTTACCATTCCAATCAATTTTACCCGTAATTTGGGAATTAGAAAAAAGTAAAGATCAATTACGTAAACGTAATATTTACAACAATACTCATAAAATAATTCACACTAGGTCAGGACAGAAATAATAAAATAAATAAATTAGAAATGTAGTAGCACTGTTCAGAATAACACTAAATAAAAATTCAAAACGTCTAAAAATGGTAAAATGAAATATTCAAATGGAAACCCTGAAATAAATTACCTCAATTACCTGTCTTTCTCACCATTGGAAATAAATAAATATATTTTCGGGATTATTTCGCATGTTCGGTTGTGTTTCGCGAATACTGTAACAATTTGGATAGTTCTAAACGTTTGCTGGGCTTTTCGGATACCCTCGAAATATAAAATAACGCACGTTATTCACGATGACGCTCGGCTCAACAGGCTACAACCGACATTCATCGCAGAAGAAGAAGTAAGAATTGTGCGCATTTCGTCTTTAGTTTCACTTGTTGTACACTGTATCCTAAAAGCGTTTATTCCAACAGGGATGCAGCGTTGGCAGCTGCGTTTCCGCAAGGTATTCGCTGCCAAAAATGTCTGCAATATGGTCACTGGAGCTACGAGTGTAAGGGAAAACGTAAGGTGCTGGTGAGGCCTTCACGGACTCAGATAATGAAGAAGAAATTGAAGTCAGACGGCGGAGGATGCAGGTATTCTTAGTCTAGGTCATATAGAAATATAAAAGAAACAAAAAGTGTAAAATCATTATCAATAGAAATATAAAAATCATTAACAATAGAAATGTTACCCGTTGCAACGAGTACATAATTCTTAATATTGATTTCCACCTTACTAAATACATTTTTAAATAGGATTAGGGGTAAAATAATAGATTAAATAATTGCTGCACATCGTCAAATGTTAAAATTTGAATGTACCCTCAATTTTATTATGTGGCGTAGGAGAACATGTACCTAAGTACCTACATTTAATACCATACCATATCTTACCTTCCGCTTCCATTACCTACATTCAATTTGGTTTGGCTGTGCATGCATTTCACATAGACGATTTAGTTTTTCCCTTACGCTGATAGACTGTAACATATCTTATTTTTCATCCCTCCGGACGTAAAGCGTCAATTATCGTCCCGCTGCGCTAAACGAAGCTGTCGCTTTCACCTCCGTCGAGAAGAAAAACCGTATACTAACCACGGACAGTAAATAAGAAAGCCTCAGATCACATGTTTGTTGACCTCGCTTTCGCCACGGTCAACAATTACATGAGATCTGAGACCTTTCTTACTTTCCTGTCCTCGGTGTTGTAATCTACTATTACACTCTGGGGGTTACACTAGGTCTGATAGTGACTACCAAGAAAACCCAGCTTTTATGTCCATTATTATTATTATTAAGTCTTTATTTTCATCATCTTATAAAATTATTACAATTCATTTACATGCCTTATTTGCTGCTTTTATCACAAAATGTCTATAAAAATTGCTAATCCATCAACTCGATTGCAGCAATGGATCTTGCAAGATGCCAAGTAAAAAGAAATGCAGCTCAAGCAGTAAAGGTAAATCGGCTAGTAAGGATAGTTCATCCGGGTCCGACAGCTCTGGAAGTTCCGACAGCTCCTCATCCGGGTCCGACAGCAGCTGCGACGGGAGCGACAGCCAATCAGAGAGTAACGATTCAGAGAGTGAGAGTGACTCCAGCGATTGTTAGTCCAATTTTTTTAATATAAAATAACAAATTAATGGAAACTCCAAAAACCGTTTCTGCAAAATTGACTTGGCATTAGACTTTTTGGAATTAGGGTATTAAAAGTTAGATATTTCGTACATAAACAATAAAATAGTTTATGTAAATGTACACAAAAATATCATACAAAAAAGAAAGTAATAGTTATAACAGTAAAGTAGTAATTTCTATACATTTCAAAGACATTCAAACAAGATCACATGAGTTTCCACGATAGTCTCAGGGTCTGGAGTGTGTGGAAACCAATACATTGAGCACATTACAGAGTATAACTGCGGCATAGCACCATTTGTAAGTTAAACACTATATAATACAGGGTGAAAGTGAAATCATTGGCATCTTGCCATCAAATTAAAGAAGTGGACGTAATTTTATCTGCGGAAATCAATAACGCTTTTGTTTCTTTTCATAGGGAAAATAATTGTTTGCCAAAAGGTGGAAATAGGTCATTAAACCGGATACTAAACGGCTGCATTGAATTGTAAGTTGTCAAAATGTTTATTGTGAGTTTCAAGACATACAATTTTGATCCATTTTCGATTTTGCAAATGGTTTTAGTTTGGTTTATTTGTTGACATGCAAGTATAAGCTCTGTAATGAAAGTTCAAGTTATTAAGGAAACAGGCGATTATTGCTGGTAGATTTAAGTTACAATGCCGGTCATTGCCTTTCAAAACACAACCAGTATTGGTGCCTAAGTTCTTTTATTTCTGTATGTATTAAAAAAGTAAATGTAATGATTTAGTTAGCTCAACTTTAGCAGCAAATATTATGTTAAGGCGATGTGAATGTCCAATAATATACCGAATTCAATCCTGTCATGTGCCCATGAGCCGAGAGTATATTTTTTATTCAGATGTATAATAAAAGTTTTAATATAAGAATTATGCCTGCATAAAATGTTAAATCTTCAAAATTATCAAAATAATTGAATTCATTCAAACCGAATCAAAACATTTCGACACGGTAAAAGAAAATCATCTAAAAAATTGTCTCATTATCGTCGCCTTAAAGATATTTGCTGGATACAGTTAGTAACTAATAAATATCTGAAAACGTGTTAATTTAAATAAGTATACCTACCTAGATCGTAAGATACTTGAATAAATACTTACAAATAAATAAAATCATTTTTTTGCTTATAAACAATTGCAGAATGTGAAATTAATTATTAACAGTTGTTTTTTTGTTTTGATAATATTTTGTTTATTGGTAATGTAGATAATATTGTAAAAACTTTTGAATGCAGTTTTAATTTTTAAGTGAAATCTATTTTTTTATGTACCTTATTCATTTCATATACCTACATGACATCGATGAATAGTTTATCACCAGAAAATTATTCCGAAGATAGATTCATGAAATGTTAAGTAACACACAAACTTCACATTGAATATAAAGTCATACTTATATAGAACATTTGAAATACGGTCAAAACTATTTGTTAATCTACATATCCATACAATACAAGGGTACTACAGGTTGGTCCAAACGGAGACGTCCACAAATTTTTTTTTAGATTCCTCACACCTACACTAGGTGTAATGTTGCTGATAATATTTTACGTATGGAAGATAATTTCTAGACGATCATTTTGCAAAAACAAAATGTAAAAAATTCTTACTATGAAAAAAGTTATGACAGTTTTAAGCCGCTCAGGTAGAAAATTCTCAAATATTCATTCAAAAAATCATAACTTCTAAACGACAAATAATCGCGGAACATACATGGGGTATTTTCGGATACACCAAGGTGTAAGGGAACTTAAAAAAAAATTTTTGGACGCCTCCGTTTGGACCACCCTGTATATTGTCGGGCGTCGCTTACGTTTTTCGGTAAAACAGCATAAGATGATGAAATCACAAACGACGTCGTTGAATAAAAACGTATTAGCAGGGTGTAGGAAAACTAAACGCAGACGGGAGTTTTTTTGTGGACGCCCAAAAAGCTCAACGTCTTTCCTGGGCCTTACGTCTAGAAGATATCTATCATTTCAGGCGCAGGATTACTTTACCTGTGTATTAATTAATATAATCTAACAAATCTATTAATTTTTACTTAACTATTCAAAAATGCCTTTTTTTTGCATTCTTTTATATGTATAATTAGGTTTTGATTTTATTAATTTATTTTTCTAGCAGATGTGATCGAAAATAAAATCTTTTATTTGTAAATATTTTTCGTTTCTCATTTCTTATTGTCGTTTTAGTCAAGTGGTACTTAGGAGTCTGACATCATGACGGCTGATATTTTCCGCCATTATACAGGGTGATTGAGAGATTGATATCATTTAGCATCCTTTTAATCTAAGAGTCTACCCATCAAACTGAACAACTACTACTTTACTATAGGAGCAAACCAATCGGAGCAAAAAAAAATCTGCTGTCCCATACACTTCAGTCGTGTAGGCAGCGGCGGCGGGTGCAGTTGTTTAGTATGGGACAGCAGATTATTTTTGTGCTCCGATTGGTTTGCTCCCATAGTAAAAGTTGTTCAGTTTGATGGGTAGACTCTTAGATTAAAAGGATGCTAATGATATCAATTTCACCCTGTATATGATTACCACATCCTGAAGTGCTATTTTTGAACATCACACGTTTAAATCAGCTTTTCCCTATACCGGCGACACACCAGTGCGCGCCATTTTTCCTAGTAGACGCGTATTTAGCCGAACGTTCCGCAGGTGTGTCCCTACACTAAGGGCCTGTTTCACCACTTATGAGTAAGTTCTTGTTAGCTTATCCGACAGATATTTTGACATATTTTCATACAAAATACGTCAAACTATCTGTCGGATAAGCTAACAAGAACTTACTCAGAAGTGGTGAAACAGGCCCTTAGTTTGGAAGAGGTAAGGGCTAAGTGCGAGTGACTACCCCTGGGAGTGTCCCGTAGAACGAAAGCTTCATACACAAGCTGTCGCAGTCACACACAGAGGATGTACGAACAGGTGAATAATGTGTTGAACTTACCTCAGCCGAGTGTGTACCTGTTCGTACGTTGTCTTACGCGCCCTGTGTGAGTGCACCGACAGTATGTATGAAGTTTTCATTCTTTAGGGATATTTATTCATGTGGCATTACCGTCAAATGAAGTCCACTCTTGGATTGGATGTAGGACCAAAAACCATATAGGTAATAGGCTTCTCTTGAACTCATCTCCATCCCTCCCTATTCCTTACAATGATATTTCGATATTATCGAAAAAAGGTACATATTTTAATTAAAATACTGCAGTTTGAATAAAACATGTATTTTTCGTACCTAATAATTAATTATTTCCATTAAAATTGAACAGTGATGTAATGTAAACAAACAGTATAGTCAAAGATGATTTAAACGCTAAAGTATAGTAACGAATCATAGACAAATTAACCTTATAGACAGACATCCATAGGGCGAACAAACATTTTGAGAAACAATTATTATAGTGGAGTGTGTGAAATAAAGAGTACTTATAATATATTTTATACGGAAAGTGTAGTGCCGTTAGACGTAAATATAAGGGTTGTACTACACTAGACAGCACGGAACCGCATTTTTCCGTCGCTCCATCCTTTTCTGTCACTCGGAAACGTCATGAGTGACAGAAAAGGAAGGAGCGACGGAAAAATGCGATGCCGTGCTGTCTGATGTAGGTCAACCCTAAAAGTGAAAAAACTCGAACGAGATCACCAGTGCTTCCCAAAATACTAAATACGGGAAATTGTATTATTCGTCCATCAAACGTGATAACCTGAGAGATAAACTCTGATAAAAAAACATCAAACAAATGTAGTATGACTAAAACTGTTCTAAGAATAAGAAAGAGTAATGATTCAAGTCTCTGTTTCTGTAATTCAGAGTATCCTGAGGATTTCGTTGCTATTTGGAATGGAGTATACCTAGTATTATGTTATCGCGAATAAGCGGCGGCAGATAAATCGTACGCGGTTTTCGTTGGCTGTTTATATCTAAGTAGATTATACTATTGTATCTATTATGTTGAAAAAAAAAAAATTTAGTGTCGGAAACACATTTCAAAACACACCTCACCAGAGACACGATACCTTAAATTGTTACCAAATCTATTAGCACGAACAAACCAACACTGTCTTTTAAATTAATTTGCCTATGTAAAGAATAAACCTTGAGGGTAATACGATAAGAACGACGGGAATAAAATTAATTACTGCACAGAACATTTATAATCTTGACGGGTTACTGCAATGATTTTTGTACTGTAATAAAAACTTAAAAACAAATGAATTCACAAATATTATGAAAATAACAATAGATTACAAAGAGTATGTGGAATTATAAAACATGAATGCCTTAACTACCTAACGTATAACATAACTAAACAAACCTTGTAATATAGTAGGCATGTGTATTTTATAACCTAAAATACGATACACACTTAAAACATAATGATTTTGTACTTATTGTAAGGCACTTATTCTAATCAACATGAGATTTATTAGCTTACTAGTGTTTACCCGCGACTTCGTCCGCACAAATTATATACCAGATTTTAAGTCAGATCATAAGCTATCAAACAAAAAAAATTTCATCAAAATCGGTTCAGTAGTTTTTGCGTGATGCGCGAACAAACAAACACACAAACAAACAGACAAAACTTCTGCAGTTCTGCACTCGCTTCGCTCTTGGTTCAATCCTAGAGTCCTTCGCTTGCTCAGGTTTCAATACAAGTACTCGCGCCAAAAAGCAACTTTGCAGCCTAGCATAACAAATAACTATTTCACCTCACAAGCTCGGAAAGATTCTGTTTATCATTCGAAATCTGAGTGCAAAAGTGCATTTTATCCGAGATTTTATCCGCTAGCGTGGAACGAGTTTTTGAAATTCGAATCTGTCAATTCAATATTTTTCTATACCGCCAATCCACTGAAAAGCTTAATAACTATTTCATGTCACTGGCCAGCACGAAAAAAAAAGCATTTAAAACGTTCTTTTTAGCAATTCACTTTTTTTCCTCGCTGTTGTGAGGTGAAAAGTAGTGTGTTTCGCTCTGCTGCAAAGTTATTCTGCGTCTCGTACCTTTGAAACCTTCGCTGAGCTCAGGATTCAATACAAGTACTCGCGCCAAAAAGCAACTTTGCAGCCTAGCATAACAAATAACGTATTGGTGGGACATTTCATTATTCGGTAAGACACTGGCAGTGTAGAGAGGACACTGGATTGCTCCATCATGAGCTCGGCTTTATTGTTTATGAAATAAAACTACACATTTTTTCGAAAACGGCATAATACAAATTTTAAATATGAACCTATAATGCTCATACTGAACCTTGTTATAACTATTACAAACACAATTAAAAATACAATTAACAAGTTTTAGTTTAGTTTCTGACTTTCTCCCTTTATTCCTAAAAGGGATAAAGGTCACGCGATATTACGTATAATATAATAAACTAAGCTGCACGTTTGTAATAATTTCGATATGGATTTGGCGATATCTCTATACCTTTTCCAAGAGACGGCCGTGTTTACGTGTATGTATTTACAGGATAGGTAGTGTAGTTCAAATATCCAGTCCCTCTCAACACTTTAACGCAATATTATTTATAATAAAAAGATACAAACAATTGTAGTTCAAACTGCGGAACCGTTCGGGTTTTGATATTATTAGTTGAATTTTGACTTGGAATCATATTTGAAAACCGCGGAGCTGTTTATATCAAAATACTAACGATTTTTTTTTATTCAGAGGAAATTTTCGAGAATCATAAAAACTTTTTTGAATGAAAAAGTATGAATTCCAATGAATATTATTGTCACATGAGTAAATATAAATACCCCACAGAGCAACAGTTTCTAACGAGCGCACAAAATAATCACGTAGCCGAGCCGTGTAAGTAAACACATGGTTCACGCACACATCACCGCGTCTTGTAATAGTGTACCTATGTATGAAGCTTTGTCTCTGTGGTTTATTTACTACTGTTTTACAAGTTATTCCTCACTTAAGACACAGAAGGCGTTTGAGGTAGTATGTGAACAATTATCTTTCTCTTCGCATCATAAGTAAAACCGTTTATTTTGAATATAGCGCTGTCGTAGAACGGTTTCAGGTCTGTTATGTTGATCTGGCGAGCTTTCTCTACGAGGTCCCGTTCCGATATCTCGATGGTGGATTGAGAATGGTTGTGTAAGCCCCGCATGTAGGCAAGCTGGTCCATTGTGAGTTGACGAAGAATGTAATATAGGAGCTCGCTGTGGTCCTTTTTGTAGGCTAAGTACTTCTGGAACGTCTGGAAGAAACAAATATTAGCATTATACTCTTATCATCATTGTAGGCCTCAACATCTGTTACGGTGCGTCCACATCTGGCGAACGCGCCGCGAATGAACAGCTCGCGAGCCTTTCTTAAGCCGCTTGCGAACGGCCGCATTCGCGGCGCGATCGCGAGACGTGGACGCACTCTAACAGATGTTCTACTTCCTACTTTCTACCTACCTACCTACTTTTTCTACTTATTCTTGCGGCTTTAAGCAGCGTTACTCAACTATTAATAAATTAATAGCATGTGGCCAAAGGTCACAGCTTTAGATTCCATTTCTGGTGGTAGTGGATTCCCGCTCCATCACATTCATGGGGGTAAAGGATAGGAGTGTGCATCTGTGTTTAGGTCACACGCTCACATGCACATAAAATATCACGCTGTAGTCGAAAGTAACTGAGGAAAATGTATATCTTCATTCGTTTATAGCTTGTAGGATCTCCTTGCAGGGCAAAGGCCTCCTCGCGAATAAGTGTCAGAGAGCCCACTGCAGATGGGTGGAGGCAAGTTAGTGGTTAAATTTCTGTTAGGGTATTTTAAATTAATCGCATACAAGAGCTCAGACTGTTCTCAAAAGGTGAAGGAAAACTTCGTGTCTGCATTCACTGAAGAAATTCCGATGCGTATGTGAAGTCTTCCAATCCGCATTTGCCACGCGTAGTAGACTTACGCCCATACTCCCTGAAGGTGCATCGCGCGGCGAATGCACAGGTCGCGAGCCGGAAGCACCCTGAGGGTAAGCCTGTCCCCTGCATTGGGACGGATATATAGGCCGTGATGATGATGATACAAGAGGGGCATGCAGGGCGTGGCGTGCTAAATGTTAGTGTGTAGTAAATAATGTAGGTACCTGTCTCATGGCGCGCATGACGCTGTACTTCTGCGTCTCGATGAAGCTCTCGAGCATCGTGCGGATCGCCATGTTGACGTCCTCCTCGTTGACCTGCGCGCGCAGGTGCATGCGCGCGTGCGCCTCGCTCATACGGATCACTGCGTCACACAACATTACATTAGATACTGCCTCCGGAACATATTATAATAAGTAGAAGGGATATAAAGCCTGACCAGAAATATAAAAAACCTGATTTGGGGGCGCTGCAATCGACTATAACCTTCAATGTCAGTGGTCCAAGTACAAAAATTAGTTCCAATGATTTTCCGCAACATGGCGGGGTTTAACAATAGGCTAAGTTTCTGTCGGCGCGAGTTTCGGTGGCGCATTGCGGAGAGGTATGGATACACAGTCATGAAAAAATAGGGGCCGGGTTCGAATCCGCACGGACGACATGCCACGTACGTGTTTTTCTAACTTGTGTACGTAATACCGACTGCATTACGACACGGAGTGACGGATCCCTGACTATACCACCAGTGTCTGAAAGAGATTTCGCCTAATAATAATGTGTGGGTGACATACCAGACTCGATGTGTCTCACGGTGATGGGTAAACTGCCGGTCGCCAGAGACTCCTGTCGCAGCTGACTGTACATCTTCGCCACTTTATCTTGATCCATGTTCTGTTGTCATTAAAAGTTTGAAACATTTTAGATTATGTCATCTTAACGTCAAATACGAGCTTAATGCTTAAATAGATATAAAGCTAATTGACATACATACATATGCTCACGCCTAAGTCCCACTACTGGGGTAGGCAGAGACAAAGCTAATTGACTTTTTGTATATTTCTTAATACATTATTAATACGGATTACAAAGGTTGTTTTTTTTCCGGTCCTGGATTATTTGTCAACCGTAATCTGTATACTTTACTTTGTCACACTGCAAAGTTTCAGCGATAGATGAATTATTGTTAGGGTGTCCATACAAGGAAACTCGATATCGACATAACGCGATACTAACTTGCAACTTGGGGTGTACGTTTTCCCTGGAGTAGACGATGTACTTCTTGAGCAGGTCCTGGGCCAGCACAAAGTCGGGGTCCGGCCCGTTGTTTTCCTCCAGCGTGGTGCCCTGCTGCGTGGGATGGTGCCTGATGTGGGAGCTCACCACGAACCTGACGCATTCACACATTTATTAGTCACACTCACATTATACAGGGTGTAAGGGACAGCCCTCAACAATAACATGAGATCTGAGACCTTTCTTACTTTCCTGTCCTCGGTGTGTAATCTACTACAGAGTGTAAGGGACAGCCCTCCGCAAACTGAAACGGAGAACTCAGACCATCAAACTGAACAACTTTCACTATGGGGCCTACCTCAGGAAACGCGAAAAAAATCAGCTGGCCCATACAAAACTACTGTACCTACCCGACCCAAATGTATGGGACAGCTTATTTTTCCCGTTTCCTGAGGTAGGCTTCATAGTGAAAGTTGTTCAGTTTGATGGTCTGAGTTCACCGTTTCAGTTTGCGGAGGGGTGTCCCATACACCCTGTAGTAGATTACACACCGAGGACAGAAAAGTAAGAAAGGTCTCAGATCTCATGTTATTGTTGACCGAGGCGAAGCCTTTCTTATTTACTGTCCGAGGTTAGTATACTATTTTTCTTTTAGCGCAGCGGGACGAGAATTAACGCTTTCCGTCCGGAAGGAAGAAATCACAATTATTATTAAGCGCAGCGTGGGTAAGCCCCCCCACAAGGTGGATCGATGAGCTGGTGAAGGCGGCGGGAACACGTTGGAAGAGCGCAGCACAGGACCGGTCCTTGTAGCGATCCTTGATTGCAGTAGTAGACGTCTATCGGCTGAGATGATGATCAATCACAATTATGGCTTTTATGCCCTGAGCCATCTAAATACCTATGGTAAATATGTTGACCGTTTTCTAAGAGGATGATCTGACCATCAAATTGAACATCTTTCTCTATTGGACCAAAGTCGAAATAGCAAAAATAAAATCAGCTGTCCCATACAAAACTGCAGTCTCACCATCCCTTTAAAAAAACAGTCGGCTTATTAAGAAGGACCTATACATAATATATTAGTATATTGTATTTTTATATTCAGTATATTATACTGAATACTAGATGATGACATATGACCTGAATACATATGATATACTGAAACGTTCGCCTGATTTTACCACGCACGAATAAAATTCGGCATCGGCATTAGTTTCAGTAGTTTTTCAGTAATACAATTCGAAGGGTTGATTTATCCGGTAACGTCCATAGCTGGACATAGGCCTCCCCACAGAACATATAAAGAGAGGTTAGAAAGGCATAGTAGCGCTTTTGCTTCACAGACGGCTGTCGCCACTTGTCTTCCCGCTCACGCTGCTACAACTACTCATGCCATCTTGCTCGCACCACGCCGCGCACGATAGTACATAAAGCGTTGTTCATATCCTTGGCGCGCCTGCCCCGCCCACAGCGCCTTTCTAACCTCTCTTTATATGTTCTGTGGGCCTCCCCCAAGAACGAAGGAAGTTGACCACTTTCTTGGCCGACCGTACTTGAACTTATGTACTTACTTGGCCAAATGGGCGTCCTGCATGGGGTCGGCCTCGTCCCGGACGACGCAGAGCACGTCGAAACGGGACAGGATCGGCTCGGACAGGTTCACGTTCTCTGTGAACGTGAGCGAAGCGTCGTACCGCCCCCCTATAGGGTTAGCCGCCGCTATTATTGAACACCTGCAACATTATACCTCAATTACTTCACACGTTGTAGCTCCCTACCGCCAAAACGGAGCTATTGGAACTAAACAATTTTCAAAATAAACGGAGATGTTGAAACAAAAAAATATATTTGAAAGTAGAAATATACAAAATATGGTCACGCTTACGAATAAAGAAAGGTCACGCTGATGAAAAGATAAGGCTACACGGTACAACCATATCAGTTTTACGCTGGCTGCAGATACATTCTATACTTCTATTCATGCTGCGTTTCCACCAGAGATGTGCGAGGTAGCGAGGCGGTGAGCGAGGATACAACCCGCCAATAGCGCACGTCATTGGGAAATTGAAGCACTCTCATGGGACGATTTTTTCCTCACTCTCCGCCTCGCTACCTCGCACATCTCTGGTGAAAAAGCAGCTTAAGGCTAAGCCGGGCTCTCCGCTGTGTATAATATGTATGTAAAGCTGATGGTAGTAACCTGGCGTGCAGAGATGTGACGATGCCGGCTTTGGATATGGAGATGGACTGTTGCTCCATGGCCTCGTGGATGGAGGTGCGGTCGGAGTCGTTCATCTTGTCGAACTCGTCGATGAGGCACACGCCGCGGTCCGCCAGCACCAGCGCGCCGGCCTCCAGCGTCCATTCCCTGTTCACATCGTTTCACCATTTGAAGATTGAAATTTCGTTTACTCGTGTTAACTATAAATATGATTTTCGCTTGCAATTAATTATTGTGAGCAAGCTAAATGAGATCTCCGTGATGGATAAAGTTTACAAAGTAAGACGCTAAATAACTTATAGTGTTGTAAACTTTATTATCAAAAGACAATCAAGAGTAGAATTAGAACATGCGAAAACAATTAATATTGTTCATATGTATCAGGGAAACAGTAACATTATAAAACAATTCAGTTCACACTCTAACTAATTTTAGGAGGCCTTGCGTTTAGGTAAAATATTCACAAAAGCCACTCGCATAATGTTTTCTTTTCGTTTAAATTCGCCAAGAATTCAATTTTTAAAGCAAATATTTGTAAGCAAATATCTCATCTCGTAAAATAAACACAATATTCGCAAATGCACAGATAACAAAACATTGAATTCGCAAAATTTATTCACAAACATTACAAATGTGTGGCAAAATGAGTAATGACAACATATATTATTTATTCTACAATTCGCAAAAAATCTTGCACGTGTAAATTCTAACGACTTCACTTTTCTGCAATGCGAAGAACATTAATATAATAACTAAAGACAGCTAATGCAAGTGGTGTTGCAGAGGGTTTGAATGAACAAAATGGTACACTCTCGCCACTACTGGCCCGAGGGCGAGGGGTAGGAGAATATCATGATAATAGTACCTTGTAGTAGGGTTCTTCCTCACGTAAGCCGTAAGACCGACGGCGCTCGCCCCCTGGCCCGTTGTGAAAACTGCTCTCGGCGCAATCTGCACACAAACATTTTGATTTTATTTTTTATGCATACCATAGACGAAAATTTTTTCGCTTACGCTAGTAGACCGAATATCAGTGTAACCGGGTATGAGATAGCGAATTATATGAAGTGACATCTCGGAGTCAGGTGGTTGTCCCATACAATTTATATGATATGACATTTTGGAGTCAGATGGCCGAAGTACAAAAAAGTGGATACGTCGATAAGGACAGCAATAAGTAGCGGTCTCCTTTTTTAACTAGAGCGAATTTGCTATGTGCATCTCTTACTGAGTGATATGACAAGACACGTGCTTCCTTCAAGTGCCTTCTCTTTCTACGATGCATACATTTCACTTCATCCGTTTTATAGATTGAAATGAGCCTCAAATCTATTTCACTTTACGCCAATTTGTACCCTGACGGTCTTTTATTCTGTTTTTGTAGGTTTTGGAGTGCAAATAAAGAATATGTATGTTTTTGTAATGTAACATAAAAATCATACATATTCTTTATTATTACGCGATCAACTTCCTGGACTCTACCATAGTGTATTTAAATAAACAGAACTTCAAATTATAGTATAACTGCAAGGTATATTAAACAAAATTGATAGCCCATGTGAATGGTCAAAGGTCTAGGTCAGGCCGCAAAACTCTAATAACCAAATGATAAATGAACCAATTGCATTGAACATTTGTACAAATATGGCAATTTGAGTGAAAATTACCAGAAGTCCTCATACAAAGCTAGGCCTGCAACATTGGAAATTAAAGATTGTTAGTTGATTGAATAAATTACTGATATGATATTTATGCCAATACTTCCTTATGACGGCCACAGACAACCTAGCATATAGGTAAAATGAATTAAAATAAATATGAACCTTTTCAGTGTATTTGAGGAACTGAGACTTGGCGGTACCAGGGTCACCGCAGATCAACACGTTGATGTCACCTCTCACTTTGTGCTTCTCTCCTGTAAATAAGTTTACATTATAAATGTGTTCAGCAAGTCATTGAATTAATACTTTAGGTACATGACTATATTTTGACGACCCGTTGTTATGGTTACCACGCCAGACTGCCAAGCCAGGGTTCTGGGTTCGAATCCAGGTTCGTTCATGGATGTTTTCTGTTTTTGTCGTCATTGTATGGTTTCCATAATAAAAAAACATAGTAGCTTGCACAGATTTCTATAAGTCTGTGGTAGCTTGGGATAATGGGATAATTACAATGCATGTTTCTGTAAACTTTATTTATTCATTCACTGCGACCAGAAATCCATCAAGACGGCGCGGCACACATGCTTGGTCATAAAAGCATAAGCTCACGACTATATTCCCCGAGGGGGTAGTCAGAGATATTCTGAAACCTCAGAACATCCACGTTTCACCAGTAACTAGCAACATGACATGCCATGACATGACATGCTTGGTCAACTTCTCCAAAATCTACCCTGAAGTGCGGTATGGCATAAGATAGTGAGGGGAAAGGAGTTCCCGTTCTGTATGTTGTACTATTATATTATGTGCTTATGGTTTGGTATATTTACTACTTGACAAAATATACACACGCATACTTACACAGCTAGTGTGAGTCAAGGAATTTTTAGATTGATTTTCAGTGTAGTCAGAGTTCGAGAAAGCGACTGAGAATGATGGTGTCATTTGTTAAAAATATTCGTACCTGGATTCTTAGCTTCACCGCCAAACAACGACAAAGCCAATCCTCGTTTGATATAATCGTGTCCGTAGATGGAAGGCGCCATGCTCTGCACTATCCTCTCCCCGATGCGCGGGTCCTTGGACAGCTTCACGATGTTGGCGACGTCCTCGTCCGTCAGCGACTCCACTATGTGCTTGCAGTCCTTCACTACTATGTAGTTAGCTATTATCACTGTCGCGAATACTGGGAAGCCCTGTTTGTGCAAATATTTTGAAATTATTGTCAAATTAATATCTACAGATTATAACCAAATTGTAAACATGGCATGTGTGATGTAAAGGAATAAAATGGATATAAAACATCAAACATCGTGCTGGTCCAGTGGAGAGAAACCGGAGACTATGGTTCAATCCCCGTCCACGCAAAATCGCACCAATTAGTTATTCGGAATTTATGTACGATTTGTAACACCACTGGCTTTTCGGTGAAGGAAAACATTGTGAGGAAACCTGCATGCTTTAATTTCGAGGCATATTATTGTACCCACTGTCCATTACAAGTGGCAACAGGCTCACTCCCCATTATACTGGACAGAGTTTCGGTACTATTAGTGAAACGGCGATGTTCTGAGTTTTCAGTATAATGGGGAATATATCGTCGCTAGCCTTACTAAACGACGTAACTAACATCGAGGTCATTTTACAGAACGAGTTTTTTTTTCGTTTGTGCGCTACGTATAAATTGTCAGTTACGTCACCTTTCAAAATGTTTTTTCTCGGTAACGCTAGAAGATACACATACGTCAATTAGACCTTTAGACCGATCGATTCGTCTTTGAAAGTGGATTCGCCCACTGTTCAGAACAAACTGAACATATAAACAATAATGGAAGTGGCCGTCATGTTTTTGCCTTCTGGCAACTTTCGTCCTTCTCTGTTCATCCGTTCTACGAAACGGCAGGTTGCATTTTTATATTTTCAAAAAACGTAAGTTTTCAAAGTTCAAACGCGTGTTTTTATTCCAAACACCCACAATTAATAAGTCAGTTACGCCAAAAATGTCAGATACGTCGGCTAGCGACGATATGCATATGCGTAAAACAGCAGACCTGTTCAGTGTTCAAAGAGCCATCGTAGTTGTTGGTGTAGATGCCGGTGAGATCGACCTCGTCGCCGGGCTTGCACCGGTCGCACAGGTCCGACAGCAGGATGCAGTCCTTGCTGCGGGGGATGCGCCCGGCGGGGATGCGCCCCGGGGACTCCTGGATCGTCACCTTCTGGTAGTTACGGTATATCGTTTGCTCCATGTTTACCTGGAAACACATTTAGTTTTAGGGTTACATATACCCAAAGGGTGCCTACGGGACCCTATTGCGTAGCCTACGCTGTCCGTCCGTCCGTCTGTCTATCCTACCTATAAAGGTCTGTATGGTTGGAAGCGTAATAGCTAGCTAGATGGTTAAAATTTTCACATAATACGCCCTTACAAGCATCTTGTTTTTTGTTTTCGCTCCATCTTAAAAATGGTAATACATACAAGCGTCAAACTTGGTATGATTATAGTGCATACTCTAAATTAGTTTTGCTTTAGATTCTAAAGCAAAACAACAAATAATATAAAAATCGGCCGACGGTTCGCTCTGAGTATCCCAGAGAAAACAATTTTTGTTGTTGTATTTATGGTGGTATGGAACCCTTCGTGCGCGAGTCCGACTCGCACTTGGCCGGTTTTATTAGATTCTACATACATGCTGAATTGTTGAATAAGGGTAAAGACACATTGACCGAAGGCGAACGACGGCGGGCCCATACAAAAAACCACGATTACTATGGGAACGCGTTCGGCACCGTTCGCCGCGTCGACGGCGTAGGATGCGGACGAAGACCCATACTAAACGTGCTTTCTGTATGGACCCGTTGGCGAGGCCTTCGTTCGCCGTTGGTCATTGGGTCTCAACCCTGTAGGACCGATCTGTATATGTCAAACTTATAGCACCTCTCTCTTGCATGAAGGTTTAAAAAGGTAAACCCATTTTAGCATTACCCGAAGTAAAGGAGGCTGCATAGAAACAGTTTATCATCTACAATTCCTACAAGGTTCAATACTGCATATTAAAAATATTTGTACTAAACAAACTCACCATAAACGGTCCAGAGCTCTGACACTCAGGACAAGACCCTGGCTTGACCTCGGCACTCTGAGACTGTACAAATGGCCCCAAGATGTATCCACATCTGTTACAATCGTACTTGACCACCGACAGCTGCGGCAGCACCCCCGTAGTCGCTGTTATAACACCCACTGTTCTCACCAGTTGGTTCAAGTGCAGCTTTCTGAACGTTCTCAACTCTTCTATGAGGGGCAGGTCTGATATACGGACGTGAATCTCCGAGGTCACTCTCTCGTAACTAGGGAATATCTGTAGGACTATGTCTTTTGCGACTTCATCAAAGACTTGCAGCATTTGGAACGGTGCCTCGGGAAGGAAATAAGCGAGGACTTGTTCTCGACGCGCGAGGACATCGAATTCAACGTGGAATGACGCTTGGTTGTGCTCACACATTTTTCTAATGCGATCTTTGTAGACGTACTGTCCTTTGCTGTTTGTGTATGTGCGTAGGAAGTTTTTGAATCTGTAAGATTATAATGAGCTTTAAAAATTGTCCAGGATCGTGAGCTGGTCACTCTTAATGGGCGGTGGTCATAATACCCACCTCAAAATACAAGTTCATAGGTTTCCTCACAATGTTTCCCTTCCCCAAAGAAATAGTAAAAATCGTACGTAAGTTCCTAAAGTCTCTTCCAGCTGGGATGGATCGAATCAACATATTTTGAATGGAGGTTACTATCTACTAGAAAACTGCGACTATCATTTAAAATATTAAACAACTGACCTGTTAGCGATCTCGGTCCTCGGCCCCAGCATGCAGACCCACTCCTTGGTGGTATATCCCTTAGTATCCTCCAAGTTCTCGATGCTCTCTATCCCCTCCTCGACCTGCTCGTCGCCGCCCCGGGCCGCCTTCTCGGCAGCTCTACGCCGCTTGGCGCGAGGGGCTTCTTCGTTGTCCTCGTCTGAATCATCTGTGGGGCAAGTCTTATTATGTTTATATCTTGCTATGTAACGTTAGTGTACCACTACCCCCCCTAGAGCAAAATAGACATGGATATAAATTTGGTAAACCATTTTAAACACTTGGAAATAAGACAAATCTGTAAGTTATATTCATTTTTGAAAAAGAAATGAAATCAACTTACATACTATACTTGTGAAAGGTACATGAAGACAAAGTAGTAGGAAATGATGCTAAAGCATTAATTGAACAAAGAAGGTTAAGGCTAACAAAACTCTAGGGGAGGCCTAAGTTAGTAGTTAAGAATGAGGTGAAAAACATACATTTAAAATCAAGCATATGCTTACAGCCTGGATGAGTTAACTTGACACCTGGAGATAGAGATAGAGCGAGAGATACATATATTCTGTAGCATGAGCGATCGCTGGAAGGACAGGATGACAAAGAAAAGCGGGGTGTCAAGTTAACTAAATTAATTTGTAATCGGAAATAATAAGTAGGTATGTACGTAACAAGTGTGTATTTCGTAAGTCAATTTTATAATTTGCAGCGTTATTTTTTCATAATATGCTAGGCGGCTGGCGGTAGATTTTGCCTATTTGGCATCATATTATCATCCAAAGTGAAAATATGGATTATATTATTAATGGCGAGGATGATGCCTTCAATCTTACCGTAAAGAAGACCACGGTCATCTCGCCGCACGCGCCCCTCGTCCCTGTCCCTGCGGCCCAGCTCCCGCTCCGCCGCCACGCGGTCCTCCACAGACATGGGGTCGTAGTTCACGTCGTCCAGGTCCTCGTTGTCGTAGCGATCCAGCGCTGGCATCGGACGGTAGTCCCTGGAACGTAATAATAATAATAAAATAGCTTTATTTATCTCTGTACCCATCAACTTTCACATTTCAAATATTTATGTAACTTTAAATATTATTGTTTATAAACATGTTACAGCCATGTTGTGTGTATAATTTGATTTATGTAGCTTCCTCACATTATTCCCATTTCTCTCTATCTTGTGCAATAGGTAGATGCCTGTTTGCACCAAACAGTTCCTTTTATGCCGCCGTCAAACCAAGTTAAGGTGGTTTCCGTCCATACAAAACGTTGTCGTATAACACTCGTAGACGGTATTAATAAAAGTAATGTTTTATATATGGAAAAATAGCTTAGAAAATATAGTTTGCTCGAATCAAATAATATTTACAATTTATAATATTATTACGAAGATATCACGCTTTGAAATTATTCATACAAAATTTCAAACCCTTATATCTTCGTAATTATATTATTATTATTATTATTAAGTCTTTATTTTCATCATCTTATAAAAAATTATTACAATTCATTTACATGCCTTATTTGTTCGTAATTATATTACAAATTGTAAATATTATTTGATATGCGCAAACTAGATTTTCTAAGCTCTTTTTCCATGTATAAAACATAACTTTTATTAACACCGTCTACGAGTGTTATACGACAACGTTTTGTATAAAATTGACAGCTCTCCAACCACCTTAAGACAAACTTATTGTTTGCTTCACTCATGAATTCCGAATTTTGAGATCAGACGCCGAACAAAGGTGGTTAACTAATTTGTACTATGTGAGTATGTAAAGTGAATATTTAGCTTTATCTCAGTTTGAAATGCCTCAAGACTATAACCTCAAAATAGTTTTCAAGATGCTTGTACTAATTTTATCCTATATATAGTTGGTGGTAGAACCAGGACAGTAGCAAGATTTAAGGTATTTATCACTACATAGTATAAAACAAAGTCCCTTCCCGCTGTCTGTCTGTCCCTATGTATGCTTAGATCTTTAAAAGTACGCAACGCTAGTAATTAATAATTTAATCAAATCTGACTGTATTATCATCATCTCAGCCGATGGACATCCACTGCTGGACATAGGCCTCCCCCAAGGATCTGACGACCACTCTCGACCACTCTGCGTGTCCATTTTTTATTGGAAATACAAGTATATTCCTATTAGCACTTCATGGTTTGTCCCACAAAATACATTCTAACATACTAACTCGTTGGTACTGAGTGGAATAAACCGGTCAATCCTGCGTGTCGAGAGGCACCCAGCGTAAGGATTATATGGACAAGCATAAGTGTTCAAGGGCACTAAGCATTTAATTTTTTTGAACAACTATAAATGTTCGGGGCACACAGCTTTCTGTGTTTTCAAGTGGCACCTGGGTTATTTAGGCTTACGGGTGAGGCAGTGAATGCGTGTAGTTGTTGGAGTGTCTATCCCAATCTCAGAGATTGTAGAGCCTCGTGGCAGGCAAAATTGTGAAGCGCGCGAACACCTCGCGAGACCAGTGCTTGTGTCATAGCCCGCAACATGACTCCAGGCCCTCTAACATGATTTCGTTTCTTGCGTGCGACTCAGCTATTTTGGGGGGGTGAGAATAGGATACCCCCATCCCCCCCAAATTCGTGCTGCAGGATAAGCCCCATAATATTGAATAAAAAGGGGGGGTTTCTTAGGGGGTAACAATATTCTTGCCGCAGGATAATACTAAATCAACCCCTTTATGTATGTATGTACGTACGCTTCCATGTTATCGTTGAAGAGTTCCTCTCCATCGTCCTCCTCCTCGTTGGCGCTGTCGCCGATGATGGCGCCCTCATCCTCGAACATTTCGTAGTCGCGCGCGGGGGACGTCATCCGCGACCTGGCCCCGTCCCTCTCGGACGGCGTGTCTGGCGCTGGAGAACTCTGGACACCACACACAATTCCACATAGGTTACTCACAAACCGGCATGACAATTTGAGGTTTCTAAGAACTGTGTTGAAGGTAATTGTGGTTAAAACAAAAACTTACCATTGTAACGACACTCTTTTAGCAATTACAGAACTGGTTTATACACTAAATACAGGGAAAAAGTAGGTTTTAGATTTCAAACACAAAAAGAAAACATGCAATGAATGCTAATGCTATGTCAAAAAATACGCGCGAACAATTGTCGCAAAATGGCGTTTTATTATTTTTAAAACATGTTTTTCTGGCATGGACTCTCGTGTTTTTGACATTGTATCAAATTTTTATATGTATCCGAACTAGATCCGAACGTTCGGTCGGGTCCGCGACAATTCTTTGAACGCTCGAGGAACGCTCACTCGTAGTCATGCTGCACGCAAGAAGTTTGGAATCCATGGCTGCACGTGATAAGGGTTGAACTACACATGGCCGCATGCGATCGCACTTTTCTGTCGCTCCATCCTTTTCTGTCACTCAGGAACGTCATTTGCTAGAGCATATAAGATAGACGGAACGCAATCGCACGCGGCCGCACCCTAAGGCTGTATCACGTCTTTTATCTCGTTCGTTCGCACGCAAATAGAAAGAGAGCTAAGGTGTGATAGCTTGGTGATAGCGCTGTATCACTGCGGCATGCTAGCTATGCAGCACTGCAGGCGTAGTATGCATACCCGCGATAGATATATCTATCAAATCTATCTTTCATACCGCGCATGATAACGTATCACATTTGCGAACATGGCTGTCGCTGTGATAGGCTGTGGTATGCTTATCACGACTATCGCTTCATTCGTTCACCATTCGTTCGTTTTGTTTATTTGTCATCCTTCTATATGCAACAATTTCATAGAGAGAGAAAGCGATATCAAATTATTTCTCTGTCGAGTATCCAACTTCGCACAAAAATCTTTCCAAATAAACACGTCGTGACGTTTTACAAAAAAAATCGGAATCGGGAAAAATTTAAACCAAAGAGAATTTTAAACGCTAACGCTTTTTAAGAAACTTTTTTCACAACTTTTCTCTAAGGATGGATAAAGAAAATGACCACACGAACACTGCTGGTAGTGTGCGAACAAAAGAGATGGTCCGTATAGAACATACGAACTATCTCTTTTGCAAGAATTGTTAAATTGTATTTTGACATTCTGTCGTCAGAATAAAACCGGGTCTACTGCTCATATTTTTTGCAAGTTGCTTGATTTTTTGGTAGCAGAAGACCCGGCTTAAAAGCCTTTTAATTTTTAGAAAACGTTTATTTTATGTCATTGTGTCATTGAAAAAATAAACACAATAAGGGACTAGTTATAGAAGGCGTCCGAGACGCGCGTGCGGGGCACTGCTTATCGGACGCTCTGTGAAATTCAATGAATGTCTATACAGGGTGCTAGGAAAAATATCATTAACCTTTAGACCACATACTCTACCCATACTGAACAACTTTTACTATGGGAGCAAACCAAATATTGCAGTTGATTTTTGGATAAAAGTTATAAGAAAATATATTGTTTTGCTAAAGCTAATTTATCTAAACATTGAACTAAGTAGGTGAGTAGCTACATTTTGCATGAAACAATTATCTCTATGACCAGCGGCCAAGGCGCTCTAGGCGCGCGTCCGATATGCAGCGCCCATTGCGCGCGCCTCGGACGCTTTGTATAACTAGTACCTTAAAAGTGTTTGCGAAATTTTTCAAACATCGTGTGAGACTTTAACATTTTAACATTTTAACAATGTTTCTAAAGTGTTGTGTGCCCTGTGCAGTAGTTTACGACGGGATTCTAAATTGCATAAATTACCCGCAGCTGAAGAAAATAGATCCCGGTGGTTAAAATGCATAGATACGCTTGGGATATGAAAATTTTTGTGAGTTCATTCACCACGCACATGAGGTTCATGACCACGCACATGTTTGTATGCCACAAAATTTGTAAACCAAAAATCGAATCGTCTAAAGTGTGATGCCTATCCAAGTTTATTTACCGACTTGGAGATTCCTTCAGGAAACCCGTCCAACAGGATTCTTGAAACTGGTAGACTATAGGTAGTTACCATGGTTTTACAATAGCATCGTGTAGTAAAAACAAATAGTGGCGAAGCTCAGCATTCGTAGCGGATCTATGTTCACGCGGTGTACGGGAGACGGGCCCTCTGCCTGCGCGCGAAGGGTACGCCTGTTCCCCGTCCCGTCCCCCGTCCAGGACGCGCTCCTCCCGGCTTCCGCACACCGCGCTCGATTGACCTGTCGCGACCGCTGACGCGCGTACCTATCACTCTTAGTTTTTATTAGGTACACTATTAGACCGGTGGCCGCCGACAGTCAGATAAATTTAGGTGCATAATGAGTTTGTTCATTATAGCCGAAGATCGGACCATTGGCAATCCTACCTCATCGAGTAAATGATGCGACCTACCGACCTAGGGTGTAGCACCTGAGAAAGGTAAGTCTAAAAGAACAGGGTTGCCTGGGTGTAACCTGGAGGGTTCTGTACAGTGAGCAAGTACAAGTGTGGTGTAAATTACCTCATCGAGTAACAAGGCGGTATGTAGTACAGTCGATAGAGCTCATCAAGAAGTGCCATAATATATAAAGTTGCCTAGCCTAGTCGGTCACGGTACCAAATAGTCCAAGTCTCATTGCGTCCAACCGTGAAAAACAATTAAACTTGCATTCTGTCCAAGTGCAATTTGGTCCAATTATCATTCCGTCCAAGTGAAATTTAGTCCAAGTATCATTCGGTCCAAGTATCATTCGGTCCAAGTATCATACGGTCCAAGTATCATTCGGTCCAAGTATCATACGGTCCAGTTTTACTTTGCCTAAAAAAAACCTGCCAAGTGCTAGTCAGACTTGTGCCCTGAGGGTTCCGTACATACTTGAGTCCCGGACGATTTTCTCTGTGCTTTGAACGGAACGGATTTCATTGAATTTGTGCTCTTTTTGTTAGAAAACACAGTACCCTATAAAAACTGTCAGCATATTAAAGGTAAGCGCATATTAGGACCGGTCACTTCGGGCCTCGATACGCTAGGGCCACATTGCAAATGCGGACTTAACTCTGCTCCCTGTGCCAACTTCGACCAAGTATAAGCATAAGCATATGCTCACGACTATATTCCCCGAGGGGGTAGTCAGATATTCTGAAACCTAAGAACATCCACGTTTCACCAGTAGGTAGTACCAAAACTCTGTCCAGTGTGACGGGGGGTGAGCCCGTCGCCGCTTATAATGGGCAGTGGATACATACATGCCTCAAAATGATTTGCACGTGAAGTATGCAGGTTTCCTCACGATGTTTTCCTTCACCGAAAAGCCAGTGGTGTTACAAATCGTACCTAAATTCGTAATTCGTTTCACCAGTAGTACCGAAACTCTGTCCAGTGTGACGGGGGGTGAGCCCGTCGCCACTTATAATGCACAGTGGGTACAATACATGCTTCGAAATTGATGCATGCAGGTTTCCTTCACCGAAAAGCCAGTGGTGTTACCAGTAATATAATATTCATAAATACGCAGCGCATACAAAGTCGCGGGCGCCGCTAGTAGGATAGTTTAGGGTCTTTCTTAAAAGGTAAGTGCATTCGCCGCGAATTCGCCAGATGGGGACTCACCCTTACGTGAAACCCAACCGTGTTTTCTAACAAAAAGAGCACAAATTCAATGAAATCCGTTGAAAACACAGTGAAAATCGTCCGTGACTCAAGTATGTACGGAACCCTCAGGGCACAAGTCTGACTAGCACTTGGCAGGTTTTTTTATTTAGGCAAAGTAAAACTGGACCGTATGATACTTGGACCGAATGATACTTGGACCGTATGATACTTGATTCTGACACATTTCTCCGACAGTCGATTCTCCGTCGCATGGTTTGCCTAAAGTACCTACGTTTCGCTATCGAATGTTTCAACAACAGAATCTTTCGCCTGTGAACGATTCGCCGACAGAACGGTTCGCTTCTGAATGTTTCGACGGCAGAACCTTTCGACAACGAACGATTCGTCGACAGATATATGAGTAGGTACCTACCTCAAGCTATAATAACGTTTATTTCTAAATACAGATTGGATATGCCTATGTCCTACCCATTGTGTTACTATGGTCCTACCACAGGGGTTCAAGATATAAAATCTTAGCAATTTCTTTTCCGACTGAACCGCTACGAACGCTGAACCGATTTTGATACTTAGGTACCTATACTATTTTTTTTTCATGAATCTATATGTAAATATATATTTAAGTTCCTACTTTTGATTATATGCATTGTATGTATACAGTGAAGTTCCTCGGCCCTACCACAATGCCTCAAAACGAAGGTGTTCAATCAGTGCGTTCTGCCAGTGATGACCTATGGTGCGGAAACGTGGACCCTGACGATAGGACTAGTTCATCAATTCAAGGTCGATCAGCAAGCTGTGGAGAAAGTTATGCTCGGTGTTTCTCTGAGGGATCACATCAGAAATGAAGTGATACGTCAGAGAACTAAAGTGGCTGATATAGCTCAGAAAATTAGCAAGCTGAAGTGGCAATGGGCTGGTCATATCTGCCGAAGAACTGACAACCGGCGGGGTGTCAGAGTTCTAGAGTGGACACCGCGAACTGGTAGGCGTAGCGTGAGACGCCCTGCTGCCCGCTGGACAGACGACCTAAAAAAAGTAGCGGGGAGCGACTGGATGAGGAAGGCCAAGGACAGAGTTTTGTGGCGCGCCTTGGGAGAGGCCTATGTTCAGCAGTGGACGATGATAGGCTGATGATGATGATACAGTGAAGGTAAATTGTGTATTGGTGATTACTTAGCTTGAACCCTGTGGTAGGACCATAGTAACACAATGGGTAGGACATAGGCATATCCAATCTGTATTTAGAAATAAACGTTATTATAGCTTGAGGTAGGTACCTACTCATATATCTGTCGACGAATCGTTCGTTGTCGAAAGGTTCTGCCGTCGAAACATTCAGAAGCGAACCGTTCTGTCGGCGAATCGTAAACAGGCGAAAGATTCTGTTGTTGAAACATGGATGGATGAGGAAGGCCAAGGACAGAGTTTTGTGGCGCGCCTTGGGAGAGGCCTATGTTCAGCAGTGGACGATGATAGGCTGATGATGATGATACAGTGAAGGTAAATTGTGTATTGGTGATTACTTAGCTTGAACCATGTGGTAGGAAATAGGCATATCCAATCTGTATTTAGAAATAAACGTTATTATAGCTTGAAGTAGGTACCTACTAATATATCTGTCGACGAATCGTTCGTTGTCGAAAGGTTCTTTTTTTTTTCTTTTTTTTTTTTTTTATTTAAAAATGGGTTTGCTCTTGACCTCAATCTTGTCCTGAGGACAAAGATGGGGTCGAAGATGTAGCGAGCTTACCCAGAAGAAGCCTATTCACTCTTACTTTGAAGTAATTCGGGTTGTAAGTGCTCGGAAATACTGACGCAGGCAGGGCATTCCACTCCTTGTCTGTGCGCATTATAAAAGAATCAGAAAGGCGCTTAGTGCGGATACGTGGGATATGAACCAAGAAGGGGTGGTATCCCGCGGTGCGTCTGGAAGTCCGAAAGTAGAAAGGGGAAGGCGGGATGAGCTCATGCAGCTCTTGTGCACACTCACCGAAGTACAATCTGTAGAAGACCGACAAGCAGGCTACTCTGCGGCGGTGGGCTAGGCTATGAAGCTTGGTTTCTACCAGCTTAGCTTAGCAGGTTCTGCCGTCGAAATCGTTCACAGGCGAAAGATTCTGTTGTTGAAACATTCGATAGCGAATCGTACTTTAGGCAAACCATGCGACGGAGAATCGACTGTCAAAGAAATGTGTCAGAATCATGATACTTGGACCGAATGATACTTGGACTGAATGATACTTGGACAGAATGATACTTGGACTAAATTTCACTTGACGGAATGATACTTGGACCCAATTGCACTTGGACAGAATGCAAGTTTAATTGTTTTTCACGGTTGGACGCAATGAGACTTGGACTATTTGGTACCGTGACCGCCTAGTCCTGTGACTTTCTTGAGTCGGCCTGATTTTATAGTGGCTAAAAATTCAAAAAATTACCCCTCTAGTAACAAAATGAAACTTATGCGATTTGATAGCTCTAGTCGTACTATTAATTAGTAATATAGAATATTACATTGCCGATTATCTAATGGTGGTGGGTTGTAGGACCTGCGCCTAGAGCTAGTGCATCTGTGTGAGTGTAGGTCCCTTGTAGAACAAACGAAAATGCAGGACCTTGCATGCTTCACATCTTTTTTGTGTCACATTACGACCGTCTTTTTTCAGGTCCGTGACTAAAAGTAACTCATAAAAATTTTGTCTGCCAGGGCGCAGCTTGGCACGTTTTCCGGTGTGGATGAAAAACGTGGACCTGGAAAACACCGCATTATCCACAAACTACTACCTATATGGGACTGACATCATGAGGGCCGAGAAATGTAACCTGCAGTCAATAATGCAAAAAACGGCTCTTCTTAGCATATGCTCACGTCTATATTCCCCGAGGGGGTAGTCAAAGATATTCTGAAACCTCAGAACATCCACGTATCACCAGTAGTACCTACCGAAACTCTGTCCAGTGTGACGGGGGGTGAGCCCGTGTCGCCACTTACAATGGACAGTGGTACAATACCTACATCCCTCGAAATGCATGTTCTTGAAAAATATAAGAAAAAAATAAAAACGTGAATAAATAACAACAAAGTTGTTTTAATACCTACCTACCTATTAATTAATTAATTAAAAATCATCATTAAAATCAAAATTAAAACGAGGAAGGGTCCATTTTTCAATCACCAGAAAAAATTTCTTTCTATGGATAAACTATTATTAAAACTACAAATTTTACTAAATATTGGTTTCACTTGTGGTATGAATAGTTTATTCCTATGGGTAAATTTATCTGGCGATTGGAAAAATCGGCCCTTAATAAAAGGACTGTAATGAACGCAATAAAAATTTTTTTTTTGGCTTTATGGCTTTCGTTCCATTGCCTTCCCTACACGCTGTAAAAATGAAAAAATCGAACAACAACAGCAAAAATGGTATGTCTATTTCAATTTCTCAAATTTCGAACACGGTCCTATACGGTCCAAATACAATGTACTTGACATGGCGGTCTGAACGGTAGTTCTCTTATTAGTTTGTGCACACGAAGAAGAAACGGTAAGTTTACAAAGAACTCGCGTATCAGTTTATTAGTACTTTCTACCTACCAGACAAAAATCTATGACTTTAAATGAACTTTTGTGTGCTTTAATTTCTAGAGTCCGAAGCACCACACAACAAATAAACATTCTATCGGACTACATGGCAGCTCACCCCCGGCTGGCGAACAACGAGTATAATGGGCCGCAAGGCAAGGCGCAAAGGGACCGTCAGTGGGAGAGTCTCCGAATAATGCTGAAAGAGCATGGTCCGGATAAAACTACAGACCAGTGGGAGCATGTAAGAACTATAATTTTCTTTATGTAACAACATGCAATATGTACACAGACCAATGATAAACCTTTTGGCAAGCCTCCATCACTCGGCCGTACCTACCGCTACTACCTCCCTGTGCAATTGCCTCGAGCGCATGCGAGAGCGCTGAACAGAATTTTGTAGCAAAAAAGAGCAGTAATTAAATCAGGATTATTGATTGTTTTGTAAGGGAGCAATGTATCTGTCATGTAATAACTCCTTGATCTGTGCTTTTGGTTCTAATTCTAATCTTAAAATTGTGGCTCCATTCCATTGTGTCGATGATTGCCAATGTCCAGTACCTATAAATAGCAAATGTGCTTGATGTTGTTCAGTAATAAATGCAGGATGTAAGGAAAAGTATCATTAAACTTTAAAGCACATACTCGACCTATCAAACTGAACAACTTGTATTATATGAGCAAACCTGTCACTATATTTCTTACAGTAAGGCAACACTCTTGTTGGCAGGCGATGCCGCCACCGGTGTATGTACCTACACTGTCATGCGCAGGTATGCGAGGGTAGACACAAGATTAAAGAGAAAGATAGGTAGACAATGCAATCACAGGTAGTAATAGTGCATCTGGATGTCCGCGGGACAAATCTTGAGGAGCGGGAACGGCGCGCCCAGTGTAGTAGGAGAAACTTTGATGCATTGGTGTATGGCCCAAGTTGCTAGCATGATTTTGTTAGGGCTTGGTTCAAGTAGTCGCGGATTGTCCCTACATGTGTGTGGTGACCTCAAAGATTGTTTTATGCACAAAAACACACTTGTGCTAGGATTACAAATTGGTAGAGCCTCATTGCCAGATGGAGAGCGGTATCCGACACATAACTGCCTAGTAACAGACCTTTTAAACCTTTTCAGACTTGGCGTGACTTGAGGCGTAATGCACGAAACATTGGCGCACGAGTGAAGTCAGCCCAACGTGCAACTGGCAATACAGTAAATGTGCCAGAACTAAGCCCACAAGTATTAAAAATACTTGGGACCATAGGCCCTGAAAGTGCCTTTGGTATTACAGGGGCTGAAGAAACAGGAGTAAGTATAATTGAAATACCTAGATTATACATTTGATTGGTACGTGTCATGTTTTCCGTGCGGATTTGAACCCGGACATCATACATGATTGAGAGTCCATACCTGTCCGCAACGCGCCCCGAACTCGAACACCAAACATACTTACAATATATTCTGGAAACTCATAACATCCCACGTTTCAATAATATAGGGTTGCCATGCATCCTCTACACCAGCGAGCTTGAGCTTCCTCTTCTCTATGAATCGTTAAAAGATAGAGCTTGATCAAAATAGATCAGAATAAATAGTAACTTGGTCACAAACCGGGACAAATGACTTACTGACCGGGACATGGGGACAAACGTTATGTCTTTCTTAAGGGTTTTTATAATTTAAACTTTTAAAATTAGGTCCTCAGCTTTGAGTACCTACACTAAAATTTCTTAAGTCAGCCGTAATAATTTAGTATCATTAATTTTAAGAGACCCTTATGAAAACTAATAGATGCCAGTAGCAAAACTATTAAATTTGTTTTTTTCTAGCAATAGACAACATTCATGTAATAAATGTAAATAGTTTGTGGGTGCTACTACTGCGACATAGTCTTGAAATGTTGAATTTTTTTGTTTCGCTTGTGACATAAACAAACAACACTTTTTATTGTCAATGTGACTGGTTTATTAGTGATTTTAACCACAGACTTAGGTATTACATTAGATTTTAACTTGTATTGTACTTATATACATTTCATTTTTTGATTTTCAGGTTGCATTTGAAAATGAGGCAGATCCAATTGAGATGGTAAGTTTAAAAAGTGACTATCTATATCAAGTAACAACTCCCTTCTTCCTAGGGTCTTGACCGGGACACAAGGAAATGACGGCAGTTTCAGTACGCAGATGCCCTTCTAAAGTAATGTTAAATTTTGACAATTTAGACGACAGAAACTAATATTAAAACTTTAGGTGTGCAATTATCCCAATAAACATTCTTATTTTTTACTGTTCTTTGCAGGTTGAATTATCATACAACCACATGGAACCATTATTCCCCAGTACCTCAAGTAGGAGTGAGCATCTCTCAAGGACCTTGGGAAGCGAGCTGCTCTCTAGGGCGGCCTCAGGGAGCGAGTCTCTGTCAAGGGCCACAGGGAGTGAGCCGCTCTCTAGGGCTCTGGCCCTAGGCAGCCATGCACTCCCTAGGGCCACAGGAAGTGAGCCACTCTCTAGGGCTCTGGCCTTAGGCAGCCAGGCACTCCCTAGGGCCACAGGGAGTGAGCCGCTCTCTAGGGCTCTGGCCCTAGGCAGCCAGGGACTCCCTAGGGCCACAGGGAGTGAGCCACTCTCTAGGGCTCTGGCCTTAGGCAGCCAGCCACTCCCTAGGGCCACAGGGAGTGAGCCGCTCTCTAGGGCTCTGGCCCCAGGCAGCCAGGCACTCCCTAGGGCCACAGCGAGCGAGTCAGTCTCTGGGGCTTCAGGGATCAGGCAAGTCCCTGGGGTCATAGCCTCAGGAATTAGACTAGTCCCTAGGGTCACAGCCTCGGGGATTAGGCTAGTCCCTAGGGCCACAGCCTCAGGGGTCAGGCTGGTCCCTAGTGCCACAGGGAGCGAGTTGCCCTCTAGGGCCACGGAGAGCGAGCCAGTATCTAGGGCCTCAGGGAGTGAGCCATTTCCTAGGGCCTCAGGGAATGAGCCAGTGCCTAGGGCCTCAGGGAGTGAGCCATTTCCTAGGGTCTCGGGGAGTGAGCGAGTTCCAGGGACCTCTGAGAGTGAGCCACTTCCTAGGGCCAGAGTTCGTGCGCCGCGAGAAGAGCAGGCAACAGGCAGAAGGCCGGTCCAAGGTCGTCGTCAAGGTCTTGGAACAAGGGCGGCGGATTTCCTGCAGGCTGAACTAAATACCAATAATATACTGAGTGTATGTATGTTTTAATATTCTTAGGTTTTTTTTGTATACAGGATGTTTCGTAGTAAGATGCGTTCTGGTTTTTCAGTTTGATAGTCTAATCATCCACTTAAAAGGAAAGGAAGGAATTTACTAACCAAGAAACACCCTGTATATCCAGATTGTACTTCAGTACTTTCCATGTAATCATTAATTGAAGGTGGTCACCAGAGGAGCACCACATCCAAATATCGATACCTATAAGGAGTTTAGACTAACGCAAGACGTTAAAAATGTACTTAAATTGTACACATGGCGTCTGCTCAGGCTACCACGTTTGGACTTTGAACTATTAGAAGTTGAACGCTGCGAATCGTGCGAGAGGGTGCGGTATGTTGTTGTTGTTTCGTCTCACGGCACGCTGCGCCCGCGCCAGCAGCCGCGTCTATGCAGGCTCTCTACCGCACTATGCCGTGTTTTATACGTAGCGTGGTTATGGGTATATAGGGTGCGTAACCTGATGTGTCGCCGTGTGTACTTCGACCTCTCACTATCGATTTAAGACATATTTTGAGAAGTTATGATATCAAAACTTTTTGTTCAAATGCGCTATTTTCGTTACAGGATGTTTCTAGACAACTGATGGACATCAATAATCAGTTAGCCACATCCAACACATACAATGCCACACGGATAAGACTGGCATTCAGGGAGAGGTTGGTAAACATTCTAATCTAAACTATTATAAAACTGTAACTGAAGTGTGTCTGTACATTGATGATATTTACAAAAAAAAGATTATGATATGGTTTCTAAGTATCCCTGACTCGAAATCAACCTTTTTTTTTAGAAATGTTGTCTGTTTCTTTGTTCGCGCATCACGCAAAAACTACTGAACCGATTTTGATGAAACTTTTTTGTTTGATAGCTTATGATCTGACTTAAAATCTGGTATTTCACCGCCAGAAAGTATGACATGGGTAAACACTAGTTGTTCATAATATTGAAATAAATGGATATGAGTAAGGTTGTATGGAGACAAATTTTAATGTTGTTTGTTGAGTGGCCAGCATAGATGTCTATGGTGACCAGTAATAAAACACACATAGGTTTTTAAAGGATCTTTCTTAATACAATAAAAAACAATAACTTCTAACGTCGTGTTACGAAAAGTAGGATTGCACTATTTGTTGGCGCCGTTGTTGGCCGATTTGCAAATAATTTCCTCCGGCTGCTGCACCAGCGGGTACGAACGGCAGTTCTTCGAAAGGTGCTCTTACCACCTCAGTAAGAGGAACTCTGAAATAATAACATGACTTGTTAGGTACCTATGTGATTTGTTATTATCATAGACTTAAACTCTAGCGATAGACTTGCCCTTCCATAGAAGCAACATGTTCCACTTGAATGAGGTTTACGCACCTGATTGATGTTCCCGAGTTCACTTCGTCACTATAGCAATGACAGACCGCAATGTGTCATTTGTATTGTTTTGTGTGACATGTTGTTTGTTTGAACGAGCTTGTCTATCGCTAGAGTAATATGTCTATGGTTATTATAAATAATTAAAAGTAATCATTCTGCTCAGCATAAAAGTATTTACCTAAAGTGTTTCATGATGTTGTATAATGTACAACAGGTGTAAATCATGTCTGATGCCTTTTTAGGATCATAGTGAAGCCTCCGGTCAAGGCCCAGACACCGAAATGTGCCTTTTAAGTACCCATTTGTTCGCTCTATGACGTTCCGTGTTGAGCAGTGCCATGACGTATAGCGGCCTTCGGGTGTATTAGGATCTACGTCTCTAATAGGGGTCATTAGCCACGGCTCTAATGCGTAACCTGCATCCCCTGTAAATAAACAATATTTTAATGTATGTCAAACCTGTAGCTGTACAAGACATTGTCGTATAAAACATTTTTGTTTGTTACAGAATATGGCGACTTCGACAACAAAGATTTACTTTTTAGTTTTAGATCAACTTTAAATTTAAGCTGATTCTTTTTATTAATATTTTCCTTAAAACATATAGTTGATTTTTGCTGTGATAATTAAGAGTGATTTATAATTGTTGACTAGTACCTAACTAAATAAGTGGCGCGTTGCGGATGACATGCAGACCATCAAACTGAACAATTTTGTGGAGCCAAAATGGAAAAAGCGAAAAAAACTGCTGTGTCATAGAAAATGTCAATAGCTACTCGACCAAAATGTATAAAACAGTAGTTTTTTTAGTGATTTTGATGTTGGTCCCATGGGAAGTTGTTCAGTTTGATGGTCTGAGTATCTCCTTGAAAACGGTTAGCATAATTAAGAAGGACCCTATATAATTATATAGAAAGTATTTTTTTGTTTTCTTTCCAGCCAGCATGGAAAGTTGATTGTTGCTATGATAATTCAGACTGATTTATAATTTTAATAAGTGTACGATTATTTTAGAAATAAGATGTGCAATGAATCTAAATAGGGCTAAAATAGGGGAAGTTTTTTTTTGTTTCTTTCTAGCATAGAAAGATGATTACTGCTGTGATGATTCAGACTGATATTTTATAATTTTTACAACTAGAAACTAACTAAATAACTGTATGATCATTTTAGAAAACAGATGTGCAATAAATAAAAATAGAAATAGAAATTTTTTTTTGTTTTCTTTTCAGTCATAGACTTCAGCATAGGAAGTTGATTGTTGCTGTGATAATTTAGCTTGATTTATAATTGTTATGACTAGTACCTAACTAAACATGGATATCATTTCAGAAAAAAAGAGGTAAAATAAATATAGGTAAATAGAATAGAGTAATTTTGTTTTATTTCCAGCATAGAAAGTTGATTGTTGCTGTGATAATCCAGACTGATTGGGTTGGTTGTAGTCGACCACCGGTTTATAAGATGTATCAAATCCTTTGACTACTTATATGAGGACTGGTAACGCGTGTAATTCTACTACCAAACATTTCTGCCACTTTTTGCGGGGGGCGAGGTAGCATGCAATCCGCAACTTTGGATTTTATTCCCCATAACTTTAGATTCTAATTTTGAATGTTAAAAATCATGAAAAGTAGTCTCGTGTGGACCCCAAACATTCTAAGTTCGAAATTATTGTTTCGCAATTATAGGCTGTCTCGTTTATTGATAAGGTATAAAATGTAATGTAAATGCACATGATCATTGATCTTATACCGTGGCAGAGGGGAAATGCTACCGCAAGGCGAGTCCTTATAATAAATAGTCAAAGATCAAATTACACAAAGAACTCAGAACCCTTTGTTTTGGAGAAACATCCAATAATATTGTACTTACCAAGCAAAATATACTGGCCAATTCGACCATTATAAAGCCGTGTCATTTCAGCTTTTATGGCTGAACTATTGAAGATGAATTGATCATGACATCGACCGGGGTGGTTGGCGTTCACATTTAATATCCGTGCTTCGCAATCAGCAATCTGTATAAGGAAAATACATACATGTACACACGGCGACACATCAAGCTACACAACTGGCCGTGCGTAGGTTGAATAACGTATAAGTCGCGCGGCCAGCTTGTGTGTGTGTTTTTATAGTTTGATGTATCTCCGTGTGGACGTAATTACCGACTGCTCTCAAAAAGTGAAGGAAAGATTGCGGAGCAGAAGAAATTGCGATGCATATGTGAACTCTACGAATCTGCATTGGGCACGCGTGGTGGACTAACGTCCGTACACCCTCCTCGAGGGTGGGCCTGAACCCTGCAGTGGGACGTAGGTATATAGGCTGATGATGAATCACACATTTATTTTATACATTCAAATTTAATGTAAAGGATAATCAAATGCTTACCAACTGTACATTGATAGACATATCCCCATGCCTGTTTCGATACTGTGGATTGGTGAACCCAGGTGGAGGAAAAATTTTTACTTGGGTGCAGTCGATTGTACCCAAAATATGTGGCACTCCACATTTTTGATGGAATGCCTGCGCAACCGTATTTCTAGTTGCCGCAGTTCCAGGGAAGACTATCCATTCTGGTTTAAGTCTAAAAATAAAAATAGTAACAATATTATTAATATTGACATAAATAATAGAAGAGCATCGGAGGTGCGCGCGTATGCGCGTTGCAGAGCTATTGAAACTCAATCTTGAAGTCCACGTTCGAATCCACACGGGCCAATGAGTTTTTCTAACTTATGTACAAAATTATAGACTGCTCTCAAACGAAAATGAAGGAAAACATCGTGAAGAAACCAGAACTATTTTATTTAAACACTATTGTACACACGGAAATACAGTTGAATACAGCATAATAGACAAGTACAAAGGGTGAGCTTATCTCTGAAGAGATTTCTTCCAGCAGAACCATGATACAGAGAAAGTTTGCAGAGTGAGGCAGCCAAAGTGTACAAAGTTCAAAGAAGTTACCAAACTCTTCTTCTTATCGTGTGGGCAGCAAGCCCTGGTGTCAGAGTTAATTCAAACCGCCTTACGGCATCTGACATGGTTTTTATGTAACGACTACTACCACCAGAGATATTAGCCGGGACCAACAGCTTAACGTGCCATCCGAAGCACGGAATCATCTTTTTCAGACAATCAGCCTCCAGCCTCAGTTACCAAACTAAAACACACAATTTGATTGATAACTTAAATTCATTCGCTGAGCTTTGGTGCAAGCTGGGCAGCAGGCAACAGACATGCATCCACCCAAGAACAGACTTGCAACACAACTCACTGTACACTCACCTCAGCTAGTCTCAGGGTCCCTTGGTGAGTTTACAGCGGGCATAACACCTAAATTGCTGTAGGTATTTGCTGACCGTGGTTTGGCCAATACACTGGTTGCCCTCATTCCCATTACCACGTTGGTAATGGCCATCCAATAATATTTTTAAAGAGGCTAGGACCTGAAAAATATATTAGTAACTTATTAGTTTCTCTAGATTTTATTAACTGTATTACAAGTACAAGTGCTTGACAGATAGGCTACAAAATCAGATGTAACCCACCGGGCTTAACAAGAATGAATAATGAGAAGCCAAGAGTTGCGTTGTGGGTCTGCTATTGGGCGGTCGCTTGTCGGTTGTCCCATCCCCGGCCCTACAGCGGAATTCCAGTGGTGGCTCAGGATATTGTTCTTTTATAAGAGCAACCCTTGAAGTCACCAAAATATCAATATAACCGTACAACGTCACGTCAAGCACTTTTGCTACAAAAACTCGACATTGGCAAAATCATCTACACCAAGATGGATGCCATAACCTTAAAAATAGAATAGAATAGAATGAGAATCCAACCAACCTTAAGAAGGACAGGGTATCCTTCGGGAGACCGAGGTGCCAGCAACGCGTCGAGCTCTTCACATAGGTACAGAATCATCTCCTTGCTAACTTTATAATTCTTCAAGAACTCGTTCTCCGGGAGCTGAAACGCCTCGGCGATATCCCGCACCAGTGTCCTTTCTTCCTTCCTTCTAGCCTTCTCTAGTGAGGCCAATAATTGTACCCTCACGTAGCCTCGGGACATGATGACTACGCTGAAAAAATAATTTGCTAAGTTGCACGCTAAGTTGTTGGTTTTGAATTTTGAACAAAGAACACATAATCCAAAATACTCCGCAAAATATCCTTTTGAAACGGGCATGAAAAAAATCCCTGAAATCATTATTTATTTAGATAAAATTGAGTAAATTTTAACATGATTTTACCGATTTTCACGGCCTTTTTCCAAAAAATATGTCTTAACCTCTCACCTCCCACCGACCTACTCATAGATAAGCTACTAGACCTACTCGTAGGTCAGCTGAAAAGTACCTTTTCATCCCGCCGACCCATTGGTACGTCAGCATACTGCATGCGACTTTATACTATATTTTAATAACTTATGGTTCAAATTGCAATGTATGGTAAACATGAGTGAATGAATGATAAATCTAGCTTCCTATTGGTGTAATTTACTCGCTCATTTTTGCGCTCCTCATTCAAATACGTCAGTTCAAAAGTTCTTGCTTGATATGTTGGTTGGTTGGTTTATTTGTGCGAATAACTGGATTTTCTCATTATTTGGTAAGTAATTGTTATATTATTTATATTTATATGTATATGTATTTGTAAAATACATATAAATAATAACATATAAGTAAGTAGGTTCAAGAAAATATGAGCTTCAAAGTGGTCAAAGGTTGATTTTAGGAACAGTACTTTTGTTAGTCATTTTTCTTACAATTTTCAAGACGCGCCGACTGATAATGCAGTTTTGACTAATTGTACATTTCATAAAGAATCTATTTCCTCAATTATTTTTGAAAAATAATGGAAGATTGACTAGAAAATAATTTGCAAAATCTACTCGACCTTTTTACGAAGCCGCCATGTTGAAGTTTGCCGCCATGTTTGTCATTTTTGTATGGTAGAGGATGTTTATTTTTTTATTCTACTTGTGATATGTATTACCAACCTATTATAATATTCTTGCTATTTTTATATGTATTATTTTTTTTCTTTCATGTATGAATCGTCAAAAATGTGGTGGAGATTATAATACTGGTGGCTGCCACGAAAATGAGCCCACCACTCAAGAACTGGCCAGCACCACAACTTTTATTTTTATTTTTATTATTTTTACAAATAAATACATAACACGCAAAACTTTTTTGTTTTCAATAAAATAAAATTTTTCAAAACATCCACAACGAAATTATGCCTTTGAAATTTTAATCATCCTATATGCTGTCATGATTTGTATGTCAACTCCCACTGACCCGTTCGTAGGTCAGAGCATTTTAAGAGCACTGGCGGTCCTGGGATTTGACAGTTTTCAGTAATGGAAAGGGTGGGACGTCAGAGGTTAACCACGGACTTGAAGTCTTATCGCGCACAATTTTGTGGTTGATAAACTATCACTCAAAACTGTCAAAAAGTGAAAAAATTTGAGCGCGCGGAGCTGTCAAATGGTGGCCATGTTCGGCATTGTGATAAGGTTTTCGCGATATATCGATATGATAAAAAAGTGACGTCACAAGCGTGCGCCATGTTCGCTGTTGTGATAAGATTTCAAAATGGCGGCTGTATCACCTAAATTTGACAGATGAATGTGTTAAATGTCGCTATCGCGGGTGTGCATGCTAACCCCGGAGTGCGATTTTTAAATGTCATACGCAAAAATTTTGTATATAATATTCTTGGTCATACGTCGAGCTCAGAACAAACTCAACTCAAACTCAATTAATACAAGATCTTTCTACTGCGGATTTGTCTTTCAAAAATCGCACTCCTCTTGTATGATTTTTGAAAGTCAACTCATGTAGAAAGATGCATATCTCCATAGTTATTTTGACATTTTCAACTGCTGAGCTCACCGAATGAGATTCAAAAATTGCACTCCATATCAATTTTTGGACGAGACTTGGAAGTTGGAATTTGAACGCAGCATAACCTAAAAATTTATTTGTAATGTCGTAATGAGAATATTTATTCCACAATTTAGATTCGTGAAAAAGAAATGGCAAAGTATATAGCTCAAATAATAGTACTAGGAGCCCAGGTGGTAGGTCGCGCGTTCGCACGCGCTCTGAAGCAGGAGATCGCAGCGTCACAGGAGGCGGCCAAGCGAGCTGGCGGAGGCCCCGAGGGCTCTCGGAGGGCCGCGGCGAACGCGTCCACGGGACTCACGCTAGAAGAAGCTATGCAGATATTAAATATAGAAAAGCTGGATCCTGAAAAAGTAAAGAAAAGCTACGAGCACTTGTTTACAGCCAATGATAAAGTGAAGGGTGGCTCTTTCTATTTACAATCCAAGATTGTGAGAGCGAAAGAGAGGCTAGACGTCGAGTTACAATCCAAAAACGCTAAACCTGAACAAAGTCAACCCAAAGACACGTCGTGAGACAGTTCTATACTTATAGTTAATTATTTTGTAGCGTCAAGGTTATCGTGTAGTAGAAACAAAGTTTAAAATTTGTAAAATACATTTATTGCATAGAAAATGGACTAGAATACATCAGTCTTCATAATACAAAATGTTGATCATGATTATGTTTTTGCTAAAAAAGGAAAACAAAAATGTCAACGCAATAGCCTGCAATAAAAAAATTGCTGAACTGCTGAAGCATTAGGATATTTAGTAATCAATAAATATTATTTAAGCAAGACATTATTTTACTGCATAATTGCATATACCTGCAGATACCTAATCCGAACACTTAAAATATGAGATATGTAAAAAACACTAATTCCTAAATAAATACTCGCTACCGATTACAGTTTCTTACAAACTAGGCATGCTTAAAATAGCAAGATTATATAAATTCAAAAATGACTAGAAAATAATTGCTAATGGTACTTGCATATCACGCTTGTTACTTATAACCAGAGTCCACTATTTTGGTAGCACTTTTAATACGTCAAAGGGATCACACATTTATCGACTTCCAATTCGGTATGTCAAGTTTTTTTTGGTCTTCATTTTTATATTTTTTTCGGATAGAAGACATAATTTTAAGACACCTATTTCATTCTTATTGCAATTCATCGAGTTTATCAATATAAAATTAATTTTTAAATTATTGTGATCTGTAATCTCTAAGTGCAAAAATGGCGGAGAGAAAATAATTCGAACTCCATGGAGAAAAACTACCTACAGCTATATTTAAAAAAATTCAAACCTGCCTTCTCTTTCTAACTCTATGCTGGAAACAGATACGGCAACATCAAATGTCAAATTCTGACATTGTGAATGTATTTTTTTTTTCTTAATGGCCGGGTACATAATGTTGATTTTATGTTTAACAAGGAGTTCACAGGTATGCCAGTGACGTCACTGCACGGACCGAAAAACGACGGTATTTTATTAAAAATATCCGTAATCCTTTCATTTTAAAATCTCTGACATAGAAAATATGATGATTGAGACAATTATCTCGAAATGGTTTTCGATTCAGCCCTCCAAAAAAAAACTTGACATACCGAATTGTGTAGATATACAGAATAAATTGTATATCACTGCGAATAGCTTCAGCATGTATTCTAATCGTCAAATTCGAACAACGGGCTGACATAATCTCAGGTTAAAAGTTCTAATATAAAAAATATATATTAAAAAGAAATTGAAAAACTTTCACTATGGAGCCAACTACGAAATCTCGAAAAAAAAAAGTTCTGTCCCATACAAAACTGCAGTACTTAGTCGACCCAAATGTATGGGACAGCTGCTTTTATTTCGCTATTTTGATGTTGTCTCCATAATGAAAGTTGTTCAGTTGGATCAGTAGAATACATGCTGAAGTTATCCGCAGTGATATATAATTTACCAGTATTTCGACACAATCGGAAGCCGATAAACATGCAATCCCTTTGACATATTAAAATTGTTACCAAAATTCCAGACTCTGCTTATGAATCTTATTCAAAATTCATCCCTGATACTTACATACAACTGTATGTAAGTTTGTATTTCACATGTTTCATAAATTATTATAATGGAATATTTTTGCCACATTGTCAACAAATGGAAGATGAGCCAAGGAAGATCTCAATGAGACATTTAAAGTCTACAATTAATTTACTGTTACTCACAAATTCTTCGCACATCATTTTTAAATGGTCATGAAATATTTCACATTACATACATCAGTCACCTTACAACCTAAAATGTCTAAAGGCCAGTAAAATGCCTATAATTATAAAGTGAGCTAAACATCTAGTTGCTCGAAAGCCATTTTAACTACGACTAAAATAGATTTAAGTTGGCTTCACATCCATCAATACGACTACCTCATACGGACTGCACTCGGACATGCCTAAAGTATTACAGAGCCATCCATAAAATCCTTTCTCAAAATCGCATACATCCTTCCACCAATTTGCACCACTGAATGTCAACTGAACTATGCCAGCGTACAAACCGAGACCAACAGTAAATATCACTATCAAAAATGGATATGACAAGATAACGATCGGTGCAAAAAATGCTTTCTTAATACAATTCAATTCTTCAGTAACGTGAGTAAAAATGTTATACCACGCCAGAGTACCCATGTAAAATGAATACACAGCCGATATACATGTAACAATCGGTATACAGATCAGACTGAACAGAAATACGTGTGGTCCATTGTACAAGGAACACTTTGAGATATCCATTTTATTGTATTCCTCCGCAACAATGGCTGCCTCAATGATTTCCAGTTCCTCCCTGGATATGTTGAGCTTGACATCAACATTTTGGCCCTTCTTTTTCCCCCTTTTTATTGTACCAGTCATGGTCAAGTAGCCATCTTTAGAATTATCAGTCAATGAGTATTCAGGCGAAATGGAGCCCTCCGACTCCACTCTCAGAGCTGTAATTTCAGTATCAGTGTTTTCGGTCTCAATTATTTCCTGTACGATATTAACCCTCTTTTTCCTTTTAGCGCTATTCTTCAGGCTGTCTGTGATCGGGCCTAACTCGAAACTGTTCTCTGATTGTGTTTGAGACAAACTGTTTGGAGTTACGGAGCAGCTGTCGACATGATCGGAGTTGAGGATCCTGCAGCTTTTTTGTAACTCTATTTCATTTGCATCTCTCAAATCTCCGTGGCTCGAATAACCATCAGAAGAGTTCTCATAGATCGGTGATAGATCAATGATATCACGGCTGTTATGTATGTTGGAAAGAGGTTGGTATCCGTTTTTCTGTACATTATTCTTTTGTTGCATATCTTCTATGATAAATTCGTTGTTCTCTTCATTGTTAACGTCGTTGATGATGGGCAGGTTGATCTTCATGTTGGACTTGAGCCCGTCCATGGTGGAGTGAATGATGCCGTTGACCACATGCTCGTTCACTGGTGAGAGACCGTTCTTGTATTTTTCAGGTATTTCGGTTTCCGCACCTCCCTGAAAACAATTATGGAAAACTGTAGGGTGGCTGAGCAAAAGAGGATGATGGTTTAACTATTTATTGATGAGCATACAATATTGGTACATCATACACATACAAACATTCCTAGCTATGCATCAGAGTGGACTGCGTGGCTATCTCACTCTTCTGCTTAGAAGACTTAGGTTTTGGAACGGACTGTGTGGCTCTCTTGATCCTCGACCTGGCAAGCATCTGAGGACTGCAGTGGCTATCTTTCAGGCGAAGCAGCCTAGCTAAGAGACAGTCGCTGGCCGTGTCGGGTCTTATATACAATCCTCGAAGCTCGTACCGCATGCAAAACGATGGAGAGGGCGCATGACAAGGGCAGCTAGATGTGTGCGAGCGAGGAAGCATTCGGGTCCGTGCGCCTCTCGCTACAAAACTATTAAAAATGTGAATAGAAGTTATGTCCCTATGTAATTGAAAAATAACAGTGCACATCACAACGCTGTCTTTAAAATTACTTAGTAAATCACTCTATCACCCACCAGCGCTCATCGTACCCTCATGTGGCGCACCACATTTGTTTGTCGTGTTACAGTGCGTTCCGAATTACGCCGATATCGCTGTGAGCGCGATAAATGTCGTTCCGAGTTGACGTGAGCGCGTCCACAATCGAAAACGTGACGTCATTCATGACGTCACTACCGACGCCATCTTGCAATAACAGTGCTCACGGCTCGGGGCGTTATCACTGTGAGCGAGTTGTCAAAAGTGACGTTTGTTATAGTAAATTATTGAGGGAATTTTCAAAAGTGGCGTTTGACAGTTTTGCTGTCGTACATTTTTGGTTTGTTTGGGTCTCGATTTAGGTTTCTTTAGTAGTATTGGGTTTGATTATGTTCTAAAAAAGACGAATAAAAGTTTAATAACGATTAGTGATGAAGAAAATAATAGGAATGTTTGAATGTTGTGATGTGAACGGTGTGAGCGCGATATTTAGCGTTCCGAATTGATAGAACGCTATCAGCGCTGTCGGCACGCTAACGCAAATGGAACGGGTGTTAGCGCTGTAATCGCTCACAGCACTGTTTTTATGAATCGGAACATACCGAGGGGAGCGTGTAATTTCTCTATGGTTAGTTCTAATATACAGACTACATAGTAGTTCAATGACTTTAGAAATGTTTGCATCAAAATGAGTATATATCATAGAGAAATTACACGCTCCCCTTGGCAGAGATGGTGTAACAAAGTGTGCACAGTAACCACCAACTGAGCACTAGTTTGTACGGCGACCATAGAGAAATTACACGCTCCCCTAAGCTTTTTGTCTCCCCTCACCCGTCCCTCACCCCCTTTGTCGGCGACATAATTTTCTATAGAAACAAGCCGATATGCCATCTCCTCTTACTCCATGGTATATATAGTAAGAATGAAAGAAAAAGAAAAGAGAGATGGAAGAATGGAGTGGAGTGGAGTTAAATAGCGAGACGGGAATAGGCCTATTGGTAAATACATAGCAGAAGTATGAGGTACGTGCTTTACCGACATATCGATGCATTGCATCGGCGCCGTATGCATACCAAAATGCATACGACAACGAGCTACCTTCACACCGCCACAGTAGGTACACAATAATGCCTTCTCATTTGACATCAAACTAATACCAGCATTAGCATATTTTGCCAAAACTAAGAAATGAGCGGCAGAAAAACATAGTTACCTACCTGTACAGTAATAATATGGTCGACATGAGAGGCTATCGAATTCGGTTTCTTTCCATTTCGCTTTTTTGGCAGTATAAATATTGGCTGCTCGACTTTCGCCATGTCTTTTTGAGTAATCACTATTCACAGTAAAGCACAAAACAAAATATTGTGAATTATAATCGTCAAACGCCCATTTCCAAAATTCACTTTAAACAGTTAAAATACGATGGCTTTGAGAAACTAACAAAAACAGAGACAGTCTTATGTAAAATGCATTTGAAGAACAGAGAAAACAAATATATTGCGGTTCATTTTGTATTTTATTGGATTACCAAACAATACGTTCGGAAATTTCGTTAATGTCAAATAAAAACAACAAGGAAGCTCGGTGTTTCTAAACGAACTTTTGAGTGTTGTCATAGCTGAAACAGTAGTTTCCAGCACCGCATCTATATAAGAGGTCAATGACCGCATCGCATTTTTCCGTCGCTCCATCCTTTTCTGTCACTCAGGAACGTCATTTGCCAGAGCATATAAGATAGACGGAACGCGATCGCGCGCGATAGCACGGCCGCGTGCGATCGCGACGGTGGAGCGACGATGCAGCGACGGAAAAATGCGATCCGATCACAGACTTAGGTGTGGATGCTATTAAATGAGGTTTAACCAAGAAGTTTGGAACTCAGAGTTGGGCAAAATGTAAGAAGTTTTAATTTGATTCAGACCGTGAATCTGAACAACTTCCCCCTAGGAACATGGGTCGGAAAATGATAAATTTTTTTAGACCTCCCATACGGTGCGGGTCGGCCGATCGATTTTCTATGGGAGGACCAAAAAATGTTCTCGTCTTTCGACCCATGTTCCTAAAGGAGCCCTTCGCAGTAGTCCGTCTGGCAGTCCTACACCAATACCGGGTCGTGAATGGTGTTGTCCTACAAAGCGACCGACGACATTGAGCAAAATGAATGAGTAGTCCTTTGGAGTAGTCCTACTTGCAGGATAGTGTGTGGGCTCGTAGTCCTCCTACATGTGGTACTGTGAATGGGCTACTTTAGGGAAAGTTGAGAAAACCATTAAAAAAGAAAAGTAGTTCCTAATGACTCGATAGATGGCGTTGACCAGACAGCGGCGAGCAACCTTGCAGATAGTAAAATACAAAATTATTTAATAAAAATACTTAGTAACAATTTGTGTTTGTAAGTAAGCAGGAAAATATGAGCATAGTTATATTTCGTCAACGGATGCGTCTGACTCAGTGACATGCATTTTGTTTACTTTTAGCCTAAAATTTTCGCCATCAGATATATCGTAGCATAAAAGGTGTTCAAATTAAAAAATAATTGAAAAAATTCAGCACAAATCCGTTTATTTTGTGAAGATTATTTCGATGTAACAATTATATTATTTAAAGGAACTTTCTTTTCCATCTAAGCACTAGACTTAGCACTGCCCAAGCTCACCCAAAGAGAATAGAATCACTCACTACGTTCTATGCCCACATGCCCACCAAAGCAGAGAAGATATGTAAATACAGGAATTCTCATTTGATGGACGCTTGGCTGAGCTATGAACCTAAGTCTATGATAGATGTGTTAACAATAATTTATATACTTAATAGCAACGGACCTGAAAAAAGACGGACGTAATGTGATACTAAAAAGATGTGAAGCATGCAAGGTCCTACGTTTTCGTTTGTTCTAAAGGTACACTCACACAGATGCACTTGCTCTAGGCTCAGGTCCAACAACCCGCCACCATTATGTATCGCGTGACAGTGCGTCAGCACGCACACAAATATAAATGGGTGCTTGATATTACGTCCGTCTTTTTTTCAAGTCCGTGTTAATAGCTATAAAATAATATTTAATAATACATGCATGATCACAAAAAGTATAATATCAGTCTTTAATTTTTGTTAGACTGGTAAAATAAAGCTATCTGTTTCGGGAGCCAAACAATTTTTTAAAAACATTACTTATAACATTTTCGTTACACAATTCATTTAATACTGCTCTACTAGTAGTAGGTACTCAGATTTTGGGGCATTGTGATATTTCATGTCGGTAAAAATATAATATTAGAGCTTATAACTAATATGAATTGTAAAAGTGCAGTATTTGTTGGTTTATTGAAGAACAAAGTAATAGGTAGTTAGGTACCAATTCATAAACATGCACTCCTGCGGGGCTAGTACGCCAACCCGCGATAGCGTGATATAACGCTATCACGCTTCCGCTCTTTCTATTTGCACGCGACAGAACGAGACTAAATTTGACAGATGGATGTGTTAAATGTGGTTGGCGTACTAGCCCCGCTGTTAAGCAATACATTGATTTACCAAATAATAATTTCAGATTGATTCATTCATTTACAACATGATTAATTGGCATAGGTAGGTAGGTACCTCAAATAAATAAATTTTGACGAAGTACAGTCACATTCATTAATATGTCTAAACCATAAAAAGTTTAACTATGTATAGGTAATTCGGTATGTCAAGTTTTTTTTTGGAGGGCTGAATCGAAAACCATTTCGAGATAATTGTCTCAATAATCATATTTTCTATGTCAGAGATTTTAAAATGAAAGGATTACAGATATTTTTAATAAAATAACGTCGTCGTTTTTCGGTCCGTGCAGTGACGTCACTGGCATACCTGTGAACTCCTTGGTAAACATAAAATCAACTTAAAATAACCGGCCATTAAGAAAAAAAATACTTTCACAATGTCAGAATTTGACATTTGATGTTGCCGTATCTTTTTCCAGCATAGAGTTAGAAAGAGGAGGCAAGTTTTAATTTTTTTAAATACAGCTGTAGGTAGTTTTTCTCCATGGAGTTCGAATTATTTTCTCTCCACCATTTTTGCACTTAGAGATTACAGATCAAAATAATTTAAATATTACATTTATATTGATAAACTCGATGAATCGCAATAAGAATGAAATAGGTATCTTAAAATTATGTCTTCTGTCCGTAAAAAATATAAAAATGAAGACAAAAAAAAACTTGACATACCGAATTGATGTTTAAATTTAGCATTGTGTTACGTTGTTTTTTAAACTATGGTCTTGCATTGAACGATTTTACGTAGGTAACGAAAAGCTCAAAATGTACAATTATTATTGAATGTGACTGTACAAGTTCGTGCGCGGCCGTCAAGGTAGCACCATATAAATAGATACAACTAGAAGTCAAGCTTCTTATAGCGCGCGGAACGGCGCTAGACTAGCGAAAAAAGTTGTAATCCATTGCTTTATGGATCAAAATGGCGTATTTACGAGTCTAGCGCGGCGGTCTCCGGCGCGGCGGGTGTACCGCTTGTATGAAGTCTCCGATTTGTACGGATATTTTAATCATGTGGTAGCACGTTCGACTTCCTTGTTGTCGGTGATCGGCGCGCGCTTCCCTTCCCCGCTACACCACCCGCGCCCCGCCAACATCTAGAGTAGGTACCTCGCCTCCCCCAACGTGTGCCCTGCGGGACACTCGCGCACTAACTTGTCAGACTATAAATAAACATAACACTAAAAAATCTAATACTCAGTTTCAGAAACGCGCATTAATGTTAATCCTCCATTAATCTTGCTAGCTTTTACTACGTTAATGAGCGTTTCTGCAACTGGGTTTTACAGACTAAACACTGGTGACATCGACTACAACATTCACAACTCTCGTAAGTAACGGTCCGATGCTGTCCTTGGATACACTGGTCCATTTATTGGCAAGACATTTTTCTATGGAAGCGTGCGTCGGTTTATTGTTGGCTGAAAAAGAAAACATTTATTAAACTAGGTAACTGTAGAAGACTAGGATGTCTCGCTCACACGACAGTCAAACTTATCAGACTATTTCTATTTTACCTGCTTTTTGTTGATCCTGGTTTACAGGAGTTACAGTTAAAAAAATATTTCTGTTTTACATAATCTATCTACCTATACTGCTTTCCAAATAAGGACGACGAAATTTTCCGATTCCTATTTAGCTTTCTGGCTAATTCTGATAAGCAAATATAATTAATTTGTCAGAAAGATGTACTATCCGACATATTTTGGACGTTACTAAAGCTGTTCTAAGAATAAGTAACGTGCAAGTGTTTCAAATCTCTATTTCTGTAATAAAAAATGGCCTTAAAGTTTCGGTGTTATTTGGAATGGAGTATAGCTTCTATTAAAAAAAGACTGACATTTCCTTCACCGTTTGAGAGCAGATAATCATGCTCTTTCGAGGATAAAACATTAGTGAATCGATGAAATGGCGTATATTATGAAGCTTTTTAAGCACCAATAAAACACTGATAAATGGTTCTGATGAGCCTTAAGGGTGTATTACTGTTGGCGCGCTTTAAAATAAACAGTTTTAATGCTAGGATTAATTTAAGATTTGTATGGAAATCTTTGAGGCACTGTAACTTTAAAACTATACATTTGAACGAAAATCTGACTTCATACGTACATAGAGATTAGTTTCTAGATTGTTTCTGAAAAATTGCATTGACTTTAATTGGATAGTATTGAAAATATCACCAGACTACGTTTGTATGGAGCGCGCCAACGGTAATATACCCTTAAGGCCAGTATCCACCAAACCGCAGACAGGGGCGGATCCAGGATTTCATGTTGGGGGGGGCCCATCGGCCAACTCGGCCACGTATTAAGATTAAAAGAAATTAAGAGAGCTCATTTCTTTACTCGGCCTCATAATTGTACGGCGCATTCAAATCGAAGATAGTTCGTTTACCTGAAGCAGATGAACATTTTGCCATATCCAATGTGAAGAATATAGCACTTCTCTTAGCGATAGGATTGTATTCATCGCAATAGTAATGGAACGCCATCGCCAGAGTAGACGGTACTTGATCCAGCTCCTTGACCAGCATGAGACCAGTTTTAGTGATGTCCTCGCGATATTTATTGACGAGTTCACTGGGAGATCGCATATCAAGTTTTGAACTGTCTATCACTATATGCCGAACTGATGAAGAGTCATTACCTAAAAAAATATTTAAAAAAAAATTAGTATCTGTGTGCAGTCAGTGTCAGGAGTGAATGAACATTTCCCGTCTTTGTTTATATGAAAATAAGGTTCAGAAGTGTTCATAAACTTAGCAAAGTAAATTTTAAAAAGAAGTCACGTTGCAACTTTGGCCACGAGCGGTTGTGTCACCCGCGCAGTTCGCGTTTTAGCTTGCCACGTAGCACCGCCATCTCTTTTCTCAAATGTGTTTTTAATTGCTCATAAAAACAATCCTTGCGATTGTAATAGATACTCTCTCAAACTACTTGACTTTTGCAGAGTTGCAGTCCTAAGCGTAAGTAAAAGGACAATAAAATATAGAAATACTTAGATAAAATTAAATGTAGGTACTGCTGCCTACTAAATATGGCAAGTAATAATGATTTATTAAATTTTATCACATTAAGCAAAAAACAGCTGCCAAAATATCGGTAATCATTTTTATGGCATGTTCAGGGCCCAAAGGTGCTGGGTAAAGGATTCGCCTCCCTTTCTTTAGCCAATTGGAGTACGTGAATTTCTTTTAGACGATTTTATTTAGTTCTATTTCAAAACATTCATTCTTATTTCCTTGTTCTATGTCCAAGCCTTGCGTGACCTTATAAATATACAATGACGTTTACAAAAGATTTTGATATAATCCACTAGTTTTTAATAACAGACAATTTTTCTATATTTTTTTGTTTTGCATCTCATTTGCCTAGTGAAAGTTGTTTAGTTTCAGTGTCTGAATATACCCTATAACCCCACTGCTGGGTGTAGGCCTCTTCATTTTCACGCCAACTAGAACGGTTCCCCGCTAGTCTCATCCACTGTTTGCCGGCTACTTTACAAATGTCATCCGACCACCTGGCTGCTGGTCTGCCCACTGACCGTTCCCCCTCCCACGGCCGCCACTCTGTCACTGCCCTCGTCCATCTGCCATCATTCCGCCTGGCCAAGTCCCGCCCACCTCCACTTCAGAGTCGAAATCCGCTTGCCGATATCAACCACCTTTGTTCGTCGTCTGATCTCGACATTCGGAATCCGGTCCAGAAGTGTGATTCCTAGCATAGCTCTTTCCATTGCTCTTTGTGCGACTTTGACTTTGTGCACTGCGTCCTTAGTCAGAGTCCATGTTTCGGAACCATACGTGAGAGTGGGCAAAACACATTGGTTAAACACCTTGGTCTTAAGGCTCTGAGGGATTTTGGATTTCAGCACATCCTCTAGCTTACCGAATGCGGCCCACCCAAGCTGAATGCGACGAGGATCTCCTTTAATATGAATATACCCTTAACTTTTTGTTACCTACTAATTATAAACTAGGGGTGCATATTTTAACATTACTTACGCAAGTATTTGGAAGTAGTAGACGCAAGACTCTCTATAAACTTGTTGAACTGTATAGGATCGTACGTGTTACTGTTGTATGTAAAAATAAATGATCCAGTATCTTTTTTCTCAAATATTGTGGATATTCCTGAAAGAAATTAAATTTTAATCATGATAACGGCCAAGTGTGTGGCAAGATTCTAAGGCGCTACGAAGTTTGTCGCGATCATCTAATTCTACATAACTGTACTTAGATTTGACGAAGCAAGGACTTGACGAATGTCGTGGCTATCTACTGTACTACACATTTCAGATATTTAGTAAGTATATTAATAAAAGTAAAAAATTACTTCTAAAATAATGGAGAGACATATCTGAAAAATATGTAGCTTTTCATAAGTAAAATAAAAATAAAATTATAACGGATGCTGTAGCGCAATCAGTTTCGATTACAGATTATTTACTTTTCTTCTTATTCTACTTATACAACGGCTACGGAACCCTATCATGGCGAGTCCGACACGCTCTTGGCCGGTTTTAATAACAAAAAAGTAAGTAATTTATAGCCTGTAGGATCCCACTGCAGGGTAAATGCCTCCTCTCACGAATAGGGGTGAGAGGGAGTGATCCATAATCCACCACGCGGGCCCAGTGAGGATTGGTGGAGACAAGTTAGTTTTTAAAACAATGCAACTTAAATTTTCAAGGATAAGGATGCATACAATGCATTAGGTAATTTAAATATTATTATTACCTGTTTGTACTTGAAGAATAGAATCATCTCTGATTTTATATTTCGTTCCTAAATCATTCAAGTCATTGTAAAATTTCAGTTCATCACATTTATTCAGATTGCAAATTCCTTTTTCTTCACCGAGATATTTGCCATAACAACATGCTATAACAACACTCATCACACCTAATATAAAAACTGTGTACGTTGGTGACAATTTCTTTGTGTTTTGAGACCTGAATTCTGGATATCTGGGTCTTTCATATCTTGTAGGCGAAACATCGCAATAGGCTGATTCATACGGTAATTCATTAGAACTAGTATTTGTGCTGGCATGTGACATACAACTTCTGTACGAAGAAGCAGAAACATTGAGATGATCATCATTTGTGATATTTATATCTCCATATTCTTCGCTGGGAAGTAAATGTGATGGTAGGAAGGCAGGTAAGGATGTAGCAAAAACTCTGCAAGAAAACTAATAAAAATAAAATCGACATAATTGTATACAGGGTGCAAGGAAAAGTATCATTAACCTTTAAACCACATACTCTACCCATCAAACTGTACAATTTTACTATGGGTGCAAACCTGTCAGAAAAAATCTGCTGTCCCATACCATGGTGTCCTATCCCATAAAAATGAAATTTTTGTTAAAAAAATGGCAATATATGGCGATATGGTATCGATTTGTAATTAATGTTTACGTAAAAGTGTAAATTGTTACTAAAAATACATGATCTGACTACAAAAAAATCTCATGAGCCTCGGAAAATCAAGCAATTTACTTTGCCCGAAGACTGTCCGCGTTACGGCAGTCGCGTTCCATTGTTTGACGTTGGGCATCTGTACTGTATAGTATTATATAATCTGTGCCCATACTAAACTGCAATACCTACTCGATTCAAACGTATGAGACACCTGTTTTTTTTTTGTTCCGACAGGTTTGCACCCAATAGTAAAAGTTGTTCAGTTTGATGGTTAGAGTATATAAATAAATATCTTGGACAGTTACACACAAATTAGCTAGTCAAACTCAAACTCAAAATTTTTTATTCAAAATAATATCACATAGGTAGATAACTTTCTGACGTCATTTTTGATTCTACTATTAGCAGTTGTTTGATGATTTGCAAGATTATTAATGACAAGACATCATTTTGTTAGTTGATGAAGAGAAGGTGAACTGAAAATGTAAACGTAGTTTGATTAGGTTAGCAATTACATATTTGGATTAATTTTGTAGTTTTTATGTTAATATACCTATATTGTAAATAAACTATCATTAAATTAAAGATTGAAAAATTTGTCTCGGGCGGGACTTGAATCCACGCTCTTCCAAACCGAGGAAACGTGCTAACCAATTACACCACCGAGCCCACTACCCAGAGAACGAAATTTTTCAATCTTTAATTTGATTCGAAATAGCACAACGTGGCTGTAACATGTTTATAATCAATAACCTATCATTACTTTTACATGATAAAAACAAATTACTTGATGAAGATATATAAGGTCTAATAAAATTAGCTGAAACTATTTTAGGGGGATGATCAGACCATCAAACTGACCAACTTTCTATAAGGGACCAATATCGAAATCGCAAAAAAAATCTGCTGTCCCATACGTTCGTGTTATATTTTAGTTTTAGTATATATTTAATTTTGTTTTAGGATATTATTATAGTTTTAGGATATTTTAGGTTTTTTTCTGTCATTAATCTGTTATTCACAATTATAATAAAATAACTTTAATGACTTTAAAAAATTACCATACAAATCAAATTCTTGGTACTTCACTAAAATAAGTAATACTAAAAAGAAAGCTAGCAAAATGTTTCAGAGCTTACCTATCACTATCACTTGAATCATCTGTATGCAGAGAGTTTGGCAGGTCAACTGATTTTCTTCTTTGTTCCATACCTTGTCGTGACGTTGACGGTATTGGACTCGGTGCCCGGCTGGGTTTGCTATTCAATAAAAAAGATTATGGTGATGATGTTGAAAAAAAAAAATACGAAATTTATATTTTTAAATTCTGAACAAGGTTTTTTAATGACGGGTTTTCAAGAGGACATAAAAAAGAAAAAATAGTTCCTAATGGCTCGATAGATGGCGTTGACGAGACAGGGGCGAGCGACCTTGCAGATAATAAAATACAAATAAAAGAATAGGAAATTGTGTTTTTAAGTAAGCAGCAAAATATGAACATTATATTTCGTCAACGGATGCGTCTGACTCAGTGACATGCATTTTTGTTTACTTTTTAACCTAAAATTTTCATCTTCGGACCCCTCTTTGGCCAACGCCATCTATCGCCGTTATGTTTTTCTAGCTCTCAGAAAACTCCTCATTGCTGTTCATTCTTTCTTAGATTACAAAAGTCTTGAACAAAATTCTTATGCATTATTTTCAGTGATTGGATATTCGGGGGCTTATAAATAATTTCCCTTTTTTCCTAGGTACTTATATATAAACATAAAGTTTATTTAAAATACCCTTGCTTCTCAGGATTGACTTTATAGTAAAACTAACTACGACCTTTTGTATGTAAAAATTTTAGCAGCTTCTGGACTACGAAACGATCCCGGGATTTTATCATGAAAATAAATAAATTTATAAAGACGTAAGCATTATTCTTGGGAAAAATTAGGATTAGGTAAATAGATAGGTACAGTATGACCAGCTTAGGTAGCATGACACCGTGATAAAGCGCTATCACACCTTCGCTCTCTTTCTATTTGCACGTGAAAAAACGAGATAAAAGACGTGAGACTGCCCCAGTCCCCGACAAAACCTGAAGTCATATTTTAGTAATCAAAGGGTGCAGTCGGATAGCAGCGAAAAGGGCACGAAAACAATGAGCCAATTTGTCAATATAATATATATTCATCTATCAATATAATAATATACAAGGTGTTACAAAACTACAAATAAACATTTAAGGGGGTGGTGTAGACCATCAAAACTGAACAACTTTCACTATGGGACCAATATCGAAATCGCGAAAAAAAAAATGTTCTATACTCTACAAATCAACTAGAGCTAAAATATGTATGGGATTTAAAATTATTTTTTTCGTGATTTCGATGTTGGTCCCATAGAGAAAGTTGTTCAGTTTGACGGTCTGAACAACCCCCTTATGAGTTTCAAAAATTTATTGTTACTTATGAAACACCCTGTATATCAATATAATAGTCCAAGTCTTATTTCGTCCAACCGTGAAAAACAATTAAACTTGCATTTTGTCCAAGTGCAATTTAGTCCAAGTATCATTCGGTCCAAGAATCATTCTTACGCGCGCTATTAAAATGAGTTCAACTATGCAGGTACATCAGTAACAGTCAGTTGCAGAAACGCTCATAAAAAATAATCCTCCATTAAATCTCTTGCTGTCAATTTTTGTCTTGTGGACTTAGTAAAAGCTGGCAAGAGATTTATTGGAGGATTAACTTTAATGAGCGTTTTTGCAACTGAGTGTTAGACTTATAATGATTGGTTATAAATAACAGATACCTCATAACATTATCCACCTCATCAAGTCCCACACTGGTGACTGGCGCTGGGCTGCGTAGTGCAACATTCTTCGGTCGGCCATAACGTCCCATACTTATGCAGCATGCATACTGACAGTTGCCTCTGTGAATACTTGGCCTGGCGGACGGTCTGATTAGAGCCCACCCAGTCTGAAATAATTGTATCATTAGAATAAAAAGAAGATCGACAAATCTAGAGGAAGATGTCAAATCTAGATTCTTGTCTGTTGTTGGCATCCCTGTCTGATCTGGTAGGGCTGCTGCTGACTGCAAGACAGACCACTGGTGAATGGGCCCCTTTACCCAGGTTGACGCAAGTGGGCCTAAGTATATATAAAATATATATATAGGTAAACATACTCCCGTTCCGTTGTGCATTCGCTTATATGTGAGGTCCGATGAAACAAAATATTTTGTTCGAACACCTTGTGTTCCGCAAGAAAATCCTCATTCACTATTATTATGTTTGTTGGTCAGAGTGTCATCTTTTGTTAAAATAATCACTGTTGAATCACTGGATACTAAGTTTTTCTAGGTACTTTGTTCGTATCAAAGATAAATGATAATAATAACTAGGAGTAATCTAGGACCAAGACTAAATAACATTACTTTATAAATAGTTTGTGAAGACGGTAGTCTGTGTTTGTGAATAACGCAAAAATAACCTCTGTGATTTCTGTGAAAAAAAAAAACAATGATTGTTGTTGTTGTTGTAGTTTCATTTTTCCTTACGGAAAGTCCAAGGGTACATAGCCCATGCAGCCAAGTCTGATTTGTCTGTTTTATGTTTATTATAATTTTTTCTTCTTATCTTCATAATCCAAGTAAATTGTAATTTTTCTGTTGTCTTGTCATATTCTGAATAATATCCATTAATTCAATAATTAAATCCGAGGTCGTGTTCTAGTGTCCGATGTCTTCAATACATATTTCAAGTTTCAAGTTTCTCACTTTTACTATATTGTTCTCCATTAATGGCACATTATTAAACGAATTCCACCAAATTAACACAATATAGCCACGAAAGACGAATTTAGAAAATTAAGAAACAAAGCCCGTCCCTTTTCTTCACGATTCCCGTGCAAAACTCTCCAGCCTAGCTAGCATGCCGCAGTGATACAGCGCTATCACATCTTAGCTCTCTTTCTATTTGCGTGCGAACGATCGAGATAAAAGACGTGATACAGCCGTATCACGTGTAGCATACTACGAGTGCAGCATAGGTAGCATGACACCGTGTGATAAAGCGCTATCACACCTTCGCTCTCTTTCTATTTGCACGTGAACAAACGAGATAAAAAACGTGATACAGCTGTATCAGTGATACAGTGATCACCGAACGAGATAAAAATGTGATACAGTGATTTCTTATACATTTTTGTCTAATTTTTGTCACATCTCCACATAATTTTTCTCCATCCATAGGTATTATATAAGAAAATTGCAGAAAATTCTTATACGGTAGTTTTAGTTCTCTTATTAGTTTGTGTTCTATTACTTATATAAGGTCTAACAAAATAAGGTGAAACTATTTTAAGGGGATGATCAGACCATCAAACTGAACAACTTTCTCTATGGGAACAATATCGAAATCAACAGAAAAAAAATCTGCTGTTTAAAAATAAAAAATAATAATATCTACCACTGGATTTGGCCCTGTTCTGCTGTGAACGAGTGTGGCGAAGCGGGCGTGCGAGGCGAGGTCACTGAACCTACGCGCCGGGGCCCCGCGAGCTGGGTTGACTATGCAGTTGGGGACGTGAGACGTCTAAGTTCAGATGTTTAGGTAGATAATGAACGTAGCATTTTGCTTAAAAAATGTAATCCAAATGGTATGGTAAGTAGGTACTTTTACTTACATTCAATTTTGTACATATCCCACACCTTTCTCAATGAACTTTATTGCACGTCTTTGGATGTGTCTTTGCACTTATTGATTAAAACGTCTCAATCGTATTAATAACATCACGTGTGCGGTCACTATCCGTTGTCGGAGCTCACTGGTGGTTCTGTTTTGGCATACATGGAAATCAAGTGGCGTAAGGTCAGGTCTGGAGAGCGATTTTTGAATCTCATTCGGTGAGCTCAGCAGTTGAAAATGTCAAAATAACTATGGAGATACGCATCTTTCTACTGCTGATTTGACTTTCAAAAATCATACTTCAGGAGTGAGATTTTTTAAAATCAAATCAGCAGCAGAAAGATGCGTATCTCCATAGTTAGGTATTTTGACATTTTCAACTGCTGAGCTCACCGAATGAGATTCAAAAATCGCTCTCCAGGTCACTCAATACCTCTGCCTATTCACCGAAATCCGTATGTATCGTCCAAGTAGCTAGGTCCGTACACTTGTCACTAGTTGTCACGTTCATGATGGTAAAGAATATCACGTAATGACGTAACCTTGCAAGAGGTTGAGTGAGGCGCGCGCAAAACGTATCGACCGGTCGGCGTGCGCGAGCGCTCGCTCGCTACTGAAGGCAAGGTGAAAGGTCGCAACGCAACGCAAGCAAGGGCGGGAGTGGGGGCCGGGCGCTTTGAGTTCAAAGGAAGCCGCCGCGTGCGTGCGGCGTGCAAAGTAAACAAAACACAGGTCCCTATTCAGGGATGATAGCAAAATATTTAGTAGATCAGTGTAAATATTATTTATAAAAAAATTTATTTCGTCATTGGTCCCATAGAGAAAGTTGTTCAGTTTGATGGTCTGATCATCCCCTTAAAATAGTTTCACCTTATTTTGTTAGACCTTATATAAGAAAAGTGCAGAAGAGGATGTGTTTATTAATTTTCCAAATTAGTTTTTCGTGGCTATTATTATTGTGTTAATTTGGTGGAATTCGTTTGGAGAACAATATAGTAAGCTCCACTTGCGCCAACTGGGGTTAGCAATAAACTCCGGGTTAAGTTGGTAGCCCATGATTTTTTGTATTGAAAAACAACTGAAAGAGCCATTTTATCCGGAGTTGAGACGCTGTTATACCGTCGAGGCCGTTTTTTGAACAAGAACGAAAGTGTTTTAAACTGTGTTTTAAAGTCTGAAATTAAATTATGTCTTATTTAAGGATCGGGCGGATGGGCGACTGTTCTCAATTACACGATTAGATTAAGTTTACTAGATAGAAAAAAATCCCAAAGTTACCCCTTTTTGTTATGTTTTTTTCAATACTATGATTAAACTGCTGATATTTAACTTTTTATTCTTGTACTTAACTAAATACATTAAATATTTCTAGTGAACTCAGGAGAAGTTTTAGCTTAGAAACTCCCATGAGCAAAGATATGGACGAAAAACACGTTTTTTTGCGATCCTGCTTTCAATTGGAGCGGGATGGCTAATTGTAAACTTATGCTTGCAAGAAAGAGACGCTGGCACTGGGATAACCTAGCCTTAATTGCTAACCCGTGGTTGGCGCAAGTCAGCCTAAAAGTGAGAAATAAAGATATAAAGACAACTGCTGTGATGTAAGGGCTAGTTCCCATTGCCTTTTTGAAAGGATAAATAATTATAAAAAAAAATATATTTTTAATTTTGAGTTTTCCCATAAAGTATTACAATTTGCATTAAAAAATCGAAAAACAAGCTTAAAACTTACAAAAATGCTAAAGGTAAGCTATTCTCTTACAACTTTCCTCAACGTTCATAAAAAAAGTAAGATAAACATAACCTAACCTAAATTTGCAGGGCATGGTAAGTTTGGTCACCGGTGGAGCCTCAGGCCTCGGCAAGGCGACTGCGGAGCGGTTCGTGAAGAACGGAGGGAAGGTGGTGATCCTCGACATCCAGGGCGCCAGGGCGCAAGAGGTCGCCAAGCGTCTCGGAGACAGCGTCCTTGTCTCAGTTGGTTGTGTAAGTATACTTTAACTCTGTGAATAGATACCTATAGTAGACTTAGCTGACGCCGCGATGGGGCTATTCCTCTTGCGCTAACCTCTGGTGACGCTACTTACTATGAGCCAAATTGGATCGTAGATGTGGTCTGTCGTTGGTCATGTTTTGTAGGTACTTATGTTTTTGTCAACTACAGTATATTTAGTGTATTGTATGAGAGAGACTTCTGTAAGTATCATTGATGTTATGCTTAAGCGAGTTATTCCTGAATTTGTACCCTATTAACCTCTTGTATGTGTACATTCCAGACACAAAAGATTTGTTATTGTCTTTGGGACGGATCCGTGACAAACACATACGAAGGGTTAATAACTGTGGATTTTTGTTTCATGGTTTTGAAATAAGATATGCTTATGTATGTCAATCTATAGAAGATGATTTACCGGTAGATGGAACCATAACGTGGCCGCACATGGAACAGCAATAGTTTGACTTTTGCATACTAAAAGACAATTTGTTTGTCAACCATCCATAGGCTTGACATCTTACCAAATACAAATCTGTGTCACGGTGACCGAAACAAAAAACAATATTTTGTTTACTTATGGTTTCATAACTGGCTATCTCACTCTTTTATTTCTTGTCTCATCTTTCAGCATAAAGCGTAAAGCATAAAGCGAATTTTTTTTAATTAAGAAGCATATTATGCTTGTGTAGTCAGAGATATTCTTTCAGTTCATATTATCCTCATTTCATTTCCAGTGCCCAAGCTGGTTAATCCAGTCTATCTATTACTCCCGAACTCACTTAAAATGTACTAGCTAACTATTCTAGCGTACAGCAACGTTTATATTTTGTCAGTCATGTTGTCACTGGTGGACATAGGCCTCCTCCAGAATTCACCTTTGATGGTGCGGTATTTTAATTTGTTCACCATCTATTGGGTAGATTGTCTAAACTACTTTGCTTCTATGCTTGTAGTGCAGGCATGTCAATCTCTAAGTCTTTGGTGGGCCAAATTCATAAAGATCATAGTGTCAGTGGGCCGCAAAGAAAATCGATAAAAATCCCAGAAATTTGTTTTTGTCTTTTAATATGTGGTCTAATACTACTTACTTTGGAGCTATTTTATCTGCGGAAATTAACATTGACACTGTGCATCGAGTCCAAGTGTGTGTCGGTCGGTCGGTCGGTCTTTCATACAGGGAAAATAATTGCTTGCGCTTGTTGTGTTGACCAAGCAAATTGCCGTATTTCTTGGTAGCTACCAGAACCGCATCAGGAAGATGTTCTTAAAGTTGGATTAGATTAGGCCATAGATTTTGCTTATGCTGAAGGACAGCTTCTGCTGCAGGGGGAGTCATATGCCTAGAGAGCCGCAAGTTTGACATGCTTGTTTTGTCTTTGTTTTTTTTCTGTTACACCATATAAGTAATTGTTGTTTTTGTCTTTTTTATTATTATTGGCTATGCGATTAATGTTATGCGAAGAGTGATTATTGCTTAAAAAGCTGAGCTTCTGACCACCCTGGAAGGGAGTAGGTACGCTTGTGAATTTATGTGCGTCAATATTGATACTATGGCTTAGCGAATCTAATGGTAGCTTCCTAAAACTCTTCTAATTTGTACTGAATGTGGAAAAAAAATGTTATGCTTTTATTATATAATTAGCGTTTGCACGCGACGCTTTGTACCCATTTATGAGTAAATTTAAAAAATCCTTTCTTTGTGCACCTTTACATCCTCTTTAAAATATGTATATATTCCAAATGTAAAGTTTTTATCTTCAGCTGTTTAGGCTGTGTGTGGTCAGTCAGTTATGGAACTAGCTGTGCCCGTCATGCGTTGCAACGCCCCTGTTTTTCCTGACAGAAACTTTTTTTTTCATAAACTTTCCCCGGCATGAGCACAACAACCTGCCAAAGTTTCATCGCAATTCGTCGAGCCATTCTCGAGTGTTGAAGTGACCAAGGGAAACAGGGATAGATAGATAGATTCTGTGAATATTGCAATTCAAAAATTTTCTTTCTTTTAGTTATATTATATATAATTAACTATAGTTATATAGTTAATTATACTACACTGGGCTTTCACATTATCTGTATGAGCATGACAAGATACTTTTGAGTGATTAGAATTAATATGATAGCAAATGCGAACTTAAAATGTCTTCCTCCTAAAAAACACATATTGCTTGCGGTGAATAAATATTAAAATTTAATGTTGCCTTAAAGGGTTCTTTTCGTATTATTTAATGTCCTAATATTATTACTTGCTATGATTCTTAAGAATGTTGAAAACGCTGATGTCTTAGAATTTAAGAAGCCAGCGATTAGGTCAATGCAAGAATTTTTGTTCAACCGAGGGGAAAGGTCAAATCTACTTATTGACGTATTTTTTTGCTTAATCTACCACCTCCTTGAAACGTCTTTATCCTGTAGAGAAGTTGCAGCCAGAAACTCTACCTACAACATGACACTTCTTAGGTATTATGAAAACGACTGCCTTGCTTACACAATCCAACATAAGCGTGAATTTAATGTAGGTAACTATAAAACTATCTATGTTGCAGGTGACATCGGAAGAGGATGTGAAGAAGGCACTGAGCATAGCGCGGGAGAAGTTCGGCAGGCTGGACACACTGGTCAACTGTGCGGGCTACGCGCACGCGCACCAGACCTACAACTTCAACAAGGACAAGCAGTGCGAACTGGACGGCTTCGTCAAATGTGTCAATGTTAGTTATACAGTCAATCGGAAAATTTTATTGCTTATTTTAAATGGAAAGCGCAGCGTGGGCCGGCCCCACACGATGGGGCTTACAAGGTGGACCGATGACCTGGTGAAGGCGGCGGGAACCCGTTGGATGAGGGCAACGCAGGACCGCTCGCTGTGGCGATCCTTAGGGGAAGCCTATGTCCAGCAGTGGACTTCTATCGGCTATGAATATGTCGATGATTTGTATAAGCCACCCTCCTCTGTCCTGAGCAACTCGCATCTACGTAGCTCACGCGGATCTCACTCATTAGATTAAAGACTCTGAGGCTGAGATTCAGAGACGATTTTTTTTTCGGAGTTCGAGCTAAGTTGGGTCGAAATTTATGAATTTTGACATACGGGAGTTTGAACTAAGACTTAAAAAATGTCTCTGAATCTCGGCATTAGGGCCTGTTCCACCACTTCCGAATAAGTTCTTGTTAGCTTATACAAAAGTGGTGAAACAGGCCCTTAGTTTAGTGTCCATGGGTGTCGTAGAGATAACTAGATAAGCAGTGCGATTTTTGAAAATCATACGAGCGGTTCGGCAGTAGAAAATGACAGAATTACTATGGAGATTATGCATCTTTCTACTGCCGAACCGCTCGTATGATTTTCAAAAATCGCACTGTTGGTCTCTTATGCAGTTTGTGGGCGAGATGCGTATGATCTGTCTGACTACAGAAAAAAGGTTTCTTATGCAGTATTTTGTGTGTGGGTGAAATGCTAGCCACCTCTTACCACATGACACGTCATTCCATCCTGAAACCTTTAATACGGTTAAACTGAGGCTGACAACAACTGCATGCTTCAAAAGATTGTTGATAATTGTAGCAATGCTTCCGACTACTCCGAACAAATAAAGTCATAAGTTTATGTAGCTATACTAGCAGCAGCTGAGCGTACATTATCAATATTTAGTCAATAATAGATAATAAAACTATCATCTCTTTCAGACAAATACAATAGGCACTTTCAACACGATACGTCTAGCGTCAGGCTTGATAGGCAAAAACAAACCTAACGAGGATGGGCAGAGAGGCGTTATTGTGAATACAGCCGCGTCGATAGCGTACGACGGAGATATAGGGCAGGCGGGATACGCGGCATCAACGGCCGCTGTGATAGGCATGACCCTGCCCATCGCAAGGGATCTGTCGTCGCAAGGAATTAGGGTTGTCACTATAGCACCAGGTTAGTTCCATCATTTGATCTTTCATCAGTCTATACAGGATGTAAAAAAACCCTGCTGGAGCCTGTAGGGGTTTCCCAGGCTATCAAACTGAACAACTTTTACTGAACTGGAACTAATTTTTGTACTTGGAACCCTGTCATTAAAGGTTATAGTCGAATGCAGCGCCCTCAAACCAGGTTTTTTGTATTCCTGGTCAGGCTTTACACAGCCGTTCACTCAAGGGTGTATGGGCGTTAGTGCACCACGTCCGCTTAATGCGGATTGGTAGACTTCACATACGCATTTGAATGTCTTTTGCAGCGTATGCAGGTTTGCTCACGACGTTTTCCTTCACCGTTTGAGAGCAGTCGGTATTACGAACATAAGTTCGAAATACTCATTGTTAGTGGCATGGCGTGCGGAATCTAACTCGGAACCATATGGTTGAGTGTTCATACTTTTCCGCAACGAGCCACAGACGTACAGCTTGGACATAAAGAGTAGAAAACGTTGACGGAGGAACTAAACACTTTAGTTTTCAGGTTATGAGTGATTTTGATGTTTTTGCAGACAAAGTGGCGCCCTCAGTTTTTCTGATTCTAAATTTTTATTTGTGTATTGTGCTGGACCACATTTTTTTACGTATTTTCCGATATTTTTGTAAAATTTATTGCCGACGATCGGTAATGTCTTTCGTTTCCTTTTCTGTACATACAAAATGAAATAACAATTTCTTCATCGATCACGTGTTTGACTACGTAATCACTAATTATAACCCTTTGTTCCACAGGCGTATTCGAAACTCCCCTAGTGGCGTACTTACCAGAGAAAATGATAGAATTTATAAAAAGGATGACACCTTTCCCATCAAGGCTCGGCAAGCCGGAAGAATTCGCGCATTTAGTGACTAGTATTGTAGAGAACCCTATGCTGAACGGTGAAGTGATCAGATTGGACGGCGCCCAAAGGTGGTTCCCTCTTTAGGTAATGTTTTCATAGGTAGCCAATAAAATGAGTCGCATGTATAGAAACCAAAGCATTTTTTTGGGTTTGAGTGACCCAGAATCTTGATAAATGAGTTGATAGTGACAGACTGATGATAAGCATAAGTATGTGATCGTAACATCAACTTTCAGGTAACCGATTTTGGTCACAATTTTATCGCTAGATTTATCCTTAGTTTAAACACTATGATTTACAAATTGAAGCTGGTAAAAAGTATATAAGGCTGTTAAATAAAAGTAGTAAATATGGAAATCAAATAACAGACTCCAAGCAATGTGACGTCACTTATAAAAAATCTGTACACCCTACCTGAGGGTAGGCCTGTGGCCCTGCAGTGGGACGTATATAGGCTGATGATAATGACTATTGCAGTTCTGTACATTTTGTTTTATACACCCAGCAGGAAGCAAATTCTAAATATGCACAATTTATTAAATAAATAATGAATGTCACAAGCTGGACACAAGTTTAGGCGAAGACGACAGAGCTGAGAAATAATGTGATTGTTACATTGTTATCACTTGTTTATAAGTATACTGTTAAATAAATGTACAAACGTAGGTAAGTTACTGTTCATTTTATTTCCTTCGAACTTTTTTTCCACATTTTTATATACAGGGTTTAAGGAACAGCCCTCCGCAAACTGAAACGGTGAACTCAGACCATCAAACTGAACAACTTTCACTATGGAGCCTAACTCAGGAAACGCGAAAAAGAATCAGCTGTCCCTTACAAAACTGCCGTACCTACCCGACTCAAATGTATGAGACAGCTGATTTTATTTCGCGTTTCCTGCGGTGGGCTCCATAGTGAAAGTTGTTCAATTTGATGGTCTGAGTTCACCGTTTATGTTTGCGGAGGGCTGTCCCTTACACCCTGTACAGGACAGGCCGTTTATAAAATCATATTCTTAGGGCCTGTTTCACCGAGTTGCATCGAATTCTCTCTGCAGTGATTCTCTCCACTTCTGAATAAGTTCTTGTTAGCTTATCCGACAGATATTATGACATAATTTCATACAAAATATGTCAAACTATCTGTCGGATAAGCTAACAAGAACTTACCCAGAAGTGGTGAAACAGGCCCTTAAAAAATACATTAGGTACACATCAGGAGACAAAATTGGTGGTTATGGTACAAATAAGGCGGTCTTATTGCTAAAAAGATCAGACAACCTTAGGGTCTACTACTACCAGGACTACCGTGCCCCCCCCAGATAATTGAGAAGTGTATTTGACTTTTGATTGATTTTTTATTGATGTTTGAGTTTTAGAACAACCTATATAAATAAAAGAAAAGGATTCACCGCATGCAAATAATATGATAAATTACTTTTTGTATTTGAGTTTACTTGTTAATAGAAATTACTTCCAATGTAATCTGTTAGAACCTAGAACGATCGTTCTAGGTTAGAACAGAGTATAGTCTAGCATAGGCTGCAATAGACTATAGAGTGTTATTCGAGTAGATTATTTCAAGCATTGTGAGGTTATAGTAAAATATTCATAGGGTATACACACATAGACGTGAATTACTGAGACTTGTGCAATATCTTTAAATATAAATCTCATTTGGAATATCTACTTAGATTATCTTTTACGTGCTACCATAATTGATGGATGGTGATGGATTCCTAGTCTATTTCGACTACGGCGAAGACCACAAAAAAGTGTTTATGAATCTGTAATTATGTAGGAATCGAGACAAAATGTATTATGCCATTTCTTTAACAGTCACGGCTACCAATGAAAGTATTGTGTAATTATAGTACTACTATACTAGTGTTTTCCCGCAACTTCGTCCGCACAAATTATATGGGTAGATAAACTATTTTTTGTCCATACCTAGTCCCAGTCATCTGCATAATTTTTTTTCAATGTTCAGGCTCAGGCTCAAGCTCAGGTTTTGATTGCCCCAAAAATTAATGTTTGTTGAATAATTAATGATTGCATTTATTAAATTCAAACACGGTTTTGCAAAATTACATGAATTTTACTTGAATTTTGGCGGTTGTCCGATGGACGCTTTATTTCGTGTCCCCACGCTTTTTGGTCTATCGGACAACCGCTAAATACTTCTAGTAGTTCAACACAAATGGTGCAATGTGCATGTGTTTAGAAGAATCATATCATTAGATACAATATCCATCTTTCAAAATTAATGAACGTCAAGAAAAAAGGAATAAAAACTTTTTTTAACAGTACTGTGAGGACAAAAAATAGTTGATCTACCCATATACCAGATTATAAGTCAGATCATATAAGCTATCAAACAAAAAAAGATACATCAAAATCGGTTCAGTAGTTTTTGCGTGATGCGCGAACAAACAAACTAAAAATTATGTCAATAGATGGCGCTGGACGTCATTTAAATCGCGCTATCGAGTGTTATTTGAGTTTATATGAAGTGAACCGCAACTTTTTTGTTACTCATGATATTACGGTTTTATAATAGTTAAGATAAGAAAATAAATATGTTTTGTTTGAACACTTATGGCCTAGAGCGCGCATTGGAGCTGAGATATTTAACTCTAAAAGTTCATGAAAAATTTACTCATTTTCAATTAATCAAACGAAACATTATTACCTACCTACTCAGCAAAATATACCGTAAAGAAATATAGAAGATACAAAACAAAGGCGGTCTCAGAGCTAGAAAGCTATTTCTTCCATACAACCATAGAAGTTATTGGGTACCTAACAGCTCCGATGCGGCTTAGCAATGAATGTGATGGTTTTTAATGTATTTTGTAAGATCCTCTAAAAACCTTTGTAAGTTTTATTAGGTATTGTCCAATCAACAACAACAAAAAAATTCAATTTTTCTCCATAAAACCTTCCTCATACCCATTTGTCAGGAGTCTTAACACACTTGCCGCCCAGAGTGGAGATTCATTGTCTCTACATACACTGGGAAACATGAGTTTATGTATATTATGTATTATGTATACTATGTATCACAAATTCAAAACAAACAAAGCTACCGTGTACTCCAGCTTTATGGTCCTTCGAGCCGGATACCATTTGTCAGCGCCGATACCAAAACAGGTTCCGTTTACTATACCCACCACACGAACAATACCTCGGAGGGCAATAACGTAATAAATGATTACATATTTATTTCAATCGCTACGTTTGTTTCTGGGCGAGGCGGGACGGCGGTGTACTTATCAATTTATCATCATATTTATAGCTTTATTCGCTGTCAAAGTGACAGTTGGCGGCACAAGGCGCGTGCGCAGCGGGGCGCCAGCGCCGCCTGTCGGACGAGCGCCATTGAGATATTCGGCTCGCGCAGTGGCGCGGCGGACCCAGGCAGGCGAATCCAGTCTTTAGATTAGGGGAAGGTCACCTAGAGTCTAGGTCCTAGACGAGTAAACCAATCTATCAATAAATAAAGTACCCATCCTACCAACCAGAAGAACACCTTCCGACGCGATAGTAGAAATGGTAGGGTTCCGTCGTAGTCATTGTATAAAAAGTTTATCCTGATATATCTTACATTTCTGTTTTTGGGTTACTGTTATCCATCTTGATGCCTTTCGTTTCTATAGGTGAAAGAATCGAATGTGAGGCGGGAATACAGACAGACAGACAGAATAGACAGAAGCATAAGGTTTCCAGGAAACCTTCGCGCCTTGTGCCGCCAACTGAGAAAGAAACCGTTTCCTTGTCTGACAACGGAACCCTAGAAAATGACGTCACGAAGCAATTATATAATTATTATTTTTGTTTTAGTTGGAGATAAAGCTCACCTTTTGTACTCTACCCCGAAACCACCTGAGCGGCTCAATATTGTCTGTGTGTGCGTACCCGATTCAAACGGCCGTAAAGAGTATTCAAGCATGTGCTTTTAATAAATAGGGCCTTTACGTTACTATTATCTATTCCGTGTCTTTACCCTTTGAGTCTAGCATGAGGCCCAGGCAGTCTAGTTTGTGTAACAAGCGGCAAATCGATTCGATTTGTTGCCAACTTATAAAAAAAGGAGTTATATTTTTAGGAAAGAGCTGAACAGACAAGATATGAAAATCTTAAGTTTCAGCAATGTTTCTGGCGGCCGATCCCGAAAGTTCTGAAAAGTGACGGTTACGAAAACACGTTCCGCTCCGAGAAGCGTAGGTGTGCCATAGCTTTTGGACATTTTCGATTATATACGTAGGTACACATAGACTTAAACTAGAGTAAATGTCTATGTAGGTACTTCATACAGTTATATCCCTCTAGTAGGTATACTGCCTTTGAGAGCAAATTGATTACGTGGTTCCTGTATTGATGTTGATCAGAGGCGGTCTTACAAAGGCGACTATAATTTGGTTCGGCAACACTGAGCTAATATAACATGCATGTCATCTAATATACCTAGCTACGCATAAGGAAAGAGCACGGACAATCCCTACCCCCACCAATTTATTAAAATTGATGGATATAGTAAACAGTAGTGTCATCCTCTTTCAGTCGCATTCAATATAATACATAATCCATACAGTCCATACAAAAATAAAATAAATGTACGATACACACATTTTAATGTGCTAGCCTCTTGTCAGTGCGAGCCCGTTTGTGTAGTATAGGTAGGTACAGGGTGTGGCAGTAAGGCAAACGTCAAATTAAAATGTATTTCCCAAAACCCTAAACTAAACTGAGCAAATGTTGACTTAGAATTGTACACATAAAGTCACGATCGTCATCGCTTTCGGGGTAGTCAGAATCCTTGCTACAACTAAGTATCAAATATTTTTTAAAGGCATGCCGTTTTAGCAAGGTTCTTTTTTACAAATTGCAAGTTTCAGGAATGGAATGACTTGTCAAGTAGTGACAATAAACTAATCTAACGAAACGAACGAACTAAAGAAAGATGCTTCGTGCTTCGGATGGCACGTTAAGCCGTTACATAAAAATCATGGATCATTCAAAACTTCTTGCATAAAGACATACTTAGATCTAAAACCATACATCACGTCAGAGGCCTTATGGCGGTCTGAAAAAAACTGATCACACGATAAGAAGAAGAACTAATCTCAAGCGCTCGCGAGCACTTAGAAAACGTTCATAGTGTTTGCTGAAGCCCGTAAACAGCCAGCTCGCTTAAAAGGGATTATCTAAGACGGTTATTTTTTTAAAGCTATCAAACATAACTAGACAATTATTATAAAATGTCGAACAGTCAATAAAACAATATATGAACGTTTTAATATCAAACCTGAGTGACTGTTTAGTGAGTCCACGGCGCAGACGCCCGCGCCGCGCCGTCCGACACCAATAATGGCGGAGTACCTTTTAATTATTGTTATGAACGCCTTATTTTATGAGCCGCTCGGCCGTAATTCATTAAGGTTTATTTAAGATTGGCAAGGATTTTATTTCATGTGTTTAACACACGCTCCGTGGGAACAGATATATTAATTGAGTTATTCGAGCGGTAATCTGGTTACGACTTAATGAATTTATAATTTACGATGCATTTATAGCGTTGCGGAACTATCGATAGACTCGCTATATCGATAGTTGACATTGAACATCTGTTAAATAAATGAATAACACTCACAGTCACATAAATTGTCCTGCATATGTAGCATGACACCGTGATAAAGCGCTATCACACCTTCGCTCTCGTTCTATTTGCACGTGAACGAAAGAGATAAAAGGCGTGATAAAGCCGTATCACGTGTAACATGCTACGAGTGCTGGAGTGCTATCTTTAATTTCACACTCGACTCCTTTTCTGATTTACTACCGTGGGGGTATAATTGATATGATTTTTCCTAGAGGGGGCCAGGCCCAGGTTAGGTCGTCGCAATCAAATCTAAAATGAAGACTCAATTTTATGTAGTCAAATCCAACGGGTGCGCGCGCCTGACTGCATTCCCTTGCTCGGCTTCCCTCAAGTTTCCCAGAGTGTGAGATGAGGTGGGGTATCGAAGTCAGAGGCGGGCAGGGAGTGGCCGTTCTGTATGTAGAACTATATACTATTACCCATAAACTTAATATTACTACGATAGTAAATTAAGTTTATACTATTACCTATTCTGTGCTATACAGGGTGTAAGTGACAGCCTAGCAAATACTGAAACGGTGAACTCAGACCATCAAACTGAACAACTATCACTGAAGGCTTTCCTCAGGAAACGCGAAAAAAAATCAGCTGTCCCATACAAAACTGCTGTACCTACCAAACTCAAATGTATGGGAAAGCTGATATTTTTTCGCGTTTCCTGAAAAAAGCCTATAGTGATAGTTGTTCAGTTTAATGGTCTGAGTTCACCATTTCAGTTTTTGCTAGGCTGTCACTTACACCCTGTAGATATGCTATCGATAGGTGACTATCGAGCGGCAGCCTTGGTCAGTATGTCCAGCCTCATCTCGTGACGTTGACTTGTAAATAAAGTTAGCTAGTAGGTAATAATCATTAACAAGCTTTTGCCCGTGTATTCTCCAGTGCATAATCATTTTTGATTTTCTGATGAAATGTCGCCTATATATCCTTCTTCACGGCCTAGCATTATCAAATACAGGGTGTAAGTGACAGCCTAGCGAATACTGAAACGGTGAACTCAGACCATCAAACTGAACAACTATCACTATAGGTTTTTTTCAGGAAACACGAAAAAAATCAGCTGTCCCATACATTTGAGTCGGGTAGGTACAGCAGTTTTGTATGAGATAACGATTTTTTTTCGCGATTCCTGAAAAAAGCCTTTAGTGCTAGTTGTTCAGTTTGATGGTCTGACTGAGTTCACCGTTTCAGTATTTGCTAGGCTGTCACTTACACCCTGTATATCTAATTGAAATTGGTTCAATAGTTTAAATATAGGTAATAGATAAACACACTCTGATTTGTAATAATAGTGTGGATGTTAGAGCGAGAGGGCATCGACGGTAACCCAACCTCACCACCAGCAAGAAACTGTTCTGCACGGCTAGCATGCCACCCACGGAAAAACGAGAAATAGAGTCATGCGCGCTCTTTTTGGCATACGTAAAATAACAAAGATGAGGCACATCTCGATTTATATCGTTTTCTCGGGGGTGGCATGCGAGGCCTAATGGGCTAAATGAGGATTAAAAGTTGGCAGACGTAACACGGCGGCGGCAAAAACATTATGTAGACCCTTATCATTCTACGTGTAGACCCCAAATATGTGATAAGGGTAAGAGAATGTTGACTCGATGACGTAGAGTTCCCGTCGGTGCTATAGTGCGTCCAAGATACCTCAACGATTAGGTATTTTTTACTTTCTGAAAATGTTTGCAGGGAGTGTCCGTACTGTATGTAGTACTAGAAACTCTTTTTTTATACTGACAAATTATTTTGAGAGCACTTACCTTCATTATGGTTCAAAATCATAATATGCACCATTTTTATTTGTAAACAGAAATTAGAAAGTTTAGATCTATATGTTACTTAATCATAGAGCTATGATATTATGTTCCAGATGCATTCTTGATGAGTCAAGTCTTCTCAAATTCCATATTGTAGAATTGTATAACGAAAACATACTTTCTAAAACGGTAGCTAAATATGTGGGGACATTAAGATACCACAGAATTGAACGATCAACATTCAACAAGAATGATTTAAATTTTTTAACTTTTTCATTTTTGCGGTATTTGGTAGTCTTTACCATTTGTTTCCAAATCATTCCATAGGGTTCACAAACTACTCAAAAATGACATCCTTGAATCCTTCTTACGCGTGGTAATAACAAGAATCATGACTTTGTCTTTCCATTATTTCGTAAAACCATTGGTTCTCGACTGTAATAAATAACGCGAGGCAAAGAGCGATTTTAATTGAACTTTTAATGGTCCAAGGTTGTCTATATTGTCCAAGCTGTTATGTTCCTACTTCCTAATGGCGCATGCGTCACTTGTATATTACAAAATATCTTCTTATTACAAAGAATTTTAGTAGGTAATAAAATATATCGATTTTGATTCTACAAAGGTACCTTATCTTATCTCTATGGGAATCAGGGGGACATATCAAAACCGAAAACTCGAATGGAAATATTTACGGAACCCCATACTGCGCTGCAAAGTTACGTTGTCGTTCATTTTGATTGTTATGTGAACGTAGTAAGGATAGTTTTTATTTAATTTGATTGTTATTGGAAATTATGTAAATGCCTCTAAAGAATATAAATCATAACCTGAAGTTGGTAATGGTCAAACGGAATTGGACTCTGTTCATTGTTGGCTTTATTATTATTAACCTGACTTCAAAACATGGAGATAGTTCTCAATTTTTTGTTTTTTTGGGGACTGTACCCAAAAGGTCCCAACGGGACCCTTAATACTAAGCCTACGCTGTACGTCCGTCCGTCCTAACTCTAGAGGGCTATATATTTTGAATCGTACCATTAGCCATCCACAACAAATACAATACGTATTCTGTGAAAACGTTACGTTGTCTACGTTGTTGTGGATGTTGTGTGTTTATTTTGGATTTAACATATAATGGAAAACAAAAAAAGTGAATGTTGTATCGTAAAAACCGCAAATACATAGGAATACAAGCGTTAAACTTGGTGTGATTAATAAAAACGAGCCAAGTAAATTATGTTTCCATGCGTACCAAAAAACAGTTGTCTCGAGGATTGACTACGCATCCAGTACGGACTGCGGAAGTGGTACGGAACCCTCGGAGCGCGAGACCGACTCGCACTTGGCCGGTTTGTATGCTACGCCCTACGCCAAACCTACGACGCGTTACTGTTAGCTTCTGATAGGAATGCCTTGAGAACTAACTCCAAAATATGCTATATTTTACTCTTCGCGCCGCCCGCCGTGTTATTCAAGCATAGGTGGTCTATAGGGTGGTCTATTCCTGTGTCAAAATTGTCGCATCCATAGCTACCTTACATTAGCTATGAGTCGTTCTAACTTCGCCTCCACACCACAACGCAACGCAGCGGCGACATTAAGGCGACATCACCACACACAGAGCTTTGTCCACTAATTTGTTCCCAGGTAGTCATTATTAACAATTAAAGTTTTGTGTTTACCTTTATACGACGTTAATTAGACATTTTTATTGTGATAATTGAGTTTTATTGTACCTACCTGTTAGGAACTGGTTAAGGAACACAACGTGAAAATACATACGTTTAGTATCTATAGCACACCGTGGGCACTTTATACAAACTGGCTCGCACTTACAAGAGGTTAGCAGTGCGACTGAGAGCGGACTATACCATTGCCTACTTTCGTTTTCCTTCCCGACTTCTACGAGGGGGTGAGGTAAAAATTGGTGGGGGGAGGAGAGTGTCCTATACTATCGTAGGACCAAACTCTTATCTTATATGTAGTAGGTACCTACTTAATAGTTATTTTAAATTAAATAATAAAATAAATTAATTTATGTAAGTATAGGTATTGTTTTTATAGGCAAATCAGTATTGATTACAGGAAGATTAAAGCATCTAGTTTTTTAGTATTGAAGGCACTTCGATTTAGATGTTCAGTTTGATGGTATGAAGCATCACTACGTATGTAACGCATTACATTTTACACCTTGTATATTTCCCGAGGGGATATAATATGATAGTCATAGAAATTGTAAATCACTATATTATACATAATGATATGATATTGTAATATGATGAGTATGAAACAAAGTCGCTTCCCGCTGTCTGTCTGTCCCTCCCTATGTATGATTAGATCTTTAAAACTACGCAACGGATTTTGATGCGTTTTTTTTTAATAGATAGAGTTAAAGAGGAAGGTTTATATGTGCATTGCAACAAGCCGGGGCGTGTCGCTAGTACTCCATAAAATAAAAAATTAAGTGAGTATCAAGTAATAAATATAGTTGTTTATTTCGAGTTAGTCAAATACCTAATTTTCTCCCATCCTCTCCATTGAGTGCTATCCAACAGATAAAATAAAATAGTCAAGTAGTAGTATAAACGAATTTATATTTAAATAGTCAAGAGTCTATCATCTATTTGCCATAATGGGTTAGTCCATCTAGTTATACAATTAGTTATACAGTATAACAGAATGGACAAAAAAAGTCTTATTTGTTATACTGCTTAATATAACTTTTTGGATTCGAAATAAAAACTGTTACATAAGGTGAACGCGAACTTGTCCACTGTTAACATTAAATCTTCAGGAAGTCATCAAAGTTGTTTCTTTTCTTTTCTTGGAAATAATACTAGTAATAGTACCTAGTTAACTAAATACTTTATAGCTGGCTAATTGGTACTAAACACAACGTCAGGTAAAAAGAAAGTTAGGGCACCGGCATTCGAGTAGCTTTCCATTGGTTGTGGACCACTGTGGCGGTTGAAACATGTTGAACCAGCTCTGGGTAGGCTGCTAAACATCTGCTAAAACATACGTCACTCCATGGACACTACATATAAACGGGCTCCCACTGACGAGAATAAGTAACACAAGGCGACACATCAAGCTATACAAAACCAACATAAGCTGGCCGTGTGGGGCGTTATACATTACTCGACCGACGCGCGGCCTGCTTATTTTGGTTTTGTATAGCTTGATGTGTCGCCGTGTGTACATGCTGATTGAGTGAGTGCGAAAGAGAGAAGAATACACCCCTGCTTTTAGTCCACCTCCTGTATTACAACCGAGATGGGGTGTGGTTAAAATGGTCGGGGGCAGGGAGGTGGGAGATGTACTACAAGTTTGCGATTACGTCGAACCTTTTCAATATTTGTTTTTTAAAGCAATGCCTTGAGATGATTGTAATTATAGTCCAATCTTCCTTGTATGGACACCCTAACAATAATTCATCTATCCCTGAAACTTTGCAGTGTGATAAAGTAAAGTATACAGATTACGGTTGACAAATAATCTAGGACCGGAAAAAATAAAACAATTATTTGTCAACCGTAATCTGTATACTTTACTTTAACAAAGTTTCAGCGATAGATTCATTATTGTTAGGGTCAAACCCTAAAAAGATTGGACTATTACGAAAATGACACAGAAGAAGAACAAGGTAGTGAAACAAAGCAGGATATCTCTTATAGTGTAGTGTAGAGTATAAAGCAATATAAATGATTTTGTTTTAAGTATAACTCTGTTCAGTGGGTCATTGCATGCGCCCCGCGAGCTAGACAAACTGTATTGCATTATACACACGGCCCCCAAACAAAATGTACAACACGGGCGAATTAACTTGACACCCCGCTTTTCTTTGTCATCCTTGTCCTTCCAGCAATCGCTCATGCTACAGAATATATTTATCTCTCGCTCTCTGTCTATATCCAGGTGTCAAGTTAATTCGTCCGAGTTGTACAAAGTTATTGTAAAAACCAGTGCAGTGGCGATAAAGGATGGTAGCAAAGAGTATAGTAATTATACCAAAGGATGGTAGAGAACGGTATTGGCTGAGGGGTCTATCTGAGTATTTAATACGTTGTAATCACGGACCTGAAAAAAAAACGGACGTAATCTCGTCTAATCACGAGTGAAGCACCCATTTCTCTTTGCGCTGTACCATACCATGGCAGTTGCCATGAAAGTAGTAGTTAAAGTTTATTATTTATTCATTCAAGAACAATAATGCATTGTGTCTGAATATTTGTATTTAAGCATTTTGAGGATCATCATTGAAAATTTTGCAGCTTCCTGGTTTTTCTTTTTTGCCTTTTTATTCATGGCACACATTTATGCGAATATTTATAAAATAAATGTATATTCTTCTTCATATAGCCTGACCAGAAAAATAAAAAACCTCGCCATGTTTCAGAAAATCATTGGAAATTATTTTATTAAGTAGTTTTAGGTATTTGCAACAATATTAGATTACTGTTCGATTTTTTATTTTTCTGGACACGTTTTAGCTAGTCACATGCACAGTCTACAAGCAATATGAAGTACATTGCTGCGGGAGCGTGTTATGTTTCAAGTTAAAATCAAACTAACCAGTCGATGTACCTCAAATGATATGCGATCGATTGCATAATGTAAAGCTAGATTTTTAAGTCTTTCCTTGAGATTACTAAGTGATACACGAAGTAGAAACACTTGCAATCTATTTAGCTCTAAGTCTATGTAGGTAATAGTATCCAAGCTCTATTAGATATGAATATGCTCGTCGAACGTTCAAGCAGTGTGTATCAAGCAGCATTGTTACCGCCGGGGACCGGTCGGTGTTATGCAACCAAACAATTGCATAAGACAAAAGCTCGGCGCCTTCCAGGCCTGCATTTTTAGCTTTACCTACTTAGGTATATTGTCTATAAGAAACGAGAAAATACTTCTCTAGTTTCTTATATAATTTCATTGGAAATGGTTTACTGTAGAGGTTTTCCTTTTGCCTGGAAAATATATCGTCCGTAACTTAAGGGGCTACCTGCCGGTTTTGGGTAATTTTGTAACTATTTTATTCATTAACTATGGCACTTTTTGAGCTGAAATTTAAACTGAACCATCTACAGGATATGAGAAGTGATGTGGTTTTTCTAGAAATCGATTTTAATGAATAAAACCGAAGAAAAGGGACTCTAAAGTCACCCCTTTTTTTTCCAGTTGTAACCATTTTACTCTTACATTTTTAATCGGAACAAAATGAAAATTTACTATATTGTTCACAATACAATTTAGAATGATGTGGTTTTTTTACTTTTTCGAAATTAATAAAAAATCATCGAATTTTTCAAAGAAAACAGCAAAATTCTAACCGGAGCCACGCGCTCTTTCTCATCGATTAGTATGGAGTGTGAGTGAGAGGAGAGTGGTCCACGGCTGATACGCCTTAAGGCTAGGTAAACACGAGCCACGGCCACACAGCTACCGGTGCGGTGGCCAGCGACAAGCAGTTCACACGCTTTTTCAAACATTTCGTAGGCACTCTCCGCACATGTGTGGCCGGTGGCCGCCACTCGCTACAGCAGTGTCCGCGACCGACAGCCTCCAGTGGCTATGGCCGGTAGCTCGCTCGCGCCAAGCCTTAGGGTGCGTGTCCACTGAAACTGAGATATTTGAAATCAACCAATAAAATAGCTTGAGGTGAGGAAAATTTAGAAATTCGTTTGGTTGATTTAAAACATAAATGTCTCCGCTCCGTTTCATTGGAAACGTACCCTAATTGTAAGTACGAGCCCGCTTGTATGAAGTGTCAGTGTGAGGTGCAGAATCTACACCAATGGCAAAGTTGATCCTTAATCGGTAACACAACAAATGAGCCGAACTTAACCGGTTACCTACACGCCTCTGTGTGCTTAACTGATATTTGTTTAGGATCTCCGTTAATTATCGCCTACTGAAGAAAGGATCTCGTTAGACTGTCTAAAAAAAGATGGGACAAAGTTAACAATAATGTTGTAATTGGAAGAGAACGAGTTGTTCTGGCCCCACATTATACCTCACCCAGTATGTTTGTGGCGCAATCACGCATGAACTAATTCGGATGAAATTTGGCACAAAGATAGAATATGTTCTGGATTAACAAATAGGATACTAAGGGCCTGTTTTACCACTTCTGGGTAAGTTCTTGTTAGCTTATCCGACAAATAGTTTGACATATTTTGTATGAAATTATGTCAAAATATCAGTGTACGTTATGTACGTTACCGACTGTTCTATTAAGGGCCCTTAATAATTAAAATTAAAATTAGAGATGCCCTTAATAATTAAGAAATTAGAATTATTAATTAAGTAAGTTTATTAATTGCAGTTTGGAAACTATTCATTCATTGGTCTATTCATCAATAGGGCTCCTCAGATCACATGTTTGTTGACCTCGGCAGTTCGGCACTTATTGGTACATGGCATCTCGTCCGTGTGGATTCGAATCCGGATTCCGGTCCCTCTTGATTAAGAATAAATTTTCGCCATACAAAATGTATTTCTAAGCATAAATAAGCATATTTCCATAGTCGTAAGCATTATGCTTATGGTAGTATTTCTAAATCAAACACAATTACCTAATGTTTAATGTTGTATGTTTATCTAAGTTTTAAAACTATTAATTAACATAAACCCTATGATGGAAACTTATGGTAAATAAACTCTGCAATCTTCAAGACGTCTCGCGTCGACTCCAATCGTAAAAGGCGAATTAACGGCACTTTTGTCGCCTTAAGACCATAATGTTTCCTGCCAATTCGAGTTCTATTCCAACGGGATAAGACACTACGAACTCCATACGTGGCTAGATGCGAGAGTGACGTGGGGCTGCGGTCACTTGTATTCAAGTGGGTCATTTTGTCCATCCTTTACTATATTGGCTGCATTCTTCATTTTACTAGTTTTGTTATAATGCATCTAGAAATGAGGTTTGGTTAGGTAAAGATAAGATACCGTTACCACATTGGACTCTTGACACGGAGGTCGTGGAGTCGTGGATTCGATTCCCACGAGGGACACCTAGTGATATGTCACTTTGTGCGTTTTTCCCCAGTTGGTTAGGACAATGCAGGCTAAATCCATCTGATTGTCTGAAAATAAAGATGATTCCGTGCTTCGCATGGCACGTTAAGCCGTTGGTCCCGGCCACTATATCTGGTAGTAGTCGTTACATAAAAACCACGTCAGAGGCCGTAAGGCGATTTGAATAAACTCTTACACCAGGGCTTGCCCACACAATAAGAAGAAGAGCATACCTACAATACAGGATGATACAAAAATGTGTGGTAATATTTATAGGGGTGCTTCAGTCAGACCATAAAACTGAACAACTTTCACTACGGAGATAAGTTAAAAAAATCTGCAATTCCATTACATTTGAGTAGAGTAGTTGTTGCAGTTTTGACTGCTCCGGTTTACAATATGATTACTTACCTACATTATATCAAACGTTGCTATCCCACTGCTGGAAAAAGGCCTCCCTTCGTGTTCTCCATGAGTACCCGTGTTGTGCGCTTCGATAGGCCAGTTTACAAAAATATAATTTAAAAGTTATGCTTTATAATATAAACAATTAGAGACAATTTATTTTAATTTATTTTTCTTTTCTAACACTCCTCCATTAAATCTCTTGCTGTCACTTTTTGTCTTGTTGACGTGACGTAGTAAAAGCTAGCAAGAGATTTAAAGGAGGATTAACTTCAACGAGCGTTTCTGCAACTGGGTGTATGTTTGCAGCAATTCATCGCGCCCGGACCCGCCGCGCCATAACCTTATTTATACAAATATTGGCGATATAATTTCTTGTTCACTAGGTACACAGGTCACACTGGTCAGACTTTCGGTACAACGTGGATATTCTGAGGTTTCAGAATACTAACCACCTCGGGGAATATATTAGTCGTGAGCATATGCGTATGCGTTACTATAACTATGTATGCAGGGTCCTTAATATGCTGTCACTTTTTAAGGGGATTATTAGACCATCAAACTGAACAACTTTCTCTATGAAACCAACAGTGGATCACAGTGAACTTCAGCGTCCTATTCAATCCACTGGTGGATCGAGATAGTGGAGCCTACAGGACAGAGGGAAAAAATCAGCTGTCCCACACATTTGGCTTATGTCCATTTGTTACACACATTTTTCCCAGAGACGAAAGGAAGCTGAAATATTTACTCAATACCAACACCGTGCAATTTTGAACAACTTTTACTATTTACGATCTTATAATAGTTAAGAAAAACAAATAGCAATGTTTAAATGTGAATAACGAACGCGTTTATGTCTTTTATATGGAGCGTAGCACGTAGCAGTATAGGTAGGTAGGTTCCCACGAGACAGAATGCAATTTCTACGAGATTTGCCGATTAGATCGAATTGTGTTGATAGCTCAGATAACCAGGTCTACAAACAGGGTGGGGGTTGAAATCCCCCCCGATAATTAGTGACGTCAAAGATTTCTTTTTATGATAAGTTTATGTGTTAAGATAAGATAGACAGTCGAAGCTACGAACATGTCGAAAAAACATCTGCGAATTCTTGGGTGATAAACCGCAAACTCGTACATGCATATACAAGGTGTTACAAAACTACAAATAAACCTTTAAGGGGGTGGTGGAGACCATCAAACTGAACAACTTTCACTATGGGACCAATATCTAAATCGCGAAAAAAAAAAATTATGTTCTATACTCTACAAATCGACTAGAGCGTATGGGATATCAGATTTTTTTTTTCGTGATTTCGATGTTGGTCCGATAGAGAAAGTTGTTCAGTTTGACGGTCTAAACAACCCCCTTAAGAGAATTAAAAATTTATTCTTACTTATGAAACACCTTGTAGAGATAAAATTGTATGACGCCTCACGCACACCAACCTAAGAAAGTAGGCCACTTTTTTTTTATACGGTAGAAGCGTGAGGCTCTATCTACTATCTAGATAGTATCTAGACATTTATACTTTATCGAAGTTCTATAAAAGCTAAGTATCAAGACTTTTTGCCAGAGGGGGCAGTCCTCCAATATAGTCGTGATGCTAAGCAATACAAGGTGTAAGGGACAGCCCTCCGCAAACTGAAACGGTGAACTCAGACCACCAAACTGAACAACTTTCACTATGGAGCCTACATCAGGAAACGCGAAAAAAAATCAGCTCTAATATACATTTGAGTTTTATATGGGACAGTTGATTTTTTTTTGCGTTTCCTGAGGTATGCTCCATAGTGAAAGTTGTTCAGTTTGATGGTCTGAGTTCACCGTTTCAGGTTGCGAAGGGCTGTCCCTTACACCCTGTATAGTTGTCATCATCATCATTCGTTTGCGTGGATATCGGATACAAGCAGGTAATTACGATATTTCATACAAAAGTTAACATGCCATTTCACTTTTTAGGGGTTGATTTTCTGAAAATCCGCAATCTCTCAAGAATATACAGGGTCCATATAACGGTTTGCGGAACATCGTAATCGCGAAAAAAATACTGTTTTCCCGTTCAATTGGGTGGAATATGTTTGCAATTTTGTATGGAACAACTATGATGGTCCTAATAAAGTTATTTAGTTTTATGTTCTGGTTATCTCCTCAAAACCGTCAGCATATTAAGAAAGACCCTATACATGTAAGAAAAAGTATCATTAACCTTTAAACCACATATTCTACCCATCAAATTAAAAAACTTTTAGATACTATGGGAGCAAAAAAATAATCTGCTGTCGCATAAATTTTTAGTCACGGCATTGCAGTTTAGTGTGAAACAGCAGATTTTATTTGGGCTGAGTGGTTTGCTCCCATAGTACAAGTTGTTCAGTTTGATGGGTAGAGTTTGTGGTTAAGAGAATTTTATTCCGAGAGAGAAAGTGCGCGCTGCATACAAACGTACTATGGTGATATTTAGGGAAATATTTTCAATACTAACCAATAATTAAAGTCAATGAAATTTTGCAGGAACAATCTAGACACAAATTTCTATGCTTGTATGGAGTCAGATTTTCTTTAAAATATACTGTTTCAATGCTAGGATTAATTTAAGATTTGTATGGAAATCTTTGAGGCACTGTAACTTGAAAACTATACATTTAAACGAAAATCTGACTCTATACAAGCATAGAAATTTGTTTCTAGATTATTTATGCAAAATTTCATTGACTTAAATTGGTTAGTATTGAAAATATCACCATAGTACGTTTGTATGGAGCGCGCTCCGAATAATATACCGGTGACCGCATATCTATCCGCGGCGAAGGAGCCGAAGGAGGCGAACGAAACGATCCCTTTTAATAGAATTTCATACTTACAACCAATTCTAAAATTAGATTCTTTCGCCTCTGATAAATGTGCGTACACCTTTAAAGGTAAATTCTATTTTTCCTTACACCCCGTATAATATGTAATTTGTGCATCTAGTTTTTGCGAAGCTCGCTAATTCTAAGAAACAAGAACAACGAACAACGTTCACAAATCTCTTAAAAATCTTGTCATTATCTAATTTGTTAACAACAAAGGTCGGCAAAGATTTATAGCGGCAGATATATCTGATAATGGCCGTTTGGAATCTTTTAATTAGGTTAACGATTGATTCCAGATCTGAAACTCTTTCGCACCGCACATTACGTCACGTTGTTATGTCGCTTTAAAGAATAGTTATGAAGACGCGACAAGTTATTGCTGCTACGAACAGAACGAGAAAAAGTTTGTTCCAAATAACTCCAATAGATGGCGTTTTTGATAAGCCAAAACAGTTATTTCATTACATGATAGGTAAGTAAGCGTTAGGCTGCGTTTCCACCAGAGATGTGCGAGGTAGCGAGGCGGTGAGCGAGGAAACAATCCGCCAATAGCGCGCTCGCTCGATCACGTCATTGGGAAATTGAAGCACTCTCATTGGCCGATTGTTTCCTCGCTCACCGCCTCGCTACCTCGCACATTTCTGGTGGAAACGCAGCCTAACTCGATCAGCCTATTAACGAGTCCCGAATCCCAATCTGTCGCGAAGTCCCAGATACCATGATGTTCTCTGGGTGTCGTTAGGCCGGTTGAATTAGTTCTCTCATTAGATAGGTCACAGATAGATTACTAGTTACTTCGTAAAAGCTACATCCCTTCCTTAGAAAGCGATAAGTTCGCGCTTTTATTACCTACTGCCAGATAGACGGTGCGTGCAAAAATGAACCTAGAGAAGCTTGCCACAGCGTTGTAATTATTTCATACATCGCGCGACGTCGTTGTCGTCTGGAGCGATTAGCAGGAATCAAACGAGCTCATCGCTTACGATGCGTCAAAGTGTAGGCTCTTTTCTCGATACCTAGGGCCAAGAGGGGCCTCCAAGTGATGGAGGCCTGGTTTGGTTCTATTGCCCGCTGTAACTAGTTACTATCTTATTCAGAGAAAAAGCATATTTCTCCATTCATATTTCGTGACAGCCTAGATATTAGAGAGAGGTAAGGAAGGTTTTTAAAAGCGTAAACTAAACTTGAAAAACAATTACGTACTAATTTTCCTACATTTCAAAGAAAAACAATGTATGGGAAATGGGTTCTTGTTACAGTGCGGGGAATGTTTAATTAGGCTAATGACTGCCTGACGCTCGAATGCGCTTGCGCACCGCATGACGTCACGTCTTGTCCATTATGAAGATAAGTGCCAGAGATACGACATATCCTTTGAAATGCTCCTTCTTATGTCGAGTTGATGGCCTCGCAAAAGGGGCTTGCACTGACAAAAAGAGGTGAGCACATGCGATACTGACTGAGTGAGAGAGCAATTGACCAGTACTGTCGGTAACTCGCGGTAACCAAGAGGGCGTTAGATTAAATTAGTAGCAGTACGTGCGTAGTAGACAAATCATTCTTAAACTAAGTGTGTCACTGGCATATCTCGGAGAGGCTCTCTGATTGCCCGGGGTGAGATGAACGTATCAGGGGTTCAGGATCTCACTCGGAGAGGCTCTATGATAACCCGGGGTGGAGCTGAACGTATCAGGGGTTCAGTACGTGACTCGGAGAGGCTCTTTGATAGCCTGGGGTGAGCTGAACGTATCAGGGATTCAGTACGTCACTCGGAGAGGCTCTCTGATAGCCCGGAGTGAGCTGGGGTTCAGTACGTCATTCACTCGGAGAGGCTCTCTGATAGCCCGGGGTGACCTGAACTTATCAGGGGTTCAGTACGTCACTCGGAGAGTGTCTCTTCGTGGGGGTGGGGAGATCAAATTTTATTACCGTGGATGTCGTACGAAAAGGTTTCTTAGGCAGAGTTTTAGCGGACGAATGTATAGCCACCTATCACACTAGACACATTATTCCATCCTGAAACCTTAAAAATGCTAAAGGTGACGCTCGCAGCGCTCGCTTCAAAACATAGTTGGTAGTAAGCAGCAAAGTTTCTGATTACTCCCAAAGCAATTATAGTCGAGGGTTTATGTATGTATCCATATTATTTAAAATATCTCTAAAAGACGTACAATTAACATTCCCTTTTTAAAACCATTGTGAGATACTCAAGCGCAGTTTTAGCATACCAAACGTATAACCTGTCTGCCATACAAGACAAAATCTATGGGAAAGTTATTCCAGGAATGGACGATAAGGAGTACTTCCTCCGGTCTCTCTTGCTCTCTCAAACGTGTGTAGTTGAGCAGGTGAGAGCGGGACGGAAGATGGCCGAGGAATGTCCCATAGTATACCGTTTTATTATTATTCGTCAAAGAAAGCTTCGCCGGTTCTTTATAAAGTGTATACAGGGTTTAACTATAAATGCGTTACGTATTGCTTCAGACCATCAAACTGAACAACTTTTACGATGGGACCAATATCGAAAAAGCGAAAAAAAATTGGGTCGTTTCAATTGTCAATAGCTAGCTTAGCTCCTCGAACCAAAACAGTCAGCTGTTCTATACATTTAATGTATAGAACAGGTGAATGTTTCCGCGATTTAAATGTTGGTCCATTTTGGTGGGTTTGATCTCGGACCTGAAAAAAAGACGGACGTAATGTGACACTAAAAAGATGTGAAGCATGCAAGGTCCTACATTTTTGTTTGTTCTACAAGGGACCTACACTCACACAGATGCACTAGCTCAAGCCGCAGGTCTGACACCCGTCACCATTATGTACCGCGTGACAGCACGCACACAAAAGAAATGGGTGCTTCACTCGTGATTAGACGAGATTACGTCAGTCTTTTTTTCAGGTCCGTGGGTTTGATAAGGAAAGTTGTTTAGTATCATTTAGGTAGGTACAATCGCCCCATAAAGTAATGCAACTGTTTACCATAACACCTTAAGGTGTTTGCAGAGTTGTCAATTTAAAAAAAAACTTTGTCGTAGAACACTCGTAGACGTAGAACGTAGTATTAATAAAAGTAATGTTTTATATATGGAAAAATAGCTTAGAAAATCTAGATTGCGCGTATCTAATAAATTTTATTAATACCGTCTACGAGTGTTCTACGACAAAGTTTTGTATGAAATTGACAACTCTGCAACCACCTTAATATTGTGCAATGTTATAAAAAGACCTAATATTTTCTTACTCTCAATAGTCTCATCATCGCAACGCATTATTTCAAAGCTTTCCTTTCAGTTTTCTTTTTCAGGGTTGCTTTCAGAAACCTCGCCAACTACTATAGCCTACGCCTAAGGTATACTTTTAGAATGTTGAATATTTCACAAACACAGCTTATGCAGCTCTAATGAGATGTAGAGCGGCATCATTGCCGACCCAATAACTTGGTTGATCCTGATGCCTGCCAAACCGAATCCAGTGTTCGAATTTATTCTTAAAAATAGGCCACTTATAAGCCGATTTAGATACTTGAAAACTACTGCACCTATTTTTATTTTTTTCTCGTATGGGATTTCTATATTTCTGGGGAGGCTTTACTTGCGTTAATTTTTTTGTAATAATATTTCAATTTCAAACAAGATCATTGTAAGGGCATTTGATGGCATTATAAGTAAAAAAAAACTACTAGTTAATTACTAAGAGGTGGTGAAACAGGCCCGACTAATAAGTAGCAATATGTGTATTATATTCGTGGTGTCCTTTAGCAACAGGTGGTCAACAGTAAATAAAAAAGAGCACTCTGTAGAAAACATTTTAATAGGCAACATTTAAATTTGATTGATAGGGAGAGAAATGGGACTCTAATAAATAATCCACTAACTACTAATTAGATGATTTAATCTGTCAATGGCACCACAATTGGCTACAAAGGTAAAAAGCTCGAAAATTACGATCACTAGAAACTTATCAACAATGTTACACCACCAGCAATCAGACCGCTATTATCATACGAAACGATACTCTATCGCTTACAAACCTACATATTTTAAAATACTTTGTTATCGTTCAAAACACTTCAATAAATTACCTTTTCAACTCACCTGGGTATCACTTAAACGACCGTCATTCCGATCGTTAATAATTCCATAGTAGAGCCACTTCAAGTTCTGCAAATTTATTGTGGAGCCAGTGAAATATATCTGTCTCTTCTTAATGTTAGACTAAATGGTGATTAGAGTGGGAGAGGAGATCGGAGCTTGAATCTCGCTAGCGGGACATCGACCAGCAGCTTTCAGAAAAACTTAGTAGCAGTAGAACAGCGTTGTAACTTGGAAATTTATTGACATGTGTTGTGCAAACTGGACATAAGGTAGAGTTAAAATCAAAGAACATTTATCAAAGTCAATTGTGTACTTAACTTGTAGCCTAAAAAGATCAAAGCATTGTTAAACTAAAGTGGCATTGGGCGGCGCAGAGCGTAGGGCCAAAGTGCCGGCGCGTATTTTGAGAAATGTCTCCATAAGTTGCAGTAAGTTGCGCTTGCGCTGATCTTGCGTACAAGGCACTACGCACTATTTATCTAACTGTTCTGTACCCGGACGCTCAATATCCATGCCAGGATGAATACTCTGAAATAAGCACTTGTAAAAGCTCAGAATAGCTGCGCCACAATTCCAAGTTACAACACTTCACCAGCAAGGCTACTTGCCCCGTGGACATCGACAAAAACCGTGCAGCCTGCATGTCTATGTGTGGGTGCACCAGCGTGCGTACACGCACGCACACTCGCGCGCCCGCATACCGACAGCGCCCGCGCAGCGCCGGAGAAACCGTGCGTTTTGCATTCAGTTGTAAAGGTACTTTTAGGGTCATCAAACGCTTTAGAGTTTAGAAAGATCCTTTTTGTATTCCACGCGACATTCTTAGCGACATGTTTCATGTAATTATCGTTAGTAACACTCTCTAGAAGTTGATTTTTAATTTTAAAGTGTAAATTGACACTGGTTACATAGTCAAGACGTGTTAAGTTAGATTTAAGTTATTGTCAAGCTCGTGTTAAGTGAAATTGTGAGTGGTATTTAAGCTGTGTCATCAACAAGCTGGCTATGGAAGGATTTAGTTTGTCGTGAAAATGTGGAAGAATATTTTCTGCGTTAAATCCGTCAGGAAAAAGGGGAGCTTCGTTTAGGTGAGTTTTCTTTTCGTAAACTCGTCACAAAATAAGGCACTGCTTAGAATTTTAAAGTGCAGTTTGGCTAAACTAGTTTTTAGAATGCTTCGATGTCATTGATCTTATGAGATACTTGAGATATTAAGTTGCTAACTTAAAAACCTGTCGCTCGACAATGTGTTTGACAAAAGTACGAGTTATGGTTTAACTTGGAGTTAACGTAACCGCACCAAAACACACCGTAGTTACTACGGACTTAAATAAACAGAAATAAATCGTATCTCTATTTAAAAAACGTTTTTTATCAAAAATAATATAATTTGTTGTAAGTTTAAACTGATTTATAAATATCGTTAATTTATTAAGGCGCTGACAGCAGCGGTGGTAAGCGCTACTTTGAATTTGTATAGATTGTTGCTGTTATTCTTTGAAAAAACTTTTCGCAACACATAACGTCATTGTAATACATAAAGGAAAAAGGTATAATATCATATTAAGAAAATTTTTACCTAAATTATTCAATTTTATTACACCTAAAAAGTTACCACAATAAGGTATAATGTTCCATATAAAATAGGTAACTACTCGTACCTACATAATGCACAATGTGCTTAAATCATCTTACAAAAGTCAACTTGATCTGAACTTTATTTAAGAATTTCTGAGATTAAAACTAAATGTGGATGAAATCATTTAAGTATCACTCTTGTTACCGCCTTAAGAGTTTCTATCTTCCTTACAGACCAGGAAGGTAGGTACCTATATGGCGACAGAAACGTGGCCCGTTACTTTACTTAGTTTGTGGTGTAGTCTATTGGAAGAAATAGCTTTTAGCTATAATGCATACCTATTTAATATTATTTTTCATACAAACTTGGTTTCATGCAATACAATATCTTACATACAATCTACTTTATTCGTTCCAACAACGAAGTTTGAAAGGGTGCAGTTGTAACAAGGTTCAGTAGGGACTTAGGTTCCATTAGTTAGGGTATGTGTGAATGGTGGCTAGAAATATCTCTGCTAAATCGTTTCAGCTAACTATAATCACTACTATCACCATTTGACAGCTAATGATTATTGGTACAACTGCGCACAAAGTGGGCACTCAATCATACAATACAGACGAGTATTACCAAGGTATTCCCGTTTCCTATGGATCACGATGGCCCCCAATATATTCGATCCAAACATAGAGCTAAAGTTGTCTCGATTGCGTACGATTCACTAAATCGTATAAAACCAGTGAAAGGCTGTTTAACTTTCGTTCCTTACACATCAACAGCGCCAGAAGGGAGTCAAGAAGCTAAGCAAATTGGTATTTGCAGCAATGTTTCTAGTAATCAAAAGGCAATACCATCGATAGAAAGAATCAAACATCTTTGGTACGGTTGGCTGCAGCTTTAGGTCATGCCTGTATGGCATAGTATGGATATCTACGTGGACGTGGTGGTAGTCACTATAGAACGGTGGAAAGTGGAGACGGTGTGGACGTGTTGCACGTAATGATGGAGCGTGGACCAGAAGAACACAGGAGTGGAGGCCTAGACAAAACCATGCGGGGTTAAGGCCTCCAGAAAGATGGTTCGATGATATCACAGGAGACACGCAGGTCCCAGCGGGATGCAGAGGGCCAGAGACGTACTGATCAAAGGCTGTGTTGGATGTATAGATATCTAGTGAGTAGTATATTGAATGCCTGTATACTTAAATCTGCAGGCGACTGTATATAATCTACTACTATATTTGTGTATACATATATCTATAAGCCAAATCCATTTATCTACTGCTATTATCTACGGCTAAGTGGTTGCTAAGAAACAATTTTTCGAAATTCATCCCCTAAACAAAGGGAAATCCGGCTAGTAAAAACATAACCCTTCTTCTGGTGACAGTCGGGTAATAAGAAAGTTAGTTGTTGCAGCAGAGTTTCTTACTACCCCAAAAGTGATTATGATTGTGAGTTTACGTACGTGACCGAAGCTAAGTTATCCCCATCACCGCAGAGCCTCATATACTTTCATTTAATTAATAAACTATTAAATGTAAGTAAATGTCTCTGGGATTAATACTATATGTTTTACGACCGAGTTTCACTTCGAGTTTCTCTCAAATGACTACGTTCTAAGGCTTATAGTAGCTAGGGAGTGAAAATTATATGTAAATGAACTAGATCAGAAGCAACTTCACACTGACCCCCTTTCTGCATTGAGTTGAATTTGGTGAAGCATACTTACTAGCCTCCTCCTCGGCTCTGGCTTCCTTTGGTGGAGTGTGTCACTCTTCTTCCTACCTTTGAAAGGGAAGGTGGCTTCCCTACCTGGTTCTACAAGCTCTACCTTAAAGAGGGCGAAAACTTCTGTATTCGACGTAGGTATTTGAGATATTAGGTAGGTAAGCTTATTCCTTCATGTTTCATTTACTATCTTAGATATTTTATACAAGAAAAGACGTGTAGAGATCCCAATTAAAAATAATTAAAATTATAACATAAGAAGAAAATTCATTCGGTCGGATAGCGTAAGTAATTGTAACGCAGGAGACCAATATTTGTGTGATGAACATGAAAATATGTGTCCAATTTATGGATTTTATCTGCTTATTTAAATATTTTCGATAGTAGTCGAGTCATCATTAATACAAGTCTAGACTGAATTATTTGGACTAGAATATAATATGTGTGACAATAAACGATAAAAATAGGTCAAGTGCGAGTCGGGCTACTCGCGCATCGAGGGTTCCGTACCACACCACCACAGAACACAACATATTAACTTGGAAAACAACTGTTTTCTTCGGGACCTTAAGCGTGAGACCGACTCACACTTGGCCGGTTTTTATTATTTGTTGTTATACTGTAGAGTTTGCTCTATAATCACACCAAGTTTGACGCTTGTATGTATTACCGTTTTTAATAGAGAGTGAGAAGAAAAAACGTCGATAAAAACTAGTTTCTTGTTGAGAACCCCCCTTTATTTTTTTATTTTTGACATTTATATTATTTGGCAACATATCCGCCGTATAATAACGCATATTTTGTGAAAATTTCAACTGTCTAGCTATTACGGTTCAAAAGTTACAGCCCTAAATAGGTAGTCCCGTTTTCACCCTTTGGGTACGGAACCCTAATAATGGAATTACCTACAGCAAAATATAAATTAATTTGTATCGTATACAGGGTTAAATGCGTTACATACTTTTAGATAGTCTAAACCAAAAGATCCCACCGGGTCGAAGTGTTGCTGGCTTGCCAGCCCCCACCACAAGATAGATGGTCAAACTAAAGTTTACTATGGGTGGGACAAAAATATCAGTTGTTCCATACATTGACAAGTTCTATATGAAACAACCAACTGCGATCGCCAACCCGCCTGCCAAGCGTGGCGATTATGGCAAATCCCCCCATTTTTGGGGAGGCCTATGTCCAGCAGTGGACGTTTATCGGCTGATATGATGATGATGATGATATGAAACAACACTTTTTTTTTCGCGTTTTCGCGATTTCCCTTAGTGAAAATAGTGTTCAGCTTGATGGTTCGAAGCACTTATTATAAAAGTTAGTGTTTTAATACATTCGCCCTACGCTAGGAGTATACAAGGTGTGTCATAAGTAAAAATAAATATTTTAATCTCTTAAGGGGGTTGTTTAGACCGTCAAACTGAACAACTTTCTCTTTGGGACCAACATCGAAATCGCGAAAAAATAAATCTGATATCCCATACATATTTTACTCGTAGCTCTAGTCGATTTGTAGAGTATGGAACATCATTTTTTTTTCGCGATTTTGATATTGGTCCCATAGTCAAAGTTGTTCAGTTTGATGGTCTAAACTACCCCCTTAAATGTTTATTTGTATTTTTGTAACACCTTGTATAGGGTTTGTTTTTCTGTGGGTGGTTATAATACAGTCAAAATAGAAGTAAACATCCGTTTTTTCTCAAACTAATCGTATGTATTTAGGTTGCAAGAAACTACATATCGGACGAGGTAGCCAGTTTCAACTAAAGTGACGTCATGCCTATATAGGAAGCTCGCCTTTCAAACAAGAACCGGCTAAGAGTATGTCGTCGTGTCATCTGTAGATTTATTATACGACAAAGGTCCCAAAAATCCTATGATTATGTTTTAAAATGCTTTAAAACTGCGGTTTTTTTGGGACTGGGATGCTGGCAATTTTACGGAAAAGTTCTCTTTATTTGGATTACTTGATTCTGGTACTCCAATTGGGACTGAATAATCTGTGTAACTGTCAAAGATATTGTATTTACATAGATTGTTAAAATTTTTGATCGTTTATTTAGGTACCTATATTATACAGATTAGAAAACCAAGCTCAATAAGTGTTTGAACCCAACGTTTAGGGATCCCAAAAAATTTTACAGAAATATTTAAACAATCAGAACGTTTATAAAATTATTGAACACAGCCTAGAGGGCCGACTTTTAAGGTGAAACATCACAAAGATACGTGAATAAACTTATTCAAAGGCAAATAACCGCACAAAATCCGTCAAAATTGTACAATTTTATCTCATATTATGGAAAGAACGATATTTATTATTTTTCTCCCCTCCGGATCACGATGTTTCCCCTCACCGCAGTCGGTATTACGTACATAAGTTAGAAAAAACAAATTGGTACATGGCATGTGGTCCATACGGACTCGAAATTAGACCTCAAGGTTGAGTTTCCATAGTTCTCAGCAGCGAGCCACCTATAAGAGGTATCTAGTTTTAAATAATTTACTAATCATTTTGTTTTCGCGATGAAATACCACGGTTAAGGGCCTGTTTCACGACTTCTGGGTAAGTTCTTGTTAGCTTATCCGACAGATAGTTTGACATATTTTGTATGAAAATGAATTATGTTTACTCACGAGACCATTAATATATTTCATTTTATGTTCTTATAGAGCACGACTCGTGACGTGGCGCCTTAAGTTTCGGAATCGCGTGCCGATGCCGATGCCGGCCGGGTCCCATCATTTAGTTTACTATTATTTCGCAACTCACGCCAAGAGAGCTCCGATCGATTTCATGGGAACTATTTGATCTCTTTCTATTGATTAGGCAGTTGATATATTGTTAGATTCAGATCTGATATGCCGATTTGGATAAGTCACGAATGCCCGTTTGTTGGAATAGATGGACCGAATGATAGAATTTGTATGAATCTGCATGTTATTGTCTATTGTTCTTTGTTTCTTGGATTTCGTGTCTGATATTAGGTACAAGAATTATACAGGGTCAAACTTAATATGCTGATAGTTTTTAAGAGGACGATCAGACCTTCATACTGAACAACTTTCTCTACGGGAACAAGGTCGAAATCGCCAAAAACATCAGCTGTTCCATACATTTTCAGTGAGTCTCATACAGAAAGTTGCGCAGTATGATGGTCTGGTCATACCCTTAAAAAAACTGTCAGCATGTTAAGAAAGACCCTTATATTTCTGAATTTTACATACATACATACATATACTCACGCCACTATCCCACAGGCGTAGGCAGAGACTATGGCTCGCCACACACTGCGATTCTGACATACTTCTCTCGCCTCATCCACTTTCATACATCTCTTCATGCACTTCCGTCGGTTGAGGGTGCTACGCACTTGTCCTTTTCGGAAAAGACCATTTATTTGGCCGTGGTAAGTTCTCCTCGGACGCCCTCTCTCGACTGTTCCACTGATTTCTGGATTTTAATTTACTATATTACTATATACTGAAATTAAAAGAATATACAGCCTTTTAAACTAAGGGTCTACCCATCACACTGAACAACATTTACTATAGGAGGAGCAAACTGATCGTAGAAAAAAAAAACTGCTAGTATTATACAAGGTGTTTCATAAGTAAGAATAAATTTTTGAAACTCTTAAGGGGGTTGTTAAGACCGTCAAACTGAACAACTTTCTCTATGGGACCAACATCGAAATCGCGAAAAAAATTATTTCATATCCCATACATATTTTAGCTCTAGTCGATTTGTAGAGTATAGAACATAAATATTTTTTTTCGCGTTTTCGATATTGGTCCCATAGTGAAAGTTGTTCAGTTTGATGGTCTGCACCACCCCCTTAAATGTTTATTTGTAGTTTTGTAACACCTTGTATACAGTTGAGTCGAGTAGACGGTTGTTCAGTTTGATTGGTAGACTCTTAGTTTAAAAGGACACCAATGATTTCAATTTCACCCTGTAGTAAGTATTCTGGTGGTTTTTCGAGGCCGATAATTGAACAGAACTGCTTTGGCAGACTTATTTTTTATGAAGAAACTTTTTGTCGTTTTTCAACCGCAGAACAGTTTCATGCTGGGCATTTACTCGATGCCGAGTCAAGCGAGGGTCCTGGTACTATCACACTCAGTTGCAGAAACGCTCATTAAAGTAAATCCTCCATTAAATCTCTTGCTGTCACATTTTGCCTTGTTGACACAGTAAAAGCTAGAAGAGCTGGCAAGAGATTTAAGGCGTATCAGCCGTGGACCACTCTCCTCTCACTCACACTCCATACTAATCGATGAGAAAGAGCGCGTGGCTCCGGTCAGAATTTTGCTGTTTTCTTTGAAAAATTCGATGATTTTTTATTAATTTCAAAAAGTAAAAAAACCACATCATTCTAAATTGTATTGTGAACAATATAGTAAATTTTCATTTTGTTCCGATTAAAAATGTAAGAGTAAAATGGTTACAACTGGAAAAAAAGGGGTGACTTTAGAGTCCCTTTTCTTCGGTTTTATTCATTAAAATCGATTTCTAGAAAAACCACATCACTTCTCATATCCTGTAGATGGTTCAGTTTAAATTTCAGCTCAAAAAGTGCCATAGTTAATGAATAAAATGGTTACAAAATTACCCAAAACCGGCAGGTAGCCCCTTAATGGAGGATTAAATCTTAACGAGATTTTCTACAACTGAGTGTTAGTCTCGAATTAGCTTGAAATTTCATTGACAGTATAAAAGTCAAATAAAAAAAAAACATCTAATTATAAATTGCACGGAGCCATTTGCCTAAGGCTTCACTCAATAAACGCTCGAACGCCTCAGGGAATAGATTTTAAATTAAGTTGCAGATATATCCTCTCACATTAGTTAGATCTCAATCTATGATAATGTGTATTTTGACCGTAACGATGTTACATTAATTCTAAAGTAATTTATGCTAATTTCACTTAAATTATGTCTATACTCTGTAATACTCTGTATTCAATTATTGAATATCGTGAGATTTCGGTTTGATTCTTTTTTTGCTGGGTTTATTTATAAGGTATGCCTTTAAGGCCAGGTTATCCCAGTGCAAGCGTCTCTTTCTTGCAAGCATAAGTTTGCAATTAGCCATCCCGCTCCAATTGAAAGCAGGATCGCCAAAAAACGTGTTCATCAATATCTTTGCTCATGGGTGTTTCTAAGCTCAAAATTCTACGGAGTTCACTAGAAATATTTAATGTACTTAGTTAAGTACAAGAATAAAAGTTTAATATCAGCAGTTTGATCATAGTATTGAAAAAACATAACAAAAAGGGGTAACTTTGGGATTTTTTTCTATCTATTAAACTTAATCTAATCGTGTAATTGAGAACGGTCGCCTATCAGCCAGATCCTTAAATAAGACATAATTGGTTTTCAGACTTGAAAACACAGTTTAAAACACTTTCGTTCGTGTTCAAAAAACGGCCTCGACGGGATAGCAGCGTCTTAAATCGAAATCGCAAGTAATTTCTTTTAACAAAATATTTAGCTAACTTACCTAATAATTATAATAACATAACAAAACATATTTGGGAATATCCCACGTGACTAAAATACATAAAGATGTATTTATTTTTTAGTTTAATAAGAATCCTATTGGAATAAGTTACATTAACATATACAAACATAAACTCACGACTATAATACCTTTTGGGGTGGTCAGAAACATTTCTATAACTACTAACTTTCTGTTTAAGAATGTAGTGGTAGCAATGCTCACATTTAACAATTTAAGTTTCAGGATAGAATGACGTGTCAAGTGGAATAAGTTGCGTATTCTAAACAGAAGATAAACGAATACATAAATAGGTACAGAAAATATCTTCTTGATATAATCCATTATTTCGTAAAATAACAACAAAGTTCGGTGTTAGAGCCACTTTGAATTTAATTTACTTAAGTCATTGACTTCTACTGGACGAAGGGTCTGCGCTCAAAAGTGTCCAAACCAAAAGAGACCTAAAACGTATAAAGAGACCTAATTACGCGACAGTCTTTGTTTGAAAGGTCGACGACGCGCAAGCGGTGTACCGCCTTGCCGCGATGGGGTAAAAACTACGCAAGCAAAATGAAAAAGAATTTCAGCATTTTCAATGATTGTATTACTATACAGATACACGTACTTAGGTTTGTGTTGGTTCGTCTCGGACACTTTTTTCGAGAATTACCAGGAGGATGTACCAGGAGAGCAGACGTGTATAAGAGGTCGAACTTCCTTGGAGCCTATATTATATAAATTATATTACAGGTCCCACAGAAATCAGTGGTGGATCTTACAAAACACCCAGAATCAAATTCGATCCACTGGTGGAGCCTATTAATACATTCAAGTATCATAGGATCCACTGAGCCTAATGGTGGATCACGTGAACTTCAGCGTCCTATTCAATACACTGGTGGATCGAGATAGTGGAGCCTACAGCCCCTCTAGCATGCCAACGCCGAGAAAACGTCAAAAATCGAGACGTGCCTCCATCTTTATTATTTTACGTGCGCCAAAAAGAGCGCGATTGACGTTTTTCTCGTTTAAACGCTTTGTCGTGGGTGGCGTGCTAGCGTGCCAGGACAGACAGAGGGATTATTTTGACCAGGCACGTAGAATCGGTTTACAAAATATACATATCTCGGTTTGACTCCTGTAATAATGCGATCTTGAGGTAATCAAAACTACACATTATTATGTTGCCGGCAAGTTTTATGGTCCAAAAAAAATTAATGACGTTAAAATTTTTTTTTTCATTTAATCTGCATTACTTATATTTATAGTACTTTTTGCTTTTATTTATTTATATCTCTGGATTAATATAAATTAATGTATGTAGCGGAGCTACGAGAGCTGACTAAGCAACAATGCCGAACACATCGATCGAGTCGATGTAAACAGAGATCTATCTAGGTCAGCGCATGCGACCTAGCACGTCACACAGAAGACGGCCAATCACAATATGGATCTGTCCAACGCATCACAGCTCATTACGAATAACAACCAATCACATGGCGAGTCCTGAATCGCACTATCGAAGTTATCAAGAGACTTTGCATATATACAACATCCAACTAAGAACTGTTGGACCGCGGTCCCGGGCATTCCAACTAGCCCGTGGAAGATCTTCCCTTTTCCTCCAAACTGGTGACCACCGACAATTGAGCAATCAACCTTCTGGTACGTAGCAGTCACTGAAGATGGCAGCAACACGGAGCAGCAACGAGGTCCTGAACTAGCCTACAAAGCATTAAGGTCCCGCATCTCCGCAGCAGAGGTTATCGGCCAGCGCAACGGTACAGCAACCATTGGGGTCACACCGTCACACGCCGTACACATGCCTTCATGAAGAATTGCCATGCCTGGACTGAATGCGTACCAAGCAAGCTGAAGACAAGTTTCGACACTCCGTCTGGAGGGGGAGTATTGTAGCGGAGCTACGAGAGCTGACTAAGCAACAATGCCGAACACATCGATCGAGTCGATGTAAACAGAGAGGTAACCTATCTTACTTTCGAAATTTCACTGACCGAATTTCAGTTGTTCGAAAACGGTTTATAGAAATTTCTAGTGACAGATATTTTGTTACACATACATTTGTTACTCCTTATAAAGACTTGACAGAAGTATCATTTTCCAGAAAATTTTAAATCAGAATTTCATAATCATTTTTTTTCTTTTGACAACGGTCTTCTGGGTTCGAAGTTTTAAAATGTAGAAGCATCTTCTTCCATAGTATGACTAGGACACAACACAGTAAAGTTTTGTGTAATAAATACCTAGTAGATACATGATACCAGGATTATAGCACCAACATGCTTGCTAGCACGCTGCTTGCTTGCTTGCTTGCTTGTTGCTTGCTAGCTTGTATGCATGTTGGGGGGTGCGGGGGGCGGAAACCCCCTGCCTGAGAAATACAAACTGGTGGTTTTAAAATTGTAGGTTAGGTTAGGTTAGGTTATTAGGTTAGGTTTTACATGTTCTAACCTAGAACATGTAAAACACTTAGCGGGCGAAGCGAGCAGAGCATCAAAAAGCTTGCTGCATGCTTACTTGCTTGCTGCATGCTTGCTTGCTTGCTGCATGTTTGCTTGCATGTTGCTTGCTTGCTTGTATGCATGTTGGGGGGTGCAGGGGGGCTGCGCCCCCCGCGAGGGGGGTTCGGGGGGCGGAAGCCCCCTGACTGAGAAAAACAAACTGGTGATTTTAAAATTGTAGGTTAGGTTAGGTTAGAACATGTAAGACACTTAGCGGAGCGAGCGAAGCGAGCGGAGCATCAAAATGCTTGCTGCATGCTTGCTTGCTTGCTGCATGTTTGCTTGCTCGCTGCATGCTTGCTTGCTTGCTGAATGCTAGCTTGCTTGCTGCATGCTTGCTTGTTTGCTTATATGTTTGTTGAAGGTGCAGTGGGGTGGACGCCCCCTGTCTGAGAAAAACAATCTGGTTTTTTTAAAATTCTAGGAATGTTTAGGTTAAATATTTCTGCGGAAAAGTGACTGTACGGAAAAACAAATATTCGAAAAAGTAAATTATCTGACTTACATTACTTTGGAAAACTGTGTTACAGAATTTTGATTCATTGGTTAAAAGAAAAAAAGGACAATAAAAAATCTGGCTCTTTAAAATATGGCGAATAATATTTCGGGGAAACAAAAAAAAAGGGAAACAATAAAAAGTGTAACGATTTCGGAGAACTAAAATTCGGAAAACTCTTTTTCGAAAGTACGATAGGTAACCAAACAGAGATCTATCTAGGTCAGCGCATGCGACCTAGCACGTCACACAGAAGACGGCCAATCACAATATGGATCTGTCCAACGCATCACAGCTCATTACGAATAACAACCAATCACATGGCGAGTCCTGAATCGCACTATCGAAGTTATCAAGAGACTTTGCATATATACAACATCCAACTAAGAACTGTTGGACCGCGGTCCCGGGCATTCCAACTAGCCCGTGGAAGATCTTCCCTTTTCCTCCAAAATGTATATTATTGAAAGTAGTTTCGAGTCTTTAATTATTTCTTTTTAAATTGTACCTTATTTAATATAAATTAAAATACAGAGTGGCTCTAGTTGGCTGATATAGGCCTCTTAATGTATGGTTGAATTTAAATTTGTGGTAAAGGTAAATATCGTGAGGAAATTAGCATGACCTAGAATCAATGATTAAGAGGTTTGCGTTGAGTGCAACTAAATGCAGTAGTTTAGTTTATGAAGACATTTTAAACTAAACACTATCGTGGGATCCATAGACAATCAAATATCAGTATCAATGAGCGTTTTTCTTTTTGTTTTCTAGGGGATCGATAGATGGCGCTACGGTCTGTACGAAGAAACGTCAACATTTCAAAAAGTATTTCTTTAAAATAGTAAAGAGTGAAAAGATGATCAAGAAGATGCCAACGCATCTTTTAATGACATATTTCATTATTTACTAATCATTTTAATCGAAAATTCTAAACTTTTACGCCTTACATGGCTGAATGGGCTCGATCCCATGGCATTAAAAAAAAAAGGCAGGCACAGACTTGACCAGATTTTGACAGGATCTCGCTTACGGCTCTATGGGCGATAAACGTGTCATCTGTCGAGTTTTTTAGGAACTAAATTTAAAAAAGAAAAGAAAAACGCTCATTAACGGAAAACTGTCAAATCACAGGTCTATATACACTGACATTTTTTTAAGGGGATGACCGGACCATCAAACTGAACAACTTTCTCTATGGGTCCAACATCGAAATAGCGAGAAAAAAACAGCTGTCCTATACATGTGACTCTAGTAGGTTTGCAAGTTTTTGTGGAGGGGTTGTTTTTATTTCGCGATTTCGATGTTGGTGCCATAGAGAAAGTTGTTCATTTTGATGGTCTGGTCATCCCCTTAAAAAAGTGTCAGCATATTCAGAAGGAATATACAGGGTGTTAGGGTAAACAGTTGCATTACTTTAAAGGGTGATTGTACCCATGATACTGAACAACTTTCCCAAAGAAACCTATAGGTTAGGTTAGGTAGAGTACCAAACATCGTGAGGAAACCTGCATTTTTCAATTTCCAGACATGTGTTGTAGTACCCACTGTCCATTATAAGTACCGACGGGCTCACTCCCCGTCACGCTGGACAATGTTTCGGTACTACTAGTGAAACGTTGATGTTCTGAGGTTTCAGAACATCTCTGACTACCCCCTCGGGGAATATAGTCGTGAGCATATGCAAGCATGTAGTAGAGTAGTAGTCTGCATTTTTCAATTTCGAGACATGTGTTGTAGTACCCACTGTCCATTATAAGTACCGTCGGGCTCACTCCCCGTCACGCATGTTTCGGTACTACTAGTGAAACGTTGATGTTCTGAGGTTTCAGAATATCTCTGACTACCCCCTCGGGGAATATAGTCGTGAGCATATGCATTCATGTAGTAGAGTAGGTATCTTATATTAACCGTTGTAGCTACGGGAAAACCTAGGTACTAGGTACTTCCATCAGCGGCCGCGAAAATACAATAAAACGACAACAACTTTACCCAAAGACCCTTTGTTTGTGTAGGTAGAGTGTGCTTGTGATACTGTCTTTTAGGGTTCCGTAGTCAAACAAGGAACCCTCCTATTTTCGTCCATTCTGTCTGTCTGTCTGTCAGTATGCTCCGCCTCAATAACACGTCATTCATCCTACTGAATCGAAATTTGGCATGAAAACAGATAACTGTAACCCAAAAACAGAAATGTAATAGTTAAGAAGAAAAATTTTTTTTTCGACCGTTTCCCATACACCGAATGCAGGAAATTAAACCGCGCTATCGTTAGGTTCCAAATTTTCTTTTAGGTAAGAGAATCGACATAAGGACTTTCTTAATCTTCTCATGCAATGGCTACGGAACCCTATCATGGGCGAGTCAAACACGCCCTTGGCCGGTAAATTTAGATGAGTACCTATAGAATCCTACAAATGTCAAAAAAAAGTTTCGCAAGTAACACAAAATTGCACTTCAGAGTAACGCCAGCGCGTGTTTTGCACCAACTTAGATACCTTCCCGAGTGCACTCATAAAAGTTTCAGAGGGAGAATTTTAATATTTCTGATGGAAAATTAAAAAAAAATATTTTTCGAGTTTTTATATTCATAGATATACCTTTTAAAGCTTCCTGCTTCATTGTGTACTATGTTTCAAAAGTGTAATGCCCACAAAACGACACATTGTCGTAAAAATGATTGAACCTATCTATATGGATTGACTGACAAGACAAATTAGATTTTTCGGATGGATGGACATTAGCTTAGGCTTAGCAATTGGCACCCTTTTGGAACGGCATCCTAAAAAAAGAAAAAATACTCAGGAATACAGTTTTTGAGAGTTACGCGGTTATTAATTAAGCTAAAGTTAATCCTTGTAACGGGTTCTTACCGCGTTTTTATTTATTTGGAGTTCCCAATTTTTCGGCAGTGTTACAACTGCCATGATCACGGGATGACTGTAGAACTGCAGGTAGATTTTCATTCATTCTTCTTCGTTTGCTCCGACCACTATCGGAACTCACTCGAAAGTCATCGTCACTTTTTTCTCGGTTTGTAATATTTAACGACTCACTTGGTCCAGCTAGCTACTCAGTAATAGCATAGCATATCCTCACGACGATATTCCCCGAGAGGGTAGAGATATTCTGAAACCTCAGAACATCCGTCTACACGCCCGCTCCCATGTTTCACTAGTAGTACCGAAACTCTGTCCAGTGTGATGGCGGGGAGTCAGCCCGTCGCCACTTATTATAATGGACAGTGGGTACAGGTCATTTTGATGAATAGACGTTTCGCTATTAGGTCGATTTAATTTTGAGTCATTTTGCTTAAATGTCCTTACGATACGATACACGCCTCGAAATTAAAGCATGCAACCTTCACTGAAATGCCAGTGGTGTTACAAATCGTACATAAATTCCGAAAAACTCATTGGTACGAGTCGGCCTGGACGGGGATCGAACCATCGCCTCCTGCACGGCAGGCAAGGTTACTCGCCACTGGACCACCACGGCTTCACGGCATACTCAGGAATGCACGAAATAAATGCACTATGTACAAACAGCAAAGAGAAATAGTCCGGTCGGTGCAATTACTACCCGGCGCACGGACTGTTTCATCCTATTCTGGGAATATTGCGACCGGTCGCACTTGCCTCGCTTGTAGGGTTACCAGAAAGTTACCAGAAGGAAAATTTAAAATTCTGACAAAAAAATCGGGTTTCCATAAAAAACTCCTGAGAATTTGTTGGTCGTAAACATAATTAACAAGTTTGTGCAAAAGAAAAACTGGTTGGTAAACGGATCACCTTTATATATTTTTGAAGGTATTGATAATATGTGTACCTAATTCACGTAACAAATTTCATTCTAAAAACCAAAGAAGGTAAATTAGATTATATTTTTTTAAATACCTAATTGTTGATGTTACTTACGTTGACTTGTGTTACTTTACTATCCAAAGAAGATAATTTTGTTATATTGATTGTAACTTTCTAATATTAAAATCGAAAAAAAAAAATTATTTAAACTAATTTAATTTTAGTGTGTAATGTGTTTACTATAAAATCCGGCCGCAATCCTGTCAGGAGCATAAAAAGTACAGAAATCTCAGGACAAATCCTGAGATGTGGTAACCCTACTCGCTGGAATTACCTCAAGAATGTGAAAAACTTTGAATCAACAGGTAATGCGAGCTTACGGAACTAAAAATGTTTGCTGTTAGAAATATTTTCTCTGAACACATTCATATAAATACTTACATAAAGTTATTTAGTAGGTAACGTATTTCTGGGATGTTGGAATTTAGCTACTGTTTCAGAAGCACTAAGGTTCACGTTCTAGGGCGCCTAGCAAGCCACCCCCGAGAAAACGACAAGAATTGAGAATGTCCTTCCTTTGCGTATGCGAAAGCGAGCGCGCTTGACTGTTTTATCGTTTAGTCTTGCATGGCATGCCAGCCCTGCAGCGGCTGTAGCATGATGCGCGATTATATCACGCCTTTTATCTCGTTCTTTCGCGCGCAAATAGAAAGAGCTATGGCGCAATCCATCACGTTCTATTCATTCATCACATCACATTCTAACACACCCAATGATATTTTTTGTAATATAAAACTGTATTAGGTATACAGGGTGTAACAAAAGACGCTAGTAATATTTAAGGGGGTGGCGGGGGCAGATGATTTATTTTTCGCGATTTCCAAGTTGGCTCTACAGTGAAGTTTGATGGGCTGACGCACCCCCTTAAGTATTACTAGGCTATTTGTTACACCCTGAATGTAGATTATACAGGGTGTAAGGAAAAGTATCATTAACCTTTAAACCACAGACTCTACCCATCAAACTGAACCAACTTTTACTATATGGGAGCAAAAAGATCAGAGCAAAAAAAAAAATCTGCTGTCCCATACGATTGCGTCGAGCAGGTATTGCAGTTTAGTATGGGGCAGCTGACTTTTTTTGCGCTGACAGGTTTGCTCCCATAGTAAAAGTTATTCAGATTGATGGTTAGAGTATGTGGTTTAAATGTTAATGATACTTTTCCTAACACTCTGTATTAGTCGCTTTCCCCCAGGCAAAGACGTTTCTGGTTGAATGCATAGACAGTTATTTGTGACAAGGAAAGATAAAAGCCTTGTCACACTGGTTATGTTTGAAATAACACTCGAAGCGACACAAAATAGCGACACTACGGAGTCACGCTACGAACGAAGCCAATAAAGTTTGTTATTTTATAGCCATTATTTCACATAAACCGCTTTAAAGTTCATCCTACGCAAAACTGTAAGTATTTTGGAAGTATCGGTAAAGGCTTATAAGGTTTAATACCTACCTACTTTAAGCTTAAGATCAGAATACTTATTCGAATGCTTCAGGAATATACATTTTATAGGAGTACTATTGCAAGCCGTAGCGTGTAACATTGTGAATGCAGTTTTTGAAATGCCCAAAAACACTACGGAGTTAGTTAGTACGAAGACTATGCATTAGTCGTATTCGAATTAAGATGATACAGTTTTTGTGAGTTACGCGGTTGTATATTTTAACGGGAACTTACCGCGATTTGGTTATTTTGGAAATAAAAAAATGGCACTCCAGATTTGCTCGTCCATATTTTACTTCCTTTTTTTTCTCTGTTTTTTATGCTGTGGTGGTCTAGTGGCGAGTAGTCTAGCTCTCTACAGGAGGCGACGTGGTGGTTCTATCTTCGCCCAGGTTGATTCGTATACAATAGGTTATCCATTTCGTTTCTGTTCTTTCATTCGTGATTTTTTTTTCACAATTTGTAATTTTCCCCAAATGTTATTTTTCTTCGACTAATATATCTTTATTAGCACTTCAACACCGATATTTGTTTGTTTTAGCATCATGCAAACTAGACGACCGATTTTAATGAATCTTTTTGTGTTTAAAAAGCTTACATGAATTTTTTTATCTCGCCATGATGAGTATGTATGTATGTAAATATATATATATAATTAAGAGGATCATTGTGTTACAGTTCCATAAAAAGTAACATTGTTAACTATTCTTCATGCTCTTCCGGGATAGTGCGGTGAAATGTTTACACCTTTACTTACCTACGTTAGCGGTATACAAGCACAACTTTGTATTTTAGCACTTATTTGCTAGGTAATAGAGAACACTTCCATTTTTGCATACAAACAAGATTGCTCCTTTGTGATTTTATTCAAATTGAAGTTCGTTTAAAAACCCGTGGCATGAAAGTCTTAAGAATCTTGTTTTGTAATCTATTGCTGTACTTTGCTTTCCAGTTACATAAATACATAATTGAAGGTTCATTAATATCTTTAGTGAGGGTCAGAAACTTTGTTACAACTACCAATAATCAGGGATTGTACTGGCATTAAAAAACTGTATCTTTTTCTTCGGGTGCCTCTCTAATGAGGGGTTTTCAAAAATCCATTAAAAAAGAAAAAGTAGTTTCAAATGGTTCGATAGATTGCGTTGACGCAACAGGGGCGAGCGACCTTGCATATAATAAAATACCACGGTTGCGCCTAAGTGACATGCATTTTTTTTGCTAAATTTTTAGTCTAAATTTCCGTCTCGGCCCCCTAGCTGTCAGAAAACTCCCCATTACTTGAGGTTGGCGGTCAGCTTTGCATATCACTGCCTATCGTTCTAAACTGCATCAAAATAGGTCAATCAGTTCCAGCGCTAGGTGGGCAAAGTAGGCACATGCCTAACAGTCAGTCAAATTGAAACTTCAGATTTAATAATAAATATAATGATGCCTATTTTACGTCAGTAATGCGGCATTCAAGAATTTTATTATTCCCTTTATCTTTGAGACTTGGAAAGTCCTGGTACTTATAAACTAGCAACAAAAGGGGAACGGATTATTTCCTAATGCGAGATTATCCGAAGTACCTATTCATGTTATATGTTTTATTTTCAAACTACAGACGTTTTGATTCTGGGAAAAACATTAGTTATTTTGTGTTCTTCTCTAACCTAAAAATATTCATTCATCTATTCATAAGGACTACTTATATAATTCGAATTTTATTTATTATTCATTGTAAATAAAATTAAATGGGTTACATACCTACTATCAAACTGAACAACTTTCACTATGGGAACAACATTGAAATCGCCTGTGTGACTGGCGTTTGGCGACTCGACCCAAATGTATGGAAAGCAGATTTTTTTTCGCGATTTAGATTTCGGCTCCGTAATTAATGTTATTTAGTTCGTAGGTCTAAATCAAGTGTACAGTGCCCCATGAAAGATGAGTTGACTGTACTGAGCCTTAAATATATTTGAAAACCATTTGATTTTTAGTGCGTTCACAAACGACGCACTGACGGAGCAGCTAACGTCAGTCCGTAATTTGTGAAGCAAGGAGGTGTATGAAACCGCACGTAGAAGCACACACGGTGACGCATTGACGCACCGGGTGTGGTTCTATGGACTGACATCTGCCGCTCCGTCAGTGAGTCATCGTGTGTGAAAGCACTTATTCTTCGTATTACGAAAACCTAATAATCGTAATCACATGGGAACATTAGCACTGTAATGTTAAAACATCCATAAAGTACCATTTAAAGTGACTTATGGTACATAGCAGGCACGTCTCAGTCAGAGCGAGGTTTCTGCACGTCGTCCCGTCCGTGATGCATTGTTTTCTGGCCGGTCGGTACTCGGTGTCGGTGCATTAGATGCGGGGGCCATTTTAGCTGGAATGTGACCTGTGGGTCGCTAGCAGCTCTCTCCTGATAATTTAGTGCCTATCGTTACTGTTAGGGTTGATACAAAGAAACGAAACAACTCTTTATTTGTATACCGAAAACGAACAAAAATAACAATTATGAAGCGAACCGAACGGGTAGAGAGGTATCGGTTTACTCGTGAGGACAACATGTACACCAAACGTAAAAGAATCAATACGCAAGAGGATAAAAACAAAGAAGGCGCGGTACGCAAAAGCCATACGTATACGCTAAACTAAACTACACATTACTCTCCGCAAAAAACCTAAACTAAAAAGTAGTGCGCCAATTTAACTCTTTAAAACTAATTAATTTATAACATCCAGTTGAACTCTCAATCTCATGACAGACTGAATTGTCATCGTCGTGAAGAGATTTGCGAATAAGTGTTAGAGGCTTGCAGATTGCCCGGACACATTGTGGGTTTAGTATGTCAGTCAGGGAGGAGTTTTTCATCCACCCCATTGCTGCTCTGGGAGTGGTAGGATCACACACGGCGACGCGTTTACGGAGCAGCAGACGTCAGTCCGTCATTTGTGAAGCAAGGAGTTGCAAGAAACCGCACGTAGGAGCACACACAATGTGTTGACGCTCCGTCAGTGCGTCATCGTGTGTGACAGCTCTAAGATACAGCGGTTACTAAGGGAAAACGGCTGGCTATTTTTTCAGACATTTTGCCCGATATAGGCGCCATCAATCTTGACCATTTACACCACCACTGTAAAATACAGCGAACCCCAGAAAATAAAGCGATGTGACAGATTTGATTGAATATATTTCTTAATATTCGCCGGCCCGATAGCACAGTCTGTAGTGAACCTGCCTGCTTTGCCAAGGGTTGCAGGTTCGAATCCCGTAAGGGACGAATATTTGTATGATGAATATGATTATTTGTACCCGAGTCATGGATGTTTGTATCTATATAATATGTATTCTATATCGTTGTCTAGTCATCATGATACAAGTCCAGGCTAGATTCTGGTATCTACTTTAAATGTGACTAGATAATTTGTGTGACAATGTCCAAGATATTTACTACGTTTATTATTATTATTTATTAATATCATGAGAATCGGGTCGGTGCCTAAATGTCTATGTGTAAAAATTGTAATTAGTAACGACTTGGGCAACCCTAGTCACTGTACAATACATCAAGCTCTACATTATTGTGTTACCATTTAAGGACTAACCCGCTTTAGGTTCCAATGAAGTTGTAATGCTCTTCGGACATTGATTTACCTACCTTATTAGTTTGATCGATGAATTAGTTATCTTGTTATAGTAGTCTCTCTCTTTCTCTTAAATTCATACCTCAGAGGAAGGATCTCCATAGAGTCCGCATCAATTTACGATTGTAGTTAGTCTCTTCTGTCTTATGAAGTACCTGTAATAAAAGAAGGAGATGGAACTATACATATTTTTTTATGCGGTTGTTTACTTTTTGTTTGTGCTCGTGTGTGAGAAAAGTGACCGTAAACCCTAGACGAAATTCTTTTCGCTTACGCTAGTAGATCCAATATGAGTGTAACCGGGTATGAGATAGCGAATTATATGAAGTGACATCTCGGAGTCAGGTGGTTGTCCCATACAATTTATATGAAGTGACATTTTGGAGTCAGATGGCCGAAGTACAAAAAAGTGGATACGTCGATAAGGACAGCAATAAGTAGCGGTCTCCTTTTTTAACTAGAGCGAATTTGCTATGTGCATCTCTTACTGAGTGATATGACAAGACACGTGCTTCCTTCTAGTGCCTTCTCTTTTTACGTCGTAAACATTAGGCCATAATGTCACTTGGTCCTCTTTTGTCAATTGTCCATATACCACACACTCAAACTCAAACGTCAAAAAGACATTCTTGCAATGGTATCGCTCCCTCTATGCCTTTATATCTATAATATATATGCGTATAATATCTTTGATTCATACACATGAATACTCAGACTTGACTCTGATTGGTTTAATTAAGCACTAGACAGAGACCACCGATCCTGCTTCGGACCTGCTAAGACCCTTTCAGTACTTCAACGAGTTGGTTTCGAGTAAATTTGACCTGGCCGATTCGGAATACGTCACCAATTTGGCGCGTACATGACCTAATCTGATTAGACCATTCCATTTCGGTGTTTCCAATTCTTTCCAGATGACCATCTCCGACTCTTTTTCCATCTTCATCCTCTTTCCAACTACAAAATCATCTAATCATACTATTTCTTAATCTGTCGTTCACAGTCGAACCACACATACTTCTCAATGAACGCATCTCTACACCACCGAATCCTACTTTCGTGCTTCTTCTGTCATACATACCCAAGATTAACTTCTATGTCATACCTGGTAGTCTGTCCCGCGTGCCTGACCACTGGGATGACTTGCTTGAGGCAAACCAGAAAGCGGTAGACGTGATCTACGTACGTCACTCGGGAGCATTGACTTACCAACTACTGGATATAGGGTTCGCGCTCAAGTATCCGAACCAAAAGAGCACCAAAACGTAAAAAGAGAACCAATTACGCGACAGTCTTCGCTTGATCGGCCGACAACGCGCACGCGCGGGCTCGCGGCGCGTTCTATGCCCCGATGGGGGAGTGTGATGGATAAGAATTTCAGCATTTTCAATGTTTTTAGTTGGTTTATATTACTACACGCACTTAGGTTTGTGTAGTTTAGTCTCGGACATTTTTTTCGAGAATTTTGTACTAGAACCGGCGTCCGTAGTATTCTAAGTCAATGCTCGGGAGGCTCTTACAGCATTGAATATCGATAATCATGTCATACAAAAAGAAGGATACCTATTACAGGACGTTCCTAAACTTAAATGCTTTACATACCTTAAGTTAAGGGGGTTAACTTTCACTGGGAAATCATGGAGAAAAAAAACAGCTTTTACATAAACTTGTCATTTTAATGGAACAACCAATTTTTTAATTGCGATTAATGTTGGTCCAATAGTGAACATTTTTAAGTTTGATGGTCTGAAGCAAGCCTTAAAATATGTAACGCATTTAGATTCGATATAATCTGGGACTTTACCTTTTTGTACTATGAAATCATCAAAGAAATAGTACGAATACGTTATGTGTATTCAGAACGTATACCTACTTATGATCTATTGAAAGGCTTCTATACCTTCACGCCAGAAAATATCATCCCTTAATCTTATTCTTACTTTGATGTGGAAAATGAGTAAATCCCTTCTTATCGTGTTTCTATAGGTAAACCGCGAGTGAATCTTCACAAAGTGGTTTTATCTTTTACGAATTCTGTTATTTCTCGTAAATATTAAGTGGAGGTACAACATGCGTTTACGATACTAAGATTATTCCCATCATAGCCGATATTTCGACTATAAAACTGCTTGGTAACAGAAGCAGCGTAGATCTAAGATGTTTTTATATGTAGATGTGTTGCTCGCGCTCCAAAATGGCAACAAAAAAAGCAAAGCAAGGGCAATTGCCCGGCTTTCACATAGTCACACGCAGTCTAGTTTACGGGCTACACGTCACTATATCGCGCCATTTTAAAGTGCAGTGATGTTAGCGTATGACGCGTCTGTTTGTAAAACGTCATTGGCGTAGATATTTTAAAAGGTATAAGTGTGCGTGCTGAACACAGATGCACCCTCGCTCGCCCTTACCCTCCTTAGGCTGCTTTTCCACCAGAGATGTGCGAGGTAGCGAGGCGGTGAGTGAGGAAAAATCGGCCAATGAGAGTGCTTCAATTTCCCAATGATGTGATCGAGCGAGTGCGCTATTGGCGGATTGTTTCCTCGCTCACCGCCTCGCTACCTCGCACATTTCTGGTGGAAGCGCAGCCTAAATCTGATAAAATGGGAAACCGCTACGTTCAGAGAAGGTCGGGTTCTAACTCATGAAATATGCAGCCACTCGAGGTTGAAGAGGCCTGAAAGAGTTAGTAGTCTTCACTTACGAAACTTATTTTTGTTGGTGCTAGTCCAGAATCACATATTAAGTGAAGAATGTTTAAAAATGTTACTAAAATTTATAGGGAATCAGTAAGTAAATAAATCTCTTGCAAAAATATACTGTTAAAGTATACCTATGCCTATTATATGCCACCTTCCTGGATAACGTTATTTTTTTGTTTCAATTATTGGAGTATTCAGTGTCAGACTTACGTATTAATATCTTCGATCAACAATATCCAACTAGATAACGCGTCAGCGCTCAAAACATGTCCCGGCAAATAACGCCTCTCTATTGGAGTGGGGTCTTATTTTGAATTAGTTGCGTTCGAACAAAGCCAACGTAAGCACGTCTCGCAAAGCCGCAGTGTTCCTTTTTTAAATTACTAGGAATTATGGTTGCTTTGAGGTCGAAATTATAATGTATTCGGACTGTTTTCTCGGTTCGTTAACAAAAAATGTTGTATATTCACGAGGACAGAATTTCTCTTTGATTTTGTATGCGACCCGTTATCTAGTTGTATATTGTTGATCGAAGATTAATATACTGCCTTGTAAGATGTCACGTAATCTAGTAATTTATTCTTAATCCTAGGTTAATTAAGTTTTCCGTTCCCTTATTTGTAAATTTAATGTTTTTGCATACATTTTATAATTTTTTTATTGTATACTTAAACGATTCTTTATATAAATATTTATGAAATAAATTTTTGCTTTATACAGAAAGATATAAACATTTATAAATTAGGTAGTTCATGGGTAGTTCATATCGTTTTCATGTCTCCTTCGCAAACATGTTCCCCTGAATGATTCATGACATTTCTAATTAGCTTGTCTGTCGTGACGTCGTTTGTTAATGCTTTCTCTTTTAGCTTCAGTAATTTAAATAGGTACTTCGTATTTTCAAGAATTACCTTGTGATCTAAAGTAGGTTACATAAAATGACGACCACTGTAGCAATATAGATTTTACACCAATATTATAAATCGCATAGCTTGTTTCTCCCTTTTTCATTCAAAGCAGCAGGAGCCCAAAGAAAAAAATACAAGTGGCGTTTTTTTATTCCGAAAACGAATATAATTTATCGCAAGCAAACCCGCGGGCATAGACTAGTCAACTTATAAAATAAACCAAAACGTTACAAAATCTCGTCTGTGGTTTGCTGCAGTATAAAACATCCCAGTTTTATAGCAGTTAGTATAAGAGCCAACATAGTTTTCTGAACCATTAATGTTTTCCTTCGAAACCAAGGTCTTATTTTTGCGGGCTAAATAGCATTAAGGATACTTTATTATGGTTCTTCATTGGACACAGAGCTTGCTTCTGGCGACGATAAACTTCATTCAGATGGTTTTTTTGCTTTCGTCTTGCACCAGTTTCGCCGCGGGAAAATCGTGGGCTAGGAGGGTGTAACGGGGGCCGATAAAATGTCGTTCCTTGGCCAAGGTTCGTATTAATACAAGAGTTCCTAAGTGCGTTCACACACGATGACGCACTGACGGAGCGGCAGATGTCAGTCCATAGAACCACACCCGGTGCGTCAATGCGTCACAAATAACGGACTGACGTTTGCTGCTCCGTCCGTGCGTCATCGTGTGTGAACGCACTAAGCTAGCTTTATCCCATGATTATTAATACGCATGACCATTAGAACATGAGCTTATAAGCCTATGAGGCTACGGGTTCTATGTTAAGAGGCTTATAGCACTGATACCAACATAAAACCGTCTGTTTTCAGTCTATCTGCTTATCAAGGGATGGATGATAGAATATGTTGCATGTCGGTTTAGGTATTAAAATCGAAGTACTAGACTATTTTGATTATGATATTTCGATTGGGACTAGATCTCGTCACGGCGTCCTAGGATATTCATTATTGGTAATGTTGAATGCTTAAACGTTTTAAAAATGTATTCCTCGCAATTCATGTATTAAATGCAAAGGCCAGGTAGGCTTTATACGTAGACCACAATATAAAAATGGACTTAAAGCTACTACTATTCAATCAAACCATCAAAGCATATCTTTTTATCATTGCGACCACATTTTCTTGTCATTTGCGGGCATGAACATTGACGCCTTGTATGATTGCGTGTCCCTTTCTATCTGCTATAAACGCGTAAAAAGGTGTCTGGCAGCATTTTATGGACCTAGTAGATGTAGATACATCGGGGGAACGATTAAGGACGATCACGATTTTCCTTTTTTGCGTAGGAGCCGATTGTACGATGTTTATTATGACTCGCTGCGAATATTAGTATTATAGTCTTACTTACATGCTAGGTACGTTAATCGATGCTCTTTCTAAAAGATACGAGGTTCTTTGAGGTTGTGGTCAAGAAATCTGGGTGGGAACGAAAGCGAATGCAAAAAATTCCAATGCGACAGCTCCTGAACCTACTGGTAGTCAATATATGAAAGCTAAAAAGTTGAATAATAAAAGCCAGTGTCTTCAAAAAAATTCCTTTTTGTTGCTCTCTGGTATATAGGTCCTATGCTGAAACTTTTTTAAGGGGGTGATCAGACCGTCAAACTGAAAAACTTTGTCGATTGCACCAACACCTAAAGACGCGAACACACTTTTTTGGTACACTGATGGCTCAAAAACCGAGTCAGGTACGGGTGCAGGCAGGTGTACTCCAAAGACTACAACGAAAGTATCAGTCTAGGAGAATTTGCAACTGTCTTTCAAACAGCGACGTATGCTATCATAGCCTGTGCACAAGAGAATATATATAGAAAGGTAGCCAACAAGACTATATATATCCTTAGTGACAGCCAAGCAGCTCTCAAAGCCTTGAACTCCTATCATGTAAGTTCCAGGCTAATTCTGAACGGAGTAAAGACCCTTAACAAGCTTGGTCTTCACAATACTGTACGATTAGTCTGGGTCCCGGGACATACTGGAGTCCAGGGTAATGCGAATGCTGACGAGCTGGCGAGAGCCGGGTCAGAACGAAAAATGGTCGGCCCAGAACCAAGCGTGGGAATCCCGGCATGCAGCATAAGAATGGCCATCAGAGATTGGGCTGATAAAACACACAAACTGGAGTGGTCTGGCCTTGCAGGTCTACAACACTCCAAGAAATTTATCAGCAATGTGACAACTCGTGTCTCAAAGTTCATACTGAACAACAGCTGGAGCAAGGCTCGTGCCATCGTCGGAGCCCTCACTGGGCACTACGCCACAGGCGCGATGATGCACAAAATGAAACTCACCCTAGATCCCAGCTGCCGAGCATGCGGAGAGGATGAAGAGACTATGAAACATATTCTTTGTGACTGTGATGTCTTGGCGGCAAAACGCATGTGCCTCCTCGGAGATGGATACCCAAAACCGGGAGATCTTAGGTTTCTTCCCCTCAATGGTATTGCCTCCTTCATTGACCATGTATTTGAAGGGTGAGGAAAGCAAAAAGTATTGGGGCTAACACAAAAGATCCCACTGGGTCGAAGTGTTGCTGGCCTGCCAGCCCCCACAACAAGATAAGATAAGATAAGATAAGATAACACCTAAATAGCGAAAAAATTTGCTGTTCTATAGAAAACTTCAGACCTACTTGAGCCAAATGTATATGGTACAGCTGATTTTTTTTTCGCGATATCGATATGTTTGATGGTCTAACAATCCCCTTAAAAAAGTGTTAGCATATTAAGAAGGACCCTGTATGCATATTTATGCATATTACTCTTTCTCCTCAGCATTACCAAGCTAGTAGGTACATGTGAAATCTACAGTCCAATCGTAAGCTCATTACGTATTTAAATAAAATCGTTTAAAAGCTATAGTCTTGAAGTGATCGTGGTTGCGAAGATTGTTGAACCATGAAATCTGATACAGCCGTGCCATTTGAGCCGTAAACGTCAGGTTTAGTCACATTTTTAGCGCCTGAGACTCGAAATCCAATTACTATGAACAAACAAGTAATACTGCTATTACTTGCAAATGTATGCAGAGAGCGTGAAACTATGTTGTTATTCAGATCAGGGATGGAGTCTGGAGGTTTTTGAAGTGGTCGGTTGGACCCTTTTATTAAAAAATTCGATATGGAAAGATATATTTAGTTTTTTTTTTATAACCGCTTTACCAGTTGTAAGTTTGTAAATGTACAGATTATTTATACATACTTACAATAAAACTGAAAACAGCGTGGATGTAAGATATTTGCAAAAATACGAATTAGGCAGTGATGCCAACTTAGCAACTTTATAGCTAGATCTAGCAATTTTCAGAGGTCTGGCAGCTACAAATTTGTAAATCTTGTAGCTAAACTTTTTAGCTACTTTTTCTAGCAACTATTGGGATTGAGAGTTTTTCAAAGCCAGAGCCATAAAATGAACGAAAATGGAGAGAGAAATAAGGGCAAACCCTGAAAATAGCTAAATATTTGATTTTCTTTTCCTTTGTACTATATTTCACTCTCGTTCTTACTTGTTTTTTTGTTCTGGAAGCAGTCGGAAACACTGTCGGTTTTGTCTTTACATCTGTTTTTACGTCCGATACATACATTTTTCAATCTTAACTGTATAGAATGAGCAAAAACATGGCTATAACATGATAATAACCCATAATATTTTGAGAAATTAAAATAAATTTCAAAGTTTGGCGTTGTTTTAATCGATTTTGATGTTTAGCTACTTCTAGCTACTTTTATAGGAAAGAAAATTGGGCAATCTAGCAACTTTTCGTGAACTACCTAGCTACAGCCCTAACATACCAGTTGGCAACACTGGAATTAGGATCCTTAAGGATATGCAATGGAATGCATCGAGACAATTTATACAATTTTTTCACTTTTTTTTTATTTGTCTTTTTGTTTGTGTCACTTAAACACTACTGAACCGGTTTTCGATGTTCTTCCACATCATTGCATCTGAATTTATTTGTATAAATACCTTATTATAAGCCAATCTTCTTATCGTGTCGACTTCAAATTTTGAACAAAGTCGCTAAATAGTACCTTGCCAGAAGTGGGCAACCGATACTGCACCGTCGCTAGCGGTCATGAGCTCCTCCTGCGTACAGGTGTTAGGGCACGCAGGGCACGATGTGAGATGGGCCATCGTTTGTGGAGCTCCACACAAGCAACTCACATTTTGCGCATCCGAGAATCCCCACCTGAACATGTTGTCCTTACTGCGACCGACCTGGGTTCGAAGTCGGTTTAACGACTTCCAGGTCGCCCAAGGCAAGTAGAAGAAGGCAGGGCAAGGCAAGAAGAAGATAAACCAATGAGTGATCTTTGGCTCATAATATTTCCAAAACAGTTTAATAGTTTAGTTAGTTTATTAGGTACCAACTACACATTCACAAATTTGATTTATACGTTTAAAAAATACATGAGCAATGACCGTCAGGTCTAATGAATACAACACTTATAGGTACACAGCTTTGGTATGCATCAACAATAAGCATATGAAATAAGGTAAAATATTGGGTTCAATTAATTGAACCACAATTTATCAATTGCATGACATAACAATAACACACATAATATTCCAAGACAGTTTTTGCAATTAAAACTTTGAACAATCAAATAGTTATTTGTTATGCTAGGCTGCAAAGTGGTTTTTTGGCGCGAGTACTTGTATTGAAACCTGAGCAAGCGAAGGAATCTAGGATTGAACCAAGAGCGAAGCGAGTGCAGAACTGCAGAAGTTCTGTTTGTTTGTGTGTTTGTTTGTTCGCGCATCACGCAAAAACTACTGAACCGATTTTGATGAATTTTTTTTTGTTTGATAGCTTATGATCTGACTTAAAATCTGGTATATAATTTGTGCGGACGAAGTCGCGGGTAAACACTAGTAAGCTAATAAATCTCATGTTGATTAGAATAAGTGCCTTACAATAAGTACAAAATCATTATGTTTTAAGTGTGTATCGTATTTTAGGTTATAAAATACACATGCCTACTATATTACAAGGTTTGTTTAGTTATAGGTAGTTAAGGCATTCATGTTTTATAATTCCACATACTCTTTGTAATCTATTGTTATTTTTATAATATTTGTGAATTAATAATAGAATCCTGAGCTTATAGCGAAGGTTTCAAAGGTACGAGACGCAGAATAACTTTGCAGCCGAGTTAAACACACAATTTTTCACCTCACAACAGTGAGGAAAAAAGTGAATTGCTAAAGAGAACAACATTTTAAAATGTTTTTTTTTCGTGCTGGCCAGTGACATGAAATAGTTATTAATGCGTTTTCAGTGGACTGGCGGTATAGAAAAATACTGAATAGACAGATTCGAATTTCAAAAACTCTTTCCACGCTAGCGGATAAAATGCACTTTTGCACTCAGATTTCGAATAATAAACAGAATCTTTCCGAGCTTGTGAGGTGAAAACAAAATTAAATATCAAACTATATAGCGTAGGGCCTAACTTGAAACTTACTTGAGCAAGTTTACCTCTCTCGATTTGTAGATCGCTAAGAAAGGATGAAAATTGCATGGAAACTTCGAAGCGGAGCACGGGTTCCAGCAAATGCATAACACTGATGCATATTTTATGATTCCAAATAACACAGAAAATAGAAGCACATTCGTACAAAGGGCACAGGAAGGGTACAGGAAAGTACATTTTAGGTCAAACTCATTTTAATCAAAATTAGGTCACAGATTTTGTTTGACGCTATCACCGCGTCGGAAGGTGTTCCATTTTAGAGAAGATGCGGCCATAAACTCTACAACACACAATTATTTTAAATTCAAACGAAACTAAATAAACAAAGTACAAACACAATATTGAATTGCATAGCATATAATAATCAAGTATAACATTATTGTCATTGTCATTTTGGGAAAGAAACATTTTGTACATTTCGGAATCCGGGACGTTATGAACATAGACGATTACTCGTAAACCCTAAAAAACGTCAGGCTGTTTACCTTATGCCGCATCTAGAGTTTATAACCAATAGCTTAGGGTAAATAACTTACTATCATTCATTACTATTCGGGCCTTGACAAACGCCCCATATTGGGTACTTTCTCTGATACTCGTATATTCTGATGATCATCTTCGTGCCCTATCCCATTTCTTGGGGTCGGCAATATGTCGTCATCCTCTCAACCATATCTTAGAGCTATCACACACGATGGCGTACTGACGGAGTGGCTGACGTCAGCCCGTCATTTGCGAAACAAGGAGTTGTATGAAACCGCACGGAAAAACACACATAGTGCGGATTGACGCAAACACGGACAAATGACGGACTGACGTCAGCTGCTCCGTCAGTGCGTCATCGTGTGTGATCCCACTTATAGCCGTTATTTCAGCGCACTCTCTTTTACATGTCATCTTCCACATAATCCAACCATATCTTCTTCTTATTGTATTGCTATTCATATTGTAACGACACGATTGTGGGTTTATTATGGCACTCTTCTCTCCACATCACATGCCCACCCGCTCAATCGATCGCTTAGTTTTCCGTCACGGGCGATATCTCAAACTTCCTCTAATATCATCATCATCAGCCTATCATCGTCCACTGCTGAACATAGGCCTCTCGGGCCTCTCCCAAGGCGCGCCATAAAACTCTGTCCTTGGCCTTCCTCATCCAGTCGCACCCCGCTACTTTTTTTAGGTCGTCTGTCCAGCGGGCAGCAGGGCGTCCCACACTACGACTACCAGTTCGCGGTCTCCACTCTAGAACTCTGACACCCAATCGGTTATCAGTTCTTCAGCAGATATGACCAGCCCATTGCCACTTCAGCTTGCTAATTTTCTGAGCTATGTCAGCCACTTTAGTTCTGTGACGAATCACTTCATTTCTGATGTGATCCCTCAGAGAAACACCGAGCATAGCTCTCTCCATAGCTCGCTGAGCGACCTTGAATTGATGAACTAGTCCTATCGTCAGGGTCCACGTTTCCGCACCATAGGTCATCACTGGCAGAACGCACTGATTGAACACCTTCGTTCACCTCTAATATACACCTCTAATATACTGATTCCTAATCTTTTCCGTTCTAGTAACACCACAATTTGCATCTCAGCTACATGTAGTCGTTTTTCATCCGTTCCTTTAACGGTCCAACACTCCAACATAGATGACGATTGGTCTTTCGATGGTTTTACAGATTCAGCTATATTATCATGTATTATGATCGTCTCCATGAATCCCTAATGTAGGTAAACACATTGCAATGTTTGTGATATAAAGGCTAGTCTATGCCCATTTGATTGAACTCGTAACTCCAGTAGCGTAGCGTGGGTTTCTGTCGCCCCGGGTACAGACCGATTTTGTCGCCCCCTTATTTTAATAAGAAGACCTACCTACGCAAAAAATTACGAAATATCTTACATTTTTATTAGGGTTATGGTTAGATATCTTTTTTGGTTTATCCATGCAGAAATCGCGAGACGAGCTCGAAATTTCTCCTCATTACGAATCAGTTGGAGCCAGAGCTTCTTACGTAAAAAACGGTGCAAACTAACATAAGTAAAAGCTATGGATCGAGCGAAGCAAGCTCGAAATTTTTAGCACTTGGCTTAGGTCAGAAAATTTTAGGATTATGTGTAGGTACAGTAATTAAAAAGCGAGCTCTACTTTTCTCTGCTCTACGAATTTGTTATAGAAAGATATCAATCAATTGATATTTTTCCCGAATGCGCCACCCCCCATGTAATTTGTGCCGGAGCATTAGCTGGAAATTGCTGGAAAACCGCTCATTCGATATAAAATCTTTTTATAACGAATCCTTTGTCACGATACCCCCTTCACTAACTGCCCAGCTTCGCACTAAAGTATTAGCATAGAAATTGATTAAAATAGCGTCGTGGAGAATATCTTGTTATTGAAATAAAAATGGCACGATGCCGTACATATTTTACGGCGTACGATTGACATTTTACGCCTGGCTGTAAATACATTTTATGTGTTGATGCGATCGTACATCGTATCGGACACGGAATGCGAACATTATTATGAAAATTATTATTTACCTATTTATGGGTCTGGATTTTCTAAAAATAGATGGGAATGCTTCGGAGCACGAACTTTGTGTAAGTTTGCGATGTAAAAGAAGATCGGCGTTGTAAAATAGTAGATTTTGTTATTTAAAACATCTACCTACAGGTATTATGCTCAGGGTGTTTATTTGACAAAGGACTCAAAAAGTTATTTGATTTATGTAGCTATTTGAGTTATTTTCTATTAATTATAAATTTATAATTGAGTGATCAAATTAGGTACCGATTGAACAAAAGGATCATTACGTTTGTTTGCGGCATTTACATAGGTAATTCATAAATTTCAGTAAAATTAATAAAACCTGAATAAAATTCCATAAAACTATTTCATACGCAATTTAAAAAATTACTAGTTGAATGTTCTAAGTTCCCTGTTGAAGTTAGCGCATAACAAAAAACATGGTGTATTATTTGTATGGTAACATTCAATAAGGAAGGAACTACTACAACTACATCGAACGAGCGGTAGTTTCATAAATGCCGGGTAACTGTTACGTTTTGATCCCTATTAAGTCATAAAATTGCATTAACGTCTAACACTACAAGTGCATAAATATTCAAGCGGTAGGTATAACATCGCTTGAATATGTTGTCATTTAATTAAGTTATGTATCTGGCATTAAATAATAAATAAATAAATACAAATAATACAGTAAATACATATTTTATTGCAAAAAATATTTTGGAATGTGTTTTTATGTATTTAGACGGCGTAGGCCGCGTGCATGGTGCAGTTTATGTAGATACATTTCTTTGAACTAAGTATCCATGCATTCGACCGATCCCTAAAAGTGTCGAATGGTTTCAATTTCACGACATACGACAAACGTATGTCGTTAAATTGAAACCATTTCAGCCTGAAAGCGCTACGTGGGAAGAGGCTCTATAATACCACAGCATTGAGACGGCCTACTGCTTGAATATGTTTGCTCTGTTTAGTAGCATCCTGGTAATATAGGCTGGCCTCATTTTCTGAGTAACTGCTTTTATTGACGCATCTAAAGATGTCTTAATAAACAAACTTATTTTAATACTAGTGTTTTCCCGCGACTTCGTCCGCACAAATTATATACCAGATATTAAGTCAGATCATAAGCTATCAAAAAAAAAAAGTCATCAAAATCGGTTCAGTAGTTTTTGCGTGATGCGCGAACAAACAAACAAACTAACAATTTTGTCAATAGATGGCGCTGCACGTTATTTAAATCGCGCTATCGTTTGTTATTTGAGTTTATATGAAGTGAACCGCAACTTTTTTATTCCTCATGATTTTACGGTTTTATAATAGTTAAGTTAATACAAACATACGTAGGAACTCGTACATATACTGACGGCCGCAATCGCCTTTGAGGATGTTCAGAATCATTGCTGCAACTATCAACTATCATTTGACAGGTTCACTTTTTGCATATTGAAGAACTCAGGACAGGATGACTGACGTACTGAATGACTTACTATAACACCTTATTTATCCCTCAGTCGTCTTGTACGACACCCACTGAAGAACATGTTGATGGTCAGATTCTAAGCCGTCTTCCGGCTTATCCGATCTTATCTTATCAAATTCATAATCTATCGTATACTATACAGGGTGTAAGGAAACGTATCGTTAACCTTTAAACCACATACTCTACCCATCAGCATCAAACTGAACAACTTTTACTAAGGGGGCAAATCTATTGGAGCAAAAAAAAAACTTGCTGTTCCATATACTAAACCACAGATTATATAATAACTAAACTGGAGCGCCTACTCGACTCAAACGTATGAGACAGCAGATTATTTTTTAGTTCTGACAGGTTTACTCCAATAGTAAAAGTTTTTCAGTTTGATGGGTAGAGTATGTGGTTCAAAGGTTAATAAATAAATAATAAATAAATAAATAACGCTCACAGGCACATACATTGTAATGATCCCAAACTAAGCACTAAAGGCTTTTATTATGGAAACCATACAACAACGGCACGAACATATAACATCCATGACCGAACCGGGATTCGAACCCAGGACCCTGGTTTGGCAGTCCGGCGTGGTAACCATTATACCAAGCAGTACCGCTACTATACAAAACTGTAAACTTAAATGCGTTACATACATTTCAGACCATCAAATTCACTAACTTTTACTATGCGATTAATATTGAAACCGCGAAATTGAACCTAAAAAGAACTAAATTAAGCATTATATTTGCAAAAAAATGGTCTTGGGAAAGTACTCGTATGCAACCCTAGTTTTTAAACGATTTTATTTAACTTCGAACCGGTCTAACTATCTATTTTTTACCGTTTAGTGCAGTTTTCATTCAAATAAAATCGTTAACTTAAAAAGTTTTTTTACCTATTTTTTTTCTGTTTGATGCGATTTAGTTCACCCTCTAAAGTTTGGTCAACAGCTTGTGGTTGTTTAAATCACGATACAAAATTAATTTGAAATAGTTTCAATGTGATATAGTACATAATGTAAATTTGGGCGCATAGGTTCGGTTTAAAACGTACATAACTGACATAACTGGCGCCAACATTCACTGGCCCACGCGCACGCGCCGCGTCGCCCTTGACTACCCGACTCGCCTATCGCGATTGTGCCTAGACACTAGGGTTGCCAGTCCTACCATATAAGTGCGTTCACACACGATGACGCACTGACGGAGCGGCAGATGTCAGTCCATAGAACCACACCCGGTGCGTCAATGCGTCACCGTGTGTGCTTCTACGTGCGGTATCATACAACTCCTTGACGGACTGACGGACTGACGTCTGCCGCTACGTCAATGCGAAATCGTGTGTGAACGCACTTAGTATACTCATCATCATCACGATCGTTATCGTCCACAGCGAGTTGAAGGCGTTAGTGTGCTCTCAAGTGACGAAGTACTTACCCGATTTATGCTGAAAATGTGAAAATTATCTCCAAATTAACACCCATTCACCTCTCCGACTATATTTAATGGATGTATTCATCAGGGAGATATCCTTGAGTAAAGAAGTTCCAGTTCGTCTAGCGTACCCTAGGCAGACGGCATCAGAATTAGCATCGAACGATTGAATTGATCTAAGTTCTTGCCAAATTACTCGTACATGCAATATAGCTTTTTGTAACTAGAAAGAAATTAGGGTCCTACTACAATAATTATAAATTATTGATAAAATATTATATTAACTAAAAAAGTTGGTAACCCTTTGTGTACCCATGTGTGTTCGAGTTATTGAGAAATAGTTTTGTACTTCACTACATTGCGTGACGCTTCGGCTACTGCTCGGTATTGTCAGAGATTCCTCTCTAGGCCTCGAACTTTGCGTTTTAACAAGTTAACAATTTAATTATATCGACTACTGAATGGGAGCTTCGCCTCAATTCTTGTGGACTACTGGACTAGCCCTATGCTTCTCTGCAGGTGAATACGCGTATCCTGTGAGTCGTCCGCCAGTACAAACCTCGTGTATACAGCTTTAAATGACACCTGTCGGATCGTCACCGAATGTATCAAACCGACACCGGTGCTGATGCTGCATATACTGACTGGAATTGCACCACCAGATGTCCGCAGGGTCGTGGCAGGCTCAATAGAGAGACTCAAACTGAAAGTGGAATCAAGGCACCCGATGGACAAGTATCTCACAGTGCCTTAAGGCTCAATAGCCGTAAGAACTTTTTGAAGTGTGTCGACCCAATTCAAAATGAGGCCCCTCAAGCTAGACGCGGTCTCTGACGAGAAAGCAACACGCTTCCTGGCCCGTTTGTCCCTCTTATGGAAAGCTTCCCTTTAGGTCAGGAGGTGTCCAGGCTGATTTGGAGGTGCTCAAATAGACTCTGAAGTTAGGTCGGCCGGAGTATAGATAACCTGTTCAAGTGGGGTCACATAGACGGGTCAGACCTCAGGTGTGAGTGCGGTGTTGCTCCTCAGACTATGGCCCCATCTTGTATCATGCCCTTCCCGTGTCCGGATACCTGCACGCGAACGTAGCTTATGCACGCTGCCGGTAGTGCCATCCTTGTGGCAAAATAATGGGCTGGCAACCTTTTGAATGACAATTATGCCATCGACTCGATAGATAAAGAACTAGGTAATTAAACAGAAAACCTGAAAATTTGTTCTGGTGAACTCATAGATTAGTATGTATGGTGAACTACCGATCATCGAATACTCTCGATACAATCTTTGGGTACAGTAGTACCAGGTTTATAAGTATTACCGATGTACCTGCGCAACAAATTTTAACGGCGCGCGAAATTATATTGACCAATCAGGATGTGCCATCTAAAATACCTGGCCTGGCCTGGCCTGGTCTGGCCTGTGGTAAATACCTTGCCGCGATTGGCTACTTATTTTCGCGCCCTTTTGCTGCTATCCAACTTTGCAGCCTTTAATTACTAAATATCTTCGGGTTTTGTCGGGGACTCGGCCACATACTCGGTCCTGCTCTGCGCAAACGAATATTGTTAAAAAGAAACAATGCTATCGATAGTATCGGACAATAATAGCGGCTCTACTATAGATATTATCACTATCTACACTTGTGTACATCACGTATAAACAAATTGTTGGTACTTGCAGCAAAGTTTTTGTCTACCCCGAAAGATGATGTATGAATATATGTACATATTATGTATCCTATTTTGATATGATCATCCTCCAATTATTTAGGGTTGCCACTAAACTCTATCTTCGGTCTTCCTCATAATATCCCTCCCCACTACCAGTCTCAGGTCGTCGGTCTGGCACCGCTGGGCGTCCCACACTGCGCCTGCCAAACTGCCAGTCTTCATTGTGGAACTCGGACTCCCCATCAGTTGTCAGTTCCTCGGCAGATATGCTGCCGGTTTAGCTTGAACATTATATTGCTGTTCTTAAACTAAGTGAATGTTGATTCAGGCCTCGTTATTAGATCGGTTGAAACTCGTGACTTATGTAGTGTCGTTTATAGACATTTTCGCAAGTCCTTTATCCTATCTATAACTTACGATCGACATTCAAACAAAAGCATTTAATTAATGAATGACGGCCAATTTAGCGAAGTAATTGGAAACGTATTAATAGGACAGTAATGTATTCTAGGCAATAAATTCCTTCACAATCTGGTCGGTACTAAAGCTGCAACGGCTCCATATATCAACTGCCCACATTTACGACAATACGCCGCATATCTTATGACACTTGAGGCATGCCTTAGCTATTATGAGATGGATTGATACACTGCGCACCAAGAGCATACCTTTAAACAGGGTTCGTAATGAAGTAAAAAGTCTGAAGCACTATTTCACCAAATAAATACCTTGGCAATATAAATTCTGTTCGTAGAAAATCATGACGATCGATTCACGGATAGTCGAATAGCAAAGGTAGAAAGTTATGTCCATGGAGAGATTTCTGTTTTATTTTCGGTATTAAACTATAACCGATTCCTTAATTGACCACTTTGCTTTGAAAAGTTGATCATAGATAAAAAATTGACCAGAATCCTCTTCATACAAGTTATAACTTGCTAGCAAAATATTTTGTCGAGCCGCCGCCCCTTCCTGGCTTAACACTTTGTACCGTCCTCATCTAACAAACATTAACCGTCCTATGCGTCGCGCAGTCGGGTAAAAATATTCCAAACAGCTCAATTTGTTTTCCGCATCAGGAAGGTCCTCGACATAAAATTCCACTAAACTGTGTCACCTAAAATGTTCGCCGGAAACCTTTTGCGTCAGGGCTTAAATCCCTGGCCTCGAACTTACGATATGACCCCCTTCTATTTAGTAGGGGGTCGGTAAATCCCTTTCCATTTAGCTAAGCTCCATGTAATGTAATGTTTTGAGAGTAAACGTAGAGAGTTCAAGAGCACTGTTTATTGCTTGCAGTTCCAGTCCAGTATTTATTCCGATCGTTATTTATGGGTATAGAGCTCAAAGGGTGTGATTCTATTCATGACACTTTTCACTAGGTCTGACAGATTATTTGAAAGTCTGTAAAGCTGCGGGTCGCTTTGGCTCTAATAATTCCGCGGCAAGCGCCAAACATTTCTGTGCCGATGAATTAATATTTACACTTCCAGCAATATACGGACTTTCTTCATATGCTGACGGATTATTAAGGGGACGATTAGTTAGGTTAGATCATCAAACTGAACATCTTCCTCTGTGGGACCAACTTTGAAATTGCGAAAAAATCTCCATACAAAACTGCAATTCTACTCGACCCAAAAGTAATGTAGAACAGATTTTTCCCATCCTAGTTGTTCAGTTTGATGGTTTGATCGTCGCTCATCAACATTAGCATCCCCTAAAAAAACTGCATATCTGTAAAATGTTTAAGCACTATTATTAAATAGGTACCTACTAGGTAGGTAGACCTAAGCTTCAGGAAACTTAAAAAATATTAAGTTGAACCTTGTAGGTACATCTATGAATTCTATATTGCTATTTAGTAATTTTAAAACAAATCTAGACTGGTACTTATTTCCATTGCAACTTGAGATAAGACACCGTAAGTGTAATTCTTACTTCAGATGATTCGTAATGAAAATTTAATAGAGAGACAAAACGTTAACTGATGTCGATGTCGTAAAATTTAATTCAAATTACATCTTTATGTCGAAGTACCTAGTAGTTTGACCTATCGTAACACTTAGGATCTGATCTCGTACCTTATAAGGTAGATTATTGCCAGGCTAAGTACGTACGAGTTCAATACATTAATCAATCGGTGCCTGCACTAAGCCTACGTGATTGAGTCGCATTATACACTGGAGTTTGCGACGGTCCTGGATTTAAATTATAAAGGATGCCACTCCTCCTTACAAGCATTGAAACAAGAATATTGGCAATGGTGTCGTCGATATTTAAATTTTTGGTGTGTCCCTTTCTATCCAATGACGTAGTTACGAAAATGACAGGAGAGGGGCTACAATTTTTGACGTTGGATTAGAAAGGCACAAAGTTAACGTCACAAAAAACGACGCGACGGAAAGCAAAGATCATTACCGACCACCAAGGAGTATTACTCGTATTATGTTTCACCGCTTGTTAGGCAGTCTGTCCTCCACTATTAGTCCAGTCATTTTAGAGTTTTCTTGTAGGGACACCCTAACAATAATTCATCTATCGCTGAAATTTTGCAGCGTGTTAAAGTAAAGTATACAGATTACGGTTGATAAATAATCTAGGAACGGAAAAAATTAAGCCTAGATTATTTGTCAACCGTAATCTGTATACTTTACTTTATCACACTGCAAACTTTCAGCGATAGATGAATTATTGTTAGGGTGTCCCTACAAGAAAACTCTAAAATGACTGTACTAATAGTGGAGGACAGACTGCCTAACAAGCTGTGTGATTGATCGAAATTGAAAAGACCCTGCGTTTGTGCTAAAATCTTGCTAAAATGTATACCTATAAGTACCTACGTATATAATGTAAAGTTAGTACCAATACGTTTCTATAATTTACTTAGCCTAGAAATGTCGTCTTACATATCAAATGAAGAAGTTCGTAGGTAGTAATTTATCCGCCCGGCTCGGGCGCCTGCTCCGACGTCCATGAAATAGCTTCATGTTACCGAGTGGTGAGCAATGCACCATCTTCATCTGCTGCCATCATTTTTTAGCCCACAGCGATATATTATGTAGCGTACTTTTAGGTACCTACTCGTACATCATTCTCAGAACTCATGCAGGCAAAATTAGAAACTGTACCTACGGAACATAATAAAAATATGCAGCATGGTATATTTACTGTTTAGGGTTCCATACCGGAAAGGTTTCTATCGAGCGGGACCCTATCACAACACCTACGTCGTCTGTATATTTTGAACCGTTATAGGTAGACGGTTGAAATTTTCACAGAATATGTGTTATTTTGGCGGATTCTCCAACCCTCCTCTCAAGATTCCCGCCTTACAGTATAACGACACTGAGTCCACGTGATTGTCAAAATATACGCTATCGATGTTAGTGATCACATGCACACAAACTTGCGTCGCTTCAGTGCGCCCAAACATGTGACCACAATTTAATCGTAAGTAATTATCGTTACTGCTTAATTGGTTGTATTGGGGAAAGACAGCCTGTTTTTTAAACTCCAGCAATGTCAGCAAGACAGCAAAACACTCCGTTCATCACCTTGCGTCCGTTTTATAGAACAATACATCCACAAAAAAGTTATAAAAGCCAACACCAATTACTAGCCGAATGCCATAATCATAACTCATGTCATGATCGTACAAAATTCAACATTCTAGATATCTAAAAACAGGTGTAAAAACACGGTCAAGTAAGACGGGCCCATGCATTTGGGTTCCGTATAATGGGAATACACTACACTACATACACCGGGCTCAAGATAGAGCGGCCTGGAGAGCTGTGGTGGCACAAGCGGCCCACGATGGTCACGTCCCTTAGCCATGAGGCTACAATAGAAGAAGATGGGAATTTTACGCACAAAATGTATTACCTACACGCTTCTAATTGATAGATAGCACTTTCACTGTATACGTTAATAGAGGAGGCAGAATCCCTCTATGAAGGGTGAAATCGATATCATTAGCATCCTTTTAAACTAAGAGTCTACCCATCAAACTGAACAACTTTTACAATGGAAGTAAACCAATCGGAGCAAAAAATATTTGCTATCCCATACATTTGAGTCATGTAGGCAGCGGCGGCGGGTGCAGTTTAGTATGGGACAGCTGATTATTTTTTTGCTCCGATTGGTTTGCTCCCATAGTAAATAAATGTTGTTCAGTTTGATGGGTAGACTCTTAGTTTAAAAGGATGCAAATGATATCAATTTCACTCTGTATACGTAAAACGACTATGACGAACTTCGTTACGTCACGTCGTAGCAGGAGTCACGTGACGCTGAACGTGACACGTCACGTCACTCTTGCATCTTCAACTTCAATTAGCTCCAATAGTTGCTACATGTTATATGTTACCAAACGTATCCAGGTGTAATCACTGTTCCACAAATATTCGGATTTCGGGGGGATAAATCCCATCTACCCCCCTGGATACGTGATTGTGGTAATTTTGTTTCTCTTTATAGTGAATATGGCTTGTTTAAGTACAGCGTATGAATAAAATTGCAACCTCATACGCATGTCAAAGATTAATCTAGTGGCGAAGTAACTTCTAAAACGGAGTGACAACAAATCGTTATTAAAAAAATCTTATTAGCAAATTTAGGTAATCTAACTTATAAGAAGTTAGATTAAACCAAATCCAATAAGCGAAGTAAGCAAAATAAATGAGATGTTAAATACTTTGCATACAATTATACGCAGAAAAAGTTTTAAATTGTTTTAAATACGATTCGGTAAAGCCAAAGGAAATTATGAGTACGAGAGTAGGTACCTGTGTAATTTTCAAATAGCCATGTTACTTTGTAGGTTATAAAACAGTTCCGTGACTAACTGACTGTCAGACAACGCACAGCCTATAATAATAATAATAATAACCCCGTGGGGGCAGCTTGTGGCGAGCTGACGGTGAGTGGCGACACCGCGAACCCCTATCCAGGGGGACCATACAGACATGCGCTCACACACACACATACAGACAGTAACACACCCCCCTACCTCTGGCTTGCCTTCATTGGCCGTCCAGAGTGGAATCGCAAGAGCAAAGAACCTATGCTCCAGGTTGGAAGTGTATTGCACGTAATGGCGTAATAACGGGGAAACCCGCTCACGGGGGTAAACCCCGCGATGGTGAAACCGGTGCCGCACCTCTCGACAACCTTTAGCCGCTCAGTGGGATGTTGCCCCATTGTCGCACTTTGTGCGTGCGGCCGTTTTATGGGGCCCACTCGACGAGTTGGCGAGTCACCGCCTGCCCTATTTACAATTTTGAGACTAGTTGTCATGGCAGGCGTCCGTTAGTCTCCTCCCATAGCCCAGTATCCATCCATCCAACTTTCACCTCTATAGCCCAAGACCTTATTTTTCCATCACGGCCATAGCGCCGGACTCCAATAGTCTTTGCACCTGGCGGGGACCATCCCCGTGTGTATCATGTTGTGCGCTCGGAGATGGTATCCGCCATGTGTATCCCTTACATTTAGATTAACTTGTCTTTTGAACGGGCCTCTACATGTTGGCTTCGGCTCCATGCACGCCTTCCAAAGGTCCGGGACTTAATTGCCCGTGATTACGGATCGTAAGACACATAATAATAAAGCCATTTATTTCCCTTCACCTAATACATTTTGTTTCTGTTTGTGTTTATATAAAACTAAACTAAATCTAATCTTCTTGGATGGGAACCCCTATTTGGGTATAGGCCTCCTCCAGATTGCTCCAATCTTCTCTGTCTTTAGCCCTTTTCATCCACTCTTTTCCTGCCGTAGATATGATGTCATCGCTCCATCTTTTTATAGGTCGTCCTCTTCGTCTCTTTCCACTGGGACCTTTCCATCTCGTCACTGTTATTGTCCATCGCCTATCTTGGTATCGTGCTGTGTGGCCGGCCCATCGCCATTTCAATTTACGCACAGCCTAAGCCGCTGAAAATTCAAAACATGAAAAATATTCCGATTCTTATAAATCATCATCAATTCTTATAAAATTACTTAAGTACAATGTATTCTTCAAAACCATATTTTTATAGCTCTTTCTGCGATCAAATTATACAGGGTCCTTATCTTAATATGCTGACACTTTTTAAGGGGATAATCAGACCGTCAAACTGAAAAACTTTCTCTATGGCACCAACATCAGCATATGGCAACATCGAAATCGCGAAAAAAAATCTGCTCTTCCATACAAATCTGCAAACCTACTCGAGCCAAATGTATCGGACACCTGATGTTTTTTGGCGATTTCGATGTTGGTTCCAAAGAAAAATTTGTTCAGTTTGACGGTCAGATCCCCTTAAAAAGGTGTCAGCATATTAAGAAGGACCTGTATATGGAATACACATAGATTCACAGATTAGTCTCTCGGACCCATTGGGTACGTAACCCTAAAAAGTGTCATAGCAAGACTCGTTTCCAATAAACTTGGGTACCTAGACACTCCTCAGTGATTGTCCTTTAATGATACCTGTACTGTATTGAAGCACTTAAATGGCCGGAGACATGACTCTGAGCCACGAATGACAATCTCGTTTGATTTATAGATCCATTGTGAGGACAGTCGCGTTTAATTGCAAAATAAGGTCAACAAGTCTTCGGAGAGTCGCTATGAAACCCATAATTATACTCGTATATCGGTTTCATGGCGCTTGTGTTACATTGACAGCGGTAACTATGATAGATGCGAGATACTATTATTAGAAGATATATGATTGGGGTGATACATTCAATTGAAAATTTATTTAAAAAAATAACAATTTTTCCTTTCAGTCCTCGCTGATGCTGGGACAGAACCTAATTGTCTATCTTTCTTGTGTGATTCCGACACTTCTCGCAGTAAGCTTACCCTCAATTTTTAGAGTTCCGTAGTTAAACAAGGAACCCTTATCATGGATGGAAGAAGTTGGGTGAGCGCGACACGTTATCATTTCGTGCGCTCCTGGCCTCATTGAGACACAACTTTTAGGAGCACACAAAATGACTACGTGACGCCCTCGCCCAATGTCTCCCATAGATTGTCCACTAGCGCGATTGCGTCGAAGCTTTCTCTCTGCTTAGCTATTTACTCATGTGACCGTAGTGTGCCGTAGCCTCCGTCGACCCTCATGGGACAATAGCGTGAGCATATGTAATAACATAAATAAATATGACAGTGTTTAGATTTTTTTAAAGCTAATTATAGCTTTCCTTGCAGTATGGTCAAAGCCTAAAGCTTACAAATTCGAAAGGAAATTTAATAACGAATTAATTATGCAACAGGCTTCTGACAGCTTTATAAATAAGTAAAGTATCCGTTATAACAGGATTTCTTTTTGTGAGGAATTGCTCTACATAAATAATGGCTGTATAATAAAATAACATTTAAATTTCTCTCACATAACATTAGGAATAAATAAATATTTCGGACAGAAGTCCCAGTCGAGGTAAAACAAGATTGTTTTTTTAGGTACTTAATTTAATAATTTTTTTAAACTATTCATTAGTCCAATCATTTTAGGGTTTGACCCTAACAACAATTCATCTATCGCTGAAACATTGCAGTGTGATAAAGTAAAGTATACAGATTACGGTTGACAAATAATCTAGGTTTAATTTTTTCTGGTCCTAGATTACTTGTCTACCGTAATCTGTATACTTTACTTTATCACACTGCAAAGTTTCAGCGATAGATGAATTATTGTTAGGGTGTCCATACAAGGAAACTCTAAAATGACTGGACTACATTGGAAATAGGTCTAACCAGAACCACCATACAGTAGTAATGGTCAAAAGAGATTATCTAAGCAAAGTGTAACCCTAGTGATCTGGAGTTAGAGCACAATTTCCAGTACTTCTACCCAAACATCAAGCAAACCAGTGGTGGATTATTTACGGACATGTACAGGGTCCTTCTTAATATGCTGGAACTTTTTTAAGGGATGATCAGACCATCAAACTGAACAACTTTCTGTATGGCACCAATATCGAGATCGCAAAATCGCGAAATTAAAATCAGCTGTCCCATACATGGCTCAAGTAGGTTTGCAGTTTTGTATGGGACAGACAGCAGATTTTTTTTTCGCGATTTCGATGTTTGTCCCATAGGGAAAGTTGTTCGGTTTGATGGTCTGATCATCCCCTTATAAAGCGTCAGCATATTAAGAAGGACCCTCTATAAATAATCCACCATAATGCGCCCAACGCCCATAGCCAACATCGCGAGCGACAACTTAGCACATATAAATAGTTATTTGTTATGCTAGGCTGCAAAATTGTTTTTTGGCGCGAGTACTTGTATTGAAACCTGAGCAAGCGAAGGATTCTAGAATTGAACCACGAGCGAAGGGAGTGGTTCAAATAATAGAATCCTGAGCTTATAGCGAAGGTTTCAAAGGTACGAGACGCAGAATAACTTTGTAGCCGAGCGAAACACACAACTTTTCACCTCACAACAGCGAGGAAAAATTTGAATTGCTAATAAAGAGAACAACATTTTAAAAAGTTTTTTTTTCGTGCTGGCCTGTGACATGAAATAGTTATTAATGCATTTTCAGTGGATTGGCAGTATAGAAAAATATTAGAATTAGACAGATTAGACAGATTAGAATTTCAAAAACTCTTTCCACGCTAGCGGATAAAATGCACCTTTGCACTCAGATTTCGAATGATAAACAGAATCTTTCCAAGCTTGTGAGGTGAAAAATATATATTTAATCAATAGTGATAATGGTAACTCCCGCGCCACAGGATCACCACGATGTCAAGCGGCAGTTGCTCCGGGCCGGGGATGTGCGGCGGGGCCCGCAGAAGGCCCCCTCCGCCCCCCGAGCCCGCCATGTCGCTCACCGCGGACCTGAGCGAGCTGAGCCTGGACCAGGGATACCACACGCTGGCCGACTGCGGCCCGCCCAGGAGGCGCAGGGAGAACACGCTCAGCGATGCTGTATGGCTGAAGATATTGTCTCATCTTGAGGTAACTTTTGAAACCCACACGTTGCTTGCTTTTGCCCGTGATTTAGTCCGCTTCTAGAGATTGAGCAATTTTGAAGAGAATTATTGATTGAGAAATGAGATTTGATCGAGATAAAAAAGTATCGCAGTTTTTAAGTTGTTCTACTTATAGGCTTTTCGTGGAAACCTACGATTAACCGAATCTCGAACAAACAGACAGATATATAGAAAAATATAAAGAAACAAACTATTCGGTTTCGGAGACGTTCAGAATTCTAGAATATCGTCTATTTTTAATGTTTTACAAAAGTACAGATACTTTGTTATTTCTCTACTTTGATTTTGGTCAATAAATTTATTGGCCATCGTGGTGGAGTATAATCCGCTCCCTCACTTATTAGTAAGTGGAGATATCTATCCTGATATAGATTAGTTTATATTAGTCTTTAAATATAGACTTCAAAACTTTACAGACTTCAATAAGTGTTTTGTTTACTGTCTCAACATTAAAACTTTATGTAACTTCAAGCACCGTCCCTCTTTTCCTAACATATTTGCTAACCGACTGAAACTTTTCATACTTTCCAACTTTTTGTACAGAATATACTTTTTGTTTCTATCTGGCTTAAAATAGACTTAATAGACCATTTCATAATGCTTACAAAAGGATTATTTTAGACTGTTTTCGTGGACAAAAGGGATATAAGCATACATTCACAACTATATTCCCTGGGGCAGTCAAAGACATTCTAAACAGACCATATTAAGAGAATCCACAATCACTAGCAACACCCAAAGTCTGTCCAGTGTACCACACGAGGTAGAGAGCCTTCTTCCACTGTAACTTTTAAATGGTCAGTTTGCGCCTCGACATTGAACCATGTAAGTTTTCTAACGGCTTCAGATTTTTGGTTTGCATACGCCACATCTATCGTATATCTCTTAATTGATTTCCAGGTGTCGGACCTCTGTAGAATGTCGCGAGTGTGTCGACGGTGGGCGAGGCTGATCACCAGACTGACGGCCAGGCCGGACGTGTGGAGAAGAGTTCGTGCGGCCGGGCCCCTCGAGATAGCGGCCCGATGCGCCGGCGCACGGGCCGGGCCCTGCGTCAGCGCCGTCAGGGAGTGGCGCGCTAAGAACTGCGTGGTAAGATATTATTACATCATCTTTATCGTCCAACAAGCACCAGAACGAGCAAGGTTGCACGAAGGTGGATGGAACCGATCGCTTCTCGAAGAACTTTACTATCGAAGCGCAAGACAGCGACGCATGGAGAGAGCCGAGTGAGGAACGGCTAATATAATAGTAATCGTTGTCATCATTATAAGTATGGCCTTTATAAGTGGGATCACATACGATGACGCATTGACGGAGTGGCAGACGTCAGTCCGTAGAAGCATACGCGGTGCGTCAATCCGTCACCGTGTGTGCTTCTACGTGCAGTTTCATACAACTCCTTGCTTCACAAATAACGGATTGTCGTTTGCTGCTCCATCAGTGCGTCATCTTGTGTGAACGCACTAAGTCCCAATAACGGGCATCTCACAGGCCTCCTCTACGTAATAAGCTTAAGAGGAATACGCGCACTATGTACATTGGTGGAGGCAAGTTCGTGGCCATATTGCTGACAGACTATTTGTAAGTTGCCTCAAGTGGCATTGGTTGCAATAAAGTTTCTAATCATCTAGAAAGGAAATACTATCGTGAATTTACATTCCTTTGTACGATTTCGGTATGTTAGTGTGAGCATCGTTGCGTACTGTACGCTAATCCGTCCACTAATCTTGCAGGTGACAGTAGCAGGTGCCCAACTCCTGGCCGCTTCGTTCAGGAACCTGACGCACTTGGCGGTGACGGGCTCCTGCAGTATGGATGCCCGAGCCCTGGCGCCTCTCATCACAGACCTTGTCGATTTGAGGCACATCGATCTCACCGGTAAATATGGATCTATTGATGGATGTTTGTGTGTGGGATCAGTGGCGGATACAAAAAAACTATATCTAGAGCTTGATTTTATCGTAATAAAAACACAAGTCACATGCAAAGTTTAATAATATAAGAAATAGCGTGATAGAAAACTCGCAATTAGAGAGAGCTCGAAGGAGAATGTTGGCTTTGGCCGTTGTTCTATCCCGTGCGCATACATGGTCAGGGGTGGAGCGTGCGGCAACAGGGGCGGCCCCACAAGGGGGGGCCGCTGAAGACTATGCTGAGGACCTTAACGGACATGCCCAAGTGCCACTGCGACCATAGCTAGTCTTTTGTGAACGCCTTTTTACAGTTCCATACTGATCGCCACTGCAGTCAAGAACTGCAGTAGATTTCTAAAAGGGAGGGTTTGTATTTCATCTTATGCTAATAATACCTGTCTACCTAGATATTATGTACTTTGTTTGTACATCAATGCGCCACATTCGCAGACAAGATGCAAGAGAGTTTCCATCTCCTTGCTGATGTTTATTCAATTTGCAGAATAGCATACATCCAATTAGGTAATCATTCAATACGCCTTTAGGTAGTTCAATTAAACCGTGTTATTACAAGCCTACTCGTATTTGGGTATCAAAGTAATTTCCATGAACACAATCGCTATTAATAAGCACCAGTGAACAAAATACCGGGCAAAGGCATTCATAAAGTTGTAAACTTTTGCGACAGGCCTGGGCATAGCTGGTCCACATTCCTAATCTACATTCATAGACTAAAAACTGAGTTACATTCATAGTAGCTGTGTGCACTCGTATTTAACTGTCGGTTCGGCTTCGGTTTCATTAGACTTGGCTGTTTCGAATAGATGTGACAGTACCCACTAGAGACTATGTATAACCTAATAGAGCTTACTGACTTAGGAATAAGGTTTATTTTGTTGCATTACGTTAAATACCTATTATTTACACAAGTGAATCTTGTTCAAACTGCACTTTATACTGGTAGTTCCGTTTTTAGCTTGAAAATTGGCGCCGGTAAATTGTCGTCGTATAAACCTGCCTTTACAAATATAATACCTCGTCGGTTTAACATTTGACCCGTCCCTCATTCAGCAAGTCCCCTTCTCTCTTTTGCACTACATCCTCTTTCAGACTGCAATATTCTAAGCATTAATTTCAAAGTAAGTCGACGATAAAATCTTCATATTGAACGAATGTCCACTGCCTTAATTCTGTTTTCGTTAAATGGTAAAAAGTCATTTTAATATTTGGCTTGCTGATTGACCAGGATGCCCCGGCCGGATGTTCTTGGGTTCCACAACGACACTCGGGTAGGCTCTTATAAAACTGTAACATAAGTGTGTATGTACATCGAAGATATAAAAAAAAATTGGGGTACGGTGTTTATGCTGCGTTCACATGCACGCCGTGCAGCCCGGCAAGCTTAAGCCGACTCGTCTGTAAAGTGATTGTTATTATTTAACTTTATAGATGCCTCAATGTACAGCGAATTTCCTAATATATGCATGCCGGGCTGCACGGCGTGCGTGTGAACGCAGTATTAGGTGTCCCTGATTCCAAATCACCAATTTTTTAATTTTTTGTCTGTCTACACTTCTGTTTGTTTGTTCGCGCATCACGTGAAAACTAGGGGAACGATTTCGATTAAACTTTTTTTGAATGAAAGCATACGATAAGACTTAAAATCTGGTATATCATTTATCTCGCAACGATGACGGAAACCCGTGCAGACGAAGTCGCGGGTTAATGCTCGTCATTTAGAACGTATGATTACATAAATTTAGTAGGACACTATAGTGTTATACTTAATATGTGTTGCTATTTAAGCCGTGTTAATTTATATATCTGGTATCCATAAAGAGGTAAAATGTGTTTGTTTCTATGTAGGGGGTAATATCTGGAACTGGACCGATTGTTAAAATCCTTTCACTAATAGAAAGCTACACTATTTCTAAGTAACACAGGCTATATTTTATTTTGAGACGCGAACAAAGTCGCGGGCGTCAGCTAGTCATTTATAAAAATAAAGCCGCTTATGAACATTGTAGATAAAAAGAAATATGCGAAGGCAGTAATTACGATTCACTTGCAGATGCAGTTCTCGTTTGTGTGCGATTATTTCAATTAAGTAAATTAATTAAACATGTTTTTATAAACAACGTATCAGGTCTAACAAGGGTTATACTATGTCTATCAAAGCATACCTACTAGCTTTATTACACTTCTTAGCTATTATATTCTTCTCTGCACAGAAGTCATATTGTCAATTCAAAAATAATTTACAAACACTCAGTTGCAGAAACGCTCATTAAATTTAATCCTCCATTAAATCTCTTGCTGCTTCTTTTTGTCTTGTTAACGTAGTAAAAGCTAGTAAGATTTTTAATGGAGGATTAACTTTATTGAGCGTTTCTGCCACTGAGAGAAAATTAATCAACTAATTTAGTAATACTCCTTCGGTAGAGCATTATAGATTGTATGAGAATGACCAGGTTTGCCCAACAGTTACATTTTCCGGGGTGATGGCGAAAACGACGCATCTAAAAATGTTTCTTATTCCAGGTTGCCCAAACGTCGACTGGCCGGAATGGGCCTGGCTGGAGAGCAGGCTGGCGACCAGGAGACCCCCGGTGGAGTACATAGAGCTGACAGACTGCGGCAACGTGTCGGACGCCGGACTCTGTGCCCTGCTGCACACCTGCCCCTCCCTGCAGTATCTGTACCTACGACGCTGTGTCCTCGTCACAGGTTTGTTTTATATACAGGGTCCTTCTTAATATGCTGACAATTTTTAAGGGGATGATCAAACCGTCAAACTGAACAACTTTCTCTATGGGACCAACATCGAAATCGCGAAAAAAAATCAGCTGTTCCATACAGAACTGCAAGCCTACTCTATGTATGGGTCAGCTGATGTTTTTTCACGATTTCGATGTTGGTCCCAAAAATGTGGTTGTTATCCAAAAACACATTAAATATAGAACAGTAAACAAATTACAAATAAAAATACCCTCCAAAGCGCCAACCCGAATTTACTTTATCTAATAACATATTTTGCCCATTTTTTGTATAAATCGGTAAGTACCTACCTATGAAAGAAATACCTACTTACTCAATGAAAGAGAATGGAATCATTTTTATCTAAAACAATGTCACGAACAAGCCGTAATTTCCTCTAAGCTGAAAAACATTTTAAATAAAATATGAGCGAAGTACAAATTTTCTTTGATCTAAAGTAAAATCTACAATAGACTGTCTACATCGTGCTCTTTGAGCGAATGTTTCAAACATCAAATTTATATAAAAGTACCTACTTAATCTAAAAAGTTATTTGATGTTATTTGAAGATTTTAAAATTAAATATTTACTTATTATAATTTCAATCTTACCTTCTTAGGGTTGAATTTTTTCGTTGCTCAATCCTTTTCGGTCGCTCAGGAACGTCATATGCTTGGGCGAGAAAGATAGTGGGAATGCGATCGCATGCGGCTGCACCGGTAGTGCTGCGACCTTTCTCGCTCTAGCCAATGAAGTTCCTGAGCAACAAAAAAGGATAGAGCGTGAATAAATTCGATTCGGTGCTGCCAGATAAGGCTCAAATGCTCGAGCAGTTTTGATTGATAAATTGATAATGAACTCAATCACAATGAGCGTTTTTCTTTTCTTTTTTAAATGTAGTACCTAAAAAACTCGACAGATGGCATGTTTATCGCCCCAGAGAGCCGTTCGCGAGATCCTGTCAAAATCTTGTCAAGAATCGCGCCCATACAGCCATGTCAGCCGTAAAAGTTTCGAAGTTTCGATTAAAATGATTATAAATAATGAAATATGTCATTAAAAGATGCGTTGGCATCTTCTTGGTCATCTTTTCACTCTTTATTATTTTAAAGAAACACTCTTTGAAATGTTGACATTTCTTCGCACAGACCGTAGCGCCATCTTTCGATCCCCAAGAAAACAAAAAGAAAAACGCTCATTGAAATAGAGTTGAAAATAGCGTGCAAGAGATAAATCCCTGTGGCGTGTGTTCGCGTCATGCTATTTTCAACTCATTTCAATTGTGGTGGTCCAGTGGCGAGTAACCTTGCCTTCCGTGCAGGAGGTGATGGTTCGATCCTCGTCCATGAGTTTTACGGAATTTATATACGGTTTGTAACACCACTGTCTTTTCGGTGAAGAAAAACATCGTGAGGAAACCGGCATGCTTCAATTTCGAGGCATGTATTGTTCCCACAATAAGTGGCGACGGGGTCACACTGGACAGAGTTTCGGTAACTACTACTGGTGAAAAGTGGATGTTCTGAGGTTTCAGAATATCTCTGACTATTAGGGAAATCTTAAATATTGTGATGAGAGCGCCACTTAACGGTAAAAGGAGCCTTAATGTGTAATGAGAGACATTAGATAACGTAGGTACGTGACTTGTTCCCCTTCCTCTTCGAATAGTAGTTCGCCAGAGGAGGGAATTGCGGGGAAATACAGTTTCTAAGCTAATTGAGTTCGCGCGCTGGGCACACAATTTGTACGTCAAGCTAGTCGCCGTGTACCGCACACGGCGAAATTCAGTAATTTGCTGCAAATGGTGTATTACTTACGTTGTAAGAATGAAAAATTTGAAAAAAATACCAAATGCAAATATTTTCAAAATTGCTTCGTTAGTGTTAGATATGAGGATATTAGGTATCATTTGAGGTATATTTTACAAAAAATGATTCAACGGTATCGTATCTATAGGAGCCCAAACTTGGTATGTTTTGAAAATTATTTTCATTTTAATTTTAAACACTTGACTGAAATGTAATGATGTGATATATTTTTAGAATCGGCTCAGAAAGCCCTTTCATTTGATACCACACACGATAGGTTTTAGAACAAAATTTCTTTTCCCATACAAAAAAAAGATAACGTCATAACTTCTCTCCTTCTTAATTTTTTTTGGTGCTACAGGACAAATTGATTTATTTGGCCTAAAGATCAATCGCTCCGATTTTCATGCTTTTAACACCATTTGCAGGATTTTTTTGACTACCGCTATAACTAGTCGCCTTCTGGCGCCAATAGATGGTGATCATAGCATAGCTGACTGTGCTATCATAGCAACCTGCAATATGCTAAATATCCGAGTAATTTTACGGTTTGAGCGGGACTAATTAAGAATTTATATTTTTTTCGGTGTATCATTTAAGAGCCAATTCGGGCCTAAAAAAAAATCACGTCAGCAACAGCCCCAAATTTAAAATTTCGCATTTATCTCGTTCTAAAAATACCTAAAGGTTAAATTTATTTCACAATTTTTATGCTTTGCCATTATTCACCCTTCAATCAAACACGGAGTACAAATTTTTGTCTACTTAGAAAGCTTTGAAAAATACATTTGTATTTTCTAATGAGTAATCATTTTTTTTAATTTCAGTGGTTATTTTATCAGTGGCTATTTTATTGTTCAAAAGTCATTTATATTGTTGAATATAATTATAATGAGTGCATTGGTATTAAAATTATTAAGTTTATAGCCTTCTGGGAGGTACAATTTGGATTTCTATGTTGCGTAGTAAATTTCGTAAAATATGTTTTCATGTAAGTAGTCTTTGTCACTAAATGGTACTGGTAACAGTTTAACAGTACCATTTACAATTACTCCCTACTCCTCCTAACGAAACTCTGGGCTTTCGCGTACTTTCCCATACTTCCCCTCTGCCAAAGTCCAACCTAGTCCTAGTTTTACTGTTATTGTCATAGCAACAGTTCCTCCCCATGGAGGAATCCGTCCCCTTCCCATGGAGAAATAAACAATACTTAAGTACTCCTTTCCGGGCGTGTTTTGTGTTACGTCTTTCTCTATGTCCGAGGCTAACAAAAATGACAATGATTACAGACGCTGGCGTGCGGTGGATACCGTCCTACTGCGCCCTGAAGGAGCTCAGCGTGTCAGACTGCACCGGGGTCACAGACTTCGGCCTCTATGAGCTGGCGAAGCTCGGCCCGGCGCTGCGCTACCTATCCGTCGCCAAGTGTACACAGGTCAGTTATTATAACACCTAAAATACGGGATTTTCCGAAAGCCATTAAAAAAGAAAAAGTTGTTCCTAATGGCTCGATAGATGGTGTTGACCAGACAGGGGTGAGCGACCTTGTGGATAGTAAAATACAAATAAAATAGTAAGAATTTGTGTTTTTAAGTAAACAGCAAAATGTGTACATAATAATATATTTCGTCAACGAATGCGTCTGAGTCAGTGACATTCATTTTCATCGATATGTGGAATGGAGCTTAGGTCCCATAATTTTTTAATTTCTTGTTTTTGTTTAATACCTATATGTAAATGTTTAGTTCATAAAGTAATAGTAATAAATGTACGTACTGCTTGTACGTGCTTTGAAAACTTGCATATCGGTACCGAATGTAGAACTGTGGAGGCGGGCGCTGGTTCTTGTCGCAGGTACCAACACACCGATACCTTAAAATCCCTATAAAATATTGTATAATTAGTTAAATACCTATGGATGGTTTTTGGTACGCAAATAAATTTTTTTGTATTCATTGTATTTTTTTTTTTTTACTTTTTAGCCTAACATTTTCGTCTTCGGACCCCTCTCTGGTCAACGCTATCTATCGTCAGTATATATGTTGAACTACTTTTGACTTGAGTCTAGCTGTCAGAAAACTCGTCATTATAAATATCGTATGGGCAAGCCCTGGCGTCAGAGTTTTTTCAAATCGCCTAACGGCATCTGACGCGGTTTTTATATAACGACTACTACCGCCAGAGATAGAATAGAATAGAATATAATTTTCTTTATGGATAGTAGCCGGGACCAACGGCTTAACGTGCCATCCGAAGCACGGAATCATCTTTCTTTTCAGACGATCAGGTGATTCAGCCTGCACTGTCCTAACCATAGAGAAATTACACGCTCCCCTTGGTAGAGATGGTGTAACAAAGTGTGCACAGTAACCACCAACTGAGCACTAGTTTGTACGGCGACCATAGAGAAATTACACGCTCCCCTAAGCTTTTTGTCTCCCCTCACCCGTCCCTCACCCCCTTTGTCGGCGACATAATTTTCTATAGAAACAAGCCGATATGCCATCTCCTCTTACTCCATGGTCCTAACCAACGGGGAAAAACGCACAAAGTGACATCTGACATATCACTAGATGTCCCCCGTGCGAATCGAACCCACGACTTCCGTGTCAAGAGCCCAATGCTCTTAACGGAGGCAGGTAAGAACTAAGCTCAAAAAGATGAGCCTTGTGTCTGATGAAACGACGACCGATACGATCAGCATAGGTAGCATGCCACCGTGATATAGCGCTATCACACATTCGCTCTCTTTCTATATGCGCGCGAACGAACGAGATAAAAGACGTGATACAGCTGTATCACGTGTAGCATGCTACGTGTGCAGAGGTGGGTTCAGATCTAGTAGCTCGCTATTAACTGGCAGCCACACGGTTTGGGCGTCAAAGATGTGCAAAAGAAGACGCCTAAAGGAATTAGTCGCCAGAAACAGTACAGGCTAGTACGGCACCATCATACAAGCGCTCTATTCAACAGACGAGCGGACGTATACGACCCGCTAAAGTAACTACTTCGGGTTGCAAAACGTGAATTAAAAAAAGTGAAAATAGGTAGGGGAGACTGGGGCTTGTTGTAACGGGGGTAAGAAGTAACAGTCAATTTACAACGCGAATTATTAACATATTTGATTCATGTGTAGGGTGAAAGTTCATCTTATAACATGAGGCATTGTTGAAGTATTGATAGTTCCCCGTAGGACAGCGCAATGAGAGGTGGTGAACCCATGGTCGATTTCGGGCAGGTATTATAAAAAAAAAGACACAAGTAAATTTTGATTTTCATGTTCTAGGTTTAATAAATATTTGATTGTTTTTAACCTAATAGAATAAGAATATATCTTGCTTTTAATTTATGCTTTCGTTTTCTTCCATAGGTTAGTAGTTTTTGAGAAATTTTGACATTATGAAAATATGAGTCAGCGGGGTACATAGTAACAAATTTTCGGGGCAAGTTGTAACATAACAATATGAGTCCTAGCTACCTCAATAATCATCTAAATTCGACAGAAACAAACGAAATCATAAATAATTTGGCATTACATCTTAAAAACCCTAAATTTCTCAAAATAACCCCCAAAAGAGTCTTAAACAATTAATAAGTACACAATTGAAGCTACTGTTCTCCTCCTGGTCCTTCAAACGCCCAAATAAAGCCAACACCGAATGTACCTGCCTTCTAAATCCAAGGATAATCATTCAAAAGAACTTTTCATCCTCTGTGATAAGAAAAACGCGGTCTTGTGTTAACTTTTAACCGGAAAATGATATGTTTTAGAGAAAATCCATAAAAAAAGAGAAAAGAAAGTAAAAAAGAAGACAAGTGTAGCAATAAAGCAAAAGCTAAATCAAAATTTGGTTTACATCTATTCACAATAATTATGATTGAGCTATTTTGTACAGGTATGTTACAAGGAGAAATGCTGTTGTTTATAATTATAAGTATACTTATAGACACGCGGATTAAAATGTTTAAATCTTTTTACTATTAAAAATGTTCGTTAATACTGTTTAGTTAATAAATATAAACGTATATTTTATTGAAATTTAATGGCGGATTCTCATTGTTACAACCTGCCCCGAGCTTGTTACAACTTACCCCAAAGAAGGGGCAAATTGTAACACCTCCCATTTTTTGTTAAATGGTCTCTCACGGAGGATAGGAAGGGATTTTAAAAGGTTTACTATCTGAATATAGTGCTCAAATAGTTACTCAACATACACACTAATTCAAAATTTTGAAAATATTTATGGATTGGAAAATACAAGCATTTTCCCAAAAATTGTTACAACAAGCCCCAGTCTCCCCTACTTTAAACCAGGGTTTCCCAACCTTTTTTGCGCCGTGCCCCCCTGTTATAGTAAGAAATATTTTCATGCCCCCCTATTCGACAAGCGAGGGTGGATCGGTGTTATTCGAGACCTGCTCAGCCTGAACATGTCGGTAAGAACGAACGAATGGGTGAATTAGAATGAATGAGTGAATTAATAAAATGAATTAATAAGTTGTTAACTGGATTTTTAAAATGCAAACGCGTTGCCCCCCTACGATATCGCTACGCCCTCCAAGGGGGGCGCGCCCCACTGGTCGGGAAGTCCTGCTTTAAAAATTAAAAAATCAGAAAGATATGGTTAGTAGTAAATTAAAGATTAATTTTAATTCAATTTAAAAAAAAAGGTTGATTTAAGAGACGGCAATTTTTAAAACTGAAATTCTGAATTAATCTTTTCTGAGAGTTCTCAGCATATTTCTTATTTCCTGGAAACCTTAATGAAACGCGGTTATTCTATTAAATTTTCAGCTATTAAATTTTTCGAGAAAATACGTTTTAAAAATTATCCTTGTTATACAGGATGTTAACAAATGATCGCAACGAATGAAACCTGTACCACTCTAAACTGACACTTACTATGCATGTGGTCACATGGTTACTGAAGATCATATTTTTACACTGCTGGGTAGTTAATTGGGTATAGAAATAAAACTATCCAATTTAGTGCCAGCCTTATAATTTTCCCGCCCCATCTTGTTGATATTATAACTTCTAATGTTCATGATTTTTTTTAAAGATTTTATATTTTGAAAAAGAGGTGGGGTGGGGTCAGCAGTACCAATTTCTAAATTAATAAAAAAATATGTTGAACAAAGTTTTAATTAAATATTTGAAAATTATATTTTTAGACTCGCATTTTCATAAGCTTTCAATTGATGTCACGAAATTGTAGGAATTTTTTGTTTTACCTTTGTACCTCCCAAAATTGATTGAGGGACGGACAGACACCGAGTTGATTCTTATATTGTGTTCCTTTTTGCCTGTTTTGGTACGGAACACTAAAGGTTCACTTCCGATCCCAGCGGCCGATGCGACTGACGCAAGGTTCTGTTATGTTTTCATAGTAACTATCGGCCGTCGGCCGCGAGCTTACTATGAAAACGTATGGCATAAATGACAGAACCACGCGTCAGTCGCATCGGCCGCTGGGATCGGAAATGAACCTTAATAAAGGTGTTATAAAAAATCGTTCATAAGTTCCTAACTCATCGTTTCGGTACGAGTCGATTGCGTATCATCATCATCACCAAACTATATACCCACGTCCCACTGCAGAGCACAGGCCTACCCTCAGGGAGGGTGTACGACCCGCGTATGGAAAGGCCAAATTATGGTTTCGAATTTCATAAAAGATACGCATAAAAATATTATGTTGTAGAGAAAAATGATCTTCAGGCTCACCTTGTATAAATCGGTATTAGAAAAATAAAATAAAAAATAGATTTTTAATTTTCCTTTGCTGTATTCTGTTTGCGAGCAGAAGCAGCTCGCCTTAGGGCAGAATGTGTAAAGCTGGCGTTTTTTATTATTTTACTAACGTAAGTTAATTAAACCTAGGATAGATGGAATGTTAGTGTACTGAGTAAATATGTACCTACCCACCTTAATTAAACGGCAGACCTGGCAGTTGAGAAATTGCAAGAGTTAATAAGAGTTTATTTGTCTTGTTAATCTGAAACACTTCGTTACAAGGCTTCGTGCAATGCGTACAGGATCCTTCTAGGTAAACAGACTTAGTTTAATACAGTATACCCCTTTAGGTCAGGGTTTCCCAACCTTTATTGCGCAACGCCACGCAAATCTAAATACATTACAAAACTGAAACAGAAGTGTCTTTGTAAATTAAACATTTAAAAAACAAAGTTACGATTTGGTTTTCGGTGTCCCTGATTCCAAATCACCAATTTTGGTATTTTTGTCTGCCATTTCTTCTGTTGTTTGTTTATTTGTTTGTTCGAACATCAAGCAAATACTTCTGAAACGATTTTGATAATGACCTAGCAGAGCTATTCGCTTATACAGGGTCCAACTTAATATGCTGACACTTTTTTAAGAGGATTATCAGACCATCAACTGAACAACTTTCGCAATGGGACCAACACCGAAATAGCGAAAAAAAAATCTGCTGTCCCAAAAATTTTTTTTTTTAATTTTTTTTTTATTACGACGGGTTGTGATCTGTAAGACTTAGGTTTTTATATTAGTAAGTTTGTACCTTACAATAATATCTAAACGGCAATCGATAATCTTTTTGGTAATTAAAAAGTCCCGTGGCTACAATGCTATAAGAGTTAAGAGCATTAGGCTCTTGACACGGAGGTCGTGGGTTCGATTCCCACGGGTCCACCTAGTGATGTGATATGTCACTTTGTGCGTTTTCCCCCAGTTGGTTAGGACATTGCAGGCTGAATCACCTGATTGTCTGAAAAAGAAAGATGATTCCGTGCTTCGGATGGCTCGTTAAACTGTTGGTCCCGGCTATTACTATCTCTGATGGTAGAGTAGTCGTTTCATAAAAACCACGTCAGAGGCCGTAAGGCGGTCTATAAAACTGTGACACCCAAGGCTTGCCCACACGATAAGAAGAAGAATTATAATATTAATTTTACTAGCACACCGTATTAAAAGTGAACCAAATGGATAAACGGCGGTCTTATAACTAAAACATATTTGTTACAGACAGCCATAGCATGGAAGTACTAATAGGGAATCAGAATAAAGACCATTTTCATATGTTATTTTACAGGGGTGCGTCCCGTTTCGTATAATAACATTTGGTATAATAAAATTTTAATAACGTTCAAATGATATAATGCTCGTAAGAAATACTAACTACGAGCATAATATTGAAAAAACATAACATACATTTAATCGAATACTTATTTCCTATAATTTTAACATATCTAATGTTGATTATTACTAACGATTACTCAATATAAAACTTGTTTGATATATCGATCATTTGATGTTATTTTATGAGACATAACGATCCCTTGATTTATTGCTCCAAAGACATAAAATTAAATATTTTTTTTAAAACCATTATACTTACCTATAACTAGTAAATTGCCTTCTAAACTATAGGTTAGGTTAATTTAGGTAGTGTGACCCTTCGATCAAAGTTAAATTAATGGATAGGCCTTACGCGAACATTTCGAACCAGAAATATGAGGCAAAACAAATGAAAGATACCTATACTTCAAATTTGTATGCAACTACCCTAGATTTGACAGATAATGGCGCTAGTTTGTATGGAACAAGTGCCCTAGTAGTGTGCTTCAACTTACCGCGCTTTAGGCCTTAATTTTACTTTGATCTAAGGTGTGACCATGTAGAGAGCGAGCGGAGTCAAGCGAAACGTGACTAAACGTGTGTCACATGCATGCTGCATTTGTGCGTGCATGCATGCTTGTTTGCTGGCTTGCTTGCGTGCATATTTTCTTGCATGTGTGCTTGCTTGCATGCTTGCTTGCATGTTTGCTTGAATGCATGTTGGGGGGTGCAGGGGGGCTGCGCCCCCCGCGAGGAGGGTGCGGGGGGCGGAAGCCCCCTGCCTGAGAAAAACAAACAGGTGTTTTAAAAATTGTAGGTTAGGTTAGGTTAGAACATGTTGCACACTTAGCGGAGCGAGCGAAGCGAGCGGAGCATCAACATGCTTGCCTGCATGCTGCATGCTTGCTTGCTTGCTGCATGTTTGTTTGCTCGCTGCATGCTTGTGTTGCGTGCTCGCTGGATGCATGCTTGCTTGTTGCTTGGGGGGCAGAAAGGTATGTAGCTTCAAAACTATAGGTTAGGTTAGGTTCGGTATGTAGTGTAACCACTTAGAGAGCGGTCATATTTTAGACACTTTTATAAATATCAAGGACAAGGTCGGTGAACTTTGCGTGGTGCTCAGCTTTCGATTCATTTGGTTATATAATTATTTATTATTATTAATAATTTGTTATGTAAAATTCGGCACGCGGTTTTTAAATATTACATTATGAGCATTGATTATTAGACATTCTAAAACTAGATGACATCAATGTTATATTTGTTAAATGTTATGCTTTATAGATTTTATAACATGTGATGGTTATACTTAAGGTTCATTATATCCGATGCGTTTTATACTTTATCAAATTATAGGTCTTAAATTTATATCTAACGTTTATTATAGCAAGTGTCCTGTATTTCAAACAAAATTATATAAAAAGAAGTTATATTTCCTAAACTATATATTCTTTGTATTTATATCGAATATTACTTACCCATTTTACAGGTGTCAGATTCTGGTATCAGGACATTGGCTCGAAGATGCTACAAGCTTCGATATCTCAACGCGCGAGGGTGCGGTGCCCTCGGGGACGACGGCGTGGAGGCCATAGCCAGGGGCTGCTCCCGGCTCAGGGCCTTGGACCTTGGAGCTACGGATGTGTCTGAACCTGGCTTACAGGTAACTTTGAAGGACGAAGTGAATGCTTTTTCAGCAAGCGAATTGATTTTGAAGTGTTTTTTACTGGTCTTATGCGAATGAATAAATTCATGCGAGATCATTATTATTGACTGTAAATAAATATTTGTTTATCCACTGCTTCGTATATACCTACTTACAGAACTAAACACAAACACAACTACACAAAGTGTAATACGCAAATGTTAATTTACCTTTATCTGTGCGATTTCTATGATGGTTTTATTTGTTTTTGTACGTTGTTAGTTAAAACAATGCTCTGCTGTGTTTTTTTCATGCGTTACAATAATCATTTCAATACCTTGTATACTTAAGGCGAAACTAGTTTCAAAACCTCTCATAAGACGCTGCTTCTATCGTCTCCAATCCACAGCCCATTATAACGATGAGAACCATGAGTCTTCACCAGGGCGGTGGTTTGTCAACTATCCTTTCATTGCAGATCCTCGCGCGCTGCTGCCCTAACCTCAAAAAGCTGGCCCTCCGAGGCTGCGAGCTGATCGGCGACGATGGACTTGAAGCCGTCGCTTATTACTGCCGAGGGTTGACCCAACTAAACATACAGGATACCCCAGTCACGCTTAGAGGATACAGGGCTGTCAAAAAGTACTGCAAGAGATGTGTCATTGAACACACTAATCCTGGGTTTTGTTGATGGGTGATCTCTTACTTGCTGACCTGATGGGGTGCCCATTTTGATCAGGACTTGGTTTTGGAGTTACGTTTATAAGGTGACCTTTTGGATGTCAAGGTTACTGCGTTCATATATGGACATGCAATGTTTGGCAATGTTGCAGAGTTCAGACTATGTTTTTGAATTTGTCAGGTTGAAAATACTTTTTGTGATGTTTTCTGCTGGCGGTTGAAGTTCACTTCCGCGGGTTGAAAGGATACCTGAGTAGGTAGGTTTCTACAAATGACCAGGTTCTGAGGCGGCCTTCAAACAATTTGAAATGAAGGCCGCCTCAGAACCTTGTCACAATCATATTAACCAACCACCTAAAGCTGCATACATCTGAATCATATTAGCGCGCGCATCGCTGTTGACATCAAAGGATAGGTTTAACTTTTTAAATACTACTTACATACGGTTAGTATTTTTGTACAAAATATGACGATAGTTTAAAGTTTTATAATTCATTGTTTTGTATAATAAAGAAATAAAGATTTTTATTAGCTAATAGTGTTATTCTGTAACTTGTAGATCGTGCATATAATTGGGTGGATGTGAATTTTGACAGTTTTAAGCGATACAGGGGTTCTTAGGGTGCCTGCCAACTGAGGCGCGTGGAGCGAGGCCGCGGAGCGGAGAAACGGAGAAATATAAACAAATAACATTGCAATCCTATTGGTTAATATTTCTCCGTGTCTCCGCTCCGCAGCTCGCTCCGCATCAGTGGACAGACACCCTGAATGTTTAACTACCTGATTCAATCGGTATCATATCGACATAATATTTTTTTGCTTCTTAATATTTAGTTAACTAATTTCAGACTATGGATATGATGAACCCAAAAACAAATATTACTTAAAAACTACCTGGTCATAAGCCGTTATATCAATCTTGTAAACAATATCATCAGAAACTACCTGGTCATAAGCCGTTATATCAATCTTGTAAACAATATCATCAGAAACTACCTGGTCATAAGCCGTTATATCAATCTTGTAAACAATATCATCAGAAACTTACACAATAGCCCTTCAGGTTCTTTAATTAAGCGAATGGGAATCGATCGCTTAGAAATGTCAAAAATAATTATAATATTATAAGTTACAAAATAGCATTGTAGGTTTTTGGATCATTGGTTATTTATGTTGGTTACGTATGACAAAGTTACTATTTGAAGAAATTTTATATCCTTCAATACAAAATTCAATTTTGTAATTAAACATTTTTTGAAGCTGACATTTTTTATACTCTAATTAACATCCATAGTTGTAAAACTTGCTAGATTTCTTAAAAAAAATGGTACCTACTACAATTATAATCTGATCGGACGAAACACATCATGTGCCATAGTTAAAAATATCAACAACAATGAAAAGGAAAAATGTATAATAAATTGCATTCGTTTTACAATTTATAAATATGTAATTATGTAACAATCTTAAAAAGATGTTTTAGTGTAAAGTGAATTATTCAATAGCATTAACTAATTGCCATTGTTTTTTAAATTTTAATTATTAAATTATAACTATTTCAAAAGATAATTATATTTCATTATTATACTTTCTATTTTGTGGTGAAAGACTCACTACTTGTCTCCCTGAATAAAGTTCGAGTACATGTAGCAAAAAAAAATTTGAACGTATAACGTATCTAATTTTCCCTCCTATAACCTCCTGAAACCTCCCATACAAAAGTGCGGATCGGCCGATCGATTTTGTATGGGAGGTCAAAAAAAAATCTCGTTTTTCGACTCATGTTCCTTAGGGAAAGTTGTTCAGATTCACGATCTGAATACACCCTTAATGTTTCGTTACTAATAAAAAAAGACGTTTGAAATGCAATGAAACTACCTATGTCACGAACAAGAATATTTTATGAGATGTATTAATTATCGTATTTGTGCTTCACAAACCTATTATTTGTGATCGCGATCCGAATCTGGATTGACCAATTCCGAGCGTGTTCTACAGTACTGCCGTAGACAAATAAGCAAAGGACAGAATGTATGGTATTAATATGCTGACACTTTTTTAAGGGGATGATCAGACCATAAAACTGACCGCTTTCTCTGTGGAGCCAACATCGAAATCGCGAAAAAGAAAAGGGAGGGTATATGGGCATTAGTCAACCACGCGTGATTGCGGGTTGGTAGACTTCACATATAGGTACATCAGAATGTCTTCTTCAGCGTATGACAGGTTTCCTCACGATGTTTTCCTTCACCGTTTGAGAGCAGTCGGTATTACGTACATAAGATAGAAAAAACTCATTGGTACATGGAATTTTGTCCGTGCGGATTCGAACCCGGGCCCCCATGATTGGGTGTCTATACCTCTCCGCAACGCGCCACCGATGACGCGACGCTCCACATTCTAACCGCTTTCCGTCTAGAAAAATAAATCCCTTTTATTAAGATAGCGGATAAAAAGTCCCTGAACGTAGTAGCCGCGGTCGGCTGGTCCATTTGTCACTTGGCCCGGTGGTTGGCCCGCCCATAAACTCGGTAAGTGCGGGACCGTACATAAACTGGGCCAGGCATTGTCACTTTTACACTTTTACTGAGGCTTTGAAAACAAAGTTGTTGAGGGAATACTTTCTGACTCACAACCGGACTGGCCTTTCAGTCCAGTCAAAAACGATGGTACGAACAATTGCATTTGTAGGCGTGTGTGTTGCTACACCCTGGACTCTTTATAAAAACGGTTTCGCAATGACGAGAAGAGACAAGCAATAAACTATATAGATACAAGGGTTAGAAATGGAATGTCGGGTGGGGTTGTTCGGTCGGTCATGTGAAACGGATGAGTGGAAGTAGATTGACGCATGCAATTTACGAGGAAATTGAGAATGGTATATCTATTTGTAAGGTACAGCCACTCCGATTGTGTTGGAGGCGTACCTACATACGATCGAAACAAATAAAATGTATTTAACTATTATCGATTACATAACAACCAGAACCAATGATAGAACTAACACGATAAACAAACTTCGATCGTGCGTCCCATGAGGGTACGAGGAGCCCAGGCGGGTGAAAAAGATAGCGACAGCGATAGATTGTGGCGATATCGCCACAAAGAATGAGACAGCGTTGTGACGCAATATAATTATCTGTTCCATCCCATAACTACATTTGCGTTGAGTAGGTACTGCAGTTTGGTATGAAAGAATAGATTTTTTTATTTTTTCGAGATTTTAACTGCAAGGCAAACGTTGTTCAGTTTGATGGTCTAACTAAATCGCCCCTTTAAATATTAAAATGGTCTTTTATTACACCCTATTTATAAATATACACTCTATCGAAATTTACCGTACCTAATATTACCGTAGTATACAGGGTGAAATTGATATCATTAGCATCCTTTTAAACTAAGAGTCTACCCATCAAACTGAACAACTTTTACTATGGGAGCAAACTAAGCGGAGCAAAAAAAAAAATCTGCTGTCCCATACTAAACTGCACCCGCCGCCGCTGCATACACGACTCAAATGTATGGGACAGCTCATTTGTTTTTTGCTCCGATTGGTTTGCTCCCATAGTAAAAGTTGTTCAGTTTGATGGGTAGAATCTTAGTTTAAAAGGATGCTAATGATATCAATTTCATCCTGTATAAAAATTAAGGAAACGAGAGCAAGCTGCACCAAACACAAATAAAAATGCAATTTGCTTAAATGCAATTTTCATCTTGATCTAATTGTGAGTAGGTATTTCCTGAAACTGCATCGAATCACGTATTCCTGCAAATTATACAAACAAGAGTATTCAGGATGGTGTTCAATTGTATTGATTGTTGCATTGTGTTATTTATCGTACAGCTTTGAAATAGAATTAGATCATCGGCTATTCAAACCGAACTTCCTCAGACCCCGTGTGCTTGGAAGAATGCATATTTTCTCCCCTCCGGACGGAAAGCGTCCCTAAGGTTGTCTGGAAGAAATCGCTTCTTAATCTTATCTAATCTTATCTTTCAAAAAATGTTTTTTTTTCGCCGCGTCCCACGCAAAATATAATTTTATTGTACGTCATCCCGCAGCCCATGTCGAGACGAGAATGTGGTAAGGGTGAGGTCACAGCATGTCTCTTTGATTCCAACAATATGCGGTAATGAGCAACCCTTACACTTCAATGGAGATAAAAAGTGGCTTAGAAGCTGTAAGTACCTACTTATATCCTCTTTTATGGTCCGAATCTTTTTTCGTTAATGATATTGTGTAGTGTAGGTTTGTTTTTCGTGTACCTTTATAAATTATGACGAATTATAGCAAAATAATATTATTAGGGCGTGTCATCCAAAGACTGACCGGACCTGTTGTTGCTTAACTTCGATGATCGTTTCCACCACGCCAACGGGCGCTTCAACCTAGAAAAATCGTTCTAGGCTTCAACCTCTCACTAAAATGTCGAAAAAAATACGGAACACTAATATTTACACGTCATTTTGCATCACGAATTTAATTACTATACAAATTGAATGTTCTGGCTTAGAACGCACTACTGCATTTCTTCCGGTCGGTATCGTACGAGGCGACTAAAGAACAAAGGTTTTATATTATGCAGAGTATTTGTGGGCGAAATGTTAGCCACCACTTTACTCCTCATTCAATCTTGAGCCTGAATCCTCAAATCGAGAGCCGTAAAACTCATTTCAGACAGCTGTAGCAAGGCTACCCCGGAAGGGATTATAAATTAAACGTTCGTCATTCGTTCTCCATATACTGCATGTTAAATAAACATCGATACGTCGAAAAATAACATTTATACTCGCCAATAACTTCAATACCATATCTAGCACTCTACTATGATAAAAGGTTTTTATATTAAAACTGCCTTATCAGATGGAATCAATTTACTAATAATATTAATTGAGTGACGAATATTATTTATAATCTTATCGGAACGAGTCTATCTATAGGGATATGTTGAAATTAGCAAGTTTCTCTAACCGGTTTAATACGCCAAAAATCAATAATAATAAATGAAACAGGGATAGCTAATCTTGGCTTCTGATTTTGGATGGTTGATAAATTTTTCACGAGATATCTAGATAATTTGGGGGAAGGAAGAGAATTTTCTTTCAGTGCGTTTTGGTGCGTTGTCGCGCTCGGTTGTGTGCAGGTCGCGACTAATTCACACTGTTCGCGGCATCAAGTAAAGTTTGCGTACTTTTCTGAATGGATTCTAAAACAGTTTTTAAACAGATAGCAGTGTATTTTTTTAGTGGATGTGATACGATGTTTAAATAATTAACGATACTTTTTTAATTTTTAACTGGATTTTGAAATTGGTAAGTCGACTTAGTTGTTGATTTTTTTGATTATGTAGTTACCGTGTGTTTATTATTTTCATAGAAATACAATTTTGAATTATTATGTATTTCTAACTGCCGAAGTTTTTATTCAACGTTTTTTTCTAGTCCGTTGAAAATTAGGTCAACTCATTTAGTCACAAAATTCATAACATGGAAATCAATCACTTAGGTACCTATGTATTATCTTTATCAAATAAATGCAATGTTTGAATGACAAAAGGATAAAACTGTATTTTCACGTTATTTCAGTGGCTTAAAATACTTATGTTTGTTAATTACGATAAATATACGACAGCAGTGTGGTTCCCGGATTCAAATAAACCAATTCCGTATATCGTGGGTATCGTGAGAGGCGACTAAGAAATTTAAGCTTTTATGCAGTGTTCTTGTAGGTGAAGGACTTACTTTTGATAATCTTATCGACTTCAAATAAACCCGGTCAAGTGAGAGAGAGCGGGGGTTCCGTACCACCACACCACATAATTATTAACTTACAAAAAGTTTAGATTTCTCCGGACCATTCGCGAGACCGACTCACACTTGGCCGGTTTTTATTATTTGTTGTTATACTGTAGAGTTTTCTCTATAATCACACCAAGTTTGACACCTTGTATGTACGACCGTTTTTATGATGACAGAGCGAGAAGAAAAAACTTTGATAAAAACTAGGGAGTTGCTCTGTGGCTCTGCTATTGGGTGGTCGTGTCGGTTGCCCCATCCCCGGTCCACAGTGGAACTCCAGTGGTGGCTCAGGATATTGTTCTTTTATAAGAACAACCCTTGAAGTCACCAAAATATCAATATAACCGTACAACGTCAAGCACTTTTGCTATAAAAACTCGACATTGGCAAAATCATCACATACCCAAGATGGCAGCCATTTTTTAAAATATAGAATAGATAAAAACTAGATTCTTGTATGAGGACCCCCCTTTATTTTTAACTTTTTGACATCTTTATTATTTGTTACCAAATCCACCATAATAACGCACATTCTGTGAAAGTTAGTCAACTATTTAGCTATTACGGTTCAAAAGTTACATCCCTAAATAGGTAGGACAGACACAGACAGCCAGACAGACAGACAGACGGACGGACAACGTAGGCTCAGTAATAGGGTCCCGTTTACCATTTGGGTACGGAACCCTTAAAAAAACGGAGGAGATCGTCAATAGCTTAGGGGAACATAAACCTTTGTGTATAAAATAACCTTTTTACACAGAGTAATTTCTAACAGGTATGGGGGACTAGATAAACTATTCCCGTGAATAATTTGCTGTAAGGATCGGAGTGGGACACTATAGCGGCTTAAAAATCCTCCAAAATGCATGCATGCATGCATGCATGACAAATCATTTTACGTGGTTATGACCTCGCATGACACGCACGACGAGAACAAAATGGTTAAAGCAGTAAACTTTTTAAAGTCAAGATTTTATGCATACTTGTACCTTCATAAACTCACGATAGTTTTCCCTTCGGCGTGGTAATAAACCATAAAAAAGGTTTAGTATTATACAGGATGAGTTATTTGTCTCGTGTAGTTTTCACGCGTCGCGTTTTTGCCTGCCACGAGGCTCCGCTATCCCCAATCTCATTTTTTTCTTTATCAAAAACAGTCCCAGAGATTGGGACAGATAGATACTCCCATAAACTACTCGACACTGGCGGAAATGCAGTGCTAACCATAAAGGTATTATACCTTACAGGAATAGAGCAACTGACATGATTTGTCAAATGAAACCGTTTTTTGATGTTTTCAGGAGACTATTCGCAGGCAAAAATTCGAATACTGTCTATAATTCTGAGTCTAACGTGAAATCGTGGATAAATGAATGAAGTAGTGTCAGTATATTTCACAAAATTATCTACGATTTCACTTTAGATTCGCAATTATTCACGGAAACCGAATTGTAAAAATTGGTAAGAGATTAGAAAACGGTTCTATTGCCTCGCGTCACGTATCTCTTTCTATTATACAGTGGTGCCGCTAGGTACATCTCGCTCTCTCTGCTGTCAGTTCCTCTATTCCTGGTATAATACCTTTATGGTGCTAACGCACAAGCAAGAGTCCATTGATTATAAATAAAAAAATATACAGGATACATTTTTAGTCAGAGCGGAAACTTTAACTATGAATTATACTAGTCCACGTTCGAAATCGCGAAAAAAATGTTCTGTTCTATAGGTACATTTGAGTAGAGTAAGTACTGGTGTTTTATATAGAAGAGCACGGACTTGAAAGAAATACGGACCGAATATAGCACTAAAAAGATGCAAGGTAATACAATCTCGTTTATTCTACAAGGGACCTACACTCACACAGATGCACTAGCTCTAGGCGCAGGTCCTACAACCCGTCACCGTATGTACCGCGTGACAGCACGCACACAAAAGAAATGGGTGCTTCACTCATGATTTGAAGATTACGTCTGGTTACTGGTTCTTCTTTTAAGTCTGTGTGGAAGAGCATATTTCGTTTTTCGCGAATTCAAGGTTGGCTTCATAGTGAAAGTTGTTCAGGTTGAGGAGTAGAATAATGGTTAATTAAAGTTTCGCACGGACTAAAAGTTTATCCTATTTTTTAAAGTCTAGCTTTAATTTCAAACTTTATATTTATAGATATTACGTACTGAGACTGCAAATCTAGAACTTTTATTTATGATCGATGAATAAATAAATAATGCTCACAGGCACATACATGATCCCAAACGTAAGTAACTTTTATTTTTATTCATTTTATTTTATTTATGAAGTGACATCAACAGCAACGATACATTATCCAAATTATAATATTAGCATGCGGTATATTATCTAATGTACCTACATGCCTATAATAGATGTACACAACATTCATCAGTTTAAAATCACGACAATACATCAGTTAGTGGGATTTGGGTTATGGAAACCTTACTAAACATGTAACATCCATGACCGAACCGGGATTCGAAACCAGGACCTCTGGTTTTACAGTCCGGCGTAAAGTGAACCACTTTCTTAAGAGGATAGACGGGCTGAAAAGCTAATTTGGAGAATAGGTCACTTTTCCAACCGTATACATATTTGTTCGATCCGCCCCACCCATACACCCCACCGAATTGCGATTGCGAAAGAGACAACTGCAGCTAGGACCGATTTTAATAATTCTTTTACGAATAATACGAGAAAGACTTTGGCTATGTCTGTACGTTTTGCTTTTTTTGTTTATATTCGTCAAAATTGTTTACTGGATGTCTGAAAACGGGCGGTAAAATTGGTCATTTTCGAAGGTCCCTAGTTTCTACAGTAATTAATCAATGTAAAAATGCAAAACATAGGGACATGGCAGAGGTGACAGATTATACGGTAAAAAAATATTTGCTCTAGTGTTATTATCTAGGGAGAAAACAGGGGAATAAGTTTGTATGGAAAAAACGGTACTGGTCTATCCTCTTAACCTATTTTTATGGCTACAAAGCGTCTTGCGGCATTTCTCCCGCTCGCGACCATTCGTCTCAGAATTCTCTGATATTCGTAAGCAAGCGTAAAATTATATGTGAGTATGCTCCCTTATAGCCTAAAGCACTGATTGTGGCTTCCAAAGCTTACTAGGGTCTTTCAACGTTACATAACTTCCTTTCTTTCATTTGCGAGGTGTTAACGAAAACGCTAGTCACGCAGACCTAAGCTATAGCTATATTAGCACCTTATGACTTAGTTCGTAGCCAACGAGATTATAAAATGAGTTTCAAGAAAAATATATTTTTGTGATGAACACGATTTTTTGGACCCAATGCATGGTTAATACCAGTTGAGTCGAGTAGGTACTGCAGTTTGTATGAAACAGCAGAAGTTTTTCTTTTTTCTCGGTTTTGGCTCTTTAAAATAGTGAAAGTAGTTCAGTTCAAAGGTTTAAACCACATCATCATCATCAGCCTATCATCGTCCACTGCCTCTCCCAAGGCGGGCCACAAAACTCTGTCCTCGGCCTTCCTCATCCAGTCGCTCCCCGCTACTTTTTAAGGCGTATCAGCCGTGGACCACTCTCCTCTCACTCACACTCCATACTAATCGATGAGAAAGAGCACGTGGCTCCGGTCAGAATTTTGCTGTTTTCTTTGAAAAATTCGATGATTTTTTATTAATTTCGAAAAAGTAAAAAAACCACATCATTCTAAATTGTATTGTGAACAATATAGTAAATATTCATTTTGTTCCGATTAAAAATGTAAGAGTAAAATGGTTACAACTGGAAAAAAAGGGGTGACTTTAGAGTCCCTTTTCTTCGGTTTTATTCATTAAAATCGATTTCTAGAAAAACCACATCACTTCTCATATCCTGTAGATGGTTCAGTTTAAATTTCAGCTCAAAAAGTGCCATAGTTAATGAATAAAATGGTTACGAAATTACCCAAAACCGGCTGGTAGCCCCTTAAACCACCGCACCTCCTTAAACATGAGGGTGTTTTGCAACATACACCCTGTTGCTACACCCTGTATACGTATTGTTTACACATTCACTTTAGTATTTATATCGGCTCTATATTCTTTCGTTATTTAAAACTTATTTTTGTATTTGGTAAAAGTTATCTTAAAAATGTTAAACTTTTTCTAAACTTTTGATGCGAGAGTCATTATTTCGTTGGGAGCCCAGACCTTTTCATGTACCTACCTACGATTCTGTGAAATAATGAGACGCCTGTTTTTATTTCACTTCACAGAGAAAAGGTTGCTCTTTTAAATTTAATTTCAACCTACCGTATTTTACTGAAAGTCGTGTTTGTTATTTTATGAAATGTTTTTGTCTTACAATAAGTTAAAGGGCATTTGGATTTAACACGGTTATTGTTTTGGAACAGGCAGGACAGAGTTGTGTGGCGCGCCTTGGGAGAGGCCTATGTTCAGCAGTGGACGATGATAGGCTGATGATGATGATGATGATTGTTTTGGAAGAATATGGGAAGGGTATTAAATACCTATGTAATTTCCAATACCGTAAACGGAGGTTACTACAACCCTATAGTATAGGGCTATAGTAACCTCAGTTGACGGTATCATCTTTTTAAACGATTTTATTTAACTTCGAACCGGTCTAACTATCTAACTAACTAACAATGGATTCTTGTAATAGAATTTTCACCCACTTCCTGTCAACCGATTCAGTTGAAACTTTACACACAAGTATAGTTCTGATGACAATGCAATATTATGGTAACAAAGAGGTGATCTGATGATGGAGACGGAAGGTGGTCAAGAGATCTCCTCGATTTCTTATAGCAGAGCACTCGTGTTTAGTGTTATATAAATTGTTTTGATGAGACCTTTATGGTACTGGTAAGATTGAGGGTCTGATGATGGAGACGGAAGGCGGCCAAGGGATCTCGTCGATGACTTATAGCAATACACTCGTGTTTGGTCTCATTTCAATCGTAGCGATGAGATCTTTGAGGTACCAGTAAGATTGAGGGTCTGATGCTGGAGACGGAAGGTGGTCAAGGAATCTCGTTGATGACTTATAGCAATACACTCGTGTTCGGTCTCATTTCAATTGTAGCGATGAGATCTTTGAGGTACCAGTAAGATTGAGGGTCTGATGCTGGAGACGGAAGGTGGTCAAGGGATCTCGTTGATGAATTACAGCAATACACTCGTGTTTGGTCTCATTTCAATTGTTGCGATGAGAACTTTGTGGTACCAGTAAGATTGAGGGTCTCATGATGGAGACGGAAGGTGGTCAAGGGACCTTCTCGATGAAATATAGCAGAGCACTCGTGTTTCATGTCATTTAAAATGTTTTGATGAGAACTTTATAGCACCGGTAAGATTGAGGGTCTGATGATGGAGACGGAAGGTCGATTAAGTATAGCAATACAATCGCGTTTGATATCATTTCAATTGTTGCGATGATAACTTTGTGGTACCATTAAGATTGAGGGTCTGATGATGGAGACGGAAGGTGGTCAAGCTATCTTCTCGATTAATTATAGCAGAGCACTAGTGTTTGGTATCATTTAAATTGTTTCGATGAGAACTTTATGGCACCAGTAAGATTGAGGGTCTGAAGATGAAGATGGAAGGTGGTTAAGGGATATCCTCGATAAATTATAGCAATACACTCGTGTTTGATCTCATTCCAATTGTTGCGATGAGAACTTCGAGCTACCAGTATGATTGTGGGTCTGATGATGGACACGGAAGGTGGTCGAGGGATTTCCTTGATGAATTCTAGCAGAGTACTTTTGTTTGGTATTATTTAAATTGTTTCGATGAGAACTTTATGGTACCGGTAAGATTGAGGGTCTGATGATGGAGAATGAAGGTGGTCAAGGGATCTACTCGATTACACATATTAGAGCACTCGTGTTTGGTATCATTTAAATTGTTTCAATGAGAATTTTGTGGCACTTGTAAGACTGAGGGTCTGAAGATGGAGACGGAAGGTGGTTAAGGGATCTCCTCGATGAATTATAGCAAAACACTCGTGTTTGGTCTCATTCCAATTGTTGCGATGAGAACTTTGAGGTACCAGTAAGATTGAGGGTCTGATGATGGAGACGGAAGGTGGTCAAGGGATCTCCTCGATTAAGTATAGCAATGAAGGTCTGATAATGGAGACGAAAGGTGTTCAAGGGATCTCCTCAGTAAATTGTTGCAGTACACTCGTGTTTGATCGCATTTAATTGGTTTTGAAAAGGACTTTTTAGTCCCGGTCAGACTGAAGGGTCTGATGATGGAGATCTCCTCTATAAAGCATGTGTGTTTGATAACGTTTCATTTGTTGCGATAAGAACCTTGTGGTATCAGTAAGATTGAGGGTCTTGATGTTGAATACAGCGGGTGGTAAAGGATTCTCCTTGATGTATTATAGCATAGTACTCGTGTTTGGTATCATATAATTTGTGTATGAGAACTTTACGGTAGGTAGGTACCGGTAAGATTGAGTATCTAATGTTAGAGATGGAAGGTTTTCAAGGGGTCTATACAACTAATTGTAGCAGAACACTCGTGTTTGGTATCATTTAGTTTGTTTCGATGAATACTTTTTAGTCTCGGTAAGATTGAGCGTCTTATGATCGAGACATGAGGTGGTCAACGGTCTCATTTAATTGTAGCAGATCACTCGCATTCGATCTCATTTAATTCGTTTCTATGAATGTTTTCAGTTTTTACTTTGACTGGGAAACTAAAAAGTAAAAAATAAAATAGGTAAAAAAACTTTTTAAGTTAAACGATTTTATTTGAATGAAAACTGCACTAAACGGTAAAAAATAATTTTCTACATTTTCGTATTATGTTGTACACTACCGTTAGCTGGAAATTTGTGAGTATAACCTATGTCAACCTATCTTCAAAATAGTTATGACGAATAAAGGTATTACAATAGGCATTCATATTTTAGATTAATACTTTGTTAATTAATTTTGATTATAAAATCGTGGGCGCTTGCTAGTAAAATATTAAACATCCAAAAAAATTTGCTTTCATCCGTAGGTAGTGCAGGTACAGGTCTTCATAGCTCGATGACATACAACAATGAAAACCACATCGATATCACCTTAGCCGTACTATTTACTTTCAAAATGTTTTGATGTAATTTGTTTATTTTGTAAGATATATAGTATGTAACATTTGAGTTATACCTATTACTATGCAAGCGCCCACGATTTTATAATCAAAAATAATTAACAAAGTATTAATCTAAAATATGAATGCCTATTGTAATACCTTTATTCGTCATAACTATTTTGAAGATAGGTTGACATAGGTTATACTCACAAATTTCCAGCTAACGGTAGTGTACAACATAATACGAAAATGTAGAAAATTATTTTTTACCGTTTAGTGCAGTTTTCATTCAAATAAAATCGTTTAACTTAAAAAGTTTTTTTACCTATTTTTTTATCGGCATCTTATCAGAAAGAACCCAATAAAGGCTCACTCCCCGTCACTCTGGACTGAGTTTCGGTACAGAATTTCAGAATATCTCTGACTACTCCCTCGGGGTATATAGTCGTGAGCATATGTTTATGATTGTATCAAAATGAAAAATAGCATAATTTGGAGGAGGCTTATACACTTTCTAGTGTATTTCTCCATTTTGCTACCCTTCCTAGCAACGGCAACCAGGTTCTACAGGACCTTTTAAAGTCTTAAACTTGGTTGCTGGATTACCCTACTTGTTTTGCCAAATTTCGGCAAGAATCAGGTGTATAGGCTTTCCTCATTTGGTGTGTAATGTTCACATGCTTTCAATGTCTTGCCATCTCTATCGCGCAGTCCGATGCTAAGGTGTCTTAGGTCGCACTCTCACTACGTCGCAGGCCATGTCAGTGCCTTTTCCCAAGTGCTTCTTCCAGCGCAGAACACATAGACTAAATGAGCATGGGTTAGCAAGTCGCTACGAAAGTTACTTACGAGTGCAGTGACAGGTCGACAGCCTGTCGCTTATAATTCGAAACACTATTGCTCATTTTCTTAGTCGACTTTCATGATTTATTTATTCAACGTTTACGTTTACGTTTTCAAATATATATCTGATTACCCCCTCGGGGAATATAGTCGTGAGCTATATGCTTATGTCTCATTCAACGTTTTTCATCCACTCTCAAATCAGCGAGGAAGCATATAAAAACCTAAAAATGTAGAACAATTTTTTTTACAATTTGAGAACAAATAATAATCGTTTCAATTTGTTTGTGGCAGTTATTATCAGTCGATCGAAGAAAAAGAGTGTTTTATCAGATCCGATAAATGCTTCGACCAAGACTCTGGAAGCATTCAACTTGACAGCTCTGCAAGATAACTAATCGACGTAGTCGATAGTACGCTTTACAATGTACGTATATGACGGCGCCTGGCGCCATCTCTCAAGTTGCTACAGAACAAGATAGCATACTGATGACGGTGCCTTGCTACAGCGCCTCCTGGTGTCGGTCTAGCGGAGCGTCGTGTCGGTAAGGCGGTTGACAGCCATGTCAATAGGAGTTCAGTTGAAGATTTGAATAGCAAGCAATGAATAAACAACCGCATAACTCGACGAATCGCTAGTTCTGTGTAATCTCGGTAGTTTTCTATTAAGCAGTCATCTGTTTGCGATGAAGGCCCTCCTATACTTATATATATATATATATATATATATATATTGTTTAAATTCACAACCATATTCACTTCTCTGTTAGGCCCTTCCTGACCACGTCCCAAAATTGAGATCCGGCTTCGAGGGCATCAGGGATCGAACATCTCGCTTAATAATGGCGTTGGGCAAGTACGTAGCTACGCGAAGTGTCGCCAAAATTAGGTAAAAGAAGAGAGGCTCCTCCAGCAGCCAGGTGGGCTGATGACAACTGGAAAAGCATTGGTTAGACTTGGATACGATTGGCGGAGGATCGATCGAGTTGGATGGAAAAATCAGGAGGAGGCTTATTCCCTGCATTGGATAGATATGGGCTGACACTGATAACGATGATTAGGTTTTAGGATAGTATGACTTGTCGAGTCGTGATAGGTGGCTACCCTACTAAAAACCTGACGAATAACCCTTAGTTATAGTATTAAGTACTTAAATATTAATTGGTGATACCACGGACCATGATTCTCCATAAGGCCCGGATTGATTTGGCCCTCACCTGCTGTCTAGCCTTTACCGGCCGGCCAGGAGTGGAGTCGCAAGAGCGGAACCTATGCTCCAGCAGCTCCAGGTTGGAAGTGTAAAATGTCATAACGCCGGGGGCCTGCTGACTGGTGCCCTTAGCACCGGGAACTGGCACCCGCAGACTCACCTATCTACAACCTTAGCCGCTCACTAGATGTTGCCGCCTTGTCGCTACTTGCAAGAGGCAATTTTGGGGGGCCCATCAAATGAGCTGGCAAGTCACCGTCTGCCATTTTGGACAAACCTGAGACATTTGTTACGGCAGGCGTCCGAGTCTCTCCGCAATAACCAAGATTTCCCGGCCCACCCTGTTCACCCCCTGTAGCCCAAGTAAAATTATATCCTTCTCACAATAGTCTTGGCGCCAAGCGTGGTCTGTCTATGAATGTATTTGGATAATGCATTCAGGGATAAATTCACGATTGGTGCCTCCCATCACAATAGATAAAAATGTTTCAAAGGGACCTCTACGTGTTGGACCTGTGTCCCCACACAAGCTTTCCAAAGGTCCGGGCTAATGGCCCGTGAAATACCAGCTGAGATAAATAATAATAATAAAATGCCCACGGGGAGAAAATCATTATAATCTAAGTACACACCACACGCTGTTTCATTAGAAATTAGAATCAAAGTTTGATGCGGTTATTGTACTTAAATTGTAGTTAAGTTGACCGCAGTTCCAGTCAGGACTTACAAAACTACAAGCTCCAGGAGTTGTTTCCTTCGTTTCATCGCAGTCGGTGACTCTAAAGCCTGGTTTATATTAGTCAAGTGACGAATCGAGTTTTACGTATTTACAGTAGCATGTGCCAGTACGGTGACCGTTTACAGCCAAGTTTACAGCGAGCCAAGTGGCACTTCCTCGTCGAGATAGATGAGCAACATAGCAAAATACGTGTGAACATCGTTAAACACTCACTCAATTGTTGTGGAGCAGATAGCAAATGTTTTTCATATCACGGTATTTTTAAATTTTATGAGATGTATTTTTACGAACGGTCTCTCCGATGATTAGCAAGAGCGATACGGGTATACGCCGGGTCCTTGAGCTACTATTGTCTCCTTATCCTTTCTCCTATCAAATCTCCCTCTCCTTTCTTACATTTTTGTCAATCCAAGGTTGTCGTAACGATGGATGGCTAGGATTGAACCTAGTTGGATCAATAGGGTGGAACATAGTTGTTGTCTGGAACCCCCCAAGCACCCTCAGGCACTAATTTAAATATTTCAAACTTTTCTGGTGCAAATTTAAAAAGTAATATAGAGTTCTTGGTCATGTTAATTATCCATAGACTTTTTCATTCAGTATAGCTATTGTATCAATATTTTCATTTACTCACTAAAAAGTATAAAAGAATAATCAGGAACCAAAGATTTTACTTGGTCTTCGCTGCGCTCCTAAAGAGAAACATTGTCAGGAATATTGGTTCTAATGTAAATGGAAGTGTCGGTAGAGGGTCCTATGCCTAAATTATCTGATCAAGTCAGTTGTTTCCTACAGAAAGGTATGGTGCGGTGTAGGTAATCGAAACCGGCGGGCATATAATATTTGTGTGAATGAGACCAAAGAGGTATTTATGGTAAGAGGGGCGCCCTAGTCCCTGCTTACCCCATTCGGAAAGAGGTGTGATGTTATAGATATATTAGACATTTTGTACAGTTATTGGCAATAAAGCTTATTTTTATACTAGGTAATAATAAGCGCGTTCACACACGATGACGCACTGACGGAGCGGCAGATGTCAGTCCATAGAACCACACCCAGTTCGTCAATGCGTCACCGTGTGTGCTTCTGCGTGCGGTTTCATAAAACTCCTTGATTCACAAATGACGGACTGACGTCTGCCGCTGCGTCAATGCGTCATCGTGTGTGAACGCACTAACGCCGATGAACCCTGATCATCAGGTTATTTATATTTGTATGGTGTAGTTTAAATTATTTTGCAATGTCATAAATTGGTCATAAAACAGAATGGTCCTGTCAATTTGTTTGGAGGCATTATTTTGTAGTGACTTTTGCAGACGACACAAGAATATTAATGGAAGCTTTGTAGGCACGTCGCCGCGCCGGGGATCATGAGGGTCTAAATATAAAGGTACTGAAAAAGGTACGATTTGGATACGGCTATTTGGGCATCGGTACCGGTAGGATTTCTCACTTTCAGAATAACGTTGCTGTGATAGGATTGTTAAAAAAAGGTAAAATGTGTAAATAGCCACGTGTTCCGGATTATAATGGGCTACCCCATTTCATAATTGTCATCATCTATTGCGGTTAAATGATATCTTAAAAAATACTGCTTAATGTACATAAATCCTTCTTCTATCGATCGATGTCATTGTCATTCTAAATCTTTTAAGCCCAGTATTTCGCCACACGGATGGCCTGGATACAGGCATGCGTCCGGGCAGGAAGGGCAGGATACAATACAAGATGGGCCATGGTCTGTGGAGTAACATCCGACTCGTCTATGTGACCCCATTTAAACAGGTTGTCTTTACTCCTTCCAACCCACAGAGAAGTCTGTGTCAAGCTTCTCCAAATCAGCCTGGGAAACTCTCGTCCTGGAAGGAGGAGGCTTTCCACAAGAGGGACAAACGGGTCAGAGAGTGTGGTGCTTTCCTTTTTCCCGTGGGTATCGTACGAGATCACTAAGGGATATTGCCTCATCTGTAGTGCTCATGTGGGTGAAAGGCTAACCACCTACTACAACTCACCACGTCTTTTATCCTTTTGCATTCGAATTAGGTGGTTGTCGCATAACAAACCCATAGACTTGATTTGAGGGAAAAATAGTTGCGGAGCCCAAAATTGCTCGTGCGCAGAAAAACAACAAGCTCTATAACCACTAATCAGCTATAATAACTATATATAGCTATAACTATACATTTGAATGTTATTAGGTAGGTATTGCAGGCGGGGACAAAGGTACTTAAGTATGTTTTATAATTCTTCTTGGTCCCCTTTTACGGTACCTACCTTAACATTCAAATTATATTTGCTCGAACCAAGTTGTTATAGAGCTTGTTTTTCTCTTTTCAGTTAATCGTTTTTTTATGCAGTCGGTTTCTTTTTCTTTTTCAGTTTTTTGGGTTATAATCTGCTGAAGTCTGCTGTTCCATACATTTAAATCGAGTAGGTCCTACTTCAATTTTGTAAGAAACAACTGTTTTTTTATTTCTTCTCGATGTTGGCTCGATAGTAAAAGTTGCTCAGTTTGATGGCCTAAACCCTAAAGGGTGTTTAGTTACAGCCTGTATACTATAACTATTCTGGAGGGGGTTAGAATAGTTAAGTAATTTAATTCAACAGGAACAGTCGGCTCGAGATGAAAGGCCGAAGTTAATTCAATGTGAACTTAGCCATGACTAAAGTAAGTTAGGGATCGGACTATACAGGTACAGTGCGCTACACAAGAACTGGCAATAAAAGCATGTCTTAGATTTTCTCGTTCATGAAAGTGATCTTCAAAAGAGATAGATTGAATACGATTAATATTTTATTGAAATAAATGTAGATATAACTATATACATTAGCACATGCATACGGCTATATTCCCCATGGAATTAATTATTCCCGAACCACCCGTCATGGTACTCGTATAGTATAAATACACTCGACAGCAATGAAAACGGGTCACCAGCATACCTTAATATCTCGGAAACTGAATGATAGCTTATTCAAATAAAAGTTATTTCATAGACTATTTAATACTTCTTAATTAACCCATTCGTAGCCACAATAGAAACAAAAAAAAATTTCACAGGTGCCACCGTGATTTATTGTAAACATGTATTTTTTATAGAGTTGGTGTCGGCTATAGCCGTCAATGGCTCTTAAACCCCAAATAATATGTCGGCTAGTGCCATTAGTGGCTGCGAATGGGTTAATAACATTTTTAGTTTTAATTTGCGTCAATTCTATATGCGCTCCTTAGAAGCTTTATGAACTTACTCTGGGAACATCAAATTAATAAAAAACATGTTATAATAGGTAATTTTAGGTATCTTGTTTTTCTATTTATTTAGAACTATTAGGAGACCTCAGCAGCGGGGCGGCCTAGCGGGAGTTACTGACCCTTATTCCTTTGTCTTCAGTTGTCCCTCATTATTCCGAGTCTGATTAATCCGCAATGTGAACTAGTGTTGCCGAATTGACGATACTTACTTTGAAAATACGTTACGCTATCGATAGAATTGTACTTTTTGATAATAAAGAACTTATACTGTTAAAATAAAGAATCGATAATCGATTCGATAGTACTATTTATATTCGATAATATTTTAACTATGAATGACAATATGCTGGTACCGACCTGTATTGCCACAGTTTTAGTATCAATTCTATCTCATCATCATCATCACCGTCATAGGCCTTTACATCTGTTGCAGATGATTTAAGCAGTGTTTTGGAAAAACACTTTTTCTCATAGCTGTACAGTCCTATCTAGAGCCGCAAACAATTATATCTTTAAATCGGCGACGACCCGGTTGGTGTAATGGTTACCACGCCGGACTGCCAAACCAGGGTCCTGGGTTCGAATCCCGGTTCGGTCATGGATGTTATATGTTCGTGCCGTTGTTGTATGGTTTCCATATTAAAAGCCTTTAGTGCTTAGTTTGGGATCATTACAATGTATGTGCCTGTGAGCGTTATTTATTTATTTATTTATTTATAAATATTACTAGAGTTAACCCGCGACTTCATCCGCATAAATTATATACCAGATTTTAAGTCAGATCATAAGCTATCAAACAAAAAAAGTTTCATCAAAATCGGTACCGTAGTTTTTGCGTGATGCGCGAACAAACAAACAAACTAACAATGTTGTCAATAGATGGCGCTGCACGTCATTTAAATCGCGCTATCGAGTGTTATTTGAGTTTATATGAAGTGAACCGCTACTTTTTTATTCCTCATGATTCACGATTAATGTTAACTTGATGTACGTTGAAAACATATTTTAAAAATAATCATTTGGGCGTTTAGATTACGTTATGGAATTTCGAGACCATTTTTAGAATTTTTATCTGTTTGTTTGTACACGCATCACTTAAAAACCACAGATGGGGTTTTCACAAAAGCATAAGGCTTGGTTTTGATTAACATTTAGGCTTTCTTTTATCACAATCGGTTCAGTTGTAAGTTCCTAAAGTCAGTGGTCTGCGCGTTCGAAGTTGCGGGGGCGCGCCGCTACAGTGTTTTATACTCTAAATTCTATACAACACTAACGTAAAGGATAAAACAATAATTGTTGTTTGTACCCGTTAGAACCGTTGGTCGTAAACCTCAGCCAAGGGACAGTGAGTTTCTGTTGTATTATCTAATAATTGCTTTTTTTTACATTATCAATCACATAATATAATAATAATATTATGTTATCCTTTATATGGTTTCATAGAAAACAAGACAGATTCTTTGTAGGGTGCTCAGAAACGTAGCTACACGGAAATTTTACATATAGGTAACACGATTGTAAATTGTATTGTTAAATATTAAAAACCGGCAAGACACATTCCCAGTCACAAAGTTTGGATTAAATATCTGGTCAGGTTTAAACATTATCAAAAGTAGAAGATATAAGTCCCTTCAAACTCAATAAAATTTTGATAAAAAATAAACGATTACATGCATTTTCTTGCGTTTCCTACATTTCACTTAGCATGGACCAGGCATGTCCATTGTTTTGATATCGGACGACACAATTATTAGTTTAAGATAACAGATTATCCTTGTAATATTTTAAGATATAATTTTCAAAATGACACAGGATAGAAAAGCGTAATTAAAACTTAAAATCTTAAAACCAACTAGAATGCAGACAAAAGAAATTAAATAAAACTAACAATCTTAAAACTAAATAGAAAGCAGACAAAAGATATTAAAAACTGTTTAATCGGATGCAAAGGATCCCATGACGCTTCTCGCGTTTCCGCGTTGGATGGCGTTGGACAACCTTTGCATCAAGTAGTATCCGGAGCGAGCGTCGTTCCCCCTCTCCTGGAGTCGACTCCAGCTCAAGTTCTTTGACGAAGCTCAAAGCATCCGATACCCATGGTCTCGAAGGCCAGCGGCACAAAATAGTTTAGTAATCCACAAAATAGTTTAGTAATCCATCCTTATAATTAGTTTCTAAGATCTACCAAAACGAAAGAGTTGACAGATATTCTAAAATTCTTGTTATAACTACAAGATTTTTCATTTCTCCGTGTAGGAATGGAGAATCATCGTGATTAGGTGGCATATATCCTTGCGTCCTATCGAACAATGGCAAAAGAAATTCTTTTCTTGGGATCTAATCTCGTTATGAAAAGAAATAATAATTATTAATAATCATCATACTCAAAATATGAGAATCGATGTTGATTTTTAATTCCCTTTTATGAAGTTCGCTGTTCACAGATTTAGATAATTATGATAATTAGGTACACGAAAATACTTAGTTAACTGATTATATTCTTGGAAAATGAAAGGCTTTGCTCATTTCGTAGAACGTAGATAAACAAAGTTTATATTTGCTAGTTAAATTAGAGCCCCGCAGAGTTTGTGATTTTAATGAAAATTATTGAAATGTTGACACATGTAATTTAAAGTTGACTAAACTTTTCATTATGCACGAACCCTGACAATTTGACGCCTTCTCATTTCTTGTTCATCAATAAAGTGGGCGTTGAAGCAGGCATACAAGAAAGAGACGCAACATACGAAATACAGGCCTACTAGTATCACAATGAGTAAATACCCCATACAGAGAAATCGTTGACACAATCGCGCTAGTGGACAATCTATAGATATTGTGCAAGCGCGTCAAGTAATAAATTTTGTGCAATCCCACAGAAACAATTCTTTTAGGAGTGCACAAAATATCACGTGACACGCTCGCCCAATGTCTACCATAGATTGTCCACTAGCGCGATTGTGTCGAAGCTTTCTCTGTATGGGGTATTTACTCTTTTACCAACCTAGTAAACCAACCCAACACGCACTGGACCCGCGTGGTGGAGTATGGCCCACTCCCTCTCACCCTTATTCGTGAGAGGAGGCCTTTGCCCTGCAGTGGGATTCTACAGGCTATAACTTAACTAACTTAACTACTATAGTAGCATTGAGGACTCCGACTGGGGACGACGTGCTGGAAACAGCGTCTCTGTTACCAGCACTTCGTTCCCACGTGAACTCACGCTAGGCTGCACCTGTGGAAGCAACTGGTACAGAATAGCGTGTTTGATTTCCAAGAGGCAGACGTGGCGAGTTAGACGGGAAGCGTGACGAGCTAAAGGGCCGCCCACCTGTGGCCTATCACTATGTGGATGTTGTACGTGTACCTACATGTGGTGTCTGCAGCCGAACATTCAAGACGTTACGCTAGCAACGTGAGAGCACATGTGCGGCGTGAGTAGTAGCAGTCGCAACAACCAAAAAAGTAAAAAAAAAAACTTATTTCCACCAATGTTCATTAGGGAGAGATGTTTAGTTTCATTATCTGAATACACTTTATAATTCAAAAATACTTACATTACAATTTATTACCTACGTTAATTATTTTAAATGTACAGACAAGGTGAAGGGAAATATTTTTGTATGGAAACACTCCCATTCCACACCTCTCCACCTAATGAGGTTTTTTTATGCAACGATTAAGGTTAATACCCAGATATTACAACATAGTGTTAGGGATATAAAAACAAATGAAAACGTAATAAGGAGTGCAAAACACCTACATTACGAACATAGCCGCTTCATAAAAGAATGATAATTTTACGCGGCTGCGTGTCCGGGGTGTCAAAAAGGTCCGGGTCACAAGAGACGTATAATTCTATTTTGTTTTCCGGTTTTTACTCGACGGAAGAAGGGTAAAGTATATGTTGCATATTTTTTAGCAAAGAATTCTTTCGGCCTATGGTTGCTTGGAAGAAATAGCTTTAAGTGATAAGACCGTCATTGGATCCCTTTTTGTTTGCTTTTAATATTGTTATTTTACGTTATTAGTGTGCAAATAAAGAGTATTGCATTGTATTGTGTATTGTAAAGTAAAATAATATTATTAAAATAATACTGACAGACATTAAGACGACGGTTGGTGTAATGGTTACCATGCCGGACTGCCAAACCAGGGTCCTGGGTTCGAATCCCGGTTCGGTCATGGATGTTATTTGTTCGTGCCGTTGTTGTATGGTTTCCATAATAAAAAGCCTTTAGTGCTAGTTTGGGATCATTACAATGTATGTGCCTGTGAGCGTTATTTATTTATTTATTATTCCTTTTGGGGGTGGTCAGTAGATTGGCTACAAATAAATGTTATAGTGTACTTAGTTGTTGTATACAATCATTGCATAATACAGGGTCCTGACGGTTAGGAGTTCTGATTCAGAGTGCAGTTGTAAAAAGTTCACATCTACAGGAAGGGCCCAGTTGCAAAAGTCCCTAGGGACTTTTTGATCTGATATCACCAACGTAAGAAATTAAGTGAGTTAAGGCGTTGCCTGATCTTAAATATACGTTGATTTATTCATAATAGACGTTTAATTTTGAACCCTTTTCTCATATGGAAAATTTCTAGCCTTTTTTAAAGACTTTTACTCTCTCTATTCTAAAACTCATTTTTTAGACTTAGGGACTTCTGCAACTGGGCCCTTTCAGTATTCAAAGTTTAAAGGTAGAATGACGTGCCAAGTCCTGACAGATGACCAGCCTTTTGTCCACAAAAACGCTGCGGAAGATATAATCTGCCTACCCTCCTTGTAAAACACCCACGAGAAAGAACGGAGACGTGGGTAGTTTGTTTTGAAAATCACAACATCTATTGATATAACATAAAATGTCAAATGTTTATTCGGAATGGTCTCAAGTTATGACGGTATTGGTAGTGGTTGTGGAGTAAATATTGTAGTGTATTTACTTAGTCCCGTAGAGACAAGTTGGAGCCTCTATTTACATCGGTCTGCGGGACCTGGCTTCATGTAACACTGCTAAGTTCCTTCAATTTACGAAGGCACAAGAATCGAGACGATTTGGTATCTATCTACTACGTTGGCTTGAAAGCTCTGTATTAGCTTTTAATGTGGAAATGTGCGAATTCTTTAATTTTATTGTTTAATAAACATAAAACCGCAATGGTCATAGAATTTATTTGTGATCCTTCTTAAAATGCTACGGTTTTTAAAGAAATGGTGAGACCATTAAACTACACAACCTTCTCTACGGAAGAAGAAATCGCGAAAAAAACTGCAATCCTATGGTACAGCCAGTTTTTGCGATTTTGACTGTTCTACACTACTTCGACGAAATTTGGGTGGGTGTCGGTTTTAATGGAATTTTATCTCGAGCGCATCTGTGCTTCGGAAGTTATGTCAAATAGTTACAAAAAATAGCGAAGTTATTGTGAAACAAATAAATATTAAAAATGAGAAGAAATCATAAATCCTCTTTTTTAATTAATTTTTCAAATTAATTTTTTTAAATAAATTACTTTTAAAGTAAATCCGAAACATGGAAAATCATCGAAATCATATTGTATTTCTGTAAGGTTTTAGACGAAACTGTTGATAAATACGTAATGGTAATAATCCTATAATGTATTTATAATTATTGTAGTCACATATTCAATAAAAGATAATTATGAAACAATCGGCCGAGATAGTACCTACAATACTTTGATCTAGAATGGAAATCCCACTACACTCATCTTTGTAAACACTAGGGATGTGTTAAAATTCGCATAATCCGAGAAAGTGAGATGGCATTGGGTGCAGGAAAATAAGGTTTGTTTTAAATGTTTTGAGCGAGGCTCGCACTCTTACAGATCCTCTAAGAAGGGTCATTGTGATGTTGCCGAGTGTAAATTTTGTCGTAGTCACCACACCTTACTTCACACCACACCTTACTTCACACCACACCAGAAATTTTGACGCATATTTTTGTGTCAAATCCTGAGCCTCGACCGAGTTCTGCGCCTGAGGCCCCAGGGGCTCGTGCGCCTGAAACTAAGCCTTTGATGGTATATGCGCTGGAACCTGAAACTCCAGGAACCCGAAGCCTGAGCTCAAGACTTGTGACGTTATTATAGCTCATAGTTCGTCTAAGACTCTACGACCATTGTTGAAGTTCATACCAGTGACTATCTCCGGCCCCAAAGGGAGCGTCGACACGTATGATTGATGAAACTCTAAACTCTAAATATCACAGCTCTAATGACAAATGGGCTCTTATGTTGATAATTTTAAACGGCGTCTTCCCTCAGGTCGCTTTGAAATCAGTTTACTGCGGCGAGACGATATTAAAGAAATTCTGAATAGTTATAATCTTGCTCTGTCTCGCCTCCGTAGTATAGAAAAGAAATTTCAAAAAGATCAATCTTATGCCGAATCATACAGAAGTAATATTAACTCTATGATTGATAAGGGTTATGCGGATTTGTATCCTATGCCTATGCGGCCTTGAGGTATTATTTGGTACCTCCCACATTTTGGGGTGATTCACACGCAGAAGCGGAAGCTTAGAGACGTTCATGACGCTGCGGCTAAGTGTTAGGGCATTTGTTTAAACTCGGTACTCCTGTCAGGCCCGGATTTACTTCAGCCTTTGCTTGCTATTTTAATGAGATTTAGGGAGGGGCCTACTGCTCTCAACGCTGACATTCGGGAGATGTTCCCTCAGATTAAAATTAAAGAGGAGGATCGTGAACGTCCAGCGGTTCCTATGGCGTGAGCATGAATATCACATGTCATCAATGATGTTTGGAGCTACGTCCAGCCCATGTACAGCTCTTCATCTCAAAAATTTTAATGCGAGAGATCATGTACGTCAGTTTCCGAATGCGGCTAACGCGATTATCATCGGCTATTACATCGATGACTACCTTGGAAGAGTTAATTTCGTTCGGAAGCGGCACAGCTGGCAGCCGATATCGTTAAGGTCCACTCTCATGCCAGTTTTGAGATGAGGTCGAGGGTCTCGAATTATTAATCATTAGTTAATGACGTACACTTTTTAATGTACGAAAATGGCTTTCGACAATGTCGAAAACTGTGCCGAGTTCAATTCCGTACTGATGGATTATCCGGGAACTATAATAAAGTCACCTGCCGTATCGGTAATGAATAATCCAAATCCTTAAAGTTATCCGTTACATCACTAGTTTGTAAAGGACAAACGGATGCGTGTGACTGTCGAGTACTCTTGGCCTAGGTATAATAACCGCCGAGTTCGTTTATCTTTTATAAATATACAGACAGCCATAGTCTATCATATTTGATATTATCAAATATGAATAGAACAATCTATCTATCTATCTATCTATAACGTCACGCCTCTTTCCCAACGGGGTAGGCAGAGACCAGAGCGCGCCATCTACTACGATCCTTACAAATCTCTTTTGCTTCATTCACATCCATACATCTCTTCATACATGCCCGTCGATTTCGAGTGCTCCGCACCTCCCCTTTTTGTAGGACGCAACTGATTTGATCAGAATACGTCCTACGAGGGCGCCCTCTGCCGACACTTCCACTCACTTTAGCTCCATATATCTCTTTCGTACATCTGCTATTACTTATCCTCTCCACATGACCAAACCAACGAAGCATACCCTTCTCTATTCTTGTCACATCTTCTTTCAATTTACATTTAATGAGTCACATTTGAATAGAACAATATAGGAAAAAAAAATGTATTTACGGAATTTCTTTACAGATACCTGCACCAAATCATATAATACATTAGCAACATTACTGGGTGTAAGAAAACCTCCCCTGAAAACTCAAAGAGGTGAAAGTAGCCATCTATGCACATATGTACAACTTTTACTATCATAAAATACATAGTAACCATTTAATTTCATTATTATGAATACACAGGTTATGTCTTGAAACGGACTTTCTATTTGACATAATAAAAGTTCAGTTTGATGGTCCAAATTACCCCTAAAATTGTCGACTCATTTCAATTACACCCCGTAGTTCTTACATTTGATCAATGGATAATAATACAAATCTCGCACTCGTAACGTTGTTTCCCTGTAAAAGAAAACTTTTGTATCCATCCTACCGTATCCGTATCCGTAAAGCGATTAGTCGCATCACTAGAAAGTGAAGTACAACGGGTGCGTGTGACGCACGTCGCGCTCGAGTACTTAGCTAAGTGCCTGTTACAACTGGATTCGATCATCTCGTCTAAACACATCTCATTTAAGCTACCGACAGATTACAAGACACGTTTCCTCGATCGATTTGTGTTTACTTACTCATGCAGATGCATAAACAATTAATCACACAACCAAATGTAGTACGTGTAAAATTTTTTGAAATTAGTAATACATTACATACATACTCACGACACCACTCAGGATACATACAGGATACAAACAACACCGAATTATACAGTTTTTGTATAAGATTATACAATCTGGCAGCCCTGCTGGCTAGCTTCAAAATAAGCAATAACTCTACGCACAACACAATCAAAAACACAGCTAAAGCAATCAATGGGTTGGTCGTATTTGCTGAAGAACTGACAACCTACGGGGAGCCAGAGTTCTCGAGTGGAGACCAAGAACTAGCTGGCGTAGTGTGGGACACCCTGGGGCATCGACGGTGAATCGACGACCTGAAAAAGTAAACGGGGAGCGACTGGATGAGGAAGGCTGACGACAGAGCCCAACCTTCTATAAAAAATATACAAATGTTAAGTTATAAAACAGGGGCCGATAACCTCTCAAAAAAAGAAGTAAAAAAACCACATAAGTCGCCAAGGTTCCTGCGGACTAGGAAAATTCCCGCGGGACGAACGTCTTTCAGAATCCCGTTTCCCGTCTCTGCCGGCCGTCTAATGAAGTAATATCTAACATTGCAAATCTAACCTCCAAGATATCAAATGCCACCGGAATTGCGGCGAGATTGAAAAGAGAGTTGATTGCTATTACGTCACTGGAAAATTTACTTAATCTTACTCTATGTTACTACTTGTCACATAACTTAATAGTATATTATTTTGCTAATCAAACTCAAATGACATGCTATTGAATTGACCCAGGAAGCTAGAAATAGGTAATGTCTATCTATACTATAATTCTTCTTATCGAGTGGGCTGCAAGCCCTGGTGTCAGAGTTTATTCAAACCGCCTTACGGCCTCTGACGTGGTTTTTATGTAACGACTACTACCACCAGAGATAGTTGCCGGGACCAGCAGCTTAACGTGCCATCCGCAGCACGGAATCATCTTTCTTTTCAGACAATCAGGTGACTCAGCCTGCAATGTCCTAACTAACTGGGGAAAAACGCACAAAGTGACATTTCACTAGGTGCCCCCCGTGGGAATCGAACCCACGACCTCCGTGTCAAGAGCCCAATGCTCTTAACCATTAGACCACGAAGGCAGTGATCTATACTATAATTGACTTGACAGAAGTCTTAAGTATACGTTTTTGTACTCAGATAAAATTTAGAAGTTCCTACCTCGTAGCAAAGTACAAAGTTGTAACCAATGTATTGTTTTCCATTGAAATTTTTAATCTTCTTCTTATCGTGTCGACTTCAAATTTTGAACAAAGTCGCTAAATAGTACCTTGCCAGAAGTGGGCAACCGATACTGCACCGTCGCTAGCGGTCATGAGCTCCTCCTGCGTACAGGTGTTAAGGCACGCAGGGCACGATGTGATGAATTTTTAATGTATTTATTATATGTATAAACAAGCTTATCTATACCTAAAGGTGTTAAACTTTGCGTCCTTGCATTGAAAATATTTGAGAAAAAATATATTGAGGATATGATGCATCGAGACAATTTTGGGAATTTCTCTCTGTTTGATTCCGTCCGAGTGATAGATGTATTACGAAAATCTAATAAGTAAACAGATTCGAATGGGGGTGCTTCAGACCATCATACTGAACAACTTTCTTTTGGGACCAATGTAGAAAAGACGGAAAATAATCTTAGCCGTTCCATTATAAAATGCAAATAATACCCGCTCTACTCGATCCAAATGTATGGGCCATACGTTTATTTTTGCGTGCCTTGTCCCATAGAAAAAGTTGTACAGTTTGATGGTTTGATCATCCCCTTTGAAAACATGCAGCATATTAAAAAGGACCCTGTAAAAAGTTTGACGCAGACACTAAACTCCATTTTGACCTCTCCAGTTGCCTACGTGCTACGCTTAGTCATGCTACGAAGCGCTACGAAATAATTGAGTGAACGGGTTCAATTAACTATGGTAAATTATTTCAACGATGAAAAGTAACACAAGTACAGGCAATAAGTACATAAATGTCCAAAAACAGTAGGTATAGTGAAGGTGGCAAAGTGCGCCTTAGCGGGCAAGTGCGCCTGACACATATATCTCGATAACTACTGATTGGATACTAGTAGTGAGTAGTACCTTACGTCGATCACCAAGAACTCTTTCTAGCATCGATGTAAGGTGTAACTACTAGTACCAAAAAATATATAATGTTCTTGACTAGTACACGTTCACATTATTTGTTTTAAATTCTTAACCGAACTTCTTCGACCACTAACAAAAAACTGAATCTTCTGTCAAACTTTGATTTCAGGGGATCTACCATGAGTTTTCACCCTTCTTTACTACTGTAGTTACGTTACCAATTTTGTATTGAATTTCGTACAGCGCTCCTAGTGGCTACGTTGAGAACTAATTTCTGTCATACAAATTGGCGACGTATCTTATCTTGTTGTGGGGGCTGGCAGGCCAGCAACACTTCGACCCAGTGGGATCTTTTGTGTTATAATTGGCGACGTAACTACAGTAGTAAAATACAGGGAAAACTCATGGTAGGCCCTCAGTTTAGTAAGTTGACGAAGAGGCGCTCGTTGGAGTAGTGAAGCTTCGGTATCGGAAACGATCACCGAAGTTAAGCAACGACAGGTCCGGTCAGTAATGGGTGACCGCGCGTTTAGTGGTATTTCATCTCGAGCATCTCCGTGCTTCGGAAGGCACGTTAAGCTGTTGGTCCCGGATATTTACGTCAGATGGTGGTGTAACTATTCGTTAAGCCAGGTCAGAGGCCTATTGGCGGCGTGAAAATACTCTGACAGCAAGTTGACCACTAACTTGCCTCCACCAATCCGCACTGGGCCTGCATGGTGGAGTATGGCCCACTCCCTCTCACCTTTATTCGTGAGAGGAGGCCTTTGCCCTGCAGTGCGATCCTACAGGCTATAACTTACTAATTTGACGAAACATGTTACTGATAAGTGGCTGTTGTACATGTATATTTGGTCGTGGTATGGGCATGTGATGCGGAGAGACGAGTGTCATGTTACGAGACGAGTGTTAAGTATGAATGTGGATGGCTGTGGTAGGCGAGGAAGGCTGAAGAAAAGATGGATGGATTGTGTGAAGGATGATATGTATAAACTAGCTATTACGGTACAAAAGTTACAGCCCTAAATAGGTAGGACGGACGGATGAACGGATGAACGGACGGACAACGTAGGCTTAGTAATAGGGTCCCGTTTTCACCCTTTGAGTACGGAACCCTTAAAAGGAGTCGGTGCTGAAATGACTGCTAAGAGAGATGAATGGAAGAGGATGACATATAGCGCCGACCCCAATTAATGGGAAATGGGTAAGAGAATGATGATTTGGGTGACGAAGCATGTGCTGACTGCTTGTTTTTGTACACAGATATTTTTTTGGCTAAATATAACCAAACTTTGTGACTTCCGAATTGTTTTATAGCATAAAGGTTTGACTTGTGCTACAAAACAGTTTGGAATTACTAATGAAGTATATTTTTCATCGTTGAGTTTAATACATTTAAAACATTCCTCTTTCAAACGCTATGAAATAAAAACCGTATTAGTAAAAGATAATTAACATCGTGAGGAAACCTGCATGCTTCCATTTCGAGGCGTGTATTGTCCATTATAAGTGGTGACGGGCTCATCCCCCGTCACACTGGACAGTGTTTCGGTACTTCTGGTGAAACGTGGATGTTTTGAGGAATATCTCTGACTACCCCCTCGGGGAATATAGTCGTGAGCATATGCTAGTAAAAGATATTGAAGATTTAAATTTATTCCCAAACAATACAGGTACAAACGTCTAACATTGATAAAGATATGGGATTGATGTGTCTTACAAATTGTTATTTAAGTCTTTTTTTTTCTAATAGAAACGGAAAGAATAACGAATAACTACAAGTAGGTACTATAGTCTATCAATTTTGCGCCATTTACCACGACAATGTAATTCTCAGAGAAAAATATCACGTTATCAACACACGGGTATGCAGGGCAGTAGGCGATACTTGAGATTGTCGATAACAGCACTTAGGAGCTAAAAATAACATTATCTGGACATTACGAGAACAATAGACGAAAGTGAATCGTATTGATATCCAACTTTAATCATTCTTTATATTTCAAGGCGTGGTGGTTACATGGTGGTTTTTAATATTTACTGGTCAATAAATATGCCGTACATCAAAGGAGTAACAGACAAAATAGGTAGCACCTTGAATAATACTCAATTTTCACCTTGTTTACTCCTCTTGTAACGATTACGCAAGCATTACGCTCAACGAGAAGGATAGCTTTTGTTTTCAGTGTCCAGACGATCTAGCATGATTTCTCTACTTACGCGCGACGCGGCCTTTTTCCATACTACTCGCCGCGGCAAACGCGACTGAAAAGAGAACAGAATAGAGAACACACGTCGCGCGCGATACGAGGAGAGAAATCATACTAGGGCAGCTGGTGTCATATAAAGTAGACTGTATCTCGGTAGCTCATACATTTGGCAGAAGAAGAGGCATTTCGTGTCGCATGAAGGTGACCAGCATAGCTAGCATGTTGCAGTGATACAGCGCTATCACACCTTAGCTCTCCTTTTATTTACGTGCGAACAAACGAGATAAAGGTCGTGATACTGCCGTATCACGTGTAGCATACTACGAGTGCAGGAGTCAAATGTCTGCCGTCGCAAGTTTTCTCTAGGCGGGTTAAAAGATATGGCTTGAAATGCATTCGCATGTGGAAATTTTTGGGGAACGTCATCACAATTATAACTAAGTTTTCAAACCAATCAAACTCAACAACAGACAAAGCATTCACTCTGAAAAAGGTTGAATAAATAGTGTTATTAAAAGATAGACAGCTCTCTTTTGCAACTGTAAGTAGGTACCTACTGTCGCAATTAATTTATGTCTAAGTAGAGTCAGAGTACGGTAAACAAGGGAAATAAAATAATTAACGGTGCTGTAGTGCAATTTTCAAGTCACATGTTCAAATCAGCAGTAGGAAATGACAACATTAATGTGGAGATTATGTATCATTCGAACACGATTTTTTTTGTAACTCACGTTTCAAAATCTAATTATTAATCTGTGCTTCTGGCCTATTTCGAACATGAATAAATAGAAACCTCATAGAAAACAAACGACTTATTCTAAACAGAAGACGTGTTCGCGGCTGCCGTCCTGCGGAAGGGTGCCCAGGACGCTGCCAGGACGATGGCAATCGATATGCGTTGACCACATTATGTGGTCATCGAACCGCAATTTGGAAAATGTTTATCCGTTCGTTTGTGTAGCCCTCTGGCCACGAATCACTTAGAAGGTGGTGATAGCTTATCTCCATGACCTTTATAGAACATTATCTCTAGGATATGACAAAACACTGAAGAGTGTATCTTCACATCTTACATTGTGATAAGCTATCACCATGACCAGGTTCTGATTCCTGGAATATGAAGAAAAAAAACGACGAGGTACAATTGAGATGTGACCATGAAGAAGCTGACACAAGAATAATATTTCCAGTAAGTAAAAGATCATCTCCGTCTTGGAAAAGAAAATGTTAGTAAATGGCACAAGAAATCAAAATATCAATTTAAGTTTAGAGACAGAAAGCTCTATGACTCAGCATAACATTGAATTTTTGTGTAGTACTTAGGTTTATACTAACTCAAGCACCACCGCCATGCATCCATTGTTGATTTTGTAGCAAAAAAATTGTTTGTTTTTTCTAAACGCGTGCTGGGATTCAAACAGCGCCCCGCGCAGTGGTAGGGGGTTGGTCATTCCATATTCTGGAGGCGGCAATCTTGAAACAACCTCGTGTTCCAACAAGAGAACATATTATTGGAAGAACGAGTTGAGGACGATCACGATCTCTGAGGTTCAGTCTTTGTCTTTTCCAAATATGACTACACAAAAGTGTTACGGTCCTATTCAAAAGGGGTGGCATCACTATCATCAATATTACCAACATAATTTAATTTGAAATCAAAATTAAATTTCAAATTACTCCCATAATCCACTTCAGCGACATGCGTCATCAAATTTCCTACAAATCTATACTACATTGTATGTGAAAACATATTGGAAACGAATAAAGCCCTCATATGCGCATTCGGCTCTTTCAACCATGGCAGTAAACAAACAAGTAAACAAAATATCCTTTGAGCAACTGTTTGTTCAGCCTTTACACTTCTCACCCTTTAAATCTGAGTTTTGGTTGTTAATTTGCAGTGCTCAATGGGCTCGATGAAACACGCGATAGGTACTCGTCTTTATTACTGTTTCAGGGAAATCATTTCAATTTCAATATGAGTTTGTGTTTATTATTATTTGAGATTGGGGACCTTGACAGGCTTTTTCCCCTGTCTCACTACGACCATCGCCGGTTTTCTATGAACGCCCCTTTTATAGTTCTCTGTTAATCCCTACTGCAGTGAAGAATCGTAGTAGGTTTGTGATTGGGATTGGGAGGGTTTGTATCCTATCTGGCGTCAATACTTGTCGGCCTGGATGAGTACTTCGTTTGTACATCAGTGGGCCACATTAACATATAAAGTGCAGAGGAGTTTCTATCTCCTCCTCTTTGTTGCACAATCTGCAGCCGGTCGACCGGTCGTGTCACTTAGTTTTAAGGGGCCATAGGTCCAGACTCCGAAAAGTGCGTGCGCGTGCCGTATTTTCGTTTAAAAAGAATGAACAAAAGTACATTTTATAGATTTTTTAATGATTTCACTAGATAAACGAATGGTGAATATGTGAGTATAAATACCAAAAATCTGAAAATATTGTAAGTTCTTCTAAAACGAGAAAAATGTATACATGAAAATACGCCATCTTTGTGATGATTTTCGATCGAGTGAAATTATTCCAATCGTGTATTCAATTTATGATTTCACTAGATAAACTATTCAAGAATACTGAGGTATGACTTTGGTTTCGGTAAATTGTATAAATCGAGTCGAAAAATGAAAAATAAAAGATGCCTCCAAGTTATTTCGTCCTACTATTGGACCGTTGGTTTAATTCATAGCGCTTAGTTTGTAGTAACATTAAATTTATTTTTAACTCAATCGCAATCGCACTGAAGTTATGAGCATTTAATGTTTTCAAGAAGGTACCTACATCACTATTTTTCAGTCGCCTGGTGGGCGCCACTAGTCTGAAATATAATTATCGTTTTAGCATTGTGTCACGATGACTTATCGAATTTAAATCTGTATTGAAGTGGTATTGAATAAGAGTAGTAAAATTGATCGTCACTATCGTTGCGTCGCTTTTATAACTGTTATTTACAATCTTTTTATGATTATGGAGGTGAAACAGCATGGAAATATCTAAATCAGTGCGTAATCTTTTAAATCTATTGTCAATTATCCAAATAATTATAACATTACTTTTTTTATCTTGCTATACTTTTTATTTCTTTATCCATTTTTGTAAATTAAATGCGTTACATATCAAACAGGGTGCTTCAGACCATAAAACTGAACAATTTTTACTATGAAGCCAATATCGAAATCTCAAAAAAACAGCCTTTACATAAAAATATCAATAGCTTCTTGACAAAAATGTTAGGTGGACGATAGTGAGCGGTGGTGAATTCTTCTCTCACTCGCACTCACTCAGCATACAATACATGTGCTAGCCTCTTCTTGTCGCTAGTGATCTTGTCGCTATAGTGTCCAGGCAGTGTCAGGCAGGGCTAAGGGTGGCTTAGGTCGGATCAAGTCAAGTCACGTTACGATTGTCTGCGTTGAGAATTCGTCTCGGAGAATATTATGAAATCTGATTTTATTACGTTCCTTGGTGCGAAAATTGAAATTATATTATGTAACTAATACAAAACTTTTAAACGATTTATTGACTGCGATTAGCAGCTGTACAATAATGCACATTTACTCGTACTTACTAAAATATACTTTGAGCTTAACTTCTTACATGTTTTCTCAACTAATGTGTATTGTGCCTGTGTGTACAATAAAGTGATTAAATATAAAATGTTAAATATCTGCTCAATGCATTATTTCTTACCTCTCTCGGTTCCTCATCAGACGTATACTGCAGCGATAGATAATACTTAGGAGTTTGCCGAAACTTTACTATTCACTTCTACCTTCTTCACAAAATACATTGAGGTACCTACTAGAAGCGACACCCAGTCTGATTTTTTTGTAACACTGGTTTAGGCCAATTCGTACAAACTTAGCCTGTGCCAAGCGCTCGCTGTAACACGCTAAACTTATTTATCTGATTGATAGCTTGAAACGTCTGAGTGATTCTACGAGTAAGAATAACTACTGTCAAATAGCTTTCATGAGCTGTCAAATGTGTAAAAAGTTATGATTCGCATGCGATCCAATAACGTTTCAATGGAGAATAATTTAGCGCAATCGATTCCCTAAGCTCCAACACGTGATATCAAAAAGTTACTGTTGAAAGTAACAGATTGTAGAGCAAACTTTATTTGTATCTGTAGTTGTTTTCTTTGTTTATGTTAGATTAAATTAACAAGGAATACTAAATTTGAGTTTAATTTTCTACCTAATATTAGGACAAATATTTCGTTTTATTGGTTACAACCACAATCGACAGACGTCAAAAATGACAGATGTCAAATGAACTGTTTTTTTTAATGACAGCACAAATTGACAGACGTCAAAAATGTCAGATTATTATAAAGGTGGGCCACCGGCTAGAAAAAGTGTCCGTGGTTCACCTAAGTGTACTGAGGTGGACCATCGGCAAGAAAAAGTGCCCGTGGTTCACCTAGGTGTACTGAGGTGGACCATCGGCAAGAAAAAGTGCCCGTGGTCCACCTAGGTGTACTGAGGTGGACCATCGGCAAAACAAAGTGCCCGTGGTCCACCCGGGTGAACTAAGCAGGTGGACCACGACCGACGCCTGGTTTTTAATGCACCAGACACCGCTGAGAGAAACTTTTATTTTATCTTTTGCTACTTACGTGCTAAAATGCGGATGGAAAGCCACGTTCCTACTCCGGACATTGTTGGCTAGTTACTGAAGGCTATACAGCTAATTGTGTTTTAAAACTTCGACTGGGCGAAACGGATAGATAAACCTACTATCCTTAATAGCAACGGTACCATGCTACTTTATCTGTATAAACCTCACTGTATACAGAACAATGCATAATAATCAAACTATGTAGACATTACGACATAAAAAAGTGTACCTAATGGTTTCACCCGGAACTAATTTACAGTTAAACTTTTTTCGGTATCTTAGTTTAGAAGAAACCTCTCCAAGAAATGGAACAAAATAAAAAAGCATTACGTCCGCAACAGCCGTTTTGACATTTTCCATTGAATTGCAGCAATCCATACAATTAATACACTTCTCATAAAAAAAAAACTCAACACCTCTGAAATTTGGTTTCGATTGAGTTTTGATGTAATATTTTTACATTAAACAAAATAAATTATGCTAGTTAAGTGCGGACAGTTCAGTCTACACAGTGGTGTTCGAAGATACCAAAGTATTTAAATTTTCGAATTTCCATCCATTAAATTAATGTAGAGATTGTTTTCAATGTGTATTCATTCCGTCGGAATTTCTGCATTAACCACATTAAAAAAAAAATGTTTTTTTTTTTCAAAAGGGATTATGAGTGTGGGAGCCTTAATTGCTACATTATAAATCCGAGAACCAATTATATAGATATTGAGGCTACCAATAATTGATATTATCACGTTATGAGTCACTAGGACTGACATACGCGGTAGATGTAAATAATGCACCAGAAATACTGGTTCTAAATTTGGTCAGGACTTGTAAAAATAAGAAACGTTTATTTTTAAACCATTTCTAATGTTTAATTTCGTAAATTTAAAACATTTGTGGGCACATAAGATATCAATGAAGGGTTATAATGGATCACGTCATTTCTTCCCGTGGGTGTCTTGCGAGGCGACTAAGGGATAAGGGTGTTATGTGCAGTGTTTGTTGTCACCTGACACGTCATTCCACCGTGAAACCTTCAATGTGATAAAGGTGAGCGTTGCTACAACTGCATGCTTAAACATTAAACATTCGGTAGCAAGGCTTTTGAACACCCCGAAAGGGATTATGGTCGTGAGTTTTTGTATAAGATATTGATTTGTTGTTTTATCTACGCTACACTAAATCGGTCGAAACGGAATGCGATCAAAAGGGACGCGGTAACACACACACGTAAGAAAACGTGTGACGAGAAATATAAAACAAAGTCTGTCTGCGTGGACCTTAAAAAAGTGGATAATCTTACTGCGTGCCAAATTTCATCCAAATCCGTTTAGCGTTTCCGTATACCGCGTATGTTTATTGGGTGACAAACATCCAAACTTTGAGATTTATAGTATTAGTGAGATGAGATGAGATTTCGAGTGTGCCTACCTATAATTAAAAAAATATTTCAAAATCAAAAGTCAAATTCTATTTTTTTTTTAATCTTTATTGAAGAGCTTGGCCTGAGGCCATGTCGCTCTGTTGGGTAAGTTCACTGATTATAATATTAAAATAAAAAAACAGTAAATACCGAAGGAAGAAATAGAAAAATAAATAAATACAAATTTAGAGTTTTCTTGTAAATGGAGTAGTTATAATAATTTCTAAATTTATAGTGAAACGTGTAAAAGTGTTTGTTGTTATAAATAGATGGAAGTAACAAAATAATGATAATAAAAATCCACGGACGAAGAATTGAATAATTATAATGTTATCGACTCACGCATGTCATCGGACATTCTTAATTAAATTAAATTATTGATAAGATAAGAGAAAGAATTCAGCTAAATGATTATCAACGAAGAATTTGATTATACTATTAATAAATCGTTATTAATAGTATAATCAAATTATCAAACGTCATATAGGTACCTACGTGAAATCTTCCTTAACGAGTATACGATATACTTTGAAATATGTAAGTGATTTGTATTTCACTGGCTTTTCAGTACATGAAAATATGTATAGTATAGTGCGAAAGCGTGTATTTGTTTATCGACGGGCTCATTGTTAAATGTGGATACTCTGAACTATCCATATTGAGAACATCTCTGATTATACCCTTGAGGAATATAGTCGTGAGCATTTGGTATGGTATAGCATTTCATGACAGATTACTTTATGCTTCACTTTCAATTTCGTTTGATCTTCCTCAAGGTCTTAATGGAGACTAAACAAAGTGCTTTCAGCTAATTTTATTGCATCGATAGATTATATCACTTGTCAGAATACTGACTGGCCTCTGTTACGTCTGAGTTTGCTAAAATCGAAACGGTTAAATAAGAAATAGAACGTTTTCTTAAATTAGAAAATGTTAAACGATTACTATGAATACCTAATACGAACGTGTTTATAATAGTTCCATAAAAAAATAGAAATATATTATACCAAGATGACTACAAAAACTATAAATCAGGGATTACATTACCGTACAAGCAGGGCTGATTTCAGCATACTAATAATATAGGATCAAAACAAGTAATGTAAATGCATTGGTAAATGCCGATATCGGATGCATATCGGATGCCTCAGCATTCACGACTCGATATGAGCTTGACGGCCTTAATTTCGGACGTGTTTCGGACCTCATAAATAACTGGCATGATGTTAAAGTCAATGTTTTGATATTCATTTGAAAATGACAATCTAATATTTATGTCATTTCAAAATTTATAGTTAAACTAACCTATCTTTGGCACTAAAAATGGACGAGAATAAAATAAAACGAGAGTGACGCTCAGTTGCAGAAATGCTCATTAGAGTTAACCCTCCATTAAATCTCTTGCTGTCACTTTTTGTGTTGCTGACGTAGTAAAAGCTAGCAAGAGATTTAATAGAGGATTAACTCTAATATGCGTTTCTGCAACTGAGCGTGAGTCCTTCGAGTCCTTAATAACCTAGGAGGAGTGATACACTTCAAAACGTTATTCTGACATAAAATATTGTTTAAATGTCATAATAGTCCAATCATTTCAGAGTTTCCTTGTATAGACACCCTAACAATAATTCATCTATCGCTGAAACTTTGCAGTATGATAAAGTAAAGTATACAGATTACGGTTGACAAATAATCTAGGGCCGGAAAAAAAACAACCTAGATTATTTGTAATCCGTAATCTGTATAAAGCCTGACCAGGAAAATAAAAAACCTCGCCATGTTGCGGAAAGTCAATGCAACTAATTTTTGTACTTGGAACACTAACATTAAAGGTGACAGTCGATTGCAGCGCCCCCAATCCAGGTTTTTTATTTTCCTGGTCAGGCTTTACTTTACTTTATCACACTGCAAAGTTTCAGCGATAGATGAATTATTGTAAGGGTCAAACCCTAAAATGATTGGACTATAATATTATACAATCTGAGAGATAAGCGAAGGATCGTTCCTTCAGCAAATTTGTAATAAAATAAAGCTACCGTTTCCTCCAGCGACACGTTCGGATGATTTCAACCAAATAATTCAATTTTCCCTTTGTATTTTACATACAATTTATTTATATTTACATACGTAATTTTAGAATATAATTTTGTTAATTTTAGGAAGATGGTTGTAAGCGACGCGCCCTTTCCTTTTTTTAATTTGTACCTAACCACTTGGAAGTCCTACGAAACTATCGAGGGAAGGTTGCAACACTATTAAAAAGAATAAATTCAAAAGTAAGCCGGGAAATTTGAACTGAGTAACTCTAGTTACGTAGGACTGTTGAGAGGGGTATGTCAAAAGTAACTCTAGTTACGCAGGTCTTCTGAGAGTGGTATTTCTGACGCGGACTTCCAAGTGGCTAACTGAAATATTTCATGCTACGAATAAAGAATTATTCTTAGATTTCATGTTATAAATATAATACTTTTATTGATCTGCGGTCCGCAGCCATCTTTCATGGCAAATTTTCCTTTGTTTTTTTCGTTCATTAGTTTGTGTTTTTTACAAATTGTAGTTTTTCCATGATTTCTCATGTAAAGTGTGAAATAAACGTTCTCTGAGTGCAAATCCTAATTTTCCGTTCGTGAAACCCGCCCCAGTGGTTAACATAGGTGTTTATTTCTTATAAGTTTATTCTTTATCTATGAACATTTTATGTTTCATGTAAAGCCCGACCGGAAATTTAAAAAAACCTCGCCATGTTGCTGAAAATCATTGGTACTAATTTTTGTACTTGGAACACTAACATTAAAGGTTATAGTCGATTGCAGCGCCCCCAAACCAGATTTTTTATATTTCTGGTCAGGCTTTATATCTGAATGTGGTCGGACTTTTTATTTTGATCAAAGACACCATTAGGTAGGTACCTACTAAGACACCATTGTGTATAGCAATACGTGCCTTTTTGGAAACCAATTGGCTAGCCACAATGGTTTGCAGGGCGCCGTTCACTTTGTTTCATTTCATTTTACTTTGATCTAAGTTTGTTTCCCGCTGTTACTCCCCTATGCACATAACCCTCAAATTGGCATTCCTTTTTTTCAGTTCACCACGTGCTGTCAAAAATTGCGAGTTCTAGATGGGAAAAGTTAGCTTTAATTAAAATGGAAGCGCAGTTAGTCGTGTTCTATTTGCTGTTAAAAAAGTAAGGTATAACCGCCGTTCATTAATATTCTAACCTAACCCATATTTCGATGAAAAATAATTTTTTCGATGCCTCTGCCTGTGGAGGTAAAAACCTGCAATGGTATTGGGAAAAATAATCTTACATGGCAAGGAAAAGCAAAGATCAGTCGCGCCTTTGATATGTGCGTAAACTAAAAGAGAGTAAAGGTGCATTGCCATGCTAAATCCATCCATTTGATCCATCCATCGATCCATTCCATCCAGCCATCTCTTTTGACGGACTACTACTAAAAAGTGCTACCAACTTACTCAAAAAGCCTTAAAGCTATTTTATACCACATCCTTATACGTATTTTATAGGTTTAATGAACGGTAATAGGGCTCTTAACTGATGTAACAGATTAAAGCTCAGTTGCAGAAACGCTCATTAGAGTTAGTCCTCCATTAAATCTCTTGCTAGCTTTTACAACGTCAACAAAACAAAAAGTGACAGCAAGAGATTTAATGGAGGATTAACTCTAATGAGCGTTTATGCAACTAAGCTTTAATCTGTGTAAATGTCACTCTTACTTGAGTATCTGTAGTGCGACTGTAAAAAATGACAATCCTTTTTTTTTACAGTTTTATATTGCCAGTCTTTATTGATAAGTCTTTTAAATATTCTTCCTTAAACTGATATTCCTAATTATTATCTACCTACACTGAAATTAAAGTGAAAGAGATTTTGGCGTATCCTTATTATTTCGGTAAACAAAAGAGAACGGAAAGCCTGAAATAATAAACGTACTTCAAATTTAACAAAGCTGCATGCGATAAAATTCAAACAATTGTAGAAATATCAAAAAACACTGGCGACTCGGAGCACTTTTTTTGTGTAGATATCTAAAGTACCTACTGTTTTTTACAGTGGGATTGGAGCTAGTGTCGGAATTGTCGATGGTATGATTTGAGTCCAGTAGGTATTGCAGTTTAGTATGGAATAGGTGATTTCTTTTTTGCTCCAATCGGTTTGCTCCCGAAGTAAAAGTTGTTCAGTTTGATGGGTAGAGTATGTGGTTTAAAGGTTAATGCTACTTTTCCTCGTAGAATGTTAAATTAAATGCCTTACATATCGAACTTAGTGCTTCGGACCATCAAACTGAACAACTTTCACTAAGGAGCCAACATCAAAATCGCGAAAAAAATTGTGCTGTTCCATAGAAAATGTCAATACCTACACCAAAACGTATGAAATAGCAGATTTTTTTTTCAATTCGTATTAAAATAGAGAGAACAAATCAGGCAATTTATGCCGAAATCGGCCCAAGATGTAGGGTAATTTGTAATGTCTGCTGAAGGCTCGCACATCCTCGCGTATCCTCGCACAGGCGCCTCGACGGACGCTCGCGGAGATTCAACGAAAGATCTACGCGAGCCTTCGCGGGGGTGCTCTACATAGCGCTTCGCCAGGTGTGCACTGGCTAAGTGCGTTCACACACGATGACGCACTGATGGAGCGGCAGATGTCAGTCCATAGAACCCTACGAGTACATACCCCTATAGAGACGTAATATAAGGCGACCCAAATCTGTCAACTCATCAGTGACTTGTCACTTATATATTTCGCAACGCCTTTGTTTTCCGCCATTGTTTCGAATAGACTTCGTAGTACTTCGGAGCATTTCCGTCCCCCCCGCACCGCAGCTAGTTGACAGAATTGTTTTCTTTTAAATTCGCATGTATTACGTCTCTATAGGGGTATATGCTCGTAGATAGAACCATACTGGGTGCCTCAATGCGTCACCGTGTGTGCTTCTACGTGCGGTTTCATACAACTCCTTGCTTCACAAATGACGGACTGACGTCAGCCGCTGCGTCAAAGCGTCATCGTATGTGAACGCACTTACCTACTTTTGAGTTACAAAAACCACCAAGGGAAAGTCGGAAATACTTCTCAAATTTTATTGAAACCTAATAACTCAGGAACCACGTTCTGGCTAAGTTGTGGCGTTGTAACGCTGGACATAAGAAACACCATTGATTTTGTATTAGATTACTGAAAAAAAAACCAGTTTTAGGCCGAATCAAGAACAATTTAAAGAGTGTTTTGAAAACAATGATGACTTGGAAGGCGAGACAGTACACGAAGTTCCATCTTTTGCAAGTAAAATGATTCACTGTACAGAGAGTAAAAGAGAAGCATGCAAATATCTACCTTGTTGTTTAAAAAGATTGAAGATGTAGACACATACAAAAATAACAGGATTGAATTTCCTGCTATAAATATGATTACGGGAGAAAAAAGAGAGATGTGAACACAGACCAGTAAGAAAGTGAATCATCATTTCCGGTTCATCGAGAGCTCGTAGTATTTTACAAGTTTGCATGGAGAAAATAAAGTTACAAAGTTTTTAAACATTGATACATTCTCCGCCGCCCACACGCCGCACGCACGTTCACTTATTTATTCATAACTGTGATTTAGTCTATGAAATGCCAATACTCCTCAAATCAAATCAAATCAAAAGTATAACTATTCAAAATAGAATGTACCTCATAATCTTGGTTTTGCTATATAAATTATGTCAAACTGGAATCACACCACGCCTTCTGGCACCTATATCTCCCATAACCTTTGGAAATGGTATGGAAGTGGCTGCTGCAGCTAAAGACTTAGAAGTATCTTCTCGGTTCTCAGATTTTCAGCTTGCTGACCATAATGATGACGACAGACGGATGTCTAACAACAGTAGAGCTCTAGGTACTTTATACAGGAATATTTGTTAACTAAAGCAGTTTTTCTATTAGGAAGTGGTTTTCCTCGTGATCAAACCGTTGGCCCGAAGCAAAGAGGATTCCGACCGAAAGGGATTATGGTCAATTTATGTATGTATGTATTTTGAAGAAAATATCAGAATCGATTTACCTTGCAAAGACGGGATATCGGGACTGAATCATTATAATATGTAAGATATCTATGGACCGAATACAGTATTCTCAGGTAAACGTATTTTCTCACAAACACCGCGCTTATATTTATTTTAAAACAATTTATGTACCCTGACGTCTGGCGTAAATACTACATTCCTTTATTTATTGTAGTAAATCAAAATAACTGTTTGTGGTTACGCTAAAATTAACAACGATTAACCTTCATCAGGTGCTATTCATCATTATGTGTAGATTATTATTGGTTGTGTTAAAAATACCATGAGGAGGTCGTAGTATAGTGCGAGTGGTGCTTCGGTGTTTGAAATCATCGATCGAAGTTATGCAACGTCCAGGAGTGCGATTTTTGAACATCACACGTTTAAATCAGCAGTAGAATATGTCAAAATTACTATGGAGATTATGCATCTTTCTACTGCCGGCCGAGTCGTATTATGTTCAAAAACCGCCTTCAGCCAGGTAGATCTTTGGATGGGTGACATTTTTAGTGATATTTCATATCGAGCGCCTTTGTACTTTGAAAGGCACGTAAAACCAGGTTCCATATAGTGCCGTTAGATAAAACAAGTGCATTTTTAAAGACACTGTTTCTTCATATACATACTGAAAAATTACGAATTTCAAGGTCTATGAACAACAGGTCAAATGCATATCCTCAGGACCGTGTTCCTAAAGTATACGGTTTCAAGATGGCGAGACTCATCATGGGATCAGGTCAGTTACGTCCTTTTCCCTGAACGTCCATCGCCCGAATTCCTTGTACGACCACTTCCCTGAACGGACATTTCCCCGAACGGGCATTTACCCGAACGGCCATTTCCCCGAACGGACATTTACCCGAACGGCCATTTCCCCGAACGGGCATTATTCCGAACTTCCGTGTCCCAAATTTATTCTCCCCCAAAACAGCCATTACCCCGAACGGGCATTCTACAGGGTGTAACAAAACACCCTAGTATAGTTTAAGGGGGTGCTTCAGACCATCAAACTGAACAACTTTCACTTGTACAGGGTGAAACCTTATCCCATAGTCACCTCGTATGTTATACACAGGAGCCCCGCTTTAAACGCATACCAGATCCCGTCTTCTTCTTATAGTGTGGGCAAGCCCTGGTGTCAGAGTTTATTTAAACCACCTTACGGCCTCTGACGTGGTTTTTATGCGTTACATTAAAACCAGACCCCCGTGTACTACGTATGGGATTCATTTATTAATATTTTTCTCCCCTCCGGACGGAAAGCGTCAATTTTAGTCCCGCTGCGCTAAACGAAGTTGCCGCTTTCTACCTCCGTCGAGGAGAAAAATAGGACCTCGACTTCGCCACGGTCAACAATTACATGAGATCTGAGACCTTTCTTTCTTTCCTGTCCTCGTTGTGTAATCTACTATAAATACCTCAGTCACGGCTAAACGGATTTACTAAACTAATATTGCTGCGTAAGAGTTATAGCACTAAACAATCTGAGGGCCTACCATGAGTTTTCCCTGTACCTGACTACTGTAGTTACGTCGCCAATTAGTATGACAGAAATTAGTTCTCAACGTAACCACTAGGAGCGCTGTACGAAATTCAATACAAAATTGGTGACGTAACTACAGTAGTAAAGTACGGTGAAAACTCATGGTAGACCTTCTGCTATCACACAGCTTAATAGTGCGTACTGTTACCGTAGATAATTTAATAGAATATTGATATCTTCAGGGCTTATTCTCGTCAATCGATAAATTGATACGTGCATATTATAGATAAGTTGATAACCGAGAAAAAGATAAGGGGTTTATTCCTGTATTTGATTTGCCGCGATAAGTTACACAAATAGATTAGATTGTGCGTACTGTTCACAAACGGACGAAGCCAAACGCAGCCACCTGTGGCCAAAAATAACTAACACTTTTTGCTGATTGAAGAATGTGACCTTTAAATAAATCTACGCACATAAAGTCAGTCATGTATACATAAGTACAATATTCTGAATATCCTCCACTTCCACTGGTAGCAATTTTGAAAGGCTTTTACGCCTGTTCCATATTCGTTCAGGAAGTAAGCGAGTGCTCCAAGTTGTTTGGTTTGGGGTACCGTTTACGGTGGTGCTACGGACGGGTCAAATTGATTCATTTGGCCTAAAGATCAATCGTTCCGATTTTCATGCTTTTAACACCATTTGAAGGATTTTTATATAACTACCGGCTCGGGTGTATCCACCGAAGCTGAGCGTAGCGCAAGGAGATGGGCGCGCTCACGCGCTAGCACGCACGAGATCAACAGTTTAGCGCGATCAGTCACACAATTGACACCTCTCGTCTCCGCTGCGCGGCACCGCCAGCTCGCCAGACTGTTCATATCTCCGCTTTGATAGCCCCAAATAAATATAGCGATAGCCCAAAACATCTCCTCTCCTCTCCGCTGGAAACGTGTCCACTGAAGCAAGCAAGAAGGTGTAAAGGAGATGAGTAAATAACGAAATCCTTTTGGTTATTTACTTCCTGTTTCCTCTCCTCGCCACCCATCTACTACTACAGGTATATTCCAGGCTTAAGCGTCAGGGTGAGTTGTTTTGTACGTGTCTATCGAGTACTTGGTCAAGTATATATAAGTACTTATATGACATCACAGGAAGCCGCAAGCCGTTGGGGCGTGCAGTGCAGCTGTGGCGAAGACGGTTCGCCTTGGAGTAGTATGGTGCTGTCGCGGGATCGTTTTACCATATTATGGGATGGGCAACGATTAAATTACAAACATAAACTCACGACAATAATACCTATCATGCCGGCACCAAGCTCACCTATAGCGAAGGTTTCCAGGACGGAATGAAGTGTCGTCTCTTTCAAACATTTGTGAATTATACTTTTTCCTCCCTCCGGACGGAAAGCGCTGCGCTAAGCGAAGTTGCCGCTTTCCAGCTCCGTCGAGGAGAAAAATAGTATACTAACTTCGGACAGTAAATAAGAAATTATATGAGATCTGAGACCTACTCTAGTGTAATCTACTAATACTTAAATAATTCAAAATATCACCCCAGAATCTAGAATGATATTTTACCTTAATCTGCTACAAGACACAATTACACTGAAAGTGTTTCAAGATTACGTAGTCAAAACGCCTTAGATTGTAACTGAAGTATTAAACATAAATTTCCTGTAACAATAGTAAATATAACGACCCTACTAAACAAACGAAATATACAAGAACATTTTGTTAGGAAACAGGACAAGAACATTTTGGTGGGAAATAGGAATTATCTTGCTAATTTCTCAAAGCTTAAAGGCATGATGATGAAATCTCATTAGCGATTTCGGCTACATCGATTGCTTGATTAGAAAAACAGGTTGCGCCAAACATAATAATTTATGCATCATCGTCCTGAATCGGATGGAACGGATTGGAATAGGGTAGGATCTACTAACTGTATACCCATTAGCCACACGGAGCATCGGATATGTTAACGATTCCTGATGAGATTAGTCTCCTTTTTTAGACACGTCTATTGAGTTGGGCGGGTCAGTGCTTTGGAAGCCCTACACTATACTACACTTCACTCAATTACGACCACAATCAATATTAACCGCAATAATGTAGTACTCCAGTAAAGTTACGGGTCGCTTGTATGGCGAATGTAAATAATTTATAATAGCCGGTTTTTTTTCTTTCATATTTTAGATTATAATAAATTCTAGTTAGCATTTAGATTGAAAATCCTCCTTAATTTTTTATTAAATAATTAAGCAAACTAAAAAAAATCATGTAAAATTGGAAAAAATAGTATATACAATTTGTTTATGCCATTTGTTAAATTCATTTGTATTCTTTTATATTACAAGTAAATCCAACGAAAAATCACCCCGGAACCTTCGTTTTTAAATATGTTGAAATTACGAAAAAATCAATTTTAGTACAAAATTTACACAGTGTATGTAAACTCATAACCTAAAACAAACAATAAAAATGAAAAAAGAAAGAAATCTGACACTATAAATAAAAAATTTACATTTTAGTACTAAAAACTAAAAATACGAAATTTAGTGGGATTCGTTAATAAAGTATCTTAATATCATTTGTATAAACGATCTAGCAAAAAAAATTGCTTATTATAAATTATTTCCTTTCGACCCGTATTTTTACTGGACTATAGAGCATTATTATAGGTACAGGGAGTAAGTGTACACAGTTGCGTTACCTACTTTAAAGGGGTTATTGTACCTACTGAATACACAGAACAACATTCTCCAATTGGACGCAGTTCTGCAAAAAAGATCCAACCCACTATGATTAAGAAACCAAGGAAATTAGAAAATTTAACAATCAAATTTTCATATTTCGATCGATTCGATCATCTAATTGCTTTTAGTATGGCAAGTAAAAATTTGTTTTTTAAATTTTCTGTAGGTTATCACTTTATCTGTCATGGATATAATCAGTACAGTAAAGCAACTGTCTTTTTCTAACATAACATTAATAAGTTTCTTTGATATCGGCGCCAACCCAAATCTTAGCCGACGACTAGCGACGACGCCTAGTGGCCAATCGTGCCGGCGAGTCGAGTGTCAGAACCGCCCAAAAAGGAGATACATAATCTCTGCCTACCCCTCTGGGGAAAAGGTGTGAGTTTATTTTTGTATGTATGTATGTATTTTTTTTATATTGGGGCTTTTAACTCTGAGGTTTTGTCAGCCCTAAGAAATTAAAATTATTGTTACTACTACAAAACTACTGTGGGTCTATCCGGACATTCGAACTTCGCAATTGCGTGAACATTTTCGGTCCAATGTCAACTCTATTACAATGAAGATCGGACCGAAACGGTCGTGATATAATCTAAATGTGTGATTGAAATGAGTTGACAAAAAGTAGTTATTTGTGAGAGGATGCCTTTGCCTTTGGTAGAATCTTTCATGCTTCTTACTTAAAGACGTCTAAATATTAAATCTATGAAAAACTTTGAAGATACGTTGTCCTGCAAATACCTACATTTGTTTGCACGAATCGGCAACGGTATGGGTTCACGGAATACGTATCCAAATTCTTCCGGCGGCTATTTCCTTTTATATATTTTCACACTGCGGCAAAAAACGAATCAATATATAAGGTCTTGCGTATGTAAAGCCAGATAAAATTTTTGATGAAGTGATTAAAATGAAATACGTTACAAAACAAGGATACGAGTACCTATACCTAAAGAATATATTAATGTAAATAAAAATTATATCGTAGTGCTAATATTTCCTCTGATTTGACGAATCTTTCTCTAGTTACTAACATTCCAAAAACAATGTTATGTTATGAACATAAAAAGAGAGCAAAAAGGAAAAAGAGTAATAGCCTTCATACAATAAAACCAAGCCAACATTACTGGAGGATACCTCTAATTATTTCTAATTCTGTTACAGGTACGGGACAATGTGAGCGGACCCTTTCTCGTGATTGTGTCAACACATAAAATGTGTATAGTGACGCGTTAGTATCGATAAAATATGTCGATAATGTGGAGTGTAGTGTTTCTGTTGTTCGGAGTGTGGAGTGTTCAGGGCCAGAACTGTAGGGGCGAAGAGCAGAGGCTGAGGAGCTGTGAGAAGGTGTGCAGTGGAAAGACCTGTACGATCAGAGCTGCTTTGTTGTTGCCCGCTAATTCCACCTACGATGCTTCTTTGAAGATTGTGAGTAATTTGCGCTAACGGCCTTTGTTTGTGTGATAATTAGAGATCGGATATCGGATGCATATATTTACCTAAAGTTGAGGTGTTCGCTATAATGGAACGAACTTCTGTGTCGAAAAAAAATGTTTGTTATTAAATTAAATAATTTTTGATATCACTTCCATGCTATGCATCTGATTAGTTACAGATTTCCAGGCGGCCCGCGGAGTCGCTTCAATACTATGCATCCGATTAATAATGCATTCCAAGATTTCCCTTCATCCCGGGATATTCCATAATTTCGTAGCATTGAATAAACTTTAGTCAAATATGCATCCGAATATTCCGAATATCCAATCTCTGATGATAATGAGCAACATTAGAAAATTCACGAATATACAATTTTTTTCAATTATGTCTTAATTTTTTGAAGAATAGGTACTGAAAAATTCAAAGTTAGGATGAATGAGATATGCATTTGCCTGGCTGTCCTTTATTGACTTTAACATTTTCTGATACCTTGTTTTAATATGAATGAATCTTAACATTTTCATAAAATTCAAAGTTAATTGAAAAATAAAAATATCAATCATAAATGAAATTGGAAAAAACTTATCTCTAATTTTTACCCTATAATATATTTTTAATGAAAACCTGTGGTTAAAAGAATGAAATGTCCATTATATTTTTAGAAACATTTGCCTAAGTTGTGTGTTGGAAGGAGCAGTATAAGGCGACTGATACTGATATGGGGGTTCCTGCAGAATCGTTGAAGCCAAAAGGCTCCACTTGATAAGACTCTTAGAACCTTGCTGTAATTTCACGTTTAATTTGTAGTTGTATCAGGGTTTCTAATTGCCCCTAAGGAGATTATGGTCGTTATTACATGAGTAGTGTACATAAAACACCTTGAGTGACCTATCATTTCGTTCTCAGGTGCAGCCAGTTCTCGAGTTAGCGTTGCAGCATAAGGCTGTAAAAGACGCATTTCCTGATTGGCTAACGTTCGACTGGCAGCCGTATGACGTCACGGATTGTGACGCCGCCTACGCCGTCATATCGGCGATCGACGCTTACAACGATTGCGCTCACGTTTTCTTGGGACCCGCTTGCGACTTCGCTCTTGGTAAGTTCATTAACAAAAATCTGATCAGCGTCGCTTACACTTTTCTTCCTGGTTTTTAAAATATACGGAAAAAAGACCTAGATACAAAATGTCACTGGGTTCGATTGGTTAAAATCCGACTGTATTTTTTTTATCCTTTTTTTCGCTTTTGTTTAGGAACATGTCAATAAGCATTCACTGATGATAATTATCAAATGTGTAATCTTGGGCATCTTACGATGCCACAGCTCCTACGGTAACCTGTCAGTTATGTTGAGCAAGCCGCAGTATTTGTTATCTCAGCCCATAGTACTTGTGGCATTTCCCTTCTTGCATGCTTAATAAATCTGACAACATACCAGAGAACAGTTTTCTCGCTTAGTACAGCTCTACTCGCATCGTTCTAGGACATGGTCGTGGACTGTAGGCAACTAGGCACATGGCGTGTGGTCGATGCCGAATATATTATATCTTACAACTTCATCGAATTCACCGCCACTTAATAATGCAAGGTGCAAAAAAGCAATCGGGGCCCTATCTGAACTCGTAACTATTTTTTATTTTATTTATTTTGTAACAAAACATACAGTTTGCTTACAACTATTTTGTCTTGGCAAGACCACGCTCTTTTCTTAATAATACTGTTAGGTTAGGTTTATCATATACTTTAAGATTTAATGTTTATTATTTATTACATTAAGTTTTTCAGTTCCTCGAATATTTAGTTTTAAGGTTATTCTGATTTACTTACATAATAAGAAGTTTTCAAAACGATTATACATAGTTTAACAAGTTTCATTCTGTTGTGTACAAATCATGGTGAGTAAACTTAATGAATTATGTTTCAAATCCCAAAAGATTAAACGTAAACTGACGTAAAGTTTAAATTTATGAGCTCCTTGTACTTTGAAATTCAATGTCGTATTTAGACGTTACGTAGCGAGGCTTAGGATTATGTCTCCATACAGTAATTAAGCAGTTGCGACATAATAAGGCATAAAATAAAATTATAATAAAATTTAAACATAGTATAGGTACTAGCACAGACGCGATATATGGTCCATATAATCTAGCGATTTCGGAAAGCATTTCCAGCATCGGCTAGGGTTGCCCGGTAATTTTTCCGCAAGGCCGGACTATTGCCGCTCCGCTGATTTTTATTTAGCGCTTGGAGACGCAGTTTGCTATATTCCACCTTTCTTGCTTCGATCTGTGCTGCGTGGTAGCGCGCGTATCTAGTTACGAGTACATAGGTAGAAAACCGTTTGTGGGCCACGTTTTAGACAGTTTAGAGTCAGTTACCGAATAATACTCGTATTTTGTGTATTTCCTGTATCCGAAGGTTGTAAAGGTTTTTTTTAATACATTTATTCCTTTATTCCTCCCTCTCACACCTATTCGTGAGAGTAGGCCTTTGCCCTGCAGTGGGATTCTACAGGCTAAAACTTACTTACTTACTTATTTTATTCCTTACATCACGTTATCAGGACGAACATTTTTGTTACTCGGATTTCATCGAGCGTAGGTAATCACGTGGACTAAGTGTCGGTACTAGTTGGTTTATGTAGTGAGAAAATTTTCCAGAAAATGACTAACTTATAAATTCCTTTTGTACAAAATACTAAGACATTCGTTTTGAAAATTAAATAGCACGTCTTTTTAGTATGCAATTAAATAAAGATACGAGTTATGTTAATACCTATCTACAATTTAATATCTACATGTGGCTCAACTTGGACATATTCCCTTCTAAACAGAAAATTACATAATTATAGTCTCATTCCTGTGTAAGTCAGAGCAGAGGAAGCTATTAGCATCTTGCGGGCGTTAGAAAAGAACATCATATAAGCTGAACGATACTGCGCTATACATAAAGCTTTTGAAATTATGTCATATTATACTCGTACTATTCATTAACGTAGTACCATAGTGTAATTAATTAAGGTAAGTTTATTCCAAAAGCGCTAATGCGCGCTGCGTACAAACGCAGTCTGGTAGATATTTTCTATACTAAACAATTAAAGTCAATCAAATTTTTCAGAAACAATATAGAAACTAATCTCTACGATTGTACGAAGTCAGATTTACGTTAAAATATACAGTTTTAATGCTAGGATTAAGATTTGTATGGAAATCTTAGAAGCACTGTAAATTTAAAACTATACATTTTAACGAAAATCTGACTTCATACGAGCATAGTGATTAATTTCTGTTTCTGAAAAATTTCATTGAGTTTAATTGGTTAGTATTGAAAATAACACCAGACATTGTTTGTATGGAGCGCGCTCCGCAAACTACGAGTGGTGAATTTCTGCGGTCTCGACACTCAATCGAGCGGTGTGCGGGGGTAGGGAGGAGTGCGTCCCTGTACCTACTGGCTTCACGAATTCTTCCCAACTAGTAATTTTTTATTACACTATGGTAGTTACCCAATGTCGAGCCAAATGAGCGGTGATGCACTAGATTACATTTTCTCGAAACGATTCGCCGTAGGTATTGTATAACGCTCATACCTTTCAGTATGGATAATAGTGACCCAATATGGTATTCCAGAAATAACTAACATTGATTTATTTCTGGGCTGCTCTTTCATTATCCTCTTCTGTCAAAATACGTATAGGCTTGACATGTGGACAAATAAAGTAAGTATTTCGAAATAACTCCACCCGTAATTTTGCTTTGACTTCGATAAAAGTAGTCATTATTTTCTAGATTACAAGCTTCGTTCAGGAATGAGGCATGTTCCTAATAACACGTAACAACAATAGGGATCGGATGATACACATTTTTTTTTATTTCTTTCAAAAACTGTTTGATATCTTAACCACTAAAATTAAATTAATTTTTGAATATCTTTAAAATAACTAAAATATAACTATTTTCCCAAGCAGCAAAACAGATCGTGACTAAATCAATTTTGCCTTAAATATACCTAAACTTCGCATTAACCAAGGCAAGCTTTGCTGAAGTCTGTATTAATAAATTCAAGTTGTCTTGGTTTTCAGAAATACCGACTTAAGGATTAGTTAAGTTATGTAGTATTAACTTTGCCTTAAGTATGTCCTCGCGAAATGCAAACTTAAGCATAAAGTTACTGAAAACAGAATTAACGGAGATATAGTTAAATTTAATAGTGTTTAGAAGTATTACTTAAGTTCTACTTAAGGCAAAATTACCTAAAGTTTGCCTTTAGTCTTCCTTAGGTTATCCAGGTCAAACGGTTTCTTTAAGTCGTTCCTTTGAAATTGCAATTTAAGTGGTTGTTTACTTAGCTAATGCTTGTGTCAGTACTATCAGCCTTAAAGGGACGTTTTTAATAAAAAGTAACAAGTTAGTGCTACAATTCTATAAACACAAATTGTAGCACTAACTTGTTACTTTTTATTAAAAACGTCCCTTTAAGGCTGATAGTACTGACACAAGCATTAGCTAAGTAAAAACGTCCCATTAATCTGGAAATGTATGGAGCAGTTTACCAAGAAGTCAAATTCTGTCATCTGTTGTTGTTTGTATTTGGATTTTTTTTTTTTTTATGTGTGTTTATTTATGTTTTTTATTTTATTTTACTATGTTCGCATTGGCCTTTTAATACCTATCGTTTTTATTTTTTCCCCCAAAATTTATTTCTGGCATAGAAGCTCTAAGCAGTGTTTTCTTTGTTAACATTGATAGAAGTATTGCAAGTGAGAACAGGGTACAGCTGAAAATCAGGGCTGCGCTCGCTGTGATCTCTGATCAGATCACTCGGCCGGCACAACACTGAGCTGATCCCCTTTTGTCGCAAACAGATTTTGTTTTTAGTTCCCTAATTTTAAGTATGATTATTGTAATATTTATAACCATTCTGTACTGTACCACCTGTCTGTTTGCACAATAAAAACTTTTTCAATTTCAATTTCAATTTCAATTTCAATAGAAGTAACATGAGCATAATTAAAGTTAAGAAAATTAAGATAGCAGGAAATTTTCTACGTCGTGTAAGAAAATATGTGACCGCAAATTCTATTCATGCCAAAGATTGTGCAGTGAATGTTAATCCGAGTAGTCCGAGTACAGCCGGAGCCAGTGACTCCTTGTTAGATCCTTGTTAACAACGTTCAAAGTTTACAGTCTGTCTATAAAGTCGTGACCTAATAATTGTAGTAGCTTGATTTTGACGTTCTTGCGTGGAGACAGCGCCCAAATTTTTGTCAAGACTTTTTAGACAGACTGTATCATGTTTGCCAGTACATCCACCAGGCCCGCATCGGTTGATGAAATCATAGAAGACACGAACAGCGAACTTGAATACGTAACTTCAACAAAAGAAGAGCGTGATTCTAATTATAGATTTTTTTTAAAGTGTGGTCTATCTCCCATAATATACCACAACGTACTCATCAGGAATATGAAACTAAAATAATCACAAAAAAAACCAACAGAATAATACGCAAAATAGTAGATTCATATTCTGTATAAAAGATAAGATAAGATAAGATAAATATTCTTTATTTGCACACCAAAAATACAACAACAATATACACGAACAAGAAGGGTAAAAAAGGCGGCCTTATCACTAAAAGTGATTTCTTCCAGAAACCAGTCAACTGTTCAACTGTCTAAAAATGTCAACTGTTTCCTGTTACGGTTCAAAAGACACATTTCTTCAAAAGTAGGAAAGCCGTAACCGGAACGGAACCTTTGCGTACGGAACCCTAAAAAATACAACTCTTTACATGTTTATGTTGTGACTGAGATACATAAAGTAGATACAAATACGACGCGTTACGTCAAAAGATTCAAGATTTAGAGTGTAGACCTGAGGTTACCTCAGTTTACAATTATTTATGTACATAAATGTCAAATTATAATTATCATTGTCCATAAGTAATACATAAGTAGTACTTACTTACTTTGAATCACTTGTTTTTCTTTAAACACAAAAACGAATTGTTCAATCTTGCATTGGCCTTTTGTTTGCAGGAATCACAACAACAATGACAGATGAGAAGAAAATAAAATATCCGTCGAATCAGTATTTATCAAGTACGAGTTAAGGATGACTTAAATCGACACGGTATTTACTTGTATTATTTGAAGTCACACTTCGGTATAAGTTAAGTATAACATTACTTGAGTAAGTAAGCAATAATTATAAACACATTTAACTGATCCTTTACTATGATTTACCAATACTGTATTGCTTTTACTCGTACTTAGCACATGCAATATAGATTTAACGCCATTTTGAAAGATCTGCAAATTTGAACATGTTTTTTATTAAGTTCTGTCTTTGTTATTTTAGGCACTCTCTTAATTTTACACAATTTTACATAGTTTTGCGTAACGAAATCAACATTGATATTTAATATTTAATTAAATTTCGAAGAAAAAATAAAAAAAACAGTTTTTATGGTTGAATTTTTTGAATTTTAAATACAATTACTTTGTAATTTTTGAAGCCCGCCTGTTTTCTAAGAATATTTGTCCATTTCACACGATAAACGAATGTGCGTTTGAATTTTTACTTTACTTGTCGACGAAATAATGCATTATAAAATAATAATAACTATCAGAGCCATTTTGTTTATCATTCATCATAGAATATTAAGTTGGAAAATGTTACCACCATAATTTATCTTTACTGTATCTACGTAAAGTATAATAATATATTATGAAGGTAGGATGAAAAATCAAACCAAAAATTTTTACTTTATCTAAGAGAAGTCAACTTTCCTTAAGTCGTACCTAAGTTTATCTTAGTTTATCTGTAAAGTAGTATGAAGTCTATCTTAACTCATTCAGTACTCCATATGCCCACTTTTGCCTAACTCTGCCTTCTAGTGTATCTACAAGATATCTTGAGGGACGGATGGTATTACCTAAGTCAATAACCGAGAATTTGGTTATTGAATGAGAGATATCTACAATTCAGACTTAAGGAAAGATTTTGCCGCTTGGGTTGCTCCCTTCCGGACGGAAAGCGTCAATTTTCTTCCAGCTGCGCTAAACGAAGTTGCCGCTTTCTACCTCCGTCGAGGATAAAAATAGTACCTATACTAACCTCGGGCAGTAAATAAGAAAGCCTCAGATCAAATGTTTGTTGACCTCAACATGAGATCTGCGACTTTTCTTATTCTCCTGCCCTCGGTGTGTAATCTACTGTAAAACTTACGGTTAGAGCGAGAGGCAGATGTAAAGAGATACGTTATAACTGCGTATTTTCACACAAATAACTGTTTTGCACAAAAGAATAGAAGACGATAATAAACGTATTTGAATCAGTTTTAGGAAGGTAGTTATAACTTTTTTTGTGTCCCATTCGATTCTACTTTCCGTTTGAACATTTTGGGAGAATGATAAATCTTATCCAATATTTTTTTTTGATAAGACTTTAAACTTATACCTTGCCTGTTTTACTGATAAAGGGGTAAAAACAAGACAGAGAGGGGAAATTACTTACAAAATGTTTTAGAAAGTGTTCAATTTAATGGGTACCAAGATTACTTTGTGTCTTAACAAAGTACACATAGAGTATATTTTTAGATTCGATATTTTCACCTTTTTTATTTATTTATTAGTCTTCCATTTTTTCATTACAATCATGTCTCATTTTATACGAAATTTTGTTATTACATATTTACCCCAATTGAACGAAAATCAACATAAATGCGCGTACTTTAATAGTTTCCTTCCTGCATCCATCACAAAAGAAAGATCGAAAACGAGATATCGTTTATATTGAACAAATTAGTATTTATAAGTATATCTTGTAGCTGATTAAGACCTTGATAGCGTATAAAATGTTTGCACGATATTGATCTTAAACCAAGTCCAATAAGGTTTAAAATAATTACAATCAAGTTTCTGCTTCAGTCTGCTCTATCGCCCATCGGAGTCCTATATCTTCGATGCGGTCGAATGCGGACTTTATTAAGTGGCAAATAAAGTTTACTTCCACTTAAGAACCTTCTTTGGGGTTAATAACTTTCTAGATTCGTTTTTCTTACTCAAAGACCAAGGAACAACTTTCTGAGTGCAGTTAGGTACAATGCGATATTTGTTTTCAATCAATTGTTTCTTACAATAAAATTCTGCTGATTTTGCCGTTAGATGACGATATTTGCTAAATCAAGTCTGTGATATTCTATAAAGCACAAACTCGAAACTCAGACATGAACTCGAAAGTGTTTTCGTGAATGAAAATACTGATATCTTTAAAAAGATCTCGTAGAGAATATTAGCACCTAAAAAATCCCAGAACACACAAAACAGCTAAGTAGGATTTGATTTTCAAGGGACACAAAAAAGCTTTCCTGCTAACATGCTTAAACGTAAAAAAAAAGCATTGTAAACCTTACGTAAAGGTGTTGTAAGGAACATTATCACCACCTCATTTACTATTCATCGATGTTCCTACATACTTTGATTATTTATGTGCGGCACATTGCATACGTAATGAACATTTGGGACCGCGTACGTGACTCTTAGACCAAGGTAAAGGAAACCACTCTGGTGGTAGGGTTTTATCATTTAAACTTAGTTATTCAAATGCGGAAAGGAGAAAACACGGTGTATCACTACATAGTACAAAACAAAGTCGCTTCCCGCTCTATGTTTTTTAAGCGATTGATCAGACCATCAAACTGAACAACTTTTTCAACGGGCCCAACAACGAAATCGCGAAAAAATATCAACACTTACCTACTCGATCTAAACGTAGGTATGACAGTTGATTTCTTAAATGTTTTTCGTGAAAGTTGTTCCGTTTGGTGTTTCCGTTTTTAACCACCTATTTAAATATGAATAGACTAGGTTGTTTTTTTACACCTGTATAGATTTGCAGGTATGTAAAAGTCTTTAGCCCCGGTGTGGTTGCAGACAAGTAATTTTTTCGTCATCAATGGTTTGGAAATCAATAAAACAAAAAAGTCTTCATTTTACAATATAACGTTAAAAGAGAGAAAACACATAAAGTACAAAATAGTAAAATATTTTCTCGAAAATTTTTTCAATTTTACCGCTGTGTGGATGTCTGACATCCAGCAAGAAAATTATACGAATATAAACAATAAACGGAAAAGATACAGACATAGTCTTTCTCAATTTTCTCATTGTTCTTGAAAGAATTATTAAAATCGGTTTAGTTTTGGAGAAGGAAACAGAGGAATATGAAATCGTGATTTCGTCCATTTAGTATAAGAATAATCAGACCGATCTTAAGCTGTCACTTTCGCACTGGTAGCTCCGGAACTCGCTACTGTGCTCTGGAACAATACGACAGCAATAGATCTGTGGGGACTTGCCATAGATGTCAACACCCACAAGTTATAGCAAAGAAGCTAACAGATGGCGATACTGTCGCTCTCAGAAATATTCTCCATACAAAGACAACGTTCACCGTAAATACGTAACTCGTAACTTACTACAAATAAGGTTCACAATCAAATGCGAGACATAAATCGCGCAAGAGAAATAATCACAGAGATTCGATATATATGGTCCAACTAAGAACTGTTGGACCACGGCCGGTCCCCAGGCTTCACACTAAGCCTGGTGGAAGATCTTCCCTTTTCAATGGAGGAACATTCCCAAGTAGCAACTCCATAGATCTATTAAAAAACTAATCTTCAAATATCTTGCAGATCGCCTTTCCTCTTAACCTCAAATTAAAAAGAAATCCCTACCCTTTTGAGCTTGGTAGTCGGCTAAAAATGATGGATGACAATTTAACTTTTGTTTGTGGTTTCATTATTATTCCGTCTTTGTTGGCAAAAGACTAGCCACTGTACACGTGAAATCATCAATAAGTATGCTGAAAACATGCATTAAATTGTTTTAATTCAGTGAAATTTTGTTTTTACTAGGAAAGTTTTGGGGTAGTTCTGATTTCTTTCATTCTTTATGTATTTTGGGGTGCTGAATCCAAATCTGAGGTTTGCTAACAAAATTTCGTGACGCAACATTGACAGATTGCGGAGAAAACCTCAGATTCGGATTCAGCACCCCAAAATACATAACGAATGGAAGAAATTAGAACTACCCCAAAACTTTCCCACTAGGGGCCGTAGCAAAGTTTATTTCCAAGTAAGTTTTCTGAAGCACGCAATTTTGATATGTAACACATTTAATTTTAAACCCTGTACAATCTATAATCTTGAAACATGCGAGAAAATAAAACCTAACACGCGGTCTAATTAAACGAAATATTGACGTCATTTTCCATATAAACTGTTCAAACTTCAAGAAAAAATGTGAAAACCGTGTAAACGATCTTTTCCGAAAAGGAACGCCATATTCAACATTTGTGATTCCTCCTTGTAAATATTTATTCAAGAATTAGTTAACATCACGACCCTCCAAGATAATATGGGGATGAGCTAGAAGAGATGAGGAGAAACTTAACATATAGAGCGAAAACCTAACGTTTAGATTCTCTAGAAGTGAGCGTTGTAAACCACAACATTTGCAATACCTATTATATACCTACACGTCCGTATTTCCTTTAAGGATTATAGGTAGGTACTACACATACAGAGTGTTATGGTAAACAGCTGCATTAGGGGTGAAGGTGGGGTTGAAGGGGTGCTTGAACCCATGATACTGAACAACTTTCCATAAGAAACATAAACGAAATTCATAAAAATGTTTGGACTCCCCGTACTAAATGCTATCAGCTGATCGAACTTTTGTATGAAAAGCCATTTTTTTGTTCGATATTCCAATATGTTTCTTAGGGAAAGTTGTTCAGTATCATGGGTACCATAACCTATTAAAGTAATGCAACTGTTTACCCTAACACCCAGTAAAGGTACCACTGTAAACAAGATTTTCTTTTGTACATTTCATGTTAATACTCGTACATAAAAAAAACGATTCTTCAAGAATATATATATATATAAGTCAATTTCAATATTTCGGGGACCTTTCCAACTTAGATCATAATTTAATGAAACATGATAGGTATCCCTAATTATGCTGATAATAACCAGTAATGAGTACAACATTCCTAGTATAAATTTAATAATATACCTTTTATCGGTCCAAAGGCATGGCGTTATTTAATAAAGTAACTTTATTACAGATATTATAGCCACAATAATAAAAAAAAATCTCCGATCGTCATAAAAGTAACAATGAAATTTATTGCATGTTTATGTATCTAATACAAGTGACACGTAGGTATTTGTTCCGTAAACATTACGCCGAATATAGTTCAATCAGTATTTTAATTTCACGAATATTAATGAAACTTGTAGGTTTAACCCTTTGATAAAGTTATATGTCAAGATTGACAGTCTAAGATCCGAAAACGTCGAAAAAAATTGGATCCAGGACTGGTTCCTAAACCCTATACATATACACGCACACATACAGAATTTGTATGGCGCCTCACGCACACCAACCTATGAAACTTAGCCCCTTTTGTTTTATACGGTAAAACAGTGAGGCTCATTCTAGACATATACTTTTTCTAAGGTTTAACCTTATATCAAAGTAAAATTAATGAATGAATTACGCAAACAATTGAAACCAGAAAAATGAGGCAAAACAAATGAATGGTATACTTGAAATTTGTAAAGAAATTACAGACAATTGCCCTAGTTTGTATGCGCCAATTGCTCTCGTTGTGTGCTTCAACTTATCGCACTTTAGGCCTATCCATTAATTTTACTTTTGTCTAAGGGTTAAACAAGCACATTACTGCTATTCGATATATTATGATAGTTGCAACTTCGTATCTCCTATTTATAAAAGTTTAATTACTTAAATGTGTTTCCCAATAATAATATCATGTTACATACTCGTAATTTGGGAATGAGGAGTGGTCTGGTTTATCGTTATCCGTCGAAAACTGTATAATAGTAATTAATTCGTAGTGTTCTTCACATACATAACACAATCCCATTTTGGGTGCAGGTTTAGCAAAGCCCACCTTTAGTACATTTAAAGTTTTAGGATGGAATGATGCAATAATATCCATTGTTGCAATAAATGTACTGCTCTCAATTACAACTTTAAAGCACATCTAGACGTTTCTTTACCGCGGCGGTGTAATGGTTATATTTTAAATACTAACAAATTAAAGAAAATGAAATTTTTCAGAAACAGTCTAGAAACTAAACTCTATGCTTGTATTTTGTCAGATTTTCGTTAAAATATACAGTTTCAAAATGCTAGGATTAATATAATATTTGTATGGAAAACTTTGAGGCAATGACTGTAACTTTAAAACTATAGATTTTAACTAAAATATAAAAACATACAAGCATAGAGATTAGTTCCTAGATTTATTCTGAAAAATTTCATTGAATTTAATTGATTAGTATTGAAAATATAGCCAGATTTCGTTTGTATGGAGCGCGCTCCGAATTATATCTTTGGCGCGAATAAAAGCTAGCCGAGTCAAAAATGAAAAAAAGTAGCCGTAGCACGAATTCACAAAATAGACCCACTGACGGTTCCTTTCGAAGAGCCCCCCGCGAAAGGAAAAAATCACGGCCAAGTAAAAAATTTCCAATAACCGTCGGATACGACACGATAGCCATTACAAATTGGAATAAAACAAGGAAAAACGTTATTTTACTGGCTTGGCTGATACGTGCTCGATTGAGTGTCGTTTATGGAACTATCGATCGATCGTTCAAATTTGCTTTACTATATAGAGGCTTAGCCTGCCATTATCAGCTAAATTTAAATTAAACCCTCAAGCGATACACTGCAATCTGCATAACGATGATGATAATAATTAGCGTTTATGTTTCCTAAGTTATTTTATTACAAATCTGCTACTTCTATTTCTATCTTTACTTTATTTCGTGAGGGAAGTTAAATTTATTGTAATAGTAGATTACACACCGAGGACAGGAAAGTGAGAAAGGTCAAAGATCTCATGTAATTGCTAACCGAGGCGAAGCCGAGGTCAACAAACATGTGATCTGAGGCTTTCTTATTAACTGTCCGAGGTTAGTATACTATTTTTCTCCTCGACGGAGGTGGAAAGCGACAACTTCGTTTAGCGCAGCGGGACGACAATTGACGCTTTCCGTCCGGAGGTGAGAAAATAATATTACATACGGCAATATCCACATTATCTATAATGGTGCCCAAACTCTGCCCAGTGTGACCAGGTAGTGTGCCAAATGCCACCTTTTGACGTGAATTCGATGAACATCTCACTTTAGGGTAATAGATCGTCCAAGAAGAGATGTGTCACAAAAATTTGTACTTTCGAGAGCTTCCTTTACCTCAATTTTCTAACTTCGAAACGTAATAATTATAACATCGTGTAGACCCATTCAGCGGTTACAAGTTTACCAAGCCATAGTTCATCGTATAAGTAGGATATACCTTTTCCTATCCAATATCCTGTGTCGTCATACCTAGTTATTAAAAAGAAAATTGCATTATACTTTGAAATCGAGTTGCCTTGTACAGCAAACGCATACTCTTGGCTTTAAATTTAAATAGCATCATTATTTTGCAGCATTACAGACTGTAAAAGCTTGTGAACAGCACAAAGTAACGTAATTGGCTTGTACCATAACTATCTTCCTTTGCATTTTTACGTAGACGGTCTATGTTCCACTGTTAGACAGAGGCTAACTAGTCTTCTAGTCTTGTGACATGTAACTATCTTGCCTCATCTCTTAGTATATAAAGGACTGGAACAAACAAGAAACGAGACAAATAATAGACTTAAAGGTACATGTTTCCATCTCCGTTGCATATGATTATCACAATTAATTAAGACATTTCCCAAATCAGTTGCGTCTTACAAAAAGCAGAGATGCGGAGTACTTGAAACCGACGGGCATGTATGAAGAGATGTATGGATGTGAATGAGGCAAAAGAGGTATGTAAGGATCGTAGTAGATGGCGCGCTCTGGTCTCTGCCTACCACACTGGGAAAGAGGCGTGACGTTATAGATAGATAGATAAATAGAATCAGCATAATTTCAATGGAATGCGGTTTAGATAGCTTTTGATTAATAAAAACTACACAACCTACCTTTTAAACAGATAAAATCAGAGTGCAATAGCTAAAGATTTTTACTGATCGTATGTATGATCTTTAGCTATTGCACTATGAACCTAACCTAACCATCCATGCATAGAATAATATAACTCAGAACTTTCAGAACAACACAAAAACGAAGACCCGAACTTTGATATTGATAAGACCCTTAGGATACTTAAATTAGGTACCTGACAGAATGTCGAATCAATAAGGTTTTTTTCTGAATTCGAGGAAATTAGATCCGATAAGAGGCGGAAATTTACGACCTGTGGAAGTCTTATTTGTGAATAGAGTAGGTCTTCTTGTTGATCAATCAACCTACTTTCATTCTTCGAAAAGAATTATATTAAGAAGCTTTCGTTCGCTGCTGACGAGGTACGGGATTCCGTATTGTATTAAAGATTGAAAGTATCCTAAGGTTTCAGTTTGAACACTTCATATCATATCTTGTAGGTCATGGTAACGTCATTTTTTTGTAAGCGAACGTTATTGCTCTGCTATACTAGGTGGAACCAACAGTGTTACCACCTTAGGGTATTTTCCCTAAAATTTTGGAAATTTTTTCATGCCTAGGGAATTTTATGAGAAAATACACTTTTGGAAGTCCAAACAAAACGGTTTTGTTCCCACTTGTTTCCGCTGCTAAATGATATGCTGCTGTACCTATATACGTCTTTCGCATTGTCTTTCTAGTTATAATTTTCTAATAGATTTATCGCAATACTGAGAAATCTATGAATCAATCAATCGGAATGTTCATCTTTAGAATCTTAAAACTAGTAATTGACATTACTGAGAGATCTTAAAACTAGTAATTGACATTACTGAGAGAAAAAATTATGCCAATCAATCGCTATGCCAGTCCAGACTGAAAAGTGAAAACGATTTCAAAAGAATAGAAGAATATTTTTCGGAGCAGTGGTGTTACAAAAATACAAATAAACATTTAAGGGGTGGTTTAGACCATAAAACTGAACAACTTTCACTATGAGACCAATGTCAAAATCGCGAAAAAAAATCTGATGTTCCATACTAAACTACAAATCTACTTGAGCTAAATGTATGGGATAGCAGATTTGTTTTTTTCGCGATTTCGATGTTGGTCCCATAGTGAAAGTTGTTCAGTTTGATAATTTAATTATATCTAGCTGACTGTATTTTTCCTTAGCAGGACGTTTTGAGAATGGAACGGACAGCGAATGGGTCGTCATGCGAGTGGGTCGTTCTGCGAAAGGGTCTATCTGTCTGCGATCAGAACGTTTTGCGCAAGAGACGTTCTACTAATAGGACCTATCAGGAACTCCTGATATGTCTGATAGATACTCAGGACGTATTGCTTCATTTTTTAATAGGCAATGATGCCTTTCCTCGTGAAACTTTCTTTAAACATATTTCAGTACGCACAACGCACGCGCAAAGAAATCCAGTCTAGAATGAAGGCATGGAAATCGAATTACAGAAATGTTTACTGTACCTACACATTCTTCAAAGCTTATCCAAGTTCAACGAAAAAAGATTATTGGTATTCCAAAAATGCCAGTGATAAAAAATTTGATGCATTTTAAAAAGTATTTCTTGATCAAGAAATGTTTACATTCTGTGAATTGTGACGGATTTCCAAAACTGGCAAGATGTCAATGATAAAACCCATTCAGACTCATTTCATGAACTGTATTCTTGTTTTTAACCTGTACTCGTATGTACCTACCTATCTCACACCATTTCAGGAAACCGAATCGTGGAAAGGAAGGCCTAGATTCGTCCATATTTTTACAGAAAATTTTGATTACGGTTATGGTGGGGAATAAAACATAATTTGCGGAGGCGCACACGGACGACTTTTACGCTATAATGAGAAAACGGTGCGCCTCCATGTTGGGCAGGCTCCGAGCCAGCACCAGCGGTCTTCTGAGCGTGTTCAAAGACTGGTGGGACTCCCCGCTGTTGCATGCAAGATCCATGCCGGGTTTTTTAAATAAAATAAATGTTGGTTTATTTGGTGTGTTACTAACACTAGTTTTTAAGGTAAATGTACTCTACACTTATATGGACATCTTGTCTGAAAAAAAATATTTGAATTGAATCATACGAACTCGCAGAAACTGTGAAGGAGTATATCTAGACATGATGCTTTCTTTAGAAAGTCTTCAGTTCCATTGTGATACTTGCTCAAGATGAAATCAAATGTCTGTCGACACACAACCACCTTTTAAAGGCACTCGATTTGAATGTGTCTTATGATATTAAATAGTGAATTTTACTTTCTGGGCCGGTACCATGTAAACCTGTACAGGGTGAAATTGATACCATTAGCATCCTTTTAAACTAAGAGTCTACGCATCACATAAAAAAATCAGCTGTTCTGCAATGCCTCTACTCAAATGCAACACGTGATTTTTTTTTTGCTCCGATCGTTTTGCGCCCATAGCACAAGACGTTCAGTTTGATGAGTAGACTCTTGAGTTTAAAAGGATGCCAATGATATCAAATTCACCCTGTATCAAGACATACGGGCAGTAAGATAATGTATTGTCGAAAAAGCCTGGGCGTTACGAGGATAAAAAAATTCGCTAAAAGCTATATGATTGGAAGATGGCCTTCAGCTCTACACTAATTAATAAACGAATCAAATCAGATTATAAGATAAAACCGATTTGACTTTTACGAACTCAATCCGAATATGAAGGCTTTTAAGAGAATTTTCTCTTTAAAAGTTTAAAGGGTCTTTAAATAGCCTAAATTCAAGGTCCACCTTTGAGACAGAAGGAATAAAGAGACGATGACTACGAAGTACTGACCAACCCTGCAAATGGCACCCGCGTGACACGTACAAAAGTTTTATACCCTTTTTCAGCTTAGGAGCTGAAACAGGGCTTTGGGCAAAAATGGACTTAATGCGTTGAATCATTTAGGTCATTTTACTTAATACTAAAAGCCAAAAGGTTTTAGCTTTGAATCCTTTTACTTTTAAGGGATCAAATTCCAGGTCCAAATAATTTTATCGTTTTCGATCCATGTTCCTTAGAGAAAGTTTTTCAGATTCACGGTTTGATTACACCCTTAAAGTTTCTAAATAAAAAAGTTAAATTAAAAACTAATGGTGTGTTAGGTAAACAACGTGTTCCTGAGGTTATGCATTAACTTTGACCTGCTATTGAAACCCTTAATTTGATCATTTTCACTACGGGACAAATATTGAATTTTTTTTGTCATTATGTACTAATATATAACTTTAAGGGTGTATTCAGACAATAAAACTAAACAACTTTCCCTATGGAACTTGGATCGAAAACGATAAAATTATTTTGACCGCCCATACAAAAGTTGCCGATCGATTTTCGATTTTCTATTTAATTTTTTTCGTTTTTCGACTTTTGTTCCTTAGGGAAAGTTGTTTAGTTTCATTGTCTGAATACACCCGTAAATATATGTTAGTACCAAATCTCTGTTTTTGTAACTTTGCGTATGTGAAAGCGAGCCTGCATGATGGTTTTATCGATCTGTCGCTTTGTCGTGCATGCTAACCGTACAGAATACATCTATTTCTTTAAGACACACATCCATCAGTATAAAAACAGTGGATGGCTTAAGCTTCGCTTTATTGATGTTCCCTTTCTGTTGATTTATTCCTTAACCGGGATAAGGGTACAATACAAACAATTCGTGACATACTATTTTATAACAGAAGCAGTTAAATATCACATTTATAGGTAGTCCAATGAATGTATGAATTATTTATTTAGTTTATATTTGTTCCAATGTCACGGTTTTTGGTTAATGTGTTATATTTATAGTTCTTGATAGTTATTGGTTGGTTGGTTTGGTTTGGTATGCAACGTTTATTATTATGATTGAATATATTTAATAGTTTTGATAAAAATTTCTGCAAAGGGCTCACCCCCTGTCACATTGGACAGAATTTCGGTAGGTACTACTGGTGAAACGTGGATGTTCTCAGGTTTCAGGATATCTCTGACTACCTCGGGGAATATAGTCGTGAGCATATGCTTATGCTTATGCTATTTTATACAAACAGAAATGAGAAGAAACGCAGTTTCCGAAATACATTAGTTTTAGTTCATTGATCTAACTTATTATGTAATTAATTGTGTGCTCACGGATGCTGCACACCCGAAACATAATTGGTACAGATAAATCCATCTGATATTGTAAAATGAGAAACAGTGTGTGATTGTTTTGATCTTCATATTTTAGAACATTTGATATACTAATAATGCCAAAACGGGCAAAAGTGAGTTTTAGATACAGGATTCCACATATTATTAATTTAACGTCTCTCGAATGTAACTACCGCAATCAGTTTCGTTGTAGTTACAATCAGCTACTCCTAATTAGTGTAGAAAGAGACGAAGAGAAGTGCTCCCAACTTGAGATAGCCTCCAGTTGCCCAATTAAGCCCTGTTAGACAATTTAGGGTCGACAAGCTACAGCTCAAATCTGAAATCACAATGTTGATTAGCTTTGAAGCAAAAGTAATTGTCTTGCGAGTAATGAGTACATGCGAAGAAATAAATAATATGCTGTTGACTTTTATACAGTAGATAAAGTTATAATATTTAACCTTAACTCTAAACTTCTTTTTTTTTTTTTACTGATGGGTTCTCTCTAGTCTCTTGACCTCTATCTAGTCCTCAGGACAAAGATGGGGTCGAAGATGTCGCGAGCTTACCCAGAAGTGCACCGGCACTCCTGCAAGCAAGCTGCTTGGCGCCAGACTCCGGCAGGAGGGTGGTCGCGAGCCAGGCGGCTCCTTGCGGAGCATACCACACCGCTGTGGGGGATTGTTCAGCCGCCACCACAAACATTGGTAGCTTGTGATGCCGTTGTCCGGGGTGGACCGCTATGAGGAAGATCCACAATCACCCCAAAATCCCCTAAAATCCCAAAACCTAATAAACATCTTTCTCCATTCGATTCGATGTTCTTGTATTTGAGATGGAAATAAAACCGCTGAACCATTAGGCTATATCAGTTTTATTCAATGGCTACTAGAATTCATTTTATACCTAATCGTCGTCGAATACTCGTACTAGCAAAAAGATGTTGAATACATAATTATCATAATCCAATATAAAAACTTCTTCAGCAAACTAAATACACAATACAGTCTTTGAGAGTTACGCGGTTATTATTTAATCTAGAAATAAACATTTTATCGGGTAGGTATCTACTACTACCGGTAGATATTTAATTAAAAATTTACAATTTTGGCTTTTACGGTGGATTCTCACGAGCTGCGCTCCAAAAAAAAGATTAACATGTCATTGTAAATCATTTTTTTCTCTAAATTCAGTCCGAACGGAGATATAACGGCTTGAAGTAAACGTAATGAATATATTTTCAACTTCATGCCTTTATATCTCCGTTCGGACTAAGTTCAGGGATATTCTGAAATAACAAGTTTTGTTTGTTACCGTATTTTAAACTAAAATATTTAAGTTAGGTTCATGGCCGTGCCAAAAACAACGGCGAAAAATAAGGCGCCAACCTTCCATACAAACCCCGCATTGTATTTTCGTCATTTCTGCAACTACTAATAAAAACTTGGATACTGTCACAAGTTGGTTACACAAATTATGTAGTCACAATCGAAGTACCAGAATCTATTCTAACGATAATGATGACTTGATAATAACTATTACCTGAAGATTTTTATGAAATCTGCTGTTGCATACTAAACTGCAATGCCTACTCGACTCAAATGTTCGAGACAACAGATTTGTTCAGTTTGATGGTCTGAACCACACCTGAAAATTATATATACATAATAATAATAATGATTTCCCGATGATCATCGATAAAGTTTTTACGGTCTTGTAACTTAATTATTTACATTATAGCAACTCTGAGGCGTGACATTTACTTACTGTAAGAATCACGCGCCTAACTTTTAGACCAAAACATCCGGGTGACCCATTTTCACACTTTTCCTACGTCGAAATCGTCCATATTTGTAATACTATTACATTTTCGAGTAGGTATTATAATTTAGGGTTAAACGCATACATAATACATAAACTTTGGTAAAACCGGCTTTTCTTGATAACTAAAACTGTTTGTCGTTGAAATCAATAGAACAGTTAAATTGCCACCGACACAGTAGTGTGCGGTGATTTTAATATTGATTTAATAACCAGCAATAACAACATTTCGTTAATATTGTCTTAAAATCAAACCTATCAACATACAACGACATAAAGGTCACACGTACAAATATTCAGGGTGAAATTGATATCATTAGCATTCTTTTAAACTAAGAGTCTACCCATCAAACTGAACAACTTTTACTATGGGAGCAAACCGATCGGAGCAAAATATGTTGTCCCATACTAAAGTGCGACGCCTACTCGACTCAAATATTATGTATGCAACAGCTGTTTTTTTTTGCTCCGATCGGTTTGCTCCCATAGTGAAAGTTACTGTGTTTGTATAAATGATTATAATTATTGTCTTAGTCAATCATCTGAAAAAAAATCTGAAGACCAATTTTGGCATAGTGTCAACGACAAAACACGCTACCGCCAGCTTTTTGACATCACAAGTTACGTCAAAATTATCCGACGTATTTAGGAATGCAGGGTCTATCCATAATTGAAAATGCCAATATTAAAAAAACCGAACACTTAAAACACAATAATCATTAAAATCCATAATGTTGAAATGTATACATTTAAAAAGAATATTATCTTTAATAAGAATAACATAAATATGTATAATGTTAAAAAAACTTAATTTATAATTTTAACACTAATGCGTACTAATAACGCCCTCTCAATGGGGTTAAAAATCGTATATCTTCAGGTGGACTAGGTAAACAGTAGCAATTCGGTTCTGGCACTCGCCGGCCGCTGCCACGGCACACTCGCTGCGCTCTTTCGGCTCGTGCGCTGTGGTCACAAGAAACCTAACATGCTCGTCGCTTCGCTCCTCGCTAAGAGTGGTTCTCAACAACCGTGCTTTTTTGTAAGTTTCGGTGGCGCAATTTTTTTTTGTGATTTTGTTGAAACCAATATCGAAATATTAAAATATAAAATACAAGCTTTAAAAATATATAAGAGGGACACAAAAGCATTCATTAGTTTTCGAGATATTTGAACTTTGTGCCACCGAAATTGAAAACTGCCACCGAGTACTGAAATCAGGCCCACCGAAATCTTAAACTGGCACCAAAACTTAAATCAGGCCCACCGAAATCTTAAAGTGGCACCGAAACTTAAACACAATATAAAAATACTTTTTTTCGAAGAACCCAAAGACCTGATGACTTAATGTGGAGTCACGGACAAACCCCAAAGTCTCTTGAGCGGGCTGGATCATTACTAGTCTATTAGTCATTGGTGATGGTGATGGAGTAGTTCCAGCTCCACCACAAAATTATTAACTCTATACCTGGTAACTGGTGAAGGTAGCGGGCGGGTGAAGATAAGGGCAGCGCAGAACCAGTCGTTGTGGCAATACTTGCGAAGCCTATTGGGAGATTTGGGAGGTCATGACTGTATTCAGTATTTTTTAGTTCCTATTGACTGGCATCTGGCAATATTAGCAGTCTAAGCGGATGAAGAGCTTAGAAGAAAATGCCAGTCATCTCCCTGTGCTAAAAATGTACACAGATGCAATGACTTCAGCATACAGCTTCACAAATAACTATAAAGTTACTTTTTCTTCAAGGGATGACTGGTTACGAAACCGCATACCCAACGAAGACAATTGCCTAACCTGGTACACAGACGAATCCAAGAAAGGCAATGATGTCGGCTGTGAGATTTATGGCCAAAAACCTAGCATCGAAGTGAGTCAAAATCTTGGAAACTACGCCTCCATTTTTCAAGTTGAGGTCTACACCATTACAGTCTGTGCTGAATTTAATCTGTACAAAAGCTGCGTCAACAAACGCATCATAATAAACTCTGATAGTCGAGCAGCTCTACTAGCCTTGGACTCATAAGCATAGCAATGCTCACGACTATATTCCCCGAGGGGGTAGTCAGAGATATTCTGAAACTTCAGAACATTCACGTTTCACCAGTAGTTCCGAAAATCTGTCCAGTGTGACGGGGGTGAGCCCGTCGCCACTTATAATGGACAGTGGGTGTAAAACCTACATGCCTCGAAATTGAAGCATGCAGGTTTCCTCACGATGTTTTTCTTCACTGAAAAGCCAGCAGTGTTACAAATCGTACATAAATTCCGAAAAACTCATTGGTACGAGTCGGCCTGGACGGGGATCGAACCTTCGCCTCCTACACGGCAGCTTTCCAGCTCCATCTGACGATGGACTGATCACTGATGAGGTCTGATGACCTTGATCACCATTTGATACCCAACTACTCATCGCAAGACCAATCTAACGAGCCCAAACTCGGTGGGTCTATATTTACCACTGCGGAGATCCTGTGGTGACTCTCCGGCTCCATCATCAGACCCTGATCACTATTTGTAAGCCATCTACTTGTCGAGACCCATCTCACGATTTGAATCTCGGTGGGTCCATGTTAACTACAACGGAGATCCTATCACTACCTTCCAGCTCCATCATCAGATCAGCTTTTGGCCACCCTAATATTGCACTGACGTCGGGTTTATCTATGCCACATTTGAGTCAATTCTGATTGCGAGAACTAGTTTAAATCTTGCATGTAGCTTACATGCAATAAGATTTGTACCAAACATGTAACTATTAACTAATAAATAAAAGCTTATAAAAATGCACATGACCTGGAGATGGATATTAATGTATTTGGTGAACTTGACTTGCTCAGTTCAATTCGGCCGCAGTTTCAATAGCGCCGGTGCGCCGGCCTCGGTGGTCGGCGCACCGGCGCGATAGACATTGCGGTGGCGCCGGTGCGCCGGCGCGGCTAAAAAAAATACTGGAATTAGGTAAGAATAGTAGCGCGTGGCGAGCGGTAGTCTCTGCCTACCCTTGTGGAATAGTGATGTAAGCAAATATGCGTATTTTGTAATTATTACAATGAATTCTTCAACCTTTTAAGTTTCAGTGGCAGTTTTCAATTTCGGTGGCCTCAAAAAACGCCACCGAAACCACCGAAACTGAGCCACCGAAGTTGGAACCACTAGGAAAAAAATGCGCAGAAAAAAAACTAACTATCCGATTAAAAACTTAAATCGTGAACATTATAAAGCAACCAAAAACCAATCGGTGACATGAATGGTAAAGTAGTAACACATTCAGAACCCTATTAAAAATTGACCCACCGAAATTGAAAATTTTTGTCCCCCTTGCCACCGAAGGCTATACTTCCGCGTTTAGTGAGACATCCAGTAGCAGTGTCATGTGGATATGGTCCTAGGGTCTTAGGACGCAATCGATATGGTACGTTTAATTAGAAAACAGCTCATATTTTACCTTTACAGTAAGAAAAATCGTCTTGAATATTTGCCACCGAAACTTATGCTGATGCGTGGACAAATTTTGATCGAGTGCCCAAAGGTCCACAATGTATACAGAACCATTGTTAAGCTGATTTAAGATAGTCTGCTTAATGAAGATCATATAGGGCAAAACTTATTTGGATTTTATTTGGAAACATTTGCTTGGCGACCATATTTATGGAAAAAAATGGATTGTGGACACGCCACCGAAGCTGAATTTCGACACATAATTGTTTTTATTTATTTATGTGTACATACATAATAAAATACATAATAAAATTCATGTACACAAGTGAAACCCATAGCCCTTTATTATAAAAAAAATAAATGATATGCATAAGTTCACGTTACACTAGGATTCTCAGCGTGGACATGAAAAATTCGAGCATGGGCGAATCACTCCTAACCTAACCGACTGAGATGTATCTGGGGTCTAAAACGCGTTTTTCAATGTTATGGATTTTCATGTATAGTTTGTCAAATTATGATTTTAAATAATGCTAATGCTGATCTTAATTGCTATACGAATTAACGTTATGTCATGTCTGTTATGGATTTTCAAAATATGACTTTTAAATGTATGGATCCTAAGGGACACCCAGGAATGCGAGTATATTTTCCTCTTGCGTCAGCGTAAGAGTATACATATACTACATTGAAGTTAAGAACTTTGAATTGAAAGTATACTGAAATACAATGAGCAAAGTGAAACTACGGTCGAGTCTCCACTTGTCGAAAGAGAATCCCTATGGATTGAATTCGTAAATGGAGGGAGTCCTATGCAAATATTATGTTCCAGTTATCGGGCCTAAAAGGTTTTTGTTAGACTAAGAAATATCTCATGGCAATAAAATAGAACTAAGACTAGCAATGTGAATAACAATAAAAGTATACTTAAATAAGTTAGTAGGTAGGCGTAGGGGGTGTCCCTATTGCATAACATTAATAATCCTATTTTGAAAATCCATAACAGACATGACAATAACGTTAATTCGCATAACAATTAGAATTAGAAGTATTATTAACATTAAAGATATACTTTAAAAATTAATACATTTCGACATATTATGGATTTTAATGATTATGTGTTTTATGTATTCGGCGTTTTTAATATAGGCATTTAGAGTTTATTCTTATTTTTAATGCATAAGGAATATCTCGTTCCTCTCTCGTTTGATGTTCTTTGTTCTTGATAGATGGAGTTCGATCTGTCAAATTGATACTCAGGAGAGGAGCAGGCTTACGCGGTAAAGCTGCTAAGGGTACGACAAGCATTATTTCATATCAATTTTGTTTTGAAGTGCAATAGCTAGAAGTCGGCCAAATAGGTATGTCCCTTTCCATCTTGAGCTGAGCTTTTTTACCATCCCTAGTTATTTGAGTTCTTTTGCAACAACCTCAACTTAAGCTACCTATATATTTTGTTGCGGGAAATAGGTTTTTTAATCTTTCTGCATTATTATTGTGTTTCTTAATAAAATTGTTTTGTCTCTCCGACTTGTCTGACATTGAACTAGAATTGGTTTCACTTTTTGCTGCCCGACCGGTAAAAATATCAAACAAACGGGGTTTAATGCCATTATCAAACGGATTTAGGATTGAGCCTCATCTGGCAGCACGAAATCAAATTTTTTCTCGTTGTATCCTTTTCTGCCGCTCAGGAATATCATTGGCTATAGTAATAAGGTTGGATAACACTAGTTTGAATCTCTATACCATCTGTTAACTCTCTCATGTCACTCAATAGAAAAACTGTGAACTTAATATGTCAAACTAAACCAAATAAATAACAAAAAAGTATATCGTGCATCGTTGTGTTCAGTGTCCTAACAATCCATAACACTCAACCACCGTCACCAGGAAACGTAAGAGGTTATGGGCCTTACAGGAAGGAACGGATAGAATTTGCAATGGATTTCTCTATAAAAATAGATATGGGTAAACTGGAAGGAAAGAAAAATTGGCCCATACCTGGAAATATAAGATTTCCATAATGCTGGAAGGTACAGAAGGTGCCCTTAGAAGCAGTTGAAGGGAAACTCCAGAAACCAGTACTTGTTGCAGAAACAGGAGACGCATACACCATTGCCTATGTTTTCTGCATACTCTAGGAAATCTACGGATTTTTGTATGGAGTAGGTTGCATTAATTGCACTTTAGGGGATTCTTTTGGAATATAGTAGATACATAACTGGAAAACATAAATGATCAAAAATCCCCGATTTTTTATTGTGTATTATTGAATAATTAAGACATTTACAAACCATACAATTTTGGTATGAACAAAAAATGGAAAACTGGTGATTTTGTACAGGACGGCTTCGCTTAATACGTTTTACTTATAACAATAACTAGTGTTTTCCCGCGACTTCGTCCGCACAAATTATATACCAGATTTTAAGTCAGATCATAACCTATCAAACAAAAAAAGTTTCATCTAAATCGGTTCAGTAGTTTTTGCGTGATGCGCGAACAAACAAACAAACACACTATTTTGTCAATAGATGGCGCTGCACGTCATTTAAATCGCGCTATCGACTGTCATTTGAATTTATATGAAGTGAACCGTTACTTTTTTGTTCCTTATGGATTTACGGTTTTATAATAGTTAAGATAATCCCCGGTTAATATCGTAAAGTTGAGTAGATATTTAATATTTTGTAAGTCTTAAAAAATTCTAACCTCAAAACTTAATTATTTACTGTTTGTTTGTACACATTTAATTTGCCTTGTGATAATTAACTGTCTCTTTTGCTGGTATGCTGGAAGAAATATCTTAAGAAATAAGCTTGCCCTTTGTACATTTATATCGATTTTTAAGCATTTCTCAGGTTCCTGAGCCTGTATAACAACGAAAGCTGGAAAAAAGTGTTATAAACGAATGCTGATATACGTTCAAATACCATTTACTAGAGTGTCTTTAATGCAATCTCAAACCGTATTTTTCCCCGACTAGCAGCGCTTCGATTGGGAGCAGGGTGATGAGCCGATAGCGCTCGGGCTTCAGTTTGTTCTTCCCATGTTTTGATATCATTATGTCGCGGTTGAATTTCCTTTGTGATGGAAACTGCCCAGTCTTTAAGATGCTGATGAAGAGAAACGTCACGTTCGCGATAGCTCGTCGGGGTAGGTGCCGCAGGTTTTTTTGGGGATGTAGGGCCAGGAGCTTTTCGTTGTTTGCGCTGGACTTGGCCAATTAGAACAAACTATAAATGCAAATGCTACAGGATCGATCTAGGATCAATGACTGGCAGAGTGCATCTAACAAATGAATTATCTGCATGATAACGTTGGGCATTCACCCACGGCATTCGTACAAAAATAGTTACAGAATTATTAGATTCGATTAACTTATGCAAAAAAGATGTCTTTTTAAAAGAATCAGGACCTTCAACAATTCAAAAAGACTGAAGAGATTTTGATGAAATCATAAAAACAATAAATGAAACCATAAGGGTCGAACCTCATCTGGCAGTACGGAATCGCATTTTTTGACGCTCTATCTGTTTCTGTCACTCAGGAACGTCATTTGCTAGAGCAAAAAAGATAGCGGGAGTGCGATCGCACGCGGCAGCACCGGCAGTGCTGCGAACTTTCTCGGTCTAGCCAATGACGTTCCTGAGCAACAGTAAAGGATAGAGCGCGAAAAAATTATATTCCGTGCTGCCAGATGAAGCTCAACCCTTAGTAACATTTATAATGGTTGTCACCAACGACCCATGTAAATACTAATTGAGAGAGTCCCGACTCGCACTTCGCCGGTTTTTTTGGTAGTGTAGAATAATTTCCTTTTAGTTTAATTTAAAAAATATCGATTCACGATAATGAATACACCCTAGGCCCTAGCAGTATGTAACGCATTGATTACACCGTGTATAATAAATTCACTTTTAGTTCGACGTTGTTTGCAGAAACTTCGCACTGACCATTTTTCTTTCTTGTTTTTCGCACCACTAAGAAGATAGGGCTGTACGTGTCGTGATATAAAACGATATTCATCAATCATGTTGTCAGTCCGTCACGACCGTCACACTTACAGGCAGATTGTAAATTACTTTGCCCTGCTAACACGAGTGTCATTGCTATTTTTATTGTAGTTATTGATGTAGAGACAACCCAGTGTTGCCAGAAGGTTACTTTTGTAACCTTTTAGGTGATTTTTAGCCCTGTCAGGTTACTTTTAGGTTACACGATTCAAAAGGTTACTTTTAGGTGACTTTTCGGAATTTGTATAATCAATCATATTTTTCCATGAAACGGAATACTTTTTCATATTTTTTGAACTGTTTTATAACGCAAAAACGTTCGTAACGTAGTGAGTGCGACTCCTAAAAACACGTTTTTCTCCGTTTTTTTTTTCTCTCGCACTAATGTATAGGTACCAAATCACGAATGATCGCTCGATCAATCAATCATGAAAATGTAACTTGAAATGGAAAACGCTACCGAATGTTTTACATTTCTGAAAGTCAATGGAACCATCATCTGTCGATCAACTTTTAACACCTTATTACTGGAAAAAAATATTAAATGTTACTTTTCACACCAAAAGGTTACTTTTTAATCGAATTCGGTTACTTTTGACAAGATCCGGCTGGCAACACTGAGACAACCCCAAAGATTATAACCGACTTAAAAAAGGAACGTTCCCCGTTTGCCCAATATGCACTATAATATATAATAACTTATTTACGAAATATCAACTACTTTGAAAGTGTGAAATTAAGATAGAAAATTATGAAAAAAAAATCAATCTGTATGCGGACTGTATTAAATAAACTCACCGTGATTTTGGAGACAACAGCAGAAACAAACACTGTGCCTTTAATTTTCGCATTTTTACCCGACAAAAAACAAAAGAGCTGTGTGGTGTTTCAAATTATCAAATCGCAAATCAGGAAACAGGAATCAAGAAAAAATTCACACTGATTATGAGAAAGCTATCATTAAAATTAACGCAGCAAAATATGAATTTCCTGGGACGAAAATAACATTACAGAATGATTATTATCATAACACAAAATGTTTGTACAAAAATACAAAAAAACAAAATTATTTAATTTAATTTAATAATTTGTACAATTTCCTTCGACAATCGATATGGTGACCGCTGTCATGGTAAAAAAGGAATAGCTATTTGGTATGGAAACTGAAATAAAAAGGTTAAATTTAGTATTATTTATAAAAAAAATACACGGTAATGTATTATCTATATCATTCTGTTAGATAACAAAGCTTTGTAAGAAATTGGGAACGGATCAAAATCGTAGGGTCGAAATGTTATTGTAACTCGTCAATGTTAATAAATCAATTTCTTCGCTTAATTAAACTAATGGTTTTTGTTCAAGGTTTCCTTTGTATATCATGAACACGGACCTGAAAAAAAGACGGACATAATCTCGCCTAATCATAAGTGAAGCACCCATTTGTCTGTGTATGCGTGCTGTCGCACTGTCGCGCGGTGCATAATGGCGGCGGGTTGTCCATTAAGGTATTACATATACCTTTATGGGGTTGTCGGACACTGCGCCTAGAACTAGTGCATCTGCGTGAGTGTAGGTGCCTTGTAGAACAAACGAAATTGGAAGACCTTGCATGCTTCACCTCTTTTTTGGTTTTGAGCCTAGATCTGAAAGTTGAACGCAGGTTTTATTTGACATTTTCTGCTATAGGCTGGGCGCACACACACCGTTTTCATCCGTTCCGGTAAGACCAGAATGGAAAACGGAAGGTGCAACGGCCATGCACGTGTATAGGGTCCTTCTTAATAGGATGACCCTTTTTTAAGGGAATGATCAGACCTATAAAAATTATCCGATTTGAATCACAGAAATAATAGATAGAAAATTCTGTCCATTGACGAAAGCTGGGATTTATTCAACCCACGAGTGAACCGCTTCGTTTGGACAAAACGAACATGCTAAAGTTGGTTTTAATTTGAATTTCTGCTTTGAAATGCTCGACTATCAAACGGTTTCGCGTCTCTGGCAAAATTATGTTAGCCTGGGAAAATATAGATTATACTGGATTTATCGGGACATTTAGTGTCCCGATCAGGTACAAATCGGGACGCGTCCCCAGACCCTGAAAATCGGGAAGTCCCGCGCAAACCGGGACACCTGGGCAACTCTATTGGTAAGTCAATGTGTTCAAACCAATTTGGATTAGGCTTCGAATTCCGTTACACTGTGATGTACATTGGCAGATAGCATAGACTTAAACTCTAGCGAGTCTATGGCAGATAGCCATAAATCTATCGTATGAAGGATTGTTGCGTCCTGATAAATTAGTATTCCGGATTTAGTAGACAACTTCGGTTCTGTTCGGCAGTAAAATATCTATGTGTACCTATTGCTGATCGGGTTGAAAAAGAATAAAAAAATTAGATTTTAATAAAGGAAGATGTCTTCGCCGATGTCGTTCGAAGATGGATTTCTGTGCTAAGGGATATCAATCCTCCTAACAAGCATGGAAACACGAAAATTGGACTTGCGATCGGTAATGTTCTACCTTCTTTCGTACGTCGATGTTTCAAACTTTAGGTTTGTCCCTTTCTGCCAGAACAAAAATTAAATAATAACTTATATTTTTTTATTTTCTTCGTTGGATTAGAAAGGGACAAACCGACGACGATGAAAACGTACGAACGAATTTAAGGTTGAACATTACCGACCGCCAAGGAGTATTTTCATGTTTCACCGCTTATAAGCATAGATTAATATGTATATTGGTTACTTATAAGGGAGTGTGCTCTCCAGCTCCTGATCAACGAAACGTATAGGAAACTCGCAAAAAAAGGTTTTACAAAGGAAGGACTAGGGAACAAAAGTACCAACTGACTGGGCGCATTATATCGCTTCTACAGGCAAAAAGACCAGTGACGTCTAAGGTTACAAATCCTCAAAAACTATTCAGAAAAGGAAAAACAAATTTAAAAGGAAACTAATCAATCACTCTTTCACCTAAATTAAATTTGTTTTTTCCTTATACAATGTAGGCACCTAGGCAAAACAATGGCTTGTCGGATTTTCGAAATGTTAATTAAATAAAACGGCTGACAAGAGTAATAAGAGTCCAATTCGTTATTCAACAATAAAAAACAAAGTTTGTTCACAATTCGTTTTAATTCAAATTTATTTTGTACTTGCTAATCTGTTTTCCGTTTCGCTTTACTGTTTTTAGGCGTTATTATCCCATTAAAACCTTACAGAAATCTATGGTTATGGTCTCATTTGATTTAGTGCACTACACAGGGTGTAAAGTTGCGTAACATTCTTTAGGGGGTGATTCAGAAGCTTATTCGGTTAAGGTCAGATTCTGTTTACGACAGATTCTGTTTAGGACAGATTCGGCTTAACGACAGACTCAGACCACAAAAAAGAACAACTTTTACCATGGGACCATACTTCAAATCGTGACAAGAAATCAACTGTTCTCTTACATTTGGGTCGAGTAGCTATCTTAATTTTCTATGAAATGAAATATTTTTGTTGAGATTTTCATTAAATAGTATGTAGGTACTAAATGTAAAAGAAAATAATATGTTAATGTTAATATTGTCGATTAGTTTTAAGTTGCACATTTGCATGCTGTTGCTACAGCTGGTCAGAAGAAGCCTATTTATTATATTTTTTACCATCTTTGTATACTACCTGTTCCAAAGCAAATAAATGATTTCTATTTCTATTTCTATTTCTATTTCCATATTTGTCACCTATAGTTGTTCTTCTTTATAAGTGTCTCCACGTGGATTGACGTTCCAAGTGGTGACATAAGCGGAGCAGTAAGCTTATACCGGTTGGATAAAAAGTTGTAATAAACCTATGGAGGCAGGCATTGTCACTATGGGAATAGATATGACAAAAACCTTGAAAGTAAAAAAAATGTGGTGACAGATAGCTAAGTTTTTTCCTATTCAAATACTGCAATACCACACCCCGACACTGCTTACAAAAAACAGAAATTGACAAGATGATGTCAGCACATGAGAAACCGTCTAGGGCTGCAATAAATTGAGCTGCATGCGGAACGATGACTTTTAAGTAAATAAAACTTTATTGACGTTATTCAAAAATAGTTTTTATCCTTCGTCCTGAGATTATACCACAGATTACTTAATAGTTACTACCGTAACAGATACTGCACTCAACCCGATTTCGCGCGCTTTTTCGATTTTCGAACTTTGCGCTTCAGGATCAAAAACTAAAATGCGCCTTATTTCAATGACCGACAGCCTGCGTCTTGTCAATATCTTGCAAGATGCATGTGACGTCACGACTTCATTGCAGCTGTCAAACGTGCTCCGTCAGCACGATTATACTCTCTTGGTTCGAAAACATTAATTCTAGTAGCGTGTCAATCTAGGCTTCATCTAGGCTACAGGTAAAAAGTTGGTGGGAGGCAGGGAGTGTCCATACTGTATGTGGTAATAGATACCCTTTCTTATACTGTGGCAATACTGCAAATGCTATTCCGTTCGTAAAACACTCAAGCAGAAATGGGTTGGTCCTTTCTAAGCTGGAACCAAATGTCTTTTGTATCAGACAAAATATTAGAAAAGGATATAACAATTGAAATGTAGAAATACGAAAGTGAACCTCAAAGGATAGAACCGGAGAGCATCTGTATCAAACTCCGAGAATACGTGATTCTTGCAACTTCCTTTCAACCGTCCTATATCACAAACTTTCTTCCTTCTTTTATAAATAATGATGGTAGTTGCTAACTTACTTTGTAAATCCAAGAATCTACTAAATGTCTCAAAGAGATCATTTTGGTTGTTTGATCGTTAAGAGGTTTCCATGACCGAACGAACTTGACCCTTTCAGAGCCGCCTCACCTGTAGTAAACTATACTCTGAAATAAATAAAAAAATAAAAAAAAATTTATTTTTCCCAGTCCACAATTACATTGTGGAAACATTTATTTCTGACATTATTCGTCGATCGTTTCCAAAATCGAAGCTCTACGTCATCGCGAACGAGCACCTCAATTTTTATTATGACTAAATTATTGTCTCGGCTACGTTCGCATACCTTCGGAACCTCGCACATCTGTTACTTTGTTCAGGAAGTTCCACTAATCCTCGGTCCTTACTTTACCCCACCTAAGTCTACGTACGAATCGTACGATAAACTTCACAGCAGGGATTTAATTAGTTACGTTCGGATTCAGATGGAAAGACAATCATCATAAGCTTGTACAAGGTCCTTATAAAATAAAACACAACAATATTTTAAAGGGATGATCAGACCTATGGACCATCATACTAAACTAAAAACTAGGAAATATAGACAAGATTGGAGAATAGGCGGGCTGAAATGTTAATTTGGAGAATGGGTCACTTTTCCGACTGTATACGTATTCATCCGATCGGCCGCGGCCCCACATAATACACCCCGCCGACTAGAGTGCGAAAGAGACCACTGCAGTTCGGACCGATTTTATCTACATAAAATCGACGAAATCTGCTTTTCGTATTCCCCTGTTTCCTCCTCCAAAACTACACCGATTTTAATAATTCTTTCAAGTATAATATAAGAAAGCCTTTGGCTATTATGTCTTATGTTTTGCTTCTTCTGTTTATATTCGTCAAATTTGTTCACTGAGGATTTCATTGCTCGAAATGAAACGAAAAAAGAAAATAACAAAATTTTATCAGTTATCGTTTGTTCAGACAGTTTGCGGTTTTCAGCGTTAGTGTTATTTTGTTAACACCTTGTATTATATTTAAGATTACAATGGAGTACCTACCTGAGATATTCAAATTTTTAGGCTTTATAGTAATAAAAGGAAACCGTGCAGTTTGCCCTTCTCATCGAATATTCTGATTTGAACCGTGACTTTCAACATAATGATCGGATTATGAAAATAGAATGCAAAGTGAGTGAGATACACGACAAAGAATCTGTTTGTTTGTATATCTCCATCCACGCTTCACGAGGTTCAAGGTCCCTAAATATGTATGCAGGGCCCAATGGGAAATGCCAGCTGATTCTACAACAGAATATTCAATTGATATTGATTTGGCACTTCCAACAATCTTCGAACGCTTCTCTCTAAAGATGTATTGAAAACTTTATTCGTAAGATTTTCTCTTCGAGTAACTTTTATGACTACAAGTTATTCGAACTTTTATTTTTTCTTCATAGATACGGTGTATTCCTCTATGGTTTGGTACTACAGTTTTTGTTATGAAACACAATTTTTATTTGTTCAAAACTGAAACCTAATTTTGATCGTATAATGTTGATGGTTTTTTATTTTATTCGATTGTGGCGAATTGGTTCGGCACAGTCTGTAGTGAACCTGCCTGCTGAGCCGGGGGTCGCGGGTTCGAATCCCGTAAGGGACAAATATTTGTATGACGAATATGAATATTTGTACCCGAGTCATGGATGTTTGTATCTATATATGTATTCTATATCGTTGTCTAGTTATCATAATACAAGTCCAGGCTATATTCTGGAACTTTAAATGTGATTAGTTAATTTGTGTGACACTGTCCAAGATATTTATTTATTTTCATCCCGTGGATGTCGTACAAAGTGACTAGAGAATAAGGGGTTTTGTAGGCATGAGGCTGGCCAACCTATCGTACCTACCTAGTAGTACCTAGTAAACAAAATCTAACCTAGAAAGAGTTACCTAACAGTCTTATATAAATAAAACTACAATGTTGAATGTGTCGTTCTGACTTTTTGACTGTTTTTCAAAATGGTTAGGCTACAGCTACAGAGTAAACCCTTAACCCGGTCGTCTTTGTTTTAAGCTCAAATTGTAGCTGACTAAATTGTCCAGAGGAGGTTTACTCAAATTTGTTACGTCATTCTTCTTTTCCAAAATATCGAGCGCCAAATTAAAAAATTCGGGAAGAATTTAACTTTTTTTTTACTATTTCGGCCATAAATGTTTTAGTTTTCGTCTTTTGAGCCTTTTTAAAATATAATTAGTACTTAAATATACTAACTAATATAAATGAGATTGACCATTGGCTTGTTTCAGCGTCCGTGGCCAGAATAACCAAGTTCCTTGGCAGCACCGGTACACCCATGATCACCACCGGCGGCTTCAGCTTCGACTTCGCTCAACCCAAGCAAACCTGCGATGATGAGTTCTACATGCTCGTCCGAGCTGGTCCCATGGGCTTCAAGGATATTGCTTACTTCATCATTAACATCATGAGGAAGTAAGTTTTTGAATTCAGTCATTTCAGTCTTCAGTAGGTTTAAGTTCATGCAAAACGTTTGAAGGAGTTGAAATGGAGGACTGGAGTTGAAATGGTACGTAGCGTGAATCGTTTTGGTTTTAACGCTTTGTCAAACAGAGTATATGGTGAAGGGGTACGAAATATTCTGATCAACGCAAGGGGGATCAGAAGGTAGACCACTAGAAGGTTTTTCCGACTGCATCATTAGGTTGACGAGTTTTTAGTGCATCAGATTAGCACAAAACCGCGAGAAATTGTGCAATAAAAAGGATTGATAAGTCAGAGTTCATAATCATCAGCGTATCATCGTCCACTGCTGAACATAGGCCTCTCCCAAGGCGCGCCACAAAACTCTTTCCTCGGCCTTCCTCATCCAGTCGCTCCCCGCTACTTTTTTTAGGTCGTCTGTCCAGCGGGCAGCAGGGCGTCCCACACTACGCCCACCAGTTCGCGGTCTTCACTCTAGAACTCTGACACCCCATCCGTTGTCAGTTCTTCGGCAGATATGACCAGCCCATTGCCACATCAGCTTGCTAATTTTCTGAGCTATGTCAGCCACTTTAGTTCTGTGACGCATTACTTCATTTCTGATGTGATCTTACAGAGAAACACCAAGCATAGCTCTCTCCATAGCTCGCTGAGCGACCTTGAATTGATGAACTAGTCCTATCGTCAGGGTCCACGATGTCCACGATGTCAGAAGTCAGAGCTATACTTAAGAATTTTTAAATATGTATTCAGCTTTGAGGTGCATCGAGAAATAACACTTACACTAATAAGAGGTTGAAACACTAATCCTTATCGGAAATCTAGTAGAAATAAATAACAGTGGAACCATTAATTACCTCTTATATATATATATTTTTTATGTGTTTAACATGATCGCCTAAAGCCTTTAAAGTACGAGTGAATAGGCTTCATCTGGGTTAGCTCGCTACATCTTCGACCCCATCTTTGTCCCCAAGACTAGATTGAGGTCAAGAGCAAAACCATTTAATAATCATTAAAAAAAAACATCACTACAATAAGGTGGTTATTTTTATGACGACAGAATTGTAGACGTTCGACGCAAGATGAAATCCCTTCTTTATCCATGCGTTATAGCACCAGCTACGAACCACAAAGCTCAATCAGCATACCCAATTTAGCCTAGGCATGTGGCTTTTGTCCCGAAAATTCGATTCGACGGCAGTGTCGAGGCTTTGAATGCCATTTCACACAGCCATGCGAAGCAAACCATGTCATCTGCCTTTCTTAATAAACACGACAATTACACTTTTGCGACGTTACAGATGTCTAAGCTTATCTATTTCTTCATTTACACATGGCATTGTAGTGGTAGGAGGAGTTACAATGCGGCCAAATCAGTTCCCATGTTGATCAGACGCTGAACGAAGAACCACTGTAAAGCCGGGTCCGCTGCGCCGTGTTTTGCTAACACTTTAACATTGTTTGCTAACCGATTCGATTCCCCACCCGCGTTCGCCTGCGGGGAGGGTAAATTGTTATGTTATGGTGTTAGCAAACACGAAAACATGGCGCTGCGGACCCGGCTTAAACTAAGTAGTACCTACAAGCGCAATGGTTTTTTTTACACACTCATCAACTTATGCATTCTTCTGTTACTCTAATATTTTAATATTCAAAACTTTTAAATATTATAACATAATACTCAAAATGTTTGTACGTTGAAACCCCAAAAGATACAACTTTTTCGAGTTTGTACATTGAAGACTTTTAAGAAATAAGAACCTGTTTATATCATATTCTATAAATTATGAAAATGATTAAGTATGTAAAAAATTATTAAATCAGGCGCTACTTTGCGGAAATCCATGCCTAATAGGTGTAAGATAATAAGATTATAATTGCCTCCGTGGTCTAATGGTTAGAGCATTGGGCTCTTGACACGGAGGTCGTGGGTTCGATTCCCACGGGGGGCACCTAGTGAAATGTCACTTTGTGCGTTTTTCCCCAGTTGGTTAGGACATTGCAGGCTGAGTCACCTGATTGTCTGAAAAGAAAGATGATTCCGTGTTTCGGATGGCACGTTAATCAGTTGGTCCCGGCTACTATCACTGGTGGTAGTAGTCGTTACATAAAAACCACGTCAGAGGCCGTAAGGCGGTTTGAATAAACTCTGACACCAGGGCTTGCAGCCCACTCGATAAGAAGAATAAGATTATATTGAAATGAAATGAAATGAAATTTATTGCGATAAATGTGGTACATACTGGGTAAATAGGTGGTAACTTACAAATAGATCAGCACATTTAGTCAGATGTCTGACATACAATATTATTAATAATAGATAAGATATAAGAAATAAAGAAATAAAATGGTGCACATTTTGCATACAATAACATAAAATAGTGCACATTTTTAGGTTGCTTTTGAAATGTACATTTTATTTTAATATTTCCAGCAGCTTTCATGCATTAGGGCTAAGTAGTTCCTTTAGTGCGTAAAATTGTTTTTCTTGGAGCCATTTTACCAGCCTACGCCGGAAAATTTTTAAGGGCAGTTCTTTTACATCGATGGGGAGTGCATTAAATATCCTAACACACATGGCATAACAGTTTTTATGATGTACTGCAGTTCTAGGAATTACATCATAGACCAGATTATTTCTGTATCTAACGTTCCTAGAATGAACTTCTCTTGTTTTTAGAAATAAATTTTCGTTCTTTCTTACAAAATGTGCTGCCTCTAATATATATGAGGATGGAAGTGTTAGAATTCCTAGCCGTTTAAATAGAGGCCTACAAGAGACATCAGGTGCTACGCCACACATAGCCCGAATGCACTTCTTTTGAGCAATGAACACCTTTTCAATGTCCGTGCTGTTGCCCCATAGTAACAGACCATACGAAAGAGTTGAATTTACATAACCATAATAGGCCGTCAGGAGAGCTTCTTGCGAGGCTACTCTACGGAGTCTACCTAATAAATAAACATAACTGTTTACTTTACTACAGACTTTAAGAACATGCGCTTTCCAGTTACAAAATTTGTCCAATGTAATTCCCAGAAATTTAGTTTCATTTAACTCTTTAATATTTTGACCATTGTAGTTTAAATTTAGTTGGCTCGTTTTTTCGCCATATTTAGAGAATTGAATGTAATTAGTCTTGTTCATATTTACGCGTAAGTTATTATTATCTAGCCAGTTAGTAATAGAATTAATTGTAATATTTATATCGTTTATGAAGTCATATTATCATATTATCATATTATCCTTTGACATTTTTATTTTTATGTAATGTACTTCCTTACTTGTAATTATGAATTTGATAATATGAAATAAATGATTCTATTCTATTCTATTCTATTCTATTCTATTGATTTCCAAATTTTTATCAGAGGTAATTGAGATCTCCGCTTGCGAAACACGTGTAGGTTGAGTAGAAATTATTTGGTGGGCAGGTTGTATCGCACAACGTAATACTAGGTATTTAGAAGCATACAATCGTTTTATCTACCATAATGTAAAAAAATAAATATTCAGCATAAGCATAAGCATTATCTCACGACTATATTCCCCGAAGTAGTCAGAGATATTCCGAAACCTCAGAACGTCCACGTTTCACTAGTACCGAAACTATCCAGTGTGACGGAGATCAATGTTCAAATTACTATATTTATACTATATTAGTGGGAAAAGTCACACTTCTGCTACTAATCGCAAACATTATTTTAGAAATTAAAACAAATAAACTTCAATAGAGATACAACGAAACAATTAGGTACCCTGGATGATGTCTTCCTTCTATGAACCATTTTGAACTCTAAACAATGCTAATAGAAACATGAATTCCCACGTTTACAGATTTCCAATAATTGTCATACAATACAAATAGGAGACAAAAGGGAAAATCTAAAACAAAGGTACGAGTATTACACGGGATTTTCGATTATCAGATTTAATTAGTTATGCGATGCGACTAATACGAAATATTAATTTCGCGAACCCGACGTACCTAAGCAGGGCGTTGCAATGCAAATTGAATACAGGGTGTGTAAATTGTATATTTTAGGGGGCACTTCTGACCATAACCATAATCTTTCTTTCACTATGGAACCGTCATCGAATGCCGAAAAATGTGTGGTCAAAAGGTCAATGGACTCGACCGAAATGTATATGTATAATATCTGAACAGCCTGAAGCACACCAGTTAATATACAGGGTCCTTCTTAATATTCGGATACTTTTTTAAGGGGATGATCCGACCGTCAAACTGAACAACTTTCTCTATGGCACCAACAATGAAATCGCGAAAAACCGTCTCGAGCCAAATGTATTAGCAGTTTTTTTCGCTTTTTCGATGTTCGTCCCATAGATAATGTTGTTCAGTTCAGTTTGATGGTTTGGTTATCCCCTTAAAAAGTGTCAGCATATTATGTAACGCATTCATGTTTACGTGTTCTCGCTGTAGTTGCAGAACTATTTATCAGCGCAATACCCAATAACTGATGTCATAACGGGTAAAATTAAATCTCAAGACGGTCTGCCAGTAACGAAATATATCGACAGATTGAGCAACAATTTAATGGACGAATGACGGTAAAGTCTCTCCATTTCTCAATTAAAAAGAACTTCAAATACTTTTTGAATCCGTTAATTATTCAAAACCATGACCGACCTTTTTAAAAAATGATTCCAAAGACGATACAGAACTTGATTCTGAAAATGATTGTAAAATGAACGTTAAAGAAAAATTTTTTTTCATGAACTGTACGACATGACAGTGGCAATTTATACAAGCCAGAATGACACAAAAAACCAAGTTTAAGACTGTCCACGAAATGAACATACATACATAAACTCACGACCATAATCCCTTTCGGGAGGTCAGAAGTCGTGCAACAACTGCCGACAATATTTTTAAGCGTGCCGGTTGTAGTAAGGCCTAGAAGTAAGGAGCACATTGAAAGATTCACGATGGAATGACGTGACGAAAATATACAGGGTGGAAAGTGAAGTTGGGGCGCAAAGGGTAGCTACCAAAAGCATTATACCTACAAGAAAACGTTCTTAGGAGGCTAACTTTTGGAGTATTATACTTCTGCATTAACAGATTTTGAAAAAAATGTGCAGTCATCGAGAAAAACTGTAATTCTCACAAAACTTTTTTTTCATCCCATTCGATCCTTTTACGGAACGGATAAGGAACATAAGTCTGTATTATGGGGTCAACCGAGGTCGAGGTTCTCAGAAAACGCAAAATTAAATTCCTATACATTTATTTATTTTTTTTCTCTCATAAATAACCTCGACCTCGGTCAACCTCATAGAGACTTTATGTTCCATATCGGCAAGAGAATCTAATAGGATATTTTTTGTTGTTGATAGAATTTCAGATTTTCTCGATGACTGTGATGACTGTACATTTTTTTTCAAAATCTGTACGTACATTCAAAAGTAAAAAACTCCAAAAGTTAGGGTTAGTCTCCTAAGAACGTTGTCTTGTAGCTATAATAATGCTTCAGGTAGCTGCCCTTTGTGCCCCATCTAAACTTTCCACTCTGTATATACAGGGTCCTTCTTAATATTATGCTGACACTTTTTTAAGGGGATGATCAGACCGTCAAACTGAACAATGGGACTTTCTCTATGGGACCAACATCGAAATCGCAAAAAAATACCGCTCCTACTCGAGCCAAATGTATGGGACAACTGTTTATTTCAATGTTGATCCCATAGAGAAAGTTGTTCAGTTTGATGGTCTCATCATCCCCTTAAAAAGTGTCAGCATATTAAGAAGGACCCTGTACAGACCAAACTAGAAAATTTTACCGAGCGTGAAGGGAAACTTCTATGGGAGGGGTTTGTTGAAGTGAGTTGTTCTTTTTTTTTTGCAATTTATTTCGTCCTTGGGACTTTTTGATCTTTGATTTGGTTTTAGCGGCATATATTTTAGGAATATTAATTTTACATGGTGTAATTCTTTTTATCAAACTGAACAACTTTTACGAAGGGACCAACACTGAAATCTTTTTATTTGCGGTTGAATAAAATTTACTTAATTCACACAAAACACGAAAAATACCTACATTAAAATAGGTCATAAAACCGTTATTTCGGTACGAATAACAGCAGCACCAGGCGGCGGAAAAATCATTACCTTTAATATTTCCGTACATAAAAACAATAAAAAGTTAAGATCGAAAACACACGTTTTACGGTCGGGTGAGGAACAAAATTTTCGCGGGTCTGTTTATTAACTATTTGTACCCTTCAGGAGTCCGCGACACATTCACTGGGAGCAATTGCTAGGATTCTCTATTCGGATAAGAATCAATCAGAGTCAGGGGAAAGTCTAATCAAACGGCCTTAAAACACAGGAGCAAAATATTGGAAAAAATGAAAACTACACTTGGTAAGTTAACTATTCCCGGCACGCCGCTTTCTCTATATAAAATCGTTTCTTCTGCTTACTTCTTCTATTTTTAAACGATGTTATATACAGTTAAAGATTGAGAAACTATTACTTTTTCAGAAAACTATGTTTGTACCTACCATATTCTGGAAAATAAAGTATTATATTCTATTCTTCAAAAAATAGAAGCAGTGGGATAACTGCAGAAAAGGATAATTTCTATTTCATTGGGAAGTATGATATTCGTCCTGTTTTGTGTATAATTTTAGCTATATAATATACTCTTTGTATTTGTTCATTCGTTAGTTGCGCAAAGATTTGAAACGATTACAGTTCAATCACGTCGGCAATGTCTTTTGAATGATTAATTAATTTAATTTAATTAATTAATTAATTAATTTAATTTCTGAACAATAAACCAGACCAATGTGTATGGGGTCAAAACTGATGGAAATCATCCTCACTACCTCCTCGTCCATTTCGGACAACCACTTCTGGGACACCCAGAATGCGGAACACCCAATATTTCACATGGTCACCAAAGGCTTGAATTTATGTGCGGTATCTCCACGGCCGACCGAATCAGGGACAATGTGATAAAGGATCGGCTTTAGGAGAAGGATGACGTGGTGACTAGAATCGAAAGAGAAGCAACATCGTGTTACGTTGGGGTCATCTTGGTTGGGATCAAACCACCGCGGTTCTGCGGTTTGATTTTTCAAAACATAAAATAAAGCCTTACAGATTTCTACAAATAGCTTGTTGTTTGCCGAGGATCCCGTTCTAATGAAATACTAAACGGCTGATACATATAAAAGACTAATAAAACTGTAATCTATATCTTGCATTTGTAACTTATTTTCATTTTATTTATTCTAACTTTTCCTCCAAAATTAAGATGCGAAGTTCAGAGAAGAAATTTGGTTAACAAATCGTCTTCGGCTTTTATTGTACTTAAAGATAAACAGTAATTGTCTTAAACGTGGAGAGGAGGCGTCAATACGAAATACGGTTTCTGTAAATGTTTTATGGTAGGAATGAAACGAAGTAATGACTTCTTAGTATTAAGTACTACAGTCAATTGCTATAGATTAACAGCAGTGTATAAGAACACTCTGAATTTTCACTGATATTTTAAAACTAGCTTTTACCCGTGATCTTGTACATACCTACACGAGGTATTTTCACCACTGATAAATAGGGTGTAAGCTCACAGACTGAAACGGTGACTTCAGTCAGACAATCAAACTGAACAAGTTTCACAATGGAGTCAGCTGTCCCATACATTTGAGTCGCGTAGGTACCTGCAACAGTTTTGTATGAAACAACTGCTTTTTATCGTGTTTCCTGAAGTATGCTCCATAGTGAAAGTCGTTCAGATTTATGGTCTGAATTCACCGGGGTGGAAACCGAATTTTTGTTCTGTTGGGACCGAAACTCAGCAATCTAACAAAAAATTATATCCATCTGTTTATATCCACCCTGTTTATCCTTAAAAAAAGGTTTTTCTTTTTGCTATACCAACCAAAAAAAATCTTTGCCCTAAAAGTTCGTCGAATAATTTCAGTTTCAGAAAGTACCTACAATACAGAAAGTATTGTGCGTATCCAATATAGAAGCTATATACGCCTTAAAAAAAGGTAAATGTATGTGAGTAATTCAGGGCTTGGCTAAGAGCCTATCGTCTTGTAAGCCCTCGTATATTTGGACACGCCTCAGAGATTTATTTGAGTACTCTATCTTCGGAACGATATACATACATAAACTAATGACCGTATTTCCTTTCGGATGTATCAGAAATATTTTCACAACTACCAAATAGATTTTTCATTTTTTTTAAATATTGTGTCCTAAAATACTTTATTTAAGAAAGAAAAAAATATCGTTTAAGTCACACAAAACAAGCTCCGTCAATCATAAACAGGCAGTAATCAGCTTGCTTCGTCAATTTACCAAAATAAAATCCACCTCACGCATCGTCAGTAACGAAATAAAAAGTAACTTAAACGCCCTCCGCAACACGGAACGCACCTGGCTTAAGGGGCTACCTGCCGGTTTTAGGTAACTTTGTAACCATTTTATTCATTAACTATGGCACTTTTTGAGCTGAAAAATAAACTGAACCATCTACAGGATATGAGAAGTGATGTGGTTTTTCTAGAAATAGATTTTAATGAATAAACCGAAGAAAAGGGACTCTAAAGTCACCCCTTTTTTCCAGTTGTAACCATTTTACTCTTACATTTTGAATCGGAAGAAAATGAAAATTTGCAATAATGTTCACAATACAATTTAGAGAATGATGTGGTTTTCTTACTTATTAGAAATTAATAAAAAATCATCTAATTTTTCAAAGAAAACAGCTAAAATCTGACCGGAGCCACGCCCTCGTTCGCATCGATTAGTATGGAGAATCGTGGTCCAGGGCAGATACGCCTTAAAGGAAGCCATTACACTAGCAGCGTTCCCGCGTTGAATGGCTAGAGAAATCCTTTGGACCAGCACGGCTAGCATGCCAGCCACGACAAAGCGTTTAAACGAGAAAAACGTCATGCGCGCTCTTTTTGGCGTACGTAAAATAATAAAGATGGAGGCACGTCTCGATTTTTGTCGTTTTCTCGGCGATGGCATGCTAGAGGGAACCCGAGCAGGAAGTCTTCAATTCATTCTTGCCGTGTGCCAAAACAAAGATGGATGGATTGTGTCAAAGATGAAATATGTAAAAAAATCGGTACCTACTAACACAAATAACAGCTAATAGAGACCGATGGAGATGATCAGATGACATACAGGGAAAATTTTATATCACTGCGAATAACTTTAGCATGTGTTCTACCCATCAAATTGAACAACTTTCACTATGGAGTCAACTTCGAAATCGACAAAAAAACAGCTGTCCCATACAGCGACGTATTCTCCTAAGGGTAAAATGGGCAAGTGCTAAGGGCGGCCGGGCCAAGAAATAAAAGCTGCGGCTACCGTTTTGGCTCGGACCGCTATTATTCGCGTCACGGCTACCTACCATACCGGCGCGCTGCCAATGCTGCCATGCTTCGAGTAGGTATATCAATATTCCTAACGTAAATTTTTCGCTATGACCAATTATACCCCAGTCAAAACGGTAGCGTGAATTGCTCTTGCATCCGTCCCCACCATCCGTCATCGTTGCGGTTTCCCGTTCCTCTTTTAGGCCCATCACATACATGCGGAATTGCGATTCGGAATTCCGAATGCAAACCGGTTTTTCGTATAGGTTTGAAATCCCGTTCGCAAATCTGGAAGGGGAACCTCCATACGAAAACCGGTTTGCATTCGGAATTCCGAATCGCAATTCCGCATGTATGTGATGGGCCTTAATCAAACATCTTTTTTAGGGTTCCGTACCCAAAGCGTGAAAACGGTGACCCTATTCAAAAGCCTTCGTTGTCCTTCCGTCCTTGCTTCAGAGGGCTGTATCTTCTGAACCGTAATACGTAGACAGTTAAAATTTTCGCAGAAAATGTATTATTGTATTGGATTTGATGACAAATAATAAAAAAAAAAACAAAATGGTAAAAATTTTGGGGTAGTTTCTTAGTTTTTATCAACTTTTTTCTTCTCGCTCTATCCGATAGAGTCTATCGTAAAACGGTAATACATACAAGCTTCAAACTTGGTATGATTAAAGTGCAAACTCTACATCTACAGTATAACAACAAATAATAAAAATGTGTTTGTAATATTTTACGGTGGTACGGACAGAACCCTCCGTGCGAGATTCTGACTCGCGTTTGAGCGGTTTTTACACTTGTCATCTTTCACACAATCCATCCATTTCTTTTTTGGTCGCCCTCTCTTCATGCGCCGCCCACAATCACATAAATCGGCTATGAGAATAAAAATAACAAATCCAATCTATGGAGAGGAAATTCTGCCACAGAAAATATGTTGTGGGTTTTTCAAGGAGAGACGCATCACTGAAATGAATTCGAGCGGAAGATGGCGACGGTGCTCGAGTTTAGTCTTGCTATATTTCCGGCTTTAGAAGGCAAAACTTTTAGACGACTAAAGCAATATAATATACTCATTCGAATTTTCATTTTATTATCTTCTGCTGAGCACTTCCATACGAGCTATTTCAGCGCGACTAGCAATGTGGCATTGTATTTAATTGAATATTCAGAGGATAGTCATTATATTTTCCATACTATAACTAACCAATTAAAGTTAATCATATTTTTTAATCACGATAGGTATAGAAACGAATCGCTGTGCCTGATTAATTTAAAAGTATAGGTTTATAGAATAGAATAGTGGTAGCCTAAACGGAAGATATAGGTATAGCTTGCGACTCAACCACGAGGTGGTATATGGTTCGATTCCTGGCCTGTACCACTAAGTTCTATGGAATTTACGTGTAATTATCGGTAGCTCGGCATCGAAGGCACAAACATGAATATTCGAGAGCAAAAATACAATACCATAATTTCGGAGGTCTATAGTAATGTAAAATAATATAAGCGAGCACAATAGCGCCTGAGGCTACGGCTTGTAATAACCCTCTCCAAAAAAAATAAAAATTTTATAAAAGGACTATCCTTACTACAGTACTTATTCAGTAGTTTTGTACTCAAAAGGGCCATGACAGTGGCATTTGGGTCTTTATGTTGCACGTCAGGTGTGGCTTGACCGGATAACCACTCCTGCTCCTGGTGGTAAACTAAGTGAATGTTCTCGTGCAGCATAGCTTGGTACGGGGTAATGAGGCAATGTTGGTCTTATTTTTGTGTGAGGAATATACGTATTGTCTGTGTCTCAAATCGTTCAGACTGGTGTCTTTTTCTTTTTTTTCAATAAAGAGCCATGAGAAACATGTTCCTTTTTATAAAAAAGTAAAAAGTGCGTTATGCCGAGACCGCCTAAATATGCCAAATTTCGACCCTCACTTGAGATCGAACAGTTCTTCTGAAAAATCCAAATACTTAGTAATATTTGTGGAGAATTTTTAGTATCTAGGTACTTTAATTTCTGTAAACAGGCTTTTTACTAACAGTTGATAGTTTCCGAGTTTTAAGCAAAAATCAGGAAAAAAACAGTATTTTTTTAATTTTTTTGCGATTTTTCCAATTAATCCAGTCTATAGGTATTTTTGCTCTACAGGGTGGCGTAGAAAATGTTTGGACAGAATTTTGTTCAGGTATGGCCGCCTAATAAAAATCCAAGCTTTCTAGCTTGGGGGGCGCAGGCGCGAGCCGCCTTCTTGAATTGAAGGTGCCAAAATTAGGTATATTTTAAATAACGTCTCAACAGTGCCTAGATACAAATTAAACCTGACAAAATTTCCTACAAAACTAGTTCTATGTACTTTTGTCATAGGACTTAACCTTTGAGAGCTACAGGGCCGAGAAATTAACAGCATTTGAAAAATTATGACATTTGTATGGCGACCCTCATGAAAGTTGAAGATAAAAAGAAAATTATTTCATATTCTTAATGAACGACCCGGAAAACCCCCGAATACAATTTTTTTAGTCTATTCGGTGGGCGATGGTTTGATTTTACGACGGACTCACCCCCCGTCACACTGACAGTTTCGGTACTACTGGTGAAACGTGGATGTTCTGAGGTTTCAGAATATCTCTGACTACCCCCTCGGAGAATATAGTCGTGAGCATTTATGCTCGTTTACGAGGTAAAAATTAAAATACAAAGAAATTAAGTACCTAACAGCCGTAATCTGGAAAACAAAATTCGTTAAGGAAGCGTTTTGTGTAGACACTACACTAACAAGACCAACTTTGTCAAGATAATGTTACCTCTAATGGACTAGCCTCACTATATATTTCACTTCCCTCCTTTATTATTACAAAGAACGGTTTTTTACCGTACAAACTAAGTCTAACTCTTGACTGAGGGTATTACCAGTAGTATCAATTAACGTACGGGACATTTGGTCGAAAATGTTTTTTTTTATATGACTGGATTCCAAATTTTCTGCACTATCGATTGGTATATTCAAAATATCGATATCTTGAAAAAAACATACTTACATTTTTGAGAAGTCTAGAACATTATTTTCCAAAAATGATAACTTAAGAAACAGTTAAATTAAAATTTTACTGTTATTTAATGTTACGAACGGTCCAGAAGGTGAAGCGAAGGTACGAAGAGACTGGAAACCATCCGAGGAGACCTTGCAATGGCAGACCCAGGTGTACTAGTGACCGAGAAGACCGTTATATTATTTCCACTGTGTAGAGAAATCGCCGAAATGCAGTTGAAGTCCAGAAACAGCTTCTTCAGACCCGAAGGGAAAACGACCCTTTAAAGTTCAAAAGTTCATAACGTTTAAATTATTTCAAACCCAAGTGACTCATATCCTGAAAGAATCTGTATGAAATAGATAGGCAACTTTTATAAATACGTGGACGACTTTTGGTAGTTTTTTTTTACCGTGAGAATAGCATGAAAACATAGTAAAGCTTTTGTTAGACAAACATTTGTACTAAATTTGTTTTAGGGCCTGTTTCACCACTTCTGGGTAAGTTCTTGTTAGCTTATCCGACAGATGGTTTGACATATTTTGTATGAAATTATGTCAAAATATCCTGTCGGATAAGCTAACAAGAACTTATTCAGAAGTGGTGAAACAGGCCCTTATTATTGTGTGTGTGCTAGTTAAACAAAATTACTATTCCAGGAAAATCTAATCTTTCTTAAACCTCCTGGTAAAGAAGGAAGCCTAACCTTGATAGTTTTTTGTTTAATTAATTACTATCTATTGTTTAAGCACTATGCGATATTATGAAAATAACTAAAAGTTGTCATAACTTTTTAACTGTTGTTGAGAATGGAACCATTATTCACTTGGGCTAAAAGTTTGGAAATGGCATCCGCCATGTGCCTGTTTGATTTGATCCATACTTCCAGGGATATTCTGTAGATAAGTAACATTTTTGGGTACCTATAAAGTATTTTTCAAACCTGCCTACAAACCTGCAAGACAGCAAGATATAACCTAGAACGATTTAACCACATCGTTCTAGGATATAACAGATTAAATATAAAAAGTTTCCTTAGGTTAGTTCGCATGTTTATTCTAGACACGAATTTTATGATAGAACCAAGAAAATTAAAACAGTTTGCAGGAAAGAATCCAAATTAAACTCAAGTTTAGTTAAGTGAGATAAATTTGCCAAGTATTTCGGGAGTCAAGAGGTTTTTATTAACTTAATGCTAGAAACTTTTTGAATTAAAAATGCGAAGTTTGCTTTGCTATTATATACACATTTTAAAATCGAACCTGTTACCACAGTCTCATATTAATAATGAAGTATGAATGTATTTACACTATGCTGTTACAATACAGTCAATTAGAACAATTTAAGGTGGTTGCAGAGTTGTCAATTTCATACAAAACTTTGTCATAGAACACTCGTAGACGGTATTAATAAAAGTAATGTTTTACATAAATGGAAAAATAGCTTAAAAAATCTAGATTACGAAGATATTTTGTATGAATAAAATCAAAGCTTGATATCTTCGTAATTATATTATTAATTGTAAATATTATTTGAGACGCGCAATCTAGACTTTCTAAGCTATTTTTCCATCTATAAAACAATACTTGTATTAACACCGTATACGAGTGTTCTACGAAAAAGTTTTGTATGAAATTGACAACACTCTGCAACCACCTTAAAGTTCTTCCGTCCAGCAACACGTCAATACCGAACCGAAATGTAAATTTTCTCTAAAAGAGCAGGCGCCATATGAATGAATTATGCGTACCTACCGCGGTTTGACTGATAGCTCAGTAAAAATACGGGTTGAAAGGAAATAATTTATTATAAGCATTTTTTTTGCTAGATCGTTTATACAAACGATATTAAAACGCATATAATTGTTAGTTTTTAGTACTGAAATGTAAATTTTTTATTTATAGTGTCAGATTTCTTTCTTTTTTTAATTTTTTATTGTTTCTTTAAGGTTATGAGTTTACTTTCATACACTGTGCAAAGTTTGTACTAAAACTGAGTATTTCGTCATTTCTAATTTATAAACAAAGGTTCAGTGGTGATTTTTTTTATTCACTTCTAATATAAAATAATACAAATTTATTTAACAAATGAAGCAAAAAATATTATGTAAGAATATAAAATTTTTTGCCAATTGTGTTTTTTTTTACATTGTTTAATTATTATTTAAGACATTTTTAGTTGATCTTTCAATCTAAATGATAACTAGAATTATAATCTAAAGTGTATAAGAAAAAAAAATGGAGTAATAGGTAGGCTTAGATAAAAGATGTAGGTAAGTGGCTACGTCGCCTACGCCGTAGCGTATTTTCTAAGTAAACTGTTTTGTAGCTGTCGGTGCTACGCTAGGTGCTACGGCACACCTTTATTTATGTTGGCTCAGATGTCAACGTGACATTCATAGACTACCTACATACAGGGTGTAAACAAACACTCTAGTAATATTTAAAGGGGTGGTTAAAATCGTTCGTTACCCGTGGTCCACCTGACAAGTCCACCTGGGTGGACTACGGGCACTTATACTGACCCGGGGTCCACCTGGGTGAACTATGGGCACTCACAATGACCCGGGGTCCACCTGGGTGTATGAGTACCAAGTGGTACGGAGGGTCTTTTAAATTTTTTATAGCTGTAAGGTCCCCAAATATGATAAAATAAAAATAAATAAAAGTTAAACGGTACCACTGAGTTTAGTGACCCTAGTGATGACCTTCCTATCTTTCGCATGATAATCAAGATAAGATATAGAAAAAAAAAGAATAATAAGGTAAATGGAAAAAAGAAAAAAATTATAACTAATAAAAAAAGAAAAAAGAAGTAAAAGGAAAAAAATTAAAAAAAAAAAACAACTATTGCGTGGCATGCGTTTCTATGCCTCTTTTTCTATTTCGTTTTTATTTATTTATGTTTCTTTTTTATTCTTTTTTAATCATCAAACTGAACAACTTTCCCTAATGGAGCCAATATCTAGAAATAATTAAAATCTGCGATGCTTTATACAAAACTGCAGTAGGTAGGTAAGGTGAACCGAGGCAAGTGTGACGCGGGGGTAAGAGTGACTCTTCCGAATTAACACCGCTCAACGTTATTATACCTTGAACCGTCATCTATCAAACGTTGCACGAATAGTTCGTTATACGTTTGATAGATGACGGTTCATCATCATCATGACGGTTCAAGTTTTAGGACGTTTTGCTAATAGGCCGTTTTGCTTTTAGGTCGATTTGATAATAGGTCGTTTTGCTTTTAGGTCGATATGATTATAGGTCGTTTTGCTTTTAGGACGTTGTGATGCGTGGGACATTTTGCTTATAGGTCATTCCGATACGAACTCTAATAAGGGTAACGTTGAGCGGTGTAATTCGCAAGAGTCACACTTACCCCCGCGTCACACTTGCCTCGGTTCACCTTACTTACAAGCTGACTTTTATAGTCTGAAATATCTTATTTCGAAGTTTAAACTCTCACTCATTCCCTTTATGAATCAGACTCCTGTGAAAGTGTCTGACAAGTCGAGTCCAATAGAGTTCCGTTATTATAAACCCTTCGGCGAGGAACCCTGGGAATGGGCCGCAAAGGGCTGATTTCAGATTTATCTTTGTTTACTCAGCGATGAAGTACGTATAGCTTAAGGCGTATGTTTCAGAAACAGCGCCATTCTATAAGGGTCCAAACGTTTAATAGGCCTGACGTAACAAATTAATTTATTTCTGCATTTGTTTTCGGCCTCGCCCTAATCACTCGTCAACCAATCTGTACGCTACTTCATCTAATCTAAACTATTATAAAACTGTAACTGAAGGGACAGGGGAGGGAGGGACAAGTCTGTACATTGAAGATATTTACAAAAAAAAGATTACGATATGGTTTTTATGTATCCCTGACTCAAAATCAAACTTTTTTAGAAATTTTGTCGGTCTGATTTTTTGTGTGTTTGTTTGTATGTATGTTCACGCATCACACAAAAACTGCTAAACCGATTTTGATGAAACTTTTTTTGTTTGATAGCTTGTGATCTGACTTAAAATCGGGTATATAATTTGTGCGGACGAAGTCGCGGGTAAACACTAGTATTACATATTTATATGTACCTACTTCAGAGTAAAAAGGCGACAATAAGAGTGCTTTTCTCCATACTTACACTCAATTGCAGAAACGCTCATTAAAGTTAATCCTCCATTAAATCTCTTGCTAGCTTTTACTACGTCAACAACAGCAAGAAATTTAATGGAGGATCAACTTTAATGAGAGTTTCTGCTAACTGAGTGTAAGTGGTGTACACCGGAATTTAGTACCTAGGTACATAATTCTAGTTCGCTAGAGATGTCCTTATGTGCATCATTGCGCTATTTTTGAATCTCATCATCATCAGCCTATCATCGTCCACTGCTGAACACAGGCCTCTCCCAAGGCGCGCCACAAAACTCTGTCCTCGGCCTTCATCATCCAGTCGCGCCCCGCAATTTTTGCATCTACAATTTCGGATCTACTACTCTGTTTAGTTACCTAAGCTACCTCTCTTACGTAGTTGATTTGGTTCATAATATTTGAAGGTTTATCAAAATTTCTTATCGTATATTGGCAATTCATCTACGCGCGGGAAAGGAGTCAGCGCCATCTATGAGATGGGATTTTGAGCGTTTTCCGAGGTACCCACTTAGAATGGAGAATAGCACTTCTAGTCTCCTTTACTCCATGGCACCTACCGCTACCTAAAGATTTTTACACATTTCGAGTGTGCACTATTTTTGACACTGTTTGGCTTTCTTGCACTGACACGTTTGTTTCCACGCCATCTAGATTCAAGTGGCGGCACCTCCTCCTGATCACGGAGCCTGACGCTCAGCTCTCCGTCGGCGGCAAGAGCACCTGCCATCTCATGATGAAGACCCTCGCCAACTCTCTCAAGAAAGAGGATCTGATGTACACCCCGTGGGACACCACCTCGGAAGGCGGGAAGAACCACACCGAGAATCTCAAGTTTTATCTCGGCTACAAGTACACAAGTAAGTGATTTTTGTTGTATTTAATTGTCCTGGTAATCAAACTGCACTGCGAAAATGGTAAGTTTGTCGTCTTTGATTGACTCTAGTACACGTTACATCAGCTGTATTAATAGAGCTATCTGTTGACGTAACGAATAACCACGACGTCTCTACCGCGGGCTTATAAAGTTCCGCTATTCGTCGCTAGATGGCGCAGTGGAATAAAAAGCTGGCTTTTAGAGAACCGAAACGTGACGTCGGCTATTTGAACACAGGTGGTGCTAGTTACATAAATTTCAATACTAATGTGTTTTCAGGAGAAAGATTTTAATATGCGATCCCACACCAGACCCGCCGCGGTTCGTTTTGTATAGGTTTTATAGGTGCCCATACGAAATGAGCGGACCGATGTTATTTAAAAAATTTTCTTAAACAGTTTGCTTACGAACATTTTACCTTTTCTATCATCGACTGTTTCTAAGAATGATACCTATTAGGTAGTTACGCAATAATTTTTATACCAAATTCTTGTATTGCTTAAAACCTCACAGGGTAGGCCGCACGAGGAATTTCGTTTGCAAAATATGAGGACTGCGGTATGACTTGTGTCACAAACATAGGTACCTAGATTGTTTTGATGTTGCCGGCAAGTGGTCCTAAAAATTTTACGACGTCATCATTTTTTTAACGAAATTTACAAGAAGATGTGGAGTGTCAAATGAAAAAACTTCATTAGCTGAGTCCAAAAATATACCTATCTGCTACATCACTTATTTTCTAAATAAAAACAAAGTTGTTAGGAAACGTCTAAATATTATTTTGAAAACAAAATACGTCATGAAAGCAATTTTGAAAATATTTAGGTATTATTAACATAGTAATTTTAAGAATACTTACAGAACAGTTTACCAAAAAGTTTGGGTTAAACTCAACATATTTCAACGAACCTCGTTTGATTTTCCAACAGATACGGTTGGGGCCGCACGGCTCTCTTGTATGAAACACCGGCGTTCAGTTCAATAGTTGCTCTCACGGGCGGTTTCTTGCTAGCGAGCAATATCCACCAGTTCCTTATAGTGGAGGGTATGGAGGTGTTGGGGTGGGAGCTACAAATGCAGAACAGCCTTCACGAGCAGTTGCTGCAGACCGTAGGAAATAATTATGGCAGTGAGTTCGGTTTTCGAGTGATTTTGAGTGCCGGAGCTTGGTTTTTGCTTGCTTTTCATATAAAATACTTATGTACAGGTTTAGCCAATGATATTATACCATAAAGAAGCAGATATGTTACTACAAGCTCGCAAAGTGAAGACTCGAAGAATACCCTATTGTCCCCGTCATGCAATGCTACTAGCGAGACGGCTGTAGCTCCCGCGCGGCACAATTTTACGCGCCATTTTCTGTGAAGGTGACATAATTCTTGTGTAAAATATCATTGGATTTAGACAAATTTCTTCGCCGCTTTATAACACGAATTGGAGCCTACCTACCTAATGGTTAGTAGGTATATATAATACTTACTACAGAAAGTTTATCGAAGCAGTCAAGAAGTATGTGCTTTTCACGAATATTACATAAATAACGTGAAAATTCAGATAACATTTAATGTATCTGTGGTGGTATTAACTAAGTTATCAAGAAGTTCTCAAAATTGTATTAATTTAGAACAAATAATGTACACTAGCGGAAAAGAAACAGGATTGGCGAATACTCTATTGACAAGAGCGTAGATCTTTCAAAGATGATGAACATTATGAAAAACTGTAATAAAAAAACGAGGTTTGAGAAAAATACCTGCTACCTGTTATACTAGGGTGAGATTCAGAAACGAAATAATCTAGTTTCGAGTATTCGAGTTTCAGTTCGAACTCCACAATTTCAAAATATCATAAGACTTCGACCCTAAGGTATACTACGAATCAATTCATGCTCAAAATTTGCCACTGAATCATGGCCTACCCGGCCTATGCTATGTGTTATAGTAATATCGTCTTCTAACTTAAAATGTGGATCGATGTCATCTATGCAGGGTTGCCAGATGGTAGTACGAGGTTTCTCGTACAAATACGAGATTTGGGGTTTTTCGTTGGAGGTACGAGGATGCTATTGATAAGCCTCGTAAAAATATGTACCTACCTAGATTTTGACTTTTAGGGAAATTTTGGCATGCATTTTCCATTGCAGGCAACGTTTTGTAGAATAAATGAATATTAACAACAATAAAACAATTGCATTGAACAATTTTATTTCATAACAAATATTTTTATGCTACATGAAACGTCTAAAATTAAATTTTGCTCTAATGTCTAATTTAAGCCTTATTCTTAGTTTTTTTCACACTTTATATTTACAGCTTGGCCAAAAAGAGTAGAAATTAAATGAGGGCGCTGCCTCCACGCAAGAACATCAAAATCACGCATAACCTGGCAACACCACCATACTAAAATTTTAGTTCCACCTGTCACCACGTTCATGACTTTATGGCCAATCTGTACGAGGTTTAATAGCCAAAGTACGAGATTTTTCTTGCTTTTGTACGAGGAAAAATTTTCTACGTCTGGCAGCCCTGCATCTATGTAGCTCAGTTTCAACTCTCAAGTAACTATACAGTTAGCCATTAAATGGATGGCTGCATATTGCCTTACGCGACCACATGAGAAGTAAATGAAGCAGCCTTTCACGAGGCGACCCTTTGATTAATAAGCTATGTTCAAAGGCTTTTGTAACACCGTACGCTTTGATCTCTATACACGTTTGGTTTTGAGTTACTGCACGCACTATAATTAAGGTATCGGGGAAGAGATTTTTCGGCGCTCAACGTTGTTGTTAATTATTAAACATGTTTGCACACACAAAAACTTTGAAATTAATTTAAAATTACGGCTAAACACGTGCGGCTTCTCAAAAAAGATAGAAGTTTCACAAGTAAGAATGTCACAACAGCGAGATACATATACAGGGTCCTTCTTAATATGCTGACACTTTTTTAAGGGGATGATCAAACCATCAAACTGAACAACTTTCTCTATGGGACCAACATCCAAATCGCAAAAAAAAATCAGCTGTCCCATACATTTGGCTCGAGTAGATTTGCAGTTTTGTATTGAAGAGCAGATTTTTTTTTCGCGATTTCGATGTTGGTCCCTTAGAGACAGTTTTTCAGTTCGACGGTCTGATCATCCTCTTAAAAAAGTGTCAGCATATTAAGTTGGACCCTATATTACGTTACCTACCTAGGTGATTTTGTAACATAGAGGTATTATACCAGAAATAGAGGAACATACAGCTGAGAGAGCGAGATGTACCTAGCGGCACCACTGTATAATAGAAAGATAGGCGAGACGCGAGGCAATAGAACCGTTTTCTAGTCACTAATCAATTTTTACAATTCGGTTTCCGTGAATAACTGGTAATCTAAAGTGAAATCGTTTATAATTTTGTGATATATACTGACACTACTTCATTAATTTATCCACGATTTCACGTTAGACTCAGAATTATAGACAGTATTAGAATTTTACATATTACGTCCAGCGTCTCTTCGAAATACCCAAAACCTTAACCCAAGTAATATTCCCAGGGTAGGTAACAACAGCCATTTTAGCCATAAGAATGAAAAATACTTTGCTAAAACATTTATTCCCGAACAACCAAGCGATCATATGCACTGACCATGCCACAAATGCCATGGTACAGAACAACAAAACACACATTCCTGAACTTATCAGACGAAAATTGTAAAAGGGACAAGCAAATTGCAAAAAGACAACTTTCACTCAATATTATAAATGGTAATTATAATGGTAGTAGGTGGTATTCTATCCGATATTGAAAGTATCATAATGTCTTAACGTCCACGTTTAATGATGGACGCCAAATTCACATGATTAAATATCTGTACAGATCGGAAGCTTCATACAAAAGCAGGACGTCGCGCCGGAGACCTCCGCTAGACTCGTTAATATACGCCATTTTGATCCATAAAGCATTGGATTTCACGCGCGAGTCGAGCGCCGTTCGCGCGCTTTAAGAAGCTTGACTTCTAGTCGTATCCTATTCATAAATGCCAAATTCTTTCGATATTGTAGAGTGAAAATCTAACAACTTAAAGGACTCCGTGAAGTTTGGTGGAGCATAAGCATCCAACATACTGTTATGCGCGGGAGACTCATTATCCTGCGGAAATTCTATGAGAAAAAGTAATTCAATGAGTGAGTAAAAAAACATATACATAATTACGAGTATATCAAAAAGATTTTTTAAAATTCGTTAACTGCTGTGTACATTTTGCTGAGATACTTCTTATTTGAGGTTGGATAAACAGGACAAATTAAATGCATTACATATTAATAATTCCATACTTGTGTTGTGAAAGTTGTTCAGTTTGGTGGTCTGAAGCACCCACATGAGATAAGAAACGTATTTAATTGTACATTCTGTATACACAAAATGACGGAGTATTATAAAGGTAAGTAGTTAATAAAAAGCTGATTCTTTTTTTTGCTCCGTTCGGTTTGCTCCCATAGTAAAAGTTGGTCAGTTTCAAGCTTTAAAAGGATGCTAATGAATAATATCAATTTCACCCTGTAGTAGAAAACAAGTCTGTCGGTGCGTTGAACATGGATAAAACATCCTATTTGCATAGAGCTATCTATCAATATGAACAAATAAACAGGAAGAATCCTATAAATCTTCGAGGGTGAACATTTATTTTACTATTTTTCCTGTACTCACAATATACTTATATCGAAAAATAATTGAAGCCGCAGCTTATATTACTGCCTGATGAAACAAACTTTATTTAATTGTGATTGTACTATTTATGTAAGTTCAATCCTGCTCTAATCAAACTTTATAAAATATAAATCTCTATTTTTTTAATAAAATCTCGTGTTTCTATTATTCACCGTTTAGCAGTGACAAGCGTTTATCGATAAAGCTTATATTACTGCCTGATGAAGCAAACTTTATTTAATTGTGATTGTACTATGTAGGTATGTAAGTTAAATCCTGCTCTAATCAAACTTTATAAAATATAAATCTCTATTTTTTAAATAAAATCTCGTGTTTCTATTATTCACCGTTTAGCAGTTCCAAGCGTTTATCGATAAAGACGGAGGCTACTTTGGCTTGTTTTTCTATCGAGAAAATGTGTCTTAGTCGTGTTTTGGCTCTAATCAAAACTTCAATATTATGTTCAATATACACATATCCACAAATCATACTCCTACTGTTAGTACTTCATGATATTATATGATGCTTTGAAGAATCCTATTTTTTTCACATATCCTCTTAACGTCTCTTTAGTATATTTAATCTTATACTATTAATGTGTTTTTCAATTCATGATCTATTCTATCATAATTAATAATGAATAAAAGAAGAGTGGAAACATGAAATACGGGAAATAAAGTTACGCTCACAAAGTTTCAGGAAACTTTGTGAGCGTAACAAAAATCTAAAATGTTTTCCAATACAACGAAAGGGGGAAGGGTGAGAACAAAATACAGGGTGTTTTAAACACGTAACATATAATTAAGGGGATGATTCAGTCCATCAATCAAACTGAACAACTTTTACTGTGGGATCAACATTGAAATTGAAATAAAAAACAGATGTGCCATAGAAAACTTAAATGGCGACTGGGCCCAAATGTATGAAACAGCTGTTTTTTATCGCAATGTCAGTGTTGGTTCTATAGTGAAAATTATTTAGTTTCATGGTCTGAAGCTCCCCCTTAAGTATATAATGCATTTAAGTTTACACCCTGTATAATGAAATGACCAAATCCCCTATGGGTCTAAGTCATTTGAATGCATCTATATCTCTAGATATTTTCGCGTAAATTAAAAACGCCTAAGCACAAAGTGTCTATAATTATACAATGGCTACGGAACCCTATAACGGGCGTGTCCGACTCGATCTTGGCCTTTTTTAAATCGGGTACATACATATAGTTGTCCTATGTCTGAACATGAAAGTCTAGACCTAAGAAACAGATAATAAGGGTTTACTATAAAGTTAGAAAAGCCTCCGAGTGGTTGTAAATATCTTTAAGTGCGGCATTTTGTTTGATTTACTAGAAGACGGTATATTGCAGAATCCATTCAAATTTTATTCTTTATCATGAATATACAAAACTTTTTCATTAGAATTTCACGAAGATCATTGCAGGCCGAGTTTCTTATGTTTATGCTTATAAATTACCTTTATTTTTCGCGATTTTTTATTTAAAGCGAGATAAGCATTAGTATAAAACGCGCTTAGTCTCTGCCTACCTCACCATGAAAGAGGCCTGATTCAGCTGATTTGATAAAAACAGAGACGATTTCGCATTAACATATTAGTATGGATTTAAAATTTAAACCATACAGGGAATAAACTTAAATACGTTTCATATCAAACAGATGATCAAAATGAAAAACGTTTACGACGGGACGAACTTTGAAATTGCGAAGCTATTGATGTTATCTATGGAGTTGCTAATTTCTTTTCACGATTCAGATGCTGGCTTCTTCATAGTGAAACTTTTACGACGGGACGAACTTTGAAATTGCGTAGCTATTGACGTTTTCTATGGAGTTGCTAATTTTTTTTCACGATTTCGATGCTGGCTTCATTGTGAAACTTGTTCAGTTTTATGGTCTGAGGCATCCTGTGCAATGTGTAACGAATTTAATTTGTACACCTAAATGTGAAAATATCACAAAAAATGTATAAAATAATTAGTTAATTCCCCAATGAATGAGTGCACACTAATCCCAATTCAAAATCATCATCATCATCATCAGCCTATCATCGTCCACTGCTGGACATAGGCCTCTCCCAAGGCGCGCCACAAAACTCTGTCCTCGGCCTTCCTCATCCAGTCGCTCCCCGCTACTTTTTTTAGGTCGTCTGTCCAGCGGGCAAAAGGGCGTCCCACACTACGCCTACCAGTTCTCGGTCTCCACTCTAGAACTCTGACACCCCATCGGTTGTCAATAAAATTAAAATAGTGGAAGATAGGTGACTAGCCTATAGCGCATGGACCGTATAATACGAGCGGCATTGTGTGATTGAGATACTTTTTTGTTTTTACTATTTTTTTATATGAACCGACTACTATGTAACCGCTCTCTCGTGCTCGTCTTGTAAGGTGTTACGTATTCTATTCTCCATCCTCCTGTACGGTGTTGAATCCTGGACACTCACTCAAACCATGTGCAAACGACTTTAGAGATGTGGCTATACAGTAGGATGTTGAAAATACCATGGAAGGACAGAATTAGCAACGAGGTGGTCCTGCAGAAGATGAACAAGAGACAAGAAATCCTAAAAACTATAAAAACCTGGAAATTATAGTACATTACTCGGTCACATTACGAGAAGTGATAAATATTAACTTCTCCAGATTATTCTGCAGGGGAAAATTTTGGAAAGACGAATGCCTGGTAGAAGAAAGACGACGTGGCTTAAAAACTTATGTGAATGGTTCGATATGAACACCACCTCACTGTTCAGGGCTGCAGTCTCCAGGGTCCGACTAGCCCTAATGATAGCCGACCTCCGATAGTACAACACAACCACAAGAAAAGGCACGACGAAACCACGATAGGGCACCACAAGAAAAGAAGAAGAAAGATACCACAATGCCTTCGTGTGCTTTTTTACATGGTGTACAAATCGTTCAAAAAGAAAAAAACAAATCACACAGCATTACTTTTCACTCATAAGTAGGTACATGAAAAGCAGATCCATTGTTCGGGTACGTAATGCAAGAACGTCACCTATCTTCCGCTAAAGAAGAAATACTGATTGTATGTGAAGTCGTAACAATCCGCATTGGGCACGTGCGGTAAACTAACGCCCATGCCTAGATATTTGTCACTCGATCACGCGAACACAACCGGACCGATTTCCACTCCGCTTCCCATTGGAACCCGTTGAGTTAATAACCTATAACAGAAGTGACACACGGACAGTACTTGTGCTGAAAGTTGGAAATAGTGGAATGTAATCAGAGTCCGGGATATAACAGACATAAAACAGATATTGTACCACATCTATCTATACTTGTTTATAGAACAGTTAAGGCTAGGTTATCCCACTGCAAGCGTATCTTTCCTGCAAGCATAAGTTTACAATTAGCCATCCCGCTCCAATTGAAAGCAAGATCGCAAAAAAACGTGTTTTTCGTCAATATCTTTGCTCATGGGAGTTTCTAAGCTAAAACTTCTCCTGAGTTCACTAGAAATATTTAATGTATTTAGTTAAGTACAAGAATAAAAAGTTAAATATCAGCAGTTTAATCATAGTATTGAAAAAACATAACAAAAAGGGGTAACTTTGGGATTTTTTTCTATCAAGTATACTTTATCTAATCGTGTAATTGAGAACAGTCGCCCATCAGCCCGATCCTTAAATAAGACATAATTTAATTTCAGACTTTAAAACACAGTTTAAAACACTTTCGTTCTTGTTCAAAAAACGGCCTAAACGGGATAAGAGCGTCTTAAGTGACTAACTGACATCTTATAGCCTAAGCCGCTAGAGAAAGAAACATGAGATTTATCCACATACAGGGTGAAATTGATATCATTAGCATATGTTTAAAAAGAAGAGTCTACTCTACCCATCAAACTGAACAACTTTTACTACAGGAGTCAACCGATCGGAGCAAGAAAAAAATCTGCTGTTCCATACTAAACTACAATGTCTACTGCATAGGTAGCATGACACCGTGATATAGCGCTATCACACCTTCTCTCTCTTTCTATTTGCGCGCTAACGAACGAAATAAAAGACGTGATACAGCCGTATCACGTGTAGCATGCTACGTGTGCAGGACTCAAATGTATGCAACAGCAGATTTTTATTTGCTCCGATCGAATTTCCTCTATTGTAAAAGTTGTTCAGTTTGATGGGTAGACTCTAAGTTTAAAAGAATGCTAATGATATCAATTTCACACGTTTTTTACGGGGATGATAAGACCATCAAACTAATAACTTTCACTATGGAGCCAAATTCGATCTAGCGAAAAAAAACAGCTTTCCAATACATTTGAGTCGATTTGGTACTGCAGTTTTGTATGAAACTGGAGTTTTTTTTTCGAGATTTCGTTTTTGGCTCTACAGTGAAAATTGTGCAGTTTGATGGTCTGAAGCATCCCCTAAAGCCTTTTTTGCAACAGGTTTTTTTTACAACCTGTATATGTGGATGCGTAAATGGCAAATGCCTTGTTATTCTGAATACATCTGTAACAAAAGACTCAACTGTAAGAGACTGTTAGCATCCCGAATAAAATAAATAAATTAAAAACAGTATGTATAATATCAGAATATTCATGCAGTTTATTGATATAAAACCGGAGCCTTGTTGATCTAGAATTATCTGGAGAATTAAACGAAACTCACGATTGCATTCCTACTTCAATAAATCTATATTGTAAGCTGTGTCTGAAATAAATTCTATTAAAGTCTTTACGTGCTTCCAACGCGAGTCTTGCGATCCACTAAGATTTTCTTAAAGTGCATTTACTCTCCGGCTTTCCTTGCAGCGTGCTCTATATCATAATACAGAATGTCCTTCATACCTGTACTTAATATTGCAAGATTAAATGTTTAATGTGTTTCCTGCTACGTAAACAGGTAGTAAATTTAAATGCGCTACATATCATCAGGTGCTTTTCGGTTTTTTTAAACCGATCCTGATGCAAGACCCAAATCTTCAAAAATAAATATGACATGTTGCATTCTATGTTTTCAGATTGTCTAACGATATAAGAGTTAAAACTTCAAACTTAAAACTTCACCACACAATGACGATAATCATACTAAATTTTTTATATTAACTATACCTACTCGTACAAGATGTTACAAAAATACAAATAAACATTTAAGGGGTTGTTCAGACCCTCAAACTCATCAACTTTCACTGAAGGACCAACTTCGAAATAGCGAAAAACAAATCTGATGTTCCATACTAAACTAAAATCTGCTCGAGCTAGATACATTTTTTTTCGCGATGTCGTTGTTGGTCCTATAGTGAAAATGTTTTCAGTTTGATGGTCTAAAGAACCCCCTATAAGCTTTAAATGTTCATTTTTACTTTTGTAACACCCAGTATAGGTACAAGTCACTCTTTGCCCCATTTTGCCCCTAGAAAAATCAACTCATCAGCGACACATGGCTGAATCATTGATACTCGCGGCATTTTATTATTCAAGTTGTAGTCACGTTGCAAGTTTGGCCACGAGCCTTTGCTTGTGTCATTCGCCCGGTTTGTGTTTGAGTTTGCCACGGGGCTCCCGCACTCACTCTCTTCACAAAATGTTATTTTGCTCAAAAAACAATCCTTGTTATTGGGATAGATACTCCCACAAACTACATGACATTTGCAGAAATGTTGTGCTAGACACAAAACATGTTTTACGTTCATCACAACAACAACAGGTGTGCAAGTTTAGGTTTCCGTCTCATGGATATCAGCGCGTAAGTCTGTGCGTCATATAGAGAATCCCTTCTGTGTGATATGTTTTGTGTCTGGTAGGTAAAGGCTTAGTGCGACCTCCTTAAGAAATTACTCAATGTTAATGTACTAGTTACAGCGGAATTATATCGGTAGCCGTCAATAAACTGCTTCTACACGATTCCAATTCCGTTTCAGTCCAATCTATCAACTCGTAACTTTTATTACCAATGAAATAAAGTTGTCAGCTTCAATAACTGTTTCTCAGAGTTGTTAGCAGTTCAATAATGATGCAGTAACTTTGTAAGGCACGCTTTTTGCAGTCACGATCAAGCCACACGGTTCACTTTTACCGCCCACTGTCCTTGAGTTTTTCATAATTCATGCCCACCCGCACCTGACACGTGAGTTAAACGTGTTTTATTTACAAATTTCGTTATAACTGAAACCCTTCGGAACGATTGCTCCTGCTTTTTCAAACTTGTTTTTACAGTCGAAAAATTTCTGAAAACATACATAAATTGTGTAAACTTAAATGCCTTACATACCTAAGGATGTGCTTCAGACCATCAAATGTCATGGTTCATCAAATGAATTAGGTACAAAATTAGATTTGAAACACGGATTCTCATCTATTGCATAAAGTTTAAGTAACGTCTAAGATAAATGTAGAATATTGCATCATTCTGGAAAATCATCGCTATTTTCCAAAAACTAACTAAAGGAATCGGAATTTCTTTCTATTCTTATATGAAACAAAATATACTCTTAGTACCTATATCCATTTTCGATCCTACTTCTTCGTTCACCGTGTGACAAAACTCAATTTTCTGAAGCTAAGTGCAAACATTCAAGGATCACCTTAATATTTTACGAATAGCGGTAAAACCACCAAGAAAATTCATTATCAATTTATCGTGAAAAGGTTTTTCAAATTAAATTTTCTTGTTAAAATAAAAGTTCAATTTGTAGGTTTGTAACTATGAAAATAAACGTAGGTATTGGTAGCAATAGCTACTTATAAATATTTTTCCTCAAGCTCAAGAATATTGGTTGGATTCACAGAATATAGATCCCGGCTTCGCTTTAATAGAAGTAGCATGCAGATGCAGCCCGCGTGTCACGGTGTCACTGATATGGTCGATATACCATATCTGTTTATACATTTCGTTCGCAAAAAGTCATAAGACATTATTATAAGACTTATGAAGAAGGATGCATTTAATTTGATACGTTTTTCTCACACTAGTTCTCAGCCCTCACGCTATTTCAACTGGGTATATTATCTGGTTTAAAAGTTAATCTTCTTAGAAGAAGCTTCCTCTATTCAATCGTCTTTTTACCCGACTGCGCAACGCAAAGGAAGGGCAATGTGTTTATCATTATACTTTCTCATGGCACCCACATCACATGATTAAATATTCCCACAAAGCCATTCATCATTATGTCATTTTCTAATGATGTCCTCAATTCGGTCTAGGTACGAAATTTCAGCCATCCAAAATGTCATCGAATAATATCCGTTTTGTAAATCAACTTTTTCATCATCGCAATTTATGTCAACACTATTGAAACATTGTTTTTTCCACTTGTTTAGAAGTTGGTTTAAATTATTGTTCTCTCCCTACAAAAGAATATTCGAGCTTGCAGTACGAAGTGCCCGTGTTATAGCTATAAAACGCTGAATGGAGATTAAAAGGGATCTTTAAGCGAAACGTATCTTTTAGGGATTTAATTTCTTTAATGTTACGACTTTCAACAAGAGGGGTGCAAAGGCAATACACTATTGTTATAAAAAGTACCTAGTTATAAATGCAATCGATTTCGTAAATGTTTTGTCCATTTTGCTAAGTAAAATGATTGGAAAGCTTCACACGAAAGGATGGCTGTTCCACTATCACCGCATCCCTATCCCCTGCATCTATTGTAGTCGCCAATTTCACTGCACCAATAAGGGTTGAACTACACATGGCCGCACGCGATCGCACTTTTCCGTCGCTCCATCCTTTTCTGTCACTCAGGAACGTCAATTGCTAGAGCATATAAGATAGACGGAACGCGATCGCCTGCGGCATGCCATCGCACGCGATCGCGTTCCGTCTATCTTATATGCTCTAGCAAACGACGTTCCTGAGTGACAGAAAAGGATGGAGCGACGGAAAAGTGCGATCGCGTGCGGCCATGTGTAGTTCAACCCTAAAAGTTCGAAACAATCTATAGAATACTCAATCAACGATTCTATATGATTGACATCTTGCCAAATACAAAAACTAGCCACGGTGACCGACACAAGAAATTCTGTTTTGTCTTTTTTGTTTACATAAGGTTTCACAACTGACTATCTCGCTCTCGATTTCTTGGCTCCATCTTTCAGCGTAAGCGAAAAGTTTTAAATCTATGCAATAATGCATTGAGAATTACCTGGAGAGCAGAAGAGTCAAAGAGACTAAACTTACGAAATTACCGTTTTAGCACGCTCCATACAAAAGAAGTTTGTATTGTTATCCCAAAATCCAATGACTCTATTTTCATAGGACCCAAGAAGTTTAAATATCTCTTGTTTTAAATAACACTGCATATGACCACACAGCGAAAATTGGTTACAAGCAACTAGATGGTGCTCGGGAGCATTATTCATGATTTTGTCACATTTTATTTTATAATTCGTAATTGTGATGATTTCTCTCTCTTGTGTAGTACTTAGTAAAACATAATTTACTGATCTAGCTGTAAATTATACAGGTATATATTAATAAAAAAATATTCGGTTAGAGTGTATTTTCTTCAAAACAAAATTGCCGCAAAGGTTTAAATGTTTCACAGCTTTTGTCTCGTTTTATCTCAGTTTGTCTAACGCGTTCTCCAATGTTATTTCATTATTTAATATTTGCATCTGTACGAATAAAATGTACTCGTCATTTTCAATAAATTGCTTTTTACGCTTAACAATCATTTTTTCTTTATATGTATCATTGATATATTTTCCGATACATGTTTTATTAAATAGGAATGGAATAAAAAGGTAAAAGAAAAAACACTACAGCAAACAAAACTTAACCTAAACTTAAATAATTCTAGACAGAGCCACTACGCCAGGGGGCTAAGTTCCTTAATTGAAAAGCCCGCCTCTGGTCATACCTGGCAGGAAGGTGCCCATAATACTGGCCGCGTTTCCGCGTTGAATCGCTATTGATATGCGTTGAGCTAGATATGACCCAGCACGAGGACCGTTACCCGCATCCCGTAATCGTTTGCCCAGGTCCCTCACGAAAGTCTTTGCTTCGTGACGCCACGGGCCTGCCGTCTCCACAGCAAAGGGCACGAAAAGGTAGTTCTCCTCCAGAAATGCGTACCATTGGTGTTTACGTACTGCTGCCCTTTCCGCCGCCGACCCTGCTACTCGGATGGAACCACTCAAGTAAGATGCAGCGTACGTACACACGCATGTTGCATCCCACAGAAGACATTTGCCCTTTTTCCACGGCACAAGGGTCAATCCGTCCGGTCTCTTCCCATCGGTACGGCTCAAACCAGGTGGCTCGGTTGTACAGGGAATATTGGCGGACACCAAAGCTCGACGGATAATATCATTAAGCGCGTGGTGCCGCGGAGACCTTCCTGCACATTTGACGCAGCTCAGACCATGGAAGCCGTCTGCCTCCACTGGTGCACCGCAGACGCAGTTGTGTGGAACACATACGCTGCACCCTAATCTTAGGGCCGCTGCCATTCTGAGGGAGTCGTTATCTAGATGTGTGCCCAAATGGGGTGATGGAAGTGCATGAAGCCATGCGCCAGATTCTACTTGTGATGCGGCTCTTAAGCGAGCAAGATTCGAGCCGGACGAGTTAGACATCAGGTCTTGAAGGATAATGTTACACCTAATCTCATCCCACTCCCGCTGAACTGTAGGTGTGGACGGAGCTTGCATATTGGGGCACAGCCTAGACCAAGCCTCAAAGGCTTCGTCCGCGAAAGGAATGAAGACGCTGGCACCATCAGCTGGAAGTTATCGAGTTACCAGACTCACCACACCATTTGCAGACGCCAAGAAGGCTGGAAGGCTTGTATCCTGAACGCGTCGCACTCCTAAACCCCCGTGGCGGATAGGGAGAGACGCTTGACTCCAATTTGCATTATTTAGGCGCACGTTGAGAACCTTCTCCAAACTGGCTTTTAAGGATTGATTGATAGGCGATCGACTTCAGACGGAAAACGCCAGGTAGGTGAAGTTCTCAAAGTGTATGTTAACTTCGGCAAGCCAAAACAATTGCGAAGCAAAATTAGCGAAATATGGGATGATAAGTTGGCAAAATGGTTCTGCAATAACAAAAGGGAGTCATTTTTTGCTCGCAATGCCGCGGGGACTGCTTCTGAAAATATTGGGGCGCCGAGGAGAGTCAAGGTATCCTTGTCCATTCTTCTTAAACCTGGCAATTCTGCTTCAAAGTTGTTAAGTGACGATAAGCCAACCTGGTCACATGCAAAGAACTCGCATTTGTTGGTTTTGATTTCGAGTCCAATGGCCTTTAGCCCCGGAATTAAGAGCTGGACATCTTTAAGCACCACCTGCGGGTCACCTCCTAGAGTACAGTCGTCCAGATACCAGGTGTTCAAAGGTGACTCCAATGAGATGACTAAATCATGAATTGCCAGACTGAAGATCAATGGGCCCAATGGGTCACCCTGTTGTGCCCCTACTTGCGACAAAATGGTATTCGTATTATAGTACAGTTTGCTAGGGGCTGAGTAGCACTGATGTAAAAAAGGTACATAATTTAGAAGTCTGAGTAGCGTCACTGCGTTTTTGTTCAATGCTTTATTTAATTTTCCATTAAAGCCCTCAGATACGTTATTGTGTACGATGTCTCTCTCCGAAGACGCTCAACTTTTTGTTAACGTTTTTTGTATTCGTTTTGAACCAGAACTTATTGTCAACATATTTTATAAATTTATTCATCAAAATGTGGTACTCATTACACTCTGATTAAATAAATGTCCAGCCATTTTCTATTATAGGGTTCAGGTAGTAAAGGTAAAACTAATGTTAGGCCCAATTCGTTTTTTGGGTTTTGAATCAATCAGTTTTAACTTTTTTGCAATTTTCCAAATTGCATTGTTCCAATGGTAATAACAACCAATAATTTGCGTATTTGAGAAAAACTCGACCAATGCATTTATAGCACCTCGCTCAAAGTCAACTTTGGAACTTTTGAGGATTCCAATCAGGTAGCTTTGTTTTGAATATACCTATCGAATAACGTATCATATGTTTTTTCCCTTTTGTTTGGCAACAAAGCAAAAATTAACGGTAACACTTTTGTGGACGTCATAGAGCTGCCGAATTGTCCAAAAATTATATACAGCTGATAAAAAGGAAATGGACAACTTTTAAAAGTGTTAAAAAATTATTTCATTGTTGCAATTAAATTTCTAGCTTCTTCTGACATAGATATTAAATATATGCTTATGCTTATGTATGCTGAGATATTTTTTTTGGCACTTCAATGTCTTGAAAATTTTTGAAAACAGTTTTTGTCACTGCTTCAACCTTATTTCTTGCATTGTACATTCCATGTTTTACGCTCTCTAATGTAGATATTTGTGAAATTAGATCTAATTCTGTATTTTTCAGTGTGGTAACTGTTTTGGCATACAGACTAGGAATAGGCAGATCAGAAGTTACTACTTCTTTTAACTTCGCAATTTCTATGTCTATTTCATTTTTGTTTAGAACTGGTTGGCAAGAATGTTGTTTGGTCATGCTACTGATTTGATTGTCCTAAAATTAATTGTTTCGATGTTAGACAAAATAAGATTAAATACGAGTATATACAAGGTTCCCATGGGGTCTCGGCTTTAGAATTAGATCACCCCTGGGTTCCTTCCCCACCCCTTTTTCCCATGGGTGTCGTAAAAAGCAACTAAGCGATATAATTTTAGCTAGGAGACGGGCTGCAAGCAGCGTCTACCAACCACCTATATCACCAACGTCTTACTGCGATCACCAACCCGCTTGCCAAGCGTGGTGATAATGGCAAATTCCCTCGTAAGAAGCCCATTTGTCATGGCGATCTGTAAGGGAGGCTCAGGTCCAGTAGTGAACTCATTTTTGGATTTGTAACTTAAATATTTGTATCGTTACCTGTACGAGTATAACGCATCTTTCTTTGATTTAAATCTTGGTACATTATCAACGTTATCACTGGTTAATAGTGATGACACTGCCTCTTCTTATAATCTGGGAGCAGGTAACATAATTTAGCTGAACTAGTTTTTTGCAATCATCAAATTCCTATTCATAATTATTTTGTTCAAAGTTGGGATTACAGGTGTGTTCCGATACTCTGAAGATAGTCTTATTGTCTTTGTTCAGCGACAGCGATGCATTGCAAATCTTGTTGTTACAGCAAATCCAGAGGGTCGAATTCTTAAAATATCTTTTTATTCGATATCTACGACCCGCATTCAATAAAATTCTACCACCTTTATTACTTTCAATGAAATATATTATACAAAATAGTATAGACGACATATTATTAAGGGTACCTACCTATATTATTCGGAGCGCGCTCCATACAAACGGTGATATTTTCAATTACTAACCAATTAAAGTCAATGAAATTTTGAAGAAACAGTCTAGAAACAAATTTCTATGCTTGTATGGAGATTCTCATCAGATTTTCGTTAAAATGTATAGTTTTCAAGTTACAGTGCCTCAAAGATTTCCATACAAATCTTAAATTAATCCTAGCATTGAAACTGTATATTTTAACGAAAATCTGACTCTATAGAAGCATAGAAATTTGTTTCTAGATCGTTTCTGCAAAATTTCATTTACTTTAATTGGTTAGTATTGAAAATATGACCATAGTACGTTTGTATGCAGCGCGCATTTTCGCTCTCGGAATAATATTCTCTTAACATCCCAAAAAATTCCGCCTAGCGATCTAGATAGGAATAACCCGCCGGTAGCCGTGTCGCGAATAAATGGCGGCGTGTCAAAACGGTGCCCGTAGCGCGAAGTAGCCGTAGCGCGAATTCCTCTTCTCATTGTCCTTTTGTAGCCTACGATACTTGTATTCTTCGATATTGTATTGATGCGTACCTACACTAGACAGAAAACAACAAACTCCGCTTTTACCCGACTAATACAGTGAAGTGCATTGTTCTAGTCGTTGAAAGCACTCCTAATGTTTATTACAGAAACAGAATTGAATTTCTTCTTCTATCTTCTAGTACATTTTCATAAAAACTCTTTTGTTTTCCGTCCTAGGGCTGTGCAGTGCATGTAAAGATAATGTATCCCTCTATAATCGGTGGTTCTAAGGAGTTCATAGGACTCATTTATGGGCACAGTGCAAAATGTTGTCAACTCGTCGTATGATGCTCTTTGTTGTATCAGTCAGATTCCCTTCTTATCCAAAGTACAATTTGTTCATACGTCTTATTTCATCACTGTTGTTGATCAACCTTGATGACGATTACTCTAACCTTGACACTTCGTTAAACGCTGTTGTAGTTCATACAAAAACTTCCGCCCTACGGCTTCAAAACTGTTGCCCCTGTCTTTCCGGGAGCTTGTCCAGATCGGTCAATAACTTCTTTTCGCTCTGAAGTTGGCAATACCGCTGCTGAAGAGCGAACTCTTCATTGGCGGTTTGCCATTACATTAACGCCAACTTAAGATCGGTCAAGAAGTTTAGCACGAAATCTAACAATTGATTGAAATCTTGTTGGTGCCAGTAGATGCTAACGTCAATAAAGGTAGCGCGATAAGGAAAAATCGGATGGGTTCCCTGATATTGGCATCAATGGACGAGAGTTCAATATTAACACAATTTGTGAGGGTAGTTGCTAATTCCTCAAAGGTTAAAGGAATTGCTAGCGATACGCGTCAAATATAATTTCACTGCAATACATTTGCAGGCTGTTTCGAAAAATTCTGCTTTTGTCCTTATCCTACCCTACTAACGCGTAATATTTCATACTTATTCACAGATATAAATACGAAGGTATCGACTAAAGGAGCTTACGGTATGGAGACAAAAATGTACAGAAAGGCGAAATGATGGCTTAGAGAATTAGGGATAACGAGACGGGATGCAAATCCACTTATTGTCGTCAGCAGACGTGGTTCTAGAGGCCTTATCATTTGTTTCCATTTGTGAAAATCACCATGTTTAGAATTAAGCGTACCTATTTGGTAACCGTCGCAATGGGTACGCGTGGACCGCATGGTGGACTAATGCCCATACAGGGTGTATGGGCTTGAGGGAAGGACTGTGTTCTGCAGTGAGACGTATACAGGCTGATGATGATGATGGTAACTGTAATCAGTAGAATAGAATAGTAGCAGTATAGTTTCCCTTATATGATTATATTTGCCATAATCAGCATGTTTATCGGGCAGATTGACGACCGCAGCCTCGCAGGTAGGTGACACTTTTCAAGAATACCGCTCATTCTTTGATAATCTCTTAGTCTGCTGAGTAGTGCCGGTGTGACCAGGGTCTATTCTCATCTCCTAGGCCTCTGTAATTCTAGCTTAATATCTTACAAGTCACTTTTGAGTCACCACTCCTTGTCCGATTGATAAAAATACAATGGGACTCTGGAGCTAGGTGGACAGATTAATTTCTTAATCGAAGTTCGCAAATAGCATGTGAACGAAGTATTATAATTTGGGGTTTGGGGTCTCGACAGTCTTACACCTGTGCCCCTTCGACCACAGTTTGTCTTTAGTGAACACCCCTTATACAAAACGAAAGTACCTAAAGAAATTGGTATAATTTAGAAGGTTCGTTCCTTCTAAGTTATTAGATCCCAGAAAAAAGCTGGTATTAAATTAGGAAAATGGGTACTTCAAACGCCTAGTAGGGGAATTTGGTACGGCGCCAAACATTATATTTAATTCCAAACGTTACGACATAAATTATTACCGGCAGTAATCGCTTTTTAAAATTAAATTAAGGATCGTAATCGTAATGTGTCATTCAAATGGGGATTTTATTAACACTTAATTCTTTAATGATTTCTTCTTTCTGCTGTAGCTATTTAAATTTTATAATAACCATCGAAATATCTTTTGGGGCCTTGCTTGCCGATAAACTCTTTAAGGGTCCTTTTATCGTTGAGTAACGCCCTCATCCCAATAATAGAAAAGATTATTAATAATGATTTTTTTTATTAAAAACTGCTACGTATCCAACATAGACTTAAACTCTAGCGATAGACTTGCCCTTTCATAGAAGCAACATGTTCCACTTGAATGAGGTGTCCGCACCTGATTGCGATGTTCCCGAGTTCACTTCGTCACTATGGCAATGACAGACCGCAATGTGTAATTTTGTGTGACATGTTGTTTGTTTGAACGAGCTTGTCTATCGCTAGAGTAATATTCTATGTCTATGGTGTCCAACTTGCTAGTACTACAAAAGCCTAAAAGCTTAAATACGTTACCTAAATATCGAACAGAGTGATTCAGACCATCACGTTGAACAACTTTCATTACGGAGCTATCAACGAAATAAAAAAAAAATTTAGCTGTTCCATAGAACATTTTAATAGCAAGCTAATCGACCAAAATGTTTGAAACTGATGATTTCTTTGTTGGTCCCAGGGTATAAGTTTTTTCCTGTAGCTACAACGGTTAAGGTACTTACCCATCTACAAACATTCACCCTGTATATCTCGGCTCTGATATTACTTAGAACAAATTTTATTAGTCAAATAATTGTTTGTTCGAGGTACTAATGTTACAAAACAATTTAAAAAAAATTGACTTACACAAACACCCTTGTATTTAAACCTATTAAAACATATAGAAGTAATGTATAAAATTGTGATGCCCCTCGAATGGAATTCCTACGGTCGTGAACTTATCGGTTGAAAGTATAAGACTATCTTCCAATGTTTTTCGCTCACATCGAATTCATTATTCATACTGTATACACACGCGTCAACTGAAATACGAGATCAGTCTGGCATTCCATTTTCTATTTTTAGGGTTCCGTCCGTACCCAAAGGTGCAATCGATTGGCCCCTTATATTCATAAGCATATGCTGTCCGTATGTCCTACGTAATATAAAATTTACGTAATATTTCCATAATAAATATTATTTCCTCTAATTGGCAACCTTTTATTTTGGTAGAAAATAGAGGAAATATTGTCAAAATTTGTTACATAGGCTGCCTAGGCAAATTAAGGCAAAGAGGGCAAAGTTGGAGGATTTGACGGAATACGGCTGATTTGTTAACAAAAAATTAAGGGGTTGCCAATACAAGAGCCGTGTTTTTTGTTGATCTATCGTAAAAAACTGATTACCGTTTTTTAGGATATAGCTAAAGTTTGATGCTTGTATGAAGGTATTAATTAACATACAAGCATCAAACTTGGTGTGATTATAGAGCATAGGTACTTTAAGGTAAATCAACAAATAATAAAATCCTGTCAAGTGTGTGTCGGGCTTGCGCTAAGTATCCCGGAGAAGACATTTTTTTTAAATATTGTATGGTGGAATAACGAACCCTCCGTGCGCGAGTCCTACTCGCACTTGACCGGTTTTTTTCTATTCACCTCGACTTTGGTTGACTTTTCTAAATCTGTAAGTCATTGACGTTATGAAGACTAACAAACTATAAAATAGTTTTAATCTTATCAAGATGAATCGAGGAGATTAAAAAGACAAATTATTTTACAATAGAAAAACTCGACTGCGTGAAAAATGTATTTGATCAATGTGGCATGAACCATATAATGAACGTTTTTTTTTTGTTAGATATATATAAGGTAATATTGCACGCGGGGAATTTATATCACAGCAACTTGATTAAAATCAGGGAATCTAGTAAAACGAGGAACACTATAATATATAGTGAACCCATCGATCTGCTGGTAACATTTTTATGATTGTATTGTATCCTTCCAGTGACAGGGATTTTATTTTTAATTAAAACGTTTCAAAATGTCTCAAAGTTTCTGCAAACCCAAAAAGAGTGAACGTGACTTAAAAAATCAAGAGCAACTGACTGATCAGCAATCGATCCAACCCAAACAGTTTGTACAAAAAAGCGCTATTTCAGGAATTTATTCCACTAAGGGATATCAAAAAAATGTTTCCCTAAAGGACAAGGGATTAACGATCGAAATCGTTTGGCGGCTTGTCTGGTATGCAATAAATATTCACACAAAAATGATGGTGTGCGAACGGTTGGCCCTCTTCCAAGAACTTCAATAACTTTTCCTTTATACACAATCATTTCCTCGTAAAATTTTATTCATTATCTGTCTATCTATTGTTGATTGTTATAAGTAATTTTGAACGTTGACTGGGTTATTTGTCATATAGCCCGCACATTTATTTTGAAAAATGTATTGATGGTATAGTTACTAGATGCCTCGCATTTTAAGTGGTTTCATATCAGCCTGAATCACACTACCACTGGCTTTTAGTTTACGGTAAAGGAAAACATCGTAATGCAATCTACATGCTTCAATTTAGAGGCTACCTGTCACACCGACCGGTGAGAGTTTAGGCACTGTAACTATCAAATGTAGATCACTGTAGATATGATATTTTTGAAATATCTCCTAACATCTCAATATCTCTTATTAATATGCATCTATCATGGATTGTTTGGGTACGTATTATTGTTCTAAGATAACCTTTATGTTAACGACTTCTGACTTTTCTATCGTCACGGATAATGACGTACAATAGACCCATCGGCATCGCTACAAACCGTGTCGACTCCCATCCCTAGGAAAGTCTGATCCCATGTTGACAAATGCCGATCCAATATTTAGTCACGTACATTCATTTCTTTCCTTTTGACCGCTCGCTCACATGTGACAAGGCTATTTATTTGTTGTTTGTTCTTTTTTGTTAAAAATAACTTAGTGTGACAAACTAGCGCTTTTTCGCGAAGTTTAGTATCTCCGTTGGGATTCAACCTCGTATTGCTTGACGCGGGGATTTTGGCATAGTTTTTATCTCGATATCCCTGAAATTTTTTCTTTTGTTTTCCACCTAGTATCTTAGCTCTACATCCTCACTTTATACGTCACTATGTAAGAATAGAAAATAATGTAATGATGTTAGGTTTTTAATTTTGGAATCTTTCGTCATCATCGTATAGATCGTTGGTGCAGAAAAAAAACAGTATCAAAAAGTAGATAAGAAGACAATATGTATGATTCTAATGCAGGTTAAAGTTCTAAGTGTGAGAGTGGGCCATAACGCGGGCATAGTGCAGTTTGGAAGAGGCAAGTTAGTTTCGACGCCCAAAACAGACTTTGATTGAGTGACCGTTTTAGATGGTTCTGGAAGTCACCTTCGTGAGTTTTTTATGAAACAGCAGACTCCAGTGAAAGTTGTTCAGTTTGATGGTCTAGGAAGTTTTTTTAAACCGGGTACCGAGATGTGGCAAATTGGCAATCTTAACTAATAAATGTACCCTTTTTAATTAAATTATTCGTTGCCTCATGGAAGTCTCTCTGAGGCCTCTTATTATTAGGCTTTCCATGCTATAAAAACAATGTTCTTACTAGTCCTATCAGCACTAACTTTAAAACGAAGCATGGACTAAAAACGTGATTATTACCTACGTTCAGCATTTACCAACCATTACTACTGTCACACACACTCATCAGTAGCGAGTCCGCGTGACTCTACCCCCGTGGATGATTACCATACCTCATTAAGCATGTGAAATGCTTATACAACCGGTTAACATAATGAACAAATAGTTTTTAAATTAAGTAAAAGTCAGTACAAAAGTTTTTGTTGGCTCACACAAAGAAAGAAAAGCCAATGACTAAAAATGACATTCTTTTCGTCTCTTTTTTTTAACGTGGCCACCGATCAAACTTGAATATTAAAGTTCAGAATAAAGTTACAAACAAAACTTTAAACTCAGTCCGAACGGAGATATAGAAGCTTGAAGTAAACATAATTAATATATTTTCAAGTTCAAGCTTTAATATCTCCGTTCAGACTGAGTTTACGGATAAACATGTAATTACATTGTTTGTTACTTTATTCTGAACTAAAATATTTAAATTTGGTAGATGGCCGCGCCATAAACAACGTCGAAAAACAAGGCGCCAACTGTCCATACGAAACCCGGCGCATTGTCATTTACCAGGTCTGACATTAAAGTATACATGGGCATTTACTGTCTTTGTGAGAGACTGGGCGTCTGGGGAAAATGGACCTGTATCTCAGATCACCACCCCCTTTGAAAGTCTAAATGGTTTATAAATAGAAACTTTGAGACAGTTTAAAATGACTTTCGTAAATTTGTTGATGAGTCTGGTTCCGTGTCTTGAATTCAATTTCATAAAATGTGAACTGGACCACCTGGGCAGAATGTCATCATCATCATCATCATCATTTTCAGCCTGTATCTACCCACTGCAGGGCATAAGCCTCCTCCATATTTTGCCATTCTTCTCGGTCCTGTGCCAGTCGCATCCAGATCTTGCCTGTACTTTTCCAGATGTCGTCAACCCACTTGGCTGCCGGACAACCCACATCTCTTTTACCTAATCTCGGCCACCACTGCCACGGCCAGAATGTACCTAGTATTATTGTAAACAGTATGCGACGATTAAATAGAAATAGGTCAGAAATAGGGCAAGGTGGGGAGAATAGACACGGAAGGCTGGCCCCATATGGGATTAAAAGCCAGGAAGAGAAAGAGAGAGAGTATCAATGATTAAGTACATGATGATAGATTTTCTCGGTGCCTTCGTATTGTAGGAAAATATCTTAGTTTATTTAAGGCTAGGATATCCCAGTGCAAGCGTCTCTTTCTTGCAAGAATAAGTTTACAATTAGCCATCCCGCTCCAATTGAAAGCAGGATCGCAAAAAAACTTGTTTTTCGTCAATATCTTTGCTCATGGGAGTTTCTAAGCTAAAAATTCTTCTGAGTTCACTAGAAATATTTAATGTATTTAGTATAAGAATAAAAAGAGGGGGATGGAGGCCTCCCCGATCCTTAAATAAGACATAATTTAATTTCAGACTTTAAAACACAGTTTAAAACACTTTCGTTCGTGTTCAAAAAACGGCCTCGACGGGATAACAGCGTCTTAATTATGGTACACGCAGGATACAGTGACAGCCCGATAGCACAGTCTGTAGTGAACCTGCCTGCTGTGCCGAGGGTCGCGGGTTCGAATCCCGTAAGGGACAAATATTTGTATGATGAATATGAATATTTGTACCCGAGTCATGGATGTTTGTATCTATATATGTATTGTATATCGTTGTCTAGTCATCATAATACAAGTTCAGGCTAGTATCTGGTACTTTAAATCTGACTAGATAATTTGTGTGACAATGTCCAAGATATTTATTAGGTTAGTTAATAAATAAATTAATCGTTGATGTGCTCTCCCGCAAAAAGTGAGTTACGATGTTATTCCTAGGGCGTGTCGATAGGTATATTAAATTACAAAAGCTCCGTTTCGTTCCATTTTAATGAAGTCGTTAATTACTCTTGTACCCTTTTATCTGTTCTTAATTAATTTGATCCCAGTTAACTGTTTGATTTTGGATACTTACGGATACCGTGGAGGGTTTCAACATTAATTAAATCTTTTAAGTACCTACCTACTTTTAACCTCATGTGAGTGTAACGGATATTAAAGATTTACATTTGAAGTCATGTGGTATCGGCTTAAAATGTACCACCATTTCTAACCGTGGATGTTGAATAATGCGATGAAGCGATAAATAAGGGTGTCTTAATTTATGCAGTGTATTTGTGGGCGAAAATCTAGCAACCTATGGTGATAGGTGACTAAATGTGTAAAATGGTGACTTTACATCGTATTTTCAACTTCAAGTATACGATATGCTAAAAGCTAATATTATACAAAAAAAGAAGCAGATAATGTACCTAGCGCGCGCAAAGTGAAGACTCGAAAACGACCCAATTGGGTCGTCTTTCAATAGTCCGCGTCAAACTATGCTCGGAGCGAGACGGCTGTGGCGAAGGCAACATATCTTTTGTAAAATATTAGTGGCTAAAAGTAAGTTTTGTTACAATTTCCTCTCAAAGGGTCAAGTTGTAAAGGTCCACTTTAAGCGTATCTAGGGATTGTAAATGAGCCTTAAGAAAGATTTATGAAGACCGAGTGGTCAAAGTTGTACCGTTATCATTCATCGACCAATACGCATGATACTTTTTACCCCAATTCAAACAAGATTCCCAAGGGATGTATTGAGTAATTCTTTGCAAACACATTTTTTCCACATGCCAAATTCCTTGCGAACGGAGCCGTTCGCTGGAAGCTGGTGTAATAAGTTAGAAAGAACTTTCAGGAGAATTATGAAGATATAGTATTGCTTTTTCACTTACTTTACCAATTACTTTTTAATGTAATTAAGTAGACTGTACAATAAAATACCGGGTATGTCGATTTGTTTTTAATTCATGAAGGTCAGACCTAATGTACGCATAGTGATGCAAAAATAATGTGTTTTATTAAAATTAAGGGACTTTAAAATCTAAACCTATAAACCTTATACAGGGTAAAATCGATATCATTAGCATCCTTTTAAACTAAGAGTCTACCCATCAAACACAACAACTTTTTAAAAAGTTGCTAATGATATCAATTTCACCCTGTATACAAATTACAAGGTGCAACAAAACACCCAAGTAATATTTAAAAGGGTGGTTTACTTAGTTGTACCATCAAACTGAGCAAATTTCACAAAGGAGAAAAAGTCTCAAAACCAAAAATCCCACCAACGGAAACCGCAGTGAAAGTTGGTCAGTTTGATGGTCTAAACACCTTGTATAAAGGGTCCTTCTTAATAAGCTGACACTTTTTTAATGGGATGATCAGACCATCAAACTGAACAACTTTCTCTCCTTTGATTAGGTTTGCAGTTTTGTATGGATCAGCTGATATTTTTTTATAATTCTAAATTTCTATAAGGTTTCAGTGGGGTAAACTGCAAGATTACAATAAATTAATTATTCTAGCAAAGCTTCTGATCACTCGAAGGAGATTTAGGTCGAGAGTCTGTGTTTGGTTTCTTCTAAGTGTAATAATAAACTTTTTGTTTGTCAAGTATCCATACGTGTCGCGTTTCCAGAATTAGTCTGAAAACTCGAAACAATACTCGTTATCACCTATCTTCTTATAACTTCACAGAACTTTGTACAACGACCAACGATTACAAAGTTCTGGAACACGTAAAACTTTACGAAACAGAAAATTTTCTAAATTACCCGCCCTCGGAGGTTTTGTCAAGAACAATTTCGATAAAGTTTGCATTTCTTCCTAAAATCTCCCTCATAATCTATATCAAACTAATTGAGAAGTCACTCTTTGTATGACAACATACAGGGTCCAACTTAATATGCTGACACTTTTTAAGGAGATATACAGACCGTCAAACCGAACAACTTTCTCTATGGGACCAACATCGAAATCGCGAAAAAAAAATTAGCTGTCCCATAACATTCGGGTCGAGCAAGGTTGGCAATTTTGTATGGGACAACAGATATTTTTTTTTTCGTTTTCGATGTTGGTCCCATAGAGAAAGTTGTTCAGTTTGACGGTTTGATCATCCCCTTAAAAAAGTGTCAGCATATTAAGAAAGGCCCTATATACCGGGTGTAAGGAAAAGTATCATTAACCTTTAAACCACAGTCATATACTCTACCCATCAAACTGAACAAATTGTACTATGGCAGCAAACAAAATCTGCAGTTGCGTACATTTGAGTCGAATATGTATTGGAATTAAGTATGGGACAGCTGATTTTATTTTTGCTCTGATCGGTTAGCTCCCATAGTAAAAGTAGTTTGGCTTGGTGGGTAGAATATGTGGTTTAAAGGTTAATGATTCTTTTCCTTACACCCTTTATAAAAAAGTCTACTGTCCATACTAAAATGCATATATAGTGCATTGGGGTAATTGCGAAACTGGGTATATTCCGAAAGTTTATAAAAACTACCAAACGCCGCGATATTTTTTACTAGCAATATAACTTTAGACGCCATTGTTATCGGCTTTGACGCTCAAGCCGCCGTTCGTCGGTGCTAGCGTAAATGTGTGAGCAACGTGCCATCTCGACGGACAAGTGATTTTCGCGCATTTTTGGGTGATTCGCAATAACCCCAACACTCTTTTCTCGGAAACCAAGTAAGTTATTAAAATAATTGTTTTTTACTATTATAGGTTATTGTTTTTTACTATTGATTGAAGGGAACACGAAGTCCACGTGTTGTTTTTTATTTTGTTTCGGAATTACCCCTCTGGGTTTATTACGATACATATTCATCATAAGTTCCTCAAAGTAAGAAAACTGAAGTGATATGTTAAGTAATGCCATTTCTATTACGTTTAAGCTTTTGTGAAACTATAAAGTTATTTCTCAGTTAAATGCGTTTTTTCACTACTTAAAATAATGCGTACCTGTCTGAAATGTTGAGAACCACTTCCTCTTACCGGGGTAAATCCGAAGTAATCAATCCGAAATGACCGTAAAAGCGAAACTATTAACAAAGTTTACAATATTAAAAGTAAGGGGCAATTAGGAATGAAAAAACCATCAGTCTATGAGTAGTAAGATCTACTTTTCAACTATTTCGGAATTACCCGGGCATATTTCGTATTTCCCCCAAATGTCCATAAAAGTGAGACATGACAATAAATATGCATAAAAAAGAAACGACAACGTATTTTCGTATGTAATGTCCACTAAATCATAAGTCTATTCTTCATTTTCAAGAGATACGAAGATATAGGCAGTACAATTTAAAAATAAAATATTTTTTTAACTGAAATGATATCGTTTACTCAACTCGTCAAAATTTATATCGTAATTACCCCAATCCACTTACTCGTACCAACACGACCAAAATTTATGGAACGACAGATATTTTTATATAGGTACGATTTCAAAAGTTGTTTAATTTGACTCCAGTGCCATTATTCCTACAAAACATGTCCTTTTAAAAGATTTGCGCCCGTTTTAGATTTAGGACTAATACAAACATAAATAAAAATAATGTGTATTTAATGTCTCACTAAATTTTAAACCCGCTATAACTACAATGTGACGTTTATGGTATTTCGAAATATTGTGTAGGTAGGTAACTGTACCGAAATTAAAAAAAAACGATTTATGGCAACACTGGAGCTGGAGACTCGACCTATAGGCTATTTTTGAGAGTAGGCGATGCAAGTGCAGCGCCAAAAATATCGCGACGAGACACAATATGTCGCAGCCATCCGGTTAAATTTGCCATTTGATTGAAAGGCTAGCCTGTTCATTGAATGGCGACATTCAATTGAATGACTAGGCCAAACGTTGATTGAACAAGCGTCACTCAACATCCAACTAGCTGGCTTTTTATCTTCTTCTCGTCTGGAATTGTCACGTCTTCTTCAAATCATTAATTTCCAGTATCTTGCCACCTCTGTCGCACTGGCTGATGCGATCGATCATTAGGTCCTCCTCTCCACATTGTGGTTCACCTGTACAGACTGTTAGGTTTTTGGTGGTTTGTTGTAGTCCGCATTGACATAAAGTGTTGCTGTTTTGGGGGATAATTCCCCATTTTACAAGATTGTCCTTGGTCCTGCCCACTCCCACCCGCAGGCGGTTTAAGGCTTAATGCTGGCTGATTTTGACAAGCCCTTTGAACATGGAGGACGTAAAATCACACAGGAGATTAAAATTTAGTTCAATTTTTCCCACTGCGGCGCTATTAGTCACCAAAACAAATATAGCGTCAGACAGCTCGATACAACTGAGCCATGGCTGTCCCCCAAAACGGTAGGTACCCAACTTTTACGAGTTTACGACGCGTAAAGTCAGACGTGAGACTCCAAGCGACGTTTTGCGAAACGACGTTTTGCGAAAGCGACATTTTGCGAAAGCGACATTGTTAGATAGCGATGTTTTGCGAAAGCGACATTGTGCGAAGTGGACCTTTTGCAAACGGTTAACATTTTGCGAAGTCGTCATTTTGCGCCTAAGCCTCCAGAAAAACATAAAAATACAGGGGGCATTATCACTAATCATAATTTTTTGTCAATTAGACAAATTGTGAGCTCACTTCGCTCGCTCCAACTACCTACCTAGTATTTCGTTTATCCATTGCATACGACCGATCAGTGACTGTATCTTCATAAGGGCGAAATGCAAAGAAAGCTGTTTTAATACATGAAGAATTTACTCTTATGCATCCTCATGAAGAATTTACTCTTATTTAAAATTTCAGAACTCCTTATATTTCTTATTATTTGTGTTCCATAAAATAAAAGGGATGTATTTAGTGTTCCGGTGGCCTTAACAGTTTGAGAACCCCTGGTTTAAACCATCAAACCGTACAAGTTTCACTAAGGGACCAATATCAAAAACGCGTAAAAGAAATCGGATGTTCCATACTAAACTACAAATCTACTTTTGCTAGGTAAATGTAGGTATAGGATACTCGTAGCAGATTTATTTTCTCACGATTTCGATGGTGGTTCCATAGTGAAAGTTGTTCAGTTTGATGGTCTATACAACCCCCTTAAAAGTTTTAAATGTTTATTTTTACTTTTGTAACACCCTGTATTATGCTATAGGCAAGAATATCAACGTACGATCTAAGTAGGTACAAGGAAACAATCTAAAAGGAAATTCCAGAGCAATTGACTAGCTACCGGCGAAAAGAGATTTTTTATCCCGTCGCATTGCTGATTCAACTCACCCACGCGAATCGTTTACTAAATCTGACAAAAATCTCACTCTATTCTGCTCAAATCGAACCGAATAAATGCGTTAGTCGAATAAGGAAGGGTTTAACGAATCAAATATTCGACGATCGGTATTCGGTACCCAGTAATAGCTGGGACTGATCGCAAAAAATTCCAAGAGATTTTCTGAAATTTGTACGAATCCATCGAACAAATTTACTTGCTTTTGGTAATCTTTTCTCTCGGATTAAGTGTAGTGATATAAATACTCGTATATAATAAAGTTGCAGAGTCTGTTCGTTAGTGCGGTCTAGAATAGGTAATCTCACCGTCTAATTGACTTTAGCTAAATACATAATGATTTATCGAGTTAAAATAATCATACATTATGAGCAAGTTATATCCACTCATCTGTTTTATTTTCTATTCAGAAAATTAAGCTAAGTGTGAGCCTTGAAATAATTACCTTGTCTAGATGAAATCTCGCCTTACAAATGAAAAACAAAAGATGTGAAATTTTGGCGTCTGCGTGAGAACTGTAGGTACACACACAGATTACTACACAGATTTAAGTCTTTCAATGTCATGTGGTGTGTAAATGTGATATTTTCCCCCGAAATTGGAAATTACTTAAAAGTCCACTTTACTATATTGTGTAAATTAATATCTGATTATAAGGGAAGATTTTATATAAAACAGGTAAAACCGAACAAAATAAATAATCAACGCATAGAAATAAATTAATATGATAGCGACAGAGTAATAATAATAATAATAGTTATTGACACTTGCTCTATTGTTCGCCGTTTCCTAAATCCCACTTCTATTACACTTCAAAATAATCGAGATCTTAATCTACAAACTAGACACACTCTCAACACAACACAACTCACCCCACGCTTCCACACGCAACACAATCACGACCCACAACACACAAAGAGACACACACGACTCTCATTCACTTTAATCATCACATAGTATTACCAGAGCCAGGATACTTGGCTTGAAGCCCGTACTTCGTTCAAAACAACCGACCTCGAGTCGAGAATTAAAATCTTTGGATATAAATAATAATAATAAACGTTTATTTGACACATAACAGTTACAATACATCAATGAAATCCCTGCAGCATGTGAGAGAGAGCAAGCTGTGATACATGCTGCAGTGGCTTCCCCAATCTTAGTGCACACAAATTAATGTTATGCTAAACTTAACAGCTAAGACATATTAAGTTGTTTTAGTAATAGTAATAAAAATGAAAATGAAAAAGTTTTAACTTAATTTTAAGAGTTTTGCAATGCAATTGATGTGTGTGTGTGTGTGTGTGTGCGACTGCGTGCATTCATGAGGGTGCTTGAGAGTGAGCGGGCGAACTTTTGATGTGTGCGCGGGCGGTAACGGTGCAGGGGATGGATGGGAGGCGGTTGAAGTGGTTCTGGATTATGTGTGGATTGGATGTGGTCGTTAGCCCTACGAGTCTTATCTTGGGATCGAATGGCTGTTATCAGCAGCTAACTAGCATAATGAACTAGTTGATTCCGCTATGAAGGTCGGCGAAGCAGAGCCGCCACACATACCTTTGTTTGTTTGAAGCAAATAAAATATGAACGCGAGTGTAGTGAACATTACCATTCAAACCCTGTATTAGCATTGTGGACTATGACAAAGATCCCCCTATGCCGATGTTATAAGACATATTTATCTCTATATCCTTTTTATGTTTACTACTGGTTGTCGAGTCAAGATGCGCATTATAAAGAATATTCCCGTAAAAATAGAGTAATTCTCAGTTTGGATGCCACTGGAAGTTTATTAAAAGAAGTTGGACCTACAAAGGAAATGACTAACACTAACCATATATTTTTGTATTCCGGTGTAATGTATGATGAAAATAATGGTAGAAGTGTACCAATAACCCAAATGCTGTCCGAAACACATAGTATGGATACCATTCATAAATGGATACAAACTTGGATTGATAAGAAAAAGAGTCCCGATTAAGTTATCTTGGATCAGTCACCGGCTCTAATCGGAGCAAGTGTTAAAGCTTTCACTTCTTACAAATCTACTGCGGATTACGTAACTGATTCGTTTAATAAACTAGAAGAGCAAATTTGCACACCCGAAGATACATTTATCCGAATTGATGTTAGCCACTTAATAAAGATATTGTATAATTTATCTTGTTTTAAAAACGTCGATGAGAGGGTAAAGACATTCTATTTTCGATGTTTTCTGCTCTACAGAACTATTGAAAACTACGAAACTTTGAAAGAGATAGTTTGTGACTTAATAACCGTTTGTCTAAATAAATATGATGGAAATATAACATGAAGCGCGAAATCAAAATCGCGTCTTAAAACATTATTAGTCAACATGGATAAAAGCCACACTGACAAAATTGATGAAAAACCGGAAGCAACTAATACCGATACAGATACCACATCTATCAAGGCTTATTGCTCAACTACCTTTATGGTCTAACATAATGGTACCCATTTATGAATCAACTATTAGCAGTTGTTCTTCTTCTAACGTTGAGAGTAGTTTTAAAACATTAAAAATATATCTATTCAAAATGCCGACAAAAAGTAATCGTCTACGTGTCAATAAATTTATTATCAAGCATTCAGAGTTTATTTCTGGAGAACTTAAAACGGCAATTTCTAAGGAGGAATGTGAACTTTTGGAAATAAAGAAGGACGGACAGAAAACACGCAAAACATTTACAACGAAAAAAAACGATTCAATATTCGCAGAAAATCCAAGTTTAAATGAAAACTGGAAAGGATTAGGAAGCAATAAGAATAAAAAGGCAGAAAAAAAGACAATAAAATACATTCCCTTGTTACAAAATGGAAATAAGACCAGATCCGGCATCAAAGATTTGATATTAATAAACACATGCGCTTTTGATGCGGTAGCACAGGTTTTTGCTACTGCTTGTGCGGATGGGTTTGTGACCAGTACGACGGTTTTCAGTAACTCAACTAGATATACTTGGCGACAAAAATACAAAACTGGACCTGTACAAAAATCGAGCTCGACTACTGGAAAATTATTTTGATAAGAAACATCTCAAAACCACTACAGAAGTAAGCTGTCACTGCAGTGCTACATATATTTTTGAGAAATTACTAATAGATGTTATTTATAGCGCAGATTTGATCGAAAATTGCACACATGTAGCTTGCCCTTTGAAAAATGAAAAAAGGAAAATTGCTTTTTTATCTCTGGATTTCTATGTATGTGCAAGACTATGTCTACCTTGGACAGACTATAAGACTAGGTAGAAACAACTTCGACAAGGAGGCCGCTAGGCGTATCCAGCTAGGATGGGCTGCTTTCGGGAAACTACGTCATATATTCTCCTCGGCCCTACCACAATGCCTCAAAACGAAGGTGTTCAATCAGTGCGTTCTGCCAGTGATGACCTATGGTGCGGAAACGTGGACCCTGACGATAGGGCTAGTTCATAAATTCAAGGTCGCTCAGCGAGCTATGGAGAGAGCTATGCTCGGTGTTTCTCTGAGGGACCACATCAGAAATGAAGTGATTCGTCACAGAACTAAAGTGGCTGACATAGCTCAGAAAATTAGCAAGCTGAAGTGGCAGTGGGCTGGTCATATCTGTCGAAGAACTGACAACCGATGGGGTGTCAGAGTTCTAGAGTGGAGACCGCGAACTGGTAGGCGTAGTGTGGGACGCCCTGCTGCCCGCTGGACAGACGACCTAAAAAAAGTAGCGGGTTGAAAAAAAATATTATAATTATGTTTTTGTTATACTTAATATAACAAAAAACTGGGATAGGTCACTTTGTTGACGGGCCTGGGTCACTACACTAATGACCATTCTTTAATTTTAAAATTTTAATTTCTATTTCAGCATTTATTATATAATTTGTTTGGGTAATTTTATTAATTAAATTAATTGAAATAATTAATGTAATGAAAATTAATGAAATGATTTTAAAAAATTAAAAATTAAAACTAGCCTTCAAAAATATTACTTGTGCACTATTACGGCCAGCACTTTTGACAGATCCTGTCACTTTTGACAGATCCTGGCACTTTTGACAGATCCTGTCATTTTTGACAGATCCTGTCACTTGACAGCTACTGTATTTTTTTGTAATTTTGGTAATTTGTTTGGTATCCTACTCTGATTTGTAACCAACTTTTCTTCATGCTTTTACTTCTGCCCTAACGCGAATCTGCCATAACGCGAATGAGCGAGTGGTGTATCCCGAAGATCGAACTCAGACCTTCTTGCGTAGGAGGCAAGCATATTCTACCAACTAGGCTATATCCACAGACTTAAAAGAAGAACCAGACGGAATGTCATCTAATCATGAGTGAAGCACCCATTTCTTTTGTGTGCGTGCTGTCACGCGGTACATAAGGTGACGGATTGTCGGACCTGCGCCTAGAGCTAGTGCATCTGTGTGAGTGTAGGTCCCTTGTAGAACAAACGAGATTGTATTACGTTGCATGCTTCACATCTTTTTAGTGCAATACTCGGTCCGTATTTCTTTCCAATATCGTTTATTGCTTATTGTGCAAAAAATGGTCCACGCGGATTCGACCGAGTCAAAACCCCTAGATCTCATCGCACGTGGATGGGGAAAAGTATTAGTCGATGAAGGTTTTCAATATTACTACCACGGCAGGTACAAAAATTTTGATCACAAATCAAAGATCAAGTGATTGTACTAAAATTTACAAAAAAAAGGAATATTCACATTCTTTAATTTATAATTAGTCAGTCTTAAATATTATATGAATTACCAATTAGAATTATCATAAATAGATACTTAAATAAAACAACATTGACACCTATTTAACTACTTGTAAAAAAGTTAGTTTTTTTAAAAAGTCACTTAATTGTAATAAAATTATGCTGTAATTTTTAAAAAGTCACTTAATTGTAATGAGTTATGCTGTAATTTTTGAAGCAGTCTGTTATATTTGTGGTCAAAAATTATACCTTTCATTTTTCTGTTCTTTTTTTGCGAATCAAATAGGCTCATATTGTATCGCTTGTTCCAGTATTTCGACTCAATTACGTAACTTATGGAGAAATAAATACAGACTTGGGTCTTTAGGTATACGACTATTAAATTATGTGGTGCCAACTCTCGAGAGCGTTGGTCGTTCTATGTCTCTTGGGATACCATTGATTTTGGTCATTTTTGAGAAAAAGCTGCATTTCCTGTGTATTTGGTGCTCTGTTAAGGATGGGAGACGCCACGTATCTGGAATCTGAGGGGCTGGTACTAACGCTACGATTGGACATAATAATATCCGCTTATTTTCGCATCAGGAAAGATTGTTGCTACTGCATTCATTTGCGCAAGCTCATATTCCGACTTGAATGTAGTTATTTTAATATCAAATTTTTCTTTCAATAAACGATAAAATCGTTCGTATGTAGATTGATGTTTATTGGGCAGTAACGCATAAATTACTGGGAATATATTGGTTCATTCTTCATCAGAGCTGAAATCGTAATGTAAAACATAGACCTGGTAAAATGGGCGTGGTGTAATTTTGAATGAGGCCGCGCCACTGCAAGTACTTACGCTGTGAAGGCCTCCGCACATTGCAGCGATATTATTGAGCGATTTTATTTAGCGATATTATCGACAGCGATATCGCGACACCTTACACACTGCAGCGATTCCGTGATTCGCGTCACGCATGCGCCCCAACACTGAATGTAGTCGAAAGAGTTGCGATAATATCGGGGCAGTGTGTGGGATCGAGCGCGTCCCCATACAAAATGTACTGGAAACAATTATCGCAAAATCGCAGCGATATTATCGCTCGATAAAATCGCTGCAATGAGCGGAGGCCTTTATGCGCAGATATGCAAGGATTGATACAAGATTGAAATGTAAATAATTCTAATTATTATGTATTATGATTGTGGCAGTTGTTGGTAGAATTTGGTAGATTTTGGTAGTTTGTGGTAGTTTTTGGTAGTTTTTGGTTCTTTTGAATTACTTATGTGAATCTTGTTGAATGTGTTCTTTTGTATTTTTGGAAGAATATGGTGAATTATGGTAGTTTTTGCGTCTTTTGGTAGATTTTGATAGTTTTTAGTACAAACTACCAAATTCTACCAAAAGAACCAAAAACTGCCGAAATCTACCCCAAATAAACCAAATCCTACCAAAAGAACCAAATACTATCAAAAGAATTAAAAAAGTACGAAAATCTACCAAAACCTAAAAAAACTACTTACCCTAAAATCAAGGAAATCTACAAAAACAAACAAAAACTACCAATAAGTACGAAAATCTACCAAAAGAACCAGAAACTACCAAAATCTACCAAAAACAACCCAATACTTCCAAAACTACCAAAGGCATCAATGTATTAAATGAATTCCTTTAATTAAAAAGAACTGCCGCTCGCGCCTGCCCTTGTCGGTCAATCCCAGAATCTTTAAACAAATTCTGGGATGTGACCCCCAAAGATTAAGTATTAGGACAAAAGTGCATATAGGTGACTTGTAAAAGTAAATTTTGTCTTTTAAACTTTTCGATACGACTTATACTTATATTTCGAGTAATAAGCGATAAACTGCAAAAAGTCACTAGAGCAGCCCCCCCCCCCCCCCCCCCCCATTTCCAGGACTTTGTTCTTCAACTTAGTATTGCAGGTCAGTGTAGGTGGACCATCAAATTGTAGGGAACACAGGTATAGACTAAGCAACACCGGGGTAATTAGATTAGGGCCCTTCACACACTGCCACTTTTTGCGGCGCAGAAGTGCTGCAATTATCAATTCTTAATTAGTCCTGGCTCAAACTCCGGCCGGTCCTCCGGTCTATGTCCTGAGGACTAGATTGAGGTCAAGAGCAAACGCATCTAACGTAAAATGACTGGGATAGGGCCGCCTAACGCAGTTTTTCCAAAAAGTGTTCAATTGATATTTCACCATGGATTAATTCTAACTGACAATTTATAATAAAATCGTCCCGATCTATATTTTCTTTACAGCGGTGGCGTATTGATACTTCACTCGTTTCGTTTTCCATTTCTAATAGCACGTTAAGCAATCTGAGAAGGGAAAGCGGTGACCGTTTTTTAATATTTTTATTGAGTCGTGAGTGCCAACTTTCAACTGCATTGTTGGTACGGTGTCGTTCGCCGTATACGCACCATTCCAATCTGCCTTTTGTTTTCCACCAGTTGGTGAGCATGTATTTCAAAAATTTTGACAGTTTTTCAGTACTGTATCTATTATCTTTAAGGATTTCAGCTTTTATATAAATTATTTATTTATTTATTTTATTTAGAAAACCAACAGCGTATTAAATATAGTTACATAAATTCTTGCTTAAAATAACTGGCAAGGCCAATGACAGGTTTCCCTTTTTTTATATAAAGGTGATTGGTGGCAGAGTGATGCAAATGAAAAGTTACAAAGCAGCATTAGTCTTAATATAGGTAGATAATTATAGTAAGTATTACGAATAAGCAGTGATAGATAAAGTAAAATGGATACACAAATAGAAATATAATAGATAGGTAGGTACATGAATGTAGATAATATCTAGATAATAACTATATTATAGTTGGTAGTAAATATTATACATAGGTAATTATGGTAGCTAAATAAATAATGTATAACGTGAGGGGTGTGTGTGTGTGTGTGTGTTGTCTAATATAGAATTATTGTCGTTCCCATAATAATTTAGTTACTTGTTTTTTTAGTGCAAGTTTAGAATGCGTGAATAAGTCAATGTCACTGAAGAGTTCAGTATGTATGCGAGGTAGTCGAGCGAGGACCGAGTTAGCGGCGTAGTTAGTGTGGCGAAGCGGCGTGTGCAGCAGCGGCGTGTGGCGGGTGCGGCGCACCGGCGCGCAGTACGACACGCCCGCCACCAGCTCGGGGCAGTCCACGTGGCTTCGTACTATGTCGTGTAGGAGACTCAAGTCCATTACCTGGCGCCTCTCCTCTAGTGTCAGAAGACCAAACCTGCGGCAGTCCTCTATGTAAGATGTTCGAGGCTGGCGTGCGCGATATGAAAGGTGTTTGATGAATTTCTTTTGTATTCGTTCTAAACGATTCTTATAAATATCGTATTGTGGTGACCAGATCGGACTTGCGTATTCTAAAATACTCCTAACGTAAGCGAAATAAACAGACTTTATTGCGCTTATGTCTTTAAAGGGTTTACATGAGCGTAAAACGAAGCCAAGATTTCTGAAAGCCTTTTCGCTGGTTAGATTCACGTGATTAGACATGATTAATTTGTGATCTAAATGAACCCCTAAATCGCGAATAACATTAGTTCTTTCTATAATGGAATTATTAAAATTGTAATTATATATTAGGGGCTTCGTTTTACGAGAAAAACTTATGCATTGACATTTTTTAACATTTACCGTTATTTTATTATCTGTGTAGTATTTGTATAAGTAGTTTAATTCAGACTGCATAATAATACAATCGTTAACACAATTTATTTTATAATATATTTTTTTGTCATCTGCGTACAATAAATGTTTAGTTTTTCTGAGGCAGTTGGATATATCGTAAATGTATGAATTGTAAAATAATGGGCCTAAATGCGAGCCTTGTGGTACACCAGTAGGTATTTCTATGAAATCCGATCTGTATCCACCCAACGTAACGGCCTGAGAACGATTCGTAAGATATGATTGAATCCATCTTAACAAGTCGCCGTGTATTCCCAAGGTTTGGAGCTTATTAAGCAGGATGTTGTGATCCACGCGATCGAAGGCTTTTTCAAAATCAGTGTAGATCACATCAACCTGCCCGCCCCGGTCCATATTAGATAGAACAAACTCTGTGAAACAAGCTAAATTAGTTAAAGTTGAACGATTCTTAAGAAATCCGTGCTGATTATTTGAAATACCCTTAGAGAGGACTGGATATATTGAGTTATAAATAATTTTTTCAAAAACTTTACTTATTGTGTTTAAAATGGAGATGCCTCTATAGTTTTCTATCTTAGTTCTGGAGCCCTTCTTGTGTAAAGGAATTATGTGGGCTGTTTTCCAAATTTTGGGAAACACACCTTCTTTCAAGGAGAGATTAAAGATAGCGGCTATAGGGGAAGCTAAAGTATCAGCGCACATACGCCAAAATAAAGGAGGTATGCCGTCACTGCCGGCACCTTTAGTCACATCTAAAGAACGTAATGACTTTTTTACAACTACAGTGCATATATGTATCGTGGCTACCGAATCATTACAATCGTCAATTTTATTAGGATGGCTAAAGCCAGCAGAAGGGACTCCGAAGACTGTTTCAAAGAAACCGTTAAACGCGTCACAGATCTCCTTACCATCTGAGTAGTGTACATCGCCCAAAGATAACTTTTTTGGATAATTCGAGCCGCCGCGCAAGGTCTTTACATACGACCAAAACATTTTGGGTTTGAACTTTATGTTACTTTCAATTCTGTTACTATACATCTCGAAACACATCTTTTGTACTCGGTGCTGTCTATCACGTAAGAGTGAAAACTCATCATAATCCAAATTATTACCGAACTTCTTCCATCGCGCGTGAGCCCTCGCCTTTTCTTTGATTATTTTGATAAGCGCAGTACTATACCACACAGGGTACGTGCGCACGCCATGTGTCTTGACTAAGGGAACGAATTTTGAAATAGCATCATTGATTATCCTGTACAACATTGCAACAGCTTCCTCAGTACTACTTGACAGTTGAAGCCATTGCCAATCGCTTACAGAAAAGTACTGATTAATTTGTTCATAGTTTCCTTTCCTGAAATTATGTCTAGTTACTGGAGCTTCGACCAAAGGGCGAATTGTGAGGTCTAGTATTTCGATAGAAAATGGTGGATGGGCGCGATCCAATTTAGAGAGAGGCTGAGTGCAATGTGTAATCAAAAGAGGTAAGTTCGAAAAAGCTAAGTCCAAAGTATTCCCGGCATAGTTCCTTATTGTATTGTATTGTATTAAGTCGAGAAACGCTAACTCCTCTACCAGACGTACACCTGCGTTTTGTACTTCTACGGTATTTTTTTTAATATGTGTTGGTCCACTCGGACCCCACTGAATACAAGGTAAATTAAAATCGCCTAATAGCAAACAATTATGTGAGGAATTAGAATTGAATTCGTTTTCAATAAAGCTCAAGACCTGGTCGATGTTCGAGGGTATGTCATTTGACTCTGGTGGTATGTAAACAACACTGAGATATAAGTCAAGGGTAGAGGACAGAGCCCGCGCAGGAATAATTACCGTTAGCAACTCAGTGGTACAGCTATCATAGTTCAAACGTACTGCTCCCAGTTCCCGCCGAACCAATATCATAATGCCTCCTCCACTCATTTTATTCGCTAAGTTCAGATCGCGGTCATTACGAAACACGTCATATCTGTCATCACTTAATTCTCGATCAAAGATACCGTTATGTAACCATGTTTCGGTGACGACAACAATATCGAAATTATTACAAAGTAAATTTAAACGGAAATTTAAGCATTTCGTCCGAAGACCGCGCGTATTCTGATAGTAAATAGATAACTTTAAATCATTCACTGTTAACATCTAAAACATTAATAGTTTTAACTCGTAGTAAATAAGAGTGGATTATTTTGTATTGTGTATTAATTCGATAGTAAAGCGTATAGTTAAGCGAGATATAAAAATCTATCTTAGAAGCCGGCAGCAGCATCATACGAGTAGGTATACAATAGTAATAATGTGGGTAGTACATACACAAAAAAGTAAGAAATAGTCGAACATCATACTTTAGCCCCCGAGTTAGGAGTTTACAGAGCATTCGCGATAAACTGTATTCGCGGAATAAGGGTGCCGCCGTATGTGCAAAAATGTACTTCTGATGTGAATCAACAAGATAGCATTCGATTAATTCATGGAAAAACGTGAATTTTGTGTATTTATTGTAATTGTGGGAACAATGTGATAGTATTTTTGTTATATGTGTAGTAATAAGTATTGAGTGATAATAATAATAAGAAAATAAATATGTTTTTATTTGAAATATGTATAATATGTACATATTATAAATACAATAATAACGAATATAGCATCGGTTAAAGATAAGCATGTTGTTTGCCGAAAAAGTAAAAAAAATTAAACAAAATGAAAGATCCAAAAATTGCATCTCAATCGGTCGTATGGCTGACTCACGAACAAGTTTTTTGTCCGGCTCGAAGTTAAGCTCGAAGTAAGAGCACGAGTGGTTGTACGCAGAAGCGACAAACAATTGAGATACATAATATACAACTATTAAGTTAATTACAATTTCTTGATATCTTCTTCCGTTGTGATGTGGATTGCAGCAGCAGTGTCGCATTTTCGGACAAAAATCCGTCCATTTCTTGTCCAAACATGTTGATATTCCTTTGCCTTCGCCGTGTCTTTGCACTTTTTTAAAAGCTGTTTGTTGTAGTATGTTAAGTGCTCGTTAATGTAGATGGGCTTAGGGTCCCCCTGTAGTCCAATATCTGCAGACGTGGTACGTTGTTTACGGAAACTAGATATTATATTGTCCTTCAAAAGGCGAGAGCCCATCTTGGCAATAATTATTCTTGAGCGTCCTTGCACCTTATTTCTTGGGGTGATTCTGTTAACGCTTACGATGTCACTAGGGGACAATTCATACCATCTTCGAAAAGACTTTCAGGTTATTTCTCCAAAGCCGTACATAATCCCACTATTCTACGTTCGGGTTTCGTTTTTATGTTAAGTTTTACTTTGACATATTTCCAAATGGCTTTGGTGAAATGATAAAAACATTTTTTTAATTGTATGTCTGGAAATATTTCTTTCAAAGCATTTGCAATGGCTATTTCGAAATCCAAGTGCATTTTTTTTGGATTCCAATCAGGTATCTCTGATTTAATTGTTGCAAATAGTGCAGCATAGGACTCTTTTTTTTTATCTGGCATGAGGGCATACACAAGAGGTACCACGTTCGTCTCAGAGGAAGAACAACCAATATCTCCGTGAATGGTAACCAGTTGTTCAAACGGTTGAGGACAACTTTGAAAAGTACCATCGGTGAACAATTCCTGAGCGTTTTGCAACCCATTCTACCTTCTTCTGAGCCTGGCTGGCCGTTCCTGGCTTTTTGCGTATCTGGCATTTTCCGTTCCTAGCATTTTGCGTATCTGGCATAACGCGATAACTGACATTTTTCGTTTCTGACATTATGCGTGCAAATGCTATGATTGCTTGGTTACCGTCGAGCGGTTTATTTGCTAACATAATTGTGAACTCCCTGGCGGCTTACATAAAATTGAAAAAATAGCTTTTAAGATATTTTGAACACTTTGGGTGCTTGGATTTATATGAATACTCTGATTGCTTAGATAAAATTGAACTTCTGTAAATGAGATCTTTTTGGTCGCCCTGGAGGCTTATATCATTATGATGCTGACTGTACCCTCTTCAAATACTAATAATATAGAGTAATTGTGACCACGAAACTCCGCTAGAGTTGTAAAAAAATATAAATGGGACGAGCTGCGAATAGGACAATTTGCGAACGGGACGAGCTACAAACGGGACGAGCAACGAAGGGACAAGCTACGAATGGGAAAAGCTACGAATGGGAAAAGATGCGAATGTAACGAGTTGAGAATGTATGACGAGTTGCGAATGGGACGATCTGCTTCCGACCCCTCGTATCGTATTACCTCCTAAATATAATAATATTTTTGGACATGGTGGTGGGACAGTTAAAGTGTTAAATATCTATAATACTTATACAGCAATGGCAACAACTGTGCATGAAGCCGTGCGTCTGGCAAGATACATCTCATAGTTAAAACCAGAAACTATAAAGACCAGGCACGTATCCAGACTTTTGTTTGGGGGGGGGGGGGGATATTCATAGAGCGTCCTGTGTTAGCTATTGTTGATTTAGATTGCAGTATACTTGATGATCTTCGTTACTGACCAAGTTAAAGTTTCTCAATTTTAACATACGTAGTAGGATATTCGTGGTGATGCTCGTAATTCAGATCATTACTTGCCATAAGTAGCAAAAAATTTAAATCTCTTAAAATAAAATGTGATTCCAAGTATATCCATTCATAGTCCAATCATTTTAGGGTTTGACAAGGAAACTCTAAAATGATTAGACTATGTGAACTTCCCTCATCAGCTATTGTCCTAATTTGACTCACTTTAAAATCAACGCTTGCTTAGAGGTGTGGCTACACTCAGCGGGACCCCATGTCCATCCATGTCCTAGAACGATGCGAGTATGTCTGGGATTTAGTTCCGAATTTGTTCCATCGAATCCAATCAGAATTAAAATGTGTTCCGTTTTTTATTTATAAGTCATAGGAACTCCAAATGGGTCATGTGTCAACATTAAGTTCTACTTTCCTTTATTACGTTTTAAGTGAAAACAGTGTTCTAGCATATTATGTAATTTCAAAAATAACAGGGTTCGAAAAAACCTCCACTCAGGTCAGCGGGACACTTTTTATTTATAAGTCACATGTACTCCAAGTGGGTACCAAGATTTAGTTCTAAATTCCTTTATTACGTTTTACGCTTTATTATTTTCGCTTACCTACTATTCATTACGTGACCTCGTATCGTATTACCATCAAAATAGAATAATATTTTTGGACATAGTGATGAGAACGTAAAATATCATTGGGACATTTTACGTGTTAAATATCTTTAATACTTATATATGCAGCAATGGCAACAACTGTGCATAAAGCCGTGCGTCTGGCAAGATACATATCTCATAGTTAAAACCAGAAACTATATAGACATCTGTAAAAATATTCTGCCTCTTTTTGGAGGGTGTTTAAAGAAAGTTCAATTATTTGAATATATCAAATGCGGGTAAATTTAGAGCTTCCTGTGTTAGCTATCCTAATTTAACTTACTTAAAAATTGAAATGTGTGAATTAGATAGCACGATACTTGATGATCTTCGTCACTGGTCCAAATTAAAGTTTCTCAGTTTTAATATACGTGAGAATATAATATATCCTCGCCGTGATGCAAATAACTCTCGTAACTTGCCATAGGTACGTGGCAAAAAATTTCACATGTCTTGAAATGAAATACACATGTTATTCATTACTACTGGTGAAACGTGGGTGTTCTGTGGTTTCAGAATATCTCTGACTACCCCCTCGGGGAATATAGTCGTGATCATATGCTATGCTTATGTTATTCATACGAAGCAGCACAATTCCGAACTTCCCTCATCAGATTTTGTCCTAATTTGACTCCATTTTAAATCAAGGCGTGGGTAGATAGAAGCATATTTGATGATCTACATCAATTGCCAAATTTAAAGTTTCTCAGTTTATATGAAACTACGATTATAGATATTGAAGATATGGAAGATATTGAATAAATTCCGCATATTGAAAATATTGAAGATAATGTACTACGTAGCTACAACTTGCCCTTTGAAAAGTTGAAGTACCTTGAGACATTGATCCTTCCATCGTTTTCATTGACTTGTGACAGTTTACACAGCATTTTGGAATGTGAACATCTAGTCAGCATTGATATGATGAGGAACATGAGCAACATCCCTGCAGATTTTCTAAAGTCTTTGGTAAGAACCAAACAGTCAACCTTACGAGCTCAGTATAAATCTATGGTGACACATTGAACGATGACATTCTATTCTATATTTTAAAAAATGGCTGCCATCTTGGGTATGTGATGATTTTGCCAATGTCGAGTTTTTATAGCAAAAGTGCTTGACGTTGTACGGTTATATTGATATTTTGGTGACTTCAAGGGTTGTTCTTATAAAAGAACAATATCCTGAGCCACCACTGGAGTTCCACTGTGGACCGGGGATGGGGCAACCGACACGACCACCCAATAGCAGAGCCACAGAGCAACTCGAACGATGACATAATGATAATAATGATAATAGTACGTTTGATCATGATATCCAAAAACACGGTCGAATATAGGGTCCTTCTTAATATGCTGACACTTTTTTAAAGGGGTGATCAAACCCTACCGCCAAACTGAACAACTTTCTTGATGGCACCAACATCGAATATGAAAAAAAACCTTCTCGAGCCTAATTTAGTATGTAGTAATTTGATGGTCTGGTCATCCCCTTAAAACACAGTCAGCATATTAAGAAGGACCCTGTATATTTCACCAGCAGTATGTGTATAAAACGCTATAAGTTGTTTGAGTCGATTTTCGCAATAACAGCCCAAGATTTTCATGGCCGTTAAATTTGAGCTGTCTGTGAAAAGTTATTGATCCGTGATTAGCGAGACAAGCAACGTCTACAATCCGCTTATTAAATTAAATTAAGTTTACAATAGAATAGTTAATATTATGTTTACTTTTTGAGAGTTAAGCTACAGGCAACTTCCATGGCTCCTTTAATGATACCAACATGAACCTACGCTTCTGATGCTTTGGTGCTCATAAAAGTATGAGCATTTGGACCATTTCCTATATCAACAAGACCGTGTTGCTTTTCAGGTTCCAGCATTCTTGTTGACGGATTGCCATTCCGCCAGCTATTAATGCGCAAGGATGTTTTCACTGGACTGTTCTCGTTTCGCTTTTAAAACTTTTAAAGCATGTTCTATTTAATTGAAGGGAACTATCAATATTCGCGTAACATCGTGAGTTTTAGGATGTGGAAGGCATGTTTCAAAATTGCTTCGAACAGTAGCGAATGTTGCGAGAAAAATTTCGGAATGCTGGATAATAATTTTATTTTTAGCTCCGACGGTCGTTTTAAATTGTCTTTAAATTTTTTTATCATGTTAGGGTACAAAATCTGCAGAAAATTGTAATGTCATACGAGTAAATCAATAAATAAATAAATAAAATATATTTTCTGCTAGAACATTGTCGGTGTCAGTATCAATGAATCTCTGTTTTTTTTAAATATGAAATTTTTATTTCTTTGAATGACAACGATATCAATGTACTCTAGAGTCTACGTCTATGTTGAATGATGACTTTTTTGTTGCGCCGCCGTATTTATATTGTTCCTTTTTAGGTCTTGAACTTGTCAGTTATGTTTTTTTAAAGGGAGATTCTTCTGCATAACTCTTGACGCATTTTTTTATTTTATTTGGCGAGTCAAATAAAGAAGTATCAATATCTGAAAAGGAAAGCTCATTTTTTCAGACATCTAGTACTTTTTTATTGGATAACAGAGGTCTGTATCATGCTATCAAAAGTTAAAGTGCGATACTTTTTTTTTAGGAAACTTTTAAAATTACCCTCGAGATAGCAATGAACCCCGTAACAAAGTTCAGAGGGTCTTGCTGCTTGGCTTGCATTAATAATATAAACTGGTTAAGGTAGTCTTAGAGAAGTAGAGCATCGGTGCCATGGTGCAGATATCAGCACATTTTTAATATGACAGATTATGTTCCGCGATATCAATAAATATCTTTCATATAGTTAGTTACAACGATTTTCTAGTCTCAATCGAAGTATTAGTTTTGTTACGAGTAGAATAACCTAGACCCCCTATATGGCCAGTACAACCATATAATCCGTATATGTATGAATCTATATAAATTATTATATAGATTAATACATATACATTTAAAGTTGTACCGGCCAAGTGTGGGGGATTTGCCATAATCGCCACAGACGCTTGGCAGGCGTGATCGCAGTTGGATTGAATGTGTTCTCATCAGAGGATGCTGGTGCCTAACCTTGGTCACCCTATTCCAACATCCACAGGAAGAGATACGGCTGAGATGAATACAACATATATTTTAATAATTCATAGGTGTGGTTTACACCATAAAACTGCACAAGTTTTCTATGGAGGCAAACACTTTATTTTGTCTCCATAGTGAAAGTGATACAGAATGATGCCATCACGTAAAATATCACTATAATGAGTTTTGTTGCACCTTGTAGGTATATGATATGGGCGGACAACAAAATTAGCCCCCGATGTGACATGAATCCTGGGATATAATACCTAAATATAATTATCGATTACTCTACATACATAATTACAAATACATAAGATTGGTACATCATTACAAATACAGGGTCAAATTGATATCAAACTGAACAACATTTACTATGGGAGCAAATCGATCGGAGCAAAAAAACAATCTGCTGTTCCATACTAAACTGCAATGCCTACTTGACTAAAATATTGTATGCAATAGATTTTTTTTGCTCCGATTTATTATCTTCCATAGTTAAAGTTTTTTAGTTTGATGGGTAGACTCTTAGTTTTTAAAGGATGCTAATCATATTATCAATTTCACCCTGTGTATCCACCAATCACAACAGCGCTCGGGATCAGGCTCACTGTATTAAATATACAGGGTGTAAAGAAAAGTATCATTGATCTTTAAACCACATAATCTACCCACCAGACAGAATAACTTTTACTGCGGGAGTAAACCCTATAAGGAAAAAAAATCAACCACCTCATACATTTGAGTCGAGTAGGCAGTTTAGTATGGAACAGCTGATTTTATTTTGCGCTGACAGGTTTGCTCCCATAGTAAACATTTTTCTGTTTGATGGGTAGAGTATACAGACATATAATACTGCTATATTAGGCAATCAATAAAGTTCAACTAAATCCCAAGAAAAGACAATCATGAGTCGTAAAAGGACTCAAACATGATAATTGACCCAGAGACCGGGGGTGATACTGGAAGATCCCAAGAAGCCAAAGATTGATCTTAATTTGGAACACAAGAACAAATGTTTAACGGCCATAAGGGATAGGTTTATTTCTCCGCTAAAGGCTATCCAACCAAGACAGGTATGGAGACTGTTTCTGGCACCCAGGCGTCGAAGAAGGCCCTATATAATATCAGCGTTGGCAACCACATCTCGAGCATAATTTTCCCACTACATAACATATGTAGACAGAAAGCGAGGGACCCTAATAAAAAACACAACATTTAAACAAAAAGCACAGCCACTTCTTTCAAAGCTGTAATGGGAGGGAAAGAACATACGATATCTGGACATGTTCAGTGGGTTTGTCCTAAGAATGAACGAGTTAAGGCTTGGCCACAACAATTTCAGTTTAAGGGTGGAAGTATGATCCATACTTATATCGATAAAGGGACGTACCTTTTATCGATATAAGTATTAATGTTATTCTTCTCTCAGGCCTTCTTGATAGTGGCAGTTCTATAACTATCCCAGGTAACAACTCTCATCTGGATATATTCTTTATTCAAGTCAGAACAAGCAAAAGTCTCTACCGCTAGTAGCTGCAAATTAGCTTTATCGACTTTTTTAACTTGCCTATTAAATTTAATGACGAGACACAACTTCTAATAAAAACTTATATTTTCCCGGAGATCACGCCCTCTCATATCTTAAGTGTCGACTTTTGGAAGAAATTTAAATTAGTACCACACCTACTTAACTCAGCATTTAAATGTACATAAGCTGGCCGCGCGACGTTATACAATACTCTTCTTACGCGCGGCCAGCTTATTTTAGTTTTGCGTAGCTTGATGTGTCGCCGTGTGTACCTCGCTGAACACTGACGCTGATAAAAGGGGATCACGAGATCCTCACAGGCTCTCAAAAGGCCATCGCGGATGACCTGTTACTACACTTCAAGAGCATAGCATCTCTTTCGAACAACATGGCGTACTGGGCCGCACGCATTTGTCACAAGATCGACACCGGTGGAACCCCACCTATAAAACAACGCTGCTATAGATTACCACCAGAAAAACAAAGAGGCGCTCACCAATGAAGTCGACAAATTTCTCGAATGGAAGGTCATCGAGAAATGCGAAAGACCTTGGTTATCTCCAGTACTCATTACTCCTAAGAAGAACGGCGAGTGGCGCTTCTGCGTCGACAGTAGAAAATAAAACTCATTCACTCGACGGGACGTCTATAGCCTACCCTTCGTAAGCAAGATTATAGACAACCTGAAGAATGCTAAATACCTATCTAGTATTGACATCGCAAAGGCTTTCTGGGAAATACCTTTTATCAAAGTCTTTTGAAAGCTATCTTCTGCAAACCTAACAATTAACTTCGAGAAGAGTCAATTCTTTCGGAAGGAACTCAAGTACCTGGGATACGTCGTGGATCAACATGGTCTACGAGCTGACCCCTTTAAGATACAATCAATACTAGAATATCCAATTACCACCTGGAAGTGAGAATTATCGGCTAAGGAGAATAAGAGCTTTATCGGCTGGTTCCGAAGATTCATACATAACTTCAGCACTATAGCTGCACCTCTGAACAAACTAACCTGCTCTGGGAAACACGCCCCTAAATTCGCGTGGGACCCAAACGCCGCTACTGCCTTTCAGAATCTAAAAGCTCTCGTATCGACTCCTGTGTTAGCATGCCCCAACTTCGAACTTCCCTTCTCGGTACACTGTGATGCCTCTTCTAACCTATTTTAAGATTTGTAACATTTAAAACGAAAATAGAAAACATCAAAGCATAGACATTTGTTTCTAGATTGTTTCTGAAAATTTTCATTGACTTTGATTGGTTAGTATTGAAAATATAACCAGCCTTCGTTTGTATGCAGCGCGCCAACGATAATTTAATAAGAACATCGCAAATGGTTGGCTTGACACCGACTTTAATAACATAAATTAATTATAGAAAGAACTTGGTTTTGTTATTATTATCAAATTTTATTCGTTTAACATTATTATGTTAAAATTCTATTTACAGCAGTTACAATATATTTGGTTGACATTTATATCAGTTGTAAATGCAAGGAGTACAAGTATGTCGAAACAAAACAATTCCTTCAATCGCCGATAATTTGCTATCAACTTTTGAGGAGTTCCATTATCTACCTACGAAGCGTTTCGTCAGTTCTTCACCAAATTAGGCACAAATGGGACTAACACGGTAGGTAGTAATTTTCCGTTTTGTAGAAAAAAAATCTAAATTGGTCAAACATGCCGTATTTATGGACGAATATACTTTAAAACAGCAGACGAATTGAGAGACTGGTTTTTTAAAGTATGTTCTTCCTTAAACTTTGGAAGTATTAAAAAACGTTTAAAAATAATTACGCATAGTCCAGAAACATAACGGGACAAATATGACAAAATAATGTGAAAGGCATATAAAGAACCAATCAATCCATCAATTATACTTTTTTTAAAGCTCCTGGAAATTATAATTCAATTAGTATTAGAACTTCCAACTGATTTGAAAAGTCATAACGTTTTGTTTTGAAGTCGGTTTTGTTCATAACTGAAACTGAAATCGGCCAGTTGGAGATCGACTGTGAGAAGATCTCACATATTATCGATGAACGTGACTGTACCTGTACCTCACGGATCATCCTCTAGTTAGCATTTGCCCACATATTCCTGCTGTTTACATTACTGCCGTGCTAAGTCAAAAGGGCCTATGTCCGAAAATGACCAAAACCTGTTCTTTTTTTTTTTTCATTTTATATTTACTAGAAAAGTTTAAAAAGTTATACCATATATTCACGACTATATTCCCATTGGGGGTAGTCAGAGATATTCTGAAGCTAGAAGTGCCTGAAAAACGACTAACCAATTAGACGTAAAGGTGTTTTTCTCAACAATTACTAGAGATATTAGACGTTTGTCTGAAATACTAAGGGAAAAAGTCATATGATTCACTTAACCTTAGTACAAAAGACGTAAAGTTTAGCAAGAAATATTTCTTACGATGATCTATAAAAACATAAAAACAAGTTTTTCTCGAAATCCCTAAAACGGGCATGTGCCCTTTTGGCTTAGCACGGCAGATTAGCATACGGCATGTTTTATGCAGGATGTTAGGATCCCATGGGCAAAAACTAGGATTAGATGTTAGAAGCTATGTTCAGACACAAACCCGTCTTATGGGTGATAGCTAATAGAATGTTAAAGTATCCCGAGACATTAAACAACTCACGACAGTGTTCCTCATTCAATTTCTTAGGCTTGAGTTTTAGAATTTTCATGTTGAGAGGATTTGGCTTTTATTTTTAGCTATTCTTCTTCTTCTTCTTATCGCGTGGACAAGCCTTGGTGACAGAGTTTATTCAAACCGCCGTTTAGGTATTTATTGTTAGGGTAGAACGTTGCATTACCTTGTAATCATGACACTAAACAAATTTCCCAACGGAAATAAGGCACATGCAAAAAAAAAAAGTAAAAAGTTTCAACTTAATCGGTTGACATGAAGTGGGTGTAAATTAGATTACAAGAATCCATTGTTGATAGATAGTAGGTAAGACAGCTTCGAAGTTGAATAAAATGGTTTAAAAAAAATGCGGCTTTTCATACAAACGCTCGATCAGCTGAATGGATTAAGTATGGAAAGTCAATACTATTTTTTGCTTATTTCCTTTAGGTTTCTTAATAAAAAGTTGTTCAATATCATGGGTACAATCACCTGTTAAAGTACCTAATGCAAATTTACCCTAACATCCTTGTAGATATCGATTATATCTGCTTCTCAATGTTAAGTGACGGATGATAGATTATCATGGATGATGCAACATTCAATGTGAATTCACATAATCTTCTGATATGGGCCGATTGCGAAGAAATAAAATGTGTTACTCTCAGTTTTCTAAAAACTCCATACGAATCGTTTCAACAGCAGCTTTTTACGTGATTCGTGCTAATGATATTTTCAATAAACAAAGTCTTACTTAAATGCCCACCAACCACCTGGATGCGAACTGTCTCAAAGAATAAATGTTGACGATGGGCTTAACGCCAGAAATGACGCAAAATTGCCAAGAGTGGCGATGGCGAAATAGTATCAGGAGGGCTGACCCAAAATAGGGAACAAGCCAGGAGATTGATTTGAAAGTCTAACTTTATTATGTCTCTGTGATAATAAAATCGTTAGCTAAATTTTCGGGGTTGGTTCCAGTGATGAAACTGAACAACTTTTAGCATGGGAGCAAACATTAAATAGCAAAAACAAAATACTATCTGCTGTTTCATACATGTGAATTGAGTGGGCATTGCTGTTCAGTAGGAAACAGCTCATTACTTTTTTGCGATTTCAAATTTGCACCCGTAGCAAAACTTGTTCAGTTATAAGAAAATTGATGCAGAGGGCGAGTGATAGAACGTCATGTAGAAATATGGAGGAGGCCGATTTCTGAAGACGGACTGATCAAGGGCTGTGATGGATAGATGGATGGATGGATGGATGTATAAAACACGTTATCCACAGCTTCGGAAAATCAGTCAATACCGGGCAGCTTCAATCGATTTAAACGATGAGAGGTCGTTACATTCTTATTGATTCAGGGAGTCGACGACATGGTGCCATGATAAATTGAAGGTCACAAATCAAACCAATGATCAAATCTGGGAATCTAGTACCTAATGGTACCTACACAACGTGGAATCTGGGTCGTTTTTAAGCCGGTTCAGGGCGCTTCAGACCACAGAATATTATAACAGGGGAAAGTGCAAAGTAGCGCTTTTGCTTCGGAGCCGGCTGTCGCCACTTGTCGTCCCGCTCACGCTGCTACAATTACTCATGCCTTATGGTGTTATGCAAATTATTGCATAACCTGTGGCGACACGTTCCACGCCTACTTTGCACTTCTAACCCCTCTTATAATGTTATGTGCTTCAGACCATTGAATAACTTTCACTATATCAAATATCGTTATCGTATCGTCGAGTAAATTGAGATTACTCGAACGGGGATCATAACGAAATGTATAATCACATATTATTTTAGTATTTACTGTCTCTCAATAGAGGAATGCGATGGTATACAAGGAATTTTAAAATAACAACTTTTATTTTTTAAGGCACATACCTAATATTTCAAACCTTTCCTATAGAGACGCGCCACGGTCGCAGTCGATAACTGTGTCTCAACCCTTAGCAAGCATCACGTAAAAAGTGCTAACTGATTCTGATGGAATTTTTAAAAATCAAGACCTCAACTCAAAAAACAAAAACAATTTCAATTTATTTCTTAACAATCGGCTCATATTATCAGTAGATTATTGAATTCATATTTGTCAAGAATAAAGCATCAGTATGTTTTTAGCGTTCTGCGCGTATTAAATCGCAGAGACTTCTTCTGGCTAAGAACAAAATAAATATTTAGTAATTTAGTATCTTTTAAGGCGTAAGTACAGCTGCTAAGGGATTTCCCTAAATTCAATCGCTAAGAGAGGAAAACTGGGCTAAACTGATTACGTGTTAAGCGAGGGCGAAGGAAGAAACCATCAAGAAATATAAAAATATTCAAGAGAATTTTGTGAGACAGTCAGACCCCCAAGTGGATTACCGTGAATCTTCAAAAAAGTTCAACCTTTTTTCTAAGGTTTCTTTTTCGCGTAATAAATCCCACGATAAACAAAGTATCAATGTTTAACACTGTACATTTTTCCGATGTCGAAATCATTGTCAATTATCATCAACATTCTATACAAGGTGTAACAAAATACCCCTGTAATATTTAAAATTGTGGTTTAGATCATCAAACTGAACAACATTCACTATGAAGACAAAGTCGAAAAGTCCCAAGGGATCAGAAGTTCGATTTTTGAATCAGCTCAGCAGTTGAAAATGTCAAAATTACTATGGAGATACGCAACTTTCTACTGCTGATTTGACATTCAAAAATCATACTACAGGAGAGAGATTTTTGAATGTCAAATCAGCAATAGAAAGATGCGTATCTCCATAGTAATTTTGACATTTTCAACTGCTGAGGATGTTGAATGCCCGATATCCTTATCGTTTCCAATATAGACTATCAATTGTCTACCAAAGCGAATGGTATTTCCACCGCTAATGAGCGCTTTACGTCGCAAGTACAGAAACTGCTTAAAAACGTCATAGTCCAATTAATGTTTGTTTAACATATTGCAAAACAAAGAATTCATAGTGTAACTTCCTAGATCAACAGCGACAGTGATCCCTATCTAATTCCCAAAGGAAATATGTTACGGATTTAGTTGAGAGCTAACCCGAAAATTCATAAATCGTAATTGTTTGAACGAACCCGAGAAATATTTACTTTGTTTGACATCAAAATTGAAATGATACGTTACTATCATTACGATATCAGGGTCACGCTAAAATTTTCAAACGACATTTTATTTGAAAATAGCTCGTAGGTATATAGGTATTAAAATTTTCATATTTAATACTTTCCGTCTCAAGTTAAACAATATTAATAAAATCTCCAGTGCGCTGCACACAGAAAAAGTTTGATTCTATTTTGGATATTAACAAAACATTACAGTTACCTACATAGTAATATCAATAAAATAACACCATCAATAAAAAAAATACAAATAAGTAATCAGTACAAGAACGAAGACAAAAACATTCAAAATAGTAAAAAAGTTATAAGATATTTGAATTCCAATCTTAGATTCTTTATTTTACACAAAACAACATAAATTGAGTGGATAAATATCAAACGCCGGTACCTTTTCAAACTCAATCAAAATTATTATTATTATTTATTGTGTTATAAGTGTAGTTTAATAGATTCGTCGAATAATGAGCTTTACGAAACCAAACGATTTGACAGCATTGTTTTTTTAGAAACGTTCCAAGGTATTTTCGATTATTCCTTGCAAAATTTGTCAAACAACTATGATTACTATGTACACACGGAGACACATCAAGCTATACAAAACCAACATAAGGTGGTCTCGCGATACTAATCATTATTCAACCTACGCGAGACAAGCTAATTTTGGTTTTCTATAGCTTGATTGTGTCGCCATGTGTTCCTACTATGTTGTAAATTCGTAATAATTATTATGTTATCGTCTTTGCTCCTAGTCAAAGATACTACAGCCTATACTGATTCTGAAACTTAGGTGAGACAGTTTCAGCCTCCATTTTTTTATATGTTGTAAGTACTAAAACAATATTTATACCCGTTACGCAATGCATGGCTTACCTTTCGGAGTTATTATTATTACAAATTGTTCTAATCACTTCTCTGCGTTGTAAAATATTTTTATTTTTCATGAATATCAATGGTAATTCTAAATGTTTGCAGCAAATAAAATACCGTAATATAGTTATAATATGATTGCGGTTCATAACTGTCTTACTAGAAATATAACTATGATATGAGCACGATCTAGTAATATTAACTACTAGATCGTAACTACTTTACTATACTAATCTAGTGAAACGATTGTCGAACGGGGTACAGAGTAAATGTAATGTGTAGGTATTATGAATCCGTCTTTATCCTACAAAATGACATTCAGAAAAATTTACAATCTGCGTAGTCGAGGACTAATTACCTCAGAGGAAGGATCTCTTTATCTTTTTACCTACGCAGGGAGGGACATGAACTAGTGTTGTTAACTTTGTGTCACGAGCCCAGGTCAGAGTGTTCTGATCTTAAAAGCTCGTTGAACATGTTACATCACACATTCTGATTAACTTTAGGTCCTTTATCCAGACCACAGAACCTCGAACGGCAATAATAAACTTTTCCAGATAAGATCGTGTTACTGTCACACGCAGAAGATTTCACCAAAGATAGCATTGTTGTCAACATTTTGACAAAAATATTTTTACTAACACTTCGAGAAACTTGAGAAAATATGTAGGATGAGGATATTTGTCATGTCAAATTGTTATTGTGGACATACCTGCTACAAGTTGAACGTTAAAGATTTGTTTCGCTTGCTCAGGACCTTTTATCTATCAAGGACGTTGACATTCAAAGAAATTCAGAAAAACATTCAGGACGAAAAAAATATGTCAACTACAATTATTATTATAGTTTTTAAAATAGGCCTGAACGAATGTGCGTGCATAGAATCCTTATCTTACATTGTTTTGTATAAACAGTAGCTCTCAATGAATGAACCCATAAAACTTATAACGACCCGACAGATTTGTTTTTCGTCCCTCATTACCAAGTACTTTATTTTAATAATCACATTTCCGTAAAGGATATCAGATTTATATTTATTTAATCATTGAAATGTTACTTTGAAACTCAATCTTGAGACCCAGGTTCGAATACGCACGGACGACATGCCATTTACCAAAAAGTTGAACGCTGAAAAAGAAGTTCCGATGCGTATGTGAAGTCTACCAATTAGCATTGGGCACGCGTGGTGGACTAACGCCCATAACCCTCCCTGAGGGTAGGCCTGTGGCCTGCAGTGGGACTAGATATGCTGTAATGATGATGATTGTATTATGATACTTCTTGCCAGAAGTTCCCGGCGCAGAACTGCGACGTAATCCAGACGTATCCCACATCCCTCAACTTTTTCTCGACATCGCTCTAAGGAATTACAAAACGACACTCAAGTGAAGATCTCTTCTTGAGTATAGATAGAAAAGGATTCAAATACATTCAACGTATACATGAATCCTTGTCTATCTTTACTTAAGGAGAGATCTCCACTTGAGTGTCTTTCTGTAATACGTACCCATTAGCGACGTCCCGTTCATCTTAAACTACAACTTGAAAATTTGTTCATTTTCTGTAATGTGTAGCAAGGACAATTTAAACTAAGGCACGCCTCTGCTGCGTTGAGCATGCACTTGAGTACGAAATTATGTAGGTTTTAACATTTCGTTTTTCATTAATTTTTGTATATAACCTACTTTCAAATATTTCTGTGCCTGTAATGGTAGAATTCTCAGAAATTGTAGACAAAAAATATGTAACAGCGTTCTTGATAAAATAAGGATTGCACTATGTTTCACAGCGTGGAAAAGTTATAGTTTCGACTATTCTGCGCTAAGTAAGATTTGTTAACAATAAAGACAAAAAAAAAGATAGAAAGTGTGTAAAGTATTACATTTCTTATCTCGGATGTCTAGATGGGACGTCAGTAAGCGGATGGGCGGGTCCTCTCGTTGTCCCCCTAAAGTGACCCACCCTAATTGGTTTGTCCACAGAAGAGAGGCGATTGTCCGAAAACTCCTCGCGTTGTCAGCGATCTGTAAACCTATCATGTTAAATGAATTTGGACTTAATGTTTTGGTCTTTTGAAGGCCTAGAGTGCTCGCCAATTTAGTTGAGAGACAAAAGTATCTTAGGTTCCAAATTTAACCGGAAAAAAACTGGTAGAGGTTAAACTTTTCAATAAAGTAATTAGCTTTTTCTGTATTTATTATGTTTATTTATAAAATCTATATTTTCAATTTATACTACAATGTACAGTCAGCAGCAATAAGTTATATACACTTTAGTACTACGACGTGGAACAAAAGTGTATATAACTTATTGCTGCTGACTGTACCGTAAGAAAATAATTGAAAGACTTAAAATTAACTTAAGTGAACAAAAAAAAAAGGAAACAGACCTGACAACCGTCTAGTCTATTAGCTTTTAACATATTTAAAAGATTCATAAAAGATATTCACAAATAATACCTCTCAATCAGACGACGGCAAAATAGCAGTTTGGCGGCCCTATAGCTCAGTCGGTAATAAATGTTAGAGTGTAAACTTTTTCTGTATCATTTATGGTTTTGCCTATGACAACAACGTAAAGAAAAACGTAAGTTTTGGTTTTTAGACTGATTATGTAACTCCGTCTGTGAATACACATCATCCTGGTTTTAAATATGTTTTTCATACTTTCATATTTCATTTCATTTTCAATAAAACCTGCTGTGCCGAGGGTCGCGGGTTCGAATCCCGTACTCCCGAAAAATAAAAATAGAAAAAAAAGAATAGGAAATCCGTAGAAAATTCTATTCTATTCTACGGAGCAAATATTTATATGATGAATATTATAATTTAACCGCCCCATAGCACAGTCTGCAGTGAACCATCCTGCTGTGCCGAGGGTCGCGGGTTCGAATCCCGTAAGGGACAAATATTTTTATGATGAATATGAATATTTGTAACCTAGTCATGGATGTTTGTATCGATATTTATGTATTCTATATATCGTTCTCTAGTCATCATAATAGGCTAGATTCTGGTCGGTACTTTAAATGTGACTAGATAATTTGTGTGAAAATGTAAAAAAAAAAATTACCCTATGAGACCAGACAAAGATAATCTTAAACCGTAAAATCATGAGGAATAAAAAAGTAGCGGTTCACTTCATATAAATTCAAATAACAGTCGATAGCGCGATTTAAGAACGTGCAGCGCCATCTATTGACAAAATAATTAGTTTGTTTGTTTGTTCGCGCATCACGCAAAAACTACTGAACCGATTTTGATGAAACTTTTTTTGTTTGATAGCTTATGATCTGACTTAAAATCTGGTATATAATTTGTGCGGAAGAAGTCGCGGAAACACTAGTTATATATATAGGTAATACATTTTATACATAGATGTCTATGTCATCTATGTATAAAATGTATTATATAAATAATTATCTTTGTCTAGTCATCATCATACAAGTTCAGGTACTAAATGTGACTAGTTATAAGTTGTTTGAGTAATAATGTCCAAAATATTTATTTATCTTTATATTATATCAGGTAGATACCTACTATTTTGTTTTAACTAGTCAAATAATTCAGATTCTGGACTGAATCCAAAACTGCGATTAATTGTTGAAGATTAAGTGTGTTCACACACGATGACGCACTGACGGAGCAGCAAACGTCAGTCCGTCATTTGTGAAGCAAGGACTTGCATGAAACCGCACGTAGAAGCACACACGGTGACGCATTGACGCACCGGGTGTGGGTCTATGGACTGACATCTGCCGCTCCGTCAGTGCGTCATCGTGTGTGAACGCACGTAATTGTTGACGTTTTAAATCTTCAATTAAATATCCAAGATTAATTAGGTTAAGAACTTTATCGTCGGTCTTGCCTTTTCCGTTAAGAAATTATGCGAAATTTTGTATAATAATTAACTAAGGCAAAATTAAAAACTGGCCAGTTACTTTGGGTTTTGCTGCTCTTCATAAATTTCTGCAAAATTAGTTGTATTTTGTCTTTTTTGGATTTTATTTTCAATGCTCTGTGGAATTGCAGAGATATTTATACAAAACTTCACAAGTATTGACATTGGAAATGTCTTTTTGTTCCGCACGTAGAAGCACACACGGTGACGGATTGTCGCACCGTGTGTTTTTCTACGTTTGGTTTCATACAACACCTTACTTCATAAATGATGGACTGACGTCTGCCGTTCAGTCAATGCGTCATCGTGTGTGAACGCACTTAGGTACACGTCGCTAGTGAATGGAAGTCCGTGACGTTGGATGCTTGTTGGATGTAATGTCCCTAGTCCTTTTGCCCCGCGGCTTCGAGAAAAATATATGTTGCGAAACAAAAACATGTGGCGTTACGTTAGTATAACTCTACTTATAAATATTTAACAAAACAAAATGTTTACTATGTTATTTATTGAGTCCACGTATGCTTTTTCTATATCCCGAAATATTATTTTTAATTGGCTGCCAGAAAAGCTGTCATTTGCACCGTGAAGCGTGCATGATAGATAATTTAACTCATTATCTTAGTGATCTATCATCTGATTGTTTATAATACACAGGGTGTCCCAAAACTCAACGTCAAGCTAAAACACGAGTAGGTAAGTTTATAACAATTCAGGGAAAAATACAAAGTATGGTAGTTTTAGAGATTTTGTAATTTTTTTAACATTGGAAAATTCTATTGTAACTACAAAGTATTAATAATCATTTATCTTTGAATTGGGTCAACTCAAAACGTTATTCAGGATTGCGGAACAAGTATTTTCATGATTTTTTTTTGAAATTTGTTGTTAGGTAGGTGTACTACTACATCTAAAAGTTGAGCGCAGAGTGGTGAATTTTCCAGTGTTAAAAAAATGACAAATTGTCGAAAACTATTAAACGATTTTTTTTTTTCCCTGAACAGTAGATATAAACTCACCTTTCTCCCGTTTTCGGCTTGACGTTGAGCTTTGGGACACCCTGTATAGCAATGTATTGGTCAGACTTTGCATTAACTCCCAACTGCAAGTTTTAATCGGAAATATAGAGATACAATGTATGTCTACCGCGAAGGAATTATTTTGGACAATTCAATCGTTTTTATTGGAGACAGATAGGAATTTACAAGTTCGAAATTTCCCCGAAAATGTTATATATTCCCGTGATGGGAAAATGAGACCCTACTTTAAATTAATGAAAAAGCTATCGCGACATGTCGAGATCGAAACCCATGCCTCATTATCTACAACATTGCATTTTGGAAAACCAAGACAAAATACACACTCGGGAAGTTAAAATGTATCAGAGAAAGTAAATTCACTGACTGGTTAATCCAGTTTTGCACATTCAGAAATAACAAAATCGAGTCTGACTTACGCACATTGAAATCTCGTATCAAAAATTTCGCTCTTAAAGTTTAATATAGCTTTTCATCAAATTATGCAAACGATTGTGTCGTCAGTGTTATTTTCGGCGGTTTATTATTTTAACGGGCTCTAAAAAAACCGGTCGCGTTAAGGTTACAGTCGTACGCGAAAGATTATTCGGCGTTCGCCAAACCGCATGTTGCCTTGCCTATCCTATTCCTATAACACAGAGCAAGAGCAAGAGCGTCGAGTTCGAGACAGTGGCAACTGGCAATCGCTTTACGACCCGCTCCGCTCTTCGTCAGTGTCCATGCCACTGCTGCGGGAGACGTACATATCGCGTGTTCGTTTACGCGGGAAATAGTACACGTATCGCGCGAATGCTTGCCATCTCCAAACTAAACCAAACGGGCCAAAAACTTTTTCTCCTTCAAATAACAAGTGTTGCAAATAAAATTCCACATGTGTTAAAATAAACAATATTCTATAAAGTGTGTTTTGTGGAACAGTGTCGGCTAATTTGCGTTTCGAATTTGGTGTTTTATAATTCGTAAGGTTTATAATACGTTTGAAATACAAGGTGTATTGGTTATAATGCGATGATCGATGTTTTGTTCGGTCGTTTGAGTTCAGCTGTTCAAATGAACGCGGCATATTGTTACGCTAATTATGCAAATTTAAACAAGAGCATTTAAATTTCTATCATACGAACGTCTGAAACTAAAATTGTTACGAACATGACGTTGTACCTAAAAATGAAACAAGTTTTTCGTGCATAAAAAGTATTATTGTTAGGTGAATTCAAGGTTGGGCTAATGATTATGTGCTTGAGATTTTTTTAAATTAGTTGATGCTTCATATATGTATAATTAGGTATATTTTTCCAACAAAACTAACCTCAAACTGGTAAATTCAAATACATATAACCAACCAATGCTGTTATCTTTCCGCTTTTCATTGCAATCCTATGTCGGGGTAAAGGTAATCAACTTAGGTAGGTACTACCTAACTATTATGTATTTATAGCGCATGATGTGTAACCTCTAGTATTTTTAGATTTAATCTTTTTATTTAAGGCTGCACTGAGCCTATTGTGCTGCCCCCAATTTTATTTCTTAACAATTAAACAATATTTCCAAAAAACAAGAATGTCACATTGTAGTCATAGCTGATTTTCAATTTACCGGGTCACTGTAGATTTGTTTTTTTAATGTTTGTAGTTATTATCTTTAAAACTGCCAAAAGTGGCCACTTTTGGCGGTTTTAAACGATGATAGCTACAAGCATAAAACATAATAATCCGTAATGTTTCGATAAATTGAAAGCCAATCAGTATTACAATGTGACATTATTGATTTTTGGAAATGTTGTTTAATTGTATAGAAATAAAAAAATATCATTGAGGGCAGCACAATAGGCTCGGTAGGCTCTTAATTGTACCTATAAATATAAAGACACAAAAATCTTTTTGCGATTTGTTTTGTTGCAAAATTCACTGATAACTATGACAAACGATTAACCTTTAATTTGGCAACAGTCGTTCTGAACACACAAAACAACCGTAAAATAACCCTCCTTCTGACGCAGTCGGGTAAAAACGGACAAGTGCGAGTAGAACTTGCGCCATGAAGGTTCCGTAATAACTTAATTAATGTGTAGTGTGGATACCAAACCAACTGCACATGTTAGTTTGAAATCGTAAAAACTGTTTTGTAATGTTTCGATTTAACGATTTTCGGATTTATTCCAATTGGTACTTGTAATGTGAGTGACCTTGCTTCTTGCCAAATTGCATGATTCTAGGTCAACGGGAAGTATCCTATAGGTTTTAATGATTGCGCGTATCAAAATACAGGGTTCTTCAAAAAAGGACCCTGTATGTGACATAATCTTTTGATTGCCTTGACTTCTAAGCAACTTCTAAACTTTAATTTTTTACACCTCCAAACGAACGTAGACCTTAGTATTAGATTTAAAGGGGGACGTCGGATTTAGGCCCAGAGGAGTGTAAATCAAATTAGATTTAGTAAGAATTGATAAAATATTCATTCAAAATTTCTCGCACTATTTGTTAATGAAGTTCTAGTTCTAGAACTTCACAATTGTTTTATTGTAGAAGAAAAAGACATAATTTTTGTGTGATTTCTTTCTTTCTCTAAGTATCAAAAGCCTACCACAACCGATCCCGGGATCATTATGAAATTGCAAACTACTTCATATTTAATATATTACCTACGGATCCCTAAAACTGGTAAAACTACAAATAAAATATACCTATGTATGTAATTTCACATAGTAGAATCGCAAACTACGAACGTTATAATAAACCTTTTCCTTGCCATTTTAATAATTGGCATGGCATTACATACTATTATTTCCATATAGTTTCATTCATATGTGTATGTGTACACTGGTAGCCTGGCAGCATTTCTTTGGAAACCAGGCATTGACTTTCCAACTTGATACCTCTACCCGTTCCTGAGAAAAAGGATCTTGAAACATAGACAGAGAGACGGACATCAAAGTGATCCTAGAAGTATAAGGGTTCCGTTTTTCCTTTTGAGGTACGGAACCGAAAAATTATAACGATTGAATAAGCATTTCTTTCACTTTTTTCACGTCAAACTAGTTGTCGATTCGACAAGTCTCATAACGATATAATAAAGATATAAAAAACAACAATATGGTGAGCAATTTGGTATAAACGTTGACAAATTTTATATTAGACCTAACTACTTGTATGAATCAAAACCTGTTGATATTCAAGATGTCGTGATGCCGCCGGGGAAAAACAACAGTTCTTTCGTCCAACTTTAAAAACTTTATACTAAGGTGTATTTGAAGAAAAAATTCAATGACAGTAAATTGTGTTGTGTTGTTTTACTCACATAAGTTTATGATCATCTAGTCCAGTTTACAGTGTTTCTGAATAGATAGCAGAATTCTTCTACTTATTTTTTCATTTTGTAGATCACATGTTTTTTTTTAACTCTGTTTAGGAGTTAATTTTCATATTTCATTTTTATGAAGTTTAATGCACACACGGAAAAAAATCTGTGAGAACCCTCTTATTTTGTTGACTTTGATAAAAATTTGTCGCTGCTATAATTCTTGGCGATATAACTTAAGATATAACTTACAATAACAAATTGACGTGTAGCATCTCAAGCCGTCACTTTTTGACTAAAGTTTAAACCATTTTTGCATCGCGATTTGAGACCCTTCATCCGTCGGCTCGATAGCTCCGCAGTGAACCTGCCTGCTGTCCCAAGGGTCGCGGGTTCGAATCCCGTAAGGGGCAAATGTTTGTATGATGAATATGAATTTTTGTTCCCGAGTCATGATTGTTTGTGTCTAAGTATATTATGTATTTTATATAACGTAATAAAACAAAAAATATAATATATATAACGTTCCTGGTAGGTACTTTAATATAAATAAATGGGATCGGATAATCAATATGTGTGACAATGTCCAAGATATTTATTTATTTGTTATTTTATTTAATGCCGCTATTAAAATTTTTTTATGTTCTTTATTTATTATTTCATTTATTATAAAAGTAATAAAAAGATAAAAACCTGAATATTTCAAAGTACGAAGATTAAAGGCAAACGAATAAGAGAAATGGAACCGTATTTCCGCGGTAAGAAAATGCTCTTTATAATTCATCAAATATTTACAGCAAAGGCCCTTCAATTTTAGCCCACCACTCTGCGTAAAGTTGGGAAATAATATTTAGGTACGAAGGCGATCACATTATGACACAAAGAAATATTGCTTGAAAACACCAACATATCATTGCGAATTCGGTCATATAATTAATCTAAACTATTATAAAACTGTAACTGAAGTGTGTCTGTACATTGAAGATATTTACAAAAAAAGATTACGATATGGTTTTTAGGTATCTTTGACTCGAAATCAACCTTTTTTTTAGAAATTTGTCTGTTTGTGTGTTTTTTTGTTTGTTCGCGCATCACGCAAAAACTACTGAACCAATTTTGATGAAACTTTTTTTGTTTGATAGCTTATGATCTGACTTAAAATCTGGTATATAATTTGTGCGGACCAAGTCGCGGGTTAACACTAGTATATTAATATTTTTTCCCGTCTTCTCATTTGTTCGGATAAACGTGATCCACACAGAGTATGAAACAAAACCTAACAAACTAAGTTAGTACTTAATAACTAATTGAGATTTCATCTCAACGAAATGCCTCACTTAGGACAATTTTTTGAAATCACCTGCAGTATGCTGCTGCTGCTGCATAGAACTATATTTAGTTAACGATACAGTTTCATTACTTATTTGACAGTAGTGGATATTCCAACAATCCGCACAAAAAGGTTCGCATCCTCTAGGAAATCTTCCGCCCGCTAAAGTTTGGAAATCTCTCACTTATACGTCTGAGGGCTCTCTAGCAGTGGACGCCTATCGACTGAGATGTTTAAATTAGGGATGCAACGATTCGGCCATTACGATTACGATATTAATCGTTATTTATTACGATAACCGATGTATTACGATTAAGTATTAAAATATAATTTTTTTTATATTATACTCAGAATGAGTTTCATAGTGTTTCTTTTCAATCCAATGAAAGTTTCGTTAATCTCGCAAAATTTCGTCCGATTTACGTGGGAGATTAATCTGTTAAAATTAGGAATACAACAATTCGGCTATTACGATTACGATATTAATCGTTATTTATTACGATAACTGATGCATTATGATTTTTAAACAAATTTGGTTGAGATTATCATCAGAATGAGTTTTCATTGTTTCTTTGCATTCCAAGTACAAGCTCACTGTCTGGTTTTAGCAAAAAGTCCAGTTGGAAGGTGTTCACAGAATGGTATACACTTCTTGGCGAATAATGATGAATGGAGAAAAGTTTAATAATTAACATTTACTGTGACAAAAAAATCTACTTCAAGCCTTAAACAGCATTGATGATCTAAGAGCCGCAGTTTTTTCAAATATCAAAAACCTAGACAAATTACCACCTTCTAGAGAAGTTCTGAAGCACACAGAGCTAATTACCAGATTTTTATTTGGAAAACTGCAAACAAAACTACAAAATCGTCTATCGATAAGCCGCCCGCTGCCGCCGCCGCTGGCAAAACCGCTCTGCGTCGTGACATCTCCCCTACTCGTCCTTACTTTTCTCGCTCCGAAGAGAGATAAGGCGCGGTTTTGCTTTTGCTATGTCGCGCTGCCATGCTATGCGAAGCGACTCCATATTCCTCGAGGGGGTAGTCAGAGATATTCTGAAACCTCAGAGCATTCACGTTTCACCAGTAGTACCGAAACTCTACATACCATACATTCCCTATTTAGGTCGAGAAGGTTTTTATGGAACAGCAGTTTTTTTTTGCGATTTCGATATTGGTCCCATAGAGAAAGTTGGTCAGTTTGATGGTCTGATCATCCCCTTAATAGTTTCAGCTAATTTATTTAGACCTTATCTACTGGGCGAACATGGTGGTGTATAGGCCTTCGTCCTGCAGTAAGATTTAAATGGGCTCATGAACATGATTGAGAAATTCCTTCATATCACTAAATTCCTGAAAAAAGTGTGATCACGCCTTAATGTACCAGGTTCATTTGAGAGTACCTTTTAAATTGGATTTCCAGGAGCCAATACCAATTACACTACTGCCACTCCTAGTTTTATTTGATTTCTAGAGATGTCACTGGTCAACACATCACAATCAAATGTACATTTTTATTTGACTTTTTCGCTCTTTTAGTGTAGTCATTAGAAAACATATTAAGGGACCAATATCGAGAATCAAAGCCCGAGCCCGGAAAATAAAAAACCTCGCCATGTTGCGGCAAATCATTGGAACTAATTTTTGTACTTGGAACTCTGTCATTACAGGTTATAGTCGATTGCAGAGCCCCCAAACCAGGTTTTTTATATTCCTGGTCAGGCTTTACTTGAATTTAATGTATGAGACAACAGATAGGTATTATAAAAAAAAATCGACGTTAGCTTCTTTGACCGTCTAAGGGCCGTATCAAACAAGCCATTTTTGAGCGTAGGCGTTGACAGATCGATATCCCCACGACATCGCCGGTTTATCGCCGCGATATTTCTGAGATCCATCAGTGCCGCGGCGGTATTGCGCCGATAAAGGTCAGTATACAACTTACTCAGTTGAGAATAGCTTGGGATAGGTCTCGAGAACTTTCCGTTTATAGAACGAAAATACGCGCTGCATACCTACAAACGAAGTCTGGTGATATTTTTAATACTATCTAATTAAAGTCAATGAAATTTTTCAGGATCAATCTAGAAACTAATCTATACAGGGTATAAGGGACAGCCCTCCGCAAACTGAAACGGTGATGTGAGACCATCAAACTGAACAACTTTCACTATGGAGCCTACCTCAGGAAACACGACACAAATGTATGGGAAACCTGATTTTTTTTCGCGTTTCCTGAGGTTGGCTCCATAATGAAAGTTTCAGTTTTATGGTCTGAGTTCACCGTTTCAGTTTGCGGAGGGCTGTCCCTTACACCCTGTATGTTTGTATGAAGTCAAATTTTCGTTAAAATATACAGTTTTAATGCTAGGATTAATTTAAGATTTGTAAGGAAATCTTTGAGGAACTGTAACTTTAAAACTATAAATTTTAACGAAAATCTGACTTTAAACAAACATAGAGAATTAGAGAATATCACCAGACTTCCTTTGCATGGAGCGCACTCCGAATTATATTCCCTTAAATATTAGGTACTTGTATGTTTTGTAACATCCTGTAGAACCGAATACAGAAACATGTATAACCTTATCTGCCCTTGAACTAAATTTTTCCTAAATACTCGTACGAGTACACCATAATCTCTTTCTGGGTCCCCCATCTTTTTAAGCGTTCGACAGAGAAACATTTTTGATGATCAAATTCTTTTAAAATACTCGTAGGATATATTTTCTTTTATATTGGTTGTAGGTAGTAGGTATAGCATAGTATTATTTTATTTAAAATAGAGTACATAAATAAGTATCGCATTGGTTGTGCGTGGTTGTGGCGAAACTGTGTCGAATCAAATAGTTCTTGTAACGTTTTCACATAAATATTTATTACGATGTGTGAGGAATACAGCCGGTTAGTAGTTTTGCTGCAAACCATTTACTAAATAAAAAAACCGGCCAAGTGAGAGTCGGACTCGTGCTCGGAGGTTTCCGTACCACCATACAGTATTTCCAAAAAAAATTATTTTCTCCGAGATCCTTAGCGCAACACCGAAACACACTATTGATTTTTTTGATATTTTAGCTTAGAGTATTCAGCACTTAAATCACACCAAGTTTCACGCGTGTATGTATTACAGATTTTACAATAAAACCAAAACATTGAAAATAAAAAACGTTTCTTGTTTTTACTTTGTTTTTTTTTTCATTTGCTGTCAAATCCGATATATTCAGTGAAAATGTCATTTTATTCATTAACTATGGCACTTTTTGAGCTGAAAAATAAACTGTTCCATCTACACGATATGAGAAGTGATTTGGTTTTTCTTGAAATCGATTTTAATGAATGAAACCGAAGAAAAGGGAATCTTAAGTCACCCCTTTTTTCCAGTTTTCACCATTTTACTCATACATTTTTAATCGGAAGAAAATGAAAGTTTACAGTATTGTTCACAACACAATTTAGAATGATGTGGTTTTCTCACTTTTTCGAAATCAATAAAAATCATCAAATTTTCCAAATAAAACGGCTAAATTCCGACCGGAGCCACGCGCTCGTTCGCATCGATTAGTATGGAGAGTCGTGGTCCAGGGATGATACGCCTTAACGTAAAAATTGTAATACATAGAATCGGTGTAGTAAACAGCAACTATCCCAATGCGTATTGTGAGCCGCTTATCGTAAGTCATAAATTGCTTGATCGATCCTCGAAATCTCGAGGTTCCTTCACAGTCCAGGAATTAGTAATACCTAATGGTGGAATTCAAATTTCTTTTTTTTTTGGTAGGTACTGTTTTCAAATGGCTTAAACATTCTTTCGAAATCAGATATTGTTTTATGTAGGTAGCTTTGATTGTCCATAATAGGCAACTTGACAGCTAGTCAAATCAACTACTCTTTATCGAACGTCACAACGTGCGCTTTGTAGGTATGAACTTTATGCTAAAAACTGAATTATGACGTCATCAACATTTCTTAACTTTTAAAGTTTATTTTGTTATTAAAAATAGTTATTCAATCTAAAAACTCAATGAAAATAGGAGTTTAGCTTTAGCGCTATTTTCTAACCTTTTTTCATTGAGAAGATAAAAATTTTGGGTTATTCATTTATTATACTTAATTTTGATTTTTTGACTAGAATTTTTTTAAACAGGTTTATAGAAGTTTGTTAATTTTTCAATAATAATTATCCTTGTGCCACGAATCTTTAAACGATAAAACAACAAGGCCTTCTAATTTCCTAACGGTAACAAATTATTCAAGTTGTTTATTTATGAATAAACTTAATTAAGCAGCTTGTTTTCGAATAAACACTTTATTGCACAAAAAGTATTCAAAACTCTCGTGTTACTGGTAAAGTTTTAATTTATTTTAGAGTTTTAAATTTTTGTTTGAACAAAGTTTGTTGCCTGTTTAGTTTTAAAGATAAGCAAGGGAGACGGTTCATTTATTTTGTTAGTCTTGTCGCAGCGACAACGTCTCTAGTTTTATGTGTGTTTAACAAGCGAAGTGCACGTAATGAGATAATTAGTAACAACATTGTTTTTAGAAAGTTTATATTTTTTTTACATTTAATTCGTTTATTAAACCTTGTTTGTTTGGCTTAAGTTGTTGCTTACTCGTTATTTTAAATTAATTATATTTTGTAAGCATAATATTTGTATAAGGGTACGACATCTACGACATGTAGCTTGATGTGTCGCCATGTGTACAAGAATATATCGATTATGACATTAGATTCTAATAAAGATAATGCGGCGTTGTAAGGGACAGCAAAATTTTTTTTTCTTGTAGTCTCCATAGTAAAAGTTTTTCGCAGTTTGATAGTCTAAATCAAACCCTTTAAATATTACCAGGGTATTCTGTTACATCCTGTAGATAAAAAAAAATATCCGAAAGGAAAAAAACATCGTAAAAACCTTATTTGCACCGCAGTGACAGTCTGCCAAAGTGTATAATGTAAATATGCTCAATATCTAAGTGTAGGCATCGAGCACTCACCCTTTCCCCATAAAATCAGACTAAGATATCGTCTAAGGGACATATAAAAGGCGTGGTTGAAGTGCCCCCGACATACATAGTCGATAAATCTTGAAAAAAGTATGTCATATGTACAATATCGCAAAATTTGGGACGTGACGCTTCGAACACTTTCCTTTGAGTATAGATTACATCTATACATTCTTGAAATATTCGACTAGGTAGGTACGAAATACCTACCTACTAAATAAGTGATGACTCAATTCATCTTATGATCTTTGATGATTCAGACTAGGTGAGTACGTTAGTCGAGTAGCGAGTATTTAGTGGCTAAACGTGTGTGAAATCCAAATTTTAAGTCTAGTAGGTTAGGTCATTATGGCGATTCGACTAGGTAGGTAGAGTAGGTACGAAATACCTACCTACTAAATAAGTGATGACTCAATTAATCTTATGATCTTTGATGATTCAGACTAGGTGAGTACGTTAGTCGAGTAGCGAGTATTTAGTGGCTAAACGTGTGTGAAATCCAAATTTTAAGTCGAGTAGGTTAGGTCATTATGGCGATTCGACTAGGTAGGTAGAGTAGGTACGAAATACCTACCTACTAAATAAGTGATGACTCAATTAATCTTATGATCTTTGATGATTGATGATTCAGCGAAATATGCTATTTCAAAAGAGGCTAATAACATGGTCCCCTGTTAGAGAGCTTTATTTAAATGTTCTTTTTAGATCTTATTTTAACATTTTCTGTTGTTGTTAGCTTACTGGTAAAGTTAAGATGGAGCTGGCATTGCCGGCTTAAGGATGAAAGCTACAATAATTACTAAAAGCTTGAATAGTTTTTAGTTTCATTCAAAAGCTCAAGTCTTTTGAAGGGAGTAATTAAAACATGAAAGACGTTCAGGATAGCGATGGCGACTCTTTTTTTTTAATTCTTTTTAACGTAGAATTTAACTTATATTTTAATTCACTGGGTACGAAACGAACCTTTGCATAAAAATGTTAATAAATTGTACGTTTTTCATTCGTCAATCGAAGTTTTTATATTGAGTACAAGTTAAGGAGCTGTTATTTTTCGTAATGTTTTTGATTCGAATAGGTATCTTGTTTTATTTTGAGTTATTCGTTTGTAAATATAAATGAGCCCTATGATTTTTCTTTCAATTTCATCTGAATCGGTTTAGTAATTTTCACATGACTAAATTACTTTAAAATTAATTATTCTTCAGGCCGAGGGGAATTTCTGTACAAAATTCAAATTTGATTCCAATCACCTAAGCGCTTTCACACACGATGACGCATTGACGGAGCGGCGGACGTCAATCCGTCATTTGTTATGAAACCGCACGTAGAAGCACACACGGTGACGGATTGACGCACCGAGTGTACTTCTACGGACTGACGTCCGCCGCTCCGTCAATGCGTCATCGTGTGTGATCCCACTAAGGAGAATTTTACCCGGAATAATAGAACAGAAAAGCAACCGCAATAGACTTTCTAAATATATTATATTAAATTCATAACAGACATTTAAAACGCAGCCCTACGGAATCTATCTGTTTAGCTTGACTATAGGAAACGTTGTACAGTTATGATATTATTACCTAAATGTTTAGTTTAATAAATTTATAAATTGTACGAGTATTACAAATTACAAGCACAAAAAGAATCAAATTAATCTTACCTATAACAAAATATAGGTACCTAAATCTAAACAATATAATATATGGATTAAAAAGACAGACTACTACAATATACAATTGGAATAAAATACAAATAGTATAACCATAATACCTACCTATACAGTCCTACAACCACAAAAACAGAGTTAAAATAAATTGAGCGTACATACAGAGATCGTAAATAAAAACAATAAAACACAAAACGATCGGCACCTAATACTTATAGTTTCACATACAAAGGCAACGCTATTTACAGGCGTATTTCTCCATCCCAGGTCGAAAGCAAAAATAATTAGTATTACCAGCGTGCGTACATTTGAATGTAAAGTTACGCTCCGTTGATTCGGAAATGTCGGGATTGAACGAGAAACGAAAGAGGATATTCGTTCGACAGGTGTAAAACATACTTGAAGTCATATACATGCAGGGTCCTTCTTAATATGCTGACACTTTTTTAAGTGGAAACCTGCATGCTTCAATTTCGAGGTGTGTATTGTACCCACGCGACGGGCTCACCCCCCGTCACACTAGATAGAGTTTCGGTACTACTGGTGAAACGTGGATGTTCTGAGGTTTCAGAATATCTCTGACTACCCCCTTGGGGAATATAGTCGTGAGCATATGCTTATGCTTTTTTAAGTGGATGTTCAGACCGTCAAACTGAACAACTTTCTCTATGGAACCAACATAGAAATCGCGAAAAAAAAAATGTGTTGGTGTATTTAACTGAACTTTTGTTGTATTGAACCAAATTTTGATTAGGTATTACATAATTATATAATATAGTTCGGTAGTCACTAAAATTTAGGTAAAATTTAACTAAAGCTTGGTTAAATTTTTACAAAAAAAATTGTTTAAATTAACAAAATATTTGTTTAAACTTGACAAACAATTTTTTTTATTCGGATAATCATTTTTTTTTAGTGAATCCTTAAAAGAAATTATTCATGTGTTTGATCCCGTAGTTATCCACTGACGAATGAAGATCAATTAGTGTGTCAATAACAACGCTGCTGTGGCAAACTTCACTATATTCACTATAAACATTTTTGCGCGTACCGCGTGAGAATTTATCGTTGTATGAGGAAGTGATGTATCTGTAACGAAGTAACTAGTAATCTGTGACTACGCGTCTAGGACGATGCAGTCAGGTGCTTACTTTTATGCCTTCTATCTACGTTAACCAGGACTAACTACATAATTTGCAACGAAGCATGGAGGTGTTTTAAATGAGACATAAAATTTCCGTTTATTATACCATAAATATTATAAATAAAACAGCTACGAGTAGTCCACCAAGGACGTTCATAAATTAATTACAATTATGTGCAATCTGGTCTGATAGCATTAATTTGTCAAGTTGTATTTTTAACGACGGCAATATTTTATAAAACGCTTCTTAAGAATTTAGAATTTCGATTTCAGAAACAATCGCCGAAGGCTCCGTCTAGTCAGTATTTTTATGGGTGACTTTTTAGTGGTGTTTCATTATGAGCGCTTCCTTTCTTCGAAAGGTACGTTAATCTTTTACTGCTGGATAGATCCGTTCGATAGCTGATATCTATTCGATAAGCCTGGTTAGAGGCTCATTAAGGTAGGTAGCTTGAAAAGTTAACCGCCTCCACCCATCAGCACTGGGCCAGCATGTGTAATCACGGACTTGAAAGAAATACGGACCGAATATTGCACTATAAAGATGTGAAGCATCTTTGGTAATACAATCTCGTTTGTTCTACAAGGGACCTACAGACGCACAGACGCACTAACTCTAGGCGCAGGTGCTACAACCCGTCACCATTATGAACCGCGTGACAACACGCACACAAAAGAACTGGGTGCTTCACTCATGATTAGACGAGATTACGTTTGGTTCTTCTTTTAAGTCTGTGTGTAGAGTATGGCTCACCTCTTCCACCCTCATTTGTCTGAAGAAGCCTTGCAGGCTATATTTATTGACAATGTGTTAAGTTTTTCAGTTCAGTAAATTTTTTAACAAATAAGTTGAATCGTGTCCAATAATAAATAACTCTACAGTACGTAACTGTGTTATATTCTCAACTTCATTACACGTTTTCATTTAAATTTTCTATTCACTTTGTTTCGGATACGGGTACGTGTACGGGTACAAATGAAAATAATAAAACAATTGTTCTTCATTGATATCGCATTTTGTCAAAAAATCAATTCGCTGTCACACAATACGATTATGTAGTCGCTTAGTTGGTTTTAGTATTACACCGCGCGTCCTACGCGTTCAAACAGTAGCATATTGATTACAAAAAGAACCATAACAAATGTAAATACGTGTAATTAGGATCGAAAATAAACAAACCGCTATAAATCGTATGATTCTAGCGTTATTATTAAGTATTGTCCGTAATGCTAATGCCTCAAGGTCCTAAACATTAAACAATACTATCGACACGTCTAAATGATAGATTCAAACAAAGCAAAAGCAATTGTCAAAAGTAATGACTTGGTAATGACGCATTAGTGGTTTCACTAGAACACAAATAGAATACCAATGATTTCATTTAAAACAAACAAGAGGAAAATTCACAACGGAATCTCTAATAACAGTTTAGGATGATGTCCAAGATAAATAGTAGATTGGATACATAAAGAAGGAACAAGAAAATGAAGCACGGACTGCAAACTTGTAGGACTTTGTTGAGAGAATTGGAAAGGTAGAAGTCTCCATATAAATACGTTTTTAACCCACGAAAATCTTACATGAATCTATGGTTTTGGTTTCATTTGGTTTTTAACTAAAATTGAAATCGAATAAAGGCAGTATACAGTGCAGCACTGTATACTGGATTTTACATTACAATGCGAACATTTTAAATTTCATTATCTTTTTAAATTTATTTATTAAACAAAGGTAAGGATATCCGAAGAGGCAACGCTGCCAGCCTCCTGGACACACTGCCCCGAGTAGGCGTCTTAGAGGGCATTTTTTACTTTTAAGTAGCCTAGGTGTTGTTACTATTTAATTTATTTTGTATCACTTAGTTATATTTTAGTTGTTATTGTTATTTCATAATCTACAAACCAATTTTTAAAAACGTAAAATCCATTTACGTGGTTGTACATCACGGACAGTATTTTTTTAAAAGTTTTATGTTCTAATCTAGGATGTACTGAATCTTAAATCTAAACATACATCCCCGAATCCGTTAAAACGTCAAAATAACCACACTTTTAAAAATGTGTTATGGTAGTAGTTTTACTACCCAAACATGCAATTTACAGGGTAATTTATAATAAGGTTTCATTAATTACTAGTTCAAGTTTGGATTGAAATACAAGTCATTATAACACTACTGTAGTTTTAAAACATCATCTATAAATAGTCGCCGTAAGTGGAGCTTCAGCCGCCCGTCAGGCTAGACTTTGGATTGGTTAACGTTTCAGGTCCCGAGTGCCTGCGTCCTTCGAAAGGCACGTTAAACAGTTGGTCCTAGATAGTGTACCTATACGTTAAGCTAGATCAAAAGTGGCTGGAAAATACTCACTCAACGCAAGGTTACTATCTTGTGTTCACCAATAAGCATGGGCATCGATTCCTGGCCTGTACCACTAAGTTCTACGGAATTTATGTACGGTTGTATTTAACATTATCACTAGCTCGACGGTGAAGGAAAACATCGTAAGGAAACTTGCATACCCCAGAATAATAAAAAATTAGTTCGGATGTATGTGTAAAATATGGGTGAGCTTGGGGCGAACACAAAAGATTAGCGATGGTCGCAGTGTTACATAACGAACCTTGCTTGCAATAGCCCAGCCAACAATAATAATATGAATAAGCATGGGCATGGGCACATCGGTAGATAATCTCCTCTCTCGCTTTCGTTAGAAGAGGTATATTTACTCTGCAGTGGGACGTATACAGGGTGTTAGGATGAACAGCATTAATTTTGGGATGATTTGTACTCATGATAATTGTAACTTTCCCTAAGAAACCTATTGGAATTGCTAAAATGCAATTATTTTATTGTGAATTCCTTCTACGTTTTTTGGGGAAAGTTGATCTGTATCATGGGCACAATCACCACTTAAAGTAATGCAACTGTTTACCCTAACACTCTGTACATGCTGATGGTAATGAATATACAACTTCCCTGAAAATCACAATGAAAACAAAAATCATTTTCCTCAACCTTCATAAAGTTCCTCACTGATGAATGATGAAAATTTCTAAGGGAACGCCAGCTACAATAGTTAACAATAGACAAGGCAAGGTGAAAATAGGCCAATATGCTTGCCTCCTATGACGAACAATAAAACTCGGCACCTATTCTTACGTATCTACGTTGCATCTGGAGAAAACTTTAGCCGTTATAAAAAATTTTGTGGATTGTTTTTTTCTACAGTTATGTCACTGAGAATATATCAGGTAGTTGTGTGTGGTACAATGTTTCTAACAACCCCGAAAGAGATTATCAGTATGTATGTAACTCATTGATTAATGCAATTAGAAAGTTAAATCTGTAATTTTTAACCATTAATAAGGCTGGCTTGTGCCAAAAAGTATTTAGGCTTCAACATGTTTAAATATCGTGCTGCCACTGTCATTTGTATGAGCAGTGTGAAAGACAGAACTATCACTAAATATGTTTAAGAGAATTTTATTCCGAGAGCGAAAATGCGCGCTACACAAACGTACTATGGCGATATTTTCAATACTTATCAATTAAATATTGCATAAACAATCTAGAAACAAACCTCTATGCTTCTATGGAGTCAGATTTTCGTTAAAATATACAGTTTCAATGCTAGGATTAATTTAAGATTTGTATGGAAATCTTTGAGGCACTGTAACTTGAAAACTATACATTTTAACGAAAATCTGACTCCATACAAGCATAGAAATTTGTTTCTAGATTGTTTCTGCATTGATGTCAATTTCATTGACTTTAGTTGGTTAGTATTGAAAATATCACCATAGTACGTTTGTATGGAGCGCGCTCCGAATAATATACCCTTAAGCCTATACTTGTTGGTGCAAGCCAGGCTTAGGGCCTGTTTCACCACTTCTGGGTAAGTTCTTGTTAGCTTATCCGACAGATAGTTTGACATATTTTGTATGAAATTATGTCAAAATATCTGTCGGATAAGCTAACAAGAACTTATTCAGAAGTGGTGAAACCGGCCCTTAGTATATGAAAGTAATGCTTTGATTAGCCCTTGTCAGATAGTTGTTGTGTAGGTATTCATTATTGTAGATATTGTTATTGACAGAGACCTAAATTAACTTCTTAAAGAACTAAGAATGAAGGTAACTGTACTTTTGATAGCACTATAATTAGTGTGTGATGATGATAAACGTCACGCAGCAACTGTGGATCTCCCGCTAAAACTCCTTCTGGTGTTTTGGAGAGAAATTGCGTCTTCTCTAGCTAGATCATAAACAGAATTAATTTTTTTTCCGCGTCACGAAGTTCTGAACAACAGTTTTTTTGTTTTTTCAATATCTCATTTCGTTTTCGAAATATACATTTTTTCTGACCAAATCAGAGCTAAAAACGAACGCATTTTTCTATTTTATTCGATTTTCAAACTAATTCGAACTATTGAAACAAAGCACAGAAAAAATAAAATTGTAGAAATTTTTTATTCCATTAATGAATGTAATTTGCATCAACAAGTAGTACAGACAAACACTCAGTTGCAGAAACGCTCATTAGAGTTAATCCTCCATTAAATCTCTTGCTAGCTTTTACTACGTCAACAAGACAAAAAGTGACAGCAAGAGATTTATTGGAGGATTAACTTTAATAAGCGTTTCTGCAACTGAGTGAAAGAGTAATCTAACTTGACACAACAAGAACACAGAAATTAAAGAAAGAGGTACTGGAAGAAGGGCATTTTAAGAGATTACATCACTACAGTACCATATCTGTCGTTTTAAGAATAAAATGGCTCAGGTAGAGGAGATATTGGACAGTTTAACAACCATTTTCTCATACAAGAAGAAAGAATCATACTGGAACATGTCGGCGAAAAAACAGAATACTTATTGAAAAGTTTAAACAAGTGAAACGGGGAAAGTACCTACAGTACCACGTTCTCAGTATTCACCAGAGCTAAGAACTTTTACATGAACTCTGCATTTTTATTCAGCAAGAGTGGGCATATAAATATGTACGCAAAACTTTTGAAACATGCTTGCCACCTCCACGTAAAGTACGTGGATAAAAATGACATAATAGAATAGATGGTAAACCTGAATTTACCGATGAAGTTCTGGAGACAATCAAAGCAAAAGTTGGGGGTGCGTTCACACACGATGACGCATTGACGGAGCGGCAGACGTCAGTACGTCATTTTTGAAGCAAGGAGTTGTAAGAAACCGCACGTAGAAGCACATACGGTGGGTGGCGGATTGACGCACCGTGTGTGCTTCTGGACTGTGTGCTCTATGACGGACTGACGTCTACAGCTCCGTCAATGCGTCACTGATCATAGACATGATGAAAATCATGGAGTCTGAAGAATATCACTGAAACTCTGGAAGCACTTTCAGATTTGTAGATTTTTGATTTGGAATTGACATGAACTGTAAAGATACAAAGATTTTAATTTTTTTATTTATTGAGCATCAAAAGTCCCAATTGTTTATTTAGAACATCCGCTAAATGGGTCTAAGATTTACCCGTTTTATGTAAATATAAAATCGAAAAAAATACTGTTTACAGATTTTCAAAGATGGCTAAAGATAAAATTTCAAATTCAACGCTTAATTACTTTCATTGTTGAATATTTCGATTCATCGTAAACTTAGCAAATTGACATGAATGAACATGGCAAACAAATTTTCTTGCTATATTTACACTTGTACAAAAAACTCAAGCATTATACATTCATTGATCACATTATGTTTGCTTGTAAACTTGCCAGACCAGCGTCTAAACAACATTTTAATGCTGTTTACATAACCCGTAGTTTATTTCATCGTGTCTTGTTTGATCTATCCGTTTAACTATTTAGACAGTAGTATGCAAATTGAATTTTATTACTTTTAGTTGAGTGGTTCGGTTCATTCATTAATAAATACAAATATAAACGCTATTCACTTTTCGATATGACTATCGGGATAGTCTGAGTGAGGCTGACTTGCACCAAAAAGACATGTTTAAATATGATGCTGTCACTGTCATTTGTATGAGCATTGTAAAAGACAGAACTAATACTAAATACGTTAAAACCGAAATATTTGTTTGTAGCAAGCCGGGCTGAATCTTTGCTGCGACTACAACTATTGATGTGCAGATGAAGCTAGGCTATCTTTTATCATATAAAATATTGACATGTATGTTGATAAATAATGTGTAATTAACATTATTAATAACGTAGACGAAGAATAAATACAACATTGTATAACTAATGTCTAATTTAGTCCGATGAACTTACGCTCAAATTATTAACAATTATTTTTATTGGAGCTAATCTAAGCCCAAAAAAGGCGTACCGGCTTGTACTGACAGCGACTGACTGGATGTGTAGGTACATGCTTAGATCAAAATAAAATCAATGGATAGGCCTGAAGCGCGGTAAGTTGAGTTGAGAGTGAGTTTACTGGTGCACTTGGTCCATACAAACTAGCGCCATTATCTGTCAAATCTAGGGCACTTGCATACAAATTTGAAGTAAACCTTTCATTTGTTTTGCCTTATTTTTCTGGTTTGAAATGTTCGCGTAAGGCCTATCCATTCATTTTATTTTGATCTAAGGGTACATGTGCATTTGAGGTGTTACAGGGTGAAATTGGTATCATTAGCATCCTTTTAAACTAAGATACTCTACCGAGAGAGTCCACTCATCAAACTGACCAACTTTCACTATGGGAGCAAACCGATCGGAGCAAAAAATCTGCTGTTCCATACATTTGAGTCGAGTAGACATTTCAGTTTAGTATGGAACAGCAGATTCTTTTTTGCTCCTTGATGGGTAGACTCTTAGTTTAAAAGGATGCTAAAGATATCAATTTCACCCTGTAGATGCGAATTTAGAAGAAATCGACTATATAAACAAACAAAAAAATTGGATCAGTTTACCGATCCATACCTCTCACATGCAGATCGATGAATCGACCGAGGATGGCCGTATCCATCCGATCAGTGATCATCGTCAAGATTCTGTTCCTTATTCTGTAGGCATACCATGGGTTTTTACTACTGTAGCTGCGGCGCCAATTGTTAATATCAAAATTGCTAATTATTAATTTCGGCACATTAACTGAAATATGATATATTTCGTACCTAAAATGTTTCTTAGATTTTCAGACCCTTGAGCAAATTAATGTTATTTTTTGTTTGTTGCATAAATGCGAGAACACAGCATCGTGATCGGCAATAAAATAACGTTCAACATCAAAGTTTCCCACCTGAAATCTTCCTAAAAGTTTCATAATTTGTTACTATTACATCAAACAGATTTTAGTCGGAATAGCTGGGAAGAACGCTGCTGAAGACGCTGGAATTATAGAAACTATAATAACATTGACTAAGAATTTGCTACGTTCTAAGTATAAACACGGTAGAACTCGTTAATATTATTTTGCCAACAAACTGTTCTGCAGTTTGGCGAATTTGTATTTTATGTAATAGCAGTTGTAAGATTGAAGTTAAATAAATAAAAAAATAAAAAATTATTTGAGACCTCAACCAATATAACTGCCACCCACCTGGTGCAGGACTGCTTGATTACGAATACGGTACATGATTGATCCGAATTACGAGCAGTTGGTACAATTTCTCGGTTAGTACAGATACTCAGTTCGTTACAATTTTGATGATAAGATTTAGCAATATGTGCAATCTGTCAATTATACCCGCAGTCAGTAATTCGACACTGTAATATCAAAGTGCATAAAACAATGCAAAATAGGGAAAATGACGGAGAACTTCACGCCGCGGCCCGCACGATTGACCTGTCGCGATAACTGAGTTTCACAAACTGTATACACACATACATTGTGGTAATATACTTTACCTATACAAGGTGTTACAAAAATACAAATAAACTTTTAAGGGGGTGGTGTAGACCATCAAACTGAACAACTTTCACTATGAGACCAATATCGAAATCGCGAAAAAAAAAATTGATGTTCCATACTCTACAAATCGACTAGAGCTAAAATATTTGTATGGTCTATCAAATTTTTTTTTTGCGATTTCGATGTTGGTCCCATAGAGAAAGTTGTTCAGATTGACGGTCTAAACAACCCCCTTAAGAGTTTTAAAAATTTTTTTTTACTTATGAAACACCCTGTATAGTAGTTAAAAAACAATTTCTTGGGATTGTGCGGACGATAATTATCTAACCATAACGAATGACGAATAGCATAACATAAACGGAGGTAACAACACGTACCTATAGTTCGGCTATTTATAGCACCGTGATAAAATACTGTTGTTCTCATGTTTTAAAATAGATTTATGATTTATTAGTGTTATTTTTGGACGTAGGAGTATCGTTAAATTAGACTTACTCGTAACTAACATATTTTGTGATTTTTAACTAAATTGTGATTTTGATTCAAACAAAATTAAACGGGCTCCACATTCTCGACAAAACTACACGAGACATGGCGAATACGAGAGTGTGGAGGCCCTATTCGGCAAGTCTCGCCTATGCATTTTCTTAATTTGTGTATTTTGGCGAGACGCGAGACAAAACCTCTCGGCGAGAATGTGGAGCGGGCTTTAGGTGAAACTATTTTAAGGGAATGATCAGACCATCAAACTGAACAACTTTCTCTATAGGAACACTATCGAAATCGCGAAAAATAAAATCTGCGGTCCCATAATTTAGGTCGAGTAGGTTTGTATGGAACAGCTGATTTTTTAGTCGCGATTTTTTTGTCCCACAGAGAAAGTTGTTCAGTTTGATGGTCTGATCCTCCCCTTAAAATAGTTTCAGCTAATTTTGTTAGACCTTAATATTTATTATTATTTATTTATTTATCGACTTCATTCGTGAATACATAAACCAGATAACCACGGCCAAAAAAGGTAAAATATGTCTGTGCATAACATGAATAGTTTAAAATTAAATATTAGATTAGTTGTTTTTCAGTAGTCGCTACATACTTACATACTCACGCCCATTATCCCTAATGGGAGGGAGAGCAGAGCCTCAGCTGTACGCTATTTTTGATACCACTGGCGTAGGCTAGCAAGATGCCATGAATGTCCTAACTAATTGTAGTGATCATTTATCAGCATTTCGCCTATAATTTGGAACACTAATTATTGCCCATTCTTTCAGTCGACTTGTTGTGTTGTGTCTTTCATTGTTTTTCTATGAATATACTCCCCCCCCCCCACCCCCCCCCGAAACAAAAGTCTGGATACGTGCTTGCAAAGAAGGACGATGTCAATGCGATGGAATGGCAATTCTGAAGTTGAAAAGGTTAAATTGAAAAAACCCATATTCATGCTAATACGAAAGGACGTGCTCGAATATGAAATATGAATATATTTCCCCTAATTTAGTTATGAGACGGGATAATATGAAAGTAAATACAATTTTAAATATAAGATGTAACTGCATAATAAGAGACGTAAAATGCGTATCGCATACATACAGCCATACATTTGGCTCAAGAAGGATGGCAGTTTTGTATAGAAGAGCTGTTTTTTTTTCGCGATTTCGATGTTGGTGCCATAGAGAAAGTTGTTCAGTTTGACGGTCTGATCATCCTCTTAAAAAAGTAGGATAGGTATTTAGTTTGACGGTGTACTGCAGATGTTATAAAAGTTCAGCTTTGTATGGCACACTAGGACGGGCCGCAGCGGGGCGGAGCATCGACGGAAATCCGCTGCGCAAAAATTCGACCGCTACGACACGTCATAGATGGACGCCGGTTAGACTTTCTTATGTGACAAAATACGGTCACCACTCATCAGTCATAACTGAATCGCTAATAATTATTATTCATATCCAAATAATAGATACCTTTCGTACATCTGCTGTCATTCATCCTCTCCACATGTCCAAGCTATACCTTTGTCAAACCTTGTTACGGCATCTTCTAAAAAATACATTTTGAAAATGACACGTCTCGATCTTATTTCGTTTAAGCGTAAGAGATCCGTGATAGATGTCTATCTATGAGGATGGAGGTAAAACGAGTGAGTTTTATAGGAATTCCTTTGTGTATCACGGAAAGGGACAAAGTTTACTCGATTTCTAGACTTAAACAAATTCGGCATCCTGTCAGCGAAGGATCTCATTAATTGTGAAACGGGAAATTGATCAAATTGAGATAGACACCATAATGGTAGTCTAGATCTAACAGTTTTAAATTCAACCTAAAAAGTAAAAATAAAAGTTGTTGTTGTTAATAAAACAAGGAATGAACCTGGGGCGAAATTGTAACAGTGTTTTAAATAATCAGAGATAAAAAAAAATACTTTAAAAACTTAATAATGTAGTAAAAAATCAAATCAAATGTTTATTTTGCACACGTTCTTAAATAATAATTATGTATGTTACAATGCAATTACAACTTAGCCACCTTTTAAGGTACCTATTGCAAAAGGAGTTGAGGAACGGTACATTACGAAACAGAACAACGTTTACACTGTGTTTAAAACCCTACGAAAAGAAATTAAACTAGTAATAATGATAAGTAAAAAATTATGAAACGAAGCGACGATAACAACTTTTCAGACTTGCAAGTACAAAAAAGTGGAATGTGTAGCACTTTAGTTGAATGTCATCACTATAGCGATGACCAACAAAGCACAAAATTCCATTTAAACTTTTTAAAACTAGAAAGCTAAGCGACAGAATAATAAAAACAGAGTTTCATGCGCTGATACTACTTGTTCTATCAAATTAAAAGTTTCCTGTAAAAGAGCAAATTACGTTAAAAATATGTCCTGAAAATTTCGAACATGAAGTGATTGCAAAAAGTTTTTTAACGAAGTGGTTCCAAAATGATCAAAAATATTGTAACGAACATGTTTTACACACTTTTGTTCTACCTACCATCACTTCTATGATTATTGCATATACTGCATTCGGACACGCGAGCAAATACACAGCTAAAACTGCTAATATAAAATCACTTTGCGGGTGTTCTGTGTGATATGTACGGACGGATAAATGATGATGATTTGATGATAGATTCACTTCGGATGATGTCAATAATATAGGAATTCGTTGAGCATACCACAGAGTATTATAATACTACCGTAAGGCATATTCAGGAAGGTTATGTGTGTATAGAAAGAAAAATATGTTTTCGCAACAATATATTTTTTATCTTGTATCGAGAAGTAGACACTGTCATTTATTATATAAACAAAATAATAAATGTACACAAATCACGATCCATTTTCTTTATAGGGTCAAACTTTTACCTAAGTTAAGGGGATTCTATTGGTTTCCCTATTTTTTACATGTTTGTTGCAGCATCTAATACGTTAACAATCTGTAACTGAAACGAAAATTGCGTTCTTACATTGCGTTGGATCAGAACGAACGCACAGTATGTTTTTTGCCCTGGAAAACGGTCAGGGTCGTTTTATTCGTGTAATCGTTAGTGTTAATAATTTTGAAACCAAGAGTAGAACTCCCGTGCGTCAATTCTGCTTAAATATTGAGTTATAATTTTTTTAATTTTTTTCTGGAGTTTTCAAAATATCACTAGAACTTCCAAATAATCCGGTTTTTTTCTTTTTTCTCAATTTTTTATAATATAACAATAAACGAGGTATTTTATACACATTACAAAAGTTCGTGAACATTTATGTAAATGACGAAATTTTAAATTTTATTGTTTCTCGTTTTTTATTTTTTATTTCTATATAGTCAGTTATTGGGGTTCAATTTTGACTTTTTAATATTAAGAGCCATACTATTGATGTCTAATAAAAAAATCAGATCAAAATCTCATAGGATATAGGAGTTATTAACTTCCAAAGTTTTTTCTGATAATTTTGGTTTTAGGGTTACCACTTAAAAAAAATTTTATGTCAAATTATTTTAGGTCTATTTTTATTCTTTATAACCACAGACGTTATTTTAAATGATCTAGAAGATATATGTTGTGGACAGGGAAAATCTAACTTTTTATTTAATGCCATAAATAATAATTAGAGATCAAAGAATGGAAAAGTACATATGAGCTGAGGTAATCTGGGGGCGCGGCAGTGCCCTTAACCGATTCAAATGAAACTTGGCATTACGTGTTCAGTCATGGTTTTATGGCAAAATGTTAATTTCAACCTTCAATCTTCAAATCATGATGCTGCAGGCGTACTGCCTACCTAAACTGTGATATTTAAAAACCTGCTGATTTAGTATTAGTATTATCAAACAAAAACTTTTCTATTAAATTTCAAGTCCTAACTCCTCAATCCTGATGCTGGAGGGGAACTGCTTACCTAAACCGTGATACTTGAGAATCAGCTGATTTTGAATTTAAATTGTTGGTATTAAGCAAATGCTTTTGCATTCAATTTCGGATTTTAAACTCCACAGATCTGATGCTGCAGGGGTGGGTACAGCCAACTTTAACCGTGTGGTTTGAGGATTTTAAATTTGTATTATGGGCATCTAGCAAAGACTTTGTCACTACGAATAAGAATAACTATAGAAGAGTAACTCTAAACAAAATCTAACTAAATTTTTGGCACCCAATGAAAATTGACATTTTGTATGAGTTTTGGCGGCTAGGTACAGTTTTTAAAGAACAAATTTAGAACACGGTACACTTTTTTTGGTGCCACTTTTTGAGCTTCATTTACACTTCTATACATTCTTATTCGTAGCTTTGTCATGGATCTCCGGGTTATTATTTTCTTTAATAATTATCATGATAATTATCGGATAGTTATCGTGATAATTATTGGATAATTATCCCAGCTGATCCTAAGTCTTGAGTGAAATTTCTGACTAAAAGCTAAAACTTTTTTTGCTTTAACACACTCGTATCCAGACCAAGCAACACCTAGTCTTTTGCATTTTCGTTTTGTATCTCAATGAATGACAAATATGCTTGTGACTTTGCTATCATAACTATACCACAGAGTGCTATTATAATTGCCTATATACGTAAAAATAAACATGTTCCCATCTTGGGAAATATCGAATAATTTATTACACCAACAATCAATCAATTATACTTTACTTACTACACGTCGTGTGATGACAGATACTCCAGGGAGTAGTACTTCCGAAAGGAATTAAACGCAAGATTTATAAGTTGGTATTAAAAATGGTAAAGCTTACCGTCGATGATAGGGCTTAGTTTGTGTACAAAGCTTCATAAGACTCGATTAAGTAAAAGTAATCGGAAAAGCTGTTGCGAGATTTGGAACAAAAATTATTTTTCTTAAAGTTGAGGCTGTTTTTATATGCCAAAAACCTCTAGTTCAAGATTTTTATACTCAGATATCTTTGAGGGGTTTTTAATAAATAAGAATACCATTGCATACGTACATATATACCTACCTAGAATTGCTTGTTTAGTAGCATATAATTTCATATTTTGTCAACAACAAAAACATTTTTTTTTCGAATTTTATTAGGTGTCAGCCCTAACACCGAAACTTTAGAATGCTGTAACTTCTGGATCCTATGAGATTTAGATATGACATTTTAAGGAGGTGTTTCTAGATACTTGAACTGCAACTTAGTGCAGAAATTGAACCCCAATACGTTCAAATAATTCCATAAAAAATAAAAACCTAAAATAGGTAATATCCGATGTAACTCCTTTCAGATAAACTATAAATTAACAGTGTTTTCATGGTAATAAACCTGATTTAAGATACTAAATAAATGCATAAAGAGGTAGAATAAAAACTAAGTATTTATCGAGTTTTAGCAATTTCTATGGTTTTTTAGAAAACCATAGAAAAAATATTAAATATTTTATTACTCAATATTTGAGTAAAATTGACGTACGGGAGTTCTACTCTCGGTTTCAAAATGATTAACCCTCACGATTGCACGAATAAAACGACCCTGACCGCTTTTCAGGCCAAAAAACATACTGTGGAACGGTCGTACGACATTTGACTTGCAAAATTCTTTGTTGTGAAGCATTTCGTACTGCATTTCAGATCGAGTAGTTTAGCACCAGAACGTTCTCTGTGCTTTTGGTTCCAATTGTTATTCATTTTATACAATATTCAGAGAAATAGTCATACGATGGACATTTTGTGAGTACCTGAACGATAACACTAATGTATACTTGATATGTCAACATGATCCGGTCCATTTTCCATTTGCGTAGGTAACGGAATAATTTTACGTATTTATGAACAACATTTCTTCAGAGATAATCTTGCCCTTTATTCGCGTCCATTTCTATCCTGTTATATTATGTTTTATTTTATGTTGGTGTTTGTATATCTGTGTATACGTTAATTAAACGTTAAAACCTACCAAGTATATAATATTATAGATGTGATCAGTCACGCATAAACGACCCTAGGGATTTGGATTTTATTAGATGGATTATTCCCGAAATCTCAACTATCCGTCTTTACAGACTGGTGGGGAATATTGCAATTTTTCCCAAAATACCCGCCCCACCAGTAGAGTGGGGGGCAGTTAGTGGTGTTATTGGGAATAACCCAATTATAGGGATACACATAGCATGATGATAAGGACACATAGGATACTTTTATGAAGGCATTAATTAAAAATCAAGTCGCTCGAAAGAGAAAGCATGCAGCAAACAACTTATAAACGAAGTTTGAAACTTGCAAAAACAACTCTGACTTTCACTTCTGAAGATACTAACAAAATTAATGTCTTGTAGAGATTACTTAAACATTAAAGGTTAGAGATAAGTTCACTTCCGATCCCAGCGGCTGATGGGACTGACGCGTGGTTCTGTCATATATGAAATACCTACGTTTTCATAGTAAGCTCGCGGCCGACGGCCGATAGTTACTATGAAAACATGACAGAACCACGCGTCAGTCGCATCGGCCGCTGGGGTCGGAAGTGAACCTTTATCTCTAACCTTTAATGTTTAAGTAATCTCTACAAGAAATTAATTTTTGTTAGTTAATCGGAAGTATACCTGACTGCAGAAAATTTAAAATGGAACGTCAAGGCTCTAAGAACGTTAAGTGTTTAAAAACCACTTGGGTTAATGAGAATACCTATTATTTACGAAGACACTCGTTTTTATTACAAACATACATAGTTAGACCTACAAACAATCACGACCATAGTCCCCTTTGGTTGGGGTATTAAGAAGCTTCTCTGACCCTGACTATACAATTAGCTACAAATACTTTATAAATTTTTCAGCAAAACGTTTTGCTGAAAGTCCAAGAAAAAAAATCGAAAGATTGCAAAAGATAAAGGAGATAAAAAAAAGTTTACTGGTGGGAAGGTTGGACACTATACCCACTTGACGAGTTATCAAATATTTTCGTTTAAAGATGGTAGTTGTAGCAAAGTTTCTGACCATCCCGAAGTGGATCATAGTCGTGTATGTATGTATCAAGAACAAGGATGAATAAAGTCCGCGAATAACGAATAAAGTTGCCCGCGCAAACATGCAATGAACAGTTATTCTGTTTATTTTTAGTACACCGAAGACATTATCAAATGCAGACTTATTTATTTTATTGGTTATTTAATTTTAGCATGCAGGCCGGCCGCCCTGATGAGGTGACATTGAAAAACAATTTTAAATACTGTCGCGTAGATAATTACAATTTAAATTTGTTCTTGAAGATCTGGCGTTAGTTTATTTTTATTTAACTTTATTAAAATAACTATTGTGATAGGCTAATTATGGTGATGATGAACAAGACTACTTAAATATTGTTTTATGTGTGATCATGATCACTGTTCTCGAAACGATAGCCAAAAAACTAAAATAATAAATCGTAACCTATGTCTTCTTCTACTCTTCGGTACCCATTCTGTAAACAATTTCGTTCAGCAGAAAACGAAATCACGAATGCGCAGCTGACTGATAATTGGCAGGAAAATGTCTTTAGAGAAACAAATCATGGAGGAAGGAAAACTTTTGATTTTCTTTTTCTGCACAAAAAGGGCAAAGGATAATTGCGGAAACAAGGCACGTACTTCGCCCTATCCCTAATTATTTCCTATTCTAATTACTATTTCTGTAACATTTATTCGTCTGCGAATTGTTGCTCTTTGCCATGTAGAGCATGAAATTGAAATCGTTGAAGAAAGTTTAATAAGAAGGTAAGATATAGACCTTATGAAGAGTTTTACCTTATCTAAGTTTTCCGACTTCGTAGACATGCTCAAAGCATTCCGTACCTTCAAATTTCTTTGCTCCTAGAATACCTATTACAAATATTTTATTATTAGTGTTCCGTACCAAAATCGGCAAAACGGAACGGAACCGATTTGAATGTGGTTTACACAGAAGCATAGGGATGGATAACATCGTAATCCATAGCAATCCTAATTTGCGATGCTACAATTGCTACATATGATATTTATATACAAAAAAGTGACAACTTCTCCTTTCAGAAGGACACTTACAGTACGCATAAATATAGAAATCTTTTAAAGTCATTTATGATGGTAACTTGCGATGGGTACATATCGATGTTTTAGGGCCATATTCGGCGACTAAAAACGATGCAACTATATAAAGAGAATTCTTACAGCGTGAAGACAGTGTAATACCACTGCATTTAAACACTGGAGATGTGTTTATATTAGATAGAGGATTTCGGGGTGTGGTAAGCGAGTTAGAATCATCTAATTACAGGGTTATAATGCCAGTACCAAACAGAAGACCAACGGATAAGCTAATAAATCAAGGTTGCACAAAGGTGCACAAAGGTGCACTCTTTGTCGCTGACGGGCGTTTCAAAAGAGATTATAGAATGTTCAGGCACAATGTTAAAAATGTTCGTCGATTTTCGAATTGCCGCGGCACTTGTAAACGCATTTCCCGCTGATAGACAACACCCATTCCGCGGAATTCTTAATTTATATTATTGGAAATAGAATTAAGGGTTGAACTTGAACACACAGCACCGCATCGCATTTTTCCGTCGCGCCATCCTTTTCTGTCACTCAGGAACGTCATTTGTTTCATTTGAACGGCCGCGTGCGATCGCGTTCCGTCTATCTTATATGCTCTAGCAAATGACGTTCCTGAGTGACAGAAAAGGATGGAGCGACGGAAAAATGCGATGCGGTGCTGTAGTTTAACGCTAATACTCCAAACCGCTTGGTAGACTATGTTCACGATATGAATTTAAATAGGCAGAGTTTCTTTTGAAGACATAAGAGGAGATTTGCCAAATTTTCAGCAATTTCCGGATTTAACTGTAGATTAATTAATTTTGTTTTCCTTAGGAACGTACCAATTGAAACTCGCGGCTAGCTATTACAGTGAACATTTATGGACAGGAGCCACAGCAACGCGAGAAAATATTTTCGCTACATTTTAGTAAATGGCAATTTACAAGGCAGAAATAGTATTAATAAAGTTGCTTGACAGGAAGATGAACAATTGATGTCTGCGCCCATGTTATGACTATTGTATGGTATTTTGCATGGGCCAGACACCAACATGTTATTCATCGCCCAGCTTTGGTTTTGGACAATGTCATACATATAGTAGATAATGATTAATGTGGGTAGGGTAAGTGTGGACATTTTCGGAAATAAGTACCTTCGTGATAATAAGCGGAAAACTAAAATTCGTGATTTTCAAAATTCAGTCTGAATGAATGAATGAATGAATGAATGAATGAATGAATATATATTTGAAGGAGGTCCTCAAATATATAAATAATAATAAAATAATTTATTTTCTCCACAAATGGAAAAAAATAGCTTTTTTTGTATTTATGTGCAATTACACAACAAAAATGAATAAAAAAATGCTTTTAAAAATAACCTAAAACCTAGTGTTACCTCTATTTGCCCTAATTACTGCTTACATGTATTCATGCATGGACCTAACAAAATGTTATGACGCCTCGTTGAGGCACGTCGTCCTATTCAACAACCACGACATCCTGGATGTATTGGAAGGTAGCAAGGGGAAGATCACTGGAGATGCTCGTGGTCAGGGGTCTTCGATTGCTCCTCGGTACAATGCCGAGATTGCCGCAATTGTCTAAATAAAAAGTACTTTGGAACGAAATTATGAAATACCATCACGAATGAGATTATAAAATAACAAAACCGGGAGAATGTTTTGATAACACAAAACTTTCGTCCTTTATAAAAAAAAATCAAACGCAATTTGTACTTGTCTCAGATCTGCTATAGATTACGCACGGAAGACAGGAAAGTAAGAAAGTCCTCAGATCTCATGTGAGTGATCTGAGGCTTTCTTGTTTACTGTCCGAGGTGAGTACACAATTTTTTTTCTCGACGGAGGTGGAAAGCGACAACTTCGTTCAGCGCAGCGGGACGAGAATTGACGCTTTCCGTCCGGAGGGAAGAAAAAAAATATTCTAGATAATTCTAAATCTAATATATTATAGGTATATGACATGTGCAAAATGAAATTACAAAGGAACAATTATTGTCGAGTCATCTCATAAGTTCTTCGAGTTTTATGTGGGTTAGGACAAGACAGTCTATGTGCGAGAATATTTTATTTTTTATGCTTTCCTCTTTTTACTTACTTAAGTATATGGATATAAAAATAAACTATTTATATTGAGTATGATGTTACTTTAAAGAGCTAGTGACAGCATCATATTAAACATGCTTAAGGGTATATTATTCGGAGCGCGCTCCATACAAACGTACTATGGTGATATTTTCAATACTAACCAATTAAAGCCAATGAAATTTTGCAGAAACAATCTAAAAACAAATTTCTATGCTCGTATGGAGTCAGATTTTCGTTAAAATGTATAGTTTTCAAGTTACAGAGCCTCAAAGATTTCCATACAAATCTTAAATTAATCCTAGCATTGAAACTGTATATTTTAACGAAAATCTGACTCTATAGAAGCATAGAGATTTGTTTCTAGATTGTTTCTGCAAAATTTCATTGAATTTAATTGGTTAGTTTTGAAAATATCACCATAGTACGTTTGTATGCAGCGCGTATTTTCGCTCTCGGAATAATATTCTCTTAAGCCCAAATACAATTTGGTGCAATGAGCCGCCCTAAATCATATTCTAGCATCTGTGTATACCTATAGTTGCTACTTTCATTGCTATTGCTTTGATAACAAATCTTGCACTAGAATATATTCTTATCTAGTAGCCTTTATCAGAATTCATTGTCTGTCTTCGTAAGCACGACAGACTCTGACGCTACAAAAGCGTAGAGTAGAGCTTAAAGCATGCAGAACCCCTGAACATACTGTTTAGTACCAAAGCCTGTCAAAGCCTTTGCCTGCTCGTGAAATCTTCTTAATGGATGGAATTTTCTTTCTTATAAAGAAAAGAATACTGTTGGAGATAAAGTATTATGTTTTTTCTTAAGAAAATGTATCTACTTAAAAGCATTTTGATATTATTGTTTTCGTAGGCACTGTCATAAAAATTATTAAGTCCGAATTTTAGTTTCTGAATAATAATGTGCTTAAAAGTAATAATTGTAATAAATGATACAGAACTTCGAATGAGTAATCAACATAAATAAAATAGGAATAGTTAATTTATTTGCAAGGAACAACAATGGTTTGAGATTTTAGCGAAAACATTCAAACAATGACAAATATTATAGCAACTGATGACACGAATATCACGATCACGATAGGCTGATGATGATGATGATGATGACACGAAACCGACATCTAATTTCACAGATGTATCACAAATGTGTGTAGTGCCAGCAGTATCATATATACCGATATCCAGGTGTGCCATTAGTATTCAAATACATATCACGAACTGAAATTGATACCAATATAAGCATTCTTTTAAAACTATGCATCCACTTAAAATATACAGAGAGATTGATCGATTTACTGAATGGATGTTATTGAGTGAATTAAAGTATTTTAGAGTAGATCGAAACAAGTTATTTCCCGCGATAGTACTCGTACAATATCCAAACTATTTTAAGTGGGAAATGTGTTTTCTACCTCCTGACTGAACAAAATACCAAAAAGAAGCAGACATGTTACTAGCACGCGAAAAGTGAAGTCTCGAAAAAGACCCAATTGGGTATTCTTTCAATAGTCCTCGTCAATCATAGCTACAAGCGAGACAGCTAAAAATTTTACGCGTTTCTATGAAGGTAACATATCTTGTTTATACATAGAATAAATTTTGTGGCGATATGAGATAAATATGAAAATATTTTTACGAAAACTTTCTGTTCACTGATTCGCTGTTAGATAAAGCTGCCTGATACATAGCATATTCTAGCTCTGGATAATACATTGTGTATCGTAAATATTCAAGCTATTTAGGTGCAAAAGAAAAACAAGCAAAAAGAACATTATTACACTAGTAGATATTACTGACACTGCCTGGTTGTTGTGATAAGACGCTCCCACTAATTAAACGCCAAGCCGGGCCATATTTTGCTGGTATTTAGAAGATATCATCTCATTATTTGATAGACATTGAAATGCATGAAAAATTTAGCAATGATCATCTCCGTTATATTTCTCATTTTTCATATTTTTTTTTATAATACATAATTATGAAACCTCTGGCCAAAGGAAAGCCAAAATATTGAACTAGTCCTGTATTACGTGCATCTACATTGTAAGTTGAAGTCACTTTTACTTGCGACACGCACCCTTTTGTAGACAATTATTATTGATCTAAAAAAGTATTTTTTTAAAGCCATACTACAATAGGTATACCTACATATACCAAAATTACTTAGCTTAGTAAAGCTAAGGCGGTTCTAAAATGGTCATGGTTGTTCAGTGGGGGATACGCCTTAAGATTTGGGCATCTCGCCAATGGTCAACGAACCACGTGTTTCAAAATATATCGTTTCTCATCCAAAGCCATTGACGTGGTCTAGAAAGAGAAAATTGCTTTTGGCATATCTTAAAAAACTAGTCAATCCATTATGCAGAGTGATCTATTTTTATTGCCTATCTATAGTAGGAAACTTTAAGTAACGGCTGGAATATTAAGTTAATCGGTTTCTCACTTTGATCTAGCCTCTTTGTGCGCCAATTAATAGTTAAAATTGATTCTTAAATACAGCCTACGTAGAATTATAAATTCTTTAGATCAAAATTGCAAAATAGGGACATTGATTGAATAAGCAATGGAAATTTTATGTTCTATTAACAAAGCCACAATTAAGTTGTGCAAAAATTTCGATTAGTTACGTTGAAGGTTTGAGCCACGGTTTCACGACTTACGAAGACCAAGTTTCCTGTCGCGAACGTGGCGACAGCTGCAGTCCTCAATCTGGAAAACTTTGTGGTATACTGGCATAGTGTAATAAAAACTAATAGTGGTGACACTCAGCGGTAACGGCGCCAGCGGGTCTATACTCGCGCGGTATGCAGGCTGACTGTCAGCGCACACCTAGCGGAGAACTGAACAAGCAGTTTTCATTAATCAATGAGGAGTTTTCTGACAGCTGCTCAAACGTAGTTCATGATACCGGTGATAGATGACGTTGACCAGAGAGGGGTCCGAAGACAAAAAATGTAGGCTATAAAGTAAACAAAAATGCATGTCACTGAGTCACACGCACCCGTAGACGAAATATACGCTCATGTTTTGCTGCTTAAGTACTTAAAAACACAAATTCTTACTATTTTATTTGTATTTTACTATCTGCAAGGTCGCTCGCCCCTGTCTCGTCAACGCCATCTATCGAGTTAGAAGAGTACAGCAACATATTATAGCGGCCGTGTCTTGCGCGCTTAATTCACTTTGAGGTTACGCGCGCAGGCAGATGGAGCTGGGACGCGCTCCTCCCGTCCACCGCACACTGCGCTCGATTGACCTGTTGCGACCATTGAGCTTCACCACTATTAGTTTTTATCACACTATAATAGTGGCAGACACTTATTAGATAAATTTGGTGCAAATTGTATCCTAACACATATTTTGTCTTATAACATGACACAAAACATTATGATATAAAGGTACAAATGGCGGTCTTATCACTAAAAGCTATGTTTAATGTGTGGCTAGGTGATGTCGCGTTTAGAGGATCGAACGAAGTTTAATTATATTTTGAATAATAACGTATTTAATTTAATGAAACTAATATATCTGCCACATTGTGGTGACAAATATTGTTCGTAGTATTTTTTGAATCAGTGAGCGCCAGCACGATGGTATAGTGCGTGATTCGAAATTTACAATTTTCTTTAAAAAATTGTCTGGCTCATTGGGCATCCTTTAAGTTAACATCCTATTCTCAGGCCTACTAAATAAAAACACAAAATTTTCATAAGAATCGGTCAAGCCGTTTCGGAGGAGTTTTGTTACGAACACCGCGACCGAGAATTTTACATATTATAATTAGAAGATGTAGTTAATTAACTATAGTAAGGTACGTAATATAATTATGTCTGTTAAATTGGTTCTTACTTTTTTATTTTTTACCCTCGACGGAACGGAGAACGTGTATGCGTTTAGGGTGAGAGGTTGTTTGTTTGTTTGTTTGTTTGTTTGTGTGTTTGTTTGTGCAAATCCAATGTTCCCATTTATCTCCAAAACGGCTAGACCGATTTAGATACGGTTTTCTGTAAATGGTTCGTAATTAATTAGCGATGGTTCTTAGATAGGTGATACGATATTAACTCACCAGGGTGCGCTGCAGTAACCATTTTTCTAACGTCAAAATGAGTTTTTGCGCATTTACGCCGAAACGGCTTAACCGATTTAGATGCGGTTTTTTTTAAAGTGCTTGAGGTTTATTTGCAATTATTCTTAGATAGGTTTGATTGTGACAAACCACCAGGGGGCGCTGATCCGGTTTTTTATCAAGTGCATGCTAGTAGAGCGTGTTTGGGCTCTTTTAATAGCGTTTGGTGAGTAGCTTCTGTACATGAAGGTCTGAGGTTCTGATGATAGTAGCAGGACAACTTTGATGGGAACTCTGTGAAGGCACGTAGCTAGTAGAGCGTGTTTGGGCTCTTTTGATAGCGTTTGGTGAGAAGCTTCTGTACATGAACTGCTGAGGGTCTGGTGATGGAGCAGAAAAGCATCGTGGGGAACTCTGTGAAGGCACATAGCTAAGAGACTGTGTTTGGGGTCTTTTGATAGCGTTTGGTGAGTAGCTTCTGTACATGAACATCTCAGGGTCTGATGATGTAGCAGAACAACAACGTGGGGAACTCTGTGAAGGCACATCACTAGGAGACCGTGTTTGATGTCTTTTGATAGCGTTTGGTGAGTAGCTTCTGGACGTAAATGTCAGAGGGTCTTATGATGCAGCAGAAGAACAACGTGGGGAACTCTGTGAAGGCACATAGCTAGGAGACCGTGTTTGGGGTCTTTTGATAGCGTTTGGTGAGTAGCTTCTGGACATGAACGTCTGAGGGTCTTATGATGTAGCAGGACAACATCGTGGGGAACTCTGTGAAGGCACATAGCTAGTATACAGTATTTGGGCTGTTTTGATACAGTTTGGTGAGTAGCTTCAGTACATGAACGTCTTAGAGTCTGGTGATGCAGCAGAACAACATTTTGGGGAACTCTGCGAAGGCACACAGCTAGTAGACCGTGTTTGGGCTCTTTTAATAGCGTTTAGTGAGTAGCTTCTGTACATAAAGTTCTGACAGTGTGATGCAGCAGAACAACATCGTGGAGAACTCTGTGAAGGCGAATAGCTAGGAGACCATATTTGGGCTCGTTTGATAGCATTTGGTGAGTAGCTTCTGAACATAAACTGCTGATGGTCTGACGATGGACCAGAAGAACATCGTCGGAAACTATGTGGAGGCACGTAGTAAGTAGGTAAACCATATTTAGGCTCTTTTTTAACCACGACTGGATGGAGAAATTATATGCGTTTAGGGTGAGAGGTTGTTTGTTTGTGTGTTTGCAGACGGTTATGTAGGAATTCTCTAAAAAGTTTAAAATAAAAAGCAAAATTAAAAATTTTGAAAAAACCCGCGACGGTAATCGAAAAAGGATTAAATAATTTTTTTGCAAATCCCTCGACTAAAAGAAAATAGGTAAGTAACGAAAGATAATAAACCAAACCCTAGAAAATCCGTCGAGGGCTGCCATTGCCATCTGTTCCCAATTTCAATTAGACACAAACTCATAAAACTGATTTACGTTACTACTGGTGAAACGTGGATGTTCTTAGGTGTCAGAATATCTCTGACTACCCCCTCGGGGAATGTAGTCGTGAGCATAATATGCTTATAGTCATAAAACTGAAAAAATTTAGTTCATGAATCAAATCAAAAATGAAATAGGCATGAAATGGCAGCCCCGACGGATTTTCTAGGGTTTGGTTTATTATCTTTCGTTACTTACCTATTTTCTTTTAGTCGAGGGATTTGCAAAAAAATTATTTAATCCTTTTTCGATTACCGTCGCGGGTTTTTTCAAAATTTTTAATTTTGCTTTTTATATTAACATTAATTGAATCATAAATTGCAACCAATAGTGTAAAATTGTTTTAAAATTATTAGTTCTCAACTTAGATTATTATCTTATTTTTATCGGTCATGATTGAGACTGTTGGAGGGTTTTTGCAAGGAGTAGGTACTTATTACCATGGGACCATATTATAGCCCGCTCATTGTTGCTCGTTGTTGGTCTATACGGTCGAATGCAGGCACTACTCTCTCGCGAAAACTTCTCGCCGATAATTTTCTCAACCGTTCTCGGCGAGAATGTAGTGTGAATTAGGTTATTAAAAACACTACCTACTTACTTAGATACATCTGAAATTCCTTTTGAGAGCGCGATTGTTTTACAGCATTTTGATGTGCTTTGACTTTCAAAACCATCACCAGAGAGTTTTTTTTTAAAGCAGGTTACCTTTTTATAACAATCAATATGAAAAACAATATTCTCTTTTTTCAACTGTTAATTAAAATCACCATATTTGGGGCCATTTCTTTTACTAAACTCAATTGCGTTGCAAGATTTAAGGAAAGTATTGGCAGTAAAATCGTTGACTAAGCTATCACTCTTTACATCCATCCATCCATCCATCCATCACAGCCCTTGATCAGTCCGTCTTCGGACATAGGCCTCCTCCATATTTCTCCATGACGTCCTGTTCCTCACCCTCTGCATCCAGTTGGGACCCGCGTGTCTCCTAATATCATTAACCCATCTTTCTGGTGGGCGGCCTCTACCACGCGTGGTTTCTCTGGGCCTCCACTCCAGTGTTCTTCTGGTCCAACGCTCAGTATCGATCTTTACATACGAAACAGAATTTCATTTTTAAACTTTAAAATCACTATAACAATAATTAAATAAATCACACAATTTCGTAAGAAAATGCTAGCGAAATTTAGAATTTTCTGCTCTAAGTAGTGTCAGATCTGTAAACATCTGAAGCCGAATTTGTTCCTTTTTCAAAATACACTTGTAAAAAATATTAACTTAATTTCAGTGTCACGCAAGGAGGTTTTATAACATTATATTATATGTCTACTGAAACCGTTATAAAGTTATTATTAAAATCTACTGTTGATTATTGAGACGAAAGACTAGTGCCAATTATTCCATACAAACGTTTTCTCCTGTTTCCTCCCTGGATAATGACACTTGAAACAAATTTTTACTACACAATCTATCAATCTAGGTCTAACAAGGTGAAACTATTTTAATGGAATGATCAGACCATCAAACTGAACAACTTTCGCTATGAGACCAATATCGAAATTGCGAAAAAAAAATCTGCGGTGCCATACATTTCGGTCGAGTAGGTTTGTATGGAACATATGTTTTTTCGCGATTTCGATATTGGTCCCATGGAGAACGTTGTTCAGTATGATTCAGCTTAAAACTGTCTCACCTAATTTTGTTAGACCTTATACACCCTCTAGGTTACGCCCAGGCAACCCTGTACTTTTAGACGTACCTTTCTGATGTGCTACACCCTAGGTAGGTCGCATCTTGTTACTCGATCAGGTAGGGTTGCCAACTCCCCGCTCTTCGGCTATTACACATTATGACCCCTGATTTGATGACTTGTCATTAATCTATAAAAACGAATTTACCTCCACATTCCCCATTTAGCTTTGATTATCAAACACAATGATTGGGACTATGAACAATTTAATTATATTGTAAATAAATTTAATCTAGACGAATCAGAGTCTTTCCTTTCAATTAAATTAAATTGCTTTTTCTTATTTATACTGTTTTGTTGTTTTTTTCCAAATTAGGACGAAAGGAAAAAAGAAATAATAATTGAGTAACCTAAACTTTAGGGACCATCGTTAGGTGCTGTTTGTTTCCCGTAACATCCTGTGTAACAAGACGTGCCAGTACTTAAATAGGCGTTTTATTCTTACGGTTATAGGACAGACAGGCAGACAGACAGACGGATGGACGCCGTAGGCTTATAAATACCCTTTACACCATTTGGGGATGGAACCCTATAATAAAACCGACCAATAGCGTGTTGGACTCGCCCAATGATAGGGTTCCGTATCCATTGCATAAGTAGAATAAGAAAATAATAATGATGCCGATTCTCTTACCTAAAAGAAAATTTGTAACCTAACGATCCCCACACAACACAGAATATCTACTAGACATCTATTAGATATTTTTTAGATATCTGTTAGATGTTTTGTTGATATTTGTGCTGTGAGGGTAGCGCGTGTTTTTGTTACTTATCTGTCTTCATGCCAAATTTCGATTCAAAACGTGCAAAAATGAGCGAGTTATTGAGATAGGGCATACAGACAGACAGATAGAAAGAAAGGACGAAAGTATAAGGGTTCCTTGTTTGACTACGGAATCCTAAAAGAGTTTAAGCTTTTCACACTTTTAGAAACACAATATCAAAACATTAATACTCCTAAACGAAGCCAACAGAAACGAAATAGTCCATCTTAGGTTCTATAAAAAAAACGGTGTAATAAACCCGACGGTGTGTGAACTTGGCTAACTATTGTTCGACATCTGTGTCCGTAGGCATTTGGCAAGATGCCGCCATGCTGAAATACTAGACTAGAGCTACGACTGCGCTGTTTCTTATTATACTTTATTATAGGTTACATGAAATTTCTGTTGTACAGAGTAGGTATCCAAAAAGAACATCGAGGTGATGACGGAATACCATAAGTATCCCGTTTTGCAATTTTTGGTGTGGAAAACTCTTCAAATCAAAAATGGTATTTTACTGACTTTTTTGGATGTAATTTTTATCATTTCTTTGTAACGGCCCTTTTCCCAGGAGTGGGAAAATGCAGGCTAATAAAAAAGTATTTTGTAACAAAACCATTAATTATATTAATTCATTTTGTACTACTTCATGCCATTTAAAATATTTTGGCTTGGCTTGTATGTTGACTCTTCCGCCGAGTCGGGACTGTAGAAAAGAGATCATAAACTCGAAAACAACAAATCTCTTAAATAAATCTTTTAAACAAACCAAAAAAGTTCTACAAATGCAAGGTACATAACAAGAAGTTTGAAATACCTATATTAATGGAGGACAGACTGCCTAACAAGCGGTGAAACATGATAATACTCCTTGGTGGTCGGTAATGATCGTTGTTTTTCGTCGCGTCGTTGTTTTTGTGACGTTAAATTTGTACCTTTCTAATCCAATGTCAAAAATTGTAGCTACTGTAATTTTCGTAACTACGTCGTTGGATAGAAAGGGACACACCTAAAATTGGTAATATCGACGACGCCATTGCCAATTTTCTTGTTTCAATGCTTGTAAGGAGGAGTGGCATCCTTTATGATTCTAAATCCATGGTACAAAAATACAATGAAATCTTTGGACTATGGTGACGAGGTTGCGGAGACAATCTTCAATATATCGGTTTAAACATAACCTAGAAAATATTCTTTCAAAATAAAATGTACTATATCAATAAGGATGGTACAAAAGGCAGCCTTATGACTTATCAGTTTATCACTTAAAGCGATCAGCTATTTTATTTGGAAAAGAAGTACATATAACACTAGGTATCAAAATATTATGTACAATACATTGAATGGTTAGGTAGTAGAAATGCTCCATAAAAAACATGCCACTTAGTTTTGAAAGGCAGCTGTTTATTATTTAATTAGACGTTTAGAGAATAAGTAATTTCGAGACTTCTTGATATATTTAAAATAGGTTTATTGGCACGAAACGCAGCCGCAGTCGGATCACTATACCTACTAAATATATTGAAAGTTTTAAATGTTCATGCAGTGAATAGATTTTATTGAATACACGTATGATTAGAGTATACAATGTCACTCTAATTTAAATAAATGTTTATCAGGAAATTTATTTAACAGGCAATAATATACATCTTGCCACCCAATGGAGGATACGACATTGTGGACTGACTTAAATCTTTAAACTACATCATGAGTGATTGTCATGCGATATAGATCATGCTGGCACGAAAGAAGATTCAATCTTTAATTTGATTAATTTCATATATAAACTTAATGCTTTAATATACGCTTTCAGAAATAAGGTATATCCGCTCTTGAACTAGGCTAGATAGCTTAAGCTTTGTAATAAAAACATATACTTTGAAGAATTTAGTTCACGCAACGTAAAGGCTTTTATACTTAAACCTAACGCAACAAACTTAGCTTTTAAAAGAAAGTTGAATTGAAATTGTAACTTAAGATAAAACATAGCTGCTTAAAAATATATACGCTCGGACTTTGAACGAAAACCAGTGGCGGATTAAGTGGTTAAACTTATAATATGGTGCCTTCTATACGATTATCAGAAATTTAAAATGTGCTGATGTTTTTAAGGGGATGATCAGACCATCAAACTGAACAACTTTCTCTATGGACCAACATCTAAATCGCGTAAAATCTGTTGTTTCATAAAAAAAACTGCTATCCTACTCTACCCACATGTATGGGACAGCATATTTCTTTTCACGATTTCGATGTTGGTATAGACAAAGGTGTTCAGTTTGATGATATTATGAGCATCCCCCTAAAAAACCGGCAGCATATTTATTAAGTTGGACCCTGCATATAAAAAGTTAAATAATTCTTTAATCAAGGTACGGTAGTTGTGTGAAAAGGGGAGTTTCTAGCGATGGCAGCGTAATAGCAATTTCAGGACAGATTGTCAGATTGCTTAAATTGTAAGCCGAAAAGCACAAGCCGAACGAAATTTGAGTTCAACAGTTTTTACACGAGCGGCAAGATTAGGGGCACCTCATATTCGATATGGTGCCCTAGTATTTCCTCACTTTGCTTACCGAGTAGGAATCCGCCACTGCAAAAAAACTTGTTACAAAAATATACGAGATTCAAAGTCGTTCTATTTTTAGACACCGAGGTGTATGATGAAGTCACGGTCATACCACCTGAGTCACCTTCCTTACGTTTGCAATGAGACGATGGAGAAAAAAAACCGGCCAAATCCGAACGTTAGCGGTCCGTCAAGGCTCGACACAAAAATGTTCTTACAATTATGTCGATGTTTTCGAACACACATTATAATGCACATCATTCGTTTGACCGTCGTGTTTAATTAAGTAGCATTTTAGTTTTAAGTGACGTTAATTTGGAGCTACATTATCATAGTCATTCTGTTACAGTAAAAACACGGTTTTAGTTAGAACGTGTTTTCTCTAGTTGAAACCAGTTTTTATACGAGCTTCGCTGGCTCCACTCCAGGCTTGAACCTACCATGCTTATTCCGCTCAATACCTCCACGGGAGCTTCGCGGTTTCAAATGAAGGGTGTACCTAAGGGACAGGGTGCTGTCCCTTACACCCAGTATACCTATTCTAAGATTAGTTCAGACAAGACTGCGTGTAAGTGAGATGCCCTGAGTCTATTCCGGGATAGACTTCTTACCTAACCCAATAAATAAAATAAATTTTAGAATGCATTTTTGATCAGCAGTAAATTGTAACATTATCCCTCAGTAAAAAGTAGTTTAAACCATTGAATACTAAGTACACAGGGTGTAAAGAAAAGTATCATTAACCTTTAAACCACATACTCTACCCATCAAACTGAAGAACTTTTACTATTGGAGCAAACCTGTCAGAGCATAAAAAAATCAGCCGTTCCATACTAAATTAAACTCCAATTCCTACTCGACTCAAATGTATGCCAAAGATTTTTTTTTATTGCTCCGATCGGTTTGCTGTAGAGCAGACAACGAACGCGAACAAAATCTACGGCCCACGATAGTGCCAGGCGCGTGCTGGGAGCGTCGCGGTGCAGCTAGCGCCTGGCACAGGCTAATTGTACCAATTGGCCCTTTTAACTGGGATAAACGCATTTTAACTAAAGACGGGTTTTGATTATAAAAATTAATTATACCAGTATAATACGTTAAACAGACGAAGCTGAAACCAGAAATTTAGCAAACCAAAATTATGTATGCAGGTTGAATTAATTACGAGGAAAATCAACAGCCAAGTTTTATTTAGCTTGGTTTATCACGGTTAAATACATTTTGAATACGGTTAGGTACGCTTGATGTGGAAACTAGGATTATTAAGCTTGCGCGTTACTATCTAAATGTTAATAAATGTTTGTTTTCAGTCCAACTTAACCAAAGAATAAGTGGGATCACACACGATGACGCACTGACGGAGCAGCATATGTCAGTCCGTCATTTGTGAAGCAAGGCCCAGAAATAAGTGTGGGCATCCCGGCATGCAGCATAAGAATGGCCATTAGGGACTGGGCTGATAAAACACACAAACTGGAGTGGTCTGGCCTTGCAAATCTATAACACTCAAAGAAATTTATCAGCAATGTGACAACTCGTGTATCAAAGTTCATACTGAATAACAGCAGGAGCAAGGCTCGTGCCATCGTCGGAGCCCTCACTGGGCACTACGCCACAGGCGCGATGATGCACAAAATGAAACTCACCCTAGATCCCAGCTGCGGAGAGGATAAAGAGACCATGGAACATATTCTTTGTGACTGTGATGTCTTGGCGGCAAAACGCATGTGCCTCCTCGGAGATGGATGCCCAAAACCGGAAGATCTTAGGTTTCTTCCCCTCAATGGTATTGCCTCCTTCATTGACCATGTATTTGAAGGCTGAAGAAAGCAAAAAGCATTGGGGCTAACACAAAAGATCCCACTGGGTCGAAGTGTTGCTGGCTTGCCCCCACAACAAGATAAGATAAGGAGTTGTATGAAACCGCACGTAGTTGCGTCAATCCGCACCGCAAATGACCGTCAGTCTGTTGCTCCGTCAGTGTATCATCGCGTGTGATCCCACTAACACAAAAATATGCTTCACGCGACTTTGTTCTTTCTATCCGACTGCGATCTTAGGACCAAATTGTACTTAGCGGCGCGACCAACTCGTTTGGTATTCCGAGGTTTGGTATACTTCGTCGCGTATCATCATCAAACATTATTGTCCCAGCTGCAGGGACACAACCCCCAAGGACAGTGAATGGGCGTTAGTCCACCACTCGTGCCCAGTGCGAATTGATCGCTTATCTTGTGTCATGTAACCTAAATAACCGTTGTCCGTCATTGACTACCACAAAAAATGAGTTAAGATATTGGTACTGTTTATTATTTTGTATAACGATTGTATAACGATCGATTTTCTTCTTATTATCTTAAAACTGTTCTCATGTAAGTGACTGTATGTTTTTAATGAGAATAAATTCTTTAAACCTTAAACCTTAGATAATGGAGCGGCTGCGCGCATAACCTTAGCGTAGCAGGATATTATAAAAGACCTAAACGTTTTTGGGAAAAGTAAATCGAAACCAACGTTTTTTTTTATGTTTTGCTCACAGAGTTGGTGAGTTCAAGTTTTGTTTTTATTTAGTGATGATATGGATACTCAATACCTTGCATAATGATTTCAATTTCGCCCTGTAAAATTAGATCTGTATATTTTTTTACATTATGGACATTGTGACACATTTTATCCAATTGTAATCGAAGATATCAGTCCTGACTAAAAAACGATAATTTACCTAGAGATACAAATATCCACGTCTTGGATACGAAACAAAATTTATGAAATAATAATAGATCCACTTTTACACGTGATCGCATATTCGTTTTCTTGTACTCCTTTTCATATAAACTTTCCGGGTCGCTGCTAGTAGCAAATTATAGTCACTTCGTTGGTTCTGGAATCATATAATAACAGAAATGCTTAAATTCTGAAGCGAATATTTTCGCTTCGTTATAATAAACTCTTCATATAGGTAGGTATTAGGTAGGTACGTCTCTATTTTAACTTTTCGCATATGTTTTTAGTTAGCCCTTTCATTTTCGCGCATAAACTTGATTAACTAAGCTCATTATAGGTTGAATCTAGCATTAGATAAATGAGAAATAATTTACAATAACTACCCCACTTTTCAGACTAGGTCATGCTATTTGGGCCTTAGATATGGACCTTTAAATAGTTACCTACAAACACCATTGTGTATAGTACTTGTATCAATACATATATATATATGTATTGATATACTTATTTGTTTACCAATACACCTACCTACAAACCTACAAACCTACCTACAAACACCATTGTGTATAGTACTTGTATCAATACATATATATATATGTATGTAAAAACGACGTCAAGTAAAAAAATATACACCAACTGATGAATTTATAAGATGAGTCAAAATACATATTTTGTAACAATGTGTTTGGTAGCAAATTATTTAGAAATTTTTACCATATTAGACTCTTTCCAATAAAAATAAGGTGCACTTTGGAACGATGTAACGTGTTGTAAAAATGTAATTAATCATCCTGGAGGTTAACGACTTACTAAATAGATGCGAACTTGAGCTATTCTAAGAGGTATTGGAATAGATAAAAATTATCTTAATACCATGTTGCCATGTTCTTTTTCTCATAAATAGGTGTTTATAAATGTCTAGCTAGACCACAGATAGACTATAAAAGTTACTCGTAGATAGGTTCGATCGCAAGTATTTATAAATTATGTAAGTACCTAATACTTTTTAGGGTTCCGTACCTAGGTGCCAAGACTACCAAGTGCCAACTACCGTATTACTAAGCCTACGAAATTCATCCATCCGTCCCTCCTAGCTTTAAAGGGCTGTGTTTTTGAACCGTAACGTAATATATGTGTTCGTATTTTGGAAAAGCTAACAAATAATTAAAAACAAAAAGAAAAAAATTAAGAGGTGTCCTCTTGAAACTTTTTGTTTTTGTTATATCGTAGAAAAACGGTAATACATACAATATCTCTATAGTATCATAAGCATATGCTCACTATATTCCCCGAGGGGGTAGTTAGAGATATTGAAACTGAATCCTCAGAACATCCACGTTTTACCAGAGTAGTACCTACCGAAACTTTTGCCAATGTGACGAGGGGGGTAACTCTATAATATTACAACAAAAATGGCTGAGAGTTATGCTCGCCCTAAGAGTGTCGGAGAAAACCATTTTTGGTAGTATATTGCGTGGTGGTATGGAACTCTCTGTGCGCGAGTCCGACTCGCACTTGGCCGGTGCTAGGCATCCTAACGGTCCCTATACAGGATGTTAACTTAAATGCATTTGATTATTTAGGGCGTGCTCCAGACCATCAAACTGAACACCTTTCACTACGGGACTAACATTGAAAGCGGAAAAAAACGTATGGAATGCATGAATGAAAATTCCATACAAATGTATGGAACAGTTTTTTTTCGCGATTATGATATTGATCCCGTATTGGAAATTGTTCAGATTGGTGCTCTGTTGCACCCCCTTAGGTAAGTAACGCATTTAAGTTTACATTTGGGAGAGGACTGTGCTGGAAGTCTAAAAACTGAAAAGTCGTCGAAAAGTGAAAGTCACTTCACAGTCGGGACCCATTATTAAAAAAAGTAAATTAAAAGTAAATTTAAGAAATCAAAAAACCCGTCTGCGTAAAAAGTTAACTTTAAATAATAGTCCAATCATTTTAGGGTTTGACCCTAACAATAATTCACCTATCGCTGAAACTTTGCAGTGTGATAAAGTAAAGTATACAGATTACGGTTGACAAATAATCTAGGTCCGGAAAAAATTTAACCTAGATTATTTGTCAACCGTAATCTGTATACTTTACTTTATCACACTGCAAAGTTTCAGCGATAGATGAATTATTGTTAGGGTCAAACCCTAAAATGATTGGACTATTATTTAAAGTTAACTTTTTACGCAGACGGGTTTTTTGATTTCTTAAATTTACTTTTAATTAACTTTTTTTAATAATGGGTCCCGACTGTGAAACTACTAAAAAAAAAAAAATTTTACCTAGATTATTTGTCAACCGTAATCTGTATACTTTACTTTATCACACTGCAAAGTTTCAGCGATAGATGAATTATTGTTAGGGTGTCCATACAAGGAAACTCTAAAATGACTGGACTATAAAACTATTGTGTACAATTATAGAATTTTAAACTACTCGACTTGTGTTTTTCTTTTCAGTTTTTATTTAAAGTTAACTTTTTACGCAGACGGGTTTTTTGATTTCTTAAATTAACTTTTTTATTTTACACTTTTTCGTTTTTTTCAACTTCAAAATCATAATAGATCCTATAGTTCGGGCGGCGGTGACGAAGTCATATACCCATCGAGCTCATGAATAATTCAGTTTTCATGCAATAGTTTACTATTAGGTGATGCAAAAAAACTTGGTCGGCCGACCCCTATCCTGGTGGGTTTTGCGCAGGAGGGTGACTAGTAACCTCTCTGAGACGACACTAATTACCCATCGAGCTCATGGACAAAATTATGCTTATCCGATTGGTTTTAGTTAGTGTAACGAAGTACACTCGGTCGTCCGCCGGATATCCTGGCAGGTGGTGCTGGCCAACCAAAAATGGTGGTCAAATTTTGGAGTACTTCTCACCCATCGAGCTCATGGATGAAATGTATGCCAAATCAGAGGTTAGACCTTCACCTTCAATATTTCATCGGTCGTCCTGGCCAAAGCCTGGTGGTTTCTGGCGGCCAACCAGATTTATCTGTCAAAGTAAGATCATGCGTTTCCACGTTCATCCAAATAAATACATTATTAACCTGATATATGGGTAGATCAACTATTTTTTGTCCATACCTAGTCCCAGTCATCTGCATAATTTTTTTTCAATGTTCAGGCTCAGGCTCAAGCTCAGGTTTTGCTTGCCCCAAAAATTAATGTTTGTTGAATAACTAAGGATTGCATTTATTAAATGCATACACGGTTTTGCAAAATTACTTGAATTTTACTTTAATTTTGGCGGTTGTCCGATGGACGCTTTATTTCGTTGTCCCCACGCTTTTTGGTCTATCGGACAACCGCTAAAAACTTCTAGTAGTTCAACACAAATGGTGCAATGTGCATGTGTGTAGAAGAATCATATCATTAGATACAATATCCATCTTTCAAAATTAATGAATGTCAAGAAAAAAGGAATAAAAACTTTTTTTTAAACAGTACTGGGAGGACAAAAAATAGTTGATCTACCCATATGCAGTTCTTTTAGCATGAACGTGAACGGTTCTATGGTTTAAAAGTACTTATTACAAAAAAAACTTAAAAATATTAAAATGTGTCGATACGCGGCGATTTAAAAAAAAAAAAAATTTTTCGTCATAACTCCGTCATTTCTATACTGGTTTGGATGATCGCTTTATCGATCAAAAGAGTGGATTGCAGAGTTCATCCTACCAAAATTTGGTGAGGATATGAAGAAGCGTTTCGAAGATGTACAATGTTTTAAGTGGGTCAGATTTTACTACAAAACATATCAAACGAATTTTATTCTTTTACGAAAATAATCTTCGAGTTCTATAAATTTTTCTTTCTGAAATAAAATCTGTTCTTTTAAGAGGTGCCTATATAAGAAAATAAACTAGTAATCACCGCGGCGTTGCTTTCGAAAATTGTAGTTGTAAAAAAATGTTTCGTCAAGTCAAAGCTAGCTATGTTTATGTGGCTTTGGCCAGGACGACCGATGAAATATTGAAGGTGAAGGTCTAATCTCTGATTTGGCATACATTTCATCCATGAGCTCGATGGGTGAGAAGTACTCCAAAATTTGACCACCATTTTTGGTTGGCCAGCACCACCTGCCAGGATATCCGGCGGACGACCGAGTGTACTTCGTTACACTAACTAAAACCAATCGGATAAGCATAATTTTGTCCATGAGCTCGATGGGTAATTAGTGTCGTCTCAGAGAGGTTACTAGTCACCCTCCTGCGCAAAACCCACCAGGATAGGGGTCGGCCGACCAAGTTTTTTCGCATCTCCTAATAGTAAACTATTGCATGAAAACTGAATTATTCATGAGCTCGATGGGTATATGACTTCGTCACCGCCGCCCGATCTACTATATGGTCATTCGAAATGAAAAATGATGTGGGAAACCTAAACATGATTTTCAAATACCCACTTGACATAGTTCGTCAACTTTCATTTTTTTATTTTTCACAATATGGCGTCTGGTAGTCGCCATATTGAATTTTGATTACTGTTATGTCTGTAGTGACATTCGCAATATTAAGACAAATCGATTGACGTAAGAATCATCAAAATCGGCCTACGCGTTTGGTCTCTAGTGTGCCACAAAGGCACAAACTTACATACATACATAGGCTGTAAACGCATTACCCTTCCTGTGCGTCGCGCAGTCGGGTAAAAAGCGAAAACGTCTTAATTTTATCCTGATCCTGACTTAGCATAGCACCCCAAACTACGCGGATGTATGTAAGTAAAATTTATGGTCTGACAGGTCAACTACGTTAGCAAATGGAATATTTTATATTCCATAGGAAATGGGTTTACGAAAGAGACAGATATATAATTTTCCTGTTTCTTCCAAGTTGTCGTAAAAATACATTATCTAATGAGTCGGTATAATCTAAAGTCCACCTTGACGCACCGTGTGTGCTTCTACGTGCGGTTTCATACAACTCCTTGCTTCACAAATGACGGACTGACGTCTGCCGCTCCGTCAATGCGTCATCGTGTGTGATTCCACTAAGCCCAGTCGAGTCCTCAGTGAAATTATAACTCTTTTTTTAGGGTAGCGGGGACCCAAAGGGTGAAAACGGGACCCTTTTCATAAGCCTATATTATCCGTCTGTCTGTCCTACCTATTTAGGGCTGTCACTTTTGAACCGTTATAGATAGACAGTTGATCACAGAATATACGTTATTATGGCGGATTTGCTAACAAATACTATTCTATTCTATTTTTATTTAATGGCGTTTCCTTGTTAGATTTCGCCAGTACAGTACATTTATTAGATATTGTACGGTAATAGGATATGGTGATCTCAAAGCCCCGTTTTTAAACATAAACACACACTCGAAACCGTCATAAAATAGCGGAGCCACGTGGCCAATTAAATCGCAAGCAAGCCGAACGCGTCTACTCGGGACCCCCTTAGCCACGCGACTCTCAAATACTAAAAAAGTCATAAAGTTACAAACAATTACGAAACTAGTTTTTATTAACGTTTTTTCTTCTCGCTCTACCGGTGACTAATACGATATACTACGTATAAGCGTCAAACTTTGTGTAATTATAGAGAAAACTCTACAGTATAACAAAAAATAATAAAAACCGGCAAGTGTGAGTCGGTCTGTCGCGAAAGGTCACAGAGAATTTTTTTTTTTTTTGTAAGCTAATTTGTTGTGTGGTGGTGTGGTACGGAACCCTCGGTCGCGAGTAGTCCGACTCGCTCTTGACCTGTTTTTTAATTGTAAATATATTATTTATTTACGACAAAAATAATAACATTTATGAAACCTTTTAACAACACTATAAGTATCACAAAGCACAAAATAAACCGTTTTCAGGAAACCATTTTAAAATTAGGTACCTATTTATCGTTCATACCGTTTATTACGAGAGAAAAAGTTTAAAACTCATGTTAAATAGTACAAAAAGTCGACTGTAATTAATATGATTACTGGTCGGAACTGCTTTAGTGACTACTTATGTTAATTTAATTCGACTGTAAAATGTTTTTTTTTATTTGTTTTTTTTTTTAAATAGATTGTTGTACATTTTCTGACCGCAACTCTCTACGTCCAAATAACAGCATACAACGTTGTGGTAGATACGCAAAAATTTTGGTCAAAAAGATAATCGTTCATTTACCAGGTGAACAGGCAGTGAACCCTAGAATACAAAACGGAGCCTCGAAATTGAACCATGTATAAGGCTTTTTACATCGTTTTCCTTCATTGAAAACCCAGTGGTGTTACAAATCGAACGTAAGTTCCCAAGAAACATTTTGGTATCATATCTATTGACTAAAATTAATTAACTAAATATTAGGAAGCAGGTATCGGTAAGAAATTTCAAAAAAACCATGTCGGTTTGACCCTGAAGGACGATTGAATCCTAAAGGACCCCAGGAGCCCGATTGCCCTAAGTTAAAACATCGAAGTTCTATTCACATCCAATTTCAGTTCTAATCACATTGCAATCCAATTACTATTCAACTGTGCTGAATTCCGCATCGCGCTAAACTCTAGGTAACTGACAGGCCTTAACGTCTGAGCGATCTGTCAAAACGGCTCTAACGGCTGTTTAGAGCAGTACCGCGATTAGCGCAATACCATACGTGTCAAAGTTATGGTTCGTGCGTAGTCCAATCACGATTAAATCACCGAATATACGCGATTTCAACCCTGGGCTGAGACCGAACCGCCGCCAAACGAAATGCGAGGCTACAGGTTATATAAAAAGCAATTAAAATATCGTTATCTCTGGTCTTCCCGCTCATGTTTAACCCTGTTACGACGACATTTTCGTACACATGATTTCCATCATAAAGGCGACATTACAGTAACGTACCGGTCCGGCCTGAGAGATCTGGCGAGTAGATTATGCGCATACGTTAGACGAAAATAGACTCCGGTGTCATGCAGCCGGAGACAAAGAACCACCACTTTATTTGAATAAATGAATTTCGACTACGGATTATCCATCGGCTCACAGACTTTTACAGATGGTTACGAAACCACTTTGTTCCATCTCACCCGATGGAAACCTTAGGCAATAATTTCGCGCTTGCTTATGGAAATCCCTGATGTGATATGCTGCGAGACCTTTGAGATAGAATTGCAAAAACAACTTGATACGCTTAGACCAGGGGTGGCTAAGACGTCGACTGCGGTCTAAGGCCTAATGGTCGACCGCGACGACTTTTATGGTGGCCCGCGAAGAATTACAAACGAAATAAAATATTTTTACTATATTTGACACTTTCAAAATTTCCAATGTTTTGCAGAGCATTTTAGTCGAGTCATTTTAGAGTTTCCTTATTTATTGGGTGTGTACCCTAATAATAAAATAATTCATCTATCACTGAAACTTTGCAGTGTGATAAAGTAAAGTATGCAGATTACGGTTGACAAATAATATAGGACAGGAAAAAATTAAACCTAGGTTATTTTATTTGATTGGACTATTTGGGCTATTTAAATGCAGAATTCGGTAGACTGTTTCCGGATTTCGAAACTCTGGAACTCATCCCTTTTATCCAAGTCATTAACATTGGCTCGCATCTATCAAAATCGTACTAATAATTGATGCTAAATCCGTTGTCGTTTAAGGTAGACCGCCACGTATATCTAGAATATTAATGTAGACCGCAAAGGTACTGAAAAGTTTAGCCACTATGGGAGTACACGCCGGAACGACGCGTCCTGCCATACGCGAGCATTTGGGGTAGAATTTAGAATCGTTTCAATCATTTTAGGATATTATAATCCATCAATTGCAGATGCACTTCCTCGTCCTTACCCTTACGATTGAGACTGGGTCAGGCAGAGACTAACTGAAAGCCACACGCTTCAGATATGTTGACGATGGCTAAAAGGATAAGTCGCCTCACTCGTCTCTTATGACATTCTGTCAAACTCTTATTCGTAGCTGTCAAAACATGTTCCGCAATTATGAAATTAATATTCCACTCGCTTCTTGTGTCTCATTCAATCTAAAATTGTTTTATTTCTCTGTTTTCCTTGTAAGCTTCCTTTGCCGTCATGTCTTATTATTGTCATTAAATTGGTGAGTCTGTACCTACTTTCTTTTTCAAGATTTGACGCTCTCACATCCGCCTTCACACCCGTTCTTCCTCCTGTCATCGTAAAATAATGTAAACAGCTGGAGCTTTTTGTTCCTAGTCCTTCCTGTATGAAAGTAGAGGCTTTTCGATTTAGCCACAGATTTAAAATTATTTTTTTGAAACTTATTTCATTAAAAAAACATGTCTCACCGATGGGGTGCGCGAAAACATGTTCATTTTTTGAATGACATGTAGAAAGGAAAATTACACTCGTTATAAAATGTCTCATTAAAGCATTAACTTACACGGAACTTAAATTTCGTTGATTATAATAATCTATACATGATTTTATCAACTTCGATGACAAAACTGATAATAATGCACTTAATCGAATTTAAACATAATTAAGTACTTACCTACTAATTATGTTATTGTATTAATATTGATTACAAAATAGTGAACCAGAACTAGATTCACAAAAAAATACCTCAAAAGTTCATATTACTATTTTGAATGTTGTTGAGTTACAGTTATTAATAAAATAATTAATATAATAATTAGAAATTAATTAGGTTTTAATAAAATAAATTAATAATTAACAATTGTTAATGTTATCCTTATCTTTTAAGTTGTATGCTATTGCGGTGCGGTGTCACGTTGAGAACTTATCCTAATGTATCAACTGTCCTCATAATTGGCACTACAGAATATTAATATAAACTTTACTAAATTATAAATCACTTTCTATTAAGAGTTTGATTATTCTAAATCGAGAATTGCTAGAATTTGAGTGCTTCTCAATAAACATTACATAAAACTGCCTAATAACTCAAAAACAATCAAAATAGTAATTTAATATGAACTTTTTGACGTAACTTTTTGTGAATCTAGTTCTGGTTCACTATTTTGTAATCAGTAGTATCCTCACGTTTGAAAATTTTATTAAAATTTCACGAAACCAAACAAAATAGTACCTTTCCGACGTATACAAGGTGTTTTATAAGTAACAATAAATTTTTAAAACTCATAAGGGGGTTGTTTAGACCGTCAAACTGAACAACTTTCTCTATGGGACCAACATCGAAATCGAGAAAAAAAAATTTAAAAATCCCATACATATTTTAGCTGTAGTCGATTTGTAGAGTATAGAACATACTTTTTTTTTTCGCGATTTCGATATTGGTCCCATAGTGAAAGTTGTTCAGTTTGATGGTCTACCCTTAAATGTTTATTTGTAGTTTTGTAACACCTTGTATAGGTAGATAATATTGCACACTGTTGTGTCGATCACAGGCTTGTGTGAAATACTGTATACTTACCTACTGGGTGTTAGATAAAGTATTAGTACATTAACCTTTAAACCACACACGATATCCATCAAACTGAACAACTTTTGCTATGGGAGCAAAACGACCAGAGCAAAAAAAAAGTCTGCTGTCTTATACTAAACTGAAATACCTACTCGACGCAATCGTATGGGACAGCAGACTTTTTTTTTGCTCTGATTGTTCTGCTCCCATAGTAAAAGTTGTTCAGTTTGATGGGTAGAGTCTGTGGTTTAAAGGTTAATGATACTTTTCCTTACACCCTGTAGGTATACAGTATTTCACATAAGCCTGTGATCGACACAACAGTGTGCAATATTATCTACCTATATACGTCAGAAAACTATACCAAAACACACGCGTCAACGAATGCAATTACGCATGCAATCTCTCACTGAGTTTGTAATTAGATCCTCCTAACAACCAATACAACGGATATCAAACATTCATCATAATTTAAATAGCTGATCAGTAATTAATTACGTTAGGTACGTTCCAATTAAAAGCTGTAATGACGCCCGCCCGTGTGGCGACAAAGGGATGTTTCTTATTTATATTATGAATGATGATACACCTACGCGCCAAAAACTTAGTTTTTAATAGCGGGGCTTCTGTTCTGACCATCCCGAAAGGGTCTCACAAACACAAACTCAGGTAGTACAGTAGGTACGTACAAATCTATATCTATGCCCGCTTTCCCGCAGGACCGCCTCTGTGTAGCATGAGCTTAAATAAATCGCGTCAGAAAATATCAAACTTCCGAATCCGTAAATGACGTTTAACGTCAGTAAGATTCTGCAAACAACATGAAATGAGGAAAGACGCCGGATGTCACAAATTAAGGCGTATTTATCTACCCGGGACCACGACTCTCCATACTAATCGATGCGCGTGGCACCAGCACCAGTCAGAATTTAGCCATTTTCTTTGAAAAAATATATGATTTTTTATGAATTTTAAAAAAATAGAAAACCATATCATTCTATGTAGTATAGTGAAGTACCTATATTGTAAATTTTCATTTTCTTCCGATCAGCAATGGTTACAACTGGAAAAAGGGGGTGACTTTAGATTCCTTTTTTTTCGGTTTTATTAATTAAAATAGATTTCTAGAAAAACCAAATCACTTCTCATGTCCTTTAGATTGTTAATTTTTGTTTTCTGCTTGAAAAGTTCCATAGTTAATGTATAAAATGGTTATAAAGTTACCCAATTTAACAGTAAAACTTTTAAAAAATATATGAACAGGATTACATTTTAGTACGTAGGTACATTATTAAACTCGGTTTTGTTAGTCAACACTCGTCTCTGCTTTTTGTTTGCCAATCAAATTAACAATTAGATACCTAGTTCAATTTGATATAAATAGATTATTTCAAGCACGGACCTGAAAAAAAGACGGACGTAATGTGACACTAAAAAGATGTGAAGTATGCAAGGTCCTACATTTTCGTTTGTTCTACAAGGGATCTACACTCACACAGATGAACTAGCTCTAGGCGCAGCAGGTCCGATACCCGTCACCATTATGTACCGCGTGACAGCACGCACACAAAAGAAATGGGTGCTTCACTCGTGATTAGACGAGATTACGTCCGTCTTTTTTTCTGGTCCGTGATTTCAAGGTTGAAAAATGTTATCATCGGACAGGATTTGCTTTTATAATATGCAATACACATAACACCGGACAGAGTTTCGGTACTACTGGTGAAACGTGGATGTTCTGAGGTTTCAGAATATCTCTGACTACCCCCTCGGCGAATAAAGTCGTGAGCATATACTCATGCTTTGCAATACACATAGCTAAAACATGGTAATAATAACCAATCCTATTTTTAAATTGATAGAAATTTAAATATCACTATAACAATTTTCCTCAATCAGATATTACGGGATACGGTTGATTTGTATATTTTAGCATTGATTTAGTTTATTATAACTATTGTGCTTTACAGTTTGAGATTATCGTTACTACTGGACATATCATTATCATTAGGCATATTATAATCTGTAATGCGCAGTATGTGTGGTTTGACTTTGAATGATAGAATACGAAACAGTGTAATTAGAGAAAAATGTGGACTGAAAGAGGATATAGTGACAAGGATTGAAAAGGGAATGCTGAGATGGTTTGGTCATGTGGAAAGGATGAGTGATAGTAGACTGACGTATCAAATATATAAAGCAAGTGTGAATGGAAAAGTCGAAAGGGGTCGCCCTAGACGTACGTATGCAGACCAAATTGGCAGCATACTTAAGAAGGGCCAGATCAAATGTACCCAAAACCGACGAGCGTGTATGAAACGACTTATGACTGTGGAAGAGGCAAAAGAGGTATGTCAGGATCGTAGCCGATGGCGATCAATTGTCTCTGCCTACCCCAATGGGACACAGGCGTGAGTATATGTATGTATGTATGTATAATCTTCTGAAAATGAATCTCTTGAAATTGTCGCTGCTTTAAGGGGGTATTAAAGAACGACACTCAAGTGGAGATCTCTTCTACCCCAAGGTATACCATAGGTATTCTGAATATCCACATTTCAACAGCAGTGCCTACAAACAGACATCTTCGCCAACTTTCTGTGCACCATTTTGGACGGAATGAATCAATTTTTATAACAATTATAGACATTTATGGTTTTCCATGCAAACATGAAACATAATAACCCGCCATACGATTCTGACACTTCTTTCGCCTCATCTACATCCATACATCTCTTACATTTCCGTTGGTTTAAGGCACTAAGCACTTATCCTTTTCGGAGAAGATCATATACTTGATCGTGGTAAATTCTTCTCAGGCGTCTTCTCCCAACTCTACTATTCACATTAGATCGAAAAATCTCTCCCAGAATTATCTTCTCATAAATGTTGTTCACGTGATGTGACCGAATCATTTATGCATACTTTACAATCCTGGTTACCACATCATCCTTCAACTAACACCAATCTCTTATCACGCTGTTCCTGATTCAATCAGCCGCTGTAACATCATGAAGATAATATGCCTAAAATTCAATTTCGTGTTATTTTAGAGACAATATAAAAATATACATCGTCGCAACATATTTAGGCTGCTCTCGTACAAAAAAGATGTAAGTATCCGTCCGACCAAGGGCATCCGTAAATAGCCGTTCCACGACCGAATTGGGATAAGGGTCATAAAGTGACAATTCGTAGTTTACCCACCTCCGCGTGCCTTAGTGTTTCCATTGTATGCAGTGAGGTAAATCATTACTTAACCATTTATAGGACAAACAGTAATTAAAAAATAGGTCAACAATAGACAATAAAATAACACAATAGCACATTTTAGAGATTAGAATAACATTTTGTGTTAATTTTATGTATCTTTAACCATAACCGTTAAATATAGGAACTCAAAAGTTGTATTGAACTGAGTGTATTTAAACGAATATTTTATCGGGTTTAGGTTCACCACATCTCACACTCATCACCACTGCTGTTAACTCGTTACTTTCATAAGGTATCTGTCTATATATCGTCACGCTTCTTTCCCCAGTCCGGTGGGCGAGGCTAGCATACGCCACACTATCTTTACATACCTCTGTTGCCACATTTACATCTTGTCATACATGCCTCCTAGCTTCAAATAATCCGCACTAAGTTGGGTCGAAAACGATGAGGTCTTGAAATACGCAGTGAATTTAATCAATGAAATCAGCAGGCAGCCGCATCAAAGGAAACACAAGTATCCTACTTCCTTATCGCAAACGGGAGATAAGTACAAAAAGTAAGATGTAGAGAGACCCCAGGTTGATAAACGATGTTCTAGATGAGCAAAACATTTTGCATTAGTACTATTTTCTTGCCGGAATGGGATTATAGAAAAAAAAGCGTTTTCTCAGACGATTTTAGCAGTCCATTCAACGCCTCACTACTACAGTACTTTAGATAAAATATACAATAGACAAGACCACTACTTACAGACCTAAAATCATAGATCTTACGAGTAAATAACCAGACACTGTCTAATTTAAAAATTTAACAAATTTTAGTCTGAATTAAAATGACATTTTCATTGTAATTACGAGTAGCATTGTCGTATCGGCTGCTAGCCTCTAACGCCGTATTAAAAAAACTAATCTGTCGTTTTTGGAGCGTTCCTCCTGCGTTGATCCTGCATCTAGTTTATCAATAATGACAAAACCACAAACTGTTTTTTAATCCACCATACCAATAGTCAACCAGGGTTTGAACCTCAGCATAGGGTGATGCTGGGACTATATACGCGCCGAATTGCAGTTTAGTGGTCAATTTGCAGTCAGATTTTCAATCCATCTATAAATAGGTATCTGACCTGGGCTATCTAGGCGTCCATAATCATCCCGGGACCACGTCTCTCTATACTGATGATTTTTATTAAGTTCGAAAAACTAACCACATCATAAAAAATTGTGTTGTGACAAATATTGTAAATTTTCATTTTCTTCCGATTAAAAATGTAAGAGTAAAATCGTTACAACTGGAAAAAAATACTAGATTCCCTTTTCTTCGGTTTTATTCATTAAAATCTATTTCTAGAAAAACCACATCAATTCTCATATCGTGTAGATGGTTCAGTTTATTTTTCAGCTAAAAAAATGCCTATAGTTAAAGTGGTTACAAAAATACCCAATTTCATGGTAAAACCAGGAGGTAGCCGTTAAGTAACGTAGCTCATCATAAAAATTCACTAAAACGGTCGCCCATACAAAGTCTGACCTGGCGTAGGTATGTAATATATGTAAATGTAATCAAAATACAAATAGCCAAGGAATGTATTATTTTAAATAAATTATACCATAGTTGCTTTAAAAATAGCTCATGCAACATATATAACATATAATGGGTAGGTACAATTTTAATTCCAACGAATTAATTATAATTGATATCTAGTTTCTATGCAATGCTATGTTGTAGAACGAATAAATAATTAATAACTACTGGCTTGATATAACTTCCTGACGATGACATTGACATTTTCCGTTGCAAATAATGACAGTGTTAGATATTTATAGCACGTTTACTTCTACCTATAATGTAGCCGTGCGGGCTTAGAATATACCACCATTTCTTAGCGTGGTTGGCGTACAAAGCGACTAAGGGGTAGGGCATTTGGTTGTTATAGCAAAGTAACTGAACACCCTAAAAGGGGGATTTTTATCAAAACTCAAAACTCAAAATTTTTTATTCAAAATAATATCACATAGATAACTTTCTGACGTCATTTTTGATTCTACCATCGCTTCGGAAGGTGTTCCGTTGTAGAGAAGATGCGGCCAGAAACTCTACAACACACTTCTTTTAAACAAAACAAAATATACAAAGTACAAATATTGAATTACATAGTGTAACATTGTCAAGACCAGACATTTTGGTCATTCAAATAATCATCGAGTTTATAGTAACCTTTTTTACAGAGGACTTGTTTAACATGGGATTTAAACTTTTTGTATGGCAAGTTTAGAATATCCTCTGGTATCTTATTATAATAGCGTATATCTTACTTATCTTACATACATACCTAAGCTCACGCCATTGTCCTACTGGGGTAGGCAGATACCACGGACCCCCACACGCTACGACTCTGACACACCTCTTTAGCCTCATTCACATTCATTCATTTTTTCATGCACTTCCGTCGAGGGTGCTACGCACTTGATCGTGTGTTTAGTTTAAATAATTATGAGTATCCTGTATATAAGAACTCTGCCCATCAAACTGAACAACTTTCACTATGGGAGATTATGTTTTCATTGTTTTTGTTTTCAACTTTTGTTAAATTCTACTGTTTGAGCAACTCATACCATATAAATAGGTGGAAACTGTTTTGACTTATGTGTTTTTTAAGATTATGTAAACTGAAGGTATTATAACTTTAACATAATTTTTCCCTAATCTGAGAAAATAAAAATTAATAAACCTGTCAGAAAAAAAAATCTGTTGTTCCATACTAAACTGCAATACCATTACCTACACGACTCAAATTTATGATTGTTGATTTTTTTTTTGGTTCTCACTGGTTTGCTCCCACAGTAAAAGTTGTTCAGTTTGATGGGTAGAGTATGTGGTTTAAAGGTAAATGATATTTTTCCTTACACCTGTATAATGCCATTACTCGCAGAACCGATATGGCTGATGGGGCCTAGTTCTCAAGTGGCGACTGCGTACCGGAAAACTCAACATGGGTATGCCCTATGCTCCACACAGGGCCGGTTGTTGTGGCGATCCTTGTGGGAGGTGGGTGGGAGGTGTTGATAAACTACGCGACAATAATAACCGTACGAACATAACACATACAATATTTCATATTAATGTATACCCGGTGTGTGCATAGGCGATTTTGCATTATAGTCCCATGAACGCCAGACCTTCGTTATTTTATAAAAGCTGAAAGTTTTTCAGCGCATGCTCCCAACACAGGTAGGAACTATATGCAACTATGAAGTTTGAGTCATCGTGGCTTTGGCAGGTAGCAGGTTAAAATTGTTTGGCCAGGGGGTTGCAAGTATCAACTGAGGAAACATCTTCTAATAGTTACCCAAGTAACATGTATAGCTTTTATACTCTAACGTATGTATAGTAACAATTTATTAAAGTTAAAGGGTGTCTGGCATTGCTCTATCTTTTAGGTACTTAATAAATGTCCCGTTGGAAATGATACATAGGGTATGTATCCTGTATAACAAAAGATAATGCATAGTATATACTACAAACGCGTATATTTCATATTGTTTCAATTCAAGAAGCAACTGTACCAACATTATGTTAAGTATACTATTTTATTATTTCTGTCTAAACTAGCTTTAAATAGTTATTTTGATTATAGATACGCAAGCATATCGTATGACCTTGTATCCTTCAAACCATCTGTTGATACATTTAACTCTATATCAGATGTAAATGTACTAGTTACGGTTGCCGGCTGGTTGGTAGGCCATCGAATTGTGATTCAACCGATGTTGAATCTGTATTATTACTATACTAGTGACCCGCCCCGGCTTCGCACGAATACACAAACCGTCATCGTGAATTAATCTATCTATAAGTGATAACCGTATCAAAATGCAGTACCATAGCTTCTGAGATTAGCCTATATAGACAGAAAGGACGACAAATGGAAACAATGTGTTTTGAAAAAAAATATGTTTTGTTTCAACAAACATACCTTTATATTTAGGTATACCTACTCATTTTCCTTCTCTACAAACATTGAGAACTATTTTGGTTACTGTCTAAAAATGTTTACATTGTAATTATATTTCGCCACGCCTGACGAATTTTGCATTTTAAATGTCGACGTCATCTTAAACGTAACATTTATGTCGTTTTTTAAACATCGATTATCGCATAAACCCTCATTACACCTTATCTCCAAATAATTTATTTTAACAGTAAAATAATCACCAAAAATGCGAAACTGAAGATAAAATGTTAAAGGAGATCGTCCATGCGATTCTCCCGATAAATTTCGCAAGGACATTTAGGTACAAAAAGGAAACATATGCAAATAGAGACAGCATCAGAAAGAGGCAAGAAAGTAAACTTACGAAACAAACACAAGATGCTTTTGGGAAATACAATAAAATTATGGACGATGCTCAAACACACGAGATTAAAAATAAATCGCTAAAGAGCCTAGAACTGCCAGTGTTATTATCATTCCTCATTTTCTATGTATGTTTTATAAATGTGATAATTAAGTGTGATGTTAGTGTTAATGATGTAAATATTAAAAAATATAAAGGGCAAGTTCCCTACAGAACACACTCGTATTTCAAAGATAAGCCTAGAATGTGGCACGGTCATAAACACGATGAATCAGTTCACGAAAAAAATCTGCGTTCCAGTCATATGTCGGCTAAAAGAGAAACCGAAGACGACAAAACAGACAAGTATGCCGTGCCGGAGGTTCAAGAATTTAGTAAATACTACTACAAAAGTAAGGTGGATTTAGCGAGTAATGTGACAGAATATCCAGAGTATTATAAAATTCCAAAGTACATATTAGATGATTCACGTGCCGTTGGGTTTCCACACGACTTGGCTTCGAACCCTTACTATGTTAAGAAGACAAATTTTCATTTGAGACCAGAGAAACATAAATTTCACAAAAAAATTGTGAAGTTAGGTGTTCTACTTCCCGCTGATCCGGAGCAAGTGTTCTCATTAGTGAAAGTGCTGCCTATACTGGAAATAGCTATACCAAGAGTGACGAAGCCCGATGGACCTTTACCAGGATGGACGATTCTAGTCGATTATAGGGACACTATGTGCTCTTCCATAGACGGACCCTTAGCTGCATTTGAGTTCTACGTCAATGGTTCAGCTGGTAAGTTTTGAAAGAAACTTAATGTAGTATTTTAAATCTCGTCTTCGTGTAACTAATCAATTGGCTAATTTATCATGAACATTTTAGATGCCTTTATTGGACCTGGGTGCGAATACGTCATCGCTCCGGTGGCGAGATACGCGGTGCCCTGGGGCATACCAGTCCTAACCGCTGGAGCTCAGGCAGAGGCTTTCGTCTACAAGATACCGAGTTACAATACACTGACAAGGATGATGGGCAGCTACACGCAGGCCGGGATCGCTATTCGCAAAGTTTTTGAGGTAATTTTTAGCTACTTAGAGGAACATTTTATTCCAATAGGAGGGTTTTAAGATGTAAATAAAAAAAACTCTGAACAAATTATACAATTTTGTAGGATATTTCAAAATTTATTTGCGTAGAAGTTTTGACGTTTTGTGAAGTTTTTTTGTTTACGCTTTAATACTGTACCTACTATTGGACTTGAATGGAACTTCTGTTGTGTTGTGTTTTTGTACCTTCGTACAGATAGAACTAATTTTTTATACAGCTGATTGATTACAAAATAAAATGATATTTTAAGACTTCTAGACCGCTTGTTATGAATGCCGATTGAATATAAAGCATTGATAATAGCAATTTAAACAATGTTGATCGCGGATAATGCTTTTGCGTATAATTAATTTTAAGTAATAAACCCAGCCAAAGTTGAATTGACATTAAATTCCAGTAAAATAATGTTTATGAACCTGGCAAACACATCACTTATTCGCTTTTTCGAAGAAATAATTTGAGCATTCTGACAAACGTTTTTAAATTAGCTTGCTGTATGATTGAATTCAGTAGCATAAATTAATGTATACGAAAACAATCAATTAAAATAATCATGAACTAACTTAATCAAAACTAAACAAAATTATATTATTACATTATGTAGATAGAGTCCTTCTTAATATGCTGACGGTTTTTTAATGGGACGATCAGACCATCGACAAACTGAACAACTTCCTGACAAAACTACAATCGTACTCGAGACAAATGTATGGGCCAGCTGTTTTTTTCGCGATTTAAATTTTGGTCCCATAGAGAGAGTTGTTTAGATTGATGGTCTGATCATCCTCTTATAAAGCATATTATGTTGGACCCTGTATAAGATAATCAAAAGATTGAGGATCCCATCACGGAAGGTCGCAATGATTTGATTGGTATGAACTTAGTTCAAATATATACACGATCGCTTTCAAAGCAATTCCACATCTTAAATGGTGAGACTTAACTTTTTTTTGTATTGCTTCGTTATGTCATGTAATATCGTATCAAAAATGTATCTGTGTATAACTCATGAAACCGGGTTTGTATAATATTTGATGTCTATTTTGTTTTTTTGCATGTATTTGTGTTGTTTTATTTTATATTGTGTGAAGTGAACTGCACGATTGTATCAGTGTAATTTGTAATTATATTTGTTCTTATTTTACTTGTTCTTTGATGTCTGTTTGCCTCTTTGCTACTGTTTATAATTTAAACTCTGCTCTTAAGTATGATATAAATGTTTACATGGTAAAACAAAGAGAGTAATAAAGGATGCTTTTGCGATTTTTTTTTAACTTTTTGTTGTTATTTCTTCCGCTGTGTCTGTTACATTTTAATTACCTTGATTGTTACATTTTAATTAATTTGTCACCTCTGTCTTATTAGTCGAATTAATGGATACTTCCATGGAATTGAATAATGTATAAAACACACTAAAAAGATAATTATCAGGGCTCGGATATATTATCGCTAAATTTAATATGTAATGGAATTATTGAACGTTATATTTATAGACTTTCATACTATAGAAGAGTAACTCTAAACAAAATCGAAATAATTTTTTGACACCCAATCAAAAATGACAAGTTGTATGGGTTTTGGCGGCTAGGTACAGTTTTTACAGAACAGTTTTTTTGGTGCCACTTTTTCAGCTTCATTTACACTTCTATACATTCTTATTCGTAGCTTTCATAACATAAATATTGCACTTATTTGGGAAACAAGTTCAACAACCACTTATAAGATTTAATTGAATTTTCATAATTACCGTTTCTACGAGCCGCTCTTTCTGCTGTTAGAACTAGTGTATTGGATTGACTATACCTGCTTATTTCTATCTGGATTGATTTTGAAAGTTTTTAAATATTCACTCATTCATTAATTTATTTTATCGAAATATTAATTTCGTATACTTTTTTCCTGTGTACTAGGAAGTGCAATAATAATATTTGATTAAATGTTGATAAAATACAACTTATTAATTTCCGAGTTGACAAATCCAAGTTCTGCAAATTAGTCTGAGTATGCAATTTATTGTTAAATTGAATATATGAACTATTTAATTAATGAAATAGCTATAAACCAATTAATATTTGGTGCCTGTTTCTGAGACAATCGCTAAACTGAAGTTATTGATAAAAAACAAGAGGTACAAATATATCGAAAAAAATTTCATTAGATTGGACTAGATTTAACAAAGAGCGAGCTTGACTCTAATGACGTTTGTAGAGCGACCTATTCAACTTCTATAAATAAAATTATGTTTATCTTCCTTTTGAATTGTATTTGTACAATACTTGTGTATTAGTCCTTGAGACCTATTTTATACTCTAGGCGAAATGTATTGTGTAACCAGATGTTTTTGTTTCAGGAGTTCAACTGGCGACGCATCGGCATGCTATACCACAATAACGACATGTCTACGGGTCTCGGAAACAGTCCGTGTTACATGACACTAAGTGCTGTGTTCACAGCACTGCAGAAGAAAGGCACTGGTTCGACCGTACCAAATATACCCTTCGATGAAACCGATCGTAATACTACGACGGTTAAGTTGAAGGAACTGCTAAACAAATTGTCTCTGAGCACAAGAAGTAAGTAACGGCAGAATAAAGGTATTCAGTTAAAAGGAAATGTTGATTGATTTTCGCTTATAAAGACTTTGCATAAATCTCCCAATAGGCTCATCGATTAGATGTAGATAAAGTACCTATTGTTATTGTTAGCCTTTTACGATTGCCACACATATTCCGGTTCGGAATTCCGAATCAAAATGTGATTTCGTGTGGATTTGTCCTCTACAGAATTCCGCTCGGAATCTCAAATCTACGCGAAATCATATTTCCGTCTGGAATAATTCCACATGTACTTACAAATTAATTGAAAGGATGTTGACAACGAACTTGCCTCCACCAATTATGTACCCACTGAGCCGTCGCGGTGGAGTATTGCCCACTCACTCTTTCCCTTTGTGAGATCACACTCGATGACGCATGACGGAGCGGCAGACGTCCGTCCGTCATTTGTGAAGCAAGGAGTTGTAAGAAACCGCACGTAATCCGTCCGTCACCGTGTTTGCTTCTACGTCCGGTTTCTTACAACTCCTGGCTTCATAAATGACGAATGATATTCTTGAATTTTAAGGATGAGAATGATTTTTACCAGCTTTTTGGAGAATCGCCGTTAATGTGGAGTAAGCGCTTTCACACACTGTCGGACCGGCAGACGTCGTCAGTCCGTCACTTGTGAAGCAATCGCACGTAGAAGCACACACGGTGACGGATTGACGCACCGTGTGTGCTTCTACGTGCTGTTTCATACAACTCCTTGCTTAACAAATGACGGACTGACGTCTGCCGCTCCGTCAATGCGTCATCGTGTGTGATCACACTTAGTTTCCACGCGAGGGTCGCGACATCCGTTTTCAGTAAACTACAGCAATTTAGTAATAAAAGCCTAAATAGTTCTCGAGACGACTATAAACATTTATCGGGGATTGTAAATGCCAGTGGACTTCTGAAACTACGATTTAAGTTAGGTAAAACGGCTTTTTAGGTATAGCAGCAAACTCAGCTTTTGGTTTAGTACTCGTAGAGTCAGCATCGAAAGTATTAAACGGCATAATATATACATCTGGATTGACGTTCTTTACTGACGTTAGTCGTAGCGATTCTTTATGAAGCTATTATAGCGTCTCTTATGTTTTGTAAGTAGATTTGTTGTTAAATCTTTAATACAAAACTTCAAAGCTTTACGACAAATTAAATGGTTCGTGAAGGTGAAGTTCGGAGAAGTAGGCGTTCGGGGAATGGACGTTCGGGAAAGTGGATCTAACGGACCTACTAGACATTCTGGTAATAGAACCTGACGTTGCTGAATCTAGGACTATATCTGACTATTAGAACTTTATACTAAATATAGACCAGATACAATAGATTTTGAAAATTAACCAAGGTGATTATTACCTTGATTTATTTTCAAACAATTATTATTTGATGGCTTCTTAATTTCGTATTGACAATTACGTTATTTTCTGATACATCATTCAAAAGAATCCTTTTTTGCTGGCTGCACAATCGGCTTTTAGTCAGCGATTGGTTTTCGTCCTTACGACTTGTCAACATAATTTAGCAGGATCGAAATTACAAAAGAATGTATTTGATCTTCGCTGCGCTAAAAAAAATATTTGGACATTACATTCTAAGTCATAAAAGAAGAAAGACAATGAACTCGGTAAGATGTGGTCGCGATTAGGAAATATTAAAGATCAACGCTCATTATCACGACTCATTGGTATACTTGATGGTAAAACAATCACCAAAAAAATATACAATAGAAAATGTCAGAGTGTTGACCAGAATGTTTGAAACTACTTTTTTTTTATTTGCGATTTCAATGTTGGTTCCGTAGTAAAAGTTGTTCCGTTTGATGGTCAGAAGCACCTCTTTACGTATGAAACGCATAAATTTAAGTTTATTTATACCCTGTATTTTACCATGGTTTACATTAATACAAGTTCTAGTTTAAGAATGTACATTTTAGGTAAATCTACCAGAATTAAACTTATTATCTAGCAAAGGTCCTACCAAAATTAATAGTTGTCCCATCCATTACGATAGTCTAGCAAAAGCGACTAGATATTTCTCTAAATGTGGGCAAATGGAGGTTTTCCATTTTGTTGTGCTATTTCCTTAAAATAATATACGTATGGCTCATAGTTGCGTATGTTGTGTAGTTAAAACCCTATCGATACTATATATTTATACAGGGTGTAAACATATATTATGCGTTAAATACTTAAGGGCCCCGAGGCTCTAGTGCTGCTCAATCGTAATTTTTTTAATTTATCAACAATTATAGAACATAATTAATTCTGTTACATACAACATGCTTTTTGACAGTATAGATTTTTTGAAAATGTGGCAAGTTTCCACACTCGCTATGAAAAGTTGAGTGTGAATTACCGTGTACGGTTATGTTGTAATGAAACATCGGCCTCGGTTAAGAGACGAGCAAAATGCCAAATACCTATTACCAAAATATAAAATATTTTATCGAATAAATGTTGAGAAGTTTATCAGTCTTTGAATGTAGAACGCAAGGTATATACGTACTAGTATTATTATCTGAGTTTTATGTAGACCGCGTACTTGAAAATTTTAGCCACTCCTGGCCTTATGTATATTTGACCATTTTACGATACTTTCGATAGGTCTGATTGTTAAGATCAATTTATCGACATTTAAACTATCGATAGTGCGGCAACACTAGTAAAAGATTTTAACTGCTGTGTACCGTTGAAACTATTCACAACAATTAAATGACTTTCAACGACATGCCAAAATTAATAAGTAAACTTTGCGAACGCGTAACCATTAATTTAGTTTGATAACAATAACAGATGTAAGTTTTAGCAAGTATAAACCCCTCGGTTTATGATGTAGGTACCTATAACCCATAACTTTGTTGGCAACAAATATTACGTCAAAGTTATAATGATTTATGATTAGTCCTTTAAATAAAAGTAAAATACTTGTGATAGCAATGTCACGCTATGAGTTTTTGGAATAAGATCTGCAAAAAAATATTCTCGAACACAAATTCATTTTTCGTACTGATTGCTGTTATTTTCTCTTTTATTTGTGACATGAAACGAAAACACCAACCTACACACCAATCAGCATCCAGTCTGCAACATTTAGTGCATTAAAAAAAACTGAAATTTTTATACTTTTAATCATAAAATAAAGGGACAAAACTTTATCGGATACTTATCATGATAATTATCAAAGAAAATACTTATCTTGCGACTTTTGAGCCTGTCCAATAACACAAGGTAGTAAACGAAGTTGCTGTCCCTACTCTAGTAGCCTTTTACGCCTCCTTTAAGTTGAGATGGAGGCATACGAGCAGACAAACTGCTGTAATTTTAAAAATTAGCTTTAATTGGCCTCTGGCGTATTTTAACTAAAGGCACGGCCACTAAACGGGACCAGCTGCTTAACATGCCGTCAAAAGCATAAAATTATGTTCCCAAAATTCAACTAGTTAGCTATATAGGCTTAAGGGCCCTAAAGTTCTGTGGTTCTAGTGCAAATTAGAATTGTTATATAGCTAAGCAAGCAACCAAAGTCTGTCCCATATCAAAGTAATTCGTATACTAATATGAAATTTCGGCTGTTAAGAAGGCTCTGATTTGACAAAGTTTGCCTAAATTATACAAGTGTTCCAAACTCTAATTCAGCTTCGACTAAAACGATAAGATTAATTTTGAAACATTTGCAACAGTCGCTACAACCATTACTATAAGAATATGTAGCAGCCTGAATCGTAAGAGACGTAATTATCATATTATAATATAATAAAATGTAAATATTTGTGAGGTGCACAGCAGTAGCGCAATATTTAGGGTCCGCTGAACCGCTATCCCCAAAATGATTCACCTCAACACTACCAGAGGTGTTCAGAACACTGAACTCATCGTGGCTAGACAAGGGAATCGACATCAGCAATAAAAAACTCACGAACCTTCGGTTTGCGGATGATATTGTCCTGTTCGTAACTTCATCAGCAGAGCTCGAGATCATGCTACGAGAACTTAGCGCTGCGAGTCTTGGGTTGGGTTGAAGACGAACAAGTCGAAGACACAAGTTATGATCAAAAGCATGTGGCGTAATGTTGAGGTAGATGGGCGGGTGATACAATACGTCGACGAATATAATTATCTACTTAAGCCAGATATTCTCTTTTGAGAACAGACAGGAAAAAAAAGTCGGAAGACGGATCCAAAATGCCTGGAAGAGCTACTGGTCAATGAAAGAGCTTATGAAGATGACCTTCCTTTGATACTCAAGCGAAAAAAAGTCGACGTGTGCATCTTGCCCATCTTCGATAACGGTGTTCAGACTTGGTCTTTGATCGAACATCAGAAATGCAGTCTCAAGATTTGCCAAAGAGCTATGGAGCGCAGCATTTTAGGTGTAAAATTAACAGATCGGGTACGAAACACAGATCTGCTCCCCAAAACTGGCATAGCGGAGGTAGGCCTTAAAACAGCTCAGCTGAAGTGGATGGGACTATCTGCCGTATGCACCCGGAAAGGTGGACCAAAATGGCCACAGAATGGGTTACACAAGACGGTTGCCGACGTCGAGGAAGACCCAAGAAAAGATGGGATGACAATTTGAATACCTTCCTGAAGGGTTTGCCCGATTTCTTCGTTGCAAATCCCGGGAGGATTGGAGGAAAAGAGGGAAGGCCTTTGCCCAACAGTGGGACACAAAAAGGGCTACAAAAAATGGTTGAGGATGTCTGACACAGTCAAATCAATCGTCTATAAGGCACAAATATAAATGTTCTGATTGAACACAGATGTAGTATAATGACAACCATCTCGAATATGGTCTTGACTGAACAGAACACAATTTGTAGGCGAAAGCGCTACAGCGCATACCCTTCACTCCCGCCAATTTTTAAAGTTGTTTTCTGGGTAGGTACTGTAAAGTCAACGCAAATGGGAAAGCGCGGGCAAAAGCTAGTAGCAACTAAAACAATAACCATGTAAGTGGCACCTTCCGCAAGGATTAATGACTGCCCCTTATAATTTTAGAAGATTTTACCCGTAATTTCATCGTGGAATCGGATGAGTCCCTTCCTGCCAATAATGCCACGAATAATTTGGGGTTAAAAATTATCGGGTTACTGCATCTGATTCAGGATGGCAAGGATGAGAGAGTGTATTAATTAATTAATGTTTCTCTTTATTTAGCTTACTTACGTCTCTCTGCTTGACAAAGAGGCATCTCTTCTCACTTTCCAAAGGAATCCATCCAGGTGAATTCTCCATCTTTTTTGGGTCTGCCTTGACTCCTGCGACCATCCTGGGGAATCACCAATTTTGGTTCATCTCTCCGAATGCATACGGAAGACGTGGCCCAGTTCCACTTCAGCTGAGTTGTTTTGCCACCTACCGCTTTGCCTAATGTGGAGCTCAGTTCCGTATTATAACACGATCCAGTGTTTCACCTAAAATTAGTATTTCAGTCTTTTGTATGATTAACAACCGCAAGCAAACGGTAACACGAATTTTGCTGTTTACTATATTGAGTCGAATAGACAATCATGGTAAATGTGTTGTGCTCGTCCAAGGTTTTGTGATAATATAATTTCCGCACATGGCGGTTGCTTGCCAAATTTGCTAAATACAAGGCGCCAGTCAAGTTTTACTTATAATTGTTTGCATTAGTAATATTATGTAGCAAGAACGTTAATATATTCAACTTCGCAATCAAAATTTCGTTTCGGTGCTAATTTTAGCAGAGCATATCCAAACTTGCTCTTATACCTGATCTGAACCATAATAAAAACTTCAAAAATAAACCAGATTATACTTTTTCTAAAAACAATTCGAACTCGAATAAAATACGAGAGAACGAATGGAGTCATTAAACTTCAAGAAATATAGGATTATTTTACGACGATTACATTCATTCGCACTTTACGAGCAAGTTAGAGTTTTACCACTGTTTTACTGTAGGACGGACGTGAAAAATGAGACATAACAATAACCGGTCTAGCGTTTCTGGTTGTAATTGACAGTTTTATTGGTGTAGTTGGCGAGCTGAAATGCTGACTGCGCGTAGCGAGTAAAATCTGTGATTGGTCACATAGTGTGCCCACGCATTGGGCGACCAGGTCGCGGTCAGGATGCGGCAGTCAGTGAATTCTGGGATTTGCTGGAAGCTATCCTCACGCGGTCAGCGACCACCAGTGAGATGATCAGTTGCAAATCACAGAATAACGGTTTCGATGTTATTGTGTATACTGGTGTATAAGTTTATGTACTGGCAACACCAGTAAATATAAACGACATTCAATCATTCAATAAACAAACGATAGGCAATCAACCTAACCTTCAAATTGGCAGGTTTTATCGTCAAATTTACTACCGGCATCAGCAGATTTTTATTATGTCTTGGAAAAAACCGATTTCATTTGACTCGTATAGATATTTTCTCCACTCATATTTTGTTCTCTTCATTATCAATTACTGGTTCTTACAAAGAAGATAGATACTGTTGTGTGATACATGAATCATGTTCAACTTATGTCCCTGGTACTTTCATTGATTAAATATGAGACCAAGACCAACTACTATAAAAATTTCTTAAAACCAGATCGTAAAAAAGAATCTGTATACCGATGGGAAGATTTGGTCCCATGAACGCTCAAGACATTTTTTTTTACGGGACGAGTCGTAACCATGAACGCTCAAGTGGTTATAATTATGTTCTTTTTTCCAATCTCCAGATTACTCTAGATTTTTTTAATCTTTTGGGTCTTATTTCAGAATTTTCAGATCCAACAGGCTCATCGCAGACAGCAATTGCCGCCATGTACGCCGTTATCAGTTTAAAATAACAATTTGCATGACCTTGAAGGGTCGTTGGATAACTTCACTTGGTTGCAAAGGAAGATAGACTCTACGTAAAGAAAACAATCATTTGAATGACTCAAGTGAAGTTCGTGTGATTGAGTGCCGTCACATTTGCGAGCGAGGTCATGCACATTGTTATTTTAAACTGATAGTATGTGCAAACATTTGAATCCGAAAGACACAGTATCACAGAAAATAATATGTTGTCCATACTGATACTTTTTTTTTTGACAAGATTCTTATTTACATTACGAATATTACCTACATAATTATATGAATCCACGCTACCCTCACGTCTCGATTACGATGTTCTACAGCACGGCAGGCTAAACCAGCAGATTTTGGTACGTGGGCATAATTTCGTGACAGCTTGCCGACAGTACTTTGGACGGTGGCCGGTGTATAGTAGAACTGCAAAAGTAGTAAACTATGGAGTAATTTTGATCCACCATTATGATGGAGTAATTTTAATACACCATTTTGATGTTTGTATTTGTTTATAGCTTAAAAATGTATACTATAACAACTTTTTTTTTTAACTAACGAATTTTTATTCTAAAATATTTCATAATAATTTCAATACAACTATTTCATAATATTAAATAATATTATTATTGATCAACTTTTACTTTGGGAAATTAAAATCGCGAAAATAAAATCAGATGTTCAATGTTAGATAGCCTCGCGAACAAAATGTATGAAACAGCTGATTCTTTATTTCACAATTTCATAGTTGGTCCCATGGTAAAAGTTATGCAGTTGGATGGTTTGAAGTACCCCTCTAATCTAGGCATATCCCCGTAAAGCATATAAGTAATTGGAATGTAATAATTTTAAGAAGTTTTACGTTGTATAGTTTTTCGCCGCATCTTCTCTACAGCGGCAATACGTTCCGAAGCGGTGGTTAGCTTCAAAAAAAGATTTTAACTTTTAACAAGAGGGCTTTAAGGTCCTATACCTAATTAATAAATTATTTTCTCTGAACCTGAAATCAATTGTTACAGTTGTGGTCCTATGCGCAAACCCCAAGACAGTGCGGGAGATTATGCTGGCCGCTGACGACCTCAACATGGTGTCGTCGGGCGAATACGTCTTCTTCAACATCGAACTATTTTCCAAGTAAGTACTTTACACCCATTAGTCCAATCATTTTAGAGTTTCCTTGTATGGACAGTGGACACCCTAACAATAATTCATCTATCGCTGAAACTTTTATGGTTGACAAATAATCTAGGACCGTAAAAATTAAAACCTAGATTATTTGTCAACCGTAATATGTATACTTTACTTTATCAGTTTTATCACACTGCAAAGTTTCAGCGATAGATGAATTATTGTTAGGGTCAAACCCTAAAATGATTGGACTACATTGAATTGGAGTCAAGACTCTCATTCACGGCGAATGAGCACTTGTCCATACGAAAAGCACGATTGGAGGCGGTAATCCGGATGCGGACGACATCGGCACCCCGTGCTTTTTTTCAATCTTGTATTTTAATTGAGACAGCAATAACATGACTTTAGCATGGCTCATTTCTTCTTTGCTTTTTTGTATCAATTTTTATTTTTAATCATAGCCATATTTAGCCATAAGTTGTATATAATGTTATATAAACTGCACCATTTGTAAAATGTAAATATATAGCATGAAACCAATAATATACTGGTAAAGAACCATGGGAAATTGTACCCAGCTATTTTTTACGAAAACTAAAAGCCGTTCAGGTCATAATTATTATAAACAGAAAAAAATATGGCTTAAAAGACTTCCACGTCTCTAGAAGTCCGGATTCAAAAGTAGAAATTACTAGTAAAATAGACAATAATCATAATATCATATAATAACATAAACATGCACTCTGTGGATAAAATGCAAGTCACAGCAATGCCATTTTTCAATGAATTTTTTTTTAAACATTATTGAGTGGGTTATTTATTATCCCCGTTTACCACGAAATCTCGCAATGTTAAATTATTGATGCGGAAAATATATTTTGAGATCTTTTGGGATCGGTCAGGTCAATCTGCGAATTAAAAATTACTGGTGTTACTATTATTTTATATGATATATGATGCAATGTTATTACAAAATTTTGCGCTACTCTCTCACCAAATAAACAAGCAACACGCATAGTAATTTAGTGAGTACGAAACATAAAATCTATTATCCCAATAAAAGCTGTCCATTGATAATATACTTTTTCAAGCATGGAGGAAAACCTAAAATTACTTGGTGCTGCGTCATACTGGCTATTTATTGGCTCTTTCGAATCCATACCCTATAATACTGGATAAATAGTGAAACATGATCGGTCAAAGGCGTACCGTAGTATTCGTCCTAATTCACGTTATTGGCTGGAGATTGTATGACCACTGCAATGCGTCGATACGTGTGATCAACTAACACCCTAATCTGAGCGAAGACACATTCGAATTCCAATTAGTATTCTAAAGTTTTCAGAAAGGTATCAATGGACAAACCAGGATTGAGCAATTAACTTTTTTCGGGACCCAGTCCAATTTCTCAATTTGGAACGCTGCAATTCGGAAGCAATCTAAAAATACGGTTAGGTTGCTACGAGAGATGTTGCAAATAATTATAACTATAATTTTGTCTCTTTGCTAGCCAATTTTGTTGAATTGTTCTACTTCCACTTTCATAGTTATATTAAACATTTACTAGTACTGCACGATGTGTCTTTGGACCCAGTAATTGTGTAGTGTATCTAATCTAAACTATTATAAAACTCTAAATGAAGTGTGTCTGAACATTGAAGATATTTACAAAAAAAAGATAACGATATGTATATTTTTAGGTACCCCTGAGTCGAAATCAACCTTTTTTAGAAATTTTGTCCATCTGGTTGTCTGTGTGTTTGTTTGTTTGTTTGTTCGCGCATCACGCAAAAACTGCTGAACCGATTTTGATGAAACTTTTTTGTTTGATAGCTTATGATCTGACTTAAAATCTGGTATATAATTTGTGCGGACGAAGTCGCGGGTAAACACTAGTAAGTATAATAAAATAAGCCATGTCTTGAGGTGTCTTGATTAAAACCCTTAAGTAAATATTTTTTAAATAAAATGCTTAAAATAATAAAATTATTATTTAACAGTTTGGCATCAGCATCATCCAAGGAGCCATGGAAGGTAGAAGGTGATACAGAGGAGAGAAACGAAAGAGCGAGACGAGCATATAGCGCTGTCCTTACCGTCACCAGCCCTGCCCCGGAGAAAGAGGAATACCTTGAATTTTCTGATCAAGTGAGATTATCTAAACTATTATAAAACTGTAACTGAAGTGTGTCTGTACATTGAAGATATTTACAAAAAAAAGATTACGATATGATTTTTAGGTATCCCTGACTCGAAATCAACCTTTATTAGAAATTGTGTCTGTCTGTTTGTCTGTTTGTTTGTGTATTTGTTTGTTTGTTTGTTTGTTTGTTTGTTCGCGCATCACGAAAAACTACTGAACCGATTTTGATGACACTTTTTTTGTTTGATAGCTTATGATCTGACTTAAAATCTGGTATATAATCGGGAAACGCGGGAAAACACTAGTTTTTAATATAGGTAGACTTAAACCGTATCACAGTGTGCCATTCCATCCTAAACCTGCAAAAGAAAAAAAAGGAACTTGACAGAACTGCATGATGAAATTTTCATAGCAAAGTTTCTGACCCTCGTGATAAACGTTAACATCATATGAAAAAACTTTATGGTGTAATTCGTGTGTGTTTTTTTTTATATTACTACTAGAAAGGTCTAGTAGAATGGTCAGAAGGCTGACCGTTCAAAAAAAACTGTAAATAACCAATGATGAGGTAATCAAACAGAAATAAATAAAAATGAAAATACTACTACAGCCTACGAATAAAGAAATAAATATGGAAATATAATTCACGTCAAAAAATGACCCCACGAACTTTGGTGTACACCACGCAAGCGCGCAAGACTCGACTCTCATCATTATGGCGACTCCAATTACGGCGTTTGCCGCCAAAACTCATGGTGCCAAAAATTAAGGAGATTTTGTTCGGAGTTATCGTTCCATATTTATTTCTTTATTCGTAGACTACAGCATAAACCTTAGTTCTTATTCGTAGATCTACATGCCGTCGTTACCGACGACCTACAGTTTTATGACCGACCAAAACTTGTTTTCATAAAATTCAAGATCAGAAAAATTACTTTTTACGACTTCAAATAGAGAACATCCAATATTCTGAAATATATCTCAAAACATACATTAATTTCGAAAAGTGGTACTTACTTTACTTCTCATGAATAATATTGAATTAAGCTGTGTAACTTAAATTCGGTATGGAATGTTTATCGCTTACGAGTGCTTATGTGCGAGTCGGTCTACTCGCGCACCGAGGGTTCCGTACCACAAAATTTAAACTAACATACACACTTTTTTTCCTCCGTGACTTTTAGCGCAAAACCGACTCACATTTGGCCGGTTATTATTATTTGTTGTAATACTGTAGAAGTGTAGAGTTTGCTCTATAATCATACCAAGATTGACGCTTGTATGAACTACCGTTTTTACGACAGAGCGAATAGAATGAAATTTAATAAAAACTAGTTTCTTGTATGAGGACCCCCCTTAATTTTTAGGCATTTTTATTATTTGTTGGCAAATACGCCATAATAACGCACAGTCTGTGAGAATTTCAACCGTCTAGCTATTACGGTTCAAAAGTTACAAATAGTTAGGACAGACAGACAGACGGACGCACAGACAACGTAGGTTTAATAATATTGTCCCGTTTTCACTCTTAGGGTACGGAAGCCTAAAAAGTAATATAATTAATTTATAATTTTAGATAAGACACACAATTTGTTTTGACTATGTTATAGTCAAAAAAATATTTCATCGACATAAACTCACGACTGGTAGTCCCGTATGTGGTTGTCAAAAACATTGCTATAGCTACCAAGGTTAATTACGACTAACTTAGGATTTAATGTTAAATTGACACGTCGAGTGGACAAAAGAAACATGCAGAATTCTTTCTGCGAAATGATATCGTTGTTTCGGTTTTTAACATTTTACAAAATAAATTTGTGTTAAGTATGTAAAAGATTGTATGGGTGTCAGAGATCCAAATGAAATATTTTTCTTTCTTTTGCAACTTTTCTTCAATCATTATTCTTGTTTCGGCAGGTCAAGGACTTGGCTGCAACGAAATACAACTACACGTTCGGGAAGGGGGAAGTGGTATCGACGTTCGTAGCTGCCTTTTACGATGCAGTGTTACTATACGCTTTAGCCCTGAACGATACTTTACGAGATGCTGAAGACCGCGGAGGCCCATTGGACGGCGCCGCTGTCATCAAGAATATGTGGAATAGGACGTTTCAAGGTAAGGTCAACACCCCGGACACTGCCTACAAAAAAACTTAAATTGACAAGATGAAGTCAGTACATGCGAAACGGAGTCTAGGAGTGCGATTTTTGAATCTCATTCGGTGAGCTCAGCAGTTAAAAATGACAAAATTACTATGGAGTTAAGCGTCTTTCTACTGCTGATTTGTCTCTCAAAAATCATACGTCAGGAGTGGGAGTTTTGTAAGTAAAATCAGCAGTAAAAAAATGCATATCTCCATAGTCATTTTGACATTTTCAACTGCTGAGCCCAGCGAATGAGATTCAAATCAAAAATCGCACTCTAGGGCTGCAATAACTTGAGCTGCCAATGACTTTTTCGTAAAAGCTTTGACACCCGTCTATTCAAAAAGTTGACCTTGGGATTGCTCGAAATGTTATTTAATCCATTGTTTTCTTGTTGGTACAGTTTTAGCAATCGAAGTATTAGCAGTACCTATTTACCGTGACAGGTTAGTGTGGACCTGGAAATATGAACCATTTGTTTCAATCTACCGTCCATATTATCAATAATCTATTTAATAACAGTCTTTTAACTACTCATCTTATTTTGTGGTAATAACGACCTATTTATTTTGAGGTAAGAATGTGACGACCTGGTAACCAACCACGCCGTACTGCCAAATCGGGGTCCTGGTTTCGAATCCCAGTTCGGTCATGGATGTTATTTTTGTGCCGTTGTTCTATGGTTTCCATAATAAAAAACCAAGCTTTTGTTTCGGATCATTACAATGTATGTGCCTGTGAGCGTTAGATTTCAAACGCACATTCATAACTTTCAGTTCGGAAGCTCGCAGTATTCATTATTTCATTTCTATTGTCAGTAATAACTACATCTTTATAGTAAAAGTCTAGAGCTATAATACAGACGATACGCTCTGAATGTGCCATAACATTTTACATCTTCTTTCGTAGAATACTAGAATCAGCTGCGCAGATATCTAATAAAAATTCAGAATCTGCTTCGTGTATCATGAACCTAGTTTATATTATGTGGAAACAAAAACACGAATGTTTGTACTTATGCAAAATCTCCAGACAGAGTGTTATCTTGAATTTGGATGAAGAGTTTTGCACGAACCTAAACAAGTGATTACTTATTTTAACACTGACGCAAGCGGGTTGTCTCGTCACTATACAGGGTGTAAGGAAAAATATCATTAAGCTTTAAACCACAGACTCTACCCATCAAACTGAACTTTTAGTATGGGAGCAAAACGATCAGACCAAAAATAAAATCTGCTTTCCCATACCATTGCGTCGAGTACCTAGGTATTGCAGTTTAATATGGGACTGCTGAATTTTTTGTTTTGCGCTGACAGGTTTGCTCCCATAGTAAAAGTTGTTCAGTTTGATGGGTAGAGTATGTGGTTAATGATACTTTTCCTAACATCCTGTGCTATTGCCCGTCTACTTTAAGCTCGGCTGTCACTTTACCTTCGTTCTCAAATGAGACAAAAAAAAATTGGTTCCATTTAATACCATAATATAATGAGGATATCCCTATTCGCTCTTAAAACGTCGGAATAAGTGTTTTTACAAGAGCCTTGTTAAATGGAGATTGTCAGAAGAAAATACGAATTATTATAATTTCAAAGAACGAAACGATTTCATTCAAAAAAATTGTTTTAAAGACACTGAAAGCATGGCGTTACAGTCGTGAAAACTTAGTTGTCGGATCGAAAGTGTTCCTAATTTTTCCTAATTTTAGAGAGCTTTATGTTGATTCATTAATAATATTATGATGGATTTAATATGAAACGTTTCGATATTTTGATTTCATCAATATTTTGTTCAGTTAAGATCATTTCTCCCCTCCGGACGGAAAGCGTCAATTGTCGTCCCGCTACGCTAAACGACGTTGTCGCTTTCCACCTCCTTCGAGGAGAAAAATAGTATACTAACCACGGACAGTAAATAAGAAAGCCTCAGACCTCGGCTTACTTTCCTGTCCTCGGTGTGTAATCTACTATTTATGTATAACAAACTATCATTTAGGTGCTATTTCGTATTTATTGGTAGTGAACAATTTTATTAATCCATTGGCAAAAATCTTTATATGAGTTCTTGTCCATTGGCAACACGACTAATATCAAACGTTATCTGTATGATGCAAACCATAGACAAACGGCACTTGTTACCGCCTGTGACAGGTTTTTCTCGACTTTTAATATTGCCATCTACAGATTTTTCGTTTTACTAGTCTTGGAAAACGCCCTATAATATAAGAAAATTTTTCATTTCGCAGGTATAACAGGCGAGGTGGTGATTGACGCAAACGGTGACCGCTTAGCTTCATATTCGCTGTTAGATATGAACCCTGTCACGAGCAAATTCGAGGTCAGTGCACATTTGATTATCAGTCCTTCTTGCCCGCAGACGTGATGGAAGCCGCTTTACTAAATTATTTGAGAAATGCCTTTGTTATGAAGGCATCGAGAGAGATATATATACGTGCTTTGGTGGGTAATGTTTGTATCAAATATACCTATATGTGAGGAGTCTGCACTATGTTTTTATGTTAGTAACGCCAACGAGCGATCTCTACTTTTCATCGAGTTTGGTTGCAAATTTACTTTTTTAGATTCGATTAAAATTTTCCCCCTTTTTTAGGTTTGATAATTTTTGTTAAGTTAGGTAATGTTAATATTTGATATCGTAAGTTGGAGCATTACGTAAAGTTAACACTGTCTATCTGAGAATTTTGGTTTTCAAAAGGATCGAAAATGAAATTTTCAAAGGATTATTTGATAATTAATTAAAGTCCAGAATAGACCGCCCCATTCTAAGCCGTGGGTGTTGTTGTAAGTGACTAAAGGTACGTTGTTGTAAAGTCTTTTTTTAAGTGTATTTAGGGTTTTCGTTTCGCGATTTCAATGTTGGCCCCATATAGTGAAAGTTGGTCTGAAGCACTCGGTTAAAAGATGTAAGTAACTCATTTAAATGTTCACTCTGTAGAAAATTATTACTACAATTGAAAAAATCAGACGCTTTCGGCCATAGCGAAGTTCGTGACCCTGCCTGGCATAGGTACATTCCGAGCTACACGTTTTCACGTAAAAAGGCTCTGTATTCATTATTAGGAATTCCACTTCCCAAATTATTCTTGAAAGAAAAATACGTTACTAATATTGTAAGGAACAAATTAAGAGGATAGACCAGTACAGTTTTTTCCATACAAACCTATTCCCCTGTTTTCTCCCTAGATAATAACGCTAGAGCAAATATTTTTTTACCATACAATCTAATTCACCTCTGCCATGTCCCTATGTTTTGCTTTTTTACATTAATTAATTACTGTAGGAACTAGGTACCTTCGAAAATGACCAATTTTACCGCCCGTTTTCAGACATCCAGTAAACAATTTTGACGAATACAAACAAAAAAGCAAAACGTAAAGTCTTTCTCATATTATTTTTGAAATAATTATTAAAATCGGTTTAGTTTTGGAGGGAACGAAATGCTGTTTTCGTCGATTTTATGTTAATAAAATCGGTCTTAGCTGCAGTTGTCTTTTTCGCACTCTAGTCGGTGGGGTGTATGGGTGGGGCGGATCAGACAAATATGTATACCGTTGGAAAAGTGACCTTTTCTCCAAATTAGCATTTCAGCCCGCCTATCCTCTTAATAACTTAAGATACTTCAATCTGTACAGTAATCTTGAGAACATATTGGTTTTCTCTCTGTTTGTAGTTACATCACATATTGGATTTTCAGTTGTCTAAGTCAATAGCAATCTTGAACTTTGTGTGGAACATTTTTCAGCAGGAAATCAGAGTGCATGTATTCCAGTTGAAGCTACGACCAAAGTGTTTTAAGGCTAGATTATGGCGATGTATGTTATGTATGTGAAGTAAAAACTTCGAGTTGTCGAATAAAAAATCAATGGTAATTTCATAGCGGTCCCCTTCGCTTTAGTTGACCTAAATTATCTAAAAAGTAAAACATACATTTGCTTAGATCAAATAAAATAGGTGACCGAATTATTGTTCACTTTTAAATCTTTGTTTTTTGGCGTTAAGAGTTTTTTTTATTTGTAAGTTAATGTGATTTAAATTTGTAATTTTAAGGTACTTAAAACACAGTTTTTGGTCTCAGAAGTAGTATCCATTCAAACCCTTCATCAAATCCAAAGGGCAAGTATACACTAGACTGGTAGGTACTACCGTTCGTACTATAGGATAGTCATTTTACGGTTTGAACCGGGACTAATTTAGAATAGATTTTTTTTATCAGTATTGTATTTAAGAGCCAATTTCAGCCTAGAAATGTAACAAAATTAAAAAAAAACGTCATCAACAGACCCAAATTTAAAATTAAGCAATTATCTCGTTCTAAAAAACTTGATGGTATATTTTTTTATATGCCATATTAAAGACTTCACATTAATACATACTTCAAGCATGGTGTAATTTTTTCCTACTTAGACCCGATTCGACCAAAAGCGAGTAAATTTTATTCTTAAATGAAGTGTCAATGTCACATAATTAAAAAAAATTTAATAAAAAGAAACCTACCAAATTAAAACTGTATAACCTCACATTGCAATTAGTACGGATTCAACGACTACTTTCTTTAGGTGAATTATACATTTGTTCTTTTAGTACGGGGTGTGTAAACACCAAAAGTAAAATTGTTCCTTGTATAGTTACTCTTCTATTTTGGTCGAATCTGGCCTTAGAAGGCTTTGAAAAATGGATTAGTATTTTCTAAGAAATACGTATTTTTTAAAATTTCAATGCCTATTTTATTGCTCAAAAATTATGTATAAATTAATGTAAAGCCTGACCAGGAAAATAGAAAACCTGGTTTGGGGGCGTTGCAATCGACTATAACCTTTAATGACAGAGTTCCAAGTACAAAAATTTGTTCCAATGATTTTTCGCAACATGGCGAGGTTTTTTATATTTCTGGTCAGGCTTTATATTGTTAAATCTAATTAAAATGAGTGCGTTAGGATTAATATTATTAAGTTAAAGGCCTTCTGGGACACACAATTTTGATTTCTATGTTGCGTAGTGTTTTTTTTTTTTAAATATGTCTTCAGATAGTTTTTTTGTCACTAAATGGTGCTGGTTACAGTTTAAAAGTCCAATTAATAATTACTCCCCACCCTCCTAACAAAAATCCCATAAAATGAGGCTACTGGGTAGTCTGCGAAAACGGCTATGATATTAATAATAATTATTTTTTATAATTATTATTATAATTGATACGAGTTGTCCTCCAACTGTTATAATAAACGTTTAAATAACGTGTGTCGTACTGCGTTCATGTATGTTCACCTCAAATCAGACATGACAGTCTGCTAAAATCAAGAGGTAATAAGTAATATCTGAGTAGTAGAGAAGTACTACCTATCTAAATCATTGCTAGGATTAAGCCGTCAAAGTTTGGGGCTTAGACAAAAGTTTTAGCGTTACCAAGAAATTTCTAATTGCTTTCAACCTAATAGGAGTTTGCTACTTCGAATAGTTAACTCCAGGTGTTTCCAATTTACAAGGTGGGATTGCTTCAATTTAAGTTAAGTTTTGCTTTAGACGCGGTGAGAGGTGTCAGTTTATATGAGCATGCCTGTCGTTTCCGTCACCCACAGGCCACAAGGGTAGACTGGCTTTGAACCGAAGTATTCGCCGTGAGAATGAAACTTGATAGAAATGAAATAACTTCCAGAAATATTTCTGTCGGGGTTTGATTTGTTTTCGTTCCACGTCTTAACGAAGTAGAAATCTCTCGGGTAGAAAATCAAATGCTCAAAATAAATATTGTAAGAAGTTCTCGATGAGGTCGGATATAATTATTTCAGTAAAGAATCGATAGATATTTACCGATTTAAGTCTCGAAAAAGGTTTTTTCCTAGCCGTATCGTTTAGGTTTAGAATAGAAGTAGACCTTCCTATTTTAAACCATGGACAACAGTTCATTTTATGAAAGTTACCAAAATTTAAACACTATTTGGAGATTATGTGTTAAAGCTAATGTAAAAATTATGATATTTTTCTATCCATTATTTCTCAAACATGACAAGCTGGGCTGAATGGGGTGCATTTCCTTTGCCTCAGTCTGAATCTAATTATCCATTTCTTTAGATTTCTTTAAAATTTCTTAATCATCTTTCTGGCCAAATGGTCATGATGCCAAGGATATTTGAAAATTTTAAATTTTATTAAAAATAGTAATAACGACTAAACATTAAATCGAAAACATACGTATCGCTTATTTTTAACCATAATTTTGAATGTATTAAAATTCAAAGAAATGAGATGTGGTCCATTGCACGCTCTGTAGTTGTAGAAAAGTTTCAATAAAACCCGAAAAATATTATGGTCTTAAGATAACTCAGGCCGAGATTCAGAGACGATTTGTAAGTCATAGTTCGAACTCCCGTATGTCAAAATACATTTCTACCCTACTTAGCTCGAACTAAGACAAAAAAAATCGTCCCTGAATCTCGGCCTCAGTGACACTAGTGTAGTGTTAAAAACATAAAAGCCTCCAACAGACGAAAATTTTTCATGAACAATTGAAAAGCAAATTTATCTAAATCGATAAAAGTACGACGCATGAACGAATCCGGGGGTCTACCGAGAGTTTCAATTTTCGATTTATCGTGAACGTTTTCGTTCCAATGTCAACTTTATTTCACTGAAGTGCAAACAAAAAATATTACGATATATCGGAAATAGAAAGTCTGAATTTAGGGCCAGAAATGTTCACAAGAATCGTCTCTTATTTGTGTTTTAAATTCTGTGAGAAAAGGACCTATTCTTTTATTGAAATAAAAATCCGTAGAACATTTTAGTGAGAGACAGTTCGTTTGAATGCTTTGTTCAATTTCGTTAGTATCTCGAATTCTCGTTTCTGAAATGCCGCCTGTAATTTATCTGACAACGAATGGCCCTGACGAGTGGATGAATTCTTAGTGCATAAGTGAACATGCAATGTCAAAATAATTATGCTTTATGAGATTCTATCAGAGATCGTATAAGAAAAGTTTGTAATCCAAAAAAAACTGCTATGTCACTTTTGTAATCGTTTATCACAAAACTTAAAAAAAAAACATAGTACACAGAGGGAGTTGCTCTGTGGCTCTGCTATTGGGTGGTCACGTGCGCGTCGGTTGCCCCATCCCCGGTCCACAGTGGAACTCCAGTGGTGGCTCAGGATATTGTTCTTTTATAAGAACAACCCTTGAAGTCACCAAAATATCAATATAACCGTACAACGTCAAGCACTTTTGCTATAAAAACTCGACATTGGCAAAATCATCACATACCCAAGATGGCAGCCATTTTTTAAAATATAGAATAGAATAGTACACAGAGAGCAATGACTTTTTTTTGTTTAGACTTGTATGGCTTCGTATAATAATAACACCATATGAAGCCACTACCGATTCTATTATTATAATGTCTTTTAATTATCTCGGAAGTGCGTGGGACCGAAGCCAACACGTATGGTCAGGTCAGTGTAGGACTATTGTAAGGAGTGGAAAGAAACAAAATCTGGACTATTGGGATGGGGTGTTAGTGGAACAGGTAACTAGTTTTTGAACAGGACTACGGCGCCTGCCTGACCAATGTATAAACACGGAAAAAATTGCAGATGGTGACTCGCCAACTCAAAATGAATGGGCCCCGAAAACGGGTGCTTCTGCACTTTAAACGACCATCATTATTCAGTCTTCAACGGCTAATCAGGTGCCCACTCGCCACTTACGCGACACATCCATTCTTCGAGCATATATAGCTCTTGCGACTCCAACCTAAGGCCGGCCAATTAAGGCAAGCGCAGAGGTGGGGATCTGATTCTCTTGGGGTCCACTCCGACCAGCGAGTAAAGGCAAATCGGAGATGAGGATCAGGGACTTCCCCCGGGAGCACTCGGGTCCGTGGTGTCGCCACACACCAACAGTTCGCCACAAGCTGCCCTGCGAATTATTATGATAATTTTAAAATTTTGGCATCCATTTTGGTGTTGATGGTATTACCAATGCCTATAGTCTATAAAGCAATTTAAGTACTTGACGTTGTACGGTTATTAGTATCTGGTGACGGACGTCAAGGGTTGTTTTTCGGAAAAAAAACGAGTTACCATACAATTGAAGCTTCGTTGTAAGCCGAGAAGGGGGCATCGACGCGACGCGCGACAACCCAATACGAGACCAAACGATCGATTCACATTTAAATTAATAAAGTAAAAAAGTTAATATGACATTGGTTTTAGTTTTGATTCAATCAAAATTTCTATGAGATAGCTGAAACCTTTAAGATTCTAGTGAAAAGCTACTCATCTCTTAAAAGGCCAAAACGTGGGCGTCATACTCTAATTGTAACAGTGTTCTTTAGAAGTGGTAAACCTAATTAAAAGCCTGTAAAATAATGTTCTTTATAACACATACGCATATATGAGACTAGGGATGCCTGGAAGGTTCTAAATGTTACTTTGTAACATCAGTTTATTTCAGATCTGACAACCCTTGTCTAGCCCTTTATATCTTCATATACGTAGTCCTTCGGATACAAATGATTGTTTTACAAAATGATATACGTGCTAGACATACTTCAAAGCATGGTGGGCCTTTTACCACCGAGCTAGATGTGACTTTTACATTCGCATCTATAAGAACATTATTTGTTTTATTGTGCAGTATCAAGCTAATCCAAATTTAGCAAGCTCAGTTGCGTACCATACCGAACCGGCTTGACAGTGACTTCGATAAAACAAATTGATGATCTTATACTGGCTGAAATTGAAATCATTGGCATCCTTTTATAAACTAAGAATTTGCCCATCAAACTGAACAACTTTTACTATGGGAGCAAATAGATAGCAGCAAAAAAAATCTGCTGTTCCATACTAAACTGCGACTGTATGCAAAAGGTAGACTCTTAGTTTAAAAGAATGCCAGTGATATCAATTTCACCCTTTGGACGCGAACGTAAAAGTGATCGGCTGCAATATTATGTTTAAAGTCGGTTTAAAGTTTTTCATATTTTAAATTTTTTATAGAAATTTTATTTTGTCCATTCGGGACACGTGTCATGGGTTGTACGACCATCTGCTAAAGCCTTCCCCCACCCATCCCTATACCTACCTATTGCTATTATTTTCTCAAACAGAAAGGTCAGAAGTATACTAATTCGATCAACAGAAATAAAGCAACGTAAGTAAAATTTTATAACAAAATAACGAGATTACTGTTTTCTCTGGAAGCGCCCTTTCGCTAAATAAATTGGGTTACGCTTACTTAACCCGATCATCAAATTCTCTCCCTTCTTAATAATACACTATGAATGAAATACAAAGGTCAGAGCATTAAAGTTACTCGTATCTCTCGAACAACTTACATTCTTACCTGATGAACTAACTTCAAACGGTGAAGGAAAACATTGTTAGGAAACCTGCATATGCAGAAGAAATTCTGATGCGTGTAAGTAACGACCAAACACCCTCCTAGATGGTAGGCCTGTGCCCTGCAGTGGGACGTATATAGGCTGATGATGATGAACAAACGTGGTGCCCGTGTGGGTCGGGTCTAGAACGGACCACCCCGTTTCTTCCCATGAGTGTCTTACGAAGCGAGTAAGGGATAAGGGTTTGTTATACAGGTTTTTATGTGCGAAAGTCTAGCTTACTGTCACCACCACCGTTACCAACTTAACCAGGAGATTATTCCTAACCCAGGACAAGTGAGGCCTGGTCTGTTTTATTTTATCCTCCTTTCTTGTCTTGTACTGAACTTGTCTTTAGCTTTTTCACTGCTGGTGTTGGTACAGTCTTGCATTTGTCATTCCTCAACACTCAATTGTAAAACGCTCATTAAATTTAATCCTCCATTAAATTTCTTGCTATCACTTTTTGTCTTGTTGGTAAAAGCTAGCAAAAGATTTAATGTAGGATTAACTCTAATGAGCGTTTCTACAACTGAGTGTAAGTGTCTAAAAGGTTTTTGATGAAGGCTTGTGGCGGTAGACTCATGTCATGACGCGAAAAAACTAATTTTCTTTTATCAAAGCGAGTTGAGAGTTGAGATCGAAATTCATACATAATAATTGAACTGTATACCTGAAAAAAATACCAATCTTCTCATACGATAGGTATAGTATAATCGATCAAACTGACATTGACATATTAGTTCATACAAACACGTGTTGAATGCATAAGTCTGCCGTTCTGGGGTAAACGTCGTGAAACTATAAGAAGATTAATCTTCACTAAACGAGAAAACACCCAGGACGTAACGTTTCGTCCCTCCATTGTGTTTATCTCTACGCAACAGACTAACAGGACCGCTCGCAGGACAATATTATACTTAGGGCCTGTTTCACCACTTCCGAATATGTTCCTGTTAGCTTATCCGACAGCTCATTGACATATTATTCATAGAAAATATATCAAATGAGCTGTCGGATAAGTGCGTTCACACACGATGACGCACTGAGCGGCAGATGGCAGTCCATAGATAGAACCACACCCGGTGCGTCAATGCGTCACCGTGTGTGCTTCTACGTGCGGTTTCATGCAACTCCTTGCTTCACAAATGACGGACTGACGTCTGCCGCTGCGTTAATGCGTCATCGTGTGTGAACGCACTAAGCTAATAAGAACTTATCCAAAAGTGGCGAAACAGGCCCTTAGTGTTTCAAAAAAAGGAAATGTATAAAATCTGCTAAGTGCGTGTCTAACCACGCACAGTTTAGGGTTCCGTAGTCATTTCTCTTGGCACCGCCAAACCGCATGTTAAAAGCTATGATGCAGTTATTCTATTATCAAATGTTATGCATTTCAATGGCTGCCTGGGAGGTTGTTCGGACGGAATTGACGAATTTACAAGGGCTCTTTTTATTCGACAAGGATCCCTAAAAGGAACGGAGAACGGTATCAGGAACTATTTCCGTGGTCTAATGGTTAAGAACATTAGGCTCCTGACACGGATGTCGTGGTTTCGATTCCCACGGGGAACACCTAAAGATATGTCACTTTGTGCGTTTTTCCCAGTTTGTTAGGACATTGCAGGCTGAATCACCTTATTGTCTGAAAAGAACGATGATTCCGTGCTTCGGGTGGCACGTTAAGCCGTTGGTCTCGGCTACTTTCTCGTCGTTACTTAAAAACCACGTCAGAGGCCGTAAGGCGGTTTGAATAAACTCTGCCCAGACGATAAGAAGAAGAAGCTGCAAGCTTTCTAAATAAAAATTGTCTACATAATATTATGTACAATGGAAATGAAATTGAAATGGCTGGATGGAATATATCGTGTATCTTTGAGGCATTCGAACGATTCCACGAGGGATTCCGGGCTCAATGTGAAAGATCTTTCTCTCTCTCTTTTGGTGCAAAATGTGGACTAGTTGGATAATAATGGTATTTCATATTATTAATTTATTCTATACCTACATATAATAAAATAGGGTCACGGTACCAAATAGTCAAAATTTCATTGCGTCCAACCGTGAAAAAGAATGAAACTTGCATTCTGTCCAAATAGTAAACTTGGCGTGTAGATGTAAATTATAGTAGATTACACACCGAGGACAGGAAAGTAAGAAAGGTCACAGATCTCATGTAATTGTTGACCGAGGCGAAGCCGAGCAGACATTTGATCTGAGGCTTTCTTATTTACTGTCCGAGGTTAGTATACTATTTTTCTCCTCTACAGAGGTGGAAAGCGGCAAATTCGTTTAGCACAGCGGGACGACAATTGACGCTTTCCGTCCGGAGGGGAGAAAAAAATATTTTCAAAATATTAATTGGGACGTTTATACTAATGTAATAGAACGCATTGAGACCGTGTTTAGAATTTTTGTCTGTGTGTTTGTACACGCATCACTTAAAAATACTGAACTTGAACTGATGATGGGGTTTCAAAAGTATAGGGCTTAATGTAGATTAACATTTAGGCTTGGATAAGTATCTCTCTGCAACGTGCCACCTATACTAATTCTTATTGCGCAAAAATATTAAAATACGTTAATATTGTTAGGTAGGTACCTATTTCATCTCCGTTTATAACTATCCAACTTTCGATGTCGGTAAGAATATTGTTTTGGCTTCCATTGTATAAATATTGCAATAATTCAAAACTAAAATGAGACAAAACATGGCGGGCCGAGTTCGGTGCTGGACGCGGGAAACTCATTTGTCAGCGACCTTTTCTCTCGGATACAATTTAACAAAAGTCACTAACTTCCATACAATACCTACATAATACAATTTGTTACCGTGCTTTATATCAACTAAGAGCTTACGTAATAGTTTGAGCATTGTAAAGTGGAGTCTATTGTGCTAAACGTTTGCCATTTAGATTATTCTAGTTACAATGCTTGCTTTTCATTCTGTGCATAAAGGTTACTAGATTATAACAAATTAAAGTTGTTATGAAAAAACATTCTGCCGAAACAGCAACCAATTTTTCAGCCGCACACGATGGAAATAAATACATCAGGGTCCTTTGAAAGGGGATGGTCAGACTATCAAACTAAAAAAAAATTCTAAGGGACCAACAACGAAATCGAGAAAAAAAATCTGCTGGCCCATACATTTGGCGAAAGTTGTTCAGTTTGAGTCTGGTCATCCCCTTAAAAAGTATCAGCATATTAAGAAGGACCCTATACAAGGTGTTACAAAAATACAAATAAACATTTAAGGGGGTGGTCAAGATCATCAAACTGAACAACTTTCACTATGGGACCAAAATCGAAATCGCGAAAAAAAAAACAGATTCTCCATACTAAACTACAAATCTACTCGAGCGTATGGGACAGATGTTTTATTTCGATGTTGGTCCCATAGTGAAAGTTGTTCGGTTTGATGGTCTAAACAACCCCCTAAAAAGTTTTAAATACACCCTGTACATTCTACTAAAGGTATTGTGGATGACGTCCTCTTGAATTTTCTAGACAATAACCAAAAGTAACGACTTTCATACGTGCTCTACGTTAAGATGTTTCGATACAAATGCGTGATAGTAGCGATACAGAATCATGACTATGCGCAGCCGCAGGTACACGTCCAGGCCTCGGTTAGTCGGCCATAAGGTCCGAGATAATTCCGTTGATTTCTGCCACTCGCTCTAGACGACAACGTCAAAGAAAATGACTACGTAGCATACGTCGCGCGCTGCACGCAGTAATAACAACGCTGTCGCAGACTTCACTAGGTACATTTTTGCGCGTACCGTCTGGCAGTAGGTAAATTAAAGTGTGAGAATTATCGTTTTCCAAGGAAGTGATGATGTATCTGTTACGAAGTAACTAGTAATCCAGGCACATCGCTAATGTATCTATGCAAAAAGTCTCGTTTCTGAATGTGGACCTAATTATAATTCATTCCTACATTCTACTACGATTATTCCAATTCTTAAAGAGTGTTCCATTTCAGGTGGTAGCTACTTACGTGGCAGCGAATATGTCTCTACAGTTCATCAAGGATCGTCCCATACACTGGGCGGGGGGCAGGGAGACACCCCCCGGTGACACCCCTGAATGTGGCTTCGACGGGTCTCTGTGTCCCGATAACTGTAAGTACCTATTCATTTAATATAAAAAAAATCTCCCGTTTTAATAAATCCTTATTAGTCAGCCCTCTTACACTCAGTTGCAGAAACGCTCATTAAAGTTAATCCTCCATTAAATCTCTTGCTAGCTTTAACTACGTCAACAAGACAAAAAGAGTCAGCAAGAGATTTAATGGAGGATTAACTTTAATGAGCGTTTCTGCAACTGAGTTAACAATCAAAAATAGTAAACCACTTAAAAATTTATTTATAAATCAAGTATACAGGGTGTAAGGAAAAGTATCATTAACCTTTAAACCACATGATCTGCCCATCAAACAGAACAAATGGTTTAAAGGTTAATGATACTTTTCCTTACACCCTGTATAAAAATAAAAACCAACAACATAGGTACCGACAAAGCAATAAAAAAAAATCACGTATTCATTTGCACAATAAAAACGAGCCCAAACAGGGTAGTATGACCTTTAATCATTACGGAGCACTTATGATCAAAACGTTGCATCATCAGATGTTGGTCACCATTCCTCGTCCTCATCAAAGAACTTACCGGAGCCCAAACTCTGTGAGCGTACCGAAACGATTAAGACCTACGACATCTTTCGTCCGATTATGAGACGATCTCACTGCTACTGTAATATTTGGTATTAGATCGACAAGAGTGAACAAAATTTCGTCTTACTCGGAAATCGAAAACTGGTTCAAAATTGTGAAGTTGAATAAATGATAATTATTAAAATATAATCTTTTGGAAGCTTTGGATAAATTTTAAGACACCCAAGTGAGATGCATACCTATAGTCTCTGCCTATCCCAGCATGAATTTATGTATAAAGAATTGAATAGTCCCCAGTCCCTTAAAAGTTATCTTCAAAAATTATCTGAGTCACACTTAGTGATTTTTTGATCCATCATAATTAAATTAAATTAAATTCAATTAAATGTAATAAAATGTATGTATTGTATGTATTTGTATTCAAAATCAGAGCATATCTATCGAATGGTGTATGTCATGTTATTTCAAAATAACTCTAAGTTGGTTTTCTTGGCACCTATCTAAGTCCATAAGATTAAAGAAATACCACTAGGTCCATCCGTTTTTCGGTAAATTTTCCCTATCATTTCATATATAAAATAATAAAGCCATAGTATGTTTTTCCTTCTACCCAAAAGATTAATTCCCGCGATTTTTTTAACCTTGGCCCTTCTTTATATTCATCAACATCAAGGTTAAACAGTCCCAATTCAGAAACTATTAATATAGGTATATTTAAATATTTATGAATAATATGAAATATTAGGAAATACCTACCTAAGTTATTACTGATATCAGTAATAAGTACAGCACAGTATGAATGATATCTATCTACCAAGTAAAAAAGAAAACATGAATTATCATACTTTTTCTGCAAATTGATTGCGCAAAATAAGCGCTTAATTATTCAAAGAGAATTTAGTCGAAAAGATTATAAACAACAAGAATTAATACGATTTGCAGATAAAATATGAAATTTTGTCTTTTCAGCAGCATGCAAATTTATGAAAAGCTGCTGCAAGTTTAATATATGGATATTTAAAACTTGCGCCGAAACCACATTTCTCAAATTAAATTCTCTTCATGCAGAGCTAGGCGGGGGACTGATTCCATCACAAGCAGACGAGTTCCATTAATTCACTCCACGCCAGACAAATCAAAACACGATAGTAATTAATTAGACGTGAAAACAGAATGCTAGAAATATTCCCATCTCCCTGGTAAATAATTGTGTTATAAAAGACAATTTTCTTAGACGAGTGAAATATCATTCGATTCATTCGTTAGGCCTTTATAATATTATGACTCTTAAATTTCCTATTTTCCTAATCGTTTCTTTTTCACTAGATGAAAATTGTCAGTGTTTATTTTGTTAAATTAGATGCTGTTATGTAATTCGTTTATTGGAAATACAAACTAATTACCTACAACACTATATGCCTATGGTGACAGAGGTGAGCTGTCGCCACTTTTAATTGACAGTTACATGTCTTGCAGAAGCCTCGAAATTGAAGCACGTAGGTTTCCTTACGATGTTTTCCTTCGATGGAAACGACAGTAGTATTATGTATAAGAGGCGATTTATTGGTGCGAGCACGTTTTGGCTACCCTATGCTTTATAACGAAATAAACATTTACACATTACCTACACATTTTAACTGAAGATCAGATCAGTTTACACTGGAAGTACCTGTTTAATTATAGACACAAAAATATCAAAGTAGAGCCAACCTGAGCTCAACACTGACACATGGTTAAATAATCAGGTCGTTGGCAATACCGACAATAAGGAAAATTTTGTCCGGATAACATTAAATATTTTTTCGTATTCACATTACACATTTTTGTCCTATTTTTTATAAAAGGAAGAGAGCCAACATTTTCACTTTGTTAAAATAAAAGGTCAGATTACGCCAAGGTCTACATAGCGGTTTTTTCTGTAAGCCTTAGAACTTAGAAGTTTAATTAAAAAGAAACCTTAAGTGGAAAGTGTAAGCAACACCTAATTCCAGCGGGTCGCGCAGCTAAGAGGAAAAATATAAGTTTGCAGTCATTAGACTTCTTATTTAGCATTTGTTGAGTTCTGAACCACATCATTTTTTGTTGTATGAACCTTTGTAGTGTTTTTGCTTAGGTTTCCCTGACCGGACGACCTTGACCCTTTCAGACCCGCCTCACCTCTACTAAATAAACTAAGTAGGTACGTCATTTTAGTAGGTAAACCTATTTTTGACTGGCTTGTCCTTCACTATGTCACTGTAGTGCCTTCTAATCAAAGGAAATAAAATTTTAAAATCATTATACTCGTAATTCGCACCTTTTACATTTATCTAATTCAACTTGTAAAGTAGATGCCCATAATACATTTTTTTCCCAATGTTAAGGCTTTCCTTTGAACACAGGTTTCATATGTATTTTATAGAAAAATAAGAAATATACTTCATAGCAAATAAAGCCGAGTTGTTGAAGATCTTTGCTATATTTTTCATTAATATGTATGTCTTTCAAATAACGAGAAGATAGCTTCTAAAAACCAGCAAAATATGGCCCGGCGCAGCGTTTACCTATGGGGAGCGTTCTAAACTACGAGTACATTCGGTTTTTTGCTCATTTGTATTGTTGCATATGCAGTTAAATTGCTTAAATATATGTATGGATCAGTGTCCCTCGGTCAGTGTAATAAAGTCTCTTTTTAGGGTTCCGTACCCAAAGGCTACAAACGGGACCCTATTACTAAGTCTACGTTGTCCGTCCATCCGTCCTACCTATTTAGGGCTGTAACTTTTGAACCGTAATAGCTAGGCAGTTGACAGTTTCACAGAATATGCATTATTACGGCAGATATGTTAACAAATAATAAAAATGTCACAAAGTTCAAAATAAAGGGGGTCCTCAATTCCTCATACAAGAAACTAGTTTTCATCAACGATTTTTCTTCTCGCTCTATTGTAAAAACGGTAATAGGTACATACAAGCGTCAAACTTGGTGTGATTATAGAGCAAACTCTACAGTATAACAACAAATAATAAAAACCGGCCAAGTGTGAGTCGGTCTCGCGCTAAAGGTCCCGGAGAAAACACAACTTTTTTCTATGTTAATATGTTGTGTGGTGGTGTGGTATGGAACCTTCGGTGCGCGACTAGCCTTTAGGATTAATTTTTTATCATGAGACGAGGCCAAAAAAGTCAAATTACCTAATCAAATCAACCCCGCTATCCAAATCGAATTGATGTTGATGTTTGGGACAAAATAAATATAACAGATTACCTAATATTTCCTGATTCAGACCACAGAAAGATAAATCAAAGCTTGTAAGGAGCACACACAATAATCATGTGACGTGGTCGCCCGTAGATTGTCCACTGGCCATGTCGTTTTTCCCACGGGCGGCGCAGAGGCGACGCAAAAGCGTAAGACCTACACGCGAGGATTCAAGCCAGATATACTTTTCATTGAAGGTCCCATTTTATGAAGGTATCGACATCAAGCATTTCGAATTTGTAGGTATTATACATAAATAAACGAAAATCTTATACAGAGTGAAAAACCGTGAAGCGAACGTATATTTTGCGGAGTGTATTTCCCTCGTAATGTAATGTAGTGAATGACGCTGCAGAGTAGGGCGAAATAGACAATCTTAATGGGTTCCTTTCCTTGATGGACTACGGAACCCTATAAAGGTGAAGTGGATGCGGCAGCGAGTATACGGAGAAATTAAAAAAGGAACATCTTCTGAATCAATAATCCGTCTCTTGGGAGACGAGTCACGTAGTTCCATTTAAAGAATCCCAGTCTTTTTAATATAATATGGGTTTCTATCGTCTTCGTTTATCATATCGCTTTATTGCCATCCGTTTCGGTAAATTTGCAAATTGTTGTATTCGCGAAGTGTTCTTGGACTATTTCCAAATTGTTTTCCCTAATGAACTGCTAAGCCTTCCAGAGGATATCACCGATTTGCTTACCTACCTATAAAGGGTGTTAGGAAAAGTATAATTAACATTTAAACCACATACTCTACACATCAAACTGAACAACTTTTACTACGGGAGCAAACCTGTCAGCGCAAAAAAAATGTCAGCTGCCCCATACTAAACTGCTGTGACTTGCCATAGATGTCAACACCCATAAGATTTTATTTTGCTCTGATCGTTTTGCTCCCATAGTAAAAGTTCTTCAGTTTGATGGTTAGAGTCTGTGGTTTAAGGTTTTATAATACTTTTCCTTACACCCTGTATAATACGCTCACGACTATATTCCCACGGAGGTGGTAGTCAGAGATTTTCTGAGAACTCTGAATATCCACGATTTATTAGTAGTAACGAAACGCTGTCCAGTGTGAGTGGTAATGAACCCGTCTCCTGTTTTATTGGATGGGTACAAATACGCATGCCTCGAAATTGAAACAAGCAGGTTTCCTCGCGATATTTTCCTTCATCGAAAAGTCTATGGTATTAAATCGTACATGAATTCCGAAAAGCTCATTGGTTCTGACTCGTGTCTGCTTGACCTTGGGTCGAACCATATAGACTCCTGCACGGCAGGCATGATTACTCGCCTTCTTCTTATCGAGTGGGCTGCAAAGCCCTGGTGTCAGAGTTTATTCAAACCGCCTTACGGCCTCTGACGTGGTTTTTATGTAACGACTACTACCACCAGTGATAGTAGCCGGGACCAACAGCTTAACGTGCCATCCGAAGCACGGAATCATCTTTCTTTTCAGACAATCAGGTGACTCAGCCTTTAATGTCCTAACCAACTGGGGAAAAACGCACAAAGTGACATTTCACTAGGTGCCCCCGTGGGAATCGAACCCACGACCTCCGTGTCAAGAGCCCAATGCTCTAACCATTAGACCACGGAGGCAGTAGCTTAGCCACTAGCTTAGTATGGTCAGCATCAGATAAATCTAACCCCCTTGCGCTTATAAAGATGAAGATAAAGGGGTCAGGGTTTCTGATTATGACGGCTTATTCCTACCTACTTACCTTATCGCTAAAATATTAGTACAGTCTGTAAATAAGTCAATTAATCATTAAGAAAAAACAGATAAAGAACCGAATTTTGTCGTAATCTTTTTCCATTCGTCCCTTAATTTCTTCAAAATAAATATTTATTCAGCCTATATCTATACCCTTTGATATTTTTCAAAATATCTGCAGCCAATTTGCCAGATGTTTGTGCTGGTTATCAATCATTGATCGAAACATGATTAAACAAACACTTTGATCAAACGGCTTTGGTTTTGAGATCGAACTCTTTTTGTGGTTAATTATTGATGGATTTTTTAAACTTGAATTAAAATGTTGTAATTTTGTTGTGTGTGTATGTTGTTATATTTTATCAATGCGAACAATAAGGTGATTGAATAAAAAAATGTTTTTCAATGAAGTTCATTATTAACATTTCCCCGCTAAATGTACGCTGACCCTTATACACGAGACACAATGCATAAACAATTGTTATCGGGCACATACTTTCCGCTGGGGTCTGACTGAATGATTTGAAATAAAAAAATAGATTCCAAAATTGTTTATTTTGTGTTTACACTTCAAGACTATCGAATTGGAATATATAACGAACATTATACCATTGGCATTAATTCTAATTCGTATAATATTCTACAGCATCTGCTATTCCCAAACAGCTGAGGGCCATTACCTTACTTCATAGTAGCTGAAAAGCGTGAAATTCGTATTAAGGGTCTGCAGGAAATTATCCTCTCTAATATTGAGTTCAGAATGGAGTAGCGTCTGTTTTGGCGTGAAATTAGGTTTTATTATCGGATGTGTTTCTACGACCTGATTCGATTTTCTTGTTTATAGTTAAAGGATCGGTTGAGAGTCTTTATGAGACATTCGGCAACGCAGATTATCGGTATTATAATGTAATTTATATTACTCTATACATTCTTTAGGGGGTGCTTCAGACCATCAACAGTTACTATGGGGAATAAATAATGAAACGGCGAAAAAAATGGTTGTTGAAATCGTTGATGGCTATTGCAACGACCCAAATGAATGGAACAGCAAACTTTGTTTTCGCTATTTCGATGTCGCCATAATGAACTTCATACTTTATGGGGCCTATAAAGGCCGCCATCATACTGAATAACTTTTAGTGGAACATTAAAATCTCGAAAAAAAAAAACTGCTCTTTCATATATTTTGGTCGAGTAGCTATTAACATTTTCTATGGAACATCATTTAAAAGGGTGTAAAACACCCTGTATACAGGTGTAACAAAACACCATGATGACGATAATAATATAATATTAAGCTCAAAAACTTGCAATTAAGAGACTTCAAATAACATAAAAGACAAAATTTGTAACGTAATGCCTCGTTTGCAGAAGCAACCGTCCCTGATTTCCATATTAAAGGGCAGACCAGAAAATAAATTACTACCCATGTTCGAAACACAATTTTATTCGTTTGATACCATTGTTTACAACAAACATATTATTAGACGCCTTCTTAATGTAAACAAACCATCTTGTAGGTATTCTCTCATGACCTGATATTTTGATCTTTAGAATAGGTACCTAGTCATCACATTGACAGGTTAGGTTAGGTAGATGAATAAAATAAAATAAATTAAAAATTCTTTATTTCAGACATTGCATCCATATTTTGTTAGCATCACACATAAATAACTTTATAATAGTGTAGACCGATCCAGTGCTTAATAAGCAACTGTCACAGTATCTACTGGAGATCATGTTCAGGATGCTGTTGGTGCTGGCGCGAACACTCTCGGTTTTCGGAGCGTGGTGGGAAACCCATCGACATGACCGTCCGCGAACATGCTACTGCAGACGCACTGCAGAAGCACGTCAGCCCCAGCAGCATCCTGAAAGCCTTATTATATTGGGTGCGCAGAGTCCTTAGAGATCCTTGGCGATATGCAGTCCACAGAACAGGTGTACAAAGTTGTACAGTACGCTCTAAAAGTGTTATTTTTTATAAGTAGCCTTTTTCAGAGGTCCTTGCTTGTGAAATCCCTTTACCGTTCAGTAGCGCCCTTATAATATTTCTCAATCAAGAAAACCTAAATCAAAGAAGTTCTGCTGCAACTTACTACAAAAGCCTTCATCATCATCATCAATATATACAATACTTTTTATACGTTTTTATAGGTTTGAACTATCTAAAAAAAAAAAGGGCCACTACTACATTTATTTCGGTATTCTTGAATTAATGTTTAGAACCTACAAACGTATTCCATAAATACATAGGCTGTTAAACACAAAAGGCTTTACTTAATGCTTTTGTAATAAGCTACAGTAGCACTTTTTCATTTTGGATTTTCATTATTGAGAAATATTTAATATTGAACTGTAAAAGGAATCTTAAAATAGTCTCAGCTAATTTTGTTAGGCCTTATACACCACTATTAAAAATAGTGTAAATAGATTTTTTTAAAAGGGTATTTAGATAATGAAATCTAAACAACTTTCCCTTAGGAACATGGATTGAAAAAGAATGAAATTCGTTCACATCGATTAGTATGGCGAGTCGTGTTCCCGGGCAGATACGCCTTAAATGAAATCCTCGCCAATATTTTCGACTTTGACAGGCATTATCCTACTTATGATTAGGGCGGGTTCTCCTAGGCATACACCGAGAGATAGGTTTTATAAGGGTCGTCGTTTGTTGTATATTGAGTGTCAGTCTTTATTTATTACAGAAATCAATGTCAATACCGGTCTACCACAAAATCTAGGTCGTGATTCAAAGTTCAAAATGTTTTAACGTTTTTACTTCATCTGTCTCAGCAAGCTAAATAGGCTATTGACAACTAGTCGAAGCAGCTACTATTATCGGACGTCAAAAAGTGCGCTTTGTATGAACTTACGAAATAAAAACTGTATTATGACGTCATCAACATTTCATTACTTTTTAATGTTTATTTTCTAAAAACTCAATGAAAATGGGAGTTAAGTGTTATTTTCATACCTTTTTTTATTGAGAATATTAATTAATTTAAATATTTACCCCATTTTATTCCCATTTTCCCATAAAACTGAACATCTTTCTGTATTGGGGACTAACACCGTGTGATAGCGAAAAAAATCGGCTGGTCCATACCTACTAAACTGCAGCAAAAAGTTTGAGACAGCTGATTTTTTATCGTAAAACGATAAATTTGAACCCCGAATGTAATCTCACGACTATAATTCCTTTCGGGGTGGTCAGAAACAGAGCTAAAACATTGTAGGGGGAGTGTAACGGTTAAATAAACGTCACCAATTAATTCGGATTGTATTAATATCGAATCAAATACAACGCGTCAACATTTAATTTTAATGATTTCGTTGCTCAAAAATTAGAACAAATAAATCTGTCATGTCGTTGAAGGCCCAAACCAAACTTCAACGCTAGCGGTACCTAAACATACTAAAATCAAATACTCCAACGCATAGTTACCTACTATAATCTTTCTGGCAATTAATATGGGCCAATTCTTGTCTGGTACGAGCTTGTTAAAATATTTATCAGACCCGAAACTAAAAAGTGTATCCGTAAACGCTCTTGCAATTAACAGTTAGTATATGTTTTAAAGAAATAATGCTGAAACTGGCGCTTTAAACTCCAACAACTGTAAAAAGTTTAAGAATTCTTAACAAACCAAAAAGTAGAAATAGCAAGTACAGAATCTAATTTCGCGCCTTTCAACTTCAACTAGATTAATTGACTGTAAGTAAGGTACCTAGTGAAATAATCGAAGCTTCTATTTGTTTCAGCATTGCCAGTTTACGCTATACTGAGTATTGTTCTCAGCTCTGTAGTGGTCATCTTGGCTATTCTATCAGTATTCATTTACAGGTTTGTAAATATCTTTATTAATACTTATAGTACTGTAGCCCAGGAAATATTTAATTACCGAGAAATAAAGCGGTAACCTCGAAATTTAAAATTCTTCGACAATATAATGTTCTTTTTTTTACGTCGTCTTGTTCTTTAACACTTAGGTTTTTATATCAGTAACGACGTACTTTAAAACAATTTCAACAGCAATCGGTAACCATTTTGGGAATTAAATAGTCCCGGGGCTACAGAATTATATTTTGTCATTAAAAAATATCTTTATACAAGATATAATAACTTGTTTGTTTCCATAGTTCATATAAAACATTACTATTATGGCAATATGCCCAAATTATTACGATATCTCATTCACAAGATCTCACCTTTCATTTGATGAACATTTCATATTTCTTTCCTACATTATCTAAATATACAACATTCGTTTCGCAATACAAATACATTTTTGTATTACGAGAGATAAAGAATCCGGAATATTGCAATAAATCTCGTTTTGGGGCTTAGTTACTATCTTGATGTATCTGTAATGATATTACTTAAGTAATATTTGTCTGTTTATATTCGATCAAAAGTATGTTACAGGTTTTTGTTAGCTATACCTATCTTTCGCAAAACCTGAGTTCGTTTTGTATATTAGTAGCGGATAAATATTCAATATTTTATTTGTACAGAAACGGTAAAAACTCTTTTAATCTTAAATTCGAAATCACAGCAGCCATTATTTAAGAAAAATGTAAGAGAGGAGTAACAGTGTGTGAAAAATATGTTTAGGTTATGCCTTTGTTTCTTAACGGGTAACATAGACTGGCACAGATAACTTTCTGTCACATTTATTACACATAAGTATTATCATAATCTAACGTAATCGTGTTTCATAAGGCTACAGATTTTCAAGACTATGTAACACGTTTTTACACCACTAAACCGTAACGTATTTCAGCTGTTCTTTGCAGTGTTACTGTTATTATGACAAACAATCTGGATTGTACGAGTAGTCGAGTAGCTTAAGATTTTTTATTTTATTTTATGGAAGGTTTGTAAATATGAACATTTACGCGACACTGTTTTTTGTTCAGGAAAAAAGTTCCTTTAAAATAAAACCGAAACCTATAAACCTATTATATTGGGTTACTTCGAAGACAGTGCGCAAATTTTACGTATATGAAGATCATTGAAAATAAAAAGACACGTATTTTTTTATTTTATCATGTCTCATACAAAAATATTAAAATAGTAGTGACACAAGAGTTCCAAAGATAACAGAAAAAAGTCCTGAACACGGATTAGGGTCTTACCTACAGTTATGAGAGTTGGGGTTGACATCCATGGCGCTTGAAAAGATGTCAGAGATGTCCTGAAAACTCCAAGGCAATGATGAGATCATGAAACTGAACAACTTTTTCTAAAGGACCAATATCGAAATCACGAAAAACCTTAAAAACAAAATCAGTTGTCACATTCGGGTCAAGTAGGATTAAAGTTTGGTATGGAAGAACTAAATTTAGTTTCACGCATATTAAGTTGGACCCTGTTTAGTGCACTGAATCAAACGAGACAAAACCATAGCTTTAGTGAAGTAAAAGCATTTTTAGTTTTTGTATGGCGATTGGGAGTCGCACAGTCCTCTTAAATACAATTAACTGATCGCAGACATTACAAGCTGGAAGCGGAGATAGCCATGATGACGTGGAGAGTGAGCTGGAGTGACGTTCTTCAGCCGGGAGGGCGCTTGAGAGGGAGCGTGCACTCCCTGGCTAGGAGGTACAGCACTGGGGTAAGTTTACCCTTTATTAAATACTAGTGTTTTCCCGCGACTTCGTCCGCACAAATTATATACCAGATTTTAAGTATAATAAAGATAGCTTATAGCTATCAAACAAAAAAAAGTTTCATCGAAATCGGTTCAGTAGTTTTTGCGTGATGCGCGAACAAACAAACAAACAAACACACAAACAAACAGACAAACAGACGGACAAAATTTCTAAAAAAGGTAGATTTCGAGTCAGGGATACCTAAAAACCATATCGTAATCTTTTTTTTGTAAATATCTTCAATGTACAGACACACTTCAGTTACAATTTTATAATAGTCTAGATTATTAAGAATCCCGAAACTGCAGGAATACATGTAAGGTTTTATCATAGGATTGCATAATTGTTCACGACTATATTCCCAGTGTGAAATCTAGATTCTGAAAACTTAGAACATCCACGTTTCACGGTAGTTTCGATAATTCCCGGTGGGTGACGCGGTCTCTAGATGTTAGCGGGGGGCGGTTAGTGTAGCGGGGAAGGGAAGCGCGCGCCGCTCACCGGCAACACAAGGCAGGGCCTCTTTTCTATCCAATGTGAACTCTATTACAATGAAGTTCGGACCGAAACGGTCTCGATATATAAAAATCAAAAGTCCGGGTACAGGACCATAGTACCCGGTGGAATAGCGGCGATTTCGTGGTGATATCGCAACAATAAAGTTCCTTCAACGCCTAAAAATCGCTTGTATGATATACAGGGTGTAAGGAAAAGTATCATTAACCTTTACACTACATACTCTACCCATCTAACTGAACGACTTTTACTACGGGAGCAAAACAAAAAGAAAAAAACAAAAAAAAGGCAGCTGTTCCATACTAAACTGCAATACCTACTCGACGTAAACGTATGGAACAGATGTTTTTTTTGTTCTGATCGTTTTGCTCCCATAGTAAAAGTTGTTCCGTTTGATGGGTAAAGTATGTGGTTTCAAGGTTAATGATACTTTTCCTTACACCCTGTGTAGGTATGTCTCTATCCAAGTTAATCAAATAATAGGGAACACTTTTAGCACTTCATTCTATTCCATAAATACATCAGTTGCCAAGTTAGAAGTCTCGAAGTGAACCAGTTGCGATCCATTTGGCTTATTTGTAGCGAGATGCACCCACCCATCCTGTTTACGGTCATGGAAATATGATCTAGCCGGTCGTAAGGGAAAATGTTAATAAAAAGGTTATGGTTCAGTTAAGGACATCTCTATTAGTTCAAAAAATAATTTAAGTAAATGAATACGAGTAACAATACGAATCACGTTTGAAGGAGTTTTATTCGTCGAGTTTGGCTGAGAATAAGGAAAATTCCATGTATTATTTTGTACCTCTTACATATACGTATTTTCACGGTTCATTAGTTTAAGTTGATTTCAGTTGAAAAGGTAAAGAAATGTTTGGAAGTAAATTTATCCTCATTCATTTAGGTAATGATAATCACGTTTGGTTTATATTTCTTTAACATTTTATATTTAGCAATCTGCGTCACTGCAATAAATTTTAGTGCGTTCACACACGATGACGCATTGACGGAGCGGCAGACGTCAGTCCGTCATTTGTGAAGCAAGGAGTTGTATGAAACCGCAAGTAGAAGCACACACGGTGACGCATTGACGCACCGGTATGGTTCTATGGACTGACATCTGCCGCTTCGTCAGTGCGTCATCGTGTGTGAACGCACTTAATATGTAATGTTTAGATGAGCTACAAATTTAAGGAGACTGGACAAAGCTGTTGATTAGGATACGTAACATAGAATTGCTGTCTGTTAGTCTTTTTTTTTCATTTCAGCATCATAAGCCTTAGTTTTTTCTTTTTTTTTAAATAATTTGTTTTATTCACCTTAAAAACAATATAGGTACCAATAAAATGCTTTCAAACCTTAATCTTAGTAAGGCTTAGTCGGGATTAACATTTAATTTTATATCTTCGCTTCTCTCAATCATAAACAATATAAACATGAAGCTATGAGCATTTAAAGCTTTCTGAGTGATCTATGCGTACGGAGTCCCGAGCGCCACTAGGAATATTTCTTTATTCCAGAAAGATAGCAACAATATTTATTTCTTTTCAGACTGCATATTCCGATGAAGCAACATCACTGGCAGGCGACAGACAAGTATATGCTCCATGTGGTTTTTACAAAGGATGCAGAGTAGCTATCAAGAAAGTGGATAAACAGCGCATCGATCTAACCAGACCCCTGCTCCTCGAGCTGAAGAAAATGAAGGATTTGGAACAAGACCATTTGGCGAGGTTTTACGGGGCGTGCGTAGATCCGCCCCATTGTTGTCTGCTCACAGAATACTGCCCTAAAGGATCCCTTCAGGACATATTGGAAAACGAGGCGATAAAACTGGACTGGATGTTCAAAGTTAGCCTCATGCACGACATTGTTAGGGTGAGTACTATATTCAGCAATCAAACTGTATTAGCTTTTAGGAAATTGGAACTTTTATTGTAAACATTTTCCCCTTGTTGACCTGTTGAATACAAATAAAATTGCTATCCCTCATATTTTTATGATTCGTTCAATAATTCGATGAACATAATTTATGAACCGTGTAATATAGGTTTTAGTACACCAATATGTTTGAACCAATGATTTGAACAAAGTTCCAAGCATGAATGAGCTTAGATAATTTAATAGTAAACACCCAATGAGGTTAAGGTCCTCGGTTCAGTAGTTTCTTTTTGTCTTGTTATTTTTCTATCTCTGCGTCAGCAATACTATAAAATTTACGATCTTATTTTTATCAGTTCGAAAGATTTATGTAAAAAAAAAGAAACGATATTTTTCTTCGACGATGCACTAAAATAGACTATTAAATAAAGTCCACTGCTTTATAGATTGAACGTTTTCTACAGTGTTCCAATTCCAATATCGCATCGATATTGTGGCGTAATATCACACTGAATAGCTCTGAAGGGATTTGTGATTGTGATTGTGTGTGCTGTAATGTAAACACTTGTGTTTAAGCTTCTGTATAAGAATGTACATCGCATTGTGTAGCTGAAAGACGATAATGGTTATGATATTACCGGACCTTCATTCATTCATTAACAATAATACGTTGTCTAAAATTTCACATAACAATTACATTAAATTTAACAGTTTAGAAATTTTGATAACTAGGTAGTAAACTTATGGAAATTATCAAAACAAGTAGCATAGTAGAATGCATGTTTTTATGTTTAAAATAAAATTTTAGGTAAAAACCAGTGTGGCTCTGCCACTATATTTTTTCATTCTTGTTCGTGGGTAGGTACGAAGGGCCATTATCAATATGCTGACGGTATTTTAAGAGAATGATCAGACCATAAAACTGAACAACATTTACTATGTAGCCAATATCGAAACAAAAGTTCCAAACAAAACTGCAAACTAGTCCACCCAAATAATTATATGGGAAAGTTGTTTTTTTTCGTGGTTTCGATGTTTGTCCAATAGAAAAAGTTGTTAAATTTGGTGGTCTGGTTGGTCATCCCCTGAAAAAACCGTCAGCATAATAAGAAGGTCCTTGTATACACCACTAGTTTTTAATTAGTAACGAAACATTAAGGGTGCTTTCAGACCGTGAATCTGAACAACTTTCCCTAAGGAACATGGGTCAAAGAACGATAAACTTGTTTGTACCTCCAGAGCTCCGATACAAAAGTCCGGATCGGCCGATCGATTTTCTATGGGAGGTCCAAAAATGTTTTTCTTTTTTCGACCCAAGTTCCATAGGAAAAGTTGTTAGATTCACGATCTGAATAAACCCTAAAAGTTACGTTACTACTTAAAAACTAGTGGTCTACAGTCTGATACCAGAAAAATAAAAATAAAATTACGCCTTTGTCTTGTAGACTTGTAGATAACGTGTCTCATCTATTATATAACATATTTAAGATTATAATATTGCCTCAAAAACTGGTTGTTATGTCCCCATAGTCTCTTTTCATTCATCTTATATGCCTCCATAATCACACGCTTGTACCCTCCTCTGCAATATCTTCTTTACATTTTCAAACGTATTGTGCAGGGCATGCATTATCTACACGGCACCGACATACGATCCCACGGTGCGCTGAAATCGAGCAACTGCGTTGTGGATTCTCGCTTTGTCTTGAAGATAACAGATTTCGGGTTACATGCACTCCGCACATCAGAGAAGGATTCCAGAGCACATAGTTATTGGACTCGTGAGTAGCATCCTTGGTTTCCTTTTAACAATAGTACCTAGTTCAGAACAACTGTACACAATTTGAAACTGTTGCAGTGTGTAAAGTCACTTGTGTAGTTCTAGAGTTGGATTTACCGCAAAGCTCACAATCCTACAGTCTAGTGTAGGTAGTTACTCTCGTTTCGTAATTAAACTAGTGTACCGTTCTGCAAACGTCTTTAGGAATAATTGTTTTGTGGCAATGAATTAAACCTGGCTTTTGGTACAAAACAATTTCTGATGATAAATACTGTTTGTCAGGTATGCTGTGGACTGCTCCAGAATTACTTCGCATGTCGGAACCTCCCCCAGAAGGGACGCAGAAAGGCGATGTCTATTCATTCGGCATAATTATGCATGAGATTGTCAACAGACAAGGCACATTTTGGCTTGGCCCTGGAATCGAAATGCCCCCTAAAGGTATGCTATATTTAATAATGGTTAAAATAGTTGTGATGGTAAAAAATGCTGTAACACAATTGGTAGACAATTTTTTTTTCTTTTTTTAGCTGTAGGGAGAACACCTAGTCTTAGGTTTCGAATGAGTCACGTTTTTTATCCAAAATACGATCTGTCAATTTATCGCTAAGTTTAAAATTGCCGAATATTTGGTTCTCATAATTTGGCATACATAGTTCAGCAAATTGGCAAACATACTCATCATTATAAAATTATGTAATTCTTTCTCAAAAGCTTATGCGAAAAATATTGCGAATGCTTCTAAAACGTATCTGCAAAGCGACATTGATAATGTTTTATGAACATTCATTTGGAAATCATGTTATCTTCGTTTCACGCAGAGATAATCGAAACGATCATAGCGAGTGGCCTGCGTCCGAACACCTCGCTTCACCGCTCGTGCGAGGGAGACGACGCTGCCGAGCTCATGCGTCGGTGCTGGGCCGAAGAACCCTGCGAGAGACCTGACTTCGGACACTTGAAGGGAGCTATACGCCGCCTCAACAAGTAATATTTACTACATCTTCTTGGTGGAACGTTCGTTCTATTTCATCTCCCAGTTTTGCTCGTTGCGATTGTTATTGTATCCATAAAGAAGTCTCGTATATAGTTCGAAAGATTTGGTAGATTAATTCCTATCAGAATCACGGAATTCAGTTTACCACGATACAACTTTTGGGGATTGCTTTGTAAAAGTTTTGCCTGAGCGAGAGCGCGCTGCGACTAACTATTTCTGAACTTATCCTATTTGCACGTGTTTATTCACAGTTGACTTGGCGACAACTTTTATATGAACATCGGGTAACTTTTCTATAATTGTGTTTCTTCTTCAACAGGGCGCAAGAAAGTAGCAATATATTGGACAATTTACTTTCTCGTATGGAGCAGTATGCTAATAACTTGGAATCCTTAGTTAGCGAGCGAACACAAGACTACTTGGAAGAAAAGAAGAAATGTGAAGAGCTTCTGTATCAGTTGCTGCCAAAGTAAGTTGCACAAATAAAATTCTAGCTATATTGATCACTAGGCACCTACATGTTTTTTTTTATTTGGCCCACGCTGGGTCGTTAAGTTCAGTATCCAGAAATATATGCCTTGCCATGTGAAGATAGACTTTAGATTGAGCTCTGTAATGTCACTCTTGTACCAGGTCCGTGGCATCGCAGCTAATCAACGGACAGTCGGTGGTAGCAGAGACATTCGAGCACGTCACCATCTACTTCTCCGACATCGTGGGTTTCACCTCACTCTCGGCTTCCTCTACCCCCATGCAGGTCGTCGACTTGCTCAACGATTTGTACACCTGTTTCGATTCCATCGTTGAGAATTTTGATGTATATAAGGTAAGCTTTAACCTTCGTCGCCGATTAGTAAAGAGTTCTACATACAGAACTGCCACTCCCTGCCCCTCTGACTTCATATACACCTCATCTCACACTTTGAGGACACTTTAGTGGAGCCAAACAAGGGAATGTCAAGCCCGCGCGCCCATACTATTTGACTACTACAAACAAATCGGGGACCCTGAAACAAAAATATACATGTCGCAAAATGTGTCTAAATAGTATACGTACATCGTTCACCGAAGACCCTTTACTTATTATTGAGTAAGACCTTAGCGACTTTATCTGTTTCTTTCGAAAAAATTACAGGCATATTCAATTGACTTTTTTTTTGTTTTAGGTTGAAACAATAGGAGACGCGTACATGGTGGTTTCAGGCTTGCCGGAGCGCAATGGAACCCGGCATGCGTGTGAAATGGCACGCATGTCACTGGCACTGCTAGATGCCGTGAGGAGGTTCAGAATCAGGCACCGGCCACACGATCAGCTTAAACTGAGGATCGGATTACATTCAGGTAAGAGCATGAGCGTATGCTAAATTCGCTAATATTTTATGTGATGTGATGTGATGTGAGTTATCAAAAAACCGGCCAAGAGCGTGTCGGACTCACCCATGATAGGGTTCCGTAACCATTGTATCAGTAGAAAAGAAGGAAATTTTTGGGAGGGAACAATTATTTTCTTCATGAAATGTAGTAGGTACTTACCTACTACATTTCTATTGTTGGGTTACTGTGAAATGAATATATTATAGGAAGTTTGAAAGTAGCACCTATGACAGAAAAATTACAGGGTAATAGATTATCGTGGTATGGGCATGTGATGCGGAGAGACGAGTGTCATGTTACGAGACGAGTGTTAAGTATGAATGTGGATGGCTGTGGTAGGCGAGGAAGGCCGAAGAAAAGATGGATGAATTGTGTGAAGGATGATATGTGTAAGAAAGAAGTGAATGCTGAAATGACGGCTAAGAGAGATGAATGGAAGAGGATGACATATTGCGCCGACCCCAGATAACGGGAAATGGGCAAGAGAATGATGATGTTATCTGTCTTCATGCCAAATTTCGATTCAATAGGTGCAAAAATGAGCTAGTTATTGAGGCGGAGCATACAGACAGAAAAACAGACAGAATGGACGAAAGTATAAGGGTTCCTTGTTTGATTACGGAACCCTAAAAAGACCAAATGTAACGGGTCAGATACCAAATGCGTTTGTTAAGTTTCGCCAACTAATCCGATTTAATCTTATACAAGGTGTTACAAAAATACAAATAAACAGTTTAGACCATCAGACTGAACAACTTTCACTATGGGACCAATATAGAAATCGCGAAAAAAAAATTGATGTTCCATAGTCTACAAATCGATTAGAACTAAAATATGTATGGGATATCAGATTTTTTTTCGCGATTTCGATGTTGGTCCCGTAGAGAAAGTTGTTCAGTTTGACAAGCATTTAAATTACTAAGACAGAGATACAAAAAATATACCCACAAATAATTATACAAGGTGTTACAAAAATACAAATAAATATTTAAGGGGGTGGTTTAGACCGTTTAGACCATCAAACTGAACAACTTTCACTATGGGACCAATACCGAAATCGCGATAAAAAAAATTATGTTCCATACTCTACAAATCGACTAGAGCTAAAATATGTATGGGATATCAGATATTTTTTGTTGTGTTTTCAAAATTTATTTTTACTTATGAAACACCTTGTATAATGTCAGGTTTGCTCACAAAGTAAAAGTTGTTTAGTTTGATGATCTGAATCACCCCTAAAAAATTTTAGACACATCTCCATGTAGTAGTGACCGGGTACATAAAATATGATAGTTTGTGTCAGTGACTAACATTTTTCCAATGTAACAGGAAGCGAGCTAATCGCCACATTTAATGTACTATAGAAATGGAATCCAAGTAGGTTTTCTTTCTCACAATGCTTTTTTCAAAAGCCAATGGTCTTAAAAAAGTCGTATATTAGTTGTATAACTAATTTGTACAAGTTAAGAAAAGAACGGTCTAAATTAAATCACCCCCCCCCCCCCCCTTTGAATACTACGGTGTTTTGTTACATTTTTCATTCATCTGTTCTATTTGTTTTTCAATCTTAAAAATCGGGCCCTTGCCAGCGCCAACGTGCCATCCATCCTCGAGCCGAAAGGTATCGTGCGTGGCGATGGCAAGAGACACGTGGCAGACCTCTGGTGTGGGACGCCACATGTGTGGATACTGTGGCGCCCTCACATCTCCCTGCCACCTGTCTTAGAGCAGGCGCAGCGGCGACCTCTGCGGAGGGGAAAAAGAGGCGCCTATATGCAGCCCTGGGTGAGGGCTACATATTTACACCATTCGGGGTGGAGAACCTGGGACCTTGGGGTCCGGACGCGCGTCAACTCTTTAAGGAGCTGTCGTCGCGCCTGGTAGAGATCTCAGGGGACAACAGGGCTGGCGCTTACCTCGGGCAACGCATCAGCATTGCGATACAGCGAGGTAACGCCGCCAGCGTCCTGGGCACTCTCCCGCACGACAGTGACCTCGAATGCATTTTCTATCTGTCGTAAGATAGATAGAAGATGCATTCGATGGTGCGGCCCCCTGTAAATTTGTAAATAGTTATCTGCTATTTTTTTTTAAGATTGTAAATTTTGTATATACCTACTTACTTATTATTAATCTTGAAATTCTACATTTAATTAATTAATTTGTAGTCATGTAAATATAGTTATAATATGGAAGGTATAGGCTTAGTTTTTGTTTTTCTATTGTCTTTCTTTAGGTTAAGTGTTCTATAATGTACCTATATAATTTCTGTTGTTAATAAAAGATCAATCGTCAAAAAGTAAAAAATTTACAAACTTACTAATGTGCTCAACGCTATAATTTATTTGCAAGAGCAGTACCATGAACTTTTAGAAGCGTCTCCTAATTGCAACGGGAAATATAAAATTACGCGGCAAAGTTAAAATCTTATTATTGTTCATCACGCACTGGCGAAGAGATAACTCCAAAACAAATCATAACTCATAATGAAGCACGATGTAAACATGTTACCGGCAGAACAAATTACTGAAATTCATTAGAATATTATTTCCAACTTATCAACGTGAATCCTTTCTATGTAAACTAAAAACTTTCAGTCTGTTTATTATCTTATCTAGTTGGTTTTGAACAAAAACAGTCTCTTTTAGCACTTATCCTGATCATGTTTGTCTCAAACTTCCGTTTTCCTTTTATTTAACCTACCTGTTACTCGACTTAGTGATTTATTCTTTCTTACTTTTGCTAACTTAAATAATTTGTTGGAATTAACGCAATTCGGTATGTGAAGTTTTTATTGGGAGGGCTAAATCGAAAACCATTTCGAGATAATAGTCTAACTCTAACAATATTTTCTATGTGAGACATTTTAAAATGAAAGGATTACTTACAGTTATTTTTAATAAAATTGTGACGTCACTGAACTGAAGGAAAACATCGTGAGGAAATCTTCAGGAAGGCTTCAATTTCGAGGCATGTATTGTACCCACTGTCCATTATGAGTGGCGACAGGCTCACCCCCCGTCACACTGGACAGAGTTTGGGTATTACTGGTGAAATGTGGATGTTCTGAGATTTCAGAATATCTCTGACTACCCCCTCGGGGAATATAGCCGTGAGCATATGATATGCTATGCTAGTGACGTCACTCTTCACTCCTTGGAAAACTAAAAATCACTTAAAATAACTGGCCATTAAGGAAAAAAAATCAATATATTATTGTCAGAATTTGACATTTGATGTTGCCGATTCTGTTTTCCGTTTGAGTTAAAAAGAGAAGGCAGGTGATTTTTTTTTTAAATTAAATTCAGTTTTTTCTCCACGGAGTTAAAATGATTTTTTTGCGACCACTTTTGCCTTTTATATAAATTACAGTTAAAAATTTAATGTATTTAAAAAAAAATTTAATTAGTTTCTTGAAATGTTGTCTTCTATCCGTAAAAAATATAAAATAAATTGTATTTACACTTTCAATAAAACTATAAACTGTGTCTATACAAAAAACTTTGAAAATAAAAAAACAAAACAATTTTTGTCTATTTTTCGGCTCGTGTACGTAAAAACTACTGACCCGATTTAGATTTACATACATACATACGTAAACTCATGAGCATAATCCCTTTCCGGGTGGTCAGAAACATTGCTACAACTACCAACTTGGATTTGGTTGGATTTAGTTTCTAAAATAGAACTTGGAGAAGTAACATTTATTATTTTTAGGATTCCGTACACAAAGGATGAAAACGGGACCCTATTCATAAGCCTTCGCTGTCCGTCCGTCCTCTGTCCGTCCTAGCTTCAGAGGGCTGTATCTTCTGAACCGTAATAGATAGCCAGTTGTTTCACAGAATATGTATATTGGATTGACAAATAATATAAATCAAAAAGAAAAAAATCAGGGATTCCCCTCCATACTCTATCGTATAAACAACAATACTTTACGAAGTTTCAAACTTAGTTAGGATTGTAGTGTAGGTATGTACTCTAAGGTAAAAAAATAAATTAAAAAAAACGGTTAATAGTGTCGGGCTTCCGCTAAAGATCCCGGAATTTATTTTTGGGTATTATTATATGGTGGTACGAAACCCTACGTGCGCGAGTCCAACTCGAACTTGGCAAGTTTAAAAAAAACCACCCTCGCCACGTCCCTATTTCAAAGGTCTTCCCACGCATTTGAAGTAGCGGAAACAAGCATAGCTAGATAGGTACTATAAAATGGAACAGAGCTTGAATTGTGAGGCATTCCATTCCAAATTTTCGATTTGAATAGTTTAAGACAACTTTTGTCTGTTACAATACCTTGCTGTCAAAACTTTCTTAACATTGTTAAAGTTGTGAAATATTTAGCACCTACCATAAAGTACCATCCTCAGAATACGAATGAACAAATATAAGAAAACATGTAGAAGTCCAAAGTAAATAAATGTGTCGGAAACTTTTTGTTTATCCCAGAAAATTTAAGAGAATTCTAGCAAAAACATCATAGTGTGTAAAAAGTACGCACAATATTATTTACCGTCGTATCTGAGTACTAGGTTAGGATGAAGATGACCTCCTTGATCTAGACATGGTTAAATTTGATAATTATTTCTATTAAGTAGTTATACAGTTCAGTTTCACTTAATTACTCTAATCTACTTTTAAATTATAGGCACAAAGTTTTTAATACTCTACAATAATTAAGATACAATAAATGTAAAGTCCCTTGTAGTCAAAAACGTACGTCTACTCGTATATAATGAAGAAATGCACAACAAAGTATACTCCCTCGTATCCGTACTGTATAAAATTACTAGCCCCCATTCCCATCCCGACACAATTCATCAGCTGAATCACGAGGTAAAAACGGCGAGTTCACTTCATGCCTCATTTGTGCGAACAGAATACATTTCTTTATTCATACAGAATACGAATGAACAAATATAAGAAAACATGTAGAAGTCCAAAGTAAATAAATGTGTCGGAAACTTTTTGTTTATCCCAGAAAATTTAAGAGAATTCTAGCAAAAACATCATAGTGTGTAAAAAGTACGCACAATATTATTTACCGTCGTATCTGAGTACTAGGTTAGGATGAAGATGACCTCCTTGATCTAGACATGGTTAAATTTGATAATTATTTCTATTAAGTAGTTATACAGTTCAGTTTCACTTAATTACTCTAATCTACTTTTAAATTATAGGCACAAAGTTTTTAATACTCTACAATAATTAAGATACAATAAATGTAAAGTCCCTTGTAGTCAAAAACGTACGTCTACTCGTATATAATGAAGAAATGCACAACAAAGTATACTCCCTCGTATCCGTACTGTATAAAATTACTAGCCCCCATTCCCATCCCGACACAATTCATCAGCTGAATCACGAGGTAAAAACGGCGAGTTCACTTCATGCCTCATTTGTGCGAACAGAATACATTTCTTTATTCATACAGCTTGGTGGGTAATGAGCCGGCTGAATCTGAAATATACCCTGGATGTAAATAAAATATGAGGTCGCGTGCGTTCACTGCCTGTTGTGGAGATCGTAAAAAATGAAATATCTTCTCATGCACACTGGATAGCTAACAAGTAGGGTAGCATCGAGTTTTTAATGGTAGCTAAAATTTATATATATTCCCATTGTAAAAAATGAATAATACTTATTATTCAGCGACGAAATAACGTCTGTTGGAAACTTTATTGCTACCGGTGTGGAATTTCAAGGATGGATCTCAGATATGTTAACGGAATTTCAATAACGTCGTACCAGTCGTAGTCCCGAGTCGCGTACTTTTCGTAGCAACCAAAGCGTCGAAAATAAAAAATTTATCTAGTCTTTAAATATTGATAAGATTCAAAGATATTCTTTAAATATTTTTAAGAGTACCAAAATTATATACTCGTACTTAGATGTAGTAAATAAACATGTTTTTTGATATTTAATTAATTAATTTTAAGTCTAAATGCCCAAATAGTCGTTTCGTGTAAAAATTAAAAAAAAAAGAAAATGACAAGGGATAGGCGCCAGGTTTAGCAGCTTTGATTTGCAGCAGAGATTGTTTGTATACCTCAATAATTTAAATAATGAAGTCTGGATGAAAAAGGGAGGCTGTATCTGTGGATCTATTATCCAATAATACAATGCATTCTATGGCGAATAAAATACACGAAACGTCCAACAATACAGGGTCTTTCTTAATATTCGGACACCATTTTAAGGGGATAATCAGACCATCAAACTGAACAACTTTCTCTATGGGACCAACATCGAAATCGAGAAAAAAAAATGCTCCATACATTTGGCGTATGTTTGCAATTTTATATGGAACATCCGATTTTTTTTTCGCGATTTCGAAATTGGTGCCATAGAGAAAGTTGTTCAGTTTGACGGTTTGTTCAAATCAGGAGTAGAAAATGTCAAAATTTCTATGAGGATTATTCATCATTCGATCATGATTTTAACGTGTGACTTTCAAAAATCGCATTCCAGTCTTCACTTTAGCCGTCAGTTGGAGTCTCATTTCCTACGAAAATGTATAGGAAACGTTTTTTGCGATTTCTGACATTTACTCTAACCTCGGTTGGTCCGATAGAGTTTATTGATCCTTATAAGAAACAGGATCGATTGGCATCAAAAAAAGTTTTTATGTAAATTGTCAATTATCCTGCTAACTGTACATTTTTTTCAAAATCTGTGAATGCAGTTCGAAATATTTAAAAAAGTTAAGGATAGCCTCTTAAGTAAGTTTCGCTGTAGCTACAACCATGCTACAACGGTTAAGGTACCTGCCCTTACTGCCCCGTCTCAAAAATCCACCCTGTATAGACTGAACTTGAAATTGACTGCAATTCATAATTCGATAATTTTTATGCAAGGTCCCTGTGTCGCCGGGGTGGTCGGGCTCAAGATGCCTCGCTACTGTCTCTTCGGAGATACCGTCAACACCGCCTCTCGGATGGAGTCCAACGGAGAAGCTCTCAAGATCCATGTCTCACCGACGACGAAGGCTCTGCTCGATACCTTCGGAACTTTCCGTTTGGAGTGCAGAGGAGAGGTTGCTATGAAGGTAACGTAGTTAAAACTACAACGTTCAACGTTTTTTGTTTATTAAGGTTCTTTTTTCAAAACTTTTTTTTATTTCAGGGCAAAGGAATTCTAGTCACATACTGGTTGTTAGGCGAAATCATGGATCACAGTGCTCCGAAGGAAAAGCCAGACTTAGTGAAAACTCAAACTCCGTCTGTTGAAAGTGGATCTCTCTCGCATCTCACTCCGTTCCGTAATCGATTGGATCCAGGATCACGATCGTCCAGCCGACGGGGCTCTGGCATATTCACGCAAAAGTCTGCCGATATTATCAAGTTAGAGAAAGATGCTCAACCCTTACTACAATGTCTCACATTTCAAAGACAAAATTCAGATCCAACTGAACCGTTGAACGGTGGCACTGAATCCGAAGAAACTGATAAAACAAGCGCATCCAACTCCTTAGCACTTAACGTAAACTCTTTGAACCGTAATTCAGTAAATCAGAGTAGTCAGCCTAAAGTAAAACTGAAGGATTGTCAAGCGAATTCGGTCGGTAATCACAAGTCGAATAAAGTAGGAAATAATAATTGGATACCGAAGATTACAACTGCTAGCTCCTTCGACAACGGCTCTAAGAAGAATAACGAGGGTTTGAAAGATTACAGCAGTGTCCCGTTGCTGTCTAAAGCTGACATGCCAAATGATTCAATTGTTTAGATGTTTAGTTTTAAATGATAGCCATCTGCGCCAAGGAAGATTTGTTGAACAGTTTGGAATCAAACTGCTGAGATCTCCAGGACAGTTTTGCATTTACCAGCAGTTCTAAATGTCACATTTAACCACCCTAACGTTAATAGTATCAAAATAAATGTCATTGTACTTAATTCAATAATAGAGAAAATTAATGTATCATATTTTTTCGATGTCAATAATATTCGTTAGTGTCTCAATTATTGTTAAAAAGATCGTGTGCTTATTTGTAGTCACATTCCTTACATTCCTAAGAGCTTCTTTGTGAAAGACTATCCTGCCATGAGTGTGATACTTTTTATAGAATCTTGAACTTTGGACATCGAAACATCGATTTGGCTGATAAATTTTACTTACGTTACGCTAAATGTTGATGTGCGAGTACTTAATAAATTAACTATACTATTTATTAATTAATCCAGTGATGAGACTAGGTTGTAAATATGATGTACTTAATAAGTGTTTATTTATTGTAAATATTATGGTATTAAATATAACATACCGTTGTCATAAAATTCAATGTTATATAATATTATAACCGTTAGACATTGCACAATATTCCATTTGCGCAACTTTAAATTTATTGATGTGTACTTTACATTCCTACAATCAAACTGGATGTCTATTTTCGATAGATAAATAATAGGTACATTCGATGTAATAGACAATTTTTAGATAATAGAGCTTTTCTTGTACGAACTTCATAGTTAAAAGTTTCTGGTACCCCAATTTAAATGTGGGTTTGAAAATAACTTGTTGTAACCCGTCAATGTTCAATTGGTATTTTTAATAGAAAGTTCTAAATTAAATGTATTTACTTAGATGTATTGTAGACAAAATATGAGAACAATTAAATGTTTCAAAAACGTTATCGCAAATATAAAGAGTGAGAATTATGTCGCGTGTTTCATTTGAACAACACAATTGATAAAAACTATCGATGAAAGCGCTCGTTGGCGTAGTGGAGCTTCGGTATTGGAAACGATCACCGAAGTTAAGCAACGTCAGGTCCTATTAGTCTTTGGATGGGTGACCGTTTAGTGGTATTTCATCTCGAGCGTTTTTGTGCTTCAGAAGGCACGTTAAGCAGTTGGTCTCGGATAGTTCCGTCAGATGGCGTTGTAACTATTCGTTAAGCCAGGTCAGAGGCCTATTGAGGCGTCTTGAAAATTCTCTGACAACAAGTTGACCACTACCTTGCCTCCAGCAACACGCACTGGGCCCGCGTGGTGGAGTATGGCCCACTCCCTCTCACCCTTATTCGTGAGAGGAGGCCTTTGCCCTGCAGTGGGATTCTATAGGCTATAACTTTATTGATGAATGAAGTGCTAAATCAAGGGGAAAAAATCACAGCACGAAAGAAAGTACAATATTATCATATGTCCGGCAAACTTCTTGATCAAGGCCTTGATTGCGCCGATTAAAATTTGCAAGCGAAAGCGCATACCCCTTACCCCTGCCCATTTTTACCTTACCTTTGCACTACCCTAGAGACCTACTGAAAGACTCTCCGGTATGTTTCATAATGAGTTCGAGATCGTTAAAACCAGATTAAAACGCTTAATGAGCAAGACAATGCCTATGTGAGGATTATGTGCCTTCGCACTCACAGAGACAAGATGATAGCGTGATACCTTTTTGTGCCTTATAGTACTGTAGCCAGGGGACATTTTAATTACCAAAAAGATTACCGATTGCCGTTTAGATATTGTTGTAAGGTACTAAATGACTAATATAAAAACCTAAGTCTACAGATCACAACCCGCCGTAGAAAAAAATAATAAAAAGAAATTGTCTGTAATTTTCAAATTTCGAGGTTACCGTTTTTTTTTCTATACTGTCATGTTCTTCACCTTAGCCAATACCCATATGTAATAGTTAGACTGTCTGAAGTTTCCATACAAAGCTATAAGACCAGATGAAAAAGTCAACTTTTATTGGTCTTATAGCTTTGTATTGCAACTTTAGATTGTCTTACTATTACGTATCGGTGTTGAACTAAGGTGAAGAACATGACAGTATGAAAAAAAAGGAAACATCAAAATTTCCGACATTTTTTAACATTGAAAATGTTTTTTCGATCGCTTCTGTATAGCATCCAGATTCACAAAAAGTGATAAATCGCCCTGGAGTCGTGAGTTTTAGGGCTACGTGAATGGTTGAGGTCTCAAAAGATATGTCTCAACGAGAGCTATAATATAATTTAAAAAAAAAATGAAAAAGTCATAAACTTTTTTCGAAAATTGTAAAAGAGTCGAAAAATTTCGCATTTTTTCGGGGTCTTGTCTCACTATATCGCCTATTTCTCGAGAACAAAAAGCGATATCGAAAAAATGAAAAAAAACCCTCGGGGTATTGAGTTGGGCTACATTTCGAAAAAAACCGGACCTCTCTATCTCTTACGGTCTAGGCTGTGGCTTTTCCTTTATTTAGCGAAATTATTGATAGCGCGGCGAGCTGAAGGCGCGTGGCGTTAAGGCGTGTTACGGACTTAGATAGTTAATTGGAGTAAAGGCATGTTCGTATTTTGATTTAAGTAACTATTATACTTTTGATTTAAAATTTCATGTAATATATTTATAATTGTGATTTTTTTCTGTTATAAAACAGTGGAATGTTAATAATTTTCAATACATAATTTTAGGTCTCAAAAAATGTTTCAAAATTATGTTTAAGGGAAATATTTACAATACTTTATTTATCCCAGTTCTGATATACAGGTAGTGATATTTATTTATTTACAGCAAACAAGATAAAAATGTATATTGTGTTTTATTTCGATCTTTAAAATGTTTACTTCTGTTACAATTAATGGTACCCGTGTATTACTAAATTGTTTATTTTTTGGAAGGAATAATAAAATTTAAGAACTAAAAAAAAATAAAGTTTAAAAATTAAAATACTTAATTTAAAAAAAAAAAATTCTGATTCTGCACTGTGCGAGGGATATTCGCGGTTGAAAGATTATTATTAATAGGAATAAAAAATACATTTCTTTTTTATTTAATTTAATTACTTACACAAGTTCTTAAGACAGCAAATTGTAAATTGCAAATTGTAAACAATGATCGATCTTTCACCACGGAATAATATAATAGATTTCACGAAACACAAACCAATTTTGTACCAGCCATTATCGGCTTCGGGTTTAAAAAGTAAGTAAGTCTATCTATCTATCTATCTATAACGTCACGCCTTTTTCCCAATGGGGTAGGCAGAGACCAGAGCGCGCCATCTACTACGATCCTTACAAATCTCTTTTGCTTCATTCACATACATGCCCGTCGGTTTCGAGTACTCCGCACCTCCCCTTTTTGTAGGACGCAACTGATTTGATCAGAATACGTTCTACGAGGGCGCCCTCTGCCGACACTTCCACTCACTTTAGCTCCATATATCTCTTTCGTACATCTGCTATCACTCATGCTCTCCACATGACCAAACCAACGAAGCATACCCTTCTCTATTCTTGTCACAACATCTTCTTTCAATTTACATCGATCTCTAATCACACAATTTCTCACTCTATCTCTCAGCGTAACTCCACATATACTTCGCAAGGAGCGCATTTCAACAGCATTAATTTTACTTTCATGCTTTTTCTGCCATACCCAGCACTAACATAAGTAAGTGTAAGGTATTTATTTTAAATTGAGCTGATTCAACTTACAACAAAACACACAAAGGCAAAAATCTAGTCCGCAGTCCGTCTTTGTATCACAAGTGGGTCGTAAACTTCGGTAGCTTCCTACTTAAATAAGTTTAGAAAAAGATGTTTATTTATATTGCGCATAGCTGAGAGCAAAATAAGTCCATTATATAAAAAAGAACCATCATAAATAGTAGATTACACACGAGGGTCTCAGATCTCATGTAATTGTTGACCGAGGCGAAGCCGAGGTCAACAAACATGTGATCTGAGGTTTTCTTATTTACTGCCCAAGGTTAGTAGGTATACTATTTTTCTCCTCGACGGAGACGGAAAGCGGCAACTATGTTTAGCGCAGCGGGACGGAAGTTGACACTTTCCATCCGGAGGGGTGAAAAAAACTTGACCTACTCTTTGTAGAATTATGGAGATCGATCTTTATACTTGAGTTATTGCAATAAAATTAGGTTGAGTAAGTTATACGATACTAAAAAAAAAATAAGTAATCACGAGACTTCTTAAAAAGTCAAGTTAAATTGACATCATTAAATGAGAACATTTATTATACTGCGCACAGCTGAGAGCTAAATAAGTCCATTGTATAATAAAGAGCCATCATAAATAGAAGATTACACACCGAGGGCAGGAAAGGTCTCAGATCTCATGTAATTGTTGACCGAGGCGAAGCCGAGTTCAACAAACATGTGATCAAGTTAAGTTGCCATAATTAAAGGAGAATATAGATATACGAGAAATTTTTGGCAGTTTTTTTTTCATTTGGTATTACAAGATAATTTAGTGTAAAGAATAGAATCTTGAATAGATCCTAAACATGGAGAAGAAATTACCTTCGAGTAAATATATCTGCAATAAAAAATTTTTTTAGCTAAATGTGACTGTAAATTACGTTATTTGTACAAATACAAGCCAAACCAAACTAATGTTAAAAGCAATGAAAGTGGCGTAAAGACAATTGTTTCTCTGTGAATAGATCAGGAAGCGGTAGAGACTCATATATTGCATGATAATTGTTAAGGTCCCGAAAGGATAGAAGTCATAAATCAATAGTATGTATGTTGTTAAAGTAATTTAAGAACATGAAAAAGATGGGACTTTATTGTTCATAGGGTCGCTCACGAACAATATTACAAAAAAATGACTGTAAAAAGGGTGGTACAGAGTCTGTCGCACGTGTCACAGTTACAAATAAAATAAGTTAAAAATATTTATTGCAATACGCAATCGACGATAAGTAAATTTTGTTTTGTTTAAGTAATTCATTTTCAATGTCCAAGAAGGTCGTTATAGACACGAGATCTGTGAATTTTTTTTCTGTTACGGCGTGTTGTAATCTGTAAGACTTCGGTTTTTATATTAGTTATATTTTGTACCTTACAACAATTTCTAACCGGCGCGATCGGTAATCTTTTTGGTTGGTAGTCTCGGTAGTTAAAAAGTCACAGGGCTACAGTACTATGAGTTCGTTTCATAATTGCTACCTAGAACAGGAAGTAACATTATGAAACTACGCTACTATTGTGCTACTATATTAAGCAATATTAAGGGTACATTATTCGGAGCGCGCTCCATACAAACGTACTATGGTGATATTTTCAATACTAACCAATTTAAGTCAATGAAATTTTGCAGAAACAATCTAGAAACAAATTTCTATGCTTGTATGGAGTCAGATTTTCGTTGAAATGTATAGTTTTCAAGTTACAGTGCCTCAAAGATTTCCATACAAATCTTAAATTTATCCTAGCATGGAAACAGTATATTTTAACGAAAATCTGACTCCATACAAGCATAGAGATTTGTTTCTAGATTGTTTCTGCAAAATTTCATTGAGTTAAATTGGATAGTATTGAAAATATCACCATAGTACGTTTGTATGCAGCGCGCATTTTCGCTCTCGGAATAAAATTCTCTTAAAATAGTATAAGTTGTAATGCACGCTTTAATTTAGATAAATAATGGTTGTACCAATTTCTCTAAAGCGTGCTAATACCTACAAATGAATAAAGCACAAAACACCTCAAATATGAAAACGGCTTCGACAGTAACTGTATCACGTTCTTCGGCTTATTACTGTGGAACAAGGTTGCAGATATTGGAAAATCTTTATTGGAACATTCTTCGTCAAACAGAAATAGGCAATAATTTTATTGTAGTAATTTATAATCAGCCTTATCGGAAACCGTAAAGGAGTTAAAATTAATAGAATTTGTGGTACGGTGGCTATGTTTTTTTTTCAATGTTCTTCTTAATGCTGACGATTCTTTAAGGGTACTATCAGACCTACGAATAAAGAAATAAATATGGAACGATAACTCCGAACAAAATCTCCTTAATTTTTGGCACCATGAGTTTTGGCGGCAAACGCCGTAATTGGAGTCGCCATAATGATTGAGTCTTGCGCGCTTGCGTGGTGTAGGTACACCAAAGTTCGTGGGGTCATTTTTTGACGTGAATTATATTTCCATATTTATTTCTTTATTCGTAGTATCAGACTATTAAACTGAACTACTTATACTGTATAGGACCAACATCTAAATCGCGAAAAACAAATCAGCCGTTCCATAAAAAATTATAAACTTACTCTTTTCGCGATTTCGATGTTGGTCCCATAAAGAAAGTTGTTCAGTTTGATATTCTAATAATTCCATTTAAAAACCGTCGGCGTATTATAAAGGACCCCAAAATATGGCCTTTGTTATTGTGTCATAGACACAATAATTCCGCCAATGTCAGCGTAATGGAAAAGACATGAAGTTATCGAGTAGTGGTCAGTAAATTTTGTGTTCTTTGAAGTTTCAGTTTCCCTTAATGGAGATTAACCGTTCACCATCATTAACAGACAAACACTACACAATAAATATTTTAATGCAGTTATACTAGATACCTACAGTAAAAAAAAAGTAAGGGTAAGAAGTCAGGTGAGACATTGTCTATGCAGCGAAGGTGTGTCGCACGCGAGTAGAGAAATAGTACTCGTACAACTCGTACTAGGCCAGACCGACTAGCCCGTCATCATCAGCGCTGTTAGCTTTTCAACTCTTTCTTCTCTTTATTTCTTGTGTATCGGAGATCGAAGTAGGTAGGTATTTATTGTAGGGCTTCGATTAGATTAACATATGCGCTTTATTTCATCGTAATCGGTTAACGCAATCAAAAGTTTATGAGTATTTAAAGTCTGTGGTCCGCACGTAAGTCGCGGGCGCCGCTAGTGTACCATAAGGGTTGAGACACATTTACCTCATGTAAATGTAACCTAACGTATAAGGTGACAATTCATCTAAGCTACTAACTTAAACTAATACACACACACACATACCCACATTAAAACACGCACGCACGCACAGAACCGTAAGTGTGATATTTTGCGTCAAGATGACATTTTGCAAATGAAACATTGTGCGCCTAATCCCTTTTAGTTGACTCCATGTTAATGAGCCTTAGCATTTGATATGCTAATTGATGCTAATATAATGATTGGGGGATTCTGATACGAATTGTTTACACGGATTCCTTGGGGGATCGGGATAGGGGATCCTTTGGTTCTTTCCTTTGCGGAGTACCTCCTGCGCCAGGCATTTCCCGTGGTCCACCCATCGCCCTCGAAAGAAAACATGTTTTTGAAAAAGCGAAAAATGTGCGTTGGAAATTACAAAGCAGAGCCACGACAATTTCGAAATCTATGCACGTTTTATACAGAATCAGGAGGTAATGTCGAAACGTGTTAAAGTTTATCAGATAGTTTAAGCGCTACCCGTTAAGAAGAAGCATACGAGAGATTACTATAAAGCAAGCAGTATCTGCCAAGCGTAAGCAGTCTCGAGTGTGCCGTAAATCATTGTGTTATTTCGTTAAACAGAAATAACTGAAAGCAGTTTGTACAGAAAATATTGCCAAACCACATTTTATAGTCATGTAGCTTATTTAAATTCTTTGATGATACTTATCATCAGCCTATATACGTCACTACACGGCACAGGCCTAGCTTCAGGGAGGGTGTATGGGCGTTAGTCCACCACGCTTGCCCAATGCAGATTGGTATACTTCCCATACGCATCGGAAGTCTTCTTCAAATAAATTATGCAGGTTTCCTCACTATGTTTTACTTCACCGTTTGAGAGCAGTCGGTATTACCGTACATAAGTTAGAACTGCTCATGATTGAGTGTTGAGTGATGATCCTAATATTCTTAATTCTTTATTTACTCTTAATTTTCTTTGCTCACTATGCGAAAAATGTATATAACTAATAGGATTGAATTCTGAGTTCTCCGTCCTATCCACTTTCGTGAACAAACAATACTACAACTATAAGTTATGTGTAATATAAATCAATATTAATCAAATCTTTATTTGTTTGTAGAACAAGTTCGTTTTGTTATTTTCATTACTGTCCACGTTGCGTCCGGTCGCTGGTCCCCGATGTAATCAAAGGTATAGAAAAGAAAAGCTTATTACATAGGATTGCAACTGCATAGTATACAGGGTGGAAAGTACGAACCGTACCTGGAGGCACCGTACCCTAAATATTGAGGATAGCAAATTTTACTCAAAGGAAAAATTATCTTATTTGTACTAAAATAATTAAAACTGCATTCATTGGTATTTAGAAAATCGCTTGCCTCACCCGGTAATCAATCCAATCCAATTAATCAATCAATTATACTTTATTTTAAACAAACAGAGATTAAACAAACAGAATGCAGAAGGTACAAAAATTGGTGGTCTGATCGCTAAAAAGCTATTTCTTCCAGACAACCTTGTACTTTTATGGCACCAAACGACAGGGTGGGTGACAAACACAATCTCTATGGGACCAATATCTAAATCCAAAAAGAAAATCAGCTGTTCCGTTCCGTGTTCACCTACTTGACCTAAATGTATGGGACCGCAGATTTTTTCCAGCGATTTCGATATTGGTCCCATAGAGAAAATTGTTCAGTTTGATGGTCTGATCAACCCCCTAAAATAGTTTGACATGTATGTATGTAGTACGTATGTAGTTTGTTCCTTTGTGGCACACTATAGAGACCAAACGCGTTGGTCGATTTTGATGATTTATTCGATAAACAAGATATTACTGCGAATTGTTTGAAGAAATCGAACATTTTCAAAGTTCATAAAGTTAATATAATCATCCAACGAATTGACCGGAATCGGAATGAGTACAAACAGAAGCAAAGTTTGAAGCAGACGTCAAACAAAAACTTATTTTATTAAGTTTGTTGTTCATCGATGTCGGTTCCAACGAATATTGGAATAAAATTTTAATAGAAAACTCGTGGATATCGAAGAGGCTTATTCTTTATACCTAGGATTAAAAATTTACTTATAATCTTCTTCTTTCGTGTCGGCAAGAGCAATATTGCATGGCAATTATTACTCACTAGCCAGTCAGCATTGGTCATATAAAACGTATTACTTATATATTATATTAAATTACAGTAACAATGTACTCAATCAAAAAGTGAACATTCAAATTAGAAAACAATGAAATTAAATATTTTTATAAATTTTCAAACACTCATTTATTATAGAAAAAAAATTTAAGAGAATATTATTCCGAGAGCGAAAATGCGCGCTGCATACAAACGTACTATGGTGATATTTTCATGAAATTTTGCAGAAACAATCTGGAAACAAATCTCTATGCTTCTATAGAGTCCGATTTTCGTAAAAATGTACAGTTTCAATTAATTTAAGAATTGTATGGAAATCTTTGAGGATTATTGACTGTAACTTGAAAACTATACATTTTAACGAAAATCGGACTCCATACAAGCATAGAAATTTGTTTCTAGATTGTTTCTGCAAAATTTCATTGACTTTAATTGGTTAGTATTGAAAATATCACCATAGTACGTTTGTATGGAGCGCGCTCCGAATAATATACCCTTAAGACGAAAATGCAATATACTGGTTGTAAGGAAAAGTATCATTTACCTGTAAACCTCATACTCTCCCCATCAAACTGACCAACTTTTAGTATGGGAGCAAACCGATCAGAGCAAAAAAAAATCTGCTGTCCCATACTAAACTGCAATACCTACTCGACTCAAATGTATGCAACAGATTATTTCGCGATTTCGATGTTGGCTCCAAAAGTAGTTCAGCTTCGTGGGCTGAAGCACCCCTTTAAGTATTACTAGGGTGTTTTTTTACACCCTGTGTGCATACGTTTACTGACAGAGAACCCTGACTCCCAAAGAATTAAATTCAGTGTTTTTACCAGGCACTGAATTTCCATACCACGAAAATAAAAAAACCAAGAACAGAAATGAGGAAAGACAGTCGTTTTACTTTAAGTAAACTACATTCGAAAACAAAGGAGTATTTGTGTTCGGGGCATACAATCTGACTAAGCCCCCTAAGCTGTATTAATTGGTTTTGCCAAAAGTTTCGTCAAACCTCATACAAACTAAATCACTAGAGTTACCCGATGTTCGAATTTGTTCAACTTTTATACCCAACCTGCTTTTATTAGTTTGCTAAGCTTTAGACGGAGCCAATTTATACCTAGTGATCAATGCAGAGCATTCTCGGTATCTGCATACCTATCCATTTTTTACAAAAGTTTTATCTTTACTCATCGTCAAAGATGCATTGCATTTCGCTCTATTGCTATATCTATAGTTTGAGCTTCCATATTTATTCGTTGTACAAAAACCTCACTAAAATACTTAGTATATTTAGCGGTTCTTTACGTTTGTAGCCATGTTTCTAACTGTGTTTCTTTTAATTTTATTACATAAGAGAAATCGTGATGGAAAAGTAATAACCTGCATAATCGGAGCCATCCCGGAAGTTCAGCTACAGTGCGACTGCTCACAAATAGGTTCGTGTGGCCACTGGCCAGGGATCCGCAAGGATTGTAGAGAGTGGTCTAGGCTTTGCCAACAATGCGAGCGTAGCAAAGTATCCTGACACACATCTGCTCCTCTGGCTTCATTCCCTTGTCCAAAGTCGAGGTTCTCCTATATCCACCTCGATATCGTAACCCATCTTCTGATTACAGATATTGTCTCACCGTCATCGACCGGTTCACACGATGGCCTGAGACAATACCACTGCGTGATATCACTGCCGTAACCTGCGCCGTCGCCCTCTTATCTGGATAGATATCCAGGTTCGGCTGAATCGGCGCGCATCACTACAGACCGTGGTCGTCAGTTCGAGTCCAACTTGTTCAAGGCCATCACAACTCTACTCGGTGCACTCGGTCTAATCGATCCGATCATCGAGCGACTGCACTTTTACCACGTGATTGCGCAGCTTGACCACCGGGACGCCTCAGAGGTAAAAGATATTATAACTAAGTCGCCGGACACCAACAAGTATGAGAAATTGAAATCAGAGCTAATAAAACGGCTGTCCGAGTCGCAGGAGCGGAAATTAAAGCAGCTGCTACTACACGAGGAGCTGGGAGACCGCAAGCCCTCGCATTTCTTGAGTTGAGGTATCTAAGGCACTTGGCCGGCCCATCCGTGCCGAGCGATGTTTTAAAAACCGTATGGTCTAGCCGTTTACCGTCTTACATCCAAACAGTTGTCGCCTCGCAGTCAAACTTGTCTCTGAAAAACCTTTCAGATCTGGCAGACAAGGTGAACGAGATAGTGCCAGCGAGCCCTCAAGTTGCAAGCGCTTCAACCGCGCCGCCATCTGCTGCCGCCCATGACGTGCTAACGAAGCAACTTAGCGAGCTAACCACGCAAGTATCCAAGTACGCAGCGTGGAAATTCCAGTTAAACAAATTTCTGAAGGCCAATGGCCATGTAATTAATTATGATTTTAGTACGTAGGTAGTTAATAAAACAAATAAATAATTAAAATGGACGTTAGGGATTAAATTGACTTGTAATTAAATTGGCTTGATTCGTTTCACGATTATTATTGTAAGTACCGTCTGTATTGTATAAAAATGTAGTAGATTTGTGCTTTTCCAATTTTAAAATGTCTTGGCTTCCTTCATTGCTTGTTTAAATGCAGGATTAGTTAGTTAGTATAAATTGCTACAGCCACAGGGGTATAATTACATTGTGACAATCTTATTGTATTCTACAAAAAATCCTACAAAAACATGTAATTTATCGCAATAAAGCTACGAATAAAGAAATAAATATGGAACGATAACTCCGAACAAAATCTCCTTAATTTTTGGCACCATGAGTTTTGGCGGCAAACGCCGTAATTGGAGTCGCCATAATGATTGAGTCTTGCGCGCTTGCGTGGTGTACACCAAATTTTTTGACGTGAACTTTATTTCCATATTTATTTCTTAATTCGTAGCAATAAAGAAATTAAAATTTAAAAAAGACTAATATCAATACGAGCAGATATCAATTTATTTAAACAATAGATGCACGCAGATTATACGTAGGCGATTGATTAACGTGACTAGAGAAATTACAGAAGGCAGCAAAGCCTTGATCGAATATAAGCCAAGTCGACAAAGAGAGGAGCAGACATTTCATAGCTATATCTTGGAAACAAGGCGGCCAGCTTTTGCGGTAAAAAGATGTGCTAAAACGCCACATGAAACTCTTAGAGATTTATCAGAGTTATTTGGAGAAACAACCGGGGTGGAGGCACACTGACCAGAATAAAGTTTCGGACTTTGAGGCTAAGCGCGGGGCTGGGAAAGTTTAAAGAATGAAGTGTGTGAAAACTTTGGACCTATGCAAAAAATTTAAACTAAGAAATGAGAACCCGGATAGTCAAGATTTACTACCGCCAGAGCACGTAAGAAGTATTTGAGTGTAGACCTGTTAACACATGATAATACTGAAACTATTCAAATACCACAAGCATTGGCAAAAAAAACTGTTAAGATGGTAGCACGGAGAAGATAATAGTTTTTGCCACTAACATCGGAAATAAATTCATGAAGCAACCAGGTTTGTATTGTATTACGGTGATGGGACGTTCAAGGTTTAATTTACTGTGTTTAACGAAGTGTTTTTTTTTTCATAGTGATTAAACGAGTAAACGTGTAACACCCTCCTAGAGGGTAGGCATGTGCCCTGCATGCTGCCCTAATTATTTTCGTGAAAAATAGCAACTAAAATGGCATTAAATTGTACTTATTCGTAAAAAGAAAGCTTTACATCCAATACACGCTTATTTAGTCATTTTTCCTTGATGTTTTCTCACTGAGCTTGTAAGTCAAACTGATAGAGAAAAACCCCGACTGAGCAAAAATGTTCTGTTCGCGACAGCGGGGTATAGGCGACAACGGGCAACATTACTGGTTCAGTGGTTAAATCGTTCTAGACATACATTCATAAGCTCACGCCATTGTCCCATGGGGGTGGGTAGGCAGAGACCACGGACCGCCACACGCTACGACTCTAACAAACCTCTTTAGCCTCATTCATATTCATACTAGTGCAGGAAAAGTAGCTTATTTTGGAGGCAAAATTTGTACAGTAATGAAACTTTGTTTTTTATCTTTATCTTGGCACTAGAAATGAGGATCTGCAGAGTCCACCTAAAATGTAGGGGTCCTATACGTTCCAGAGGGTATGGGTAGGGGGGACAGTACCTTTTCTCGAAGAGATTCGGCTTATTTTTGAGCGCTAATAACTTCGATCTGGATGGTACCTGTCTGTCTGTGAGCTCAAATTTTTAGGACAGCATGTGGTTATCACTCTAACAAAATGTACCCAATTTCAGCTTTCTAGGACTTCGAGAATTGTTCAGATGTTTATGAACGCCGGAGATGCTTAGATACTTTTGATGCTGACTGTACCTGTTAAGTTTTGATGATCAACAGTGATTAAGTTAGGAATGACGAAATCATCGAAAATTGCGTATTAATAAAATCTAAGGAATGAAGGCTATAAATATGAAATTGAGTAGGACATTTTATAAGAGTGATAATCCACAGACTGCCCTAAAAATATGAGCTCACAGCTACTATCCAGACCGAATTTATGAGCGGTCAAAAATACGATAAATATCTTAGAGAAAAGGTACGGTAGTGCGTTGAAACAAGGTCCTATAAGCATGGGGATGGTTTCATTAGATTCAGCGCAAAAAATTACATAGAAAATGATACCTCACTCGCCGAGTTTGTAAAATATTCATTTTCCAATATACCCACCCATACCCCCTGGAAGGGGGGTAGGACCCCTAAATTTTGGGTGGACTCGGAAGATCTGCATATTTAGTGCCTAGGTAAAGTTAAAAAACAAAGTTTCATTGATGTACAAATTTTGCCTCCAAAGGGACATTATTTAGTTTACTTTACCTGCACTATACCTACATCTTTTCATGCACTTCCGTCTATTGAGGGCGCTACGCACTTGCCCTATTTTTTACTTTGAGCGCAGATATCTCGAGACAGAACCATTATAACGATTTTGTTTCTATGGGAGTTCTGTTCCATTGGACAAGACCTATCTAATGACACATCGCTCGATTTATAAAAAAAAAACTTTTTTTAACCCTCTTTTCGTTGTGTGCTATAGGATTTTCTTTACGACTACCTCATTTCGGTTTTTGGGTTACTGTTATCTGTTTTCATGGCAAATTTCGATTCAATAGGAGTAAAAATGAGCGAGTAATTGAGGTGGGGCAAAAAGACAGACAGACGGACAGACAGAATGGACGAAAGTAAAAGGGTTCCTTGTTTGACTACGGAACCCTAAAAAAGGAAACCAATTTACAAAGTAACACAATTTATGGTAAAAAGCAATTCTTTGCAAAGAAAACAATTTTCAGATCCACCTGAAAAGTCTTAAGCCTCTAGCAAGATTTCATTAAATGTAATCGCATTTGTCCAGTGATTTATTGAGACATTATTTCTCACTGTGCGAAGGGAAGTTAATCGGTTCGCTCGTCCCTGAGATATATATCGTCGGCTTTAATCAACTTGAAATGGGTGGTAACTCGAAGTTTAGGCAAAATGCAGAAGAAATCAATTAGTAATACTAACAGAAATAACTCTTATTGAACTACTCGTATACGAAAAAAAGACCTACCTCCACAGTGTAAAATTTAAGGAATACGTCAAGGCCTATTCAAAAATATTTAGAAAAGTTTACATCTTAGCGAAATCTTGACATAAGTGAAGGTGACAAAGTGCGCCTAGCGGGTAAGTGCACCTAACCACAAATATCTCCGATTGGATACTGACACCTTACCTTACATCAATGACCAAGAACTATGATTTAGTTTGTAGCATCGATGTAACTGTCACGACTAGTATCCAATCGGTTGTTTTCGAGATATTTGTTGGTAGGTGCACTTGCCCACTAGGCGCACTTTGCCACCTTCACTTATTCGTAATACAAGTAGGAGGTTCCATATTTCATTGTGTTTACAGGACCCTTATAATTTTCTTTGAAAAGCTACATTGCTGAATGTTCTCAGATTTTTTACTTCAGTATTTTACAAGTTAGAGATTCAGGTCTAGTGAAATACACTTTACCATATTTTTTTGGGAAAGAGTCCCGGGTCACACCTGACGAAATTAGAGGAAAAACATTAAAACAACAAAAGGCTGGATCTAAATATTTAAGAAAGAGCAGGAACGTGTTTTTGAAACCAACAAAAACGATAAAGATTATGGTGAAAATGATCGAAAATCAGATATGACAACTTTGGAGTACAATCGATGTGAAGAGGACTTTTTGAAAAATTTACCGAGCTCAGAAGAAGATTTTTCTGCTTATCTTCTAAGATAAGTAGAAAAATCAACATTTCTGCAAAGAGATTCAAGCCAGTAAAGTGGCTAGAACTTAGAAGAAATCTTCTAACTAAGTCTAACTTCGCCAAAGTGATAAAAGACATTGCCCAATCCCGTTTCGCATACAAAACTGGCAAAGAATTTGAATTTTATAAGAAATAATTGGGAAGTATGATATTCCTTGTAAGTCAAAAAAAATTAAGTCATGTACCATCCTTGAAGCATGGCATCGAATACGAAGCTATATCTACAGAACAGTTAGCATCTGCAGGTAGGTACTATTATTATCTATTGATATGCCTGCAGTCTCTTTATAAATCAAAAGTTGCTGCAACCCCAGACGGAGTTGTGGGACGATTGTTGAAATCAAATGTCCCATAACCGCTTATAAAACTTCCTTAGATTCTTCTTTCGGGGTGTGGCACAGTGGGTCGAAACTGCAAAATTTTTTCTTCTAAATTGATTTTTTTACTTATACCAATGGATAGACCTAATTAAGCCTAACAACATTTTCTTCTTCCATTTTTTCATAAACCGTTTCGACTGAAAAAAATATGCAACGAAAATATGCGACTGCAAAAAGAACGCAGATCCCGGTTTGAAACCTACTTTTTCGTAATCCTGGAATAGCCTACTATCATCCTACACTATTAGCTTGTGATAAAAAACTTTTCTTGATTATTTTTTACATTATTTTAGTACATGTTGGTCGGTCAAATTATGTATATATATATTCTTAGTAAGTAAGTAAGAAAGAAGAAATTAAAAAAAAAAAACTTCATATTTACACTAAATTTCATCTAAATTGGTTCTCGATTCTCTATTTGCAATTATTTTTAATAAATTTTAATTTTCAAGCACAAATCAACACGTGCCTAAATAATATAACTTGAAAACGCAGGCATAAGTAGGGACTTAATAGAAAGATTTCACGTGATTCTCCAGACGATTGCATCTGGAGAACGCGTGAATGTACCCAAGTTTGCCAGAGACACTGCAGAAATATATATAGAATTGTACCCGTGGTATTATATGCCTTCTAGTGTACATAAGTTACTAATACATGGGGCTAGTATAATACAATATTTTAGACTAATAGCTATTGGAAAACTGTCGGAAGAGGCAGTAGAAGCTCGCAACTAGGACTTCCGAAAGTTTAGGGAAAGCCATGCCAGAAAAGTAAGTAGGGTTGCGACAAATGAAGACATAGGTATTACATAATCTTCTTTTGTCATCTGACCCAAAGCTTACAAGTCTTAGGCCACGCATGGCAAGACACCAGCCTGAGGTTCTTTCTCCAAAAGCCTCTGCTGGATTTTCCGGAAGAACCAGCGATAGAATACATCAAAGTAAATGATTTACAAGATAGTTCTAGTGATAGTGAATAAGGTAATAGTAACTAAGTTTGTATAAATGTTTGAATATATTCTGTTCTATTGCAAAAATTATTGGTGTTAGAATAGAGAAACAATTTAGATGAATTTTAGTATAAATTTGAAGTTTTTTTAAATTTCTTACTATAATGAGAATGACATACATTTATTACTAAGAATATTTTTTGTAAGATTACATAATTTGACTGACCAACATGTACTCAAATTAATGTAAAAAGTTATTAATAAAACATTTTAAAATATTTATATTTTTGTCACTTATTCCGATCCGTTTATCTGGCAAAATCGCAAATTTTATCAAAAGATAATAGTGTAGGATGATATTAGGATATCCCAGGATGAAAAAGTCGGTTATAAACCGGGATCTACGTCCTTTTTGGTAGGTTAATACCTACAGACAAAACAGAAAAAAAAAATCTAACGAACGGCTACCTGGCAAATTTCAATGTCATTCCGTAGAATGCACCTAGTCATTAAATTAGAGCTAATAAAATTGTTCATGGGAACGTTAAATTATTTAAAACTAGTCACTTACCTACTTCTTCTGAAACCTTAAGACGCTCTTATTCAAAGTTCAAGCCAATCTGAGGGGGTGAGGTGCGGGGTAAATCGCGGGGCGCCGCGCGCTTTCATTCCCAGTAGTTCTACTGAACAGTTCTACCGTAGAACTAATGGGACTTTTATTTCCCACTAGTTCTACTTTTAAATGCACCACCGAATAGTGGAACTAGTGGGAACATTACTTCTCAATAGTTCTACTACATTTCATTTTAGATAAAAATGTGAAAAAAACATATTTTTTTTACATAATATTAAAAAAACAAAACAATAATAAAAATTATATTAATTAAACCAAAACAAACTGTGGTCAAATATTAATAATTGGTAAATTAAATTTAAATCACTACTAACATCCTAAAAAAAAAATTAAAAAAAAATTAAAAATAATTTAAAAAAATATATAAAAAAAATATATTAAATGAATAAAAAAATATTAAATAAAAAAAAAAATACAAATGAAAATAAAATTAAAGATTTTTTTTTTTTTTATGAGTATTATTACTGATTTAAATTTAATTTACCTATTATTAACATTTGGCCACAGTTTGTTTTGGTTTAATTAATATAATTTGTATTATTGTTTTGTTTTTTTTAATGTTATTAATATGTTTTTTTGACATTTAGATTATTTTTGTCTAATATGAAATGTAGTAGAACTATTGAGAAGTAATGTTCCCACTAGTTCCACTATTCGGTGGTGCATTTAAAAGAAGAACAAGTGGGAAATAAAAGTCCCATTAGTTCTACGGTAGAACTGTTCAGTAGAACTACTGGGAATGAACGCCCCGCGCGTCCCGCACGCTTCCCGCACGTCAAGCACGTTAGCGCGCCAAAATGTCAGCGATGGCGGCATTGTAAATTTTCATATGACAATATCTAATAAGTAACTCATATCACATTATAGTGATATCAGTATAATCACTGTATAATTTATTTTTTCACATCAGTAGGTAGTGGGTGGAATGTCATACTATAAATAATAATATAATAACTCTATTTTTAAATCCTCAAAATCCTCAAAACCGCTGATTTTTGAACAGCTTCCTTCAACAAGCTCTTTGACTACTTTGACCTCAGTTGACATGAACTGAATGTAGTTCAGAGTCCAAGGTGGGTAGTGTACATACGGCGACACATCAAGCTATACAAAATCAAAATAAGCTGGCCGCACGTAGATCATAGAACGTATAACATCGCGCGACCAATTCATGTTAGTTTTGAATAAGATGTTGATGTGTCGCCGTGTTGTATTTTATACTTTTTGGGTAGTGAAAATAAAGTAGTTAACTGGATTGAACATTTCAAGTAAAAAATATCTGGAAAGATAAATTAAAAATTAAATAAATTAAAGGATAGGTAAATATAATAGGTAAGCCAATTATTGTTGCCTGTAATATTCTTTTTACACCTTTACTCCCAGACCTTCCAGTTGATATAAGCCAAGAGTAAGTACAGTTAAATATTAATAATTTAATTTTTGTTTTTTATTTGCAATGAATGCTTAAACTAAAATCTGCATTTTTTTAGGAATTTTGACGAAATACCTAATAATATCAATTTTGAGGATGTCCTCTGTCTTTTATCTATGTAGATATGAATTTAGAAAACCCATCCATGGAGTAAATATTTCTCTTATTTTATGAAGAGAATCCAGTTGTCTAAAAAATGTTGCACTGCCTTCGCATGTGCCTATGGGATTATACGCCTACCTATTCTCGTTTGTTAATTTCTCTACCCTAAGGTTGTCTGGAAGAAATCGCTTTTTAGCGATAAGACCACCTTATACCTACTTGTAATTCTTTATTTTTACGGAGTTTGGAGGTTATGGAGGTTATAATATAATGTGACAGACTTTTTGATACTTTGAATTAATCTACTTTTTGTGCAGTTAATATTGATTTTAACTGACTTAAAAAAAGGAGGAACGACTCGACTGTATTTTTTTAAATGTTTTTGACCTTAGAACTTTCGACTGGGTGAACCGATTTTAATGATTCTTTTTTTATTTGAAAGCTGGTGCTTCCCGTGTGGTTCCATTTAATTTGGTGAAGATCTGATGAAGCACTTCGGAGCTACACAATAGAACTCCTCAAAAGTTGACAGCAAATCATCGGCGATTGAAACATTTGCTTTGTGTCGATGTACCATTTGCGTGTATAACTGAAATCTGATTCGAACTAATTAATTCACCACTGAAAATTGTAAAATAATCAAAAATTTAACAAAAAATTAAACATGCCTTAAAAAAAAGCGAGACGATGACTTCTTCGTTCGCATCGTAAGAAAATGAATTTGTTTTTTATCGAAGTCGGTGAAAAGCCAAGCTAAAAAACGAATGCAAGCCCGGTAGCGGATCGTACCGGCTTGACAGCGACTCCTATAAAACACATAATGTTCTTATGATGCGAACGAAGAAGTCATCGGCTGCAATATTATTTTTAAAATTTTTGTTTTTTTAAGGTGGTTTTAATCTTAAATAAAACATACTAACATTTTCGTTGCAATTGCGTATTTATTGATAGTGAATAATTTATCAATTGGCAACACCACCAGTATCTATGTATCTATCCATAGTACGATCCAACATTCATTCTATAGTGTTTATGACATTTCATGATCGTTTTCGATACTAGGTATATTGAACACGCAGATCCTCAATTACTAGTTCGTCTTCGTTGTTCGTGAAAAGAGTTTTTTCAAAGAAGCTCTGTACACTGTACAAAATTGCTGTTTTTGACGAATATCTATAAAAAATATATCATACATTACCTACTGACATTTACTATGGTGTGTTATTTTGAATTCAATAAAAATTTCTTTATGACCACTATCTAATTTCGGCAATCAGTTGTTCACCTACTGAAATATTTATTACTGTGTACCACACGGTCGAATAAGGTGTCATGGCGGTGATGATGGTTAAATATGTACTTACTTACATGTTTTTTGAAGAGCATTTTCTTTGCTTATTTTTATTATAGCTCTCCGCGATTTATTTTTATTGTTTAAATTATTTAAATGATTAAATAAAACCGAAAATGTCATTTATCAACGTCAATTTATCAGTCGTAGAACTGTAGTCTTTGGTCATAGACACACAAAATTTTAAAGTTTAAAAACTGTTTTCTGCTCAGATTTATTAAATTTTCTGTTTGATCGGTCGCTTCGCAGACTGACACAGTTCCGTCCTGGAAGAGCGACGAAACGCGACTGACGGTTACTGAAAATGGCTTCCGAGCTCTCCGTTCACGATTTGGCGGATATTTAAACATACTCGTAGTAATTAATTCAATCATTTAATCAAAAAAAACGTCTACGGAGACCACTAGACAATCTTTGTACTCATACATTAACATAAATTAATTAGTAATCACGTGTGTATTGTAGCCATGAAATTGATTTACCATTACGAAAAAGGGGTAACTTTGGGATGCTTTTCTATCTAGCAAACTTAATCTAATCGTGTTTTTGAGATCAGTCGCCTATCCGCCAGATCCTTAAATAAGACATAATTTTTTTTCAGACTTTAAAACCCATTTTTTCATGGTTTCGTTCGTCTTCAAAAAACTAGTAAGCCGGCCTCTACTGAATCATACCGCCTTAAGGTGGTTGGAGAGCTGTCAATTTCATAAAAAACGTTGTCGTATAACACTCGTAGACGGTGTTAATAAAAGTAATGTTTTATACAGGGTCCAACTTAATATGCTGACACTTTTTTAAGGGGATGATCAGACCGTCAAACTGAACAACTTTCTCTATGGGACCAACATCGAAATCGCGAAAAAAAAATCAGCTGTCCAATACATTTTGGCTCGAGTAGGTTTGCTGTTTTGTATGGAGCAGTGGATTTTTTTTTCACGATTTCGATGTTGGTGCCATAGAGAAAGTGGTTCAGTTTGATGGTCTGATCATCCTCTTAAAAAAGTGTCAGCATATTAAGAAGGACCCTATATATGGAAAAATAGCTTAGAAAATCTAGTTTGCGCATATCAAATAATATTTACAATTTGTAATATAATTACGAAGATATAAGGGTTTGAAATTTTGTATGAATAATTTCAAAGCGTGATATCTTCGTAATAATATTATAAATTGTAAATATCATTTGATATGCGCAAACTAGATTTTCTAAGCTATTTTTCACACTTTAAGTTTTGAGGCAAAAAATTATTTGTTGTCATTCAGCAATGAATGAAAGCCTACTAGATGAAAGCGCTTATGTACTCATGGATACATTTTAAGAATCTTGTTTTGGTAGTAAGTAGGGTCAGAAGTTCGGGATAAATTCTAAATTTAAAAAACAAATTATTTAATATTTTAAACAAAATTACCCATGTTAAAACCATGATAATTCGAATCAGCTCTCGATACATTTTAAGAATCTTGTTTTGGTAGTAAGTAGGGTCAGAAGTTCGGGATAAATTCTAAATTTAAAAAACAAATTATTTAATATTTTAAACAAAATTACCCATGTTAAAACCATGATAATTCGAATCAGCTCTCGATACATTTTAAGAATCTTGTTTTGGTAGTAAGTAGGGTCAGAAGTTCGGGATAAATTCTAAATTTAAAAAACAAATTATTTAATATTTTAAACAAAATTACCCATGTTAAAACCATGATAATTCGAATCAGCTCTCGATTCCTAAACAAACTACTTTATAGTTTTGCGTTAATTCATTAACACTCTGTAGGTATACAATCTCATATTTCCTTGATGCTACTTGCGGAGCTATCCAATTGTCATCGACCTATTCTAAAGTGTCATCTTTCTTTCCACATGTATAGCCGGGGTCATTTCTTCTAACTTTCTGTTGGAAACGAGAAACTCTTTTTAATTACAATTAAAAATGTAATTTATCCTTTGGGGTTAGCACAATATGTCGTCTCCCTCCAGCTATTCCTATTATGGTCACCTCACACCTGTCCTCGTCGAATGCGCCAAAGTATGAAAATTTCTTGAACATATAATTTTAATACAAAATCCATCTATCTTTGCTTTAATAAATAACACAATAAGAAAGTTCCAATAACATTTATCGTTCACGAATGATAGGAACTTAGACAATAAAAGAAAACACTACAGGTAATAACTAAAGATTGGCAATATCTTCTATCGTGAATCATACCGCAGTTTCTTAAATGGCTGTCATTGTTTATTATACCGGAGGACTTTGCCGAACACAGGGGAAAACATATAGGGTGTAAGGGACAGCCCTCCGCAAACTGAAACGGTGAACTCAGACCATCAAACTGAACAACTTTCACTATTAAACCTACCTCAGGAAACACGAAAATAAAATCGGCTGTCCCATATTTTTTCGCGTTTCCTGTGATGCTCCATAGTGAAAGTTGTTCAGTTTGATGGTTTGAGTCATCAAATATTTTATCCAAATAATGTCTGCCCAAAAGTTATTTACAGTGAAATAATACCCTTTAGTTGTAGGACACCCACGAGAAGGAATGGAGTGGTCAATTGTAAGAGGATAGTTTTTTCTGAGCGCTCCGTACAAACTGTTGTAATGTAAAATGAGGTTGGATGTTTTAAAAAATAAAAATATCTTCTAGAATTAAACTTCAAAATTGTCAATGTGTTTTTAATAATTATCTCCAATCCAATTTGTATAACATGGCGCAGTCGAAAAAGTGATAGTGAAAATACCTAATAAAGAAACCTACGTACGAACTACATAATAAATAAAATATCTAAAGCAAATCTTGAAAAAATATTGGGTTGGACAGTCTTCAAGTGAAAAAATATGGCGGCTGTCCGGCCACTTTTGGCGGTTTTAAGGGGGTTGCAGAGGGCAAGACACTAAACTAGGGGATTACAATCAAAATTTTCAATAAGCGCGCACTTGTGTTTATGTTTTACTGATCAAGCTACAAGTTAAAGTAATTTTATTGTTCACACGAATTTGATATACATTTTAATTTTGATCAATTTCATACAAAACTTTGACGTTGAAAATTCGTAGACGGTATTAACAAAAGTAATATTTTATATATGGAAAAATAGTTTAGAAAATCTAGATTGCGCTTCTCAAATAACATCATCACAAAAGGGTCGTGGCAGCCTTAAGTATTATCGGATTTCCGTAAAAATATATACCTTGGCCTGCAAAACTAAGTATCACACTTTTAAAATTGAAATAACTTTTTAAGTAGGTACACAAGATATACTTTCGATATAAAAAAGACTCCAAAATGACTCGAAGAAGAACTTTTAATAGTTTACTATAATTTCAAAGAAATCTGATAGCATTTGCTATAACGTTTTTTATTTTAAATCTCGAATTTCAATAGTTAAGAAAAACATTAAATATTAAAAGTGTAGTACTTAGTATTACAAGGTTAGTGTAGTTTCAATGATATGATTGCTAGGATTTATTTAAGAATTGTATGGAAATCTGACAAAATGTAAAGCACAGATATTGGTTTCTAGATTGTGTCTAAAAATTTCATTGACTTTAAGTGGTTAGTATTGAAATTATAATCAGACTTAGCAGCAAAAACTATCCTCTTATTCCCGAACCACACCATTAGTTACAATTCAATTTCTTCGCTTCAATTATCCGTCTGCTTCATGTTAGGGCGACTAATTGTCCTTAACTAATGTTCATAAATCTATTATACATCTATAACACGAATATGACAGTTCCCAAGACAGGTGGCAATCGAATTAATGCATTATCTGTAGGTACTCGATGAATGATTGATATCAACGGCAGCTGTTTACCTGAGACAAAGAAAAAGTAAAGCAGTCTATTAGCCAAAATTGAATGCAGGGTTGCCAGACGTACGAGGTTCCTCGTACAAGTACGAGATTTGGGGTCTCTCGTACGAGGTACGAGGATGCCGTCAGCATCGTACAAATTTGTACGAGGTTTTGACTTTTAGGGAAATTATGGCATGATTTTCCATTGCAATCGTCGTTTTGTAGAATAAATGAATATTTTTTCAAAGAAAGACTGTTAGATGTTTATTTTTAGATTTTAGTTTGCTGGGAAATCTTCAAGAAACCGATCACCGCTTAGATTTTTTCCTAGTATTAGCTGCTATTATCTTTTTTTTTCTGTTTAAACAAATTTTTTTACAAAATAGTTTTGTTGTTGTATGAAACGTCTGAAATTTAATTGTGTTATATGCCTAATTCTTCGCTTTTTCACACTTTCGAGTAATGTACGAGGTTTAATAGGCAAAGTTTTCATCGGTTTTTAGTTGCTTTTGTACGAGGAAAAATTTTCTACATCTGGCAACCCTGATTGAAAGCCACATACATAGTTAAATCCACGTATTCACCTCAACGATCCCCAGTGCCCTTAAAGGTTATTTGATTGGTTCAGTCGACCATTGACCTATCAGGGCGCTTCGACATATTTTATGCCTACTGGTGGTCTACTCGGACTTTTGATTTTCGATATAACGTTGAAGTTTTTGTTTAAATGTCAACTCTATTCCAAAACATGTACCTTAAAGTTTCTCGAACGATATACGGCCATAAGTAAATGTTTGTACCCACAGAGCCTGTGCCTTTTCCTATATGTACACGTTTTATGAAGGTCGTAAGACGAGATAAGGTAAGTGAGGCCGGACTGTAAACAAGAAAATAAAAATGCAGTTTCCAACAAGACTTATGACGTCTACAACCCATTTTATTATTTCAATCAGCTATTTTATTCTTCTTGACTAGTAAAACGTGTTCTTAAAAAGAAAATTTAAAGTATTTGATTGTGAAAAATTAATGCATTAAAATAGCAGTGTGAAGAAGAGGGAAAAGAAATATTATATCAAATAGACAATGATTCAAAATGTTATTTAAATACAGTTGATCAATGGAGACATTAGGCTCGGGTCCCACGGCCTGTGTATAGACAAGCCGCGCCACGACGCGCCTCGCCTGTACTCGCCTGTAACACCACGCGCCGAACCGTTCCCACGGCGCCTGTGGCTCGCCATGCCATTCAGTGTTACCATTGCTACGCAAGGGAATGAGCCATTTATTTCTTTTATTTCAAAGCCAAATTATTATATAATATTATAATATCTAAATTGTTACATATTTCATTTCTTGTTGTTTTAATAACTGAAAAACAATCTTTCTTTTCTGAATTATTCTGCAAGAACATAGATTATAAGGAGACAGGAATAAGTAAAAAAAAAGAAATACGATCATTGTCGCGTCTTACGTAATCACCGCGGCACACGAAAACTGCATTGGAAAAGATTTGCATGTAATGTATAGAAACAAAACGAACTTTCACGACAAACCGTGCTCTGTAATTTGTCCGTAATAAGAAAATGTAAAATTTCGGCTAATTTATATAAACACAACTGAAATATAAACTACTAAGTTATTAAATATGGTGCAGCGCTATTCGAGAGAAAAAAAGAGCTAATCTAGTTCCGAAAAGCCGAACTTGGCAACACTGTCGCTACAATCCACGCACCAACTGTAGCTAGCTTGTAGATAGGGTCCCACGGCATGTGTGTTGTCAATCCACACGCCACGCGCCATGCCGTGGGAACAGAGCGCCTGTCGCGGCCTGCGGTGCGTATTGCTATCCATCGAAAGTCGGTAACTTCAAAGGAAACGCCTGTCGCCGCCTGTACAAGCGCGTGGATTGCCGAGCCAGTCAGGAATAAATCTACCCGATGGGGAGTTTTCTGACAGCTAGTAAAACATAGTTCCAACAAACCGCGATAGATGGCGTTGACGCCAGATGGAGGAGAACAACTCGGACAACATGATCAACTCGGACAATATGGTCAACTCTGACAACATGGTCAACTCAGTCAACATGGACAACATGAACAACTCTTGACAACTCAATTAACTTTGACAAAATCCACCGTTGATCATGTTGACTGAGCTGACCATGCTATTAAGGTTATTCACGTTGTTCAAGTTAACCATGTTGACCAAGTTTGCCATGTTGTCAGAGTTGACTTTGTTGACCATGTTGTCCGAGTTGACCATGTTGTCAGAGTTGACCACGTTGTCCGAGTTGACCATGTTGTCCGAGTTGACCATGTTGTCAGAGTTGACTATGTTGTCCCAGTTGACCATGTTGTCCGAGTTGACCATGTTGTCCGAGTTGACCATGTTATCCGATTTGTTCATGTTGTCCGAGTTGACCATGCTATCAGAGTTGTTCTATTTTTTTTTTTGTTCTGACAGGTTAAAGTTGTTCAGTTTGATGAGTCGAGTATGTGGTTTAAAGCAGTGCGGGCCCAAAGTTAATTTTGATTAAAATTAAAAATAATTAAATATTTTGATCTAAAAAGTTGATTAAAAATGAACTAATCTTACTCAGTTGCAGAAACGCTCATTAAAGTTAATCCTCAATTAAATCTCTTGCTAGCTTTTACAACGTCCACAAGACAATATTACAGCAAGAGATTTAATGGAGGATTAACTTTAATGAATAAGGACTGTTCCTGCAACTAACACTCAGTTGCAGAAACGCTCATTAAAGTTAATCCTCAATTAAATTAGCTTTAATTACCGTTCCTGCAACTAACACTCCGTTGCAGAAACGCTCATTAAAGTTAATCCTCAATTAAATCTCTTGCTAGCTTTTACTACGTCCACAAGACAATATTACAGCAAGAGATTTAATGGAGGATTAACTTTAATGACTGTTCCTGCAACTAACACTCAGTTGCAGAAACGCTCATTGAAGTTAATCCTCCATTAATTCTCTTGCTGTCACTTTTTGTCTTGTTGACGTAGTAAAAGCTAGCAAGAGATTTAATGGAGGATTAAATTTAATTTCTGTTCCTACAACTAACAATCAGTTGCAGAAACGCTCATTAAAGTTAATCCTCAATTAAATTAGCTTTAATGACCGTTCCTGCAACTAACACTCCGTTGCAGAAACGCCCATTAAAGTTAATCCTGAATTAAATCTCTTGCTAGCTTTTACTACGTCCACAAGAAAAATTACAGCAAGAGATTTAATGGAGGATTAACTTTAATGACCGTTCCTGCAACTGACTCAGTTGCAGAAACGCTTATTAAAGTTAATCCTCTATTAAATCGATTGCTAGGTTTTACTACGTCCACAAGACAAAAAATTACAGAAGAGATTTAATGGATGATTAACTTTATTGACCGGTCCTGCAACTAAAACTAAGTTGCAGAAAGGCTCATTAAAGTTAATCCTCCATTAATTCTCTTGCTGTCACTTTTTGTCTTGTTGACGTAGTAAAAGCTAGCAAGAGATTTAATGGAGGATTAACTTTAATGACTGTTCCTGCAACTAACACTCAGTTGCAGAAACGCTCATTAAAGTTAATCCTCAATTAAATCTCTTGCTAGGTTTTACTACGTCCACAAGACAAAATTACAGAAGAGATTTAATGGATGATTAACTTTATTGACCGTTCCTGCAACTAAAACTAAGTTGCAGAAAGGCTCATTAAAGTTAATCCTCCATTAATTCTCTTGCTGTCACTTTTTGTCTTGTTGACGTAGTAAAAGCTAGCAAGAGATTTAATGGAGGATTAACTTTAATGACTGTTCCTACAACTAACAATCAGTTGCAGAAACGCTCATTAAAGTTAATCCTCAATTAAATTAGCTTTAATGACCGTTCCTGCAACTAACACTCCGTTGCAGAAACGCTCATTAAAGTTAATCCTCAATTAAATCTCTTGCTAGCTTTTACTACGTCCACAAGAAAAATTACAGCAAGAGATTTAATGGAGGATTAACTTTGATGACCGTTGCTGCAACTAACTCAGTTGCAGAAACGCTCATTAAAGTTAATCCTCTATTCAATCTATTGCTAGGTTTTACTACGTCCACAAGACAAAAAATTACAGAAGAGATTTAATGGATGATTAACTTTATTGACCGTTCCTGCAACTAAAACTAAGTTGCAGAAAGGCTAATTAAAGTTAATCCTCCATTAATTCTCTTGCTGTCACTTTTTGTCTTGTTGACGTAGTAAAAGCTAGCAAGAGATTTAATGGAGGATTAACTTTAATGACTGTTCCTGCAACTAACACTCAGTTGCAGAAACGCTCATTAAAGTTAATCCTCAATTAAATCTCTTGCTAGCTTTTACTACGTCCACAAGAAAGATTACAGCAAGAGATTTAATGGACGATTAACTTTAATGACCGTTTCTGCAACTAAGTCAGTTGCAGAAACGCTCATTAAAGTTAATCCTCCATTAAATCTATTGCTAGGTTTTACTACGTCGACAAGACAAAAAATTACAGAAGAGATTTAATGGATGATTAACTTTATTCACCGTTCCTGCAACTAAAACTCAGTTGCAGAAATACATTAAGCGCACTAGTTGAAGAACCCCCATTTGTAGACGCAAACTGCCTCTCGATCAAATTAAAAAACCACACCCGGATTCTCGCCATATATCGTCCTCCTGCGCAGCATAACGTAACGAACTTTCTACAATCACTTAATGATACTCTGGACGCCTCAACTGGATTTCAAAACATAATTATAACTGGCGATATAAACATTGATATATCAATCAACAATCACGATCGAAATTCTTCTGGTTATCTGGATCTTTTAGCTTTTCATGGACTTCTACCGGCTCATGTACTACCGACACACAGTAACACTTGTCTGGACCATTTTATTTTAAAATCTAAGTTCTCTTCCAACGTTCTCGTTGCTCAATCTACTCTAACTGACCATTATACTGTTCTACTCGCACTTGCCCATGGCCGGAAACCAAAAAAAGTTTCAAGTGTGACCACTCGCGTTAACAAGGAAAAACTTGCTGATGATATTGAAAAAATCGATTTCGCCCAGGTTTTCGAGTCACTAGATGCCAATAATGCCACTGATAGATTTATTAACCTATTGAGTCATGCAGTTGACACGAACACCGAGACGTTTTCAATTTCTAATCGCAAAAAGATCCTGAAACCCTGGATAACTACAGGGCTACTGCGCTGCATGAGAAACAGGGATAACCTACATAAAAAGTGTAAGCGTTCACCTGATAACATTGTCTTAAGGACCACATACACCAGGTACAGAAACTTTTGTAATTTGTTACTTAGGAAGCAGAAAAAACGGTACGAAGCAAATGAGATAAAAATGGCGGGTTCAAATAGTAAAAAACTATGGAATGCTATAAACAGTATAACAAACAGATGCAAAACTAAAAACTCAGCTACAGAACTCATTAACCCCACACAATCAGTTAATGAAATTAACTCTTTTTTTGCCCATGTGGGTAAGACTTTAGCAGAAAAAATTCAAAATCCCACTAGTTTCCCAATTCCTACTAATGACCCCGGTTTTTCAAAATCACATTCGCTGGTCCTGCTTCCGACGGAAGAGCAAGAAGTTGCCTCCCTTATTTCTTCTCTAAGACGCGACTGTGCAGTGGGTTGGGACAACATATCCTCGAACCTGCTAATACAGCATAAACACATTCTGGTCCCTCCGGTAACTCACACATGCAACCTTGCACTCTCTTCTGGGGTTTTCCCTACTGCCTTTAAGAAGTCACTGATACATCCGATTTTCAAAAGTGGTGACAAGTGTAATGTAAACAACTATAGACCTATATCGGTTTTACCAGCACTGTCGAAGGTTCTTGAGCGACTAATAAACAATAGACTGACTAAATACCTCGAGAAAAATAATCTTCTCTCCACGGTCCAATACGGCTTCAGAACGGGAAAATCCACATCTGATGCGGTACACGAACTAACGAATTATGTAGTGGAAAGTTTAGACTGTAAAAAAAAAGCTCTTGCTGTATTTTTAGACCTAACTAAAGCTTTTGATACAGTTTCTATCCCCCTTTTACTGTATAAACTGGAGGGACTAGGAGTGAGAGATCTGCAGCTCCAGTTATTCAGAGACTATCTCACTAATAGAATCCAGTGCCTTAAGATAGATGATCACATCAGTAGAAGTCTTCCTGTCTCCTACGGTGTTCCACAGGGGAGCATTCTGGGACCCACACTTTTCCTCGTTTATATAAACGGGTTGTGCCAGCTTCAGCTCCAGAGTGGGAAAATTTTGGCTTTTGCAGACGATACAGCACTGTTATTCAGTGGAAACACGTGGCAGGATGTGTACAGTCACGCGCAAAGTGGATTGAATACTGTCACCGACTGGCTTCGCCAAAACATCCTTACACTAAACGTCAGCAAATCCAAATATATAACCTTCACTATGAGGAAGACAAACCGTATGTCCCTTTCGAGATACAATATAACAGCCCATTCGTGCAAATCCCAAAATGACTGCGCCTGTACTCTATTAGAAAAAACTGACCAATATAGGTATCTTGGTGTCATAATTGATCACAGACTTAATTTTAAGCCCCACATTGAAGTACTTACTGGGAGGATTAGGAAACTAATCTATGTTTTCAAAACTTTACGACATGTAGCTGGTACCAAGATAATCAAGTCAGTGTACTTTGCTTTATGTCAGTCTCTGCTTATGTATTGCATCTCTTCGTGGGGTGGGACACATAAAACGAATCTCCTCAAACTGGAGAGGGCTCAAAGAGCCATCCTCAAAGTAAGTTCCTTCCTTCCCTTCAGATATCCTACTTCCTTACTGTATCAACATAGCAAAGTCCTTACAGTCCGACAACTCTTCATACTTTCCACTATTTTAAGACAACATACAGCGTTACCTTTCGATGCTTCTCTTCCTAGTTCCCGTCGCACTAATTTATGTCCCACGCGGGCCGTTTCAACAAGCTTTGCCCAAAACTTTTTCATATTCCTGGGCCCTTACCTGTATAACCAAGTTGACAAAACACTTAAAATTTACACTTTTCCCAAATCTGCTTGTAAAAGGAATACCCAAGAATGGTTGCAAAAGCTGGATTACGAAGGAACCGAACGAATCCTAACCGTTCTTTCCTAGTTTATTTTGTTTGCGGATCTACGTACAGATAATAATTATACGGGTGGGTGGGTGCATCTAAATAGTGGCAAAATTATATACATAACCTTTTTCCGATCCCAAGATTCATCGTAGGGCTATCTAGATGTACCCATAAGCTTGTTTCCCTCGGTTCGGCTGTTCCGACGTTGGTCGGCTGGCTGAAGTGACATTTCTGTGTTGGAAGTGTCTCTTTGGCCAGGGGATTAGCGTTGGGCGGTGGACTGATAGAAGCGAAATTCAGCCCGACATTCATACATCACACTCACTCACCACACTTACACACCACAGTCAAACCACACGTCTCATGAAATATTCGGTATATGAAAATATTATCTCAGCATAAACTTCACTTTTTCTTGTTTGTTTTGAAAATTTTTTATTTTTATTTTTTTATATTTTTTTATTTTTGTAGTTGTAGGTATCTTATTAGACTTTATTTCTCCCAACTCCTTATGTATTAGATCCACTATCAGATCACTACCAAAAAAGTGTTGTTAATCAAGCTGCGGGTGGGGGTGCCTGGAGACTTACAATTCTCAGGTTTACCTTATGGTTTACCTACGTTAGGCTCCAGTCTCCTTCAAATTGTTGTTTGTATAAAAATGCGTGTATTATTCCTGTGTATCTATGTGTACTTATATTTAACAATTTTTGGAGAAAATAAATAAAATTTATTATTATAAAAAAATAATAAAAAAAAAAAATGGCTCGGCAATCCACGCGCTTGCACAGGCGCGGCGACAGGCGCCCCTTTGAAGTTACCGAGAGCGATCCGGACACAATACACACCACAGGCGTCCACAGGCGTCTACAGGCCAAGACAGGCGAGACCGTTCCCACGGCGTGTGGCTTGGCGCGATTTGCGTATATACAGGCCGTGGGAACCGAGCCTTACACTTTGGGAAAATTGGGAATCAATTTTTGTAAAATCGTGTAAAAAAAACGAGGAACTCAACTTTCTCTGCAGTAATACTGTTAGATTACCTACGCACCAATTTCACTTTAATGGAGAATCTTTGTAAACTACAGTTAACTTTGTTTTATTAACGAAAGGTACGAGGACGTTTGAAACTCGTAACATTTAATAAATTTTTCCGTCATAAATGAATGTTAATGCCTAGCATTTTATAATTGAGAAGCCTGACAATGGAACCACGTTCAAAAAATTACCGGAACTTTCGACCGGCAAGCTTTGGACGCTTGATTTAATTACGTGACAAACAGAGATAACTTGCTTTTTAATATCGTGATTGGATCATTCATTACCATTTTCCTGATGTATGGTGAATAATTATCAGCTGTTATATTAACAATGCAATGTGACCCTTATTACCTATTGTTATTTGAAGAATTGACGACCTTTTATAGCCACCCCGACATGTTTTAGATGTAGTTAAGAAGAACGTGTATCTGTATAATTAATCCTTGCGGCAACATAATTATTATTTTCAATATTTTGAACAATCTCGATCGTACTCTCATATATTCCGTGCCCATACCAAAAATGCTGTTTTAACTGGTATAAAGAGAATTCATTGGTTACCAATAAAAATGACAAAAAAGTGTAGGTATGTTAAAATTGATTAGTAAGTCGTGATTTAGAACAAATAGAGTCGAAAATACGAATACTTCGTTCTTTTCTCCAATCTGAATTGAATACGTCTGCTAATTAAAAATCTTTTGTACACGCGGCCCCTTTTGGCTATCTGTAAATGATTGGGCCTATTATTGTAAGATAAAAGATGCGTAATTCAATGCTATACAAACTGTTTTAGCCAACTCATAAAAACAACAACTCAAGTCAACTCGCTGTATCATTTGAGGATAAAGTATTTTTTTAGTAGCGTCGTGTATCCGCGTATACAGGGTGTAAAGAAAAGTATCATTAACCTTTAAACCGAACCGGTAGAATATGTACCCATCAAACTGAAGAACTTTCACTATGGGAGATGGTAGAGTATGTGGTTTAACGGTTAATTATACTTTTCCTTACACCCTGTAAAGGGATGAGGTAAGGTGAGGTAAAAACTACTAATTAAGGCTACGTGATTATGCAGGGTCCTTCTTAATATGCTGACAGTTTTTTAAGGGTACCTATGGGACCAACATCGAAATCGGGAAAAAAATCAGCTGTTCCAGAGAAAACGACAATGACTACTCGACCCAAATGTAGGTATAGAACAGCAGATTTATTTTTTTCGCGATTTTTAAGTTAGTCCCACAGTAAACGTTGTTTAGTTTGATGGTGAGGAACCCTGTTCAATAATTTTGTAACGCATTTAATTAAGTTTACACCCTGTATAAATCGAACTAAAATCTCAACGATAAACAATAATATAAATTTTCAGAAATCTTAATCTTAACTATTATAATAAAACCGTAAAACCATAAGGAAGAATAAAGTAGCGGTTCACTTCATATAAATTCAAATGACACTCGATAGCGCGATTTAAATGACGTGCAGCGCCATCTATTGACAAAATAGTGTGTTTGTTTGTTTGTTCGCGCATCACGCAAAAACTACTGAACCGATTTAGATGAAACTTTTTTTGTTTGATAGCTTATGATCTGACTTAAAATCTGACTTAAAATTTGTGCGGAAGAAGTCGCGGGAAAACACTAGTAATGTATAAAACCATGCACTGGACATGCTACTATAGGAAGGAGATTTCTCATAACCTACTCTTGATAAAAAAGACAATCGCTATGATATGAGCAAGATGGGTTTTCCGAGTCAATCCTAAGCTATGATGGACTCTTACGAACATTGATATAACATCTCAAGATTACGACAAACCTTTTATCTTCATAACGACAAAGGCCATATTCGAATGGCTCGTATTATCTTGCCGCGATCTTGGTAGCAAATCTCGGCACAAATAGCTGTAGCTGCAAAAAATTTGACCGACTCACTATGTCCAATTTAGCGTTAAATTACTTGGGTGGTGCGTATAAGATGAAAGTATTCTCCTAATGATTCGATTTTCACATTTCTTTCTTCACTTTCCAAATTTCTAATGTGTTTAAAAAACCGCCCAGTGTAGGTACCCAAGGTAACTGATTGTTTAATTTGAAATATATGAAGCTTTTACAGCAAAGAAGCAAGGCATTTGCTTTAATATCGGGGATTTATGCATCCTTTTAGTTCAATTCAATCCAACCGTTCAGTTTGGAAAAGAAAAACTTACAATTAGTATAAAAATCTGATTTCATTGATGCCAAAAAACAAATCCCATATTGGTTCACGATCAAACTGAACAACTTTATACAGGGTCCTTGATATGCTGACGGTTTTTAAGCGGGTAATCAGACCATCCAACTGAACAACTTTCTTTATGGCACCAAAATACAACGCGAAAAAAATAATCAACTGTTCCATACAAACTTGCAAACCTACTTGATGCAAATGTATGGAACAGCTGATTTGTTTTGGATGTTGGTCCTATAGAGAAAGTTGTTCAGTTCGCTCATTCGCGTTAAGGCAGATTCGCGTTATGGCAGATTCGCGTTAGGGCAGAAGTTTGACAGTCGTGAGCAATAGTCATAGCGAAGTAATAGTCAATAGTCGTCAACAATAAAATTCACAATCGATCAGGTACATCAGTTTACTTTACCAAAATGACTACTTCCCCAAATGACTCTTTTTCAAATAACACCGTTTTTCACGAAACGCCAGTTGCAAAAAATCAACGTGACAGGAGCTATCAAAAGTGACAGCACCTGTCAAAAGTGACAGAAGCTATCAAAATTAAATTAAATTGAATTGAATTGAATTAAGTTACGTTACATTACATTAAATTCAATTTAAAAAGTGACAGCACCTGTCAAAAGTGACAGAAGCTATCAAAATTAAAATAAATTAAATTAAATTAAATTGAATTGAATTAAATTACGTTACATTACATTAAAACAATTTAAAAAGTGACAGTAGCTGTCAAAAGCGACAGGAGCTGTCAAAAGTAACAGGTGGTGGTGACAGTAGCTGTCAAAAGTGACAGAAGATGGTGACAGGATCTGTCAAAAGTGTCAGGAGATGTCAAAAGTGACATTAGCTGTCAAAAGTGACACTCGTGGCAATAATAAATTATATTTTTTTTAATTATTAATGGAAATTAAAATATAAACATTAAATTAGTTAAAAAAAAATAATATAATTTTATTTAATTAATAAAAAAAAAAAAAAAAAAACAACTAGCCTTCAAAAATATCACTTGCGCACTATTGCGGCCAGCACTTTTGACAGATCCTGTAACCTACTGTAATTTATTGTAATTTTGGTAATTTGTTTGGTACGTTTGTTTAATAGATAAACATCCTACTCTGATTTGCAACCAACTTTTCTTCATGCTTTTACTTCTGCCCTAACGCGAATCTGCCATAACGCGAATCTGCCGTAACGCGAATCTGCCATAACGCGAATCTGCCATAACGCGAATGAGCGGTTCAGTTTGATGGTCTGATCAGCCTCTTAATAAATCGTCAGCATATTATGTTGGAACTATGCTGACGATTTATTAAGAGGCTGATCAGACCATCAATATACCATACCATACATAGTATTTGGTATAATTCATAAAGGTATAAAATTGTATTACCGTAATTTTATTTCCACAAACCACATACAAGTAACAGTAGTTAGTGCCTATATATCATCACTTCAAACATAGCATTATTAGAAGGGTCTCCCGTTCTCCCAAGTCCCGAGTAGCCTCCGCCCACGCGTGCCGGATAAGTCTCGAGATATACCCGAAACGACAACCATTTCTACCAACTAGACATTGTTTTACTATGTTGGGATTTCGGGTAAATATTAACTTAGTATATTGACTTTGAATTAATGGAAGTAATGTAATGTTAGCTTCGGTCTAGTCTCGTAAAAGAAGACGTTTATGAATGGGCAACATTAATGACATGATCTATTAATAAACAAATGAGGGCTTATGGACACATCATTCATTTTTCTAGTCTTAGAGATGAGTGTAAGGGTTGAACTACATCACGTAGCACCGCATCGCATTTTTCCGTCGCTACATCCTTTTCTGTCACTCAGGAACGTCATTTACTAGAGCATTCAGGAACAGCACGCCGCGTTCGATCGCGTTCCGTCTATCTTATATGCTCCAGCAAATGACGTTCCTGAGTGACAGAAAAGGATGGAAAAACGGAAAAATGCGATGCTATGCTGTGTGGCGTAGTTCAACCCTAAGACGTCATATTAAATTGCGATTATGCTACAGTGGAACAAGATATGAAAAAGATGAAGATGAACGAGAAAATATTTTGTATTTGCATTTTTCCTAAATCAAACCAGCAACAAAATATTTTTAGTACCTACATTTATAAATAGGAGTGCATAGTATTTATAATAAATTAGTTTTAGAAACAATAAACTACGTTTCATTACAATATTGTAAAAAAATTCTCGTTACAAAACGTTCTTACAAAATCCTGTTACAATCATGATTATTCTGATGGCTGTTGTGAAGCAAAAGAATGAAAAAAGGTTTCAAATTTTAGATTTGTACAAACATTTTAACGCTCTTAAGAAACAAAACAGCCCTCTTTCCATTAAATTGCGTGATCTTTCAACGTCGTCATTCACGTTGTTCTGACGCATACCTTATTACTATAAATGTTGATCCGAAGGTATAAAACACACATAGGATGTACGGGTACTCTCTTGTCAGATTTTATGAGGTGGTTCGTTATTGCTTTTCTCGTTTTCTTTTCGTCACAATTTTCTTTCATACTCTTAGTGCAGTAGGTATAGCATTATGGTACCTACACTTATATGTATTTTATTAGTCCTAATTTCTATTTTTCTTCATACAATTTACGTTTTCACAGCACGATGATAATAATTATGTAGCAATTAAAAGATGTATATCAAAAACTAATTCTGAAGAAACTATTTCGTCTCTCACAAAGTACATTTTTATTTTACGCTCAATCTTTTAGTTTTTCAATCATAGCACTAAGCAGATTCGGAATTCGAGTAATTCATAGCAGAAAGCCAAGATGTGCTTCAAAATTCAAGAAATGGTTGAAGATGCTCTAGAAATCATCTGTCAGGACGGCTTAAGTTTTCTAAATGATTATTACGCACACAAACATAAATTTCCGACAGTAATACCTTGCAGGATGATACGAAATCTTGCTATAACAGCACTTGGTAGTGCTTGGTTGTGTTGGTGCTTAAGGCGTATCCTCCACTGAACGACCTTGACCATTTCAGCCCCGCTTCACCTCTACCAAACTACGTTATTTTGGTAGGCTTACCTATTGTTGCCTGGCTTGTACTTTATCAGGTCACTGTGATACCGTCTAGCAACTAATTATGTAGAGAAACCAAAGACGCAAATTTTAAAATTATCGAATTTGGTCATTAAAAAAATGTTTAAAACAAAACAAAGTAATACAGAAAGATCATTGTTCAGAAACCAGCAACAAAATGTATAATACCAGAATAGAAGAGTAAAAAATGAAAGGACGAGCATAATCATGGGTCGAGGGTAGTACAATTAATTAATTCTGTCAGCCATCGTATCACAAGCGAGTGGGGTGTAATCTTGCCACGCGCCACGCCCGGGTCCTGAGACCGTCATTTGATCCGACACCAACTTCAGGCTTGTTATTCAAATTAAGATAATTGGTATACTCGACAATAACAATCTATACTTATAACCCTTTGATAAATTTAAAATAGGAAGATAGGTAACTAGCCTATAGCGCATGAACCGCATAAATTGAGCCCCCGTCTCCTCATTTACATACATACAACGTGTTAATGAATTAACGCAAAACTAGAAAACAGTTTGTTTAGAATCGAGAGCAGAATCTAATTATCGTGGTTTCGACATAGGTAGGTATACCCTGACCAGGAATATAAAAAACCTGGTTTGAAGGCGCTGCAATCGACTATAACCTTTAATGACAGAGTTCCAAGTACAAAAATTTGTTCCAATGATTTTCCGCAACATGGCGAGATTTTTTATATTTTGTTCGTATCTCAACCCATATCGAACAGGCAAACTTAACCCACTTAACTTCTACCAAAACAAAATTCTTAAAACGTATCTGTCACCGTAACATTGTAAATAACGTTAGATTATAATCTATCTCGCGAGATTGTAAACTGTCAAAAGATTGTGAACCGTAACATAATGCTTACAATTTAACGCATTATTTTTCGATAGATTATAATCTATCGAAGTGAGACTGTTAAATCACTGTCCTTGATTAGTCGGTCTTACAGTAGCTCGTTCTGTGTCCACAGAGTTAAGAATCCAACACAGGTGTCAGACATAACCCTGAGATTAAAAGCTACCATATAAATAAAAAATGATTAAAAAAAAAGGTGTCAGACAAATAAAATAAATGCTTTTCGGGTGGACTATGAAACAGTAGCATAATTTGGTTTGTTTGGCAGCTGTGGTCGCAAGAAACCTAACATGCTCGTCGCGTCACTCCTCGCTAAACTAACAAAGTTAGATCTGGAGTCTAAAAATGAGTTATTCACATGATAGGTAGTAGACCTACTAAATAATAAATACATACTTGATGTCACAATTCTCGAAGTGCATTTATATTATTTGACTGGACACCTGTGTTTGATTCCTACCTCTGTGGACACAGAACGACTTGACCAATCAGGGACAGCCTTAGAACAGTTGACAATTTAACGCGCGACAGTTTTAAGATTTTATAGCCTATTGCCTTCGTGTGCTTTTACTCGTTGTGTAAATCATTCAAAAAGGAAAAACAAACCACACGGCATTACTTTTCACTGGTAAGATATAGGTACATGAAAAGCAGGTCCATTTTTCGAGAACGTAATGCAAGAACGTAACCTATCTTCCGCTTTTTAATTTAAGACGCTCCCCATAAGTAAACGCAGCCAAATTTTGCTGGTTTTTAGAAGCTATATTCTCGTTATTTGAAAGACATGCAAAATAAAGAAAAATATATCAATGATCTTCGAAATCTCGGCTTTATTTGCTATGGAGTATATTTCTTATTAGTCTACAAAATACATATGTAACCTGTGTTCAAAGAAAAGCCTAAATATTGGAAAAAAGCTGTAATATGTGCATCTACTTTATAAGTTGAAGTCACTTTAACTAGCGACACACACCATTGTGTAGACAATATTTAGGATCTTAAATTGCTATGAAGCAAATTTTTTAAGACCAAATTTAATGCATTAATTTACATAAATGTAAAATTTGGTGCGAATTCTTACGATTTTCGAATTTTATTTCCTTGAATTAGAATGCACTACAGGGACATGATGAAGGACAAGCCAGTCAAAAATAGGTATACCTACTAAATTGGCGTAGTTTAGTAGAGGTTAGGCGGCTCTGAAAGGGTCAAGGTTGTTCGGTCATGGAAACCTCTTAATCAAAGATATAACAGTGATTGTCTGACTGACCGACAGATAACGCACAGCCTAAACCGCTGAAGATGGAAACATGAAATTCGGAATTATACGTAGGGTGTAGGGCTAGGTGTAGGGGTATGTACACAAAGAAAGGATATTTCGATATTCTAATTTCATGCGTACGAAGACGCGGGCAAAAGCTAGTATTATCATTTAATTTGACTATGTACCTGCTATTATCTTAAGGGGCGTATAAAACAGTATCTAAATGACAATAATTTTTGTATGGTTGAAACTGTTTATTGTTGAAGGTGTTTAAAGTATTTTCTGAACACTTACTAGAAAAAACTTGCATATGGTCACGACTATTAATTATACAAGATGCAACAAAACGCTCTATACTAATACGGGTTTAGTTTAGTTTAGGTCATTAAACTGAACATAGAATACTTTCACCACGGAGCCAACATTGAGATAAAATAAAAAAAATCTGCTTCTCCGTACATTGGAAATTGATTCCGTGGATTGGAAAAAATCTAATCCGCAGGCTTCGTCAAACCTTAATCACATCCATCTACCTACAGGGTGTAACAAAACACCCTAGTAATACATAAGGGGGTGCTTCAGACCATCAAACTGAACAACTTTCACTATGGAGCAAACTTCGAAATCGCGAAAAAAATATATGCTGTCCCATACATTTTAGTCGGGTCAGTACAGCAGTTTTGTATGGGACAGCTATTTTTTTTCGCGATTTCGAAGTTGGCTCCATAATGAACAAGCTTCGTCAATGGCAACACACAAGATATAATCCGCAGGCAAGCTTAGACAGTCATTCACTATCACTAGCTGATTTTTTAAATTTAATTTGGTGTTGACTCCATAGTGAAAGTTCAGTTCGATGGTCTCCACCCCATTAAAATATTACTGTTGTTTTGTTACACCCTGTATGTTTTAGTGAAAGGCCTTCTCGTAGTTGATGATGGATAAAGTGAGAAAATACAAATTTTTGGCAGGTAGAACTTTAAAAAATTACATAACATAATTGCGGTCCGGAATGTTTTCTGCTGATGGAAAGTTCAAATATGTACCACACCCGTTTCATCAGCTTAACACTCTTCATACCGATTCAATAAAACTACTAAAACTGATGTGCCGACACTCAGCGGGACCCCATGTCCTAGTATGTCAGGGATTAAGTTCCGCTTAGAGACAGCTCCTTTACCAAATAGAAGAAAAGAGACATGGTATGTTCTATTTTACCAATTGATAAAAAACTGGGATTTATGGAATTTAAATCAGACTTTGAAATAGCTCAAATAGTTGCGGTGCGTGAAGTATATCTTCAAGCTTGTGTTACCGGCAGCTATCAGCACCATAAGAATAAGGAATCGCTGAATGTCCTTAACACTAGACGCAAGGAAGACGAATGACAAGATGGTATCCTAAATTAACTTTTATTCCAGCTAATTTGACTACCGATTCTAGTTAACAAAAGAAATGAGAGGAGTTCCCAACGATATTATGAGGAGCAATGGTATCCAAAGCTTCCACTCACGGTACTAAGCTGTGCTCATCCAAGGCACCGCACGACTATTAGTCGATGAATACGAAACCACGTTTATTTTTGTTCACACAGAAACTAAGAAAAGAGTCTTGTCACAACGACCACAGAATGTTAAAACATCCACATATAACATGTCGGGTGGTCGAAACCGGTAAGCAGCACTTTTTTATTTTGCTAGTGTAATGCATATATTTTGTTAAAATAACATTTTCCCACCAAATAAGCCTTGGTCTTATTTCAGCTGCAGCAGTCGAAGATGAATATTTCTTAAGGTCAAATAGGGCACCATAGATATTTCAAAAATGATAAGCCATTTTGTGTCTTTGTACCCTTTCAATTCAATCCAATTCTTTTTTTATTTATATTCATAGAAAAACAATGAAAAAGTATGTGCTGTCATCACTTTCCATACAAATATTCGGATTTCAGGGGGGGGGGGGGGATAGGTGGTATTTATCCCCCCCATTATTATTTATGGAAAGTGATGACAGCACATACTTTTTCATTGTTTTTCTATGAATATAAGAAAACTACTGAATATACTGAAAACTGGATTAGAGTTGTTTTCTTTCGATGATACCTATTGGTTGTTCACTTTGAATTGCCATCCCTGTAAGCTATTTATGATGCGGTTTTTTGTTGCGGCTATACAATAATCGCTAAATGTGTTTTTTAAACACATTTAGCGATTATTGTATAGCCAATAGATTACACCTTAATGTCAAAAAGTGTTTTGTAATAACATTTACCAGAAATTCCATAACTTCTTCATATCCATATACATTGCAAGGTCATCCTCTGTCTAGGAATAGTACCGCAAAAGACTTGGGTGTTCTCTTAGACAGCAAATTTGTTTTTGATCAACATATAAATAACATCGTTTCAAAATCATTGAAAACATTAGGATTTTTTATTCGGCATTCGAAGAATTTTAATAACATACAGGCAATTAAAACGTTATATTTCACATATGTTCGTAGCAAACTGGAGTACGCCAGTCAGGTCTGGAACCCTCACTATACTAAATACTTGACACAAATTGAAAATGTTCAAAAAAGATTTCTTAAATACTTAAATTATAGATCATTTACTAAGCCGGACTCATATAGTGACGCCTTATCTCAATATAACATGCATTCACTTACCTTTAGACGTGAACTGGCTGATCAATCCTTATTGTATAAGATAATAAGAAACCATCTGGACTGTCCTGACTTAGTGAATGGCATAAATTACTTTGTATGTAACAGAAATCTGAGACGAAAGGCCCTCTTCGCTCAACCCATTGTATATACTAATTATACGCAAAACGAATATCTTTATCGAGCTACTGTATTGTACAACCTTAAATACTTTGATTTGGATCCATTTTGTTTATCTTTGGCACAGTATAAGAAGGGTATAACTGTGAAGTTCACTTTGGACTGAGTCTTTAGGTACTTCACAATATACCTACTTTCTTTTTATCATTTATTGTTACTTTAGCCTACCTTTTGATAGGTAGCTTTCATTGTTATGCTTTGCAAGCACTTTTTATTTAATTTTCAATTAACATCAGCGGATTCCTGTAATTGGTCTATTCTATGCTCATTTTTTTTTGTAACCATTCATTTGTAATTTGACTGTTGGTTTCCCGAATAAAAAATTTAAAAAAAATTTAAAATTTAATTTAATTTAATTTAAACAATGGTCCCACCGCTGTGACTCTTGTAAACCAGGATCAACAGCGGTGACCATTCACAACACTAACACCCGTATTCTTAGTTGTTTTCTTGACATTCCATCACTCGAACGGAGAACGTTTTTGACATTAATTTGTATGACAATAAATTTCAAAAATATCCTCGACTCGAGGAAAGCCTCAGGGAAACACCTAAGAATACGGGTGTAAGACAATGAAGTCCAGCGAGCCCAAGGACTCGCAGACCGAATGACTCTCTAATCTGTCTTGGAACCCACAAAGAAGATGGGAGGAGTAGGAAAAACGAATATACGACTTTCCTCCATTGCATAGTTACCAGTCTGATAAAAGTTCTTCAAATATGTTGCAATCAAAGTTAAATAAATTACTAATATTATTTCGTTCGCGAGAATTTAGTAAGATTTTTTTTTTTTTTTTTTTTTTTTAATTATTGATGGGTTTGCTCTTGACCCCAATCTAGTCCTCAGGACAAAGATGGGGCCGAAGATGTAGCGAGCTTACCCAGAAGTGCACTGGCACTCAGCTGCACACTGACGGAACGCAGCAAGCTGCTTGGCGCCAGACTCCGGCAGGAGGGTGGTCGCGAGCCAGGCGGCTCCTTGCGGAGCCTACCACACCGCGTGGGGGATCGTTCAGCCGCCACCACAAACTTGGTAGCTTGTGATGCCGTTGCCCGGGGTGGACCGCTAGGAGGTAGATCCCCAATCACCCCCCCAAATAGATACGATACGATAAATTGTTCTTGAAAGATAGAAATACAACGCCGTGCGGCCAATTACTAAGTCTACGGGAATAACCCATGCTAGAACGGGGAGTGCTTCAGTATTGACCGTTCTATACGCTTTACACAAGAAAAAAACCATCCTATCTGCCCAAACGGCTATATAATTATTTAAGGAAAATCTTGATAATATGTTCTACGGAGCTAAAATTACGTTCCAAATAATGAAATGATTTATTTTTGTTAATTGATGCACTGTCGCATACATACTCTCGCAAGACATTAACCTCATACAAGGACAGTCGGGAAATTAGAGTACCTACTACCTATCACTGCTAAATGCGCCGTTATTGCGGTTTCTTTGTCATTTTACCCAAGTCTTATAATTATTTTTTAAGATATTCAACATTTTCCATAATAATTTAGTGTCGGATCAACCCACAAAATTGCACCTTTTGTGATTAATCCAATATTCTAACTTGTATTTTGTTCGAAATGCAATATCTTATTCGAAATGACAAATTACGACAGCTGTCCGCCCAAGTTCTAACCGGATTTCCTTTTACCATTATATACGTAGTTAGCGTTTCACAATTGTATGTTGGTCGTTCAATAATTTTTCGGCCGCAAACAAGATTATGTCAACTGATTCAACTCCTTTGATACGTGAGGGCGACAAAGTAGCTGGAAAATATACAGTCATAGTAATTATGATATTGGTTTCACGTCAACGCTCAGTCAGATATCCAATTCCCAATAGGTTATTTACGGCCCAGTGTACGTTTTTAAATAAATTACTGCGTTAAAATTTTTTTATTTTTTTTAGCGTTACGTAATTTTCTTTTGTTCATTTTTTAACGTCTTTTTCCCTTTTATCCCCTCGAATAACATTTGCAATTTATAATATAATTACGAAGATATAAAGTTTTGAAATTATTCATACAAAATTTCAAAGCTTTATATCCTCGTTATTATATCATAAATTGTAAACGTTAATCGAGACGCGCAATCTATATTTTCCTAAACAATTTTTCCATAATACATAAAAAAACATTACTTTTATTAATACCGTCTACGCGTGTTCAGCGTCAAAGTTTTGTATGAAATTGACTACTCTGAAACCAACTTAAGGTATCACTGAAAATTACAAACGCCTATGCAGATCACACTTATGAAACCTATAAACATGTTAATGAACAATCATAACGAATTAATTATTACAATCCTAAAATCTTTGGCAAAACTAATTTAAATATTTTACAACCAAATCCATAAAATCACGCTAGTACTATTCGTGAATAGCTTTATTTTACCGCGCGCCTTTAGTACAGTACCATACAGTTATTAGAGTCAAACAGGACAAGTCGTATTCCACTAACCATAACCATACTTTAAAAAATGATAAGAAGAGTACTATCCAAATTTGAAGATCCAAACAGGCCATTACTTGGTCCAAATATTTGGGCTCTTCAAGCATTGGGTCTTTGGCTGCCAAACGGCGACATCACAAATTTAATGTTCAGTTCATTGCATATTATCGTTGCCTTTTACATATCAACGGAATTCATAGAGCTATGGTTAATCAGATCAAATTTCGATTCGGTTCTTCGAAATCTCTCTTATTCATTGCTGAGTTTAGTCTGTCTCATGAAAGTAGGGACTTTTATAACATGGCAAAATGATTGGAGGGATATAATTAATTACATAACAGAATTGGAAAATCGCCAGCGATCTAGAAAGGACGAAAAAACTAATAAAATAATAGACGAGTACACTAAATACTCAAGAGCTGTGACATTTTTCTATTGGTGTTTAGCCTTAGCCACCGTCCTCGTTGTTGTAATCTTTCCCTTTGTTGGACTTTTAACAGTACCAACGATTCGGGAGTGTACTCTTAATGGAACGATTGCATTTCCAGAAATAATGAGCTCCTGGTTCCCATTCGATAAGTCTAGAGGGTATGGATACGTAATCTCGCTATTAATACAAACGACGATGTTTAGCTGGGGAGGATGGGTAGTGGGGAGTTACGATTCTACAGCAGTGACAATAATGTGTTTCATAGCTGGACAGTTAAAACTACTTAAAGTCGACTGTGAGAGACTGTTCGGAGATGACACGGAAACAGTATCTGAAGAGAAAGCTATTAGAAGAATTAAACAATGTCATATTGAATACGTGACCTTGATTAAGTAAATATTTCGTCTAGTAAAACTTTTTGTTGTACATATTTCTTTGTCCCTATAGCATAGTTAGTAGTGTTAGTACCTACCTATTCGCTGTTTTGAATATCAAAGCAAATAATTATATTGTGATTTTCGGAATATTTTATACCAGAGTCATTCATTATAATATTTATTTAAGTATTTAGTATTGTTTTCTGTCTAAATATATTGTTTTCAAGTTTATAGGCACAATATTCTGGAACTTCAATATGGATTAGAGTATCTGTGTGGCTTTTTGAGAGTAGACTGATACTGCTAAATTTATCGATACAATACTAGGTGTGCCCGGCATGCGTTGCAATGCCCCCTTTTTACCCAACATACACTTGGCCCTTTTATTACCGTATAAACCTTCCCTGGACTTCCACAAATAATTCCACAAAAATGTCTGGTCTTGACAATGTTACACTATGTAATTCAATATTTGTACTTTGTATATTTTGTTTTGTTTAAAAGAAGTGTGTTGTAGAGTTTCTGGCCGCATCTTCTCTACAACGGAACACCTTCCGAAGCGGTGGTAGAATCAAAAATGACGTCAAAAAGTTATCTATGTGATATTATTTTGAATAAAAATTTTGACTTTTTTTTTTTGACTTTTCAAAACGAAATTTGGCCAAATCGGTCCAGCCGTTCTCGAGCGATGGCGTGCGTGACCAAGGGGAATAGGGATTCATTTTTTATATGGTCCACCTTAATATGCTGACAGTTTTTTAAGAGGATGATCAAACCATCAAACTGAAAAACTTTCTCTATTGGATCAACATCAAAATTGCGAAAAGAATCTGCTGTCCCATACAAAACTGTGATCATACTCTATCAAAATGTATGGGACAACTGTTTTATTTTTCGCGATTTCGACATTAGTTCCATGGAGAAAGTTGTTCAGTTTCATGGTCTGATCATCCTCTTAAAAAACTGTCAGCATATTAAGAAGGACAGACAGGGTGAAATTGATATCATTAGCATCCTTTTAAACTAAGAGTCTACCCATCAAACTGAAAACTTTTACTATGGGAGCAAACTAATCGAAGCACAAAAAAATCTGCCGTTCCATACATTTGAGTCATGTAGGCAGCGGCGGCGGGTGCAGTTTAGTATGGGACAGTTTTTTTTTTTTGCTCCGCTTGGTTTGCTCCCATAGTAAAAGTTGTTCAGTTTGATGGGTAGATTCTTAGTTTAAAAGGATGCTAATGATATCAATTTCACCCTGTATAGGTACACCACAAATTTTTTACTAGTAACGAACCTTTAAGGGTGTATTCAGACCATGAATCTGAACAACTTTCCCTGAGGAACATGGGTCGAAAAACGAGAAAAATTATTTGGACCTCCCATAGAAAATCGATCGGCCGACCGCACTTTTGTATGGGAGGCTCCTTAGGGAAAGTTGCTCAGATTCACTGTCTGAGTACACCCTTATAGTCTCGTTACTAAGTAAAAACTAGTGCTGTATAGATAGGTAATAATATGTTAATTATGCATCTTTTTTCAGATTTTGCAATGTTTTCAACTCTCTCCTCTCTCCTGTAATGTTCCTACATCTCATTGTCTGTTCTCTAATGATTTGCGCCTCTGCTACTCGTCTAACTACGGTAGTACCTATGCTTTGGATTTCACTATTTTTTTACAACAAGTACTTCGTGAAATTACATAAATTGTCCATAAAACGAACAGCAATATGATCTGCAATACATTTCTGCAGGAAGGTACATCAAACATGGAAAAAATTTGGTTAGCAGAATATATCATGGCGCTAATATTACAACTGTTCCTGTTTTGCTGGCACAGCAATGAAGTTCTCTATTTGGTAATTATTATTTAGTGTGTGTATTACGGTGAATGTCCTAAGTTGGAGCATGTTACCAAGCACCAGTCATACCTACCTTCACCAAATTTTTCAGCTAATAAGCTGTTGCAAGAAGTCATTATCGACAAAATTTATTTAACTAATGGTAGAATTAATATTAAATATGCGACCTCTGCCTGAAATATAACAATTTGTATTTATTACTTACTTATCTTCAACATTAAAATTTTATTATGATAGGTCTTCACTTTGAATTTTTGGCAAAATAATTTTATATCCCTTAGGAATATACGTATCTCAATCTCAAGATACGTAGCGTTTCGGACATTCGCAAATAGGTACTTTTTTTAAAAATTGGAAATGCTTATTTATATTAATTTTATTTTGTCGACCGTTTGAAGTTCCGGTAGGTGTGCCGGCTCCACAACAGAACGGCAGCGCATATCCCACTCACAAATAAGACTGTACAACGAAAAGAAAGAGTTTCCCTATGGATAAAGCCTAAATCGTCTTCAATAGAAGAACAGACCTTCGATGATAGATTGGTCCCTGATTTGGCGTTATAGGTTCGTTTAGATTTATCTGAATTATTATGCTTCAACAGAGCCAACAACTCAACTACGGCGTCTTCGCCAGCGCTTGGTGGTCAAGGGGAGTGCGCGCTCGCCGATTTGTTCATCTGCTGGATGGATTGTTCGCAAAGAACATCGTGTTCAAATTGGGACCTTTCATAACGCTAGATGTCGCCATTTTCATCACCGTTAGTTGAAAATTCATTAATCTATTACAAAATATTTAAATGCAAAACCAAATAAGTTGTATCTGAGAACAATTAGGTACGTACCTAACTTTTTATGGCCGATGATAAATACGGCAGACGTCGGCCGCGTGCGTCTGTCGCAGTCACAGGGGCTCCGCAGCGGCGCCATACATTTTCATAATGTCTAGTATTGTTGCATCAACCGTGACCCACGACAGTTTTTACAGTTCAATGGAGCCCTCATCATAAATATTATTCCTACCCTCTGGCCTTATGGCGATTACTGTTACTATTTATGAAAGCTGATGCTTAGATCACAGATTTACTTTTTAAGCATTAGCAGCAAAGATTTACATACAAAGCCAAATTTCTAACTTATCTTAATTAGGCTAAGAACATATTTAAATGTATAATGCAACTATATCCCTGCAAATAAAGGCTTTTATTATTTATTATTAAAGATTTCTCAATAATGAAAACCCAAAATGAAAGGAGATGCGGCTCCGGCCATAGAAAAAATTCCAATGGTTGTATACAGCTGTATATTATTTTATTTTATTGTATGTAATATTACATTTATCATGTATGGACCCTTAAATAATTTTTATGATGCTTATTTTGGTAAAAAAAACACATTAAAATATATAAATTGTGGAAACACCGGTCACCGGTAATTTCAATTGACATTGTCAGATATTTTTTTTATTGCCTTGGTATTGCCGCTTTATCATTTTTCTTTTTGAATTATACAATATTTGGCATTTATCGCCGGATGTCCTTTGCGAGTAGCAAAAAACTTACTACAAAAGCCTTAAAGCTATTCCACGTTTAAAAATAATGAAATAAATGTAAAATTGGCCGTTTTGGACCTATAAAAGGCTTTTGAAGATATTGGAGGAATGGAGGAGCACTTTTTTAATTAATTGTCTTGATTAAGAAATCTTAAATACTGTGATGAGGGCGCCACCAACCTGTAAAAGGAGCCTCAACACAGCGGTAGCGCTTATGACGGCTATGATGAATGTTAACTAATACTGCAAAACTTCTTAAACATTTAGTTATGGGCTTATCATATTGTCTGTCTGACAGTAAGTTATTTGTCTAAATTAGGGCCTGTTTCACCACTTCTGAATACCTATCTTCTGTTCTTGTCAACCTATCTGTCGGATAAGCTAACAAGAACTTAACCAGAAGTGGTAAAACGCCCTTAGTGTTTCATTTCTATTCCAGATTTTAAGAGGTTCCTATAGTTACTACGTCTTGCTGAATAACAACGATTAAATACAAGAACTGTAATATCTAGGTTATCTACTCAAATAAGGCCGCAACCAACTTTATTTAATAAGAGGTTATTTCTCGTCAGTCGTTATGCACGTAAATACACTTAAAGTAAGGTAGTCTAAAAAGGTAGTCTAAAGGGGTCTCTTATTTTTCGTTTCTCTACAAGATTTATTCAATATGTTACCGAAACGAAATACGCAGCATTCTTGGATAGTTTATCTAGTGAAATACACTATTAAAATCGATTAATCGATAGAATTTCTTTTCGAAAAGTTATTTATTTATTGGTATATGACAATACAATGTTGTAGATTAACAAATAATAAGAAAGAAAGTTAAGAAAATAACGAATTGTTAGCATTATTTACCTACTCAAACTAGAATAACTTGCAACCGTTCATAATTACTGGACTTTTACTCACATATTCATCATTAGTTTGGGATCTAGTGAAACCATAAAAAAAATATATATACTTACTAAGTATAGGTACTACTGTATTTTCTCAACGGATGAAGATAGAAATACCAAAGTCAGTTTGTTAGAAAGAGAAACAAAACCTTATAACAGCTGTCCAAAAAAATGAGTTTGGTCGGAAAAATATATCCGACCTAATGCTTCTGATGTCGAGACTTATAAAAAGTACTTTTATTTATTCTTTTTAATCGAAAATACACACGCACGCACTTTTCGGAGGGCTGGGCTGTTTCTGTTAATAAAATTTTCGCCTGAACATATGGCCCCTTAATCACGTACCTACTAGTAAATAGGTACTCTGTTATTATAACAAACATAATTTACCCTAGTTTCGATTAAAAAAATTGCTTTAGTTCATTGTAAACTAGTATTATTCATTGGAACACAACTAGCAAATAATGTAATTTTTAACTCTTAATAATGACTCGGAATAAACTACAAGTGCTACTTTTTCCTCTTTTATTCGTTCCGTTTGACACAATCCAAAGGCGTGTATAATGTGTACTTACTTACTGGTTTCTGTAATAACTACTAAAAACTGTAATCCATTTTCTAAAGAATTCTATCATTAAAAGTTTTAAGAGATTTAATGCAACTGCACTCAGATGCAGAAACGCTCATTAAAGTTAAACTTCCATCTAATCTCTTTCTGTCACTTTTTGTCTTGTTGACTTAGAAAAAGGTAGCAGAGATTTAATGTAGGATTGACTTTAATGAGCGTTTCTGCAACAGATAATATCTGGAAAACAAGATATTTGGTTGAAGATACAACCTGAACCATTTACAATCCCCTAGATCGACAACTGGGTATTGTAAATGCCCGCTTCTAAGAGTTCTGCTTTTACGAGTTCACTCTCTTTTATTGATTTAATTCTTCGTCAAAACTGATTATTTATAACGTAAAAAGAAACATTAAGTATAAAGAAACATTGAAAAATTTATTTGTTTTTTTTTAAATCCACCAACCCTCTCGTAAGGTGTTACGTAAGTAAAAGTAATATAATCTTACGAAACTTTGATATAGCTGCCTTGGAAGGATTTCTGGAATCTCTTTGACATTGATTCTCTTAAAAGTTTTGGTGGTTCAAGAACTTTATCTTCCTATCATGTCACATTTTACCTGTCATTTCGAATGATTGGAAAAGTTGAAAATTACAACTTCGTTTTCACAGGGTACGAAATAAAAATTTTATAATGTTGTTTTCTTTAATCTAGAAATAACGGGTTCGTACTGCGTTTTGGTTGTTTCCTTTATTTTTGAATATATTAAGACAATGCGGGTTTTGTATGGAAGGTTGGCGCCTTATTTTTCGACGTTGTTTTTGGCGGGGCCATCGACCAAACTTGAATAGTTCAGATTAAAATAAACTTGTTATTCCATGTATATCCCTAAACTCAGTACGAACGGAGATTTAAAGGCTTGAAGTTAAATATAATTATTCATTACGTTTACTTCAAAGCCTTTATATCCCCGTTCGACTTCGGACTGAGTTTAGAGATATACTTGCCAATCATGGTATTGTTTGTATCTTTATTCTGAACTATAATACCTAATTATGCAAGTTCGTTTGATGGCGGCGTTAAATAAAATAGGCGATAATCAAAATACGCCATTTCGTAGACATTGGCTTTTATATTACGTTTTTATATACGTTACTGCCGTTATTGTAAACTGTATTATTATGTGTGTTACTTATGCAAATAAATGATTTATCTATCTATGCCGTTGATCGAAATACTGGGATCATTTTGTCCCACTATTTCCATTGCGATTTTTAATCCATTATCTAACCGTCTAAATCAAATTAACTAAGCAAAGAAAAATTGCTATTCCCACTATTTCATTTTCATATTTCCATGGAAATAGTGTAGACAGTGAATACGAAAATTCAAAGAAACATCCATAAAAGCAAATGCGGATTCTTGTTTCAAAAATACCACAACAAAGCTTAAACAAGTCGTTAAGTCTCCTAATCACGAAAAAATCTCGAGATAACTTTTAACAACGCAAAAGTTGTATCCTCAAAATTACAAGCAAATAAAACATTGTTTTGAAAGTAATTTCTTACGGCAATTATATGGGCCTTGCATATTAAGGTGGTTTCCGTCCATACAAAACGTTGTCGTATAACACTCGTAGACGGTATTAATAAAAGTAATGTTTTATATATGGAAAAATAGCTTAGAAAATCTAGTTTGCGCGAATCAAATAATATTTACAATTTATAATTATTATCACGAAGATATCACGCTTTGAAATTATTCATACAAAATTCATACAAAATTTCAAACCCTTATATCTTTGTAATTATATTACAAATTGTAAATATTATTTGATATGCGCAAACTAGATTTTCTAAGCTATTTTTCCATGTATAAAACATTACTTTTATTAACACCGTCTACGAGTGTTATACGACAACGTTTTGTATGAAATTGACAGCTCTCCAACCACCTTAAGTAGGTAACTTTTAGAAACTAAACTAAGTTAATACGTTAGGAGACCCGATAGTAACATCTAATTGACACTTATCTACTAGTTAGTTATAATCCGACTCAAAAGCGCGTAGCGTAAATTATACACGAACAAATAGTCCAGTCATTTTAGAGTTTCCTTGTATGGACACACCCTAACAATAATTCATCTATCGCTGAAACTTTGCAGTGTGATAAAGTGAAGTATACAGATAACGGTTGACAAATAATCTAGGACCGGAAAAAATTAAACCTAGATTATTTGTCAACCGTAATCTGTATACTTTACTTTATCACACTGCAAAGTTTCAGCGATATATGAATTATTGTTAGGGTCAAACCCTAAAATGATTGGTAAAAATACAATTAAATTGGAAGAGAACAACAAAACACTTTTGGTCATACAATTTTGGGAGAATCGCCAAATTGCATGATTAAAAGTTCCCTGTTGCTGCAGTAACAGCAGGCTTTCTGAACTAAGCAAACGGTTAAGAAATATGCATCGTGATTCCCACTGTTGTCCGTTTAGCCATACAAATCTGAAATGCCGACAGCATAACGGGTAGTTGTACTGGCCGGTATGGGGGCGGTCTTTTAAAACCCGGAATCTTCAACGGATGAATAGACAATAATGATAAGAGCGAAGAGTTTAGCCATGAACACAGATTACTGTAAAGCAAATTAATTATATAAAAAATAGAATAAAAACTATTAAAATCAAGCTAAAAGACGCCAACTTGTTCACGACATAAAATTGATATTTCCACAATCATGTCTACAAAGAAGAATTATCTATTAATGTTTTTGCAGAGCATGTGATTCTAATGACAATACAATAACGTAGTACCCAGCTGATATACCCATCAAATTTCGGCCCATTAAAATCGTTTTGATGAGTCCTATTCAGTGCAGTTGGTATCGAGGGTCTGATGGTGGAGCTGAAAGGTGGCAAGTGGATCTTTTGGGGAGCTACTAGTATACCCATCGGGTTTCGGCTCATTAAAATCATCTTTCCTTTTCATTTCAATTGGTATCGAGGGTCTAATGATGGAGCTGGAAGGTGCTGTTATGTCCTATGACTTGCTCTCTGGTTAAGTGGTTTAAACAAGATGTAATGAGAAATAATCCTCTAGAAGACACTGTCTGATCTTTAGTATTTTTCGGTTAATTTAATATTTCGTCCTGACAATTTAAAAAGCGAAGTGATTCTATCATTCGGTTCACCCGTTCTTACTGTGCACAAATAAATAGCCAAGTCTACACTTGGAGTATCAGACAATTGACGCAAGGACATTTGATTTAGCAATACCTATGGTGAAGATTTCTCTGTTTCGTCCAGTCGAAAATTGTAAATCTTCGTCATTTATTTCATGTTTTCGAAGTTTATGGACATACTACCAATGTCACCGACATGATCTCCATTCAATCCAGTTAGTTGGTTCGTTACGTTCTGAGGAATATCTTCTAACGAATTGATCTGAGTTCTTGCCAAACGCTTTTTCGCCTATTCAATATTCTACGCAATATGGATTCCGCACATTGAACATTCTCTATTGCACGCAGTCTTCAATTTGACACAAACGCGTTTCTTTCTATTCGCGATTCTACACAATATCAATTCCACGCAACTGCCTTTCATCACATTCGCTATTCCACGCTTAGGTCGTCAGGATCTTACGCAATGTTAGTAACATTCATATCATTGTAGGTCGATGTGCAAAAGGGCATGTCTGTTCTTACTTCCGACATTAAGTTTTTTAGCTAAATGTCGACACAATATACAAATAGAAATACAACCACTTTTTCTGTCTGTCTGCATGCTCCGCCTCAATAACTCGCTCATTTTTGCATCTCGCGCCACAGCTACCGACGGGTTATTCCTATCTAGATCGCTAGGCAGAATTTTTTGGGATGTTAATAATATGTCGTCTATACTATTTTGTCGTACTAGTAGGTCCACCAGGGACACTTGTTGGTCCTACTCAGGCCCTACTTATGTTTATTAAAGAAAATCGGCCCAATAAGGCATTGAGAAGTACCAGGATTGCAGAAGAGTACAAGAGATTAAACGTTAACCCTTGCACTCAAGCAATCGGCCATGCAATATCACCTTAAAGGTGGTATAACAAAAAAAATCGACCAAGTTCGAGTTACAATATCGTGTCATAAAAGGCTAATAAGCATTAAGAAGTACCAGGACAGCAGAAGAGTACAGGAGATTAAACCATAGATTTATCGCTACGGCTACTTCGCGCTACGGACACAGTAACAGAAATAAGGTAGTATTAAAGCAAATGTTGAAAAAGTGGTTGGGGAAAAAAAGAAACTAAATCGTTATAATGCTTGTGTCTCAAGATATTTGCGCTCAAAGTAAAAAATAGATATTACTTATGTAATGGCTACGGAACCCTATCATGGGCAGGCCCGATACGCTCATGACCGGTTTTTGCATCTATTGCGACAGGGCGTACCCCTAGCGGAACTAGCAGAGTTTTTTATGTCACCTAAAAATCTCCTCTGGTTTATGTGACGTATTATTTCAGCCATTTGTCGTCGCAATTTCAAAATCACTATTAAAGTGCTGAACATCGAGTGAGAGCCTTTCTTTTATAAGTAATTGAAAATAATAACTCGTATGTACGTTCTAATTTATTGGGAAGCAAAGCCACTGGTATGATTGTAGAAGCTTCATCATTATACTTTGTCAAATGTATATGTAGCGTATATAGTTGGTAGAATAGTAAAGGTGTTACTTTAAATGTACCATAGCCCAGAAAACTTGTTGACTTTTTAATCATTTCTATTGCTATAAAGGTTGTGTTTGCTACACACATAAATATTGTAACCAAGAAGTTATCGGAAATAATCTCTGGTAATGTTATATCGTTAATATTTCCAAAATAACTTTTTTCAACCGTCATCCATCACCATCAGTGCTTTGTAGCGTCGTTTGTACAGCGTCTCGTACTGTTTTAAAGACGGGAATCAATTTTGTTTCATTTACGGATGAAACCTCCTTTAAATACACAAACTCCTTTTCAAATACTTTTTGAATCGGTCTCATAGTCTTTGTAACTTTTGATATACAATTGTCTCAGCAAATGTCTACTTTATTTCCAAAAGCGTTAGGCTTACACGTATGTTTACTCTGCCTCAAGACATTGCTTCTGTTTTTATCAATGGTTATAGATGCAGTGCATGTGGCGGTATTAACGCATCTCCAGTTTGAACTTTTCGTACGTGGTATTTTTACATTGTATTTCTCTGTTCATAATTTTTCGGATTTTGTTGTGTCGTTCCTGGTTTGTATCTGCAATCTGCAGACCTGTGGCCCTTTTTGTTGCAGTAATCGCAGAAATAGTTTTTTCTAAACTTTCCAGGTCCTTTGTTACGTCCATAAAAGGCTTCTTGCTCAACTGTATTTTCGTAGCAATGTTTTCGTGACTCACTTTCTTCTTATGTTTTAGTTTTGAGTTCTTCCGGTATGGGTAGCTTATCACGTGTTTCGAATTTCGATAGCTACTCGAAAGTTTTCAAACGAAGGCGGTATAAGCTGTAGAGCATTAGGAATGTGAGTAGGTCCTCATGGATGTTAATTTCCATTTCGGCAAGTTTCTCAACTGTTTCCATAAATGTTTTTAAGTGATCTCTGATGCCGTCAATGTTTGTGTTCGACAGTTTTGTCGCTAGTAGTTGTTTTAGTTATGAGGTTCTTTTTGCTGGTAGGGACCAGCAAACTATATAATATGCTGTATATAAAATACTATCGAATATGCTCTTAAGTTTGCTCCATATTTCCGCAGCAGTTTTGCAATCTTTTACTTGTTTTATTTCTGATGGACGTATTAGTAGGAGTAGTTCTGACTGAGCTTGGAGGTGTCAATCTGTCTGCACGTCTTCTGATGTGGATGCTATCGCTGTATTTTCGACGACATATTTCCATAGTTCACTTCGTGTAAGCGTTGCTTGAGCTTGAATACACCAGGTTTCATAGTTGTTTTTATTAAGGGGCTCAATTCTAATACTTGACGTTAAAAACGTTCCATAAATTAAACAATTGTTAAAAAAGACCCTATTTCTTGAAAAAAAAAAACCTTCTTTCGCCTTCTTCGTCTGTCTTTGCGCCTTCAGTACGATACGCTCTTGTTATGTGAATTATTTTGACAATTTGACTTTCTTTACGGACTATTGAGTGCACGCATATTCGAAATTCGGCTTTCCCTACGGACTCTGAGTGCTATCGGTTTGGATTGTTTCTGTTTTCTGACGACTTGGCTATTCCTACGAACCTTGAGTGCACGAAAACTGGATTTGACTATGCCGTTTTCTGCAAGAGACTATGCAACCATGTTTTATTTTTATGGATGTGCGCAAGAGAATGCTTCCGAAGCAGCTCGCGTGTACAAAGAACATGTAGAACGAAGCGGTGAGCCTCAACCAGACAGGTTTCCGGACCACAGCATGATTTTGAGAGTTTATAACTCTTACATGGATGGTGGGTATACCTGGAACTAGGCCCGGACGTCCACCTCAAATGTATGACCCAGATCTAGTGGAATCTGTACTTGAAGAAGTTGAAAGAGACCCCTCAGTTAGTGTCAGAGTTGTTGAGCGCTGAACTGGAATACCAAAATCCCAGGTACATCGCATACTGCGAGCAGAACATTATCATCCTTACCACATACAAAAAGTGCAGCAGCTCAAACCAGAGGACTACCCGAGACGAGTGCAATTGTGTTTGAAATGTTACGGCGTCATGCACAGGAATACATTTTTTTTAATACCATTTTATGGACGGATGAGTCTCATTTTAGACGGACCGGAATTTTCAACATACACAGGGCTTCAGCCCTTGTTAAGTGTAGATTTTCAATACTCAATCTTTGGTCTGGAATTGTCGACGCTCAACTTATTGGTCCATTCCAACTGCCAGATCGCTTAAACGGCGAGTCTTACCTGCATTTTTTAAGAGAAAACTTAAATGGCTTACTTTTAGATGTTAATTTAGCCACACGCAGAGATATGGTTTTTCAAAATGATGGTGCACCATGACATTATGCATCAATTGTGAGACAATACCTAAAGAGCCGCTTTAGAGACAAATGGATAGGTCGTGGTGGACCCACTGAATGGCCGCCACGGTCACCTGACTTAAATCCGATAGACTTTTTTGTTTGGGGCTACTACAAAGAACTAGTTTATGCTAAAGAGTGTCGAAACATCAGCGAATTCGGTATGTCCAGTTTTTTTTTGGAGGTTTAAATCGATAACCATTTCGAGATAATTGTCTCAATAATCATATTTTCTATGTCTGAGATTTTAAAATGAAAGGATTACAGATATTTTTGATAAAATAACGTCGTTTTTCGGTCCACGAGTGACGTCACTCGCTGCCCCTGCAAACTCCTTGGTAAACATAAAATGAACTTAAAGTTACTGGCCATTAAGAAAAAAAAATACTTTCACAATGACAGAATTTTACATTTGATGTTGCCGTATCTGTTTTCAGCATAGAGTTTAAATTTTTTTACATATAGCAGTACCTAGGTAGTTTTACTCCATGGAGTTCGAATTATTTTTTCTCCACCATTTTTGCACTTAGAGATTACAGATCAAAATAATTTAAAAATTAAATTTATATCGATAAACTCGATGAATCACAATAAAAATGAAATAGGTGTCTTAAAATTATGTCTTCTATCCGTAAAAAATATAAAATGAAGTCAAAAAAAAACTTGACATACCGAATTACGCAAACAAATAAACACAGGCTGAAAACAATAAAAAACAATCGTTGATCTTTTGTTCGTTTAGGGTTGAACTACATCAGGAAGCACGGCATCGCATTTTTCCGTCGCTCCATCCTTTTCTGTCACTCAGGAACGTCATTTGTTAGAGCATATTTATTAAGATAGAAGGAACGCGATCGCACGCGGCGTGCTATTCCGTGCTGTTCTGTTCCGTCTATCTTATATGCTACGGGCTACTTTTAGAAATCAAACCCAGCGGAAAATATTACCTCTGTTTATTAAGTTTTGTAAAAATCGAGTGACAGACTTTATGAATAAATGTTGAATACTATACAGTTTAAACTAAGAAGATTGCCATATAGTGTAGGTATTATGCAATCTTCTTCAATACTTTCCCTTATTCAACACTCGCGAACTAGTCCCAGGGCGGCACGCAAGAAGGTGAAGGATGGTCTTGGTAATCTTTTAGTTAGGATATCGGCCACTTGGTCTGCAGTGCCAATTCGAACGACATCAATGCAACCTTCGGCAACTAATTCTCTCACAAAGAAGTGTCGTATGCGAATGTGTTTCGTTCTTTTATGAAACTCCGGATTGTGGGCAAGTCGAACAGCCGCTTCGTTGTCCACATGCAGCGTTGGAGTCTTCGAGACTTCGGTCAGATCTTGCATGACCCTCATGAGCCAAACCAATTCTCTGGCTGCTTCACTCGCTGCCACGAGCTCAGCTTCCATAGTGGAAATAGATCGACATGGACTTCAAGCAGTGTGAGGCTGACTGTTGTCTGTATACGAAACACATCGATGGCAAGAAGCTGCTTATTACATTGTACGTTGACGATGGGCTAGTAGCTGCCACTGACGAAGAATTGGCGAATACCTTTCTCAATGATTTAAGGCAAAAACTGCAGATCACTACGAAATCCGCGTCATACTACCTCGGCCTTCAAATATCAAGGGAAAAGGATGGCTCTATTTTAATTACCCAAGAAGCCTACGCCAAGAAAATCCTAGAACGATTTGGAATGGCTGAATGCAATCCCGTCAGCACACCAATAGATAAAGTAATATCTCAATTAGGGAAAGCGGAAAGTGAAGAAACAGAAAACTTTTCCTACCGAGAAGCCGTTGGCGCACTAGCATATCTAATGGTTGGAACACGACTAGATATTGCGTATGCCGTGGGAGTTGCATCCCGAAAACTGCAGTCTCCGTCAAAGGAAGACTGGCTGAAAGTGAAGAGAATCATGCGCTACAGGTTCACACGGCATTAAATTTAAAGCTCAGCATCAGCTCACTCGGGTGCTTGAAGGTTTCAGTGATGCCGATCACGGAGGAGATCAGGAAACCGGACGATCCACTACAGGAGTGATCTGTCGCTATGAATTAATGTTGAATACTATACAGTTTAAACTAAGAAGATTGTCATATAGTGTAGGTATTATGCAATCTTCTTCAATAGCTACGTGGTATAGTTCAACCCATAAAAGAAATTTTTTTCAGAAGATGTAGAATATGTATCGAACAAGAAGGTAGACATTTTGAACATTTCTTGTGAAATTTAAAAAACTTAGTGAAGAAATTTGATAATTTCGTTTTATTTTACAATTTTCCACTTACAAAAAAGAAGTAATATATGTAAAAAAAAATCTTAGAAAAAAGTGACACAGGTGGTCACCTATCCATATTCTGACCGCACTGAACGTTTTTTAATGCAGCACTGACAACCATTCTGCTGTTAGCACTTTAAAATTAGTTTTTGTTTCATTGATGATCACATCGCTAATTTCAAGAAATCTCCGCCTCGTCTTTGAAGGCCGATTGGAGCCAAAGTAACCCCATTGAGTACTACTTTTTTTAAATGGTTATGAAAGCTGAGAGTCTGAAGAAGTTTATAGACCTGCTTAGAAATCGTGAAGTCACCTGTTTAGATTTTTAATTGCGAGTTGAAAAATTAAATCATAATTAACAGAACGTAAATTTTTCACTTTACACTAAAACTTTTATGACTTTCATCAAAGTTACGAAGCCGATTATTTTATCCAACTTTTGATGATTAATTAGCAAAAAAGAAAATTTAAAAAAGTCTTTTTGTTTTTTTTGGAAATGTTTTAAGTTGTCGAGATAGAGAATTCTCTAAAATTCAGAAAAAAAATCATTATCCGAAAACTGCAAAAAATCGTAGAATACATGGGGGTGTTTCGGGTGGCCGAAGGGTGCTCTGTCCATGGACTTCTGCTTGACACTATTTTTTGGGACACCCTGTATAAATATTTTACTTTTTTTTATGTGGCACTGCAGGGCACAGGCCTATCCTCGGGGAGGGTGTATGGGCGTAACTCCACCGCGCGTACCCAATGCAGATTGGTAGACTTCACACGCATCAGAACTTCTTGGGCTTGAGCAGGAAATGTTTTTTTTTTGGGGCACTGCTGGGCACAGCGTGTGTATGGCTAAGACGCATCAGAATTTATTGGGTTTTTGTAGGAAATGTTTGGTTGCAATATTATCTATAGAATATAATTTACTTAAGTGTTTACTTGTTTCTTCCCGGGCAAACTTGCTGGTTGTTATAGTGGCCGAGCGAGGAAGGGGCCGCGGCGGTCAACGTGGGGTTCGTGGCAGAGGACGGGGTCGGGGACGTGGCAGGGGACGTGATGCAGTACGCGGCTGGGTGGCAGGCGACCCACTAGTGAGATTTATGTAAACGATGAAGTCATACCTGAGGATTTGCGACATTCTATATTTGAAGTGCATGAAAGACGTGTACAAAACAGGAGGAGGAATAAACGAGCGCGTGATGAGAATGTTGATGATGATGATGATATTTTTTAGATGCGGAGGATGGTGGAGACGCGGCTCTGTTCCGTGGGGACGAAGATGCCCTGAACTTTGAATGGCATCCAATGGACACCTTTCAAGGGGAAAGGGAATCATTTCTGCCCCATGTAACGGGGCCAACTACCTCTTCCGGAAGCGCGTATGAGGCGTTGCGGCAGTATTGGGACGAGAGCATTATGGCACATATCGTTTCGGAAACGAACCGGTATGCGGACACATTGCACTGGGCTGACTGGTACGACACTAATGTTGACGCACTCTTTATCCTTTTTATTTGCCTTCTGGATGATGCCGAGCATCATCCGCATGCCTTCAATAAAGTCATGCTATACGGATAATTATCTTCTGTCCACTAGTTGTTTCTGTATCATGTTCACGCATCGGAGGTACGAGCCCTTGCATTTTAACAATTCATCCAATAGAACGCCCGAATCCTTCAAACTTTTTCTAATAGAACCCATTTTAAGATTTGAAAGACGGCATGCTCGAGACATACTTACTGGAGAGGAAAAGATGCACAAAGTGGTACGTACATAAAGCTCTTCAATCGCCTTGAAATATTATTTCAATTCTAAATTCCCGTATTTGCCTTGAGTCATCGAAACAGACAAGCCTACAACATGTAGTGTTCCGTCTGAACTTAGTCGAACAAATTTTAAACACGCATTTCAGCCGCATCCCGAAAACACGTCGCCCCGCTCGTCATCCAGAGCCACATTTGCCGAATGATAGGTTTTGTCAAAATCAGCATTGGCCACGCACGATACCTAAACGTCGCGTCCAATACCTAAACCCAAGCGTCGTCGCTGTGTCCAGCCAAATTGTACCAAAAAAACAACTTACGAGTGCCCTTTATGTGACGTTGGTCTCTGTTTGGACCCGTGTTTTAAACGGTACCACACCCATTTATAATTATTTTTTATTATTTACTTCAGACAGACAGACCAACAGACTTACAGTATCAGCCAGACAAAACAGACGATACAGACAGACAGAGTGTGTTACCTGACTTCTAAAAGTGCAACACCGAATACCACCTCCCCGTAAGTTCACTTACACGAATCACTTAACAACGAATGCACGCTACCACGAAAAACTTATCTTCGAAGCCACGCGACCTCAAATAACCAAACCTCTAATTCACCAACACGAATCACTTAATAACGAAAGCACGCTACCACGAAAAACTTATCGCCGAAGCCACGCGACCACAAATACCCAAATCTCTAATTCACCATCACGAATCACTTGATAACGAAAGCAAGCTAACACGAAAAACTTATCGCCGAAGCCACGCGACCTCGAATAACCAACCTCTAACATGAAAATAAAAAATGACTAAGGGGGTAGGTCTAGGTACCTAAAAGAGAAACCAATTTTATTAACAAACATGACCAAAAAGCTTGCTTTTTGCCAAAGTCTTTAGGGACCTGGGACGTCGCTTAAGAGAAAGAGGGTGCGACCCCCGCTCTGGTTCATATCTGGTCCAACAAGTGTCGTTAGCTGTGCAGCGGGGGAATGCTGCCAGCATTATGGGCACTTTTGGTCTAGGTCCGGCCAGAAGCGACCTCTTAGAATAATTGTTTTTTCTTTATGCTAGATATTTTGTTCTTCTTATATTTTAGTTAAAGGATAATTATTTGTTTTAGGATATTATTTTTGTTTTGGGATGTTTTCGTTTTTGTAAGTTAAAATTAAAAGTCAAGAAAATACTTTTGTTAATAACTTAAAAACTATGACACTTGACATAATACCATAAATGTGGTTTAAAATTATCATAAAGGTGACCTCAATCAGATCAGAAAATATCTACATCGTTCTACCAAACACCTTGTATATTTCCCTTTTGCTGCAGTAACAGCAGGCTTTCTGAATTAAGTAAACGATTAAGAAATAAGCATCGTGATCCACACTGTGGTCCAATAGCCATATAAATCTGAAATGCCGACAGCATAACGGGTAGGTATACTGGAGGCCTTTTAAAATCAGGAATCTTCAACGAATGAATAGACAATAATTATACGAGCGAAGAGTTCAGCCATGAATAGGTACGGACTTCTTTAAAGCAAATTACTTAAATATGTTTTACATAATTAATATGAACTAGTGTTTACCTGCGACTTCGTCCGCACAAATTATATACCAGATTTTAAGTCAGATCATAAATAAGCTACCAAACAAAAAAAGTTTCATCAAAATCGGTTCAGTATTTTTTGCGTGATGCGCGAACAAACAAACAAACAGACAGACAAAATTAAAAAAAAAGGTTTTATTCGAGTTAGCATAAGCATAATGCTCACGACTATATTCCCCGAGGGGTTATTCTGAGAGATATCCTGAAACCCCAGAACATCCACGTTTCACCAGTAGTACCGAAATTCCCGTCGCCACTTTATACTCGTAATGGGCAGGGAGACCTAAAACCATATCGTAATCTTTTTTTTGTAAATATCTGCAATGTACAGTACAGACACACTTCAGTTACAGTTTTATAATAGTTTAGATAAACAAAGACAATTAGGTGGAGTGCATGATACCGTAGAAAACGTGGTACCTTTGGTGTTTGGGCTTCTGTCCAGCAAAAGTCAGAAAATTTATTGTTAATTTTTTGAACTTCTCAAGTCGCGAGCATCTCACTATGAAATCAATTTGCAACCTGATATAGTAGTTTAGATAAACAAAGACCCAACCAAAACTATTAAAATCAAGCTAAAAGAGGCCAACTTGTAATCGACATAAATTGATATTCCCACTTGATCAAACTTCGTTTAAAACTTTCACACTACAATATAATGTCTACAAAATATAATCCGTTGTCAACTAATTTCTAGTATGAAGCAGACCCAAACTCGTGTAAGCAGTGAAGGACTGTGTATTGATTAATTCGATATTTTGTCAAACAAGTTGAAGTTTAATAGGTATTTTAGTTTCGTACTCAAAGGGAGTGTCTGTTTACTACTAAATTCTACTAAATCTTGTTAAGTTACAGGCTTTGAACCATTTAAACACACGTGAACTGTTACCAAGGCCACTTCACATTTTAGTTAAGTTTATAAAACGTGGCTTATAGTGGCGTTATCAATATAACGCTACAAAAGTTCAGTCTCATCGCGATTATACTTCATCTACAAAATATTTTAACACTTTAACTGCTGACGACCTACCTGGTAGGTCAGCGACCTATGGGCCGCAGTGCTCATGACTCACACCTTGAGTCAGAATCGTATAGCATTCCACAGTGTTAGCACTGCGCGAATGTCATTGTTTTGAGCTTAGCAGCGAAAGTGTTAAAAAGCTGTGGTGGTCCAGTGGCGAGTAACCTTGCCTGCCGTGCAGGAGGTGATGGTTCGATCCCCGTCCTGGAGGGTTATTGTGTAACTATACCCGATTCAATCGGTGTCAAATCGACACGGTGTTTTAGCAGTTCTTGGCGATTTTGCTTCTTAATATTTAGTTCATTTATCTTAGATAATGAACACGATGATCACAGAAACAAAATATTATTTAAAAATTGGCTAGGACAGTCATAAAACGTTATCGATTTTGTAAACGATATAATCGGAAGCTTACACAATAGCCCTAAAGGTCGACTCGTACCAATGAGTTTTTCGGAATTGATGAACGATTTGTAACACCACTGGCTTTTCGGTGAAAGGAAACATCGTGAGGAAACCGCATGCTTCAATTTCGAGGCATGTATTGTTAACCCACTGTCCATTAATAAGTGGCGACGGGCTCACCCCCCGTCACATTGGATAGAGTTTCGGTACTAATGGTGAAACGTGGATGTTCTGAGGTTTCAGAATATCTCTGACTACCCCCTCGGGGAAAATAGTCGTGAGCATATTATGCTTATGCTATGCTATACAATATATTACATTTTTTCACATCCGATCGCGGAATCTGAGTGCATTAACACCCGCGTGTCCGCGATATTTAGTAGATCTTTGAAATAAATAATTCACCGACAAATTAAATTAGTCTCAAAGTTAGATACTTTTATCATAAAACCACAAGATATTAATCGTATTTTAATTTAATATCATATTACGAGATATTAATAGGTGGTATCAGAGCAAGTGAGTTGTCGGTGCTCCATTATAGCTCTTAGCAAAGTTTTAACAAGCAATTTGCCGAACCCATGTCAAGTTCCTAGAATTACCAATTAAGGGGCGAAAATTACAAATCTCGAGACTGAATGGAAAAATGGGGGAAAATCCACATAATAAAAACGAATAGATTTCATTGACCACAATAAAAGTCGGAGAAATTAAACAAAAATAACAGGAAATTTAAAAAAAAAAATGAAAAACTGAATACAACTCATTTCGGTATTGAATGAATAATCAGCTGCGATAAGTACGTACAGCTCTGCATGTCTCATGAGATACAGGCTGACGCGATGTTGAAAATAAAACAAAATCGGTCAAGTGCGAGTCGGGCTACTCGCGCATCGAGGGTTCCGTACCACACCACCACAGAACACAACATATTAACTTGGAAAACAACTTTTTTTCTTCGAGACCTTAAGCGTGAGACCGACTCGCACTTGGCCGGTTTTTATTATTTGTTGTTATTCTGTAGATTTTGCTCTATAATCACACCAAGTTTGACGCTTGTATCTATTACCGTTTTTACTATAGAGCGAACAGAAAAAACGTCGATAAAACTAGTTTCTTGTTGAGAACCCCCCTTAATTTTTTACTTTTTGACATTTTTATTATTTGTCATCAAATCCGCCGTATTAACGCATATTTCAACTATCTAGCTATTACGGTTCAAAAGTTACAGGACGGACGGATGGACGGACAACGTAGGCTTAGTAATAGGGTCCCGTTTTCACCCTTTGGGTACGGAACCCTAAAAACAAAATAAAAGATTGAAAAATTGTACAAGCTTACCCTTAAATTGCAAATTGGGTTTTATGAGAAGTTAATAACGTTGTTAACAACTTTTACATTTCCATTCTGTTGTTATGTTTTGATTAAGAAGCTTTGTCTAAGAGCGTCTTCTTGACATATTAATTAATGCCTAAAGAGTTTAATAATATACACAAATTAGCTTTCATTTATATTAAATTGTTGTGCCTTATACGTGTAAGGGATTACGTTTATTGGTAATAATAAAATCCAAGGAACACAAAACATTTTCTTTATGCAAATTTTATCAAAATTGATTTTCTTTTCGACTTTTCATGCTAAAACTGTAGCCATAGATGGCTGGATTTTTTTAAGATTCCTATTTCCCAATATAACCCTCTTAGACGTCCTATTTCCCTCTTAGACGGTATTAATAAAAGTAATGTTTTATAAATGGTAAAATAGCTTAGAAAATCTAGATTGCGCGCATCAAATAACATTTACAATGTATAATATAATTACGAACTTATGAATATAATACTTTGAAATGTTGTATGAATAATTTCAAAGCTTGATATCTTCGTAATAATATTATAAATTGTAAATATTATTTGATACTCGCAATCTAGATTTTCTAAGCCATTTTTCCATATATAAAACATTACTTTTATTAATACCGTCTACGAGTGTTCTACGACAAAGTTTTGTATGGACGGAAACCACCTTAAGTAAATATCTTTTTGTTCTAACTAAATAAAATATTTGTATCTTAAAAAGTCCTTCTTTTAAAGTCAAATTATACTTACAAGACGCGAACACCAAGTCAAAAAGCCTCAGTAGGTATGGTGTGATTTCACGTAAAAACACTTTTACAATAAGTTTAATTCTTACTTGAGCTAACGTTCCGCCCAAAAATGGTGAACCAAAAAGGGTTCCGTAGCCAGAAGAATTCGGGAACCACTGTCTTAGAGTACTCAGGACCGGAACCAGGCTCTTCAATGCCTGATTACTAATGAGATGAGTTCTGATCATGTTTTATTAAGCTTCGGCTGGAAATGGGTCGGGAAGCCCGGACCACTCCAACATTTTCCACTACAGAGTTATTTTCATTAGTTTCGAGAAGTCTGCTCCACATCGACATTAATTTTGAGACAATAGCTCTTAATGATGCTTCGTAGGCAGTCATTTACGGAGATTTGAAATTTTTCACCACTGGCTATGGTCGTCAAATTTGTCTGAAAAGGGGAAGAGCAGGGGAGAGGCCTTTTCCTAGCAGTGGGTTCCTCATAGGCTAATAAAAAAGAAAAACAAAATATCTTAGTGATCGTCCCGTTTCCATACAGAAATCCAATTTTGACGTTGGAGTTAAAGAGGCGGATTAGGAGGAAGAAAGTATTTTTAGAGACATAGTATTTCAAAAACAATGTTAGTAGAATAAACCAGTCAAGGTAACGACCTTAGTTTTAGTAGACGTGTAAACTTTATTTTAACGCCAGATAACTCTCGCAGTACGTCTAAGAGAGTTTAATTTTCCTCTCTGTATTCAGAATGAAGGGTTCTGACCGTCTACGACCTAACATTCAAAGTCACTATTGAAAGATATCCTACAGTTAGATAGAACTTTGTTTTGGGACTCAAATAGATGAAACTGGTGGTCTATAGTGGCCGTATAGGTACAAGGAAATGGACGGTCGAAAAATTTGGAAGATGACATTGCAGTTGCAGAAACGCTCATTAGAGTGAATCCTCCATCAAATCTGATTAACTCTAATGAGCGTTTCTCAACTGAGCGCGACTCCCTTTTACGGGTCAAACAATATCTTATAACTTTATTCATCACCCGTAAGTGTAGAAAAGTTTCAATAAATGGTAAATAAAATTGAAAGGTAGACAGTTTGCCAAGTAATTAAAAACAACAAATGTTTAGATCCTCCAAACTTTGTTAATTACGTATTTAGATACACAGTCAAAAACTCTTCAGAGTAAAAGCGTTTTAAATTAATAAATTATGGAATAAATTTGTTAACGAGACTAAGTTGAGAAGTAGGTACTCGTATATAAGTTTATTTACAAGCACGTCCAAAAGGACCACGGACAAGATCAGATAAAGATAAGATAAATATTCTTTTCTCAAACATGCTTGGAAACTTGAGCATTATTTTGACAACCTTCTTCGAGATAAATCGAAATTGCTGTACTGGCCAAATACATGCGAGCAGCGGCCGGCAAAGTTGTATGAAAATCCATATCTATCGTGGTTTAGTGGCCAAATAAATAAAACTCATATCTGTCGTGTAATTTAGCTCGCTCCAGTTCCTCAGTTGTAGTAATTGTAATCAAGCTGTCGAACGAAATGGTAAACTCTTGTTGTGTAGCTGAATGCAAAAATTAATAATACCTGCTGTGGTTTTTCTTTCCACAGGTTTGCTATTTTATTGTATTGGAAACCAATTGACCATTCTAGCAAGCCATGTATAAAAGCAAAATATTCGTTGCTTCTTAGATAAATTAAATGTGTTGCTTGTAGTTTTAGTAGTTTTATAGGCTTCCCAGGGATGCATTGAGTTAATGGGAAAATCACCAAGACATGCTAACAATTTTGATGTACAAGATTACTCGGAAAATGTGCATTTTATATTATTTGTCCATTAGGATTGGTCATAAACTACCGTTTCTTTCATTCCTTACATAATTACCTTTGTTATACTTACGAGAGGTTTTTTTGTTAATGCCGTTTATAGCTGTGCCCTCGTGGTCTTAGATGGAATTACACAGATAGTATTATTACTTTTATATTTTCTATAGTCTGAGACTATCCCCAAATACATTTTCCATAACTTTAGCAGCAATTACATTACCCAACATGCAGGGTGCGATTTCGGCATACATTGCACAGATTTGTCCTCTCTATTTTAAAGTGCAAAGCAAAGCAAGCAAATTTATGCCGAAATCGGCCCTAAATGTAGCGTAATATAATCGCTGCTTTAACCCAATTTATTATTTCAACCATCCAACATAAACAGAAAATATTGTTACGTCGACAAGGACAGCAATAAGGTAGCGATCTCCTTTTTTAACTTGAACAAAATATTATTTGCTATATGCATCTTTTGTTGAGAAAATAATACAAAACACGTACTGACCTATATTTGTTCGCCCTGTAAGATTACAAGCGATGAAATTGTTTGGGTCGTGGGATGACAGGTAGACCTGCCATTTTACGGAATAATGCTTTTACATCGCAAAAATAAATAACATCTTAATTTGGAAAACGGATCAACAGAGAATTCATACAAAGAGCACTTCCGTGTCCGACTCATCCTTATGGTCGTAAACGCGCTATGAAGCATAAGTGCACAACTATTATAAGTAGGAATTCGAACGTGGCAAGCATACTACTACCCAATAATAGACGAAAACAGTGTTGTCTTTCCCAGTGGGGTAGTCTAAGACCAGGGCGTTCCATCGACTATCTATCTATCTATAACATCACGCTTCTTTCCCTTTGGAGTAGGCAGAGACCAAAGCACGCCATCTACTACGATACTTACATACCTCTTTTGCCTCATTCACATCCATACATCTCTACATATATGCCCGTTTCGAGTACTCCGCACCTCCTCTTTTTGTAGGACGCAACCAATTTGATCAGAATACGTCCTACATGGGCGCCCTCTGCCGACACTTCCACTCACTTTAGCTCCATATATCTCTTTCGTACATTTGCTGTCACTCATCCTCTCCACATGACTCATAAGACGATTATTGGACACAACTACTTCTTGTTTAAAAGCAGTGGAAAATCTTAGTGTGAACGACGTGCTGATTGATTATTCATCTTGTGGTGACATGACAATTAATCACATCGACAGTGGGAGAATCATGTGAGCGCCATTTCTGACTATTTACCAACCTGGAAGCAGTTGGAAGAGTTTCTACAAACTATACAGATTTATGAAGAAACGAACGAAGTAATAAGTGTTTGATAGAACCTTGGGATTACTGAAGTGGAGCATGGAATAATTTTATGGTAGGTATTAGGTAGGTTGTAATTTCGTGCTACGTCTAACTTACATTAAAATTTTTATTCTACGGTGGGCGGTCGTATTTAGCATAAAAGAAAAAAAAACAGCTATTATAAATTATTAACTTTCGCCATGGCATACGGCACCCCCTTTTAAGCGTATTTTATAATTACATCATTAAAACGTTAATAAGTGCTGTTCCTATCCAAGCAAAGTAATTAAGTAGGTACTTATTTGCTTCTCATAAACCGCAAGTGCGGTGTTGCTACGACCTTTAACTACACGAGCCGGCACTTTAAATTATACCGGCATGCGGAAGACATGTTTTCACACCAACACGACAAATTAGTGCGAAACTAATGAAGTTTCAGTATCAACCCAAAGTTTTGTTATTACGTGAATGAAAATAGTACAGAACGACCAGGAGAATAAGACCGCTTGTAATTCTTCGTTAGCTTTTAACATTTCCTGACGTTAATTGAAACCATTCGATAATATAATCAACCCTATGGCTACTCTGTCAAAGAGGGGAATTAATTGCCGTGCATTCTAATCATTGTAGATGGCGTCGGTTATTGCGTCTCGCGCTAAATCAATAAACCAATAAGGCGTTTTCAAAGACTAGTAAATCGAAAAGTCAGTAGATGGCAACATTAAAAGTTCAGAAAAACTGTCACATTGATAGTCAGCAAAAAGTTCTGTTTGTTTTTGTTTTGAATCATTGAAACAGACATTTTGCTCCCATAGTAAAAGTTGTTCAGTTTGATGGGTAGACTCTTAGTTTAAAAGCTTTAAAAGGATGGTAATGATATCAATTTCACCCTTTATAGTTAGGGTCCTTCTTAATATATGCTGACACTTTTTTAAGGGGATGATCAGACCATCAAACCGAGCAACTTTTACTATAGCACCAACATAAAAGTAGCATAAAAAAAAAAGTTGTTCCATACAAAACTGAAAACCTACTCGAGCCAAATGTATGTGACAGCTGATTTTTTTGTTGGTCCCTTCGAGAAAGTTGTTCAGTTTGATGATCTGGTCATCCTCTTAATAAAGTGTCTGCATATTAAGTTGGACCCTGTATTTAATAATAATATTATTTACTTTCTGTTACAGAACTCTGAAGAAAGTGCTTTGGCACATATTGAAGCTGGCCTAAGATAGTAAGTATCATACTGGGTCCAAATTAATATGCTGATACTTTTTTAAGGGGATGATCAGACCATCAAACTGAAGAATCTTCTCTATGGAACCAACATCAAATTCGCGAAAAAAATATCTACTTGAGCCATATGTATGGGATAATGGGACAGCAGATTTTTTTTTCGCTATTTCGTTGTTGGTCCCATAGAGAAAGTTGTTCAGTTTGATGATCTAATCATCCCCTTAAAAAGTGTCAGTATATTAAGAAGGACCCTATATAATAATTTTTGTCTGTTGTGTCTTCAGACCACCTTACGGCTTCTGAAATGGTTTTTATGTAACTAAAACTACCACCAGAGATAGTAGATAGGACCAACAGCTTAACATGCCTTCCGAAGCACGAATCATGTTTATTTTCAGATAATCAGGTGATTTAGTCTGCAATGACACGCGCCACAAGACTTATTTATGCATTTTTTGTTGCAGCCTGAAAAGAAACCGGACTGAGGAGTCAGACAGCGCCTGCTGCGAGCGCGGCGGGGCCAGCGCCGGCGGGGCCTCGTGCTGCGGGGCCTCGTGCAGCAGAAACGGCGCCAGCAGCAGGCGCCGTAATGATGAGGACGATGTAAGCTTAATTTATCATATTTTTTTACATTTTCCATAACACTTATAAAATAGAGTACAACTTCCTTCAGACAGAGTTTAAAAATAAGCAAGATGATACAGATGATGATGATTTTTGTTAGTTCTTTTATGATTCAAATCATACGCTACCTATAAAACGCATTTTTTTTTAGCGATAGAAGTAGAAGAAAATAAAATGTTGACCTAATTAAAAACATTGTTTTATTTACAGGAACCTCCACAAACGAAAAAAAAGAAGCGAAACTAACTACCTTCCAGTTCCTCAACCCACCGTTCCAGCTCCAGCTTCAGCCCCAGTAGAACCCGAACTGGTAACTACACTAGCTACCCCAGTAAAACCTGATACTTCAGTTCCCACAGATCCAACGAATTTCAGTTCCTGCAACTTCAGCACTTGCACCTAAACCGGCTGTCCCAGTCACTCCTAATTCCACTTCTCCTACTGATCTACCTAAAGCTGCCGAGCCAGCTTCACCACCTTCACCAGGCCCAAAAGCTATACCCGCTCCATCAAAAACAGCTGCCTCACCTATCACTTATGTGAAACCAGCTCAACCAACTACACAAGCCACAACTTCAACTCATTCGGAAGAAGCTAAAAATATAAACCAATCGGCTCCTGTAACTCCTGCCAAAAAAGCTGCATCTGTACAACCAAAATCTGATCCAGCAAATACTACTAGCTCAGACAGTCCAATTACTAATACTACCCCAGCAAAACCATAACTAAATAAACTAGAAGAAAATAAAATGTTCACATGTAATTAAAAACATTGTTTTACTTATTCCTTGTTATTGTAATTCGAAACCACAATTACGAATTTGAGCCATAGACTCGACAGACGTGTGAACTCGGCCGTTGTCCTGGTGAAACAAAACAACACTTTCTCTCTCAGTAATCCTGGGCGTTTCTGTTTAATTTCTTCACTTAAATGACGCAAAAGGGTGCAATAGTACGCAGAGTTTATTATTAGCATCACAAAAAACCGACGCTATCACCTAGCCGACAGAATTGCCTTTGCTTTCTTTGGAGTTGGTTCACCAAATTTTTGCCATTGTTTGGATTGTTGTTTTGACTTTGGGATATAGCGGTGAACCCAGGTTTCATCCATTGTCACGAATCCGTCAGGAAAACCTTGTCGATCAGCCTCGAACATCTCCAAACAGTCGCGAGAAATCGTGAGTAAAAATCGCTTTTGCTCTACTGAAAGCAATCTGGGGACCCACCTAGCGGAAACCTTAGAAAAACCGAGTTCATTGACATTGATGTTTTGCGTTTGTTCTTATGAAATGCCTAGTGTCTGCAATTTCTTTGAATATGAGATTACACACTTCACCGATGTTTTCTTCGGTCGTAGAAGTCATTGGCCGGCCGGATCAAGGGTCATCTTCGATGTTCTCTCGTCCACGTTCAAATTCTGCGACCCATTTTTTCACAGTCGTATAAGACAGGGCAGATTCACCAAATGTTTTTTGCATGTCATCATGGATCTCCTTTGGTGTTAACTATTTTTTTAAACAAATATTAGCACGGTGCAATTGTTACAATTTCTCCATTATTGACAATCTGTTCTATACGCGTCGTATTTAAATTGTTCGTGAAATTTTATCTAAACAGGATTACAAAACGATTACAAATTTAAAATTCGCAGTCTGACAATTGAATAATGACAGTTGAAAATGGCGACAGAGAAAAAAACAAAAGTTAGTTTTTTAATGGCCAGGACGTGAACTTTTTAATCCCCTGCCCTGGTAGGTTGTAGGAGGCGAAAAATGTATCGATTTCCGGTTATTTGGCCGTCATCTTGAATATCTCACTTTCGGTCGAGATTTTGAGCTGGTAACAAGCATTCAGCGGAATCAAATTAACTAGAAAACACCTTTTACCCAAAAGTAATATGATTTGCTACTAGACTAGACTCATAACGGATGCCTTTTTCTCAAATCTTGTCTTAACTATATAAGAACACGTTCATTTGCCGCGTAATATTTCTTGAGCAAGAAGGTTTTTGCGTCGTGTCTGCGCGCTAACAGTTTCAGTCATTGTAGCCAAGTTTCTGACTAACTCGACAGAGTTTAGGGATTATAATCGAGTTTATGTATGTTTAATGACTACATTAGCTCTAGGTACCTATATTCATATCTCCAAGCAGCGTTTCTTTCCAGGCTTTGTTCCACGCTGACGTAGCACTTCAAAGCTCTCGCCTGAAGGCCGAGAATCTAACTGCTACGTTTAACCCTTTCGTACCTACTGAACTATTTTCAATCTTAACTTTAAGCTTATAAAGACTGGATTGCCCTGTTGAGAAAGTAAGAAAATAATTTTTATTATGCCTCAAAGAACAAAAATGAAGTGAATGGCGTTTTTAAATGGCACTCTTATATTGAAAGGGCCACTTGGCGTGTCAATGTCATCTAAAAAGGGGTTAGAATATTAATTAAGTTCAACTGCCTAATTTTAAATCCGGTTGTTTAAAAGTTCTTCAAAATTAAGGTACCTAGCTTAAAATAGCTTTATCATACTGGTCAGAGAAACTCGAAATTCGAGTACACACCCACGGTTAAAAGAATCCCAAACTCTCCGTTTATAATTAATTGCAAAATGTCACTTCAAAGTTTAACTTACTTCGAGTAAGATATTTTCTTAAAGTGACAGGCCTATTAAAAACGATGGAAAACATTTTTAATCACAAAAGGACTCTTAATTTGTTTCGTAACCGTCTCCGAGTTACAAGTTCACTATTTAAAGTAAATTTTAATGGTAGTTAGTTAAATGTACAAAAAAGTTATATCTAGTCATGTGTTGAAGTTAATATGTAAGAAAAATAAATAGGTACGAAGAACTTTGTTTTAAGAAAGCAAAGTTTTTAAATAAAAAATGGGGCTAAAGAACTGTAAACTGTAGCAGCTTTTAGAAACAAACAAAGGGAGAAGAAAATTTCAGAATAGGAATCGTGGCTTCAAAAAGTGACGAACTAATAACTTGTCATACAAATCTTAACCAGATTGTGTGAAATTAGGAATGTAATTGGCAAACAAAACCACCAGTTAATTTGAAATCTGTGTGTGAGCCAATGGTCTTACAAGAGTGTTGCTACTAATTAATGCATGCATGTTTATTTATTTTAATTATTTACAAACCACCAATATATAAGGCATTTAAGTTTACAGCCTATATAACCTGATTTTAGTTAGCCTTGGGCGACCTGGAAGTCGTTAAACCGACTTCGAACCCAGGTCGGTCGCAGTAAGGACAACATGTTCAGGTGGGGATTCTCGGATCCGCAAAATGTGAGTTGCTTGTGTGGAGATCCACAAACGATGGCCCATCTCACATCGTGCCCTGCGTGCCCTAACACCTGTACGCAGGAGGAGCTCATGACCGCTAGCGACGGTGCAGTATCGGTTGCCCACTTCTGGCAAGGTACTATTTAGCGACTTTGTTCAAAATTTGAAGTCGACACGATAAGAAGAAGGTTATATTATAGGGTAAAACTTAAATACCTTATATATTTAAACGGGTGCTTCAGGCCATCAAACTGAACAACATTCATTATGGGACCAGCATCGCAATAGCGAAAAAAATGCTGTTCTACAAAAAACTTTACGGAATAGCTGATTTTATTTTCCGCGATTTCGATGTTGGCTGAAGCAACCCCTTAGAATCGTAACATACCTATTTAATTAAACTCCGAAATAATAAAATACTTTTTCACCTCACAAGCTCGGAAAGAATCTGTTTATCATTCGAAATCCGAGTGCAAAAGTGCTTTTATCCGCTAGCGTGGAAAGAGTTTTTAAAATTCGAATCTCTCTATTGAATATTTGTCTATGTCGCCTTATTGCGCCAAAACATCGCAGAAATGTTTTTTTTTTCTTTTTTTTTCTTTCATCCAGCCAGCATTTTCCTCGCCGTTGTGAGGTGAAAAGTTGTATGTTGCGCTCGGCAGCAAAGTTTTCTGCGTCTCGTACCTTTGAAACCTTCGTCGCGCTCAGGATTCTATATTTGAACCCACTCGCTTCGCTCGTGGTTCAATTTTAGAATCCTTCGCTTGCTCAGGTTTCAATACAGGTACTCGCGCCAAAAAACAACTTTGCAGACTAGCATAACAAATAACTATTACCATTATTCAATTCAATGGCAACATCGTATGTGTTGCGTTTTCATTTAATACAAATATTTATCAAATATTGAATAAACATAATGATAATAAAGACTTTATTTTCTCTTCACAAAAACATTACAATTACATGGACGACGCTCATAATAATAGTGGTGGCTGTGTTAGGAACATCCAGAAAGGAAGACCTGTTTAATCGCATACCAGGTCCAGTTATTGTCTATCTATCTATCTATAACGTCACGCCTCTTTCCCATTGGGGTAGGCAGAGACCAGAGCGCGCCATCTACTACGATCCTTACATACATCTTTTGCCTCATTCACATCCATACATCTCTTCATACATGCCCGTCGGTTTCGAGTACTCCGCACCTCCCCTTTTTGTAGGACGCAACTGATTTGATCAGAATACGTCCTACGAGGGCGCCCTCTGCCGACACATCCACTCATTTTAGCTCCATATATCTCTTTCGTACATCTGCTATCACTCATCCTCTCCAGTTATTGTGTCAAGTGACGTACAATAATAGCGAACGCTGGTAGCACCTATATAAATATATTTTTTTACATTGATAGATAGACAGTACTTAGGTACATTCCACTCGAATTCCGAATGAATTAAACTACTTCCCAAATCTGGTTCACAATCTACAGACACTGCCAATTCATCAGATAAAATGTATCCCAACTCAAATATAAAGTGTGCGCCCTTCTTTTCCCAAGGGTGCGAGGAAGCCTCGATGCTGGCAAACTACGCTCCCTTATTGAGGAATGTCTACGTAATAATTCTGTCCGTGTTCCCATTTACAGAGCGTAGCGTGTGAAAATTAATATTCCACACTAAGCAGTATGGTGACAAAGGAAGTAATGAAATGTCTAAAATTGCTTGTAAAAGCATAACAGTTATTTATTATTATACATAATGTATGCAGAGTCAGAGTCTTATGTAGTCGCTTCCTCGACTCAACCTCAGACAAGGCAATTTTTACTTTTAAATTAGTGTCATCGACTAAAATAGTACATTATGATACAAGTGAGCAATGTTGGTCATTACAGCCGAGGTGGGATTGCAACACGAGCCGCAGGCGAGAGTTGTATATTCTAGCGAGGCTGTTATGACCAATGCTCACGCGTTTCATACGACGTTTTTCAACATACTTGCGAGGAAAAAGTACTAAAATTTTGTAAAATACAACAATTTTAGACAAATGTTTGCGGAAAACGGCCATAGAAAAAATTATACTTGAAAATGGAGCTGGTTTTTTTTATATAGAGGCGATGACTGTAGCCTCCATTCAACCAACTACATTTTGTTGCAAACAACCTGATATGAAAAACGTTACAAACTTAATATTAATGTATTTATAACACTGTGGGGACTTAGTTGCCATAGATGTCAACACCCACAAGTTATAGCAAAGAAGCTAACAGATGGCGATACCGTCGCGCTCAGAAATCTGCTCCATACAAAGACAACGTTCACCGTAAATACGTAACTCGTAACCTACTACAAATAAGGTTCACAATCGAATGCGAGACATAAATCGCGCAAGAGAAATAATCACAGAGATTCGATATATACAAGGCCCAACTAAGAACTGTTGGACCACGGCCGCCGGTCCCCCCCCCCCAGGCTTCACACTAAGCCTGGTGGAAGATCTTCCCTTTTCAATGGAGGAACATTCCCAAGTACCACCTCCATAACACAAATTAATGTTAATTTGTAATTAATTGTTTGATGAAATGAAGCGTTTATTTATCAAATATATTTTAACTAAAACCAATTAATTATAATTGAGAAAAAAACTTTTATTTTTTTCATAAATACTATTTGCTGTGATTTAAATACAAACAATAGAAAAAAAAAGTAACATTACCGCACTGCGGTAATGGGTGCCCTCTGCGTCGCATAAAGACTTCAGTCCTAATTTTGGAAGTCATAAAATGTTCAGCATAAAGTTTTTACGCATAAAAGTATCTTCCCATAGTTGTTTTTGAGCATACTGCTTTGATTGGCATAACTGTTAGCTGCTCTAATGTTAACCAGAATAATTTAAGTAACCATAAATTGTCAAGTCATATTATTCAAACTCATAACTAACATGAAATCTAATTTATTAATCGCATAATAAGACTTATAAATTAATATTAATAATAAAAATATAATGATATAAATTTTATTAAAATCAATTAATTAACTACTTAACTGTAGGTTAGGTTACGTATTGTGACCACTTATAGAGCGAGTGAAATCAAACGAATGCGAAAAACAAACTATTTTTAAATTAAGTTTAGGTTAGGTTAGAACATGTATTACGTTTAGCAGAGCGTGCAAAACGAGCGGAATATCAACATGCTTGCTTGTATGCTGCATGCTTGCTGCATCCTTGCTTGCTTGCTGCATGCTTGCATGTTGGGGGGTGCAGGGGGGCTGCGCCCCCCGCTCGGGGGTTGGGGGGGGCGGAAGCCCCCTGCCTGAGAAAAACAAACTGGTGTTTATAAAATTGTTAGAACATGTATACGCTTAGCGGAGCGAGCGAAGCGAGCGGAGCATCAACATGCTTGCTTGTATGCTGCATGCTTGCAGAATGCTTGCTTGCTTGCTGCATGCTTTTCTTGCTTGCTGCATGCTTGCTTGCTTGCTGCATGCTTGCATGTTGGGGGGTGCAGGGGGGCTGCGCCCCCCGCTCGGGGGGTGCGGGGGGCGGATGCCCCCTGCCTGAGAAAAACAAACTGATGATTATAAAATTGTAGGTTAGGTTAGGTTAGAACATGTATACGCTTAGCGGAGCGAGCGAAGCGAGCGAAGCATCACCATGCATGCTGCTTGCTTGCATGCTTGCTTGCTTGCTGCACGGTTGCTTGTATGCTGCATGCTTGCTTGCTTGCTGCATGTTTGCTTACTTGCTGCATGCTTGCTTGCTTGCTGCATGCTTGTTTGCTTGTTGCTTGGTTCGCCAAGCCAAGGAGACCTTTACTTAGTCCTTCGCTTACCACTTCCGACTCAGTAGGTTAGGTTATCGAGGAGCGACCGAAAATATTTTATTTAATTTCAATTTTTAGGGCACATAGGGTATCAACTATACTAATTAAATAAAACGACTAGGTACGAAATAATAAATTTGAATTATTATTATTATAAAATATAATAAAATATCATGCAAAATTAATGAGCATTGCAATGTCGCTTAGAATCAGTTATTTAGTTTAACTATTAAACCAATATTATAAAAATATAATAATCATGAAAAATCTATTAGTTCGTTACAATAAAATATATTATGTAAATGTATGTTTTAATCAGTTACTTGTATGAATTATTTATGACGTTTTAGGTTTATGTCAACAAATGTTATGCCTTAATATAATAATGCGTAAAACGTTTATGCGTTTAAAACTTATGGGAACTGACAATTATACCTTCAGAAATTAGTAAAACAAAAATTATGCCTAACAATTTAGTTCCAGTAAACGTTATGCGAAATGATGAATACGTCTTATTTAGTTATGCGACATTAAATTATGTCTTTGAATTTTATACGACCCAATATGGACCCTGCGGTAATATGTGCGATAATATAATCATTTTTGCACTCGTGTTCTATACGCTGCATTTTGTACCAAAAAGCGGTGCAATAAGAGCCACTTTACGAGCAAGTATGTTGAAAAATTATATTTTCTCCCCTCCGGACGGAAAGCGCCAATTTTCGTCCCGCTGCGCTAAACGAAGTTGTCGCTTTCCACCTCCGTCGAGGAGAAAAATAGTATACTAACATCGGGCAGTAAATAAGAAATCCTCAGATCACATGTTTGTTGACCTCGGCTTCGCCTCTGTCAATAATTACATGAGATCTGAGACCTTTCTTACTTTCCTGTCCTCGGTGTGTAATCTACTATATCTACCATCTGTATGAATAACGGAGGGATGGCTATCAATACAGCATTACTTAATATGCTAAGGGTTTCACAGTTATTATAAACGAAACTACTTTGACACCGAAAAATTGTTTTTTAAAGTCGATTGTCAGATCTGGGGTCGAACAAAAAAATTAGGCTTGTTGCTTGCCACCTTGCCAATTGGAATTACGGCAGCACCTATTACGAACAAGATAATATTGCATGCTTGTGGAGGAATGCACACTATCAAAACATTATCAACATTTTACCAACGGATTACGGATGGACAAAGTTAATGGAAAAGACTGGTTCGTTTGTAATCAGTTACTAGAAGGGTACGAAGCAGAATGATACTCGGACTAAATTGCACTTGGACAGAATGATACTTGGACTAAATTGCACTTGGACAAAATGCAAGTTTAATTGTTTTTCACGGTTGGACGAAATAAACCTTGGACTATTTGGTACCGTGACCAGACGTTCGTCATATCACCAGATATTCTAGGGGATACTCCACATTTAGTTTCTTTTTTCAATACCTACTTTAATAAAATGACGTTGTATACCCATGGACTGATCACTTGATACGATAACAAAGCCTAAACATGGCGCATGTGACGTCCATGATACCTATGCCAGCTTCCTCATGTCTCTAATTAGTAGCCTTAAATTGTGTCAAAAAAATTAGACAGTTCATCTTGGTTACGGAAAGTTCTGTTCCTTTCAAATATTTTTTCATGGGTTTAGGAAGCACAAAATTCAGTGGTGATTTTCCCTGTAAAGTATTCGATGTACCTTTAGTTACAGTTAAGACATTTTTTAGATAATATGTTAGAATTTTTTTAACTACCTTGCTATCAATTTAACAGAGCCCATACCTGTCATTGTATTGAGTATACTGTACTCAAACTCCCGGGAAGAAATATTCTGTAAACCTTATATCCAAAACTACCTCAAATATTAAGATTAAATCAGAGTACGATTTTTGAAACTCATTCGCTGAGCTCAGTAGTTGAGAACCGATTTCGATTCGTTTTTAACATTGAAAATGTTTTTTCGATCGCATCTGTATAGCATCCAGATTCACAAAAAGTGAAATATCGCCCTGGTGTCGTGAGTTTTAGGGCTACGTAAATGGTGGAAGTCTCAAAAGATGTGTCTCAATGAGGACTATAATACGATTTAAAAAAAAAAATTTAAAGTCAAAAACTTTTTTCGAAAACTGTAAAAGTGTCGAAAAATTTCGCATTTTTTCGGGGTCTTGTCTCACTATATCGCCTATTTCTCGAGAACAAAAACCGATATCGAAAAAATGAAAAAAACCCCTCGGGGTAATGAGTTGGGCTTCATTTTGAAAAACACCGGACCTCTCTATCTCTTACGGTCTAGGCTGTGGCTTTTCCTTTATTTAGCGAAATTATTGATAGCGCGGCGCGCTGAAGGCGCGTGGCGTTAAGGCGTGTTACAGACATAGATATTTAATTAGAGTAAAGGCATGTTCGTATTTTCATTTAAGTAACTATAATACTTTTGATTTAAAATTTCATGTAATATATTTATACCTAATTGTGATTTTATTTCCATACCTATTTAAAATGTTTATTTCTGTTACAATTAATGGTACCCGTGTATTACTTAATTATCTATTTATTGGAAGGAATAATAAAATTTAAGAATAAAAAAATTTAAGTTTAAAAATTAAAGGTACTTACTTAATTAAAAAAAAAATTTCTGATTCTGCACTGTGCGAGAAAGATTATTATTAACAGGAATAAAAAATTAATTTCTTTTTTTTAAATTTAATCAGTTACACAAGTTCTTAAGACAGCAAATTGTAAATCGCAAATTGTAAACAATGACCGATCTTTCACCACGGAATAATATAATATAAGTAATCGATTTCACGAAACACAAACCAATTTTGTACCAGCCATCATCTGATTCGGGTTTAAAAAGTAAGTAAGTAAGTCAAAAGTCAAAAGTCAAAATTTTATTCAAAATAATATCACATAGATAACTTTTTGACGTCATTTTTGATCCTACCACCGCTTCGGAAGGTGTTCCGTTGTAGAGAAGATGCTGCCAGAAACTCTACAACACACTTCTTTTAAACAAAACAAAATATACAAAGTACAAATATTGAATTACATAGTGTAACATTGTCAAGACCAGACATTTTGGTCATTCAAATAATTCAAAGTAAGTGTAGGGTATTTATTTTAAATTGAGCTGATTCAACTTACAACAAAACACAGAATAGCAATAATCTAGTCCGCAGTCCGTCTTTGTATCACAAGTGGATCGTAAACTTCGGTACATTCATTCAACTTAGGTACAACAAAACACAGAATAGCAATAATCTAGTCCGCAGTCCGTCTTTGTATCACAAGTGGATCGTAAACTTCGGTACCTTCATTCAACTTACAACAAAACACAGAATAGCAATAATCTAGTCCGCAGTCCGTCTTTGTATCACAAGTGGATCGTAAACTTCGGTACATTCATTCAACTTAGGTACAACAAAACACAGAATAGCAATAATCTAGTCCGCAGTCCGTCTTTGTATCACAAGTGGATCGTAAACTTCGGTACCTTCATTCAACTTACAACAAAACACAGAATAGCAATAATCTAGTCCGCAGTCCGTCTTTGTATCACAAGTGGATCGTAAACTTCGGTACCTTCCTATTTAAATAAGTTTAGAAAAAGATGTTTATTTATATTGCGCACAGCTGAGAGCAAAATAAGTCCATTATATAAAAAAGAACCATCATAAATAGTAGATTACACACGAGGGTCTCAGATCTCATGTAATTGTTGACCGAGGCGAAGCCGAGGTCAACAAACATGTGATCTGAGGTTTTCTTATTTACTGCCCAAGGTTAGTAGGTATAGAAGTAGGTATACTATTTTTCTCCTCGACGGAGGCGGAAAGCGGCAAATTTGTTTAGCGCAGCGGGACGGAAGTTGACACTTTCCATCCGGAGGGGTGAAAAAAAACCGTACCTACTCTTTGTCGAATTATGGAGATCGATATTTATACTTGAGTTATTGCAATAAAATTAGGTTGAGTAAGTTATACGATACTAAAAACAAATTAAGTAATCAAGAGACTTCTTAAAAAGTCAAGTTAACTTGACATACTTAATTAAATGAGAAAATTTATTGCTGAGTGAAGGAGAATTATACCTAGATATACGAGAAATGTTGGGCAGTTTTTTTTTTTTTCATTTGGAATTAAAAGATAATTTAGTATAAAGAATAGAAACTTGAATAGATCCTAAACATGGAGAAGAAATTACCTTCGAGTAAATGTATCTGCAATAAAAAAAGTTTAACTAAATTTGACTATAAATTATGTTATTTGTACAAAATATACAAGCCAAACTATTGTTAAAAGCAATGAAAGTGGCGTAAAGACTATTGTTTCTTTGTGAATAGATCAGGAAGCGGTAGAGACTCATATATTGCATGATAATTGTTAAGGTCCCGAAAGGATAGAAGTCATAAATCAATAGTAAGTATGTTGTTAAAGTAATTTAAGACCATGAAAAAGATGGGACTTTATTGTTCATATGGTCGCTCACGAACAATATTACAAAAGAATGACTGTGAAAAGGGTGGTACAGAGTCTGTCGCATGTGTCACAGTTACAAATAAAATAAGTTAAAAATCAATATTTGTTGCATCACGCAATCGACGATGAGTAAATTTTGTTTTGTTTAAGTAATTCATTAAATTCATTTTCAATGTCCAAGAAGGTCGTGATAGACACGAGATCTGTGAATTTTTTTTATAGAAACGTAATTTTTGCAAGAGTGAGCTTTCAAGTAACTTCAAAAATTATATGTGATTGAACATTAAATTACAAATTTAAAAACCTCCAACGCCAAAAACAAACATTTAAAAAGTGAAAAATAATTCAGTCATATATTTGATATAAGAAAATGCATGTTTTACTTTTTGACTCTCTATAAGATATTTTAGGTCAAGAATTGAAAAGAATCAACGTTCACTTCATAGCGGTCCCCTAATTGCATTAATTGACCTAAAATAATTATCTTAAAGAGACTAAAAAAGTAAAACAAATTGACAAACATTTTGCTTAGGTACATCAAATATAATAGGTGACCGAATTATTTTTCACTTTTTAATTAACCGATGGATTCTATTTAAGTACTACGAGCAATTGGCACACTTCCTCTGGCAAAACACGCCGTGAAATCGGGGTCGTTAGCCGGAACAGGGAGGTTCAGACCATCAAATTGAACAACTTTCACTATGAAGCCATTATTGAAATCAAAGTTGGTCCCATGGTAGAATTTGTTCAGTTTGATCGTCTGTATCACCTTGTTCTAGCTTCAAAACGACCCCGTTGCCACGGTGTAAATTGATGAAGATAGCAGCACCATAGCCAGAGCAGAGGTGTTTTATACAGTCATTTTTAACCACCTATAAAACATGAACGACAAACGAAACGACAAGAACGATAGCAGCACTGTCCACGTCTAAATTACAGGAGCAGGGGCAGAATGGAATTGCAAACAAAATTTCAATAAAAGCTTGAACCATTACGTTTTCTTTTTTATATAGACATCGCCAACTTCACAATTCTCAAAACGGAAATGTCTCTAAATGTAAATAAAATTACGTTAATTGTTTTTAATAATACCTATGTTTGTTAATCTCAAAGATTTCATAACCCAAGTTCTCGTAATTTAAATCCACTAGGCCTGCAGTGCTTCAATAACTTTACTAAGAAGTAGTAATATTCTCCTTGAAATATTATGTAGGTATATTGAAAAAGTTTCGAGTGAAATATCCTTCTACGATTGTTTCAAGAACCATTTTTCTTGCCAGCACTTTCGAACAGATTTCGAACTTTACTCTGCAAGCAGAAAACTTAAGTTTCAATTTTTTTATTTCCTCCTCTCTAAAGTTACAATTTTGGAATTCGTGTATGTCAGGGAAACGGTCCTGAAAAAAAAATCTTTTTTTCTCGGGGATCTCTCTCTACTCGACAATTTGCGACTTGGGAAATTTGCGAATTGAACCTTTTCAGAATAATGACAAATTCTTTAACCGGTCAATCAGCGTCAAGAGGACTTTTGCGAAATGTACATTCTGCGTCTAGGCCAAAACGTTTTCGCTTTTGTCATGGAGACTACTAGCTTCACAATCCTCTTAAACTTTGAAACACAACAAACCTTGGGATCATTATAATATAATTCAGAACTGCTAACTAACACACAATGAAGATTCTATTCTAACCAAGTATTCCTCACAATGTTATTCTACGTGCCTTATAGAGATGAAGACGGAGAACCCTGTAACAATAGATTTGAAACACGCTTCAATCGTTTTATTGTTATGTAAAATCATATAGCTGCGAACAAAATAGGTTGATAGTTAACTATTGATGGACGCGTAAACAATGTATTGTGCGTTTCACTCTAAAAATACAGGCTTCTGTAGTAAAATATACCAGACACAAAACATAAACAATTGTTATCGGGCACAGACGTTCCGCAGGGATTTGATTAAGATTACAACAGTGTTAATTGAAGCAAAGTTTTTGTCCATCTCGAAAAAGCGGTAGAAGGGTTGAAAACGGACAAGGACGTGATTTTATGTCTGTGTTATAATACAGTTAAGTATACATGGTCCAGCTTAATATGATGACACTTTTTTAAGGGGATGATCAGACCATCAAACTGAACAAATTTCTCTATGGGACCAACATTGAAATCGCGAAAAAAAAATCTGGTGTCCCATACATTTGGTTCGCGTAGGTTTGCAGTTTTGTATGGGACAGAAGTTAATTTTTCGCGATTTCGATGTTGGTCCCATAGAGAAAGTTGTTCAGTTTGACGGATTGATCATCCCCTTAAAAAAGTGTCAGCATATTAAGAAGGACCCTATATATTATTGACATTTTATAATTTATCTGTGGAAAATATAAGTTTTTTGTTTTTGTTTGGCGCTTAACATTTAGTAGGTAGGTAAATAACTTTATCGAATTATCATAAAGTCGTAAAAGATAAATTAAATTGATCACAAAATTTCTATTCTAATTCGATCACAGAATGTATATCATTCTACATTATCAGTGTTAAAACAGTATTAATATGATGGAAATCTACCTCCTTATCGGTGAGGCGGTGAGGCCTGGGCCTGAGGCCCCTGAGAGCCCCGGTACGGCACTCTGTGGTTTACCGTTCCAATTTCCATGAGATGATTTATTGGTGCGCTATTTCCTGATGTTCCACTTACCTACCGTCTCCCCTATTTATGTCAAAATTTACTTATCGAAGAAAAAATTAATTCAAATGTCAAGGTTTTATCATTACGATATATTGTATAATTTATCGAATTTTATCGAACATAATATTATCTGTAAATAAATAAATTGTTTTAAGTTATGTTGTAGTTGCAAAACAATGGTGCTAATGATTCTGATAAGGTGGTACAAGAAACAATTATTAAAAATTATAACTTCAAATGGCATCTAAATATGGCAAAGACATTGAGGTAACTACTAGAGGCGACACCCAGACTAAATTTATTGTAACACTCGTTGAGGCGAATTAGCTAAAACTTACTTAGCATATGCAAGCCGCTCGCCGCAGGCCGAAGCCGAATCTCTTGCTTAATGGTTTGGGCAAAACTACGCGTTGGGAAAACTCAAATCTCACCAACAGGGCACAAAGATGACTGTTAAAAGAACAACTCCTTCATTCCTTCATAATTGTGGTCCATACATCAGCTGAATGAACTCGGACTGCCTCGAACGCAGAATAGCGTTAGCGTCGAGGCCTGGCATCGGCGCTGGAATAGCCGTCTTTCTAAACGACAGTCGTCATAGTGTTAACGCCACTATTTGTATGCTGAGAAAGGAGCAATTGTTACGAACTTTTGAAAAAGCTCAAGCTGCAATAGACAGTAACTGACTAGTAATAACAAGATAACTAGGTCTAACTAAGGTCGTATGCTGTGACAGCCTGTAAGGGAAGTAGCACTTTATTATTAAGTTAAAATGTATCCAAATTGTAATAGTGTATATTGTTGGCAGTCCTTAAATAAATAAATAAATAACTAGGTCCAGGAAAGGTTCGGAGGGATCAAATGCTCATTAAGCACCACCAAAACTAAAGCAAATATAATATACTTATTAAAAAGATATAAAGATCGTAGGTGTTTGTATTGGACCAGTTAGAAAATATTACGTTCAAATTTTTTTGTTTTGCCAATGTAAAACAAGCTAAGTAATAATATTATCTTTTTATATTATTTCTGACCCCGACGCGACGGGTCTTGTTATGTAACTACCCGATTCTATCGTTATCTGTTAAGTTTAGTTCATTCATTTCAGATAACGGATAGGTATGCAATATTTCCTAATACAGCCTTAAGGTGGTTGGAGAGCTGTCAATTTCATACAAAACGTTGTCGTATAACACTAGTAGACGGTGTTAATAAAAGTAATGTTTTATACATGGAAAAATAGCTTAGAAAATCTAGTTTGCGCGTATCAAATAATATTTACAATTTGTAATATAATGACGAAGATATAAGGGTTTGAAATTTTGTATGAATAATTTCAAAGCGTGATATAAATTGTAAATATTATTTGATTCGCGCAAACTAGATTTTCTAAGCTATTTTTCCATATATAAAACATTACTTTTATTAATACCGTCTACGAGTGTTATACGACAACGTTTTGTATAGACGGAAACCACCTTAATACGTTTCCGATCTTGTAAACGATATATTTGGAAACTTACACAATACCTACAGAACTAATTTACTCTTAAGATAATTCGAGGCAAGGCAATATGTGTAGATTAACAAATCGATGTAAACAGAACCTTTAGGCTGCTTTTCCACCAGAGATGTGCGAGGTAGCGACGCGAGAGTGCTTCAATTTCCCAATGACGAATTTTTCGCTCACCGTCTCGCTACCTCGCACATCTCTGGTGGAAACGCAGCCTTAGACAATAGAAGCTAGAATTGAACCAATTTCAGCTCGTGCCGTTTTAATTTTGTTATTCGCCACTTTTATTCGTTCGCATGAAATAATTGGATACGGATTGCCGTTTGCACTGAAATGTGAGTGACAGATGTTCGTGGAATCGTATGCAAATTCGGGCAAGGTGGTAGGAAGGAATAATACAGCAAGATATTAGTAGTTTTATTATATAAGGTCCTTCTTATATGCTGAAACTTTTTTAAGAGGATGGGGACCTGTATAGTTCTTTAACGACATTAAAATCTCAGCTAAACCGCAGAAGATGTGTACTCACACATACCTACTTATACCATAAATTCACGACCGCAATCCCCGGGAAGATATTGTGTAATACATGAGGGGTGTTAGGGTAAACAGTTGCATTACTTTAAGGGGTGGTTGTACCTATGATACTGAACTACTTTCCCTAAGAAACTTATAGGAAATTGGCAAAATTATTTTGGACTTTTTATACTAAATGCAATCAGCTGATCGAACGTTTCTATGAAAAGTCGAAGTTTTATTTAGCCAATTTCTTATTGGTTTCTTGGGAAAAGTTGTTCATTATGATGGGTATTTGCGAATTTGTACGAATGACTAATTTGAACAAAACGATAATTGAATGACTAATTTAACCAAATGATAATTTGCACAAATTGCGAATTGCACGAATCGCGAATTGTACGAACAGCGAAAGTGAACGAATTGAGAACTTTACTAACTGAGAAATTGTACCAACTGCTCGTAATTCATATTCACCCTAGAAAGTAATGCAATGGTTGCATAGCACCCCTTATAAAGAAATATTTTAGACACTGTCACATAGACTATCGAGTCCCAATCGAAGTACCAGAATTTAGACCGACTTGTGTTGTGTATCTCTGCCTACTCCTGTGGGATAATGGCGTGAGTATATGCATATATGTTGTATTGTGTTCTGTTATAATGACTATATCATAAACAAAGATATAGAATACATTTATTATAAATACCAGCATCCACGAGTCAGGTACACAATATGAACATACGTATTTAAATACGAATAGTTTGTTTTATAATTATAAAGACGTATAATAATGTTATTTATTTTAAAATTTCCTAGCAATTTGAAGGAATTAGAACCCGCGACATTGAGAAATAACATAGTAGGTAAGTGCAAGGTCAGAGCTTATCTCTGAAGACATTTCTGCCATCAGACCCTTCTTGATAGAGACAGAGCACCATCTAAAACTGACCTTCTCTAGTCTGATTTCCTGTTTTCATTATACCTATAATAATGTTAAGATTAAATAACGAAAGACCCATTTCAATGTACTTACCTTAATCACACAGCTAAAATGTTAAAAGCGTTTATTTGCTCATTCGTTCATGTGGCCTACGTCAGTTGTACCCTTATCTCGTTGACATACGTAATTAAATAGGAAACGGTCCGTACCTAGATGAAGAGACGTGAAGAAATTTGGGGAACCATTCGTGAGACAGTGTTAATAGACTTCACTACGAAGTTCGCGTAATTGGATGTTTCTCTTCCTAGAATATTGTGCTCTTATTCAGATGTAAAAGAATAATGGATCCGATTTTATTTGCTTTAGTTATATTGCGTTAGAATGCCGAACGAGAGAATGGCTAAGCGTGCGCTATACTCGGAACTCCAAGATGGGAAGCGCAAGCAGGGTGGCCAACTTCTCCCCTTCAAAGATATCCAGAAAAGGTACATGAAGAACTGCAGCATTGGGGATTTAGATTGGGACTCACGTGCTGGAAACAGAGACAAGTGAAGGATACTGGTGCAAAAGGACGGACTTTGTTTCTTAATTTTCGAAATTAGTTGTTCAGTTAACATTAGTATAATTGTGTCATTAATGGAGAACAATGTAGTAAAAGTGAGAAATAAAGAAAGGCGTTACCGTTTGATTCGGATCGAAAAGCTACTGAAGGCTACGGCTGTAAGGGCTAGATATCATTGCCTTTACGAAAGAAAGCAGAATTATATTCAATGTTGAAGAAGCCAAGTCCTTTTTAATAATCGTGACATTTCGAGAATTATTAAGTGGTAAAATCCAATAAAAATTTGGGACACAACATAACTTTTGATGAGAAGATAGCGACTCGACAGTGTAATCTTGTAAAGGTAAAATATGTTAATGAAATCAACAAATTCAAATTTTTATGCGAAAAACATTCAAGTCAGCCTGATATTTAACCCCTAGCGTTGCTTACAGCCATTTGTACTGAATATGGTATCATTTGCATACCCAACGAGTGCTCATCCTGTAGACGGACACTTCAAATTGTGAAAAACGGGAATAAAGACATTTCAGATATAAATTATAATACCTTTGATAGAATACAGTTATTGTTATAAAAATTGGTCCGTGATTCATTGTATCGGATAATGTTTTAAACTCGTTGAGCTCGTTGATTTTCTGAGCATATTTATCATAAACCAGAATAGTAAAAAATTACTTTTGTAGGCTTCCTTTGGACTTCCCCTTTCCTATATATCTTGTGTTTTCATTTCATCGTGATTGATCTTTCTGCCTCTACATTCGAGATCTTCGTCTTTACAGTCGTTTTAGCAGGCGACTCACCTATTCTATACCACTAGCTTGATTATTTATCTGGTGGATAGGGAAAACAAAGAAGAACAGAAAAAGAGAGACTGAATACAGCTTATATTTATATTGGGGCCTAGAAGTGTAACTCATTGGCAAATAAAATTAAATTGTATGCACACATTACCAAAAAAAACTGTACTTATTAGTAATTCTAGCGTAGAAATATCACTCTATAAATGAGTGTCGAATAATCAATCATTGCGCTAAAGCAAAATGGATTGTAGATTCATGTGATTTGTCCATTTCATTTTCTTTACAACACAGTCTATACAAATTGTAAATGATATTTTTTTTTAATCAATATCTGCGAGTGGACCCTGGTGGTCCAAACTACAGTTAGTTTATTTGTGCTTGTCGGATATGTACTTACCAATCTCATACACAAACATCTTTACTATGTGTAATTAATTTAGGTGTAAAATGTTAGGTACTAGTGCCTAATTTGTTTGTAGTAGGAAGTAAAAACAACAACATTTATTTACGAAAAACATTGTGATATATTACGTTAAAAAATATTGTGATCTAGTTTAAATCACTATGTGAATATGATCAACAATGCTTCGTCGTTGCGTAATGGGAAGGCAGAATTTAATGAGCTTAATGAGCAATTTCCCGATCCAACGTCTGCTTAGGTAGCTACTGCATTTTAATTAAAATTTCTCTTGCCTTCAATATACCTTACTGTTATTGGCATTTAAGGATGTGGTAGAGGGTTTGATGTAACATTTATGTGTATATTTTCGGTTTACATATTTTTACTGTAGTTTTTCATCATTTACTCGAAAGTGTCCGTAGCAAAAATTGTTTAAATGATTGTGTCAAATTATTAGTTCAGTTTTGTGTAAAGTGACTGCTGATATTTTATTTAGCATAAGCATAAGCATATGCTCACGACTATATTCCCCGAGGGGGTAGTCAGAGATATTCTGAAACCTCAGAACATCCACGTTTCACCATTAGTACCGAAACTCTGTCCAGTGTGACGGGGGGTGAGCCCGTCGCCGTGATATTTTATTTATTTGTCTAATAAACGATTATTAATATCAAATTATCGATTACAGAATTATTGTCGGTATCCTTTATGATAATGGAGTGGCGTGTGTCGTTATAAGTGTCTTGACACTAAAATATACAGGTTGTAACAAAACACCCTAGTAATACTTAAGTAATACTTCAGCCTGTATATAGGGTCCAACTTAATATGCTGACATTTTTTTAAGAGGATGATCAGACCAACAACCTGAACAACTTTCTCTATGGGAGAAATATCTAAAGCGCGAAAAAAAAATCTGCTCTTCCATACAAAACTGCAAACCTACTCGAGCCAAATGTATGGGACAGCAGATTTTTTTTCGCGATTTCGATGTTGGTCCCATAGAGAAAGTTGTTCAGTTTGATGGTCTGATCATCCCCTTAAAAAAGTGTCAGCATATTAAGAAGGACCCTGTATAGCATTTTTCTTCAGAGTGTTAGGCAGATTTTTAGCTAGTGTGTGGCAGATTCTCAATTTTACAAAGGGTCACACTCTATCAAAGACGTGCATCACTTTCAATCAGCTACTTAGGTAAACAATAGCCTACTTTCAGAATATTGAGAGAAGAAAATAATGTTCACACTCACACGTCCTACTACCTATCGCCGAGTAGATAGACTAACATTCCTCAAAAGAACAGAGACATCTAGCGAAGAGTAGCTGAATTAGTAAACTCTTTGGTTCCTTGTTCCTCAGGATCCTTTCTTATAATATAATTAAAAGAGAGATGGCGTTATAAACAAAACAAAATCCTTGGACGAAAGATTCGACGAAATGAGCTGGAGGCATAAGAATAGTTAACTACTCTTATGCTGGAGGTACGTTTACAATCCAGTGAAACAATCATGCAACGTGCATACAATACCTTCCTGGCGTGATAGTTTTGGTGGATTACAAGCTCTTGCAGCAGATTTTGTAGATTATTGTAATGAACTAGAAGCACTTCCGGTCGTTTAGTGCATCAAATAATTGCTTTATTGTTCATCAGGATGCGAATATATTACAATTACAGTTCGACACAAAGCCCTTTCCACCAGGCTCATCCAGTACCCCAGGGGGGTTATTCGGTATCCCCCAACGGTCTCGGCCCCAGTGGGGGGCAAGCGGGAAAAAAATGCTCGCTGTCCCCCAACGTCCCCCACTGGGGGCCATCGAGAAAATATGTTATCGTTGCCCCCCCCCCCCCCCCCCCCACTAACATAAAATCAATGGATTTTTAATGAAAACACTGTAAGTAGTTTTGTAATCAACTGTAGGTCTTATGTTTTCGCAATTAAAATAGTGTGTTTTATATTAACTAATGTTATAAATGTGAATAAAACACTTATTAATTATTTATATGTTTTGAAGAAAGATTCTGAAGATTTGGTACGTTTCTAAAAACAAATTTGTAATCAATAATTATTAACTATACTTTTTCTTACAATCACACAAATCAATATTAATAAAACTGAACATTTTCTAAAGTATTACGTTACGATTTGCGAAGTAAAAATATCAAAATATTTGTTTTTATAATAGGTATCTAAATCACAAATCAATGCTAATAAATTTTCGTATTCGAATAAATCGTAACGTAATAACTAATTAAGGTTGTCTGGAAGAAATCGCTTTTTAGCGATAAGACCGCCTATTTTTGTACCTTCTGTATTTCTTGTTTGTTTACTCTCTGTATGCTATGTTTTTTTTGGGTGTAAAATAAAGTATATGATTGATTGATTAACGTAACTTTAGAAAATGTTCAGTTTTATTCATATTGATTTACGTGATTGTTTAAAAAGAAAAAGTATAGTTAATTATTGATTACAACTGTGGTTTTAGAAAAGTACCTAAATACCTATTCCGAATCTTTCTTCAAAACATGTAAATAATTAATAACTGTTGTATTCAAATTTATAACAGTATAAGTTAATTATTGATGTATAAAGCACACTGTCAGAAAACTCCCCATTCTGTAATTATCAATTTCCCACAAAGGGTTTCTCAATTTACGTTCATTTGATAACCCAACATAATTTGATTCAACTAACTGAGCAGGGGATTTAAGTCGACCATGCGTGGCAACGTTACTTATTTATAGATTGAATTAATTTAATTAACGATTTTACAGCCTTTGCCCTGGGAAATGAGCTTTCAGTCTGAGACCCTTTTAACTCTGAACGACAGCCCAGGAAAACAAAATTGATGGATTAAGCTTCACCTTTCGGTGATTTTATTGGGACGTAAATTGCGTTATTTATTTTTTTTGCTTTATATAAAAAAAAAAAAAATTAACATAGGTGCTCAACATTTAGACACTGACACAGTTTTTTCCATTTCATTGCATTTATCGTCCATCACTTTTCAGATATAGCTTATACAATATAAAATGTAAATTTTAAATTAGGATTTATTAATTTGCTTTAATAATTCGCTGCTGTATTGCTGCCCACACGATATGAAGATTGTGAAACAGAGTTTAAACGGCTGTGGAATACTGTGATTTACAGTAACTGCTTTTCGAATAGACCTTTCAGTTCTACTTCTCCATTTGAATTTCAAAAAATTTCTTCTGAGCAGGAGAAGGCACAGACGAAAACGGACGGAGAAGATCCGGTGTCGCCTTCAGGGGCCGTTAGCGCTAGATTCCACTAGGAAATAGACATAAGAAATAGAAAACAATATAAATGTTTAAATGATTTTGTGAATAAACTGAGACGTTGGGAAAAAATCACTTACCTACTCATTGATCTCTGGATCATTTTGAGCTAAACTTTTATTTTAATAGTTGTAAAAAGAAAAAAAAAACAGTCACCACTGGTTACGCCAGAATTGGATGTCAAATGAACGATTTTATTTTAAAATAAAACCAGTGTTTTATTCACCATCGCGCGGCCCTCTGGCCCCTGCATCCTGCTGTCGCAAACAAAGTAGCTCGTCTGTAAGAGCCCTTAGGTTATTCGGGTGTATGTATGTTTTTATGTCTATTTCTTTGGCACGCCCTACAGCCTAAACGGCTTGATGGATTTTAATTGTGAGTGACATAGGATGACGATGACATAGACATTATTTTAATAATATGGCGTCAGCGAATCAAAAAAGAGAGAATTCACTTTTTTTTTGTAAAAAATTTTATCAAATGAAAGCTAGTGACGAGCAGATTCCGATATATACAGTCAAAAGTCATAGAAGCTCAAAACCTTTTTTTGCCTGATTTTTGCGGTCAAAAGTGGTTTTGACCGGTTACGAGTTTTGACTGTAACATATAGGTATAGTTGTTTTATGCTACCATTTTTTCACAAGAAGTATGAAATAAACAAACTATTAGGTAAAAAAAACAAAAAGCCCGAATGCAAAATAAATGAATGCAAAAACAAGCTTTATAATCATTAATCAGCTATACAAACTTAGAGCAAATTTAATTTGAATGTTATTAGCTGGTATTGCAGGCTGGGACAAACTATAATAATTATTAACTAATAGGTAGGTTATGTATTTTTTCTTTGTCCCCGTTTGCGATACCTAAATAAATGATTACAAAGCTTGTTTTTCTCTTTTCAGTTGTTTTTTAAGCAGTTGGTTTTTTTTTTTGTTTTTAGGATTATATTAGTCAAACAATTAAGACAATGATGGCTGGAAGTATTATTTCCGGTTTCGTATCAAGAATGATTTGTGTGAAGCGACGAGGGCTATGACCCCAATCTCACCCAGCGCACTTTTATATTTTTTTATACAGGGTGTAAGGAAAAGTATAACTAACATACTCTACTCATCAAACAAAACAACTTTTACTATGGGAGCAAACCTGTCAGAACAAAAAAAAATCTGCTGGACCATACGTTTGCATCGAGTAGATATTGCAGTTAGGATGGGACAGCAGATTTTTTTTTTCGTTCTGACAGATTTGCTCCCAATAGAAACGTTTTTCAGTTTCATGGGTAGAGTATGTGGTTTAAAGGTTAATGATACTTTACACCCTGATTAACAATAATTAATAATATTAGAAATATTGTAATGCACCACTAGAAACATTACAGAATAATAAATAAAAGAATTCAGCCAGTCATACCGAATTTTTCCAAAACGAAATAATGTTATTTCATTTACTCCATTGACTCTGACACGGTTATTGTAAAAAATAAATGAACGCATAAAAAGGCTGCCGATTTTTGGCCGCAAACGATATTTTACAGTATATATTATCGGGTTTCAATACGAACCATTGACCAGAGTATATCAGATTAAGAGAAAAATTTATAGCCTTCCAACGCCAGCATTTCGGCTAAAAGTGGATTATATAGATAGTTCAATTGGGCTGAAGTATGAGCACTTTTATTTATGCATCCATAGAATGTATTTTTGGAAAAAATAAACTGCTGAATCTGCGACGAATGAAAATTGAACTGTATTTTCTCTGGGAACGTGGCCCAATGATGCATGACACTATGCAATCTCGATAGATATTCGTAGAGTCAGATGTGCGATGGCATGGCGTCAGATACAGTGACAAAACATAAGAAAATGTACGTTTATCAATTTCAGCATTCGATGGTCGATAGCAAAGGCGTATTGGAGCATTCCTTCAATTTGCTAAAGGTGCCCCTTGCTAGTTGGACGAAGTAGCAAAGTTCCTGACTACCCCGGAAGGGATTATGATCGTGAGTTTATGTATGATAGAATACCATTGCAACGTTATGATTACAGAATCTTAAGTTTGATAAGTTATTTTATCGTACACTGCAATGAAGTTGATAGGGTTTTTATCTGTAGATTATTGGCCGGTAAATATTTGAGTGGTGTTCCATCTGCAAATTGAATCGCTATCAAATAGAAATATCTTTACTGCTCAAAAGTTTACAGTCGATATGTTTTAATATAAATAAAATGAATTACCTGTAGATAAAACAAACTACGTATTGTGATGGCTAGATCGTAAAGAAAACGTAAAATTATATTGTTAAAACTTAAACATCATACTCAAACGCCAAATGAATATCACTAAAACTTTAAGAATAAGTTAGGTACTGCAAAATTGCACAACAGACTATGCCAACCTTAATTAAATATTTTCTAGAATTCTTTCACTACAGCTTGCAAATTTAACTTTACGGCAAATTGTTTTTATTTTGTTTCGCAACTTTTAATCATTTCTGTTTAGTCTTTATATCCATTGTATGAACTTTATGTTCACAAAATCATGTTTTGGTATTGTGTATACGAGTACTATAAAATTTTCTGATTTGCTTGTAAATGTAAATTTTGTAGATCTCAAAGGTGCAGGCTTGCGATTAGAAAGGTAGCTAATTATTAATGATTTGCTGGGCTGATGTTACCCATATTATGTTTATGCTAAGTATAATTAATAACTAAACTTGTGTTGTGTAATTGTGTTATTGAGATTGTGCTTCTAAAGAGCTATCAAAGTTAAAGTCAAAATAATTTATTCAATATAGGAGCTTGCGGGACGAAATAGACGCCTTTGCTCAACAGTGGGACATAAATGGCTGATAACAATTTAAAAAAAATATAGGAGCTTGAGCAAGCACATATTATTAAAAGTCAATTCTTTTTTTAAGCTATCACCGCGTCGGAACGTGTATTGTCGCTATAGAGAAGATGCGGCCAGAAACTTTACAAATCTCTCTTTCTCTCTACTCTACTATCAGATTGTTTGTTTGCAACAATGATGATCATTATTGACTAAAACATAGCCCTTTTTTGGATTCGTTGGTGTAGGCTTCAAATATTGTTAATTCGGTGAGGGCTTATTGTACCGTTCAGGAAATGGGTTCATTAGAAAATACTAAAAAAATACATCTTGACTCATCAGTAAAGTTGTCTTCCAAAAAAGTCATCCTTTAATATTTATATTTCTTGTATACCAATACACAATCATTTTAATTTCTGTTTAACAAACAATGTAAATTACGGTTCAATGAACGTAATTCAGGGAAGGACGTGTGGGTAAATGTAATTTAGGGAAATTCTTATTTTTAAATTAGACCCTTGAACTATGTAGTCAATATGTCGTTAATTTTAAAATAGCATATCGGTTATATCGTAGACCAACAAACACTGCATCGAGTCTTGAATTAACGTTGTGTGCATAGCTATTACTGTCGCAGTTTATATTGATGATAATGTATTCACTAAACACAAGTTTGATAGCTGATATTGATAGATGCGGCATATTTATGTGGACGTGGTGTGATAAGTGTGACGTAGATGACTGAGTGGCGGATGTGTGACAGGCGTCGGACGTGAGCTGGACGCAAAGAAAGAAATAACGGCCTCGACCGGATCATAACGCCTTAATTAAAGTGTAACAAGTAACAAATTAATAACAGAGTTTCATCCTAATCCCACATTTCTGGAGTCCCGTTTGGTATTGGATTTAACTTTTGTTAACGATTACGATGACTACGACGAAGGTGAAAATAAGACAATTTTGAAACAAACGAAGATGACGGACAGTTTTCATATGACGACTGCAGAATTAATACAGACGTTTAGTCGATAAAACATTTTATTGAATCTTATTGGGTAGGGGAATGTAGAAGAAAAATCGCAGAAATTTTTGGAATGGGCGGATAGATAGAGAAGCAACTATGGCAAGGCGATATGGACTGCGTTAAAAACTTCTATCATAAACGACTTTCTAGACGCGTTGGACCAAAAACAGATGTGTACACGATATGATGACAGCAGAAAGGTTTTCACTGCATCTGAAAGAAATGTGGAAGCGAGGCAAGCAAGAAGCCTGATTTCTTTGCAATTCATCATCGTTAAAGACATTCAGGAGTATGAAATAAATAAAAATGATGCTGTACAGAGTCACTACATTTTTGTTTTCGTAATCAGCGACCCGATGAACCATACAAACAATACCCATCTTGATTTTCAGACTTTTTCACCCCATTTCCCCCTTTCAGGGGTTGAATTCTGAAAAAACCTGAAACACTTGTTCACTCTTTTAGCAATAAGAGTACTCCTGTGAAGTTGAACTCCGTAAGTGAAAGTAGGTGAATTTTGAGAAATCCTTTCTTTGTGCATCCCTAGACCTCATAAGGAACCTTCGTGTCGTATTTGGAATCTCTAGACCCAGCGGTTTGGGCTGTTCGTTGATGTCAGTTTTTTATTCTTTTATAATTATTGAAGATGTTTTAAACAATTATATGATTTCGACGTGATTAATTGACTGTTCAATTTTAGGTACGTTTTGTTATTTTGTTGTTTGGAGGAGTCGCGTGGCTAGGGGGCTCTCGAGTTGACGTCTTTCGTTCGGCTTGCGATTAAGTGGCCACGCGGCTCCGCCATTTTGTGAACTCTTCTGTGTTTGAACCTTAAAACAATCACTTGAGACTATAAACTACTAACATTGGCAAAACTGCCACTCGTAGACTTAATTAATACTACTAAACATTTTCATACGTATGTATATTCTCCACAAAACGAGACGTTGGCTGAATTGTGATAACACATCGGATGCCATTAAACAAAATTTGAATTTAATTGTTGTTTCGAAATTAAAGCAGCGATTACATTACCTTTTGGCCGATTTCGGCATTTGCCTGATTTGTTCTCTCTATTTTAAAGTGTAGCGATCAAAGCAAGCAATGTATGACGAAATAGTCAAATATTTGTTCTCAGGAGTATGATATGGTATCGTACATGTATAAAAACTTGCAGATAGACTCGAAATGTTCAAGGAGAAATTGCACCAATTAACGACCGAGTGAGCAATCGCTTCCAACATAATTATGACGTGATCGAGCGAGTGTGCTATAGAATCGCTTCCAAAATAATTATGACGTGATCGTGCGAGGGATCTATAGAATCGCTTCTCTAACATCAATATGACGTGATCGAGCGAGTGAGCTCTTTTTGTACACTTATTGTATTCTGTGCTATTTAGTTGTTTCCTCGCTACCTGGCAAATCTCTGGCAAAGTAACCACAATACCGCATCCGATTTTTATTGTATTCAGAGAAGCAAACGACTGGTTTTAAAGTCGGGCTTGACCATCTAAACGTCACAACATACGCTCTGCTTCTATTAGAAAGTCGTTGTATCTGACCTAAAGCTACCTTGATACTTAAGGTATGTACCTACAAAAATCTCTCAAATTATTTATTTTTTTGTGTCAATAATCGTAAATGTGTTGTTATGTCTTTTTACTAGAAAATGATACTGTAAAACCTGTAAGTGTCTTAAAAGTTACCAAAAATGTTACGTCTTTATATTAAGACGCTCCCCATAGTTAAAAGCAAGGCCGGATCATATTTTGCTCTTTTTTAGAAGCAATCTTCTCGTTATTTGAAAGAAAAATATAGCAATGATCTCGGCCTTAAACCTGTAAATATGGTAACTGTTTAAATCTATTTTCTATGATTTGGAACCCGCAATGACAATTCAGAGTACATTGCTGGTTATTATTCACGCTAAACTAAACATGCAGTCGCTGACATTGTAATATAATAATAATAAAGTAATTTCACAGCAATGTACCCTGAATTGTCATTGTAAATTAAAATTGTTATCTCACTAATATTATAAATGCGAAAGTTTGTTTAGATGTTTAGATGTTTGGATGTTTGTGACTCAATCACGCATAAACGGCTGAACGAATTTGGATGAAATTTGGCACACAGATAGAATATGTTCTGGATTAACACATAGGATACTTTTTTAAGGTCCACGCAGACGGAGTCTCGGGCAGCAGCTAGTGTTTAATAAATGGGGCCCTGCTTGTCAGTACATGCCATTAACCAATGGCGACTCATATCCGCTATACAAAAATGATTGAACTATAAATACTCTATCAAACATAAAACGTTTTTTAATGGATAGAACATCCAATTTTTCCTGAAATAAAAAGGAGATCCCTTTGTAAAATTGTTTTTCATTTGCTGAATTGCTAGAGACACCATTTTACCGTAGGAGCATTGTATCAATATTGCTAAGCCGTTCTGATTGAATATGTTGAAATCGGATTCGTCGTCGTTGATGTGTTTCACTTTCTTGTTTGAAGAGTGCTTCAAGCGATATCTGTGTCAGGCGGAGTTTAGACCAATAATAACATTTAAGTAGTTCTATTCGGCAGCTCGAAAATTCTATTACAGAAGTAGACCACAAACTGGCCTCCATCAATTGAGACTGGGCCCGGGTGAAAGAGTATGGCTCACTCCCTCTCACCCTTATTCGTGAGAGAAGGCATACGGCCCTGCAGTGCGACCCTACATGCTATACCTTACTTTATCATAGACTAGCGACCCGCCCCGGCTTCGCACGGGTGAAATGCACATAAAAACCTTCCTCTTGAATCACTCTATATATTAAAAAAACCGCATCAAAATCCGTTGCGTAGTTTTAAAGTTCTAAGCATACATAGGGACAGACAGACAGCGGGAAGCGACTTTGTTTTATAATATGTAGTGATAGTAGGAAAGCTACTTGGGGAATATACTAATTACTAAGGAGCTTTCCTACTGTTTATGATTTGCGAAAGAAATGCATGTCTATACTGTAGTATGAAACATTCAATTCAAAAATAGACCTATGTAGGAAAGGTCAGATTCTGCTATTCTCCCAGTCACAATCATTGACAATTGTGCAAGCGGCGGATATCAGATTGATAGCCAACCTATTTGATAGATATCCGCTATGCTGAACATCGCAATTTGGAATTACGCGATTTGTGTTTTAGATAAGAATAAAATCGTATGTTCCCTAGTCATGGACGAACTTAATACACCTATAAAACTTAATACATATTTTCAGGCGTTTTATCAACTTCAACCCAAACCATGGTGATGACATTGTACAAACTGGATGCGAGTGCACCAGTGCGAGCTGTTTTCATGACCATCCAGGCACTGAAAATAACTGACATCGAATATGTCGACATTAATGTGGTGGAAGGAGATCAATTCAAAGATGAGTATTTGAAGGTAAAATTTCAGTATACTCTTTTCGAAGTTTGGGCCCGACACAAGGCTGTTCCATGCCAGAGTTCTGCTCAGGTGTTATCCATCTCTTTGGCTTCGGCTTTAAGAGAACATTAAAGAGTCATCATCATCATCATCATATCAGCCGATGGACGTCCACTGCTGGACATAGGCCTCCCCCGAGGATCGCCATAACGACCGGTCCTTTCCATTAAATATCATTAAAGAGTACGCTTAGGTATTTGTTTATTCTGTGTACACACGACGACAACTTCAAGGCGACACATCAAGCTACGCAAAACTAAAATAAACTGGTCGCCCGTACGTAGAGTAATGATAACGTCGCGCGGGCAGCTTATATTGGTTTTGCGTAGCTTGAAGTGTGTAGGTACATGTTAAAAATATATTTTAATTATGGTTTCGTTGACGTAATTTACAATATTGTATGTTTCTAGATGAATCCACATCACACTATTCCTCTATTAGAGGACGACGGTTTCCTCATCTGGGACAGGTAAGGAATATTTATTAAGGGATAAGTAAGTATCTTAGGTACAGGACCTAATTGTCGTGCGATGGCTTCTTTTCACTAAGCATGATGAGAAAGAGCGAAATACCCACTGGAACACAGAGTAAACTAAAGTATTTTTTTCATTTTCCAGTCACGCGATTTCCACCTATTTGGTGACTAAATATAGCCACGACTCTTCCCTGTATCCTACGGATCCAAAGAAGAGGGCAACTATTGATCAAAGACTTCATTTCGACAGCGGTGTTTTATTTCCGAGCATAAAAGAGGCTGTGGTAAATTATTTCTCTTTTTATTGCTATGTGGATTTACACTTCGCGCTCAGCATGCGAATTGGGAAATCACAATTAGGATAGTACTAAGGACATACATATGCTTCATATTATGACACTAGCAGCGATGAACTGTTATTGCATTTCAATTCAGTATAGAAGATAAATATAGTTTTCTTAGAACAACTAGATACAGCATTATTTCTACTATCTATAGTTTGTTTATGTCTTCATTCGTAGATACCTGTAGTCTACAAAGGTGAAAAAGCTTTCAGACCAGAACACCTGGAGAATATAACGGCAGCATACGATCTCACTGAAAAGATTACTACTTCTACCTGGATGGCTGGAGAAGACGTCACATTGGCAGACATTTCCTGCGTCGCCACTATAAGCTCGTTGAATGAAATATTACCCATCGATCCTGCCGCGTAAGTTTATTGTATTAGTGAAGATACATTCACGATATTGTGTACGTAAGTTCTAGATTGAGGATTGTTAATCATCGGGATTTCACTAAAACAACACAACATATTCGTAAAATTGACATTTAGCCACTGTACAATACAATACAATGAGCTTCAGCGAGTCCAGGGATTACTCTAAACTGTTTTGGACCCGCCACATCTGGGGGTTAGATACCTATGATTTATCGTGTGCTGTATCTATTTTGTCTTTAGTTCACTCGTTAACACTTTGAATTCTTACAAAATTGAGAAACCGCACATATTTTTTTCCGAATTCAGCATTTATGAATATTAATGCTAATGGCACGATAATAAAGTAAAAATTTCCATTAATACTAATGAAAATGCAACGTAAACAGTGGCATTTGAAAATTTATTTTGAATAGGGTTCCTAAAATTTTGTAATACCGAAATGTCTATTCCTGAAAATCACAACTCTTCAAGGAGTTGTCGTCGCGATTGGTCGAAGTGCCCAAAAACCCGAAGGGTTGGCGCTCACCTCAGGCAACGTATATCAATTGACATCCAGCGAAGTAAAGCTGCCAGAACGTCGTCGGTACTCTTTCACAAGACGGCAGCTTCGAACACGAAGTTTATATTTATTCATAAGCCGAGTAAAAGATGTGGTCGATGATGGAGACTCATTGTGCGTTTTTATTTTAAAATTGTTTCTCTTTTTATAATTTTTCTTAAATTTAGGGTACTTACTTAGTTCTAGTTTTATTTTCTTTATTACCTAATTATATTGTATCATATTTCTGTTTAACAAATTTAGAAATATTAAATAGTGCAATAGTAATAGCTCGTAGTTGTCTTCAACTCTACCATAAATGATCTCTGGAATTGGATCTCTAATAGCCACGCTTTTTCTCATTGCTGTCTCCCGTTTGCAAAGGAGGGTAGTCGGATATTCCATTTTCCTACTCCTCCTATCTTTGATTAATTCATTTTGGGTTCCAAGACAGATTAGAGTCATCCTCGGGCTCGCTGGACTTCATTGTCTAGTGTTGTGAATGGTCGCCGCTGTTGATCCTAGTTTACAGGAGTTCCACAGTTTTAAAATAATTCATTTAAAAAAAACAATAGTAGCAATGTTTTTGACTATCCCCCGACCCCCGAGAGGATTGTGGTCGTGTTTTAGGTATGTAATATTAAAATTTTAACTTTCACAGATATCCCAATTTGGCTGCCTGGATGAAACGTTGTTCCGAGGAAGATTTTTACAAGAAAGGAAACGTTCCGGGATTGGATCAGCTTCGAATGCGATTGCAGAGCAGACTAGCTTGAATTCACAACGACGTAGTATAAGACGTGTTTAGTGAATAAACATGAGCACCCGTTTTATTCACAAATGTAATGTAGAAAATTATGAAAATACTCACAATGGCTCACTGAATTATGATGAAAATATATAATAAATAAATATATAAATTTTAAATAAATTTTTATTCGGGAAACCAACAGTCAAATTACAAATGAATGGTTACAAAAAAAATTAACATAGAATAGACCAATTACAGGAATCCGCTGATGTTATAATAAATATATAGTCTAATAATAGGTACTTTTTTAATAAGTCGTGAAAATACATACTCAAATACACAAGTAGGTGAAGTAGGTAGGTACGTAGTAGGGTCAAACAAAGATTATAATATCCTTTTTTTCGACAAAAGTCTTGACGAGAATAAGATCAATTCCGGTAATGACATCGTTGAAGGCTACCCAGGATCTGGGTAAACAGATCAACTTTTTTCGTTAATGACGAAAATTTTAGTTAACACAGTTCAGGTAAAACTGAAGTCAATCAGAAACAATGTTTTACAGCGGGCGTAATTGTTTTGTTTTTGATACAGACAAAGGAAAATGACCGAACTTAGTTGAGGTAAATCAAAAAATAAAGAAACACTAAATTAAAAAAAAAACATCTCTTCATACCTATATCGAAATGAAGAACAAGGCTAAAATTAAAGTTTTGTACTACCCTACACTAGATTTTGGGTCCCTGCATGTTGGGTGTAATCGCTGCTTGAGATTGCGGCACACGTGAAGCAATGATAGCAGTAATCTTAAAACTGCTCAAACATTAAAAGACAAGAAGGAAAACGACTGCAGCGTAAAATGCAAAGATCGATAAATCGTTTTGTAAGACTCATCGCGCACATCAAGAAAAGATTTAAAAAAAGGTGTCCGGTAAAACGTGTCGAAGAACAGCGTACTTACATCTCGTGATTTCGTTTAACTTCAAATTAAAAAGAACATAAACAATACACTGTTTAAAATCGGTCAGTCAGTTGCGGTTAAGAAAGGTACGTTGCGTGAACGCATACTGTACAAAATTATCTTCCCTAGATTGTATAAATAAATTGATTGAATGACGTAGAATAATAATATTTTTTTCTTGTGGGGTTACCTTAAATCTTAAGTGTACTGTAATAATCCCCGTACCATAGGTAACTCTTTTATAAGAAAATATCCAGCGTGAAATCGCAGCTATCCCCCCAGCGCTTTGTTCGTGCGTTCTTTTGCCAATGTGAAGGGTTCGCTTATAAGAGTGTATTGCGAGAAGTGGACGTCACTTGGAGGACATTATTTTAAAATAGTGAAATCCGCAGACCCTGGTTACGTTTTGAAAATATAATAAACATTTAAAAATTCTATTAGTTTAACTTTTATTTAATTTCGAAATCGCAAAATTCCCGCTGTACACCCTTTAAAACAACTCATCAACCTCAAAGAACGTAGGATGCCAAATATATTTTTCTACGGTTTTTCTGTGCAACACAAATTGTAGACTGTAACGAGAATGATACAATCTAACTTGCAAATAAGTTTGTTTAATCATTAAGGAATCCCAGAATTAATTCAAAGATAGAATGACAAAATATAAATAATTAATTCATTAACAGTATACCTAAAGTAACAAAGTAATAGACCAGCTGCACCTTATAAATTTGTATTTCGTAAAGTCATCCCCAACAAGCAACAGCCCTAAAAGATAAAGTAAATTCCGCTTGAATGAATAAGATATGAGTTCCGACGACTGAGTTAATATTAATGAGGCAGTAACAGGCTGTTTACAATTGTTTCACGTCTCCCAACAGAATTCGCAGAGGAATACGTGGTTGTTTCTCTTACATTATTTTCTTCAACAAATATGAAACTTGATTCCATTTTTCTGAATACAAAATGTTGACAACGAAAGAGCTTGAATACGAAATATGAGTTTGAGTTGACGTCCGTTTTATATAGATTTCATTCATGTTCTCGAGAGAAATGTGCTACGTCTAAACTGTTGTCATAAAGTAGATTTTGGGAACTATAAAATCCTTTCTAAAGTAAATAAGAATTGTTTTTTAATTTAAGATTGTTGAATTGATTCTTTTAGGCCGGATTTGATCAAACTTTGATTTATCCACCTATCCTTTGGACGACCCGGTTGGTGTAATGGTTACCACGCCGGACTGCCAAACCAGAGTCCTGGGTTCGAATCCCAGTTAAGTCATGGATGTTACATGACATGTAAACACATTGTGTGTGCGGTTGTTTCATTTTAAAAGGCTTACTTGGGATCATTACAATTTATTTAATAATAAAAAAAATAAAAAAATGTATCCGTACTTATTGCAATGTGAGGTTGTACATTGTTAATTTGTTAGGTTTATATACGTCACTTGTGTGTTTAAAATAAAATCACATGACAAGGACGGTCTTAATCTAAGAATAAAATTTACTCGCGTTTGGTCGAATCCGGCCTTACCATCTTTTTGCAAGCGATCAACATAAACATATTTTGCACTATCACGACGTGAGCGATTGACGGTCAGTTGCAGAAACGCTCATTAGAGTTAATCCTCCATTAAATCTCTTGCTAGCTTTTACAACGTCAACAAGACAAAAAGTGACAGCAAGAGATTTAATGGAGGATTAACTCTAATGAGAGTTTCTGCAACTGAGCGTGAGAGAGCTATCATAATTAAAAACTATGGAATTTGCGAAGGCAGCAAGCACTATGTTGTTGAACGTTCGTTGAGTGAGTTTTTTTTTCTTTTTTTAATTACTGGTGATCTTGCTCTTTACCTCAATCCAGTCCTTACGCCAAAGATGGGGTCAAAGATGTAGCGAGCTAACCCAGAAGAAGCCTATTCACTCGGACGTTACAAAACCAACATAAGCTGGCCGCGCGGCCGGCGATATTCGTTACTCGACCTACCCCGCCCCGTTTATTTTGTTTTTGTATAGCTTGGTATGTTGCCGTGTGCACACATACACACAATCTCGACTACGGATCTCAACTAGAAGCTACGATTTTAAAGCAAAATGTTTAATAAACCACTACACCACACCAGTACTCGACAAGCTTTACCAGCTAGTGATGATGGCATTTCAATTACCAAACCGTTTAATTTACCGCCCAGAAATTCTTTTTATAAATACCTACTAGAACCGACGAAAAGCGACGAAAAATTCGCAGTTAACAGCTTTATTTGAATACGAGTGAATGCGAGACTCGTTAGTGGCGTCTGGCGACGAGTGCGACGGTCTTACCAAAACCAACTTTAGCGGATTCATAGCCGGTAGTGTTTGCTTAATGAAACCAAGGTAGTCAGTCTGTATTAGTTCACAAAATGGCTTTAAGAATTTCTGTTTTCAAAGAATATTTGAAGCTGACACACTAACCGATTTCCTGACCGCACATATTATGTCAGGAAATGCATGTTCGCAACACTGATGGCGGCGGGCGAGGCGAGGCGATCAGTCAATGCTCTTTTGGTATCTAAACTATTATAAAACTGTAACTGAAGTGTACTGTCTGTACATTGAAGATATTTACAAAAAAAAGATTACGATATGGTTTTTAGGTATCCCTGACTCGAAATCAACCTTTTTTAGAAATTTTGTCTGTCTGTTTGTCTGTTTGTTTGTTTGTTTGTTTGTTTGTTTGTTCGCGCATCACGCAAAAACTACTGAACCGATTTCGATGAAACTTTTTTTGTTTGATAGCTTATGATCTGACTTGAAATCTGGTATATAATTTGTGCGGACGAAGTCGCGGGAAAACACTAGTAACTACTATAATCTTTGCAGTGCTCAGTGCGCGAGGACCCAGAGCGTCCGGCGGCAACACAATACCAGTTTCTCCACCAGGTCAGAGATTACTCCTATCCTAGCTAGTTACTACTTAGTAAAGTCAAGTATGACATCACTGCAATCTATTAACTCTCATGAACCTAGTACCCGGTCAGAGTCTCATGTGACATAATAATTCAGGCTGATAAGTATAATTGGTTTTCCCGCATAATGTCAGAAACGCATAATGTCAGAAACGCAAAATGACAGATACGCAAAATGCCAGGAACGCAAAATGTCAGACACGCAATATGCCAGATACGCAAAATGCCAGGAACGCGGAATGCCAGATACGCAAAATGCCAGGAACGCACATGCACACTATCGGATCCGCAATTATATAATTAACTTTAGAAATAATGGTGCAATAACATTTGTTTCTTTAGATCCAACTTCCAGAAAAGTAAAAAAAAAATTACGTTATAATCATTGAATCCTTTAAGTCAAGAAAATATGTATATTTTATTATAACTTACTGTACTCTACTTCTAATAAATACGAGTTTAACGAGTAGTACGAGTAAAGTAGTAACTAGCTAGGATAGGAGTACTCCCTGACCTGGAGGAGAAACTGGTATTGTGTTGCCGCCGGACGCTCTGGGTCCTCGCGCACTGAGTGATGATAAAGAGGCAATGCTGCTAGCCTCCTGGGCACCCTGGATGTTTTTTATTTATAGTAGGTTTTAGTTTTATTTTTCTTTTGTTCTTTGTTTAGGTTAAGTGTTATATATAATAATTATGTTTATTATTTATGTTGTTAATAAATGAACCAATACTTATGTATAAAATATATATCCACGCCAAGTTTACAATATGATTGCAAAATAATATAATAATATGTATAGATTTCATTAGATTTTTCTTATTTTTTAGGGTTCCTTACGCAAAGGGTTAAATCGGTAACCTATTTATAAGCCAACGCTGTTCGTCCGTTCGTCTGTCCTACCTATCAGGGCTGTAACTTTTGAACCGTAATAGCTAGACAGTTGAAAATTTCACGTGGGCGAAATTAAGGCCAGGTTATCCAAGTGCAAGCGTCTCTTTCTTGCAAGTATAAGTTTGCAATTAGCCATCCCGCTCCAATTGAAAGCAGGATCGCAAAAAAACATGTTTTTCATCAATATCTTTGCTCATGGATGTTTCTAAGCTCAAAATTCTACGGGGTTCACTAGAAATATGTAATGTATTTAGTTAAGTACAAGAATAAAAAGTTAAATATCAGCAGTTTACTCATAGTATTGAAAAAACATAACAAAAAGGGGTAACTTAGGGATTTTTTTCTATCTATTAAACTTAATCTAATCGTGTAATAGAGAACGGTCGCCTATCAGCCACATCCTTAAATAAGACATAATTGGTTTTCAGACTTTAAAACACTTTCGTTCGTATTCAAAAAACGGCCTCGACCGGATAACAGCGTCTTAAGGTCTTCACGCAGAATGTTAAATACGTACGTCCGTAGGTTTGAACGTTCGTTCAAAACGCAAAATGAGTGTTTTTCTTTAATTTACGAAATCAGAATCACATTCGAAAAGCAGTGGTTTTCTAAATTTTCAGTGGACATTATCAGTTGCTCCAAAGCATAGCACCGTACTACAAATTTTATCGAAGGGTGGCATCATCGCCTAAATGTCAAAATACCTCAACGCCCAAGCTTTTGCTTTTTTATACAAGGAATTTTAAAGGAGGCGAGACGATGCGACTTCAAAATTAAGAATTCACTGTTTTTGTCAAAAAATCGACGAAAATCTGACATAGGATTTGACAAAACCAATAAAAAATATTTGAAGAAACTACAAAAAAAAGGGGTTTCAACATTGCAATTTCTTAATAAATTGATATCGAAGCAAGAACGTCAAAATCACGCATAACCCGGCAACACCACCATTCTAAAATTTTAGTTCCACCTGTCACCACGACCATGACTTTTTTGCCAAGCTATACAACACCCTCCTCAATCCTTCTGCTCCTAGGAGGTAATCCTTCTCCTTCGGGAGAACCTTCTCCTTGTGACAGACCCTGTAGATCCCACATCCGTACCCTCCTTAATATCCCATCCCACCCCACCTGTCAAACCATCGCATCATTTAAATAATGGTTCCGTTTTTCCAGTTTAGGTACGGAACCCTAAAAACAAGTCAAAGATCACTATCTCTCTCTTCAATAAGCTAGTATATTTATTTATCATACTGTTTACATGTGTAATATGTATCTCAGTGTACCTATACCTGTATCTTTATATATTACTAGAGTTAACCCGCGACTTCGTCCGCATAATTTCCCGCCTATCTGCCGGCAACCAACCCCACATATGCTTATAGGTGCTAATAAAAATGTTAAAATTAAAGAGGATCCTCATACAAAAAACTAGTTTTATTTATCAACGTTTTTTTCTTCTCGCTCTATGGTAAAAACCGGCCAAGTGCGAGTCGAGACTCGGCAATTAGTGTTCCGTACCACCAGTTGTTTAACATAGGTCGTTGATAATAACCACTATAAATTGACACCTACTTAGTAGGTATGTGGTCACATGTAACTGAAGATCATTTTACACTGGTGTTAGTTTTTTGGGTACAGAAACAAAACTAACCAACCCAACTAACATTTTGGTTATAAGAATCAGTGATACATGAGCTGCTTAAAAGAATTTTAAGAACCAAAGGTTCTGTAAAGGCGCTAACAATTGGGTGCTAGAGCGTGCTATACGTCTCTTATAACCCTGGTTTGGGTCTGTTCGTACTATAGCTTGGAGTGACTTAATGGTTATAGTGTAGTGATAAATGAGTGATTAAGAAGAGTTAGATCAGTGCTATTGCAGCAGTGATTACCACTTCGAGTGTTTTATAAGCTATACACAGGTTATAACTGCAAGCTAAAGTAGTAAACAAGTTATAGATATCACTTTAATTACTTTTTTCGTTACACATGGTTACTTCTTGTAACCTATATATAACTTAAGAATATATCGGACTTATTTAGTAGCAATCAATTTCACCGAAAGCGCTAAATATGTAAACTGTTTTCATACATATTTACGTTCTTGTTAAAGTCAATAGTGATAATATTTTTCAATACGCATATTCATTTCATGGTGTTGTATAATAATAAAATTATTAAGGTAAGTCAAAGTGTTTAAGATTACTGAGTGTTCTATGTATTAAATCTCATGCGACGGTAAGTTTACGGTAACAAAATATACTAGTTTTCATCTCATTTTTGAAACGCCTTAAAAATAAACTACTTTTGATGATAAAATTATTTAAAAAATTACGGCACGAAATTTTTTTTTTCTTTATTTATCTATTTATCAATTCCTGATACCACCTTTAGACATTTTAATTGAAAATTATGAACAATGTAAGTAAATAAGTGGACCAGTAACATTTAAATAAGTTTTTTCATTTATAATTTTTATAGGTTATCTTTATTAAATGGCGTCTTAATTTTAATTACTTAAGGATCCTGATAACTCTGTTATTCCTCCCGTAGTGATTTAATACTGAAAGTAAGCACTTGTATGGCACTGGAAGTTCTAAAACATGTTTATAAAAGTGAAAAAACAAAGAGTTTATAGGTTTAACTTGGTTAATAGTTCTACGCGGAGCTGCAAGCTGATAATTTTTTGGGTTCTGTTATCGTTTGAAGAAAACCCTTTATACAAGGTGTTTCATAAGTAACAATAAATTTTTGAAACTCATAAGGGGGTTGTTTAGACCGTCAAACTGAACAACTTTCTCTATGGGACCAACATCGAAATCGCAAAAAAAAAAAATTTAAATCCCATACATATTTTAGCTCTAGTCGATTTGTAGAGTATAGAACATAATTTTTTTTTTTTCGCGATTTCGATATTGGTCCCATAGTGAAAGTTGTTCAGTTTGATGGTCTACACCACCCCCTTAAATGTTTATTTGTAGTTTTGTAACACCTTGTATATCACATTTCAGTGAATGATTTAAAATCCAAGTATTATGTATAATTTTGTAATAATAATATTAGCTGTCATTGCTGTCAACATATTTTCTAAATACAAAAAAGTTGATAAACAATTGCACATACAAAGAATGACATAAGAAAGTAGTTTTTTTTTAATGTTGAAATAATAGTACGTATATTGTTACCTATTCATATGAAAAAAGTTCTTATACTTTGCACTAATACCTACTTATTTACCTTTTATTTATTACATTATTTAATTTTACGAACTTAGGGTGAGTATTTTTTTCGCTATTTACAAAACTTCCCCTGTTATTTCAGTAAGAGGAGCGGAAAAGGACAGTGACATCGTCAAAGAAAATAAAATTATAGAAAATAACCCAGAAGAAAAAGATCAAGAAGCGGAAAAGGAAATTGAATTTTTGAACAAAATCCAATTTCAGAAAATAACCCAGAAGAAAAAGATCAAGAAGCGGAGAAAGAAACAGACATTGACAAAGAGAATAAAGTACACTCAAACAATTATTTGAGCCTAACAAAGTAGTAGACAATATTGAGAAAATTACAATAGATTCAAAAGAAAATTAAGAAGACGATCAAAGATGCAGAAACGTTGCAGCAATCAAAAAAATAGAAAGAGAACAAAATGAGGATAAGAAAATGACAATAGATACAATGGAAGTGACTAACTCAGTACAACATAAAGAAAATACATTAAAAAAACCAAAAATAAAGATAAAATAAAAGTAATGAGCCAAGTACATTATCTAACAGTAATCTTCAGATCGAGAAAAACATCCCAAAAACGAAAATCGTAAGAATATCTAAAAAGAAGAGAGAGTAAAACCGTCTCCTGAAAATAAAAAAGAATCGGCCAATTTCACATAAGAATGTTAGTTAGTTAGGCTAAAATCTCTTATTTAAAATAAAAGCAAATCTTTTAAAGCGGCTTGGCTTTATTTTTTTGTAGAGCCCATGTTCGTGTAAATGATTTTTAAATTTTCATTTTTCCAGTACCTATTCACTTTCTTGTTCGTTATCCGAGTTGTTTGAACTACTGCGAGGTAACAGATCGTCACAGATTAGAGGATATTCAAAATCAGAGATAATTTGCTGTTGTACGGAACCCTGTCGTATTTTAGTTGGTTGCTCTTGATACACAACAAACTATAGTTTTTGAGGTTAGGTTAAGTGACTTAAATCCTATTACTCAACTTAAAGTGATAATGAAGAGTTATAAAATTTGCACATAATGTTTGCTGCTGTATACAAGCTTTTATAAACACCACAATATTACTTATGGTTGACCGATAAACTCCATTATAGAGCCTGCAATGATTTAAAGGTGGATTCTAACTCTTGCAGAATCTAGCTCTATATGACTTATAATCAACACTTCTTAGATGCTTATAGGTTTCTTACTAACTCTTAAGGCTCGACAAAACTTTTTAGGTGGTACAAAGTATTTATCTAACTCTTTGTAAGAATATCAGTCGGTAGTAAGTGTTAGTACACACCTGAAAATCACCTACAGCGTTTAATACTTCTTGAAGCTATTAGGGTAAGCCTCAAGGTGTTACAAGACATTTTACTAACTCAGTAGTAGAATACCAGTCGGTAGTAAGTGTTAGTACACACCTGAAAATCACTCACAGCGTTTAATACTTCTTGAAGCTATTAAGGTAAGCCTCAAGGTGTTACAAGACATTTTACTACCTCAGTAGTAGAATATCAGCCGTTAGTAAGTGTTAGTAGACACCTTACAATTACTTTTATTGGTTTGTGCCTCTTAAAGCTATAAGAATAAGTTATACAATGGTTTCGATAAACCCCATGCTACCATCTTAAGTTATATTTATTTTCTTTATTACTGTTATTCCTCTGAAAGATTTAATTATTTATAACTAACCCCACTGTAGAGTCGAATGTTGCTATCGGAGTTCTTATATACCATATATAATACTAAGAGCTCTAAAATAAGGCTGCCGTAAGCACTAAAATGTTTGTTGGGAAGTTACTGCCAGCCTAATAATTTTCTCGCCGTCTACACCTTATTTCTAACGCTCATGATTTTTTCCAGATTTTACATGACTCTGGTTTTTGAAATATTGCGGGGGACAGCAGTTTTTCTGTGTTTATTGAAAAATTTTGATGAACAAAGTTCCAAAGAAAAACTATAAAAATATTTTTAGAATTGTATTTTTATAAACTTTCATTCGATACCCCACATTATAGGGTAGAAAAGATTTTATTTTATTTACCCTTTCTACCTCCCCAAATTGCCCCCAATATAAAAATTTCTAACTAAACTAAATTCGGAACTAAAGTGGCTGACATAGCTCAGAAAATTAGCAAGCTGAAGTGACAATGGGCTGGTCATATCTGCCGAAGAACTGACAACCGATGGGGTGTCAGAGTTCTAGATTGGAGACCGCGAACTGGTAGGCTGGTAGTGTGGGACGCCCTGCTGCCCGCTGGACAGACGACTTAAAAAAAGTAGCGGGGAGCGACTGGATGAGGAAAGCCGAGGACAGAGTTTTGTGGCGCGCCTTGGGAGAGGCCTATGTCCAGCAGTGGACGATGATAGGCTGATGATGATGATAAAAATTTAGCTTTTTTTACTTCATTTACTATATTTGACCAGCAATTACTATATCTGTACCGAGTTTCAACTTCCTATGTCTTACGGTCTCTGAGAAAAATGCCTGCGACAGACGGACGGACAGACACCGAGCTGATTCCATAAGTGTTCCGTTTTGCCAATTTTGGTACGGAACACTAAAACGGTAAAAGTCAAAGTAGAAGTCAACATAATTTATTCAATATAAGAGCTTGAAGCACACTTATTAATCGTCAAAACTTTTTTAAAGCTACCCACCCTCGCATCGGAACGTGTTGTCGCTGTAGAGAAATACATCCCTTAATATTATAATAATCCCTAATATTATAAATGCTAATGTAAGTTTGTTTGTTACGCTTTCACGCAAAAACAATTTAACCGATTTTAAAAATTCTTTCACCATTAGAATGCTACATTAGACCTGCGAGTAACATAGGATATAAAAAACTAATTCTCAGGCGGTACGAAGTTCGCCGGGTCAGCTAGTACAAGCATAAAACTTGGTATGATTATAGAGCAAACTCTACAGAATAACAATAAATAATAAAAACCGACCAAGTGTGTAGGTCTTACGCTAAAGAATCAAACTTTTTCTAAGTAAATATGTTGTGTGGTGGTTTGGTACGGAATCCTCGGTGTGTGAGTAGACCGACTCGCGCTTAACCGTTTTTTTACTTTTGAAGACGGTTTAAAAATTTTAAATTATTATTAACCGCAGAATTTTAAAAAAATCACCTTGTATCAAACTAGCAATAAATATCATCCTTGTTTCATATAAGACGTCTGCAATACGCAAAGTAGAGAGCAACTGAGTTATTACCTGAACGCCAAGGCTCACAATCTTACACGGCACAACTTGTATCTGACATATCTCACTTGATGTGGTACAATTGGACGTGGTACAAAGTTCAAGAACACAGATCACTACAAAGATTTAAAAATGAATTAATCGAATGATGAATTCAGCAGTAAAAAATGTCAAAATTACTATGGAGATACGCATCTTTCTACTGTTGATTTGATTTTCAAAAATCGCACTTCTGAAGTAGGTATGATTTTTGAAAGACAAATCAGCAGTAGAAAGATGCATATAATATGTCCATAGTAATTTTGACATTTTCAATTGCTGAGCTCACCGAATGAGATTCAAAAATCGCACTCCTGAGCGCGCGCGCAGCTTTGGTGTGAAAGGTCTCAGCAGAGCGATGGATGGGAGTGAAGGATGTTTGCGAGAGATGAGAGGAACGGTGTGAATGTGTGTGGCTCATGGATCTACTAGACTACAGTCGATAGACCATCTGTGTTAATGCCTTTACACACACCGCCGTGGCAAGCGGCACCGCAGTTGGTAGTCGCCCTTGCATTTGTAAAATAGAGTGTGTGAGTGAGTGTGAGTCCTTCCATAACAAATAATAACAATTTTCGATGAAGAAATGGAGATAGAAACAGAATTGATTTCCATTATAAGGAACGGATGAGAAACGACTGCATGTAGCTGAGATGCGAATGTTGAGATGGATGTGTGGTGTAACTAGAATGGACAGGATTAGGAATGAGTATATTAGAGGAAGTTTGAAAGTAGCACCTATAACGGAAAAATTGCAGGGCAATAGATTATCGTGGTATGGGCATGTGATGCGAAGAGACGAATTTCATGTTACGAGAAGAGTGTTAAGTATGAATGTGGATGGCTGTGGTAGGAGAGGAAGGCCAAAGAAAAGATGGATGGATTGTGTGAAGGATGATATGTGTAAGAAAGGAGTGAGTGCTGAAACGACGGCCAAGCGAGATGAATGGAAGAGGATGACATATTGCGCCGACCCCAAATAATGGGAAATGGGCAAGAGAATGATGATATATTTGTATTTTACATACATGTTAAACAATGTAATGAATGATAATATTATGTGGTTGTAATAAAGGCTGTAATAATAATAATAAAAAATAATAATAAATAAATATTTGTATCAAAGAAGAAAGCACAGATTCTGGATACGTAGCCATACCACATAGTACGGTAGGTATGCCTTGTGATGGGGGTGTGGCTACTTATTTGACTGCCCCAGATTCGAAGCACACTACTTCCTTGCACAGCTTGACAGGGTCAGTTTCACTTTTTAACTCCGCTACGCGTACGCATCCCAGAAGTTTCTCTCTAATGTTTTAAATTTGAGCGCATTTTATGGTGCTGATTTAGAAAAAAGAACAATACCAACAATTTCTATCGTGATTTTGCGCGTGATTCGCGAGCAAATTGTTCAAAAAGCAAGTACTCTAAAAACCATTTCATTTTCTCTTTTACATTGGACCAAACAACGAAAGCGAGCTAAGCTGAAATAATGAAGTTGATTGCGCTGGCTTAGCTTGATTAAAGGCCGGATTAATAACACCCGACTAGTTGTGTACTTCCTAGAGCGTCTTACCTAGGTACTTAGTGCAAACATGATTTTATTTTGTTCATGCAAACTAGGTATATCAGCAAATAAATGCAAAGACGACATGGTGTGCGATTTTTGAATCTCATTCGGTGAGCTCAGCAGTTGAAAATGTCATAATTACTATGGAGATATGAATCTTTCTACTGCTGATTTAACTTTCAAAAATCATACTACAGGAGAGCGATTTTTGAAAGTCAAATCAGCAGTAGAAAGATGCGTATCTCCATAGTAATTTTGATGCTTTCAACTGCTGAGCTCACCGAATGAGATTCAAAAATCGCACTCCTGGTGTTTTGGCGGCGAGAACCCGTTAGATGAGGGTAGCGCAGAACCGGTCGTTATGGCGGTCCTTGGGGAAGGCCTATGTCCAGCAGTGGACGTCCATCGGCTAAAGATGATGATGATATAATTCTTCTGTACGTGTGTTTGTCACCTAACTCCTCCTAAACGGCCAGACCGATTTGGATGCAATTTTGTGTGTATAATTCTTATTCAATGGGTTCCTAGATGGTTTAAAAACACAATTGGACCCGGTAGGTGCTGTCGGTATGTCACTGATCTTCTCCTAGACGGCAGGGACGATTTTAATGGTTTTCTTTGTACGTTCAAGCGGGTTTGAATTCACAAATGGACCCGGTAGGTGTCGTTGCAGTCGGTGTGTCACCAAATTTGGTTTGCTGCACTGTTTTTGAGCGGTACTTTTTATTGCCTAGCTAGAAAGAATAGACAATTTTTATTTTCATTAAAAACTGTATTTAGCAAGGAGTACCTATATTTATACTGTTCCAGCTTTGTGAATTCATTTTGCAGCTTAACCATCTTCGTCCATTTTCGAGACAAAGACATTTAAAATAACTTACTCGTAGCTAGCTTAAAATCTAAAGAATTTAAACATAGGCTTTCCGCCAATACGTCCTCCATGTCAATAACGATGAAGAATTAAATAATTTAGACATAGAGACCATAGATAGTAAACAATGTGATATCCAAAAATGCTGACTCACAACCAATGATGATTCGTTAGAAGTAGGTAATTATGGAATCACAAAATTTTAAAAATTTTAATGGTCATCTTCTTATCGAGTGGGCTGCAAAGCCCTGGTGTCAGAGTTTATTCAAACCGCCTTACGGCCTCTGACGTGGTTTTTATGTAACGACTACTACCGGTAGTAGCCGGGACCAACAGCTTAACGTGCCATCCGAAGCACGGAATCATCTTTCTTTTCAGACAATCAGGTGACGCAGCCTGCAATGTCCTAACCAACTGGGGAAAAACGCACAAAGTGACATTTCACTAGGTGCCCCCCGTGGGAATCGAACCCACGACCTCCGTGTCAAGAGCCCAATGCTCTAACCATTAGACCACGGAGGCAGTTAATGTTAATGGTTTAAATTTACCAATGTTAATGGTAAATTTAAAATATCATATTTGATGCGATGCTGCTTTTCTGCGTAAGACGACGTCTGCCGGTCCTCTATACTATATGTCAAATAAAGACGAAAATAAGAAGATGACAGCAGCAGGGCTACGAAACCTTTTCAGACCGTGATCGTTTTCTAAACAATCAAAATACCGATTGGCAGTGTTCGATGGAAGAATGTTATATAAATACAAAATACAGGAAAACTATCTTAGATTTAAAAGAATATCGTCAAAATTAAACATAAATACATGTTAGTTTTATCTTTTCACTCGTTCGGTGTTAATGAAAACGAAAGAAAACATCAATTATGTGCTCACCTAGGTCCGTAATTCAGTATAATTAAACCGCACTTCATCGCCGGAATAGTCTTCAAGTAGGTACTACCGGAACCGGTCCGTGTGGTGTCGGCTAAGAGTAGCACCATCCCATCTCCACCCGTGGGTGTCGTAAAAGGCGACTAAGGGATCTACCGGAGGATGGGCAGCAGCATCTCTGAGCAGCTCTGAGTACACACATTCAATCCAACTGCGACCGCCAACCCGCCTGCCAAGCGTGGTGATTATGGCAAATCCCCCCATTTTTGGGGAGGCCTATGGCCAGCAGTGGACGTTTATCGGCTGATATGATGAGGTAGCTGTTCCCTGGGACTACGTCTGCGTAGACCTTGAAAAGTATCATATTTTTATCTTCTATATGTGAGTGAAACATCCAAATCCGTTCTGCAGTTTATGCGTGATTGAGTCACAAACATCTAAACATCGCATCGTCACAAACTTTCGCATTTATAATATTACGAAAATAGTCAGATGAGGTGAGATTATACTACTTGCCAGCCACTCCATACTATAACCCAGGAAAAATGCCATTCAGGAGAAGTAATTTCAGGAGTATTGGAACTTGGTAAGGATATAAAAAATCCAAAATTGCGATATTCAAGATGGAAATTTCAAATGCCAAATTCAACTTTCATGACGGTCGCCATACAAATTTCATAATTTTTGAAATGCTGTAACTTGTTGGCCCTTTAGCCCTCAAAGGTTAAGTCCTACGAAAAAAGTGCATACTACTTATTTTGTAGGAAATTTTGTCAGAATTAATTTTTCTCCCCCCCCCCCTCCTTCCTTGAGCTCACCCCCCACCCCTATTTCAGGACAGTTTTTTTCTTCAATCTTACGTAAAAAAGGAACGTTTAAAAAGTTCCGAAACTCCGGGAATTTTTTGGAAACCATGACAGATCTCTGGGTTTCTCTTACGGTACAAGGATGATATTTGGGGATCATCATATGGATGCTTAATGCCGTAAGGCAAGACGACCAAGGGTAACTCCTTAAATGTATGTTCAAATGTAAAACATAGTATATTGTAGGTACTTATATGTAATGTACAAAAGATTAATTAATCAAAGGAGAATGTAAAATGTAATGTACTTAATGAAAAATAATTAATAATATAAAAATGTTAAATGCAATTGTAATAACTAGTAATAATAATATAATGTAACAAGTATTTAAGTGTAATTTTAGAAATGAAATAAGATATTGCATGTTATTGAATGTATTTAATTATAAGTGGTCGTAAATAAAGGCTATTCTATATGGATGCTTTGGTGATACAGGGAAAGCTTTGACTTCCTCGGAAGGTCGACTCCTGACGGATGAGGTCAACGGCCCGTGGAAACTATGACAGATAGGGGTATGGACCTCAAACAAATATCTTAGTGGACCCTGGTCAATTTTGGTTAGCGGTGAAAAAAATCCAAAATTGCGAAATCCAAAATTTCAAACGCAAAAATAATCAGCTTTTAAAGGTTCACTGAACCAACTAAACATTTTTATCCGGGAGTTTTAGGGGTCGCTGATTAAGAATGAGAAATCATTTTGTTTTGATCTTCAACATTCATCAGGGTTGCCATACAAATTTCGTAATTTTTGATATGCTGTTACTCTTTCGGCCCTGTAGCCCTCAAAGTTTAAGTCTTATGAAAAAAGTGCACTGAACTTGATTTATAAAAATTTAATTTGTCTCTTCATAAATTTTCAATAAAACTTATAAATTCCGAGAAATACGCGAAAAACTTTAAAAAGTCACGTTTAGAGCCCCTTCCTCGAGCTCGCAAATTCGGGAGTGCCGACATCGAAATTCTCCATAGTAATTTTGTCATTTTCAACTGCTGAGCTCACCGAATGACATTCAAAAATCGCACTCCTGGTCCGAATTAGTAAAAATAACACATTTGGCCAAATGTTACCCAAAATGCCGCTAGACTGATTAAAATAGCCCTTTTTGAGACAAGTGAACCAGACTAAAAGGTAATGGTGTAGTATATTTTAAGACCGACTCACGAAGCCCTTTTTATTTAATACCTCACACGATAGGTTTCAGAACAAAAATGTATGACGTCATAACTCCCCCCTAACTCTAAGGGAAATATTTTTAAGAACTGCCGTTCAAAATGATTGTTCTGACCTGAAGTAGGTACATGTATGCCGAACGGCGATCTTGTACATCGATTTGCGGCTTTTTATCGATTTTGGCTTTGTGCTAACACTATCACTGGCTATCTTGCTCTCGACGAAATCGAGGCTCCATCTTTCAGAGTAAGTGAAAAGTTTTAAATCTATGAACCTTTCATAATTATATTTTGACATACCAGTCAGAGATAGCACTTTTGATGTTATATTTCAAAAAGCGCTCGTTGGCATAGTGGAGCTTCGGTATTGGAAACGATGACCGAGTAAAGCAATGTCCGGTCCGGTCAGTCTTTGGATGGGTGACCGTCTAGTGGTATTTCATATCGAGCGTTTTCGTGCCTCTGAAGGCACGTTTAGCAGTCGGTCTCGGATAGTTCCGTCAGATGACGTTGTAACTATCCGTTGAGCCAGGTCAGAGGCTTGAAAATTCTCTGACAGCCAGCTGACCATTAACTTGCCTCCACCAACACGAACTGGGCCCGCGTGGTAGAGTATGGCCCACTCCCTCTCACACCTATTCGTGAGAGGAGGCCTTTGCCCTGCAGTGGGATTCTACAGGCTATAACTTACTTTTTTTTCATTTCATCAATAATGATACCGGATTCCAAGTACGGATTATTTTTTATTCTTTTTCGTACCTATTAACACCAATAATGTCACATCTGCGTAGAAAATGTCAAGTTACTCTGTGAATTTTACCAAATCGAGTGACAGTTGATAATTTACATACACAGTCATACACATACATAAACTCACGACCGTAATCCCTTTGGGGGTGGTCAGAAATATTGCTACTACTAGTACTGCTACGTACTTTATGTTTAAGAGTTTAGTTATAGTAATGCTCACATTAAGCAATTTAAGTTTCAGGATGGAATGACGTGCCAAGTGGTGAGAGGTGGCTAGCCCTTCACCCATAAACACTGTTTAATCCCTTAGTCGTCTCGTACAACACCCACGGGAAGAATTCGGGTGGTACATTATAGGCTGGAACCACACGAAAATGTAACTCTTTGTTCGTTTTTAAGGGTTCCGTAGTCCAACAAGGAACCCTTATACTTTCGTCTATTCTGTCTGTCTGTCTGTCTGTCTGTATGCAACACCTCAAAAACACGCTAATTTTTGATCCAATGTCGAACCTATTGAAAAGAATGGTATGGTATGAAGACAGATAACAGTAACCCAAACAGAAATGAGGTAGTTAGTAATAATCATTAAGTATTTTTTTTGACAAATGCTTTTTTTCCAACCACCTTTTCGTTGTATGGGAAACGGTGGTTGGAAAAAAATATTTTTTTAATATATCGAGTGAGGTGTCGTTGGATAGGTTTTGTCCAATTGAAGAAAACTCCCATAGAAACTAAATCATTACAATGCTTGTGTCTCGAGATGTTTGCGCTCAAAGTCAAAAATGAGGCGTACCTTTTGTAACTTAACTTTATTTTTTACTCCCGTATTTTAGAAGGGGGTCTAACTTCTAAAATACAGGAGTAAAAAATCTGAAAAAGCTACACAATATAGCTTTCTGTAAAGTACTGTTACGAGCGACGGATTCCGGGATTGGAGTGAAACGCCAAGTCCAAATTTACAGAGTTTATTGGGTTTATCTTACACACGGTCCTCCTCGCAGGGTCCTCTTCGCGGAGTCCTCGACGCAGAGATTTCCCCTTGCACAGTCCTCGTTACAGGGTCCTCAGACGGAGGTTCTCCTTTACACCACTGTAGCACTGTTCACTACGTCACTTCTATGACGTCACGACACGTCACCACTACGACGTCACGACACACGTCACAATTATGACGACACGGCACTACACTCACTTGACTACACACTGTTTACTTCTCACGAGTAACTTTTCACTATTTCTCTTCTTCCTTTTAGTTTCGCACTTTTCACTGTTAAACTCAGTACTGCCCTGTGGCCGCAAACTCGCCGGCTTATATAGCCCTATAGAATCTTCCAGACTATTGAATTTCGATCTTCATTTCGTTATTTCTTTGTTTCCTTCCAAACGCTTCTAATTATCTCTAGCTCCTCCCCCTTTCTCGAATATTCCTAGATACGGTTATTTTGTCTCTTTCCAAATATTCTTTCCAATTTTCCTTCTCCCTTTTTCCTCTGGAACATTCCTGAACAATATTAAAATCTAGAAATATTTTCGTCGGGGTGAGGTCTCGAACCCAGGGCTTCTCGAATTTTCGGGATCGCACGTCCGACCGCTGAGCCACAAAGCTAATTGACAAACCCTCTGAATTTGTGAATGCCTTTTTACGATTAACGTTTGGCAGCATCCGTGACAGTACTTTCAATGAAAATTGTAACGGAAGCTGTAGCCAAACTAGTTTCAGAGAAATGAAATTAAATATCGACTGTCGACCGCCGTCAGCGTCTATCAATAGATGGCGCTGAACGAAATTAAATCGCACTTTTGTTTGATTCTTGAAGATTTCTTAAGTTATTTAAGCTATGTTAAGGAAAGCTTTTCATAGAATACTACGTAACCCTACCTTGGGCGATTCCGACACGCTCTTGGCCGGTTTTTTATTTTTCTAGTTGCCTCAGTACCTCAGGCAGGACACAAGAAGGCACATTTTTACTCTAGGAAACTTGTCATTATTCATTTTAGAAATTAGTCGCCTAAATCCTGGCCTGTACGTGTGTTCTGTGTTACAAACTATTAAGTCTCTGCGCCTACTCTAGTACCTACCTCAATAACTTGCAAACACGTTTTACTCGATTTTCCAGATTTAGATTAGAAACAAATCTATTCATAAATAAATACAACGATGATCAATAACGATTTGAAAGAAGTGCTACTAATCTTAGTACATTTTTTAGAATTTTAAAAAATATTTTTTCCAGTTTCAATATGGCTACTACTAGCTCCACCTGGCGGATATTTTTCACAACTATCTTGAAAAAAGCTTCATTGAAAGGAAGACGAACCACATGTGTGCACTACTGCTTCTTTAGGTCTTTTAACATCGCCATTTTGTTGTTTGATACAATTTTTCATATTTCTTTAAAGTGTGTACTATAAAGAACCTTTTTTTCCTTCTTTTCGCCCCTATCTGGAATGGAGTAGTTGAATAGAAACCGTTTTGAATTTGACGACAGAACCAAATCAAAATGTGATTGATTACGATCTATAATGTAACTTAACGAAAATATAATGTAACTGGCGTTCACTTTATTATTTACAAGCTGACGCCTGTGACTTCGTCAGCGTAGACATGTGATTTATATCTGCGTCACTATAAAGTTACAGTGCCTCAAAGATTTCCATACAAATCTTAAATTAATCCTAGCATTAAAACGTAATTAGCTGTATATTTTAACGAAAATCTGACTTCATACAAGCATAGAGATTAGTTTCTAGATTGTTTCTGAAAAAATGCATTTACTTGAATTGGTTAGTATTGAAAATATCACCAGACTTCGTTTGTGTGCAGTGCGCATAAGCACTTTCAGAAGAATCTTCTCTTAAATATCTTCGATCACTAATAAAAAACTAGATGAAACTGGACAGAATAAAAAACTAAACTAAATTCTGGAGAATCGGTTTTCGGCGTTCTTTCTTTTATTAACACTGAAATACAGGCGATTTGAAGATTCCTAAAAAAAAAGTAAATCCGGATATTTCACAATATCTGCGACTGACCCTCAAATGTATAATAGAATATGACGTAGAAACAGTTTTAGGACTTACTTGCTTGACTGTGTTTTGTGTTAATTTGATGGAGGGTTTGACTATACCTGTAGGATACGCGTATATAATACTCGTATTTTTGTTGTACAATACAATAGAAACGCGGAATGAGTTTCAAAAGTTACCACAGCCCTCGACGGTTCCATTAAAGGAATTAACTGCAATATACATTTTTAAATTACTCAGCAGGTGGAGAAACGTCGCAGTGTAAATTTCTTAATAGAAAACAACACAAAGGCAAGATATTTGAAGGTTTTTTTAAATGTTTTGAATGTTAACTAATAATATACATACATTGCAATGTTTGAGAATAGCTTTGTTGTTGAGCCATGGAAAGGAGTAATCAAATGGCAACCGAGTTGTCATGGAATTGTAGGTAGCCCGTCATTCTCTTTTGATTCTCCTGAATGAGCATGCTTCTAGCAAACGACTAGGTACACTTGCTATTGTAGCATGCTATTACCAGTGTTCCCGAAACAAAAAAATATAATTCAGTAGAAGTGTGGTCAAGAAATCGGAAGAAATCAGGACAATTTGAAATTTGTTGTAAATAAAGCTAATTTAGGGTTAACTAAATATTCTTATCAAAAGTATTATGAGATGTAGTAACTTAACAACGTTAAAAGTCAATTTTCCCGTCCCGCCGGGCACGGATTTATCATATTTCAGTCAGAAAACAAAGAAAAAACAGCTATATAATTATTTAAGATTTGAGGAGGTGGAATGTGGGGCAGCCCCCCCCCCCCCCATTCCGTGATCTGTGAAGTGGGGGGGGGGGGGGGGGGGTTGGAAACCCCCTCTTTTTTAATATTTTAAGTTTGAGGTTATAATTAGCAAAAAAGTTTTATCGGTGGATGGGTGGGGGGATAGGGAGGGGTTGAGAGGGAATGTTTTCGTGTAGACTTGGGTAAACAGTAGTAATTCGGTTCTGGAACTCGCCGGCCGCTGCCGCGGCACGCTCGCCCGGATCGTGCGCTGTGGTCGCAAGAAACCTAACACGCTTCGCTCCTCGCTAACATAACCAACTGATGAAGTGGGGCGCTCTGAGTCGGTTTCGGTACTAAAAAATTCACTTTTTGCTAATTATAACCTCAAACTTAAAGTATTTTAAAAAAAGTGGGGGCGTTTCCGAACCCTCTTCGCAGGGGGGGGGACTTATTGGAAACCGCAAGAAACCCCAAGAGTTAATGATACTTTTCCTTACACCCTGTATATTATAATGTTTTATATTATTTACAGACGACGGACGAGCCTCCTCCGGCTAAAAAAAAAAGAGGAAGGGCGGAAAAAAAGTGGCGGTGTGAGTGTGTGAGACCGTAGGTATAGTAATAAAATTATGGTTTTAGTTATCCTGATAGTTTTATTTCAAAATATCTTCTATTCTATTCTATATTTTAAAAAATGGCTGCCATCTTGGGTATGTGATGATTTTGCCAATGTCGAGTTTTTATAGCAAAAGTGCTTGACGTTGTACGGTTATATTGATATTTATTTTGGTGACTTCAAGGGTTGTTCTTATAAAAGAACAATATCCTGAGCCACCACTGGAGTTCCACTGTGGACCGGGGATGGGGCAACCGACACGACCACCCAATAGCAGAGCCACAGAGCAACTCCAAAATATCTTCATCATTCCCATACCGTACCCTTAGTGCAGAATCCAATTATCTGCACCAAAATTTAATCAAAATTATTTACAACCTGTATATTATAATATTTTATAATATTTACAGACGACGGACGAAGAGCCTCCCGCCAAAAAAAGGAGATGGGGAGGGAAAGGAACCAAAAAGGGCGGCGGCGGAAAAAAACCGAGCCACTTGCCACCGAGGTTTAATATTAATTTAGTAAAAAATATAGATATGATGGCTTTAGTTATCCAGAGATTTTATTTCAAAATATCTTCATCATTCCCATATCCTTCCCTTATTGCAGAATCCAATTATCTGCACCAAAATTTAACCAAAATTGAATAGCTTCCATAGAAAAATTTGGATAGTTTGTTGCAGATAGTTGGTTTTTGCAATAAGGGTACGATACATACTAGCGTGTCCGTATGCCCAGCGGGGCCCTCGGTCCTAGGGCTTTGAAACTTAGCTAATCATTTAGTGCTCTCTGAATATGTATGGCTTATATTTAGTGCTTCAAAGATAACGGAGTTATATCAAATCTAAGCTAACGTCCGCCCAGCGGGGCCCTTCTTTATTATATGGACAAAAATTATAAAAATTATTAATATTTAGTGCTCTGAATTCCTATTAAAACGGTATCAAAAGATTTGATCTAGCTGCTTTGGTTATAAAAGTTATTGCATTTTTAAGTTTTTGATTTCCAGGAAAATGCAATAATATCTCCCAATATTGATTCATATAAAATGACATTTTGTGGACAGTCGGCATCAGAAGTAGATGAGAGCTTTACTTGTCCGTGGTTTTCTAGGGGATGACGCCTGACATGGCTGTATGGACTTGATCCCTTGGCAATAAAAAGGCAGGCACAGTCTTGACAAGATTTTGACAGGATCTCGCGTACGGCTCTATGGGCGATACACATGCCATCTGTCGAGTATTTTAGGAACTAAATTTAAAAAAGAAAAGAAAAACGCTCATTCTGATTAGCAAATATTATGATTTATTGCCGATTAGCGCCGATTGTACCACCGTCGCATCGCAACAGCGCGGGACGCGGGCGGGATGCGGCGTGCGGGGGACAGCGGCCAGCCTGCGCCGGCGAGCCACGTGATGGAAGAACGTTGGACCGCGGCTTAAGCAAGTTTATCAGTGGGTGATAAGGCGGTCCAGGCTAGGCACGAGCTTAAAGCAGGTATGGTACTGAAACGATTGTCGCTCTAACCTGGCTCAAACCATCGCAAAAACTTAAACTCAAAATGTTTTATTCAAAATCATATCATATGGATAGCTTTCTGACGTCATTCTTCGAAAACCGCTGTTTTAAGCTCTCAAGTTTACTTGGACTGGATTTCGATTCTTCACCCATTTTTTTAAGTTCTCCCAGACGTGACAGAATGAGATGTATAAAGGTTTGGGACATTTAAAAAAAAATCTTCTTCTTTTAGCCGGTTCCGAAACCTTCAGTTACTGTACTAAAAGTTGAAAATATTATTTATATTTACAAAACTGATTTCAAGAATGATATGACTGTATAATGAAAATATTAAGAAGAAAAAAATTAAATGTAAATGAACATATTTTCAGAACAGGAGAACAGGGTTGCTCCTGTTTAACAGTAAAAATCTATAGAAACTTATTCATTTTGCTAATCTTTTGGGATTAGCCGATTTCTCGAAAGCCTTTAGGTTAGGAGATCAGTGAAAAACTGGGGAATAACTTACAAACTAATTTTAAATAATGTAGCTTGCTACAGATAGAATAAATAATTTATTAATTATTATGATGTATAAATTCATCTTTTATCAAAAGGGACGAAAACAGTACGGCTCGAAAATAAACCCTTTCAAAGTTATTTAAATTAATTCTGTAAAAATGTCTATTTATTTATAAAGATACCTTTATTTCGAAACCAATTATATTTAAACACGATTTATTTCAACTGAACATCGTACCTACTTTTAGTTTAAATATACGATTCGATTTTCCAGTTTCGCTTCGGCAATAAAGTTTTACTACTGTTGTTGATAACAGTTGGATGTGCAATCAGTGCCATTGTGGTCATCGTCAAATATTGGTAGTATAAAATTTGTTTGATCTGTTAATTACATAATACTAACCAAAATTCGCGAAATCATTGTTTTTAGTCAGTTAAAGTTGTACGCGGTAAGAACTATTATGGGTATTTTAGGAGGAAATAAGCAAATATTTAGAGTAAACGGTGGTAGTCTCCAATCCTGAAGTGACAATTGAAAACGATTTCATTTCTTTCACACTACTAGACTAGACGAACCTGTAGTTTGGTGCGATCGCCGACGGGGATGGTAAATGGTTCATAAAGAACAGTTTTTACGAACACAGATATTGCGCATTTACGGAATATTTCGCTACACAAAACACTTGCTTCGGCACTCTTTCAATTGAATTGGAGTTGATTGAATTGACAAGAAAAAAGGGGTATTTTTCCACCACCCTGCCGACCGTTTGCAACAGCGACATACACATTACACTGGTTTTTTAAAAGTAGATAAGTAAGTGAAGATGGTAACACTGACATAACTAAAAAGCAAATATCTCTAGAACGGGAATCAAATGGTTATAGATTGAAGCATTCTCTAAAAAATATACCATATTTTGTATAACAGCACAAATATCAATACAAACGTTATTTAATAGACCTAAATCAATTCAATTTGGCGAACCGCAGAAGTTACTCGTTTATACTTAATCGATTTTAGCCGTCTCTTTAATCATTTCCAAAGTTCGAAAGTTGTTTCTAAATTCAAATATCAAAGAAACTGTTTGTTTGTTTAGCCAAGTTCGAAGGGAAGGCCGACGCAGGCCAACGTCATTAGATAACCCACCCCTAGATAACAAGTTTACACATTGGAGAGACTCTCCGCTTATAATATAATTTACCAACAACCCATGCAGTGTCAAGTTTAATGTAATTTTACTTTGGGTAATTTACCACTTGTTTTGAAGTATAATTTCGATATTTTAGAAATTTTTGAGAAGATATTGAGTATTTTGTCCTTCAATTATCGACGCGGCGATCTTTTATAAAAACATAATAAACATAAAATTCTAAAACAAGGAAGACGAAGGTCGACACCTAATTTATTTCATAGGAACTAAGAGAATTCATATTTAACCGAAAATTACATAATTTTTTATACAGGTACAGTAGTACCTGGTTTATAAGTCTTCCGATTACCGATATACATCGCATATATACAACCTGCGCAGTTGACAAATTTTATTGGCGCGCTAAATTATTTTGACCAATCAGGATATGTTCTCGAATAGTGTCCTTCGAGAACAGGCAGGACAAAGAAGTCACCCGTCGTGTTGACAACGTCTGGAAGAGCTACTGGTCCATGAAAGAGTTGATGAAGGGGAAACTTCCGCTATCACTCAAACGTAAACTCATCGACATTTGTGTATCCTGCCTATCCTAACCTACGGTGCTCAAACGTGGTCATTTACGAAAGCTCAGATATCCAAACTCCAGGTTTGCCAATGAGCAATGGAACGCAGCATATTAGGTGTCAGAAGGATCGACCGTATCAGGAACACCATTCCGCGCTCCAAGACCCGCATCGCTGATGCAGGCGTTAAGGCCGCAAAACTGAAGTGGGACTGGGCCGGACATGTTCGTCGCATGCATACAGAGCAGTGGGCAACGATCGCGACCCAATGGGAACCCGATGATGGAAGCCGGGGCCGGGGCAGACCAAGAAAAAGATGACGCGACGACCTGGATGCCCACGAAGCATAATGGAAACTGATGGCACGGGATAGAGAAGGCTGGAAAAGCTTGGGGGAGACCTTTGCCCAACAATGGGACGAAATAGGTTAATAAAAAAAAATCGGGACCTTCAATACGTTTACGCTATTGGCTAATTTGTTTTCGCGCCCTTTTCGCTGATATCCGACTTTGCACTCTTTGACTACTAAATGACTTAGCGTTTTGTCGGGTCTCGGGCCTGATCTGCGCAAACGAAGATTGACGAGCGGACTTATTTTCCTGGTCTTACTGTACCGAGATGATCAAGTGGTTTGAATCAAGAATGTAGATTATTTTTTGCTCGAGTCAAGCACTACGTGCTTGCCTCACGGTTGATGTGATTTTATATTTGACCGGTGATAGAATCATCAATGTCAGTACATCAGTTTTCAATTCTATCGCGAATATAGCTAACGTACAACGCACGGATTAAACAGAGAATCTCTCTTTTTCGAAGATGCAACCGTTGGTAGTGGCAAAACCATAATAGATTACTCACGTTAGCAGTTTTGGCCTTCCACAGGATTTTAAACGAAAACGAAACGACTTCAAAAATGGAGGAGGTTCTATGTTCGGCTTTATGTATTTGGTCTGTGTAATTACAGTTGTCGTGTTACGGGAGTCGGGGGGTCCCAGTGGGGCCCCGACCCCCGTACACTTCATTAGAAATGAAGATAGAAAAGAAAACAAGAGAGCTTGCGGGTACGTAGGTTCTTTAATGGCGACAGTCACACGGTGAGGATGATGATGAGGGGATGTACATAAATAGGTATAAAACACTTTTTAAAATAAAGTCCAAAGTGGTGCGAACGAAGGAGTAACTGAAATCACTTGGCAGGACGTGTAGGAATCAGGTAGGAAGGGTCATCCGGGTGAATCTGCACACGACCCATTGAATCATCGTCCAGTAGACAGGGCATTAGATTACGTCTGGGCAGAGCGAGATGCAGCAGTCCCATATTCTCGCATGTAAGAGGTGCGGGAAACTGAATACGGGCAGCAGGCGTATCAGGAAACCACTTCGACTTGTGTATAAAATCTTACGCCACTAGTACAATATTGGGCACTCAAGACCACTTCGTCCTTTTCAGACTCACCCTGTTCGTCTTCGGTCTCTCGGTGATGCCTTCCAACTAATCGCCTTCTGCTATCATGTCCTTTTTTATTGTTCAGTTACGTTTATATTTAGAAGATTCCATTAGAGTTTGAAATAATTTTGATGAGAAGATAAAAATACGATTATAGAAAAACGATCCTTTTCCTACCATTTCCAAAGTGACAGTCCAATTTCTTCAATAAAATTTTCGTGACAATCAAATTCCTAACAAACTTTTGAATTTTGAAATTTATAAAAGTAATCGCGTAAAGATAACCGGCCAGGATTTCTAAGAGAAAGAAATGTATGACATCTTTTCTCCAGTTAGAGAAAAGGCAGAGACCAAACTCCGTGGCCGGATAGCTCTATGCTTCACAAAGCAGGTTAAGAGTTACAATATGAGTAGAGATGTCAAAGTCAAGTATGTAAACAAATATAAGACTTTATAAAATAGATAAAAATCGATGGAACTGGAAGATGTATGTTATAAAACGAATAATAATGGTAAATATTATGGATAGTGTAAAGATGCCATGAAACGAATAGCGAAGCTAAGCATGATATGAAAATGCTATGGAGCTAGTGATGATGGTATAACATGGTATGAAAATGATATGGAGCGAGCGATCATGGTAAGCATGGTAGACACGCTACATTATTCCCCCAACCAGAAAAAATTTTCGACCTTCACGAGAAAATTTCCGTCGGACTTTTCGCTCCACACATTCAGGCATCCTCTTCCATGCAAGGATCTTCTTTCATTCTATCTTCATCCAGAGAGGGGAGATGTGGTTCACATTTAATGACGCACACTCAGGAGTTTAAGTCCAGGCGACCACAGGCTTTGTTCAGGAGTTGTCATCCGCTCCAACAGTCGGCTTATTTAAAGAGTTGTCATCCGCTCACGACACGTAGGCTTGTTTTCAATGAGTTGTCATCCGCTCATGACGAAGGCTTGTTTTCAATGAGTTGTCATCCGCTCATAACACGAAGGCTTGTTTAACGAGTTGTCATCCGCTCATTAAAACCAAGTAAAAATTATCAGGCCAAGTGCCTATAAAAAGGGATAGAGAAACAAAAAAGATAAAGAAAGGGGGATATAGTAGTCACCCCTAGTAGATCGAACCCACGGCTTTAGAGGCCGGGCCCAAAGATTTCGTGCGCCATGTAGAGTAGGCAATTCACGATAAAGAAAGTCAAGTCCACCTTTAGAGGTAAGAGACATAACGACTTACGAGAGAGAGATCGGCCCACGGCTCGAGATGCCGGGTCCGAAGATCTGGCTTAAGATGCCAGTCCCGATTGGAAAAGAAAAGTAAAATAAAAGGATAGGAAGAATGTAAAAAGAAGGGAGAAGAGCGAAGGAAAAGTGGTAGTAATAGTACCTAATAATACAAAAATAGAAGCCAAGAATTGTGAAAGGTCGAACAGAGAAGGGTGTCTATCATGCTAACAATGGATGATGATGATCTAGAAAAGAACAGATTAGTAAAAAATGTAACAGCAAGTACAAAGTAAAGACAAAAGTATAAAGGTTAAAAAAAATGGTAATGGGATGAGGCCGAAAGGAAAACCAAAAGGGGTACACTTGTGGAAGTGGAAATTTAGAATTTAGGGGGGTGTGACTGTCTAATACCACGAGTATTGGGCGCCAAACTGTCGTGTTACGGGAGTCGGGGGGTCCCAGTGGGGCCCCGACCCCCGTACACTTCATTAGAAATGAAGATAGAAAAGAAAACAAGAGAGCTTGCGGGTACGTAGGTTCTTTAATGGCGACAGTCACACGGTGAGGATGATGATGAGGGGATGTACATAAATAGGTATAAAACACTTTTTAAAATAAAGTCCAAAGTGGTGCGAACGAAGGAGTAACTGAAATCACTTGGCAGGACGTGTAGGAATCAGGTAGGAAGGGTCATCCGGGTGAATCTGCACACGACCCATTGAATCATCGTCCAGTAGACAGGGCATTAGATTACGTCTGGGCAGAGCGAGATGCAGCAGTCCCATATTCTCGCATGTAAGAGGTGCGGGAAACTGAATACGGGCAGCAGGCGTATCAGGAAACCACTTCGACTTGTGTATAAAATCTTACGCCACTAGTACAATATTGGGCACTCAAGACCACTTCGTCCTTTTCAGACTCACCCTGTTCGTCTTCGGTCTCTCGGTGATGCCTTCCAACTAATCGCCTTCTGCTATCATGTCCCTTTTTATTGTTCAGTTACGTTTATATTTAGAAGATTCCATTAGAGTTTGAAATAATTTTGATGAGAAGATAAAAATACGATTATAGAAAAACGATCCTTTTCCTACCATTTCCAAAGTGACAGTCCAATTTCTTCAATAAAATTTTCGTGACAATCAAATTCCTAACAAACTTTTGAATTTTGAAATTTATAAAAGTAATCGCGTAAAGATAACCGGCCAGGATTTCTAAGAGAAAGAAATGTATGACATCTTTTCTCCAGTTAGAGAAAAGGCAGAGACCAAACTCCGTGGCCGGATAGCTCTATGCTTCACAAAGCAGGTTAAGAGTTACAATATGAGTAGAGATGCCAAAGTCAAGTATGTAAACAAATATAAGACTTTATAAAATAGATAAAAATCGATGGAACTGGAAGATGTATGTTATAAAACGAATAATAATGGTAAATATTATGGATAGTGTAAAGATGCCATGAAACGAATAGCGAAGCTAAGCATGATATGAAAATGCTATGGAGCTAGTGATGATGGTATAACATGGTATGAAAATGATATGGAGCGAGCGATCATGGTAAGCATGGTAGACACGCTACACAGTTTATACCTATTTAAAGTTCTATTTGTTTTACAGATATTGATTCAAGTCTCTAATGTCATGCTGGGGTTAATGTAAACAAAGTTTATTGCAGGATACTAAAAATACCTGTGGGGCAATTGGAAACAATCAAATTGTCTGCGGATAATTGTGAACAAATTGTGATATCACCTACATTATCTAAGGGGGTAAAATAAAACAGATTTAGAAACGAACGAGTTTACTTATTTCACTATCTAAAAACTAAATGAAAGCATAGAATTAACGCCTAATCGAAATAAACTGAATCTTCATCATCCATAAATATAAAATATGTTTCTTGACCCCAGCACCTATTCTATTAACGTCTATCTTTCTTCTTTTTATTCTGTGAAAAATTAAAGAAGAAATTGGTACGTTATAGAATTCTTCTGCCTGTCTATATGTCTTTTTCTTCTCTTCCACGTCTTTTACTGCTTGTTGTATGTCTTCTAATGTATATTTTGTTTCTCTTTTTCTAACATACCTATGCTCGTGGCATCTTGAAAATGTAGTAGCATACAAACTTGTTCCCAATTCGGTATGTCAAGTTGTTTTTTGGAGGGCTGAATCGAAAACCATTTCGAGATAATTGTCTCAATAATCATATTTATGTCAGAGATTTTAAAATGAAAGGATTACAGATGTTTTTAATAAAATAACGTCGTTTTTCGGTCCGTTCAGTGACGTCACTGGCATACCTGTGACCTCCTTGGTAAACATAAAATCAACTTAAAATAACCGGCCATTAAGAAAAAAAATACATTCACAATGTCAGAATTTGACATTTGATGTTGCCGTATCTGTTTCCAGCATAGAGTTAGAAAGAGGAGGCAGGTTTATTTTTTTTTAAATATAGCAGTAGGTAGTTTTTCTCCATGGAGTTCCAATTATTTTCTCTCCACCATTTTTGCACTTGGAGATTACAGATCAAAATAATTTAAAAATTTAATTTATATTGATAAACTCGGTGAATCGCAATAAGAATGAAATAGGTGTCTTAAAATTATGTCTTCTATCTGAAAAAATATAAAAATGAAGACCAAAAAAAACTTGACATACCGAATTGCCCAATTTTTTACAATTACCCCTAAATTAGTTTACAATTAACCCAAGTGTATATTATAGATGGGTAATTGTAAACATGGAATGAATTCCCTCCATGTTAGTATTAAAGAATTGAAAATAGGAAAAAGCAAACAGTGTTCTCAAAATAAATATTTACAATAAACAATCATTAACATACCTCTCGAATTATAATTTATTTTCAAAAAATACCAACTTAAAAAAGAAAATAAAAAAAAATCAACAGTTTTTTGGTAGGGTCACCTGTTAAACAGTTAACGACTCGTACACTATTTAGCTATCTAGTGATTTAGACGCCGAAACGGCTACTCGCACCGCTCTCCAACTGCCGACGAGCTCGCACTGAAGACGTTAGGGTGGCAAACAATTTTATGAAAATAAGGGATAAAAGTTAAAAAAAAAAGTTTATAATTATGTTTTCGTTTCAAGTCTTTGAGTTCATTGTTACAAAAATCTTAAATTATATTGGCTCTGTAGGTAGATAGACATTACGTGCTTTTTTCATAATATGTATTGTGTATGTAGTGTTAGAAATTTAAAAGTTATATGAACCCAAATCCTTCGAAGGGGGGTGTTCTACAATTAACCAAAACGATATGTCCAACAGTTAACCATGGTTAATTCTATAGCAAAGCTTGTTTTTGGTTTACCAGGTTATTACTTACGTTTTATTCATTTTATAATTATTTCGTTTTTGAGATAGGGCAGGCTAACATACAAAAGATTACTGGCAGCACCCGAAGGCATGCGTTTTTTTTTCATTTGACGTACATTTCAACATTGTTGAACTTGCGTTAAAGATTTACATAAAGTTGTTGTTTCTTTTTATTGTCATAAGAAGAAAATACTTCTAATAAGTTAGATAAATAACTAACAATTATTATTATTTATTATAGTATTGGTTAACTATTACCCCACCGGTTAATAGTGTACACAGGTGTGGACACAGTTAGCCATTTCCCATTTTTTTCTAAAAAGTCATTTCTGAGAAAACTATCAGTAAATTTGTCATTTTCGAAATGCAATTATGTAGCCAAATAACCTACTTCTTGATTATTGCAGATAAAACTGTATTTTGAAAGAAGAATTTCGCGCTATGGTACTGAGAAATATAGGTGGTTAACTGTTTAACAGGTCACCCTACACCAAAACTGAGGTTAGATTTTAGTGAAGTGACAGATTTAACATTTGCTGTCTTAGACAATGGACTAAGGCTGGCTTGCACCAAAAAGTATTTAGCCTTAAACATGTTTAAATATGATGCTGTCACTGTCATTTGTGTGAGCAGTGTAAAAGACACAACTATCACTAAATACGTTTAAGCCTAAATACTTGTTGGTGCAAGCCGGGCTAAAGTTACCTTCCATTATTCGCAAAATCGAATAAATGCGAGTTTCGTCCGAACATTTATCGACGTCTCCAATTACCCCTGTTTACAATTACACTGGTTGACCCTATTGTCCTGTGTCATAAAAATCTGCGGCTATTACGATCCTTTCCTTCAAAACGAGGCTTCAACATGAATGTGACACATAATGAGAACGAGCGGTGATGATAATGAGATTCCGCCTAATCTTGTCAAATCCAAATTGACACGACTAAGTCTCCATATACAATTCTGACGGTATCGACACTAAGCTCACTAGTCCAATCATTTTAGAGTTTCTTTGTATGGACACTCTAACAATAATTCATCTATCGCTGAAAATTTTGCAGTGTGATAAAGTAAAGTATACAGATTACGGTTGACAAATAATCTAGGACCGGAAAAAAAACCTAGATTATTTGTCAACCGTAATCTGTATACTTTATTTTATCGCACTGCAAAGTTTCAGCGATAGATGAATTATTTTTAGGGTCAAACCCTAAAATGATTGGACTACACGTGATTGATGTAATTATGTTCAAACTAAAGTGTTAATATGTAAAATACCTAACCGTCAAAATAAAAATAATTATCATAACTTAATTTTTAAATGTGACATAAGTGGCGTAACGAGAGACGAAATGTGGCGTAGGCATAAGAATAGTTAATTATTCTTATGGCGTAGGTACGTATATGTTTGTTTCTAGGTAAGTTTGTAAGTACATCAATTAACGCTCTAAAGCCCACAAATACAAAGTCGAAGTGCTTTGCTGCCACATGATTACCGCGTCCGTATTATTTCGGGTTCGAACTGGTAGGGATACTATGTAACATCGCTACTGCTTGATTTTGATCATAGGTGCCAGGTTAGCACACAACCCCTTTATTCCTTGTTCTGACCAACTTTGCTGACATTGGATTATTTATGTTGTGATCGCCTGTAGGTAATTTATTCGGCTTTTAATTATGAATGGATGTGCCCGGCTTCGTACGCGCAGACCACTAAAATAATATACCGATGACGTGATTTTGTTAATATTCAATATACAGACACACAAATTAAACGTGTAACAAAACACGCCAGTAATATTTAAAAGGGTGATTTAGACCATCAAACTAAACAACTTTCACTATGTCCACAAAGACCAGAAGGAGTTCCCTCGAACACATTCCGTTTCCATCATCAGGTCAGCTCGATAACATTTTAAAGAGCCGAAAAAAATTGCGTTGCGTTCAATAAAGATACAATATTTTAAGTATGATGCATCAAATCGACGACCCGGTTGGTGTAATGGTTACCACGCCGGACTGCCAAACCAGGGTCCTGGGTTCGAATCCCGGTTCGGTCATGGATGTTATATGTTCGTGCCGTTGTTGTATGGTTTCCATAATAAAAGCCTTTAGTGCTTAGTTTGGGATCATTACAATGTATGTGCCTGTGAGCGTTATTTATTTATTTATTTATTTAAATGCTACAAGTAATCGAATGCTACGCTTGTTACACAATGTTGATCGCCTATACTGCGCGACGCAAAGGAAGGGTAATGTGTTGATTAATATTTTTGCTATGTTCTCGGCGTGCAAATAAATAATATTGCATTGTAATATTAAAAAATAAAATTTTAGTAGTTCGAATTGAAACCTCAATTTCAGAAAACCTTTATCTAACCACTAGTGTTGACCCGCGACTTCGTCCGCACAAATTATATACCAGATTTTAAGTCAGATCATAAGCTATCAAACAAAAAAAGTTTCATCAAAATCGGTTCAGTAGTTTTTGCGTGATGCGCGAACAAACAAACAAACAAACAAACAAACAAATAAACAAACACACAAACAAACAGACAGACAAAATTTCTAAAAAAGGTTGATTTCGAATCAGGGATACCTAAAAACCATTAGCAATCTTTTTTTTCTAAATATCTTTAATGTACAGACACACTTCAGTTACAGTTTTATAATAGTTTAGATTACCTACCTTTTATATTCATTTCTATCAAATATTTGAATAGACACGGGGTCCTTTACAATTTAAGTTGTAAAATCTAGACAGAAATCTGTATCGCAATCAGAAGGGGATTGTGACATTTGAGCCGAGCTGTCGGAGCTTATTGAAAGAGTAAATATGAGTAATTGAATTGAACCCTGAGAAATTGATTGCACGTTTGTTCTGTTAAAACTTTCCCGAGGATTAAGATTTCTTATATTGTGAAAGACTGTTTCTCTATTTCACCGTCTTACTAAAATCCTCTTTAGAAATAAAGTTAATATTTGCTAAAGCAACTCTCGTATCATATTGAAACCAAAGTCGATAAAACAAAACAATCTCATGGAATCGCTTCGATTACACGCAATTATGAAACAAACATACGATTTTCACCATAATAGTCCAATCAATTTAGAGTTTCCTTGTATGGACACCCTAACAATAATTCATCTATCGCTGAAACTTTGCAGTGTGATAAAGTAAAGTATACCGATTATGGTTGACAAATAATCTAGGACCAAAAAAATTTAAACCTGTAGGTATTATTTGTCAACCGTAATCTGTATACTTTACTTTATCACACTGCAAAGTTTCAGCGATAGATGCATTATTGTTAGGGTCACACCCTAAAATTATTGGACTAATAATAAAGTGGCGAAATTCCAACAGTCTATTGGTCTATTCTATGACAGGGCAACATATTTAGTTAGTGTTACCTAAATAGTAAAATAGACCAGACAAGTAGCATGAGCTAGTAATTAGAAATTGTTCATTTTCTACCAGGCTGCACTGCACTAACGCATGGTTTCGAACCGTGTGATTGCGTTATAGGCCGTTTTTCACGGGTGACATGTTAATCCTCGAAGCCCATCTGAATGTGCATCGAAATAAACATCAATGCAATCGAATTCACAATATTTTTTACTGCAAAAACATTATTTGGATAAATCTAGAATATACAGTATAGGGTGAACTGTTCATCAATGAACCAGGTAAATTTTGGAGGGCTGTAACTTTTTACTTTTTCGTCCTATGCGGTTAAGTATTTCATTAATAGTTAAGGAATTTATCTGGGTTTAAGCTTGCATTAACGTTTTTATAGATTTTTTAATAGTTTAGTCTTAATTAAAGTTTTAACAAAAAAACATATTTGGTTCAATGTGCATGCCTAGGGGTACTCATTGAACCAGGGTATTTTCCACAATGAACCACCCCCTGATATGTTCCTTTATTGTTAGATTTTACAGTGTTAGTGCATGATATTTAATAATTAAACAAATATTGTAATTTAAAGTTTAATTATTACGCTTACAAAAATAATAAAAAAATATTAAAGCACAGTTTTACTCCTAAAAAAAAAAAATTTACTCAACATTCGATATATTCTTAATATTTACTGTTCTATTAATAATCACAGGACATTATTAATTACCTATAATAGGGTATCTCTTAAAAAAAACAAAATAGTAAAACTATATCAACATTAGAGATATTTTTAATCACGACTCTTCTTTGAATAATCACACCACATTTTTAATCATAGTATCTCTTCAAAAATAAAAAAATTGTGAAATTAAATCTACATTAGATACATTCTTAATAATGACTCTTATATTAATATTGTATATATTTTATTTGTATAAGTTATTATATAGATAGGTTCTTGGGCATTATTTAAAAAAAAATTTTTTTTAATTACTTCCGTATTCAGCTGGGAATTTGTTTTACTGAAGTGTACTATAATGGGATCCCCATAATATGATAGGATAAAGGACATAGCGATAAAGGTTGTTAGTGGTTACTCAATGGTACACAATGAACCAGGTTCAATGTGGACCACATCGAAGTGGTTCATTGAGAGACACCACGAGATTTTAAACGAAAATAAAAAATTTACGGTACTAAACACAACATTGTAAGGTCAAAGATGCCTAATTAGATAGTCAAATATATGCAGAATCCTATGAGATAAGTAAGGAAATATTGTGAAAAGCAAATAAATAATGAAAAATCCAAGAAATCTGCAGAAAATACTAACTTTTTTGATAGATTTTCACGTAAACCGTCATTACACAACAACGTGTCGTGCGATCGCCGCGCAAACTGGTGGGCGAGGGGCGAGTCCAAACGCGTGCCTTTCGGTAATATAAGCACGAAGCGGCATCGGCGCATTTTGGAGAAATTTTGATGGTTCACTGTGTCTGCCTGGTTCAATGTACAACTACCGACCCTATACTATGATATTATGTGTATGGAAATCTTTGAGGCACTGTAACTTTAAAATGGTTTTTAAGAATAAGAACCAAATCAAAGAGCTTAAAAATATAGTGGTTATTTTGTACTAAGCTATCATTAAACTATTTGTATATTCAATAAAGCACAGGTACCATTCAGCTGTGTCAGACATTATTCAGTCCTCTATTTATTTATGTAAAGTAGGGTACAATATGCCTTTTCCACCCATGTCCATGCAGGGATCGTAAATCCTTTGCATTCTGTAGCTGTAGTTTGTCATTATTTTCATAGATTAGGAAAGTTATTGAAAGCGTCAAAGACTTTACTTTCTGATTTTTAACCGACTTCAACAAAAAGAGGAGGTTTTCAATTCGACCCGTATGTTTTTATTTTTTTTTAATTTTATTAATTACATACATACTTCTTACGGAGTAGTCTGAATCTCTACCAACAATGTTTTAAAGGTGTGGTCGTAGTTATTGTAGTTGTGCAAATACTGCATCAAGAAATCTTTATATCAGTTTTCAGGTACACCGCGATGAAGATATTTTATCCTATATTACATTATCTGAAACTAAACCCAATGCCTTAACTACGTTGAGGGTCGAGCATCATACATTGCAGATATTCTCTTATGGTAAAATGTTTGTATGAACATAGAAGTGAGGTTGGATTTCTTCAGTTGAGCTTCAGCTTTCACACTGAGCACACGTACGGAGGACGGAGACGATTTCTCTCTTGAAACTTTTTAATGTGAAGCTCGCGATAAAATTTTCTAACGACTTGAATGCTAACTTTTGTGGGAGTTTTATAGTTGGTTAAAAACTTGTGTAAATGTGTTTCATGATTTAAATTGTCTTGTGTTGAAACTTTAACAATGAAGTGATAATTGGAACGCAGTTTTTCTATAACGACAAGGACGGAGACACCTAATAGGCGTTTCGTTGTATTGGTAAATATACCATAAATTTTGCAAACACTAGCTTCGTTAAATTAATAATTATTCGCTAAGTTTGTGGGACATTAGCGTCTGCTAATTAAATATTTTAGTAGAGCAACTCACTCACTGTAGTTAGTTAATTACATAAAGAGGTGTGCCCAGGATCACAACTAGTGCGGACTTTACAATTATAAAACTTTGAGTATTTTATGAGTTCATAAGCGATGTGTTAACTCTGTGAATAATGTAGGTAAATTCTAGATGGATGATGAAAAATAACGTTTGCTTTGATTTGTGCGATTCCGAAGAAAACATAGTAATGCAGATGATATCGGAGTTATTTCTACAAGATATGGCGTGCCAGTAGGTATAGTTTTCAATTAAATTTTTGTTGGAGATGTTGAATCATACTTTTTTTTCTTTCTGGTTTGTTTAACTTTGACGTCGCTAAGCCTTTTTAAAAAAAAATTAAATACTCAAATCTACATAATTGGTTAGTAGAGAACGAAAAAGTGTAATTGTGAACATTGCATTCTTCATACCTTATTTTTGCAAATTTACAAGTTTTTAATTACAAAAGACATTACATTACATTCAAGGGGAAAAAAAGATAGAAAATACATGTTTCAAAATGGCATTCTCCTGTTTCAACCCTTTCAGCATTATGTTGTACGACCAAAAGTGTCAGTCATTATGTCAGTAACACCGCATTGCGTGGCGAAGTGTGATACAAATTAACACACCCTGCATTCAACCTCGCCCTCAAAGGAATTCTGCTTCTAACTAATTTACTACCATTAGCATAACTATATGTTTTCGCACTATTCTGTTTGCTTTTAAATCAAATTTGTAATTTGATACTGTAACTGTATTCTTGGACAATGGGCTTAGACTTGATTAGTGCACGCAAATGCGTTTTCGATGTAGTATTATATCAGGGGATTATGATATTGTCGTTAACATCACTAACCACGAAGTGTTATTTAACTGACAGAATACTAACGATATTACAAAGCTAATTTGTTCGAATGACGTTGAATGAATTATTTATCAGCTGTCGGAGTATATTATGGCGTTTATCTGAATTAAGCGTACCTATTGGTGTTTCACTTTAAAGCTCAAACTAGAATTTTATTCTTAACAAAAAGTGTGTCTTGTCTTACCCATCTTTAAGTTAAATTTTTTTTATTAATATATCCTTTTTGTAGTACGCTTTTGTTGAAAGGTTTTAAATACCAAATTACCTGCAAAATATTTTAATTACAACATTGTTTTAAAACTTCGACAATGCCTAGTATTTCCTATTTAGCTGTCCCGCCCACCAGAAAATTTCTCAATATTATTGTTTCGTTCATCCTTAAACATGTTCTCGCTCCAACATTCCTGATTACAACTCATTTCTTTTGTAAGTTTTAATGTCGTTGGTTGGTTATGAATCAAAGACTAACGTTTTTTGGAATTTGATCACGTATTTTGTTTATTAACCTGGCTGGTGGACACTTTACTTATGCCAAAATGGATACTCCGTAATGTCCATAATGTCGTGCAAACCATTGAAACCCAATTACGAAAGATTCAAGAAGATACGTATTAAATGGATCGTACCGTTAAATATTTTCAGAAAATTTTTATATTAGTTGAACATCGATTTAATAACTTTCCATGCATTTAAAATGGCGACGCCGCCGCTATTGTTATTTTTTCCATTGTAATGCTTCGGCTGTTTCAACCGACGTAAAAAAATGTTTTAAAAATGTTATGTACTTTCATTTGGCGTAGTTACTAAATGCTTGACGTAGTAAAAGCTAGCACTATTGTAGTGACATGAACAAATAGGTAGGTAATAGTCCAAAATGTTGGTAGAATACAAAAGGTATTTTTGCGTTTCCATACTTATCGTGTGTAAATTTTAAATCGATTTCTAATAAGCTGGAACAACCACGGTGAAAAATGATACTTTCGATAGGATTTCATACGGCAACCTCAGCTTTGTTAGGAAACTAAATTTGAACCTAAGTGTTAAGCTAACGCCTTAATCCCTTAAGCTCGTTACAGTGAGCTTAGACTTCGTTTAAGCAGATAATTTAAAGCTTTCGACACCTCGTAAGTTGGGGATCTCATTGTGAATTGCACTAATGAAAATCAAGCGTAAGGATGCGACTGACAGCGTAGGACAGCTATCGATGTTTTGATTTAGAAAAGTAAAATAAGTCTTTGTCCTGCCCCATCAGCTGTTAAACGTCAGTTGCGCAAGTAGCTCTTAGTTAGCAAACATCCCATTGAAAAATCAATATCACTTTTTCCCGAATTTTCAAATTTCTCGACTTTTCAAAATTATTCTTTCCGTAAATATTTATTCGGACTAATACGAACATTTAAAAAAATATTGCCTTATCGGTCCATCCTTTCTAATGTGGTGCACATACCAACGAAAAGCACACTTTATTTATGGTTATATTTTATCTGGTATAAGTACGAGTAGATTATGTAGGCGAAAAATTGTTTTATTACTGACTTACAATACAATACAAACATCGTCCGTCAAACTTTTCAAGGTTTTTTTATTAAGGCAAATTAAAACTGGACCGTATGATATTTGGACCGAATGATACTTGGACCGTATCATACTTGGACCGAATGATACTTGGACAGAATGATACTAGGACTAAATTGCACTTGGACGGAACGATACTTGGACCAAATTGCACTTGGACAGAATGCAAGTTTAATTGTTTTTCACGGTTGGACCGTGACCATGTATGCCTGATTATATTGTGAACTTTCAGCACATGATATGCCTGCCTTTTTTAAAGGTAAGCTGTTTCTGACTCGGATCTTTCAGCCGGAAGGAGATGCAAAGATAAGCTCGCTTTAGTTATTATGCGTGTACGATAAATAAATCCTTGTCCATATTTGTAGCATCGAGGCGTATCGAATCTCCGTCGTGTGGCACCAACGTATATCATGATCGCTGGTTTGGACGCAAAATGATACTTGAAAATGATACACGCCGTATGTAATACACGTATCATGATCGCATTTTGGTACTGTATCACAATACGACGTTGCGATATTATACGTGATACACCGCTTCCGATCGGTTTTCGGTTTTTTCGCGATCATCAAAGGGGAAATACAGATCGTCTGGAAAAGTTTGGACGTGAATGCATTTAATACGCGATAATTTCCCGCACTCTGCCATTTTTCCAAACATCTTTTTTGCCAGAATTGAAGGAACGAAGATCAGTGGAAAAATTGTAGCGTCCACATTAAGGTTATTGATGCCGCCGATACGCTGACATGATACAGTATTGGCTAAGTGTGGACGCGTTTTTTACGAGATACGACTACGGTCAAAATGGGCATCCCTACTTGAGATATACATACTCGATACGATACGCCAGATCGGGATACGACTCAACGCTCAATGCTACAAATGTGGACAATGCTGTAGTGTGCATGATCCTATTTGTTTAACGCAAGACCATAACATTCTTTTTGAAGTGACATGCAATTGTTTTATGGAAAATAAAGAATTATTTAAGGTGGTTGTAGAGTTGTCAATTTCATACAAAACTTTGTCGTAGAACACTCGTAGATGATATTAATAAAAGTAATGTTTTATATACGGAAAAATAGCTTAGGAAATCTAGATTGCGCGTCTCAAATAACATTTACAATTTATAATATAATTAAGAAAGAATTCTTCTGACGATTCGTCCGATTCGCCACTGACAAGTGTGCGAGGTGTCATAGAATTTCATACAACCAATTCCTCCTCCTCCTTCCCGCCTCCTTCGGCTCGTTCGCCTCTGATAAATGTGCGTAAACCGCACAGGAGTGCATTACCTACGATGTTCTTGCCGAGAACGGTTAGTTACAATTATGTAACTGCCTAATATTATCTGAATGCTATCATGTCACATCAGTTATTAAGTTTTGACATGAAAGAAGTTCAAACGAATACACATTTAACATTAAGGTGGTTGGAGAGCTGTCAATTTCATACAAAACGTTGTCGTATAACACTCGTAGACGGTGTTAATAAAAGTAATGTTTTATGTATGGAAAAATAGCTTAGAAAATTTAGTTTCCGCGAATCAAATAATATTTACAATTTACAAAATAATTACGAAGAGGCTTTGAAATTTTGTATGAATAATTTCAAAGCTTGATATTTTCGTAATTGTATTATAAATTGTAAATATTATTTGTACATTTCGCTATTTTACCTCTACAAGTATGTATGATTGGCCTTATCTACACTACTATAAAATTGTAACAGAACATACGTCTGACATTGAAGATATTTACAACAAAAAAAGGTAACGTTATGGTATTTAGGCGACTCTGCCTCCAAATCACAGATTTCTTATTTTTGTCTGTCTTTCTGATTTTTTGTTCGAGCATAGCGCGATACCTATAGGAGTAGGACCGATGCATAGGATATATTTATCTATAAGGACATATTATTATAGATACATAGTATTTAGGATGTATGTTTACTAGAGACGGGAAATCTGAGGGTGATGTGCATAGGCGAGTAACAGCGGGAAATAAAGTGAACGGTGCTTTGCATACCATTGTGGCTAGCCAATTGGTGTCCAAAAGGGCGCGACTTGCTATACACAATGGTGTGTTGGTGCCTACACTTATGTATGGCAGTGAGTGTTGGGTATGGCAGAAGAAGCATGAAAGTAAAATTAATGCTGTTGAAATGCGTTCCTTGCGAAGCATCTGTGGAGTTACGCTGAGAGATAGAGTGAGAAATTGTGTGATTAGAGATCGATGTAAATTGAAAGAAGATGTTGTGACAAGAATAGAGAAGGGTATGCTTCGTTGGTTTGGTCATGTGGAGAGGATGAGTGATAGCAGATGTACGAAAGAGATATATGGAGCTAAAACGAGTGGAAGTGTCGGTAGAGGGCGCCCTCGTAGGACGTATTCTGATCAAATCAGTTGCGTCCTACAAAAAGGGGAGGTGCGGAGTACTCGAAACCGACGGGCATGTATGAAGAGATGTATGGATGTGAATGAGGCAAAAGATGTATGTAAGGATCGTAGTAGATGGCGCGCTCTGGTCTCTGCCTACCCCAATGGGAAAGAGGCGTGACGTTATAGATAGATAGATAGAAGGACATATTATTTAGCTTTATTTAGGACGTCGCGGGCAAAATCTAGTATATAACCCATATCCAAGTTAGGTTACTGGTAGTGAAATGTGGATATTTTCAATAAGGTAAATTTAGAATGTCTCCTACAACCCCTTTGGGAATATAGCCGGTAGCTTAGGCAATGCTAAACCATACCTACACCTAGGTTCAAGGATATTTTTTGTAACAAAAACTGGACTTACTTCTATTTTCTTGGTCGACATCGCGTCGCCTCATTAAGGTTTTTCTTTGGAAACACCGCAAAACATGTTCATTTCTGAAAGCTTTTCTAATAGAAATTGTAAACTAGTAACGATAACTGAAGTGGCAGTAAATTTTTTAGCACTTTAACTAATTAATGTTAGCTTTCTAGCGAATTATAGACTTTACAAAAACTGACCAAGCTCAAGTCATACTGGCATATAATATAAGAGTTCCGAAGATAAGAATATGTTTACAGATAAACTGAACAGAACTGCAGCCAAATTAATGTGATCTGCATTACTTAATCAAAACTAATTATTCAAAAAAAGATAAACATTTCTATCCAACATGCTTCGCCAAAACATTCAACAGTTAGATTTGTTAAATGCTATTTTCTATGTTAATTAACCATAACCTAGATAACAAAAATGGATGTGACAACTTCAACTCTAGTGTTTTATCTCCAGTTAAAAGTGGAAAAAACACTTAGTTCACCTGTTTTGTGAAAGCTTAGATTTCGTTTGTTATGGACAACAGAACATAACTACAGCCTGTAAATGACACTTTCCTGTTAAAACATTGTTAAATCGGGACGTTTGGTAGGTCACGACAGCATTACGTACATAATACGTATGCGGTGAATGTTCGTTCTTAGTTAACTTCAGAGAAATCGAGTAGTTTGGTTTATAGTTTGAGCCTGAAGAAAATGCTATAGGTACCTACTAACATCTAAGTCTAAGTAAAATAAAGATAGTATCACGATAAGTTCTATTTACGCCCTAACCGAAATCACCTATTAACAATCATAATTTAAACCTTTGTATTTTATAACTCTTTAAGATGTCGATACCTGATGACCTCCAGGAAATTGTAGGGAAAGAAACACGCCTGATTCTATGAGAGGTTTATTACGCGACAAACGTAACGTAACGTACTGCTCGAGTCGAACCACCTATACTTAATTTGATCGACATGCCTGTTGACGGGTGGACCATTTTCCCTTCTTACCTTGTAATTACGTGCCCCTAACTGCGACTCAATCACCCCCTTGCACCATTTCCTACCCTTCGTGAAATCCCTTGCTAAGACGGGCTCCCCCACTTCAAACTCCCTACTCGTTCCCCCTGCGCGGTCGACCATTTTCCTCTGCGCTTTTAACACTCTTTCTTCAATTTCCCTACTCCCTTTCAACAAATCTAGGCGACACCGCAGATTGCGGCGCTGCAGCAACATCGCCGGCGAGACCCCCGTCGTGCTATGCTCGACATTTCTATAAGCTAACAAATATGTCTGCAACGTAGCTTCCACATCTATTCCAGAGTGTAAAGCTTTTTTAACGGCACGTTTACAAGCTTGACCGCTCCTTCCGCTGCTCCGCTTGACGACGGATGGTACGGCGCGGAGAAGGTCACTTTAATTCCATTTCTGTGCATGAATTCACTGTATTCCTGGCTTCACATCATTGACCACAAAATACTGCTCTAAGCGATCTACATATAAATCCCAGTCGTCCTTGGTATCAAACGGTCCAATTCGCCCAACCGCCATGTTTGCCCCGATCCGATTCGACTTTTTAGCACACGCGGGCGCAGTCCACTACTTCGTCGCCAGTAAGATGTCGATACCTGATGACCTCCAGGAAATTGTAGGGAAAGAAACACGCCTGATTCTATGAGAGGTTTATTACGCGACAAACGTAACTGTCAAGGGAGCAAAAGAAGGTTACAACAGAACTTATCTTCATAAAATATATGACACTCTTATGGTGTAGGTACTTATCTTATCTTATACTGTTTTTACGCTGAACCCTGAAATCATGTTTGAGTGCGTTTTAATTTATTTTATGAACTACCTATTTCAACCTCTTTTCACTCATACCTCTAATAATACAATCGCGTTTGCTATACAAGCCGAGCTTCGTTATGATCTATTTTCTTTTCAGCTTTGTGATTCAAGATGCCTTCTGATGGATTATTGGGAGGGCACTTGTGCTACATACAAAAAGCCTCTTAAGGCGTAACCGATAAATCATGCTTAGTCTATAAATACAAAAGTCTTATTTGTTGTTCGCTCAATGTAGATTCTGAATTCATGAATTTTGAATATAAATATTGCTGAAGCAGGCCGCTTTATGTACAAGCGACTCGATCTGAGTTCACTCGCCGGTAAAAGTCGATGAAGAGCGATAGTTTTTTTTCCGAATTCAATTTCAATTATAAAATCATATATTCGTAATTTTTGTAAGTACTAAAATCTGGTTGTTCTAAAGACAATAGAGGCCAAAACATTTGAGGGCGACTTTTTAATAGCTTTATACGGCTATAAAATTTAAATGAAGTTTATAGTTTCGGCGTTTTTTGGGTGAAGATCGTACTGACAGAGCGAATCCTGGTCGTCTAGCGGCTACCAATTATTGTATGCAGCCATGTGTATATGAGAACGGTTTTATATATCTAACAGATGTTTATTTCAAAATTTATACTGGGTCATGTTACGTGAAAATTGGACACTATAATTGTAATTGTTTTTCATATTTCCAGACTAATGGCATTGGAAGAGTCATGTTAAGGCTAGGTTATCCCAGTGCAAGCGTCTCTTTCTTGCAAGCATAAGTTTACAATTAGCCATCCCGCTCCAATTGAAAGCAGGATCGCAAAAAAACGTGTTTTTCGTCAATATCTTTGCTCATGGGAGTTTCTAAGCTAAAACTTCTCCTGAGTTCACTAGAAATATTTAATGTATTTAGTTAAGTACAAGAATAAAAAGTTAAATATCAGCAGTTTAATCATAGTTTTGAAAAAACATAACAAAAACAAACAAAAAGGGGTATCTTTAGGATTTTTTTCTATCTAGTAAACTTAATCTAATCGTGTAATAGAGAACAGTCGCCCATCCGCCCGATCCTTAAATAAGACATAATTTAATTTCAGACTTTAAAACACAGTTTAAAACACTTTCGTTCTTGTTCAAAAAACGGCCTCGACGGTATAAGAGCGTCTTAATGAAGCTCTTGAAGTGCATGATAGCTCTTGCCTACCCTATTGCCGATAGGTGTGAACATACGTACATACAGGGTGCAACTGTAATGAGCCGTCAAATTTTCAGGGGTGGTTCAACCTAAGTGAACAACTTTTTCTTTGGAAGCAAAACTGAAATAAAATAAAAACGACTCAAATGCTTGCTCCCATAGCAAAAGTTGCTCAGTTTGATGGTCTGAACCACCTCTATAAATCTGTCGACTCATATCAATTACACCGTGTAATATAAAATAGTGTAAGTATACAGTGTCCCATGAAAGATGTGTTTTTTTATTTATTTATAATTAATGGACTTCTTGCTTGTGCGTTAGCACCGCATTTCCGCCAATGTCAAGTGGTTTGAGGGAGTATCTATCCAATCTCGAGGCTTGTTTTTGAGTAAGAACAACTGAGAAGGATTGTGGAGCCTCGTGGCAGGCTGAAACGCGAACCGCGCGAACACCACGCGAGAGACAAGTGTTCGGGGCAAACCCTGCAACGTGACTCCGAAAGATGTGTTAACCTTACATAGACGAAAATGTGGGAATACAAATTCATTTTTATTTCTTAATGTTCCTTATTAATATTGAAAACATTATAACTATCTGTACATAATATTAAAATAGGTAAAAGAAAGAAGTAGTGTGTGTAGTATTATAAATAAGAGGCCTATTATAAGCTCAGAGGCGCCCTCATCACAATAATAAAGATATCTCAATAAAGAAAGCCTAAATTAAAAAAGTGTTAGGGCCTGTTTCACTACTTCTGGGTAAGTTCTTGTTAGCTTATCCGACAGATAGTTTGACATATTTTGTATGAAATTATGTCAAAATATCTGTCGGATAAGCTAACAAGAACTTACAAGTGGTGAAACAGGCCCTTACACTAATAAACTACAAAAGCCTTCAAGCTATTGTTATACAATACTTTTGTAGGTTCTAAACGTTCCACTTTTAAGAATTTCGAAATAAAAATAAAAGCGGCCGTTTTCTTTTCTTTTTTTCAAATTTGTATGTGGGGGAAAATGGCCAATGTTTGAAGTGGTGTATCTCAAGACCTACTAAATTTACAGAGCTTAAACTTTACTTTATTTTTTAGCAAATTTTGTCTACTTTAAAACCATAGTGTATAATTTTTATGCAAGATGCACTGTTTAGAAGTAATAAGTCAAAACCTGAAAAAAGTACGACAATTCAGAGGTTATTCGAGCGGTTAGCACAGGTCTTTCAAAGCTGCAAAATTGGTTTTATACTGCTGGTATCTATCCTAACAACATCCCAAAAATGCAGCTCCGTGCAATCAACCTACAATGTTTTATATGACTGGCGTAATGGTTAGACCTATAAAAAACCTAAAAAAGTATTGTATAACAATAGCTTGAAGGCTTTATTTGTAGTTTATTAGTGTAGCACATTTTTAATTTAGGCTTTCTTTATTGAGGAATATTTATTATTGCGATGAGGGCGCCACTGACCTTGTAATAGGCCTCTTAAGTAAAAACCAAGTTTCTCAAAAGAAGCAAACAGACAGACTAGATTATATTAAGAACTTTCTTTGTTGTTTAGATGTGTGCTAACTGCTAACTACCTTTTTACATGACTTGTGAATTATTGCGTTATTTAATCATTGCAAAAGCGTGACTTAGCCATTTCACGAGGTGTTATGTAAAGCGCAGTAGCATTTCTCGTTACATTATTTTCAAAAACGGGTTCTTTGTAAGAAAATAATAACATTAAATCAGTTTGTTAATGTTTATAAACAATCCGAACAGGTATATACAGGATTTAAAAAAATGATCCAATCAGATATCCAGGGTCCTTCTTAATATGCTGAAACTTTTTAAGGGGATGATCAGACCATCAATCTGAACATTTTTCTCTATGGGATTTCTCCAACATCGAAATGGCGACCAGCTGTCCCATACATTTGGCTCATGAAAGTTTGCAGTTTTGTATGGAACAGCAGATTTTATTCACGATTTCCATGTTGATGCCATAGAGAAAGTTGTTCATTTTGACGGTCAGAAAAGGACCCTATATTTTATAATATCATAGAAAACAAGTTGTTCTGTTCTTCGGACAGTGACAGATTGAATTTATGAACACCTAGAGCAAATTACGATTTGTTTCTGGGGTTGTGTAATGATGGGTCATGGAGCTAGTAGAAATAACGGAACACATGAATTCGAAGAATTACAGAGAAGGACTTTTGCTATTTTGCTTTGCTCCTATAATAAAAGTTGTTCAGTTTCGTGGTCTAAATTTAAACCACCCCTAAAAATTTAGAAAATGTTTACAATATCACAACTAAAAGATTTTGTTATTTCCCTACAAAATGTATGGGCAAAAAGTAGATGCAGCATAGTTTCCGTCTAGTCTCAATAAACTAACTTGTTATATAAAACGGAGCATGTTTAGTTCATGCCTTGTTCGTATCGCATCAAAATTAACCATCCATTAGACTACCCAGCTTTTATCATAGCACACAGTTTTAACAGGGCCATCTCGCTTCCGAAAGTACTAAGAGAACATTTTATTATTCTCGTCGTTCTCTCTTCAAATTGCAAAAATAAAAAAATAATAAACTCTACAAACGACTCTCAGTGAGATTGCATTTGTCTCCAGGACAGATAAAAAATACATCCCTAAATTTAATTGCACAACGCTACGATTTTTTTTATGGCGCATGAAAATATTTTATGACATAAAAAAAGTATTAAAAAAATATCATACACCTACTGTTTTCTAGTAAATTTTTGAACGATAGAGGAATTTTCCACTGAACTTTTAAACTATTCTCGACGTTTAGGTTGCAGTTATGAAATGCAATTTGAATAAATTTTCTATAACAACAAGATGTAAATGCAGTTATGGAAATTAAGTTGTTTAGATTTTATACGTAAAGTACCTACTTGCAGTGTGTCTAAATTTTCCCGAGGCGAATATTTAACAATACCTAGCAACACAAAACAAATATCTTAGACATAGGTACGAGGGTCATTCAATAAATACTTAGCCTACAAAAAGTAAACGAAAATTTTGGAATAGTGGCAATTAATTTTTCAACATAGTCTCCTTTTAGTTCGATACACTTAGCCCAGCGATGCTCCAACTTTTTTAACCCGTCCGAAAAATAGTTTTTGTCAAACTCTGCAAAATAGGCCTCCGTGGCGGCGATGACCTCCTCATTTGATCCATATCTATTCCCGGCGAGTGATTTTTTCAGATTAGGAAACAGAAAGAAGTCACAAGGGGCCAAATCTGGAGAATACGGTGGATGGGGCAGCAATTCGTAGCGTAATTCGACCAATTTGGCCATGGCAACGGCAGACGTGTGAACCGGTGCGTTGTCGTGGTGAAACAGCACTTTTTTCTTCGCCAGATGGGGTCGTTTTTTCTTTAATTCGGCGTCGAATCGGCCCAATAAATCGGCATAGTAAAGCCCTGTAATTGTTTTACCCTTCTCGAGGTAATCGATGTAGATCACACCTTGTGAATCCCAGAAAACGGTGGCCATTACTTTTCCGGCCGATTTTACAGTTTTCGCCTTCTTTGGAGCACGTTCCCCGGTCTGGATCCATTGTTTTGATTGCTCCTTGGTCTCTGGTGTGTACCAGTGGATCCAGGTTTCATCGACAGTCACAAAACGACGCAAAAACTCCGCTGGATTCCGCTTAAACAGCGCCAAACACGTCTCTGATGTGGTCTCACGGTTGCGCTTGTTTTCCGGTGTGAGTAAACGCGGCACCCATCGCGCCGACAGCTTTCTCATGCCGAGTTCCTCGTGAAGAATATGATGCACTGTTCCTTCTGAAATGGCTACAGTCTCAGCTAGCTCCCGAACCTTCAATCGGCGATCTGCCAACAAACTACAGCGCCCTCTGGCGATGAGGCTAGGTACTTATTGAATGCACCTCGTACCTTGGCAGTCAAGGTCCAGAATGTAGTAGATTTAAACGATATAACAAACTACTTGTTACAGTAATCTACTGCCTCCGTGGTCTAATGGTTTAGAGCATTGGGCTCTTGACACGGAGGTCGTGGGTTCGATTCCCACGGGGGGCTAGTGAAATGTTACTTTGTGCGTTTTTCCCCAGTTGGTTAGGACATTGCAGGCCGAGTCGCCTGATTGTCTGAAAAGAAAGATGATTCCGTGCTTCGGATGGCACGTCAAGCTGTTGGTCCCGGCTACTATCTCTGGTGGTAGTAGTCGTTACATAAAAACCACGTCAGAGGCCGTAAGGCGGTTCGAATAAACTCTGACACCAGGGCTTGCAGCGTAACTTACGATAAGAAGAAGTAATCTACTAATCAGGGATCAATCTGTTTAAAAACATAATATTAATTAAGTATCTGGGTTCTGAACTTGGGAATAAATCAACTGTTGCCTAAGCGATCCAAATATATATGGTATCAATTTCTTGAATATTGGACTACAAAATTTCGATGGATAAAACTGTCATATCATTTTATTCAATCATTGATCATTAAGAAATTCAAATTAACTTGATAAATTAAGCTCTTATTAACATTTCAATTTTTCTAATAGGCGTATTCATTGAAAAAAAAATGTTCAGACGCTATTTATTTATTTATTTATAATGGCCTAAAAATGGAGCATATACATTTGGGTCGAGCAGCGATTGATATTTTATATGGAACAGCAGATTTTATTTCGCGACTTCTATTTCGGTTCTATGGTGATAGTTGTTCAGTTTCTTGATCTGAAACACGCCTTTAAGTAATTTTACACCCTGTATAGAAAAACTTTCAACAATCGAAAGCTAACGAGTATCATAACGTCGTAGGAAAAAGCCTGACAGCTTAAACTCCGGTGCTGTTCAATAAACAGCTCGTTTTACAAAACATCTGTTCGAAGAGCTTTGGTTTCAAGTAGGGTTGCTAGATGGTATGGACACGTCCTAGGACATGTCCTCATTTTCCATGTTTTGTCCTCCCGTCCTCCCTTGCTTACTGTTAGTCCTCCATTTTTCAGTTCTAGAGCATCAGAGGTGTAAAGATTGACTATGTGAAACTACAAGATCAATTTTGCAACCTGATTTGATTTCATTTCTTAAATCAAAATCAGATAGATCAGGATGATGTAGCACTTTATGATTAGAATTTGTACGAGCAGTGGACAATCTACTTCAAAAATGGTAAAAACATTAAATGACTCTCAGAACTGCTCAAGATCTGCCAGTTTTATTTTTGTACTAGTGTTTTCCCGCGACGTCGTCCGCACAAATTATATACCAGATTTTAAGTCAGATCATAAGCTATCAAACAAAAAAAGTTTCATCAAAATCGGTTCTGTAGTTTTTGCGTGATGCGCGAACAAACAAACAAACTAAGAATTTTGTCAATAGATGGCGCTGCACGTCATTTAAATCGCACTATCGAGAGTTATTTGAGTTTATATGAAGTGAACCACAACTTTTTTGTTCCTCATGATTTTACGGTTTTATAATAGTTAAGATAAGCGCACATATAACGCAAATGTGGAAAGAGTTTTTTCACTGATTATACTCAGTGTCAGTGGAGCGAAAAGAGAAACAGACATCCTTTTCTATCTATACTCAAGAAGAGATCTCCACTTGAGTGGCGTTCTGTAATACCCCCTTAGGATTTTATATTAGTCATTTAGTACCTTACAACAATTTCTAAACGGCAATCGGTAATCGGTAACCTATAGTTACCCCACCTGACCTTACCTAGTTATATGTTTTACTGCTTTAATAGTTACTTATAGGTACCTATTTGTTTTTTAGCGTTATGGGATACCCAAAATTTTGTTTTTGTTTATTACGTGTTCTTCTCACGGCGGCGAACAATGAACTGTGGCCGTAGCCGTAGTATGCCAGCATGATATAGCGTTATCGCGCCTTCTCTCTCTATTTGCACGTGAATGAACGATAAAATGAGTGATATAGCCGTATCATGCGCATTATGCCATGGTTTCTGATTGTGATCATGATTGATCGTCTAATGTTAACATTTTTTCCGTCAATCAACGTATAGGGTATTGTAGATCTAGCGCGATCACCGGATCAAGATCTTGTTCAAGAAACTCTTCAAGACAATTCCCGCCTTCTCTTGGAACTCCTTTTATACTGGTTAGTATTTCTGTGGTATTTCATAGAATTTTTCTGACATTTTGACATTCCATTTTTAAAAAACATGAGTTTAGAATTTAAATTTTGTTTTTTGACACTTTTACTTTTACGTATTTATAAAGGTTTATTACCTATATTTTTTTTATATTTGTAATTTTTTTGTTTAGGTACTTGGCTAATGCCTTTAGAAACGCCTTCTTACGATGAGACGATTAGAGCCCTTGAAGTGGTAAATTCATTGTAAGTCCCATTAAAGCACCCTTTGGGTGCCTGTCCACAGATGCGGAGCGAGCTGGCGGAGCGAGTAAACGGAGTTGTATTAAGAGAAGTTTATTCCGAGAGCGCAAATGCGCGATGCATACAAACGTACTATGGTGATATTTTCAATATTAACCAATTATAGTCAATGAAATTTTTCCGAAACAATCTTTTTAGTTTGAAACAATTCTCTATGCTTGTATGAAGTCAGATTTTCGTTAAAATATACAGTTTTAATTCTAGGATTAATTTAAGATTTGTATGGAAATCTTTGAGGCACTGTAACTTTAAAACTATACATTTTAACGAAAATCGGACTCCATACAAGCATAGAGATTTGTTTCTAGATTGTTTCTGAAAAATTTCAATGAATTTAATTGGTTAGTATTGAAAATATCACCATAGTACGTTTGTATGGAGCGCGCCAACGGTAATATACCCTTAACCAATAAGATTGCATAAAATCTCAGCTCCGAGTTTGGTTGAAAAAACTCGGCAGCAAAATTGCCCATTAAAGGCCAATCGCACGATCGCAAATCCGGTCTCAGCCAATAGGGAGTGCGTGCTACTCCCCTCCGACAATTTTTGCGACCATTTAGTATGCATAGACTACAATTTACCTACATAATCATCATCGTTACGTCATGACCTGATCACATGATAATACTTAATTATCATGTACAAAATTGTTTGTTTCGTTTAAGGCCCATCACATAGTTATATACGGAATTGCGATTCGGAATTCCGAATGAAAACAGGTTTTTCGTATAGGTTTGAAATTCCGTTCGCCAATGTGGAGGGGGAATCTCCATACGAAAACCTGTTTTCATTCTGAATAATTCCGGATCGCAATTCCGTATGTGTGATGGGCCTTAATAAATACCTAAAATGCAATTGTCATTTTATTTGGCATTTCCTACATTTTTATTTAGGCATTTTTAAACTGCACTAGTATTTTTTTTAGTAACTATAGTTGACAGCACTGAATTCCGAATCACGGTTTATTCCGTATGCAGGTATGTGGCGGACCTTATGCTTCGATCAAAATAAAATGAATGGATAGGCCTAAAGCGCGGTAAGTTGAAGCAAACTACTGGTGCACTTGGTACATACAAACTAGCGCCATTATCTGTCAAATCTAGGGCACTTTCATACAAGTGACAAGTAAAAATTTCATTTGTTTTGCCTCATTTTTCTGGTTTGAAATGTTCGCTTAAGGCCTATCCATTCATTTTATTTTGATCGTAGAAAGAGCAAGTAATAGAACGAAGAACGTGTTTTGTCTCATTTACTCAATGAGGGATGCATAATACAAATTCACTCTAGTTAAAAAAGGAGATCGCTACCTTATTGCTGTCCTTATTGACGTAGCCATATTTTTGCTCTAGCCTCTATGGTCTGACGCCGGAGTCAGTCAACAAAAATTTCATAAAAATGTTTGTTGCTCTATATTTCGATGAATAGTTATTTCGTAATAATTTAATTCATTGTAATTTGTTGCGAGTGGGTGACTTTAAGTTAACAACATGGTAGCGTGCAGCGTTTTAGGATGCAAGAGCCGCACTGAACGTTGCAAAGAAAATATTTCATTCCAAGGGTATGTTAACATTAATTCACGTTTTATTGCAGGAAACATTAATAATAAAACGCATTTTAATAGTTTCATTCATCGGGCAAGTGTTAAAGACAATAATTTAAAAGTTAAAGCTAAATTTTGTGATTTGTAAACTCAATAAGGGTGGTCAGATGTCAAATTAAAATTACCCTGTTTCCACCTTGAAAATAAGGTACACCAAGGGCTGTGCCAAGGGTAAGCCGGAAGAGGTTTCATGAGGTGTTTTGTAACCGCTAGTTAAACGTAGTTAAGCATACCATACCATGGATAGCTGTCATTGTCTCAGGGTTAAAAGCTCCAACAAAAAACAGCATTAAAAATAGAGGTCGGTTAACTAAAGCTGGCGCGTGCCACACATTTACGCAATGCCTTTGTCTCACTGCACGCAGAATGTCTCATCGAACTCATTTATATATGTGTCTGTGAACGTGCCAGCATCTTTAGTTAGGTTAACCTGTAAAACATACCATGATAGATGTCGTTGACGTGAGTTGAATCCTTGGGCCTGTTTCACCACTTCTGGGTAAGTTCTTGTTAGCTTATCCGACAGATAGTTTGACATACTATTTTGTATGAAATTATGTCAAAATATCTGTCGGATAAGCTAACAAGAACTTATTCAGAAGTGGTGAAACAGGCCCTTAGAGTATTTATTTATTCTACTAACAAACTTATCTGCCACTTTTTGGAGGTATGTATGTTTGAGGCAGCATGAAATCCGCAACTTTGGACTTTATTCCATTACTTTAGATTTTAATTTGAATGTTAAAATTCATGAAAAACTGTGTCGTGTGAACCCCAAACGCGATAGTTTCGAAATTATTGTTCCGCAATTAAAGGCTGTTTAGTGATAGACAAGGTATAAAATTGTATGTAAATGCGTAAGATTGTTTGATCTGGCACGTTGGCAGAAGGGAAATGCTAAGGCGAGGCGGTCCCTATATAAATCGTCTAAGGTTGGATCATAAAGAATAGTTAGTGAGGTTTTTTTTATGTCTGTTTGTCTATTCGTTTGATTTTTTGTGTGTTTGTTTGTTTGTTCGAGCATCACGTAAAAACTACTTTACCAATTTTTTCGTATAGTAGGGTAGGGAGTTGTAGCTTTTTTGCGTTTTTAAGTGATGTATTTTTTCTTCAGTTTTCCAAGCGACGAATATTTTAAAAATATATGGGTCTTCGCAACTGGCAGACTCAATTGGTCACCTACTATAAATTCGCGTATTTGAAGAACATCTGTTTATTGAAAATATACGTATAAGAGAAATGGAATACAGTGACACTCCAACACGGTATATAAAGGTAAATTCAATATGTCGGTAGATAGTACAAGTAGATAATTATAATAGTCAAAGTAGGTATATCTAGTTTAGGTAGGAAAGAGTATAGGTCATTTATTATTTGTAAACTGGAAGACTAAGGGCCTGTTTCGCCACTTCTGAATAAGTTCTTGTTAGGTTATCCGACAGATATTTTGACATTATTTCATACAAAATATGTCAAACTATCTGTCGTATAAGCTAACGATAACTTACCCAGAAGTGGTGAAACAGGCCCTAAGGCATTGTCCTAATTGGGCAATGTCGGTAAAGCTGGTTAGATTCTTTATTAAATAATGTTAGGTAGCATTGCTTTCTTTTTTTAGTTCTAGTAATGTTTTCGAGATGATTGTTTTCATACAAGAAGCGAAAACCAGTTTACCTACTTAAGCCTACTAAAAATCAGGTTCGGGTTTCGATCTCATTTGATTCTGTACCCCTTAAACTAGGTTACCTACCATACACTAAATGTTGGCTCCCTGCAAATTGTTCAATGTAATTGATGATGTAATTAAGTTCGAGCTAAGTAGGGTCGAAATGTATGGATTTTGACATTTAGCTGTAGGTTTTAGCAAGGTCTTACAATTATAGTACAGAATACGAGCCTCTATAGCTTACCAGAAAAGGTGTGTATCATATCTTACATTAAAATATGATAATGTTCTATAAGTTAACAACATAATTTATGATTTGATACAAATAAATAACTTTATTAAAATGTATTCTCGTTATTATAATGACACAACAGGTGACATAAATTGATAATTTCATATTGCATAATGTGCTATTATTATGTTCTTCTACTTCTTATCAAGTGGGCTGCAAGCCCTGGTGTCAGAGTTTATTCAAACCACCTTACGGCCTCTGACGTGGTTTTTATGTAACGACTACTACCACCAGAGATAGTAGCCGGGACCAACAGTTTAACGTGCCATCCAAAGCACGGAATCATCTTTCTTTTCAGACAATCAGGTGACTCAGCCTGCAATGTCCTAACCAACTGGGGAAAAACGCACAAAGTGACATTTCACTAGGTGCCCCTCGTGGGAATGGCCGTGGTGGTCCAGTGGCGAGTAACCTTGCCTGCCGTGCAGGAAGCGATGGTTCGATCCCCGTCCAAGCCGACTCGTACCAATGAGTTTTTCGGAATTTATGTACGATTTGTAACACCACTGGCTTTTCGGTGAAGGAAAACATCGTGAGGAAACCTGCATGCTTCAATTTCGAGGCATGTATAGTACCTACTGTCCATTATAAGTGGCGACGGGCTCACCCCCCGTCACACTGGACAGAGTTTCGGTACTACTGGTGAAACGTGGATGTTTTGAGATTTTATAATATCTCTGACTACCCCCTCGGGGAATATAGTCGTGAGCATATGCCCCCCGTGGGAATCGAACCCACGACCTCCGTGTCAAGAGCCCAATGCTCTTAACCATTAGACCTTGGAGGCGGATTATGTTCAATGGGTACCAGTCCGTCTAGTATGATTTCTCTACTAGCGTGCCGACTTTATTTTTTCCATACTAAGTACTTGTCGCAGCTAGCGCGACGCTCTGAAAAGCGCGAGAACAGCAGTGCGAATTTTGAAAGTCACACGTTCAAATCAGCAGTAGAAAGACGCATAATCTCCATAGTAATTTTAACATTTTCTACTGCTGTTTACAGCGAGTTACGGGTGTCTTTCAAAAATCGCACTACAGGGGCTATAGACAAGGTAACATTTCTATTGGCGTAGACGATAGTAGGAATGACAGAATGTACCTATGGATTTGACATTGGCGATCAAACATTTTGACGTTTTCTTTCTCCACCATACTTCAAATCCATACGTTTATTTTTTTTTCTACTGTCGTTAATGCTAATCGAAAGTACTTTTTCTAGAGGCCCTGGTTATTTTCTAAGCAGCCGAAGGCGCGGTGCGCACATGTAGTGAAATCGTACTAGACTCAAAGGACTGTAAGTATTCACCCTACGAGCGGCGCGGGAATCTCATTCGGTGAATTCAGCAATTGTAAATGTCAAAATAACTATGGAGATGTGCATCTTTATACTGTGGATTTGACTTTAAAAAATCGCTATGTATGATTAATGATTTTTGAAAGTCAAATCAGCAGTAGAAAGATGCATATCTCCAAAGTAATTTTGACATTTTCAACTGCTGAGCTCACCGAATGAGATTAAAAAATCGCACTTGTGTACACACACGCCGTGTGTACATAATATATCATAGTTCATTTACCCATTTTTATGGGAGTTTGATTTCCTATGGTATCACTGGATGAAATTATCGCTGTCTCATACGCGGTTACACTGATGTTCCGTCTATCAGCGTAAGCGAAATACTTGGCCTATGATTTTGATCGAAGACCTTATGCAGCAACTGTCACCTAAGTTTTTTTGTTGCAGTATTTACAACCTAGTCTTCCTTCTCAACCTTTCTTCTACTTCTACGTCCGGCTCCCGCCGACTTTTCAACGCGATAATGAGATTCGTCGGCCTCCGCCGCAATCTTCTAAGTGAACGCTCTAATTCCTGAATGCACTTTAGCAAGCAGTGCAAGAGTCTCTTTCATACAAGCATTAGTTTGCAATTAGCCATCCCACTTCAATTGAAAGCAGGATCGCAAAAAAACGTACTTTTGCGACGTTTTTTTGCGATCCTGCTTTCTGGGGCTAGTTTTTACCCCAAACACCCAAGAGAAATATATAATGAAAAATTTCATTTTAGGTAGAACGATGGGTGTTAGGTAGAACGATGTAGATATTTTCTGAGCTGATTGAGGGCACCTTTACATTCATTTTAATCCGCATATATATAGTATTATGACAAGTGTCATAGTTTTTAAGTTATTATCAAAATCTAGTATTTTTGTTTATTACCCTGGACATAAGGATCACCACAACGATCGGTCATGCTCTGCCCACATCTAATGGGTGCCCTCCGCCTTCACTACGTCGTCGGTCCACATTGTTGGGGCCTAGGGCTTACCCATGCTGTGGTTCATCTGCGCTGATCAGAATGATCTTATTTACTTAAGAATGATGATATCATTCTTAAGTAAATAAGATGCTATGTAGGTAGGTACCCATATCTTGTTAGATCAGTGGATTCAACTCGTTCGCGTGTCTGAGCCCTGTTTTATTTTCTGTGTGTTTATGATTTGTGTAATCGGTTATGTGTAGTAAGTAAGTACCTAAGTATCAATGTATAAGACAGATGTCGTGAAGTACCTAGTATCGAGACAAACCTAATAGGTTTAACGATGCTAGCCAGTATTCTAAAATGTTGTAACTATTTTTGATAAGAGAAATAAATAAAAAAAAAAAAAAAAAATGTAGTTGTATATTTCGCAAATAGCGTTCCCAGATGTCTAGTAATCAAGTTAGTAAACTAGGGAAGTGAAGCTATTTCCGCGGCAAAAAATGTGCCCCTTTTAAACAAATTCGTGCGCAAACTACACTAGCCACTGTTTCTAAACAACTGGTTAAGGTTCTTGATAAGGGGTTTAAAGCAAAGAGTGATTAGCTTATACCAATTCCATTCGTCATTGTATACAGTATATTTTTCTATTATCATTACTATAAATTTTCTTACCTTGAAGACACCTAACCTGGTGAGGCTTCTGTTTTTCTCTTAATAATAGTATTTTAAAGCTTTTTTGTCCACATACAATTACTTTCGTTTTAATATTTTAATTTCTTTGTTAAAACCTAAAAACTTAACTTCTTATTGAGCTAAGACGTACAAGTAGTCCAAATAGCAAACTTTAAAGCTGTAAGAAACGCTCGCCTCGTCGATAAAAAAGTTCCACTTCCACCAAAATGCGCATAACTTTTTAAAACTCAGTGGCTTTGTTTTAGCAAGTCAATTCAGACTGTAAACTGTGCAGCAAACAAAACAGTCAACAAACCCAATCTCGACTAGGAATGTGATGTGGCGCCTTGACAGTTCAATTTGTATTGGAAACTTTAACGTGCACTAACGGCAACTTGTCCCCCGTTTTTTAATATTATATTATAATATTTCTAGACGGATAAATAAATATAATAGATAAGTCCCGATTTAGAAGCCAAGGAGCAGCCAGCATTCATAGGCATAATAGGAATCAAAAGAACGTTTTTGGTCCCTGTGGAGTGGATTACAGGTACCGACAATCTGCCCTTGAAACAGCAAGAATTTAAGGAATTTCGGTCAGGAATTTTGTCAATTTATCTACACAAAAATGGAATTCCATATGACCGTTACGCAATCATGATGTAGTCGACTTTTCAACCCATTTTAATGCTAAACGAAACCTTGAAAGTCTTGTAAAGGTTTGAAAGTATTAAGATTCAATACAGAACGCAGAATAAGAGAAAATATTGGATAGGAATGTATAAATAAATAGGAGTATGGACGTAATAAGATACGTAGTCGGTTGTTTGCTCAATTGTGGCTTCAGTCGTAACTTCTACACCACATCCTTCCTCCAGAAACTTGCGGTAAGCCGCTCGGCTGCACTGTAAACAGATGCTGTGAAAGCCTCAGATTTAAAGACGGAACCAAGTCATTTTGCAAAGTCCTGTACATTTTGTATGTTTTATTTCCAAGGTCTTATATTTATCTATTTATTCAGGTTTGTCAACGGTACTTTAATGGTTTTCACAAATGACATAGTAATCCAGTGAAATTGTGTTTTTTTACTAGAAAAGTTTTGGGATAGTTCTGATTTCTTCCATTCTTTATGAATTTTGGGATGCTGAATCCGAATCTAAAGTTTGCTAACAAAATTTCGTGACGCAAAATTGACAAAATCTTTGAAAAATTTCTGTTTTTTTCCGGAATTTTGCATAAAACTCGGAAACTATTAACTTTTAGTAAATGACCTGGTTACAAAAATTAAATCTGTCAATATTTCCTACAAAACTAGCTATATGTACTTTTCATAGGACTTAACTTTTGAGAGCTAGCTACACGGTCGAGAATGTAACAGCATTTTAAAAATTATGAAATTGTATGACTCATGAAAGTTGAAGATAAAAAGAAAATGATTTGATATTCCTAATCAGCGACCCTGAAAACCCTCGGATACCAATTTTTAGTCGATTCGGTAAACCTTTAAAAGCTGCTTTGGTCCATGGCAGCCATCTTGGATTTCAATTAATTTGAATTTTTTTTACCGCCTTCCAAATCTGACCAGGGTTTTCTATGACATTTGTTTGAGGTCCATAACCATATCTGTCGTAGTTTCCACGGGCCGTTGACATCATCCGCCAATCGATCTTCCGAGGAAGTCAGACGCGTTCCTCATCCACACCTTTTTTCGATACCGTTATCAGTCCAAACGCGCGTACAACGAGACACAAATGCTCTGTAAGATTCTGTTTATCATTCGAAATCCAAAAGTGCATTTTATCCGCTAGCGTGGAAAGAGTTTTTACACTTAGATATTGCCAGTGCGTATGAGATACTGCCAGTCAAAGCTCTTTTTTTTTTCTTGCACCTAACATTTTCCTCACTGTAGTGAGGTGAGAAGTTGTGTTTCGCTCGGCTGCAAAGTTAGTCTGGGTCTCGTACCTTTGAAACCTTCGCTACGCTTAGGATTCTATATTTCAACAATCTGCTATTTGGACCTCTACGGCGCCTTAAACGCGTGTTCGAGAAACGTTCGTCATTTGCGCTTAGAAAAATCGTGGTGTACATTAGCGCCTAAACCATTAAATCTGACTTGCTTACATGTTTAAAACATTCGTTTGGAAAATAGAATGACGAACAAGTAAATTTGAAACAATTGTCAAGAAAATATAAATTTTGTTCGAGTACAAAATTCACAATTTAGACGCAGCTGATTCAACAGACTTATTCAATTATATTACAAAATTAATTGGATTGAAAGCGACCTTCAATTGAATTGTTCTGTTTAACTGATTTGTGGCTTAGCCCCAGTTATCCCTTAAATGGTCGGTGATGGTTTTTATATGGATGTTATGTTATGGATGTTGGAATTATGAATCCTATTGTGAACTCTGATAAAAATGAAGTTTTACCAAGTCCATCAAATTTGAATGATATACCATTACCATGTCAAAACGGTGAAAAATCAAATGAATCCTACGTCGATTCTGATGAAGATGAACAACTTACTCCTGATATGATAACCCTTCGAAATAGATCGACGCTAAGCCTACCAGTTCGATTAGAAGATTATATCATGTCTGCTGTTGTAAATGATTTTGACAAACCCAAAACATACAAACAAGCAATGAAAAGTTCTCAAAAGTGTGAATGTAGGGAGAGATGGAAATTAAGAATGACATCTTTTCATTAAAACAACTTGAACAAATAATGGATGACTTAATCTAACTAAAGATTGATAAATTTATCTCGGACGGGACTTGAACCCGCAACCTGCGAAACAGGGGCTTTGCTTTCGTCCAACTAAGCTACCGAGTAGGGTGGTCCACGTTTGTATGGGAAAAATTCAAACTCGACCTAGAGGGCAGGCCACCCTGTCATTTTGTTACACATGTCTAAAATATCATGTCCGCAAATTTTCAAAATGATATCTATACTAAAAGGGGATGCTCATCGCATATGAAATATCGAAATTATTTATAAAATTATTAATTATAATAAAGACCGGGAAATTGATAAATAATAAAAATATATAAAGTAAAGTGGTTTATTTCAATCAAGGAACACTAAAAAACAAAAACATAATAGTTTTCTTTATTTCCAATGACCTTCCAATATTTGTATTTTCCTTCACACAACTTTACAATACTTTTAGCGTCTAAAAGTCACTAGGATATCTGTAGAATCACTTTTAAGTTTATTTTGTATTGTTAGAAGTCACTTCAAGACGCAAATCATACTTATAAAAAAAAACGCACAGAGTCAATTTTGATTATTTCTTTAAATTTACACTCCGTGAGCACCCTCTTGCACTCGACCTAGGATGTTGAAATTTTACATCAAAAATACTATAGGTATAGGTATAGGTAACAAAATAGGGGGTCGGCCCATACAAAAATCGAAAAATGAATTTTTTGGACCACCCTACTACCGAGACACTACGTTAGACGTCCACATTTTGCAAACACTATTGCGTCTTAAATCTAGGACAAGAGTATTTATGTAAATAACAATTTCTTCAATGAACAATGTTTGTGTACTTACTTAGTATCAAATGTGATATCAACTTTCGGCACGAAATGTAGATATAATGTAAAAAACGAGCTGTCATGCAAAACGAAGTTTTCCCAGAGGGTATTGCGTTCCATTTCTGATAAAATAAACTTAAAAGGGTCGGGTTGATCCCTTGGGAGCTTAAGTTGGTCGACAGTGCTGCCAACTTAGCGCATTTTGCGCCAGATCCGCCGCGTATCGCAGACCTAAGCGTGTCTAAGCTTAGCGACCAGTTCAAAATCTAGGGAACTTTAAATGTTTTGTTATTCTTATGTGTACCTGCTATCTGCAGACGTAAACTTGCAATTAATTACATTACTTACTTAAGTTACATTAAACATTTGTATTTGCGTTTTATTAATCCAGCATTTCCTGTGTCTTTCCATTTAACGGTTAAGTAACCTGGGGTGTCAATGTGGTACTACCCAATGCAATTGGTGTCAAATAATTATATGGTGTTTTTTGACAGTTCTTAGCGATTATGCTTCTTTGTTTTTACGACAATGGACGTAATGATCACATAACCAAAATAATAGTTAAAACTTGCCTAGTAGTCATAATACATTATCGATCTTACGTAAACGATTAAATTGAAAACTTGCAAAATAGCCCTACTGACCAACAAAACCATTGTTGATCACTATACAATTATTAAGATTTCAGTCAGCAATAATTAATGATGATAGATTATGTACACCATAGTTTGTTATTTTGTTTTTAAGATATGATTGGTTATAAACTCGATGTCTTTTTAATTATAGTTAAATGTTATGTTTGTATCTTAATTACGTTTTTTGGGAATTGTAACATTATTACTGGCTTTCTCTGATTTTTCCTCTGTGTAGAAGCGTTCTATGTCCCTGTCACTTCGGCCTTTCTTTTTATAATTGTTTCTTCAGTCCGCTACAATGATAGTATAAATTACTTTTTAGTATTTCAATTAAAATAAATGCATTTTAAAATTTTTTGTACTTTTTTAGTTTATACCTATTTTAAGCGCTGTTTATTTTGGAGGCCTGGCTCCTTTTCACCGAGTAGATTTGGCAGCACTGTTGATTTTGGTCACAAAAATCGACTAGGCCGATAACCTCTTGCGCGAATGAGATGTAATCCAAATTAAAATTTACTAAGCCTACTTTCACACTATTACTCATATAATACAGTCAATTTGTACTCAAAAGTGGGAAAGTTTTGGGGTAGTTCTAATTTCTTTGACAAAATCGCAAAAAAGTAAAAAATTTCTTTTTTTTTCCGGAATTTTGCTAAAAACTCGGAAAGTATTAACTTTTAGTAAATTGCCTGTTTATAGAAATTAAATCTGTCTATATTTCCTACAGACTAGTTGTATGTACTTTTTCATAGGACTTAACCTTTGAGAGATACAGGGCCGAGAAAGAAAAAGCATTTTAAAAATTATGAAATTTGTATGGCGACCCTCATGAAAGTTGAAGATAAAAAGATAATGCTTTCATTTTGTTAATCAGCGACCCTGAAAACCCTCGGATACAAATTTTTAGTCGATTAGGTGAACCTTTAAAAGCTGCTTTGGTACATGGCAGCCATCTTGGATTTCGCTTTTTGGTTTTTTTTTACCGCCATCCAAATCTGACCAGGGTCCTCTATGGCTGCCATGCAACAAAGCAGCTTTTAAAGGTTCACCGAATCGACTAAAAATTTGTATCCGAGGGTTTTCGGAGTTGCTTATTAAGAATATCGAATCATTTTCTTTTTATCTTCAACTTTCATGAGGGTCGTCATACAAATTTCATAATTTTTTTAATGCTGTTACTTTCTCGATCCTGTGTAGCTCTGAAAGGTCCTATGACAAAAGTACATACAACTAGTTTAGTAGGAAATATTGTCAGATTTAATTTCTGTAAACAGTACATTTACTAAAAGTTAATAGTTTCCGAGTTTTAAGAAAAAAAAAAAGAAATTGTTCAATGATTTTGTCAATGTTGCGTCACGAAATGTTGTTAGCAAACCTCAGATTCGGATTCAGCACCCCAAAATACATATAGAATGTAAGAAATAAGAACTACCCCAAAACTTTATCAGCAAAAACACAATTTTACTGCACTAATACTGCGAATATAATTCGCTATTACACGTAATATTAGCTAATACACCGTGTTTGTTGTTGAGATTATGCACTAACTTTGGCGGTTGGCCAGTTGTTGAGACCATTAATTTGATCAGAGACAAACATTGAAAACGCGAAAAAAAGGCTTTCTAATTAGGTACCTACTAACTTACCTTTAAAGGTGTATTCAGCGAATGCAGGTTACCTTACGATGTTTTCCTTCACCGTTAAGTACCTACATAAGTCAGAAAATCACTGAGCATGTCGTTACAGTAAAAAGAATAAACATGAAAGGTATGGTATGTTAAATATAAAAAGCCATGGGACAAAACACACCTATCAGTATAAAAGTAGGAAACTACAAAACAAATAGCACAGTTAAATAATGGACTGGACTGAAAACACATTAGTCTAATAACCTCTGGGAGCATCACACCCATCGGCCCACACATTTCGTGACTGCGTAGCCACTGAAATTGAGTCACCGAATTATAAACCGTATCGTGTATTTACGTAATGAATTTTGGGAGTTTACGTGCGTTTAAATTGTTAAAGTAGCGTAATGAAGAGAAATTCGTTGAAATCTAACAATTATTTATAAATTTTTGACGGCCCGGTAGTGAACCTGCCTGCTGTGCCGAGGGTCGCGGGTTCGAATCCCGTAAGGGACAAATATTTATATGATAAATATGAATATTTGTACCCGAGTCATGGATGTTTGTATCTATATATGTATTCTAAATCGTTGTCTAGTTATCATAATACAAGTCCAGGCTAGATTCTGGAACTTTAAAATGAGACTAGATAATTTGTGTGACAATGTCCAAGATATTTATTTATTTATAAATGTAATGGTAAAGACGAAGAAACTATTGGAATGGAAAAACTAAAGGGTTATCTTATTAAAAACATGCCAACAACCAACAACAGCAACAAAAAAACAACCATCGAGTTTGACAGTTTTAATAACGTTTTTCTTTGTAATACTAAAATAAGATAACCCTTGAGTATTTCCAGTTAAAGTGCATCGTCTTGATTAATTATAACTTATAGATAAGACAATAATATGAAAAAAATGTTTTTCTAGAAGCAAATAATATAACTTTTGAGGTACAACTATTTTCTAGCTAATTCGACCCCAGTGAATCCGAAAATGCTTGTTACCAAGTCGAAATCCCAACCAGAAATTGACTAACTTTTCGCCTTGTAAGATCTATGTAAATGTAATTTAAAGCAAATTTTAAGTTTCTGAGGACAAAAAATACACCCAAATACATGAAAATAGCATTTGGAATTAATTGACTTTGATTGGAAGCAATGACGGAACTTCGTTTGTATGCAACGCAATCTGACATACTGACAGGTCCGCCTGTGAGAAATTTGTTTCTGTACAAGTAACTAATCTAATGGCATTCCATGCCGTCACCGGATGCAACTGCGCATCTAAGATTTCCTCCATAACCAAAACAGGTGGATGGAAATTATTGAAAGGCGATACCGGCTCACTCTTAGAAGATCTGGGATCAATCCCCCTGACAGACCAAGTGATTGCAAACGTAGAAGTTTGTCGTAGTTCGTCGTCCATCTGTACAAGGTACATTTAAGTAAAAAAGATATTACTGAAAACTACAAACCAAAATTTCTTAGACCTGTAGCTGAAACGGAATTGGTGCCCATAATAAAGAGCGTGAAGACTAAAAAGTGTTGCAGTTAAACTCAACAACGTTTAGTATGGGACCAAAAATGAAATCGCGAGAAAAAATCTGCTGTCCCATACATTTGACTCGAGTACGTTTGCAGTTTTGTATGGAATAGCTGATTCATTTATTCGCGATTTCGATGTTGGTGCCATAGAGAAAGCTGTTCAGTTTGACGGTCTGATCATCCCCTTAAAAAGTGTCAGCATATTAGGAAGGACCCTGTATATGATCAGACCATCAAACCGAACAATTTTTATTACGGGACCAACCTCGAAATCGCCACAAATGATTAGGGCAGCTTTTTTTTCGCGATTTCGAGGTTGGTCCCGTAATAAAAATTGTTCGGTTTGATAGTCTAATCATATACAGGGTCCTTCCTTATATGCTGACACTTTTTAAGGGGATGATCAGACCGTCAAACTGAACAGCTTTCTCTATGGCACCAACATCGAAATCGCGAATAAATGAATCAGCTATTACATACAAAACCTACATGAACAAGAAATAAACGCTGACGTATCTCCATCAGAATCAGACGTAATGAGCTCGAAACAAATTCCACCAGGTTACAAAAGCCAGTAAATTCAAAAATGTCGCTGATTTTGAAGTAGCAATAATTTCAAGACGATCGCATTATAATTATGTTTTGTTTCACAGACTGGGCGAGACGTATTATCACATATAAAATATTATCTCACAGACGGTACTTTTGACTCCAGCCCAGAACCGTATAGTTAAATTTCGACGAATCAATGGGCCGTGTGCGAAATCACAGGAACGACAACACTGGACCGCATAATTTCTCTATATTACGTTTACATGTCTTGTAAGTGACTTTATTAGCTGCCTCTTTCGCGTTTCATTGCATTGGAATCCGTGTTGAAGAAGTGTTTTTTATGCCTATTTATGCATCATCACTCATCATCACCCTCATCGCGTGACTGTCTTGATTAAAGAATCCTACGTAACCTCTTGTTTTCTTTTCTCTTAATTTCTAATTCATTTTCTAAATTTTTCCTGGTAACACGACAGGGAGGAGAGAAGAAAAGGAAAATAATGAATGAAGTGCAGATATCATCCCTAAAAAAATCGTTGATGTGAGTTTTATCTTACAGGCAACAGAGGATGCTACCAAATGGAATGAATATCTTAATCCTGGTCTATTTGGATTGGTTCATCATGTATGGTTTGATAAAGACATCCGATTGAAAAACAACCTTAATGAGCCATCTGATGATGAAGTGACATTTGAACAGATATGCAGAATGGTTTTTTTTTATTATTTGTTGGTAAAGAAAATAAATTTAGGCACAGGATTCATTCTTGAAAATGACGTATCCTGACGTATTTTTGTATTTCTTATTCTTACGAGGTTGCTTCGGAAAAACACCAAACTTGAGATGCCCTCACCACGAAATCAAGAATGGTTCAAGATAATTGAAGGGAAGATAGTTGAGGAAGACTATATACCTGCTTCTCCTGGTTTTTTAAAGGGAATGCTTAATGCATATTCATCTACAATAGGATTAGTTGCAATTTCTGGGATTGACATAATACCTAATACCATAATAAGAAATTTGACTCAAGTGATGATTCAATGACGGTCTTTGTAGCAAGCAGCATACCCAGTTTGGTATCATTAATAATAATGACTTATAACATATAAGGTTCTTCGGGATAATTCCGAGCCAAGAAAAATCAATACTGTTTCCAGAGAAATATGGAGAGTACACAAGTTGGTACCAGGACAAGGACTTTTTTGGCCAGTATGGAGTTGAAACCAACTCTCTCAAACCTATGGGGAAGAACCCGTAAGACGATTTTAATTAGAATCACTTTGTTTTACTCTAAGATCTTTTTATACCACCAGCTCTAACAATAAATGATTCTTATTCAACACAATCCACAAAACAAAATGAACAGAAAAGATATAAAAAAAGAAAATTTACTACGCTAGGTTAAAAGTAATTTTTATAAGGGGAATTATTTTTAACGTTTCTGTGCGGATTTTTTTGTAATTCGTTATTTTGATTTATCTTCTTGTTCTCCTTTCTGATAGTACTAAACCCAGGTCCATTTGAATCCAGCGCCTCTTCTATACGAAATACCATCTATTCATAATTGATAAAACAATGATATGAGATGAACTGAACACGTTCTGCCCAGCTGCGAATCTGTCCAGGTACGGCGGAGGGATTTTGAGCACAGGGAATTTAAAATGCACTTTCAAATCTTGAAGAATATTATGTAATGTGTCGCATTGTGTTTGTAAAATAAATGTCCTAAACATACAAAATTATAAAACAACTGTGTTGCAGTACGATGACTAATATTAAGTTACCAAACAGCAGTTACAAATAGTTTTATTGCATTGGCTCATTCGCTATGAATTAACAAATCAGATTTGTCAAACTTCTCGTTTACATTTTGTACAAAGTGCAAAGTTTCCGAGTGCTTTTGCAAAGCTTTATTAAAGTAATTCGTTTTCGCTACATCAACTCCGACTAATACCGAAATGAAATTGTACTAAATTATCACGCATGTGCGTGTGTGTTGTAATTCATAGGTACAATGCATTCTTTAACGCAGAAGCTGCGGTTTGATCCCAGTGTAGACCAGACCAATGATATTTTAAGGACTTAATGCACAATTTGTAGCACAACTGGCGTTTCCATAAGTAAAAAACCGTTAGAATATATGTATCATCACTTCCTAAGAAGACGAAATGTACATAAGTTTACATAAGAATACTGGATCTTCAGGTGGCGTGGGTGGGACCGTAGCTGTAGTCTGTAAGTAGAGGCCCATAAGACAATTTGATATAAAGGCATCATGCCATCAATAAATACATAAAAAAGAAATCGTCAATAAAAAAACTTATGACCTTTATATTTGAATAGAAAATACGTACTATGTGACCTAATATGAATTACCTTCCTAAATCTATGACTCATAACATTCTAAAATTAATTTTGTAATAAAACAAGCAACAACGTCGCTATCTATAGCTACGATATCAAGTATCACTATAGCATAGCATTTAAGTACACAGTAATCTGACAAGGCGGATCTTCGATAATAATTTACGGTAGAGCTGACAATAAATTACCATATATAACGTGAATTAACGTGGGTGTAAGCAACTCATGTAAAGTTACGGAGATATTAGCCGCGGGCGTCAATAAGTTGTATGTAATGGTGTTACTAGGGGATAACCTAGTTAGTATCACACGCTACCGGTGCCGGATTTTCATATTTACCTTTAAAATACACATAGACAACATGAAACAAACTTGAATTAAGCTTACCGAAAGATAGAGAGAACGCAATACGGCAAAAAGATTTAATTTTTCTTTATTGTGTTAATATGACAAGGGCGGCTATCTTATCTTAATAATATTATATAAATCTCACAGTTTCTTTGGATTTTTGGATCTTTAGATGTTTGTCACTCAATCACGCAAAAACGGCTGAATGGATTTGGATAAAATTTGGGTCTCAGATAGAATATGTTCTGTATTAAGACATGGGATACAAGTTCAAATGGTCTATCATGCAAGAAGAGCGCAGGTCGTATTCCTCGGCATTCCGCCTTGAGCGACATAACTAAGCGGGCCCTAGCTTCAGTAAACGTACCATCTATACTGGAGCCTCGGGGCCTAATCCCTGGTACCGTGGAAAGTGTCTGGTTTGGGACGCCACCTGCGTCGACACTTTGGCACCCTCTCATGTCCGGGCGTCTTCCTATGGCGCAGGTGTGGCTGCAGCCACAGCAGAGTCGGAAAAAAAGAGGTTGTACCAGGCATTGGGTGATAGCTATATTTTCCTGCCCTTCGCCGTGGAGACCCGAGGGGAAAATGTTTCTCAAATGCCTCTCAAGGCGCCTATTTGAGGCCACAGGCGACAGGCAGGAGGGCTGGCAGCTATTTTGCGCAAAGGAACAGTCTTGCGATCCAAAGAGGCAACGCTGCCAGCCTCCTGGGCACTCTGCCCCGAGTCGGCGCCTTAGAGGACAATCCTTACCTGTTCAAAGTTTTACTTTATATAGGTATGTAAGGGGGGGAGGGGGGAGGTTCAGGGTGTATTGCATAACGTAATACGATTAGAAGTAGAATATTTTTGTGAAAATATTTCAACGTGCTGGCTGTGACTGAACTTTCTTCAGGCGTTCGTCGTTGTTTTATTTGTTAGGCGTTGATTTATTGTGTATTACATCGTTGTAAAATATGTAATATTCAACGGACCATTTGACATTGTTACAGTGAGCCTGCGGAGCGGGTAGGATGCAGCGGTATGCACCGAATAGTGCTCCTAATGGCGGTGCTCACGCCTATCGCCCCAGAAACCAACATCACTGGTACGTATTTTTAACGATTGCGGTCTTCGATCAACAATATACAACTAGATAACGGGTCGCATACAAAATCAAAGAGAAATTCTGTCCTCGTGAATATACAACATTTTTTGTTAACGAACCGAGAAAACAGTCCGAATACATTATAATTTCGACCTCAAAGCAACCATAATTCCTAGTAATTTGAAAAAGGAACACTGCGGCATTGCGAGACGTGCTTACGTTGGCTTTGTTCGAACGCAACTAATTCAAAATAAGACCTCACTCCAATAGTGAGGCGTTATTTGCCTGTTTTGAGCGCTGACGCGTTATCTAGTTAGATATTGTTGATCGAAGATTGCGGTCTTCCTTATACAGTCATGTTTCTCCGACTTTGGAAGTCAGGGACTATGTCACTAAATTGCAATCAAATAAATAATTTTTATAATTTATTTCATATTTCCACTGTTTATGATTTAACTTATCTAGTCGTTGAATAGTCATAACAAACATGAGTGCATAAACAGCGTCATTCAAAGTTTAAAATTAAGGTGTCCTAAATATTTTATTAGAAAACAAAGTTAATTGATATGGAAATGGTATATACGGGTATGTAGAATAATTGAATATGTTTATTTTATTTGTTAGTTTTACAGACTATTATACATAGCCACAGCATCGACGACACAGCTTTATAAATTTGCTACGTTTACTGGTCTATAAGTCCCAGGATCGGTTATGATCAGCCTTAAATATTTTGTATCTATTTATTGGATACTTTAATCAGGTCTACATGTGTATAAATATTAGCTGGCCAAATCTGCCCAATTTATTTAAAATAGATAATTATATTATAGATAAAATAAATAGTTTAAATAATTAACTTAATTTTGTCATTCAATAATAAATAAATTTATTCTACAATTTCCTCAAGTTTTCAAATAAAACTAAAAAGGTAGGTAGTTTTTTTTATTTCATATTTATTTTGAAAACTCTGTCCTCTGTATAGGTAAGTAAACATTATTGCAGTACTAAGTACGCATAGTTGCGTTACTGAGATAGTAATAAGATTACGCATTAGAAAAAGTACCATAAAAAAAAATTACATAACCATAACAAATTTTTTTTGAATTAGGTACTCATTTGGCAAACTGCTATTCTATGCATCGATTCGGGGTTTTACAGCATACCCCTAGGAACAATACTTTTCAAATTTCATCATCTAGTCAACTTTGCATCGGTCGTAACTGGTCGGTGAAATTATTCCTTTCTGCTAAGCGTATTGTACATTTTTCGTCCGACCATTTTCCTTTTTTTACATTTTGTTATGCAGCGCCACCGCTGCGTTCGCGCGCATCGCGTCGATCGAGTGTTATTTATCGTCTGACATTCAGTTGCAGAAACGCTCATTAAAGTTAATCCTCCATTAAATCTCTTGGGTAGCCACGACATTCGTCAAATTCTTGTTTCGTCAAATTCTTATTTCGTCAAATGCTACATTCGTCAAGTCCTTGTTTCGTCAAATTCGCTTTTCGTCACTTGCGCCTGAGTAAAGCTTATGGACAATCAACGACAAAAAGGGATTTTTTTTGGCTTGGCTTAAGAACGACTCCAATAAAACAAATTATTGTTCTTATGATGCGAATTTGCTGTCACTTTTTGTCATGTTGACGTAGTAAAATATATTAGCCTATTAAGCCCCACTTGCGTCAACCACGGGTTAGCAATTAATTCCGGATAAAATGGCTCTTTCAGTTGTTTTTCTATACAAAAAATCATGGGTTACCAACTTAACCTGGAGTTTATTGCTAACCAAGGTTGGCGCAAGTGGGGCTTAGAATACACAACGACTAAAAATGTTATTGTATTTTAACGCTAACGACAATGCATGGCGTTTCCAAATGAATTCCTCATTCATTTAGGTAAATTATGTTACGATAATCATCAATAATATAAATGTTCACATATCACTAAATAATCAGACTTTCCTTTCCTCAGATTCATCAGGCATGGAAACCGAACAATCAATAGCAACAAGTACTATGCCACCAACGGTCTTCAAGAATCTTATGCGACCGGTAACTTCTAAGCCAAGACGACCATTTACTAGAGGGAAAGCAGACTCGCCGATGTTGAATTATATATTCGACTCGTATGCAACGAGTAACAAGCACTTACACGACAAGTAAGTACTTCGAGAGAATTGGGTTGTGACTTAGTGTAGACACTAGTCTTTCATAGAATCCAATGACATTCTATGCAGGGTAAATTTTATATCACTGCTGATAACTTCAGCATGTATTTTACTCATCAATCTGAACAACTTTCTGATATGCCTTAAATTGTTTTCTGGATTTTTGTACCTCCATCACTCCATCACTCCATCACTCTTTTGACCGCCATGGCCACAAAAGAAGAGATTTTTATAGTCAGCTTTTTGCGTTTTTACCGTTAATAACAATAGAATAATTAACTGCGAAGCCGACAAATCAGGACACAATTCGGTCCTGATTTGTCGGCTTCGCAGTCAAGTTTTTTTTTGGAGGTCTAAATCGAAAACCATTTCGAGATAATTGTCTCAATAATCATATTTTCGATGTCAGAGATTTTAAAATGAAAGGATTACAGATATTTTTAATAAAATAACGTCGTTTTTCGGTCCACGAGTGACGTCACTCGTTGCCCCTGCAAACTCCTTGGTAAACATAAAATGAACTTAAAGTAACTGGCCATTAAGAAAAAAAAAATACTTTCACAATGACGGAATTTGACATTTGATGTTGCCGTATCTGTTTTCAGCTTATAGTTTGAAAGAGGAGGCAGGTTTTAATTTTTTTTAAATATAGCAGTAGGTAGTTTTACTCCATGGAGTTCGAATTATTTTTTCTCCTCCATTTTTGCACTTAGAGATTAATCAAAATAATTTAAAAATTAAATGTATATCGATAAACTCGATGGATCACAATAAAAATGAAATAGGTGTCTTAAAATTATGTCTTCTATCCGTAAAAAATATAAAATGAAGACAAAAAAAAACTTGACATACCGAATTGATTCGCTACCAAAAGCAAAGAGTACATTATACCACATTATACTTAATTTTAAACTAATCAAAACGAATCATAATATTATCGATGAGTTGTGCTATCAGATATGCATGAGAAAGTTGGTGTAACTGGGGTCGTTCTATTAAAAAAGTAATCGTTAAGTCAACATTAAACATTTCCTTGAATTTACACCCAAGTTCGATAATGTGGTTTAAAAAAAATATGGCGACCTGGGTGGCCAACTTTCTGAAAATTTGCGTATTTAATGTAGATTTCAAAATGGTATAATACATGCTACATTTTGTTTCTTTAAAAATAAAGATAGGTAATGCTATTGAAACTGCAAACGAGCTATTCCCGCTGAAGCGAAATTTCATTTAAAATCTGTTCGGTTCTGGATTTTGTTGAAGATAGACTTACACGAAACACTTATGTTTAACTTTTGTTTAACGTTTACACTTTTGTCTGTCTGTAGCCACCTAGCGACGAAACGTGTAGACCGATTTCGATTCGTTGTTTTTTATCGAAAGCTTATTCTTGCGAGCTGCTTTTTAAAATTTAGCTATGTTACAACATCATAGAAGGTGGAAATTTTAACGTTTATAAATCGATAGGTAGAAACATATACCAACTCGATTATATAGGACCTAAACCATTATGACACAGGGTACCGCTGCATATACGTATATCAGTTTTTAATATAATCAGCTTTGAAGGGATCTTTGCCCATATCACACCAAGGAGTATCGAATTTGGGCACAAATTTAATGGCTGGTAGCTTAGTGGTGATTTTGTATCTTTAATCTTCAGAGTCTGATGATGATGATCCCGTCAAAAAAATGGTTCTTGGTAGTGCAAATAGTAGTAAATTGACATAATGCTTTCGGAACCATCTATTATCATGAACAATGCATACGTTTGTTTGGTGCGATTCAAGAATTAGCTTTTTTAGACACTAGAGTGCTCTCTTTTGACAAAAATAAAGAGTTTCATGCATGTTTCATGCATGCTGACTTCGATCAAATCAGGTATTGACCTATTTTAAGTAAAATTTTGTTTAAGCGGAAATAGCTCGTCTTCAGTCACAATAGCAATATATTTATTGTTAATCCGTGGAATGTCGGCCGGACACCCGGGTGTCCGGGAGATTTTTTGGTCTAACGTGTCGGCCGGACACCCGGGTGGTCGGGAGACGACCGCTCCTATTGGCTAGTGATTTATGGCGTGGCGTTTCGTTTCACCATACTTTTTATATTTTCATTAGATTTATTGGTTTTCATTGGTTCGTTTGAATACAATTCTGTGAAAAACGGAACAAGTTTTATCTCAAACAAAGAAGAACTAGTGAACCATAGTGAATTCACGGACCAAGATGGCGGAAGTCGTGTCGGAACTATTTCAATGTTTACCAAGTTATTCAATTGTTTTTAAACTAAGTGTTGTTCATAAATACCTCGTAATATTGTCAGCTTTTAGATTATTATATTGGTTTTGTGCTTTGTGAAGTGTAACAATGTGTAAAACGGTAATATCATGCAGACGGATTCCAGTTTTTTTCCGAAAGGTAGGTAATTTACATAACACGGAATATTTTTGTTAATGCTTAATAATGTAAATAATGTCAATTGTAAGATGTATTTAGAATGATAGGAAATTGTATTTACTTCACGTAGATATATAATTTATTGCCATAATTTCATAGCATAACATCGAAAAATATTTTTTTCTAAAAGGTGGTAAAAAAAAAATTCATTGCATAAAACACAGCGACACGCGAGCGTTTTTTGTTTGGCAGAGCCTCGACACGGGATGGGTTAAAGAAAAAAAATAACTTGACTGATATGGATATGGCTTGTCTCGACTGAAATGACTTGACTCGACTTTGGTGTGCCACGCCTTCCCCATCTTTGATCTGTGCAGGCCGTTTGTGACTAGGAGTAGTAGGTTATTTTATGACAGTTTTAACATGACTTTGACTTGAATGGAACTTGAAAATACTGCGGAAATAAATCCTTTTAATTCAGTCGAACCGGAATTATTTCTTTCACTTACCTTGCTTACATGACTTATTTTGTTAATTCGCTCAAAAATGGTAGTAATACTAATCTGCCGCATAGAGTGGCCGTAAGCGACAGCAAGCCGCCTCAAAGCAGATAGGCAGACCAAAAAAAGATGACTGAATGACCTACTAATGTATTATTTAAAGGAGATGAGAGACCATTCTCGGCAGAACACAAAATAGGGTGCTTTAAAATTCTTGCTCGTTACTTTATAACAAAGAAAAAGGTTTGTTTTTAACTTTCAAAGGCCGAACAGAATCTTACAATATTAAGCTAAATGGGATCCAGCAATGAAGTACTCGTGTACCTATAAGAACCAACAAAATTAGCATGATAAGCGTTATTTTGATGCAGCCATCAACTTTATAGACTCTAAGGAATCGTTAAAAGCTACCTCCATTGTACATTTTTACGATTCATTTCAATAAAGTAAGTTTTTATGTTATAAATTTTTAAGTATAATACGAACGTAAAAATGTAATTAATATTATAAATTTAAAACGCCTTGTTAAATTACATGGGACAATTTTATTTAGAGTACAACTTTAGAACTGTCGTGTGTTTGTTTATAACGACTTCCAAGCCAATAAAAAAAATCATCGGTTTTAGACCTAACAAACTCAAACAAAATTCTTTACGAGGGTAGCTTTGACCTGCATCGTTTTGTTAAACAATACCTCATGAATTCTTGCTTTGATTTTGAATACTGGACGTGGTTCCAAAAGTGGAGTTTAAATTGCCCTAGCGATATCACTTTACCAAATAAAGGATTCAACTAGAAGGCACGTTCCGTTAAACAGTGAAACTAATTTTGGTTAATACCAGGTCTACGTTATCTCATTTGTTGGTCTAATGAAGATCCTTTTCAGCCCGGCAGCGGTGAAAGACGTCTATTACATCGTTAGTTGCGAGGCGGCTGGGTTTTTAATTATTCGGGTTGGAACGGATATAACGACATAAAGAACAACTAATAATATTAATGTGTGTTACTTCAGGTGAATCTTCAGAGTGTTTGAACACCCAAAAGACATTTCCCAATGATAAATTTTAATTTAATTTTATAAGAAATCTCACTGTAGAAAATTATAATTTCCATTTCATTAGGAAGTATGATATTCCTCCTATTTTGTGTATAATTTTAGCTATTATACTGTTTGTATTTCTTCATTGATTATACTCATTCAGCAGTTGCGTAAAGATTGGAAACAAATACAGTTCGTCACGTGGTCAATGTCTTTTATCTGACCGAACATTTTCATCTAGTTTATAAGAAAAGGCATAACATTTTATAGAGCTGTTATAAATGTCCAGTAGATTTATAATAGCGTTTAAAAATTATATCGTATAAACAAGATGAAAATGTTAGGCCAGATATTGAATTGATCTTCGATTAGACTCTGGATGGGTGACACTGATAAGTGCTTTTTCATCTCGAGTGACTACGTGCTTTGAAAAGGATTATGCCACTATACGGAACACGAAAGGAGAAATCAAAAGGCCCACTGAAACAAAATAAAAATTTACTTTAAATTCGATAGCAAAGTTTGTCAAACAATACATCGCCGCACAGCATCGCATTTTTTCGTCGCTCCATCCTTTTCTGTCACTCATGAACGTCATTTGCTAGAGCATATAAGATAGACGGAACGGAACAGCACGGAAAAGCACGCCGCGTGCGATCGGGTTCCGTCTATCTTATATGCTCTAGCAAATGACGTTCCTGAGTGACAGATAAGGATGGAAAAATGCGATTGCAGCTTGGTGTAGTTCAACCCTTACGCAACGTAGATATCCGTTCTAATACTAGGTAGGTACCCTAATGACCTAGGTAGTCTTTAATAAAGTAGGTGCTAATCACCACACGTTTCCAAAAAAACTGTTACTGCATGTGCAAAACTATTTATAATAAACTGCCGCAGCATATGAAAGAACTGTCACTCTCAAAAAATTCAAGACTGGCAACTGGCTTATCCAGAACATGTTCTATTCCATCAAAGAGTTTAACGAGCACCATAACTGGTATAATGTACCTACTAATAAGACAAAGATTGTATTGGACTAATAATAAAAATTATGACATTTAACATTTTGAACTAATTTGTACTAAATGAAAATTAGTAATCGAAAGTTTGATATTTGCGTGCCATTGTTACTGGCTGATTTAGGAGATCCTCTACTGTACTGACCACCTGTAATTTTTGTGTACCCTGATCAATAGCAAATAAAGATGACTTTACTTTACTTTCTCTGAAGTAAAAATTATTTTGACCAGTGATACAAAAATTTTATAAAAGTTTGTTTAGGGTAAAAGAAAGAGAAACAATCCAACGATGTAGACAAAACATATCAAAGCAGGTTTTCAGTCTCTGAATTCATGTCTTACTTATATCGTAGGTACGCAAAAACATTTCGGTGTGACCGATGCCCCTTTAATTTGCAGCTATAGCACGTCTATAGGAAGACCCAGTTTGAATAAAATTGCTCTCGTTTTGGGTCACTTTCCTTTTTAGATACGCGAGTTTTAATACTTTTACACGACAATGTATGTGGCATGAATTACCAGTAATGACTTTTGTCATTAAGGTATTACCGTTGTCGCGCTCCATATAAACGAAGACTGGTAATAATTTAAATACATACCAACCAATTAAAAGTAGATGAAATGTTGCAGAAACAATCTAGAAACGAATACCTTTATGCTTAATTGTCCGATTTTCGTTAAAATATATAGTTTCTATGATAGAATTAATAATTTAACATTTGTATGGAAATCTTTGAGGCACTGTAACTTTAAAACTATACATTTGAATAAAAATCAGACAACATACAAAGCATAGTGATTATTGTCTAGATTGTTTCTGAAATATGTCATTGACTTTAATTGGTTAGTATTGAAATTATAACCAGACTTCGTTTGTATGGAGCGCACCAACGGTAATATTCCCTTAAGATTTTATTCAGTTTCGTATAAAATATTGGTTTCCTTTGTTTTGCAAACATTGTTATGCAATCGGTATGAAATATTTTAGAATAATTCAAAAGTTCTGAAAAAATACACTTGTTTACTGTAAAATTGAATAGAATATGCGTTATGATGTCGCATTTTCTAACAAATAATAAAAACAAACAACATAAAAATTAAGTGGGGTGTTTTTTTTCAACATTTAGTAATACCAAATATTGCGAGAATTTGAATGGAAAAAGTATTTCTTGATGTTACACATCCTAATTCATTATTCGAAAGGGCTATAAACTCAATTTAATTTATGAATTATTCGTATACGAATCAGAAAAAACGACATTAAAAAATAGCAACCTGATATCTGCCTAAATCTAATTATTACGGGGCAGATTAATAAAATCCGTCAAAAGTTCATAAAAATAGTATGATTTTTGGCAAATTTGCTATCCTACTAATATTGTAAATGCGAAAGCTTGGATGGATGTTTACACCATAAGAATAGCTTATGGTTTACACATTGATACAGAAATAGAATGAGTAGCTAAATCCTGGAACAGCACATAATGTAGGTACTTTTCAGGAAAAACCTCCGCACGTACGAAATCCTAGTAAACAATAACATTGTTTATTTAATTAATCTGTCATTTTTCTTCCAGATTCAAGGCTCCATCTTTTGAAGCCGACGTCAAATCAGACGATTCGACTCTAGAAGCTGAAACTGGGGCAACAGTCAACTTTGAATGTCGCGTATCGTCGCTGAGAGACAAAATGGTATTTATTGTATAAACAATATTGTATCGAGTGCTAGTGAACAGTGGATATTGTAAATATACTTAAGTATTAAGAAGTTCCTATAAGAGAAAGAGGGGAGTATAGGGAGTCCTTTGCACAGAATTGGCACTAAAACAATGTTGTTCCTCATAGTTCCTTCTATCTTTGTAGATTTACGGTGCGCATCAGTACCTCTAACGTCAAAACTTATGTTTCAGGTATCATGGCTTAAAGTTTCAGATGATGAAAATTTGGAGTTACTAACTTTGGACTTAGACACACATACAACAGATTCAAGGTAAGATATTTGAAAAGTTTTGACCCTTATTTCTCTCCTTTAGTAAATAATGTAACCAAGACTAGTTTAAGTTTCTAAAGTCACACGCCTAATTGATTATTTTATAAACGAATGAAAACTAAACTTTTAAAATGTTGTAGTCTTATTTCCTACGAAATATATGGTAAAAGCTTTTTGCGATTTCTGACATTTCTAGTAATCTAACCTCGGTTGGTCTTGGTCCGTAAGAATTTATTGATCCTTATAAGAAAAAGAATCGATTGGCATCAAAAGAAGTTTTTGTAAATAATGTTCTTGCTGAACATACGTACATTTTTTCAAAATCTGTTAGAGCTGTTTGAAATGTTTCAAAAAGTTAAGGATAGTCTCTTAAGTACGTTTCGCTGTAGCTACAACGGTTAAGGTGCCCTGCCCTTATTGGCCCGTCTCAAAAATCCACCCTGTAACTCATTTTGTATTTGTATTTCGTATCAGTTTGAATATTTCAGCTGTATTTTTTATTTAAACAGGTACAGAGTGGATCTCGCCGGAGAGAACTGGCGATTAGCACTGTCCAATGCAAAAATTCAAGATTCCGGTATTTATTGCTGCCACGTATCCACACATCCTCCGATGTTGAGGCGTGTCAAGTTGACAGTTCATCGTGAGTATAATATTTCAGGATCTCTGTCATATTGTTTAAAGCATACAAGTATTTTAGAAACCGAAAAAATTTAGCTAGACTTTAGAACCACGCATCGTGACTTCGACAAGTGTCGCGCGGCAAGGCGACACTATGGTTTTCTCTGAAATGGTTTTAGAACCCCACGACACGCGACTAGTTCAATTATTTGGTGCTCAAAATGGAGGTTTCCTGGGAAGTTATACCGGGGGGAGTTTAGAAAATTTGTATTTATATAGTTTTGGACGTGCTCTTTTCGAACTTTCTCTTTGGCACCTCATATCTTTGTATTTATTTTGAAAAACAATAATATATTGTTTCCGAGTTACAGCGTTCTTCGTAAATTTTGTGTACATTTCATGCTATGCGACTTTTAGTGAATTAGGACTACAAATTATATAAGCTGCGTTTTTTCTGACGAAACGGGAATCCCATTCGAATTCCTTTTTGCCCAAAAAAATAAACGCGATGCTTTTTAAGAATTATTACAAATTTCACCATCGCTGAATTGCTTACAATTCAGTTATCACTTTCCTCTGGAAAAAAAAGGACGAAAGAAATTCTTATACAATGTGTTAATGAATAAACGCAAAACCTGATACATTTAACGCTTTCCTCTAGAAATGAAAGAAATACGTGATAATGAATAAACTCAAAACCTGATACATTTCAACAGATTTATAACGAAATTATTGCATGCATTTATTCATTTACACGTCGTATAGGTATACAAAGGCAACGTGGTAAATGAATAAACGCAAAACTAGGAAATAGTTAAGAATCGAGAGCAGAATCGAATTATCAAGGTTTCAACATAGGTTACATTTATTCAAAATTATTTATTTATTTATTTCGACAGCTCCTGAAATAAAGATGACAAAAGAAGCTTTTCTGGAGACGAGTGAGACGCTGTCACTGAAATGCATGATTATGCACTTGCACACGGGGGAAGTTGAGCCACGTCTGCGATGGTACAGAGGAAATAGCTCAATGCCACTGGATGAAATACGTGGCGGTGTGCTGATCGAGACTGATCACTTAACTCTCACGAGTCACTTGCAGGTAAATATCTAAACTTTATGGAACGGGAATACTCTGTAGGGTTGTAACGAAAGCTTTACGTATGCCAATGCGAAAGTAAACACACCATGCGAAAGCGAAAAGTGTAAGCTAATGCGAAAGTATTTCCAAGACAATTGATGCGTCGGAATGATCGGTGAATTGAATGGTACACAGCACCTGGCCGGAAGACAACGACCATGAGACTTCATCAGCTGCCTGGTAACTGAAGTCTCCAACTTCGACGGCACGTTTCGACTTGTTTTTGGGTAAACAAAATCGCATTTTATATTTGCCAACAAAGCGATAGCGAGATTAAAAAAGCGAAAGTATCGCTTTCGTATATGTTAAAACGAGACGTGCGCTTTTGCATATGCGAAAGCGAGAATATTCGTTACAACCCTAACAGTAGGCACGAGCGACAAAAGAGAAAAAACGAAATACCTAGACAGCAAAATAATTCCAAGCCACACTATTATTCAAATCAGAAAGTTAATAAGTTTAGAAACGAATAAAGAAGTCACTAGATTTAGAAAATGAGCCCCAGTTCCATTCAGAAGCTAACGTAATTATGTTTGTGGACCTTTATTGTCAGTGGAGATAATACAAGCGTATGATATTTACCGTATGATACCCACGGGTTAACTGCCAAGATAGGGGCGGGTCGCACTACTAGCGTTTTAAAAACAATCTGATTGTTTAAGGGTCATTTTTTGAGGAATTCGCGCTACGGCTACTTCGCGCTACGGGCACCGTTTTGACAAGCGCCGCTTTTATTCGCGCCACGGCTACCGACGCGCCACCATGCCTTTGCCTTGAACATAACCAAAGTCTTCAGTTAGTTTTTTTAATATTGGCTGCACTGATCCTAGAAGCACGCGCGTTGCTACCAAAATCAACTTGAGCCAAAACTTATGTTCTATTTTCGTATTTATTCGAGATTCTCGAGACCGTTACGTTTTCGGTAGCTTTATGCAACTGTTTGCCTACACAATTCACACGAAATGATGTCACAGATATCACTAAAACCATTTTTTTCACGAATTTCAAACTCATAGGTTAGTAAGTAGGTAAGTAAGTTATAGCCTGTAGAATCCCACTGCAGGACAAAGGCCTCCTAGGTTATTGAAGAAAAACTAAATTCCTTCCAGATTCGAAAGTTGTCTTCCTATTTATTGTTTCCCACTGAAACCATTTTGTAGCAAGAATACATTTTAAAATTGAATGGGTCTATTAACAATAATTGGAAAAAGAACTAACACTTTAACCTAATTACCGGTTATTTTTTCAGTTCCGAGATTTCCGAGTCGTTTTCTTTCACGAAACCGTTTCTTGTTTGTTTCTGTCAAGTTGCAATATGAGTCATCAGTAAAAAACATATTTTTAACCGGCCAGTCTTTCAGGGTAAATATCTCTTTGGTCAGCAAAAAATTCTTACTAAAGCTCAGGCCACACAGAGGCGGGACTGCGGGAAAGCGGTCCGGGGGCGGACCTGCGGGAAGCGAATATCTCCGGACCAGCGCTTATTTCTCTGTTACAGGGGACATACAAACTCGGACATGACCTTTCCACCACACCATACACTACAAAACACACAAAAATCTTCGCTGGTCCACAGTTATTCGCTTCCCGCAGAACCGCCGCCGGCCCGCTTTCCCGCAGGACCGCCTCTGTGTGGCCTGAGCTTTAAGGTTTTAAAAAAATAACTCAAAACGTGAAAATCTTTCGGTGTGGAAAGATATTTTTATATCGAAACATTTGCAATTTATAATACAAATTACGAAGATATCAACGCCACTTCCTCAGGCGTGGGTGCCGACGCCATTGAGGTGCCGCTGTATGCAGCTGCTGCGGAATTCAAAAGACATTTATAAACTCGCTTCGGGGAGGGATACATATTTATGCCTTGTAGGGTAGAAACCCTAGGTCCATGAGGACCGTAAGCAAAACCGCTCATTAAAGAGCTGTGCGCACGCCTGGTCTAGAGTACATGCGACAAGAGAGCTGGCAGCTTCCCCCGGCAACGGATAAGTCTAGCAATCCAGAGGGGGAATGCTGCCGGCCTCCTATACTCCATTCCAAATAACAACGAAAATTTAAGGCTATTTTGAACATCAGAAACAGAGATTTGAAACACTTCCTCTAACTTATTCTTAGAACAGCTTAGTAACGTCACGTAACGTCCAAGATACGTTGGGTAGTATATCTTTTAGTATATCTTTCTCATAAATACATTATATTTGCTAATCAGAATTGGCCAGAAAGCTATACAGGAATCGGAATATCTTTTCGTCCTTATTTGGAATGCGGTATAGATACGTTGCCCCATAGTTTTCGTTGTTTTTTTTACCTATGTATGACAGGTAAAAAATAAGATTTCGTAGTGAGTAGAATTTAATGCGTTACATAGGTACTTAATATGGTGCTTTTCAGACCATTAAATTTAACAAATTTACGGTGAGACCAACATAGAAATCGCGTATAAAAATTGATTGTTCCATAGAAAATGTAAATGGCTACTAAACTCAAATGTAAGGGACAGCAGATTTTTCATTCGTTATTTTAATGTTGGTCCCATAGTGAAAGTTGTTCAGTTTGATGGTCTGAAGCATCCTCTTAAGTAGGTATGTTTCTCATTTAAGTTAAAACCCTGTCTCATTTAAGTTAGATGTTCCGTTGCACAAATGGTTCATAGGAATTGTGAAAATGTTTTAACACCTTGTCTAACGCGAAGTTCTATAATCTTAGTTCATTCGACGCACAATGCCGCTCAGTAAGAAAATATGCTTTTCTCGCTTGGAATAGAGACTGTCTTATCCACCCTCTACGCCATGTAATTTTACCTTCGTTCAGACTAAATTGCCGTAATATATTTGTGGGGTAAAGTGTAAGTGGCAACTTAAATATTCTCTCCACTTACTGTTAAGGTACATACATGGAAACATACGCTCTGTTCACAATATACGTTAACCTTCTGGGGTTGCTTGGAGCTTTTTGTGTTTAATTTTTTTTTTTTCTTTAGTCGACTAAATCATAAATTTTTCCATCTAGGTAGTCGTGATCTAGTCGTGTATTCGTGTAATTACTTAGCTAAATATTGGATCAAGAGAATCCTGGAGAATGGTGATCATAAATCAAAGATCAGAAACTTTTAATATTAATATAAACAACACACACCTACTACTACCACTTTAATAATAATAATTTGTAAATGTCTTCACAAAACAAGCAGTCAGCTTACTACCACTTTTACGTAATGACATTGGTAAAGAAAAAGTATATATTTGGCAGGTTGCGAGCCTGAAACTAGAAGACGCTGGTAACTACACATGCGCACTGGAAGCGCCTCTGATCATGAAAACCGTCGCAAGAGTTCATGTGCTGCAAGGTATGGTTCAATACTATAAGCTTACACTGCTACCGGGTAGATGGAGCGTCAATCTAACGACAATGCGTAAAGTAAAGTATTATATAATCTGTGGTAAAGGGTAGGATTGGTAGTGGCCTTTTCCCAGCAGTGGAACAAGAAACAAACTGCAACAAACTTGGGCTGATGATAATGATTGTTAAGGTTTGCATAAGCACGGGTGATAATAAAAATAAAAAATTATGTCCCGAGTTCCTACTCACTATAGTACCTAATTGAAACCTTCGACTTTATAATTCCGAAACAAATTTTGAGATGTCGGAATAGCATTAAAAGCGTCGCTAATAAATCCTATTTTGAATGCTCTCGCAGTTTGATCATCTACTACAAGTAAATATTAGGTCAATTATCACTATAACCAACCGAATTCGCCATAGACACAGTAAAAACGTTAACAAAAAAAATTTATTTCCTAATTTAGTTCCCAAGCAAAGTCAACATTTTAAAGAGCTTTAGAAATAAAGCGTTGTATTCCTATTCTTATGAAGCTCCCAAAACCAGGGAAAGAACGTGTTCCCACTTCAAATATTCTGATGTCGATATTAATGACGTATATAAGCCTCTTATGCTTTTTCATTTAGTAGTCACGTAAGTGACTAAATAGCTGTTTCAAATCAATCAAGCTTAAATCCTGTTTATATTTAACTATCACGTCATATTTTAGGCCGGTTATGAGTTTTCTTGATTCGATTCATTCTTATACTGTGCCTACGTCATGGCCATTTTGACGACACTATAAAAAACTTAAGTCATAAAGAGGTCGCTGGCATAAAGTGCAAGACTAAGTTTTAAACTGTTATATAAACTGACAAAATTTCTCTTCTCAGAATAATGTTAACACGTGTTCCCATTTAAGGTTCCAGTCTGGCCGAGCTTCAAAGTGGAGTGAAGACTACAACAAGCTATATGAGCCTTCTATTAGCTTCCACGTTGGTCGTTCTTGGGATGTACGGGGACGTAAGATGACCTACTTAAGTGATATATTACGACGGGCATGGCAAGTTAGGCGGGATACTAGAGGAATGAATGGGAGCAAAATTGTGTAAATAAGTTGACGGATAAAACATAGTTTCAGTGTCGCTCGCATCAAACAGTAAAATAATAAATTTTGATTAGTTTTCTTGAGAATATACAACAGGTTTGCAATGTGGATTTTAAAAATCTAGAATAAAGTAAATTTCAGCCATTCGAAAATGACCTTTTTCGACGTCTCATTCATTCCTGCTATTCCAGCCTTTACAATTTTATCAGTTTAATATTTAAAAAAAATATAAATTATAGACACTAAACCGTCCAAAGATCTTAGCTTTGGCATAAATGTAATAAGGACCATTAATGAGAGTGTGCATAAAATGTACTGTTAAGCACAGTAATAAGGTAAATGTGACATCTAGGCTGAAAAAACACAATACTACATCCTTAACACCGCAATTGTTCAAGTCATGTCATACTAAAAAAAATCGCAATGACATATCGCACGCCCGAACGAATAAAGGTGTAAAATGCCATAACACCCTTTTTGCTTTTATGCCATTTTTGGAATCTACGGCCTTCAATACATGTCCTGAATTTTTTCAGCGTAGCTATGGTGCATATTCGTGAAATTATATGGTAGGACATCTTTATTCTATCTAATTACTACTTACATTTCATAGACGAATATGGACACAATATAGTGTTACTAAAACACTTGTCATTAAAAATAGTTGAACAACAGTATAATACAATATTGCATCTTTGTTATCTCTATAAAAACTAAAAGGGGTCAGTTCTAATTCCAGTTTACATCTTTATTCGTCTACAAGTCTCTGATTGAAAAAATGTAAGACCCGATTACACCTTTATTCAACCGAAAATTAAATTATATTGGCATTTCTCGGAAGGTATAATACCAGACTTCATCTATATTCGTCTGAAAATATCCAAATTTATAAAACGTTATCCTTGGTTATCTAAAACTACTAAGTAGAATTATTTAAATATTTTCCGCGTTAGACATAACCGTCATACGAGACGAGCTTCAGTGCACGCGGTAAGAATGATTAACTAAATTTTACATTCTGACAACGTTGCATTATCAAAGAAAGCTCGCGGGAGCGGACTATTGCAGTTGCGTGCATGTTTGTTTACTAACAACACGAGTAATACGGTTGTAAATTAATCACTGTTTACCTAAGTGTCTGTAATTAAGTGATTAAGGGCCTGTTTCACCACTTACGAGTAAGTTCTTGTTAGCTTATCCGACAGATATTTTGACATATTTTCATACAAAATACGTCAAACTATCTGTCGGATAAGCTAGCAAGAACTTACTCAGAAGTGGTGAAACAGGCTCTAAGTTTAGTAAGCTAAAACTAAACGAAAAGTGAAATAAGTCGATGCGAATAGGAATCATCTACAGAGAATAAGAAAAATTTTACCTAAGTTTTTCTTCTCTACACTAATACAAAACTGTAAAATTCCGACCGATTTCGGTGAAACTTTTTGGGTTTAAAAGCTTATGACAAAAATCTGGTAAATATAATATTTTATCTAGGTACAATTATAGGAGCTGGCGTGGACGAAGGTGCGGGCAAAATCTAGTGATTTAATAAATCTTTCTAACACATAAACAATCATTTTACTATGTTGGCAGTAAAAATTAAATTAACTTATCATCAAATACTTTATTCACCTATTACATAAACATTATTCCCATTATTTATTATTATATTTGTAATCCCAAAATATGATTTTTGTAAAGTGTATTTTGATTTAATGATAGGAAACACTAAACAGGTAGTTCAGTTCACATCAGGTAAATACGATTTATTAGTGATTTACACAGGGTGTTACGAATATTATCATTAACCTTTAAACCAAATACTCTACCCATCAAACTGAACAACTTTTACTATGGGAGCAAAACGATCAGAGAAAAACAAAGTCAGCTGTCCAATACTAAACTGCAATACCAACTCGACACAATCGTACGGGATAGCAGATTTTTTTGTTACTCTGATCGCTTTGCTCCCATAGTAAAAGTGGTTCAATTTGATGGGTAGAGTCTGTGGTTTAAAGGTTAATGTTACTTTTCCTTACACCCTGCCCTGTATAATTAAAATACTTACGAAAGGCAATTATTGTCATGTGATAAAAACTGTTAATGAAACATTTCTAAAAAAATATTGAAGCCAAAAATATTGCTGCATTTTTTTAATTCGTCATGTATCTTTGACCCTTATGTTTCTCTAGTACATTTATTATTTTACGTTTTCCTTTTTTTTTAAACATAGAGAATCCTATACAAAACACACTTAAATAAATAATTTTACATCTAATTTTTAAGTATTTGCTTATTACATATGATCAATTCAGAGCCAACTCACAAATTTTGAGCGAACATAGTACTAACGGGATAATACTTACAAATGCAGAGTTAAAAAATGGAAGAATAAAGGTGTAACCTACTATTACACCGACGCCAAGAACGAAAAATTTGACCGTAAACCTCAAGTATCCTGATGTTACCCACCAAGACTATAAAATTTTTCGAACGAATAAAGGTGCATCTTTTATTACACAAAAAAAATCTACAAATGTTCCTCAGAACAAAAGTGTTACAAGCATTTCTCGATTTTATCAAATACTCGCTCGTTATACCTCTATGACAGTCGTATCATAAAGAAAGTAATTTTTTTCTCTTTCTAACGATACAAAAAGTACTAAAATGTCTACAGTAGTTTTAACGCTACGCCGATTATTCGGTTTTTTTGCTCTCCTGTAAAGTTGACTTTTCAAAGTTACACCTTTATTCGTTCGGGCATGCGATATCTCAAGCAGCGAGTCGATTTGATCAATTTTATTATTCTTGAATAGACAAGAAAATATTATAAAATATGTTTACAGTATTTGTTTATTAGTTATTTAAGTTTAAAAACATTTATAAAATAATTGTTAATTAACATAAACTTATTCAATGTTTCTATGTAAAAGCACTACCACTCGACAACATTTTACTTACACATATCACAAAATAATATCTTCTCATATCACTACGATGCTATACACTTTTTTATTTCAACATTTACAGTCAACAATTTATTTGAGCGTTTAAAGTGCTCAACTCGCATGTTGTTAAATTATAATGTTGTTTCAAACTATTTAGAATTTTTCTGCTCTGTTTGTTCTATGTTCACGTATTGTATCTATTAAACAAATTATTTGTTTAAAATGCTGGCTCCGCAATACTCAAAGATTTTTGATGCCTTCTCTGTTCAGATCTTACCTACTAACTGTTTTACCTTTTATTATGTTTGTGTGTTTTTTAATATGCACATTTGAGCAGTTTAACCGCGCAAATATATTTATCAATTGACTGTACCCAACTTGTATTTTACATCATAGTCAATATTATGATAATATGTAATAGATAAGAACATAATGTAAGATTAAAGATACTAACTATACACGATCAATTTATTTATTTCGAAAGAGCATAAATTGTATTGACATTATTTTTAATAGTCTAATAATATTACTTGTAGTAGCAGATCAATGTTAATAAAATAGTAAAGAATTGTTGTCTGAATTCATTGAATAATAATTATAAAAATATTTAATGTTGTAGTGGAACAAAAGCTGAGATCAAAACACATAATTAAACTTCGATGTTATGCACTTCACTTGTAAATAGTAACTAATTAATGTTTTTATTTATTTTCTAAAACATTTTACTACATTCTACATTTTGCGTGGAATTTTTTTTTCAACAGCTTTAACTTCAACATTTTCTATTGTAATTTTTTTGTTATTAATATTATTTATTTTGACGAAATTTTCGTGCATAATTTATTTATCGTTATCGTATACGTATAAAATACATATCTACAATACATATATTTATAAACACTTTAGTGTTATCTACCTATAGGTACTCAAGGAGATTAAGCCAATCAGTTTAGTTATTAAATTAGCAGACAACTATGTTTTTGTACCTAGTAGCAAATCATTGTTACATTGAGTAAAATTGATTTCATTAGCAAACTTTTAAACTAAGAGTGTTTCCATCAAACTGAACAACTTTAACGATGGGAGCAAACCGACCGGAGTAAAAAAATACGTTAGACTAGGCATTGCAGTTTAGTACGGAACAGCAGATTTATTTTGATGGGTAGACTCTTAGTTTAAAAGGATGCTAGTGATAACAATTTCACTCTGTAGATACTTGATACCAAGGATTTATTTACCAATGCCAACACATATCTCATCAAAGTTAGACCACATTTTACCAGTAAATTATTCTGCATTTTGGCGTACCTACCAATTCTATTCAGAATATACCACTGATATCAATCATATCAGAAACAAGGTGATCACATTCATATAGGTATCTAAGCAAATTACAAAAGCAGCATATCGAATTGGAATAGAGAACAGGGTCTATTTTCGTGTGCACGTTTGAGCACCTTGGATTTTCAGATATATTTGATGCTGACTGTACCTTCAAATAGTCATCAGTTGAGATTGAATACGACATAATATACCTAACAATTAAAGTTTAATAAATTTAAATTAAGTTCTGTTCATGTTAATAAATTAAAATTTTAAGTCGGTGCTTTGGTTGACTGTTAATTTAGCGTGATAAATGTTAATATATATAATTATATGTACCTAAAATTAATGTAATATACGGTATTGTGATGAAAATAAGATTTTTTAATAAACAATTTTAAACCAATTTTCGAGATTTTTTATATAGACTGACTTATATATTTTTTTTCTTTTTCAATTAGCCTATTTCATCTGCAGGGCAAAGGCCTCCCCATTATATTTCTTAAAAACTTAATTATATTCGTTCACGTGGAAGACTCACGAAAAGTATATTCTAAATGATAAATCAATAAAATTTGAATAATACCTTGTAATCGAGCACCATGTAGGTACACACGGCGACACATCAAGCTACGCGCGGCCAGCTTATGTTGTTTTTGTATAGCTTGATGTGTCGCCGTGTGTAACTAATCTAATTATACTATTGACATTTTGATACCATTGAAGTAGATACATTCTGTTACGCAAGTATTCTTCATGTATTGACGTGAAGCTCATTCTGTAGTCATCAAAACGATTGTAAAACAATAAGTTCATGGCGCCCGAGCGTTCGGCATACCTACCTACAAGGTACATACGAAGTTTGTGGAATTTTCAGAGAAATACAAGTCAGTGAATTTTTAAACACCATAAAGAAACCTATATGACGTGTTTTGCCAGTTTTGTTAAAATATTTATATTTTCAATGCGAGGAATAATTTAAGATTAGTATAGAAATCTTAATTAATCTTTAACGTGACAAACCATGACTCGGATGTTAGCTTCACGATCGTATCTAAAGATTGATTATTATTTACGACTAGATCGTCCGATAAACGGACAATAAAATAAAGTTAATCGTCCGACTATCGGATGAATAGACACTTCGATTAGCTGTTGCTAGTTGTCCGATAAACGGACGAATTAACTCAGATATCATATCAGACGACTAGCAACAGCCTATTATTTAAAACAGAATTAAACTTCGTTTAATATGGAGCGCACTAACGGGTATACAGGATCCTTCTGTACTGACACTTATAGCACGTTCTAGGTTTCAGGATGGAATGACGTGTCAAATGGTTTCGCTTTTTGACATGTCAATGAGATTTTTATATTTGTAGTCCTTTCTGACCTGATCAAAACGGAAGTTAAGGTAAATAGTTTATCCGATTACTGGTGATCAGACTTTTAATTATTGTTGCAGCCTTGTGATTCGACCGTCATTGACATTGCGTCCCACCCGCTCTTGACCCTCGCACCTTCCCGCGCTCGCCCCGACACGCACATAATATAGTTCAGTCAAGTTAAACATGAAAAGGGGGCCGTGCTTGCAAAAGGTCAGGTCGTTCTGAATTTTTTATATGTTGTTAGGACCTAAACCAATATTAAATTGCCAGATTTGCAATTTCCAAAGTTCTGTGCGAGCGGCGGTGTAACCATAAAACCATGAATTTTTCGGACTTTTTTCAGTTTTTCGCTTTTTTCTCGAAATCTGTTAGTCGTATCGAATAGTATTGTAGGTATGCTTTTATTCTGACAAAATTTCCTACAAAACATTTGGTATGAACTTTCTTCATAGGACTTAACCTTTGAGGGCTAGAGGCACGAGAAAGTAACAGCATTTCAAAAGATATGAAATTTGTATGGCGACCCTCTTGAAAGTTGAAGATAAAAACAAAATGATTCCATATTCTTAATCAGCGACCCCGAAAACCCCCGGATACAAATTTTCAGTCGGTTCACTGAACCTTTAAAAGCTGCGTTGGCGTTTGAAATTTCCATGGCAGCCATCTTGGATTTCGCAATTTTCGATTTTTTTTTACCGCCAACAAAATCTGACCAGGGTCCACTATGACACTGTTCAAGGTCCATACCCCTATCTGTCATAGTGTCCGCGGGCCGTTGACCTCATCCGTCAGGATACGACCTTCTGAGGAAGTCGAAATATTCCTTTTAACACCAGAGCATCCTTATGATGATCTCCAAAATAATTTTAATATACGTTGGTCGGGGGAAACCCGGCGAACAATTATCCGGGCATCTACCTACTATCTATGAAAAGTGGTGGGGATAGACCAGATACCTCCAATTGCTCTCCGGGTTCCCCTTATAGTACAAGGATGAAATTTAGGAATCATTATAACGATGCCCTGATGTTAAAAGGAATATGTCGACTTCCTCCGAAGGTCGAATCCTGACGGATGACGTCAACGGCCCGCGGACACTTTGACAGATAGGGGTATGGACCTTGAACAATGTCATAGTGGACCCTGGTCAGATTTTGGTGGCGGTGAAAAAAAATCCAAAATTGCGAAATCCAAGATGGCTGCCATGGAAATTTCAAACGACAACGCTGCTTTAAAGGTTCAGTGAACCGACTGAAAATTTGTATCCGGGGGTTTTCGGGGTCGCTGATTAAGAATATGGAATCATTTTGTTTTTATCTTCAACTTTCAAGAGGGTCGCCATACAAATTTCATATCTTTTAAAATGCTGTTACTTTCTCGTGCCTCTAGCCCTCAAAGGTTAAGTCCTATGAAGAAAGTTCATACGAAATGTTTTGTATGAAATTTTGTCAGAATAAAAGCATACCTACAATACTATTCGATACGACTAACAGATTTCGAGAAAAAAGCGAAAAACTGAAAAAAGTCCGAAAAATTCATGGTTTTATGGTTACACCGCAGCTCGCACAGCACTTTGGAAATTGCAAATTTGGCAATTTAATATTGGTTTAGGTCCTAACAACATATAAAAAATTCAGAACGACCTGACCTTTTGCAAGCACGGATGTACATCTTGACTGAACTAATAGCCGCGAGCGCTTTTACGAGCACACATGCATGAGTGTCGCTTCTTTTTGCGTTAGCGTATATTTTCTTTGGCCCAGGTGTCTTAAACGTAAACAAACTTTGTATTACAACCTAACATTAAACCATGCCTTCGTGAACAGAATCACAAGCAAAAATAATCTGGATTAAAGAAAAACATTGCTTTACGTATTTGCCATAAATAATAAACGTATGCTAACAGAAAACGTATAGATGCCATCACCGTAAGCAGCTTATAAGTTGTAATACTAAATTCAAATTTGTCAAATTTTAAGGTTAAGAAATTGGAAATTTGTCAAAATGTTATGGTTAAGAAATTAATTTCGACAACAAAATTAAAAAAAAATACAATATCACAGTGTTTAGTGAAATGTGAAGATCAAAGTATTTTTTAATTTTTCTTTGAAATAATGACTCAAAAGTAAACATATAGATACTGAATGTGATTTGTTTGTGAATGATTACTGAAACTTCACTTGTTACTGTTGTAAAAGGAGACTCTTTATCACACCATGGTTGAAGTTAACTGATCACTACAGGGTAGAACAACCTGCATACCGAGAACAAAATTTGTGTCATTAACGATTATAATAATGGTTTTAACGTAAGTATTTTTGTATTTTATGAATAATTCGCTCAGATTGCAAGACTTAAGGTGCCGTTTGGCAGCCGACCGCATACAGCAGCAGCATACAACGTGTCACTCCGACACTACTGGTTTTTATGTAGTTCTTTGAAATACCCTGTGTAGCATCCGACACGAAGCATGCTGCCTCGACCGCAGACTAGTAGTGTCGTCCAGTGCTGCTAGGCATGCGATAATTATCCTGAATTCACGAAAATATTGTGTGGCGTGCGGTAGAAAATAAAAGTCGGGTAAAGCATCGATAATTCAAACAAATTCCACTATAATATTTAATTTAATGAAATCACTATTTTCAACCACATTTTCCGTTAAATTCCAACGATACCGACATCATACGGGCGTTCGGTATTGGGTAAAACAGTGTTCAAATATTATTTATATATATAAAGTCTAACAAAAATTAATGTATATATTAATTTATTCGACAGATTCATAAAGTACACAGTAACATTATAAATAAAGTGACTTAAAACTAAACTAATCTAGGATATGGTGCAGGTTCGATCCTTGTGGGAGGGTAGCCAGAACGCTGAAGTTGCGTCCTACACGAGTCCCGTCGTCGAGATACCATAAATTATTTTTTAGCTGAGAGACTGAATTATTGGATTAATTGCCAAACTGAATATTGTGGGCCCGAGGGGGTCACCTTGCTGACAACTGACAGACGTTGTTCTGGAGGGCGATTAGAGTGTCAGGTGTATCAGGTGATAGGGTGTCTCTTATAGAGAACGTAAAATGTACGAAAATGTACAAACTGTACGATAGTATTTGGCCACAAGACAGATTGTATGAAGACCTTTAAAGGGAGCCCAAACTCGGGTGTAATCGACCAAAAACTGGGCATGTAAGACCATTTTAAAGATTTAGCCGCCATCTTATACGTAATATTAAAAATAAGAAATCCAAAAGTACCCCGCGAAATTTGAACTGAGTAGCTCCAGTTACGTAGGACTGTTGAGAGGGGTATGTCAAATGTAATTCTAGTTACGCGGGACTGTCAAAAGGGTATCCCATTTGACAGTCCCACGTAACTAGAATTACTGGACTGCGGTTAATCGCGATGAAATGCTGACGTTTTTAGCGTTCAACATATTGCAAGGGTTGTACCCAAAACCAATAGAGGAAGCATATTTTTCTAACGATGGCTATGGGACAACCACTTACTTGAAGCTCATAATGTCGTACAATCGTTATCATTTACTAAAAACGTTGCATCTTTTTATTGACAATAACACTACTACTGATAATACAAAACTTAACAATTTTTTTTTTTAAATAAATAAATGGGTTTGCTCTTGACCTCAATCTAGTCTTGGGAACAAAGATGGGATTGAAGATGTAGCGAGTTAACCCAGAGAAGATACAGCCGGTGACCAGCTACTTAAACGAAAAGATTTCCAGTCTATTACAAAACTGGCTAAGAGATAGCCATAGACGAATCCCTGCTGAAATGGCATGGTCGCCTCAGCTTCAGCCAAAAAATATTAAAAATATTAAGCTGCCAAAGTTGGCGTCAAAACGTTTGAGCTATGCGAGTCGTCGACTCGAAAAGACGAACCAAACAGGACAAACACTGACGGCGCTAACATAAATGACGAACAAGAGACACGAGATGGACAAGACGGAAAGGACACGCGAGATGGTTAAGACGGACAGAACGTCATATTGTAGAACCGTACAGATTAGTAAAACACCAACATATTAATAACCGTGTTTGCAGTGTGTGTGTAATTGAATTGATACATAGATACTAATGTATAGTAGAATGATTGTCTTTTATAACTACCTCTAATGTTAATGATGATGAAACCAGTTATGGTTTATAGTGCGTCGATTATTTGTTAATTTATAACATTGTATTGTCATATAACAATAATAAAAAAAAAAACTGCTTCACAAAGGTCCACACACTAATAATGGACAATTTTTATAATTCTCCATGCAGCTTTATTCAACTGCTTTTTGATATTAACAAGCAACCAGACTCACAAATTAAGTCATCGAAAATTCAGAACAGTGCTGGCTGAAGACATACTAAAAATACATCGAAAAACAACCGAACCACGACTATTTGCAAGACGAGGACTTAAACCGACGACACCGACGATCTCGACTATTTCCATTGTAGAAATTCCTCTCACTCAATCTTAATCTTTTAATCTGCTTCGGAGAATATCACAAACTCGCCCCTTCAACGTAGGCTTGAGTACTTTGGTTACTTTGCTTACTACCAATGTAATATGTTTGTTGTGTAACCCTATTTCAAATTAGCTGGCGAAACTGAAACAGGGCGCTTGTTAATGATAATAGACTGCATTATCAATGTTTATAATGGTTTTGATTTTGCTTTGTTTTGATGATTAACCAAAATTATTATTCAAATAAAATATTACTAACTCACACACTGTATCGTACTACGTAGGCTGCAGAGGTAAAAAATCCGACCTTTGAGGCGCGCCGCGTCGCGAGGCCCAGTGAGCCACGTGCGTATGTGTTTATTTTTGTATTGTGTGTTGGAATTTGTATGGAGATCTAATTCTAAATAAATTTTGAATATATATTAATGTTTGTATAGGGTCCTTTTAATATGCTTCTGTTTCTGTTTCTGTTTTCTGGCCGCATCTTCTCTACAGCGACAACACGTTCCGACGCGGTGGTAGCTTAAAAAAGAATTGACGTTTAATAAATGTGCTTCAGACTCCTATATTGAATAAATGATTTTGAATTGAATTGAATTGAATTGAATTGCTGACACATTATAAGGGGATGATTAGACCGTCAAACTGAAGAACTTTCTCTATCGCACCAACAACGAGCAAACGACGTTAGCTATGCTCCCTCTCTTTGGAATAAACGTGAAATCGTACAGAATTCGGAGATACAATGAACCACATTGTCTGCTCCGCAAATAATAACTAGCTAGATAGTGGATTAATATCAGAACATATTTAATTATAATAGCGACAAATAAATCTGTGTGTCCGGTGAAAAACGATCCAACTCAAAAAATTCAACTTTACAGGAGAGCCAAAAAACATATTAATTTGGTAAACAAAAATTCTTTTCTCGAAAACTGTTTCATATTCTTTCAAGCAAATCACTGTATCTTGTAGACATTTTTATGATCTATTATTATTGTATGGTTAAGTCTATGATTCAGCAGCATCATGATTTAACAGCAGATTTTTTTGTTGGGAAATGGGAGATGGAAAATCTGACTTTACACTTTCTGGTTTATTTAAGTACTCGAGAAAATGTTACATATGTACTCACTTGTGGATCTGATATTTTCGCCCGAGTTTTCCTTGTTTCCTGAATGCGATCTGCATCCGCGCACAATACAGGACGTTTCTTTATATTATAGTCACCACCACTTCACAATTTCTTCAGATTTCTTCTTTAAATGACAATTTCTTGCCGATGAACCGCGACGGTACTTTCGAGCAATGATACGCGACCAAATTGAAAATGGTTCCCAATGTTGCCATCGTAGGTAGATAAAAGTTCCTTTCTTATTTGGCAGGATGGATAGAGGTCTTTAGAAGTGAGTTTGACGTTTTGGGTAGTACGGTGTGACGTCATCAAGATTTTATCTACTTGTATTATTTAATCTGAGGTTGAAATCATTTTTTTAAAATAGGTAAAGGACGTCAAAGTCAAAGTCAAAGTCAAAGTCAAAATTTTTATTCAAAATAATATCACATAGATAACTTTTTGACGTCATTTTTTATTCTACCACCGCTTCGGAAGGTGTTCCGTTGTAGAGAAGATGCGGCCAGAAACTCTACAACACACTTATTTTAAACAAAACAAAATATACAAAGTACAAATATTGAATTACATAGTGTAACATTGTCAAGACCAGACATTTTGGTCATTCAAATAATCATCGAGTTTATAGTAACCTTTTTTACAGAGGACTTGTTTAACATGGGATTTAAACTTTTTGTCTGGCAAGTTTAGAATATCCTCTGGTATCTTATTATAATAGCGTATACAGTGCCCCATGAAAGATGTGTTGACCTTACTGAGTCGAAAATGTGGGAACACTAATTTATTTTTATTTCTTGTATTGTAATTATGAACGTCACTGTTTTTGGGAAAGAGAGACAAATTTTTGCGAACGTATAAAATATTTTCGTAAATATATTGACTGTAGAAAGTCAAAATACTGATATCTTTAAAAAGATCTCGTAATGAATCTCGACAACGCAGATTATAAATGGCTCGAATTGCCCGTTTTTGAAGGATAAAGACTGTCTCAACGTCTGTAGCACGGCCCCACAGCAAAATACCATAAGACATAATAAATACTATGGAAGTAGCTGAAGTACACAAGTCTTGCAGTAGCTATATCGGTTAGCTGTCTGATTTTTCGAACTGCATAAGCTGCCGAGCTCAGCCTACCCGCTAGGGTTTCTATATGAGGACCCCATTGCAGCTTCGAGTCAATCTTTATCCCTAAAAATACAGTATTATTTGTGAAATGCAATATATCATTATCTAAAATTATTCGATTTTCATTATTAATAACATTTGGTAGAGTGAATTTAATACATTTAGTTTTCTTTGCATTTAATGCAAGATTATTAACACTGAACCAATTCAAAACTTGTCGAAGAGTATAATTTACATTCTCATTTATATCATCAACATCTTGTGCCTTTCTACTTGTTTTGAAAATAAGAGAAGTATCATCAGCAAATAACACTATGTTCGACAAGTTCTGTACCATGTAGGGTAAATCGTTTATATAAACCAGAAAGAGAAATGGACCCAATATAGATCCCTGTGGAACGCCCATTTTTACTTGTGAGCCAGACGAATTTGTTCCATTGATAGACACCCTTTGAATTCTATTTTCCAAGTAAGATTCTAAAAGATCCAGAGCTCTGCCTTGAATACCGTAGTGGTTTAATTTGATCAACATTGTTTTATGATCAACACAATCAAATGCTTTGGATAAGTCACAAAAGACTCCGATTGCATTTTGGTGCTCTTCCCAAGCGCTAAAGATATGCTGAATCAGCTTAACTCCGGCGTCGGTTGTTGAGCGACCCTTGGTGAATCCAAACTGTTGCTCATGCAACAGCCTCTTGAGGTTAAAGTGGGAGAGCATTTGACTGAGTATAATCTTTTCAAAAACTTTGCTGAGAACGGGTAGGACTGACACAGGTCGAAAGTTACTAGGATCGCTTTTATTGCCCGATTTGAAAAGTGGTATTACTTTGCTGTGTTTCATTAAGTCAGGGAAAGTTCCCGAGTCAATGCAGCAATTAAACAAAGATGCTAAATAAGGTGCTAAAGTTTTAATTACAGCGCTGAAAAGCTTGACTGACATACCCCACAAATCTTCAGTATTTTTTTGGTTCAATGCTTTGAAGACCTTGACTATTGTATGAGGGTCAACATGGTCAAAACTGAATTGGGAAGTGCACTGGTTTACATTATTCTTTAGCAAGACTTCGGCAAGAGCAGGAGAAGAGTTCAAAGATTCTGTAGTCTTTACAGGAATGTTGGTAAAGAATGTTTCAAACTCTTCAGCCACTTCCGCCTCTGAGCTAACTACACCATGATCTGTCTTAATTGAGATGTCTTGTTCTCTCGGTTTTATATTCCCAGTTTCTCGGTTAATCACATTCCAAACAGTCTTAACCTTGTTGTCTGACCTCCTAATTTTATTACGGATATGTAAAGATTTCGCTAAGATGCAAACTTTTCTAAATATTTTTGAATATGTCTTGACGTATTCTTTAAAATTATCACTATGCATATAGGTCTTTTTTCCGTATAGTTCAAAAAGAGTGTCCCTACTCTTTCTGATTCCAACCGTAGCCCAGTCGCTAAATTTGAATTTTTCGGTTGATGTGGTTTTACGAATTTTGAAAATTTTGTCATACTCTGTACAAAGTACATTAAAAAAATCTTTGTAACAATTATTAGGGTCACTCTGGTTAAAGTTAAGAAACGGCAATTTACTCTCTAACGTGTCTTTATATCTCTCTATCTTTCCAACAGTGACGGGCCTACTCTTTTTCATAATTTTATCGTTCGTTTTTAAAGCTGGGAAAGAAAATATTTGTCCGCTGTGATCTGATTTAAGGCAATTTATTACCGCTTTATCAAAGAACTCACAGTTACAGAATATGTTATCTATACATGTGGCGGTAGTAGCTGTTATTCTAGTTGGTTCCAAAAATAAGTTTTGTAAGTCAAATGAATTGAATAAACTAGTAATTCTAAGGCAGTATGAGTCTTTTTCAAGTAAGTTAACATTAAAATCCCCACAGACTATGATGGATTTATTACTTTTAGATACTAATTTTAACGCATCTTCCATTACTGACTCAAAAACATGGAAGTTCGAATCATAGGGCGGCCTGTATACACAAATTATAATGTGTTTTTGTAACTCGACACAAGACAGTTCTATGGTACTTTCAACCGAAAGTCTGACAATATCTCTACGTTCCTTTACTTTAAGATTATTTCTACTAAATATGACTGATCCTCCGCGAGTTTTCGACTTTCGGTTGAGAGCACTAGCTACTCGATAATTTTCAAAGCCAAATAACATTTGACTTTCTTCGAGCCAATGCTCAGTAACACAAAACAAATCTAATTGAAATTTTTCTAAAAATAATTCGATTTCTAATTTTTTGCCAGAAAAGCCTTCGATATTCTGATGAACTAATTTAAGTGTAAACGGCTTTTCTTTTGTCACATTACCTAGTTTAAATCCGGAGATTCAAGTACATTGTTAGCAATATCACTAATCAAAGTATTGTCTGAACAGTGTGTCACCGACCCGCTATCCGCGCATTCGCGACTTGACTCGATGATGTTGTTTGAGGTTGAGCTTAAAGAACACGTGGCGCCATCTAGCGGAGCCAGTGACACATTAATCAGCTCCTTCGTTGACAAACTATGTACTTCCTCAGGTACATAATACAGTGATCTTATTTGTCTTGCTAGTAGCCTAGCAATTGATTTTTGTTGGTACAATGTATCCTTCGTCAACATTTTTCCACTAACAATTTTATTAGTGTCAAAAAAAGAAAAAACGTCACTATGACGACATGTCAACTTAAATATACAATTATTTATGGAATGAATAAATACATTTTGGCTTCCCCAATGAGGGGAAGAATAGGGGATTGCACAAAATATTATTCTGTTAGCCCCTAGTTGAGATAACAATTCAAAACTCTTTTCTAACTCTTCCACCTGGACACCCATACAATTTTGTACGTAAATTATAATGTTTGTTTTGCTGTCACAGTCGCTCGATTGGATTTGTTCTAATATATGTGCCAAGGAACGATCTGGCATGCAATAATTCACAACTTTATGATTGATTTTGTGATTCATTAAAATTCCTAATCCCTTTCCGATCCTGTCAGAGTAAATTAATGTTTTCGGTTTTGTTTCGGAAGTAGACAAAGAAACAAAACACGGTTCCTCAGACTGATCTGTACATGTAGGTGATTGTAGCAGAGTTTCAGGCCGCTCTGTGTTTGCTGAATGTGTACAACAACACGTCATATGATTATCAACCAATGAGTTAAATCGTTGTTCGTTATATGTACACAGCTCCAACAACTCACTAGCGTCCTGAATCTGATCACTTATCTGTCTTTGGGCCTGAACATATTTACAAGCAATATCATTAAAACCTTGTTCTAGGCTTGTTATTTCAGCCTGTAGGGTGCATGTGTCTGTCTCATACCGAATCAACTGTGATTCTAATTTAATTTTATGTAAATCTAGTTTTTCAATTAAATCTGACCGCTGTTTTCTTAATTTTAAGTTCCTTTTACAGTACATTACTTTTGGTTTAACAACTTTTTTCAATTTTTGAATAAATTTGTTTACTTTGATATATTTCTTAAGTTTTTTGATACTACTAAAAGTCTGATGTGAATGCGTTGAGGTATGGCTTAGACCACTTGAACCGGACTCGATCAGCTCGCAGTACAAACTTTGGGTGGTGTTCGCTTCCTGGCGTGCTTGTTCTTCTTTCTCTTTCCTTTCCTTTTGGGCAACAAAGTCATTCACTTCGCTCAGCTCACGTTCGAGATGATTCACACGCTCCAGCGCCTGCTCGAAGATGTCGCGGCACTGACTGTATGACTCGATCTGTTTGGTGAGCTGATCACGCTGATCAAGAACGTCCGTGTAGTGGTTGTGAAGCTCCGCCAGCTCACGCTTCAACTCAGTGTTTTTATGCAAGATGTTTTTAATTTCATTCTCGCTGTCGTCACGTTCCTGCAACAGCTGATCGCTCAGGTGCTTGGAACATTTCAACTCCTCGAGAGCTACCCGTAGTTTGGACTCTAATTCCAGTGTCTTGGCCTTGCTGCGGGTCGTCATTTTGAGGCAGCAGTGACTCCAATGACACCTGGAATGTATACACACGGCAGCTAAATCGTGGGTTAGGACTGCTTGAAGAAATTATGTTTACTTTAAGAGTAAACAGTAGAATATGCTTTAATCGTACTAGTTTGGATGTACAGATGTTAGATGTTATTAGAAAGTGTTAACTATGTCTGTGGCAAGTGTTTTTATCGTCTACTTTGCTTCCACAAATTCGTCAAACAAAGTGAGATTGTAACGGCGCCAAACGTGAATATGGACGTGTCTCACGGCTGTGAGACGTGTATGGGTGAATCGTTTTACTGTTAGTTGATAAATTAATAGATTTTGAACACAATTACTCCCCTGGTTTCCAGTAAATCGTCCAAGGAATTCAAACGCAGTCCGTTGGCGGTTGACGTTTGGGTATTTGTTGATGATAACTTCGTATTAACACTTTCACCGTACGAGTTTTGTTTTCGTAATGGTTTTCTATCTTGATTATTGATAATATAATATAAATTAGACGTATTTTAATCTATTTTTACTAATTATTTCTAATAAAATTACTACGAGTTTTATTTTGACAACCGCTCGGCAATGTTGCCAGCGGCAAAAAAAAAAAAAAAGAGTAGGCGAGTATGAAACACAAGAAGCTTTTTTTCCCCTCCGGACGGAAAACGTCAATTGTCGTCCCGCTGAGCCGAAACGTAAACGAAGTTGCCGCTTTCCACCTCGGTCGAGGAGAAAAATAGTATACTAACCTCGGACAGTATAAATAAGAAAACATCAGATCACAATATATTTTACATGAGATCTGAGACCTTTCTTACTTTCCTGTCCTCGGTGTGTGATCTACTATTTGAATTCATCTCGACGCTTCAACACTATAACATTTTCACAACAACATTAAATTTTTATTAAAATGAAAGTAATTATCTCCGCCATGAAGACAATGGACCTTTCTTAATGAAACACTTGAAATATTCCTTCATAAATTCATTTAATCCAAGTGCTTCTCAAGGGGGAAATTAACACTTTTTACTTTCTAGCGACGAGATATTAGTAGAGAAAATAAAGTGGTATAAACAAACAGAGTCTGTTGGTTGTGGTGGATACTACTCAGTAGACTTCATTCTTTTCTTCGTATGACCATGGATGTTATAGAGTGCTGTTTCAGTGTCAATTCCATAGAAGTCTCATCTTGGCTAGTAAAGATGGGCGATTGTTACTGATTCTAATATTCGAATGGTTTGATAGTACTAATATTAACAATCGAATACAAAAACAATCGATCGCTAGTTCGCAAATTCGAATAAAACCGCTAGTTCATTCATTCACTTTGCCATACAAAATTGGGCTGTTTCGTCGTATAATAAAGTCTACTTTTAATTAATATTCGTAGTAATAAGTAAATAGTTACTGATTTGCGAACCGCTAGTTCATTCATTCAGTTTGCCACACAAAATTGAGCATTTTTCTCATATTGTTAAGATTGCTTTTAATTGATAACAATAATTAGTTACTAATAAAGCCAGGAATGTCTCCGTACGAGGGATCTCCTCAACGGGTAACAGCAATAGGACTTGATTTTTTTTTGCATTCGTTCAGTTTTGATAGGCAAAACACATATTTAACCAGAATCTGGTGCTAAGCCAGGAATTTCTCGTCGTCGTCCTCCGTCCTCCGCCCACGCCCACCCGTCCTCCGCCCGCTCCCGTCGGTCCACGTCCTCCGTCCGTCCTCCGCCCGCTCCCGTCCGTCCTCGCCCGCTCCCGTCCGTCCACGTCCTCCGTCCGTCCTCCGCCCGCTCCCGTCCGTCCACGTCCTCCGTCCTATGCCCGCTCCCGTCCGTCCACGTCCTCCACCCGCGCCCGTCCGTCCTCGCCCGCTCCCGTCCGTCCACGTCCTCCGCCCGCTCCCGTCCATCCGCGTCCTCCGTCCGCGCGCGTTCGTTCTTATGTGAATAGCGCCAAGTTCGATGGTTGAATGAATGTGTGACGGGATTGTTTAAATAAAATCTGGATCTTCGATAATTTGTTTATATTTAGTATTACAATAATTTTACTAGCACATGTGTCGCCGTGCGCGTACAAAAACAGTCTGCCTTGTCGGGCTGAGGGCCCGCGTCACAACAAGCCACTCGAACTTAACAAAAAATACATTCTATAACTACAGCTAGCTATACAAACTAATAGACGCATTGATTATATTAACTATTATATAAGTAGGTAGACATATTCTATGCGTGTGGTGGTTGTGGACGAGACGCTTGTAACACTCGGCCATCCTGCAGTCGCTGTGTCCCACTGCGCTCTGGTTGTTTACTTCCTTGTTTGTACTGTAACAAAATGCACGCAGTAAGGTTTCTTTTGTTGTAGATAATTACCCTTTTAAACAAATGATGATAAAAAAAATAAAGGTCCCATTCATCCAAAGTCTCATAAGTGCGTGCCACAGTTTACTTTTGTTTATTTTTATTTATATCCTGTTGAGTTTATGGTGAAGTGGTAACTTTGCTTGTGGGAAAAATGTCAAGTGTTGTTCACAAAGGTACACTTTGAATAACATATTATTTATTTTCTCAAACTTTTAAGTTATGGGTAGAACTCGACATTGTTTAGTTCTCGATGGGTAGGTATTTCGTTGTTTTTGTATGGTCTTTTCAATAAGTATTTGTTTTGTTTCGAAATTTAATTTAGCTAGTATGTAGATATGTATTCCACGCAGATCTAGTTATTCTTATGGCAATAGCAAAAGTAGATATGATTGCAATGGTATTTCACACAGATCTAGATAGCCGTGTCACACAGCATAGCTAAACTAGATATTTAGATATTATTTCAAAAGTATTTCACACAGATCTAGTTAGCCGTATCACACAGCATAGCTAAACTAGATATTAAGATATTATTTCGAAAGTGTTTCACACAGATCTAGTTAGCCGTATCACACAGCAGCTAAACTAGATATTAATTTAGGATTACATTTATTTCCCACAGGTCTTACAGACGATGTACCTAGATGTTTTATTAATTCTTTCTTCCAATCTCACAGTAGGCATTAATATCTTCTGACGATGTAATCAATTAAAGATGATCATAGTTATTATATTTTTACTGCGCCTTTGCAGTTGGAAGATTAAGATCAATCATTTAAGAGTTTAATTAGAATATAAATGGATTATAATGATGCAAATGTCTTCTATCTCATTCATATATTTAGTTTTGATTCTTAATTAATTATGTACATTTCAGTATTTTATAACATTATTAGTAACTAAGTAATTAATAATACCTAGTAATTTTGACAATTTAAATTCATCGTTTGATTAACTTTCTAATAAATCGATGAGATCGTCACGATCTACTTCATTATCGCTGTCCGTGGAACTATCAGACACAATAGGTTTATATGGACGAAGAGAATCCCCCGAAACGACTGTGCTAAACTTTCGGTACCCTTTCATACCTTTTATACTGTTGATAGTATAGCGATCAATTGAACTATCAGCTTTAGATATTCTGTAAGGTCCTGTATACAAGCTTCCCAGTTTTTTTGTCACTTGAGCACGTTGATCCCTCGATATACCACCTTTCCATAAAACAAGATCACCTGTATGATACTTCGTGCATTTCTTATGTTTTTTATCAAATCTGTTCTTCATAATAGTCATAGACCTATCGATTTTTATCTTTGCTATCTTTCTACGTTCGCTTAATTGATCTATTCGTTCTTGATCAGTTATATTTGAATTCGCAGAAGGGTAAGCAGGTAAAAGTGAATTATCATGTTTAAACATAAGTTGAAAAGGAGTGATACCAGTCACGGAATGTGCAGTGTTATTAATGCCCCATATGACGTCAGTCAACTTATCATCCCAAGTGCATTCGCTCTCTATCGTTGTGTTAAGACCATCTATTATTGTACGGTTCACACGCTCTACCTGACCATTAGAACGAGGACACGCTACTGCGTTAAGCACATGTTTAAATTGCATTTGATTTGCGAATTCTTTGAAATATCTACTCGTGAATGCTACGCCACGATCAGAAATAATGCGCCGTGGATTGCCAAACTGTGACATTATTTCCTTTAGATTTTTTATTGTTTCAATAGAGCTAACTCCCCTGACTGCTTTAGCAAAGACAAATTTTGTAAATGAATCTATTGCAACCAGTATATAACTTTTACAGTTTCTAGTTTTTACAAACGGTCCTAAATGATCCACGTGTAATGTGTCCATAGGTATTGCCGCCTTTTCGATTGGATGCAATTCACCCTCAAGTCTTCCGTAGTTACCCTTTCCATACGCACATTGCATACAACAATTAATATACTTTCGGATAAATTTTGTCATGCCAGGAAACCAAAAACGAGATTTAATAGATTTTTCACATTTCTCAAAGCCCACGTGGCCTATTTGGTCATGATATTTTTGTAACAAGCTCCATTTTGATAGTTTAGGTAAAACAAATCTGTTCCCATGTATTGTCCTACGATATAAGCAATCTTGATTGAGTTCATAATTGTTGACAATATCTGGATTTTTTGTACCCTCACGTAACTGTTTAATTATATTTTGAATACTTTCATCTTGTTGCTGCAATGTAACACACCAATCGTTCTCGTCAATTAAAAGTACAGTATCCATTGTTAAAGGGTTTCGACTTAACGCATCGACATGTTGCATGCGACTTCCAGGTCGGTATTCGATTTCTAAGTCAAAATCCTGTATCGTAAGCCACCAACGAGCAATGCGTGGTACTAAATCTTTTTTACTAAGTGTAGTCCTCAGAGCAGCACAATCAGTAATAACTTTAATTGGTATGCCTGTTAAATAAATGCGGAAGCGTTTTAGCGATTCTACAACCGCAAGAGTTTCTAATTCATAGCTATGATAAAATTGTTCCTCATTACTGGTCACGCGGCTAAAGTATGCAACTGGTCTTATGGACCTATCTGTTTGATACTGCAGTAAAATTCCACCTAAGCCTAATTTACTGGCATCAGTGTGTAACTCCGTTTTTGCTTTTGGATCGTAAATAGCTAGGACAGGTCTTTTTGTTAATTTATCTTTAAGAGTTTCGAACGCTTGTTCTTGTTCGGTCCCCCATACCCACTCGACATCTTTTTTTGTAAGATAAGTGAGTGGTCGGGCAATTTCAGCAAAATTCCTAATAAATTTACGGAAATAAGATGTCAGACCAATAAATTGACGTATCTCATGAACATTAGTAGGTCGTTTGTAATTTGTAACACAATTTATTTTTGCCTGTCCAGGTCGCACGGTGCCTGCTGATATTTCGTGTCCTAAATAATTAGCACTAGTTTTCAGGAAAGAACATTTTTTTAAATTTAACTTCAAATTTGCTTTAGAAAGTAATTTCAGTACTTCTTCTAGTAATTCTAGGCCTTCTTCGATTGTAACAGATGGAATATTAATATCATCCAAATAGATTGCTAGTTTAGATTCTAATTTTTGCAGTACAATACGTATTAACCGTGAGAACACGGCTGGTGCGTTAGCTAGACCGAAAGGCATCTTTAGAAACTCGTACTGGCCAGTCGGTGTCACAAAAGCAGTCTTTGAGATTGAATCTTCAGACATTTTCACTTGATAATAGCCTTGAGCTAGATCTAAAGCAGAAAAATAAATTTTTCCTGATAATTTATTCATTTGATCGTCAATGTGTGGCAATGGGTAACGATCTTTAACAGTTTGTGAATTAAGCGCTCGATAATCGATACAAAGTCGATAATCACCTCCTTTCTTTTTAACTAAAACTACAGGGCTAGCATACTCCGAACGAGATTCTCGCACAATACCTGCTGAAATGAGATCGTTAACTTTATCTTTGACTATTTCGTTTTCTTTATGCGATAACCGATACGGTTTACAATAGACTGGATTGTCTGAACTAGTTTTTATTTCCATTTCTATGATGTCACTGCATCCAAGTTCGCTGCTATGATCAGCAAAAGTGTTACTGTATTCATTTAAGAGGTTTAAAAGTTGTTTCGAGTGTTTTTCTCCTAAATGGTTTATGTCTAAATCTGTTAGAGTGAATATTTTCTTATTAGAATCTGGCATTGAAGTTACATTCGATTCTTTAGTGACTACTAACACATCATCTTGTTTGTAAATTTCTGCACGAGTAATTAATTTATCTACTGACCATTCTAGACATTTATCTCCTAAATTTATTACTGTTAAACGCTGAAGTTTTGAAGATAAGATTGCTTCTGGAATAAAGTAGGATATGTTGCCCAGTGAGAAAAGTACAGGTCGGCTTACCAACAAATAGTCGGGTAATAGTTGGTGTTTGATGTATACGTCAATTTCATGGTATGAGTTAGGCAGAATTATTTCGTTCTCTGATAAGTACAGAGGGACCTTTGTTAAGAAATCGGTATCCTGTAAACACATGGTGTCAAATGCGCTATTAATTTCATTATCATTGGTTTTTACTAATTTAACTGTTTGTGACGTTGTAATTAAACTAATGTTTGGTTGGTTAATTACAGTTTGACCTACAATAATATCTATTTCTTTCAGATCTGTATCCGTAACCTCAGCACAGCTAGTAAGAAACAAATCGTCTATGAGAATTTTAAAATCTACTTTTCCAACTGATAAAGTATGCATGCCACCGAAACCTCGCATTATAACATTTGATGGTGAGATAGGCAATTGCAATGTATTAACTATTTTTGACGTGATAATATTTATCTTGCTTCCCGTATCGATATATGCTAATAGTGGAGTGTCGTTAATTTTTACATTCTTTTTATATAAATCTGCAATGATTTCATAAGTCAAATATACTGGTTCGTACTGTACCTCGATTGCCAGCTGCGGCTCCTGCGATGACGTCCCCGCAGACCCTGCAGTGCGCCAACAGGCGGCGGCTGTGTGACCCAGGCGTTGGCAGTTCTGGCACTTCGAGATCCGACAGTCTCTTGTTTCATGGCCCGTCCTCCGACAGTTGTAGCAGACTTTCGGCAGCACGTTAGTTCCCGTTCCGCGCCGCCAGTTACTTCCTGTTCCTCGGTACTGCTGTATAATGGCATTTACCGGTTTGATTTCATTGCGTGTCGCAATTTTTTTGTAGTTCTCCAGTGACGACAAAAACTCGTAGTAAAGTTGGTCTGGAGTCTCGCAGTTAAATGCCTTGGAATTGGCTCGCAACTCAACTGGTAATCCTCTAATTAGGCAGGAAATAGCTTTTTCTCCGTCTAAGTTGCACTTCCTTAGTAGGGACATCTTTTCATGATAATATGTTGTCATCGTTTCGTTCTCCTCCTTTTGACGTTTCAGCATTTCCTCTAAGCGATCGACGTATTCAGTAAACCGTGGGAATGCCATCATTAGTTTTTCCTTCCACATGTTCCAGGTCAAATCATATTCTTCGAGTTCATCGTACCAATCTCTCGCTGCCCCTCGTAGACGAGTCTGCATTATAAATGTACGATCTCGTTCGTCCCAGTCGTACATATCTCCCAGTTGATCGATTTTATGTAGCCATCCTCTGATATTTGTCGTCTTCTTGCCCGGATCAAATTTGGGTAGTAATTCTGCGTCCATGTGAGTCACTCGGTGCTTTTTGCAGTTCAGCTGGTCAGTGGGTGTATATGTAGTCCCGTTATTTTCTTGTAAAAAAAATTCGTGATTTTTTTCAATCTCGTCGTCAGGGACATCAGCGATTTTTCTTTTACCCAATCCATGTAGATAGGGGCCCAGCATTTTTGTATTATCCCACTTCTGAGATGTGACGGGATTGTTTAAATAAAATCTGGATCTTCGATAATTTGTTTATATTTAGTATTACAATAATTTTACTAGCACATGTGTCGCCGTGCGCGTACAAAAACAGTCTGCCTTGTCGGGCTGAGGGCCCGCGTCACAACAAGCCACTCGAACTTAACAAAAAATACATTCTATAACTACAGCTAGCTATACAAACTAATAGACGCATTGATTATATTAACTATTATATAAGTAGGTAGACATATTCTATGCGTGTGGTGGTTGTGGACGAGACGCTTGTAACAAATGATTAAATTTGCCACACGAAATTGGGTATTTTTTCTCAGTAAATACAGTTTACTTTTAGATGAGGTTACGGATATTCGAATAAATAAACTAGTAATAATGAAATTTGAATCGGGAAGAATGAGACGACGCAATACATTCTTATTTACATCTCGCTTTTTCTTCAAATTCGAATGAAATGTAAGGTTATTCGAATAATTCGAATGACTTCTACAATCGAATTATTCGAATAATTTCATTCACAATCGCCCATCTTTATTGGCTAGCATTTTGGTATTAGAATACTTAACGAATGTTGTTTCTGAACGTATTTAAAAAAAAAACGTATCGGTTTCTGAGAACGTGCAATTTTTGTTTTTTGGAAATGAATAATTGTTTAGAAATAAAAAACATACGTTTGGGGGCAGCACAATAGACTCGGTACCCGGCTCTGTTAAGGTAAGGCGGATTTTTTTTTGTTATGTAAATATTAAACACTGCCGGACTGCCGCCGGTTAGATCATGGATGTTAATTATGTTTGTGCCGTTTTTGTCTGAAATTCATAATAAACGGCTTGATGTAGCTTTCATTTGGGATCAGAACAATGGATGTATAGGTACATATACGAGTGTTAATCATTTATGTCTATTTAAAAAAACTCAACTTTAGTTCTCAGTCCTCAGAATACAATGAAATAAAGTAATCAATAATAATGAGATTTGACATTTCAATTTTACGATTTATATAATTAATTAGGTACACAGAAATAATATGATGCAATATAATTCGATAGGTAATAAAAAAGAAAACTTAGGGCCTGTTTCACCACTTCTGGGTAAGTTCTTGTTAGCTTATCCGACAGATAGTTTGACATATTTTGTATGAAGTTATGTCAAAATATCTGTCGGATAAGTTAACTTATTTAAAAAGTACCTACACCAAAAAATTTTTCATACAGGTGCTCAAAAAGTGGCGTATTGCAGGGACGTATAGCGTTCGGGATGTGGGCTATTACATACTCGTGCTTTTTTTTACCTTTCCCGAACTCGTGCGTTCTCTTTCCCAACTATCAAAATAATGTATATTAAAAAGAAACACCAACCATGAAGTTTTTACTAAAAAAATTCATAGATGTTTTTATGATTCATGCAAATACGTATATTTCTAAAAAGAAGCTACTAATTAGTTTCAAATTTTCAATATAGATTTAATGATTTGATTGAATGAGTTTGGTTAGGTTTCATTTCATTTCATCTCATTAAATTTCATTTTCATTTCATATCAATAAAAAACTTCTACTGAAGACTTGGCTGTATGGGCATAGTTCCCTTTGCCTACCAGAATGGGTGAAGAAAAAAAAAACTCTGCTTATACGGTTGGTGCCATTTTTCAGAAATTTTCTTTGCGAGTTAAGTTGTTTGTTGCACAAAATGAGTAATTTCGACCCTAGTTTTTTTTGAATTAACACCATGAACTCAGTATAATTGCACAAAAACCTTCGGAGAACATTTTACCGGAAAAGTCAAAAAGTCGCTACATATCTACATACGACGAATTTATTGCGAGGAGAGAAGAGAAGAGAAAAAAGCAAATAGTTTTTCAGAAAATGTTAAGTTAGTTGAGTTTATTGTGTTTTTATTATTTTATTAAATTGCTTCATTTTTTCGCAACTGTATTAAAAATAGTCGTTCAGTACACGTGCGGAACCGTCATTGCAACTTGTTCCGACTCAACCCTCGCCTTCGGCTGCGCCTCTGCTCGGGTAGACATTTGTCGGTACTCTTTGCAATGACAGCCTTTCCACACTTGTAATGAAATATATTATTTAAATAGTGCTGTTTACTTCTAGCATGGTTTCTGGTAAGAACAAAGAAGAAAAAAAAACAATATGAACAAACAACTAAGTAATTTGTAAAGAAGAATTTTGTAAACATTCCTCTTTCCACTGTCTAAAATGAATAGCGACTGGGGAACCAGTTTCAAATAGGAAAATGCTATTTAATTAAAATCTCTTAAAACCTTTTCAATCAGGAAATAGCTTAGGACAATTCTCTCATTTAACATTTCCATTGTACATTTTAAAGGGTAACAAGCCTTTTGTTAGAGGATATATTTGAATTTCAAATGCCCTGCCGAATTGCTTGGTTTATTACAGTGATTGTGATAAAAAGGCTACGTTAGATGCGTATAATTCGCACGTAACGAATTGCTTGAAACAATATTACAGGCAGGTCTGACTCATACTCGTAATGATCTTTAAAGTTTTCATATCAAACTATATCGAAATATTCGGTTGGGTTGGGTCAGTAATTGGTCATTCAAAATACGCTTAAAATTATTTTATATTTTGATATATGTATATATATTATATATACATGCATGTATGCTCATAAAATAATTCACAGTATTTTTAAAGGTACGAGTATATCTCAATTATTCCACTCCGTACGAAAATAAATAATCGGTGCGCGTGCTTGTACTTAAAACTTTTCAAATTGCTTAATAACCAGACACAGTCTCCCGCAAATGAGTTTTTAGGCTCAGAGTTCATTTTGGCAAAGGTCCAAGTGTCGGTCGTTGCTTCCGAAGAACTTAATTTATGTAACGAAACACCGGAAAATTGTCTTCATTTGAATACTCGATGCAATAAACTTGTGATTTACAGCAAAATGTTCTGTTAAGTACTCTCATGGCGGTAGCGTAGTGACCCTATTTTATTTATTTAAGTAGAAAGAAAATAGAAAAATGTTTAATTAAACAAAATGGACGATTGTAAAATATTTGTGAGTTATGGGCTTATGCACCATCTCCTGGCGTTGAGTTTTCTCAGTTTTTTAGCTGTATAGAACATCAGATAATTTATTGGATGTTCACAAAGAAATTAAGTACCTACTAATACTGATGTTAGGCAATATCGGAGTTTCCCATGAACAAAGCACAGATGTCATCTAAATATCGCAGATGTTGTGACCAAACCCGGAAGCAAATATTACTATTCTATATCAAATTGTATCTTGATTATGCGCTGTATGGTAATTTGAAATTTTGGTATTTTTATGTGCTTTTCTGGTGCTATAGAGTAAAAACTACTAAACAACTTGAAGTTTAGTTCCAATCGCTTACAGTTATAACATGCCACACACGATAAATAACCAAGACAGAGAGTTATCGCGATTTTTCTCCTTTTCTTGGCTGTGGCATAGGACCATTATAATGCGAGCGAAAGATATAGGTACGGGGTGAAATTTACATCATTAGCATATTTTTAAACTAAGAGTCTACCCATCAAACTGAACAACTTTTACAATGGGAGCAAACCGAATGGAGCAAAAAAAAATGTTGTTGCATAAATTTGAGTCGAGAAGGCATTGCAGGTTAGTATGAAACAGCAGTTTTTTTGTTTTTGTGGTGTAAATAAGACGAAAATTATGGTTCTCGAACGGGATGAAATAGTCACTGAATGTAAAAAAAGGTGATGAGAAAATGGAACAGGTAGAAGAATTTGTATATTTGGGATGTATGTTTACTGTTTACCAGAGATGGTACGTGTAGTGGAGACATAAAGAGGAGAGTGAAAGCGGGAAATAGGATTAATGGAGCGATGCACACATACATGAAAAGTCATAATGTGGTCAAAAAGGCACGTTTGGCAGTTCACGACGGTGTGCTGGCACCAACTTTGATGTATGGCAGCGAATGTTGGGTATGGCAGAAGAGGAATGAATCAAGGATAAATGCTGTCGAAATGCGTTCTTTGCGCAGTATGTGTGGTTTGACTTTGAATGATAGAATGCGAAACAGTGTAATAAGAGAAAAATGTGGACTGAAAGAGGATAAATAGTGACAAGAATTGAAAAGGGAATGCTGAGATAGTATAGTCATGTGGAAAGGATGAGTGATAGTAGACTGACGTATGAAATACATAAAGCAAGTGTGAATGGAAAAATCGAAAGGGGTCGCCCTATACGTACGTATGCAGACCAAATTGGCAGCATACTTAAAAAGGGCCAGATCAAATGTACCCGAAACCGACGAGCGTGTATGAAACGACTTATGACTGTAGGAGAGGCAAAAGACGTATGTCAGGATCGTAGCCGATGGCGATCAATTGTCTCTGCCTACCCCAATGGGACACAGGCGTGAGTACCTATAATGTATGTATGTAAAACTGACATACTGCTTAAAGAAGCACACGTCGTAATTAAATGGTTCGACAAATTTTATGTTAGAACAAAAATATCAGTGAAACAACGTCAACCTCGATTCCCACCTCGCATGTGGTCAGTTAATAAAAGTCTTATAAAACACGTGCCGCTAACAGAAAACGCGCTTGAATCGTGGCACAACCGCTGGAATTCATTATTGAGTCGCCGAAAATTGAATATATTTTTAACTATAACTGCATTCATCAAGGAACAACATCACACGGAAGGCATTATTGAGAAAATCAAATCTTCGGTGCCAATGCGTAAGCGTAAGCGCACTGAAACAAGCTATAAAGACAGAATGGAGCAGCATCTAGCGGATAAAAGCGGGATGGATTTTAAATCGTATTTAAGTGGATGGGAACACTTTTGCTATTTAATAAAATAAAGCAAAGAATAAAAAACATTTTTTTTTATAAAGAAAATAAAGCAAGACAAGAAGAATGAGTTACTAGTGATTTGATTAGACTTCGAAAAAGGAGGAGATTCTCAATTCGACTGTAGGTATACTTTTTGTATGTTTGTTACGCGATTATCCCGCCAATTACGAATAGATTTTCAAGTGTTTTTTTTTTGTATGGATGTTATCAAAACTGATTCAGTGCTTTTTGAAAAATGCTATTTTTTATTTTTTTCTTAACTTTTTACATTTTAGTATTATCCAACTTTGAAGTCGGTTTTTGTTTTCTAAGCATCATATTTTTTCTACGCAGTGGAAGATGATAGGCTGATGATGATGATGATGAAATTTTTTCTAATAACACACATAATTTTTTACAGAAATAAAAATTATATTATTTTATTATTATTTTAATATATAATTATAATTATTTTATTGTTTTATTTTCATGCAATAGAATAGTGGGGAAATAAAATGCACTTGCATATGTTTAATATTGAGTTCTTTTTCCTGTAATAAGGAAAGTAGGTAGTAAATCACCGCGCGAATTCTCCGTAGATGTAAAGATCTGTAGTAAAATAAGATTTGTAAGTTTATCGTCGTGTCGGTGAAATATTTTGAGTTGAAAAGGACTGCCATCGAAAGGGACAATAATGAAAGGTTCCGTCGGCGATACGTCCCTAGGTGAAAAGATCTGCTGGGAAAAGGGAATGAATGAATCGTTCTGTCGGCGAACAGTCCCGTGGCAAACTGGTCGTCGGAGAATGATTGCTGAATCGATTGCAATTTCGCCCTGTATAAACGAGTGTCGCACATGCAATCTTGCCCCTCCCGAATTCGTTAATATAGTCATGAACGACTGAGTCGTATAATATAATAACCATACAATGAATGTATAACCTACCAACTAAAATTTCGGGCAAGATGAGTAAAAATCTGTATGATACACCTGAAAGAAGGGTGTGAGCTTAACTTTTATGAAGTCGTTGCGACAAGTAAGACTTCACCAATCTATAAATCTGTTGCTCCAAAAACATTTAATTTGAACAATGTCTTACTGCAGAAGAAAGAAGGAAGATAAGAAACAAATTGAAAAACATAATTATAAAACATCTCTCCGATTTAGCGAAGAAACTAGATTATGCAATCGGTGATAATAGTGTTTAATTAATTAAACATTGATTCCAAACCGAATTTGTCCTGTCTGGTGTTGGCATAATCGATCGGTGTCTTAACAATGAGTTTTCTAACAGCTAGTCAAACTTAGTTCAACGTACTGGCGATAGATGGCGTTAACCAGAAAGGGGACCGAAGACGAAAATATTAGGCTAAAAAGTAAACAATCATGCATATTATCAGTGTCAGATGCATCCGTTGACGAAATAAAATGTTCATATTGAGCTGCTTACTTTAAAACACAAAATATTACAATTTTATTTGTATTTTACTATCTGCAAGTTCGCTCGCCCATTCACACGCACATTCCAGTAATAAGTGTCTCGAAGTGGCTTACGTTAAGTAAGTTAAGTAGGTACCTACGTAGTAAAAACAATCTCTTATATAAATGTAGATTTTTTTTCATTAACATAGGTACCTAAATTTCAAGTCATCAAGTTACTAACACCTTTATGGATCTATGATCTGATACAAAATAAATGAATTTAATTGAATTAAATTTTCGTGTCACGGTGTTTGTAACAAAACTCCACCGAATCGGCTTAACCGATTCTTATGTTTGTGTGTATGTTCAGCAGGTAGATAGGACGTAAACCATTTAGGTAGGTGTGGGGTAGGTGTTTGACCATGACAAATATGAAGTCTCGAACGAATTATCGGACAGTCCGCAACTTTGTAACTTTGATCCGGTACTAGCCAGATTCACGTTTAGTTATATTTTTATTATTATACCAGCCTTCGCTGTCCCATTGTTGGGCAAAGGCCCGTTCACTCCATGCGTCCCGGCTAGTTATTCTTAATTAATATTATTAGAAAGTCCAAAAGGTAGATGAGTGGTAATGAAAAATGTTCATGTTTCTTTACAACATTAAACAACCAACAGGCTGAAGCGATGTAACGACCAAAACCTCCCAGTCATGACAGGTTAATTTTCCGATAGCGCCATCAAAAAGATTGCGTTGCTAACTAACGATAAACCATGTTTAACTGCGTTCAACTTTAATGAAATCGTGACCTCAGAACCCTGAACTATGAATGTATACAGGTTGAAATGTGTTACATTTTAACTGTTGTGAAACTCTTGGCCGTTTAGCCTATGTTCAGAACGGATAATGTAGCATTCTAATGGTGAAAGAATTATTCTTTTTTTTCCCATTAATTATTTGCCTATTCAATACAAACAAACAAAAAATCTAATCTTTCCTCTTTATCATTATTAGTATAGATTATAGTAATAGTATAAATGTAGAAAAAACCTGCCAACCCAACCAATTTATTCAACTTGTAAATCAGTGGAGATTAAATCATAGTATTTTTCTTTTTACAATACTTTTGGCACGAGCAGCAATTGTTGAAGCGTTTTAATTTAACTGCAAGTCCACTTAAGGTGACAATTTATGCAAAGAAAGATTCAAGACTTGAAGTAGAGAATACCAGTGATTAAAAAACCTAGAATAGTATATGTTACAATTACCACTTTTGGCTGCAAACTGGTCTGGTCTGGAGGTCTGGGGTCTAAAAACTCATAACCAGTCCAAACCAATTTTGGTTATGAGTTTTTAGACCCCAGACCTCACCTAATTTGCTCGGTATGCGGTACTGGTGGAAGATGTCCAGCATTTACTACTGGAAAGCGTCCGATATCAATTGCCTCGCAATTATTGTATGATAGTTAAAAACTAAATCTTTTGAACGTAGGTTCTTTTGTCACCATTTTAGCCGCCCCTACTTCGGGAGAGGCTAAAATGGTGTACCTTATTGTTTATAGTAGTATAGTGTTTAGTTTAGTTAGGAAGTCTTCGGTTTCCATTGTTATATCGAGTCTCAAGGTTAAGGCACGATTGGGCTGACATAACCTCAGGGTTCAATGCCCCCATATAAAAATATAAAACAAAAAAATCTGGTACGAAAGAACTACTACAAATGAACATCATTAAGCCTCATCTATGATTTTGTGTGTTGTCATTTTGACTCCGGAAATTCAGAATTTTCGTTGGATCTTTTCGTCGCCTTAACACGAGTCACACGCCTTGAATTTTGCTAACAATATTTTTGTATTCAACTGGGCAGAAATCTTCAGCGTAATAATGCTTAATACTCACTCAGCCCTGATTTACAAGAACTTGTCGGAATTGTCGTTACGATCTTGTTAGCTGTTTATGAACATACCAATGCACTAATCAATTATGATCAGACTAAGATTTTGGAGTGCACTAATTGAAGTACGTACGTGTTTTTGCTATGATCGAGTGTAGATTAGGTATTATTTTGCTTAGGAGGACTCTGATCTGAGATAAGCAAGCTATAGGCCCGCGTATATGTCACTTATGTATACTTTATGTATATTAGCGTTTCAATAACTCTTGACGATGACTATGATGTTCAAACTGCAGATGCGTAAATACGTTTACATGCAGTGGATCTATAACCATTACTTCCATGATTACTTCTGCCATATTAATTGAAAAGAGTTTGCATACCAATTACCAATATAAATAAAAATTTGCCCAGGCGAGTAGATTAGATACTCATGCAAATAATAAACAAATGTATGGAATCGAAAATGTGATGAAAGGCATAATTAATATTGTGTAGAATCGCGAATAGGATGAAACGCTTTTGTGTAAAGTTGAAGAATAAGTGGAATAGTGAAAATGTTCAATGGCAGTTGTGCGGAATCCGTATTGTATAACCAGCAAGTAGGTGTTTACGAAATGTTAACGAATACGAAGAAAAAATATTGTCAAAAAACTTCAAAAAATCCCTTTTGACAATCGCCGTCTGATCCACAGTAAAAAAAACTCATCGTCGGTAACGGGTCAAAATTAATGGCTTCTTTATTCTTAAAAATAACTTATAGCCTATCGAAGCGCAAAACATAGACACATAGAGTGAAAAGTGGCCTTTGGCCAAAAGTGGGACAGCAACTGCTGATGTAATATTAAATAATACAACAGCTAAATAGTATAACAACTTTCCAATTAATTATTTTTTCCTGCTTTTAATAAAAACTCGAAAACCAACGTAAAAGCTACTTTTAGAGATAGTGTACATACGTTAATTACCAATTTTAGTGAATTATACTTGAGCTGTGCCCCACTGTGGCAAACTCTCAATATTTCTCGTGAAAAAACGAATTCTGTGAAAAAACTCAACAGGCATACTTGCCTCAATATTTTATAGAAACAGAATAAGAATAAGCAGTTTCTCCAAAATATTTAATTTGATGATTCCTCAACCACTAAATGTCGTGGTCCTGGCTTTGTTTATTAACAGAACTTATTTTAATCAAGACTCAGGCAGTAAAGTCGAAGATATATGGAAACAAAAAATTCTTCTAATTTTGATAATTTGGACTATAAGAATATAATCGTCTATTAAAAGGGAAGGTAAAGGGAATTAAATAACTGATCGCTTAATCCAATAAAAAGTATATTATTATTTCACTAGATGCCACGTTGATTTGATGTCTTTGCTTTAGTTATTGTTTTTAAAACATATTGGTTGTAGACTGGACGATAATTTTAAAGAGTGTGGAAGACAGTAAAGTTGACTTGCCTTCAACATCTTGCAATAGGCCCATGTCAAGAATGGATCTTGAAAACAATGAAAAACAAGTGATTTTCAAGATATCCAATTGATTTTCACGATGCAAATATTATCTAAAGCTATTTCTTGGTAAATCTCTAATTACCATTATTTTGGACATCCAAAATACGAGTAGGTATGTCAGGTATTCAGGGTTATTTAAGATAGGTTAGAAATTAGTCTCTTCTTTGACAGTCAGCTATATATTGTTGAGATAGGTATAACGTTTTTTTTTATCTAAGTATACATATTAAGTTAATGGACTCTTGCTTGTGCGTTAGCACTACAGTTCCGCCGGTGTCAATTGCCATCAAAGGATTGTTTTTGCTCAAAAACACAACTGAGAATAGATTGCTAAACCTCGTGGCAAGCAAAACGCAAACCGCGCGAAAGACAACCGCTCGCGGTAAAACTTGCTACGTGACTCAGGTATAAAGTTGTTGAACGTTAGTGCAACATAGAAAGAATAACTGACTCAATCCAGTGCAAGTTGATATCTGTGGCGGTATCCTTAACTTTTCTCCTCCCAAGAACTTAGTTGAGGAAGTTAAGAGGAATTTTAAGAGCGTGTCTTTGCCGCTTCGTAGGTTGTTGTGCGCGCTGCGCTAGTAAGTGGGCTGTTCTCAACTCGTAAAGATTCAAGTTTTAACTCTGTGTTTAATAAATAGATGGGTATTGAGGCCAGCGTGTTGGTTTAAGTTCAACTGTTTTGTTAACTATTTATTACTTAACCACGAACGTATTGCTTTTTGCGGTGGTCGGGGGAATACTGACTATTAACTTATCATCCAGTTTGAGACAGAGTGACCACAAGTAGTGCAGGGAAGTGAAGAAACTTCGGCCTATCTAAGCATTGATTTCAAGGACTACCTACTTTTTTAACTCATTACTTACTCACGTTTCTAATTTTCTTCTTCTTCTATTGTGTGTCTGTTATCTTTTCTAGAAAAAAATTTTTGTGTACGTATAATAAAAGTCAGCTTACCAGTTATTTAAAATGTCAAATTACACAATTTTCCTATTGTAAAACAACATCTGTATAGTTAATTATTATCAAGGTTATTGATTACTCTCAATAATGAAATTCACCGGTACATCCGAAGGGAACTTAATCGAAAACGGAGCGAACAAAACCAAAGGGAGAGATGTTTAATTTCGTTAACCATTACTGTGTTGTGAAAAGGGTTTGATATCTATTCTGGACTCAATTTAGAATGTTGCCCACAAGTGCGAAAGGATTTATAGTATAATACCTATACAATTGTTGGTCATTGCTGTTATTGTCCCTTAATTAATCATCGTGGTGTAATATGACTATGATCGAAGTTTCGAAGCGATTCGATTGCTGTTTTTTGACCTTTCGTGGTCGCGATTCGGCAGCTGCGACCCTTTGCCATTACCCACCAGAGCGCCAGTGCGACATGGTCACCTACATCGAAAAGATCTGCATTAAACCCTTATATAAGATGTTGGGTTTAATGGATGATTCAACTCAGGATACTGATCAACTTTCCCAAAAGAAAAAACGAAAGTTCGTAAAAAAATCTATCAACTTGTCATCGTCACTTGTCAAACGTTAAGGTGTACGCACATTTATCCGCGGCGAACGAGCCGAAGGAGGCGAAAGAATCGAATTTTAGAATTAGGTGAATGAATGTTGTCCTGCAGCAGTGGATTTTTAAGGAGAGCGCATATTTATTCGCGTCGAACGAGCCGAAGGAGGCGAAAGAATCTAATTTAGGAATTCTTCTGTGTATGAAATTCTATGACACCTCGGGTCCACTTATCCGCGGCGAATCGGACGAATCATCAGAAGAATTAAAAGGAAATTCTTTTTATTTCGCCTCCTTCGGCTCCTTCGCCGCCGATAGATATGCGGTCACACATAATCAGCTGATTGCATTTAGTATAGATAGTAAAAAATTTTTTTTACTCATTTCTTGTAGGTTTTTTAGGGAAAGTTGTTCAGTATCATGGGAAAAGTGACCCCTTAAAAGTAATGCAACTGTTTACCCTAACAGACGCGCTGCGACCATGGTCATTGTACTATACGTTTTTGGAGTTCAATTAATGCTGTTTTCATATTGTTTATTCGTATTTCTGCGAACTAAAGCATCATAGCACCTTTTTCATTCTAGCTTGAAATCGTAATGCTAAATGCGAATCTACGTTATTATGAAATAAACAGCGATAGTTTTGATGCAAGCAAAGATCAATCCCGTCAAAAACATTTCGTATGTCTGATAACTTTTAAAGCAACCTTAAATGTTCTGGTTGAAAAACAAATTCGCATAAACAACATCGTTTGTCCGTTTCGCTCAGGGTCACGGTGCAAAAGGCGCTCTCAATAATGAGAAGATCAATTTCACGCCCCGCCGAGACCTCAGCTTGAGATGAACCACAGATTGGGTAAAACAGCTTTCCCAGTAGTTACTTCTGATACTGCATTGATGTTAGTTCATTTTTACAATAAATGTTTTAATTTAAGTATTTTTCAGCATCAAATCCGCCTATAAGTTGTTTAATGTGAAACTATAATTCGAAAATAAGTTAAGTAATGTAAAATTAAAAGGAAATGTAATTATTAATTAAACTTTTGAATAAAGGAAAGTCTATTAATTTCCACAAGATTGGGTAAGTCCATTAAATTTAATTCGGCACCCGAATGGCAGACTGGTGTGAATAAAGATACTTAAATCAATTGACACAAAATAGGTGTACAATTTTCAATCCTCGATAATGCAATATGAACTTGTGATGCTCAGATCATTGACACTTGAGATTATATTTTCATACTTTCGAAAAAGAAATCATGCGAAATCAAATATTTTACCTTGAGATAGAAAAGATTTTTGGCACCTGGAGTCCTCATGTGGACACCATAAACTGTATCTTTTTAGTTCTATACAGTATGATCTAAAAATGTACTGTTTCAAAGTTATTAAAGTTTTTGTGATTCTCACCGATCTGCTACCTTGTCCCACTAAACTGGATAACTGTGTTCTGTGTAGTCACAATTTTGAGCTAAAATTTGGCATAAACATACTTTGGTAACGTATCTATTGAACGACGTAATGTTTATTAGTCATTTTTTAATATTAAAATAAACGAGAAAAAACTGATTTAAAAAAAAATATTTTCTGAGAAAAAAACCTTTGAAGGCGATTTAATACAGGTGATAAGACCACTATCTTAAAAACTACCTAGGTTTATGGGTATTCTAAGGGGGGAAAATTAAAATTGCCCCACTAAATATATTTTAAAAATCGACATTAATTCAATAAAAATAAATGTTACTTCAGAAAAAGTGTAAAGGTTGTTGTGTTGGTAATGTGAACAAAACAATACTACCTACAAGATTTAAAAAGTTATTATAAAATTTTGCGCCTTGTAAATTTTACAGTAAACAAAAGTTCTCCCCTCTACCGAAATGCATAAACTGTATCCTTTTAACAGAAATGCTTGGCAGTTTTCTGGTTTACGTCTATGTAATTCCAAAAAATAAATAATAAGTGATTAGAAAAACAACTAGGCGAAATTCAATTATTTTTCTTACTTTTGCGATTTTTATGATTCGCTGTGTGCGAAATTATTTGGACTTAACCTTCGCACGAAAATGCGACCGCGGCGGAACAATCAACTGGCCATCGAGATTTCCATATTTAAGAGGATAGACGAGTACAGTTTTCTCCATACAAACGTATTCCCCTGTTTTCTCCCTGGATTATAATACTAAAGCAAATATTTTTTCACCATACAATCTATGTCACCTCTGCCATGTCCCTATGTTTTGCTTTTTTGCATTAATTAATTACTGTAAGAACTAGTGACCTTCGAAAATTACTAATTTTACCGCTTGTTTTAAGATATCCAGCAAACAAATTTGACGAATATAAACTAAAAAAGCATAGATTATAAAAAAGTAAAACGTACAGACATAGCCAAAGTCTTTTTCATATTATTCTTGAAATAATTATTAAAATCGGTTTAGTTTTGAAGGAGAAAACAGGGGAATACGAAATGCTGATTTCGTCGATTTTATGTATATGAAATCGGTCCGAGCTGCAGTTGTCTCTTTCGCACTCTAGTCGGAGGGGTGTATGGGTGGGGCGGATCTGATAAATACGTATGCAGTCGGAAAAGTGACCTATTCTCCAAATTAGCATTTCAGCCCGCCTATCCTCTTAATCCCCAACCAACCGGAACCAACAGTCCGTAAGAATGATCAAGTCCGAAGTTCGTGGAAGACACGAGATATGTGATTTTTTTTTTTGGGAATAAAACTGAAATGAATGTTCGCATCTGAAGACACTTGAATAGACTGACTCTTTTAAGCTATTGTCGTCCATTTAGGCAGGTCATTTAAAGATCCGATGAACCGCGTCTTTGTAACTCTTTCTTTTGTACCACGATTTTAATTGAGCTAGAAAGCATTAAAATCACATTTCTGAAAATACTTTAACATAGAATAAATTTAAATACCCACGAAATAATTATGTAGCTGGTTTGGTAAGCTTAAATTAATATTTTGCTATATTTCTTGTTGTTCTTGTGACAAATAATACACTTTATTATAAGGTCTAATAAAATTAGCTAGGATTAGAATCCTTGTTGGCCGAAAGAAGAAATGTTGGCCGAGTCCAACTCGCGGCTACGCCTATGACTAAAAACACAGACACAGTAATAGGTTTATGTTAAAAAAAAGGCTAAATGCCAGGCGCAGCTAGTTTAATATAAAACGTAGCTATACAAGGTGTTATAAAAATATAAATAAACATTTAAGGGTTTACCATCAAACTGAACAACTTTTACTATGGGACCAATATCGAAAACGCAAAAAAAATCTGATGTTCCATACTAAACTACAAAATATCTACTCGAGCTAAATGTATGGGACAGCAGACTTTTTTTTTCGCGATTTCGATGTTGGTCCCATAGTGAAAGTTGTTCAGTTTGGTGGTCTCAACCACCCCCTTAAAAGTTTTAAATGTTTATTTTTACTTTTGTAACACCCTGTATACGAATTCTTACCCTTTTAAAAGAACACTTGCCGGAATAGCATCCTAAGAGCGGTTTCGCACTACGGTCCGATTCGAATCCGATCCGTCAAAAAAGATTTTGGCCACATGTGGCCATATTTATTTATGTATGGACAAAGGTACATTCCATCCGAGACAGAATTATGTATGAATCTTTACTTTTTTTATGGATCAGATTCTGATCGGACGTAGTACGAAACCGCTCTAATTCTTTTAAAATTGATTACTTACTAACTTGCCATGTTCAATGCTTTAGAAATAGTTTTTCCTGAAGCCAACACGACTGGTTGCTACATTAATTTTACAAAAGGAGTAATGAAAAAAGCAAAAGTACTGAAATTGAAAAACTCTTCAACAAGCAAAATATTTTTGTAGTTATATTTTCAGTTACTACCATATTAACTTCCCCAAAAATGCATCGCTGAACGATGGAGGGTAATTTCTGAACATGCACCCGATGGAATTAATTTAACAAAATTCAAAGCATCAGTCTCCGACGCAAGCAGCTGTCTCCGAAATCAATGCCCATAAGCTGCTATAAGCAAAAACACAATAACACAAATCCAAGGCACAAGGCTGGCACTTCCGCCTAAGAAAGTTATTAACCCGTCCCATGTCTGAGGGTCCGACGTCGGACCCAAAAATTTTTCATACGTAGAGTGTTTGTGGGTCCTACGTCGGACCCGTAAGCATAGTGCCGCCATTGGCTGGCTTGTGGTGCCGGTGCGTTCCGTTCTACCTCTATTTATATTTTTTATTAGATTTATTGGTTTTCATTGGTTCGTTTGAATACAATTCTGTGAAAAACGGAACAAGTTTCATCTCAAACAAAGAAGAACTAGTGAACCATAGTGAATTCACGGACCAAGATGGCGGAAGTCGTGTCGGAACTATTTCAATGTTTATCAAGTTATTCAATTGTTTTTAAACAAAGTGTTGTTCATAAATACCTCGTAATATTGTCAGCTTTTAGATTATTATATTGGTTTTGTGCTTTGTGAAGTGTAACAATGTGTAAAACGGTAATATCATGCAGACGGATTCCAGTTTTTTTCCGAAAGGTAGGTAATTAACATAACACGGAATATTTTTGTTATTGTTTAATAATGTAAATAATGTCAATTGTAAGATGTATTTAGAATGATAGGAAATTTTATTTACTTCACGTAGATATATAATTTATTGCCATAATTTCATAGCATAACATCGATAAATATTTTTTTCTAAAAGGTGGTAAAAAAAAATTTCATTGTATAAAACACAGCGACACGCGAGCCATTTTTGTTTGGCAGAGCCTCGACACGGGATGGGTTAAGAAGCCGTTGCTTTTTTTATTTTCGTCATGCAAATCATACAATTTAATGGCCAAATAAAAAAAAAAAATCATTTTTTTTAATATTGTGTGAAAGACATAACGAAGGTTAAAGTTTAAGCAGTAAGGCTACGTTCCACCAGAGATGTGCGAGGTAGCGAGGCGGTGAGCGAGGAAACAATCCGCCAATAGCGCGATCGCTCGATCACGTCATTGGGAAATTGAAGCACTCTCATTGGCCAATTGGTAAAAAAAGATTTGACGTTTAGGTAATAAGTGAGGTTCAAGCTCCTATATTGAATAAATTCGTTTGAGTTTAAGTTTTTTGTTTGATAAATGGGTTTCAAGCTCCTATATTGAATAAATTATTTCGAGTTTGAGTTCGACTCCTTTAAAACAAAAAAAGAGTCATCAAAATCGTTCAAGAAATGTCAGTCATGTAGACTAAACTTGACGAATCAAAACTTATCGTAGACTTGAAGAGTTAAAACATATTATAGACTTGACGAATTAGAACCTATAATAAACTAGATCAATCAGAACTTATTTTAAACTTGACGAATTAAAACAAAAGCGGGTGGTTAAAAATAAAATCCACTTGACGAATTGGAACTGTCATCACTCTTTAGACTTGACTAATTGTACCCTAAGGGCCTGTTTCACCACTTCTGGGTAAGTTCTTGTTAGCCTATCCGACAGATAGTTTGACATATTTTGTATGAAACTATGTCAAAATATCTGTCGGATAAGCTAACAAGAACTTATTCAGAAGTGGTGAAACGGCCCAAAATCATATAAATTATCACGATGTGCCGATATGCCGGGTGCCGATACAGGGTTACTTCAGAGTGCTTCAGAGACATTCAGAGACAGAGCATTTTTCTTCCATGCAATCAGTATCGTTAATAAAACATACTTAATCCAGGGAAAAAAATGAGTTTTTTTTTGTGTTTTTTGTTTTCGGATTTCTATGAATCTCAGCCGGGATTTAACAATCGGATTTCTTTCTTTATAATCAGACGGTCCATAGCGCCATCCATGGATGAAATCGACCTATTTGTAGATATTCCTAGCTAAATACTTCACCATATCGTAAAGTAGTTGCAGTTCCATTTCACGCCGCTAGTGGCGCTGTCTGCTCTGATTACATGCGCGTAAAGCTTTGCCACATTTGTAGCATTTCGGCGTATTGTATCTCCGTCGCATGGCACTGACGTGTATCATGATTGCTGCGCCCGCGGCATGATCGCGCGATAAAACGCTATCGCTCCCTGGCTCCCTTTCTTTTTGCGCGCGAACGAACGAGTTAGCAGGCGCGATAAAACGTTTATCGATGTATCATGCCGCGGGCGCTGGTTAGAACGCAAAAACATTTTTTTAATGATCTGAATGAAGAAAAAATTTCCTAAAATGCGTAAAATTTCTAAGTATATCTATTTCATTGGTTAATTTTGTTTCTCCTTATCCTTTAATGGTAGACGATTATTAAAGAAATTCTGCGAAATGTGTGTCCAGAATGTAATGCTAGATCTAGTCGCTCCCGCCGATTACATTTATATCCGTATTTCTAACATGTCTTCAAAACGAGTGAGAACCACTTCACCAGCGACATGAAGATATCTCAGGATAAGCTTTTACAAGTGATAAATTGCTGTCACGATATTTTCATCCAATGCCTACTCTTGAATGTTGTACTAGCTTTTTCGTGAACAAGCCACCTTCTTCGAGACCATTTAATTGATGTGTAATACCCTTTCTGGTTGGCACTAGACTCATTGGGTGTTTGATTTTATACCACTCAAACACTACTGATATTGATTCTACGTTTTGATTATTTAAAAAATTCGCTTCAGCAAGTCTAAAGCCTTGTACCGACTATCGCGCATGCAACGCACATCCCACGTCCATACCACGCCAAGCCACGCACGCGGGTACACAGTTACACACAGCAGGGTAAAAACGCGACTGACCCCGAATCTCGTATTCTCGTACGTCTGGCAACCCTGACAGACGCAATCAAAGTGTGCCATGTGCCATAGTGCGTCGTCGTATTTTGTTATCGATTGTAAAATGACAATCGATATCTCTTAAAGTCTTAACGTTGATTTGACATGGTGGTCTGGGACAAACTCTGGTTTGAAGGCTTTTACATTTAAGATAATGAGTCGTAGTAATTAGTATTGGTATTATTAATTTTTACTTACACGGTTACTATACTTAAATAATTCCTAATGTCTAAACGGCGAGTTTGGCGAGATGATAAATATAGTTGAGCCTAGACTTTCAAAAATAAATACATACAGCAAGCAGACGGGTCCTAGGACTCCTAGGTTGGTCAAATATTTCAGTCCTTTTCTTTTTATTTGTAGGTATACGGTCCAACTTAATATGCTGAAGGTTTTTCAAGAGGATTTTCAGACCATCAAACTGAACAACTTTCTATATGGGACCAACAACAACATAGCAAAAAAAAAAAAACAGCTGTCTCATACATTTAGGTCGAGTACCTATAGGTTTGCAGTTTAGTACGGTACAGCTAAATCAGCTGCATCATTTTTTCCCAATTTTGATGCTGGACCCATAGAAAAAGTTGTTCAGTTTGATGGTTTGATCATCCTTTAAAAACCGTCAGCATATTAAGAGGGACCCTGTATATAAATATACATGTTTCTAATTATTTCTTGTTCTTTAGTGAAAACCCGAGGTGGAATGTTTGAACACAAACTAAATGTAGGTAAAGGAGTTGGATTGGGGTTTGAAGGCTGAATTCTAGAAGGATAGCAAGGAGACGGGTCAAAGGTTTGGTCAAATGTTTCAGTTCTTTTCTTTTTATTTGTAGGTTCTCACACGAACAGAGTTATTATTTACTCGGCTTCCTTCACTATTTTCTTGATTTCGCTAATATTTTGCTTCCTTTGCATGTTATGACTACCTAACCTACATGCTTCTGCAAAATTAGAATTATTTCAGAAAATTTATCTTGCTTAGTTCCTGAATGAGTCACTGCGGGAAATAGGGTAAATCGATGTTTTTCAATACGCGAGTATTCGGTCACCGCACCAGTCCATAAAAAACGGCCAAGAGCGTGTCTAATTTCAATAAATAATTTAATATTCTTTATACAAGGTGTTACAAAACTACAAATAAACATTTAAGGGGGTGGTGTAGACCATCAAACTGAACAACTTTCACTATGGAACCAATACCGAAATCGCGAAAAAAAAAATTAATGTTCTATACTCTACAAATAGAGCTAAAATATGTATGGGATTTAAAAAAAAAAAATTCCCGATTTCGATGTTGGTCCCATAGAGAAAGTTGTTCAGTTTGACGGTCTAAACAACCCCCTTACGAGTTTCAAAAATTTATTGTTACTTATGAAACACCATTTGTATAGTCCGAATAAGGTTTTAAGACAGAACAAAGTCTTTCGGGTCAGCTAGTAAAATATAAATACGAAACAACTGTTGTTTGAAACTTGCAATTATTTAGTCTTGATTATGTTTCGCAATAAAACGATGGACTTTTTGGAGATCATTTCCTTCTTTTTTATACTAATAGTCATGACAAGGTATGTGTCATTATTCATTTTAGACATTAGTCGACTAAACCAAACCTACCCTTTTATTAAATGTTTGTCGCGATAATGATCATCGAGTTTTAGTACGTTTTGTCACCATAACGTGCATCGAATCAAGTTTTAGTTATCGATATTCCTAGACTCTATACCGAAAATATTATATTACTATACCTACTTGTTTTTTGCAAAATGTCCTCAAAGAATCATGAAACGAAATCAAACGGAATTTATTTGTGATTCATTCCATTGTCTAGATCACGCTTTCAAAACCTTCCAGTCTATTGTGAAATAACCTTTCAAAACGTAAGGAAAATTACTTATTCAAAAGTGAAATTATACCGCTTCAGATAGAAAAAAGTTCACGGAGTTCGTTCCGAATACAAAATAGCCTGTGGAGTCATAAGTCGAAACCGTGGACGGATGAATTTGTGGATGAGACTTTAATCTACTTTTCGAAATTACTTTGAGACAGTTTTTAATGTTGTGTGTGTTTCTGTTGGTAGTTTTATTAAGTAGGGTTTTATTTGCTGTACCTACTTACCAGCGTACTTGGTATTCATAACCACCTGTCCCATACATTACGGTCGATTAGGTTTTCAGTTTTGTATGGAAAACCTGATATTTTTTCACTATTCGACGTTGGTTCCAGATATTCAGTTAGATGGTCTGATCATATCCTTAAAAAACCGTCGTCAAATTAAGAAAGACCCTTCATAAAAGATATACTTTTTAGGGTAGATATAAATAAATATCTTGGACATTGTCACACAAATTATCTAGACACATTTAAAGTAGGTACCAGAAACTAGCCTGGACTTGTATTATGATGACTATACAACGATATAGAATACATATATAGATACAAACATCCATGACTCGGGTACAAATATTCATATTCATCATACAAATACTTGTCCCTTACGGGATTCGAACCGGTGGCGGTTCGGCAGGCAGGCTTTCGCAGCAGGCAGGTTCACTACAGACTGTGCTATCGGGCCGTCCAATAGATACGATAATTTACTCTTAAGTCGCATATGTATTCTTTTTCGGCAACGGTTAGCTGCTAGATTTGGAGTGTAGTTAGCTGAAAATTTACCACCTCATGAATGAGCGTTCAGCTTGATTCCGAGTGCTTGAAACTATTCCGACTGCTTGATTTTAATCATTTTTCGGTGTCTTCATGTTAAATTGTGTTCATAGCCCGATGCTCTAGATGGTAAGGCGTTATAAGCCGCATCATAACAAACCTACATTAACGTACAAAACACTTCATTCGTATTCATCTCAAGGCACCTTCAAACATCCGAATATAATATTTCGCACGATATTTTTTTCGATCTTCCTTTTATTCGTGTATGCGTTGAAAATATCATTTTTCCCAAACATTGTTCTCTCTTGACCGTAATGAATATTTTAGTGGTTGGTATACAAATTGAGTTGATATGCAGTGTTTTGGTTTATGCTATAGCAGTCGACACAAGTTTACTAAAAACCATTTGGATATCAGTTTAGTATAGATCTCCAACAAAATTAGCTTACACTATTCTAAGATCTGTCCATCAAACTAAACAACCTTACAATTTACAATTTATAATATTATTACGAAGATATCACGCTTTGAAATTATTCATACAAAATTTCAAACCCTTATATCTTCGTAATTATATTACAAATTGTAAATATTGTTTGATATGCGCAAACTAGATTTTCTAAGCTATTTATCCATGTATAAAACATTACTTTTATTAACACCGTCTACGAGTGTTATACGACGACGTTTTGTATGAAATTGACAGCTCTCCAACCACCTTAAAGCATGCTAATACACATGGCATTTTATGAGCATATGTAACAAGGTATAGACAGACAGACATGCTCATTACTAGCACGTAGGTAAGCATACTTTTTTCGAGCAAATGCTTTCATGTACCTACATACTTTGCTAGAAATTAGCACTCCTTCACGGGTTTTAATTAAAAAAAACGAAACAATCGAGAACGGTTTCTACCACAAACTTATACCTGATTTTCAGTCAACAATACGGAAACAAAAGTAGCTATAGCAATTAATTAGACGAACGCAAGTACAACCCCGAGAATAAGTTTACCAGTAGAGCGGTGGAAACTTTGTTTGCTTGCGTAATGAATGTGACCGCAGTACTTGTTTCGGCTCACCTACATACAATATGCTGGGATAACCTACTCTAAAATGTATGTAGATAAATTTAGCTAGTTTACTCTGCGTGTATTGTCTGTACCTGCGAGTAAATTTGCTTAAACGGAATAGATTAGACACATTTATTAAAGTTTTGGTAAATTTGTCTATGTAATGGGCGAAGTCCACAAGATGTATGGTTGGACCGACATCAGCCTGTGCCAAAAACATAAGCTCTATAAATGGTTTGCGGGTAGGTTACGCATACTTTGGGCTTTATTTATTTAGGAAGAACTAACATTGTTCTATAGCAGATAGATTCACGTTCAATTCGTTTTTATGAGAGATTTTTTCCTAATAATGCGAAGTTGCAGGTTTAAAAAAAGACACAGACCATAAACCCCTTTGGGGTAGTCATAGACTTTGCTACATTCACCAACAGCCATTTTAAGGCTGCAGTTGTGCAAGGAACGACAGCTGGTTTCTTTATGGATAAAATTTAAGTAATAATATGATGCATATTCAGCCTCTTATGCTGCGTTCACATGCACGCCGTGCAGCCCGGCAAGCCTAGGCAATTCGCTTTACATCGACTCGTCTGTAAAGTGATTTTTACTATTATACTTTATAGAAGCCTCAGTGTAATGTACAGCGAATCGCCTAAGCTTGCCGGGCTGCACAGCGCGAGCGTGTGAACGCAGTACCACACATATAAATAAACCATGACAGCGAGCGTAATCATTATGCCAAATATCTAGGAATCTGAAAAGAATTATTATACTACCTATATTATATTTGTCGGAAGTAAAGTTAATAGACTCTGGTACAACTTCTAAATAACCCATCAGTTAGTACGTACATCCAATAATGTTTTAAATACAACCCAGTCATATCTATAGGGGTTATTGACTTTTTTTTCTGACCGAAACCATGTGAAAAACGCACTCTTTAAATTTTCAAAAAAAAATTGAGTCTATAAAAACATTTTTTTTTCTTGTCGAGACGAGTCTTTTGAAACCCAATGTTGCACTTTCGCTGAAAATCCTGCCTATACCGAAGCGACAAAAAACATTTTCAATGTTAAAACCCCGCAAAGTTATTGTGTTAGATTTGTAAGGACGTACAATAAAAATACAAGAATCGTGACATTAAAATATTACACCTAAAGACGATGGTTGGTGAACCCTCGTCAAAAGATAACCACGTACATCCTAAGTCATGTCGGGATTTCTCGCTTAGTTTTCTCGTCATACAATGATTTCGGTAAGCTAAGCAAAAAACTGTTTATTTAGTAGTAACTTATCGAAAAAATTCACCAAAGAAAACGGTCTAAATCGACGGTATCTATGAATTGAACGTCATCTGCACAACTTTGATATCACTTTTTTATTAAAAAATAAATAAAAAAAAATAAAAATGTACTTTATTGCCACACAAAAATACAGAATAGGTAAGTACCAAAAAAAAAACATTACACATTTAAAAAAAACATATATAAGGGAAAAAAACAGATTTAACAGATTTTTTCACAAAATAAAAAAAACACATTGTGGCAATGGGTTAGGGACTCAGTGTCCGTTATTAGTAGGTAGGTATTTTTGACCTGTAGCATTGCTGTAGCAAAAAAATACTGGAATATGAAAGCGATATTATGTGAAAGCGTCGATTTGCGAAAGCGTCATTCTGAGAAAGTGACGTTTTGCGAAAGCGACATTGTGAGAAAGCGACGTTTTGCGAAAGCGACATTCTGAGTAAGCGACGTTTTGCGAAATATACATTGTACGAAGTGGACCTTTTGCGAACGGTTGAAATTTTGAGAAGTCGTCATTTTGAGCCTAAGCCCTGAAAACATTTGTGGTTTGGAATAGTTCGGACACCGTATGTCTGGTCTGATACAACAATTACGATGAAATTGTTGTGTATTATTAGTATGCCTATAAAATAATTCTAGAAGCTAGTACGATTATGAAAGGTAATTTTAGTTGAGTTTTAATACTAGTTCTGAATGGTCTACGATGTGAGGTTTCCTTGCTATCTTGATTAGATTGCAGTGTGATTCGACAGGTTAGCGTTGTCAAAATGAAAATGTAGAACGGCATAAGAACGATTTAGGGACCTCGCGCACTTAGTGACAACTACGACCACGACCTGAACAAGTACCTAACCTATAGGTTAGAAGAAGTTACAGGTACAGGTTACAGTTAGGTTGCAGTTTCTATAGAAACTGGTCGTGATCATGGCCGTCTAGTTCTACTTACTTTCCTGCCGTCGGTGTGTAATCTAAACTATTATAAAACTGTAACTGAAGTGTGTACTATATTTGTACCTATACGCTACCTATCCTAATAATTTATAATGTTACTTTAAAAGCTCGAACTACGATAAATCCTAACAATTTCCGGTAAAAACTAAAAAACCTAACCAAACCTAATATCTTAGGTTTTAAAAGAAAAACTTAGGATTTATAGGGCTTTCACAGTGCAGAAAAATTTGATGAACAAAAACGATACGACATAAATTAAAGTCTGACCAGAAAACTAAAAAACCTGGTTTGGGGGCGCTGCGATCGACTTTCGAACCTTTAATGTTAGTTTTCCAAGTACAAAAATTAGTTCCAATGATTTTCCACAACATGGCGAGGTTTTTTATATTTCTGGTCGGGCTTTATATAGTGTTAGTTACTTTAATGTTAGCTAGCACCTGGAAGTTTCCTGCGAAACTTAATAGTAAACCACAACATAATAACTTTCAATCTTGCCACAAGTTTGTCGGTGGCGGCTGATTGAATTGGAGGAACTATCCGACGTATGCACGCAAATCAAATTACTTGCATGCATATAACGGACTACCAAATTTCATGATCGATTTGTTAAAATTGTTAACATTCCGTTTAATCCAACCAGCACTATATTGTTATAAATTGTAAATAAGTGGAGTTTTTAAGCTCATTTTACTTTTTCAGGGTTCAAGCTTTGTCTTTACCAAATTTCATCAAAATCAGTTCAGCGGTTTAACCGTGAAAATGTAACGGATACCTCCCGAATATTTAAATGATCAAAATGCTTAGGTCTGAATGTCACTAAGATATAGTTTACTGTATAGTATCAATTATTTAATGAAATAGACTATGTATTACTGTATACATAACCTTAGCTTAAGACTTTATACTGTAATAGTCATTAAGTCGTGTTATACTGTAAAGTTTCTGGCCGCATCTTGCCGCTGTAGAGACAGCGACAACACGTTCCAACGCTGTGGTAGCTTTAAAAAAGAATTGACGTTTAATAAGTGTGCTTCAAGCTCCTATGTTGAATAAATTATTTTTAGTTTGAGAGAGATATTGGCATGGATTTTGTCGGTGTTCGGTAACATGGCGATGGCGACCCGAGTACCAGGCATTTTCCAGTAGGTATCTTACCAGATATTACCGAAAATTAATAGAAACTTTCAGTAATTTTTGACAGTAATCCGACCTTTTGTTAGTTTGGATAGATAAAGTATTTTTTATACCTGGAGAGCAGACTGCCTTATTACAAGTGATGAAACATGAAGTTAGGCCTTCGTCGTCATTCGTCCTTCTTTCGTGAATTTCTGTCGTTGTTCCCCGACATGATCCATTCGTCCCTTTTTAAGAGACCTACAAAAATTAAGTGATTTTTCATGCCTAGTACAACATTTTAAAAATAGTTTTTGTTTTAATTTGACTACCTACGAATGAAATATTCTATCACATCCTGGATTCCTGGGAACCATTCGCTCCCACAATCACGTAACTGCACGAAATCGCCCGCATTTTTATGTATAAAAATGTTAAAATTTGAAATATCTGCTAAAATCCCCGTTGCGATCAATTTGACATATATGAATGCTGTGCTCTTAGAAAAAGTATATGTCTAGAATGAGCCTCACACTTGTTCCGTATAAAACAAAAGGGGCTAACTTTCTTAGGTTGGTGTGCGTGAGGCGCCATACAAAATATGTATGTATGTGTGCGTGTATATGTATAGGGTTTTGGAACCAGTACTGGTTCCTATTTTTTTCGACGCTTTCGTAGCTTTGACTGTCTATCTTGATAATCTAAGGCTGTGCTGTCATTATTTGACGAAAAAACCACCCACGTAAATGGGATAATGGAACCGAAAAGTACTTAGGACAGGGTTCTTCTTAATATGCTGATGTTCTTTTAAGGGGTTGATCAGACCATAAAATTGAAAAGTTTATCTACGGGAACTACGTCGAAATAGCGAAAAAAATCTGCTGTTCCATACAAAACTGCAATCCTACTCGGCCCAAATGTATGGGACAGGACAGCTGATATTTTTTTCGCGATTTCTATGTTGGTCCCATAAAGAAAACTGTTCAGTTTAATGGTTTGATCATCCCCTTAAAAAAACTGTCAGCATATTAAATCGGACCCTGACTGAATATCTTTTATTTTATAATTGGATTCCTTATTCTGTAAGTCCAGTCATTTGGGACTACCCAGAAAACTTTCCAGTAATTGTTATAAGTAAGTATACCGATAGGGTAATTCTAGGATAGATGCCGCAGTGGGATAGACGCCCTGAATTTTAAAACTCTAGTTTCGCGACCTTGGGTGGCGGTCATTCTACTACTAAACAAGAGACCCCCCGCCCCCGCGTAGGGTGCCGCGCTACACGACGCTGAGTGGTTGTGCGCACGAGTGAGTTTCCTTAGAAGTTTTGGCGCGAAGGTAATATTTACAATTATTATTTTACGGTGTTGTTGTGGTGTTTATACTTTTTCCCTGATAAATTAAAAAAACATTTTTGGTGTTTCTCTATTTAAGAGTAGTGTATGCATACCCGCAAAGAAGATTGTTTTTAATTTCATGATTTTGTTTATTTGTTATTGCAATAGGCATCTATCCCCTACGAAAAGTATACTTGCCCCAATTTTGTTAAGGTATAGATGCCTCTAGGGGCGTCTATCCTCTAGCTTGAGGCTTATCCTTAATTATTCAGGTATTGTTTTAGATGTTGTGATGGGCATGCAAATAGGTATTGCAATGATTGTTATGTACCTGCTTAGGTAGCAAATTATTTATAATATTAAGATTTAACATATTAAACGACAGTAGAGTATAGATGCCCCATCAAAAAGAGTTTTAGTTCTCTTTTTGATGGAGCATCTATACTCTACTGTCATTTAATATGTTAAATCTTCTTTGAGAAAAATAAAAAATATCAGTTTTATTTGGATTCATCCATTTATCGTAAATAACTAATGTTCTTGCATAAAAAGTGTTTTTTTCTTGATAGGGCACATATCCCCTAGGCTGTTTTTACTGGTGAGGCAACTATCCGCTATGGGGCATATATACTTCAAATTTTAGAGGTCAGGGAAAATTAACAAAGCATAAAAAGTATAAACAATGATGATATTTTTTTCGAATGAAATAGTAGACGAAGGACCAATGTATCTGTATCCTACCATCTTATTTGGTTCCTGTCATTGCACTGAGAAATATAACGATATTTCAAAAAGTGCGGCATCTATCCTAGAATTACCCTAGCCATGTCGTGCTGTTCATAATGATTCAAATTAAAGATGGAAATTTAAGTATTGGACGTTTATAGATCGAAGGATAAACTCCCGCTATCCCTCAAACGAAGACTCATCGACATGTGTATCCTGCCTATCCTAACCTACGGTGCCCAGACCTGGTCTCTCACTGAGTCTCAAAAGTCCAAACTCAAGGTTTACCAGAGGGCAATGGAGCGTAGTATACTGGGTGTTAAAAGAACGGATCGTGTCAGAAACACTACACTGCGCTCCAAAACACGAATAACGATGTAGGTGAAAAACCGCCAGATTAAAGTGGGATTGGGCCGGCCATGTCTGTCGGATGCATCAGGAAAGGTGGGCAAGAATTGTCACGCCCTGGATCCCAGAAAACGGTCATCGGCGTCCGGGTCGTTCTAGGAAGAGGTGGCGGGACGATCTGGATGCTTTCGATGACGCGTGGCCAGAACATGCCCAGGACAGAGATAGTTGGAGGATTAAAGGATTAAAGGCCTTTGCCCAGCAGTGGGATGAAAAAGGCTAGAAAAAAAAAAAAAAAAAAAACTAGGTCGAGATTCAGAGACGTCTTTTGAGCGTGAGCTTAGTTCTAATTCTAAGTAAAAAAAAACGTTTCTGAATCTTAACGAAAACGGCGACGCAAGAAATTGGCGATTAACTGTCAGTACAGTACGGCATGGCAGCTTAATTTATATGAAAGCAAAGTCCCCGATTGACAGGCTGCAGTTATGCTGAACTGTTATGAAATGACTAGAGATAATTTTATTTTTCTCATAGAATCCATAATCTAGTAAATTAATTAAAGAAATTATCATTGTCTTGGGTATTTTTGTATGAATGACACGCTTATGGCATAAACCGCCGATTTTTTATTAGATAAAAGAATTTTAATTAAATATTGTTGTTCTAGGCATTACTCACTCAATTTTCGTTGTTGCGTCTGAACGGAGACGTAATAAAAAAAGACGAACATTATCGACCGCCAAGGCAAATTTTCGTATATCAATGCTTGTAAGGAGGAATCGCATCGATTGGTTTATATCCACGGTTGCAAGAAAGACGCAGCCAGATTTTTAAAATCATTTGTAACTTGTTTACTTTGTGGAGCACAATAACAAATTATTTCAAAACCTATTCTAATCAAGCAAACTTATACAAAAGCGCGTTATTATCATCCCACATAGTAAACAGTATTTTCGTTAAGGGCAGGATCTTCCAAATCGCCAGTTTTTGGTTGAGTTTTAAGGCATGAAATAGTCGTTGTTTTAATCCAAAAAAAATATATGTTGTTGTTCATGAACTGTTCTCGATTATTCTGTGGCTCAAAACACGATAGTTATTACTTCTCTCGATCATAAAAGCATGCAAAGATAGGTAGTTTATTACTATTTTTCAAGTTTTACTTAAAGATTATTAACTCTACAAATAAAAAAAATACACTGAAAAATAGGAAATGACATTGTCTAAATTATTCTCAGGCTAGTTTTTTCCTCCACCACCAGAGAGAAAAGATATTGATGAAAAATAAGTTTTTTTGCGGACCTGCCTTCAATTGAAGCGGGATGGGATGGCTAATTGCAAACTTATGCTTGTAAGAAAGAGACGCTTGCACTCGAATAACCGGGCCTTAAGAGAATTTTATTCCGAGAGCGAAAATGCGCGCTGCATACAAACGTACTATGGTGATATTTTCAATACTAACCAATTAAAGTCAATGAAATTTTGCAAAAACAATCTGGAAACAAATCTCTATGCTTGTATAGAGTCAGATTTTCGTTGAAATAATTATATGCTAGGATTAATTTAAGTTTTGTATGGAAATCTTTGAGGCACTGCAACTTTAAAACTATACATTAGAACGAAAATCGGACTCCATACAAGCAAAGAAATTTGTTTCTAGATTGTTTCTGCAAATTTTCATTGATTTTAATTGGTTAGTATTGAAAATATCGACATAGTACGTTTGTATGGAGCGCGCTCCGAATTATATCCTCTTAAGTCTTCAAAGGGCTTAGTAAACATAAAATGCTGTTCGAGACTGGAGTTTCAATTTCAGCTTTCCGCTTACTTCCGTCATATTTCGTTCCCATTATATTCCTTCGCAAAATCGGATCAAGACACAGCTTCTATATTTAATACCTGCTTGTTATTACAAGCTCGCGCACAATTTACTTTAGTTCATGTGATTTATGCTGTGTTTTGGTAAGCGAAAGTGTCTTTAGTAATTTTAATATAAAGCTTTTAATGGTAAAAGTTAATCTCGCTATAGATGTAAGCTTAAAAAGTATTCGGTAGTTGTAATAAAGTTAAGAAGGAAATACTACTAAAGGAAAACGCAACCAATGTCAAAGCTTAAAATTAAAATTTAGCTATCTGATACGTTCCGATCTGTCCCGATGCACAATCTTGTGCCTTTGGTGAAAAAGGTTGGATTCAACTTCAATTATGCTTCGAGTTGTTTTAGCAAAACGCGGCGTTCTCCAAGACTAGTAAAACGACAAATCTGTAGATATTAAAATGCGAAAACAACATTTCATATTGAGGGTTGTCTGTTTGCCCATCAAATAGTATATGTAGCTCTTTCCAAACTTCATGGGCTGTCTTATACCTCATAACTTTCTTAAGTGTTTCTTCGAACATGTCCTTATCTGCAATCTTTTAAGGTAACATTCCAAATTTTTTCACACTATATTTGTATACAACGTGTTACAAAAATACAAATAAATATTTAAGGTGGTTTAGACCACATCAAACAACTTATACTATAGGACAAATATCAAAATCGCGAAAAAAATATTACAAATCTACTCGAGCGAAATGTATTTCGATGTTGGTCCCATAGGGAAAGTTGTTCAGTTTAATGGTCTAAACAACCCCATTAAAAGTTTTAAATGTTTATTTTCACTTCTGTAAATACCCAGTAGTCTTAAGTTAATCAATAATAGTAGTTTGTTCCGTTTTTGTTTTTAATTTAAAGATTAGAGTGTTGTTTGATATGAGCCTTACTTCATATACGAGTAATTTTTTTTTTATTTTTTTTTTTTTTTTAAACCTATTATGTCCACTCCTGGGCAAAGGTCTCCCCTGAACTCTTCCACTTATCTCTATCCAACGCGGCATCCCTCCATTCGCTGCAATATGCATCCAACTCGTCGCGCCACCTTTTCCGGGGTCTGCCTCGACCTCGACTACCATCTTTAGGCACCCATTGCGTGCTGATTGATGCCCACCGCTCGGCGTGCATTCGGCAAACATGCCCAGCCCAGTCCCACTTTAGTTTCGCAGATTTATAATAATAATAAGATTTATAATACGAGTAATAAGAAAGTAATATATTATTTTTCTCCCCTCCGGAAGGAAAGCGTCAATTTTCGTTCCGCTGCGCTAAACAAAGTTGTCGCTTTCCACCTCCGTCGAGGAGAAAAATAGTATACCTACTAACCTCGGACGGTAAATAACAAAGCCTTAAGATCACATGTTCACCTCGGCTTCGCCTCGGTCAACAATTACATGACATCTGAGACCTTTCTTACTTTCCTGTCCTCGGTGTGTAATCTACTATTCCGGGATCTCACTTAAACTCCAAGCAGAATTAAGCAGTGGTTACATACTAAGCACATCTTTAGAAAACCACAAAGCAGCTGTTATGGGAGGTTGCCACTAAATCTACTGCCAAGAGTATATCTGGATCAACATCGCAGCCACAGGGATGCGCCGCTTACAAAAAGGAATTACCTACATCCTTGGAATCCTTAGAATTTCAATATGACTCCTCCATTTACATGCGAATAACGGTGGCTCACGTACACACTGTTTTGAAATGAAATATTTCAAAGAAAAGGCCGAATTTCATCAGGTTTTAGGTGTGCGCTCGGATTTATTCTTGGTGTACAATTATCGACCGTATGTCAAGGTCGCAAAGGCGCGCTAGCGCCTCGACGCCGCCTCGACTCCTTCTGTATGCGATACGCTTTACTCTCTCTAAGATAATTTAGGTCAATTAATGCGTAGGGGACCGCTATGAAATGACCACAATCCTTAGAGCGTATGCTCTAAGCCACAATCATACAAAAAGTAATAGGTGACCGATTTATTTTTTACTTTTTATTTTTTTTTTAAATATTTTGTAATGTTATGTTATCTGTGTTATAGGAATATGTCATACAGTGACAGTTATGTGGACAGTGACATTATTTCGTGTGACTAAATATGGGTTATTTATGTTTTTATCTTTTTGGTGATATTTTGGTTATTTATATTTGGGTCGGAAGTATCGATGTTTTAATTTTATTTTCACCTCACAAGCTCAAAAAGATTCTGTTTATCGTTCGAAATCTGAGTGCAAAAGTGTATTTTATCCGCTAGCGTGGAAAGAGTTTTTGAAATTCGAATCTGTCTATTCAATATTTTTGTATACCGCCAATCGACTGAATAACTATTTCATGACACTGGCCAGCACGAAAAAAAATTTTTTTAAAATGTTCTTTTAGCAATTAACTTTTTTTTCTCGCTGTTGTGAGGTGAAAAGTTGTGTGTTTCGCTCGGCTGCAAAGTTATTCTGCGTCTCGTACCTTTGAAACCTTCGCTTGCTCAGGTTTCAATACAAGTACTCGCGCCAAAAAGCAACTTTGCAGCCTAGCATAACAAATAACTATTGCTTTTCTAATTTCTGGTCTTAGATCTAGAAAGTTGTCTCGTCAAATTGGTTTAAAAAAACAACATAACATACATTTTTATTGATTGCTATAACGAATTATCTTTATAGGTAATTCCTTTTTCATTTTTCTAAGTACCTATATCGCTGCATTAAACACAGAATGTGCACAAAACGACGACTGCACTTAATATCAGAAAGACTTCAAGCAAAATAATAACAGCTACAAATAATATTCAAAATTCAAAACAAACTTCCATTTCGTAGAAGCGTCCAATCACGGACGGTCAAAGAGAAGCACATTGTTACAGAGCGGTGTAAGAGGCAATCATCCAAAAACCGAGCAGAAGGAAATCCCAAAAGACTCGCGGGTTATGTGCAATCCGTCCCGACGTATATTCCTGCTTTTTATTTTCAAACTAAATGTCGGATACGGGATGCTGTATACAAAACATACGGGATAGAAGATTGAATTACTCCATTCTTTGAGATTCATAGTTTCTGCGGTTTTGTTCAGACTTCTGATAACAGAAGCTTTTATTTTACGTAGACTTTTCGTTTTGTAGGAGGATAGGATGTTGACAAGACAAATAAAAATATAACAATTTTATTTTAAAAGGTTCATGTTGTAGAGTTTCTGATCGCGTTTATTCTACGGACATAACACATTCGAAACGGAGATCAATTTCTAATAATATAGTTCTAGGTCAAAAAGTAAACGTAAAATTCCTGTGAATATGAAAACTGAATTTTCTTTTTGCTCTGTGCCTTTGATAAAACGACCTACTATAACCGTATTTTTTTAAGAGTGTATTTTCTTGAAACTTGAAGTACTTACCTAAAGCTGAATCACGTCTCTGTAGTCGAAATTTTGATCACCTACTCTCAGGGTAATGGTAAGGAATCCTGAAGTAGGATGTCATCTTGTTGTAATACCTTATCGATATTGTTATGTATATTTGGTAATGTATTTTTTGCTCATTTGTATTACTTTTTTTCTTTTAAATAATCATTGTCGGCAGTGTGAGTACGATATCTTTTTTAATTAAGTAAGCATTTAAAAACATTTTCAATCTTTCGACAGAAACGTTCTAGTTTTTACGTTCCAATATTAAAATCCTGGATTTTCACGACCGACATCGGGTTTTCTTTAGACCACGACTGTTTTTTTATAAAAGTATTAGCCGGGCAATTAATATTTTATTATTCAGTTGAACAGAAGACGAAAATCAACCCGCTACATGATCGTTGAGAGAGAGAGATTTAATTTTACTTCCACAAACAATATTAAACATTGTACAAACATCTCTCTTTTCAGCAGACAATAATATATATTTTTTTTATTATTATCCATAAGTATTTAATTCTATTTTATCTTGATTATTAGAAATCAATAGTTCATCGGAAATGTAAAAGGGAATCCTCAATGGTTTAACGTGAACTCTGTAATAAAGTACCTATTTACCATTTGATAAAATTTTGTATCATCTTTTGTATCATTTACTCTTTCCTCTATTTCTCCATTGGTTTCCAATTTGGAACAGTATAATTTCTTCTCTAGACATGCGCAAAAGTAATGTGATATGGCATTGCATTTCATTCCGAGTTCCGAGTAATAGGTATCACATTACACCATCACATATCACCCTAAACATCACCTGTGATGACGTGCCATGTGAGCGGCCTATCACTTTAGATAAGTAGGTAATGCAATGCTTGGCAAACATAAAATTGATTTCCCTTCATACTTTACCCAAAATTTGAGAAAATAAATTAGATAGGTAATAATAAAATCGCGGCAAAGGGTTATTCCAGGCTAAGGACTGGCATTATCCATGGATTAACACTGTGGTTGATATGAATATTGGCATATTTAGAAATCAACTTTATTTACAATGATTGACTGATCGTCTTTTTTTGTATTTTTCTTTTTTACTGATAATATTTCCATTTTGTTGTATTTTTTTTTTACTTTTTACGTTTCTTTTGTATTTTTTTTTATTTTTATTACATTATTTTATTTTGTTTTTTTTTAGCTTTTTATTATATGTTTTTTTTTATTACAGCTGATAAACAATAATTGCGAGAGTTTTTTTGTCTTAAGACGAGTCCTTCTTTCGTTCAAAATCAGACCCGCCTTCGAAAAAACACGCTCACATGGTACGGATGTAGCCGTCATGTTGAGGCGTTTGAGCATATATTTATACAACCGCGGGTAGACACCTTTGCGCTCTTTCCACCAGAGCAAAGGATTTTCCGTTCTCTTGATAATAATAGGTTCTTGAATATATTTATCAAACTCAAAAATGCCAGCCGCAGTCGTATTTTGGGGAACGAGATCAGTAATTTCAGTGTCACATTCGTCAAAGCCAGATTGTGTAGAAATCGGCCGCGGCTAGTACTTCTTGAACTAGCTGTACTCGTGCGGCGGTTAGATTCCTGGCCTGGAGGTACCACTGAGCACGCGTAGGCGGAGCAGGTCTCCATACCGTATCTCGATCATGTCGGCGAGCAGTTCGCCGGCGGCTTGCAGGCTGGCCGCGTGCCGCAGGTCCCACGCGGCGCAGTTGTCCATCGCGATGGAGTAGCCTTTCCCGACGGCGCAGTCCGCGTGTCCCGTAAGCGTAGCCACGCTGTACACGTGCGGCGACCGCTCGCGGCCGGCGCGCGAGCACATCTGCAACGATACGCCCTTCACTTCCCTTCACCTTTGCCAAAACTCCATACTATGAGACATTTTAATAACGCACTAGTACCTTATATTATTTTAAAGGAATCCGAGCGTACTCGTCGGCCCATCTATTATGTACTGCGTACCGGAGGTGGTGACGCGAAAAAGCTAACATTTTGATTAGAGATTTTTGGATCATCGCAAGATTGTTGGCGATGATTAGTCCAATCATTTTAGGGTTTGACCCTAACAATAATTAATCTATCGTTGAAACTTTGCTGTGTTATAAAGTAAAGTAGGGTAATTCTAGGATAGATGCCGCACTTTTTGAAATATCGTTATATTTCTCCGTTCAATGACAGGAACCAAATAAGATGGTAGGATACAGATACATTGGTCCTTCGTCTACTATTTCATTCGAAAAAAATATCATCATTGTTTATACTTTTTATGCTTTGTTAATTTTCCCTGACCTCTAAAATTTGAAGTATATATGCCCCATAGCGGATAGTTGCCTAACCAGTAAAAACAGCCTAGGGGATATGTGCCCTATCAAGAAAAAAACACTTTTTATGCAAGAACATTAGTTATTTACGATGAATGGATGAATCCAAATAAAACTGATATTTTGTATTTTTCTCAAAGAACATTTAACATATTAAATGACAGTAGAGTATAGATGCCCCACAAATTTACTCTTTTTGATGGGGCATCTATACTCTACTGTCATTTAATATGTTAAATCTTAATATTGTAAATAATTTGCTACCTAAGCAGGTACATAACAATCATTGCAATACCTATTTGCATGCCCATCACAACATCTAAAACAATATCGGAATAATTAAGGATAAGCCTCAAGCTAGAGGATAGACGCCCCTAGAGGCATCTATACCTTAACAAAATTGGGGCAAGTATACTTTTCGTAGGGGATAGATGCCTATTGCAATAACAAATAAACAAAATCATGAAATTAAAAACAATCTTCTTTGCGGGTATGCATACACTACTCTTAAATAGGGAATTCTAAGGAATCTCACTCGTGCGCACAACGACTCAGCGTCGTGTCGCGCGGCACCCTACACGGGGGCGGGGGGGTCTTTTGTTTAGTAGTAGAATGACCGCCACCCAAGGTCGCGAAACTAGAGTTTTAAAATTCAGGGCGTCTATCCCACTGCGGCATCTATCCTAGAATTACCCTATACAGATTACGGTTGACAAATAATGTAGGTTTAATTTTTGCCGGTCCTAGATTATTTGTCAACCGTAATCTGTATACTTTACTTTATCACACTGCAAAGTTTCAGCGATAGATGAATTATTGTTAGGGTGTCCATACAAGGAAACTCTAAAATGACTGGACCAGATGGCATAAATTGCAAAGACGCTTGTCGCTGACCACAAGTCGGGAGTATTACGTGATTCACTCGTGATTAGACGTCCGTCTTTTTTTTCAAATCCGTGATTTGACTATAAAACATTTAAAATTGAAAAAACTTCCTTCGTTTGTAATTTTGTTTCTTGCGATGTACGACAGATCTCTGTTGTGGTTGAAAGTGTAAAATTTTTTGCTCACAGCAAATTTTTTGCTAATGATCTTTCACTGCAATATCTTAACACACTAGTTTATCTTTGATGAGGCGTTGACGACTGTCATCACATTAGTAACGTGGCATCCACATCATCATCATCATCATATCAGCCGATAAACGTCCACTGCTGGACATAGGCCTCCCCAAAAATGGAGGGATTTGCCATAATCGCCACGCTTGGCAGGCGGGTTGGCGATCGCAGTTGGATTGAATGTGTGTATTCAGAGGATGCTGCTGCCCATCCTCCGGTAGATCCCTTAGTCGCCTTTTACGACACCCACGGGAGGAAATGGGATGGTGCTACTCTTAGCCGACACCACACGGCATCCACATGCAATATGCTTATTTAACTTGATTGTTTCCAATACCGAAACTCCGCTATGCCAACGATCTCTTCAAAAATATAAAGTAGCGAAACCAAAACGAAAATGCTTTTCCATGAAATCGATTGCATGGAACGATCCACCAAAATTACCTCTGAAATATTTTCTCAATTTTTGCATAATTTAAAAGATAACTAAATGTAGCATATTGCTAAGGACATCCTCGTCAACTTTATTAGCTCGGACCCTTCAATATCTTTTTAACAAGGAGCGACATTAATAAGCTCCAATAATGTTACGATGAATAAAAATTGGTGGAAATTATAAGTTGTTTTACAAAATTGGGAACTCAATAATTAATTTAAGCAAATAAATTATAAATGAAACACTTTATTAATCGCAGAGGCTGTTACTGTATGATAGCTTGAAACTAAACCTTTTTTTTTTTATTCAATCTTTTTTATATTGGGGCTTTCAACCCTGAGGTTATGTCAGCCCCATCGTGCCTTAACCTTGAGACTTTACACAACAATGAAAAGAAAGGCTAAAACTATGGATGTAGGCTCTTTTCTCACCATTTTGGCCGCCCCTACGTCGGGAGAGGCTAAAATGGTGTACATTTTTATTTATAGTAGGCAGTAGTGTTTAGTTTTATTTCTTTTAGGTTTTCATTGTTTGGTAAAGTTCTAAGGTTAAGGCACGATGGGGCTGACATAACCTCAGGGTTAAAAGCCCCCATATAAATAAAAAAGAAAAAAAAACATGTAAATCGAGTACCTAGTCCGGGTTCTTTTCTCTGTTGGTGCTGTACGTTAGAACTAATGTTTTTGTGGGAGAAAGGATTTTTATTTTATCACTACTTGAGACGTCATTATTATTTCAAAACATGGGTAGGTTTATCAAAAGATCTAATATTATCTACTTTGAAGATTAGGGCCCGTTTAAAATGTCATTCCAGGATTTTCCTGATGACGTTTTGCTATTGGAGTCAACGGCGGCTCTCAGGAGGTTTTTCTGGGAGTAAATTGGTAATAATAATACCAGAAGCTTCAGAGTGAATGGATCCCGGAGTCAAATCACTGCCATTTTAAATTTTGTAGTTTGGTATGTATTTAACGGGTTTAGTACATCACATCGAAAATAGTCGAACACAAATAGGTCGAGAACGAATTATAAATGATTGCAGTATTCGTTGAATACTTGTTATTGATTGAAAAAGGAATGCTGAGATGGTTTGGTCATGTGGAAAGGATGAGTGATAGAAGACTGACGTATGAAATATATACAGGGTCCTTCGTAATATGCTGACACTTTTTTAAGGGGATGATCAGACCATCAAACTGAACAACTTTCTCTATGGGACCAACAACCAAATCGCGAAAAAAAAATCTGCAGTCACATACTAAACTGCAAACCTACTTGAGCCAAAATGTATGGGACAGCTGATTCTTTTTTCGCTATTTCGTTGTTGGTGCCATAGAGAAAGTTGTTCAGTTTGACGGTGTGTGTATCCCCATAAAAAAGTGTCAGCATATTAAGAAGGACCCTGTATAGAAAGTATGAATGGAGAGTAATAGACGTACGTATGCAGACCAAATTGGCAGCATACTTTCTTCGTAGGGTAACAACCACAGATTTCGTCGAATGGGAAATTTAGGACATTAATTTCATAATCGCATTTGAACGTCTTTATTTCAATAATGTAGATAGAAAATATATCGAATATTTCCCATGCATTTTATTAACACGTTCGAAAAAACGTTCTATAGGTATACGAATAAAGAGGTGAGGTCAGATTTATTTAAGCAAATTTCTCGTTTGTTTAGGACTGGGAATGTTTTAATAATATCTCTACGGATCGAACGTGCTCATATCTTTAAAAATACGTATTATACTAGTAAGTAATAATGTAATAATGACTAAAAAATTGGCATTTTTCATTTTTGTTATGATGACATAAGGATGAATTATGGTACCTCGTCTCCGATCTTCAAATTTGTGTGATGAGTAGGAGCGATTTGCTTCGGAGTATTGGGTAAGTATTCTTTAACCCATCGACGCCAAAAGTGGTCGGATAATCTTAACGCCTTTCTCCACTGCGATCTGCCACATAAATCTCTATTAGACAAGGAGACTACCACGGGAGTTCCCGTTGATGAACCCAACAGGAAGTGACATGGCAGCAGCTTCTGCTAATAAAGTTGAGAGGAGCTCGTGGCTTATGTTCTTAGAGGGTTACTTTAAGTTCAGTCTTCACTGAACGAATTAGCCTTTCCCATGGTCCACCCATGAAAGGAGCTCAAGGAGCGATGAAACGCCACTTGAATCCGGCGTACGCGGCGAAGGTACTGTATCCTGTTATCTTAGAAAATTCGTGCGATTGTCGGATTGGCTTTATTCGTACAAAGTAACATAGTTTTCCAGCCACAAATTTTTACATGTGACCGCTGACTGTCACTGACACACGACGAAGAACGAATACCTGAGCTGGACATAGTATGTGTTATTAGTTCCCTTTCATTACTCGCCATGTAGTTTGAGGGTGGCGAACTTGGACCGACCGGAGGATTCGTTCCGGTACAGCAACGGCTATGGCAACAGCAGAGGTAGCGGCGGCGCCACGACGACTACATGACGAAGTTTATGAAGCTTTCCACTGCACCCTTCTGCAGAACAGGTGCTTATGGGTCTGCAAGAGTGGTAGTTATGACATCCTCTCTTGAGGCATCGATGGCAAACTCTTTTCTCTTTCAACCAATGCCATACTCTCATCTACAGACAGAATTAAGAATTTAGGGCAACTATCAACTTCAAGTTTAAAAGCCAGAGAGTATTTACATTCGTTTTTCATTTGGAGGCGAATGGAAAGTGTTTTTATCAACTTTCACAGTGTCGACTGAATCTGCAGAAAGACTATACACTACCTCCAGTGAGCGCCCTGATCGTGAGGCATGTATGTGAGCAGTGCAACGTAGCGCTTCTCGGTGCGTCTCGCGACGCTCACATTGACTGGTTCGAAATAATCGATACCCGTGAAGGAAAAAGGCCTTTTATGATATTGTGTAAGTTGAGGTGACGGAAGATCACCGATAGGAGGAGAGGTTGGAGCTGCTTTGCGGATCGAACAAGGGAGGGGATTGGAGGGGGAGGGGGGAACTCCCACCCACCTTGCTTTTGGACCTGGTTGCTTGGGCTGGCCTTGTCTTCTTGTCTTTCGTCATCTACATCGGATCGGATCTACATTTTGTTTTCTTCGAAGGAACCTCCTGTGGTCTTTAATAAGATTTCCAGAATTTTAGTTGGTATCCAATCTACGCGCGGCCAGCTTATTATGGTTTTGTCCAGCTTGATCAAAATATTTTAATAGCATGCGATATGGACCAATCAGGATGTGTCACATTCGCGCGCCGCTATTTGCTAATTGTTCCCGCGCGCTTGTCGCTGTTATTCGAATTAGCGCGAGATAGAGAAAGATTTGCAACCTTTGACTACCACGCATGATTGATTTTTTTCCTAAATTACTTCGGATTTTGACGGGGTCTCTGGTCTGGTCTGCGCAAACAAAGATTGACGAGCGGAATAATTCTCCTGGTGATCATCGTTGATCTTTTGTGACCGAACCATGTTGGTTCTCTGTCAATTTCATTGGGCTTAGCGTTCAGCCAGTAGATAGAAGCTCACCTCGATCTTCCTCGTTTTATTTACTGGCTGAATCCTAAGTCCACTGAAATTGACAGAGAACTACTCGTAACACGGGTGGATCACAAAAGATCAACGATGATCACCAGAAAAATTAAACCGCTCGTCGATCTTTTTTTCGCATTTCAAAATGAGCGAACATGATGGATTTCCTCTTTCGCCGTGTCGTGCGTGGCGTACTAGCCTTACTGTTGACACCACAAATTACAGCTTTTACTAGAAAAGCGTGAGGTGGGAGAGGGATTTTAATATAATCTATTGGTATTAGTCCTTTACATAGGTATGCAGGCAAGTAATATCTAGTGAGAAATGTGTTCTATGCATAGAGGTATTATACCAGGAATAGAGGAACATACAGCTGAGAGAGCGAGATGTACCTAGCGGCACCACTGTATAATAGAAAGAGATAAGTGACGCTAGTCAATAGGACCGTTTTTTTAGTCTCCAATTAATTTTTACAATTCGGTTTCCGTGAATAATTGCGAATCTAAAGTGAAATCGTTGATAATTTTATGAAATATACTGACACTACTTCATTAATTTATCCACAACTTCATGTTAGACTCAGAATTATAGACAATATTCGAATTTTTGTAATCATAGTCGAAGCCATTATTTAACAAACAATAAAAAGTCACATATCAATGAAAATACTAAGTTTACTGTTTTTTGTTCAATGAAAATAGAATACGGGAGTACCTATTATTATAATTTTGATCTACCGCATCGTATACGCGATATGTCTGGAACAGTACCGGAGGGACCCATTTAGGATATTCATATCAGCTTTGCACAACATAGAGGAAATAACGAAGACTAGGTAAACAAAAACACTTTGTGATCAAAGTAAATAAAACGTCAGTCTCAGTCTCTGAGAGGACTAGAAAATTGCTTTCATGAAATCATAATCATATAGCTGGTACTATACTATGTAAGGAAAACGTTACACTACTTTGTAAATTTACTTTACATTTTCTAACATTCATCATTCTGGACGATACATTTTGATTACAAGGTTTTATTTGCGCTCACCTAACCATCAGTTTGTATGCAATCTTATCAATATGGACGTTCAGTTTTACGAGTCACAATATAAACCCGTTGGTTGAGGGCAGCGCAGGACCGGTCGTTGTGGCGATCCTTGGGGGACTATGTCCAGCAGTGGACGTCTATCGGCTGATATGTTGATGATATATTAGAAGGGAAGAGAGGTAGATGAAGACCAAGAGATAAGTATTTATTTCAGACAGGCGAAGTAAAGATTGGACTCGTAAGAAATAAGCATCACGACTATATTCCCCGAGGGGGTAGTCAGAGATATTCTGAAACCTCAGAACATCCACGTTTCACCAGTAGTACCGAAACTCTATCCAGTGTGACGGGGGGTGAGCCCGTCGCCCGTCGCCATGTAGAAATGAGACGACTGGCGAAAACTTCGTCGACAAAAGCGTCGTTTTAAAAATATAAAACGCAACTAGTACATTTAAAATATATTTAATAAAACATTGCATTTATTGAAGTATTCCAAACAGAGTTAAAGTCCCCGCAGCCCGGTTCATGCATAGTAAAGTAGTGCATTATCATAGAGAAATACGTTATTTGGGTAATAAAATAGAACCAGATTTAAAGTAAATGTTCACTTCACTTAGTTTTCTTGCGACAACGGAACCGTATCATTGCTCTTCTAATCTAAACTATTATAAAACTGTAACTGAAGTGTGTCTGTAAATTGAAGATATTTACAAGAAAAAGATTATGATATGGTTTTCAGGGATCCCTGACTCCAAATCAACCTTTTTTAGAAATTTTGTCTGTCTACTTGTATGTCTATTTGTTTGTGTGTTTGATTGTTTGTTCGCGCATCACGCAAAAACTACTGAACCGATTTTGATGATTTCTTATGATCTGACTTAAAATCTGGTAAGTATAATAATTTGCGCGGACGAAGTCGCGGGTTCACTCTAGTATTCTTATAAAATGATGTAAACCAAATACATAGATTACTATGACTATCTTTTAATTCGGTATTGGTAATTGTTGCAATGTTTCTGCCCACACCGAAAGTCATTATTAAAGACGTAAGTTTACAAATTTCACTATGGAGAGAATTTAGTTTTTTTTTAATTCGTTGTCCATAATGCTTCGAGTCGGTACTGCATTTGTATGAACTAGCCCCAATATAACAACCCAATTGATGATCAAGCCATCGAAAAGAAAAAATCTGCTGTTCCATACACGACTGCAAACCTACTCGACGCCAATGTATAGTAACAGAGATATTTTTTCGCGATTTCTATGTTACTCCGTAGTTGTTAGCAGAGAACGTTGTTCAGTCCGTCAGAACATAATAAGGACACGGGCACAATAAGAAGGAAACAGCACATAAAAGCAGTATACATGCAAAAATGTTTGGATGGAAAAATAAATAATGTAGCAAGCTTCTTCATTTTATCACTAAAGTCGTTTATTTCGATTCATACAATAACACTCGTAATAAAAAGCGTTTTGTTCACGTTACTAGGGAGACGAAAACTTGATACTGCTCTGTGATTTAGCACACAATGCGTAAGTTTTTCAGTCGTATGTTAAAAAAAAACAAGTAAAGGGACAATAAGTTACCGCATTGCAGCTACAGTAGTACGAGTATGCCGCTATTGGGAATAGCGCGGGCGTTAAATCAGGACGGACTTAACTCGGTCGCACCGCAGATCCCGGTAAGCCTCCACAGCAGGAGTCTAACAATCATTTAATTTATGATCAAGGAAAAATAGAAATTACAATATGTTTTTTTTCTTCTTTTTTTTTATATTTGGGCTTTTAACCCTGAGGTTATGTCAGCCTAGAAATTACAATAAAAAATATTAAATTTATACGACTTACGCTCAGTTCCAGAAGCAAGAGATTTATGGAGAATTAACTCTAAGTCTTTGTTTTTGTTAACTCTTAGTTTCTGCAACTGAACGAGAGTCATAACTATAATGTTGAATCATGCGTTTTCCAAAACTAGTAAAACGAAATATCTGTAGATGGCGTAAAGGGAAGTAAGCGAAAAAAAATCTTGGTCAATGGTAGATGCAGTTTTGTATGAATTATATTTTTTTAATGTTGGCTCTATAGTGAAAGATTATCAGTTTGATGGTCGGAACTTCCATTTTAATTTACACTTATTTTTCGTAACACACGCATTGAATAAGCAGTTGAAAAAACATAATTTCGAAAAGGTACAAAGTTAAAACACTGTTATCCTTATCCTAAGTAAACACGAAAAGGTCAATAACACGGCACGAGATAAATTAAATAACGAAATAAAAAATCGGTCAAGGTAGAGTTCACTTCACGGGTTCACCGGTAGTCGATGAAGATTTTTATTTTACTTTTTGGAAAGTTTTAATAAATTCCGAAGGCAATTTCGTTTCCACTCACTTATTCGCCCTATTCAATTCAAATACATGTCCGGACAATAAAAAAAAACCGAACGGATTTTTAGTATAAACCAACTGCGTTTTTAAACACTTTTAAGTGCTATTCGGACCCTGGAGACTGCAGCCCTGAACAGTGAGGTGGTGTTCATATCGAACCATTCACATAGGTTTTTAAGCCAGGACGTTCTTCTTCTACCAGGCATTCGTCTTCCCAAAATTTTCCTCTGCAGAATAATCTGGAGAAGTTTGTATTTATCACTTCTCATAATGTGAATGTTTTATAGTTTTTAGGAATATTAAATCTCTTGCTGTCACTTTTTGTCTTACGGCCTGACTCTTATCCCCTGGCAGAAGGGCCGGTGCCTCCTTTGGGACGCAACCTGTGTAAGTACCTACGCTCCGACGTACCTTCGCCGTACCTCACAGGTAGCCGGGTCAGCTGCAGAGTGCGCGGCACGCTCGAAGCACTCCTGGTACGCGGCCTTGGAGGCAAACTATTTATTCGTGCCGTTCGCAGTTGAGACGGGCGGTCCCTGGAGCGCTGATGCAAAGAACCTGGCTCGAGAGTTGGGTCGCCGGATGAGGGATAGGGGCTGCGATCCACGGTCTGGTTCTTTCCTGGCTCAACACATTGCCTTAGAGATCCAACGGGGTAACGCCGCAAGCGTTATGGGCTCGTTTAGGCCAGAAACGAACCGCGACGGACTCTCTGTTTAGTTCAGATTTTTAACACATTTATATTTTTATACTACTACTATTAACCACTGTATTTTTCCTCAATAAACAGCTACCCCCATTCTTTTGTCTTATTGACGTAGTAAAATCTAGAAACAGATTTAATGGAGGATTAACTCTAATGAGCGTTTCTGCAACTGAGTCGTGGATCTCTTTTTTAGAAGAAGAAGAAGTGGTGAAACAGGCCCTTAATGTCTTATACTGGGCGGTTAAATGTGCCAGCCAGTGAGTGTATATAGGTATTCAGGATATCCAAACTTCAATAGCGTTGGCCAAACTCTGTCCGTGCAGTGTGTTATGTACCTAGTGAGCCCAACAGAACTTCAACTTAACTCAACAAAGTGGTCAAACACAACAATTTTGAACTTTGAATAAAACTTCCAATAAAATATGGAATCCGGTATCAGTTGAAAATTTCATATTTATGCAAACTTTGAAGTGGAAGCGCAAGCCACGGTACGGCAATGCAATTTCGAAATATTGAAAATATTTATTCTAGAAATCCTTTCTTTATTGACAACCAAATTTGGAAATTGTGCCATCCTACGTAAATTGAACATTGTATCACAAATTAAATACTTCACCATTTCTAAGAAAACAGGCAAATGTTTCAAATCAAAAAGAAAAGATCCAATACGAACCAAGAAGACAGTTTGTTTTAATTTCTTATTAACACGAGGTGTAAACTTAAATTGTTAAACTTTGGTTCGGACCATCGAAAATAAAAATTTGTACTATTCATTTGTATTTGTACATTTTGTACCAGTACCTATTAAAACGCGGAAAAGATACCCCTACTGAAACGTGGTCAGCTTTATAATGAGCCAAGAACTATATACAGCAATGTAAAAAAAAACATAAGCATAAGCCTATGCTCACGACTATATTCCCCGAGGGGGTAGTCAGAGATATTCTGAAACCTCAGAACATCCACGTTTCACCAGTAGAACCGAAACTCTGTCCAGTGTGACGGGGGGTGAGCCCGTCGCCACAAAAAATAAGCTTTAACAATATTCGTACTTATTCTTATGTCCATGGCTGGTTTTAACATAGTTAGGAATACTTTTCCGTGAAGGTAGGGTAAGGTACTTAATCTCGGCAACTTTCCATAAACAAGAACCAACCGAACTCAGCTATTTCCCAGAGGCGAACGCATGATATGAATCAGTTTTATTTCGGATCCGGGAAAAACTATTTCCCGAGCTAATTGCTTTCACGCTGACTCGAGTTACGGAGACGCGCGCAGGGAATATAAAGCAGATTGTAAGAAATGTATTGATTGCAACAAGGTGACTGGAACAGTATTCTTTACATTTAAAATAGTCAAAAGTGATACCAATAAGCTGTTTTTTTGTTCATAAGCATAGCATAAGCATATGCTCACGACTATATTCCCCGAGGGGGTAGTCAGAGATATTCTAAAACCTCAGAACATCCACGTTTCACCAGCAGAACCGAAACTCTGTCCAGTGTGACGGGGTGTGAGCCCGTCGCCACTTATAATGGACAGTGGGTACAATACATGCCTCGAAATTGAAGCATGCAGGTTTCCTCACGATGTTTTCCTTCAACGCAAAGCGAGTTTTTTGTTCATTGACCGCAATAAAAAAACAAAGAAGACTTACTTCAACTATTTCGCTGTTTTCGCGTTACATCCGTAAAGGAGACAATAACGAGACATTATGATGCGCATGTGAAGTCTACCTAACCGCATTATTCTGCATTGGGCACGCGTGCCCGCGTAGGTGGACACACGATCTCTGATCCCTCAGGGAGGGAGGGGGGAGTATGCGTTCAGCCCTGCAGTGGGACGACGCATATAGACTACACTATACAAATTCATCTACGCTCAATATTAGCGACCAGAAGCATAAAGACGAGCGGTACACTCATAAACACACTAACTACCTAGACACGCGCATGATATTATTTTCATTTTGTAAATCTTGAATTAATAGGTACGGAACATAATTATATTTGGGAGCTCCTTTCACCGCGGCACTGCTCTCCACTTGGTTGCGTAAAGTTAACAACCTGACCTAAATCAAATTGGCCCGTGAGTCAACATGAAATTAGATTCAGCAGTAGCATTTGCCAACTGCACACGTGAGCCAAATTACATGAAATTCAGTTTTTTTTTTAAGAAGAGCAATTCCGCTAAGATTTCTTTTGTAGTGTCTATATGGGCTAGCTACTGGAACGATGCTAGCTATCTATAAAAACTTAGTTCTGCTACCTTACCCTAAATATTATACTGAAAGTTAAACGATTTTTTTTCAGCTTCAATGGTATCAATGATGAACAGCATGTTTAAAAAGGTTATGTATAGCAAATATACTGTCTACCTAAACATCTACACATTCGAAGACAAAGATATCCTTCAACATAAAATTAGATTTTTATTACGTATATATTTATATTTTCCGGTTTCGTATTTGAGTAAGGCGAAGAAGTGCATCGGAAACAAAAACTGATTAGGTTTGGCATTGCATAGGCAGGAATGGAGGGAAGAGGCATGTGCCCAGCAGTAGGACATAGACCAGGCTACATTATAAAAAATACCTAATTAATTTAACCTATGAATTAAGAATCCTGGTGCGATAAATCGTGGGCGATTGAGAAAAGTGGTTTGACCGAATGTAAGCATAAGCTCATGATTTTATTCTCCAAGGGGGTAGCCGGAGATATTCTGAAACGTCAGAACATACACGTTTCACTAGTACCTAGTACCGAAACTATGTCCAGTGTGACGGGGAGTGAGCCCGTCGCCACTTATAATAAGACAGTGGGTACAATACTGGAAGTATGCTGGACTGGATTTACAATATTATAAATTAAAAACTAATTATGGTTAATTAATCCATGAATTAAGAATCCTAGTAAGTTGGTGCGATAACTCAAGGGCGAGTGAGAAAAGTAGTTTGACCGGATTTAAATTTATTTTCAGTTTAATCGATTCATGGAAATTCTGTGTCGACAACGCAATATAAAGCGAAATTAAATTTTCAGACTTCATTACAACGTTCGTTCGGCAGATTAAACAGAGGCGTTGAATTTTGAAGAGACTATCAATGTCCAGTAAAATATATATTACTTACAGATAATAAATCCGTTTTAATTTAGTATAAAATTAATATTGTTTTATTAGGTACAGCAAAAATGTACTAATAAAGAATTTAGTAGGTTCCAAATATGCGTTAATTATTTCAAATTCTTAAAAAAAGGAATTTTACGTCTTTCGACTGTCATTAGGTTAACTTATAATTAATTATGCAATGATTTTAGCACCTTGAAAAACGACTTAAGATTTAGATAGTAGCCAAAATTTAATAATATTACCTATATACCTATAAATACTATAAATTCCACAAACACGTAACAGATTAATTGAATGAAACCACTTAAGTGAATAGAATTTAACGTAATTCTGGTAACTAACTAAATCAACTTGTTGTAGCTTGTGTTAATATTTACGTCATGTACTACCTACCGACCTACTTTCTCAACCTTACTTGGCATAGTTTATTAGATAGTTCTGAAATTAGATTTGATGTCCGTAATGTACAATACCGGACACGTAATTGTTTAGAGGATTGGGATGAACATAGTAAACATAGTAGTAAACATAACGTCTTATTCTTAGCAAAGTTACATAACTCAATTATGCCGTACACTACAAATTTTCTAATTTGAGAGGAAAAATCGGAAAATTGTGGTAAAGTAGGTACCTGAAGATCACTGTAATATCTCTACCACAAGCCGTATTTTTAAAACTTCTGATTGAGCTTGCCGATTGCGATAAAATAAAACTAAATGTTATACTCACAAAATAAAAAATTATCCAAAAATCATCCTCAGTTTCAAAAACAAGGTCAAGCAGCCTCAAAAAACATACGATAAATGTAATTTGGATGTTTGTCCAAGCATAAACTGCTGAACGGATTTGGATGAAATTTGGCATGCAGATAGAATTATATGTTCTGGATTAACACATACACTTCTTTAAGTTCCACGCAGACGAAGTCGCGGGCAACATCTAGTACCTACATTAAAAAAAATTAAACTTGGCGTGGATGTACATTGGAGACATTTGCAATCATTTTAAAATTGCTAAACCAATTCGGATGCGGTTTTCTTAAAAGCATAGGGCTTAATTTGGATTAACATAAGACTTTATTTTATCGCAATCGGTTCATTCAATCAAAAGTTATGAATATTTCAAGTCAGTGTTCTGCGCATACGAACTACAAAGTCGCAGGAGTCCGGTCTAAATAATTCTTATAACAATTATCGATGAGGCCTTCAGTTAAAGCCATTGAACTATTATAACTCAATGGTTGAAGCACATCATTGAAAGCTGGTAGTAAAAAATAACAAAGGCAAATTTTTATTTCTAATTTTATCCGGAAAAGTCACGGACATTGCAGTCTTTATGGTAAAACAATTATTCATGAACTTGACTTGTCTCAAAATTAAGATAACTGCCCATGGACATTGTACAATGTAATGTGATGAAATGGGAAAAGTATTAAAATTCATAATAAGAAGGTACTATAGTTTTATTTATCCCCTTTACCACTGTTTTCGCTTTTCGGATTCGGCAGAAAATAGACCAGACCAGCGACACCTGAAACAAAAATATTATATAATCATCCTGTAAAGCATTCATTATTCATATTCATTTATTTCATAAAATAAATTGTACATGTCCAACGCAGTACATAAAAGGGCATTTTTAAATTAATTATATATTGAATCGTGAATTTAGAGCACGGATCACTTTTAGCGTACTCAGTATGGAATAAATTGTCAAATTGATAAGTATCTTAAATTTATTTGTTTTCTGTTTTCATCCAAATTCCAGAACCAGATGCTAACATCTGTTTTTTTATTTAAAGATAACGAAATAAACATAAATAATGTACATTAACCGCTAAATTGCCCGGACGGGCTCTTGACGAACACCCTACATATTTGCCCCGTCATTTGTTTTACCTGCCACCGCGCCGCGCCGCGGCTCGGTTTTGTGATTGTGCCTACATGTCAAGTGGTACTTGACACGTGCAATTTGGAGTAAATTTTACAGAGAAGCGAGATAGATAATACAAATAGACCTTAAACAAACAGAGACAGGCATATTTCAATAACATTGAGGATGGGAGCGAAGGCCCCATGTCAAGTGGTACTTGATGGGGCAATTTGGAGTACAAAATCCATGTAAAGTGGTAGTTTACAGGGCAAGCGAGCGGACATTTTGTTATTACATGGAATTTCGTAGAATCTGGCAACTACCCTGATCACAAAAGAACCACGCAACGTTTCTCTGGACTTAAATCTATTCAGAACCAAACAACACTTACATAAAGTAATAGTCGAGAGCGTAATGAAGGGTGTCATGCAGCCATTATTCAGCATCAATGGGAAAAGGAGGTTGCCCAGCAGCGATCCAATCCGTCCAAACATTAAAACGACTGATAAAGCCATCGTTCTGGAAAAAAATTATTAATTCACGATTTTTAGACAAGCGATAACAAAACCTGTAATAATTTAATACTTTGCAATAATGTAGATGAAAGTTCATCTTTACCCCATGATAGAAACCTAAGCCGGAGACAGTAGAGAATTAGTAGACTATAAGAATCTGATGATGCAAATTTTGAGGCAGAAGATCTTGAATCTACAGTGGTAGTAATCGTTACATAAAAACCATGTCAGAGGCCGTAAGGCGGCCTGAATAAACTGACAATAGGACTTGCTGCCCCACACTATAAGAATAAGACCATGCCAGTCAGTTTTGGTATATGAAATTTTAGATCGTAAAAGTTAGTCTTTCTTTAGCTAGATGAAAAAGATTAAATAAATACAATGATCAATTTTGGTAGCGATAGTTTACCTACAGGTCCAAACTACGATCGACGCCTTAATTCAATCAAAAGACAATGATCATAAAAATTAAATGTAAATGAATTTACGTAACTGGATAATTACGTACCTCACAGTAGTAGGAAATACTCGTACAAGAATATTATGCTGAAGACTGAAGGCGGTTTGCATGAAGGCGCATGTAGCGGATACTAAAATCGCTATTTGTATCGATGAATTAGACCAATACAGTGCACCAGAACATATCGAACATAAGATCAGAAAAATAAACATCAGCAGCTTCTGGCCGAAGTATTCTACTAAGATCGCACTTATTCCGATACATAGCAATGATCCAAGGCCCAATATCATTCCGTTTGTGTATGTCTCTCGTCCGGGTATTTGCTGTAAGCAGTTAATCAGTACGGGTTAATTATTAATCACAATATCCACAGTTCACTAGCAGTGTTAAATTATAAATTGTAAATAAATAATTACGACATTCGAAAAAATTATTAGACTTACACGATTATTACGAAAGATCTTGGATTATTTTAACCTATTCAAGAAGTGGGCGAAAATTATAACTAGATCTTTAGTTCTTTTTTTTTTGAAATTTCTAATACAAAGACGTTATTATAAGTAATTATTCCAGAGACCCAAGAACATTTCGACAAGGTCCTGTCACGCCTTTTATCTTGCTTCTACGTGTGCAAAGAGACAGAAAAATAAAGCGCGATAAAGATGAGCTATGTCGCGTTGCAAGTAGAATATCTGTTAGGCAAATAGTCTTTTGGTATTTGTTTTCTATAACAAAAAGCCTCGTTAGTTTCAGTTTGGAATCTATGAGTATTATTTTTTAAATACATGGTACCGAATATCTCTACACCCAAGACGGTTAACTTTGACGTGGTTAATCAAAAAGGGAATCTATTTGCTTACCGGAATACATTCTTGAGGATTAATATCGATGGAGGATCCATTAACAAGGTTAACTTCGTTACTGAACCTGTAATCGTCCATTATTACACAAAATCTAGATCTATCGTAGGAATGCTTCACTTCGTAAGCTTCTATTATTGTCGATAACTGTGGGTACCACAGACGAAGAGCGCTGTATCTGTAAATGTTTTAGAATAAGTTGTTAAGTCAATATTAAGACCAAATTAACATAATATAATTTATGACTCTATTTTAGCTCATAGAGTCCAACACATTATCGTAAAATATTCTTTAAAATTAAATTATAAAGAGACATTATAGGTTCAAAATATATTTGTATCGAAATGTGTATTTGCAAAATACATATTTTACAAGTAGTTATCATATTTCGAGGAGGAGATCATAAAAATTGGTGACAGTCAAGTAACAGGAAACAAATATTGTAAGTAAACAAATTTATAAATACGAACCTACTACCTATAGGTAGATTTATTTCCCGTGCTTCGCTACGTTATTAATTCCTGTACAAAAATTCTTTCTTAGCTGCTTGATAGAAAACATTATTTTAAAATTTTATAGTCTTTAAAAATTGATGTTATCTTGTCAGAGACAGTGAGTGAATGAATGGATTTGCCTTTAATATGTATAATAAATAATAGACGTGCTTACTTCACCCAAACGTATGGAATAGCAAATTTTTATCCCGATTTCAGCGTTGGCTCCGTATCATAAGTTGTTCAGTTTTATGGTCTAACTAAATATAAAACACCCCCTAAAATATGTAACTCCTTTAAGTTTACCGCTTGTAATAAAATACATACTTACGCTAGTAGGCAAACAATGGTTAAGCTTGAGAATAACATGAGTCTTAAAATCAAAGGAAAACGAAATAACTCTTTAGCTTCCATTAACCCATCGGTGATTTGTTTCTTGAAGCTTATTTTAGTAGTCGGTGTATACACCCCAGACAAATTGAGTGATTTTATCTGAAACAAGACGTCACATAAGTATTGTGAACTTATAAAACAAATTAATACTCAATACAGAATGGAAATCTATCTATACATTTTAATAAAACAGTTTCGTGACTGACTGGTCAGTCGACGGACAATGAACAGCCGCTGAAGATAGAAACATGAAATATTGAATACATATTCTACAGCAGATGTAGGGGTACACTAACAAAGGATTTTTCGAAAATTACTCCTAAACGGGGTTTTTAAGTTTCCGCAATTCACGCGGACGAAGTCACGGACAAAAGATAATATTCCAATAAAATTTTAAACTAAAAATATGAATATTATAATTGAAATTGGCCATTTGCGCAGTAGCAAGTATGAGAAGTAGTCATAATGAGAAATTGGCCAATTGCGAAGTATTCACTTTGAGAATTAGTTAAAATGATAAATTGGTAAACGGGCGCCTCGAGAATAATAGCTTTACAAAATCTAACTGATTAAGATAAGAGAACTGATAAGAAGATTAAGGTATGGTATCGACAGAAAACTGTATATGCTATCAAAGCAAAAAAAGGAAAACGTACTTAAAAATTATTGAGTACTGTCAGTAATATTATATTACAGGGTTACTAATAATTCGATACATTCCTCTAAGGACGTGATAGTAGATACAGTAAGCTATCAATTTAGCCCCAGATTGCCTAATACTAATGTTAACCGTTTTTGAATAATTAAGAATATTCGATTTTTTTATAATTACTCCCAAATTTCAACTTCATAGTAAAGTTTAAAGCAAAAACGTTTCGAATTTTCGCTATAACATCGACTCAGTGCCTCAAAACACTATCAGTTAAAATGATTTCGTTATTTCGTTACAAATTTAAATGCAAATTCTTCAAAAAAATTATTGACTAATTAAAATCTCGTAGGTACAAGGATTATTAAAAACTTCCTAATTAAATTTATCTAGCTATCCAACAATAGTTATTTGTTATGCTAGGCTGCAAAGTTGTTTTTTGGCGCGAGTACTTGTATTGAAACCTGAGCAAGCGAAGCATTCTAGGACAAATAATATAATCCTGAGCTTAAAGCGAAGGTTTCAAAGGTACGAGACGCAGAATAACTTTGCAGCCGAGCGAAACACACAACTTTTCACCTCACAACAGCGAGGAAATTGTTAGGTGCAAGCACTGAGTTAGATGTACCTATAGAACATCGCGTTTCATGTCTTTGTCCCATTCTATTAATTGCATTACATTTATTCACTATCTCACTGCGGTCACTGAGCATGTAACGTGTAGCAGTTTAATTGAAAAAAAAATTATCTGCATAAAAAATGCCGCGATGTGTACTGAGATATTGCGCAAATAATTCAAGAAATGTAAGCAAATGAGGAAACATTTTTCATAGGTAAACCAGGTAAATTAATTATTAAAAGCATTTTAAATATTATTTTAAACGATATGTTTATCCCACCTTGGAAAAATTATTATATGCAAATGCAAATAAGGACAAACCTATACGTGAAAAAGAGAAGATAAGAGATATTGCTACTCTAAGAGATTATATTTAGGTATAATCTCTTTGTTGCCACTGAAATAAATTATAGTGAAGGACAAACCTATACGCGGAAAAGAGAACAATAATATGCAAGTAAATAAATATGCAAAGTTCGCTAAGTTAGCAACATAATTTTTTTGTCTTTCTTGCACGTATAGTTTTTACTATCTTTGTATCTGGACTGGCAGTATAGACAAATATTGAAAAGAAAGATTCGAATTTTAAAAACTCTTTCCACGCTAGCGGATAAAATGCGCTTTTGCACTCCGATTTCGAATGATAAACAGAATCTTTCCGAGCTTGTGAGGTGAAAATAATATTTGCAATTTATTATATAGGTAATTACGAAGATATCAAGCTTTGAAATTATTCATACAAAATTATCTTCGTAATTATATTATAAATTGTAAATGTTATTTGATACGCGCAATCTAGATTTTCTAAGCTATTTTTCCATTATATATAAAATTTCTTTAATTAATACCGTCTACGAATGTTCTACGACAAAGTTTTGTATGAAATTGACAACTCTCCAACCACCTTAAGACTTCTTGTGATGAGACACGGTCTTCTAGATTGTTGTCGACTAATCCCTAAAGGACAGCTAGATAAATAAGGAAGTTTTTAATAAACTTTGTACATTTAATTAGAAAATGATTTATTTTTAAGAATTTGCATTTAAAATAGTAACGAAATAATGTTAACTGATATGGTTTTGATGCACTGTATCGAAAACTCGAAATGTTTTTACTTTCAACGAAAAATTTGCGTGTTGTCCGAGTACCAAAAAAAAAAGAGAAAACGCTGAGTATTTTATTTTAAATCTACTTGGAAGTTAATATTGGAGAATTATTAGAAAAAATCTAAAACACTAAATAACTCAAAAACGGTTAACATTAGTATAAGGCAATCTCAGGCTAAATTGATAGCTTACTATCGCTACTTTTAAGTCCTTAAAGGAATGTATCGAATTACCAGTAACCCTGTATACGCCCAGACGACTTCTCCAGTTCCCACAAACAAAATCGCATCATGAAAAGAATCTGAAAACACGTCTCTCTACTCACAGGAAATGTTTCTTTTTCTTTCCCCGTATTTACTTTATAAATAGTTTTCAATACTTCTAAAGCCTCGTTTTCTTGACCATGAGATAGTAGGAATTTAGGGCTTTCTGGAAGCTGCGAATATAATATCGCAGCTAATAAGCTCCAAGCTGCATTAACGTATAGATAAATATTCCATGAATGGAGTTCTGAAAACGAAATAAGTAATGCGTACATTTTATTTGTTTTTTAAAAAATATAATAAAAATAAAAAATTTGCAGCCGACGACTTCTTCGTTCATAGACCATTAATTTGTTTTATAGAATAAGCATGTGTACGATGTCAAGAACGAAGTCAAGCCGGTACGATCCGCGACCGGGCTTGCATTCATTTTTTCAACCGACTTCGATAAAACAAATTAATTTTCTTACGATGCAAACGACGAATATTATTTTTTAATTTCTTAGTTTTTTTGAAGGCAGTTTTAATTTTTTGTTAAAATTTTGTATATTTTACAATTTTCAGAGGTGAATTCATTAGTTCGACTCAGATATCATTTATACACGCAAAGGGTACATCGATACGAAGCAAATGTTTCAATCGCCGATGATTTGCTGTCAACTTTTGAGGAGTTCTATTGTGCAGCTCAGAATAGCTTCATTATAATATCTTCACCAAATTAAAATGGGACCACAGTGAAGCTTCAAATAAAAAAAGAATCATCAAAATCGGTTCACCCATTCGAAAGTTCTGAGGTAACAAACATTTAAAAAAAACATACAGTCGAATTGAGAACCTCCTCCTTTTTTTGAAGTCGGTTAAAAATAGCTGTTGGTACATTTATTACCTAACTAATAAACCGTAAGAATGTTTTAAATTATTACCTACGCATTTTTGTTATTATAGGTAGGTATACCTATGTATAAAAAGCCTTACACATAAAAATTGGTGGATAGCCGTGGTGGTCCAGAGGCGAGTAACCTTGCCTGCCGTGCTGGAGGCGATGGTTCGATCCCCGTCCAGGTCGACTCGTACCAACGAGTTTTTCGGAATTTATGTACGATTTGTAACACCACTGGCTTTTTGAAGGAAAACATCGTGAGGAAACCTGCATGCTTCAATTTCGAGACATGTATTGCTGTCCATTATAAGTGGCGACGGGCTCACCCCCCATTACGCTGGACAGAGTTTCGGTACTACTGGTGAAAGGTGGATGTTCTGAGGTTTCAGAATATCTCTGTCTACCCCCTCGGGGAATATAGTCGTGATCTTATGTATTTACGCATGCATGCACATACAAATTGTGCTTCACAAGGACACCATAATCTTTTTGCTTATTACGTATTCACTAGCACACCTGTTTCTACGCCAAGCGCTGTAAATATCGAATTCACAAAGCATTACTTCGCATAAGCAAATAATTCTTTCCGTTGCTAAAGAGTTTCATTGTAAGTTATTATAACATAATAATTACCGAAATATCCTTCCATGATAATGAAATTCCATGGTCGTGGCAGTACTCCCCAAGCGATAAGAGCAGCCGCTATGAGTGACGTCGACATGAAAGCAGAATAAAGCAAGAGGACCCTGTCTCTAACTTCCCTGTTTGTAAATTCTGTTACCATCGACGCAGTTGCGGTGAAGCTCAAACCCATACTGGAATGAAATTAATCAATGTCAAGTGTATTAACCACATTATCCATACGTTAAAGAAGAAATTTTGATGCGTATAGGTTCCTTCTTATCTTAACATGCTGACCGTTTTTCAATGGGATGATCTATTGTTTGCGCGATTTCGGCGTTGATCCCATAGTTCAGTTTCAAGTTGGACCCTATATGGGAAGTCCACCAATCCGCGTTAGGCATGAGTAGAGTAATGGACCAACGCAAATAAACCGTCCCCATAAGGATACGCCTGTGCTCTAGTAGTGGGAATGATAGAAACCGATGGTGCTAGAGGGCTAGAGTAGGTAAGAGCCAGACATTAATACATGCGTTTTGAACATATTATTATTACTAATTTATACATATTATTATATTTGTACATGATATATATACAGGGTCCAACTTAACATGCTGACACTTTTTTAAGAGGATGATCCGACCATCAAACTGAACAACTTTCACTATGGGACCAACATCGAAATCGCGAAAAAAAAATCAGCTGGCCCATACAAAACTGCAAACCGACTTGAGCCAAATGTATGGGGCAGCTGATTATTTTTTCGCGATTTCGATGTTGGTCCCATAGAGAAAGTTGTTCAGTTTGATGGTCTGATCATCCCCTTAAATAAGTGTCAGCATATTAAGAAGGACCATATATATATATATTTATATATAAGGCGCCCACTTGGTCTGTAATATTTGTACGTATTTTAAATACATATATCTGAGGTTTCGTCAAAGGCAATCATTGGCAATCATCATCGCAGCCGATGGACGTCCACTACTGGACATAGGAAGGCAATATTAACTTGAAATTTTTTTGACCTATTTTTCTCGATAAAAATTTTCGCATAAGGCCAGGCATGAATTTACCTTTGATCGAAATCCACCATTCCCAGTGCCATAGCCACCTCAGTGGTTTTGGGCATATTATTATAGCCATGCTTGCCACGAGTTTAAAAAAATGCAAATCTTTGCAATATTTCATTCTTTCATCTTTGAATACGATTTCTACGTTTGAGTGCCAGCTGTAAAATTTTCATAAACTATAATTTCATAAAACGACCTTGTTTGAAGTTCTACGTAAACGTTTCAATTCATTAATCTGTAGTTTATAAATTAATTAGGTACATAATTAGCCATTAATTTACGTATCTGCCTATAATGTTACAAAGAATTCGTTATACAAACAACCTAGTCCGGAAATTTCCATAATTCGGCATTAAATCTAAAACAAATATTAGTGTGTACTTTTACTAGTTAAAACCACAGTGACTTCGTTATTTTGTAATAACTGTTGATAAGAGTTATTATTAATACTCTTCTTCTGTTTATCGTAATTTTTTATAGTTTAACTTGTGAGACAAGTTTTATTTACATTGGTATGATAACGAAACTCATTAAGAGGTGCACCGCGCGAAATCGCGGAAAACAAGGTGAAAGGATTTAAAGAACCTGGGTCTGTCAATTAATTTCTAATTATTAAATATATCCGCATTGTTACCCGAGGGATGTAATCACTTTGTAACATTGTAATTAGTTTAAATGTTTATAAACAGGGTTACATGTAATTCGACGTATTCCTTCAAGGACGTTAAAGGGCAGCCTAAATCCAATAATGTGAACTCCCATATGTGGATGGGGAACTAAATAGTTTTCGAGATATTTCGAATTTAAGGTTTTTTGCCAAAGATCCATTATTTCACATTTTTTCGTAAAATAAAATAAATGCTTATTCTATGGCGTCGATTTGAATTTACATTCATAGCTAACGCTTTTTCCGAGCTTTCCTCATAAATGAATGTCCGATCATACTGAAGAGTTTAAAATAAATCAATAATAATGAAGGCAAATTTTAGAAAAAAAAAACCGAAATCATGCTTTTTATAAAAAAAAATGTAGGTACTGCAAAAAGTGTGTTTTACTGAATAACTTCCTTGTTTAGTTAGCTTTCTAAAAAGGTATAAATGTTCTAAGAACAAAGGGAATTACAATATCAGAAAAGGTTTCTGAGTACGACAGTACGTGATACGTAGAGGCAACATAACTTTTGGTGAAAAATTTTACGAAAACTCATTAGATCACATTATGTATTCATTTAAATCTACGCATCTTGCTCGAATGTTTCGAACACAGGTAGGTACACGCGCTTTTTTAGTTCATGCCGCGGGTGTTGTAGTGGAAATAAAATAAAATAAATATTTTGTATCTTTTAACTTTCTTTTTCCTATTCAAATATCTCACTCTGCAGTTCTGTATATTTTTATATTATATATTATATATAAAATCCCGACTATTTGTTATAAACAAAAACAAACGTTAAAATAATAATTACATACATTACACCTTCCATAAGTTTTCCGAAAACCAGCATTCCATAATTTTGGCTGGTAGCCCCAAACAGGGCAAATACGCAGATACCAAAATTACCTCCAACAAGAAAGGTTTTTCTTCCGAATGTGTCTATTATGAAACCTGTGAACATAGCTGTACACACTTGACCTGAAATCAGCATAATATTAAGAGTTTTAGTTAAGAAAATTTGATTCAAGTCAATTTCTTTTAGGCCCATAAACGGTGTAAAGTTTATTGATGGTATTACACTCTAAAAACATCATTTAGTTTATTATAGTCGAAAGATTAGCTAAAAATGAAACCGGAATTATGAAATCAATATAAAAAATTCAAAAACATATTTTACCAAAACAAGATGTACGCCAACTGCGATTACGCGGCACCCAGTTAAGATGAGGTATAGCTTATATTACCACTATAATCTAGAGATTATGAGAAACAAATTGACATGAGTTCCATAACTATACGCCAACTATAAGCTAACATTTTTTTGGTGGCCTATTTTCTATAGCTGGAGAAATTGACTCCATTTGCTTAAAACATACAAGTTTTGAGCTTTAGAGCAATTGAATAAGTTTACGTAAAGATCCAGACTACTTTCGATTAAGATGAGGTTAGATATGACTTTAATTTGTCTTTCAACATTCAAATTTAGGATGCCTATTAATAATTCTATTAAATCCATCTGTTTTGTTTGATATCCTCGGGGAGTTGAGATGAATGCACAGCATCTGTTCTATTGTCCAAAATCAAGTCTATCTTAACTACAAAGTGAAGGAAGCGAGCTGACAATAATTTTATTATCCTCAAAACGCACTCAAATATATCAGCGAAATGAACTGTGAGCTGATAAACCGTGAATATAGGGTAGGTACTTAGTAGGTGAAGGTAGGTTAGGGTATGTTGGGAAACATCAATTAATATATATATTATATTCACACGGTCATTATCAAATATTCACTTTCATGTATTATTGATATCTCTCTGCCAGCCTCTGCACTATCATTTTTTTTATAATAAAATTTTAGGAACTTTAAAAATATGTAACAAGGCACACACAATGAGAAGAAGTAGCAAATTAGCAATATAGTTAGACCGGCTTTTGATCATACGAATAATATAGTGGACAGCGATAAAAATGCAGGATGTAAGGAAAAGTACCATTAACCTATACAGTTATACACCACATACTCTACCCATCAAACTAACAACTTTTACTATGGGAGCAAACCTGTCAGAACAAAAAGAAAATCAACTGTTCCATATGGAACAGCAGTTATTGGATTATGGATTTTTTTGTTCTGACAGCTTTGCTCCCATAGTAAAAATGGTTCAGTTTGATGGGTAAAGTATGTGGTTTAAAGGTCTAATGATACTTTTCCTTACACTCTGTAATATGATAGACTCAAGCAATAGAGCGAAAAAACTCACCGAGAAAAGGGATAGCATTCAATAAACCTTTCTGTAACATTGTCATTTTGAGATCACATTCAGCAGTAGGTAAAATGTAAGAGGTTGTCGTAGTTATGGCTGTTGTTGCAAACACAGAAATCAACGTGGTAAACATCAAATACACGTGGAAACGTCCACATTTGCAAATTACTAATGCGTCCTCCAATTTCTGCATTGCAAATTTGACACTATCAGTGTCATCTAGAAATTAAAGTAAAATTTTTCTTACTTGAAGGTTATATTAAAATAGAATACTAAAGGCCTGTTTCAACACTTCTGGATAAGTTCTTGTTAGCTTATCTGACAGATTGTTAGACACATTTCATATGAAAGATATGTTTAACTATCTGTCAACAAGATCTTCGTGAGAAGTGGTGAAACAGGCCATAACAATATTCAATATTTTATGGTATTAATGAACATAATACCTTTTGGCGGAGTTTTGGTTTCATTGGTGTCCTTCATTTTGAAGTCAGTGTCTTGAAAATAATTCACATAAAAATGTCTATCCTCGTTTGCTAGATAAAATTCAAAATGACAAAAATCCTAACATGTATTTTTTTATTTAGCTACTAAATTGAAGCTTTTCAATCAACTATAAAAACGTTAAAAAGAGTTCAGCGTTCATTCGCGCTACGAACTATACTGAAAATTTAAAATTGTGTGTATTTATTTATGAATAACAGATAACATTTAAAGCTATTGCCAACAACATAAGTAACAACGTATTTAATTTACGCGATAACAGACTTTATATTTGTACACATAAATGTTCCGTTTTGGCTAGTAATGAACTAATGAATTTCCACCAAGATTGTATGTAAAACGCTTAGAGGTAAAACGTAAGAAGAATGCAAATATTTGTGTAACGCAGAGTATTATTGTTTCTGTAAATCTGACATCTCACTATGAGAGAAGCTAATCATCCTGCCTGTTGAATAAATAATAATTGCTCCAGATCATATCACTTCAATAATGTATGAAGTCGGTCGGTGCCAAACAAGAAGGGGTTTATGTTACGTTGTTGCATTCATATCCTAGCACCGTTTTAGTAAATCATCCAAATGGAAATGTAGGTAGCTGTGGAGCAACTTTTGACGGAATTTTTTTTCCCGACTGCCCCATATGGAGGGTTGTGTTTTTCGAGTGTATATACCTATATAATGTATGCACATGTTTTTCTACAGTTCCTTGAATAAATTTATGTATATTTAAGTTTTTTGTAGGCAGATAATCAGATTGTGACAGAAATGCCTCCCGGAAACCCTCCTGCCCGAGTCTGGCGCCAAGCAGCTTGCTGCGTTCCGTCGGTGTGCAGGAGTGCCTGTGCCATTCTGGGTAAGCTCGCTACATCATCGACCCCATCTTTAAGGACTAGATTGAGGTCAAAAAATGTCACACCGCGCTACAGATGGTTAAGAATGTATTTGTTTTGCTTACACCACTTGCTACTTTGTAGTGAAAGCCAGCATTTTTGTTTGGGATGGCGACGTGGTAACAAAAGCATTAACCATCCCTGAACTTGAAAATTATACTGCTAGTGGTGGTGGATGGCTTACTGAACTTTTTTACATTCTTCTTTGTAAATAAATCTTCTATATTTTTTATATTATATAAAAATGAATCCCTGTTTGCCTTGGTCACGCCATCACTCAGAAACTTGGGTTTTTGTGCACGTGCCGGGAAAGGTTTATGAAAAATAAAAAACGGCTAAATATCGAAAAAAAGCAACGCATATATAACGGCTATAGCAATATTCTGTGGCATGTGGCAGGCCACAGCTGTAGTCTATGCAAACACTGCCGCATTTCAAGATACTAAATTAAAATTAAGTTTTAATGAATGCCCTCTTTAGAAAGCCCCATTCGTTAGTTTCGTGGTTTAATTACACATCTAACTGAGACTGGTTTACCAAAGTTGTAGAAATTCTGCTCTTTACTATCAAAGTTCAAGTATTTTAGGGTGCGGTAGAGCGTTTCCAGTTCTTTATCAAGGGCAGACGTGTTTTCAGTTTCTAAGACGAAGATCAAACGACAGTTGATTGAGTACTAGTAGCACAGTTCGACATAATTTTATTTTATTTAAAATAGCACACCAATAACCTCACATAAATATAATATTTCACAAATCTTAATTGTGTCAGCCCAAAAAGAAATCAGCTGTTCCATACTAAACTGCAATGCATCAATCATCTAAAATGTATGAGACAGCAGATTTTTTTTTTGCTCCGACAACATAGTAAAATGTTTTTCAGTTTTATGGGTAGAGTTAAAAATTAATGATAATTTTCCTTACAGCCTGTAGGTATAATATTATGCCATCTTATTATATTATAAGAACCAGGACCAGGTGGCATCTCTAAACAGCATGGTTACACGTTAACAGTATTGACAAACTTCATTAAAAATAAGTTTTCAAATGGAGGATTGCATTACTATCGCAGCTATTTACCGCTGCGTGCGGTAGAGACATTTGAAATGGTGATAATCATAATCATTTTGACAACCCGGTTGGTGTGATGGTTACCACGCCGGACTTAGCTTTAGCTTAGACTTTTGACGGTCCAAAAAAGTATTTTCAAGGTAGAACAGACGGATGGACGGCGCAGGCTTAGTAATAAGGTCCCCGCGTTGGCGTGTTTACGGAATCCTAAAATTCTAGTACATATTAAATGAGTCGCAATACCTTGAAAGACTCATTGCATAAAATAATGACACTTTACTATTTTAACAAAATGTTATCAGTTGTTTAACAAAATTAAAGAGTCATGACAGATTGATAGCAGCGGTCGGAAACCACGCTCCTCGCAACGTGCTGACACTGAGCAAACAGGCCACGATGTGTTCGCAAACTAGTAAGAACTGACGTATACCTATACAGCGTCTTTCTTTATGCTGTTGGTTTAGGGGAAAAATCGGTTAGGCTGTATCTGGGACGCAGTTGCTTTGTTCCTTGGATATATCCAAGTGTTTAATCAATAGTCATCAGCAGCTCTTCCCGCTGCTTAGGCACGGTCATACCTTGGACTGTTAAGGAGGACGCATATTTATCCGCGGCGAACGAGCCGAAGAATCGAATTTTAGAACTCTTTGTATATGAAATTCGATGACATCCGCGGCGAATCGGACGAATCGTCCGAACACGGAAGCCGCGTCGGAAGCGTACATCACAGTGACACTGTGGTGAGGTCGGTTGTCTACTGCTGGAAATAGGGCTCACCCAAGGCGCGCCACAAAACTCTATCATTCCCCATACAGTTGCTTCCCGCTACCTTTTTTATTAGGTCGTCAGTCCAGCGGGCAGCAAAAAAACATAAAAATAAACAGGTTATTTTACATACGATGTAACTTATATGCGGATGGATGGAAGATGATTGAAAAGATGTTATGAGAATTGTAGATTTTTTTTAAATAACATTTATTAACACAAAACAAATAAAGGTATGTACAAACGGCGTCTGCTCAGGCTACCCTGTTTGGACTTTGAACTATTAGAAGTTGAACGCTGCGAATCGTGCGAGAGGGTGCGGTATTTTGTTGTTGTTTCGTCTCACGGCACGCTGCGCCCGCGCCGGCAGCCGCGTCTATGCAGGCTCTCTACCGCACTATTTTGTGTTTTGTTCGTAGCGTAGTTATGGGTATATAGGGTGCGTAACCTAATGTGTCGCCGTGTGTACATTAAATATAAATGAAAAAAATATCGAGGACTTATTACTAACTTGTAGCTTTTATAGTCTTGTTATAAAATAGTCTGTTGTTTGCTTGTTGTTTTGTTGATATTTTATAGGTCGAAGGTGGGAGGGACTAGGTGCCTGGTTATTCGTCAGATATGCCTGGCTATTATTCGGAATAATAGACCTTTGTAAGAGACTGGTGCTCATTCCACTCCATCTCATTGTGCTACCTTATAATAACACTAAGTAAAGAGAGAAATAAATATTTTCTATTGCTTTCTTATTACAAACACAAGTAAAATAAAATGCTCGTTTAATAATAAAATGGAAAATTGTAAAGAAACATCTACACCTAAAGAGCCAGGCTTTATACTTGAAAAATGTGGAAGTGATGAACGGAAAGATCTTCCCCACAAAAATCAATTGGTATTATCCGTCCGGTCCGTACGCTACACACGGCGACACATCAAGCTACGCAAAACCAAAATAAGCTGGCCGTGCGTAGGGTGAATAACGTATAACGTCGCGCGGCCAGCTTATTTTGGTTTTGCATAGCTCGATGTGTCGCCGTGTGAACCTGGTGGTGGCAACTATCACTTACGTAGTGTTTTCCCAATTCAATAATCGTTACGGAGAAGAGCATTTTAAGTTCACAAAAAGAGTACCTACTGTGGTTTCAGAATATCTCTTGACTACGACTACGACCGAGGGGGGGAATATAGTCGTGAGCATATGCATGCATGCAAAAAGAGTACCTACTACTTACGCAACTTTAAACTTTAAGGTAGGTATAACGTAGAACTGTTTTTGTGCCTCGCTTGTTCGTACTACCTACAGCCTTTTTGACATATCGCAAAAAATCGCAAAAAAATACTCTCTTTCATACAAAACTGCAGTTATACCGTCTCTACTCAAATGTATGTGACAGCAGATCGTTTTCATTTTTTCTCGACTTTGACTCCATAGTGAAAGTTGTTCAGTTTGGTGGTCTGAAGCACCCCCCTAAGTATTACTATAGGGTGTTTTGTTACACCCTGTATAAGATTAATGAACAAATCCATTTTGTAGCAAAAGTAGGCAAAAGGTAACTTATAAAACTTGGTCGTCCGCGGTGCAGCTTGGTACGTTTTCCAGGGTGAAGAAAAAAGTTGACCCTGTGACAGCACATTTTATACCTTATCGAATTAAAAAACGAAACGATGCCCTATTGTCGGTTTGCAAGGCCTAAACATCTGGTTGGCCGCACCCTATTCGGGCAGGATCAGTTTATTGAATAACGTCTTGGTCAGCCTAGGTTCAGTGTAGCAGGTTCCCGGTCGCGTAATGCATTCATTACCTTCTGAACGACGTAGAGCAGCCATAGTTCGTCTGAACCCAGCTGTTGCAAACTCTTTGGTTTCAAATTTAGTTTTCATGCTTGTTATATTGATTTTGGTTGACGTTTGTCAGAAGCGAAACAAAACTTGTACGGTTTGATTCAGTCTATCGCAACTGCATACATGCGAGAAAATATATGAGACGGAGGAGAACTTTGATGGGCGTCTATATTCGTCTCTTTTGTATGAAACAAGGAAACTTGGTCTCGGAAATGACACAAGGAAATGACGAAAACCACAGAAATGACATTATTACGGAAAAACGAATATTAACTTGAAATATGAAGACTTGGAAAATTTTTAATTTTAACACTGTCAGGCACATAGTGCCTTTTATAATGAATTTTTAAAATTAAGACAAAATCAGACTTGGCTGCATGGGCTATGTTCCCTTTGTCTTTCCGCAAGGATAAATGTAACAACAACAACAACAACAAAAAAAAACCTTGATTGAAGTATCCCTATTTAGTTTGTGATTGAAGGATTGAAGAAGCGAGCGAAAGCGAATTAACGAAAATAAATTTGAAATAAATTGCTTCTGATAAATTCTACGATTTGAAAGAGGTATTTATTTACGAATAACTTTCAGACTCTAAAACAGAATGATTATGATCGCACTTCACAATTGTATCTTAGATAAAAGTGACGAAAGAACCCTGCGCTTTTGTTGTTGACATTGTTGTTAGAAAAATTGCTGATTTTGTAATATTACCCTACTTTTACTGTTAGTGTTATCTGATTATTCGACAAATACCTTATAGCCTATCACACTGTTAGCTAAGTAGGTCTTTCATACAATTTTGTTTCGTTTTTGTACCTATGAAGGGATATTGTAGAAAAATTGCTGCCCTAGGCAAGAAAGTGCAACAGGTACCTAATTAGTCATTGCATTGTTTTCAGACAACAATGGCGGACCCATGCAAGGGCCGTGGCCGGGGCGCCATACTGTTCCAGGCCCTGAAGAAGTCTCAGTTCATGAAATGTCACCTGACGTAATGAGTCTGTTTCGAAACGGTCTCTGTCAAGAGGTCTGCCCGTGGTGTGATAACTTTTGGAAATTATTTAAAATGTTTATTGGGTGAATAAACCTGAATATAAAACTGAAAACACAATTAAATACAGGGTATTACGTGATATTGCACCATAAAAGCTTAAAATGAAGTACAGGAAATGCGAGATATGCAGTGAAATGTCGGAAAGAAAAGATGGTATAAAACGTAACATCATAGCAAGATTTTCGCTGAATGAATCTCGGTAAGCATAAATTTATCCTATGTATCAGCCCTGGTTCATATTTAGGCAAAATGTGATCATTTTAAGTTTGAGAAATGTGTCTTCATTTTCATAAAGAGCGGAGCGGTATTTGTAAAGTGAGGGATTTGAAGAAATGTCGATATCGATATTTTTGATACATACTACATGCATACGCATACGTATGCTCACGACTATGTTCCCCGAGGGGGAGTCAGAGATATTCTGAAACCTCAGAAAATCCATCATACATAAATCATCCATCATATTTTTGATGAGAATATTATAAAATTATACACAGGTATGTTTATTTTCAGATGTAAAAAATGGTTCAAGTTACTGGAAATGAAGACCTAGCGAAAAACTGAACCAATGACGATGATTAGATTTTATCATTTTGTCTACTCAGCAACATTGCAACATTGGCAACTCAGCAAGGTCTCGCGGGCTCTATTTAAGAATAAAGGTACAGATACACATGCTCATTGCTAACACGAGAGCATGCTAATTTCGAGCAAAATTAATTCTTGTTAGTAGTATGATTGTGTAAACATACTTTGCTTGAAATTAGCATGCTTATTAGAACCTTGCTCAAAAATCGACCGGCTGTTGATTTTCGAGCATGCTAGCTACCTGAGGCGCGGGTGTAAGAGGGTGTGCTCTATGCTTTATTAATAAGCACGTGTATACAGTTGTAAAGCATGCTCTTTCAGGAGTATGCAATCTTAGTATGCTTATTGCTAGGAAATGTAAACAGTTCAGAGCAGCCTCATTTTTAGCATTTTTAACATCTAAAATAGCATGTTTTCTAGCATGCTATTTTAGAGCATGTCTATCTAAAGAGGCCCATTCACAGTAGTCCGTCTTGTAGGACTACAGATATAACTATGAACTGTTTACATTTGCTAGCAATAAGCATGCCAGATTGTAACATACTTCTGAATGAGCATGCTTTTCAACTGTAAATACGTGCTTATGAAGCATAGAGCACACTACTTATATTATTCTTAGATCACCCTCTTCCACCCGCGCCTCAGGTAGCATGCTCGAAAATCAACAGCCTACCGAATTTTGAGCAAGGTGATAATTAGCATGCTAATTTCTAGCAAAGTATGTTCACACATGCTATACTAATTGGCATTTGCTCGAAATTAGCAGGCTCTCGTGCTAGTAATGAGCATGTGTATATGTACCTTTACAATAGTATCGGTCTATGGTTCTTGTGCTGTGTCTGTTTAATTTCTAAATATTGATTGATTGATTGTGTTAAATTACGAATAAAATTGTCTAAAACGAATACCCGCTTCTCATTTGTAAAAATAATATATCAACTTATTCAGCCAACCATAATGGCCGTTTTTTTTTTTTTTGAAACTATCGACATCTTAGATATTCATAGCACATCACCACTCTACACTTGTCATTTTGTTTTCAAGGTTGGCAACATTTTGCTCTATGTTGGCTTTGGATGGTAGCCTCGAGTTGACGTTTTGTAGGATTATTTTGCTCTAAGGAGTCCCGTCTCTTAAATGTAATGATTATATTCTCTTTGGTTTGATTTTCCATGTTGTATTTTTCTTTGATTTTCCTTGATTAAACCCATTTGCTCGTAATTTCACTACCTATCGTTTTCATTATACAGTCCACATTCACACACGTTCATTACACCAGCTACAACAGAGCGCAGTCTGTAGTACAGACGCATTTATTGTAAGAACTACCTACATTGACAAATAAAGACTATTCTATTTCTATTTCACAGGCGGATTAAACACAGACCGCCCGAATAATAGTGATAAAAACACAAACCCAACAATTAAAGCTGTAGACTCTACTAGTGTGACCATGAGGATTTTTTTCCCTCGTAGTCAACACAGTATTCGTATTCATTTATTGTTCCTATTTATTCATTTAAGTATAGGTTTGGATATAGATTTGTTAAGCGTTTGTCAAGATTTAGATTTAGAGAATAACATATAGACCGGTGTAGGTACATAATAATAATAATATATGTTACGTTATATTTTTATTAAAAGGTAAGTATCATAATTCAATGTTATGGTCTGTTTGTGGACCAAGTACCTATATGAGTTTTTAGGCACTACACCAGATGGAGTATATGAAGATGGAATTGTAAAAATAAAATGCCCTTCTTCTTTAAGCTATTTGCCTCTGGAAGAGGCAATGCAAAAACATCCTTTATGGAAACAAGATAGGGCAAAAGTGCACATTATGAATACGCAGCACAGCTAGTACTTCCAAATCCAAGGTCAGCTGCACCTAACTGGAACAGATTTTTGCATGCTTGGCATCTGGTTTGGAAAAGATATACCTACCAAGGAAAGTGCATTTAATCCAGAGAGATGACCAGTTTTGGGAAACGAAAGAGCAGAAACTAACAAAATTGTATTATGACTGCATACTCCAAGAACTAGTTGACCGACTGGTTTGCCGAAATATGCCTATCAAAAATCAGGATTATACAGGTTGTAACAAAACACCCTAGTAATACTTAAGGGGGTGGTTTAGAACTTCAAACTTGTTAACTTTCACTATGGAGCCAATTGCGCAAAAAAATTATAAACATCCGCAGTCCCACGCATTTTAGTCGAGTCGGTACGTACCTACTGCAGTTTTGTATGGAATAGCTGATTTTTTTGTCAATTTTGAAATTGGCTCCATAGTGAAAGTTGTTCAGTTTGATGGTCTGAAGCACCCCTTTTAGTATTACTAGTAAGTTTTGTTACACCATGTGTAGTCGAAGCCATCGATAAGAATAAAAATATATTTAAAGTTATAAATATTGTTATGAACCGGTATCTATCGCCTATCAATTTGATAGGAACAATAAATGAATACGAATACTGTGTCGACTGCGAGGAAAGTAAAATCCCCATGGTCGCACTAGTATGACAAGGCATTACACCAGATGGAGTCTAAGCAGATGGAATTGTAAAAATTAAAATGTTCTTCTTTAAGCTATTTGACTCTGGAAAAGACAATGCAAAAACATCCTTTATGGAAACAAAATAGGGCAAAAGTGCACATTATGAATACGCAGCACAGCTAGTACTTGCAAATCCAAGGTCAGCCGCACCTAACTTGAACAGATTTTTGCATCCTTGGCATCTGGTTTGGAAAAGATATACTCGTACCTACCAAGGAAAGTGCATTTAATCCAGAGAGATGACCAGTTTTGGGAAACTAACAAAATTGTGTTATGACTGCATACTCCTAGAACTAGTTGACCCACACTGGTTTTCCGAAATATGCCTGTCAAAAATCCGGATTATACAGGTTGTAACAAAACACCCTAGTAATACTTAAGTGGGTGGTTTTGACCATCAAACTTGTTGTTAACTTTCACTATGGATCCAATTTAGAAAAAAAAAATACATTCGCTGTCCCATACATTTAAGTCGAGTCGGTACTGCAGTTTTGTATGGAATAGCTGATTTTTTTCGCGATTTCGAAGTTGGCTCCATAGTGGATGTTGTTCAGTTTGATGGTCTGAAGCACCCTCTTAAGTATTACTATGGTGTTTATAGTCGAAGCCATCGATAAGAAGAACAATAAAAATATCCTATTTAAATTTATAAATATTGTTATCTACCGGTCTCTATGTTCATCTCTTAACCTAAATCCTAACCAACGCCTATCAAATCTATAGGAACACTTATACTTGTTGACTGCGAGGAAAGTAAAATCCTCATGGTTACATTAGAGTGACAAAATGGTGTGACCACGAGTCTGCAGCTTTTGTTGTTGGGTTTGTGTTTTATCACTATAATGCGGGCGGTGTGTGTTGAATCCGCCTTTACTTTTTTACAAACAAATGCGTCTGTACTGCAGACTGCGCTCTGTTGAAGCTGGGTTCAGATGAACTATGGCTGCTCTAAGTCGATAACAAGATAATGCATTTTAAAGTAACCTTTTATAGTAAACCTAAGTCTGTGGATGTAAGTATGGAAATGGGAAGACTAGAGCAAAACAAATTAGTACCATATTTTAAATTTTTGTATACATCTGAAGATACCGTAGTTCAAATTGTGTTATAGCGTGCAATCATTACGTAAAAATTTGCCAGATACCTACCATCACAGATACAGACATTGGGGCCTAGTTTCGACGGAAAATTCTTATTTACCTATACCATATTTCTTATATACCCTCAAACCACGGACGGACGTAATCTGACACTTAAAATGTGAAGCATGCAAGGTCCTACATTTTAGTTTGTTCTACAAGGGACCTACACTCACACAGATGCACCAGCTCTAGGCGCAGGTCATACAACCCGCCACCATTATGTACTGCGCGACAGTACGTCAGCACGCACACACATAAAAATGGTTAGTTGTTTCACTCGTGATTAGACGAGATTACGACCGTATTTTTTTCAGGTCCGTGCCTCAAACGTGACTCAAATACGATGGTGACTTTGAAGTGAAAACATATTGACCTTAAAAATGCACTTCATGCTGAATTGTAGGTATACAAGAAGGATTAATGGAGGTCAATTATCTGGGAACTGAAGACATGGGAGCAGATATACTGACGAAGACTTGAGCCGGCTCGCGACTCTCCTGACGACCACGACATTGCCGAGAAGAGGAGAGTGAGTACTGGCTGGTAGCTGGTACAGTACAACAATGACATTACCTTCGAATCTATATGATTCGTTAAAATGTCAATGGATTTATGTAATGTGAAATTGTAGTAAATATAATTGGCCATGGCGTAATATTCAACCTTCTTTCGTAAGTCTCCGTCGCGTCGTCGATATTTTTAACGTTTTTGCGTTTTTGTGTCCCTTTTAATCAAATAAGGTTTATTATTTAAAATGTTTATCGCTGGATAAGAAAGGGACAAAAAAACCTGAAAACAACGATGGGAATTTACGAAAGAAGAACGGTCATTACCAGTGATCGGAATCTCGGGGCATTTTTTGAGCATACAAGTATGGATACGCCTTGAATTTCCCGGAAATATCCGGATTTCATAAATTTTGATAAAAATTTCACGGGATTTACTGGGATTACCTAGTTAGATGTCAAGAGACGTTTTTTTAAATCAAGAGTATTAGCAGCGGAAGGAAGAGCGATGATAGTCCATACGGAAGAGAGCTAGCGACTCAATCAAGAGGCGGCGGTTCGATTCCTGGCCTGTACCACTAAGTTCTACGGAATTTATGTACGGTTGTATTTAACATTGTCACTAGCTCGACGGTGAAGGAAAACATCGTAAGGAAACCTGCATACCCGAGAATAATAATAAATTAGTTCGGAAGTATGTGTAAAATATGGGTGAGCTTGGGGCGAACACAAAAGATCAGCGATGGTCGCAGTGTTAAATAACGAACCTTGCTTGCAATAGCCCAGCCAACAATAATAATAATTAGCAGCGCATACTAGAGGCCGCGACTTAGAAACACGCCGCCTGGTACTTTTGACATGTACCGCACTTAGGTAAATATGTTGACCGTTATTAAACAATGATATTAAGTAACTAGATTAGTAGTTAGGGCACCAAAGCGTTGCCACTTCGAAGATGTCTGCAGGCTTCTTTGACTTCAGTTCAGGCGTTTATCTATGGTGAGCGGACATATCCGTGACGTTTAAATTAAGCTACCAAAATGGGGAAATGCGCCGTAAAAATTTGTAAATCACAGTCGGAAAAGAATAATAAAGGAAGTGGTGTTACTTTTCACAAGTAAGTTTACTATACAGGGTGTAAGGGACAGCCCTCTGCAAACTGAAACGGTGAACTCAGACCATCAAACTGAACAACTTTCACTATGGAGCCTACCTCAGGAAACGTGAAAAAAAATCAGCTGTCCCATACAAAACTGCCGTACCTACCCGAGTCAAATGTATGGGACAGCTGATTTTTTTTCGCGTTTCCTGAGGTAGGCTCCATAGTGAAAGTTGTTCAGTTTGATGGTCTGAGTTCACCGTTTCAGTTTGCGGAGGGCTGTCCCTTACACCCTGTCAAAATAACATTAAAAAACTAAATAAATTTTTCACGCATTGTTTTTGCCATCAGTGTTGCAAGTATATACGATTTTGATTTTCCCTCACTGTAGGGAGTTTCGGTACCCTCTTCGTTATTTCATACAGGGTTAAGTTTTAATCAGTCCGGATAACTTCACCATTCATTCCCCTAATCAAACTGAACAACTTTCAATATTGAGCCTACATCGAAATCGTGGAAACAAAATCAGCTGTTTCATACAAAACTGCAGTACCGACCGACTCGACTCAAATGTATTGGACAGCTGATTTCTTTTTTCGTGATTTCGAAGTTGACACCATAAATAAAATAAATAAATACCTAAATAATAAAAATCTTTATTTGCATAGTGAAAGTGAAGAGATTACAATATGGTGACGTTATCCGATCTGGGCTGATTAAACATCAACCCTGTATAATATGATATACAGGGTGTTTGGAAGCGGGGTGCAAATATTTAAGGGGATGATAGTTGACACCATTATGAACATTTTGAGCAATAACTGTCAGAAATCGGGTTTTTTCAAAAATAAAATAAAAATTGCATTTAAAAATCAACAATCAGACTTCGTCTAAGACATTTATGGCTCAAAATGTTTTAAATGGTGTCAACTATCATCCCCTTAAATATTTGCACACCGCTTCCAAACTCCCTGTATTACCTACTTAAAGTTTAATTATACCTAAATCTGGTCAGAACACACAGAGCCTATAATCAATATGCTGACACTTTTTTAAGAGGATGATCAGGAGTGCGATTTTTGAATCTCATTCGATGAATTCAACTGTTGAAAATGTCAAAATTTCTATGGAGATATGCATCTTTCAACTGCTGATTTGACTTTCAAAAATCATACTTCAGGAGTGCGATTTTTTAAAGTCGAATCAGCAGTTGAAAGATGCGTATCTTCATAGTAATTTTGACATTTTCAACTGCTGAGCTCTGCGAATGAGATTCAAAAATCGCACTCCAGACCATCAAATTAAACAACTTTCTCTATGGGACCAACATCGAAATCGCGAAAAAAAACAGCTGTACCATACATTTGGCTCGAGTCGGTTCGCAGTTTTGTATGGGACAGCTGATTTTTTTTTCTCGATTTCGATGGTGGTCCCATAGAGAAAGTTGTTAAGTTTCATGGTCTGATCATCCCCTTAAAAAAGTGTCAGCATATTAAGTTGGACCCTGTATATTCAAGTTCAATTCAGGTAATAAATTCATTAAATTAACTAATTAATTCTGGGGAAATTATTTCTAACCACTGGCAACTGTAGCCGTATTTACTGACGTTTTTAAAATAATAACGTCTTTCTCATTTCGTCGTAATTTTTTTGACGGCAGAAGAAACGAGACAAACATAGTTTACTTTGGCGTATGTATCGATTTACAAGCTACATCTTTGAAACTCTGCTGAAGTGGTTTTACGCTTTTTTGAGTATTGTTTGTAAGAAGCTATCCCTCTAGTGTTGTATAAAGCTCACTGTTATTAAATCACCCAGGACAAAATCTCAATGAAATCAGTCGGTTAACCAATTTCAATGTTATTATTGGATCCCAAATTACTTTTTCGAGATTTCATTACCATATAAAATAATGTTTTGTTGCCGTTGTAGTTTGCTGTCTAATTAAAATTCTCTGAAAATGTTTAAAATGTTGGGACTTGGGAGTAAAATAAAACGATACTTAATTTCATTAAATTTTTTATATGCATCGTTGTGGCATCGTTGGCCAAATTGAATTGCTGGATAGAAGAGGTCTCCCCACGCCCCAAAAAAATTATGCATCACGCAATTTTTTGGTGATTTTTTTTTAGTGTTTTTTCAAAAAAAAAGTTCAAAAGTCAGCGTTTAAGCTGGAATAAAAAGAAAAGGTTGTGTGTACTACACCCATTTTTTTTTATTTGAATGTTTGATGTTGTACGGTTCTATCAACATAAATTAGTTTTTAAAAAATCAGAAGATCTCGAGCGCTTTTAGATTATTTTTAATTGTAACTCAAAGTTGTGTTGTTAATTTTATTTTTCTTCTTCCAAATAAAATTAAGGTCAATAAAATAATTTGAGGTCGCATCAATGTAATTTGAATGTGTATAGAACTAAAATGCGTGTTGTACACACAACTTTTCTTTTTATTAAAGCTTAAATGCTGACTTTGATTGAAACTTTTTTGAGAAAAACACTAAAAAAATCACCAAAAAATTGCGTGATGCATTATTTTTTTTGGGGCGTGGGGAAACCTCTTCTATCCAGCAATTCAATTTGGCCAACGATGCCACAAACTTAAATTTTAATGAAATTATCGTTATATTTTACTCCCAAGTCCCAATATTTTAAACATTTTTAGAGAATTTTAATTAGACAGCCAACAACGGCACCAAACATTATTTTATATGGTAATAAAATAAATAAAAAGTAATTTGGGATCCAATAATAACATTGAAATTGGTTAAACGACTGATTTTATTGAGATTTTGCCCTGGGTGATTTAATAACAGTGAGCTTATACAATACTAGAGGGATAGCTTCTAGAAAACAATACTCAAAAATGCGCAACCACTTCAGAGTTTCAAAGATGTAGCTTGGAAATCGATACATACGCCAAAGTAAACTATATTTGTCTCGTTTCTTTTGAAATTATTATTTAAGTTATTATTTTGAAAACGTCAGTAAATACGGCCACAGTTGCCAGTGGTTAGAAATAATTTCCCCAGAATTAATTACTGAATTTATTACCTGAATTCTAAACTTGAATATGTAGGCTCTGTGTGTTCTGAACAGATTTAGGTATAATTAAACTTTAAGTAATATTTCATATTATACAGGGTTGATGTTTAATCAGCCCAGATCGGATAACGTCACCATATTGTAATCTCTTCACTTTCACTATGCAAATAAAGATTTTTATTATTTAGGTATTTAATTATTTTATTTATGGTGTCAACTTCGAAATCACGAAAAAAGAAATCAGCTGTCCAATACATTTGAGTCGAGTCGGTCGGTACTGCAGTTTTGTATGAAACAGCTGATTTTGTTTTCACGATTTCGTTGTTGGCTCAATAGTGAAAGTTGTTCAGTTTGATTAGGGGAATGAATGGTGAAGTTATCCGGACTGATTAAAACTTAACCCTGTATGAAATAACGAAGAGGGTACCGAAACTCCCAACAGTGTGGGAAAATCAAAATCGTATTTACTTTAACACTGATGGCAAAAACAATGCGTGAAAATATTTATTTAGTTTTTTAATGTTATTTTGACAAAATATAGTAAACTTACTTGTGAAAAGTAACACCACTTCCTTTATTATTCTTTTCCGACTGTGATTTACAAATTTTTACGGCGCATTTCCCCATTTTGGTAGCTTAATTTAAACGTCACGGATATGTCCGCTCACCATAGATAAACGCCTGAACTGAAGTCAAAGAAGCCTGCAGACATCTTCGAAGTGGCAACGCTTTGGTGCCCTAACTACTAATCTAGTTACTTAATATCATTGTTTAATAACGGTCAACATATTTACCTAAGTGCGGTACATGTCAAAGGTACCAGGCGTCGTGTTTCAAAGTCGCGGCCTCTAGTATGCGCTGCTAATACTCTTGATTTAAAAAAACGTCTCTTGACATCTAAATAGGTAATCCCAATAAATCCCGTGAAATTTTTATCCATATTTATTAAATCCGGATATTTCCGGGAAATCAAGGCGTATCCAAACTTGTATGCTCAAAAAATGCCCCGAGATTCCGATCACTGGTCATTACCGACCACCAAGTACCTAGTATTATCATGTTTCACATGTTATGTCACCTATTGAAACAATAACAAAGAGAAAAAAAGAATTCACACGAAAACATTTCTAGTAGGTAAACTCACAACGATCGTTACTCGATGTAAATTCAACGTTGTGAATTATGCAGGACTGCATACTGCTGGTTGAATTGCATCACTAAAATTATTCGAAGGGAAACAAAGAAATTGAAAGATAAAGACGTGTTCTGTGTTATGCACATCGTTTTTATTTTCAGTTCTAATGTTAAATTATTGTAAAAGCTCGAACTATGATAAATCCTAACATTTTCCGGTAAAACCTAACCTATCTTAGGTTTTACCAGATAAACATAGGATTTACCATACTTCGCGCTTTCACAGTGACATAATATACATATACTTTAACTCACACCACGACCATAATTCCTTTCGGGGTGGTTGTATTGTTAAAAAAAAAAATTAACATAATTTTACGAATAAAAAAAAACGTATTCGAGGTGATTTGTATCAGCGCTATAAGGTCATAGTGCCTGGTTGTGTCCGAAACTATCAGTCAAATATAACATATAATAAAATATCAGTCTATTAAATTAAATAATTAATAAGTACTCTGCAGTATAAAATTTTTGCTCAGAATCCTATAATGAAATTCGAAACGAACGCATAGTATGACGCGTTCTAATGCAATTAAATTACGAGACAGAATAAATCGTTTTAAAGGTAGGTACCTACCTAAACTCTTCAGATTTATCAATTATTAGAATGGTTTTATAGTTATAAGATAACCTATCGTGAATTAATGGACAAAAATTAACAATTTCTTGTTCCAATTCGTTTTCTAATAATCGTTTCGTAAATTTTTAAAGAATCTTATTATAGTTAACAACTACAATACGGTTCTTTAGTACTAGTAGTGATACTTTTGAAGGATTAAACTATATAAAAAAAGAAAGTGAAACAACTGAGACCGAAAAATTAATAGGATATAAGACGGTTAAAAAAAAAGCCCAGAATTAAATGTTTTTGGCTATTATCATCGGACAAATAGACTTATTGAAGGATGGCATTGCAACCACAAAAAAAACCGTAACAGATCAAAGACTATTAAATACTTAAGTGTTTTGATTCACAAGCATAAATTTACGAAATTTGCAAATCAAAATATAACCAGGAACAAGGTCACTGGAATAGAGTAAACCAAAATTACACATGAAAACGCGACTTTAATTAGAACTGCTGAATACAGAAATAATTGTAGGACATGCATTGGATAAGTGTCGTTGAATTTTACTTTTTAGAAGCTTAGATTTGTTAAAATCTATGGTGGTACCCCATAGACTTTAACTCTAGCGATAGACTTGCCCTTGCATAGAAGCAACATTTTCCACTTGAATGAGGTGTCCGCACCTGATTGATGTCCGCGAGTTCACTTCGTCACTATGGCAATGACAGACCGCAATGTGTCATTTTGTGTTGTTTTGTGTGACATGTTGTTTGTTTGAACGAGCTTGTCTATCGCTAGAGTAATATGTCTATGGTGGTACCTCCTATTTCACACACTCCATCACACACCAAACTGGGGTCTTATTGTGTAACTACCCGATGCAATTTGGCAGTTCTTAGCGATTATTTTTTCGTGCATAGGCCCACCACTGTAACTCCTGTAAACCAAGATCAACAGCGGCGACCATTCACAACACTAGACAATGCAGTCCAGCGAGCCCGGGAGATGACTCTAATCTGTCTTAGATTAGAGATTCTTAATAATTTCTGACAACGGATTATGATGATCTTAATCACAGAAACAACAATAGATGATCACTGTAGTAGAATACCGATCTTGTAAAGGATATTTTCTGTTTATCGTAATGGTACCCATCCACTTGCGTCTTGGACCGCACCGAACTCGACTCAATAGGCCTACAAGTACCCATTAGTGTTACATGTTACCTACACGGATAGCTAAGTTCCCGTAAAATATATTATGCCGCAAAAAAAATATGCCTTCTGGTCGTATGAAGTAGCTATTTTGTTTCCAAACTCTAACGAATACGTGAGTAATACGGGTGTAACAAATCACCCTAGTAATATTTAAGGGGGTGCAAACCATCAAACTGAACAACTTTCACTATGGAGTCAACTTCGAAATCGCGATAAAAAAAAAGCTGTTTCATAAAAAAACTGCAGCACTAACTCTGTATGGAAGCTGTTTTTTTTTCGCGATTTCTAAGTTGGATCCGTAGTGAAAGTTGTTCAGTTTGATGGTTTGAAGCACCTCCATAAGTATTACTAGGGTGTTTTGTTACACCCTGTATAATAGATGTGCGTGACGTATATTTCAGTCTGTCTTCAGATAAAAACTATTCACTTGAGAGGGCGAGATATTGACGTCTAATTATTTTAAATCTACCAACGCATCGGAATATAATTTGCATATAATTTTCAAGAGGGTCGCCATGAGGGTTTTTTTCCAAAAAAATGTTCAAAATCAAGGCCGCAGGCCGAGCTTACCGAATATGTTTGAAGCTGAAATATTGATGGAAGGGTTCTACGGTCAGCGGAAATTTAAACGGATAGAGGTATAGGCCCCGAACTAATACGACTAAGGGTTCTGTTCATGAATATGAACTGGATAAATATTCCTGTAGAGTCGTTTTTGCGAGGCCGAAGGCCGAGGTTTTCTCCAAAAAAATGTCAGCGAGGCCGCAGGCCGAGCTAACCGAATAGTTTGGAAGCTGGAATATTGTTGAACAAGGTCATCTACCAGCGGAAAGTATGACAGACTGCGATATGGCCCCATACAAATGTTATAGAGCCAGCGGAAACTACAACAGACAGCGGTATGGACCCCAAACAAATAATATGTCTAGAATGAGCCTCGCGGCTAAACCGTATAAAACAAAAGGGGCCAAGTTTCACAGGTTGGTGTGCGTGAGGCGCCATACAAATTATGTATGTGTGCGTGTATATGTATAGGGTTTTGGAACCAGAACTGGTTCCAATTTTTTTCGACGCTTTCGTATTTTCGACCGTCAATCTTGACATATAACTTTATCAAAGGCTTGCAGATACGAAGGTAAGATGTAAATTTTAATAAATTTAGAAAAACATTAATTATTTATAGGCATTGTACGTATGTCTGTGTTTATAATGTAAACTTATTACAGAAACGTATTACAGACGGTTTATTTTATCATTCATCTAACATCAAACATAATGTATACTTGGACCATGTAAAAATAATAATGTTAAAACTTTACAATCTTTACACACAAATCGGGCATAGGCCCACAATACTTTCCCACCACTGTAAGTCCTGTAAATCAGAATCCATAGCGAAACTCAATCTTGAGGCCCGGGTTCGAATCCGCACGGACCACATGCCATGTAGTTGCCAATGAGTTTTTTTTATTTTAACTTGTGTACGTAATACCGACTGCTCTCAAACGGTGAAGGAAAACATAATCGTATTAGGTACAATAAGAAATGTCGATGCGTAGGTATGTGAAATCTACCAAAACGCATTGGGCACGCGTAGTGGACTAACGCCCTTTCACCCTCCCTGAAAGTAGGCCTATGCCCTGCAGTGGGCCCTATATAGGTATAGGCTGTGATGAATGATGTAACGATTTTGAATTTATTATTTATAGAAAGATACCTACGATCGAATAATGCCGTGTAAAAACTGCCCGTGCCCAAGCTGTAATAATTACCGGCGGCGGCGCGGCCATAGAGAAATTACACGCTCCCCTTGGTAGAGATGGTGTAACAAAGTTGCACTGTGGCCACCAATTGTGCACTAGTTTGTACTGCGACCATAGAGAAATGACACGCTCCCCTAAGCTTTTTGTCTCCCCTCGCCCGTCCCTCACCCCCTTTGTCGGCGACATAATTTTCTATAGAAACAAGCCGATATGCCATCTCCTCTTACTCCATGGGCGCGGCGGCGGCGGCGGCCGTAACGATGACAGACGGCAGCGTGCGGGAGATCGCCAAAGAAACAGTGCGTAAATTACATTTACTTATAACTTTACTTTAAGAAGCTTTTAGCAACAACATATCGTAGAAATTACAATAGGTAGGTACTTATCAGTTTTCAAGTCATAAACATTCAAATAAAAAAGTTTTATCAATATCGGTTCAGTAATTTTTACATAATGCAGTATTAAAACAAATAAAATTTGCTATTTCAGTATACAAGGTGTTACAAAAATACAAATAAACCTTTAAGGGGGTGGTATAGACCATCGAACTGAACAACTTTCACTATGGGACCAACATCGAAATCGCGAAAAAAAAAAATGATGTTCTATAGGTACTCTACAAATCCACTAGAGCTAAAATATGTATGGGATATGAATTTTTTTTTTTTCAGATTTCGGTGTTGGTCCCATACAGAAAGTTGTTCAGTTTGACGGTCTCAACAACCCCCTTAAGAGTTTCAAATATTTATTGTTACTTATGAAACACCTTGTATACTATACAAGGTGTTACAAAAATACAAATAAACCTTTAAGGGGGTGGTGTAGACCATCAAACTGAACAACTTTCTCTATGGGACCAACATCGAAATTGCGAAAAAAAATCAACTGTCCCATACATTTGGCTCGAGTCGGTTTGCATTTTTGTATGGGACAGTTGCTTTTTTTTCTCGATTTCGATGTTGGTCCCATAGAGAAAGTTGTTCAGTTTCATGGTCTGATCATCCCCTTAAAAAGAGTCAGCATATTAAGTTGGACCCTGTATACAGTCAGAGGACGTGTCGATTCGTGCCCACCCGTCCTCCACCCGCGCCGGCCCATCCGTTCTCCGCCCGCGCCCGCACGTTTTCCGTCCGTGCCCATCCGTTCTCCGCCCGCGCCCGTCCGTTTTAATGTGAATAGCGCTTGAATTGGTTACCTATCGTACTTTCGAAAAAGAGTTTTCCGAATTTTAGTTCTCCGAAATCGTTACACTTTTTATTGTTTCCCTTTTTTTTTGTTTCCCCGAAATATTATTCGCCATATTTTGAGGAGCCAGATTTTTTATTGTCCTTTTTTTCTTTTAACCAATGAATCAAAATTCTGTAACACAGTTTTCCAAAGTAATGTAAGTCGGATAATTTACTTTTTCGAATATTTGTTTTTCCGTACAGTCACTTTTCCGCAGAAATATTTAACCTAACCTTTCCTAGAATTTTAAAAAAACCAGATTGTTTTTCTCAGGCAGGGGGCGTCCACCCCACTGCACCTTCAACATACATATAAGCAAACAAGCAAGCATGCAGCAAGCAAGCAAGCATGCAGCGAGCAAGCAAACATGCAGCAAGCAAGCAAGCATGCAGCAAGCATTTTGATGCTCCGCTCGCTTCGCTCGCTCCGCTAAGTGTCTTACATGTTCTAACCTAACCTAACCTACAATTTTAAAACCACCAGTTTGTTTTTCTCAGTCAGGGGGCTTCCGCCCCCCCGAACCCCCCTCGCGGGGGGCGCAGCCCCCCTGCACCCCCCAACATGCATACAAGCAAGCAAGCAACATGCAAGCAAACATGCAGCAAGCAAGCAAGCATGCAGCAAGCAAGTAAGCATGCAGCAAGCATTTTGATGCTCTGCTCGCTTCGCCCGCTAAGTGTTTTACATGTTCTAACCTAACCTAAATATAAGCAAGCAGCATGCTAGCAAGCATGTTGGTGCTATAATCCTGGTATCATGTATCTACTAGGTAATTATTACAGAAAACTTTACTGTGTTGTGTCCTAGTCATACTATGGAAGAAGTTGCTTCTACATTTTAAAACTTCGAACCCAGAAGACCGTTGTCAAAAGAAAAAAAACGATTATGAAATTCTGATTTTAAATTTTCTGGAAAATGATACTTCTGTCAAGTCTTTATAAGGAGTAACAAATGTATGTGGAACAAAATATCTGTCACTAGAAACTTCTATAAACCGTTTTCGAACAACTGAAATTCGGTCAGTGAAATTTCGAAAGTAAGATAGGTTACCGCTTGAATTGGCTCGGATTATACCGCCATACTTCCAATGTCTTTGAACGTTTTTTTAAAAATTAAAACGCCTCATTGGACCCCAAAAGGATAACAATAGAAGTATTAGAAAAATATTGCTAAAGACAACGGCTGTAAGGGCTAGTTCCCATTGCCTTTCCGAAAGGATAATAATAAAAAAAAACAACCACAGGAACAGCAGCGCGCCAAAAAGAAATCCGCATTCCGCGCGCCATTTTCACTTTTCCAAACTCTTAGATATTCCGTGGTTGTGATTAGATTTTAGGTAAGTATTATTAACTTATTTCCTCATAAGTGTGTTGAAAAAAGTAGTACTAGATATGAAACGCATTGGTCATTACACGCGGCTCAATTATTATTACAATCCAACCTCGAGAATAATGACCAGCTTAGCCCACTCGTATCAAAAATTAATAATACGCTTTGTTTCTTATTAGATATTCAAGATCTAGAATGGAACATTTCATAGAGCAGGTGCGAAAACATGCATGCCTGTGGGACACCAAAAACATTTTCTACCGGGATATTGATAAAAAAAACATCGCGTGGCAACAAATTGTGTCAAAATGCGCATTAGCAGACGGTAAATAGTCTATACCTACTTACTTATTTACTTAATTATAACAAGATTTTGACTTCTTTCTTTCTTCTAAAGATAGTTCACCAGGATCCCCTGTGGGATCGGGCTAGGGGATCCTGCATAATAGGTAGCATGAAACCGTGATAAAGCGCTATCACACCTTCTCTCTCTTTCTATTTGCACGTGAACGAACGAGATAAAAGGCGTGATAAAGCCGTATCACGTGTAACATGCTACGAGTCCTGCGGGGCTAGTACGCCAACCCGCGATAGCGTGATATAGCGCTATTTCTATTTGCACGCGACAGAACGAGACAGAAGACTAAATTTGACAGATGGATGTGTTAAATGTGGTTGGCGTACTAGCCCCGCTGAAGCGATACGACTGTATCACGTCTTTTATCTCGTTTCTTCGCGCGCAAATAGAAAGAGAGCTAAGGTGTGATAGCGCTGTATCACTGCTGCATGCTAGCTATGCTGGACTTGTTTATTTCTTTTCAGTTTTTTGGGTTCCGTAGTCAAACAAGGATTTAAAAGAAAGAACCATTTAATTCAAATTACTTAACATTATTTCTCCTCCATTGTTACAGACAGGCAACATCAAATGCCGCCGCCGGATAAACACATTTACTATGTCATATTCCCGACGAAACCGGAGGAAAACCTCGACGACCAGCCGCAGCAACCCCCTCGTAAACATCAGCGCACTAATAATCAGCGCGCTGATAATCAGCGTGATTCTGATCGACGCGCTGATAATCGGCGTGTGAGTATGCCCAGCGGGGCCCCCGATCCTAGGGCTTTGAAACCTAGCTATAGTCCGTTCGCGTTAAGAAAATAGTGATTTCAGTTTTAAAATTTATTGTTGAACGAGTCACGCAAAATACACAACCGTTTTGTTCGAAGGTCAGATTTCAACTGGTCACTGTGAACTGGTCACTGTGAACAAAACGGTTGTGTATTTTGCGTGACTCGTTCAACAATAAATTTTAAAACTGAAATCACTATTTTCTTAACGCGAACGGACTATAATCATTTAGTACTCATTTAGTGCTGTCCGAATATGTATGGCTTATATTTAGTGCTTCAAAAATAACGGAGTTATATCAAATCTAAGCTAGCGTCCACCCATCGGGGCCCACCTTTATTATGGACAAAAACGATTAATATGTTACATAAATATTTAGTGCTCTGAATTCCTATTAAAACTGTATCAAAAGATTTGATCTAGCTGCTTTGGTTTAAAAGTTATTCAATTTTTAAGTTTTTTACTTCCAGCGGAGCCCTCTTATGTTTGACTATATAAGTCGCAGAAATTTATGTTGCCGTTTAGTGCTTGATGCCAGGTATCTGTCTGTATAGTTAAATTACTCTTTCTGCTTCTAATAAACCTGGAAAATGCAATAATATATCGCAATTTTGATTCATATTAATTGACATTTCGTGGACAGTCGGCATCAGAAGCATACGAGAGCTTTACTATTTTCACTAGTCCGCCAAAAATTGTGCACCCGTATTTCTGGTACAGTGTCTACATCTACGTCGTATTTTAGTCCTGGTGACTCTTGATGTGATATTATCAATTATTCGCTGCCGGTATGACTTCTACTAGTACCAAAACGTTCGTGAAAGTGCGCGCGTGTAGGTAAGTACTTATTATCTATCCTATCTATTATTAATGTATCTCTTACGGTATTTCACGGGCCGTAGCCCGGACCTTTGGAAGGCTTGCATGGGGACACAGGTCCAACACGTAGAGGCCCCTTTGAGACACTTTTATCTAAATGCAATGGGATGCACCAACCGTGTTCTATCTCTGAATGCATTATGCAAATGCACCAGAAGATATACCACGTTCGGTGCAGAGACTATTGTAGAAAGGACAAAAACTACTCGGGTTATGGGGGTGAACTGGGTGGACTAGGAAATCTGGGTTATTGCGGAGAGACTCGGGACGCCTGCCGTAACAAATGTCTCTAAGTTTGTCAAAAATGGCAGACGGTGACTTGCCAACTCATTTGATGGGCCCCCCAAAACGGCCGCTCGCAAGGAGCGACAAGGCAGCAACATCTAGTGAGCGGCTAAGGTTGTAGAGAGGTGAGTCTGCGGGCGCCGGTTCCCGGTGCTAAGCGCACCAGTCAGCAGGTCCCGGCGTTATGACATTTTACACTTCCAACCTGGAGCATAGGTTCCGCTCTTGCGACTCCACTCCTGGCCGGCCGATAAAGGCAAGACAGGAGGTGAGGGCCAAATCAATCCGGGCCCTCTGGAGAATCGGGTGCTAAGCGCACCAGTCAGCAGGTCCCGGCGTTATGACATTTGACTTGGTTTTGGAGAATGAGGGGAGGACGAAGACGAGGAGGACATTGAGGTTGCGGCGGCGGCGAAAAGCCCGCAGCCAATTTTTGTGCTAGGGATGTATAATGAAGATGGTGCTGAAATTTTTAGCGCAACACAATTGTAAGTAATATATTTTTGCAGTATCTTCAATAGCCCATTTTTTATATCATTATACTCATACTGGTTTCTTTACAGAAGTCCACCGTCCGCTCGGCCACCGTCCGCTTGGCCTCCGTCCACTCGGCCTCCATCCGCAGATTCAACTTTGGATGTCCAATATGACCCGTACGTTCATATTTTATTTTATTTGGCTCTGCAGCATCTTCAATAGCTCATTTTTATATCATTATACTCATACTTGTTTCTTTACAGAAGTCCAGCGTCAGCTCGGCCTCTGTCCACTCGGCCTGCATCCGCAGATTCAACTTTGGATGTCCAATATGACCCGTACGTTCATTTTTTTTTTTATTTGGCTCTGCAGCATCTTCAATAGCTCATTTATATATCATTATACCTACTCATACTTGTTTCTTTACAGAAGTCCAGCGGCAGCTCGGCCACCGTCCGCTCGGCCTCCGTCCACTAGGCCTCCATCCGCAGATTTAATTTTGGATGCCCAATATGACCCGTACGTTCATATTTTATTTTATTTGGCTCTGCAGCATTTTCAATAGCTCATTTTTATATCATTATACTCATACTTGTTTCTTTACAGAAGTCCAGCGTCAGCTCGGCCTCTGTCCACTCGGCCTGCATCCGCAGATTCAACATTGGATGTCCAATATGACCCGTACGTTCATATTTTTTTTATTTGGCTCTGCAGCATCTTCAATAGCTCATTTTTAAGGTGCATTGGGGTAATTACGATATAAATTTTGACGAGTTGAGTAAACGACAGAATTTCAGTTAAAAAATCATTTTATTTAAAAATTGTCTAACTTCGCTACTGCCTATATCTGCCTATATCTTCGTATCTCTTGAAAATGATGAATAGACTTATTATTTAGTGGGCATTACATACGAAAATCTTCGATCAAAATAAATTTTGAAACCGACAGATATTTTGAGATATTTTGTATGAAATTATGTCAAAATATCTGTCGGATATGTAACAAGAACTTACTCAGAAGTGGTGAAACAGGCCCTCATTGTCAAAGATCATGGACTACCGCGATGGGTCGTAAGATCAATGCCCTTTTGGATAGGTATATTACGAGAGCAGCCGCCGCGGCGGCACCGCAGCACACGGCGCAAATAATATGTGAAAATATAAGTTGTACATCACACTCTACCCATCAAACTGAATAACTTTTACTATGGGACCAAACCGATCAGAGCAAAAAAAAATCAGTTGTCCCATACTAAACTCCAATACCTACTCGACTCAAATGTAATATGCAACATATCAGTATTTTTATTGCTCTCACCTGTTTGCTCCTATAGTAAAAGTTGTTCAGTTTGAAGGATAGAGTATGTGGTTTTAAGGTTTGTGGGGTCGACCCACGGAGATCGCGTTCGATGCGCAGGTTGCGGTAGTGGAAAACGCAGCCGGGCCAAAGAAAATATATACTGGCCGGGCGTTCGGCGCCTCGTATGAACCGCCGCCGTCAGTAGACTTCCGCTGTCGATTGTTTTTTTCCTGTTCGTTAGAATTCGGTACCTATATGTCAAGTTTTTTTTTATCTTCATTTTTATATTTTTTACGGATAAGACTTAATTTTAAGACACCTATTTCATTCTTATTGCGATTCATCGAGTTTATCGATATAAAATTAATTCTTAAATTATTTTGATCTGTAATCTCTAAGTGCAAAAATGGCGATGGCGGAGAGAAAATAATTCGAACTCCATGGAGAAAAACTACCTACAGCTATATTTAAATAATTGAAACCTGCCTTCTCTTTCTAACTCTATGCTGGAAACAGATACGGCAACATCAAATGTCAAATTCTGACATTGTGAATGTATTTTTTTTTCTTAATAGCCGGTTATATAAAGTTGATTTTATGTTTACCAAGGAGTTCACAGGTATTACAGTGACGTCACTGGACGGACCGAAAAACGACGTTATTTTATTAAAATATCTGTAATCCTTTCATTTTAAAATCTCTGACATAGAAAATATGATTATTGAGACAATTATCTGGAAATGGTTTTCGATTCAGCCCTCCAAAAAAAAACTTGACATACCGAATTTGAAGTTTGAAAAATTGGAAAATAAATTCGTTGATAAAATAATAAATTGTTTCCATAGGTTAATAATACTTTTCTTTACACCCTGTATACAGGATCAACTTCGGCCACTCACAATTTGAGACTATTATTTCACAATGTCGGAAAGTAAACACCTACTTGCTGATGTGATGATATTTGTTGACCGGAATCATTTTATACGTGATATTGTGTGTATATGGAATAATGTTTATACTACGGTGGATTTCCCTCATGAGCAGTAAAACAAGTGACGCGTCAACAATAAAATGACTCTAGAAAAAAGATTTCTTCGAAACAGTATTTTTAGTGCCTCAGTCCCAGCTTATCTGCTACCCGAAGAATAAATGGTGTGATTTAATCAGGAGTTTCATATCTACGTTTATTGTAGGGTGTAAAGTAAAGCACGTTTTACAAGAAAAACAATACACATAAAGGCTTCTGCACATTGCCGCGATATTATCGAGCGATATTATCGACAGCGATATCGCGACACCTTACACACTGCAGCGATTCCGCGATTCGCGTCACGCATGCGCACACCACTGAATGTAGTAGAAAGAGATTGAGTCATGTTGCGATAATATCGCGGCAGTGTGTGGGATCGACGCGTCCCCATACAAAATGTACTGAGAACAATTATCGCAAAATCGCAGCGATATTATCGCTCGATAATATCGCGGCAGTGTGTAGGATCGCGCGCGTCCCCATACAAAATGTACTGGGAATAATTATCGCAAAATCGCAGCGATATTATCGCTCGATAAAATCGCTGCAATGAGCGGAGGCCCTAAAACTGTTTCTTATTACTTGGGTACTTTTGCGCCAATTTCTATATAAAAAATTAAATTTATAATACCATAAGATTATAGTTATGTACCCTTTAAAACTGTATTTTTTTGTCTTCCATTTTTAATTGGAACAATTTTAAAGCTGTATTCAGATCCCTAATGAAACTAGGGAAACAACTTTCCCTAAAAACAACATAAACCTCCTTCTGGCGCAGTCGGGTAAAAAGAGAAAATTTGTTGGAACAGTACTTCATCTGATCCGTATTTTTGTATTGTTTATGTATGTTTTTTGACCAATGCTTCTAAGGAAAAGTTATTTAGTTTCATGATACGAATACACCCTTAAAAAATTTATAGTAAATAAAAAATAGTACGCTGCAGGCGTCTACCGTACGTACGTACGTACGTTACCGAAACAATTCACCACACTGAATAAGGTACTTGACCGAAACTATTTGGACGTAAATAAATAGCTTTTGAAAGTAATACCAAAAACGTAGGACCAAAAACCAACCAGTAATCCAAAATGACTCCAGAACGCGACCCAATGACGAGCTGACAGCTGAGCGAGAGCAAAGGGAAAAAAGGGGGCAAAATGAACGTCAATGTCAGTGTCTAAATGACTGAGAACGTACGTCAGTAGAACGTCCAACACAGGACGTGCACTGGACTGACCGTAAAATGACGTTCCTAGTACGTACTTCTACGAACAACATCGTACTATCGTACTGACTGAAAACGTACGACATTAGGACGTCGAATACTAGGAGTGTAAAAACGTTTTCGCTTGTTGTATGGAGATTGCTCTTAGTTCTTAACAACTATCTTAGATTAAACATGTGAAATAGCATTAAGTCAATTAAAGAAAAACAAACCACACCATTAGATCCAACAAGGGTTGTGACATCAAACAAACGGAAGTTCGCATCCGCCAAAAAGTCTTGGATCAGTCATTAATTACGACCTCGGGGCTGAGCCCGGCCGGATGACAACTGAAGACTTAATTATCCGCCAACGAACTTGTTAATACATTACTTGATAAACTTATTCCCTATGGTTGCGATGAAGACGTGCCTTCCAATTTTCTTGTGTTTAAAATAACTTAGTTCCCTTGGTTTTATAAGTCTTTTTTTTTATGTTGTGAAATTGTGGCGGCCGACTTCCTTGCTGCTGAAGTTATTGCTGGTCCTCAACAATTTTTTTTTTTAAATTGCGTCCGATTCCATAATGAGGTGAAAAACAATTTTTTCTGTATACAAGTGGTGACCCCGACGTGTTCTTAATTAAGGGGCTACCTCCTGGTTTTACTATGAAATTGGGTAACATTGTAACCATTTTATTTATTAACTATGGCACTTTTTGAGCTGAAAAATAAACTGAACAACCTACACGATATGAGAAGTGATGTGGTTTTTCTAGAAATCTATTTAATAAATAAAACAGAAGAAAAGGGAATCTAAAGTCTCCCCTTTTTTTGCAGTTGTAACCATTTCACTCTTACATTTTTAATCGGAAGAAAATGAAAATTTACAATATTGTTCACAACACAATTTAAAATGATGTGGTTTTCTTACTTTTTCGAAATTAATAAAAAATCTTCTAATTTTTCTGACCGGAGCCACGCGCTCGTTCGCATCGATTAGTATGGACAGTCCTGGTCATGGGATGATACGCCGCCGTCTCTGTGCGCACCCTGCTACCAACGGAATGACTGAGTGCCTGCGTTGAACGCTTAAGTTGGCCATCATGGCTCATTCTTTCTCAGTTTGTTATTTAAGTATCTTTTATTTCCTTTGTACTCCGACACCACCCTCTACAAAATTATGATTAGACGCACCTTTGACACATTCTGGTCTAAATAGAAAAGTCAACAAAGGGGTGTTAAAAGAAATTCGTGCAGTCACAGGAATATTTAGTTCGTTAAGACGCCTTATTTCCCATTCAGGCCGGCGGGTCTTGCGAAAGTTTGAGCAGCGGCTGAATTTCAAGCAGACCCTTTATTACCGTTAAGGGACGAGGTCAAAAATTATAATGTAAACGTTCTCGCTTGTTCCGAACAAGTATTGTGGCTATGTGATTTATTGTTGCGTCAAAAAGCAATATACTCGCATAATACCATAGCAATAATTGAGAAGTTGTGAAGTGAAGTGAGTCAGTTTTTATTATAATTTATACAGGGTGTACGGAAAAGTATCATTTCACCTTTAAACCACACACTCGACCCATCAAACTGAACATGGGAGCAAACATGACAAAACAAAAAAAAAATTGCTGTTTCATACGTTTGAGTCGAGTAGGCATTGAAGTTTAGTATGGAACAGCTGATTTTGTAACTGGTCGTTTAGGTTTCTAAACAAGATATTTTCCAATAAATTTCAAATTGGTTAAAACCCCAATTTTAGAAAATATAGACATGCTACAAACTTTTGTTCAACTGACGTTCTGTCGCACGTCCGGGCTTCGTTGAGGTTCTTTGCTTCACCGCGTCGACAGTCAATATCAATAGAGCCTCTAGTCCATTCAGCCCATTCATACTTTCGATGAATACGTTGGCTTTCTGATAGGAGTCTCTTTGAATTATTGTACACTTTCAAGCTTACAACCCTCAAGTTAATTTAAATAAAAACCGGCCAAGGGCGTGTCAGACTCGCCTATGGTAGGGTTCCGTAGTTATTATGTAAAAAGGGTACCCTGACATAGCTTAGATAACTTAAGGAATCTTCAAAAGAAAGCTTTCAAATCAGCAATCTTCAAAAGCAATGGCGCGATTTAATTTCGTTACGCTCCATCTAACGATCTAGCTGAACAAATGATTTGTAAATGTTTATGTCACAGGTTTATTTTTTATTTTTCTGACACTGATTGTGCTACAGCGTTCGTTATAATTTTCATTGAAAGCACTTACTGAGAGCTACATTGTAGAATAGTTTCCGATCATATTCTCCAGTATTTTAAAAGTTACAGCTGTTTTTAGCTTTAAGAGCATTTATCTCGAGTTACAAGCATTATAACGACTTAGTTTGGTTGGGTGATTTGTTCCACGTTACAAGAGCTATCCAACAACACCACTCTTTTCTCAAATTTCAATCACTCGATTTATCAAACAAAACTTTTTCCAACCTCATTTTCGTTGTATGATCGAAAATGTGTTTCTTCTTAACTACCAAATTTCTGTTTTTGGGTTCGATTCAATAGTTGCAGTAATAATGACTTAATTGACAGAATGAACTACGAAACCTTATAAAATAGGCCAAAACGTATTTCCACTGAAACACCTGATCCTAAAAATTACCCCAAACTGTATGAAATAGTAAAATCGAAATGGTACATGCGGAAGTTTTAATTACAAGTCGCCATATATGAAAAATAACAAAATTGTAGTAAGTAATAGATTTCCGAGACAAATAGGTGAAACTCAAACTGGTGAAAACGGATATCGACAATACAGAAGACGCCACACTTTTATAAGTCATGTCACCTGAAACTATCTAGAAGTTTGCACACAGTTGGCCTCAATTAAGGTTACCACACATCTGGATTTGTCTGTACACACGGCGACAGATCAACCTACCTACCCATTGTTAAACTCTATGTTCATGGACACAGAGTTCAACTATGGGTGAAATTGATCTGTCGCCGTGTGTACATTGTGTACCGTCAAATCAAGACGTGTTTTATCTCAGAACTTCGCATCAGTGCGCATTTCACGTCACCTTTCGATGCAAGAAAGAAAAAAAGAAAGGCCGCTCAAGTCCTGCCACGTACATCCGGATATACTAAACGGAATTCTTATTCGGAATGCCGATCCCGGATTCCGGATTCCGGATGCAGCAATTGCATAGAAACTCAACGACCTACCACACACACACATTCGCAATTTTGTGCAAACCAGAATTCTAGATCAGATTGAATTGCGCTCAGAAAAAAATCGTTTCGGATGCAAAGTCTCCTATACATTATGTATGCGTCGCCACACACAGTCGTAAATTCGGAACGGAACGGAACGTACCGAAGTTGCGGACGGAGTCACTATGGTCTGGATGAACAGGCCCTTCCGTTAGTCTTTTTTGTACAGAAAACGTTGCACGTAATTGCTCTTTCTTTAATAAAATGAAGCACATTTCGGCTATAAATTTTTCATCTCAAATAATCTCAGTAATGCTTTATTCATGGATATCGTTTTCTTTATCTCAAAGATCTATTGAATTAATTTAAATTTCTATTTGTTGAAATGCACTGAAAACGCAGTTCTTGCAGTTAATTTTATTCCAGATAATCTTAGTGTGGGATAAATAGAATTTGTAATGGAAAATGACGTCGTCGTAGCGGAGTTGAGCTTCGAAACGATCACCGAAGTTAACCCGCCCCGCCATCATGTAAGTATGGTAAAAATTATCAAGTCAATTAAAATAACTTAAGAAGTGGGCTATCGATTGGTCTTTTCTGAATGAAGCAAACACACAAGGCAATTAGGTGCAAAGTGATACCATTGTTAGCTCAAGAGGCAGTTACGTCGGACCTGGTCTATTGCAGTTTGTCATGAGTGACATGTCACTCGGACCATTAAGCCATCTGCACACCGTTTTAATCCCTGTACTCTAATTTAGTTACATGTTACTACTTACTAATTGCAACCACATGATTAAATTTGCAACTATCTGGTTAATTGCAACTATTCTTGTTTCTGGAACTTTAAATGTGACTAGATAATTTGTGTGAAACTGTCCAAGATATTTATTTATTTATTTATTGAACAATTGAACTTAAGGCGCATCTGCCCTGGACCTAGACTCTCCATACTAATCGATGCGAACGATCGCGTGGCTCCGGTCAGAATTTAGCTGTTTTCTTTGAAAAATTAGATGATATATTATGAATTTCTAAAAAGTAAGAAAACCACATCATTCTAAATTGTATTTTGAACAATATTGTAAATTTTCATTTTCTTCCGATTCAAAATGTAAGAGTAAAATGGTTACAACTGGAATAAAGGGGTGACTTTAGAGTCCCTTTTCTTCGGTTTTATTCATTAAAATCGATTTCTAGACAAACCACATCACTTCTAATATCCTGTAGATGGTCCAGTTGATTTTTCAGCTCAAAAAGTGGCATAGTTAATGAATAAAATGGTTACAAAGTTACCCAAAACCGGCAGGTAGCCCCTTAAAGCTTTAAGACGATTATCACGATTCTGTTCTTCTCTCAATAGACACGTATGTCTAGTCATGATGTTGGTATAAAGAGAACTGAATCGTGGTTCTTATAAGAGCAATTGATCCATTGTTGCAAATACCAGATACACTGACCTGCAATAATAACTTTGTACTTTATGCTATTACTTTAGATTCATTCATTAAATCGTGTGAACGCCAAACGTCATAAGTTCAGAGTTATTATAGGCTGTCGCGTTTAGTGATAAGGTATAAAATTGTATTTAAATGCGTAAGATTTTTTGATCTTGTACGTTGGCAGAGGGGAAATGCTAACGCGAGGCGGGTGGGTCCTATAAATCTTCTGAGGAACGGTCGACAACGACATAATATAGGTGTTAGACTTGTTAGTTGTAGTAAAGTTTTTGATCACCCCGAATAAGATTATACGGTGAGGAGTTTATTTTGTGTTTTCATTATATTTTTTATTGAGTTTATTCATGTCTATAGTGTCCAACTTAACATGCTGACACTTTTTTAAGGGGATGATTTAGACCATTGGACAATTTTCTCTATTGGACCAACATCAAAATCGAGAAAAAAAATCAGCTGTCCCATACATTTTGCTCGAGTAGGTTTGCAGTTTTGTATGGAGCAGCAGATTTTTTTTCGCGATTTCGGTGTTGGTGCCATAGAGAAAGTAGTTCAAGTTGATGGTCTGATCATCCCCTTAAAAACATGTCAGCATATTAAGAAGGACCCTATATGTGTATCTCATATTCATAGTCTCGGTATAAGTCTTGTAGCCACAGCCTTAGATATCCGTAAAACGCCCATAGCATTGTGATTTACAACTCTCTGATCGCCGCACTATCACTGTAATTCCCCGATAAATTTTAACTCAATGTTGTCATGTCGCAAATAGCTTCGCTTACACTGGCTATTGACTGTGCAAGTACCCGATTTAAGTAGTTAATTCACTCTGTGCAGAAATGTTCCTTAAGTTAAAACTGCAATTCGTCACGCCATGAGTTATGTACTATGGGATCCTCGGAATTGGGGAAACGTGACTTGATTATTAAAGTGCCTAAGGGGAGTACGGCACATTATAAGAGATATTTATCCATTTCAGCGAGAAGCTGCAATGAATAAAGATACTTATAACAACCATACTTTATTATAGCTAGATACAGAATCTATGGAACAATTTAAAACCGTTTTGAAATGCGGATTCTAACCCAAGATTTTTGGTTAACAAAATGTAATTAATCGAAATATAATTATAGGTACTGAAATCATAAGCATTTGGTATCTAACCGCCTGGCCACGGGGTAGGGCGACCTGCGGCGCGACTTGCGATTCTGCGTGATTGCGTAATAGCAGGCCTGTGTCACTCCGCGTGTAGGTACCTACAGGCGGCGGCCATTGCGCAAGGGCCAAACTAGTAGGCTACCGCCTATGGCTGCCGCAATAAACTCTTTCAATACGTATAACCACGTATAACTTATTATGAACCGTACCTAGTGAATTAAGGCCCATATTCCCACAAAAAAATTTGGTAGGTATGTAAATGAACACGTGCTCGGCTGGAACGCGAGCTAAATTAAATCATATTGTTTATCAGATTGAGTACATATTTCTTTGAAAACCATTGCGAAGTAAAGCTTCTGTAACGCTAGTTACTAGTTATTATTCTGTGGTAATAGTAGGGACACAACGCTCAGTGTATTCTAAAATCGCAATTCGCACCGCCGGTCGCCCTGTCCCGTGGCCAGGCGGTTAGGCATCAAAATACACCAACACCACTAGTTTTTAATTAAGTACTGTGACGAGGCTTAGCTCAGTGGTGGCAGCGTAAGGGTTGAACTACACCAGGCAGCAAAGCATCGCATTTTTCCGTCGCTCCATCCTTTTCTGTCACTCAGGATCTCAGGAACGTCATTTGCTAGAGCATATAAGATAGACGGAACGCGATAGCAATTTTCTGCTTGCTCTATCGTAGAAACGGTAATAAATACAAGCATCAAACTTGGTGTGATTATAGAACAAACTCTACACTGTAGAGTACTGTAGAGTCCACAGTATAGCAACAAATAATAAAAACCGGCCAAGAGTGAGTCGGTCTCGCGCTAAAGGTCCCGGAGGAAACAAAACATGCTATGTGACGGTGTGGTACGAAGGTACGGACTAGGTGCGCGAGTAGCCCGACTCGCACTTGACCGGTTTTATTTTAAACAAATAAATGGTTTTAACACTAATAAACGTGTTGAAACCATAATTCTTCGGGCATTGCATTCGGTCGCAATATATCACAAGCGCTGCGCGTGTTGATTAATCGGACAATTTATCAAACCAGCAGCTTCGGAGATGCACTTACACGTCCTACGTCCCAGTTTAATTTATTTATATCTCCATTTATTGCGAGTACGAAATAAATCGGATAGTCCTTGCAGCGCGCTCCATAATATAAACGAAGTTTCGTCCTATTTTCAATATTAACCAAATTAACTCGGTGGCATTTTTTAAGGGGCTACCTGCCGGTTTTGGGTAATTTTGTAACCATTTTATTAATTAACTATGGCACTTTTTGAGCTGAAATTTAAACTGAACCATCTACAGGATATGAGAAGTGATGTGGTTTTTCTAGAAATCGATTTTAATGAATAAAACCGAAGAAAAGGGACTCTAAAGTCACCCCTTTTTTTCCAGTTGTAACCATTTTACTCTTACATTTTTAATCGGAACAAAATGAAAATTTACTGTATTGTTCACAATACAATTTAGAATGATGTGGTTTTTTTACTTTTTCGAAATTAATAAAAAATCATCGAATTTTTCAAAGAAAACAGCAAAATTCTGACCGGAGCCACGCGCTCTTTCTCATCGATTAGTATGGAGTGTGAGTGAGAGGAGAGTGGTCCACGGCTGATACGCCTTAAACATGATCAAGAATCTCTTCTGTAATTTGTCATATTTCCGTTAAAATATACAGGATGTAACGGACAGCCCTCTGCAGAACATCAAACAGAACAATTCACTACCTATGTAGCCTACCTCAGGAAACGCGAAAAAAATCAGCTGTTTCATACAAAACTGCTGTACCTACTCTAAGTACTCAAATGTATGGGACAGCCGACTTTTTTTTCCGTTTCCTGAGGTAGAGTTCATAGTGAAAGTTGTTCAGTTTGATGGTCTGAGTTCGCCGTTTCAGTCTGCGAAGGGCTGTCTCTTACACCCTGTACAGTTTCAAAGTTACCGTTTTTAAAGTACCGTGGCTCAAAAATGTCCATAAAATACCTACAGACACAGAGATTAATTTCTAGATTGTGTTTAAAAAATATTATTGATGCTCACCACCGCTACCTTTTTTAGAAAGGTTGTCTGTAAATTGTTTAATTACCTGTAAGTATTCAAACAAACTGATCCACACAAAATTATACAAAAATAATCAAGCTTTTAAACAACAGCTAGAGTGTTCAGGAAAATGGAAATTAGTTTAAAGAATACCAGCGATTCATTCATTTAGAATTCAAAAAGATTGTAAAGCTCTAAAGAAGCCAGTCTTTGCAGTTTTCCAACAGAAAGTTTGTGAAACTAATCCCCAGCGCCCTGTTCTGGATCATAAAGGCTGGGTTTAATCAATTCGCGGAGAAATTAATATCATCTTATAATTATTCACGTATTGCTCGGCACGTATCTTGAAATTCTTAGCATCTTAGGTTCATTCACAAATGACCAAAGAACACATAATAATCTGCAAATGACACTACAAAATACCCTACATGAAAGGTTTACTGGCGCAGGCAGAAATAATGCAGGCAAAATAAAAGAGTTGGAAATGTTGACCTCGTGGCAACAAGCAGTTTTATCATACGAGAATCCTCGAGATATTACAAGGTCAACAAACAAAAACAGACTAAATTTTGTGGAAAGCAGTGACTGACTGTCTAGTTCAGTAGAATCTTAGTCTGTTTCTTTACAGGTACTTGTGACAAATTACATTTATATCCGTGTATTACAATTTTCTTTTGTATTTTTATTATTTAATGTTAAATTAACCTTATTCTTTGTCGTTCTTGTCAATGTAAGGATAAATGTTGAAATATGAAGACTTTATTATATTATGTACTGCAACGATGTTTTTGCCATATTATTTCAGCTGATTTCAGACAATTTCAATAATAAAGGCGGCTTCTTTTGACCGTTTCTCGAATTAATTAAAATCTTCGGGCAACAATAACTGTATTGCGAACGAAATATTAATTCTAATCCATGTCTGCGGAACATAACCGCTTACAGGAACTTGTGCCAATATTACCAACTATCGCTTGGCCACGTTACAACAAACTAAGATCGGTGTAATTTGGCTCAAAGTGTTAATGGACCAATTAGCACAGACTGCTAGCCATTTCCTTCCGAATTACTGTAATAAATTATGTGAATTGCCCGCATCGATGTGTGTATAATCGTTGTTGGTTGTTGGATCGCATTTCGCAATTTCAATTTCATTATCTGTTGTTATCATAAATGATATATTTGTTGTACGCTGCGGCAAAAGCTTAATCGATATCTGAGATTTTATTAACATACTAGCTAAGAAATAGAGAAAATCAAATTACCTACCCGCCATTTTCAATCAAACTCCTTCATAGTATATGACAAATATGAACGATTGAATAAAAAATTCGTCGCGCACTGGGCGCTGGAATCGAAACCTTTTCTGTTTCGACCATTGAATTTGGATACTATGGAAGTTGGGTCCACGCTCAAAAGTGTCCGAACCAACAGAGAATTAAAATTCAAAAAGAAAACGTGCCAGTCTAAGTTTGATTGTCCGAGCACACGCGAGTTTCATGATGCCGTACTGTGTCGTAAAAAGTTGTAAAAACTACTTAAAACAAAGTGAAAAAAGTTGATGGTGTATCCTATTTTCAGTACGTAGACTATTGTTTTATCATTCAGAAGTATAATTTTGTTTACGAACATAACATTTAATTTTAAATTTATTTAATTTGTATAAATGCATCACAAAAGTAATCTAAACAAACAATAAATATAGTGTAAGTCCTTATCTTACACATTTTGCGCGCCAGAAAGAATGAGACCGCGTTATAATAGGTATGTTGCTGTACTCTTTTCACGCACGCAAAATTACATAAGCACGTCTCATTTATTTAGTTTTTTATACGTCTATGCACACCCACATCTTATTTATGTTAGTTCGGGACACTTTTATCGAGAATTTTGTACCAGACCCAGTATCTACAGTATCCTAAATCGATGGTTTCGACTAGACTGATTCTTTTGCAACATGTTCATGTTAGGGCACGTACACTTGAAGAGACTGTTACATACGGAAACAAGACAAGACAAGAAATTATGATTTAATCAGTTAAAAGGGAAATTATTGGAAAACAATAAGAAATAAACATTTTAACGAGTTCTTACCGCGTTTTGGTATATTTGTGTTCCCGACGTTTGAACTCAAATATGACAAAACGCGGTAAGAACCTGTTAAAATGTTTAAAAAGTTTTTTTCGCGCAAATGGATTCGCATAAGTATCCAGGTACTATTTATATTTCAACTACTACTAATCATCATCATGGGCCTTATTTCATCTAAGTAGATGTTTCAAACAGCGTCTGTTTGGTTAAGACATCGATGTTATATAGATGTATTATGTTACTTTCTATAGGTTGGGTCAGGGAGTCAGGACAATCGCCTTGTAACCAGTATTTCCGATGCAGTTTTTAGAAAAAGTGCAACTATCTTGTAACTTACGATGCAGAACTATGAAAAAAGAAATTAATAATTTATGTAAATATGAAATTGCCAAATTCACAAGATGGCTACCTATCTTGCGTAGTGTGCGTTTTGTTTGTAGTTTTTGTTAAATTTCGTGCAGATTTAGTGATGTTCTGGAGTTTCTGTTGTTCTCTAACCAATATACAGATTACAGGATCACATTATGTCTTCAATGTCTTTTGTTGCAGTTTTGTAGATTGCATGACATTATTGGTTACTTTTGACATAATATTTCGTTTTTTTTAATTTTATTTCATTGACATTAATAATAAAATAAAATAAAAAATCCATAAATCATTGTTCTAATCACGTTATTAACTTGTGTTAGGTTTGAGCATTATCGCTGATACTGATTCTGTTTAACTTCAATTATTTTATGTCATTTATAATTAACTAGGTGTAGGTACCTAAATTTGTAAGCCTTATGGCAGATCACAGTGACACAGACAACACAATGCATGTAACATCAAATATTTTATTTTATACCTGTGTATCACAAATAAATAAATTTTGTATTTGTATTTGTATTCAGGAATAGTAGGGGAACACTGGAATAATACTGAATTGGTGCGGATTGGCGCGATTTAAGCTGTCGTATTAGTGACAACATAAATTCGATCCATAATGATCCTCAGACGCAAGTTTCTGTGGTCAATACTCAAATAAACTCTACTTCTACATCTTCACCCCCCTCAGGGGGACACCACCGTGCCTCGTGTATCGACTGAAGATATATATAGAGTTTTTTATATTATGTGTCATTATTTCACTGATTGTTTCCTGTTTTGTGTGCCAAAAAAAAAAAAAAAAAAAAAAAAATCAAATGAAATTCAGAAGAAATCAGCGAATTAAATGTATCAGAATTTTTAATAGCTTGATTCTTAAAAGTATTTTTGTGATAAACAGTAATTATGCAGATAGGTAACAGAACAGAACTACACACAAAAAGATAAGGTGGCAACAAAGTCAGAATGAAAATATCACAAAACAAGAAAAAAACTAACGCCCCCGTTAAAGAGATCACCACTTTAAATTGGAAAAAAACAAAAACGCTACAACATCTGTGACCGAACTGGTATTCGAATCCAAATTTGGCAGACTGTTGCATGTTGTGACAACGATCGGATCAACAGGATCGAATTAAAACCCTATAGTTGCAGCAGCCCCTGAACAGGACAGGAAGAATGAACAGGATAATCCTTGAAGAAGTTAGAAAATACTTTTCAACACAGTGTTGCTTTATTGTCCAACAGATTAATTCTGTTCGATAAACTTTATCAACATACTTTATGGCTGCTGTACTAGTATGCAAATGAATAACACTTGTTTCCTTCCACTAATTTAGTAGCCGACGTTGAAAAGAAATAAACAAGAAACATTTTCATCGCACGGTTAGTCGTTCTAACAAATACTGTACCTACCTAAGTATTCACACGCAGCTTATTAAATATTTGTAAAACATTGAAGATAAATACGAGCATGAAAAAACAATATTATGCACCATTGTCGATAATTTTGTTTTAAATTATGAAAAAATCGGAACATGATTCTTAAGGTGAGAGTTCGTTGCCCAGTATTGGGAGACAACATTTGTTTGAAATCGAATTCAACCAATATTTTAGGGGTTTCAAGTTATACCTAGTGATGTTCTGTAAATAGATGTCGATATCGATAAACGGTTGATTGAATGAATGAACGGACGAAATATAACAGTATATCAAACGAATAAAGTGAAAAATCAATGAATCATTCCCTTTACGTCGATCGTCTCCGTACGTCGAGTCTCCCAACAGTGAGTCTCTGAACATCGACTGTCGCTTTTGTCTCCCTACGTCGAGCCGATGACGATAGCGTTTTGTTTTAGGTACAGTAAGCAATATCAATATGCAAAATTTCCATGTTAGATTAAATAATATATTTTTTTTTTTTTTTACTAAGGGTGATTGTTAGTGCAGTATCCTATACATCAGTTAAAAGGCTAATAAACATTGAGAAGTACCAGGAGAGCAGAATAGTACAAAAGGTTAAACTTTTGAATCATTGTCTTGTTAGGTTACATAAATGGTTACATACATAAAAATAATTTTAAAAAAGTATTAAAGAAAATCCGCCAAGAGCATTGGGTAGTACCTACCTACCAGGAGAGCAGAAGAGTAAAAGAGGTTAAACTTACAAAATTACCGTTGGCGCGGTCCATACAAAAGAAAAGAAGTAAAAAAAGGAAAGAAGTCTGAAATTTGAAATTTGTATTGTTATCCCAAAATCAATGCAAACTTCATTATTAAAGAAAATCGGCCAAGTGCGAGTTGCAATAAAGCATTGGGAAGTACCAGGAGAGCAGGAGAGTAAGAGAGGTTAAACTTACAAAATTACAGTTGGCGCGCTCCATACAAAAGAAGTTTGTATTGTTATCCCAAAATCCATAGTGAAAAACGTGTCTCCTGTCATGTTATTGCTGTCCATATCGACGTAACAACTTTTTTGTACTACGGCCACCTGACTCCAAGTTGTCACTTCATATAAATTGTTTAGGAGTTCACCTGACTCCAAGTATAAATTCGCTAACTCATACCCGGTTACACTGATATTTTAGGCGGGGGCCAAGTTTAGGCGCTTTTACCCTACATGCGGAATCGTCATACGGAAACCTGATTCGGGATTCCGATCCGGAATTCCTGATGCCATCCACACTACGTTTTTTTCCATCCGGAATAACCTTTTGTACTCTTCTGCTCTCCTGGTACTTCTCATTATGTTTATTAGCCTTTCTTTGTTGCCTTTTATTAGGGTTCCGTACTCAAATGGTGAAAACGGGATCCTATATATTGTACTCTGTGCTATTACTAAGCCTACGTCGTTCGTCCGTCCGTCCGTCCGTCTCGGCTTTCTGTCTGTCCTAACTATTTAGGGCTGTAACTTTTGAACCGTATAGCTAGACATTTGTTTCACAGCATGTGCCTTATTATGGCGGGTTTGCTGGGCAATTTCGTAAAAAAATATCCCGGTTACAAAATGGAATACAAAAAAAAACATATCTTTATTATAATAGGAACAACGTAGAATGATTCGCACTTATTTGAAATGCATAATAACAGTTGCAAATTGGATAAAAAATGATTATTTTCAAAGAAAATGTGATTATTTTGGGACAAGAGAGTGGTTCAGGCTTCCATTTTGTAACTTTTTTGGAACGAAATTATATAATTATACAGTTTATTCTTAGTAAATGTGTCTTTTTTCTTTAAAAATAACAATCAGTGAACCTTAACAAGGCATCAATTACTTGTAATAAACTAAAATATATCTATTTTGTAACTTTTTAAACTAGGTTGGTCATTGTGGGACATTACTAATAATGGGGGTTCAAAACTAACTTTAGTCTTATTTTTTAATTTATTTATAATAAATGACCTATATAACCTGCTAATTTTACAGATTATTAATTAAATATTGAAATAATCAAAACCTTCATTCAAAACGGTCTTTGGTTTCAGTGTAAATTGAGTGCAAACTGATAGACATGACAAAATGTGTGCGGATATATTTAGAAAAAAACGCCCTGCTAACAAATAATAAAAATGTCAAATGATTTTTTTTGTAGGATCTTTTTCCAACTCCTACTAAATCCTACAAAATTTTCAAAAAGATTCATCACGTATACTTTCAGAGATACAGGGTGGCTCCTCAATCCTGATGTTATGGATTGCGGAGCCACCTTTATGTTCATGTAACTTCTCTATACTTTTGCTACAAATTCCATGATTGGACCTACAAAATCTACAAATTTCTTACAAAATGGCCATAGAATCCTTTTTTCAATATCAAATGTGGCTCCTCAATCCATACGCACATATTTTAAAAGGGGTGGTTCGGACCATCAAACTGAACAACTTTCACTATGTGTATGTGTCATTGTCATAAATTCATATTCGTTATAAATTAAACAGCTATGATATTAAATAACGTATACTTTTATTATCATACCTTAGCCACAGACTAATATTAAGTTACTACTTAGGTAGCTTAGCATCCTTAACTAAATGAGGCGTTTTCCAAGACAGCTAGTAATAATAAAAATCACGAATCATTCCCTTTACGTCGATCGTCTCCGTAATCACTAGGTGGCATTATTGAGTTAGTGTGGTCACAGTGAAAATTGGTCACAGATTTAAAACAAATAAGCCTGTGACCAAATTGCACTATTTATGATTATTAAATACTTAAATTAAATATTAAGTTGTGAATAAATTGCACTCATTATACAGTGTGACCATTTTGCACTGTGACCACACTACTCTAACTCCATTATCTCTACTCTCAAAATAAAAATCAACATTAAATAAACATTTTTTCTACTTATATTCAATTATGGATTAGACTTACATTCACTTAAAAAAATGTAATTTGTATTCCACTAAGACCAAATCTATGGAAGAGATGATTACAAGAGAATACAAATATTTCTGTAGCATCATTCTAAATGTTGTTTGTCGTTATAGATCCTAAATGGTCATTCAAAATAAAGTTCGTCAACATTCATTTTTTTTTATTTTTCACAATATGGCGTCTGGTAGTCGCCATATTGAATTTTGATAATTGCCATGTCTTTAGTGACACTCGCAAGATCAAACAAACAAATCGATTGACGTAAGAATCATCAAAATCGGTCCACGCGTTTGGTCTCTAGTGTGCCACAAAGGTACAAACTTACATACATACATAGGCTGTTAAACACATTCATTACCCTTCCTTGCGTCGCGCAGTCGGGTAAAAAGGTTGATTTCGAGTCAGCGAACGTTCAACTTTTACGTTTGATTTATATTCCTCTATTTGCTTATTTGAAAAAATGTTTAGAAACGTAGGTTTAATGAAAGTATTGCCGCGACTTACAATGTTATATGGATTAGACAATAAGTAATGTTTTATGATACCTACTTTTCTTTAACTTTCACTAAATCGAAGTAGCCGAATCTATTCGACGTAATTTTTTACCAGGATATTTCGCAGTAGCGTTAAAACTACTGTTTAGTCAGCATATATACAGGGTGGCCCAAAAGTCATGGATCAAACGAAATGAAGTGATAGCTGAGCTCATTTCCAACCAAAAAGGTCAAGTGAGTTGGAGTCCCATTGTTCATGGTTCAAAAGTATGGTTACTTTTTGTTTTTTTAATATCGCATAGTAATTACATATAAGCAAAAACTAATTGAACAAAAAACTATCAAGGTTATTGGCATTTTTTTTCATCAGGAGGTTTACGGAAGATTTTTCTTTATTGGAATAGGGTACATTTGTTCAGCTAGCATACATGGGTAAAAAAATAAAATAAATTTAGTGCAAAGGTTTAGGTCTAACAAAAATTTTCTTCGGTTTTCAAGCGACTCTCACGGAAAAAAAAACGTACTCCCAAAAGATGACCACTTATTACAAAAAGTTGCCTATTAATCACTTGGTTATTCGTATTAATTTAAAAGTTATGAACTTTTGAACATAAAAGGGTCGTGTTTTTTCAATTTCCAAAATTGTTAATTTCATCGATTTTTTTTGGTTTTTTCAAGGCTAGGGTCCTTCTTAATAATTATGCTGACACTTTTTTAAGGGGATGATCAGACCATCAAATTGAACAACTTTCTCCATGGGACATACATCGAAATCGCGAAAAAAATCGACTGTAGGTACCATACAAATCTGCAAACCTACTCGAGCCAAATGTATGGTATGTATGCTTTTTTCGAGATTTCGATGTTGGTCCCATAGAGAAAGTTGTTCAGTTTGATGGTCTGATCATTCCCTTAAAAAAGTGTCAGCATATTAAGAAGGAGCCCTAGCCTTGAAAAAAACCAAAGAAAACGATGAAACTAACAATTTTGGAAATTGAAAAAACACGACCCTTTTATGTTCAAAAGTTCATAACTTTTAAATTAATACGAATAACCAAGTGATTCATATCTTGAAAGAATCTGTCTAAAATAGGCATGTTCTTTACCTACTTCTTACGATCTATTTCAAAACGGACTTTCGACAGCCGCTCCAAACATGTTGCGATGTCAATACTATTTTCCGATAAATCTTTAATTATTAGGTCAATTCGGTGGTTGGTCTCGAGGGTCTTTTTGTTGGTTTTTTGCCATATGTGAGATTGAGTCTGTGTGATAGTAAAATCAGCTTCTTCCGACTCGGATTTTAAAATATTGATAATGTGGTGCATGGATGAGCTCTTACCTTCGATCAAAATAAAATGAATGGATAGGCCTTACGCGAACATTTCAAACCAGAAAAGTGAAGCAAAACAAATGAAATTTTTACTTGTCACTTGTATGAAAGTGCCCTAGATTTGACAGATAATGGCGCTAGTTTGTATGTACCAAGTGCACCAGTAGTTTGCTTCAACTTACCGCGCTTTAGCCCTATCCATTCATTTTATTTTGATCGAAGGCTCTTACCTACCTTTCTGTTTAGGCGGTGGTGCCAGCCTTCCACAGAATTGGTAGTCCTGTTATTTTGGCCATGACACGCAATTAAGGGAATATTCTTCCCCATCCACTGGGTGGACATGTATGCTTGAAAAGCTGCCACAACTTCACCTCCAGGACTATTGGTAGAAAGGTGGAGCCACGCTTCAGGTATGTAGGAGACTGGGAGATACGGCATTGCTGCACACATCCTCAGGTACTTTTTTCCTCCTGGTACTTCAGTCAATCCTACATCACCTGCCTTCTTCCACAGAGCTTTGCTGAAGTGGAAGTAGCATCCGGAGAGCATCATGAATCGTATCTTCTGGGTATGTGCGTTGTCGGTCAGTCATTCAGTCAGTTACGGAACTATTTTATAAGTAGATAGTACATAAATACTTACTTTCAGTAAAATTGCAGCCAGCCTTGTAATTTGGCTGTAATTTTTAAGGACAAGAATAAACACGGACCTTTGTGATAATTATGCTAAAAGTTAGATCATCACCGGTATTAGATGAAGTATCACAAGTATTGCACCAAATTAGAAAATTAAAAATCTAATTAGGTATTTTTATTATTTTTTTTCTGACAGGACTCAGATATTGACATTCGTCGGCCAAAAATTTTTTTGTTTATATCCATGGACTGTCCAATTAATAAAACCTTAATATTGTGCACCACCGAAAAGTTTTTAATCTAGACCATAACTTACGTATGTATTTTTATAAGAGCGAATGACCTCTTGTACATTTCTGCTATCCTAGTACATCAAGGGAACTTTCATAAATTAACTTACGACCATCTGTGACCATACCCTCTACCAACTTCGTTTATTAACATCATTTGATAAAAAAATAATGAATGATATTTGGACGATTATTTAATATTCATTAGGTAATTACATTTTAACCAGTAGATACTTCATATTTTTATAACTTTAAAAAACTATGATTTTGTTGATTGTACTCACCATTAGAAGAATCACCGTAAAATGACGCGATGTAACGAGACTCACTGTTGGGAGACTCGACGTACGGAGACGATCGACGTAAAGGGAATGATTCAAATCAATGAATTACCTAGTATAAAAAAACATTTAAAAAGCTTTTATTTAAATGCGTTAAAATGAAGAAAATATTCATTAATTTAAATCAAACCCATACATTTATTACGTTTCACAATTTAATTTATATATAAGCAAGTCGCGAGATTTACTTGTGGACATAAGCAAGAATACAATAATTAAGTAAATCTCGCGATAAGTTTTATATAATACTAGAGTTTACCCGATTCTTCGTCCGCAAAAATTATATAGGTACCAGATTTTAAGTCAAATCATAAGCTAACAAACAAAAAAGTTTTCAGTAGCTTCTGCATGATGCTGTTACAAACAAAGTACCTACTTAACGTACAAACAAACATTTACAATTTTAATATACCTAGTATCAAATAAATTGAGTAATGTAATAAATTTATGAGTTGGATTCAATTTAAAGTTTATTTTCGTTTCTATTTTTTTTTAATTTTCTATTACATTCTTTTCTTTTAGAACATTTAAGTAAATAAAAGCTTGCTTTTCAACATATTTTTTTACTGTTAATATATTTTAGTATATTAGGTATAGGTATTATAAAAATCAAATGCAAATGATAGAGATATGAATAATTAAATTTAACTAAACTAGATACACAAGCAGCGGTCCAAAAATGGCAGACCAAAAAGAGGTAATAAACGAATAAAAGTACCTCTTTTGCCTCAGTAACGCGCTAACTACTAACTAACTACCTACAATCTACCGCGATACAACAACACTTATGGAATGCGGACGTGGGAATATTTACTTCCTCAGATATTGAACGAACTTCCCGAACGAGTCTTGTATGATCTCTGTCAAATAAAGAAACATAAAAAAATTAAGTCAATAGTTAAAAAATACTACCTAACAAATGTCAATGTATCGAGTTAAAGTGACCTCGCCACACCTCATATAAACCATATGTGGTTTTCGTAGGGTGGCTATGTATGATAAGATGTATTATTTTTGTTTTAGTTAAATAAATTAAAAAAAAAAAAAAAAAAAAAAACTCTCTGACTGTAAACATACCAAGTACCTACGACTAATCTAATAAGGCCCGATTTGACCAAACTTTGATTTATAAAACAATGAATAATTAAACTCTTAGTATTTACTCCGAAATAACTTCATTTGTGTTCTATCACACACACTAAACCCAAACTAAAGTTATTATCGTATAGTAACTCTTTGGCGTTGAATGAACTTAAGAACGAATGTATAATCCACCTAAAGAAAGAGATCGTTGTATCCGTACTTATTGCAATGTGAGGGGTAGCCACGACATTCGTCAAATTCTTGTTTCGTCAAATTCTTGTTTCGTCAAATACTACATTCGTCAAGTCCTTGTTTCGTCAAATTCGCTTTTCGTCAAATCTAAGAACAGTTATGTAGAATAGATGACCGCGGCGAACTTCGTACCGCATTAGAATCTTGCCGACACACACTTGGCCGTTTTTTTAGCCTATGTTCATCACGGATAATGTAGCATTTTGCTTTTGATTTTTTTTTTCTATTACCTATAGTTTTCGCAAAAAAGATAAAAAACTGTTAACGGGGACATACTTCACGGCGAGGGGGGGTGTAGCGTCAGGTGGAGAGGGAGGGAAAGTTAGGCGTTTTGAACACCACACCCAACACACCTTGTTGGTTTTTCCCATACATTGATTACAAAGAATTACTGTACTATACGGCTCCGACGGACGCTGGGTGGGTGGGTGCTTCACTTATGATTAGACAATATTACGTCCGTCTTTTTTTCAGGTCCGTGTTTAGACGTTAGGGTGGTTGCAAAGTTGTCAATTTCATACAAAACGTTGCCGTAGAGTTTCTACTCTACGAGTGTTCTCACTCGTAGACGGTATTAATAAAAGTAATGTTTTATATATGGAAAAATAGCTTAGAAAATCTAGATTGCGCGTATCAAATAATATTTACAATTTATAATATAATTACGAACATATCAAGATTTGAAATTATTCAGACAAAATTGAAAAGTCTTATATCTTCGTAATTATATTATAAATTGTAAATATTATTTGATACGCGCAATCTAAATTTTCTTAGCTATTTTTCCATACATAAAACATTACTTTTATTAATACCGTCTACGTGTGTTCCACTGCAACGTTTTGTATGAAATTGACAAATCTGCAACCACCTTGTTAATTAAGTATGTATTTTTTTTTTGGGTATGTATTTTATATATTTTATGGATAGGTAGTACCTACAATCTAGCTTTTGTCAGGTCTCTGTCTTATTTTAATTCTTCCACACAACCTACTTATTTTAAGTTTAAAAGAGATACTTTTCTGTTATTTTGTTTAATTCCTTTCTTGTCAGTTCTCACTGGTCTTATTTTAAATAAAAAATAATTTAACGAAAAGTAAGGTAAGTTAAATAGGTACCTATAATATATAAGGTCTAACAAAATTAGCTGAAACTATTTTAAGGGTATGATCAGACCACGGGACATTTTCACGATTTCGATATTCGTCCCATAGAGAAAGTTGTTCAGTTTGATGGTCTGATCGTAACCTTAAAATAGTTTCAGCTAATTTTGTTAGACCTTGTAGGTATATTAATAATATAAACTTTTTAGTTTTTATTTGAAGGCGGTTTTTTTTAATTAGGTATGTTTTTTAAGTCGATTAATAAATAATATTTTCAATTATTTTTAGTTTTTGTTCCTTTTTGTCATTGATTGTCCATAAGCTTAACTAAAGCGGACGTGACGAAAAACGAATTTGACGAAACAAGAACTTGACGAATGTAGTATTTGACGAAACAAGAATTTGACGAAACAAGAATTTGACGAATGTCGTGGCTACCTGTGAGGTTATACATTTTTAATTTGTTAGGTGTCGTACGTCACTTCTGGTATAAAAATCTAACCTCGCTTTGGCGTTTGGCAAAATATTGTGATTGTATTTTACGTTGATTCTACTTATCTGCAAAAAAATTTACAAAAAAGAAAAAGAAGTTTAAATTTCTTCAAAAAAGAAAAAGAAGTTTGAATTGGATGGCCTCTGAGAAGAGCCTATTAGTAGAATTGGTAGCGAAGCATTTTGCTATCGTTGAAAATAAAAAAAACAGGTACACAACAATGCGACAGAAAAATGAAGAGTTGATTGATTTGGTGAGTTCACTCAGACTACACTCTCACACAGATTGGCAGAAAATTTAAAAGCACAATGGGAGAGCATGAAGAAAGCCGCAAAAAAAGAGGCATACTAGAAATCCTCAAAACAACATGTGCCCTGAATTTTTATTGTACAAAATGAATGTACAAAAATTTACTACCTGTTTTCAGCTAACACAGAGAAAAACATTGTGATTAAAAAGGCATGATAGAACCACCAAACATGTGACATTTCCATGCCGTTTTATTTGGATTTTCCTAAACTGTTCACTATGTGGCATAATGGCTAATTCGCGAAATGGCTACCAAGTCTGGAAAGGCCCAATTCGTAAAATACCTAATTCGAAATGCTTACTTGCATGCTGCATGATTGCTTGCTTGTGTGCATGCTTGCTATCATGCTCGTGTGCATGTTTCCTATTATGGATGCTTGCTTGCAATTTTGCTTGCACGTTTGCATGTTGCTTTTTTATTTTAGGTGGTGGCACAGCTGTACCTAAAAAGGAGGATCCCTGTTTAAAGCGGATATTAAGCCTCATATCCAACAGTTGTCGTGTTACGGGAGTCGGGGGGTCCCAGTGGGGCCCCGACCCCCGTGCACTCCATTAGAAATGAAGAAAGAAAAAGAAACAAGAGAGCTTGCGGGTACGTAGGTTCTTTAATGGCGACAGTCACACGGTGAAGATGATGATGAGGTGATGTACATAAATAGTTATAAAAAAACACTTCTTTTAAATAGAGTCAAAAATGTCACAAACGAAGCAGTAAATAAAGTCACTTGGCAGGACTTGTAGGAACCAGGTAGGAAGGGAATAGGGTCCGTAGTTGTCATCCGGGTGATTCTGCACATGACCCATTGAATCATCGTCCAGTAGATAGGGCATTAGATTACGCCTGAACAGAGTGAGATGCAGCAGTCCACAATCTCGCATATAAAAGGTGCGGGAAACTGAATACGAACAACAGTCGTATCAGGAAACGTCTTCAACTAGTGCATGAAATCTTACGCCACTAGTACAATATTGGGCACTCAAGACCACCTCGTCTTTTCAGACTCACCCTGTTCGTCTTCAGTCACTCGGTGATGCCTTCCAACTAATCGCAAGGAACCTTCCCTCGCGTGGATCCTTCTGCTATCTTGTCTTTCTTTATTCTTCAGTTACTTTTATATTCGATTTAGCAGACTTCATTAGGTACAGTTTGAAATAAATTATAATAATGAGAAGATAAGAGTGCGATTATAGAAAAACGATGCTTTTCCTACCATTTCCAAAGTGACAGTCCTCTTTCTCCAATAAAATTTTAGTGACAACCACATTTCTAACAAAACTTTTGAATTTTGAAATTTATAAAAGTAATCGCGTAAAGATAACCGGCCAGGATTTCTAAGAGAAAGAAATGTATGAAATCTTTTCTCCGGTAAGAGAAAAGGTAGATACCAAACTCCATGGCCAGATAGCTCTATGCTTCACAAAGAATTATGAGTAGAGATGTCAATGTCAAGTATGTAAACAAATATAAGTCTTTATAAAATTGATAAAAATCGATGAAACTGGAAGATGTATGTTATAAAACGAATAATAATGGTAAATATTATGGATAGTGTAAAGATGCCATGAAACGAATAGCGAGGGTAAGCATGATATGAAGATGCAATGGAGCTAGTGATGATGGTAAACATGGTATGGAGATGCTATGGAGCGAGTGATCATGGTAAGCATGGTAGACACGCTACACAGTGCAGTAGGCTTATTCAATACCAATGATAGTGACTCCATTCTTCCTGCCGTTCTCATCCAAGAAGAGCATACCAACCACGTTGAAGCAGGGATTTGCCACAATTAGCAATAATAAATTATGGAGGTTAGTAGAACACACTATAAACTTGTTGTTAAACAGCACTAGTGGCCCTAGTAGTAGTAGTAGTAGTATTTTGGTGCATTCTCACAATTACATGTATTTGCAGAAATCTCTGTGCCTTCACCAAATAGTGATGATGATGATGTGACCATGATAAAACGTGATCCCTAAAACAAGAATTTGTTGAAGCGGTATGTATTTCATTTAAGTTTAAAATAGATTTTTGGATGTTAAGGTTATTGTTCCTCGGTGGGACACTGAAGGCTGATTATTATTGACTTTTATTTATTTCCTTTCAGGATTAAGATGATTACACTTCTCAGTTCCTCAAGACTCCAGTGTCTGTCCCACTGAAAAAAGCGAACAAAAATAAAAGTGGCATGTTAAGGAGAAGACCATCGCACACTGCAGTATCAACGTCACTAGAATTGCTACACAAAGAAAAAATTGAAGCGATACATTTACAGAAAGATCTAGCTGCAAAAGAGGCAGACAGAAATAAAATTATTTCAGAATTAGACATAGAAATGAAAAAAGAAAATCCTAAAACATGAAAAAATAAAAACTCAACTACTTACTATTGTTAGAACTAAGAAAGAATGCAAAGAAAATATGGAAAATTCAGAAGATAAAGATGAGTAATAATAGTATATTTTTCCTGTTTTATGATTTCATTTTTATTTCTATATCTTATTTATTAAGTACGTATCCCTTCCTGTGACATATCCATTTCTCATATGAGAAATATCTTAAATGATATATTCATCTTTGATCACAAATTAACAAAATGGATATTGAGATAATTGAAACAGGAAAAGGGAATAGGTATTTTGTTATATGAGGGTTATGAATACTTAAAGCATTCTCAATATAAGAATGGAAATTATATATGGCGTTGTAATAAACGCCATATAACTAAATGCAAGGGATCCTTGACATTATTAAATTAAAATCTCTCATTGGCTTTCATTATGCTCAAGTTTTTTGAATATGTGTTTTTTTTTGTCGGATTGCTTTCTAATAAATGCAATTCGTACATTTAAATACGTTTGGGCAACAGCTTTGCTTAGTTCTTACAGGTGATCAACATTTTCATTTTCGTTTCTGTAGTAATCAATATCTTCAAAAAGATGATGCGTTTCTATTATAGCGCAAACTTGGGGAAGTAGCGAACCTGTAGTATATATACTCTTTCTTGAGTTTGTTATCCTCGACGCCTTTTCTGAGCTCGGATTCACAACAATTGCATAATATGCAATACCATAATTATGGTGATTGTATCCTTGGATGGATAAACCAATTTCCCTTTATCTTTTTGAGATGATTGGTGACCTTCATTTTGCGATAGAATCGCGGATACGCATGTGTCACACTTTACTTTTTTATAAGTTTATGGGTGACAAACCCAGCTATATATTGTACGACTTTTGCACCAAATGGTGAAAGATAAGTCGTGTGTGGCACATCGAGATACATTTCATCGGCACAGGTAACCGTACTGGGCAACTGAATATTGTCGCGGTCACAATTTTGTCTCGCTGTGGTGTTATTTATTCTCTGCACAGGTGTCGTTCCGGTACAATTTAATATCGATATATTTTCAAAAGGGATGCATGCAATTTCCTGAATCAACGTCGCACAGTCTTTTAGAATCGCTTCGCGACCATCACTAAATGAGCAACTTTAAATATTGTTTTCTCTGAAACCGTTAAAGATAGACCATGGGCATGGTGTCCTATCCCATACAATGAAATTTTAGTTCAAAAAATGGCAATATATGGCGTTATGGTATCGATTTGTAAATAATGTTTACGTAAGTGTAAATTGTATACTAAAAACACATGTTCTGACTACAAAAAAATCTCATGAGCCTCGGAAAATCAAGCAATTACTTTGCCCGAAGACTGCCCGAGTTACGGCAGTCGCGTTCCATTGTTTGACGTTGGGCATCTGTACTGTATAGTATAATATAATCTGTGACCATTGGTTACTTTTAGCATTTTGCTAAGAATGACTTGCTTATAGTCAAGATAGCTAATTAACAAAAACACGTCCGCTCCCAAGCGATTCTAAAAGACTGTGCGTATATCAGTTCTAAATGAAACTTTTTATACATAGATTAAAAAATTCGTATTGTTGGGTTATTATTGCGTCCACCAAGACTCCTGACGTTACTGAAGAAAATTTCTATATGATCCTGAGAAATTTTATGCAATTGCAAATACTTCATCAGCTCATTTTCGGGCTGAACCAAATCATTAAAAATACCTTTAGCACTTTCTGCGCATAAACAAAATCCAAGGAAACCAGTGAATCGGTTGAATTCTTGATACTGGCTCCGTTATATTGACATGCGTTTGTACCAATATTGGTGAGTTCTGGAGTAAAAAATATCGAATAAGTCATTTAATTTTTCCTACAAAATGGTACATTAACTTTTTTTAAAAGAGCAATACGACGTGAGATGCGGTTGCGGATGCGGCAAAGTCATAAAGGCTGAAAAACGATGTAAATTGCCTTAGAAAATTTAAGTGAGATAACGTTGGAACTGCTTGTCGGATTTGAACGAAAGTTTATTTTAGAGATTTGAGTAGTTATAAGCTGTGGTAGGTTGTTAAAAATGATTAAATATACAAATAAATTTACAACATCGACTGCAAGTCATAATGACCAGTTTATATATTTTCTTTGCCGAAGCAAAGAAACTCTAAAAAGAAAAAATGAAATCCCGTTTGCGATTGAGAAAAATGGCTCTTAGGATGCAGAGCGACCACGCATCTACCGATTAAAGAGAAATGAAACCAGCTGAACCAGGTTGTGTATGAGTAGAATCGGTAGTGCAGTTTTGTATGACACCGCAGATTTTTGTATTTTTTTCGATGTCTTTTTATTAAAAGTTGTTCAGTTTGATAGAGTATGTTTAAAGGTTAATGATACTTTTCCTAAACCGTGTATAATATTATTTAAAATCACTCGATAATGCTGTGACTTTAAAGTTTGTACCTCTAGGAAATTTACTAAGGTTATGAAATCACAGACGAAAATACCTTAAATACCGAACATTTTTACTAACGCTTCTGCATTCGTTTCTGAACAACGAAAGAGAAAATTGTTATGGGCTGTTTCTGGGCTGCCTATCACAACCACATGTAGTTTCAGTTCACTCTACTACTGCGCAGCAGTAAGTTATAGCCTTAGTAAATTTCCTAGAGATACAGACGTTCTTATCGAGAGATTTTAAATAATACTTATACTGGCTTTTCGGTGAAGGAAAACATCGTGAGGAAACCTGCATGCTTCAATTTCGAGGCATGTATTGTACCCACTGTCCATTAAAGTGGCGACGGGTTCACCCCCCGTCACACTGGACAGAGTTTCGGTACTACTGGTGAAACGTGGATGTTCTGAGATTTCAGAATATCTCTGACTACCCCCTCGGGGAATATAGTCGTGAGCCTATGCTATGCTATGCTATGCTACTTATGCAGGTTTTGGGAAAAGTATCATTAACCTTTAAACCACATTGGTACTCTACCAATCAAACTGAACAACTTTTACTAAAAAGACATCGAAAAAATACAAAAATCTGCGGTATCATACAAAACTGCACTACCGATTCTACTCATACGTATGTATGTACGGTGTAAGGGACAGCCGATATTTTTTTGTTTCGCATAATGGTCTGAAACACCCCTTTAAATACTACTAGGGTGTTTTGCTATACCCTTGGACCATGGTTAATTTTTAATTTCCAATTGTCCCACCAGTAGGGCATTAGTGATGGGACCACGGTTAACACCTCTTTGTAAAACCTCAAAATAACATGAAATGTTCAATCCCATTCAATTCAATAATTATTTTGCTTTACTGCACATCAAAAGAAAATATACATTTGAATAAAGATTAAGAGATACAAGTGTGTAAAAAAACGTGGTCTTATCGCTAAAAAGTGATTTCTAACGTGCCATTAATTTAATATGATCGAAAATCTTTAATCCTCGTCCTCTGGAGAGAGGGAAAAAGATAAAGTAAATTGCATGACTTAAAAACTCTGATTGATATGTTTGACTATGCGTGAGGTGATACCTAAATGTGAAGATTTATGAGCCGTTGCAAAAAAATTCACACAAAGTGTACTGTGAGAGAATTTTTTCCGTTTTGCGATAGTGGAAAAATGTTTGCTGCAGCAACACACTCACGGCCGTGGGCAGTGATTTACAACGTTTTGATTGTCGACAAAAACTTGAATATATGTTCGCTGTTATGCATGGTGGAAGAAGTGCTATTGCATTGGATAAAACTGTAGTTCTGCGTCCTCCGCTTGTTTTAAATTGAAGTTCATAGAAACATTTTTAGTTCTCTGGTTGTCGAGAAATATTATTGAAATTGTAAACACGTCTTTGCCGAAATCTAATATTCGCATACTTTACACCTAAAATGTGTTTATTTTGATCATAGATCGTATTGATTATAATAACAGGAAATAAAAATAACCAAATTACTGATAACCAGTCATTTGACATTGGTCTTATGTAATCAATCATTCCTGAGAGTCGGTGGCGGGTTATGGAAAGGTATTTTCACCCAATTATGGGGTCCGGGTTCGAATCCGCACGGACAACATCCCATGTACCAATGAGTTTTTATAACTTATGTACGAAATATCGACTGCTCTCAAGCGGTGAAGGAAAACATCGTGAGGAAACCTGCATATGCTGAAGAAGAAATTCTGATGTGTAAGTGAAGTCTACCAAAACTCATTGGGGACGTGTGGTGGACTAATGCCCATACACCTTCCCTGAGGGTAGGCCTGTGCACTACAGTGGGACGTTTATATGGTGATGATGAAGTTATCATTAATTTTGCATTAATTACATTGGATGCCAGTAATTCAATTACACGGTAAAGACGGCATTTTATTATATTTTATTACGTTTAGAATGTTGTGTTTCATTGTTCTTTAGGTAAGTTGAGAATCTTGTGAAATGTTCAATCTCCTTTTAAACTTGGTAAAATTTTAATGTGTCTAATAATAATTTGCTGATCTACAACATACGTATCAAATTTTAAACATCACATTAAGGGTTTATAATTTAGTTTACCAAGAAAAACTAAAATAAGTTTAGAAAGATAATTTGATCCTCTCGTTATTAAAACACGACTAAATTTACAAAATGTCAAAATCAGCAAGGCAGGCAGGCAGGTTCGGTCGGCAGGTTTTCCCTCTCGTTTGACAATTTTTTTTTAAATCTTCTAAATTGCTTGTAACCAAACTTGACATTTTTGTTCAACCCGATCGTCGTAAATTATTAATACTTTTAACTACTCGTAGAGTTCTACATTCGCCCCGGTTAGGAATCGAAATATCCTATCTATCGTATTGATAACGCAACTCTTGAGGTATAGGGAACGTAGCAAGTCTTCAACTCCTTCCAGGCAACAATCACAGTCATACACGACACAGCGACTATACACAGTGTTAAACAGACACCATTGACAAATGCGACGCAGTTCATCGCTGTGTCTTGCTGGAAACCACATTTTATCTCGCTCCCTTAAGACCCATAACTCATGTAGAAGTCTTCCGGAGGCATGAACGAAGGGATAAGGCCTGTATCTTGTCGGTTAAATATCAAGCTTATGTTGCCAGGTGGAGTGTGCTTTTTATTTATATACTTGAGCGAGTCTAGAGGGGAAAATATTTTCCAAATATCAGTATTTCAAGCATAACAATACATGACTGTACTTCCTTTAAAGTTGAGATTTCTATTCTACCTCTTTTACAAACGTATTTTCGCCGAGGCAACAAAGGAGCATTTGCGCAGCAAAAGCCCGCAAAAACGCTACTAAATAGATTTAACTTTTCTGCAGAGTTATATTTCGGTTAAATCCTTTCTAAACTTATTTTAGTTTTTCTTGGTAAACTAAATTATAAACCCTTAATGTGATGTTTCAAATTTAGTACGTATGTTGCAGATCAGCAAATTATTATTAGACACATTAAAATTTTATACGCAAAATTGTGATGAATTAATGATAACTTTGGACTTTTTCAGCCATCACGCTTTGATGCACTGAATGAATATCAAAACACGAAAAATATGTAAAACAGAATAAGTAATACGATATCATTTGTAATTGTATAACAACATTTTTATAACATAACATAACATAAACATAGAAATATTCTTTACTTGCACACCAAAAACATACAGCAACAAAACGAAACGAAAGTCGCCTACCTTGGCCATATCTTGAGGAATGAGTTTTACCGACTACTCCAGACTTGGACAAAGTAGATGGAATAAAGAAGCATTGATAGGCCACGAATGTGGTGGCTCGCGAACATAAAAGAGTAGACAGGCATCGCCAGTATCGAAGACCTGTTTCGTTTGGTGAGAGATAGACAGGGATAGGCAGAGCTGACTGCCAACCTCCCGTAATGGAAAGGAGCCAGAAGAAGGACATCGGATAGATAATTCTCTAATTAAACAATAGTAGATACCTTGTTAGGGATTTACTTTCAGCGGATATGTCATTGGCAAATGATTCGAACAAAAGATATATCGTACTCATTTTTAAATCTTGGTCAGTTTAGTTCACCACTATGATACAATATGATTCAATATAATACAATATGATTCACCGCGATGATTTCAATCTTCTCAATAAAATGATGAACAAAAACGTACTGAAATATTTATTTCAATGAGCACTTTCACACGGAATACTTAATTTGTTGCAGCAAAATCCTCCATATCAACATTTTGTTATAGTGGATTTTGCTGCTATAAGTACCAAGGATTGCAAAACTTCAAGATTTCAATCGTTTTATATTATTTTGCGTGTCCAATGTCGAATATAGGAAGCTGTGAGATGTATTGAACAAAGAAACGATATCACAAAAGAGAGAGAGAAGAACTTTAAATCTGTTTTGTTATTTGATCCTAGTCGTTACCGCAGGTTTGTTATGTAAATCTGCTTTCAATGGCCTTTTCGATTTCCTAAACTGATTTATTCTTCAAAAATACATTTCATTGCCGTTTCGATTCGAAGAAACTTTCTTATTTATGATAATTTTCATTTGATACCTCTACTCTCTACCTATTTTCGTTCTCCGTATCGTGGCGCAAAACCAATATGTCTAAATGTTTTCACATAGTAAATCTGTTTCCTAATAAGTTAATTAAAGAAGTTTGCATATTATTTTGACTGTGAAGTTTCTTGGAAATTATTAAATTCGGTATTGTCAAGTTTCTTTTTTTGTCTTCATTTTATGTTTTTTACGGATAGAAGACATCATTTTACAGATTACACACCGAGGGCAGGAAAACTCGGTCAACAATTACATGAGATCTGAGGCTTTCTTATTTACTGTCCGAGGTAAGTATACTATTTTTCTCCTCGACGGAGGTGGAAAGCGACAACTTCGTTTAGCGCAGCGGGACGACAATTATTGTCGTCCCGCTGCGCTAAACGAAGTTGTCGCTTTCCACCTCCGTCGAGGAGTTGACGCTTTCCATCCGGAGGTGAGAAAAGAAACTTATTTAATTTTTTTCTCAATTCAATAAGTATATCAATATACATTTAATTTTTAACTGTTATCTCCAAATGGTATAAGTGGTATATTCATTCGAACTTCACGTAGAAAAACCTTTGCTTAATTTAACAAATTAAAATCACCTACCTTCTCTTTCTATCTGTATGCTGGAAACAGAAACGACAACATAAATTGTCAAATACATACATACATACATATGCTCACGCCTATGTCCCACTACTGGGGTAGGCAGAGACAATAGATCGCCACATGATACGATTCTGACACACATCTTTCGCCTCCTCAACATTTATAAGTCAAAAAAAAAAAAAAAAAAAAAATTGTCAAATTATGACATTAAAGTAACTTAACGTGAAGTATAAGTTACTTTTTATTTTGTTACTGACGAAGCGTGTGGTGTATTTTTTATTTGGTAAATTTACGAAGCATGATGCGGATCTTTTTCTGTTTATCTTAGGTTTGACGAAGCTTGTGCTGACTGCTTGTTTTGTGTAGACTTAATCGATTATTTTTTCTTTCTTTAATAAACTTTTTTATGACATTGTGAATATTATTATTTTCTTAATGGCCAGTTATTTTAAGTACCAAGGAGTTCACAGGTTTTCCAGTGACGTCTGTGGACGGACCGAAAACGACGTTTTTTTATTAAAAATATCTGTAAGTCCTTTCATTTTAAAATGGTCATTTCATGGAAATGTATCTACTTATTAACTAATTTAACCAAGTTTCACTTCCAATACTCTGGGAATTATTTCTCCTGATTGATTACATTTTCCTGGGCTATCTATTTCCTTCCAAATAAAGCAGAAATATTAAGAACCCACATATCCTTCTTAAAACCTTGGGATTTTCGCAGTAAAAAAGCAGAATTTCGTTCCGTTCGTTCGGAGATTTTGTGAAGGTGCGTGGGTTGAAATGTCGATTCTCTTTACATACGGTAATTCTTTCTTTGTACGAATGTAATTCCGTTTTACGACGGTATCGAGCTTTCTGATTAAATCTAACTTGTATTTTGTGAATTCTTTTTACCTCCATTGATTTCATTCAGTGAATTTATTGTTGTGTTGTATTTGTACAGTAGAATAAAAATGTTAAAAATTGAGAGCTTATATCTGCCAACAAACTGTCAGTTTGGCAGATTTAATTGTAAAGAAACCTCTTTGTAATGTCTTTTGGATAAATAAATGAATTGAATATTCACTTTATCCATTTACTTTGTAAGCTGTTAATATAATTTTGTTAGAATGAAAAAATGAACATAAAGGCAAGCGCAAGGAGCGCTATACGAAATATTCCATCAATTTTTTCCGCATGAAGGATAAATAATAAAAATGAATGTAAAATGAAAGAAAATAAATAATTCTCGAAATGGCCAAGATCTTAAATAGCCAAGAAAAACCGTGACAGGAAAATGATTTTCTTACAAAACGTGCGCTAATCGAATGGCATTTCCACTACAGTACTGAGGTCAGAAGATCTCTAGCTTCACCCACATTGTTAACAGCCAGGCGCTTGGAACTACTTCGGGATTCCCATTGACCATATAAGAGGTCAATGGGGATTCCAAATAAAAAGCCTGGAAATAGGTACTGTAAGGAGGTGTTATGCGTGCCCATGAATCTTGGCTGATCATTATCTTTTTATAATGATTTTAAATTTAGAACGCTTAGATTTTGTCTGGACATCTTGGGCTAAAGAAGACAGATTGTGCTTTGATAGTGAAAAACGAATGCAGAAAACGTAATAAACAAGGTTGGGTTGCGTAATTGTTGTATTATAACCTTTTTAGTCAATTTAAAGTATTTAATTATATTTATTTAAACTTTGTTTCGTTCTAATTATATGTCAATAGGAACATCACTCTAAAATAAAATTTTCACGTCTTAACAATCCAAGTTTATTTTCTTCTCAATTTAATAGTATTACAACACGTTATCAGCACGAATAATGAGAACATATATACAAGGATCACGTGAGAATACCTAGATATTTTATTTTGTGAGTCGGAGAAAATATCGTTTCTGAAATATTATTTGATGAGCTTTGGATGCGGCACGGTTAATAGATGTCCATCTGGATCTGGCCAGATACCGATATGCTATCTTCTCGAGAAGGTTAGGTATCCCATTTGGAAATTTATAATGAGGAATTATCTCATCCATGAGGATTTGTGGGCATTAATAGAGGGTACATGTTTAGACACCGTACCAGCCGCCACAGTAATTAGAAACGATCAGCAAGCTTTAACTATTTCACAATGGCTGGAAGTCCTGTTGCGTGGCAGGCAAAGAAGCAGCCAACTGTGGCATTGTCGTCAACCGAAGCAGAGCACATGGCACTTACTGCTGCTGCTAAGGAAGCATGTTATCTCCGAAGATTTCTGTTTGAAATAATAGGTATGGTAGATACATTTGTCCAGATGATCGAGAGAGGTGTACAACGATTTTTTTCTCCCCTCCGGACGGAAAGCGTCAATTATCGTCCCGCTGCACTAAACGAAGTTGCCGCCTTCCATCTCCGTCGAGGAGAAAAATAGAATACTAACCTTGGGCAATAAATAAGAAAGCCTCAGATTACATGTTTGATGGGTTCTTGATTTTCTCTAAATACATTCCATATTATGTGTCTAGTAATTTAATAATTTTATCTTTCCACATCAAGATTCTGAAATTAATTTCAGTAATTCCTTTCTGTTGCACCCTTTTACTTTGCAAGAATTAAAATCTGCTGTTTTTGGAATTCCATATAAAATGTTTAAGACATTGAATGAAAATAGCATGTAATTTTTTTTTTACTTATTAAATTATCTTTAAGCAAATTAATGAGATAACACCATGTTGGAAAACTGATTGTTTGATTCCCATTTCGAAACCTGATAAGCCTAGATTACCTAAATAAAGACTCGTATCGTCTCATAAGTCATAGCGCTCACATCTCGTGCTGGTAAAATTTTTGATTTTGAACAACTTTTGAAATAGCTATTAGAGCAAAGATTTTAATTGGTCTTCGCTGCGCGCGAAAATATTAATCGATGTATTAGAGTTTTATGTATAAAATTCCTTCCAATCAATTTGGATTTCGAATTCGAAGAGGTCGTTCATCTCGAGAAAGTATTCAGGAGCATCTCTAAATTCAAAATAGGAATAAATAAAATTGTCTGATATTTTCTATACTGTCATGTTCCTCACCTTAGCTCAATACCTTCATTGCTTGGGCTTCATATCTAGCCAGTGTAATTGACGAATTAGGGTTGAACTACACATGGCCGCACGCGATCGCACTTTACCGTTTGTGTAGTTCAACCCTTACACTCCGACCTATGCACACAACGCCAGTTTGTAGCTCAATTTTAATAGTATTATCTATGTTGTATGGAAATCTGTTATGTTTAAAGTTACCTTCCCTTTTAATTCCGAACAAATTGTAAAACTATCACTTAGCTTTCTTCAATTCTTCAATAAGAACCGAACAGTAATCGCAAAACAGAAATAATAACAAAGTAAAGTCCAGAGTTGTTCTTTACGGTGGATTTTGCTGCAACACCTTTTCGCTCTAGCGTTAGTATATTCGAGTAGATGTACAGGGTGTAACAAAACACCCAAAAAAAATCTGCTGTCTCATACAAAACTGCTGTACCACCGACTCGACTAAAATGTATGGGACAGCAATTTTTTTTTTTCGTCGTTAGTTCCATAGTGAAAGTTAAGTTGATGGCCTGTAGCACCCCCTTAAGTATTACTAGGGTGTTTTATTACATCCTGTATAGTCGATTTCAAATTAGTGTCAAACTAAAAGCTATTAAGTTTGTACGCACGGCGACAGATCAACCCACCCATAGTTGGACCTGTTGTATTATTGGGTCGAAGATGTAAAGGAATTGTAGAAATTAGTAAAAGAAATGTTACTGACACAAATGTTTATATTGAAGTAAAGTAACTAAGCAAGTAATAAACTTTAAAATAGGAATAAAATAATATATCCTGTTGTATTATTGGGTCGAAGATGTAAAGGATTTGTAGAAATTAGTAAAAGAAATGTTACTGACACAAACAAATGTTTATATTGAAGTAAAGTAACTAAGCAAGTAATAAACTTTAAAATAGGAATAAAAGAATATGTCAAGTAGATTATTCCTAAGGAAGAAAATTTACTTATAAAGAGTATATACAACAAGAGATTAATACAGACAGTATCTACAACAGGACCTGACGTCCATGAACATAGAGTTCAACTATGGGTAGGTTGATCTTTCGCCGTGTGTACATGTTTTATTGAAACATTATTCGAAACATGTCCGTCCAATCCCACCTCAATTGAGTTATTCTCTGACGACACGGGTATCTCATAAGTCTTTTCATTGGTCAAATAATTTATGCAGGTGTACGAATCCACCAGATCGGGAATAACCCATCCGCTATAAGTTATAGCCGGTTGGGTAGAGGTTAAGAGACAAGATAATAACGCGGGTATAGCCCACATCCCTCCAGTCCCTTCTGAGCATATAAATAATCAGGAACCCAGAAAGGGCCTTGCAGTGAATTGTTGACGCTGTGATACATTATTGGAGACTAGCAAAGCTCCCCGTTTTAGGGTATAGTTTGTTAATTTAATAAACAAAGAATACGTTTTTTTCTAGTTTTTTAGTTCTTTTGAAAAGCTAATTGAATTTCACGTTTATTTGAAGACATAGTGTACCAAAACATTTCCATTTAATATGGAAATAATGAAGGTGTCTAAGGCCTAAATCCTTAAATCGGCTTCAATTCAGTGCAATTGGGGGTACAGGGATCCTGGTCTAACACAGTGTGATTGCGGCGAACCTATTCAGTCGATGGGTCATGTCTGCTAGAGTGACCGCTGTGTTTGCCCGATCACCGGCACGAGAGAGGATTTAAATACTGCTGCTCCTGAAGCTGTCAGGCTTGCCGAATACCTGACTACTCAAATATAAAGACATCTGAATATGTAAAAAATGGCTAACGTCGAAGTCTCATAAAGTAAAAATAAGTTATCATTGTTCTTTTTTTTTCGTTTAATGTAAATCAATATTCTAGCAATAAATGTAAAAAAGAAAGTAAAGCTGTAATTATAGTCGAATTATAATAATGTTGAAATATACAGTCGTCAACAGATTGAGAAACTAGACATCAAGTGAAAAAATAATCCAGAGAGCTTTCAGTTTACGATTTCCTTTCGTGATGTTAGTAACATTCACAGTTCCAACAGTAGTTTGAGAATCTGAAATAAAGGTGGTTTTTAGAATCCGGTGGATATTCGTTCTCGCAATTTTAATACCCTGACCTTTCTTCTCATGTACATAGTTTGAATTATGTTTCTTGCCAATCAATCAATAGTTTTAATGAAATATTATAATTCTTACTAAAGCGTCGAAAAACAACAGGTACGATTACATTTAAAGGAAATAGTAGCAAGGATTTACACCAAACTACATAAAAAATAGTTTGTGTAAGAAAAACATTATTACGGTGTTCTGTAAATGTGTTTGGTCCAATTTACATCGGACGACACTATCTAGGAAAGGATTCAAAGCTATTTACGAATGCTTATGTTACCATTCTCTTACCATATGGTACAAAATTGTTTAGTGGAATGGAAAATGTCACTGAAACTAAGCCCGAAATCATATTTTTTGCAATTTCCTTGCGAGTGTCCTATTAAATAATGATACAACTTAAGTTTGTTCGTTTGCTGTGTATGAGCAAGATACCGCAAATGCAGGAATTGATATTTGAATTCGAAACATAGTTCATCGATAATGTTTTGTCGGAAATTTTGTTACTCGAAAGCTTGCTATTCGATCGATTAAGCGAGATTTGTTAAACGTAGATCTCGAAAACCTAATTTCCACACATTATGTTAATGTACGGAAACGACGGACTTTCATAGGGGTTCGACATTTTATTTAAAACTAGCGGCGCCCGCGACTCCGTACGTGCAGACCACTGACTTTAAAATACTTATTACTTTTGATTGAGTGGACCGATTGCGATAAAACAAAGCCTAAATGAAAATCAAAATTATGTCCTATGCTTTTGTGAAAACCCTATCCAAATCGGTTGTTAAGTTTTTAAGTGATGCACAAACAAACAGACGTTTCTAAGAATGGTTCATTTAAGTTGCATTCCATTGCGTACCCTCGTGCTCTCAACGCCCCCAATATTTTAGCAAATATCTTCAACGTGCATCCACGCCAGTTTACAATTTTATCTAGAGTTTACCCGCGACTTCGTCCGCACAAATTACATAACAGATTTTAAGTCAGATCATAACATAAGCTATCAAACAAAAAAAGTTTTATCAAAATAAGTTAAGTAGTTTTTGAGTTATGCTCGAACAATCAAACAAACAGACAGACAACAAGTTTTAAAAAGTTGATTTGGAGTCAGGTAAAAAGTAAAATCCATATCGTAATCTTTTTTTTTTTGTAAATATCTTCAATGTTACAGGTTCTGCTACGGTTTTATAATAGTTTAGATATAGATGACTTGTGATTGTGAGTGAGCGCTTCTGTGCACCTAATGCCGCATCGTAAGGTTAGTTAAAGGTGTAAGCTAATTTAAAGATGCTGCAAGATCCAACACGGGCGAGTTAATGTACCCTGCCCAATTTCAAAGTTTCCATACTACCATTACAGAAAACTGAAGTTAGTACCTACCTTTGTCATTAACAGCCCGTTTACTGTACTAAGGAAAGATTTCGCAGCGGAAAGGGTCAGAATCGTAAAAGCCCATTAGGTTAAAGTTTCTGAGGCCAGTGGCTGTGGTACCTGAAACTATATTCTTTCTTTAGGTAAAGTAACGTCAAGTCAGCTTTAAACGACGAAATGAAAAACGAAAAAAAACCGTAAACGAACGAATTTTATACTATGTTTTATCTACTAATTTATTTTATTTTACTTTGCTGTATTAGTCCCTTTTCTAATCTTGAGAAATCTAGAAACATACTTTAATGTTCTGCAAGACGTAATTTACAAGGAAATGAACTGTGATATAATACTGATGATAATGAATTATCCAACAACACGATCAAGACAAATACAAAACCCAAATTGTTAAATATTAATGAACGTTTTTAACAACTTTCCCGGAGATCACTAGATGTGCGCCACAGAGCAATAATCTCTACAATTAGTTAATAAAATAGGGAATAAATTAACTTTAAATAAAAACTGAAAAGAAAAAAACATGTAGTCTAGAATTCTGTAATGTAATATTGAAGTTAAAATTTAACCCATTATTGGGAAAATTTTATCCGGTCTAGAATTTTTAACTTGTTTACACGTGTTAATAAGTTTCATTCATGTACGGGACCTCAAAGAATGGGTCTCAAATTACATGGCCGTCCGTCAAACTTGTTTAAAATTATTTGCGTACGATATAGCTGTAGGTATCTGTAGTAATAAAAAAAACAAAGGGTGGCCCAGTCTTCACATGAATTGGGACACATTTCTATGGAGCGATGAACATATCTATTGAGTAAAATTTTCAAAAGTCTAAGTCCATATTCGATTGGAACAGCAATGAGAAAATCGCATAAACCGTTCGAACATCAATTCGGCGAGCCACGGACAAATCTGCGGTAATTAGGCATCCAACACAGTGGACAGTGAAACTTAAAACAATTTGGCAAACTACCGCAATTCCACCAAAAATGGGACAATTACCCTCACACATCAGATGTAAAATCAATTTCTAGAAGAGCCACATTTAATGATGAAAAAAAATGTAATCTCTAGTCATCTAGTGGTTAGTGATATCAAAATATTGTCATCGGAAATGTGCTGACAGGCCATCGAATAGTCATCTACCGAAAATTAGCTAGATCTAGCTTGCAGAAGCGTTGCATGCATCACAGCCTAATTATTATGTAGATGCGTTGCCCACGCTCCAAAATGGCATCAAAAAACCATAGCCAGGGCAATTCCCCGGCTTTCACATAGTCACGCGCAGTCTAGTGTTTGGGCTACATCACTATATCGCGCCATTTTTAAGTGCAGTGATAATGTAAAACGTAATTGATCACAGAGATGTTTGTGTGCGCGCGCGATCAAACACGAGTTCACGTACGAAAACGAGCGAACGCGAAGGCTTCGGGTTGCTTCGGCGAAACGAGCGGCTGACTTTCAAGGGTATAAGGCCCATCACATACATGCGGAATTGCGATTCGGAATTCCGAATGCAAACCGGTTTTTCGTATAGGTTTTAAATCCTGTTCATAAATCTGGACCTCCATACGAAAACCGGTTTTCATTCGGAATTCCGAATCGCAATTCCGCATGTATGTGATGGGCCTAAAGGGAGAATATCTTTGATTTTACTCGCGCGCCCGTCGTTTCGCCGCCGCGTGGTTTTAAGTATTAGCTACGTTCGATATTTTTATTTTATTATTTTGTAGGTACACCTAGTCGAGGTCAAACAAACAATAAAATGGTAAATTTGATAGATAGTTTTAAACGTCATAGGTGCCATAATGCGATGCCGCTAGTGTACCTACTTAATGTGTGTATATCAGTCACAATTATTACTTTGAGTGGATTCCAATATGAGACGGACGTGGAATGCTTAGATATTTGTTCTTAGAAAAAATAGTTATTCAACAAATAATAATCAACAAAACAAACAATTTACAATTTGCAAAACATGGTAAACTACATGATTCAAATTTCTTTTTAGACAGCCCTACAAGAATAGGCTGTGATATTATCGACGCTCCTAGGAAGCCGGAAGGAAACTACCCAAATGTATGGAATAGCTGGCTTTTTTCGCTCTTTCCATGTTGGGTCCATGTAATAGTGAAAGTGGTTCAGTTTCATGGATGCACCTATTCAAAAATGTATAGCATTTTGTATTTTGATAACCATAGCGAGCAAAGCAACTGCATTACAAAAAATGCAAATTACGGACCGATAGAACCAATGCACAGAATTTAAAAAACCGACCAAGTGCGAGTCGGGACTCGGGGAATTTTTATTCCACACTACCAATTGTTTAAAATGGGTTGTTGACGACAACCACTATAAACTGACACTGAATGCAGTCACATAGTAACTGAAGATCATTTTACACTAGTGGTAGTTTTTTGGATATCGAAATAAAAGTATCCAAGTTAGTGTCAGCCTAATAATTATCCCGTCATCTACATCATGTTATTTCGAATGGTTTTTTTTTTCAGATTTTATATTGCTATATTTTTTAAATCGAGGTGGGGAAAATGCCTGTGACAGACAGACAGACGGAACTCTGAAAAAGATAGTTGGTCTCGGAATATACAGGGAAATTGGGATGTGAAAAAATATTCCCCACAAGCGCGCCCTGCTTCGCGGCAATTGCAACGCGAACCGCCCTTTCATAAACTCGGCGTCGAGTGCATTGACTTATCGAGTGGGATCATTTTTTTTGGGTATAAGATCTATTTAGTGTTATTATAATCTTGAAAATCCGTGCTTCTGAATGAACTGAATGGTGTTGTTGTCTCAGCTATAAACATCTCCCATAGTTCTCGGTACTTATAATAGAGTAAGCTGATGGAAGCACAAGTCATCTTCTGGAGCGTCAATCGTAATCAATGACAAAATATGATTCGCCTTTGTTGGAACAGTACGCGCTAGATTCCAGGTCATCGATTGCTAGCACTAACGATCCTAGGCAGAGTCCGTAGTGCATACTAATTGACTTGAATACCGCACTGATTAAAGAAGAACGAGGGCGGATTTTTACGAGCTATTCTTAGATAACTTTTTAAAGAATTTAAAGCTTATTCTTTATAACCGGTTTACCTAACGGTTTGTAAAGATTTAACTGAATACAATCAGTAGGTCTACCATGAGTTTTCACCGTACTTTACTACAGTAGTTACGTCACAAATTTTTTATTGAATTTCGTACAGCGCTCCTAGTGGTTACGTTGAGAACTAATTTCTGTCATACTAATTGGCGACGTAACTACAGTAGAAAAGTACAGGGAAAACTCATGGTAGGCCCTCAGAGTTTACATCGTAGTTAACTATAGTAAAACTACTGAAGTCAACTACAGTTTTTGTACTGAATTTCGTACAGCGCCCCTAGTGGTTACGTTGAGAACTAATTCTGTCATACAAAATTGGCGTCGCAATACTCGCAACTACAGTAGTAACGTACAGTGAAAACTCATGCTAAACCTACAATACTTTTTAGTTCAAATGGGTACCTAATTGGTTAACTGTCTCTTTTTGGTTAAGGCCTCGGTCACCTTAAAATCAGAAAAATACGATTGTTTTTCAGTTATTAAAACAACAATAAAAAAACAAATTTTGCGTTGATTTAGACTTAGCATCAAAGTTAATTAAATTAATTGCTTTGGAATCTTCAAAAACAATTAATTTAATTAACTTTGATGCTACTTTTAACATAATAATTTGGCTTTGAATAAACCATATTTACGTTCCCCGCGTTGAGGGTCACTTTCATGCACACACCACATTGATATTAAGACAAAAATACAGAATGTATTCAGATAACATTTATCTTATCTTCTCCAATAATCTTATATGGTTACTTTTTTGAGAAATACTTATTTTTCTTAATTAAATTGGATTAAATAGTTACAATTTTAAGAATTCGAGCACTGCTAAACGAGTTTTTTTCTATTAAAAACGGGGTATTGAGTCGACCATATTTTTTTATGGTCTTCATTAATGGAGATTACAGCAACTTTTTCCATACCTTTATATTGCTCAGACTGATTTTAATTAATCAACTTATACAATATTCACGAAATTCGTTAGTCGGTTAAAAAGTAAGCCGATATTTGTACGCAATTCGCGTTTATCTTATCATTTATATGTCTCTGACTACATACTATCCTCGAAATGTGTTTATAATAGAGGGTAACTCGTATTACATTATTGCCGTGTTTCTCTAGGGAGGAACGAAAACAACGAAAATAAAAAATACAATGCAAAAAGCTGCTTAAGCTCTGGACTGTAAAATTCGTTTCCAACAGCGATTTTTATTTGCCAGTTTAGCCCGGATTATTCCAGTTAAGCATCCCGGAAATATGCCGCATTTTCATGACTTTATTACTCACTGAGAGGTTATCGCTAGAGGTGTTCAAATTTTAAAGCGAGACAAGATTTACGTTTTCGCTATTATACAGTGAAATAGTTTACGGACGTGGTTGGTTAAGCTTGCTGCTTAACCAACCCCGTTCTCTATGTCTAGGTTTATTTGTAGTTTATTCTTTATTACTTACTCGTAAAAACTAATAAATTTTCAATAAGAGCTTTTTGTTTCTAAGATTTATTTGTATCCTACTAGCAAGTGCACTTTTCCAACATTTATGATTTTTTTATTGATGGCTAAGAATAGTACTGGTAAATATTATAATGGTTTCAAAAAATTTATATATTTTATTAAATGCCTATTATTTTATAGTTTTTGCCCTACTTTTAATTCTTGAAATTCATGAATATTTACATTTCATGTATATTTCTATGTGTACAATAAAGTGTTAAATAAATTCGCCACTGTTTGTTTTTGCTCTAAGCGGAGACAACACATCTCTGCTTAAATCTGCCATTTGACTGAAAGGCTAGCCCGTTCATTGAATGGCGACAGTCAATTGAATGACTAAAGAACAACTGGCCAAGTCTTTGAATTTAACGTTCAACGACTTTGCTGAACAGTCACATAGTTTAAATTTGAACCACCTGGCAGATTTTACGTCCGCCATGTTCAAAGGGGTTGCTTACAATCAGCCAAATAGTTGATCGTTGAATGACGCTTGTTCAATCAACATTTGGCATAGTCATTTAACAGTCGCCATTCAATAAACGGGCTAGCCTTTCAATCAAATGGCAGATTTCAGCAGATGGCTGTGACATATATACAACCTCCTGTCGGACCGCAGTCCCGGGCATTCCATCTAGCCCGTGGAAGATCTTCCTTTTTACTCCAAACTTGCATTTTTATTATGAAGTTAAACAGATTCAGTTCTAAATCAGAAGTTAAAGCAAAGGGTGTACCTAACTTAGCCTGGGAATTGACTTCTTTGTTTAACTAGTCCTTCAGTGTGCTCCATGGTAGGTACTCCCGTGGCTTTACTGGCTGCATACAGGGATTTCTTTTCATTCACCACCAGATTGCGTATTGTAAATCTTGAGCAGAATACAGCCGGTTTTGTCTCTACAAGGACATACTTACTGAAGTAATAAAAAGTTGGTGTAGGTAACGTCGAGATAAAAAAAAACTTAGTAATTCACGCATGCGATGCGCATACGGTAGACTGACATACAAACAAAATAACTCCTAAAATTAGTTGACAAAATACCTCAGTCAAAACTCATTGCAAACTTGTTTCAAAAGAGACAGAACTGAGAATCATACTGCTATCTCGCTCACACTTTATTGCATGCCTATACGCGCTTTCGCGTCAATTCCGTCACAGGAAATGCTTCGGCAGACAATTATAGCGAAATTACCTATATCATGAAATAACATTCCGTTACCCTACTCGGCAGTGTTATATTGAAGTAGGTACCGAAATTAATTGAAAATATGAAAACCTACGTTCACATTACATCCTTAAGACGACACCGAGCCTCCGGTGCTGACCTCATTCGTTTTTTTTATTTTCTAAACATTTAAAAAAAAAATTAAACAAAATCTTAACATTGTGGGTAACGTTGTATGTTATGTTTGTAGTTACCTACCTATTATCGAGCCGTTCAACGTAAACGGAATAATTCGTTAAAACCGCCAAGCTTCAGCTTCTAATCATAAGCTTTTCAGTCAATATTTTACGAAATGTTATGCCAGATTAACTAATGTTTGCCAACTCATTCTAAAATAAAACAATGAATATTTAAAACTTAGTGGCAACATATTTTTTCTATTCCACGTTTACAAAACAAATTAACTTAGACTTGAGCGCCAAAATTCAGATGCATTACCCTACTTAAATACGACAAAGACAAAGGTTACGCTTGACTAAAACAAAAAGAAACGAGGAAAACGAGGTTTAAGTTAATCCGTGATAAATAGTTTTCGGTGCTCATTTGCTTTGCTTGGAAATATTTCACGACACATTTTCAAGACAAAAACAATCATGTTCTATCGGAAACAAAAATATAGCATTGATTTGAAATCGCCAAAATATACAACACCAGTTGTGTCAACTTTGCCATTTTAGAAAACGCTGTTGGCTTTACATTGGCTCTTTTCCAAGAGGATGGGCCCGCACGGCAGTTTTGTCCAGATTAATTGTTACTACTTTTGCCAAATGCACTCTAAAGCTTAGATTTACGATGTGAATTTTGTATGTTTTTGCAAATATTGTATGTAATTTATCTTCTTGAAGCTCATAATATATTTTTGGGCAGTCACATTTAGCAAATATTTTTGAAAGCTCTATTTTATTACTGTTTTTGTAAAATTTAAAGTGCAAATGGCAAAAATTTCGCTTAACTCATTTAAGTTTACACCCTGTTTTCTCTATGGACAAATCTCCCAGAAAACAATCTTTCATAAAAGCTTAAATATTTCATCTATCATATTTTTAAGAAGCTATTACAGAGCGTATCTACAAGGCTCACTTTTGGCATATTGAATAAATTAATATTATGTATTCATAAAAACAAATCAATTTATATTCAGAGTGGTCGGTAGGTACTGCTGTTGAAGTCAGAAACCATTCTGAGCTTGGTAAACGAAATATTAGATGAATTAAAATTTAATGAGAGCAAAGCTACTCTGAAGATTAATTCGAAAATTAAATTTTGTTTCTATTAAAGTCCAAATTTTCTCGAGATTAATTTATTCATTTCCACTGGTAATATTAACTGATTTTGTTTTTACTCGCAGAATTATTTTAATGAATAGTCTTAAAACTTCTGAGGTACTCGGTGGTTCGTTTTTGACAGAAGTCAAGCCAGAAAGCATTTTATGTTAACCCTGTATAGTGTATACCAAATGACGCGAATTTTCATAATGTACCTAACCTGAAATAGTTTAAAAGTGCGGTAATGGCAAATTTATGGCACTCCAGGAAAGAAAATCAGGACCTTGTCCTTTCTGGTGAGTTCCCTCTCCTACTCTTGTTCTTGGTAAAAACCAACAAAAAAATTGTATTCTTAAATTTTTTTGTTCATTTGTACAAATAATACAAAATAATGGAGTGGGATTTCCTTCATGCCACAGCATAGCATATTTTTATTATTAAGTGGGATCACACACGATGACACATTGACAGAGCGACATACGTCAGTTCGAGGCGACACATCATGTTACGCACCCTATATACCCATAACTACACTACGTACAAAACCGTGTGTGCTACTAGTGTAGGTACGTACAACAATACAACAATAATCATACAACTCCTGGCTTCACAAATGACGGACTGACGTCTGCCGCTCCGTCAATGCGTCATCGTGTGTGTGAAACCGCTGAAAACCCATCCGCAATAATCCGCATTAAGCGGGATTATGTATCAAAAAAGATTGTTTGGTTGCATTATGCCACATTGACGTCACAAGCAGTGACCTCAGTAAATGTTGCTTTAGGCTTTTTCAGCATGACGGTAAAATGAAAATGAAAAATGTATATATCTTAATCTTTGTTACATAAACATGTTAGAAACATGTTAGAAAGTATTTAGTTGGTCCTACATAAATTATGACAAAACAAAAAATCCTAACCTACGGATGGGAAAATAGGGCTGATTTATTGTTCACTCACAGATTTTAATGCTGATTTGTGTATTACACAAAAAAACTCACGATAAATGTGCTTTAGACCTGTCAGTCTCTTGTGTGTAGACCTCTCAGTCTCGGCATTTCTGCTAAAGCTGGTTCATCTTGAGGTTTGTGTAATACCGTATTTGAACAGATAAAGCAATACCCTCAAGTGTTTTTTTTTTGCTCATAACAAGTAATCCATAACAAGTAACCCATCTTTGTCACTATTAAGTGTGTAGTAACGTGTACGTAACACAGCTGGCTGCATGTAAGCAAAATCCACTACGGGAGTTTTTCACGCGCGCGCTGATTGGTCAACAAACTCCCGTAGTGGACTTTGTCAGCAAAATCTACTATCTGAGTTTTGAAGACGGGCTCTGATTGGTCAATTAACTCCCGTAGCGGACTTTGTCAACAAAATCTACTATCGGAGTTTGAGACAATCAATGAGTACACTCTTAACTTAAATTTTTACAAATTTTAAGCAAACATGAGTTTATTCCATCATCATCATCATTTTCAAATTCATCACTTTTCTTGTTCTTTACTTTTCAAAGGAAAACATTACTATATATGAAATATCATAATCATCATTATTACACTGGTCCATTCTTACTCATTTAAAAAAACAATCTAATTTGATCTACAGGGTGTGAACTTAAATCAAATGCGTACCTACATACTTTGTTTAACAAAACACCACAACGTCATAATACAATTTAAAAAACCTGCTGTCCCATACATTGGGGACGAGTAGGACTGCAGTTTTGTATGAAACAGCTGATTTCTTTTTCGCGTTTTCGACCTCGGTCCCATAGAGAAAGTTGTTCAGTTTGATGGTCTGATCATCCCCTTAAAAATCCGTCAGCAGATTAAGAAGAACCTTATATACAACGTGTCACAGTCTTTTAGAATCGCTTGGGAGCGGACGTGTTTTTGTTAATTAGCTATCTTCACTAAGCAAGTCATTCTTAGCAAAATGCTAAAAGTAACCCATGGTCTATCTTCAACGGTTTCAGAGAAAACAATATTTAAAGTTGCTCATTTAGTGATGGTCGCGAAACGAAGAAAATATCTTTTCTCTTTTTCACACACAGAAGATATTTGCTATATGCTATCCACCATGCAATTGGTAATATGAAATTTCAAAAACAAATATCTCTGATGCACCTTCACGCAGGCAGATAATTTTTTGTTCCTAAATAAATCAAAAGGTCCTATGTCACATGCAATAAGAATTGAATGCCAAAAATGTACGATTTTAATTAAAAAAAATAAAAACGAAAAATCACTTATTTTACGTTTTCTTCGTATATGTGAAGCTTTGGCACTTGAGGTATAGCTTAAAAAAATCGTTATTTTATGCGTTATCACTCAAATAACAAAATCATGTTAAGTTCTCAACCGAAAAAGAGAAAAGATATTTTCTTCGTTTCGCGACCATCACTAAATGAGCAACTTTAAATATTGTTTTCTCTGAAACCGTTGAAGATAGACCATGGGTTACTTTTAGCATTTTGCTTAGAATGACTTGCTTAGTGAAGATAGCTAATTAACAAAAACACGTCCGCTCCCAAGCGATTCTAAAAGACTGTGCGTGTTAATGAATAATCGTAAAACAAGAAAGTAATTTGTTAAGAATCGAGAGGGATCAGGTCGGTTACGTCCTTTTCCCTGAACGTCCATCGCCTGAATTCCTTGTACGACCATTTCCCCGAACGGGCATTGCTGAAATAATAACAAATCGTTTTTGCATGCGTCCCGGACCGGCCGAGGCTGCGAGGGGAGAGTTTGTCGAAATGAATTAATTGAAATTGATATGAATTGGTATTGCATTGCAATTGCGATTGGAACTGATACAGAATTATAAAGAGCGTTTTTCTTTTATTTTTTAAATTTAGTTCCTAAAAACTTAACAGATGGTATGTTTGGAGCCGTTCGCGAGATCCTGTCAAAATCTTGTCAAGACAGTGCCTGCCTTTTTTTGGAACGCCAGGGGATCGAGTCCATACAGCAATGTCAGGCGTAAAAGTTTCGAATTTTCGATTAAAATTATTAACAGTAAATTATGAAATATGCCATCAAAAGATGCGTTGGCATCTTCTTGATTATCAAAGAAACACTGACGTTCATTCGCACAGACCGTAGCGCCATCTATCGATCCCCTAGAAAACCAAAAGAAAAACGCTCATTAGTTTCAATTCAATATTTAGGTATATTTACAAAAATATTTTCATATTGAAAAAATGAACTGAGTTGTGTGAGTGTGAACTGTGAAGTCACAGAGTTACATTTTTTTAAACATGGTTGTAACATGTTAATAATCAAAATATTTGAAACGCTATTCTTATTTCATAGCTTACACGAGTCAGATCATTGTAGTACAAATTGTCAATTTGTAGTGACCAATGCGTTGCTTGTCCTGAATAATTCAGTGTACCTACGGCTGACCGGCCGCCTTCAATAAAGCTCGAATTGATTCAATCAAATCTGCACTACAGGGTCGGAATCAGGCTGCCCGTTTGTATCTAATCTCATATTTATAATTTTGTATTGCAACACATTTTGCGTTTTTAAGTATGGTTTATGATTTGATATGTGACGAAGGAATGATTTTATTCATCTATAAAATATATGCATTTTCCCCTTTCTTTTATGTTGCCTTTGTGGGCGAAGTTCCATCGACAATTCGACATCCTTCCCTAAATGAAGCTAACGTGGCTGCAATGGCACACATTTGGCTTTTTTTATAGTTTCGTAAACTTAAATGAAAGTAAAATATTCCTTTAAAAAATAGACCCAAAAGACTTAATTTTTTAACAATTTATTGACAGACACATTCATACAAATATTAGTGAAGACGTAAGGGCGTATGATAAAATAAAATACGTCTCTGGTTGGTTGTGATTGGTTGCAGTGCAGCATCGAATAGTTGCGTAAATTGGAACAGGTAATTGGATGATTATAATAACATAAATCTTAAAAGAAAGGTGGCGAATTTGTACCGTCTCTTTTTTTTCAAAAGATGGTGCCTGGACCAGGACTGCCAGTTCATGATTGCTTTGAATAGAAACAAAATAGTTTTTTTTTAAACTCTCGCATTATTAAATACACAGTTTGTTACAGTATTCTTCTTTTTGATAATTACATACCTACTAACCAGCAATGTTATCCGTTATAAATAAGTTTTTCTTGTTCTTGGCGATACGGAAAGAATAAAGGCTGATGATGATGTACCTACGTTCTTATTTTATAATTAACGTTTAAAGCTCAATCAGTGACTTTTCAAGTGTATACGTTGACCCTTATATAACTTTGCTCTGTTGACCCTTTATCCAATTGTCCGCAGTATGCAGTCGATGCTCCCTGTGTAAATTTTAGTAAAAACAAAAGTGGCCACTTTTGCCGGTTTTAAAGATAATAGCTACAAGTATAAGCCATCACAATCCGTAATGTTTCGATAAATTGAAAGCCAATTCAGGACTACAATGTGACATTCTTGTTTTTTTGGAAATGTTGTTTAATCGTTTAGAAATAAAAAAAATACGATTGGGGGCAGCACAATAGGCTGGGTACCCTCTTAAACAGAAAGTTGGTAGCTGTAGCAATGTTCCTGAGCAGAAACGATTTCGGTCGTGAGTTTATGCATGTATGTTCATTCTGTTATTTAGCAACATCTAACAGAATCAATCAGCCTTGTCTTTATCATGAATGTGTATGCGGTCCTCCAAGTATGCATTCGAAGTTTGACGTCGTCTGGCGGCATGAACGCAACGTGTAAACGGTCTGTCATTTCAAATGCATGCATGTCATTTGGTGAGTATATAACAAAATATAAAGGAATCAGCCTTGTCTTAAGTATGTGGATGTGGTCCCCCCATATACCTATCATCCATACAAAGTTTGACCTCGTCTGGCGGCATGAACGCAACGTGTAAACGGTCTGTCATTTCAAATGCCGTATATTTGGTGAATGTACAGTACATATAAAAAATTAGCCTTGTCTTCATCATGTTTTTTCGACTTCAAATAGGTCAAAATTCAATAGCAGATTAATTTTTTCGGGATTTTTTCGGGATTTCGAATTTGGCTCCATAGTGAAAGTTGTTCAGTTTGATGAGTAGAATGCATGCTGAAGTTATCCGCAGTGATATAAAATTAACCCTGCATTTCGAAAGTGTACATAACTTTGTTACCTAAGTCATCTTTTACTACACGTTACGAATGATATTATGTTAAGTATTTAAGTCACGTAACCGTCAGTCCAGGGAAAACCTTTACCGAAAATAGAGATGAAATATAATTATCTGATACCTACTCAAGGTTTTTTTTCATTATGTCACTTCTGAAGTTGACGAGTCGGTCGGCAAGGGAGTCTCGTTGCGGATCTGATGGTGAACGGTCGTCGTATCGTCGCGCTAGGTCCGCTCGTGGCTCCACCATTTTGTGAACTCTTTTGTGTTTTAACCTTAAAACAATCACTTGAGACTTTGAGACTCTAAACTACTTACATTGGCAAAACTGCCACTCTAGACTTAATTAATACTACTGATCATTTTCCTACGTATAATCTTCACATAACGAGACGTTGGCTGAATATTGTGATAACACATCACAAAAATTGAATTGAATTGAGTCGGTCGACAAATCGATTCTTTATTATTTATACTTCTGTGTTATGATTATGGCGAAGGCGACGGGCTAGTGAACTGTGGATATTCGGAATATTATGTTATATTTAGAAATAGCGGCGCCCGCGAGCGCGACACCCAACCTGCAGGTTACCGTTTTGGCGAGCTCCATACACACAAAGTTTGGTTATATTTTTAATAGTAACCAATTAAAGTCAATGAAAATTTTCGGAAACAATCCAGAAACTAATCTCTATGCTTGTATTAATTCAGGCTTTCGGTAAAATTTACCTATAGTTTTAAAGTTACAGTGCATTAAAGATTTCCATACAAATCATAAATTAATCCTAGCATTGCAACTGTATATCTCAACGAAAGTCTCACTGAATACAAGCATAGAGATTAGTTTCTAGATTGCTTCTGGAAAATGCAATTGACTTTAATTAGTTAATATTTAAAATATAACCAGACTTCGTTTGTATGGAGCGCACTCCGAATTAAATCCTCTAAATAAAATACTCAAAACTTTTAATTGAGTGGACCAATCGATTGGGTAAATAAAAACAAAGCCTAAAATATGGTAATCCGATTGAAAACCCCATCTAAATCGGTTCAGTAGTTTTTAAGTTATGCGTGCACAAACAAACAGACAACAATTTTGATAAAAATTGTCTCTTTTTTGCTACTACTTATCTTCAATGTACATCCATGCCAAGTTAACAATTTTATTATAGTAATACTCAAGGGGGTGCTTCAGCCCATGAAACTGAACAACTTTCACTATGGAGCCAACTGGGAAATCAATCGCGAAAAAAAATCAGCTTTCGCATATAAAACTGCTGCACCGACTGGACTAAAATGTATGGGACAGTTGATTTTTTTTCGCGATTTCGAAGTTAGCTCCATAGTGAAAGTTGTTCAGTTTGATGGTCTGAAGCACCCCCTTAAGTATTACTATTTGTAACACCCTGTATAATTAACTTTTCGAGGATTAAAGTTGTGAGCATATTATGCTGTGTCACGAGTATTTCGGTGGATTTATTTGGATCTAATGAAAACCGATGTTTATATTACGTTTTCGAATAACTGATGACCTATGAATTGTTATAATAGCGACCGTAATCTAATTTTGGGAAAGCAATAATGTGCGAATAACATTTTATGTGCGAGGATGTTGTATAACGTGCCGAAGGTAAGGTTCAAGTTACGATCCCATATCCAATATTGACCACAAATCTATATTATTGTTCTCTTAAGAGGAAGCGTATCAAAAAGAATGAGAACGGCATTGATTTTACAATCTTTTAAGAAGCTCTCTTTACAAAAGGAATACTATTTCAGGTAAGGTTCGTCCGTAGGAATAGATAATTCTTTCTTATTCTGATTATATTATGCAAAAAGAAAATTATAGGTTACTGATTCGAAGACTAATACTATTTACATCTGTCATCTTTAATATGAACGCTGAACGCTTTACATAAATATGAGAATCACAAAAGCACATACGGGTGGCACAACGCCGTATGGGTGACACAGGTGATAAAGTGCGTTTATGGAAACGCCAAATGACAGTGACTAATCAAAGATGAGTATTTGCGGCGTCGTATGCCTGAGCATGATCGGCCGCCGCACCAGCTCTGCTGGTGGTCCCGTGGATACGGAGCTCAAGTATTTTGCATTCAGGAATCGCCACGAAAAGACGATTTATTGTTTTAATTCGGTAGTCATCTGTGTTTCACATTAATTAGCGCTTTCACACACGGTGCGTCAATCAGTCACCGTAGTGTGTGCTTCTACGTGCGGTTTCTTACAACTCCTTGCTTCACAAATGACGGTTTAACGTCTGCCGCTCCGTCATTGCGTCATCGTGTGTAATCCCACTAAAACTTTAATATGGCACGAACTAAATCAAGCGTCAAAAATGTCTTGCAACCATGAAGATGATGTGAAAAGTCTCCTATAAATGCCTCACAGGATACGGGTGGTACGGATGTTTAAAGCACGATAGTCACCGCAGGGTCTCCAGTCGTTGCTTTTCTTAGGCACCATGTGCAAACGAGAGGACCATGAATTGATGTCTTAAGAAGAGGTAAATAAGTACCTACTTACTTACAACAAACACATCTGCATCATTGAACATGAAAGTGTCCTGAATTATTTTGTCCTTTTTGCTTGTTGTGTACTTGTCAAAATGTTTCGATCGCTAATGTCAAATCCATACATTATGTAATTTTCTACTAGCGTCAACGCCAATAGAATGCCACTTTGTCTTGGGCTCTTTGCTTTTAGAAGTATCGCAGCGCTTTTTTGTTTTTAGTAAACTTTCTTAAGATTTTGATTTCTATCTCTCTTCTTAGTCGCCACAAAATAAATTAATGAATAACGCTCACAGGTACATACATTGTTATTACCTCAAGTAAGCCACCATACAACAACGGCGCAAACATAACATCATCCATGACCGAACCGGGATTCGAACCCAGGGCCCTTGTTTGGCAGTCCGGCGTGAGCGTGGCAACCTTTACACCAACCGGGTTGTCAAATGCGGTATTAAAAATAATGCGACGTCACGGGAATTAGTCCGTTTGGTAAATAAATGAAATATTCTTTAATAAAAAAAAATAAAAAAAAAAAATTATTTGACATTGAAGGAATTGTATAATACGATATTAGTCAGTTTAGGACACTAGACATTTTGAGACTAGACGATTTGGGGAACTAGTCCGTTTGGTTAATTTGAAAAGGACAATGAATGACCTTTCCCTTAACAAGTTTTACGATCAACGCTCGTAAAGATTGCAGTGATATCTAGTGTGCTTTGAATCACGTTGTGACATTAAAATGATAGTAACGTTAATCCTCGTTTATGTTATAGTTGTATTTGGTATTGAGACTGCTTCCAAGAATTCGTTCGAAGAAATATCAAAGTTTTGTATCATACGATGTCGGAGTGACCAGTAACCACCAGTAACTTACCAACTGATCCGATAGCTTATAGAAAATTCCATTATCACTTGACGTGATTAGACAAACCGCTCAAGACGTACAACTTCGCTAAATATCGATGGCACTAGATCTGCCTTATAGATCTAGCACCGTCAGCTAGAAGTTGTACGTGATCGGTGCTATTTTTGGCTTTTGAAAAATTCACATCCCATCAAACTAGCCATGATCTTATGGAAAAGACGAATACGAGAATGAAGAAAATACATGTCAAAAAGTCTGAAATCTTCCTATGGTAAACTCTGTGAATTTTTATTGAATTTTGTCATTAAAAATTCAAGAGTTTACTTGAGCGTGAGGAGTTCTTACAAAGTGGATAGTGTTGATACATTTCCGTAACGAGCTTGTTCTGATAACGGTGTCTTACGAAAGCGAACTGAAATTGCTGCAGAGTAGCTATGTGGCACTGGCGAAAGGACATCACATATTTTGTCCTTTTACGAGGGCTAGAAAGGACCCTAGCCCCCAACCTCCGAGGATATGAGCCGCATCCTCCGTTCTTTCAGCTGTATAACTCCAAAGGGGGCTCCACGGAGGCTTCCATATTGACAGAAAAGTAGAGAAGTAAGCGCCGGGCGACGGCTTGCTAGTCGCTACCCGCAATTATACGACAGACTTCAGCAGGAAGAACAGCAATACGCGTTGAAATTTACTTCGCTGCGAAGGCTCAAGGCTTCTATTAATCATAATCCCAGAATTTGTCACGCATAAGAATAATTAATTAAGGTTTTTAAGAACACGACAGTATAGAAACGCTAACCTCGAAATTTAAAAATTTCTGATTTTTTTATTTTTTTTGTTACGGCGTCGGGTTGTGATCTGAAAGACTTAGGTTTTAATATTTATTTGTAATTTCGTACCTTACAACAATTTCTAAACGGTAATCGGTAATCTTTTTGGTAATCAAAAAGTCCCGGGGCTACAGTCAGTACCTACCTACTATTTGCATTTGCTGTTTTACATACGGAATTTAGTAAAAACAAACTTTGAAAGTGTCAATCTTTGTAGTCAACCATGGAGAAGCGCCCTAATCTTTAATTGTAACGATGTATAATATGGTAGGTAACTTTGAAATTATACATTTATTTAGTATCTGAATTTCTTATCTACTTTACTTCCGATGCTGACTGTCCCCAAAATGTAATATTATTTAAACAACATCTAAGACTTTGTCACACAGATTAAAAATACACACGCACAGATATATCTAATCTAACTATGAATACAGATAGCTGGCAGCAAGCACTATGTGGCAACATTTATTTCAGCGGCTTTTTCAAACATGAGATGCGAGATTGAAAAGGAATAACGCTTTAATGGTCTCATAGTTAGTTGGGATTGTCTTACTAAAATTAAACACTAGATAATGTTTAAAATGTAAAACGTATTTAAATAATAAATAAGTACCTACCTCATTTGAAGTTCCCCACTGTGAGACAAGGAAGGACGGAGTAGATAACAGGAAAAGTTTTACGTCTATTGACTGTGAACATGCTCCAAGAATCTTGAGAATGGTTCTCAACTTTAAAAGTGGATTACAAGGAAAATGTTTGAGAAACAACCGCCGCTAGATATTGTCTTCGAACAGATTCAAACTTTAAAATTTGACTAAAGATAGCTTTAGTTTTACATGCGAACTTACTCGTTTATAAATTCTTTTGTTTGATCATTTATAATTCTGAATTTTTCAGGCAAATTCTACGAGAAGAATCTTAATAATGTGTGAAATATCTTAAGATGTTTTCGAAAACATATCACCATTCCCTTAATTTAAATCTATTTGAATCTATTTTATTTACTAACATTTTAACATCCAACATCTAATTAGATTTTTAAAGTAATGGATTTGTATGATTTTCAAATAAATAAGTTAGTTTATTTAATGTAATTAAAGATCAACTATTGCATTTTTAATCAAGGAGCCAAGAAACTAAAACTACAGAAAACAATTAAAAAACATTGTTTTTTAGTAGGTACTGTAACGGGGTGTACCTAGCTCAGTGGCGGGGGTGCAATTATAACAAGATTTACTATATTTTAAAGATATTTTATTTACAGATAAAATGTGTCAATTCCCCTCGCCCCCAGATCTAAGACCAATTAATACAAACTATTTCAATTCTTTGTTTCTTTGGATATGCGTTCCAAACTTAAACTTAACTTAAGCGGCTTAAACAGATCAATCATAGTAACATATAACATGACTTCGAGTTTAAAATTTTAATAAAAAGGAAAAAAGAACTACATACTTTTAAAATAAGCTTGAACCATCATAATATAACTCTCTAAGACGAACTACCTTTTCCGGGCACCTATTACCACAATACAATTTGAACAAATCAAAGGGATGCCGATTAGAAACGACAACACAACAAAGCCCAGTCTAGCCCTCAGAGCATCGAGTCTCAGGCGGTTACATTGGATGCCTGCCAAGACCTAGCCTGCGCGATACGAGACTTGAAGTGGGTAATTCCCTGAGCTTATTGCGGCTATAGAAAGCCTCTTTGTAGTATTATCTCCCGGTATGTTTACGATATCTCATTAAGTGTAACATAATATTTGGCTGCATACCAATGAACGATTAAAACCATTACACATTTCGCCGTTGTATTGCAAAAAAAGTTACGTTTTGAGATAGGTAAAATTCAAAAGATTAAAAAGAAAAAGATAACGTAAGTATTTTGTCCGATGGGTACTTGAAATTACAGTGCGTGACAGGCACTTAGAATTGGATTCGGCTCGTGATTAAACTTATCCGTTTAGTTTACGGCTTCTATTTTTTTTTTCATTTTTACTAATTATTGCAAAACGTAGCTAGACGAAATGATGGCAGGTGGAGTAAAGCCTTAACAGAGTGGTGGCCGAGATTAGGTAAAAGAGAAGTGGGTCGTCCGGCAGCCAGGTGGGTTGACGACATCTGGAAAAGTACAGGCAAGACCTGGATGCGACTGGCACAGGACCGAGAAGAATGGCAAAATATGGAGGAGGCTTATGCCCTGCAGTGGGTAGATACAGGCTGAAAATGATGATGATTGCAAAACAGTAATAGTTTTGATGATTTTAAAGGATGTTCATTATATGTCCATAAGTCTCTGCTGTGTAGCGGGCGCGTTGGTGAGCCCGAACGGCATTACCACGAATCTGTACATTCCTCTGCCGGGTACGTAGAAAGCTGTCTTGTCTCTGTCTCCTTCATTGAGGGGAATTTCCCAGAAAGCCTTTGCTATGTCTATACTAGACAGATATTTAGCGTTCTTCAGGTTATCTATAATTTCGTTTATGAAAGGTAAGCTGTAGGCGTCTCGACGAGTGACGGAGATCAGTTTCCTACTGTCGACGCAGAAGCGCCACTCACCGTTCTTTTTAGGAGTTATTAGCACCGGCGATAGCCAAGGGCTTTCGCATTTCTCAATTACTTTCCATTCAAGCATTTTGTCGACTTCAACGGTAAGCGCTTTTTGTTTTTCCGGAGATAATCTGTAGCAGCGTTGCTTTATAGGTGGGGTGCTACCGGTGTCGATCTTGTGACAAATTAGGTGTGTACGGCCAAGCACGCCTCGTTCTTCAAAGGAAATGCTCTTGAAGCGTAGTATTAGGTCGTCTGCAATAGCTTTTTGAGAGTCTGAGAGGTTCTCGTAGGGGAGGACTCTTTTATCTGCGTCAGTGCTCAGCGAAGTGCATTTGGGTGTTGTGTTAAATGCTGAGTTGAGAAGTCGTGGTATTAAGTTGAATTTCTTCCAAAAGTCAACGCCTAGAATAAGAGAAGGCGTTATCTTTGGAAAAACATAAGTTTTTATTAAATGTGTCTCATTATTAAATTTAATGGGTAGATTAAAATAACCGATAGAGTGTAGTTTACAGCTACTAGCGGTAGAGACTGTTGTTTGTTCCGACTTGAATAACTTAAAGCCCAATTTTAATATAATTCGCACTCTTAATCGAATACTGACCTAATCCATATTTTCATTTTTTTGGGAATCGACAAAAATGTATTTTCGTCGGTCAACATTTTTTTTTAAACGGCTGTAAAATCTTAAGTGAGTGTCGTAGCCAAAAAGTAAAACCTACTGCAGAATCCTGGGAATACGTGCTTTAAAGAAATACTATTAAAAATTTGATATATATTTATATTTCCCTAAATAATACACATAAATTACACCCTTCAGAGATAAGCCTACGTTTGACAAAAAAGTTAAAAAAAACGTTGACCTAACTAAAAATAAGTCTTTATTTTTCTAAAAAAAAATTTACATTCATTGACCTATTAGGAGTTACGTCGTTTTACGATCAAATTCTCGTTGAAAATGAGTGACTTAAAACACATGGTTTGGCACATAATTTTTAAAAAAATGGAAAAAATGATATAAAAGTAATGGAAAAGTACTTCTATTTGTAAAAAAATACAATCTTTTACACAATAGGTGTCAAAAATCTTAAAATAATCAAACGAATCTTAAAAACAAATTAATCCATTGTATTTGAGGCTTGCATACTACACACTAATTTATTGTACAGTATTTTGATACGAGTTAAAATCTAGTTAAAGAATAGGAATTATCATATTCTTAATGTTTGTTTTTTTTTACGAATGGTACAAAAGGTGCTGTAAATATACGTAGTATATTTAAGTTTTCTGCAACTCTTAACTTTACTTTAGTAGGAGACTGGGGCTTGATGTAACAGAGGTAAGTAGTAACACTCCATTTTTAACGCGAATTTTTATCCTTTTTGATTCAAGTGTAGGCTTAAAGTTCATCTTATAACCCGAGGCATTGTGTAAGTATTGACAGTGCCCCGGAGGATAGCTCAAATTAGAGGTCATGAACCCATGGTCCATTTCGGGCAAAATTATAAAAAAATAAGTCACGTAAATGTTGATTTTCGTATTCTATAATAGATAAATTTTTGATTGTTTTTTCCTCATAGAACATTAATATATTTAGCTTTTAATTTATGTTTTTGTTTTCTTCTTTACGTTTGTAGTTTTTGAGAAATTTTGATAAGTTTAAAATATGAGTCATCGGGGTAAGTAGTAACAAATGTGTGGGGCAAGTTGTAACATATTTCATCGCGGCTCCTAGCTGTGTCACTAATGTTCCACACTATAAATAAATTGTTGTTACATGTAAAAAAACTGTTTTACTTTATGTAATCCAATTTCGATATAAATAAGTCTGAAATTATTAAAGAGTGTAAAATTGAAGCTATTGAATGCCTTTCAGAAACCTCTGATATCCATAATAGGTATTACAGGTCAACTTTGGTTACCTCAATCATTCAAAATTATTCCATGTATTTGTCACCCTCAAAGATAAGAAAGCCTCCATCTCCAGAACTGTCCGAAGGCAAGAATCAAGACCAAAAAAAAAGAAAACGTGCTGCGTTCCGAACAAATTTGCTTTAAACCAAAGAAAGAAGAAGAAAGAAAACAAGGCATGTAAAGCATTCAACGGCTAAAAGGCTTTGTGTTTACCTATTTCTAAAAATATGATTACATAGCTTTTGTATTAACGTACATTATATAACAAGAGATGCCAGTGTTGATTATTAAAAGAATATTTTATAGGCACGTTGATTTTAATGTTTCAGTCGAATTATTATTAAATATGTTACTAAATACTGTTTACTAAATCAATATAAATCTTAATTTTCTTGTAAATTCTGCCGGTATTTTCATTGTTTCAACTTGCCCCGAGCCTGTTACAACTAACCCCACAAACGGGGTAAATTGTAACAGCTGCCATTTTTCTGAAAAGTGTCTCCTATGAATGATAGGAGAGGATTTATGATTTTTAGTTATTTGAATTTAGTGCTCGAATAGTTGCTCAACGAACTCACTAAGGCAAAACTTCCAAAATATACATACTTTTGTAAATACAAGAGATTTTCCAAAAAATGTTACAACAAGCCCCTGTCTCCCCTACTCGTTATTCGGTCTCAGTAGTATAGAGCCTCCAATAAGAGTGTAAGTGTACATTTCTAATTATGAATATAAGCAATACCTACTTTGTCAACTACATGATTTTATTCACTATAAAACACGGAAAAACTTGGTTTTTGTCATCATCATCACATTAGCCGATAAAAGCCCTCTGCTGAATATAGGCCTTCCCAGAGCATCACCTCATCGACCAGCCCTGCGCTGCCCTAATCCAATAGGTATGACAACACAATAATATTATGTCCATTATGTACAGCAAAATTTTACTACATGTTTCGCCCCATGCTTTTTTGAAACATTATTTAAAATATCGAGTTAGTAGATTTTACGTAATACAATGAAAATGCATGCGTGCGTACGCGTTCAAACATGTTGACCAGAAGACTATCAAATTATCGGATTGAAATAACATGAGTGGCTATACACTGCCAGCGAGTACGATAACGAACCGAGCACATGTAGATCATGGCTATTGTTCAACATTAACCGTGTCACAGGAAAAACTAGTAAAAATCATCAAGATGACCACTAACTTGCCTCCACCAACGCGTACTGGGCTCGCGAGGTGGAGTACGGCCCACTCCCTCTCACCCTTATTCGTGAGAGGAGACCTTTGCCCTGCAGTGGGATATAACTATAACTATTCTATAGGCTATAACTTTTTTTTTATACAGGAAATAAAAATAGGAGTGGAATAAGGAAATATCTCGGATATCGATAAGCTTTTGCATCCTCTTTCCATGACGTTTTCATTCCTGAACCAAAGTTGACGTCTTATGAGTTAGTCATAACTTGTAAATGTCAACCATATTTATCTTCTTTCTCGTGTGAAGGTGATTACACTTTGTCCTTCCAATACTTGGCCACCTCTATTCCTCGAGGGGAAGCCTCTATTAGGGAGCACAGGCTACACTGCGATAGATATCGAGTGGTTTGCACCTGACCACATCTAGACGCAACCGCTGGCAATATGTTCCATCTCAGAAGATTATCTTTGGATCGGCCAACTCCCTTTCGCAATCTATCTAATAACTGCAATCTATCTACTAACCATGCGCCGTCAACCATGTTGTTATATTACAAGATTTACAAAGATAATGTAGTCGTGGGCCCATACTAGTAAAATAGCTGTTACACATATACAAGCTGAGTGCAAAGTCTGAGAAATGTTATGTGAGTTAACTCAAAAACTGATGAGATTAATTTGTATGAGAAGCTAATAAAGTGAACTGTCAAACACGGATCAGTCAAACAACTTCTGATAACTTTCTATTCTCAATCACTTATAATTATTTTATATATTATTTAATATTGCTGATACAAAAATGCAATTACTTACTTCCTTACCCTTACTTTTGACAAACATTAAATGCAATGCTCTTTGTAAAAATATATGAAGACAAACATCCTCCTTTTTTGAAGTCTGTTAAAAATCATCTATAGATTAAGATTCCAAAATTTTGTACCTACTTGAGAAGCCTGTGTTGATTTATTGATTCACTTAAATCACAGTGACCTCCACAACTTTGTTGCTGGCGTTCATGTGCTCTTATGTGGATATCGTAGACATTTTATGCTACAGTTAATTAATGCAAGCACACCATTGTCATTTTGACATTTTAAAGCCGCTTCGAAGGTGGTCGAGCTTTTAATTTCTACATAGTAGAGGAGTAGCTGCTAGTTCTTCCCATAACGTATGCTATACGTTTTTATCTAGCGCTTCTGCATATTCTGATACCTGACGCTGCTTCCGCTGTCTGCTTTGCTTTCGCTTGACCTCAATTATGTACGATTTGCCACTATTAGTACTTAGCTAAGAATATATTTTAAGTAGAATTTATTTTGCTAGGATCTTAAGAATAAGTTTGTACTATTGTATCTTTCGTTTAGTGAAATTATATAAAACAATGATTCTCAATCGTTCACAGGAGGTTACATGGTAATTTACAGCAAGATGAGTAAATTTTTCCATTTTGTTTCGGTTTTAAGCCAACCGAACTTCAGATGTTTTTAGTAGTAGAGAGACCTATTCTTAGATGTAACGCGTTATTTCAATTTATTTTTATAAAACATAGGCTTAATTCAAAATCAGCCGCAAAAAATCAAGAAAATTTTATAAAATAATGACCGATTTGGAATTGAGACAACTTAATTTTGAATCCTTTTAAAGAATAAAGACTCATTTTGAAAACGGTCACGTGAACCGATAATTTTTTTTGTAGTATACTGACCTATTTCGTAATAAGTCAATCAAACAGTTTGAACTTTTAGTCAAATAATGACCTAAATCAAATTCGGTCGTTATTGCTTAAATTATTTTCTTAAATTTTTTTAAATATTTGATCGAATATGGACTTATCTCCAAATCAGTCGTTATTCGACACAGACCCAATCGGTTCTAGTTGACGCAATACTAAATCGGTCATTGTTCGGCTAAAAAAGGGCGCACGTAGTGCTGGAAGAATAAAGACCCAACTAATTTTTGACCCCATTTATTATACGAAATAGGTGTTTTTTTGGGGTCTAGGTTATAAAGCATGCTCTTTTAGGTCGTTCCGCTATCATAACTCAAAACACCGAAATTTTGAGTTAGGTCAGTATTCGATTAAGAGTGCGAATTATCTAGGTGAGCATTGTTACCTAAAATTGTTATAGAACTTCCACTATCGAGAAGTCCTGTGAAAATAATATCGTTAATACTTATGTAAATGAATGGACGAATATGGTCCTTATCAGAGTCATATTGAATAGGTGACGTTCTATAACATTTGAAAAATTTACCGATTGATTCTAGCCAAGACTCCCAGTCTTTGTGATTAAATTTAAAATTGTTATTCAAGTCTTTATACAAGTTTTTTGGACTAGGGTTACATTTGGGACAATTCGATAATTTAACGTCTTTCATGCCACATCTGAAACATAGTAAGACTTTAGGCTGAGTACAGTTAAATAAGGAGTGGCCGTTAACGCGGGCGGCAACGAGGGCAATAAGGACTGCGTTGGTATGTAATCGAGTTGTTTGTGTAAGTGTAGTTACGGGGTCTGAAATTGTTATTCTGTGGTTTTTGATGAGGTGAGTTGGGAGGGTTAGAGCTCGTGGATGGCTTCGGAGAATGGGTGGGTTTGTACTGAAACTCCGCTGTAAGGTTTTCTCCCGTTGACGGTTCTTTGAAGCAACGGTCTCTGTCTATGAACCTCTCATAGTTTTGACAAGTTTCAATCAGCGAGTCTATGGTGCTAATGTCTTTTAGGGCCACGAAGACCGAATAGCAGGGGCGGATGTTCCTTAGCAGGATTCCCAGTTGTTCTGCTTCTGGAAGTTTTTGGTTTAGTCTTGCGAACATTCCATTCATAATTGAGATATAGACAATAATATTCTCTTCCCTTCCTTGGGTACGATTCCTTATTTCTGTTAGTAGCTTGTAGTCATAGTCGTAACTTCCAAAATCTTTAATAAGTGCAAGTCGGAGATTTTCCCATGTTAGTAGCGCATTTCGGGCCTTTTGGAATCTAAACCAATGAAGTGCATCGTCGACAAACATTTCAAATGCCTGGTGCATTATTTTGTTGATATCTAGGTTACGTGAGATGCAGAATTCTTCTATTCTTTGGATGAAAGCCTTTGGACATGTCTTTCCATTGTAAGCGAATTTCTTGAGTTCATTGATCGATCTGTCTGGTACGACTTGATATTTCACCAGTGCCTGCGAAGGAGGTTGGTTATCGAGTGCATTAAGTTGCAGCAGATTGTTAGGATCGACAGCGTCATAATCAAGAGGACGAGGGTCGGAGAGGCAGAGCTCGTGAGGTGGTGGAGATTTGGGCACATCAGGAGTTCTGATAGGGTTGAGCTGGAGATTAGATAAGTCCAGAGGTGGGATGAAAGAAGGGCTATGTTGAAAAAAAGGTTCGGTAGAATGAGGAGTTACCGGGATGTTAATGTTGCTCTGTTCAGGAGGACAGTCCATTACTGCAGGATGGAATGTTAGCGCTTCTACTCTACGTTCTAGTTCGCAGTGTTTCGCCAAAATTACCAGTAGTTTATCCTTTAACAGTGGCGCAAGATCAATGTCTATGCGATCTAGTCTGTTGGAAATGTGGTTAATGAATGTTTCAATTTTTTTAATGTACTTTGTTTCTCCTTGTTCCATTTGTTCAATTTTATTTTCAACGTAGCCCATAGTCATCGTCACCTGGTCTAAGTCCTCATCGACCGGGATGGGCAAGTCGATAATTTCATGTTCCGGTGCCACTGCAAGCAGCTTCTTCAATTGTTTCTTTAAACGAATCACAGTATCAGCTGGTTCCTCTAAGCGGATCCTTACCTCGTATTCATGTTCATTCTTGTTAAGAAGGTCGTAGTTAATTGGTCTCGACATTGTAAAGTTAATGGCGATTAAATACTAGTGAAAAATAAGTAATGAGTATTAGTTAGTAGTATTAAATTAGGTAATTAGTAATAAGTAATAAGTTTAACTAAATGAGTTGACTAGAGAACTAGTGATTGTTTAGTTAAATGAATAACACAATAATAATAGTAACCTTCGTAGGTCAAGTGAATAAAAATTAATTGTTAAATAAAAATAATTGCAAATTCGTTAGTTAAAATTCCAAATTGATAAGCTACCTAAATAGTAGGTAAGAAAAGGGTAGCTCTAGTATCTTTATGAAAGTGGACATTTCGATACGTGGACCTTTCGACACGTGGACCTTTTGCGAATCGTTACTAAAGTGGACCTTTTGGGAATTGGATGATTGATGGGTTAAGTTATCAATCTATATGGACGGTCACCGGGTTAAGTGACCAATAGAAGGAAATTTGACTTGTTATGTTCAATAAATGGTAAGTTTATTAAGGGGAGTACATATGATCTTCGCGAGCGGAGATCGAGATAAATGATTGTGAAATATGTACATGTAGGATGAACATGAAGTACCTAATCAAATTAAAGCCAGGAATTACCGTATTACGCTCGTGTGAGGTTGCTTTAGAATTTTGGAAAATGGACAGGTGAGAGGGTTTCAAACAGGGCCCGTCAAATGTTTAGGCGGCAGGTGCAAACAAACACGGTTTGACAGTTGGCATTCGTTTAGAAAGGGGACGACGCTATACACAAAACAGAGACGACAATAAGTGGTAGCATAATCATGATTATTCGGGATTTGGCATAAATGTCATGTTATATCTTCTGTGGTTATAAAAGCGGCAAATGGCGGCCTGTCTTCTTTGAGTCGGCTAGTTCAAATTTCTTTCCGAAAATTTGCTGGGTAAAATGGCAGTTCGACATAAATATTCATACGGAAAATGTGCGAAATGCAACGCAACAGCAAAAGATGAACCAAATTTGCGTTTTCACCTATTCCCCCTACCCGGTAAACAAGGACTTTTGAAGTAAGTAGTAAATTTCATATACATTTTTATTAAAACCCATTATGCTCGGAAAGAAAGCAATGTTTCATCAAGAAAGTACTACCAGTATAAACTTATCTTCAGTTACTCAAGAATTTGAATTACAACATAAGGTGATACTATTTTAAGGGGATGATCAGACTATCAAATTGAACAACTTTATATAAGGGACCAACGTCGAACTAGCGAAAAAATCTGCAGATTTGCACTCCCATACAAAGCTGCAAACATGACTCGACCCAAATTTATGGGACAGCTGATATTTTTTTCGTGGTTTCGATTTGGTCCCTTAGAGAAAGTTTTTCAGTTTGTTCATCTCCTTAAAACTGTAAGCAAATATGCTTACAGATGTCCGCTCGTCGCCCGTCGCGTCTTAATAAAGACGGACTATAACACCATCAAAAAAATTCGAGCAAGTTACGTGAAGGGTACGTTGTGCTAAAACACGTTCATTCAAGCCAACACTTTGATGACTCTTCATATACACACGTTTGACCAAATTTGCTATTCCGATTGGTACACAAGACTTATTGCTGAAGTTACGTGAGGAACTATGTGCGACAACTTCTGGGACTATACACACAAATAACCCATTTGAAAAAATTCAAGTACGTTCATCACCTTCATTATTTCCTTCAACTTCGCTTCGTAGGTACTTACATTTATTTATTAATACCTACTTTTTCAGAATACCACAGAAACTGACAAGGCATTAACACCGGATGAACCGTGCTTTGCAGCTCCTTCTACTGAGTTGAATCAACCTTCAGCAACAGTTAGTACCTACATGATTTTTATATTTTTGGACTAATGCGCCCGCGGCATGGCGGGCGCTTCGATAAAGGCTTCCGCACATTGCAGCGATATTATCGAGCGATTTTATCGAGCGATATTATCGATAGCGATATCGCGACACCTTACACACTGCAGCGATTCCGCGATTCGCGTCACGCATGCGCCCTTCACTGAATGTAGTAGAAAGAGATTTCGTCAGGTTGCGATAATATCGCGGCAGTGTTTTTGGGATCGAGCGCGTCCCCATACAAAATGTAGGTACTGAGAACAATTATCGCAAAATCGCAGCGATAATATCGCTCGATAATATCGCTGCAATGAGCGGAGGCCTTAAACGTATTTTTTTTGCTCCTATCAGTTTGTGTTAAGTTTGATGTAGTAGATAGGCGAACCGGCAAAAAGTTGCTTAAATAAGATTCTGGCACAAGTCATCTCTTTTATAGTAGTATCTGGTATCAATGGCTTCAGTATGATCTCCTGATTACAAATATATGAGAAGACAAGCGCTCAGTCTGTGGGGATAGAAACTGTGACGTCATAAAGATGGCCAAGCAAAGTAAAAAAAAATTTTGTTTATTCATGCCTTGCGGGGTATCAAATGAAAGGGCTCTATGAGTACATTATAAATATATAGCATAGTATATCATTTTCACTACTTGGTTGAACAAATTATTCGAAAAAGTATAAAAAATTCACAATTCTGAGTTGATTTTGAACTGCTATACTCAGATTATAAACGAATGAATGGATTTTTGTAAAATATATATCAAATGACTCAAGATATCCAAAAAATAATTAACCAGATAAATTACAAAATAAAGAATGTACATCAATTTGAATAACCTGTTTGTCCCGTATCCAATTTAATCCATTTTTATTGTATCAGGTACGAAAGAATACAAAAGGAATTTTAAGGGAACTGGATATAAGCAAATCTGCACAACTGACCCCAAATGAACATAAACTTTACAAACGATGTAGGAGACATTTAAGCGAGATTATACGTCTCATGTCTAATGTCCATGTTGAACCCACTCCTGTAACGATCCCCATGAAGTGTGGTATAAATCCTCAAATAATCGAAACTTAAGAAAGTAGCTGAAAACCGCAATCCTGAAGAAAACCTCTGCATTCTGGCATTTGACGAAATGTCCATCAACATACAATGTTAGACGAGACATGATTGACGGTTATCAAGACCACGACAATCAAGGCAGGACTATGGAGCCAGCAACACATGCACTATTGTTCATGGCTATTGGAATCCGAAAGAGATGGAAGCAACCTCTTGCTTTCTACTTTTCTAGTGATTGCGTTACGGCTGACAGATTATCTGTTCTTATCAAAGAGGTACCTATCATTTTATTTGTTGGATATGGTTAAATTTAAGGTTGATCGTGTCATATTACCATCTTAAGAGCTATGCACTTGTTGGTGAAGTATTTGTGTGTTGCGTTACAGGCAACCAATTTGTTTCGTTAATTACTAACTACTTCAGAACAGTTAATTTTATATTAGACATTAAAACACCTAGTTGAAACTTTATAGCAATGTTTAACATCGTATGTTGTTTGACCCCGCAAACAAGGCTTTAGTGCCTACTTAAGTGATCAGAAAGTGCTTAGAAAAACTCATTGCCAGATGGCATGTCATGCGGATTCGAACCTGGACCTCAAGATCGAGTTTCCATTCCTCTCCGCAACGCGCCACCGACGCTCCCTTTACTCTTTCTTTGTTACTTAGGTACTTGATGCAAGCATCCAGGCTGGGCTCAACATCTGTGCTACCGTCTGCGATAATTTCGGAGTGAACATCAAAGCTTTGAACTCTCTTGGATCCACAGTGGCACAACCCTTTTTTGATTTCAAAGGTCATGAAATTGTTACAATTATGGATCCACCGCACTTACTAAAGTGCTTCCGAAATAATTTCATGAAGTACCACATAGAATGCACACAAGAGGTGCAAAATGACGGAAAACCAATAAGAGTATTAATATTATTATTATAATTATTACAAGTAACGAATTTAAGACTGTTCTCCGAACGCCGTTTCGCCGTGGGACGGTTCGCCGACAGAACGATTCGTTTTTGGAAGTTTCACCTAAACGATGTTTCGCCATGGGCCGGTTCGCCGACAGAACGATTCGTTTTTGGAAGTTTCACCTAAACGATGTTTCGCCATGGGCCGGTTCGCCGACAGAACGATTCGTTTTTGGAAGTTTCACCTAAACGATGTTTCGCCATGGGCCGGTTCGCCGACAGAACGATTCGTTTTTGGAAGTTTCACCTAAACGATGTTTCGCCATGGGCCGGTTCGCCGACAGAACTATTCGTTTTTGGAAGTTTCACCTTCAAGACATTTCACCATAGGACTTTTCGGCATATTTTTTTTCTTTTCATCATAGCAATAGTATGTCCCTTCAGCGTAAATACTACTAAAATATATCGTTTACAAAATTGCTATGTAATCACAGTAAGGCGCTCGAATTTCAAATAATGTGAAAAATGTGGGTATACTAAAAAAATAAAGTGAATCATCTGAACCATTACCAAAGCGGAAGCACATAAGTTATGATTATAAGGACAGAGTTATTCAACATAAGTCTGAAAATCACGAATTGGACTTGAAATCATATTTAAGTGGTTGGGCACATATTTGTCATTTGATCAAGTAAACATTGTAAGTCATTTTTTTCCTTTATGAATACAAAATATAATAATAAGATATTATAATCTGTTTTGGTTATGTTATTTTGTTGCAACTGTTATGTTTGTTTGTTGTTTTGTTGTTATGTTGTTTGTTAAATAATAGATAGCAGTCGTAATTTATAGGGTATACTGAATTTTGACGGCCCGACAGCACAGTCTGTAGTGAACCTGCCTGCCGTGCCGGGGGTCGCGGGTTCGAATCCCGTAAGGGACAAATATTTGTATGACGAATATGAATATTTGTACCCGAGTCATGGATGTTTGTATCTATATATATGTATTCCATATCGTTGTCTAGTTATCATAATACAAGTCCAGGCTAGATTCTGGAACTTTAATTGTGACTAGATAATTTGTGTGACAATGTCCAAGATATTTATTTATTATTTATTATTATTTAATTAATTATATTACCTTAATTATACTTAAAATTACCTTATTACCTTTTTTTTTTTTTTTTTTTTTTTAAATGGAATGCATAAATATTGAATATTAAATTAAAGATCGAAAATTTTGTCTCGGGTGGGACTTGAACCCACACTCTTCCAAACCGGGGAAACGTGCTAACCAAGTGGTTGGTTGTAATACTTCCAGTAGATGGCGCGCACGTCCCCTTAAGACGCAACAGATTGAAAATTTCGTTCTCTGGGCAGTGGACTCGGTAGTGTAATTGGTTAGCACGTTTCCCCGGTTTGGAAGAGTGTGGGTTCAAGTCCCACCCGAGACAAATTTTTCAATCTTTAATTTGATTCGAAATAGCACAACATGGCTGTAACATGTCTATAATCAGTAATAGTTTATATTGAATATTACTAATTAAATTAATGATAAAAAGAAAAAAAAATATGCCGAAAAGTCCTATGGTGAAACGTCTTGAAGGTGAAACTTCCAAAAACGAATCGTTCTGTCGGCGAACCGGCCCATGGCGAAACATCGTTTAGGTGAAACTTCCAAAAACGAATCGTTCTGTCGGCGAACCGTCCCACGGCGAAACGGCGTTCGGAGAACAGTCTTAAATTCAAAAGTAACAAATAGTTTCAAAGTGGTTTTATGGCTATTATATTACAATCTCTTTCCGCACTCGTAGGTTTTTTCATTAAGATCGGAATCTCATTCGCACACTGTGTTGGTCTACCTACGTATATTAGGTTTATGATTACTACATAATACAGATGATGATTTAAATGAAAAGTGTAAAAAATTTGCTTTAGCCTTGATAAATATTCGATCAATCGTGTACATAACTTGTGATTATTTAAAAAAATATATTAGACAAGTACATGGAAATATTATGAAATTACGGAAGAACTGTGTCGCAAAGCACAGCATAGCTCTGATATGATAAGCCCTATTCAGTTTACTTTCCAGAAACTGAACCCTAATTGTTATCCTTGATATGAAAGACTATCAAATATCAATCGAATAGTTATATGGTTTTTATCAACTGTTATAAAGTTGCACAATCTTATCAATATGTTTCATTACTTATTCTCCTAGATACGGTCTCCCGTGAATATCATATGTCCAAGTGTTCGAAATTTAATATAAAAAAATGAGGGCATTACTTATATTTTTTTCTACTTTCTATGCAGTTAGTGGTCAAGATAATAATGTAACTGACAACAGATTTGCAGTAAATATTCTGCATTACAACGATTTTCATGCAAGGTAAGGGCAGCACGCGTTTATGACTGTTTGAACTATTGAACTAACTATAAGGGTAATTCGACCTATTCGTTGAAAGAGGTCATATGAAAGGTCATTTTCAATAAATTAAGCCTAGTTAACTGGTGGTCGAAATTGAGTGGTTACCGAGTTCTGACGGTTTTAAGATTTTTCAGTTATTTTCGGACTGACCCGATAAAAAGATTTGTAAAAAAAAATACTCAACCCTGCCCTGGTCAGACCATTGATACTTTTCCTAAAGCTGATGAATCAATGATTATTTTGAAATTCAATAACCTAATAACAATACGTAATCCCAGAAATAATAGGTCTTATGATGTGGCAATGATAATTATATTTTCACCTCACAAGCTCGGAAAGGTTCTGTTTATCATTCGAAATCTGAGTGCAAAAGTGCATTTTATCCGCTAGCGTGGAAAGAATTTTTGAAATTCGAATCTGTCAATTCAATATTTTTATATACCTACCGCCAATCCACTGAAAATGCTTAGTAACTATTTCATGACACTGGCCAGCACAAAAATAAAAACTTTTTGAAATGTTCTTTTTAGCAATTCACTTTTTTTCCTCGCTGTTGTGAGGTGAAAAATTGTGTGTTTCGCTCGGCTGCAAAGTTATTCTGCGTCTCGTACCTTTGAAACCTTCGCTGAGCGCTCAGGATTCTATTATTTGAACCACTCGCTTCGCTCGTGGTTCAATCCTAGAGTCCTTCGCTTGGTCAGGTTTCAATAAAAGTACTCGCGCCAAAAAGCAACTTTGCAGCCTAGCATAACAAATAACTATTTTTGGAAACTCTCTTATAAAACACCCTAAATTGATCGAGAAAAAAGTATGGCACTTAGCGCACAAATTACGGGAATCTTCCTTGTAGCTTTCTATAAATGTTGTTAACTTTTGTAAGTTGTGTTGTGGACAAAATAATAAAAAAAAAACGTTCGAGTGTCATAGACAATCTCTGACACAAAAAGTGAGCTTAGATCCCGCAAGCGGTTACTTGAGCATAGCGAACTAACTAACAATATAAGGTTAAATTTAATTAGTTGGCGAAACTTAAGAAACGCATTTGGTATCTGTTACAGAGTACAATTGCGTGGTAATGACCCCCCGCTCGATCATATGATTCTGAGGTCAATGTCCGCCCGCGCCCGCGTATTGCACGCATTGCGCGTACCTTACAAACGATAATAATAATTTAGTTAATCATCAATACCAATTATAAACATTGATAATACAATCTGTTATCATTAACAAGTGCCCTGGTTCAGTTTCGCCACCTAATGTACGTTAAAATAACCCTATTATAAGAATTTCAATTATTTTAGATTCGTAGAGACAAGTCCTAGTGGCACAGTTTGTAACCCATCCGTTGTTCCATGCATCGGAGGCTTTGCTCGTCTCGCAACGGTTGTGCGAGAAGCCAAGCAGAGGGAGCCAGAGTCTTTGCTTCTCAACGCTGGAGACAGTTTCCAGGGGACCATATGGTATAATCTACTGAGATGGAACGTCACCCAGGAATTCATGAATTTGTTACCTCATGACGCTCATGTTAGTCGCATTTTGATGTTTAGGTATTTGGTTCTTTCTTCCTTTATACACCACTAGTTTGAATTAGTAACGAGACTTTAAGGGTGTATTCAGACCGTGAATATAAACAATTATTAAAACAAAAATTATTAAACCTCCCATAGAAAATCAATCGGCCGATCCTAAATTTTGTATGGAAGGTCCACCAATTTTTATCGTTTTTCGACCCATGTTCCTTTGGAAAAGTTGTGCAGATTCACGGTCTGAATACACCCTTAAAGTCTCGTTACTAATTAAAAACTAGTGGTGTATAAGTAGGTATAGTGTAACATTTTATACTTTACATATTGAACAGTGACATTCGGTATCGATAAAAAGATTCGAACCCTAAGAGGTATATTCATCTATTGACATTTTCTATGGAACAGCGGATTTCTTTATTTGCCCTTCACACTAAAGGGCAACCTTCCCTTAACACTAAAGCGAAAACACGTCGACATGTGCATCCTGCCCATCCTAATCTACGGTGCTCAGACCTGGTCTTTGACTGAACATCAAAAATCCGGCCTCAAGATCTGCCAAAGAGCGATGGAGCGCAGTATTTTAGGTGTAAGACTAACCGATCGTGTTAGAAACACTGAACTGCGCTCCAGAACTGGCATAGCGGACGTGGGGCGCAAGACAGCTCAGCTGAAGTGGGACTGGGCCGGACATGTCTGTCGCATGCAGCCCGAAAGATGGGCCAAAATCACCACAGACTGGGTTCCCGAGGATGGTCACCGGCGTCGAGGTAGACCGAGAAAAAGGTGGAGAGATAACATGGATGCCTTCTTGGAGAGTTGGCCAGAAGTTGCACACAACAGAGAGGATTGGAGAGTAAAAGGGGAGGCCTTTGCCCAGCAGTGGGACATTGAAGAGGCTACGTAAAAAAAAAAAAAAAAGAAAGTTGATCGGTTTGATAGAGAAGAAGAAGAAGAAGCGGCCCGTAATGTATATATAATGTACATAAATATAACGCATTTCAGTTTACACCTGTAGGTATATTGGTACACGTGATATCATCTATTGAAATTACCATTGATATTATATATAACCCCATAGTTAAAATAGCTTCGGGTTACCTTGTGTAGTACCTAATGGGTACATAAATCCTTAAAAAAACAAGATAATAAAGCATCTGTAAACAATAATAACAGTCACATTACATGACAGTGCTTTTTGTACCAGGAATGCTAGCTAGGAGGTACCTTTCCACTCTGCCCCGTGACGTTAATTGATTTGTTTGATCTTTTTTGAATTTGGAGCAACCGTTGCTGTTAGGAGAGTGGAGTACTATTCTGGTTCAATCCCCTCCCCTTCCCCGCCCCTCAAGAGGTTTGTTTATGTTGAATTTGGTTTTAATCTTCAGCTTATTATATTGAATAATATACATTATGTTTTCTTATCTACATACAAGCTACAAAAGATTTTAAGATTTTACTATCTAGTCTCATGTACCTAGGTAGATATAAAACACATTTATTCACTATAAGTAGGTTAAAATAATTGCCTGGTTGGAATGGAACTGCACCTGCTTGCTAAGTGAATGGTCCCAGAATCCTGCTGGAGAGATGTATGGTGAAAACGAATAAGTATACCAAAAGAAATGGATGATATATTTTGCACTCTAAGGCCAGACTAGACTCAGGAACTCATCAGTGTTGCCGTTCTTCAAAATTTTAAGTTGCTAGATACTCCGTAAAATGCCGCTAGATATGCGAAAAAATCTATTCTGAAAATCCGCTAGATGTCCCTAGATTTTATCTGTTATATAAACCGTGGTGGTCCAAGTCTAATCAAGTTTTATACTTGTCTGATTCATGCAAACACCTTTTTATTACACTAAAATGAATAAATGAATAGTAATCTAACAAAAGTGTGAACAGAATGAACAGGTAAAATAAATGAAACATGTTTATTGAAAAAATCCAGTTACAATCAAAACACCTAATCCTTAATCTTTAAACAGTTAAATACTTATTAATTATGTAGTAGTAATTACTTTACAAAAAATTTGGACAATCAGCTAGGTACTTATACTTAAATTTCAAAATCAAGGAAGAAGTTTAGTCATCTGGGCGTTCAACTTGAACCGACTCCTCAGTTTTTGTTTATGATAGGGGAATTCCGGTTTAATCTTATGGGCAGACTCGAAAATTAGACATACTAGTCACATTAATTTTACTCTTTTGTTTGGATTGTCACGATTTTTATTTCTGAAAAAAGTCGCCTTGCTCGAGGTTCAAAAGACGCTAAAAGTCGCTAAATATTTATTTATCGCTAAAACGAAAATTTTTTCCGCTAAACAGTCATGAAATCCCCTAGATCTAGCGACAAAGTCGCCAGAACGGCAACACTGGAACTCATGTCAATTAGGAGTTTCCTGACAGCTAGTAAAACGTCGTTCAATATACCGCATAGGAGTACTGATATACCGCGATAGATGGCGTTGACGTGAGTTGGATGCAAAGACAGAAATTGGCTAGTGAATAAATAAAAAATGCAAGTCACTGTGACTTAGACGCATCTGTTGACGAAGTATCTGTTCATAAAAGTATTTTATTTCTATTATTTATCTGCATGGTTGAGAGGTGGACACTCGCGTCAATGCCATCTATCGAGCCATTAGAAACTATTTTTTTCATTTTTAATGGCTTTGGAAAATTCTTCATTGTGAAAAAAACAATCAACGTTTTTATTCTTCAGGCTTTCGGAAATCACGAGTTCGACAATGGTATCGATGGCGTAGTACCTTATCTTATGCATCTTAACTCACCAGTCGTCACTGCTAATATAATTGACGACTTGGAGCCTTCTATACAAGGGTTGTACCAGCCCAGTATTGTCGTTGAGAAGGAGGGCCGAAGAATTGGTATCATTGGTGTGCTTATAGCCTCTACTCACGTAAGCACTTTTTACTTTGTTGTTTTTGCAATCTTTTATTTAACTTGCCTTGTTTGTTAGAATTACAAGGGGCCGTAGACAAAGTGACATTCTACTGGCGTAGAGGCTTGTAGAAAATGACAGAATGAATGGATTTGACATTGGCGATAGACACATTTTGACATTTGCTTTCGTCACCATACGTCAAGTCCATACATTTTTATGTTTTCTACTGTCGTTAACGCTAATCGAAAGATACTTTATCTATAGGACCAGCTGAGTTATGTATTTATATTTGCATTAGAAATGAGGCGTTTTCTAAAATAAGTAAACCAACGACAAAAAATCGATAGATGTCAATATTAAATTCGAAAGAAACCTTACAAATTGAATGTAATAGGTAACTAAAAGACATCAGACATGGACAGTCTCTGGTCTGGTAAATCTAGTTAAAGGTATTCTGAAAATGTTGCAGGAATTGGCATCAACGGGCCAATTACAGTTTATAGACGAAGTGGAAGCTGTGAGGGCTGAAGCGGAAAAACTAAATGAAGATGGAGTAAATATTATTATAGTCCTTTCGCACTGTGGACTCGACATTGACAGGTAAAAAGTAATGGCACGTAATTTAAATAAAGTTGGAGGTTTTTTATTAAACTGATATGGTGGAAGAGGGAAGTAAAAGTATATTGATTCGGAACCGGTCAAAACTACTCCGATTTTAATGTTTTTTTTAAATGTTCGGTAATTTAAAATACTTCTAGTTTAGAAAATGACGCTCCAGTCATGTAAATGTTGTAACCTAAAAAAAATTATTTAAAGAAAACATTTTTGATGTTATATTTTGAATGTTAATCACCTAAATTAAAACGATTTTTTTTAACGCGATCCACAAAGGCAGAAACTAATATCCTTGTCTGTGGTTTGTCAGATTTCTGTTAGATATTATACTGGGTGAAATTGATACCATTCGCATCCTTTTAAACTAAGAGTCTACCCATAAAAATAAACAACTTTTACTATGGGATCTAACCGATCGGAGAAAAAAAACCTATGGTAACTTAGAAAAATTGTAACATTATCGATAGCGGTTAAATCAAATCAGTTTATTGCCAAACAATCATAAAAACCTTCGATCAAAATAAAATGAATGGATAGGCCTTAAGCGAACATTTCAAACCAGAAAAATGAGGCAAAACAAATGAAATTTTTACTTGTCACTTGTATGAAAGTGCCCTAGATTTGACAGATAATGGCGCTAGTTTGTATGTACCAAGTGCACCAGTAGTTTGCTTCAACGTACCGCGCTTTAGGCCTATCCATTCATTTTATTTTGATCGAAGATAAAAACTACCGATAGTTAGAAAAGACTAATATGATTATTTTATCGGGCACAATCCCGTGGGCAGTCCTGCGCCAGATTTCTCTGACGCTGACTGTATGTCTAATGGCACTTGTTTAGTGGAAAGATCATTTTTTTTTATATTTGTTAAACTTCGAGTTGATATTTTGTAACATCTAAAACTAGATTATTTCTGGCTATTTTTGCAATTGGATTGTATTGTATTTCTATCTTCTTCTTCTTCTTATCGTGTCGACTTCAAACTTAAAAAAAACTTCAAAACAAAGTCGCTAAATAGTACCTTGCTTTTCTATCATATTCATCTATATTATAATGCGTGTAGAAAAGCTATCACATGCATATCACAATTTAGCCGAACGGTCCACATGACTAAAAAAAAGAAAAGAATGAAATATCAAATCTCTATGGATTGTCAAAACCCTTCATGTTGTTTTTGTATTTACGATTTTATTCGCATAATGAATAAAGTTTGAGATAAATTGCTGTATTCCAGCATGCACAAATAAAGTACTTTCTACTTTCGTGAAGTAGAAAGAGTGGTGTTGCTCCCGCACTCCTTCCTGTGGCCCCAACTTGTTCGGGATGCATTCTTACAGTTTCACCTCTGCATATATATTACTTAATTCCAGAGAAATAGCCCTTCATGGTGGTCCTTACATAGATATAATAGTAGGTGGGCATAGCCACACACTGCTGTACAATGGTATACCTCCTGAACATAGTGCTTTTACACCCCAGGGACCCTACCCCGTAGTCGTGGAACAGGATACTAGATCTGTGAGTATAGCAAATAATACAAAGTAATTGACTATCTTTTATACACTACTATTATTTAGATTCGTCATTCGTGCATTACACCAGAAAATTATTTTACAATTTTTCAACATTTAGTAATTTTCCAAGAGTCGTCGAATTCACGAAATAATAGAGTCCGGAAATTGCCCCGATTTCTACCCTTAGATGAAAGTACTTTCTACCCACCCGTACTTTTATTCCGTAAACATCTTGTTTGACGGGTTCAGATAAATACATATCAAAGTGTACCGTTATCTATTACAAGATTAGCGCGTATACACACGATGACGCACTGACGGAGCAGCAAACGTCAGTCCGTCATTTGTGAAGCAAGGAGTTGTATGAAACCGCACGTAGAAGCACACACAGTGACGCATTGACGCACCGGGTTCTATGGACTGACATCTGCCGCTCCGTCAGTGCGTCATCGTGTGTGAACGCACTTATTAATGGACAACGCACAGTCACAAAAAAAAAAAATGCTGAAAATCTCGTACGTGTCCTCCTGTCCTGTGGCTCATCAGGTTCAGCGGGAAGTAGGAGATTATCACAAATTATACATTAGATATGCTGATTGCTATCACATTCTGCTTCAAATCATCACTGAACCAAATCCTGTCACATGCACAGTTTTTGCTCAGTTTTTAAAGGATCAGTAATTCAGTTATTAACTAGTTTTCCCGCCGCTCCCTCCGTTAGCGGCAGCAGAATTCTTGCGTCAGTTATCGATTGCGAAGAGAAAAGTGGTTGTTATTGCATTGGAATTGAGATTTAAAGATTGAGAGATGTAGAGGCGATAAATAAGTTTATTATTATTCAAGGCGGAGGTGGTAGCGGTTTGAACCCTGCCTTTTACAGGCTTAATTCAGAATATTCCTAATGATATACTTATTGATAAAAATGTAGTATTGTTTTTTATTAATTCTAGGTTCTTATAGTACAAGCAGCAGCTCACACACAATATTTAGGAGAAATTAAACTCTATTTCGACAATGCTGGAAATATTTTGGAGTGGGAAGGTCACCCGCATTATATTGGAAATGAAATAGAACAAGGTATGGTTAGCAAAAGATATACAAAAAAAAACACATCTGAAAACTTTTAAACGTCAAAGCAGCGAAATGTTTTATCAAATTCGTAGCAGGTGATATTATTAACTCAAGTTAGTCTTCTCTTAGTCTTGCACAAGAAGTAAGAAAAAATTTAAGAATTCACGAGCCCTTTTAATTTGTTCCGAAAGGTTGATGCCTGCAATCTTGTTACAGATGATTATGCCAAAAATATGTAAAATAAATTAGATTTTGAGTAAGATATTATTTATTTTTATCAGACATGCCAACGGTACACAAGTAAAACAGTATATACCTAAATAAAGGAAGATGACAATATTCTATCTTATATACTTATAACAGGCATGCGACAGCACTCGTGTTGACAATGTTGTCAGTAACAAAACATTAATATTAATTTAGGTAAATAACCAAAACATGATAAAACAACATTTCCAAACAAAAGAAGATTAGGTATAACAAAGTGAACAAAAATCGAAAGTAAGGTGGTGATGACCCTGGTTGCAGCATCTCGATTATTGCCAATTGTATGTGATGATACGCGGTCTAACCTTTAACCCTGGAACAGAGATGTGAACCTTTGCCAACAAACTAGTTTCCGAAAAAGGTATATTATATCAACGAACGCCTGAACGTATTCGAATGTATGTCCGATCAGGGGGGTTATTGTGTAACTATACCCGATTCAATCGGTATCAAATCGACACAGTGTTTTGGCAGTTCTTGGCGATTTTGCTTCTTAATTTTTAGTTAATTTATCTTTTTTTTTTTTTTTTTTTTTTTTTATTATCTCAGATAATGAACACGATGATCACAGAAACAAAATATTATTTAAAAATTGGCTAGTACAGTCATAAAACGTTATCGATTTTGTAAACGATATAATCGGAATCTTACACAATAGCCCTACAGGTTAGGTAAATCAACACCTGGTACGATCCAGACCAACACCTCTTGCCTCGTCAACGTCCTTGCATTCGCCCCGCTTTGTACTAATCTTTCAGAATAGGGGATTACCTAAGGAGCATTGGGCTCTTGACAAGGAGGTCGTGGGTCCGATTCCCACGGGGGACGCCTAGTGATATGTCACTTTGTGCGTTTTTCCCCAGTTGGTTAGGACATTGCGGGCTGAATCACCTGATTGTCTGAAAAGAAAGATGATTCCGTGCTTCGGATGGCACGTCAAGCCGTTGGTTCCGGCTACCATCTCTGGTGGTTACATAAAAACCACGTCCTGAAAAAACTGACACCAGAGCTTGCTGCCCATACGATAAGAATAATCTCGGTTTTAAAATTAGTGCTTATTTAAATGGAGTTTTGTTTCTCAGCACCCGATATTTTGGCTAAAATCGATGAGTATTTGCCAATGATTGAGGAAATGGCTTCAGTAGAGATTGGTAGGTCAATGGTCAGTTTATCTTCTAATTGCGCCTGCTCGGAATGCAACCTTGGAAGCTTTATTTGCGATGCCTTCATGAATGCTGTGAGTAACATTTATTTGAATTGTTGCCTTGAAGGTTTACTAACTTTCCTAGAAACAGAATTTTCTTGGATATTATTTATTGATTTATAGATGATTGTTTTTATTCCAGGCTATGGATATGGCAAAAGGCGACAACTGGCACTATGCACATTTTTGCGTTGTGAATCAAGGTGGAATTCGTGTTGGCATTGATCAAGGAGGTTAGTAAAGACAAAAACATTTAAAAGCTTTTTAATTACCTACCAGTAGTTTTGTGGTGGCGAATCAGGTAAAATAGTAGATTAAACACCGAGGACAGGAGTCTCAGATCTCATGTAATTGTTGACCGAGGCGAAGCCGATGTCAACAAACATTTGTGATCTGAGGCTTTCTTATTTACTGTCCTAGGTTAGTATACTATTTTTCTCCTCGACGGAGGTGGAAAGCGACAACTTCGTTAAGCGCAGCGGGGTGACAATTGACGCTTTCCGTCCGGAGGGAAGAAAATATTGTTTTTATGCAAACGAGTATGAGTAAAAGGTTGTATGGAGAAAAATGCGGCTACTCACATAGGTTTTTAGAGGACCTTTCAAAATACATATAAAAACATCACAGTCATTGCTAAGCCGCATCGAAGCTGTGCTATTAAGGTACAAAATAATTTCTTAGGTTTTATGAAAGAAATCACCTTTAGCGCTAAAACTTCTTGTTTTGTATCTTCTATATTTCTTAACGGTATAATATATTGCTGAGGTTTCGATTCATTGTTTGAAAATTAGTAGAAATATTAAAGGTTTTGGTTACTTTTTACCAGACTGCGACAGAAGGAGGGTTATTCATGAACCTTTAGGGACATTTCACGTGAAGCGGACAGGGAAAAAAAAGTGAGGTTCTGAAAATCGACCACATTCGGCCCATTTGTTCTTCTAGTAGGTATGAATGTGTACGCAAAATATTTTTTTTGTATACCTAGTGTATATTTACCAAGTTATAGGTTTCAAAAGAATTGTCGTTGATTGGTACTACAATTTTTCGAAAGTAATTTTTCGAATATAACAAATCTACTATAAAATATTTTACATAGCGATACATATTAAAAATATACTGTTCTTTTTGACTGTAAAAAAAAATTAAAAATTTAAAAAAAAATTAATGGCCAAAACCGGAAGTAAACTTTTCAAACCAGTATTACAGTCACTTCGACCAATTTTTTTTTCTTTTTTTTTCTTTCAAAATATAGCTTAAATGATAATGAAAGTACACTAGAAAATTTAAAATGGGATCTCTATTAGTTTAGGAGATACGTTGAATAATATACACCCGCGTCGCAAGGGGCGTCATATGTAGCGCTTGCAAGGTTGAGCAGTTTGCGCGATATTGCAACTTTATTAATATTTTATATCGTTTTAGCGTATATTTAACCTCATTTAATGATATGAAATAAGTTTTATTAATATAATATAATGTAAATATAATATAACTACATAATACAAATATAATTTAATAATCTTAACTATTATAAAACCGTGGTGGTTAAAGAAGCCGTGGTGGTCCAGTGGCGAGTAACCTTGCCTGCCGTGCAGGAGGCGATGGTTCGATCCCCGTCCAAGCCGACTCGTACCAATGAGTTTTTCGGAATTTATGTACGATTTGTTACACCACTGGCTTTTCGGTGAAGGAAAACATCGTGAGGAAACCTGCATGCTTCAATTTCGAGGCATGTATTGTACCCACTGTCCATTATAAGTGGCGACGGGCTCACCCCCCGTCACACTGGACAGAGTTTCGGTACTATACTGGTGAAACGTGGATGTTCTGAGGTTTCAGAATATCTCTGACTACCCCCTCGGGGAATAAGTCGTGAGCATATGCTATGCTATTATAAAACCGTAAAATCATGAGGAATAAAAAAGTAGCGGTTCTCTTCATATAAATTCAAATAACATTCGATAGCGCGATTTAAAAACGTGCAGCGCCATCTATTGACAAAATTGTTAGTTTGTTTGTTTGTTCGCGCATCACGCCAAAACTACTGAACCGATTTTGATGTAACTTTGTTTGTTTGATAGCTTATGATCTGACTTAAAATCTGGTATATAATGTGTGCGGACGAAGTCGCGGGAAAACACTAGTATATTATAAAGAAAAAACTTGTCTACTGCTCCAAAAACGTTTTTTCTTTATAATATATTATTAACTTATATTTGTATTATGTAGTTATATTATATTTATATTATATTATATTAATAAAACGTATTTCATATCATTAAATGAGGTTAATTATACGCTAAAACGATATAAAATATTAATAAAGTTGCAATATCGCGCAAACTGCTCAACCTTGCAAGCGCTACATATGACGCCCCTTGCGACGCGGGTGTATATTATTCAACGTATCTCCTAAACTAATAGAGATCCCATTTTAAATTTTCTAGTGTACTTTCATTATCATTTAAGCTATATTTTGAAAGAAAAAAAAATAAAAAAAAATTGGTCGAAGTGACTGTAATTCTGGTTTGAAAAGTTTACTTCCGGTTTTGGCCATTAATTTTTTTTTTATTTTTTTATTTTTTTTTACAGTCAAAAAGAACAGTATATTTTTAATATGTATCGCTATGTAAAATATTTTATAGTAGATTTGTTATATTCGAAAAATTACTTTCGAAAAATTGTAGTACCAATCAACGACAATTCTTTTGAAACCTATAACTTGGTAAATATACACTATACAAAAAAAATATTTTGCGTACACATTCATACCTACTAGAAGAACAAATGGGCCGAATGTGGTCGATTTTCAGAACCTCACTTTTTTTTCCCTGTCCGCTTCACGTGAAATGTCCCTTTAGTCAAATATCTAAGCTCCGATGCGACCTAGGCCATAAGTGTTCATAACGAAATGTGTTTGTTTTTTGTAGTACTTTAATTATACAATACTTTCAATTGTGGCCGCGACTGTTAAAAAAAAATGGCAATACCTTTACCCATACCCATTTAGGTACTTTTAAGTCTTTTATATAAGTCTATTGTTATTACAGTAATCACTTATGAGTCGCTATTACTATCAACTCCATTCGAGAATAACGTCGAAGTTTTCGATTTACGCGGTGACCATATACTGGAAATGCTGGAATTCTCTGTTGCTAATGATCCTTATCCCGGTGCTAGGATGCTTCAAATTTCAGGTAAAGTTCTTTGTTTTCAGCGTTTTTCTATTTGTTTTATTGACTCAATTTTAAATTTCAAGAATCTATAACCGTTCCAGAATTATGTATCTGATATTCGGAGTATTGGGAATACTAATTTTAGTCAGTCAGTTCTTATATTTCTATCAGTGGAGACCTTTAATTGCCTATCTGTTAGGTATCCAACCTTGTAAAGTGTTAACAGATGTTGGTCTTCCAAAGAAAATAAAATATAATAAACTTTATATGACCTCACCTTTAGGGTGCCTGTCCATCGGTATTTATCTAGCAGTGGGATGAAGAAGGCTAATGAAAAACAACTTTGTATGAAAATGCAGGCATGCGAGTGATCTTCGACAACTCAAGACCGATTTACGACCGACTTGTCAACGTGACAGTTCGATGTATAGAATGTGATGTACCAAGGTACGAGCCCTTGCAACGTGACAGATACTATAAAGTCGTCTCTCAAAGTTTTCTTGCTGCCGGAGGAGATGGTTTTACAGTGAGTGTGTCTTCTAATTCAATAAACTATTCATCTTCAAAATGTAGGTATTTTAAACCCAGTACATTTTATACTAGAACATGAACGATCTTGGAAAGTTCATGATTGTTCCATCTTATAACAATATGCATGAAGTACCAAGGCTGCTGGCAGCATTTTATATTAGCATAATATTGTTTCCATAATGTAAATAGACTGTCTATCAATTTTAATCAAAATTACAGCATATTGTGATGTTGGTTTTTTAGATGTTGACATAATCTCTAATATTATAAACGCGAATGTAAGTTTGTTTGTTACGCTTTCACGCAAAATTTACTAAACCGATTTAAAAAATTATTTCACTATTAGAATGCTACATTATCCCTGAGTAAGATAGGCTATATAAAACGGCTAAGTGTGTGTCGGGAAAAACTAATTCTCAGGCGGTACGAAGTTCGCCGGGTCAAATAGTTAGTATAAATGTTTTAGTGTTTTCTAGACTACCGTTCCTCCCCAAATCCTGCTAAAATACCTAATAATAGGTAGGTATGGGTTTCTCTTTCATTCACTCTACCCTTTTTTAGATAGACCAATAAAATATTGAACCAGCTGCAATTGAGACTAAAATATAAAAAAAAATTACGATACTTCCATTTTGTACAGTATCATTGAGTACAATATTTGTGTAAAAACTATTTATTTTCAACCAAATATTATTATGATATTGTATTTCAAGAGATTACATTAATTCTGAACGTTAGTAGATTCTTGGAATACAAGATGATAAAATAACTCGTTTATACAGGGTGTAAATAAAAACTTATGGTGTATTTAAAACTTATCTTAAGCATAGACCATCAAACTTAACCACTTTTACTTTGGGATCATCTTTTAAATCGCGAATATTCGATAATAATATTTGCTTCTTCATACATTCTAGTTCAGTAGCTATTGACATTTTCCATGGAACAGCAGATTTCTTTTTTATGGTCTGATGCACCCCTTTAAGTATATAACGCATTTTGTAAGTTTACTCACGAGTCACGAGTATAATTAAAATCCTAGAATACGTCTGCAATATAAGCTAGATTACAAAAACTTGAACAACCAAAGCACTTATCAAAGAATATAATCGTAAACTTGCTAACAGCTTGCTTACTAACAAAGACAAAATGTGCACAATAGTGAGATCGCTCACGGGCCACTGCAAACTAAATAAACACGATTATTCCCGTCCAGTAACACCCCTTACTGTCACACTGTTACTGGTTGGGAAAAATATTCGTCATCGAGTAACAGTGTGGCTGGTTGGGATCATTTATTCCCGTCCAGTAACACCCCTACTGTCACACTGTTACTGGTTGGGAAAAATATGTGTCATCGAGCAACAGTGTTGCTGGTTGGGATAAATTAATCCACATCGGGTAACACTGTTACTCGATGAACCATTTTATTACCATCCAGAAACACTAGCTCTTTGTAATGTAATATAGGTATAGGTAATACTTAATTTTGTCTACTGTGTTACTGGTTGGGATGAAATAAGTTATATAGAATCTATGCCATTTATGACTCTTAAGGGCCTGTTTCACCACTTTTGGAGAATTTCTTGTTTGCTTATCCGACAGCTTATTTTACACATTTTGTATGAAGAATATGTCAAATGAGCTGTCGGATAAGCTAACAAGAACTAAATTCGGAAGTGGTGAAACAGGCCCTAAGTCTGAAGTGATAAATTTTCATTCATAATACGTTCTAAATATTGATATCATATAATAGGATAAGATTGAAATAAAATACATATCATAAGTATAATTTTTATTCAAAAAAATCTGTCAGTGTAGTATAATCAGCGTTTTTTATCTATCACAATAATCAATTAACTATTATCACAATAATTATTTTTGTAGTATAATCGAAATCGCGAAAAAAAAATCTACTGTCCCATACATTCGGGTCGAGTTAGTTTGGCATTTTTGTATGGGACAGTAGATTTTTTTATCGAGATTTCGATATTGGTCCCATAGAGAAAGTTGTTCAGTTTGATGGTCTGATACTCCCCTTAAAATAGTTTCAGCTAATTTTGTTAGAACTTATATAAATGTTGATTATTGTGATAATTTGTGATAGATAAAAAGGCTGATTATACTACAAAAATAATTATTGTGATAATAGTTTGTTGATTATTGTGATAGATAAAAAACGCTGATTATACTACACTGGCAGATAATTTTGAATAAAATTATATTTGTATACTCTATACTTATTATATGTATTTTATTTCAATTTTATCCTATTATGATATCAATATTTAGAACGTATTATGAATGAAAATTTATCACTTCAGACTTAGGGCCTGTTTCACCACTTCCGAATAAGTTCTTATCCGACAGCTCATTTGACATATTTTTCATACAAAATGTGTAAAATGAGCTGTCGGATAAGCTAACAAGAACTTCTCCAAAAGTGGTGAAACAGGCCCTTAAGAGTCATAAATGGCATAGATTCTATATAACTTATTTCATCCCAACTACAGTAGACAAAATTAAGTATTACCTATACCTATACAAGGTGTTACAAAACTACAAATAAACATTTAAGGGGGTGGTGTAGACCATCAAACTGAACAACTTTCACTATGGGACCAATATCGAAACCGCGAAAAAAAAAATTTATGTTCTATACTCTACAAATCGACTAGAGCTAAAATATGTATGGGATTTAAAATTATTTTTTTTCGATTTTGATGTTGGTCCCATAGAGAAAGTTGTTCAGTTTGACGGTCTAAACAACCCCCTTATGAGATTTAAAAATTTATTGTTACTTATGAAACACCCTGTATTACATTACAAAGAGCTAGTGTTTCTGGATGGTAATAAAATGGTTCATCGAGTAACAGTGTTACCCGATGTGGATTAATTTATCCCAACCAGCAACACTGTTGCTCGATGACACATATTTTTCCCAACCAGTAACAGTGTGACAGTAGGGGTGTTACTGGACGGGAATAAATGATCCCAACCAGCCACACTGTTACTCGATGACGAATATTTTTCCCAACCAGTAACAGTGTGACAGTAAGGGGTGTTACTGGACGGGAATAATCGAATAAACATACTCGTATGCACACGCTGAAACTAAATGACTCAACCAGCTGCATATTCTGCAAGGAGGAGATGGAAACTCCCTTGCATCTGCTGTGCGAATGTGGCCCACTAATGTGCAAACTTGTACTTATACAACTTGGTAGACAGGTTCTGTCACCAGATGAGATACAGACTCTCCCCGTTAGCAATCTGCTGCAGTTCTTGACGGTAGTAGGGATCAGTAGGGAACTATAAAGAAAGGGGCGTTCACAAAAAACCAGCGATGGTCGCAATGGCACAGGCACATGTCTGTTAAGGCCCTCAGCCAACAATAATAATAATAAATCTTGAACTGTTATCTTTTACAATGTTCACAAAGTTTTTTAGCACGACTATATACTTACAGGTATAAGGACGGTATTCGACGGATCGCAACCAGTCGGCAACCGCGTTGTCAATGTGACAATTCGTTGCATAGAATGCGAAATTCCTAAATACATGCCTCTGATACCAGAACAGTATTACAAAGTACTTACAACTGACTTTATAGGGGGAGGAGGCGGTGGTTTTGATGTAAGTGTAGGTAGCATTTATTTATAACAAAGCAAAATTGCCAACAAACGCAAGCCGATTTGAACAAAATTTCGTTTGTTTTGTAATGGAGTACATTGTTCTCATACAGGGGGGTTTTATAAGAGATTATATAACAATGACAATGTGAATTTTATAATAATTCCTACTGAATAGTACCAACTATGCTCCAGCGAATACAATGAAAATATGAACGTGAACATGAAGTACAGGGAGCGTGTTCGGTTCAAATTAGTATAACGCTAAGAGGAAGGATCTCTTTATTCATAAAGAGGTCCTTGATCTTAGGCATAACGCGTGTACCACACACAACTAAAGTGATAGAGCGTGTTCGGCAAAATCCAAGTGTAATACAGATATTTATGTCGGTGCTAATAAAACTACTCACCTTTTAGCATGAATTAGTATAATATAGTGGGGTTTCATTTCTTATGTAATAAATTGAACACATTAGGAATAACTAGTTCAAAATTCAACGTCGCTCAGCGAGCTATGGAGAGAGATATGCTCGGTGTTTCTCTGAGAGATCACGTCAGAAATGAAGTGTGATACATCAGAGTACTAAAGTGGTTGACATAGCTCAGAAAATTAGTAAGCTGAAGTGGAAATGGGCTGGTCATATCTGCCGAAGAACTGACAACCGATGGGGTGTTAGAGTTCTAGAGTGGAGACCGCGAACTGGTAGGTGTAGTGTGGGAAGCCCTGCTCCCGCTGGACAGACGACCTAAAAAGTAGCGGGGAGCGACTGGATGAGGAAAGCCCACGACAGACTTTTGTGGCCCGCCTTGGGAGAGGCCTATGTTCAACAGTGGACGATGATAGGCTGTTAGGAGTAACCTCTTGTAAATATTGTGTGCTTCCAGATGATTTCAAATAACCGACTCAATGTTGAAGTAGTTGGGTTGGATTACGTCGTGCTCATGGATTACATCAGCAAGTCTCCGGTCTTTAGTGACATCGATGGCCGTATACAGATTTCTAACCCATGTTCTGACTGAGGTTACCAAGTTAACAATAAACCTATAATTGGTTTTCTTCTTTATTGGTTTTCTTCTCATATTGGTTTTCTTCTTGTAACTACTATTATTTTTACTGCCGTTGGTTTTTTTTTATCACAACCTTGCTTTATTTTAATATCCTATCCTTGCTTCTTTTTTTCCTTTATATCATATCATTATAATAATTTTCGATATGCACTAAACACAATAATAATTTGTAAAAATCATGTTTTTAAATAATGTAGGTAAATAAAATACATTATTTTTAAGTCATGTAAAATTATTTATGTTCCATGATGAATTGTTCTCATATTATATTTAGCTAATCCTTTATTTTGGTGTAGCTATTCGATTATATTGATTTTTATTTGTTAAGGACATCCCTTCGCAGCTAGATCTCGATAGTTTTCAACACAATGCGTTGGTTATCGAATTCAATGCTCTCAACTAAAGTTTGTGATCGGCTTTAGTTCTTGCCTTCCAGTTTACTCTAATAATTGAAGTTTCTATCCTAGTTTGATACCAATTTTAACTTTTGCCTCCACACAATGACACGAAGGCTTTCCATTAAAACTATTCCAATATTCATTTTAAAGTATGTACCTAGTCGTACAAAAGGCGAGCACGTTGGTCTAGTTAGCAATAGTTACTGTGAAGCGATGTACCGTGAAATTGCACTGCACTCGGCCTCTGGGCGGCAAACTTATGTGGTAGGTAATGGACTTTAGAGTTATAAGATTGAGAAATGAAAATTGGATAAAATTGTGTTTGTTAAATCCATAAAGGTATTATACCTTACAGGAATAGAGCAACAAACATGAGTTGTCAAATGAAACCGTTTTTGGATGTTTTTTGGAGACTATTCGGAGGCAAAAATTCGAATACTGTCTATAATTCTGAGTCTAACGTGAAATTGTGGATAAATTAATGAAATAGTATATTTCATAAAATTATCTACGATTTCACTTTTGAATCGCAATTATTCACGGCAACCGAATTGTAAAAATTAATAAGTGACTAAAAAACGGTTCTATTGTACGCAAGTGGTGCCGCTAGGTACATCTCGCTCACTCAGCTGTCAGTTCCTCTATTCCTGGTATAATACCTTTATGGTTAAATCTATCGTTTAGAGAATTCCTTCCGGAAGGTTTATGTGTAGGTATTAGACATCGTGGTCATTGATAATTTTTCTTTAGAATTTTGTCTTAAGCGCTGCACCCGCTACGAAAAAAAATAGTTCTGACCTGATTTACCTCATTACAAGAAATGATTTTTACTGTCAATTTTGAGATATCACTAAGTACTAGGGGGTGCAGTACCGGTTTCATCTCAAGAACCGGGACTGGGTTTCCGGTACTGGACTTGGAACCGGGATTTCCCGGGAATTTCGGTACTAACGGTACTCGAAAATAATATTTATAAATCGCGATTTTCTTTAAGAAAAAGGCTGGACATCATGTAGAAACTAGTATTAATTAGTGTAAATAGTAATATTTATAATAGTAACTAGTATAAATATTAAAGTAGTGATTAATGGGGTGCTATAAAAATGTATTAAGTAGTTTAATTAGAAAAAATTGTGTTTTCACTAGGTTACTGTATTATTTTATAAATGTAACCAATATCGCTCACGGTAAGGGAGTAGCGTGGATGATTAAATAGGAACGGGTTTGTGGTCTGGTCCAAGTTCATTGAGACCCACTTGAGCTTACACTTGAGCTTTGATTCTGCAGTCTTCAGAATGATGCGAATAAGGTAAACCATCTTTGACTAGCGACCTACGTTTGGTATAACACCGAGCCTATTAGGGAGGCTATACCTACAGCAAACTAACGACTCTTAGGTCTTTGCAAGGGATAATTATGTCTATATTGGGCCAAACCAATTAAAGAAACTAAAGACCGAATAAGTATCGTGTCGTTCAGGCCTGAGCTTTAGAGAGAGATTGACAAATTATGCATCACGGAGACCACAGTACACAACACTGGCTAACGACCCCAGAGTTAGATTGAGCCGGCTTTATACCAAAGCCATCCCGGACGATAGCCTGTAACTGAGATAGCAGCTGTTAAATTCCGTCATAAAGGAAGGGAAAACGCCACAGGCACGGAACAGGGCGAGAATGCCCTAAATGCTCCAAATATGCTGATGATGCCCACCTCGCTTCGAGAGTCAAACTGTCTAGCGCGCAGGTTCGACAACTTCCAAACAAGTCTAGTTCCGAAAACGCTTCAGCACCGTAGACTACATACACATGCTCTGGCAGATTATACAAAAGACCGAAGAGTATAACTTGCTTCTTTTCTAAGCGATCGTGGGCTCGATCGAATCGAAAGCTTTCTCGTAGAAAGCCTTTGATTTAAACGAGACCTTTGCTGTACTGCAGCCTCTCCAGTGACGCCCAGTTGACCGGTACATCGAATCGAAGTGCTGAAATGCATGTAAAAAAAACGCCACTATGTCTTAATACAGGACCAGAACTCAAACCTAGCCTACTGCAGCGAGATGTTGGACCTTAGTTGTAATTTCTCACAGTAGAATGCTCGATTACCTTAGCAGAGCGACCAAACTAGTTGGTTTAAAAATAACATGGACAAGACAAAAATCATGTCTAATGTAGAACGTAAAAGGTAGAACATAGAGTTCTACCTACTCCTGTGAAGATAGGAGATTCTGTACTCGAAGTTGTTTACGATTATTTATGTATAACTGATAAGATACGTTATATCTTGTCGTCCCAAAACGAGTCTTTGATTAGTGCTTACCTCCAGTAATGACATACGGAACGGAGACGTGATCGCTTACTAAAGGCCTCATGAAAAGGCAAAAAGTCACTCAAAGGACAATTATGAGGGTTATGCTCAGAGTTTCCCTGCGAGACCAAATTAGAAATGAGGTTCGCAGAAGAACCAAGGTAGCCGATATAGCCCGAAGAATTGCTAAACTGAGGCAATGGATGGGCTGGACACATGGCTCGCAAAACAGGTGGCCGATATGGCCGAATAGTTCTTGAACACCTTTCGTGGAAGGCGCAATCTCATCGACCGACGACCTGGTGAAGTCGTTGGGGAGGCCTATATCCAGCAGTCAACATTTTTCGGCTGTGATGACGATGAATATGAAAATTATAAGAGAGAACATCACTTCATTAGATTATTTAAAATTTTCCGTTTACAGTATAATTAAATCTACTTAAAGGAGGATTTAAGCAAGCATTTTAATAATTTATTAATTAAATTGTTGAGTACCGAATGTATCGAAAGAACCGGGATTTATTTCTCGAAGTACCGGTGCTAGCTAGCCTCAGAAATCCCGGGAAATCCCGGTATTTTCGGTACCGGGATTTCCCGGGAGCATGCCCTACTAAGTACATACCTTGAGGAACATTTTAATTTTGTTTAATTTTTTCTGTGACTATTTCAGAATTTTTTTTTATGGAATGGTTACTTAATAAGTGATCTCTCTAAGAAAAAGGGCATTAAATTCTTGACCACCTTGTAGGTATATTTTGCTTATTTATGGTGAAATTGATATCATTAGCATCAGATGGATAGACTCTTAGTTTAAATGGATGCGAATGATATAAATTTCACCATGTGTATTATTATTATAAATCACACTCTGGCGAAGCTGGGGCAGATCGCTAGTCTTCTAAAGAAATAATATTATCCTATCTTCAAAGTGTGTGACGCGCTTTAATGTCATCGAGACCACAAGTCCTCTTCAAGCAGTGTTAACGTACTTTTTTCCGAATTTACGCACGTATTCCATACAAATTACCGACAGGTATAGTTAGGGTCTTAAGACAGAGTGCAAACTTTTCTTGGCTCTTTTGAGTCTGAAAGAAAATGTAATTAGAACTAGCGTCGTGGACGGAATTCGAAGCAGCTAGCTCAAATTTCAAGTTAACAATTCTGATAAAATAAAGTTATTTCAGTCTGTGGTTATTTCTTTACTCAGTTGCTCTAATATGTAGGTATATAGTTTTATTAAAATTGCCTATGAGAGTACCTATGTAAACTAACAATTTTTCTGATACAAATTGATTTGAAGCAATTTTTTGTTTCAATTCATTCTATTCTCTTTTTTTACAACAGTTATACACGCAGAATTTTTTTCTTTTATTATTTGTAATACCTTTTATTTTGATATTGTTTATTTTATTTTTAAATGTATGAATTTGGAATATACTATGAGTATAAGGTCGAGTTATGATTGCAGTTTTGTATGGGCCAGCTGTTTTTTTTTTAAATATGAACATACATTTAAAAAATATGAACATACCAATTTTAAACGTATTTACGATCATACCTATAAGACGAAATACCCAAGGATCCTTCATTAATGAGATGCAGTGACGCTAGTTTCATTGCACAATATCGATAATGATTAATGAGCATTATGTACAGAGTCCATATTGTAGCCGATCATTTAACGACTTATTGTGCAGTACCTAAGTACTTAACACTTTGAATACCAATGAGATTATGTCAGTTCTCGCCAGGTATTATTTACACTGATATCCGAAAACAATGGAAATGACATGCTCTAAACAACATATTATTCGGGTTAGCACTAGAAATAGGGCTGTATATTTAGTAGAGATAGATAAATCCCAGTCTTACAAAATCTTAGCAATGTGTTTGTAATAATCATAGGCATTCCTTTGGGTTTTTTTTTATATTTTTTTTTATATATGACAATACAATGTTATAAATTAACAAATAATCGACGCACTATAAACCATAACTGGTTTGTTCGTGCGCCGGTAGGGACTTATCCTTAACATTAGGTATAAAAAAATGTTCAGACACTGGAAGGATGACATGAAGTTACATTCAATTACAAATTAGCTGTCAGATCGAAAGTGTTCCGTATATTTTTTTTCTTTAATTTTAGGGAAAAATTTGTCGATTCTTAAATAGGATAATGATGGGAATAATGTGAAGACGTTTTGATACTTTAAATTGATCTACTTTTTATGTAGTCAATGTTCGTTTATGTACAATAAACTAACATTTTCGATGTTACAGCGTATTTATTGGTAGTTGAAAGTTTCTTCATTGGCAACACCACCAATGTCATCATCAGTCGGATGATGACGATGATTAGGCAAAGAAAACTTTTTTACCGTCAATGAGACAGTTTTTTGTGACGGAAGCGGCGAATTCAACTTTTGCAGTCGAACAACAAGAAGTCTTTGTACAGCGTATTTTCGACGGGTAAAAAATGATGTGTTCCAAATTATCTGGCTCTTCCATTCGGTCGCTCTCACATTGGTCTTCTTCCACGAGCTTCAGATTCTTTAGGCACAGCTTAAGAAAGAGTATCTATTACTACATACAGCATGGACACTCCCTTCCTCCCACCAATATTTACCTCACCCCCTCTATTTGCCTTCTGGCTACATCAGTAGTTACATGTAGCCGAGACTGACACCACAATTGACACGCTAGAATTTATGTTGTATTTTTACATCCCATTTCCCTTTCTTCCCTCTATACTGCATTCCAAATAAGGACAACGAGATTTTCCGATTCCTATTTAGCATTCTGGCCAATTCTGATAAGCAAATATAATTTATTTATCAGAAAGATGTACTATCCGACATATCTTGGACGTTACTAAAGCTGTTCTAAGAATAAGTGAGAGTTAGGGCCTGTTTCACCACTTCTGAATTAGTTCTTGTTAGCTTATCCGACAGATATTTTGACAGAATTTCATACAAAATATGTCAAACTATCTGTCGGATAAGCTAACAAGAACTTACCCAGAAGTGGTGAAACAGGCCCTGAGTGTTTCAAATCTCTATTTCTGTAATTAAAAATTGCCTTAAATCTTCGTTGCTATTTGGAATGGAGTATAGTAATTAAACCATTTTTTTTATATCATTATTCGAGTGGTGATAATCTGTGAATTGCACTGGCAGTGTGGAGGATTGGTCTTCGTGAACTTCATCAATAAAATTGTGGCTTGATTGATCAGCTATTTAGGCAAACCATAGAAAAAACATCTTTTTACCTATACTGTGTAACCGTCTTAGATCAAAATAAAATTAAGTAACCGTTACCTTTTGAACTAACCTTCAATGTGACAGGTGTAATTTTTATATTCCCATCTACTAATTTTTCTTTTTACTAGTCTTGGAAAGCGCACCATTGCACATACTGTTATACTTCTACAAAGAGAACGCAATGTAATAATAATAAGTGAACTTACCCAACAGAAAATCCCACAGAGCGACATGGCCTCAGGCCAAGCTCTTCAATAAAGATTTAAAAAAAAAAACGCAATTACAACGTTTTATGATTGATTGATTATTCCTTAATGTTGATTCGACAAAACTAAAAAGTGAGTTACAATGTTATTCCTCGGGAGTGTTGAAATTACATAATCAATAGGGAAAAACAATTTAAATACAAAACTGTGCTAGAGGCGATAAGATAACTGAAAACTAGACGTCACATCTCACTTGTCATTCCTATATCAACGTTTCCAAACCTTGATTAGTAACTGTGTTACGTAGAACCAAACATCAATAACCATGCAGTGTATTAAACTTGCACGTTTGATCACGGACTACTCGTATGTACTGTGAGATACCTACCTATTGGAATACCAATATTAACTAGCTGGACCCGAACAAAATAATGTTACGCGGATTAGACAAACGACTAATCTAATCGAAATTGAGGTTTTATTTATCTACAACTAACTTCTCTTTCTCATATACTCGTACAGGGTGAAATTGATATCATTAACATCCTTTTAAACTAAGAGTCATCAAACTGAACATCTTCCGTGACGGACCCACCATTCCAGGGCACCATACCCCTGGGGATAGGGTGGGACTCAACCATATAGTAGTGATGTGATCATCATGTGTACATACGGCGACACATCAGGTTACGCACCCTATACACCCATAACCACGCTACGTATAAAACATAAAATAGTGCGGTAGAGAGCCTGCATAGAGGCGGCTGCCGGCGCGGGCGCAGCGTGCCGTGAGACGAAACAACAACAACATACCGCACCCTCTCGCACGATTCGCAGCGTTCAACTTCTAATAGTTCGAAGTCCAAACAGGGTAGCCTGAGCCGTGTGTACCTATTTGTACCTACACGTTTAAGTATTGAGATGTACCAGGAGCGCAAAAGTATACAAGAGGTCATTAGGTACCGACCTTATGGAACTTCGACCTCTTGTACACGTCTGCTTCTCCTGGTACATCTGAATATTGTAAATACTCCCTTCAGCAAGTGCCTTAAAACTTAAGTTACTTAAGTTACCGTTTTACTACGTCCACACAACATTTTGCTCTTATGTAGGATCTTTTTTTTCGTCTTCTCTAGGATATCCACTTGGATCGCATCTTTAATTATTTCCTTTGAGAAAAGGAATATGAAATAAAATAAAAGTAAAAACTCCATCGCTTCCTTGTCTAGACTGCCATGGAACAGGAGTTGCCTGGTCAACTTAATTTTTTTATGTCGGTAATTTCTTTTAAGTAAGTAACACATTTTCTATTTTTTCTCCAAAAATTATAAAGAGTAAGGTAAATATTCCCAAATCTGCCAATTTTTCTAATTCGTCAACAACATCTGCCAAAGCGAAAATGCGATAGCAAAATCTGCCAGAATTGCAGAAATCTGCCACAAATGGTCACACTGTCAATAACGCAATACTATCGGTAAAATATAATAGGTAAAAGTGGTCACGGTACCAAATAGTCCAAGTCTCATTGCGTCCAACCGTGAAAAACAATCAAACTTGCATTGACATGTCAAATGAAAGTAGTGAAGAAGTGTAAAAAAGAAAAAAGTGATGGATGTGTGAAGGATGTGTTTATAATCTAAAAACTTTTACAAATTATGACTTGGCCCAAAGATGACCTTTGGGCCATAAATTATTTAAAAAAAAAAACAAAAAAAAATACGCTGCGTTCTGTTTTCGAGAGAAATATAAAATCCTGTTGTCATTTAGAGTTATCATCAAAGTCGCATGAGTTCTCAAAGTCGATTTACGGTACGAAATTACGAGTAATTCAATTTAAAATAGCTATATTATTGATAAATACCATTGGACAACAAAGAAATGGACAAACCTACCGTTGGAAACATCGACGTACTAAAGAAGGTCGAAAATTACCGACCGCCAAGCAGTATTTTCATGTTTCATGTAAGGGAGTCTGTACTCCAGGTATAGACAATACCTATGCCACCTTCCTGATAAATACAGAATAAACAGTGACAGTCACATTCAGCATTGTCATCGAAAACGTTACAAAGGCCACAAACTATCATAATATGTGGCATAAAGGCCCTTGAAAAAGATAATGTAAGTTAAGATAATTAAGGTAATCACTACATTATTACGCAAACGAGACATTCGGCGAATTGAACGTTAGGAGACTGTGATATAGGAGACAGGACGCAATGGGGAAATTCGAAGTTATGAATCAATCTGTAATGAGACATTCGGCGAATTGAACGTTAGGAGACTGGATATAGGAGACAGTACAATGGGGAAATTCGATGTTATGAATCAATCTGTAATGTGTATTATTTATTACAGAAGACCTGGCACTCACATGTTTTATAACCCCTTCTAACTGCGATGGTCAATCCGTTAGCTCAGCAGCGATTACAACAAATACCGATCATATCCAACAGGCGATGGTCTCATATTGCTGATATCGATAATATCTTTATTTTGCATAATTAATAACGCAATAAACGCCATAATCGGTGGTAGCAATTTTAACGTTTAGCTAAAATTGTTGAATCATTTTACTGTACCAAACATTTTCCACTTAGACTGAATAGCTAAAACGTGTTAATAGTGCACGGTGCAAAGCAAACAGGCGCTTTTCGGTCACAAAATCCGCGGTTGAGCTGCGGCTTAATTAAAACTGGCTCCCTGCGAACACTTTAGTGCCAGGTTAAACTATGAAATTAAAAGACCAAATAACTAAATATAAAATGGATAAGTACTTTCATGTTTATTTTCTGTTACATGGTTTGGGCAAATATACAGGGTGTAGTATGTGTCAGAAACGGTGAATTCAGACCATCAAACTGAACAACTTTCACTATGAAGCTACACTGAGGAAACGTGTAAAAAATCTGCTGTTTCATACATTTGAGTCGAGTAGGTACAGCTGTTTTGTATGCAGCAGCTATTTTTTTTTCACTTTTCCTGAGTGTGGCTCCATAGTGAAAGTTCTTTAGTTTGATGTTCTGAATTCACCATTCCAGTATTTGCCACGTACACCCTGTATTTAACGTTGTTTATTAAATTAATTACACTTTACTGCACGCCAAAAACAAAATACTTATACAGCGAAAGAAATACAAATGAGCTACATTTCCATTTTTAACCGACTTCAAAAAAAGGAGGAGGTTCTCAATTCTACTGTTTTTTTTTTTTTACCTCTGAACTTTCGACTGGGTGAACCGATTTTGATGCTTCTTTTTTTATTAGTTTTGCACGTCTGTTTCAAAGTAAATGAGGAAGCTTTTTGAAGTAAAACTTCTTTACGCACGCTTGACTTGGGGATTAAGGGCCCGGTCTCCTCTGAAAACAACAATAAATGAAATATATTTTGGGTTGATTTAGAGTGTGGTATATGAAGTTTCCAAAACAATTTTTTTTTTAGCTTTGATGCCACTTTCAATACTTATAATAATTTGGCTTTGAACAAACCTATATTTTCGTTCCCCGCGTTGAGGGTCACTTTCATGCACACACCATGCTGATATTGAAACAAAACAACATAATGTATTCAGATAACATTTATCATCTAATCCTCTACAATAATCTTATTTGGTTACTATTTTGAGAAATGCTTTAGTTTTGTTATTTAAAGTGCTTTAAATAGTTGTAATTTTAAGAATTTGACCGCTGCTAAAAGAGTATTTTGTGTATTAAAAATTATCGTTTAGCGAAGTCACACTTAAACCACTTACAAAACAACCATTAATTACTCAAATAACAAATTTAGTGTAAGCATTTTTACTAATAAGTACCTAAACATTGCTACTAATCAATTTATACGATTTTCGCTATTTTGTCCGATTTAAATTATTATTTAGGTAATTTAATTTAAAGGGAAAAAAATCATTTTTGCTTCTGTGGGCGATAGCCAACCACCACTTCATTTCATCTCGAGCAGATTTTATTCGTAAAATTTGATTATCAATGCCATAACTCTAACTTAGACTGAAAAACTTCTCAATTCTTTTAAAACCAAATTTATTTCCAGCTTAATCTGAAAGAGTTTTAAATTCCAATTAAGCTAACTATAAGAAGCAAGCCGCCGTTCGGCATTCGGTAGTTCGTTTTAATTTGAGCTCAGGCGTGGAACCGACAGAATTGAAACGTAATTACACTTTATTAAGTTTTTAATTAAACCATACGATATTGATTTTTTATTTAAAATCTCGGCAACTCATAAATTTAAAGGTGGCACACGAAAATTTACTTTTAGGTGTGTGGAAAAAACTTATGGGTTTTACAATAAAATGTTTAAGTATCTTAATTTTTATTTGAAAATGTTGAAATCTTCAACTGAACTTCTGCTTTTTGGCACCACTATCAAAGTATCAAAATACTTACACAGGTAGGTACAGGTGTAACAACTAGCATGTTTCCTAACACAACGGGGTTCAAACTTCAAGGTTCGTTTTAGATACCTATTAGGCCTCTAGCCTCTTGAAGTGTTTCTCGTGTTATTCTGATTCTGCTTATTCCTAATTAACGTTTAATAACATTTCATATTTCGTATGTATATGAATAAAATAAAATCGTTGCGCGAAACTTCATCCATTTAAGAGCCTACCGAGCCTATTGTGCTGCCCTCAATCGTATTTTTTTTATTCCTATACAATTAAACAAAATTTCCAAAAAACAAGAATGTCACAAAAGTGGCCACTTTTGGCGGTTTTAAAAATAATAACTACAAACATTATGAAAACAAATCCGTAGTGACCCGATAAATTGAAAATCAGCAATGACTACAATGTGACATTCTTGTTTTTTGGAAATATTTAATTGATAAGAAATAAAAAAAATACGATTGGGGGCAGCACAAAAGGCAAAGGAGCCTTAAACGCTAACGTAAAACGCGAGATAATTTAAAAATAAGTACCTATTAAAATTTATTAGGGCAGTGCTAAATTCTTTTTGTAAGTGGATAAAATAAATAAAAAGCCTGTCGCGTGAGTAGTTCACATATTGGTAGGTGAGATGATTCACGTGAAAAGCTTAAAAGCGTTTTAGTTATTTCACGTAAGCGAACGTTATCCACTTAAAAAATAATTCAGCTTTGCCCCAATAAATGTCAGTTACTTATTCCTCTGACCCTGTTTCAAACGATGGATGATTCTCAACCCATACCACCATATTTTATGCAAATGGGGCTGCTACGATTCTGGAATTCAATCCGCCACCAAAAGTCTTTTAATTTACCGCCCGAAATTTCGCTGTTATTCCGTAAATAAAAATTATGAGTGCGTTTACTCTAACCATGAAGTGATGACTCAAAACAGCGGGATATCGTTCGATTTCTAACTGAGTTGCGATCATTATACTTAATTGTCCTTTGGTCATTTTCATCTGAGCGGTTGTCAGCAATCAAGAGCGCTTTGTGCATATCCTAGCCAATTTATATTAATTGGCTAGGATATATAAAACTTACCCTATCTGTTGGAGACCTACGATATCATTATCCTTAAAAGTTACAAAAAAATATGTTGGTGGGCCCAGGCACCTATTCAAGTCTGTGCTTCTGAACCCCTTTAATTTTTAAGGTATGGATTGATATCCTTTACCGTGCCATCTTGGCCTTGGACGCACATTTGACTCTATGATACTCGAACATGGACAATGCATAAAACAAATACTTAGTCATTACGCTGAAATCTTGTATCGTTGCCCAGTATCCGAAATTGGTAATAATCCAACGGTTCTATTCTTATAATTCTGTAGGCCTCGCATGCCACCCCCGAGAAAACGATAAAAATCGAGATGTGCCTCCATCCTTACTATTTTACGTACGCCAGAGAGAGCGTGCATGACGATTTTCTCGTTTAAACCCTTTGTCGTGGGTGGCATGCTAGCCCTGCTGGATTCCTTGTTACGCCCGTTTATACCTACAAATGAAACCAGGCGAATTCTTCTGCCTTTCGTTGGACTCTTCTTCCTCTACTTCAGGTTGGAAGCAAACGACTAGATTTTTTTTTTTTTTTTTTTTTTAACCTATTACGTCCCACTCCTGGACAAAGGTCTCCCCTGAACTCTTCCACTTATCTCTATCCAACGCGGCATCCCTCCATTCTCTGCAATAGGCATCCAACTCGTCGCGCCAACTTTTCCGGGTCTGCCTCGACCTGGACTACCATCTTTAGGCACCCATTGCGTGCTGATTGATGCCCACCGCTCGGCGTGCATTCGGCAAACATGCCCAGCCCAGTCCCACTTTAGTTTCGCAGATTTCTCAACTACATCAGCTATCATTAGTAACCAGAAAATTGTTTTTCTTTTATTGTCATTTCTGGTTTGTTTTCTTGTATTTACAGATCATTTGGAATTATTGATTGAAGCACTACGAGAAATGTCAGTTTTCCTAAAATGTATTTTTCCCAAAATATATTACAAAATGTCTGCACGTCTTTTGAATAATGTCAGCTTGACGTGACGTGCAGACGTTATGGAAAATCAGATATTTTGGGAAAAATACATTTTAGGAAAACTGCCATTTCAAGCCTGAGCCAGTTCGTCTTTGTTTTGTGTTTGAGCGTTAGGACATCAATTTAATTTATATATTTCTGGAACCTGGAGTGTGATTTTTGAATCTCATTCGATGAATTCAGCAGTTGAAAATGCAAAATTTCTATGGAGATATGCATCTTTCTACTGCTGATTTGACTTCCAAAAATCATAATTCAGGAGTGCGTTTTTTTAAAGTAAAATAAGCAGTAGAAAGATGCATGAGAACGCTTTTGTATGAGATTTAAAAACCGTTCAAACTCACCGATGATATTCAAAAATCGCACCCCTGTTGGTCGTTTGCAAATCCTTACAAGTTCGTCTATGGAATCCTAGAACGATTTAACCACTGGACCAGTAATGCTGCCCGCTCTCGCCTTCACCCCGCTGTCGCGAACCACATAATTTTGTGTGGTCGGGGTTTTTTCTCTCTCAGTTTGACTTACCAGCTCGATGAGAAAACATCAAGGAAAAATGACGAAATAAGCGTGTATTGGATGTCAAAGCTATAGTGAGCGAACAAGAAATGTTTCTTTTTACGAAAAAGTACAATTTTATACCAATTTAGTGGCTATTTTTCACGAAAATAATTATTGTTGACAATTATAAACAGTGCAATCCAACCAATTTGAGTATGTAATGTTGTTACATAGAATGAAACCAAAAAGATGACAACATAATCGGGCCGCATTATCGTTCATTCATAACGTTATTTCTTTTTTAAACTTGACATTGAAGTCTATGGATGGGATGAACATAGTCGATAAAGTATCGATATAAATGTCTAAAAAGATCCGATAACATTTTCTTCGCTCAAATAGATACTGGTCCTTTACTCGGACTTATATTCGATCTATCGTGATTGTTTTTGTCGGAACTTCATTGGAATTGGCATTTGAACGAAAACGTTCACGAAAGATAGAAAATCTAATGTCCGAGTAGACCCCCAGATTATTGTCGTCATTTAATACAGTTGTAGATAAAGTAGGAAAGTAGGTTTTCTTTATAGTGTAACCTAACCTATGTTGAAACCTTGATAATTCGATTCTGCTCTCGAGTCTATATTGATATTATTATTAATATTGATTGTGAATTTACTGTGTTTTTGGCGAATAAAATAGGTAAAACGGCATCTCTTAAATGTCTGTTTTTTTTTCAATCGGGAAGCAACAAAATAAATTTTAGCCAAAAAATTCACAAATTAGAAATACATTATTTGATGGCGCCCAGAATACTGAGGTTTGCGCGGGCTTGCGCGATGGCTTACTTGTACCGTGTGGACGGCGCTCCGTGTTCAGTTTTGCTTTCTAGTAAAACCGTGCGGTTTTATAACTGCGCGGGAAAGAAGGTATGTGTGTGGACGGACCATAAGAAACCTATAGGAAATTCGCAAAAAAAAAATGCGGACTTTTCAGACTAAATGCGATTAGCTGATCGAAGGTTTGTATGAAAAGATGATTTTTTTTTTGCGAATTTCCCATTGGTTTCTTTGGAAAAGTTGTTCAGTATTATGAGTACAATCACCCTTTAAAGTAATGCAACTGATTACCGTAACACCTTACTGTAGTGAAATTGATGCTCTGGCCCTCCTGTTTTTTTTTATGAAGATTAAATCGTTTTATTCGTATCCAAAGTACCTAAGCATAATATTAAACACTAGAACGATTTAACCACTGGACCAGTAATATTGCCCGCTCTCGCCTGTACCCCACTGTCACAAACCACAGATTTTTTCGTGGTCGGGGTTTTTTCTCCGTCAGTTTGACTTACAAGCACGGTGATAAAACATCAAGTAAAAAATGACTAAATGTGTGGTTATTGGTTGTAAAAGCTATTGTAAGCGAACAAATAATGTTTCTTTTCACGAGTAAGTAGATATCATTTTATACCATATTAGTGAGTATTTTCCACGAAAATAATTATTGCTGAAAATTTTAAACAGTGCAATCCGACTAATTTGAGTACGTAATTTTTTTACATACAAAGAATGAATATTATTTACAGCAACAAGAATCACAGACAAAGAATCATCTAAATATTCTTCTCACTGACTCACCAAGAAGACGGAAATTAAAGAAAAGGATACAGGAACAGGGGAAGAAGATTAAAAGACTGCAGTATCATAACCGACGTTTAAAGAAGAAAGTGGCTCAGTTAGAGGAGATATTGGACAGCTTAACTAGCAAATCTCTAATTTCAGAAGATGACAGAATCATACTTGAAAAAATAGGCGGAAAAACAAAAGACTTGTTGAAGAGAGTGGTGCAATATTCCCCCGATCTAAGAACATTTGCGTTGACTCTGCATTTCTATTCCGCAAGAGCATATAAATATGTACGAAAAACGTTTGAAACGTGTCTGCCAGCTCCTCGTACACTGTCAAAATGGTATAGCAGCATAGACGGTAAGCCTGGATTTACTGACGAGGCTCTTAAAGCAATTAAAGCAAGAGTTGGTGAAAAAAAAGTTTATGCTGCACTGATCATCGACGAGATGAAAATCATGGAGTCCGAAGAATACCACAGGAACTCTGGAAGGACATACGGATTTGTAGACTTTGGATTTGGGATTGACATGGACTGTGAAGATAAAGCTACCGAGGTTTTGGTTTTTTTATTAGTTGCAATGAACGAAGCATGGAAAGTCCCAATCGCTTATTTTGCTTCAGCCGGGGTTAATGCCAAACAAAAGTCAACACTGATATTAACAGCTATAGAGCTAGTACAAACTGCTGGTGTGGAGATAAAGGCCATTACATTTGACGGCCCTCGGACAAATTTAGCCACCGCTAAAGAATTGGGATGCAACTTCGATATTAACAATTTAAAAACATATTTCGAAAATCCGGTAAATGGGTCGAAGATTTACCTGTTTCTCGACCCATGCCACATGTTGAAAAATGTAAGAAATGCATTTGAAGCATATGGCACTATTGAAGATTCGCAAGGTCGGAGAATTAAATGGCAATACATAGAAGGTCTGCATAAATTACAAGACGGTGAACTTTTCCATTTGGCAAACAAATTGAGAGCCAATCATGTTTATTTTAAAACTAAAATAATGAACGTCAGACTTGCCTCTCAACTATTTAGTGAAAGCGTTTCTGATGCGTTATTGTTCTGTCAAAATGAACTGCACATTCTAAACTTCTATGAAGTTCAAGCTACAGCAGATTTTTTGAAATTGGTCAACAATTTATTTGACATATTAGATTCCCGAATCCATCAATATGGCTTCAAGCGAGCAATGAATATGGAAAACTATAAATCATGCGCTGATATGCTAGACCAAGGAACTGAGTTTTTAAAAACCATGCAGTATAATGGAAAATGTATACTGAATACACCCAGATTCACTGGATTCATCGGTTTCTGCGTGTGCGCCGAGAGTGCAAAAGGACTATTCAAAGATTTAGTGGAACCCGAAGAAAGCCACATGACATATTTGCCACTCCACAAAATTTCGCAAGACCACATCGAAATATTTTTTGGAAATATCCGTAGCTACGGTCGTTGTAACGATAATCCCACGAGTATCGGCAGGTCAAAGCTGATAAGCAACCGACTCTGGCGGACACGGCGAGACAGCGAAGCATTGTGGAATGCTTAGGGCAGTGTTAGGGGATAAGAATTAGCACTGGCCAGATACTGCATCTAACTTGTTCTCCGGTCGTAGTGCACTGCATTCCATCGGTTCAAGAGCGAGAAAGACGAGAGAGTGCTCATGTGGTTGCGCGCCCATTTGAGCACTAAATATTTCCTGCGCAGTTGACTGCTCGCTCTAAAGGACACCCGAGAGAAAGTCCTGCGGCGATAAGCGGAGGTAGAGAGGTTCAGCGATGATGTACGTTGGGCTTTGTCCGAAGCTTGCACGCAGGCGGCCTAAGGAGAAGGGTCGCTTCTGCATTTTAAAGGAGTGAAGATGTGGATTCGGCAGCACCGAAGGTGATGAAGCAGCCTTATTTAAGGAAGCACTGCTTCCCCTTCATAGCAGGGGAAGGGACTAGAAAAGGTGTCCTGAAAATTGCTCACTCCATCCTTTTGGGAGGTAGTAACCATGGCTGCCTGCACATCCCATTTATTCATGGTCCAAGAAAGCAAAGAAAGAATAAAATATTAAAAACTGTAATGAATTTTGGCGCTTGGAATGTCCGCACCTTGCTGGATCGGGAAGAAAGCGCTTGTCCAGAGCGCAAAACTGCTATAGTGGCCCGAGAACTGGCTCGCTATAATGTGGATGTTGCTGCCCTGAGTGGAAACAGAGACGAGTGGAGGCAGCTAGTGCAGAATAGCGTGTTTGACTTCGAGGAGCGCAGACGTGATGAGCTGGACAGGAAGCGTGATGAGCTAAAGGCCCGCCCACCTGTGGCCTACCATTACAACTATGTGGATGGAGTGCTGACGTGTGCCCTCTGCAGCCGAACATTTAAGGCAAAAATTGGTTACGCCAGCCACATGAGAGCACATGTGCGGCGTGAGAGAGTACAGCAGTCGCCATAACCGAAATCGGTTGGACTACTATATATAATCCCACGATCAAGCAGTTTGAAGCCATATACAAAAAAATGTTGGTCCATCTGGAGCTTATTGATGTGGATTCAGGGAACAGCATTCCTTTAGAAAACATAAGTATATTAAACTGGTCTTCAGATTCACCTGTAAGTAAAATAAATAAAACCACTGCAAGACTGAACAGTAATGTTCAAAACCCGGACTTGACGACTGACGAAGTTGATGAAATCCTAGATGTGACGCATATGACTTGACTTTCGCCGTTTGGTGAAAAAGTTGTTCAATATATAGCCGGATTTGTTGTTCATAAACTTGTGAAATCAGTGAAATGTGATACATGTACAAGCGCTCTTCTGTCACCTGACAATGCTGATACAAGCAGTCTTATCGCGCAAAAAGACAAAGGCAAACTGATGTATCCTTCTAATGACGTCATATCCATTTGCAAGAGCTGTGAAATAGAACTGCGAAAGAGTTTAGACCAGAAAAATCTTAAGAAGGAATACACAACAGATTATGTCCTTTCAAAAGTGTCGTCGAATCTAATAAAACTTAAGCTATTTCAAGATATAACATTTCATAGCTTTGAAAACGATTACGTTTATCACTTGGACGAACTAACTAAAGCCGTTGCTAAGAATTATTTAGACACCAGAATAACATTTTTGAGGAAAAATTCTAACAGAAAGAATTCTAAAAAGCACGTATATAAAAAACTGATACATAATAAAAGTCAGTAATTATTATTGTAGTTATTATAGAACACTACGAGGAACACTTTTGTGGAGAAACTAATGTGGAAAGTGCCTCCATCGGAAAAGGGAAGATTTTCCGACAGGCTAGGCGTGAGGCCTGGGGACCGGCCGTGGTTCAACAGTTCTTAGTTGGACATTGTATATATTTAGAATTTATGTCTTGCATTCGATTGTGAACTTTGTTTGTGAATATGTAAAAGTGAACGTTGTCTTTGTATGGAGCATATTTCGCCATTGTAAGCATAATTATTAAGCATTGATGATTCGTATAAATTAAAAAACGAGTTTATTTATTTATTGCTAAATTGGTCTGGGCCCTTACAGGGCTATGGAGCCCCTTTTTTATTTTCTTGATGTAGGTAGATAGTGCGAGTTTTTCAGTTTGAAGCTTAGATCTGAAGCACATCCTAAAATATGGAAGATAGGTTTAGGTTAGCGGTAAAAATTTTTTAAACAATTTTTTTTATGTTTTTGGGTTAAAATTGTTCTAATCTCCTTGTCTTAGTTTTATTTATAACCAATGTAAACATATTTAAAATTGAAGATTTTCAATACCTACATTAAATAACGACTTAATTTTTTCAAGTGCTAATAGCCCCAGTCCTCTTAGCACTTGAAAAAATAAAATCGCTCACAAACAAATTATCGACTATGCCCATCACTAGGGTCGTGGTCACGTGACCAATGTGTAAAAATATTATGAATGACTTCCCCCCTCATCCCGCAAATGTCGGTTGAATGTCATTTCATACAGTATCAAGAACATCTCGCGTCCAGTGGTTAAATCGTTCTAGATGGAATCACATTGTATGACACTTTTTGGCTTTTCCATTAAAGCATGTGGCTCTGGCACCCCTCGGGCCACATAAATTCGAATCTATAAAATAAAATTTATCGCTTATCAGTAGTCACAACTTTTCAGTAGGTAACATTAACAGCTTCTTAAGTCATTCCTGTATTGCCACGATTTGCTTGATCTTCTCGTACTGCAGTCCCGACTCGATACGAATGTATTTTTTGAAAGCTGTTTTTTTCGTATTTGTCTCCATAGTGAAAGTTGTTCAGTTTGATGGCCGAACTATACTCCATTCCAAATAGGAACGAAATTTTAAGATTATTTTGAATTACAGAAACAGAAAAGACTTCATCCGTGTCCCGTACATTTTTGGTCCAAATGTGAAAGTGGGATAATTTAGAACCTACCGCTGACTTCGTACATGTACACATGTACCGTTATGTTCATACAATGAAACACGAAAGAAACAAAAGCTTTCACGTAACATATCAAAATACGTGGAACATCATCACGTCCGGCGTCCGGCAGACGTAACGAGCTCACGTGTGCCCGAAGTGTAAGGGGTGTCACCTCCATGTTTTTTAAAGATTTCAAATGTCACCCGAAGACGTTCATTTGCGATGTTTACTTGATTGACAGTTTCAAATGATGGACAGATTATCCGGCGTATCATTCGCGCATCCTCAGTCGTTTGCTGAACTATGTTATGAAAAGTCGTACCGCTCTTAAGTATGAATGATTTCCAACGTAGATACTACTATGGCATTGTATAGATATGACAATTAAAAAAAGGATCCAGTCGATGGTCTAAGGCATTGTATAAATTGAGATATCGGTTCACTCATGAACATTTGCACAGAACCTTTCAGGAAACTGAGCAGAATGATTATTAAAATGTTCTTCGAATGACGAGAATTGATTCGAAGCATTGTTAGAGTTATTATGACCAAATAATATTATAAGGCCACGTCAACATCGTGTTCTGGTACGTCTGTCCTATTGGGTGGCGCGTTTTATTCACGATGTCTAGCACTGAAGATATTACAGAGATTTTCATAGAAAAAGTGTGAGGATACCATATTTTATATGATTTGAAAAATCCAGGGTACAAGAATTTACGAAAAAAAAAAAATGATTTGAATTGGATTGGAATAGATGACAAGTAAATAAAACGTATTATTTCAATTAATTATAAACTTTATGATACTATACTCCACATAGTTAGCTACAACTAAAAAGATATGAATTCACGAATTGATAATATTATGTTACCTAAATAACTAACCTAAAAAGCGCGCCTAAAATGGACATGTGCGAACCGTATTTTTTTTTCATTTTTGCCCATAATGTCATTGATTAGATGTACTATTAGATGCAACACTGCACTTCATGGCGCTTTCCCATTCAGTTGTGGTAATATGACATAGTAGGTACTACATTGAATTGTCATTGATTTGAAAAATATATTTATCTTCATAAATAACGAAGCGCGGTGTTAACTCGGAAGTCGACTGTGCATTAAAATTTAATGCGCATTAAAAATAAAAATAGGCATGAACTTTTAAAATTATAACTTAATGGGTACCTAGTAATAGCATTTCTGCAGATATGTTAATTACCAAGTAATATGCTGTTACTCCATACTTATCAATGACCGATATTATCTTTTTATGGAACGTAAAGCCAGTGGCGACCCTGGAGGAAGACCATTGCATCAGTGGAAACGTACGCTACATTACGCCGAGCGGGAGCACCCTTTATGGGTCTTCCAGATGCGATTGAATGGGTTTTTATTAAACTAAGTTAAATAACCATGTAACTATTAAAAAATCTCAAAGTTATATAAAACGCCTCTTGAAGTTGCTAAGCCTCTCTATTTATAGAGCATACTCTAAAATAATAAAAACATGCGAAGTGTTTTTCAGGCACGCGAAAAAATTTTAAAACATTCAATGTACACACGGCGACAGGTCAGGTTACCCTGTTTGTACTTTGAACTATTAGAAGTTGAACGCTGCGAATCGTGCGTGAGGGACTATCAAACTGAACAACTTTCTCTCATGGAACCAATATCGATATCGCGAAAAAAATCAGCTGTCCCATACAAAATTGCAAACATAACTTGACTCAAATGTATGATATTGATATTGATCCTATAGAGAAAGTGGTTCAGTTTGATGGTCTGATCATCCCCTAGAAATAGTTTCAGCTAATTTTGTTCGACCTTATTTAGACGTGTATCAAAAACCCTCTAAATGTCTCATGAAACTGTAAAAAGTAATTTTCATTTTAAATTTTCTCAGCTGTACGTGCTCTGTTTAAAAGAGTCCCACTGAAATGAATCTTGATATCTTTCAGCACTCATCTACACTCCGAAGATAGAAATTTGCACGTCTTATGTTCTTAAACACTATTTTAATATTTCTTGAATGATTTGCTATGAGTATTTAAACATAAATCATATTATTTTGTAAAACTATATTTACCTAAATTTTCTTTATTTGCACTCCAAAAAAACAATCGTAATCTCTTTCGGGGCGGCCAGAAATATATATTAATATATAAATATAATATTACTGCAACCAACTGATTTGTGATTTCTAAAGGACGCTGAATCAACAAAATCAACGATCTGAATTGAGTAACAATGAATGAACGAAAAATACAACACATACCTACATTGTATTTTGTGAAGTACATGGTCTACACCTACGTCAAATAGAATGCGAACCAAGCGATTACTTTGTCAAAAATAATAATGGACCCAGGAGGCGTGACACGAAATTCCGATAATCCGAAACTCGACATTGCAAGTTCAAACGACATTTGAGCATATCGTATCGTTTTCTACTTCAAAGTTTCAAACAAACGAACCAGCAAAAAAGCAATATTGAATTCAAAAGAATACCGTAACGTAAACAAACAAACTGAGCGTAACAAACAAAACGAAGATAACCAACAACGTCGGTTTCAATAAAAAGTGTCGGTTGCACCGGGATGTGGGCGTGGGATGCGGGAAGGTCCTTAAAACTTGCGCTGGGACCCGATTGCGTGCAAACCAGGATGCCGGGAATTTCGTTATCTGCCATTAATACTGTTAGCTACGCTTGCTTCCGTGTAGCCACGTGGTTTGTTTATGTAGGACTTCTGTAATAATTTTATTACCGTCATCGATATCAAATTATATTCGAGTACTGCCGGCTTAGAATCGACCACCCCATTCTTTTTCGTATTGGTTTCACTGTGTTTTTCGAGGTAGAGAGACTAGCTACCTATAAAAAAAATGTTTGAATGTTTGTATGTTTGTCGTCTATGCGTTCCTAAACCGTTCCTTTGATTGCGATCGATGGAACTTTGGTGGGTTATTTATGCACACAAAATGAAAAAGAGGCATTGCAACACATGCCGGGCACATTAAGTATTAAGTATATAAAAATGGATGTTGGCATATCTGATATTAATAAGACTTCGACACCGTTTGACAAATTGCGATGAATCTTTGGGGACATTTTTCTCGAAGGGAGTACAGTCAGAGACAGGACAAATCTTCTGAAAATAATATTCTGTCCTTAATATTGTTCATAATGAGTGTTACCCTACGTACACAGAAATTAGTTTGTGCTGATTGTTCGACGCGCGTTTCGTTTTGCTCCCAAATCCCAACTTAATTAGAACCAGTCTGAAAGCAAACAAAGCACATTCGGAGCATTACTTACCCAAAAAATGTATTCCGCTTAAACTGCGTCTTAGTATTCATCATTCTAATTCCATAGAAGACTCACGCTTGCAAATAATATCGTTGAACTTCTGAACGTATGGCGAATTAATAGTCTTATGTTTTAGTGTGTGGTTTCAGCTAAGAACGGACCACCTTATTTCTCCCGGTGGGTTTAGTACGAGGCGAATAAGGGCTAGCCGCTAGGGTGTTACGCAGTTTTTTGGTGTGCAAAAGGCTGGCTAACTATCACCCGAAACAGGCTACAGTTGACCCATATTGCATGGATTTGCATGGCATGGATTTGCATAACTTATGCCAATCCACGCCCTCACACGGTCAGTTCCAACTGATCCAATCGGCAGCGTCATGCCGATTGGACGATAGGAAGTATGGTGGTTGGCCTGCATTATGCCAACTTTACCCAAAGGCTTTTTATCTCTCGCGAGTCTCGCGGCAAGTTTATATGCTTTATCTTTTATTTCAAACTATCATAAATCAATGTCGATTGAAATACCTGACATATTAAGAAGAGAAGCTGTCCGTCTCTGTGCCTCGGTTCTGAAAGCATTGATGATGCTTCATGGCCGTGTTCGACCACAGCGACTGATTATGGCTGTTGACTTTGAGAGCTTCGTTGATGTGCTCTCAGGTGGCTGATGTAGCCTATCTTGGCTTTGAAAGTGCGTCCGCACAGGCTACAAGTCAATTTTCCATTACGATAGTTGTATTGGATGGCCGCGGGTGGTCTGGCTTTAAGTTCATCGCGCTTGGCATCGAGATCAGCCCTACGCTTAGCCTCAAAGTCGAAAACCTTATTCTGGACAGTGTGCCTCCACCCCGGTCGATCTTTAGCAAGCTCCTCCCAACAACCCGGATCGATCTCGCAAAGCTTCATGTGACGTTTTTGCACATCTTTGTACCGCAAAAGCTGCCCGCCTTGTTTCCGCTTTCCATTTTGCAGTTCAGAGTAGAATATGCGCTTGGCAATTCTTTCCTCCGGCATCCGACGAATATGACCACACCATCGTAACTGGCGCCTCATCAGATACGCCTCAATACCACCAACATTGCAGCGTCGTAGTATCTCCGTGTTCCTGACACGGTCTGACCACTTCACGTTCAGAATGTCACGCAGGCACTTCAGATGAAATCTGTCAAGAGTGCGTATGTGCTTTCGATACAAACACCAGGTTTCGGAAGAATACAGGAGGTTCGGGAGAACAATTGCCATATATACAGCCACCTTCGTTGACAGTTTGATGTCATGGGACCGGAACACTTTGGGCCGCAGTTTACCGAATGCAGCTGATGCAACCGCGATTCTGCTGTTTATTTCCGGTTCCAGATCACACAAAGATGTTATCATGCTGCCAAGATAGCGGAACTTGCTGATCTGTTTCAACATCCCATCACCAAGCATTACATTGAGCGTCGAGTTGTTGGCATCCTTCAGTTGTTTGCCAGACTGAATAGAAAGACGGCCTCTACGTATAATGAAGGTGATTATCTCGAAGTAATTTACTATTTAAAGCTTTATTACACCATTTTTTACGAAATATTGTAGCCTTGTAGCTGTACAAATAAATATGTTCTACAATTTTCAACAAAATTATAATTTGTGAAGTATTGTGACGAATACAATTAAATAATGGTTAACGGTTCTATTTCTAACATAAAAGTACCTTTATTTTGTTCGGTTACGCCTGAATTTTCTAAGTTTGTGGAATGGTATTTTAATTTGAGAATTTAAATTGTTAATGATATAATAAACTAAATAATAATTTATTTGTTGTTTTCAGTTAAATCTCAAATAACTCACCATTTCTTGATATTATGATGATTGATATTAAATGACAAAGCAAAATAAGTAAATTAATAATTATTTATTTATTATTTATTTACGAATGTTTAACAATAACTAAAACTTGTTCATGTAATATCAACTTAAAAATTAAACGAATGCTTCAAATAACACCCTGAGATGTATGAGAAGAAGATGAAATAAATGCCCCTGATTTAGGCTACCTACTAAAAAGTAGATAACACTTTCAAACAAACTGTAGTTAAGCAGCAAATTTTCATAAAAAGGAAATGTATTTGTACACTTATGAAATGTGGATATTTTGAATATTGTAAATTAATTTAGAATAGGTACCTCTGAATACCCAACAGTGGGTATGGTCATAATCATAAGTGTGTGCTCATATGAAGAATATTTATCGAATTGAAAACAGAGCCCTGAAGAAACGACCTTATAATTATTGTATTGAAAAAATCTAATATGTAATTGATTACCGAAATACCACAGGTACATTACGAAGATTTGATCAATCAATGTCATAGACCTTTCAACTTTCAAGATATTTGTAAAAGAATCATCTTCAAAAATTTATTCATTGCTTCAGTCTGGCAGACTTCAGTTTTATTAACACTTATATTCAGGCCATACCTGCAACATGCCTCATCAAGTCTGGTGACCAGATTCTGAAGGCCCTCAGAAGAATCCGAAACAAAACATAGGTCATCTGCGTACATAATCTCCCTGATGACATCATGTGAAATCCTGGTTTTTGCTTTTAGTCTTGCCAAGTTGAAGAGCTTCCCATCAGTTCTAAAGCGGATGCAAATTTATCTTACTTTGAAACATTACAACAACTCAAGAAATCCTCTTTATATTAAAAGACATCTAAAAGAAATACGCTTTACTTTTCTACGGTAAAAATGCTTAAGTTTCGAACTATTTTACATAAAAACCGGGGATATAAGATGCATTTTTATGAGCCTGGAAACTGTGTCGAAAGATTTTAGACCGGGGTTCTTAGCGGCATAGCACTTTTATAGCATGCGGATTGAATCTGAGCGCTTTCAAAGAGCACAAACTTTTAATATTTTATTAGAAATGATTATTTTTCTTGCATTCGCTTTTCTGCACTTAACTTCTTATTCACTTTATCTTCTTATGTTTTATAAACATGAAACAGAATACAAAATGGGATTCAAGGGTCAATCTTACCAGAATTGTAGTTCATAATTTGCCGTAATCATTCATGGGGTGACTGTGGCTGACTGACTGTGGGGCTTTAGTGGGTTAAAAAAAATTCAAATGTTTATGTGATAGCTTCGGCTACACCTATGGGTACATGTACGACGTCCTATGGTCCGGGACAGTTATGCCCTATGATAAATAACCTTGAAAGAGCGCTACCCACCCAACGCATCAGCGCTTCAACATTGGGTAGTCCTACCGCTCCTCTAAGCACGCTCCAGACACCGTTGAGCATAACAAACAAGTAATATGTACAGGGACTAAACTAAACGATGGTGGGTTTAATATTACATTTAGTTAATTAACAAAGATTTATCATAATTAAAAGCAATTTACTTGCACGAAGTTAATGTTATCGTAGGTACATACGCTAAGAGGTTGAAGTCACGGACCTAAAATCATAAGAGACACAGCCTAACTATTGTATGAATCCAAATTAATTGTGATTCCGCCCCTTTTGACCAAGATCTAAGGCTATAATTTCACACTAATTCAATTAAATTCCAATTGGTGAAAACAGTGGCATACAAATAAATAAATAATTACTTTTAATTATTTTATATACTCCAATCGGATACTTGTGTTTACAAATAACGCCATTCAGCTGCATTATTATCTATCCGCTATCCCTTAGCGTGCGAAAGGAATACCTTTCAAGAGTTTCAAGGCACGTAGACGATCCAGATTAAAAGTCACTAAGGCGGATATCCATCTAAAGACCAAACCCGTTTGAAGTAGAATAATTTCTAATCACCTTACTCATGACTACGCCAAGACTGAGTTTAACCTACTAATAATCTGACCGGAATATTAATGGTTATAAAAGTACGCGACACCGAAACAGTATTAAATATTGCAAAATGTATTAATATATTTATCTCGAATTGTATTTTCCCACTGCTGGGTGAAAGTCTCTCTTAAACTCTTCAATTCAATTCTTATAATCGAAAAACTCTTTTACAAACGACGCATGAAAAAAACTGGCAACAATATGAAATGAACTTTGATTTCCTGTCAGTCTTTTCGCTTCATTTTGATAAAAATTGTTTCACTTATGTTACCGATTTTGGACCCAACAATACGAACATTGTTACGAAACATTATCCTTGTTCCTTTCCTGGTGAAACGTGGATGTTCTGAGGTTTCAGAATACATACAACATACAAGTCGTGAGCATATATGCATGCATGCATCCTAGTTAATTTCAGGTGATAATTATAACTTTATTCATCGACTACGCACTTAACAATTTGAACATGAAAAATCTGAGCTTAATGTTTATTTGTTTCGTGAGGAAATCTACATGCTAAAATTTCCAGGCGTGCATAATGTCTATTAAAGGTATTCTGGACGGAGTATGAGCACTGCCAGGTATGTCATTAAAAATGTGAATATTCTTATCGCGCCATAGGTATTTCGAATGTCTCGAACTTCTACCTCAGTGAATATTTAATTTTTATAGTAGAGCTTTTGCATATCCGTTCATATCTAGATTTTATATTTCTTTGTTTATCACTCCTTTAACGATGCTGAGAAGGTTTTTCGTGACCATTACACCGAGAGAACACTTTATGCGGGTTGCGAGCTTAATGAATTGTAAAGATAATAGTTACATAGTAAGGATATATACTTAGGAGGGGTTTGTAGTTATTAACAATAGCAAACATCGTTTAGAGTAATCAACAGGGCTTGCGCCGAACTAAGTTGATTTCTGAATTAACTGGACGATCCTAAAAGGTTGATTCTATCCACTTGGGAATAGTGTTCGCTAGTTTCATTGAAGATTCAGGTCTGATAATGGTGTTAGAAATCGCATCCGAATTCCTGATAATTAGTGAAATATATCGATACATTTTTTTACAGCAAATACCTACAATAAATTCCGTAGAAATTTGAAAAGATTGCTATGCACTATAACGTCCTAAAAGCAGAAAGTCCTAAAATCAGAACGACCTAAAAGTAAAAGTGTCAGTATAAAATATTCCAAATAACCTTTATTCAAATAAAAATAAAACTTGGGTGGTTGTTTTTGTTAACGTAATTTGTTAAAACTAAAATTAAAGTGGTATCGTAAACTAGGACTAGAGAGTAGAGTACCGAATGTATTCGATCCGATTCAGCACTTCAAAAAAAGTTGGCCGTCACGGGACGCACGCCAGAAGTGAAACTTGCAGCTGTCAAATTTAAATTTCATACTTCCGTTACACAAAAAGGTTGCGGATTACAATTTCAAAGCCCTCCCATAAAGTTTACCTTTAAAAACTTGACGTTATGACTTAATTCTAACGATATATTAGTAGTCGGTAATGTACACACAACCCTGCATACAGGGTGTAAAATTAAATGCCATACATCAGGGGATGCTTCAGACCATCAAATTAAACAACTTTCACTATCGGACCAACATTGATTTCGCGAAAAAAAAATAGTTTCACAAAGGGTCGAGACGAGAGTCAAAAAAATGGAACAGCTGATTTTGTTTTCTCGATTTCAAAACATGGTTAAAAACTGATAAAAAACCGGCGCTGAAATTAAATATAAGTTGGCAGGGGTCGTCTGTGTGCACTCAATCAATTGTCCCGCAGCACAGTGGTTCGTCCCCATAGGTCGGAAATAGACGACTGGAAAAAAACATATTCGAAAATGAAAAAAATAATGATGCAGTCGTATTCCTCTAATGAAAAGCTGTATGTTTTTTCATTTGAATTTTTCTCATAGGACTCATACTTAAGGAGAAAAACGGTAAAATGTGTTTACTTACTATGAAAATGAATACATTACTTTCCGTACCGCCTGATTCCAGCCTTGTTTCGTGTTGCGGTTTCTATAACAGGTTATTATTAAGTACTACATGACACATGTAGACATGTAGACATGTAGACATCCAAGGACACATGCTTTTATGCACTTTCTGAGATATGATAGATTTTAAAGATAGGTATTACGAAAAAAATGTTAAGATTGTTAATTATTATTATAGGACTCATGTCTTGGTAGTTTTGATAATTTTTGGTAGAATTTAATAGATTTTGGTAGTTTTTGGTTCTTTTTGTAGATTTTGGTAGTTTTTGGTAGAATTTGGTAGTTTTTGGATCTTTTGATAGTTTTAGGTTCTTTTGGTAGAATTTGGTAGATTTTAGTAGTTTTTGGTTCTTTTGGTAGAATTTGGTAGAAAAAAATATTAAGATTGTTAATTATTTGTTAATTTCACATTGCTTAACAATTAACAAACGTATGTTATTCAATTTCAAAACATTTTATTAATTCCAAAATCATTTTTTGGACTTGAATTTTTCTATTTCACCCTTTATCTGGTCAAATAATGGGTCCAATCTTCTGGGACATCTTCTACTAACTCCTTTATTTTTTTAACCATGTTGTCCCTCTTGTCATATTGAGGATCTGTAAATTAAAATTTCATTCAGTCAGTCAGTCAACTATTACATTCTACACGTATAATAAATTAATAGTGACCAACCAAGACTCATTACCTAATAATAATTAACAATCTTAATATTTTTTTCGTAATATCTCGAAAATCAATCATATCTCAGAAAGTGCAAAAAATTAGCACCATGTACCTACTACTAAAATCTACCAAATTCTACCAAAAAATACCAAAATTTACCGAAAACTACTAAAATCTACCGAATTCTACCAAAAACTACCATAAGAACCAAAAACTACCATAATCTACCAAATACTACCCAAAAATACCAAAGATAAAGATAAAGATAATTTATTTGTAGAAATTGAGTATTTGGTACAAGCAGATGTTAGTAGGTTTTAAAAAAGTCGTTCATGCCTTGCCTTCCGGCGTACAAAAAAATACAATTTTGATTCAGTCAAAAATTATGTAATAATACACAATATTTAACTAAAATTAATGATAACAATTATTCAACAAAAAATATATTCATAATTAGTAAAATAAGAAATAATCAAAAATATTTAAAATAGAAAATATAGCAATCAAATGTAATGTGTATTATATTAAAACAATTATAAAATACAAAAATTAAAATTTGTCATTCAGGAATTCATTTACAGTGTAGTAGCATTTTTCAGTCAATAATTTATTTAGTTTTATCTTAAATAGGTTCAAGGTTAGTTGTTTGATCTGATCAGGTATCTTATAACTATTATAAAACCGTAAACTCATGAGGAAAAAAAAAGTAACGGTTCACTTCATATAAAATCAAATAACACTCGATAGCGCGAATTAAATGACGTGCAGCGCCATCTATTGACAAAATTGTTAGTTAGTTTGTTTGTAAAAACTAAAACTACTGAACCGATTTTGATGAAACTTTTTTTGTTTGATAGCTTATGATCTGACATCTGGTATATAATTTGTGCGGACGAAGTCGCGGGAAAACACTAGTTTTATTATAAATCTTTGGCGCCATACAGTATACGCTCTTAGTCATCAAAGTAGTACGAGCTGATCGTGAACAGATCCTGTTATTTACATCACCCCATTGTTGGAACTTTTTAGGATTACTTTTGACGAAACATCCTATCTCAGCTATGTATAATGATCGCAATGTCAAAATTCTATACTTCTTGAAAAAAGGCTTACAACTATATTGGTTTTAGTCCAAATATCGCCCTAATGCACTTCTTTTGACATTTAGAAATAGTTTCTTTATTTGTTGAATTCCCCCAAAATATTATTCCATACCTTAGCTTCGACACTACTAAAGCATGGTACGCTGTTAGTACGGTGTCTGTGTTTACGATTTGACTAAGTTTATAAAGGGCATACGAGGAAGATACTTGAGAACATAATACTTCTACATGTTTTTTCCAATTAAGTGTCCTGTCAATGATTACACCTAAAAATTTTGAAAAGTCTACCTCATCTATTCTATTGCCTTGGTAATTAATATTTAGATCCGGTATACTAGGTTTCCTCTGAGCAAAATGCATTAGTTTAGTTTTTTCCAAATTAACCATCAGTTTTATAAAACGCTGTTCAGCTGATTTCAAAAATATTAAAACAATAAAAATTTTGTACTGCACTTTTGTCCGCAGCAATTTAGAGTATGCTACGCAAGTGTGGAACCCGAGGTATGACACTTACATTAAGCGTATCGAAGGTATTCAGCGGAAGTTCGCCCGGTATCTGTGTTATCGTAGCAGAGTGCCTTATGACTCGGATGACTACGTCGATGTGTGCAAGAAGCATCACTTGCTTCCATTAGAGCAACGTCGTGAGGTCGCGGACTTATTATATCTCTTAAAGATTGCGTCTGGAGTCATCGACTGCCCTGAACTCTTGGCCAAGATATCTCTCAGAGCCCCTACCAAGGTCCTAAGACACAACCTACCCCTAGCCCTTCCAACCTGCTCCACCAACTATAGACAAAACGCGTTTGTGCCACGAGCGGGCAACAACTTTAACACTCTATCAAAAGATTATGACTTTGATATCTTCTGTACCAGCGTGGCGTCAGCGAGGAATGCTCTGAACCGTAGATTTTTTAGCGAGTGATGAGGCTTTTTTGATGTTTTTATCTATTTTGTGTTAGTGTTAGTTTAATGTTATTGCTTTGTAATCTATTTTATTGCGAGGAAGACTGTTTCTTATTCGGTCGATTGTTGTAACTTGATTACGTTCGTTATCTTTTTGTTACCCACTTTGTATCTTTAGTCTAAGATCTGTTTTGTATTTTGTAAATCCTGTTTCTATCAGCGGAGACCTATAATTGGCTTTCTGTTAGCCATCTTTATTTGTATCGTGTTAACAGCTGTTGGTCTTCCAAAGAAAATAAAATAAAATAAAATAAAATCAGGTTGTTGTTTTTAAGCCAGGAAATGATGTCATTTAGTGAGCGATTAATATCATTCACATAAGTATTTTCTTCTTTACATTCAAAATCTACCAAAAGATTCAAAAACTACCAAAATCTACCAAATTCTACCAAAAATTACCAAGACTTACCATACTATAATAATAATTAACAATCTTAACATTTTTTTCGTAATATCTCGAAAATCAATCATATCTCAGAAAGTGCAAAAAAGTAGCACCATGTGTCTTTGGATGAAATGTAGTACTTAATAGGTAGATACCTGTTATAGAAACCGCAACACGAAACAAGGCTGGAATCAGGCGGTACGGAACGTAATGTCTTCATTTTCATAGTAAGTAAACACATTTTACCGTTTTTCTCCTTAAGTATGAGTCCTATGAGAAAAATTCAAATGAAAAAACATATAGCTTTTCATTAGAGGAATACGACTGCATCATTGTTTTTTCCATTCGTCTATTTCCGACCTCTTGTATGGGGACGAACCACTGTGCGCCGCCACTTTAGACCGATTTACAGCCAAGGTCGAGGTAATAGTTTGACATATTCGTGACATTACGCTACTAACTTACCGGACGAAGTGTCGATGTTATTAAAACATTTAAGTACTTAAAAGTTCTAGGCGTAAATGAACTCCAGAAATAGTTCACAACCGTGCTATTGGGCCTTCGGGACATTTTTATTTCTTTAGATTTTGCATGAATATATATATAAATTTTTTTAAACGGTCTGGACATACAAATTTGATTTTTGATTAGGTTTTTTTAATTGTCTTTCTTATCGTGTAACTGTCAAGGCAAGCTGTCATACGAACGAAATTGAATCCGAAAACGGACGAAAATTCGAAAAATTTACATAATTCCATTCTATTGGGTTTCTTTTTATTTTCTAACTCCTTATTTACTGGTGACAACCACACTTCCAGTAAATGACAGCTCATTAGCTAGCCTGCTCTTTCATAAATGTATTTTACATGCGAGTAAAAAGCAAAGAGTATTTATGGCTGTTAGTTTTTAAATAAACTGAATCCTTAACTATACCGGTTCCTGGTGAATCCAAGAATACGGAACAAAAACGTATAACTGGGAGCATTGACATAGAATACTATGGACGTTGGGTCTAGTACAAAATTCTCGAATAAAGTGTCCCATACTAACCTACACAAACCTAAGTACGTGTAAGAGTATAGTAATATAATCATTGAAAATGCTGAAATTCTTTTTCATTTTGCTTGCGTAGTTTTTACCCCATCGCGGCAAGGCGTCGTCGACCGTTCAAACAAAGACTGTCGCGTAATTAAGTCTCTTTATACGTTTTAAGTCTTTTTTGGTTCGGACACTTTTGAGCGTGGACCCTTCGTCCAATAGAAGTCAATGACTTGGGAGCCTCATAAAGACTCAAAATTTGTAAAATTTCATTCTCTACCTAGATTTGGAGGTAGGTAGGGTATCTATATAACCCTGTGTAAATTTAAAGAATAATGCAACCTTAGTCAGCTTTCAGAATGCCAGTTTCCGGGTAGGTTGGCTTGCACCCAAAGATGCCAGTGAGTTACATAACAGTAGAATCTCATTTTCGACGTAATAGGAAATTGGTTTGAGTTTCGACCTTCTTCGTCGTGAATAAGTTCACACAAATGAAAGTAGTGTAAATATATAGGGTCCTTAATATACTGACACTTTTTAAGGGGATGATCAGACAATCAAACTGAACAACTTTCTCAATGGGACCAACATCGAAATCGCGAAAAAAAAACTGCTGTCCAATACATCAATCAAGTTCTCAAGGCTCAAGTTGGTTTGCAATTTAGTATGGAACGGCAGATTTTTTTTTCGCTATTTCGATGTTGGTTCCATAGAGAAAGTTATTCAATTTCATGGGGAATGTTCCTCCATTGAAAAGGGAAGAGCTTCCACCAGGCTTAGTGTGAAGCCTGGGGACCGGCCGTGGTCCAACACTTCTTAGTTGGACCTTGTATATAATATATCGAATCTCTGTGATTATTTCTCTTGCGCGATTTATGTCTCGCATTGTGAACCTTATTTGTAGTAGGTTACGAGTTACGTATTTACGGTGAACGTTGTCTTTGTATGGAGTATATTTCCGAGTAACAGGAGCACAACGAACAAATAATACAGGAGCAATATCGAAATCGTGAAAAAAATCAGCTGTTCCATAGTAGCAAGGCTATGAGATGAGATTTTTAACACTTCGCGTTTTACCAAATCACTGCAGTATGCATGTTGTAGTACTCTTATGTTTGACTCGAAAACAACTAGACCGATTTTGATGATAGTTGTCTAAAAGTTTTGTTTAAGTATAATTTTAGTCCTAAAAATTAATATTAAAAAATTCCCGCTTGTCCATTTTATTGCGCTAATTCTGACGGTTCATCCCCCTCATGAATATGATGATGATGGAAATTACTCCTACAATGTAAAAGTGAGGTAGTTTTTAAATTTCGGCTAAAATCTGTTTTGTGAGTTGTGACCCGCATTATTCTTGTAAATAAAATATTCTCCTGTATGTATAGCGACCCTAATAACGGATTTCATTATCTTTTACGATGCGACGTGGCCTGTGACTTAACGTTAGGGGACTCACTTATTCCCTCATTAACACATTTATTGGCATCAAAAGGTTTGTATGTGCAACTGTTATAGGTCGTTAACGAGTTATACGTTACAACAACGTTTAATGTTATTTGCCTTATTTGTTACGTGGCAATGTTACAATTGGATACGATTTTGTAAATTTGAGTTAAGTACGTAAATAATAAAAACATGTCGTGTCGACGTGTCGTGTCGACAGCACTTGACAATAGCTTATATGATAGGTCTTAATATCAACTACCTAGCAAACCCAAGAACCGCAGCAGTTAGTTTCGAGCTTTTAAATTATTTTCCATCAATATCATCCATACACGTTTTAAGAAAAACAAAAATGTTTCTGTCGAGTTAAATTTCAATTAAAATTTATTTATAGAAGAAATAAATTAGAAAAATGTTCACGACAGCACTTAATAACACCAGTACCTCTGTTGGCACTCAGTAGTTTCAGTTGGAAGGTATTTGATTTGTGCAGTGGGAAAACATTTCCGTGGTCACAGTCACAATTGTTTTGTATAAATAAAGTAGTCTTACTTAACTATTGATAGTACGATAGTTGAATTTGACAAATAGTAAGAATATCGATTCTATCGGTAGCACTATTGCTTTAAAAGAATTGAATTGGTATTATTGATACTCAATATATAGGGTGTAAGGAAAGTATCATTAACCTTTATACCACATTCTCTACCCATCAAACTGAACAACTTTTACTATGGGAGCAAACCTGTCAGAGCAAAAAAAAATCTATTGTCTCATACAAGTCTGTCTGTGTTTGTCTCTCTTTGTCTCTTGTGTCTTGTCTCTTATCTTGTGTCTTGATTGTATTGTTCTATGTTATGCATGTTGAAATAAAAATATTTTTCATTTTTTTTTTCTCTTTTTTATACATTTTAGTCGAGTAGGTATTGCACTTAAGTATGGGATGACAGATTTTTTTTTTGCTCTGACAGGTTTGCTCCTATAGTAAAAGTTGTTCAGTTTGATGGGTAGAGTATGTGGTTTAGAGGTTAATGATATTTTTCCTTACATCCTGTATTTTTCGAGGTTACAATATAGTATCGAGTGGATAAGGCAAGGCAAGTTTGATTTTATTTGAAGTTTTGACTATTTTATTTTATTTTGTAGATACGGTTTAGCAAACTTGGTAGATTGGACCTCTGAGCCGGCACCGTAATAACCTTCCACCCTGACTGACCCTCCCTGAAAGTTACGTATCGAAACCATCGTGAAAACGCTATTTTCCCTCGTTGAAATCGGTAAAGTTTCAAATCGTCTAGATTTATAGTTTTAAGGACAATTCATCAATTATTCAATAATCGTAGCAAAAACCAGACAAAACTACTTTTCGGATAAGTTTGATTTTAAGTCTAAGCCTAGGATTTAGAATTAGGATTTGAAATTGAATTTTCCAATTCCAATTCCAATTCAAAATCATTTATTCAATATAGGAGCCTGAAGCACACTTATTATACGTCAATACTTTTTTAAGCTACCACCGCGTCGGAACGTGTTGTCGCTGTAGAGAAGATGCGGCCAGAAACTCTACAGCATAACACGACTTAATGACTATTACAATATAAATTCTTATGCTAAGGTTATGTACACAGTAATACATAGTCTATTTAATTAAATAATTGATACTATACAGTAAACTATATGTTAGTGACACTCAGACCCAAGCAATAGAATAGCTTTTAACTTGCATACAAAAACATGTTATTATGGTTTTTTTGATATATTTTTTTGGAAATTCGCAACAACGCACTTGCCGTTAAAAACCCCATCAGACTAGCAGCATTCCCATACTAGATGGCTAGATAATAGTTTCGTAGGCATGACTGATCAGTAATTATATATGATTAAAAACTTATTGATACATAGAATATCTAGCGCGCCCAATTCAACCCTACTGAAAATTAAATGATTGAAAGTCAGTTTCTTCAAAGCACGTCATAAACGCCCTCCATATAAATTTAACGCAATTGTCTATTTCAGTCATAGACATCTTAAATGATTTCAGTATTAATTTAATCATTTACAAGTACCTACTCTATTATCGAAATTGTTAACAAGTCCCGTCTCCATGACCACTACATATAACACTTGTTAAGGTTATGCCTGATGCCCCAGATGTTTACTATTTGTGCCTTAATTTGCTCAATTTTCTCTGAAAAACGGTCTAGTTTGGTTCAATTTTGTCTGAAATCATCGTTTTTGTTGCGAAATTTCTACTTTTTACCCGACTGCGACAGAAGGAGGGTTATGTTTTTCGAGCGTATGTATGTATGTATGTATGTATGTATGTTTGTATGTCTATTTCTTTGGCACGCGCTACAGCCTAAACGGCTTGATGGATTTTAACGTATGAGGTGTCGTTAGATTCGTAAAAATCGTGAGAGTGTCATAGGGTACATTATTTTAATATGGCGTATGCGAATTAAAAAAGAGAGGGGGGAGAATCGAATTTTTTTCGTAAAAAAATACAATATGGGTATCAAATGAAAGCTGGTGAAGAGCAGATTCCAAATATATATATTATAGTATTTTACATACATACATATGCTCACGACTATATTCCCCGAGGGGGTAGTCAGAGATATTCTGAAACCTCAGAACATCCACGTATAGTATAGCGTAGTAGTTATAGTATTTTTATGCAACCATTTTGACACAAGACTAAAAAGTATGAAATAAACTAAATTATTTAGAAAAACAAAAAACCCGACTGCATAAAAAACGATTAACTGAAAAGATAAAAACAAGCTCCTTAAATCAGCTATAATAACTTTGTTTGAGCAAATTAATACAATTTGAATGTTATTACTTATTAGGTAGGTAGGTATTGCAGGCGGGGACAAACCAATAACCAACAAATAGGTCATTTTTCTTTGTCCCCGTTTGCGATACCTACCTACCTAATAAGTAATAACATTCAAATTGTATTAATTTGCTCAAACAAAGTTATTATAGCTGATTTAAGGAGCTTGTTTTTATCTTTTCAGTTAATCGTTTTTTATGCAGTCGGGTTTTTTGTTTTTTTACGTTGACGATTTTTTCTTTATTATATTCTCACTCTTTCTGTACGTCTTGTATAACTAGGATAAACAACGGCAAGTATTCAAAGCACTAGATAATGAAGTCCGACGAGCCCGAAGGATTGCTCTAAGGAGAAAATGCTACGTCTAAAAGCTATCAAACAAAAACAGCACAGAATAATAATAAGCTGAGATAAGAAATAGTCCAATCATTTTAGAGTTTCCTTGTATGGACACCCTAACAATAATTCATCGATCGCTGAAACTTTGCAGTGTGATAAAGTAAAGTATACTGATAACGGTTGCCTAATAATCTAGGAACGGAAAAAATAAAACCTAGATTATTTGTCAACCGTAATCTGTATACTTTACTTTATCACACAGCAAAGTTTCAGTGATACATGAATTATTGTTAGGGTCAAACCCTAAAATGATTAGACTAAAACATAATTATTTATTTCTAATCAGTTACAAATAATAGGCACATTAACAAATGATTCCGGCTACTATCGTAAGATAGCTATATTCTGGCCGTGTTGATGCGGCTTGAAAATACTCGGATAGCATGTTGATTTACGTCCTTTAATCAAGGGTTCTTGTGTAGTGTGGACCGTCCTTTCACGACCTCATTCTTGAAAGGTCCTGAAAAGCGTTTTTTTGTAAATGATAATGATGATGATGATGAACGATATCACGCAGGCTTCAACTCAAACAACAACACTAGTGTAGACAACTTGATCGTTAATTTAAATTTTCAATTAAGCTTTAGCGGGCAAGTCAAGAAATAAAACTTGGTAGTTAATTCAATATAACAAGTGACAGGCGCCCGTAAGTTAACTCGATTAGTGTCTCTGAGTTTGCTTTAACCACAGAAGACCGACGAAGGAAGTCCGTCATCTTTGTAAGTTAATTTAAAGTTAGTTATCATTAGTGTCCGACCGAAGATCAGTTTTTGGCCGAAGCCGAAGCCGATTATTCGGGTCTTGCCATAAACTTCGGCCGAAGGTTTTATTACAACGCCGGCGGTACGTACTTTTTATTATCATCAGCTGCAAGCAAGGCTGATTCATAGGGTGAAGAGCATCTCTGTGATGGGGATGGACCAGGTCTGTCTGCATAACTCCAGTCGGTTTAGGAGTTACAGCCGTTCAAAGGAAAAATGCAAAAAATGTTTGCAAAAATCGAATATACATGAATATGCATGTATTATTGTAATATCCTATGATAAGCCTTGCAGCTAATCGTACATTTTTTACTGACCTTTGAACGGCTAAACTTCTAAACCGACTGGAGTTATGCAGGCAGACCTGATCCATCCCCATCACAGAGATGCTCTACACCCTATGAGTAAATCAGCCTCGCAGCATATGATAACAAAAAGTACGTCTATCTCTTATTCTCGTATACTATTAGTTTATGTTTCTACCTAAGGGTTGAACTACACATGGCCGCAAGCGACGGAAAAGTGCGATCGCGTGCGGCCATGTGTAGTTCAATCCTTAGGTAGAAACATATACCAACTCAATTATTTAGGACCTAAACCATTATGACACAGGGTTCCGCTGCATATACGTATATTATTACTAGTATAAGTACAATACAATAAAATGACTTAGGTACTCGTATTGGCGTTCCTAATTTCCATTTTTAGGGTTCCGTAGTCAAACAAGGAACCCTTATACTATCGTCCATTCTATCTGTCTGTATGCCCCTGCCTCAATAGCTCGCTCATTTTTGCACCTATTGAATCGAAATTCGGCAAGAAGACAGATAACAGTAACCCAAAAACAGAAATGTCTGTCTGTTTTGAGATATCTGCGCTCAAAATAAAAAATAGGGCGAATTTTGCCGCTCAAGTTAGAATCACACCAAACATATTGTAATTGTATACAGACAGAGCAGTGTAAAGGTTAGTCGATCGATCGTCAGAAAAATCATTTTAAGCTAACCGAAGGATTTTCTTAAGGAAAATGACAAATTCTACGATGTTTTGTGTTAAGTGAAGTGAGAAATCAGAAAATGAAGAGTTCTTTTCTTCTGAAGGGCTTTGTTAAATGAGCCGGAAGCGTTGAAGATAATAGTGATGTACACCCTGTCACACCGTTTGTTGTCTCTATCAATTTTCAATATGTACATTAAAAAGGTTTTTTTTATTACGCGAGGCACGAAACATTAGGGTTGAGACACACGTGTAGATGCTATGGCACGCCTTTATTTACACCTCAACTATACTTTATTTACACCAAAAAACATAGCATACAGAGAGTAAACAAACAAGAAATACAGAAGGTACAAAAATATTTGAATATTTAAGTAAATATTTTTCAAATGATAAATATCCCCGCCTATGTAATTATTGCACCAATAAACACATCCACTTTAAGACCTTTTAATTGTTCTAACATTCGGCAGAATAAAGAAAATAGCAACTTAAGAATCTGCTGGTCGCTTATTGAAGGTTGTTCAGTTTGATTGTCTTTAGCACCCCTTAAAATATGTAACGCATTTAAGTTTACACCCTGTATAAACTAGAAAAGTAACGTGGCCGTTTTGCATACATAACTATCTATTTGTATGTATAGATTCTGGTGAAACGATTTTTGGGTTATGCGTTTCATGTCCGTATGCCCAGCGGGGCCCTCGGCCCTAGGGCTTTGAAACCTAGCTAATCATTTAGTGCTCATTTAGTGCTCTCTGAATATGTATGGCTTATATTTAGTGCTTCAAAGATAACGGAGTTATATCAAATCTAAGCTAGCGTCCGCCCAGCGGGGCCCTCCTTTATTATGGACAAAAATAATTAAAATGTTACATCAATATTTAGTGCTCTGAATTCCTATTAAAACTGTATCAAAAGATTTGAAATAGCTGGTTTGGTTTAAAAGTTATTGCATTTTTAAGTTTTTAATTTCCAGCGGGGCCCTCTCTTGTTTGACTATATAAGTCGCTGAAATTAATGTCGCCATTTAGTGCTTGATGCCTGTATGGTTAATTTACACATTCTGCTTCGAATAAACCTGGAAAATGCAATAATATCTCGCAACATTGATTCATATAAAATGACATTTCGTGGACAGTCGGCATCAGAAGTAGATGAGAGCTTTACTTGTCCGTGGTTTCCTAGGGGATCGCTAGAGGGCGCTACGGTCTAAGCTTTCAGACACAAAGTTTTATCAAAATCGGTCCGGTAGTTTAAGTTTAGGGACACAACTGCGGAACGTTCCGTGCCGAACATTCGGTTGAATACGTGTCTACAAGGAAATATGGTGCGTACTGGTGTGTCGCAGGTATAGTGAAAAGCTTTGCGCGCGTATTCAACCGAATGTTCGGCGCCGAACGTTCCGCAGGTATGTCCATACACTTACATTTAGACATAGTGTGATACGCCAACAATCAGACAAACCTTTGTAGTAGGTATTATATTATAATAATAGATAGATAATAAGTACTTACTTACTACACACACGCGCACTTTCATGAACGTGTTGGTACTAGTAGAAGTCATACGGCAGCGAATAATTGATAATATCACAACAAGAGTCACCAGGACTAAAATACGACGTAGATGTAGACAATGTACCAGAAATACGGGTGCACAATTTTAGGCGGACTAGTACAAATAGTAAAGCTCTCTTATACTTCTGATGCCGACTGTCCACGAAATGTCAATTAATATGAATCAAAATTGCGATATATTATTAAATTTTCCAGGTTTGTTAGAAGCTGAATGTGTAAATTAACTATACACACCGATACCTGGCATCAAGCACTAAATGGCGACATTAATTACAGCGACTTAAATAGTCAAACAAGAGAGGGCCCCGCTGGAAATTAAAAACTTAAAAATGCTATAATTTTAAAACCAAACCAGCTATTTCAAATCTTTTGATACAGTTTTAATAGGAATTCAGAGCACTAAATATTGATGTAACATTTTAATCATTTTTGTCCATAATAAAGGAGGGCCCCGCTGGGCGGACGCTAGCTTAGATTTGATATAACTCCGTTATCTTTGAAGCACTAAATATAAGCAATACGTATTCAGAGAGCACTAAATGAGCACTAAATGATTAGCTAAGTTTCAAAGCCCTAAGACCAAGGGCCCCGCTGGGCATACGGACATATGCGTTTCGTAAAATGTAGAGGTCAGTGTTTGAATTCGTTCTTAAATGCGTTTCCCTCTAATAAGGCCTCTATTCACTTTGATTAGTGCGAGTGCAGGTGATTAGTAATTGAGGGATCAAATACTCAAAAATGTTGAGCGATCACCGATAGAATATGACATTTTGTTATCTTTGATTTACTTTCAATGTTTGTAGTAATGACCCGCAATTACTAATCACCTGCACTCGCACTAATCAAAGTGAATGGCCAATATGGATATTTGAGTACGTTCGTACGTATACCTATAGTTAGGATACGTATAAAAGGTTATTTTTCATATTAGCCGTAAACACACTCTGGCAATATTAAAAATGCTAGTGAAAATAGAAATTTTAATTTTAATTATATGGCCCGAGATCTATGTTCTTTTCCATATCCTCTGTTTCTTCGCAAAGAGTTTCACTGCAAAAAAATAATGTAAATTCTTTATTGCTTCCATAAGGTACATAAGTTGTTACAATAGATTTCAGAACACGATATAGACCCCGATGGGGCACTGCAATTTGGTATAATAAATGCGAATTTTTCAAATTAAGTAGGTACATGATGGGTCTAAAAATTCATCTAAATTATAAAAGCACTTCTGGACTAGATACTCTTTGAGTTTAGGAATATATTGTTGTATGTTATCAGGGATTGCGTTATAGATTTGTATCGACATATAGTAGAAGCCTACTCTAAACATTTGTAGTTTCGAGAAAAAGTTGGCTTGAATTATTTGGACACGTTTTCAACAGAAGAGGAAGAAAATTGTAGTACTGTTTGGTTTGTGCAAGAACCTTTACACATTTAGCAAGTGGGGGTGAACGGGCGATGTAGACATCGACACTTGCACCTCTGAGTCCCGCAGTTGGTGGTGCTGCCGAACTTGTCCAGGGTCCTGCACTCTGCCCAAATAGCCGGCTCGTCGGTCCAGACAGGCTGCCACTTGCCGTCCAGCACTGCCCAGCCCCAGGTCTCTGGCGAGCTCTTCCTTTATTTTCCAGCTTGTAGATCTTGTAACAAAGTCAATAACATTCACACCTTCTTTTATCTTGCTTACATTTTGATTCTATATCACTAATAATTTTATCAATGGGCAGAAACTGGCGAGTACAACTATTCTTGTGGTACGTACTTAGCTGCCCGATTCTTCAGGTCTCTTGAATGCCATCACTTTCATCCAAGTAATTGACCTGCAATCCTGACATTAAAATTTAATTAAATATTTTCTATTTTACTAGATTAGTGACAACTGTAATATATCCTAAATTCCTGTTTATCAGAACAGGGTTGCTTGCAGGACACGTGAGGGGCTCAGATGTGTCATTTTGACATAAGCAACACTTCTCCCAATCAATTTCGAGAATATGATCTTCCGAAAGTGCAGCTGAAGCTACCACCGTTAGCTTCCTTTTCATTGTAGTGCCTACCTGAAAAAACAGTACAAGTACGGTCAGAACGAACGAAAAATCCTGCTTTTACAAAAACGATTAGTCAACACTGTACGTGAGTTGAGTACTGATTATAACTAATTGATCGGTTGCATGAGTATCTTGAGAACCTAACAAAATTGTTTCATTACTTCAAAAAACTTTTTCACTTCGTAGTGATTTGTGCTTCATTATAATTATACTCTGCCTCGGAATCAGGCCTCAAGGTTAGAAGGCAAGGAACGACATGGATACCCACTGTCAGCTGATCACGGAATTTATCCCCAGCAAATGATAAATTCCATGATCACCTGCCTCACACTGCAAGGATAATGGGGAATCATTAAACATTGTGCTGCCATAAATGTTTCTTGTGAAGCAGGACAGCGAGCGATTATTTTCTGACCCGTAGGTGGGCATCACATATAATTTGACAATTTAAAGAGAAATTTCCCTTGCGATTTCTATAAAGTTCGGAATTCGGTGCAGCAGGAGAAGTTGAATTTGTATGTATGTACAGTCAAGGGCACCAAGCCCTCTCCATCCAGCAAGAATATAAAAGTTGTTAGCAACTTGGAACACTCCAAGTTGTATGTAATAATAAAAAAATATTGCAAATTATGTAATTGATATATGGCAAAGTAATCTAAGCTGTTCATTTAAGTAAGTACCTAAGTATTTGAGTTATTCGGCGTTAAGGTAAAAGCAGAGGGCAGTAAAGAGAGGAGTGGCTTCGCTCGTTATCTAGCTATTAAAGGTATGGTCTTACTATTTGCTCTCGAATTTCTTCTCTTTCTTTATCTTTTCATTTATGATACTCCTCTGCAGTCTAGCATGAGCACATTTTTTTCGAGCCATCCCATACAATGAAAAAGGGATTGAAATAAAACATTAAAAAATACCTTTAGAAACTACGTCATTATAATTTTTCTGTTATCTCGAGAGCTACAATAGTCTACAATATACCCCGTAGTAAGTATTTTCTATGGAAATTTAAACGGATGCTGTACGGTGCTGGCGCTGGCCAGTTAGTAAGTAATGCGTGCAACTAGAAGTGCGATTTTTGAGAGTCACACGTTTAAAGTTATGATCGAATAATGCATAATCTCTATATAATTTTCTTCTGCTGATTTAAACGTGTGAATTTCAAAAACCGCACTCAAGGTTGCGTTACCAGCATTCGTTTTGATTTCCAGTGTTGAAAAAAACCATTTACTTAAACCAAAGATTTTTTTGGTCGTAGGAGCGCAGCGAAGACCAAATAAATCTGACGTTGTTTTTTTCTATCCTGTCACTAGATGACACAGACCCAAATTAAAACGCGTTATCGTTTTCAAGTTTTCTATGCTGTCTTGTAACAAATCTCTCCGACCAATTCTTTCCACCTTCCACCATCTGGAGCACTTCTTACAAATCTCTCCTAGTGTGCAAAAATAGCAATTCCTGTTGTTCTTTCTAAGGAAAACATTGTTTATTTTTCTTACGACTACTTAGAATTTATTTTAAAACATTTCTATTTCTTCCACTTCGACGAAGTAGTTTTTCTTCGGAATGCAGCAGCGTCAATAAAATAATGAACGTAATTCACAGAATGAGCTTTCCTTGATCCTTACTTTCTTGGAACAAATCTCCATAAAAACATCAATTTAGCTTATAATAATATAGCAGTCAGTATAAGTAGGTAATTATACAATATTCAAATAAAAAGAAAACCACACTATAAATATTGAACTGCTGATGGAGAAGTATTCAAATAACAGTTGGAATTAATAAATGAAGAATAATTTTAGTATAATCTAAACATTTGTCTCCATAGCTTAGTTACAGATATTTTCTAGAGCTTACTACTAACCTAACCTAACCTATCTTTTATGCAATATTGGCAAGACAAATTGATTTAAAGGTATTTTAAAGACTAGTTTTAACACTGCAAAGAAAAGAAATAGTTACCCAATATTACAAGTCATTAAAGCTGAGAAATAAATAATAAGACAAATTTATTATTTTTGCTTCTTTATTCCATTATACAGGGTGTTTCATAGGTAAGAATAAATTTTTAAAACTCTTAAGGGGGTTGTTTAGACCGTCAAACTGCGAAAAAAAATATCTGATATCCCATACATATTTTAGCTCTAGTCGATTTGTAGAGTATGGAACATAAAATTTTTTTTCGCGATTTCGATATTGGTCGCATAGTGAAAGTTGTTCAGTTTGATGGTCTACACCACCCCCTTAAATGTTTATTTGTAGTTTTGTAACACCTTGTAGAGGACCGCGGCGAACTTCGTACCGCCTTCGAATCTTCCCGACACACACTTGGCCGTTTTTTATAGCCTAATGTTAATCACTGATAATGTAGCATTCTAATGGTGAAAGAATTATTCAGATCGGTCTAGTAGTTTCGGAGCCTATTACTATACATACAAACAAACAAAAAATCAAATCTTTTTTCTTTATAATATTAGTATAGATTACGGGTTGGTGAAATATATCATCTCCTTCCATTCATTTCAATATTTCCACTACTTCCAGTTAGTAGCAAGTCCACGTTTCAATCCTCATAACAACTTTTAATCAACATTCAATTTTATTTCAATGTCGACTCGAATGAAACTCGCTTGTAACAAGATCTATAGTAGAAAATGTGAAGTGAACTCACGTAAATCGCGCCAGGCTAGCGACGTAGGCGAAAATATACGGAACGCCTTTTATATTACACCCGTCACCTGTGTCTTGCTGAATCCACCATATTCCGCCGTAGATCATCCTCCACTATCTCATATTTAAGATTTTATCTTTAATGCTCTCAAAGTAAAATCTAAAGATAAGTGGACTACAGCTTTATGTATAGAATTTTCCAACTTAGTATAGCGCTAGGAGTTGAACATAGTAGTCTTTGCTAGGAGTATTGTAAATAGGTTATAAACTATTTATGGGGTGTGGACTTGTGGAGACTAGTGAGATGAGAGCCTAAAATACGATAAAAGTCAAAGATTTAATTTTTTGTTTTTTATCATCGTATTTTCAGAAAAATCGCTATTATTGGTAAACACAACACAATCCGTAATGTGAAACGACGAATCATGCAGAGATGGAGTGTCTTTTCGAGAAACGACCATATTATGAAGGAACATTTTCTTCTGGGTGTCGAACAGGAACATACAGGAACCGCGGAGTATGTTGATGCCGAAATGTTTACTTTATTTTAAAACATATTATCATTTTCGACATCCAATGCATGACTTTTGTTTAAAAAGATATTTACTTTGTAAGTTTCTTCATTTATTTTTAACAAATACAAACATCAAAACATCTAAACAAAAACTAAATTAATTGAAGACTGACAAGATATAATTTTTTTTACATTAAGTAATGTCCTTGTTTGTGCTAAATTCGACGTCGGTCTTAGCCCCAAAATGGTAACTTAATCTAAATTAACTTATTTTCTCTTTTCCTACGAGTATATTAAGTTTACAGTAAACTACAGGATTTCCTTACAAAATTACCGGGTAACTCAACGGATGCAATTAAGTCCGAACTGTAATTACTTTATTGGTAACGGTTGGATTCCGGTCACGCTCCGTGGTACGTCGAAATTACTCAACGGTATCTCGGGAATTTCTTCCTACCGTACCTTCCTATCGTTCTATTCGAGCACTTAATAAAGGACGAATGTCTTTTATTTTGGAACTCAGCTTTATGTTTACATCTATACCAGGCAAAGGAAAGAGAGGAAAAAAAATTACGCGCATTTTAGAAGATTTTTTACATAGGGCTTTGTTGGAAGAAAACGATTATTGAACTTAGTCGAGAACATTTTTCTTACGAAGTTGTAAGCTCTTGAAACGTAGGACGTCAAGATGTGGAAAAAAATCAGTCCACTCAGCGTAAAATTAAGATCAGCCTAAATGAATTGGACAGAAATGTTTTGTTATACCTAGATACTCAGTCAAATGTTAGTCAAGTTTTTTCACGTTTCTGGACTTTTATCCTTTATTTTATTTAAATTGCATCATGGAAGACGGTTTTGTGAAAACAGAAAGTGCAAATCTACCAATGATAAATCCGTTGATGATGGCGAAATTTTTTGTATCCAATCCCGATTTGTGTTAAGAGTCAGGAAATTTTCGGTTGGGGATCCTCCTCAATCTTTCAGAGCTTTTTGTGCTTGTGGTGTTTTCCTTATATCCGTCAAATACGAAACATGCGCGATCGCAGCCTGAAGTTTTAGAGGCGGTAACTAATTATAAAATATGTTGAGTAAATTAGACTTTATTGTACATTACAGAATTTTTATTGGCAAATCGGGTGATAATATTTGACACGTCTGGGGCTATCTCTACACCACCACAAGCCATTACACCACCAAATATGAAGGTAGTCCGGTGAAATCAATCGACGGTGAACGACTCGAACAAGTTAGTGAACTACGGAACTATATCCGATATCCACAGCTTATTACTTCCCCTGGTTCACTTGTATTGTAGGAGTGCTCTTTTGAACTAGTTAGAACTACGCAAGCCTAGTCTGAAATAAAATAAAACCTTATAACGAGTAAGACTCGCAATATTCTCCTAGATATAATCCAAGGTGATAAAGACTGCAATATGTTTTAATACGTACATTTATTAGGCTTATACTGTTTCTAGTGTAATGCAGCTTTGTTACTCGTTGGTTATACAATCATGTTATGTAATATTTTCAATGGAAAAACCCAATTATTTCCATTAAAAAAATCCCTTTAATCTCTTAAGCATCACAGGAAAACTACTGCATCGATTTCGATTTTATGTGATCATCCATCATCACAGCCTATTTCACCCACTGCAGGACACAGGCCTTCCCTCGCAGGGTATGGGCGTTAGTCCACCGCGCGTGCCCAATGCGGATTGGTAGACTTCACATTCGCATCGGAATTTCTTCTTCAGCGTATGCTGGTCTGCTCCCAATGCAACGAAAGAGGGGTAGGAAAAAATTAAAGTTAATAGCGCTATCGTTAAGTTGCAAATTTTCTTACGCTTTTCTTTAATCTTCTTTCTCACTTGTGTGAGAGAATCGAAATTGCTGCTATTTTCTTATGCAATGCAATGGCTACGGAACTCTATCATGGACGAGTCCGACATCTTAATGCAAGATCAACACATCTAGTAGACAACAATAAAGTATAAACTAATACCGAATAATATGATACACGACACGTCCGACCACGTTAACTCGGTTAATTAAAGTCAAAGAATATTGTATAAACTTAATAATTCGATCACGGTACAATTATTGTTTGGCACTATCTATCTTCATCGATTAAATAAATGAGTAACGTACCAAATTTTGACTTGTAGTCCAATTATTTTAGGGTTATCATATTACGGTTGACAAATAATCTAGGTTTAATTTTTCTGGTCCTAGATTATTTGTCAACCGTAATATGTATACTTTACTTTATCACACTGCAAAGTTTCAGCGATAGATGAATTATTGTTAGGGTGTCCATACAAAGAAAGTCTAAAATGACTGGACTATTGGTAGACGGATCATTTTATCTGAACGCTCTGGCAGCAGCAGAAGGCGCACTCCTACAGGGTATACTTATTAACACTTTACTGAAATTTGAATTCCGTATTTAAAACATCATCCACCGAAATAAAATACCTGTCACATTCGCTGACTTCTAATTTATGATTTCCCAGTCATCAGAGTATTCACCCTATCGGCTATTAGAAGCAAATGTACAGTGAACGCCGCCGATCGGTAGCCGGCCCGCCGGCGTTCTGCCCTCAAGCAGACCTCAATAAAACGCTCCGTTTACTTTTTACGACTTTACCCCACTAACATCGACTAGTCCCTTCAAAGAAGGAAATTAATACTGTTTTATGTTGCCGAGTTTACGTTTTGTGTATGAAAAAGTAAACGTTCTTCAACATAATGTTCAATTGCAAAAGTACAGAGTAGCTTGTGCTCTTCAACTGCAAATATTAAGACCCACTGGTCTTATATAGGTGATTATGATAAAATGATGAATATAAAAGAGTTTCTGGTCGCATTTTCAGACGCGGTGGTCACAAAAGTTTTAGTTAAAAGCTATTTTAGTTTAAACGTGGCAGCCTCCTGACGCAGCTTGCCTTTGTATCCCAATATCTCTTGTTACAATGTCGTGGATCAGACGCATTGTAGTCCAAGCGGAGGCCGACAGTCACACGCAGTGTTAGCCAGGTAGTAAGTAATGCTTGAAACCAGAAATGCTTGGTTTTTGAAAGTCACCCGTCATGTGACAATCATTCACCATTCGATTTGTCGTTTTCTACTGCTGATTTAATCGTGTGACTTTCAAAAATCGCACTTCTGGCCTCCTATTGTGTGACTCTGTAACTCAAGACTCAAGACTGTGACAAGACACGGTCTTATTTCGAGTTTCGCCAAATCAGCCTCCTGCAATACCTGTATCAGCCACATTATTCCTACCTCCTCCTAGTAAAAGCTACTTTTTTTTTTTTTTATTATTAGCCTGTTTCATCCCACTGCTGGGCAAAGGCCTCTCCCCTGCTCTTCCACTCGTTCCTGTTTTGGGCAACCTCTGGCCAGTGGTCGTCAAATTTGTCCAGGTCATCGCGCCACCTCTTCCTGGGTCGACCTGGACGCCGCCGACCGTTTTCGGGGATCCAGGGCATGATGATTTTTGCCCATCTCTCAGGATTCATCCGACAGACATGACCGGCCCACTCCCATTTAAGTTTGGCGCTTTTCTCTCCGACGTCGGCTATTTGAGTTTTGGAGCGCAACGTGGAGTTTCTGACCCGGTCGGTTCGTTTAACACCCAGAATGCTGCGCTCCATTGCTCTCTGACAAACCTTGAGCTTGGACTTTTGGGCCTCAGTAAGTGACCACGTTTGAGCTCCGTAAGTTAGGATGGGCAGGATACACATGTCGATAAGTCTACGCTTAAGAGAGAGCGGTAGTTCTCCCTTCATCAATTCCTTCATGGACCAGAAGCTCTTCCAGGCGTTGTCGACACGTCGTTCGACTTCCTTGTCTTGCCTGTTTTCGAAGGAGACTATCTGGCCCAAGTAAATATACTCATCGACATAATGTATTTCCTGTCCATCTACCTCGACCTTACGTTTCGTGGCATTACTCATAATTTGAGTCTTAGACCTGTTCATTGACAGTCCAACCTCAAGGCTCGCAGTGCTCAGATCTTGGAGCATTTATTGCAGTTCCAGTGCAGATCGCGAGAAAAGAACAATGTCGTCGGCAAAGCGGAGATTAGTTAACCTCCGATCACCGACGACAATATCGCTCCAAGGGACCGCCAGATTCTTGAATACTTCTTCGAGAGTACTGGTGAAAAGTTTCGGAGAAAGAGGATCGCCTTGTTTAACGCCCTTCTCAATTTTAAATGTTGGTCCTGTAGAATGTAATTTTATGTTTGCTGTGCTGTTATTGTATATGTTTCGGATGAGGTGAATGTAAGTTGTTTCTATTTGCTGTCTGTGGAGTGCCGAAAATATTTCTGAATGATAGACACTGTCGAAGGCCTTCGAGTAATCGACGAAAGCTAGATACAAGGGAGTGTTATATTCGGTGGATTTCTCTAAGATTAGATTGAGTGTGTGCAGATGGTCGGTGGTGGAGAATGCGGGGCGAAACCCTGCCTGTTCTGGGGGTTGGTGCTTGTCGAGCTGACCTCTGATTCTTTTCTCTATTATCTTCATAAAGATTTTATAAATATGAGATACAAGACTAATCGGTCGGTAGTTACTTATCTCGCTTTTATCTCCCTTCTTATGTAACAGAATAATGTTGGAGTGGCAAAAGTTAGATGGAAATTTACCAGAATACAAGATGCCATTAAAAAGATTTGTGAGGTGGGGGATCAGTATTTTCTTGCCTATTTTAAGTACTTCTGTGGTGACACCGTCTTCACCAGGACTCTTATTGTACTTCATACTTTTTAGCGCCATGTGCACTTCTGTTTGTGTTATCGGAGATGTTGTGTCAGAGCACACATATTCGGTTTCCGAACTAGGTGTTGACTGTGTGGGGGCAGAATATAAAGATTTGTAAAACGTTGTGCAAATATCTATAATTTGGTCTCTGTTTTTTTGCTTTACTCCTTCATTATTCTTTAAACTGGTTATCCAGCTTCTTCCTCTCGAGATACCCTGCTTTGCTGTTCTAAGTGAATTGTTACTTTCCAATGCCATTTTTACTAATTTAGTGTTATGCTTTCTAATATCTTTCCTAATATTGCGTTTTACTTTACATTATTTAATTATCGCATGCAATTTTTAGTCGTCCAATGTACTTTAGATTGCAAGCGATTGGTTGCATAAAGTAAAGCTGTTTTTAAATGGATATAACGACCGGATGAACATAGCACACACAACGAAACTACTAAGTTCCTTGAATACGGAACACTAAAACGTACCTTTTAAAAGATAGGAATGCAGCCATGACACCAGAGAATTGAACGATTTTAAATAAACTCCGGCACCAGTAATATATTCATATTTTTCCCATTACTATACAACATTGTGGAACAAAGTCCTTCTTGCCTGGATTCAGTAAGATTGTTTTGTCTTCCCCCGGGCGGGGAATATCGTCTTTATTCCATCGAGTTACGTAAACACAAATATCCCAACAAATAGGTCACTCGCATTTTGTCCTTCATTTGTATTTTCAGACGACATTATTTTGCCGATGAAAAAATTAAATCGTTTTCGTTCGCGTGTGCATGGCGTCCTGTCCAAACCCGGAGAATTTCGGGTTAAATAGTTTTTCATAGCAGCTTAGTAGACATTGAATGGCAGTAGACTTTATAATAATGTAAACCGCCTTCAAATCAGTTCAGTAGTTTTCGCGTGATAGGTATTCAAAGAACCTCTTAAAATTCCATAAATCTTTAAAATAGCCACGATGATGAAAAAACAGCCAAGAGATATTTAATTTAAAAAAGTAAAATTAAATGCGTTTCATATTGAACGGGGTGCTTTAGTTAGACCATCAAACGGAACAACTTTATCTACAGGATGAAATTGAAATTCTACCCATTAGACTGAACAACTTTTACTATGGGACCAAACCCACCCTGTATAAAGCCAAAATAAAATCGTGAGTAAAAATCTGCTGTCCCATAGAAAATGTCAATGACAATGGCAACTCGAACCAAATGTATGGAACAGCAAACTTTTTTCTCCCGATTTCCGTCTCGTCACATAGTGGAAGTTGTTCAGTTTGATGGCCTGAAGCACCCCCTAAAGTATAAACGCTCTTTTGTTTACACTGTATTATAAAAACGTTAATCAGATGTGTGTTTTACTGGCAGTGTTTTATATTTGGTAGGGTTGAGAGTAGCCTTCAGTGTTGTATTCTTTAGGGAAATACCTGTCTTCCGACTCTTTTATTTCTTTTGGATAGTCTACCTTATCGGTAAAATGGGTAGTGTTTAACAATGCGTAGTTTATAAAACAAGGTATCAAAAAAACAGACACAGTAAAATATTGAGAAAGTTATCAGACTGGCTTCGTCATCATCAGCCCCTTTACAGGGTATTCTCTACTTATTTTATTTAGGAATTACTAGTGTTTACCCGCGACGTCGTCTGCACAAATTATATACCAGATTTTAAGTCAGATCATAAGCTATCAAACAAAAAAAGTTTCACCAAAATCGGTTCAGTAGTTTTTGCGTGATGCGCGAACAAACAAGCAAACAAACAAACAAACAGACAGACAAAATTTCTAAAAAAGGTTGATTTCGAGTCAGGAATACCTACAAACCATATCGTAATCTTTTTTTTGGAAATATCTTCAATGTACAGACACACTTCAGTTCCAGTTTTATAATAGTTAAGATTTATTTATGGTTACCAACTAAATAGTAATCACAAACAGCTAATATAAAACACATGGACGAGATACAATACAGGGATCAATGACATATAAATTAATACGAAACATACCTTTTATAAGAATTTTGACGTTTAATAAGTGTACTTCAACCACAGAGGATTATATTGTACAGAGCAACAGCTTCATAGGAGCTTCGATTGCATTAGCCTATTCTTGTAGGGCTGTCTAAAAGGAAATAAATTTAATTGAAGTATGAAGGATAATGTTTTATAATATGTAGGTATATTGTTTTTCTTTTATTTGTTGTTGTTTGTTGTGTTATTTATTATTTGTTATTTAGTTGAATAAAATGAGTTTAAATTAAAAAAACGTTGCCGCCCGATCCGCCGCTTTACGCGGGTGACTCAAAAATTGACTTACCTGTCACGATCTTTGGGGTAGGTATATGAAGAAGGAGATGTTTGTGTTCCTCCTCGTATTATTAAAGCAATAATTAACCATTTCGTTTAATATTATTAAACTACTTTTAAACATGCTCGAGTAAAATGAACGATAATAATATCTCACACTTTAAATTCACATGACATGACGTTCTACAATGACAGTGACGATCAAACAGAAAATAATCCATAGACATATTAATAATTATTAATAGAGGTCAGTGGCTCCAATCTCTTTCCGAAAGGAAGAATGGACAATATCTCACACATTAAATTCACACCCTCGTAACGCCGTAATCACCCGAAGCATAGCCAAAGTGTCCCCTCGGCCTCGTTCGTGAGCCCCGTAGGTGAACGCGCACACAATCATACTGCGCATGTAGTGATGCGCCGCTTTTGCGAGGTTGTTTGAAGCTGTAACTCTGTACAATATAATCCTCTGTGCTTCAACCTCCTATATTGAATAAATTATATTGACTTTGACTTTCAAACTTTACTTGACTTCAACTTGACTTCAAAAATTGGTGAAAATTAACTTTTGTGAAAAAAAACACAAGTTCAAATCATGCAATAATTAATCCGAAAAATCATAATTTCATTTGGTTCTGATTTTTTTCTGAATGGTCCCATCTGAATGCAGAAGGCGAGGGACATAACGTCCTGGAGAAATATGGAGGAGGCCTATGTCCGAAGACGGACTAATCAAGGGGTGTGATGGATGGATGAAATCTCCACAACACGCAATCTTTTTTTAAATATTTTAATGGTTTTGAAATTTTTGTTCTTTCATTAACAAAACACTAAAAACTGCCTCCGTGGTCTAATGGTTAAGAGCATTGGCACAGATTAATAATAAGTTACTACGTATTGGGCTCTTGACACGGAGGTCGTCGCACGCTCGCTCGGCCTGCGGACTCGTTTGGCAGGCAGATTGACCCCGGAGACCAGGTCCACCAGTTTCCAGGGGGGCCGCATCGGAGCTTCCCTCCTACGCGTAGCTCGGCCTATCGGGGGACACCTAGTGAGTGGTTAGGTTAGGTTAGCATTGCAGGCTGAATCCACCTGATTGTCTGAAAAGAAAGATGATTCCGTGCTTCGTTTGGCACGTTAAGCCGTTGGTCCCTAATACTATCTCTGGTGGTAGTAGTCGTTACATAAAAACCACGTCAGAGGCCGTAAGGCGGTTTGAATAAAGTCTTACACCAGGCTTGCCCACACGATAAGAAGAAGACAAAACACTACCTCCCTTTCACTCAAGTTCAGCATCACTTGATGTATGGCTCCATTATTGCCTTTAGTAAAATTCTCACCTTCTGTTTTTAAAATTTCAACTCTGATTTACTCGTATAAACCGATACAGTCATGGTGTTACTACGATATTTATTTTTCCCTAGAGGACCCTAAATTTTTCCAGAGTATAATTATGATATAGACAGTATAAACTGGATGTTGATATAACGATTACAGCTATGAACATGCCGCGGACTGTTTGAACAACAACAACAACGAAATATTATTTCTTTCAGTAGATAAGTACGCTAAAGGCACCTAAAGGTGCATCTAAATGGGTCACGTTTTACTGCAATCATATTATTATCTCTCTACTATTATAAAACTGTAACAGATGTTTGTCTATACATCGAATATATTTTTAAAACGAAGTTTCGATATGGTTTCTAGGTGTCTCTGATTCCAAAACACAAATTTTTGAATTTTTTGTTTGTTTGTTCGGGCATCACGCAAAAACTACTGAACTGATTTCGATGAAACTTTTTTGTTTGAAAGCTTATGATTAGACTTAAAATCAGTAATCAAATCCTGTAGCACGACAGGGGTGAGAGCGACAGAGGTCAAATTTACGTGAGATGGCGGTTATTTCCATCTCCAAGTATCTCACATACCTAAATGTGACGTTTAGAAGTAACCTGTGTCGCTCTCACCCATGTCATGCTACAGGGGTGCGTTCAGAACCTACGCCCAGAGTGCACTCCGAGTGCAACTTTTCGCACTAACACCGTTCAGAGCCTCGGTGAAAAAACGCACTTGCAACTCGGTTGTCACAACTCAACCGTTCAGAACCTCTGGCGGGTTGCAACTTTTAACCATCAAATTAGATGGTTAAAAAACACTCTGACGTTTGATTATCTGTGGTTACTTGACTTTTCGTTCGTTTTGATTAAAAGTTAGGTTTTTTCAAAGTGTTTTTATTCACTTTTTGATTTGCTAGCATGGAAGATGAGTTTTTATTGTATTTGGAAACGATAGAAGCCCTAGAAGTCCATATTACTGTCAATGTCAAAATTTGAGGTTATAAAACAACCGGGGTCGTTCCGTACCTTATTGCGAGTTAAAAAACAACTGTTCGTTCAGTACCTTCGGTTGAAAAACATCCAACAACCGCACCCAAAGGTTCTGAACGCAGCCCAGGAGTTGGTATATCAGTGAGAAGTTTTCTGATAGCTAGTTAAACGTAGTTCAACATACCGGCGATAGATGGCGTTGACTAGAGAGGGGTCCGTAGACGAAAATTTTAGGCTAAAAAGTAAAAAAAACATGTCACTGAGTTAGACGCATCCGTTGACGAAATATAATAATATGTTCATATTATGCTGCTTACTTAAAAACACATTGTTACCTACTATTTTATTTGTATTTTATTATCTGAAAGGTCGCTCGCCCCTTTTTCTTTTTGAATGGCTTTTGGAAAATCCCTTATTATCTCGCTACGATGAGATGAACCCGTGCGGACGAAGACGCGGGTAAACTCTAATGTCTTATAAATAAGCAGTCACTGTATTAGAATCTCAAATTCGGCTATAATTCGTTTACATATTTTCAGATCTGAGTTTGTGTAGATGTCAACATTCTGAGCTTTTTGGGTAAAACGGTCGTACAGAAACGCGATATAAAACAGTAGTAGGATTTGTAAAAAACACGAAGTATTTACTAAATAAAAACATAATGCGATGTCTTCACAGCATAATAAAAATAAAAAGAAAAATAGTTACAAAGAACATTGCTTCTGTAAAAATCATTTCTATCTTCATGTCAAAAGGTCTAAATTAAATACTGCTCTCGGTGTACACAGTACTGTCGCGAACAGATGTCATAGTCGCAGAGCTATTTAATTAGTCCAGCTATGACAAGTTCGCAACGCGCTGCGCAAACTACACAAACTTGACGACACTTGCAACCGTCCGTCCGTGACTGTTTTTAAAATTGCCGCCTTTACTCATGCTCTTTTTCTTTGTTGCATTTTGTGCTCCCACAGCATTGGAATTGACGGGAAAATTGTTTTGAAACAGATTTCAATTTCCTTCTACTCCACAGCAGGCATGTCAAACATGCGGCCCGCGGGCCGAAGATGAATGTAGAAGTAGGATTATTAGTAAATAATTTCGAGCTCTCTTCGCTCGGTCTGTTTTTTGTTTGATTTTACTATTAAAATAAACTATTACAGTCAGGTTTTTTGATCGATGCAATGAGTTTTATTCCTTTATGTTCTTTGCGGCCCACTGATTCTACTGTCATTATGCATGTTTCCCACCAATGAGTTTGAGTTTGCCATGCCTGCTCCGCAGCATGTGATCATAAGCCCACTCACATGATAGTATTCCGAAGTCGATGTGGGTGTGGTTAGGGACATTGCTACAACTACAAACTATCTTTTTAAGTAACAGTTGTGGCAAGGTTCTCTTTAAGCCTATTTATGGTTTTGGGAAACACTACAAAACTATCAGATGCAGAAACGTTATTTTTTGCGATTTTTTAAGGATTTATTTATTACTCTGTCGGTCGTGTTAAATGTGCTTAAAATGTACACTATTTATTATCTGCTACTGCACCATTATTGAAGCCAATTGTATATTCTTACCACCCTAAATGAGAAGGCGATCGTAAAATGTAGAAATAATAGTTGACTATACAAGGTGTTTCATAAGTAACAATAAATTTTTAAAACTCTTAAGGGGGTTGTTTAGACCGTCAAACTGAACAACTTTCTCTATGGGACCAACATCGAAATCGCGAAAAAAATAATTTTAAATCCCATACATATTTTAGCTCTAGTCGATTTGTAGAGTATCTAGAACATAATTTTTTTTTTCGCGATTTCGATATTGGTCCCATAGTGAAAGTTGTTCAGTTTGATGGTCTACACCACCCCCTTAAATGTTTATTTGTAGTTTTGTAACACCTTGTATATCATTTTTATTATGTGGAGTCTAGAGTGTGGAGTACACGAACATTTAATCATGTGGTTAAAATATGGTCAAAGTAGTTTTTGAAGTGAAACTTTGTATGGGAGGGCTTTTTCGTGTATTTTATTTATTTATTTATTTATTTATTTAAACCATTTATTGTACACACGGAAATACAGATGAATACAGCATAATAGACAAGTACAAAGGGCGAGCTTATCTCTGAAGAGATTTCTTCCAGCAGACCCGGAACGTAGCAGTGTAACGGAAGTTCAACATTTTAATTCGACAGCTGCGGTACTTTCACTTCTATAGTGTGTTTTTACGAAAGGTACAATTTTTTTTTCTTTTAATTTGTCATAGATATTGCAGTACGCAGATACCTTGTTGTCCAGCACTGCAAGTGGCGTCCTAAATTTTAAAACTAAGCTATAGAGACAGCGGAACACATTCACAAAGAGCTAAAGATTCCGGGAACACGTGGGAAACAGAATTAACGAACGACCAGCTGATCGGTTTGGGTCACACCAAACGCAGATTGTTTTTAAAAGCATTTTTAGTTCTTGAAGAAACAGAATAAAGCGATCTCGCATCCTGGATACTTCATTGTCATTTCAAACAAATTGGCTTGCACTGACAAGAAGAGGTAAGCACGTACGATACAAAATTACTCAAAGGCTTGAATTGAAACAACAGATAACTGGTAAACGTTCATTCCCAGTAGTTCTACTGAACAGTTCTACCGTAGAACTAATGGGAATCGACTATACAATACTCTTTATTTGCACAACTAAAACATAAATTAACAATATTATAAGCAAACAAAAGGGTACAAATGGCGATCTTAGGATTATAGAAAAAAAGTTGTTTGTATTCTGAAAGTGAAGCCGGCCATGTCTGTCGAATACTCGAATGCACCAGGAGAGGCAGGCAAGAATTATGTCGCCCTGTATCCCAGAAAACGGTCGTCGGCGTCCAGGTCGTTCTAGGAAGAGATGGCTGGACGATCTAGATGTTTTCGATGAAGCGTGACCAGAGCATGCCCAGGACAGAGATGGTTGGAGGGTTAAAGGGGAGGCCTTTGCCCAGCACTGGGATGAAATAGGCTAGAAATAGCAGCTTCTTCCGTACCCGAATCCCAGAGCAAGTCTATCGGCAAAAGGCCTTAGGTACATTCGTTGATTAAGAATGTGGGATGAAACATTAACAAGAACATCGTTAAAACTCCGTAACTGCTTATGATATGACATTTTCGGTTTACGTAAAAACTTGAATTCAGTTTGTTCATGTTGATTAGCCTCTACTGACTGTGCGGGCGGACATGACAAACATAGAGTTGATGAATTCCTGTGAAGTTCCAGTTAATGCGTGGGTGCATTTTTGTAATAAGCAACCGTGTATTGGACTTTTGGAAAACATGACAATTGTTAAATATAAATTCTTTCTGCTCTTCTTCATAACTTTGAGTATTTGCACAGTACAAACAACGGTAGCTAATCTGTGCCGGTGTCCAAGTCATTAAGGGATATCTTATTTTGCAATAGGTATCCTAATATTTTCCTAATAGTCCTAAAAGCCGTGCAAGTTCTGAGTTTTAAGAATATCTCTGTCTACCCCTTCAGAGAGTTAGTCGATAGATAGTCGTGAGCATGCTTATGCATATTTTCCACCAATTAGGTTGGTATGTAAAATTGAGAAGACTATCTCCTCTTTTTTAATAGAGCGTGGAGAGTCAGTGGGTTTCAAGCACCATCTTCTATCAGAAAAATATTAGTTTAGCTAAATTCTTGAAGATGGCACTGAACTGAACTCAAATGATTATTTTGCTATAACTTTACTGTTGTTAATTTTATGTTAGGTAGGAACTAACATAGATTATTAGTTTCTGTTTTAGATTGTGTGACTAACAAATGGACCACTGTGAAGTGCTTGACCGTGACGTGTGTTGTAGTAGTAGCGGCGATGGAAGAATTCTGGAAGGCAGTGTGTGTGTTCATAGATGAGTTATACAGATTGCTAACAAAACTAGTGGCAGCGTTTCTCTTCAACGTGATAGATAATGGTTTTCTTTAAACGCTGCCGATGTTTTGTAGCGGTTGCCGAAACTACTGTATTTTAGATTTAACAGAACGGAAGAAGGAATCGACATCGATACAATGTTTGTACATTCCTCGAAGGCCAAAAGGCAGAACAAAAATAACCTAAAAATATTTGCAACTCTCCTCTTATTGTATCATCATCATCCCACTGCATGGCACAGGCCTACCCTCTAGGAGGGCGTTTGGGCGTTAGTCCACCACGCGTGCCCAATGCGGATTGGTAGACTTCACATATAAGCATCAGAATTTCTTCTGCATATGCAGGTTTTCTCACGAATTCCTCCTCTTATTGTATACCTATTCTTAAAGCCTGTCGCAAACATTCGGCAACCACAGGAATTGAGTAGGAACGCCCTAAAACAACGTTCGAGCGCTTGCCTCCTAATTTGAAATGCAAAGGGATGCGAATGGCTACGTTTAGAAACGACGATTGAATTCCATCGAATAACATTTTAAATGAGACCCACAATACGGAAACCACTAACGATCGTGATTCGGCAAATTGTTTTGGGTGCATCGGTAAACATTATTTCGGATTGTCCTGTTGAATGGATGAAATCTGAATTTTCGCTTTGTTGTAGTGTTTAGCATGTACCTAGTTGATAAAGCCTATGTGCAAGTCCTAATTCCATTGTCAGGTAACTATGCACACTTCTTCTTATCGTGTGGGCAAGCCCTGGTGTCAGAGTTTTTTCAGACCGTTTTACGGACTCTGACGTGGTTTTTATGTAACGACTAATACCACCAGAGATAGTAGCCGGGACCAACGGCTTAACATGCCATCCGAAGCACGGAATCATCTTTCTTTTCAGACAATCAGGTGATTCAGCCTACAATGTCCTAACCAACTGGGGAAAAACGCACAAAGTGACATATCACTAGGTGTCCCCCGTGGGAAACGAACCCACGACCTCCGTGTCAATAGCCCAAGCTCTTAACCATTAGACCACGGAGGCAGTACTATGCACACTAAACGACCACTTAACAAATACCAATAAAATAAAATAGAAGAAAATTGGTTCAGACAAAAAGAGGAACCTTTATTTTTAAATCCATTAGTTCCTAATAACTTCGTCTTTGAATGTTTTAAATCCTGCTCGAACTCTATCCAATTTTCTACCTATCGTAAACTGGAAGTGAACGTAAAAGTGAAAAAACGAAATCACGAGGTAATTTAAGACGGTATCTAAACTAAAGTAAAAATACGTAAGAGTCCACGAAAGCAGCATTTTTTGACTGACGCTCTGTGAGAACATGATTGCCTTATTTTTTATGGTTCTCCTGGTTTTACGTGATGTTATTGAATAAGGACAAAAACTGTAAATATAATCGTTGCGATAGCTTATTTGTCTAAAGAACTAGTAAAACATCTCTCTATCGCTTTTTTATTTATTAACGTGTGGTGTAACTGTAATGGACAAATTGAAAAATAGTTTAATCAGAGAACGTTGTGGTCTGAAAGAGGATGTAGTGACAAAGATAGAGAAAGGTATGTTGAGATGGTTTGGTCATATGGAAAGAATGGATGAGTGCAGATTGACGAGTGCAACCTATAAGGCAAGCGTAAGTGGAAATGTTGGAAGGGGACGGCCTAGACGTACATATTCGGACCAAATTGGCGACGTGCTTAAGAAGGGCCAGGTCAGATCTACCCGAAACCGACGAGCATGCATGAAAGGACTAATGAATGTGGAGGAAGCTAGGGAGGTTTGTCAGGATCGTAGCAAGTGGCGTTCCGTTGTTTCTGCCTACCCCAGTGGGAGACAGGCGTGAGAATATGTATGTATGTATGTATGTATTTTATTAGTATTATTATTATTTTAAAGGTTTGCAAAAAACTTTAAAGATTATTTGGTGTAATGACCATCTGGAAACTCATTACTTTCTTTATTTTAGTTAGTAATTGTACTACTTATATATCAAGAGATTTCTAATTCCCAAATACTATACTAAGTATTTTATTTTATTACAGTGTGTTCTTTCTATTACCATAAATAAATATTTCTCAAATACATTACAGTCTTTCTGTACTTTAGAAGAAAAATAATGTTCTTGTCACATCCAGTGGAGTAGAATTGCTCGATAAAGTATGTATATGGTACCGTGAAACGGCTCTCACCGTCCGTTTGCAGATTGCTATGAGCCAAGCGGCAGGCGCTTCAAATTGCTTTTCATTTTCACTGCTTTGGATGCAGCTCCGCTCTGCTCTCTATCTATCGCAAATAGAAGTAGTAATCCCTAAATTAAATAAAGGTCTATTTTAAGGTTAACTGCTCTATAATATCGAAACATTGAAGAACATGAAGGGTTCTTATTATAGATTTCCACTACACCATCTGCTTATTTACAAAAGCAGTCAACTTTGAAGCATATGTTTATATGTGCATGAGTGTATACAGTACGCTTACAGAACATCATAAGAGGGGTTAGAAGTGCAAAGTAGGCGTGGAACGTGGTTTAATTTCAATTTTGTATAAACATCAGCTATTTTAAATGCTTATTTAAACTTGTATTGATACAAAACAATCTTTCTGTCGCTGAGCTGATCACGTCGGGGTCAACATGAGAAGATTCTAGAAGCTTCGTTTAAACTCGCTAGGCGCGGTTAGTTTAGTAACCCCGCCGGACCTAAAGTACCACCGGGAAGTACCATCAATGGTACAGTTGGCACTAGGTGGTGCCAGTAGTGCCATTTATGGTACAATTGGCACTAGATCGTGCCAGTAGTACCATCAATGGTACAACAGGACTTTAACTAGGTCGCTGGAGAAAAGAGCGTTTGTGACATGTATCTCGAATTTATGGTTTACACATTTGATTGTGGACCCAATGAACATAACATGCACCTGGCACCGGTATTGGTCTGGCATTTAAATGAAAAACTGAGATAAAACGTAATGAACTTTATTCATATAAAATCATTGACTCACCAACTTTGTGTTTTTAATTTCTTTTATGTTTTCGGGTAGTGTGTGATTTCTTATTAAGACATTTTTTGATAGCTACAACTATGATGGTTAATACAGCAAACACAACAGAGGCGAGATCTATGTATATCTTCTGGTACCAGGGCACCAGCAGCGCCGGGGAGCGTAGATGCGGCGCGCCGCGCGTGCGCACCACGTGCTCCACCCAGTGCACCAGCTCCTTGCCGGGCGGCACGGGGCGGTCGTGGTATATCACCGACAACTCCTTCACTCTTTGTTTATACCTGAGCAATTTTATACAAACACATAAGGGCCCTGTTTCTCCTCTTTTGGATAAGTTCTTGTTACCTTATCCGACAGCTCATTTGACATAATTATTTTGTATGAAGAATATGTTAAATGACCTGTCGGATAAGCTAACAAGAACTTATGGCCTCCGCTCATTGCAGCGATTTTATCGAGCGATAATATCGCTGCGATTTTGCGATAATTGTTTCCAGTACATTTTGTATGGGGACGCGCGCGATCCTACACACTGCCGCGATATTATCGAGCGATAATATCGCTGCGATTTTGCGATAATTGTTCTCAGTACATTTTGTATGGGGACGCGCTCGATCCCATACACTGCCGCGATATTATCGCAACTCTTTCGACTACATTCAGTGGTGGGGCGCATGCGTGATGCGAATCGCGGAATCGCTGCAGTGTGTAAGGTGTCGCGATATCGCTGTCGATAATATTGCTCGGTAAAATCGCTCGATAATATCGCTACAATGTACGAGGCCTTTATTCGGAAGTGGTGAAACAGGCCCTAAATCTTTAAAATTCTAGTTAGTGTCGACCAATCTTCAAAACGCTAAGTAGGTATGACGTCCATTATTATTATTATAATTTCGTAGTTCTTTTAAACTACCTACTCATTACATTTTGATGCGATTTGTAGGTACCATTTTTTTTTTCTGTTTTGGTGAGCCTAAAGTATAATAATTGATTGATAGGTTATTAATAAGAGAATTTCTTCCGAAAGGTTTGAGTGTAATTACATTTAAATTATGCTATAGTGGGGCCATTAACTTGGCCACATCACATTTGACATTTGTCAGTTTTAGCTTCATAGTGAGGTGACCTGCTTAAAAACATCGAATAATATTTTTATTTTTATTTATTATAAATATAATATTTTTCTAATAATAAAGGTACGAGTACATTTTCTGTGTACATAAAGTGTATCAAATCTAGTTTTTAATGTTTCCATGAAAATGTTCGATTCACCCTCATGCTCTATTTGTAGATGCGCCTGCGACTTCGTAACACTGTAGGCCACTGAAAAAAGCTATTGAAAACTTTAAATACTCATTACATAACATTCGATTGAGTAAATCGTAACGATTCGTTGTCAATGCTTACAAATGATAGGATAATGATACCCTAATAACATTCAAAAGAAAATTAACACTAAGAATTAAATAATATACTTACATAGGATTATTTAGCATTGTCTCTACAGCAGGCTTTAAATTACGAGCTAGTTCAAAAGTCAAGTCAACTTTAATAGCATATCCATGCTTTACTGCTTTGTTGATATTAATGAACTGGTCGAAGTAAATGGGCACTCCAATAATGGGAACGGCGAAGTGTATAGCTTCGGTGGAAGATAATTGACCTCCGTGAGTGATGAAGAGCAAACAGTTCGGATGGGCTGTAAATGGAACAAAATCAAGCGAGTTTAATTTTAAATTATATAAAACTAGCTGTTGCACGCGCTTCCATCAGCGTGAACTTTAGTAGAGTATCATAATGTGTTAATCCATAACATAATCTATCTGTGTGACAAATTTCATCAAAATCCGTTCAGCAAAATGCGTGATTGGGCCACAAACATACAAACATCGTCACAAACTTTCGAATTTATAATATTAGTGATGATAGTAGGTCCTGTAGCCTTTTTAATTACCAAAAAGATTACCGATTGCCGTTCAGAAATTGTTGTAAGGTACTATAAATAGGTAATATAAAAACCTAAGTCTTACATATCACAACCCGCCGTAGAAAAAAAACAAAAAAAAATTTATGACATTTTAAAATTTCGAGATTACCGTTTTTTTCTATACTGTCATGTTCTTCACCTTAGTTCAATAACCATTACTAATTTATCAAAGTACAAAATGAAATATTCAAATTAAGCGATACAAACCTAAAATACTTTGCTGCGGTGCCCACTTCAATATGTGAACGTTTTTTGGATGATTTGGCAGATTCTCTTCATACTTCCAAATAATGGTTTGTTTTAACTCTCCAAACATCTTTAATAAATTATTGGTTACTTGTTTGGGGATATCTTTACTTTTCCATGTAGAACCCATACTGAAATATATAATACCATGTTTTGCATTGTCCATGATAGTTTGTAGATCCTGAAAATATAATAAACCTAAATCTTAGATCAACCAACAAATACGTGAATAAAGAAATAGCTGTGTAAAGTCAAATCAATTATATTATTTCAAATCTGTTTAACAAATAGAGTTATTTTTGTATTTTTTAAATCATAACTATTGCAATGCAAGCGCCTACGATTTATATATCGTTTCACTTAATATTTTTATACTTTAACTTTTGAGTTTCTTTGGGACTGTTAAGTCCTCATCGAGTTCTATTTATAAGCTTCTTATCATCATCATAATAATAAAAAATGTATAATTATGCCGCTATCACGCCAATATCACAAAATGGTGTAACCAAGAGCCTGGTCTTTGGTTAGTGATAAGAGGAACTGTGTGAGTTGAGTTGTGATCTTATAATCATCTCGAATATATTTTATTTGTTATACTTACCTAAATGTAAGTAAGATAATGATATAAAATATTACCTCTGGTAACGGTTTTGTGGTACTGTGTATGTGCTGCCCTCCCACAAATTTGAAACTCTGTGGTGTTTTAGGAACATGTCCGTAGGAACAATGATCGTTAGCAAGTGTCAAAGATGCGTTATAAATGAGCTCTTGATACGATGGTAATTTTCTTCCGCGGTCCGCAAATAGAGGTCCAAATATTTCATTATACGCAGCTTCTTCTTTCGGCATAGTAATAAAACTATAAACAGAATTAACAATTGGTTTTAAATCCACCTTTCGTGAATCGTGGCGAACAAAACTAATAAAGGGAATTTGGCTTGTCTTCTTGTAAACTTATGGAAATTTCCGCTCTTTATAATTACATTAAATATTATGTCTGGTAGTTAGATGCTATCCTTTAAATAGGATGATCGGAGCATCAAACTGAACAACTTTCAATATGGGGCCAAATTGGTAATGGAGAAAAAAAAGGATTTTCCATATGAAACTGCAGTAGGTACTAATAAATTCAAATGTATGAAACAGCAGTTTTTTTGGCGATTTCTATGTTATTCCCATACAGAAGGTTATTCAGTTGGATGGTCTAATCATTACCTTAAAAGGAACACATCTACATCTAACTACCAAACATACATACATACATATACATATTCTCACGCCTGTCTCCCACTGGGGTAGGCAGAAACAACGGAACGCCACTTGCTACGATCCTGACAAACCTCCCTAGCTTCCTCCACATTAATTAGTCCTTTCATGCATGCTCGTCGGTTTCGGGTAGATCTGACCTGGCCCTTCTTAAGCACGTCGCCAATTTGGTCCGAATATGTACGTCTAGGCCGTCCCCTTCCAACATTTCCACTTACGCTTGCCTTATAGGTTGCACTCGTCAATCTGCACTCATCCATTCTTTCCATATGACCAAACCATCTCAACATACCTTTCTCTATCTTTGTCACTACATCCTCTTTCAGACCACAAACATTGTATTGTATTTCGCATTCATTCACTACAAAGAAATTATCTAAAAAGTCTACCAAGATAATTTATTATATAATATTTTATATTTAAGAATTACCAAAAACCAAAAATTGTGCTGTGGTAACAAAAAACTAAGTAAGACACTACTTTCGCCCATGGATCGTGGAATAATCTTATTTAGTCAGAATAAAAAGCCATTTCTATTTTCTTATTTAATCTATCGATCGGTAGAGCTATCCGTGTGGAAAAATATAGAATGACATAATATGCCACCGACTCGATGGAACAAGATTGAATCGACCTTACAACGACAGTCATTGTCGCTAAACGTTCTCGATGTTTGTAACTAATATACCAACCGTTTTAAAAGACTCCATTTGATTTGCGCCCACAGCTCTTCAAGGCGTTGCACAAAGTTCAACGGTGGGACATTAGAAGACAGGTAATCCGCTGTGTAAGCTGGGTTTGTGGCTTCATCGAGCAGCCTCAAAGTCTGCCAGTGAGCACCCATTGAGTAAGCCCATATTAAAGGACAGTCAAATAATGCCGCCAGACTGGAAAAAGACATTTAGGCTGCGTTTCCACCAGAGATGTGCCCTCGCAATCGGCCAATGAGAGTGCTTCAATTTCCCAATGACGTGGTCGAGCGAGCGCGCTATAGCCGGATTGTTTCCTCTTTCACCACCTCGCTACCTCGCTTATTTCTGGTAGAAACGCAGTCTTACAATTGGCATATTATGTATAACGTCGTATAACACATGTGTAAGAACATCGTGATCATCAGGTCATATGTATGTAGCCCGTATATGTGACGCCCTACTTCATAGTCGGTTTCAAATTAGTTGAAAGTGAATTTGGAAGCTCCATATAATTATATCTATGAATGTATCGTACGTACCCAGCATATAATTCCGTTTCATACAACTCTGCAATGACGACATCGAATATTTCCTTTTTATTCTGAAGTAAATCTTGTATGTTTTGATACTCAAATGTCGTGACAGCAATTTGGTAGCCGAACTCTTGGAGTCCTCTGACATCATTCATGACAGTTGCGCCGCTCATTACCGAGGCTATGTTCACTATGGCAGACGCTGTAACAAAATAATGGAAATCCTGGTCCAGCAGAAGATGTCTTTAAGATAAAATTATATGATGATGACGATACATCCGGTAACCCTTACCTTCCAAAAGTTCCGCATTTTGACTGATATCAATTTGTCTAAGATTTTTATGGGGGTTCTTTACTGGATACGACGTTACAAAAGTTACCTGCAAAGTTATTAGGTTATATTTGATAGTCATTATGTACACACGGCGACACATCAAGCTACGCAAAACCGAAATAAGCTGGCCGCGCGTATAGGTAGAGTACTGTATAACGCCGCGCGGCCTGCTTATGTTTGTTTTGCGTAGCTTGATATTTGTTGCACTTTTAAATAAATACCATTCTTACATAACCTCAGGGATAGAGCAAAAGCATTTACGAAAACCGAAAACTGTACACCTATTTTGAACCTAAAGGTAAAACTTGTAGGTCTGCCTATAATAGTTGTAACGCTTATTTATACCAACGTATAACTATAGCCTATAATAATACCTTGCTTATACGTAGCTTACGTTCAAATTAGCTAAATGCATAACTTAGTAGGTACACAAATGAACACACCCTGAGATATTCGCTAAAGTAACATAAATTAATATTATTTTTAATTATATTCTAATAACATTAAACATTGACCTCTTATGATACTAACTTATAGTTACAGGCCCCTTCTTTAAACAAATTTTTAAGGTAATTTTCCACAGTAGATATATAGGCTTTTTTAGGTTTAAAGGCGTTACCATAATATACAACCAAAATATTTACAAAAAACATGACTTAGGATCTTTCTTTAATTGACTTGTAATCATTGTTATTACAGAGTTCGTTTGTTAAAACTGTAAACTATGTGATTAAGAAATATTTTCTCTGGATTACTGTAGGTCAGTCAGACAGGTAATATTCTCCACTACATTTTCTTACCTCATGTCCTGCATCAAGAAGATGCCTCGCAAATCCTTCACCTAAAATATTCAAGCTCCTTGTGGCCACCGGGAAAAATAACAATGCCTTGTATGCATCAGAAACATAAAATATCTGAAACACTAAAAGTATAAGCACTTTGAGGTTCATGTTTTAATTTAAAATCCCCACGAGAACGAGCCGAGAGCACCACAGCATGAGATGCAAGTCGCAAACGAAGGTCAATTTTATTACGTAATTGCATTGTAATGTCAGCTACTCTACAGTGTGTTCATAATAAATGTGCGGTAAAAAGGCAAGTCGTCTTGGATAGTCCATCGCGTTATTAGTACGACCCATTATAAATAGATGGAGCCACATTGTAATATAAATCGAAATAAATTGGTTGGCCGATGGGATGGGAATCGAACCGTGAACAGGCAAATTGTGAGCCCGTTGACTTGACTGCTCAACCAATAAAACAGTGAGGCTATAAGCAAAATCTCTCAATGCTATCGAAAATAATTTAATAAAAATAAAACTTAGATCAACACTAAGGCTTTCGGATAATGTTCGTTAGATGGCAGAAGCTGTATGTGCAAAACACAGAAAATGAACGTCTTCTTTACGTGTAGAAAGATAACAAAGCATGCCAGTGTTATTTATTGTATTTGTACACACGGCGACAGATCAACCTACCCATAGTGGAACTCTATGTTCATGGACATAAGGTCCAACTATGGGTAGGTTGATCTGTCGCCGTGCGTACAGTCTGCTTTAAAAACTGCTAGGTATTTTAAGAGACAAATAAATACTTTTTAATTTTTTTAATTTAATTTAATTTAATTTAAACTAAAGTAGGTATAATTTAGTAGGTACAACTAAGCATGCATAAAAGCATGGCAGATAGCTATCTTGTTTTGCATCATATTTGCAGGTATAATGAGCATATTGGTGGGGGAAATAAAGGATAATGTAGTCCCCGACATTTTTAGTTATTTACTAGTGTTTTCCCGCGACTTCGTCCGCACAAATTATATACCAGATTTTAAGTCAGATCATAAGCTATCAAACAAAAAAAGTTTCATCAAAATCGGTTCAGTAGTTTTTGCGTGATGCGCGAACAAACAAACTAACTAACAATTTTGTCAATAGATGGCGCTGCACGTTTTTAAATCGCGCTATCGAATGTTATTTGAATTTATATGAAGAGAACCGCTACGCTACTTTTTTGTTCCTCATGATTTTACGGTTTTATAATAGTTATAAGGTAAGATTTTAAATCTTTCCGAAAACAAGTTTAATACGCAGACCAAAAAAGTACTCCTTAAAAAAGCCAATTACAAACTGGATCCGAGTGTCATTAACTTGTATACTGTATAGTACCTTACATATTCATGATTTAATTAAATAGTCTGTATGTATATTTGTCATATACAAGGTGTTACAAAACTACAAATAAACAATTAAGGGGGTGGTGTAGACCATCAAACTGAACAACTTTCACTATGGGACCAATATCGAAATCGCGAAAAAAAAAATTTATGTTCTATACTCTACAAATCGACTAGAGCTAAAATATGTATGGGATTTAAAATTATTTTTTTCGCGATTTCGATGTTGGTCCCATAGAGAAAGTTGTTCAGTTTGACGGTCTAAACAACCCCCTTATGAGTTTCAAAAATTTATTGTTACTTATGTAACACCTTGTATACATCGACAGTCTCAAAATTAATAGTAACAGTCACTGCCACTACTGTTACCTACTGCCAACATTTTATTATAAGGCAGCATAACTGTGACGCGTTAAATAAAAAAGTTACAGACTTTTAAAATTCAATTACCTATATTAATGATTATATTTTTGACCTAATAATGCCCATAAAGTAGAAGAAAGAGTATGGTACTGTGGGAGCTTGCCACAGAGGGCCCCATGGTGGTGGTGGGTGTTGGGTGGTGGGTGTTGGGTGGTAGGTGTTTGGGTGGTGGGTGTTGAGTGGTATATTTGTATACATAACTATAGCTTAAGAATTTGTATTTTAATAGTTATTAAATCTTGTTATACTGTAGAGTTTCTGACCGTATCTTCTCCATACCAACAACACGTTCCAACGCTACCATAACCGCGTTGAAACGTGTGGTTCGCTTCAAAAAATGTTTGACATGTAATAAATAAGTGGTCAAGGTCCTATATTGAATCCACGTCCAAAATACGTCGGATAGTAGTATCTTTCTGATAAATAAATTATATTTGCTAATCACAATTGGCCAGAAACCAAAATAGGAATCGGAAGAAAAGGAGTGGTTTTCACTATAAACATCATTATTGCGAATGTCGCAATACTTCACTTAAATCTTCTACAATATCATAAAGTTCAATAGTGATAAAGTGTAATTACATTTTCCATTAAGAAATTAATCATTATCATCCTATATACCTATGTCCCACTGCACGGCACAGGCTGAAGGCTGACCCTAAAGGAGGGTGTCGGCGTTAGTCCACCACGCGTGCACAATACGGATTGGTAGACTTCACATAGGTACTCATCGAAGTTTCTTCTTCAGCGAATGCAGGTTTCCTTCACCGTTTGAGAGCAGTCGGTTTTACGTACATAAGTTAGAAAAACTCCTTGGTACATGGAATCTCACCCGTGTGGATTCGAACCCGGACCTCAAGATTGAGTTTCCATACCTTACCGCCTTCGATCAAAATAAAATTATCTTACCGCAGCGCACCAACGACGATCCAAGAAATATATACTACAATATTTATATTGTTTTTGTTTTAAAATAGATAAATACATACATTTTTACGATGCCTTATGGTCGAGACGAGTTCCAATTTCCGCATTGAACAAAGTCAAGGCCGACGCGTTTATTTTAACACAGTATTTTGATGAGGCGTTCTCAAAGGTGTATACGAAAAACATTGTATACATAGTAAGCAGGTAACTGCTTATGTAGAAAATTTGGAAAACTTTCAATAAATAATTTCAATTTCAAACTGTAACAGTACCTATTGCCTGTGTTTTTTTTACTTACATTATTGGGTTTTATTTCCTTCTAATCGTTACGATCGTACTCGATGAACTCCTCATTATTATTATTTTGTTATTATGTTGGCCTATTGTAATAGTAATCAACATTTTTGTTGTTCTTTATATTTTTGATGTTGCAGTAAAATAAAAATGGTCCTTTGGTGCAATATCTGTTAATAATTAAATTACAGATCAGCCTATCTGGAGTGCGATTTATGAATCTCTTTCGGTGAACTCAGCAGTTGAAAATGTCAAAATTACTACGGAGATATTATGCATCTTGCATTGACTTTATAAAATCATATTACAGGAGAGCGATTTTTGAAAGTCAAATCAGCAGTAAATTAGACAGTATCTCCATAGTAATTTAGATATTTTCAACAGCTGCTCACCGAATGAGATTCAAAAATTGCACTCCAAATCTGTATAGGTTGATCTGTAATTTAATTAAGTACTCGTATATTGGGCTTGGCATTTCCAAGAAGAATATCAGAATATCTCTACCCCCATGCGAATATATTTAAAATATATACAAGGTGTTACAAAAATACAAATAAACCTTTAAGGGGGTGGTGTAGACCAACAAACTGAACAACTTTCACTATGGGACCAATATCGAAATCGCGAAAAAAAAAATTATGGTCCATACTCTACAAATCGACTAGAGCTAAAATATGTATGGGACATACATTTTTTTTTCTCGATTTCGATGTTGGTCCCATAGAGAAAGTTGTTCAGTTTGACGGTCTAAACAACCCCCTTAAGAGTTTTAAATATTTATTGTTACTTATGAAACACCCTGTATAAATGAAATAGCCGTGGTGGTCCAGTGGCGAGTAACCTTGCCTGCCATGCAGGAGGCGCCCAGGCCGACTCGTACCAATGAGTTTTTCGGAATTTGTGTAAGATTTGTAATACCACTGGCTTTTCGGTGAAGGAAAACATCGTGAGAACAATTTCGAGGCATTGATTGTACCCACTGCCCATTATAAGTGGCGACGGGCTCACCTCCCGTCACACTGGACAGAGTTTCGGTACTAGAAAATATGGATGTTCTAAGGTTTCAGAATATCTCTGACTACCCCTCGGGGAATATAGTCGTGAGCCAAAGATGGGCGATTGTTACTGATTCTAATATTCGAACGGTTTGATAGTACTAATATTAACAATCGAATACAAAAACAATCGATCGCTAGATCGCAAATTCGAATGAAACCGCTAGTTTCATTCATTTACTTTGCCATACAAAATTGGGCTGTTTTGGTCGTATATTAAAGTCTACTTTTAATTGTCATTCGTATTAATAAGTAAATAGTTACTGATTTGCGAACCGCTAGTTCATTTATTCAGTTTGCCACACAAAATTGAGCGTTTGTGAGCATATGCTTATAACATGGGAATGTAGTCGCGAGCATATGCATTACGTACCGAGAAATAAATTTTACGATTGACAAAGTCGTCGGTAGATTTTTTTTATGTTGGCGGAAAAAATAAAAGCGAAGAATAAATCAAACTTGTTTACTTAAAAATCGATATTTACAATTTTACAGTTTAATTTGAGATACTTTGCAGGTTGATCAATTCTTCTTTTTGTTCTTGTCAACTTTTTTTGTGCTACAAAACAAACGTCTCAGTGCCATTTTTAGTAAAAGGAGGACTATCACAATAACTGCTGCGAGATCTAGGTATATCTTCTGATACCAGGGCACCATCAGCGCCGGGGAGCGTAGATGCGGCGCGCCGCGCGTGCGCACCACGTGCTCCACCCAGTGCACCAGCTCCTTGCCAGGGGGCACGGGGCGGTCGTGGTATATCACCGACAACTCCTTCGCTTTCTTAGTATACCTGCGTACCAAAAAACCATATTGACCAATACTTTCAATCAAAGTTATGATGAAGAATTGTCATCATCATTCTCTTGCCCATTTCCCATTATCTGGTGTCGGCGCAATATGTCATCCTCTTCCATTCATCTCTCTTAGCCGTCACCTCAGCACTTACTCCTTTCTTACACATATCGTCCTTCACACTATTCATCCATCTTTTCTTCGGCCTTCCTCTCCAACCACAGCCATCCACATTCATACTTCCTAATATACTGTGACTCATACTGCAAATGGTTTTGGCTAAAGTTTTAGCCGTTTTTAAAGCCGGCCGCCTGCCTGACGCCAACCCTCGTTGGGAATGCGATTGTAGTGGTTTCTCCACCACTATTCGGGTGACCAGGACGCAGGATGGTATGTGGCCAGGTCAAAGGGGGAACTTGCCCCTCTCTAAGTCACCTCTTACCACACCCACGGGCAGAGATGGGGTAGTCCTATTCTTTTCCGGGAACTACACGGAATTTTCATCGGAACATTTTTTTCTCCTTAACTAAGATTGCAGAAGAAAACTATTGTAGGTAACCAAAATTACTTACTTGCTATCAACAAGGATTTCTTCAATAGCAACTTTGAGATCATCTGACATCGTGTAGGAAAGATCGACTCTTTTCGCAAAGCCTTTCCGTACTGCTCTATCAACATTGAGGAATTGATCACCAAACGCCGGCACACCGATGATTGGAACTCCATAGTAAACAGTTTCTGTGGTAGATAGTAGCCCACCGTGGGTAATAAAGAGGACGCAATTTGGGTGTGCTGGAAAATTTACAAGATTCTTGTACCATTTTATTTAATATCGTTCGGCATCGTCCTTAATTCGCCAAGATTATAAATAACAAAAGGTAGATGATAACAAAATGGTATCGAAACCTCCGTTTTTAAATACCTAGTAAACAAAAATAACGATACCATTGTGTTATCTACCTATAAGTCATGGATTTCCGCACACGCCTGATTCAGTTAAGTATGTAAAAATTCTCCCTCCGTGGTGACGAATTTATCGTCCCTACAACCTTTTTTTTTGCCTTTAGTCATTTCCTCGCTGAGGTGGGATGAAAAGTTACGTGTTGCACTCGAGTGCAAAGATTTTTACCTCGTGCTCTTTTGATTCCCTCGCTAACTCTCATGATTCAAATTTTTAATCACGAGCTCAAAAAGTATTATATAAAATGTATTTTAGGCTTTTGTACAATTTAGTAAAGTAATTTGGTTGAGCATTTCTTTCATTTTCGGTTTTCGTGATTGAGAAATCTAAAATATAAATCTAAGATCTGAGCGGGAAAAGGCTTCTTAACAAATCGGTTGCTAGGTTTTGGTGTAATTAATTTTCCCAATCGCTTCCGCATTTGCATTCCCAGTTTTTTATTACTTTCGCGCTAGCATTTGTGTTTGTTACTAGTCAGCCCTCGCTTGCGGAAACTATATATAAGCAGCGATAACATTACCTTAAGACTTATGCTTGCAAGAAAGAAACGCTTGCACTCGGATAAGAGGGCCTTAAAAGCAGGGTCGATTTTGACATACGTTGCGTGATTTGTTTTCTCCTGAAATGAGCCTGCATGTAGGGTAATGTAATCGCTGCTTTACGATGATATGGACCCTGTCTAACATAATTGCGTTTATGAAACAACCAATCTTAATTTATAACTGTATCATAATGAGTACCTAAAATGCTTTGCTGTGGAGCCCATTTCAAGATGTGAACATTTTTGGGCATGTCTGGTAGTTCTTCTTCAAATTTCCATAAGACGGTATATTTCAATTCTCCGAACATCTTTAACAAGCTTTTCTTGAGAATCTCTGGCATATCATTGCTTTTCAAATTAGAACCCATGCTAAAGTATATAACACCGTTCTTTGCATTTTCTATTATCTTCTTTAAATCCTGTGAAAATGTAAATCAATGTATAACCGTACCTACTTATAATTACTAAGTGATTGAGGTTAGGTTAGGTTAATACCTCAGGCAATGGCTTCACTTTGGTGTCGATGTGATAGCCAGCAATTGACTTGTAATTTTGCGGAAGCCTGGTAGCTTGTCCCAGAGAGACGTGAGAATTTCCCAACATCATCGAAGCGTTGTGCGTAACACTGTCAAACGGAGGCAGCACCTGCCCTCTTTTGGCTAAAATTGGTCCAAATATATCTTGATACAACTGTTTTTCTGATGGAATAAACATACTGAAAATAATAAAGCATAGTTAAAATTGTTTATTTGTTTGTATACAGGGGAAATTTTATATCACTGCTGATAACTTTAGCATGTATTCTACTCATCAAACTGAACAACTTTTACTATGGAGCCAACTTCGAAATCGCGAAAAAAAATCAGCTGTCCCATACAAAACTGCAGTACCTATTCGAATCAAATGTAGGTATCGGACAGCTGTTTTTTTCGCGATTTCAAAGTTGGCTCCATAGTATAAGTTGTTTAGTTTAATGAGTAGAATACAAGCTGAAGTTATCCGCCGTGATATAAAATTTACCCTGTATGTTTATTTTTTAAATCCAATAAATTTTGTAGTAGTAGGTATATTGCTTTAGGAATCAAATTTAAAGATTTTTGTCTAGTACATATAATTATAGAACATTGTTGATCAAAGCGTTGCGACGCCGCGAAATCAAGTACTGACAAAAGTTCCGTCCCATAGTTAGCAACGAACCTTTTGCCATGGCATCCGGCCTCTTTCCATCTGTTCGGCTTAGACCTGATGGTTCCGTTACACAGGGTACGTTTGCGGAAACTAATGCACGACGGATAATTTCATTGGGTGCGTGGTGTTGTGAAAACCTTCCAACGCTTTTCACGCAACTCAATTCGTTTCATCCGTTTGCCTCCACCCACACACCACAGGCACAAGAATGTGGTATACACAGACATAACCGAGCCGTTGCTCTCAGGCAAACGGATGAAACGAATTGAGTTGCGTGAAAAGCGTTGGAAGGTTTTCACGACACCACGCACCCAATGAAATTATCCGTCGTGCATTAGTTTCCGCAAACGTACCCTGTGTTACGGAACCATCAGGTCCTATCCTCAGGGAGTCGTTCCAAGTGGGTTCCTAAGAGAGGTGAAGGCAGCGCGTGCAACCATTAAATCGCGTTAACGGCTTTAACGGTTCGGATACAATTTTGTGTTTTGATAGTGATTTACTTTTTAAGTTAATCTAGATAGGTTTAATTCCTGAGAAAACTACTTGTTTTCACGCAAAAAATATATTTTCTTCCGACTTTTATTTCAACGTCATCTGTGTTGAGATTGCAGTAGGCTGAAATATGCATGCTACCGCCATGTAGCCAGCCAAGCCGTGACAGCCATGTAAAGACCAGCCACCATGCTTACCCGGTTTGACAGCCAGGATATTTCGGCCTACTGCAATCTCAATATCGATGGCGCAGGAAACAATATATTTGAAGAATATAATTTTTTCAGGGATGAAACCCATCTACGCTAACTTGGAAGACTCCGAGGAAACACGGCCTGCTCAGGTACTACAAAATTATACATATTCCACTCGTGCATGAGCTGGAAACTATTGGAGAGGCGTACCTATACTCTACGGCACTTCCACACCGAAGAAGAAGAGATACATAATCACGCTTATAATCCCTAATGGGTAGAGCAGAACAGAGCCTTTAGTCTTATTAACATGAGAAAGCATGTATCACAGTTGCCACAAAACATTATGAACCTATAATCTCTTGAATACTGGGAATTTTTATTTTAATGTGTACTTATTTACGTATGTACCAATATGCAAGAATGAGACGAACATTTTCTATGAGAAACGCGATTGCCCGCCAAGCCCTCCGAAAAGTGAGTGCGTGTGCCGTATTTTAGATTAAACAGAATTAACAAAAGTACTTTTTATAGATTTTTTTTTACGATATCACTAGATAAACTCATGGTGAATATGTGAGTATAAATACCAAAAATCTGAAACTATTCTAAGTTCTTCTAAAACGAGAAAAATGCTTAAAAATACATGAAAATACGTCATCTTTGTGACTAATTTCTATCGAGTGAAGTAATTCCAATCGTGTATTCAATTTTATGATTTCACTAGATAAACTATCCAAGAATACTGAGGCATGACTTCGGTAACGGTAAATTGTAGTCGAAAAATTAATACTAAAAGATGCCTCCGAGGTATTTCGTCCTACTATTGACGTTGAGTAACTGACTAGATACGTCACATTACTGCTACTAGTGCTACTTTTTGTAAAACAAGTAATCAATGGTGTTATAACTTACAATTGTTTCATTAAAAATCCTATGACTGCTGTGGATAATTCTAAAACACGTTCTTTGAAAGAAAAAGGTGGTAGGACATCAGACATGATGGAAGGGTTGTATGCTGGGTTCAAGGATTCGTCGATTAATTCTAAGACCATCGAGTGAGGTTCCACGGACGATGACCAAATGTAGGGACAGCCAAATACTGTAGAGATCCTGGAAAAAAGTTGTGTTTTTATTATTAAGTGTATGCAAAGTGGATATACACAATAATATATTCCTTTGATAAATGGTACAGATCTCTGATGATTGATATTTACCCACTATACAATTCGCTGAACATCCATTCAGCTATAACGACGTCAATCTTGGAATTTGGGTCATTCAGTAATTTCAGCACGTCTGCGTTTTGTAACGTACCGCTGGATATCTTTGTAATGAGAGCGAAGATGGAGGCGGAGTCTAGCATATCACCTTCTTTGTCTAATACACGTTTGATATCGAGGACAGAACCTGTAAGTAAGTAAGTTAGTTATAGCATGTAGAATCCCACTGCAGGGCAAAGGCCTCCTCTCACGAATAAGGGTGAGAGGGAGTGGGCCATACTCCACCACTCAAAATATGTATACCCTGTATGTACAGGGTGTATTCAAGCGTCGGTCTTCTAGAGCAGGTATCGCTTTTAATTTATCTTTTGTTCTAAAAGTTTTGAAAATTGGTTTTTATCAACATTGAAGAAATCATTGTATTGTGGTGTGTATAAGTTTCCGCAGCGATACTAGCGATAGTTTCTTGAAAAGTGATATAGTTTTCGTTTATTGGATATTATTTTCGTCGATTTTTAAGAAAAGTGTTGTTGAAACTGATAACTTTCCTTTGTATTGAAATTTATAATGGTCAATATTTTAATTTGCTTCATTGTATTGCACTTTTTTATTTTTACTAAAGCAGTACGAGTATTTCAGTCATGAATAGCAAAAGATAAAGTGCGTTGGGGTAAGATCCTGAATGGGGTAAGATCGTATAAATGTTAAATTATCTAAATATGTTATAATATGTTAAATCACAGCGCGGGTCGCCTTTTTTTTTCTTCTACTCCCTTCAGTCCGCATCGGTGATTTCGTAATGTCGATCGTCTGTTATGGCTGGGCGTAAGATTGGTCTCTCAAAACAAAATAACGAAGTATAGGATCGGATGTTTTCTTTTTATAAACCTTGTGTTCTTAGCCACATGAGTGATTTTAGAGGGTAGTCCGGGGTCCGTTCTTTCCCCAACATCGTCCGATCTTTACCATGTATTTTTAAATGTATGTCTATACTTTAAACTCCCGTAACACAGCAGTAGTTAAATCTATGCAAACATAAAAATATTTTTCTGATAGGTTGTTTATTGATTATCGGTTCCTACTTTATTTTATTACGCTAGCTGATATAGATTTTGATTCATTCATTGTTGATGCACACGTTACATAAGATGGAATAATTAATTTGTGGTACAACAATCTGCCTCTTCGAGGCATTCAATGTCATATAATTTTTATTAAATATTTTACAATGTCTAGCGAAATTTATTTAGAAATATTAACATTGTGGTAATAATAATATATGAATATAGTTTAAAGACTTTGTTTAGGATAGGGTACAAACTTAGTTATCATCATAATTGTATCAAATTAATATTTATTTACAAAACAATACCTAAAACTACAATTAACAAATGTCACAAAAATCATTTACAAATTCCTTTACTGAGTAAAAACATTTGTTAAGAAGCCATTCCGTGGGATTCCTTCTAAATTGACTGGAGGGACATATTCTTCGGGATGTTATTATACAAGTGATGTTGATAAAAACAATAGAAAAATACAAAACAAAAACTTACTTCCCATGACGTCTAAATTGGAACTGACATCAATCTGATGCAAGTTAGGTGGGGCGTTCTTTGTCGGGAAAGGGGTAATGTACGTCACCTGAAAATGCACAAATAATGTGTGATAAAAAGGCATAATGCGACACAAAATACTGAAAATCTTTGACAATTAATCATACATTTAACTATGAAACTATGATAAATGTAGAGAAAAATTGTTTGTTTAGTTTTTTGTTATTGTTGTAGTTAATATAAGAGAAAATGAAAACCAAGATGCGCAAAAGCCGCCTAGAAAAAATAATTAGGCTAGATATTTCGCATTGCATTAGAATATATGTTACTTAATTATCACATGGATCAGTAGATTTGTAAAAAACATTGCATTTTGTTCGATACTTAAATCGAACATGAGTTCCGCTTCCGGACGTTTTTGTCACATTAAGAAATGTCATAAATGAAATGCAGATCAAAGTTCTGTGTTATATTTATTAAGAATTTAATACACCTTGCAAGGCCATTAGGTTTTGAAGATTGAGAAGAAGATTAAGTGAAATACAGTCCATTGTTGAAGATTAATAAATATTTAAATACAATGTGCGTTGTGATTAAACCAGCGAACTTCTGACGCGCACAGCATTTGGTACCCTTTATAGTCTTATCCCCCTCTCCTTATAGTATTATCCATGAAATTAACACAAAGATCGAAGACATGCTTTGTTTTACTGTAGGGGGATATAATTCGGAACGCGCTCCATACAAACGAAGTCTGGTTATATTTTCAATAGGTACTAACCGAGTAAAGTCAATGAAATTTTGCAGAAACAATCTAGAAACGAATATCTATGCTTGTATGCTCTCATATTTTTGTTAAAATATACCGACAGTTTCAAGCTAGGATTAATTTGAGGCACGGTAACATTAAACTATACATTTTAACAAAAACCTGATAATAGAGATTAGTTTCTAGATTGTTTCTGAAAAAATACATTGATGGCCGCGCTAAAAAAAAAGGTGAAAAGAAATAAGGTGCCATTTTTAGTCATTGGCTTTTCTACACTTTGTAGAATTTTGCAGTATATTAGTCATGACAAAGATGCTGTGAAAAGGATTTAAAAATATATATTTTCCATACTAACCTCATGTCCAGCGTCCAACAAATGTCTGACATATCCATCACCTAGTATAGCGTGACTCTTGCCAGGGAATGGGAACACCACCAGGACTTTTAATGCTTCACAGGAACACAGTGCAGCGAGGATCGTGACCACGAACAACCGTAGCGACGCCATACTGAAAATACTAAGAAACAAAGCTTTGTAAACAAATAAATAATGTAATACACCAAGATCCGACCGTTAATTTATGCACCTGTTTGTTTGGTGAACGAAATATGATATAAGTGAAAGTTTATACAGGTGTTGATACAACGCCGCCGGGTTGCCTAGTAAAATCTTGCCGCAAGTACCTTTACCATGATGATTCATGGTACCATTTTTGCACCGATCTGTTTGGGAAGTAAATTATGTGTCATCTGATATGATGGAGACCGATGTTAAGAACTGGAAAAACTAGGGTTGTACTTCGCAACTCTCGGGTTAAAAATTACTTCTTTGAACCTGGTGACCCTAGAGTTGCGGCAAACTAAGAGGTGGCAACCCTAGTTTTTCCAGTACTTTTGCGGGGATTTTGGCGGGCTTTGGTAGCTGACGTTTGGAGTCCTTATATTTCATCGAATTTTTATTGTTTATAGTGAGTTTTGGTTCGTAAAATTGGTGTTGTTTTGCGTAACAAAGTGTCGTGCAAGTGAACAATATATAGTTCAGTGAAATATGATGGTGCGTGGGTCGTAAACAGGAAAAGTGTTCCGTGATTTTAGCGCGGCAAAGCGGTCGGTTCACCTCTTTCCTGTGGACTTCTCTGCTTTTCCTGCGTCTTTCGATTGCCTCCAAAAAACTCCAAAGAACCATCAAAACGTCGAATACCAACGTTTTAATGTGAAAACAGAAGAAAATTAAAAATAAATTAAGATTTAGCCAAAAGGTCTAGTAACCAGGCTAGTAAAAATATTAAAAAAAAAAAAAAAAAACAGTACTTTTGCGGCGTTACATGAACCCCTGTAAGTATACATTTCGTTCACCAAACAAATAGAAGAATAAGTGCATAAAATTACGGTCGGATCTTGGTCTATAAGCATTCTCATAGATTATTACTAGACAGGGTGATGGCCATAGAAGAGGGGAAAAGATGTAGAGGGTGCCCACCAACCACCTTTATGCGAAGTGACCCGTGACAAATAGGGAACAAGCCAGGGGATTAATTGCTTGTCAAACAGATTATCATGTCCCATCCATACATCCATCCAATAGAATAGTAACGTCGTTGTTTTGACTTGTCGAGTATTTCCTTATTAGCTCTGCACACTCGAACACAGTGTAAATAGGTATAAGATATGTGGTCTGATAGTACCACTTCATTATCAAACACTATTAAGCAACACAAGGTCAAGTAACTCAGTAGGCAGATAGTGAATTAACTCGGCTGGCTAATTTATATTTACGTAAAATGAACTCTATACCTTCCTAAAACAGTCGGTAACAAACAAGATATTATCACATGAAGTATTATCGAATTTATTTACCTCAATCGCCAATATCTGTATATTTGTCTACGAGTACGTCTCGCACGCCAAACTGAAAATTGTGGGCACGGTATTTGAGATTACACTTAAAAAATTCAAATTTCTATGTTGCACTGGTTGTAAGGAAATGTTGAAGAGTGTTCTTTGATAAGGTAAACATAAAAGAAATTTTTCAAAACTTTTTATCCTGAATTTCTAAGTTTTAGGAGATTTCCAATACAAAATTCGGCTGATTCATCAGCCATCGTAGCAGATTTTGATGAAATTTTTATTTACCAATTTTATCTAGTTTATTTCTTATGCTTGTTATCTTGTCTACACCGTTTTTTTATAATTTCCTGAGGCTGAATGTCACGTAAGTTTATAAACTCTAAAACGCGGTCCCCAAATTTCGTGCACCATACCATGGTTAAACTTATACTGTCAAGCCAAATCAATGTGCATAAATTACACCTAATACATTATTTTCTATACTTATTATAAACAAGCAAGCACATACAACGGCTAAACGCACGTGCCTCCCTCCTTGGAAATGGATATCCAAAACCGGGAGATTACAGGATTCCTCCCCTGAACACCCCCACAATAAGATCAGAAGCGTAGTTGTAAGTGTAAGGGTAACGTACCTAAAATCAGGAAATATTTATGGTTCAACAATGAGCACACACAACTGATTCGGCGGTCTAGTGATCGTCTTCTAAATTTGTTTCAATAAAAAAGCGAAGGTCGTTGCCAGACACAAAGCATTAAAAAAACACAGCGATGACTGTGTGTCGAAGTTAAACGCCGTCAGTTACCTATGTTCCTTAGTTTTTAATAATATGTATCAGAAAATGTATAATAATACAGGGTTACTGGTAATTCGATACTTTCCTTTAAGGTCGTGATAGTGGAGATAGTAAGGTATCAATTTAGCCACAGTTTTGCCTTATACTAATCATAACCGTTTTTGAGTACCTAATTAGAACTTTACATTTTTTTCGAATAATTCTTCAAAATCAACTCAATTACAAAAAAAGTACTCAGCTTTTTAAATTTTTTTCTTCTTCTGGTAAGTGAACCGAGGCAAGTGTGACGCGGGGGTAAGTGTGACTCTTGCGAATAACACCGCTCAACGTAATTATACCTTAAACCGTCATATATCAAACGTTTCACGAACTATTCGTTGGCGGTACTATAGATGGCAGTTTAAGGCTAGGTTATCCCAGTGCATCGTCTCTTTCTTGCAAGCATACGTTTACAATTAGCCATCCCGCTCCAATTGAAAGCAGGATCACAAAAAAACGTGTTTTTCGTCAATATCTTTGCTCATGGGAGTTCTAAGCTAAAAATTCTTCTGAGTTCACTAGAAATATTTAATGTATTTAGTTAAGTACAAGAATAAAAAATTTAATATCAGCAGTTTAATCATAGTATTGAAAAAACATAACAAAAAGGCGTAACTTTGGGATGTTTTTCTGTCTTGTAAACTTAATCTAATCGTGTAATTGAGAACAGTCGCCGATCCGGCCGATCCTTAAATAAGACAATTTAATTTCAGACTTTAAAACACAGTTTAAAACACTTTCGTTCGTGTTCAAAAAACGGCCTCGACGGGATAACAGCATCTTAAAGTAACGTTGAGCGGAGTTATTCGCAAGAGTCACATTTACCCCCGCGTCACACTTGCCTCGGTTCACCCTTAGATCACTATAATTATGCTAATACTTCGATGAAAGCAAAAAGATTTCGAATTTTCGCTATAACTCGACACAGTTCTTATTTATATACTGTGCAGGGTACTCAGGATATTTGATACAGTATGTCGTCCTTCCTTCCTTACAGTCTAACACTAATATTATAACGTTTTTATTAGTGAAGTTAAATTGTTTGAGAAGGATTAGGTCTCCTATATACAGGGTGTTAAGGTAGACAGCCTTCCGGATAAACCTCCGATGGTTTCTGGAAGTTCAATTGTTCAAGTCTTTTGTCATTTTTCTTGCAATAAATAAATTAAAAGCAAAAAAAAAGTTGCATTAAATTAACCGGTGATTGTACTCATGACACTCATCAATTTTCCCAAAGGAACGAAGGGATTTTCGAAAAAAAACCTTTCATACAAGCGTTCGATCAGCCGATTGGATGTCCAAAATTGTTTCGATAATTCCAAAGAGTTATAATCCCGATCGAAATTAAGAAAATTCTGAATTATGAAACTCTATAGAAATCAGTTCCCATCCCATCCATACACTAAAGTTATTTATGTCACAGTAGGTAATTGAAAATTTGGCCGATGTAAAAATAAATAATGATATGTACCTGAGGTCTTCTGTTACACGAACCGTGACGGCAAGTGTTTCTTGTTAAAGGACCTCGTAGTTTTTAACAGTCGTGGTATCTCCGACCGACGACGTGAACGACTGATAACTGATTAATACCGCTGCTGCTTCGTCATGTTGTAGTATAAACTCTGATTTCTCGTATCTGATGTAGGCAGAGTATTGTATGGTGTGCCTGAAGCGTCATACAATTTATCTCTGTGTGCGTGTATACCGTAACGGTCACCCAAGACAAGAGTTCGGTGATATTTTTTTCGACGCGTTCGTTTTTTCGACTGTCTATCTTGACTTATCAAATTTTCATGCTTATAAGTAGGTACAATTACCACGAAAATAAAATAAAACAATTTCATATCACAAAATTAATTATTTATTTTTCAATCACTTTTAATTTTTAAGTTTCGAAACAACCACTTCAGACCAATTCTGATAGCTAAAATTACTGCTAAAATAAATGCAGCAAGATCTATGTACATCTTCTGGTACCAGGGCACCAGCAGCGCCGGGGAGCGTAGATGCGGCGCGCCGCGCGTGCGCACCACGTGCTCCACCCAGTGCACCAGCTCCTTGCCGGGCGGCACGGGGCGGTCGTGGTATATCACCGACAACTCCTTCGCTTTCTTAGAAAAGCTAAAAAACAAACAAACTAGGTATTAGTTGATTCAGTGGATAGCAAGGGGTACTGATATGTCTGCCGAACCAACAACCTCTGGTTCGAATCCCGCAAGTATAGGAATAACAGGGTCAATGGAATAAATGTAAATCCGTTGACCCTGTTATTCTTAGTCGTAGGTTGACCCAAAGTAGAGATAAAGAACATTTATTCCTTAGAATAAATAATAGAGGAAGAAGTGGGACGTTCTAATATCGAAAAACGGATCTCGTACTAACACAGATACCTACATATACTCACACAAACTAATCTTAATATTATACATCAAAAATGAAAGAGACTGTGAGCCGCAAACAGATGGCGCGCGAGCAGGACAATATACTATGACCTACGCAGGTACAGTCAGCATCAAAAGTATCTAAAAGCATCTCCGGCGTTCAAAAACATCTGAACAATTACACGAAAATAAACCCTATTTCCTACTAGACACCATTTGTTTTCAACTTAACAAATAATAACATGACAGATAAATTAATTTGATTTCTTTGTGAGTTGTAATAAGGTTTGCTATCGTAAAGTTGTTCAGATATTTATGAACACTTAACATGCATAGATACTTTTGATGCTGACTGTACGCAAGTACGCTGCAAGGACGCAAAGATGACAGCTATATGAGGGGGGCCAGCGCTGCCGCTACTCTGTTTCTCTTACTCTTTTTTAAATGTCTATTTGTGTTTTATTAATTGCCCTACGACTACTTCCCAACAAAATTCACAGATGGATTATATGTCCATATATTCCATCCTGAAAGCTTTTCCAACCTGAAAGTGAACCTTTGTAGCTAGGCTCAGTTTTAGTTTGAGAACTATGCTTAAAAAAAGTATTTGGTCGATATAATACAGGGTGTAATGGACAGCCCTCCGCAAACTGAAACGGTGAACTCAGACCATCAAACTAAACAACTTTCACTATGGAGCCTACCACAGGAAACGCGAAAAAAAAATCTGCTGTCTCATACATTTGGGTCGGGTAGGTACAGTAGTTTTGTATGGGACAGCTGATTTTTTCGCGTTTCCTGAGGTAGGCTCCATAGTGAAAGTTGTTCAGTTTGATGGTCAGAGTTCACCGTTCAGTTTGTGGAGGGCTGTCCCTTACACCCTGTATAACAAAGTTTCTGACTAAGTACCCAGAAAGACAATGTTCTTTAGTTTACGACGATGATGACATCATGTTTTATTTTGCTGGCCGTTTAACTAGAAGCCGTTCTTTGTTATCTTCGTCTGTCCTCCAAAAATAAAAATGTGCCTTGACTACATACATTGTTTGCGTTAGAATGGGTTGATAATAATAAATAATAATAGTCAATCGAGCCATATGACTCAGGTTTTTTTTATCAACGAGTTACTTGGAACGTGTATTTAAAACTACATATTATCATTTTGTATATGTAATCATGATAATGACTTCTTGCAGCTGATTTGGACTACAGCAAAACTGCTCAGTCAGGCAGAGTGGACATTTTTAAAGAGTTCGTGATCTAAACATAGATGCTATCTTTATTCCTTACGTGACTCTAACCGGCAGCCACCTGCCTAGGTTGATACTGTTCGAAGCCCGCGTAACCTATATAAAAAATGAATTTACGATGCTTTAAAATAATTTTGCGTTAGCATAAGCATGGATAAGCATATAAGCATATGCTCAAGAATATAGTTCTGAAAACTCAGAACATCCACGTTTCACCGAAACTCTGTCCAGTGTGACGGGGAGTAAGCCCGTCGCCACTTGTAATGGACAGTGGGTACCATACATGCCTCGAAATTGAAGCTTGCAGGTTTCCTCACGATGTTTTCCTTCACCGAAAAGCCAGTGGTGTTACGAATCGTACATAAATTCCGAAAAACGGATTGGTACGAGTTGCTCTGGACGGGGATCGAACCATCGCCTCCTGCACGCCAGGCAAGGTTACTCGCCACTGGACCACCACGCCTTTTTTCTCTCGATCTTGCATTATCAGAGATCTAATAATAAAATATCTTCACCAAATAACGAAAGAAGTCAAAACAATAAGTAATAAGTCAGTAATGTTTGTAACACAATCTAAATCGAGCCAGAGGTGAATCCATCTGATTATGTAAATGAAAATAAATAAAGCTGTCCGTACACTCCCTATAGATCGCAGAATCCCTTAGGGCCTAAAGCCTGATGTCAAGATACGCCTCTAACTCTTTATCCTCTAAGATTTATTTCCCAAGACCGTTTCTTTTTGCCATTAGTTACGTTGAGTTATACGTACAATACGAACCGTGTCGCTGAAAATCTTTACCAATGTAGTTGGGGAATAACGTTTTTCCTGCAGTATTTTTCCTACTGATAAAATTAGTTTCTTGGTTTTATGGATATAACAGTTTTAGCTTTGGAGTGAGCCTTAATACCTATATAATATCTAAATATTAAAAACACCTGGTAATTGAATTTTAGCTCGAATAACAGTCTCGCGCAAGTCGAAAATTCAACTGAGGTAATGGCAGTCCTGTCTCACCCCCCTAAAAAGTAATTAGCCTAAAAAGTATTTAGGCTTAAACATGTTTAAATATGATGCTGTCACTTTCATTTGTATGAGCATTGTGAATGACAGAACTATCACTAAATACGTTTAAGCCTAAAAACTTGTTGGTGCAAGCCGGGCTTAATCTTTTTAACCGCCTTCTATTTAGACTAAAGCGTTAAAGATCCTGAGGCGTCACACTTTCCTTAGAAATTTTGGATTATACATAAACTAAACTTTCACTACATATGGGACCAACTGTACCTACTACATAAACTGTGTAAATAGTCCAGTAAAAATACGGGTCGAAAGGAAATAATTTATAATAAGCAATTTTTTTTGCTAGATCGTTTATACACATGATATTAAGATACTTTATTAACGAATCCCACTAAATTTCGTATTTTTAGTTTTTAGTACTAAAATGAATTTTTTTTATTTATAGTGTCAGATTTCTTTCTTTTTTCATTTTTATTGTTTGTTTTAGGTTATGAGCCTACATACACTGTGTAAATTTTGTACTAAAATTGATTTTTTCGTAATTTCAACATATTTAAAACCGAAGGTTCCGGGGTGATTTTTCGTTGGATTTACTTGTAATATAAAATGCTTAATTATTTAATAAACATTTTTGGGGGATTTTCAATCTAAATGATAATAAAATCTAAAATATGAAAGAAAAAAACCGGCTATTATAAATTATTTACATTCGCCATACAAGCGACCCGTAACTTTACTGGAGTAAAAATTAAATGTCGTTGTCTTTTTCTCCATGGTCAGAACAAATTTTTCCAACACCTTAACTGATTCTGTAGAAATCGTCTCTCTGCTACCAAGAATTTCGAAAGCACTCTCGTATTCTCAGTTCGATTTTAATATGTTAAAAGGTTTTACTTTGCCCTTTCTACAAAATTCTGCTATGTGATCACATCCTGTGAAACAGTGAAACTATGGAAGAGCTTTTGCTAAAGAGTCAAATTTACGATGGATGGATCTTATTAATAATATTAATTTCAATAATTGCTAAAAGTGAGTCGTGCTACAACGGCACACTTGAAGATTTTGTTTAACCCAAAAGGGATTATGGTCGTGAGTTTATGTAGGTGATTTTTTTCGGCTTTTAACTATACCACAATATATCCATAGTCTATACACCGCGCAGTCCCCTTTTTTCTCGCGATTTATAGTTGGGCCCTTAGTAAAAGTCCCCTCTAGCATGCCACCGCCGAGAAAACGACAAAACTCGAGACGTGCCTCCATCTTTATTATTTTACGTACGCCAAAAAGAGCGCGCATGACGTTTTTCTCGTTTAAACGCTTTGTCGTGGGTGGCATGCTAGCCGTGTAGTTTGATGGTCTGAAGCACTAAACGCTAACACGGTGAAATCCTCCGCACATTGCAGCGATATTATCGAGCGATTTTATCGAGCGATATTATCGAGCGATATTATCGACAGCGATATCGCGACACCTTACACACTGCAGCGATTCCGCGATTCGCGTCACGCATGCGCACACCACTGAATGCAGTAGAAAGTGATTGCGTCAGGTTGCGATAATATCGCGGCAGTGTGTGGGATCGAGCGCGTCCCCATACAAAATGTACTGAGAACAATTATCGCAAAATCGCAGCGATATTATCGCTCGATAATATCGCGGCAGTGTGTAGGATCGCGCGCGTCCCCATACAAAATGTACTGGAAACAATTATCGCAAAATCGCAGCGATATTATCGCTCGATAAAATCGCTGCAATGAGCGGAGGCCTTAACGCTATCTCCACTGCGCCGATATTTGCTTTAGGTTAAGAACTAATTTAAATTTCAAATATTTTTTATTATTAACATGTTACAGCCATGTTGTGCTATTTCGTATCAAATTAAAGATCACGCCCCGCACGTCCCTTAAGACGCAATATATTGAAAATTTCGTTAGTGGGCTCGGTAGCGAAATTGGATAACGCAATTCCACGGTTTGGAAGAGTGCGGGTTCAAGTCCCGCCAGAAATTATTTTTTCATTCTTTGATTTGATAAGACTTAAAAGTAATGACGAGATGATCAGTCAGTTAGGTACCTAGGATTCCCAAGAATTTCTTCTATCGCTTCCTTCAGATTGACAGCGACGTCGTGATTGAGATCGACCCTCTTCGCGAATCCTTTAGAAACAGCTCTGTTGACATTGGGGAACTGGTCGGCGAACATGGGCATGCCGATGATAGGCACTCCGTGGTACAATGTCTCAATAGTCGACAGCAAACCTCCGTGAGTTATGAAGAGAACGCAGTTTTTATGGGCTGGAATTAAGAAAAAAATCTATGAAAAATAGGTACTTTATTTACAACAAACAGAGCAACAGGAAACAAAACTGATTATTGTACGAATAAGGCGGTCTTTGAATACACTAGTGAAGAAAGAGAGAGATAAATGGAATATGCAGCAAAAAGACAAATGCGGTTTTTAAAATAATCGAACTTTTATCCAGAACTTCGTCCGCACAAATTATAAACCAGATTTTAAGTCAAATCATAAGCTATCAAACAAAAAAGTTTAATCAAAATCTGTTCAGTAGTTTTTGCGTGATGCTATTACGAACAAAAATTATAAAAAAGGTTGATTTGAATTCAGGGATACGTAAAAACCATTATCGTAATCTTTTTCTTGTAAATATCTTCAATGTACAAACACACTTCTGTTACAGTTTTAATAGTTCAGATTATCTTGAATAATCTTTCTGTGTTGGTTATACCGAAAGTGGTTACTTTTTATAAAACCATTAAATATTAGTGTTTTTATTATCTTTTGACTGACTTACTTCAAAATACTACTTATTTCGGTAAATATACCTTTTAGTTAATTTTTGAAGTCATCGTTACAACTAATAAAAATAAAAAAGCTATGTCATACTTTCGAGACACGTGTTTCAAGATTATGTACCTACGTCGCTCGTGCTCCTGTACTTTTAGCAGTAGCAAACATCGCAATTGCAAACTTTGAAATTGAGTAGTACAGTCAAAGCAGAGTCCGCGAGGCGTTCGCAAAGCATACGCAAAATGTTGTTATTGTTTAAAGATGTACGAACCTAGTATGTTCGACTGTGGAGCCCAATCTACAATGTGCACGTTGCTTGGCAAATTGTCAAGTTTCTCCTCAAATTTCCAGATAACTGTTTGCTTCAGTCCGCCGAACATAGCTAAAAGTTCCGTCTTAATTCTTTCTGGCAAACTATTACTCTTCAATACACTTCCCAAGCTAAAGTAAATGACTCCGTTTTTGGCATCATCCATTATAGCTTGCAAATTCTGGACAGAAATACAAGGAAATAAATTATGTTTATTTTCAAAAATAAGGCGGCTGTATTGGGAAATGTGCCAATTGACATGACAATATTACGAATTTCAATCAATTCAAGAAACTGGGTAAAGTTTTTTATGAAAGGCTGTGAAAAAAAAAATCTGTACCACTCCAGCATTTTACCAGTATTCTTGGAAGATTCGTCAATAATTATCGCATAATCACGAATCCACACGTTTACGATATGAAGAGCCTGTTTCACCACCAAAACACAAGAACTTACTAAGAAGTGGTGAAACAGGCCCTAAATTTGTTGAATACACTTCAACATCCATTTAAAATAAGATTTTGCTATATTTTAAATAGATAATGATTTGAAAATTTGAACTCGCTACTTCAAATGCCCCGCGTTCTTGAAAGGACACGAAAGTGATACATACTATTTCAGCTTTACGTTTTTCCAAAACCATGTAGGTAACTACAGCAAAATGCCAGGATAGGATTTCATTGAAATGACACACAAAGGTAGACACTCACCGTTGGTAAATGCTCAAGTTCATGAACGATGTGGTAGCCTGCAATTGGCACATAGTTCTGTGGCAGTCGAATCGCCTCCCCGGCCGCCACGTGGGAATTACCCAGCATAAGTGATCCATTGTACTTCACCTCCTCGAACGGAGGCAACTTGCGACCCCTTCTCTCAACAACTGGACTGAATATATTGTAGAATTCGTTATTTTCTGTGTAACCGAATAACCTAAAATAATACACAAATTTTAAACAGGCTGTAACAAAACAACCTAGTAATTCTTAAAATCTTTCACTACGAAGCGAACTTCGAAATCACGAAAAAAATATCAGCTGAGTGATACATTTGAGTCGAGTTGGTACCTACTGCAGTTTTGTATGAAACTCACAAACTTTCGCATTTATAATATTTTAGCAGGATTAACAGTCTTTAATATACATCTTGCAGGATTAACATAGTCTTTAATAGGTATAAAATATATAGGTAGTTGCCATTCTATACAAAAGTTACTAAACTTTTAACAATTTTATAACTTTTCCAAGTAAAACTTGCCATTTTTTTGAAACAATCAATAGAAAAGACCACAGTTTTTCTGCGCGCTGTACAAATGTAAAGGGTGGTACTTCAGTGCCGATCACATCAGCGTTGTACGCCGGATTGGGCGCATCATCTATGATGGAAAGGACCAGAAAATGAGGCTCCATCGACGACGACCAGATCATGGGGCAATCGAAGACGGACGAAAAGCTGAAATAACAAGTTCAATTAGATTTACACGGTATAAACTTAAATGCGTTCGATACTTTTGGTAGGGGGTGCTTAAGACCACGAAACTGAACAACTTTTACTGTGGGACCAGTATTGAAATCGGGGAAATGGTTGTTCCATATAAGATGTCAACGACAGGAACTATGGACAGCCTGATTTCTTTTTCGCGATTTGTTGATCCTGTAGTGAAAGTTGTTCAGGTGGTCTTAAATCTTCCTAAGTATGTAGTACATTTAAGTTTAAACCTTGTACTTGCATATAAACTCACGACCACAATAACTTCGGTGCGGTTAGAATCTTAGCTACAGCTACGATCTCGCTTTTTGAGCTTACATGCAAGGCTCACTTTTAGCATATTTTAATTTAGTGATAGGTAGGATACGTTTTTTACCCACCAAAAACACTGCTCGAAGCCTTAGTCACCTCGTATAAAACCCACGGGAAGAAACAGTACGAGTACGAATATATTATAAACCAAACACGGTATGGTAGTAGTACAATGGTATGGTAGTTTCACTCTCATAGATGTTATTTTCGAAAAGTATTTAATTTACCCAGCATACAGCTCACTGTACATCCATTCAGCTATGACTGCATCAAATTTCTCTTTGGGATCATTCATCAATTGTTGAACATTATTGTGCATCACCGTTGCTTTGGTTATTAGCATCATTGGATAGAAAATTACATCAGGATCAAATATTGGTGTTCCAGTGTTGATAGTCCTATTCAAATCGAATATGTCTGAAATGAATAAATCGTTATTTAAAAAATCTGTCTTTTAGGTAGAAAGTTACTTGAAGTAAAGCTGAAAGTTGAAATAATTAATGAGGATAATTCGCAATTATCTGAACATAGCACAAAAATTACAAATGACAGAGTATACAAGGTGTTACAAAAATACAAATAAACCTGTAAGGGGGTGGTGTAGACCATCAAACTGAACAACTTTCACTATGGGACCAATATCGAAATCGCGAATAAAATAATTGATGTTCCATACTCTACAAAACATGTATGGGATATCAAATTTTTTTTTTGCGATTTCGTTGTTGGTCCCATAGAGAAAGTTGTTCAGTTTGACGGTCTAAACAACCCCCGGTTAAGAGTTTTAAATATTTATTGTTACTTATGAAACACCCTGTATTATTCATTCAATCATTATTGTTATCAATCAATGTTATTGACGATCACGCCATTCATTGTCGGAAGATTCGAATCAATGAGAGAATCTTTAAATAGTTTTTTTATTTTTCTTTATCATCATCATCACAGCCTAATATATATCTACCCTCAGGGAGTCCACCACGCGAGCCCAATGCTGATTGGTAGACTTCACATAGGTACACATTAGAACTTCTTCTTCAGCGTATGAGGTTCACGATGTTTTCCATCACCGTTTGAGAGCAATCGGTATTGCTTACATTACATTGTTTAAAGAAGTGCAAAATTTTGAAAGTAATTGAGGTGGTCCATATAGAAAACAACATTTACTGTCTAAGCATTTACTAAACTTTAATATAGAGCCTAATTTGACTTTATCTCACAAAATCACGGATGACGTCCGGCGCACCGTGGTGGTATGTAGAACTATTATTATTAGGTAAAAACCGTATAATAAATGTTAGCTAACCTGGAGGTAAGAGGATCATATTCGAAGATACATCGATTTGGCGCAGGTTCGGTGCCGGGTCTTTAATAAGTATTGGTGTAATGTACGTCACCTGAAAACAAACTGATACTATATTGTGGAATATAACTTTTTTGGCGTTATTCTATCGCGCGATGGACACGATTTTCTATTGTTTTAATCCTAGTATTGAATGAAACTACACTGGTTACATCACTAAATGCATATATTTTAACAGAAATCTGACAAAATACAAACACAGAGACTCATTTCTAGATTTCATTGACTTAAATTCGTTAATATTGAAAATAGGACGAAACTTTGTTTCTATGCTCAGGCGCCCTTGCATTAATAAATAAATAATAATAAATATCTTGGACATTGTCACACAAATTATCTAGTCACATTTAAAGTTCCAGAATCTAGCCTGGACTTGTATTATGATAACTAGACAACGATATAGAATACATATATAGATACAAACATCCATGACTCGGGTACAAATATTCATATTTATCATACAAATATTTGTCTCTTGCGGGATTCGAACCCGCGACTCTCGGCACAGCAGGCAGGTTCACTACAGACTGTGCTGTCGGGCCGTCGAACATCGCCATAGCATCGGAACAAAGGGAGAGATATGAAAAATAAGGAGGAAATAGTATTTACAAAGAATCATAACAACACTTCACTTTGTAAGTGTAATACCTACCTCATGTCCGGCTTTGAGGAGATGTCTGACGTATCCTTCACCAAGTATACTGTGACTTTTCGCAGGAAAACCAAACACTACCAACAGTTTGTACGCATCGCAGAAACCGTACAAAAATGATGAAAATATTAAAAATTTATTTAACAGTAACATTGTAGCGTATTCTTGACTGAGCGTTAGACAGATCTCTTATTAAATCAGAACAAAGGTCGCACAATATACACACATAAGTCACGTGACAGCGCTTTGAAGTTACTTAAACAGATAGGTCGTTAAATACAGGGTGTCCCGTTTAGTGATCCAATACTTTTTTTGTAATAGAAATGGTAACAACTCATTTGGAATGAACATTAGGTACACAAAAATCAATACCTAGTTTAGAAGTTACGATTTTTTTGAACCTATTTAAAGGCCTCTCATAAAACCACGACAGTTCGAAAATTTTGCGAGTATCAAATGAAATAAAAACTGGCGGTAGTATAGTGTACGCGTTTATCCATTTTTGTGTATACATTTTTATTGTGGCGTTGTTTTAAACAATTTTGTTCATATTTATATAATTCAAGAAACAATAAATTTACATGATTCCTTACCTACAAGGGTAAATCTCTCTATCTAAATAAATTGTTGGACTACTATAACTTTTTTTTTGTCTTTCAAACATAGTTTTTAAGATTTGTGCTATCACTAATAGCTATGGACTAAATTGTCTGAAATAAATGATTACTATTTTACTTCTTTAATTTATAACATAACATAAATACAATCTTTATTTGCACGCGAACATAATTATAACAAAAACAGATCATAAACGGGCCAACCTGTACCTATAATGTATAATTTGTATCATTAACCGAAAGAACCTCCTTTTATTACGATCAACGTTATTTAATCCTAATAGAAGGACTCTTGGGTATAGGTACATAAATTAAAGAACTAGATCCACAGTCTCATGTAAAATCTTAGCAAATGTTGTGCGTACTGACATGTTTACTGCTGGCGAGATGGAGCAATACTAATACCAACCAAGGTGCCCGCCCTTATCCGATTGACGCCACCACAGACACGGCATTTTCGAACCTACCATTTTAGAGCGATAATAATATATTGTTTTAAGGGGCTTCTAAACGGGCAATATTTTTATTGCAATATGTAGCTGAAATATTGTCAGTTATTGCCCGGCAATGATAAAACATTTTCAATGCTACAAATAGCTCGGCAATATACCTACAGGGTAAATTTTATATCACTTCGGATAAGTTCTACATGTATTCTACTCATCAAACTGAACAACTTTCACTAAAGAGCCAACTTAGAAATCGCGTAAAAAAACTGCTGTCCCATACGAAATTGCACAGTGCCTATTCGACTCTAATGCATGGATGGGACAACTGGTTTTTTTTTTGTAAAAGTTGTTCAGTTTGGTGAGTAGAATACATGCAGAAGTTATCCGCAGTGATATAAATTTACCCTGTATATCTAGGCAATATTGCCTGCAACAGTATGGCTAATATGTAATTATCTCTAAACGGGCTACACAATCGACCAATAATAGCTGAAAAAATAAGACTTTTCATAAATCGTTTTAAAAGAAAAATTAAAAATAAATGATAAGATTGTGGATTCGACCTTTTTTAAATAGACACAGAATTTCGGAATATATTACTCACAGCATTCGTGTCGCGTAGAAAAGGATACACTATTATAGGTGTTATACCATAACAGTAGAGAGCGGGTGAAACAACAATAGATCTATACTCCATCCCAAATAGCAACGAAATTATAAGGTCATTTTGAATTACAGAAACAGAGATTTTACTCTCACCTATTCTTAGAACCACTTTAGTAACGTCCAAGATATGATCTTTCTGTAAAATTAATTATAACTATGCAAATTTAATCTGTACATTGGACAAAATATCAATAATCCTTAACACAAGAAGATTGTATTTGTCTTAAAACTATATTTGCTAATCAGAATTAGCCATAAAGCTGAAAAATAGGAATCAGAAAATCTTTCCGTCCTTACATGGAATGGAGTACAGCTGTGAATTATTGCAGTAAATATCAATCGTTTCAGTGATCTCTGGCAACCATACAAAACAACATCGGCCGTACCAAATATGTTTAGCTATATGGCCACTATGGCACGTGCCATTACTGCAATATTGCATAATCTTGCAATGTTGCCGGCCACCGTGTTGCAGCTGCAGCCATATATTGCAAAAAAATATTGCCCGTTTAGAAGCCCCTTTACGTGTTTATCAATTCATCTATGCTAAATATCGTCTTTGTTTAATTACCATTAGGTAGGTACTACATTTTATTTAGGTAGTTACCCAACCGTTATTGAGCTTATCAAATTGTAATGTATTTTTTCAAACAAAAGACTCGACTGCGTAAAAAATAATTAACAGAAAAGAAAAAGAAAGAAGCTCTATACTCTAAGAATTTTGTTTGAGCAAATATAACTTGAATGTTGTAAGGGATCGCAGACCGTGGACAAACAATAATACAAAACATATTTGTTGGTTATTGGTTTATCTATATTTAGAAACGGCTATTTACTAGCTTTCATTTGATACCCATATTGTTATAATATCAAAAGAAAAGTATTTTTACCTAATTACCTTTCTGTTGTGATTCGCAGATGCCAAATTAAATTGTTACCATCTACCCCTATTATTACACTCTCATTATTAAGATGAATGTAATATAAGTTTAAAACCCATCAAGCCGTTAGAATTTTTTAGACATACCTATACATACCTACATACTACCGGGAAAAAAATTACCAGGTAAGAAACAGTTAAAATGTTTAATTTGAGATGAAACAATAACCGCGTAACTCTCAAAAACTATAAAATTTACCCACTTCATAAAAACCTGGACAAAAAAATATTAAAAGAAGCTCATTCATGTTTATACACCACTAGTTTTAAATTACTTACATAACTTTAAGGGTGTATTCAGACAATGAAACTAAACTACTTTCCCCATATGAATAGATAATAATAGTAGATAATAAACGGGTCACCTCGGAAACTAAGAATATCTTATTCAGATAAAAAGTATTTCATAGACTATTTAATCATTCTTAAATTAATTAATAAACAATTTTTCTCCCCTCCGGACGGAAAGCGTCAAATTGTCGTCCCGCTGCGCTAAACGAAGTTTAGTATTTAACATTTATTATTAGTGCGGTAATTTTATCACTCACACACACTAAAATGTGGGGAAATGTTATATCTGTGACAAAAAAATTTTATTTTCAATTTTTGGAAGTCAAACAAATGAAAAATAGTAGATTACACACCGAGGACAGGATAGTAAGAAAGGTCTCAGATCTCATGTAATTGTTGACAGAGGCGAAGCCGAGGTCAACAAACATGTGATCTGAGGCTTTCTTATTTTCTGTCCGAGGTTAGTATACTATTTTTCTCCTCGACGGAGGTGGAAAGCGACAACTTCGTTTAGCGCAGCGGGACGACAATTGACGCTTTCCGTCCGGAGGGAAGAAAAAAATATTTCTCCTTTTTCGACGCATGTTCCTTAGGGAAAGTTATTTAGTTTCATCGTCTGAAAATACCCGTTAGTAACTAAAAAGTAGTGGTGTATTTCCTGAGCAATATTGCTTGGAAAATTAAAATTTGCTTTAACTAATCAATTATTTTATAATGAAAATACGTATACACACTTATTGTCCTTGCGTTTCATAATTCAATAACTGTTATCAATGTATCTTATCAATATCAGATGTAATTAGTTATCTATCATAGACGTACCAGGATGCACCCAACTCAAAATACACTTGATAAGGTGATTGTTCTACCGTCAACTACACAGACAATACTGATATATTTATTAATTATATTAGATTATTTATTATTATTCATTTTTTCATTTTTTTTTTTATTTCATATTATAACATGTCACATTCTTACATAAATATTTTACATAAAATGTCCATTCATAACATGATCGTCAAATTGGATAATAAAATAAAATTAGCAATGTCAAATTTCTATTAATTATTTCTATACATATTTATGTTATATTTATATACAATATACATATTATATTATATTTGTTATATAATATAGCAATGAACAATCGAAAAAACTAAAATATTACGTGGTGGAACATGGCCACTCTCTATAATAGGAGGGGATAGATCCTTTGCAGAGTATAGGAATCGTACAAAGCATAACAAGTACCTATATGCTCACGACCTATATTCCCAGAGGGTGTTATGATCACCTTTACTATTCTATTCTATATTTTAAAAAATGGCTGCCATCTTGGGTATGTGATGATTTTGCCAATGTCGAGTTTTTATAGCAAAAGTGCTTGACGTTGTACGGTTATATTGATATTTTGGTGACTTCAAGGGTTGTTCTTACAAAAGAACAATATCCTGAGCCACCACTGGAGTTCCACTGTGGACCGGGGATGGGGCAACCGACACGACCACCCAATAGCAGAGCCACAGAGCAACTCCGATCACCTTTACGTTACGATCAGTGATAACATTATGTACCTACCTACACATAATAGACAATTGAAGAAAAGGAACCATTCGAAAAAAAACTGACATTGTTAGAAGTTTATATTATCAATAAAAAAAAACTTACTTTTTTTTCTTTTTCATGTTTATCTTCTTTGCAAAAAGCGAAGAAAATAATCGTTTAACACAGATTTTCAAGACCATTAAACAAATTATAATAACTGCTGCGAGATCTATGTATATCTTCTGGTACCAGGGCACCATCAGCGCCGGGGAGCGTAGATGCGGCGCGCCGCGCGTGCGCACCACGTGCTCCACCCAGTGCACCAGCTCCTTGCCGGGCGGCACGGGGCGGTCGTGGTATATCACCGACAACTCCTTCGCTTTCTCAGCATACCTGTTATGTTTAAGACTGTATGTATAATCTTTTAAGGTTAATTTGGCTAGATTTGCTCAATGTTGTCTACGTTAAAGTATCTAATATAGACTAGATAGACCGGGGTTGGTAGTCAATTAATTTTTAATTTGCTGTTTTAGTGTCCATGTTCTTATTTTAGCAAAAACATTAATATATCCTTAGCGAATTTATTCTAGTTTACAAAGAAATAAAGTCTTTTTCTCTAACATCGTTAATTGAGTAAATATTTCAGTTTTTGTGAGAAAATTAAAGTGTAACTTTTAACCCCGTGTCAGGACGGTTGTCACAGTGTTTGGAATTGGTAATTTTATAGAAAGTTAAGGGAGAAACATAAATAATAAGAGAAACATAATAACAACCTGCCCCAAAACACCTTTCAGAAAATAATTTCCTATAATACATTTAAATCAATGTTTATTTAAATAAAACCGGTCAAGTGCGAGTCGGGCTACTCGCGCACCGAGGGTTCCGTACCACATCACCACAGAACACAACAAAAACTGGAAAAAAATATTTTTTTCTCTGGGACCTTTAGACTGACTCACACATGGCCTGTTTTTATTATTTGTTGTTATACTGTAGAGTTTGCTCTATAATCACACCAAATTTGACGCTTGTATGTATTACCGTATTTACAATAGAGAGAGAAGAATAACCCCCCTTAATTTTAACCATTTTGAATTTTTTATTATTTCTTAACAAATCCGCCATAATAACGCATATTCTGTGAAAATTTTAACTATCTAGCTATTACGGTTCAAAAGTTACAGTCCCATATAGGTGGGACGGACGGACGGACAACGTAGGCTTAGTAATAGGGTCCCGTTTTCGACCTTTGTGTACGCGACCCTAAAAACTATACAACGATAAACACATATTTAACATCATTAAAAGGTAAATCACTATGCAAAATTTTATTATACTTGCGAGACTCGACACAGATACACAAATACATAATTACTTTTGGTGTACAAAAATAAAAAAAGGACCTGTCAAAAATATGCTAAAGTTCTTACATGGAATCGGAGAGAATTTCATCAATGGCTACTTTTAGATCAGCAGCCAACGAGTAAGAGATGTCAACTCGTTTAGCGAAGCCTCTTTTCACAGCTCTATCTACGTTGTTAAACTGGTCACCGAACATTGGAATGCCTATGAAAGGTATTCCGTTGTGCACTGTTTCCGTAGTTGACAGAAGACCGCCGTGTGTAATGAAAAGAACACAGTTTGGGTGTGCTGTAAATATCAGAAAATAATAATAATTAGTAATGCAGTTAAAAAGCCGTGGTGGTCCAGTGGCGAGTAACCTTGCCTGCTGTGCAGAAGGCGATATGGTTCGATCCCCGTCCAAGCAGACTCGTACCAATGAGTTTTTCGGAATTTATGTACGATTTGTTACACCACTGGCTTTTCGGTGAAGGAAAACATCGTGAGGAAACCTGCATGCTTCAATTTCGAGGCGTGTATTGTACCCACTGTCCATTATAAGTGGCGACGGGCTCACCCCCCGTCACACTGGACCACTGGACAGAGTTTCGGTACTACTGGTGAAACGTGGATGTTCTGAGGTTTCAGAATATCTCTGACTACCCCCTCGGGGAATATAGTCGCAAGCATATGCTATGCTATGCTAATGCAGTTATATTCAAATGGGTATAGGGTCTGTTTTGCATGAACTCTGGAAGTAGGTACATAAAAATCATACCGTAACATAAAACAAAATCCGGCCAAGACCTTGTCGGACTCCCCCATGATAGGGTTCCGTAATGAAAAAAGAAAATAGTTGTAATGTCGATTCCTCAGAGGATCTCTTAAAGCATAGAGTCCGCATCAATTTACTTTTGTCTTTATGACGTACCTTTATTCGTAGAAGGAGATCGTTCATGCGGCTGTCCACTTTTTTGACTCTTTATGACGAATGAAAGTATAAGGGTTTCTTGTTTGACTACGGAACCCTATGAAATTTTTACAGTCTTTTGCATCGAACGCTAACAAATTAAGCGTTTATTGGAGTATCCTCAGAATAATGACATTCCATGGCATACATTTTGTGTATAAGTAAGTCATATACTCACGACGATATTCCCCGAGGAGGTAGTCAGAGATATTCTGCAACCTCAGAAAATCCACGTTTCACCAGTAGTACCGAAACTCTGTCCAGTGTGACGGGGGGTGAGCCCGTCGCCACTTCTAATGGACAGTGGGTACAATACATAACCCGAACATGATACGTGGATGAAGTCGTTGGTGTAAGTACCTAATAAACTAGGTATTACAATATTTTCAATTCTATGTGATCCTTATTATACCTAGAGCTGTGTAAAACCCGTTAGTATAGTTAGTATACGAACGCCTCCTCCTCTCCTCAGACAATTCAGTTTCTTGAAAACGCCATCGTCATGCCCATAGAATTACATGATTCGACTCACGTATTATATGCAAAAGTTAATGAAAATTTCTTTTTTCAGGAATGTTAATTTTATAATTACTATAGGTAATTTTATTATTTCTCTGAACAAGTTTGGTACCTACTTACCCAAAATGCTTTGCTGCGGTGCCCACTTAATGATGTGAACATTCTTAGGCAAACCATGAAAGTCCTCCTCAAATTTCCATATAACTGTTTGTTTTAATTCACTAAATATTTTCATGAGCTTTACTTTTATATCCACTGCTAAATCCTTGCTCTTTAAATTAGAACCCATACTGAAGTATATGACGCCATGTTTTGCGTTGTCCATTATTCTCTGCAAATCCTGTGGATTTCATTTGTAGTGTTAAATTCTGAAGGGGAAACACTGAACTAAATAAAAAACACTATGTCCAGTAATGTGTGTTGCCAGTGATGACATATGGAACAGAGACGTGGTCGCTCAATCAAGGCCTCATAAAAAGTCTGAAAGTCACCCAAAGGGCAATGGAGAGGGCTATGCTCGGAGTTTCCCTGCGAGATCGGATCAGAAATGAAGAAATCCGCAGAAGAACCAGAGTAGCTGACATAGCCCAAAGAATTGCTAAACTAAAGTGGCAGTGGGCGGGGCATATTGCTCGCAGAACCGATGGCCGATGGGGCCGGAAGGTTCTCGAGTGGCGGCCGCGTACCGGAAAGCGCAGCGTGGGTAGGCCCCCCACACGGTGGACTGACGACCTGGTGAAGGCGGCGGGAAACCGTTGGATGAGGGCAGCGCAGGACCGATCGTTATGGCAATCCTTGGGGGAGGCCTATGTCCAGCAGTGGACGTCCATCGGCTGAGATGATGATGATGATGATGTCCAGTAATGGCGCCAACTTCTTCAGGCAGGAACGGTAGCGGGGGGGCGATAAGTTTTTTTTAAACTGGATAATACCTACAGGCCCTACAGCTTAGGTGACTGCGGACTATGGGGGACAACACCAGTGACGGCGAAGCGCCCTGGTAGGCCAACCGAACCAGTGAATGAACAGGGGTAACGGCGCATCCTGCCCAAGGGCACCCCTAAATGGTACGGGGTACGGCAATGGACGTTGCTGAGACTACGCGCTGGATTGGGTAGTGGGGGATAGGTGAGAACCGGCCAGCGATGTACCGGCAAAGACTTCCCAATAGAAGTCTTTGTGTGCCGGTAGCGTCTGTAGACGCCAGAAGAAAAAGGAGTGGACAGAGATCGTGACTGTCCCTCGCGGCGACGACGAAGACCTCGATTATTACACGGCGACACAACATGGCATGGAGATGATTGTGGAACGCAATGAGACTTTTTGTCTGCCTTTTTTATCGATTTCGATGGGGTTTTCAGAAAAGCATAGTTTGCTTAGTTTTGATTTAACATTTTGGCTTTATTTCCTCGTTATCGGTTCATTCAATCTAAAGTTAAGAGTATTTCCAGTCAATGGTACGCGCGTACGAAGACTACGAAGTCGCCGGCGCAGCTAGTGTATAAATATGATGTTGTCACTGTCATTAGTATAAGCAGTGTGGAAGATAGAGCGATCACTCGTTTAAACCTAAACACTTTTCGATCCAAGCCAGCCTTTTATTATGAATCTAGAATGCTTTGAGGTAGATACGTACTTCTGGCAGCGGTTGAACATCTTCATCAATGTAGTAGCCACCAATGATTTTATAATTCTGAGGCAATTTGTTGGCCTGTCCCAGAGACACGTGGGAATTTCCCAACATAATGGAGACGTTGTACCTCAGGTCGTCGAGCGCAGGCAATTGCCTTCCTCGTTTTGCAAGAACATGTACGAAAGACTTTTCGTAAACTTCCCTCTCGAATTTAGGCCAGTAACTATGAAATAAAGAAACACATATATTGTTTCACTCTTGGTTCAAGTGATAAACAAATATCGTCATATATCGTGATTATGTTCATGATTTAATAATTTTTGAAAACTTTTTATAATCCATAAATCCATAGTAATGATATTATACATATTAGAGTTGTTTCACACTATCACTACCACAACCACACCACAACTACAACACGTGGGCGGGCGCATATTTTATATTGAAAATGTAGAATTCACACGTACCACATTTTGCCGTCATTCCATTATCGACCGCGTGGATGATACCGACCACATCTCAACCACAACACAACCACCAGCGACACCGCCAACTAGCGGCCGGCCACATCGCAGACACAAAGTTGCGTCGACGCAACGTCAACAAAAAGCTGCAGCGACAATTTCCACATTTAACCACTGCTTGACGACCTTTTATCCCTGCGATGTGGTGTGGCTGTGGCACGTGTGAAACAACCTTTAGAGTGACTCTTGCTTCAAGTACTAAATATATGTTTATATTACTTACAAGGTCTGCAAACTCATGCTAACAATTTGATTCCACAGTTCCTCTACCCGTTGCATGAAACCGTAGGGTGCAACGTTATTTGATACAAAATTAGGAACATAGGCTGGGTTTGTGTGCTCGTCGATCAAGCTCATTACTCTAGCGTGAGGCTCATAGGGAAAAGCCCATATATACGGGCAATCAAACACTGCCGATAATCTGAAATAGTTTCAAATGACACACAATCAATAATAGTTCAAAGTAGTCTAATGAATCGGCGAATTGTTACAATCCTCACAAAATTGTTCACGAATCTAAAAAGGATCCACTATAAATTACTGAATTTGTTTGTATTTGATTGATTTTTGCATGCATTGAATCCGAATTAGGAAGGCCGAGGACAGAGTTTTGTGTCGCGCCTTGGGAGAGGCCTGTGTTCAGCAGTGGACGATGATAGGCTGATGATGATGATGATGCATTGAATATATTAAACGATATTTTGGAATAATGTTTAATTTTTATTTCATCCTAATCGTCTCACTCAATCCAAAGTTATGAGTTGAGTACATATTTCAAGTTTTCAAGCAGGGATGTATTTCCGTGGTCTAGACGAAGTTGGCGCTCCTCTAGTAATACCATAAAGTTATTATACCTTATTCAGAATAAGACAGGTACAATAAGACGGTATATTTTGACTCGTACTACGAGTACATACCCACAATATACTTCGTTGAACATCCACTCTGCAACCACTACATCGAACTGCGCCTTCGGGTCATTAAGTAATCGTTTAACATTTTCATTTTCGAAAGTCTTTTCAGCCACTTTCAAAACGGAGAAGAACATAAAATTGTCATCGTTCAACTGGACTCCTTCCTTCATTAACTTGTCAATCTTTATTGCATCCTCTGTAAGTCCGACAAGATTACTTTATCAATATAACAAAGACACCGTTCATAGATATGGTTTTGAAGGACAAACTTACCCGGGAAAAAATTCTTGTTTAGCGAAACATCGATTTGGTGAAGATTCGAATGAGTATTCTCTAAGGGATACGGCGTTATGTATGTCACCTGGAAATTTACAATACAATACAATATATGATACAATAACGAAATAACAATTATATCTTATAATCTTATAACTATTATAAAACCGTAAAATCATGAGGAACAAAAAAGTTGCGGTTCACTTAATATAAACTCAAACAACACTCGATAGCGACGATTTAAATGACGTGCAGCGCCATCTATTGACAAAATTGTTAGTTTGTTTGTTTGTTCGCGCATCACGCAAAAACTACTGAACCGATTTCGATGAAACTTTTTTTGTTTGATAGCTTATGATCTGACTTAAAATCTGGTGTATAATTTGTGCGGACGAAGTCGCGGGAAAACACTAGTGATTTATATAGGTAAAAATATAGGTAAATTATTCATACAAAATTTCAAAGCCTTATATCTTCGTAACTATATTATAAATTGTAAATGTTATTTGATACGCGCAATCTAGATTTTCTAGGCTATTTTTCCACAAATTTTTGTATGAAATTGATAACTCTGCAACCACCTTAAAAAGTGTCAGCTGATAAGAAGGATATTATATTTATATTTTATTTCGAGTTTTCTAATAATCTTAGGTAATCTTATATACTTTAAAGTTCAAAGTAGGTGTATTGAAAATCTAGTAAGTTTGAAGTAATAGGGTAGCCTGTTACTTCAGAACAATCGTCATATTGCTTACCTCATGTCCGGCTTTCAGCAGATGTCTTACGATTCCATTTCCTAAACTATTGTGACTTCTGGCCGGGAACGGAAACACAACCAGTATCTTATAAGCGTCACAAAAGGACAACGATAGAAGAATCGTAGCAAAAACACACTTTGAATTCATATTGTTATAGAAATTTAAATCTTTAGTAATAATAAAATGAAGAAGGAAGTTTAGGGTGTGAAATATCTACGCAATAACATTGTATCAATAATGTGTATGCCGTTTAAAAACTGTTGAACGAATGAACACGAGTACGACTAATGAGACAATTACGTAAGAGACAGGAATTATCTTAATGTTGGTTGTGTCACAAACATAAATTTGTGTCTCTAAAGAAAGTTGCATTTTATCTAAATGATAAGATCGACAATAGAAGGCCGAAGTTCTCTCAAAAATAATTTATTTGAATTATTCGAAAATGAGTGTAATATAAAATACAAAATGTAGTTTCAGTCTTCCAGGTGGTTTATGTAAAAAGCATACAAGTAGTATTAGGGAAACAATACAAAACGTTACCACGACACAGCATTATTTCAATAATGACATTAGGTATGTACAATGTATTTATAACCATAGAGGCAATTGTGTTTGAAGGATGATTATAATGTAAGCTACGTACGTGTGTTTCCATGTTGTTGTCTAGTCATCTAATAATACAAGTCTGTACTTCAGTTGGGTGGGACCTTAGAACAAAGTAAAATGTATGGATAGGCCTTACGCGAAATTTCAAACCAGAAAAATGAGGCAGAACAAATGAATGGTATACTTCAAATTTGTACCGAGACAGTGTCCCCACCTTGGGGTATTTTCCCCTAAATTTAGGGTATTTTTGCTAGTTTAGGGGATTTCATAGGGTATAAAATTATTTAGGAGAATTTATAGGGTAAAAAAAATGTATGATTTTAAGGAAAAAAACGCTGAAGAGTTGGAATTGGAAACCCAAAAAATGGATGTGTTTCAAGAATGTGTAGAAATAGGATAGTACTTATATCTGTCTATGTTTTAAGAAATCTATACCTGATGATTTTTTTTACTGTTCCGAAACTTTCAGATCATCAAGCTGAACAACTATGGAAGCAAACCTGAATTCCTAAAAAGAAATCAGCTGTCTCATACATTTGATTCGAGCAGGCATTGCAGTTTGGGAACAGCAAATTTTTTTTCTGCCATTTCATGTTTTCTCCAACAGTAAAAGTTGTTCAGTTTGATAGTCTGAACCACCCCTGAAAATTTCGGAACGGTAAAAAATAATCGGGGAATAATTCTCCGAATCGACGACGAAGCGCTGCTTCTCCTTAATATGTCCCAGCGCCTTTGCCAAAGGACCTTATTTTTTCGCGATTTCGATGTTGATGCTGTATAGAAAGTTGTTCAGTTTGATGGTCTGATCATCCCCTTAAAATAATTTCAGCTAATTTTGTTACGCCTTATACAGGGTGTTTCATAAGTAACAATAAATTTTTAAACTCATAAGGGGGTTGTTTAGACCCTCAAACTGAACAACTTTCTCTATGGGACCAATATCGAAATCGCGAAAAAAATAATTTTAAATCCCATACATATTTTAGCTCTAGTCGATTTGTAGAGTATAGAACATACATTTTTTTTTCGCGATTTCGTGATTGGTCCCATAGTGAAAGTTGTTCAGTTTGATGGTCTACACCACCCCCTTAAATGTTTATTTGTAGTTTTGTAACACCTTGTATACAAGGTGAAATGGATATCATTTGCATCTTTTTAATCCTTTTAAAAATAAATCTTCTACTGTTCCATACTAAACTGTAAAGAAATCTTCTACTGTTCCATACTAAACTGTAATGCCTACTCGTCTCAAATGTATGCAACAGCAGATTTGAAAATGGTTCATTTGGAGTCAGGGACATCTAAAACCATATCGTAATCTTTTTCTTGTAAATAACTTCAATGTACACACTTCTGTTACAGTTTTATAATACTTTATATTAGAAAATTGTTGTGATTTTGTTCTGTAAACTTGTTAGATTCGACAATTGTTGTGTTCTTTTTCTGTAAACTTGTTAGATTCGATAATTGTTGTGTTCTTGTTCTGTAAACTTGTGTTGAACTGTAATACTACTATGTGTGTGTTACTTACGCAAATAAATTGTTTATCTATCTATCTATTATCTGCATATGACGAGGCGTTTTGGATTAGGTCATTGGTCAGGTAAACATTTTATTACTGAGGCCACTGCAACAGATAAGTAAAGGTCAAAACTAACTAACTAAATATAACCTTAGCATATCAATTGGTCAACAATATTAACAATTTAACAAAATGAACTCTACATATATCCAGCCACGTAGAGATAATTATTTGTAAAATATTCGCGTAACCTAGGTTAAATTGTTTGTTTGATAAAATAATAAAGCTTTCTGAAATTCAAATTCAAACCTTGTTGATATTTGCATACTTCGCCAAAATATTTACTCTACGTACAGTCTGTGAAATATGTTAACAAGCGACCGACATTTTCATGAAAAACTTCTTGATGGAATAGAAAACACCCTCAATTTTTGAACTACTAGAAAAATGTAATCTAAACTATTATAAAACTGTAACTGAAGTGTGTCTGTACATTGAGGATATTTACAAAAAAAAGATTACGATATGGTTTTTGGGTATCCCTGACTCGAAATCAACCTTTTTTGAAATTTTGTCTGTCTGTTTGTCTGTTTGTTTGTGTGTTTGTTTGTTTGTTTATTTGTTTGTTTGTTTGTTTGTTCGCGCATCACGCAAAAACTACTGAACCGATTTTGATGAAACTTTTTTTGTTTGATAGCTTATTATCTGACTTAAAATCTGGTATATAATTTGTGCGGACGAAGTCGCGGGTAAACACTAGTTAGTAATATTATTGTAATATATTCAGAAAATGCTACTAAAACAGCTTTCCACATGGGGTCACAAAAAAAGATTTTTTTTGACCTTCCATAGAAAATCGATCGTCTGATCCGGAGGTTTGATGGAAGGTTCTTTTTTCGACCCTAGGTCGGTTTTAGGTTTTTGGTACTTTTCGGTAGGTACGTAAGTTCTTAGATTTTAGTTTTGGTTGTTTTTAGTTTACATTTTTGTTGTTGTTGGCAGTTTTTGGTAGATTTGGGTCGTTTTTCGTAGTTTTTGGTTTCTTGTTAGTAGATATTGGTAAACTAGCAAAAATTATACTAAAAAACTACCAGAAGGACCAAAAATAACTCAAATAACTACCTAAAAAACCATAAACTAAAAACCTAACAAAAACGAAAGAGCTAGCCTACTAGAAACAACAAAACAGTAACAAAAGCACTAAAAACTACCAACTACTACCAAACAGTAAAAAAGTATTCTTGATGTTAAATTTACTTAGACTATGACGTTAAATGTTAAAATGACATAAGTTAAAAAACACCAATAGTTAAAAAAGTGTTGCTTCAATAATGATCAGCAAATTAATGTATTCCACCTAACGTTCGGCGCGGAACTCTCCGCAGGTGTGTCCCTAGTCCCTACACTAAGTGTAAGGCTACCACGATTTGACCCTATACTACTACTACCTACTACTCATATGTTAATGAGCCCGGAGCCGCCATAAACCTAGCTCCCAAGGTTCTTGTATACATACTGCCATGTCAGTAATAATTTCATGTCAACAAACGACTTCCAACGTCAACATAAAACGATAATGGAATATTCTATACAAAAACACACAATACGATGTAAGAATAATTATTTTAAATGAGTATTTAATTTACTTCTTTAGTTCATTTAAATCGCAGCAAGTAAGTTACCTACTTAATTTAGTTTTGTATCCTACTAGGTACAACGTCAACTTCAACGTCTTGAGTTTGCATGCAATGTTTGGCCCGCGTCTTCGTTCGCGTGGAATCCATGATTGAAGATAGATGATCGATATGGATCGATGTAATTCCGGTATAAAAAGTATTGCAATGATTAAGTTGTCTTTTGAACATTGACAATCTCATTACAATCTATGCTAAGTTCGGCTGAGGGTTGCCAGGTCCAATTTGGTTTTAAATCGGGGCAGAAGGTAAAACAAATCGGGATTTAGGGTTGTAGATCGGGACACACAAAAAACAAGGTGTTTTAAAATTAATTGCGTTTCGCAACTTATATTACCTACTAGTGCCTACATCTGAATTTAATCTTTTTGCAATGAAATTATTTGAAATTTTTTTGCACATCTTTTCGCGTTGTGGTCAGACATCTTTTGGTTTATCCATGCAAAAATAGAAACGTAGAGCGAGCGAAGCGAGCTCGACTTTTTCTCTTAATACGAATCGCTAAGAGTCAGAGCTTTTTACGTACGAAACATGTGCAAAGTATCCTAAGTAAAAGCTATGGATTGAGCGTAGCATGCTCGAAATTGTTAGCACCACCACGTCTTTTAGCTGTGGTCAGAACTCTTTAGGATTATGTGAATAAGCACAGTCATTAAAACAAATACTTAGAGCGAGCGGAGCGAGCTCTACTTTTCTCTGCTCTACGAATTGTAAACAGAGAGATATATCATTCGATATTTTTCCCGAATTTGCCACCCCTATTAAAGTGCCTCCTGGGGCATTTAATTTATCGGGACATTTAGTGTCCCGATCAGGTGAAAATCGGGACGAGTCCCCAGACCCTGAAAATCGGGACACCTGGCAACTCTATGACCATAATAACAGTGAACCAGTTAAGTCAGACCACAGGTCTGACCAACTACCGTGTACTGATGGCAAAGACGATTTTGTCTTAAATATGTAATAGTTAGTAGGTAATAAATTTTTGTATTTTTTATGTTTTTGTACTGTATAGTACTGACTGTGTAATATATTGTTTTTGTAATGTAGATTTTATTCTATTCTATTCTATTCAGTAGTTATTACGAAATGCTCGCACAAAACGACGAAAATTTAAACAGTTTTTTTCTGTAAGGGACGATACTACCAGTAACCGACCGTACCGATTGTAATTGACATTCATGTTTTATTTACTTATTTATATAGACAAAAATTATACAATACAGAACAAAATAAACACAAATTACAAATAGTAAACACACTCCAGAGCGTCATGGTGCCCAGCAGCAGGCTAGCAGCATTCACCCTCTTGATGGTGAGACTGATTCATTGTACCAAAAAGCTGCTGGCTCTTTTGTCACCAACAGACTGGAGACGGTAGACAACAGACGGTAGGTCTGCAATGAACGCTTTGACCTCTGGGCCCCAATGACCCAGCGCAAAGGAAACTAAAGTGATACAGATGTGGAAAAATAACAGCATAGCATAACCGATAGCATTTGCCAAACCTTGTGTAATTACAGGATTATTGCAGGAGCCTCAAAAATAAAACTCTTTGATAAATATAAAAACGCACAAAAAACTGAACCCAAAACAGTTCTAAAATTTTGAAATACAAAGTTTCGAATAATATGAACCTGAATACTTAAAATAAATCTATTAAACTAGCCACAAATACATTTATTCATTTAAAAATTAAAACTTTGTCGTCTACAATCAACTACTTTTCTTACTATAGATCTCTTTTTTGTGTACCGAACTTTGCAAAACTTTACTATATAACTTTTTAAATGCTAATATAATGACAGATATAGTTAATACGAGAAGTGCGGCTAGATCTATGTACATCTTCTGGTACCAGGGCACCAGCAGCGCCGGGGAGCGTAGATGCGGCGCGCCGCGCGTGCGCACCACGTGCTCCACCCAGTGCACCAGCTCCTTGCCGGGCGGCACGGGGCGGTCGTGGTATATCACCGACAACTCCTTCACTCTTTTAGTATACCTGAAGAAAGATAATTAATATATAAATAGATAACAGCTTGCTGCGTCCAATCGGTGTGCAGGAGTGCCAGTGCCATTCTGGGAAAGCTCGCTACATCATCGACCCCATCTTTGTCCCGAGGACTAGATTGAGGTCAAGAGCAAACCCTATAGTAAAAAAAAAATATTTAAATAAAATTCTTGCTCTCCAAAGACGTCTCAACTGTAGGGTACAATCGTCATCTTGCGAATGGTGATGAGGGTACAGATATTGCACCAGGTAGCCGCAATCTGAGATTAAATTATAGTGATTAGCCAGCCAATTTGCTGTCAGAGTATGAGTATTATTCAGGCAGTCGTCAGACTTGGCTTGACATACTGTCATCTAACTGCAAAATATCGGCGATGTTCGCAGTGGCACAGGCGCAAGTCTGTCAAGGCCCCAATTCCCAACTACAGATGCAGATGCAATATCTCGGACGAACTGTGTCGTGACGAGTCTCGAGATGAAATGCGACTTACAGGATCACCCGTCTAAATACTGCATAGATTCCAGAAGGGGAACTGATCACTTACTTAGGATTCGTAATAACCTCCTCAATGGCAGCAGCAAGTTCTTCCGCCATTGTGTATGAGAGGTCGACTCTTTTTGCGATACCCTGAGCGACAGCTATGTCGACGTTAAGGAACTGGTCAGCGAAGACCGGGATCCCTATCACTGGTATGCCAAAGTGGATAGTCTCGGTTTTCGAGAGGAGACCGCCGTGGGTTATGAAGAGCACGCAATTTGGATGAGCTGCGGAAGAAAAAGGTCTATTAACTTGACAATTCTTCATGCACAACTGATAATCCTATCACTAGGCTGATGGCATATTCATCGCCATTTTAGGCAAAGCAGCAAATAAATAAAAAATAAGAGCATTTGAAAACAATGAGTGTTTCCTACTTGCACTTTTAAAGACTCCGGTTTTTGTAGTATTTCATACAGCTAAGGTAAGCTGAACAAAATAAGACATTAATTATAAAGGAAACTTACACAATATACTAGGTTGTGGTGCCCATTTCAATATATGAACATTCTTAGGCAAATTTGGCAAAACTTCTTCAAACTTCCATAGAACGGTCTGCTTTAGCCCACCGAACATTTTTAACAGACTCTTCTTGAGTTCGTCTGGCATTTCTTTACTTTGCAAGTTTGATCCCATACTAAAGTATATGACACCATGTTTAGCGGAGTCCATTATTTTCTTGAGGTCCTGTGGAAAATTGCAAAAGAATTACGACTTCTGACAAAAGGGCGAAGTTATCCGAAGTCTTAAGCAAATATTATGTATATTAGTCCAGAAAACTTCTATTTTATTTATTTGACATTATTATAGGGTTTTATTAAGCCATCTAGTAGCCGACTCGAGTGTCTTTTTATTATTTATTTCGTGTTAGGAAAATACGATTTCTTGTAGTATTTTTGTGTGTGAAAGGCTACCTACCCTACCTATCACCAATCGTCCTTCCTCCTGAAACTCTCTAAAAGCAAAAGGTGAGCCTTACTAGTACCCTACAACTGATAGTTGGTAGTTATAGCACCGGACCTGCTGTCCGCCCTGTATCGTGTATCCATAGTCATTAATTTTGGATTTCATAGTGTAGAAGGGGTACACACCTCTGGTAACGGTTTGATGTCAGTATTGACGTGATATCCTCCGATGTTTATGTAATTCGGAGGCTTCCTGGAAGGTGTGCTCAGGGACACGTGGGTATTGACAAGCACCAGAGCTGTGTTTTGCACCATTTCTTCAAAAGGCGGCAGAGATCTTCCTCTGTTTCTCACACACGCTCCGAGGCTGTTCTCATACACTTGATTTGCCACCGGCGTAAACTGGCTGTTACAAAAACATTTTTTAGCGTAAGTATCTATATTTTTGTCTCGCAGTGGCCGATACTGAACAAAAGGGAATTGCACTGCACACAATTTAAGGGTTTGAACATGGCCAAAAATGTACTGATTCTTGATCGCGTAATGCTTATGTATCTGCATTCTGCATCTTCCTTGGAACAATTTTATGTCCAATGCGGTGGGCTGACTGAATCCTTTCAGTCAACCCACCGCATTAGACATAGTATCTTAACTATTATAAAACTGTAACTGAACTGTGTCTGTACATTGAAGATATTTACAAAAAAAAGATTACGATATGGTTTTTAAATATCCCCGACTCGAAATCAACCTTTTTTAGAAATTTTGTCTGTCTGTTTGTCTGTTTGTTTGTGTGTTTGTTTGTGTGTTTGTTTGATCGCGCATCACGCAAAAACTACTGAACCGATTTTGATGAAACTTTTTTTGTTTGATAGCTTATGATCTGACTTAAAATCTGGTATATAATTTGTGCGGACGAAGTCGCGGGAAAACACTAGTTTATTATAAAAATACTCACAATTTCATTCCAATTTCGGCAAGGATCAAAAACAAGAGACTTTCGACCCTTTGTTTGAAGCTGAACGGCAGGACTGGACTCGTATAGATAGATGGAGTATATGCAGGATTCGGTACTTCGTCTATCAAACCCAGGATCACGTTGTTGTGGTCGAAGGGGAAAAACAAAGCACATGGACAATCGAACACTATTGACAGACTGAAACAAAAAAAACTAAAGTTAGTTAATCGTGTAAAGTCAGATGAACCTAGAAATTAGGAAAAATATTTATATTTACGCAGTAACTTTAAATGATTTTATTTAAAGGTCTGTATTTCAACTAAATCCGAATTTTTCCGAGATTGAATGTCGATTTTGACTTGACTATTTTGTCTTTTGGTTTCAGGATATCTCTGACTACCCCCTTGGGGAATATAGTCGTGAGCATATGCTATGCTATGGTATTTTGCCTACATTTTGTCACTTCTATGGAATATAAAAAATGTTGCAACATAAAATTCTTAGGTAATAGAATGTAGTTTTAGCATGCAGAGATTTTATAAGTTAACAATATAATTAAATACACCTCGTCACGCACCATTTTTAACCCCCGACGCAATAAGAGGGATCCTATTTAAAAGTCCGTGCGTACTTAAAAATTTATGTGTATATTAACTTTAAAACATAGAATAAAACATCGCTTACATCTGTTTCAAGTATCGCAAATTTCATTATTCGATGTGGCTAGTTCAAAGCGGGCACAGCTTTGATGCCATATAGGTATCCATTATTAGTCTATGTATTCAGGATTCCAGCATTGCCGTCACTGGTAGACAGTATGGCAAAACGGATATTAATAAGCAGGAAATTGCATAGGCTACAGGCTGCTGTGTGGTTAATGGCAGAGGCTGTCAATTGGCACCGACCACACTGACCTAACTATAGTAATAATGCACACGCAGCAGAGCATACGTTGCAGCATTCGCAATCAACGACGGAAGCAGGATTTCACTAGCGCCTATTTAGTCATCTATATTTTTGACGTGTGGAATTTGATTAAAATATAGGTAGGGTAGACCCGGGTTAATAGTAACAGTTTTTACTTCTACCTCGATTGCGGGGAAACTATTCATTTCTAAGAAACGTTACATATACATTAAGAAAGAAAATTTCTTAACGTACTAGATTTTGCATTTGAAGTGTTCTGAAGTCTTATAGAACCATTCGTAATTTGTTCTTGATGTGAGCAGTGACCAATGTTACAATTAACCCTTACCCCGGGTCATTTGTAACAGTTTTTTAAATCTAAATAATACCCAAAATATTCAATAAATCGGTCTTATTTATTTGTCATTAAGTAACTAACCTCTTCTTTATTAGTAATCTTTTTATCGCAATAGAATATTATCAACAGTTTTTGTAAAATTTTAAAGGAAAAACTACTTAACGTATTATTGCTTAAAACTAAAAATTTTAAACAATTCCTATAGATTTGTAATCACTTTGGTTAACTATACATAATAGCAGTTAAATAAACTAAAAAACGTAACTCTCGTTTATCTTAATCAACCATAAGTGTTTTCATACTAACGAGGCATGTTACAATTAACCAAGTGTTACTATTATACCTGGCCACGTGGAGTTATTTACGATTAAAGTGTAATCAAAAATAATATAATTCTGTCAAAATCACGACTGCAATTTAATTGTGTACTCTTTTAATTAGAAGTAAAATTAGGAAGTAAACCTACCAAATAATATTCCACATAACATACTATAAAATCAATCTAATATAAAAATTAGAATGAGCGATCGTACTCCATCAAACGCTGTGGTTGGTGCAGGTTGGTGGAGGCAAGTTAGTGGTCAAATTGCTGTCAGAGTATGCTCGAACCATCTTAATTATAAAAATTTGATCATGGGTCTATTGTAACACAGTGTTAATTGTAACGTTACAATCAACCTCGTCAAAAGTGTTACAATTATCCTTAGGTGTCCATTTTAGAAAGAAATAATAAAAAAGCTATGATACAAACGAAAATAATGAACTTCTCCTCATCTGTAGCATTCTCTAGTTTATATTACAACGTATGGTAGTAATATCTGTCTAAAACATGGATTATTTCAGAAGTTACAACGTAATGAAATGATCGAAAATAATTACATCGACCGCACATAAAATTCATTCCTCCGTAACACAAAACACCTCCACGTAGCACGCGCGGCAATTGGTGAGTAGGTCCGGACATGCAAGAGCCATCGTCTCTTTGCACACACACATCCTTGCCTTGTTTAGTGACCGAGATATTGTCAATGTTACTATTAACCCGTGTTACAATTAACCCGGGTCTACCCTACTTCACGACCGCTAGATTTTTAAAATCTATTTCTGTCATGGAATTATTAAATTCGAAGTGAAATAATATCTCTAGATTGCATTTTCAAAGGGTGTAAGGAAAAGTATCATACATTTAAACCACATACTCTACCCATCAAACTGAACAACTTTTACTATGAGAGCAAACCTGTCGGCGCAAAAAAAATCTGCCGTTCCGTACTAAACTGCAATACACATAATGCTACTCAACTAAAATATAATGAGACTTTAGATTTTTTTTTGTTCTGTCAATTTTACTACCACAATAAAAGTTGTTCAGTTTGATGGTCTGAAACCCCTCTGAAATATGTAATGCATTATGTTAACACCCTGTATTATATGAAATCAATATTAATAACACGAATTTTGCTAATATCAGCTAATATCAGCACGCATTTCGCATTTCGCAGATTTACCTTGTACTACACAACAATAGTACAATTATGTTGACTTGACATTAAATATGAAATAAGAAATAACGTTAGAACTTGGGTATCTACGAGTAGAATGAGAAATAATAAAACTATAGTTTATTACAGAGTTACTTATCATGCTCAGTACACTCGATGCTCTTCAACTCCACGATGATGTATAAATTATCAGCCATAGACCCACTTGAATATTATAATCGTTCCTTCATGGTGTTGTCAATACTAATAATTATAAAATACACCGTGGTTTCCTGAGTGGTTGTCTTTAAAATACTCGTATCATCATCATCCTATATACGTCCCACTGCACGACATAGGCCTCTACCCTCTACGAGGGTGTTTGGGCGTTAGTCCACCACGCGTGCCCAATGCGGATTGGTAGACTTCACATATGCATCAGAATTTCTTCTTCTGCATATGCAGGTTTCTTACGATGTTTTCCTTCACCGTTTGAGAACAGTCTGTAATACTTACATAAGTTAGAAAAACTCATTGGTACGTGGCATGTTGTCCGTGCTGATTCGAACTCGGACCTCATGATTGAGAGTACATACCTCTCTACAACGCGCCACCGAGCTCAACCTATTTTTTCCCGTTGATTTCTTAAAGAGGACTAAACGACACTACTAGACATTGCTATTCTATACTGAAACCTGCCTGTTAATTCCACTAATGTTTAGGTATTGTGCGTGTAGTTTTTTCTCACCCGCAATAGACTTCAGTGAACATCCACTCGGCGATCACCAGGTCGAACTTCTCACTGGGGTCGTTGATTAGATTTTGCACGTTGACGTCTTCAAGAGTCAAGTTAGCTACGTTCATCATCATCTTGAATATAAAGCTTTGATCTTGTAAATCTACTTCCTTCTCCATCAGCCCTTTCAGGTTCAATACGTCTGCGAACAACATACCTATACGGTAATTTATCTTATAAAACATTAAATCTTTACAAGCATTTCAATTAAATTTGTTCACTTACTGGGAAACGCTTTTCTGTTTTCAACGTAAATTTCGCGAAGCTTAGGATTCGAAGCATTCTTCGGAAACGCTGTGATGTAAGTCACCTGTGTTAAACAAAAATATATAATTACTAGTGTTTTCCCGCGACTTCGTCCGCACAAATTATATACCAGATTTTAAGTCAGATCATAAGCTATCAAACAAAAAAAGTTTCATCAAAATCGGTTCAGTAGTTTTTGCGTGATGCGCGAACAAACAAACTAACTAACAATTTTGTCAACAGATGGCGCTGCATGTATTTAAATCGCGCTATCGAATGTTATTTGAATTTATATGAAGAGAACCGCTACTTTTTTATTCCTCATGATTTTATAATAGTTAAGATATTTATTTCTGAAATAATAATAATTGGATCATTATGGATACCTATCATTGAATTCCATGACATGTTTAACAGAAACATGTGGAATTCATTGGAAAAATCTGATTGTATGTAGTTTCGATCGGAATTTAATTCAGATTTCATGGATTTTTAAATCGAACAAAATTGCGACAGTGATGTATGTATGGGACATAATGACAGTGTGATTACCTTCAATCGAGTTTTTGCTACTTCGTAGACTGGATAACCTCGCCTGCTTTTTTTTCTTGTGCCAATTTTTTGTTTTGATTTATTTACATTGTTGTAATATCATGTAACATGTCTTTAATTCAAATTAAAGATTGAAAAATTTGTCTCGGGCGGGACTTGAACCCACGCTCTTCCAAACCGGGGAAACGTGCTAACCAATTACACCACCGAACCCACTACCCAGAGAACGAAATTTTCAATCTGTTACGTCATAAGTTTAACTTTGACTTGCCATCGTTCTGAAGATATTTGCCCACAAACATTAGAGGCATCCTGATTACCTACCCAGATGCGCCGGACATATAACCAAATTAAGATCGTCTTACCTCATGACCAGCTTCCAGGATATGTCTGACCATTGCATCGCCAAGGATTCCATGGCTGGTGCTCGGGAAAGGGAATACGACCAGTATTTTGTACGATTCAGACAGTTGAAGACAACACGCCATGAACGTCGCTATGAGAGTCAATTTCGACATTCTTGACATCTGTAAACATCATGCTTTAATGTATAATATTATAGAACAGAATACCTTCTTCACCTAACCAAAGTAAATATAAATAAATAGTAGGGGCGCTTCTAAGAAACCACGCGACGCGCCGGCGACGCGGCAAGATGGCGGCCTGGCTAAGGGTTGTTACAATCATGTTTAGGGGATATGAAATAAATATAAGATGATCAATATGATATACTTAAGTCTAATTTTTTAATATTTTATTAATTTGTAGTGATCATAATATCTACCTAAATATTTATTTTTGTTTTTGTTGTAAATAATAGATTTACGTTTTTAATTCAACGTTTAGTAAGAAAAACACATTATTTTTTCAATAAATAACATGTATTATGTACAAAAACAATTATGTAGCAGCGTAGCTTACCTATTTATAGTGTTACCGGCAGTTTCTAACGGTATCTTCAGTAAAAACAACAAAGTTTCAAATCGCGTTAAAAATGTTTCAAACCACTTTATTTCCCACAAATCTTTATTTTGGTTCTATGTGGAATCACATCCGTACACAATACAACTAGTTCGAACCATTGTGGTACGTGCGCGTTCGCAAGTATAAATTTTGACACTGCTGTTGGCGCGTACCCCAAGTCTCTGTTGACTTAGGGTACTGCCCGCAGGCAGAGAGGGGGAGACCCGCTACTCCCGCTCCCCGCACCCCGCGCACACAGGCCTGTCGCGACCGTCGAGCTCCCTCACTATTATTACATACACTTTGACCTAACTATCATTTACCTATGATACAAAATCAAAATATTATGTTGGTCTATCTTTCGGGGTTTTCGGTTTAGTCGTAGTCGTCCGAAACGGGCGAATAAAATAAAGTTAGTCGTCCTATAAACGGACGACTAGACACTTCGATTGGCTGTTGCTAGTCGTCCGATAAACTAACGAGTAAAAATGTAAAATTTTGGTCTACTATCGCCTGTCTTCCGACTATCGGATGATATTTACTTGTACTATTGATTTATATATCACCAATTCACCATCTAATTTACTAAGTCAGCCACGGGTTTTACAACATTATCCGCTTCACTCGGTTAGGTTAGCGAGGAGGAAAGTGACGAGCCTGTTAGGATTATGTTGACCACATCGCACGAGCCGAGCGAGCGAAGCGAGCGTGCCAAGTCCGCGGTCAGCGAGTGCCAGAACCGAATCGCTACTGTTTCTTCCAAAATTTTGAATTACCTAAGGGTCATTGTCAGTGGATTCATAACCTTCGCGGATGATAAATTTATTGTAAAGTGCTAATTCTAAGTTTTCACCTGTATTTCCGTGTGTGTACAAAATATGTGTTAAAATTAATGGAATTTAATAAAGTTTGCGTTGTTGAATTGTATTGTGTTGTCGGCTGCGGTGTTCATTGCTATTACCAGTGAAATAAGTACCTTTGTAGAATATTTGTGTGAGTTGTTAATATAATTATAGTAGGTAATGGTTCTGTTAAAAGTCAAGGGCTTTTATTCCACTCGCAGGCGAGATTGGTGTTTTTTTTTTTTTTTTTTTTTTAATCTATTTTGAAAAGAGATTGGTGTTCTGGTGTAGGTACTATCGTGGACTTTACCATCTCAATAGGTAGCATGACACCGTGATAAAGCGCTATCACACCTTCGCTCTTTTTTTACGGCTGTATCACGTGTAGCATGCTACCAGTACAGATCACTTTAAAAAAATCACATAATTTCTTGATTGGAAACTATTCATTCATTGGTCTTTCATCAATAGGGCGGGGCTAGACAGCGCTTTCATTTTTTAGTATGCAAGCATAAATGAGCCTAGTGGTGGTCAGGCGGAAAAGTCCGCGATAATAACTTACGGCGGAGATCGGAAATTTCGCGATTTCGCGAAATGCCTTATAATTATTAACAACGTAATTATACTATCTAGGTAACCTAAGTCCACCCCGGCCTGATTATAACCGCAGAAATGCAGACCAGATTATGCAGGGTGTTAAGTTTCATTTACCTACTTTAAAGAGTTTAAACTTTAAAGTGGTTGCACTCATGATACTGAACAAATTTCCCCGAGAAACCTATATTGGAAATTCTCTACTTGGAAATTGAAGGGAAATTCTCAAAAAACAAAAACTTTTGATACAAACGATAGCAAGTTCCCATTGCTAATGTCCTAAAGGTTACTTGGGTAAAGTAATGCAACTATCTTCAATTACACCGTGTATATTATGAGAATGGTTGCCCGTGTATGAAATACAAATTATAGTTATTAAACCAACCGTGTTAGAATCTCATTAATTAGTTATTTATTGAGGAGCACCCATAGTGAATACACTGAGATCTACCTTACATACTAATGAGACCTAAATGTAGGTACCAATAGTTACATCTGTCTTTTTAGACGATTTATACGGGGACCCGCCTCGCCTTAGCATTTCCCCTCTGCCAAAGAACAGGATCAAAAAATCATACGTCTTATTTTATACCTTATCATCAGTTATATTTTTAACATTCAAAATTAGAATCTATACGAATTTCATGCCCTCGCCCACCGCAAAAAGTGGCAGAAAAGTTTGTTTGTAGAATTACACGCGTAATTTCTCCATATATCAATAGTCCAAGGTCTTTAGTTATGTACTCAGCTTACTGATCAGCTTTTTATTGTACACTAACTGTGCCCACCGAATTCGTAAGGTACGCCACAGAAATACGTTCGTACTAACCGATCGATTCTATCTATCTATTCGATCTTTACGTATTATAAAGAGGAAAGATTTGATTTTTTTTTTGTTTGTAGGTATTGAATAGGCTCCGAAACTACTGGACCAATCTGAATAATTCTTTCACCATTAGAATGCTGCATTATCCGAGATGGACTTAGGCTAAAAAAAACTGGCGAATGTTGGTCGGGAAGATTCTAAGGCGGTACAGTCAAGAGCACGTTAAGCTAGACAACTTGGACTTCGGTTCTTATGGCGTTCGTATTAAGAACCAATATCGCACTTCGATTGTCAAGGTTGATGTGCTCTTGACTGTGCGAGGTTCGCCGCGGTCATCTAGTACTATTATAAAACTGTAAATGTTTGTTTGTTTGTAGCATCACGCTAAAACTAGTGGCCGATTATGATGTTTTTTTTTTTGATAGCTTATGAGTTGACTTAATATCTGGTAAGTATTACTTTGTGCGGACGTAGTCGCGGGTATACTTTAGTATTTTTACACTTTAAAATATTTACGCATATCTTATTGAGTGATTTTATTGCGACGAAATACAAACTAAACTTTTACTCCAAGCTATGCCCCATATTTCCTTGAATACTAAACCGTATCGAGTCTTACTAGTGTTTATGTAACGCACTAGGTAACGTAGAACATTATAACAGGGTTAGAAGTGCAATGTAGGCGTGGAACTTGTCGCCACAGGTTATGCAATGATTTGCATAACACCATATAAGGCGCGCGGCGTGGTGCGAGCGAGAGGGCATGAGTAATTGTAGCAGCGTGAGCGGGATGATAAGTGGCGACAGCCGACTTTGCATTTCAAACCCCTCTTAAAATGATTATGTGCTATTACCTAATCTATGGTAACGAGTACCTACACAATACAAAAAATTCGGGGAGTAATATTTTAATTTACAACACGCAAAGTTTACAGTTTAGTTTAGATAGGTACATTACATATATATATATATATATATGACGGCGCCTGGTGCCATCCCTCTACGGCACCTGGCGCCATCTCTCAAGTTAAAACAGAACAAGATCGCACACTAATGACGGTGCCTTGCTACAGCGCCGCCTGGTGTCGGTCTAGTGGAACGTCGGGTGTCGGTAAAGGTGGTTGACAGCCATGTCAAGAGGAGTTCAGTTGAAGATTTGAATAGGAATGGCTGCACCACCGCATAACTCGACGGATCGCTAGTTCTATATAATCTCGGTAGTTCTACTATTAAGCAGTGATCTGTTTGCGATGAAGGCCCTCCTGCACCTATATCAGAAGTGTAAACAAACTTGCGCCCAAGAGAAATAAAATCGTCCATAGAAAAATGTTGATAGTTATTTGACAGCTAAAACCTAGCTTTTGTTTCAAGAGTCAAGACCTGATGATAGTTTTATCACGAGGTTCCAAATCGATGCGAAAGAAACAGCGGCTGAATCTGCATCTACATCAATCTGCATTCTAAATACATGGAACACGATCTAACGTATGTCCTGCCTACTCATATGGCTAGTGGCGGAACGACGAGCAGTAATTTTCAACCCCACCAGTTGAAGAATGATTTACAGTAAAGTCGACGGATACATAATACAGTTCATACAGTACGGACACTCCCTGCACTCCTTCGTGGAAGACAGATGGAAGACAACTACAGTGTCTACAGTAGGCAATATGGTTTTGCTAATGCCAGGCCAGCGTTTGGCCCGGCCTTGTTGTATGAAGTGTCCAGGATGAGATAGTGGGCAAGTTATCTCCGTGTTGGTATGGTATAATTAATGTTTGTGGTTCGAAATAGACTTTGGTCACGGATTATTGGTGAGAATTTTGTCGGATATTGCTGTGTTGTACCCGGTTTTATCTATTTAGAAGGGGCTTTTGTGTTGTAAACTTATATTCCAGAAAGCACAATAGTTCTTCTAGTAAAACGTGGATGTTCTGAGGATTTAGAATATCTCAGACTACTCCCTCAGGGAACATATTTGTGATCATACGATACTACGATAGTTCGTTGAATGCAGGCAGTGTAGTCAGAAACATCGCTGTAGTATCTAAGCCGTAGAAAGAGAAGGAACTAGAAGAAAGCACGTGTCTTGTCATATCACTCAGTAAGAGATGCACATAGCAAATTCGCTCTAGTTAAAAAAGGAGATCGGTACTTATTGCTGTCCTTATCGACGTAGCCACTTTTTTGTTCTACGACGGCTGTCTGACTCCGGAGTCAGACATCTATTTTCATACAAATTGTATAGGATTTTGTGACTATCGCTGTCTCATACGCGGTTACACTGATGTTACGTCTATCAGCGTAAGCGAAAAATACTTCGCCTATGATCTAAGCCAAAATTTTTATAAAATATGGCTTTTATGGTTTCCATGCTTTTGTCATGCCGTCATGCCTGTATACACTCTATTTCAAAGGAGTGTTTCTGTTGTTGTTGTACAATAAAAACTTATTCGTATTTGCTTCTGTGTACAAGGTAACGTAACTCTGTACCTAGATGCTGCTGAAGAATTTAGGTGTCTCAATCTGCCTGTTGCTGACGCGATGTGGAACATAATAGGCGATTAAGAGCTCTCTTTGTCGGCTCGTAAATCGCGTCATGTTCAGTCAGGTCAGGCCAAACTCCGAAACTCCTTCATACATCATCCTTCCAACAAGATTACGGCATTTGAAACTTGTCCTCGACTTCCGATTCCGATTTAGAAGTGAAACAAGGTCCTTATTGTGTGTTGAATTTGGGTTGTAATGTAAATGGTGGTTGTATTTGCACATTGTTGAAATTGATCGCCGAGCCCTGGGCTCTTGTGAGTGTGCACACATTTTTTACTAATTTATAATTGCGGTTTATGGACTTGTAATTTTTGATGCAATGTTTCTGGCCACACCGAAAGTGATTATTGCCGTGAGTTTCTGTATGTATGTAACTTTTGATCAAGAAATAATGTAACGGTGGTTATTATGTGATGGTTTTCGTAGATAAAAGTCAGGATTGTGTTTTGTGGATGTCAAGCGTTAACGCAACTGCATGGTTGAGCGGGCGTGCCACCTCTTTGGACGACGACTCCAAGTATTGTTTTTTTATTGTTGTTCTTGATTCACAAACTAATAATGTCTTGATTGTCGTTGTCACGATGACGTTCGGTTGATTGTTGATTCATATCGCAAACAAATAACAAATATTGAATTGAATTGAGCAAATAAATTCGTGCTGTAGGTGTTTGATGCTAAACGGCACTGGATACATCGAAGCATTGTAAGATCGAAATATCTTTGTTGTGAAATATGAACTATTACAACGAACTCGTTTAGAAGGCCTTTTTTTAGCGGAGGAAGACAAAGTAAGGATTTACATCCCTTTTTAACTGAGTGCTGGTATACTGTATGAATGAAACACAATTCTCTACTATGTTCATGGTTATCTAGTAGATTTCGACGCCGAACCATTGAGGTACTATGTTAACTAGAGAAGCTACCGAGAAGTAATGTTTTGTAACACGCGTTAGGGTGCACGCGCTCTAACCCACTTAGCCTGAGCCAGGCGCTCGTCGCAGCCTGACGCTCCCAGCACGCGCCCCACACTGCTGATCATGGTGCACAGATTTTGTTCGCGTTGTCTGCTCTATACATAATTACTCAATGCGCCGAACCAGTTCTTCGTCACTCGCGTTTGTCAGCTGCGATAAATTCTTACCTACGGCGCCTTGTATCTCATAACCATGAGGTACAGGGTGTCGCGTTTTGATATAAGTCGCATTTTAGTTCTCGTTTCTGAAGACCAAAGTTTGAAATTCGAAAAGCGCGCGAAACTGGGATGAGTGCGATACCTATCTGTTACGATAGTAGGTAACTGTTGGATAATCTGTTTCCGAACTCGTGGTTCTGTTGTAAGATGGTGTGCTATATTTAGTTTGGACAATATTACGATGGTGGTGGTATCTCAGGTTTCCTTTTCTAACTTCGTGGACAATGTGTAGACATAAATATGGGAGCTTTTTCTTTTGGGAGCCAATGTAAGTCAAAGAGCATAAAATTACTACGTTCTAATGTCAGATTTACACGAGGTTTCTAATTCCCTGCTTTTGTTGGTAAAGATTTTAGTATTTAAACTGAAATAACACGTACCTACCTGGTATTTAATTTAAATATGTACGGGATGCATGAATCATTACAGCCAATGCCGAATATACCCCGATGCAGTTTATGGATTAGAAAAATTTGGTTTGTCCGTACAAAAATTGCCGAGGTCACAATGCCATAACCCAAAACAGAGTCCAAATAGCCATTATTATGCGGCTTTTCTCAGAGCATCAAATCATGCACATGTTGTTTTACTATTGAACATACCTAAATCGCCGAAATTATTTCTTCCAGTCACGGATTATAGAAGAGTACAGTTGCAATAACAATCCATATTAGTAGACCTCCTTAAAAAAGTAATAATGTGAAACTTCTTCTTCTGGTTCTGTGCGAAAGTGCATGTTAGTGCTTAGTGTCTCGACGTTGAGATAGTTGATAACTAATTGCTTCGTCCGTTTCCGAGAGTATTTCTTTGTGGGTTGACCTTGAACTGTCTTTATCATAAACTTGGTATGTTTATCCTGAAGCTCTTGCTATAGGTATGATGTTCAGTTTTTTTTGATACGGCGTATTTGATAAACTGTTCAGTTTGCTGTGAGACCCTTTTAAAGTCAATGGCTGTTTTCTTGAGTCTTTCGGCAATTATTTCTTGACGTTGTAGTCTAGCTGTAGTGGCTCCATGGTTGAAGGATAAGATAACTACAGACTTCAAAGATGTGGTTAGCATACAGTAAGTCTTGCTCTCATGTTGGCCGATGTTTGTACTTTATCAGTGGCGCAGCGCAGTGTCGTAGGTCTTGTGATTTCCGATATGGTTGTTTGTGTCCATAAAGATGTATTTTATGTTGTTGTCTAATCACCACAATGCAGGTTCGGCCTAAATTCTGGTGCTTAGGTTTGCACTACCTTGGTAATCTATGTGAGAATGTCTAAAAATAAAGATCTAATGTATACCTTAATTTGTCTGTTTAAGCGAGAAGATTCGTCGAGATCAGCGCGCACAAAAGAGCATAAATAAAAGAGACAAACGTTGTAACTTGCTTTGTGTCAACCTGTTATGTTTGCGGCAAGCCAGGACGCATGACTACCATCCGATCAGACCGAAAAAGCAGTAGAAGAGTTCTTGTCAAGTGAAGGAGGTTAATCAATGTGAACAATGAATGTCCAGAGGTACCTCGAAAGCATGATCCGCGGTGAGCCCGCCTTTTTCTGGATGTGCCATGACGGCGCCAGAAGATGTTACAGTTAACACGGGTCACCTTAATGGCCCGTGTTTTTGGAAACGGAATTCTATGCTATGCATTGACTACTTATATGAGGGACTCGCCTTGCGGTAGCATTTCCCCGCAAATCTGCCACGGTATAAGATCAATTGATCATACTGCAGTTTACATTCAATTTTATACCTTATCACTAAACGAGACAGCCTATAATTGCGAAATAAATAACTTCGAATCTAGAACGTTTGGGGTTCACACGAGACTGCTTTTCGTGATTTTTGACATTCAAAATTAGAATCTAAAATTATGGGGAATAAAATGCAAAGTTGCCGATTGCATATTACCTCGCCCCCCGCAAAAAGTGGAAGAAATGTTTGTAAGAAGAATTACACGCGTTACTAGTCCTCATATAAGTACCTAGTCAAAGATGCTATGTGATAAGATAATTGATGGAGTAGCGGCGCGGTGAAAGCAATTCTGGCGGTCGTAGTGTCGTCCGAGCCATACCCCTTGTGTGTGGGGGTTGGTTGGAGGGACGCACTCGTCTGTCCAGGTTGTTGTGAGATTGGACGGGGGGGCTGCCGTCCGTGCCACACCTTTTTGGTTGGTAGAATGGACGCACCCGGCCCAACGGTGAAGAATATGTCGAGATGCAGTCTGACGATGATGCGAGATTGTTGTCAGGCTGGACGAGCGGGAATTCAGATCTGCCGTATGGTTGATGTTTGCTTGTTTCTTGCAGGGCCGCAGTAAGATACGCCCGAGGACGGTCGACAGTCAGTCTGGCCGTGACGGCGCCTGGTGCCATCCCTCTACGGCACCTGGCGCCATCTCTCAAGTTAAAACAGAACAAGATCGCACACTAATGACGGTGCCTTGCTACAGCGCCGCCTGGTGTCGGTCTAGTGGAACGTCGGGTGTCGGTAAAGGTGGTTGACAGCCATGTCAAGAGGAGTTCAGTTGAAGATTTGAATAGGAATGGCTGCACCACCGCATAACTCGACGGATCGCTAGTTCTATATAATCTCGGTAGTTCTACTATTAAGCAGTGATCTGTTTGCGATGAAGGCCCTCCTGCACCTATATATATATATATATATATATATAATATATAATTATTAACGTACATCTAAGTATCTTGTTTTATCATTTGTGCTGTACACATTTTGTCTGCCTCACACTTTAGAAACTGTCTCTGTTGCGGGTTTGCTGGAAGAAATCTCTTTAGAGATTAGCTCGCCCTTTGTACATGTATACTTTATATTGTTTTTTCTGTAATATTATGTGTGCAATAAAGTGTTAAATAAATAAATAAATAAATAAATTACATAATCAATAAAATAAAACTAACTGTAAACTTTGCTGTAATAATTACATGTAATGTGACATAAAATGTAAAGAGCGTCTGTAAAAAACTTTATATTTATATAAGAAAATAAAATTTCGTAAGTATGCATTTATAACAATCATTGTGTTTAAATGACACTTACATCAAATTGATTTATTCAATATTATAATTTACATGGGGCTGTTTATAACATAATATCCCGCGATATTTATTGATATTTATTTACCTCACAGTGGTCTCGTCGCGTGCACGGGTCACTAAGTAATCACAAATCACAACAGCCTCTAAAGATTTAACAATAATATCAGTCAGTCAGTGCAGTAATCACTTCTTATTCTGTACTATGTAGGAACTCAAGTGCCGAATACCTACTTACTTGAAGAAATAAAGGAAGTAGGTACCGCAGTTTTAAATAACGAACAGATAACAAATGAGTCTCATTTGTGTGGGTTCATCAACTCGGTCCATCCCCACTTTTTGATGTGGAATGCTATTCGTGCTCGCGGCTATAAATTACTTCGTTTTTTTTAATTCCGGTTTTAGTTAAGCGTAAATATCATATGAGATTGAAGGAGGCGGTCTTAAATATAATCCATCATGATGATCTAGCAATCTAGCGTCTTTTCTTAGGTTGATATAGATATTGGGTGTATTTAATGAATGAATGATATTTATTGCAATAAATGTGTTATGTATGTAAGGTATGTGGTGTGGTATGTAAGGTATTACATGTATAAAGAAAGAATACCTATCACAGATTAAGTCATTCCTGACATCACAGATTACATAATACTGTACAGTACAGATGTCCAACGTCAAACAATGGATCGCGACTGCCGTAACGCGGGCAGTCTTCGGGCAAAGTAAATTGCTTGATTTTACGAGGCTCATGACATTTTTTTTTAGTCAGATCATGTATTTTTAGTAACAATTTACACTTTTACGTAAACATTAATTACAAATCGATACCATAACGCCATATAATGCAATCGTTTTACAAAAATTTCATTTGTATGGGATGGGACACCATGCTGACATACAACAGACAAAATGGTCAAGTTATACAATTTAATAATATATAAAATATATAAAATGATAATAATTAAAAATTCATGTTCAAGGTTTCTACGTGATAATTAGGTTAGAAAAGCTATACAACGTGTTAATGAATTAACGCAAAACTGGAAAGTAGTTTCTTAAGAATCAAGAGCAGAATCGGATTATCATGGTTTCCAAAATATTAAATAAATCATTAGTAAAATTTAAAATTTACTGAAATGCTTCTCAACCCACCGCACGGGCACACTCACCCTACTTACTAAAACAAGATTCTCAAAATGTATCCATGAGCACGTTAGCGCTTTCATTAATTGCCGAAATGATAACAAATCATTTTTTGGCTCAAAACATAAACTCCAAATAACTTTAGATTTTAACTATCAAAATATTGAAATTATTGATTCAACTTAATTATTTGGTTATAAGTCAGTTGGAGTGTATGAGGTTTTGCGCTTATCAGATATCTCTGTTGGATAAAACAATGTCGAAAAATTACAATCATGTTAACCATTTGTACAGTTCTATCTTAAGTTTAGTATGTAGAACTATTTACTAATACCTGTTGTGTATTCTGTGGTTTAGTTTTAGTATTGGGTGCGACTTTACAAATAAACACATTTCATAAATGTATATGTATAGTTGTTTGAAGAGCGGTTTACAGCTTGTCATTTTTGTGACACATCAAACACATTACCCTTCCTTTGCGTCGCGCAGTCGGGTAAAAAATAGCAACGCACGCATTGTTTTTGAGCTATCAAAACTCTATTTTACCTCCACCGAATTTCCCCATGAAACAATGCCATACCTCAGCCTTGAGGCAACATAACCATGGTATGCAAGGATAGCTGTTTTTTTGTATGAAAAACGTTGGTAATGATTATGAGTTAGCAAAAAATTTCTGTTGATACACCTAATTATACTTAATAGTTTGCGTCCTGTTTACTATATTTTTGTGTTTGGTGACAAGTAAAATAATATTTTTTCATTCATTCATTTATTGTGATTTATGATCGTTATTTTTTAACGTAATATTTAATGCCCTTGATAGTAAATTGCTGTCAAGAGGTCGCTGCCTGTTTCGGGCGCTTTGAATCAATTGTTCATGAAATAAAAGCACTGAATAAAGAAACTTTTACACTTCTTAGGTTCACCTATTTTTCCAGACGCCATACCGGCTACTCTGGATACGAAAATGAAGGTGCTGATCAATATGTCTGGGCACCTCAATCAACTATCCACGTTTTCGGGCTAAATAGAGCTTTAAAAAGGGCTAGATTTGCCCAATAAATTAAAAAAAGGGCTAGATTGCTTTATTTATAAAAATTTATAAAAAAGTGAGTCTTGTTAACTGTTGTTTACTTATTAAATAGATTTACTCAAACGCACAATAAAAAATTTAACAAACTTAATTAAAACAAAAACTTAAATGTCTAAAGCAGCAATTACATTACCAGACATTTAGGGCCGATTTCGGTATACATTGCTTTTTTTGAACGCTACACTTTGAAATAGAGAGAACAAATCAGGCAATGTATGCCGAAATCGTGCTGAACACAAGATTTCACTCCCACTTTGTGCTGACGTAGTTGCTTATCGTTGAAGTTGAGCCTAATCTGTGTCATCAGAGGCAGCTTTGCTCAATATAAATTGTGTGCCAGTGTAGTTTCCTTACACGATTTTGGGGCTAGAAATAGGGCTAGGGGCTAAATAATTATTTTAAGGGCTGAAGAAGCATAAAAAGGGCTAGATCTAGCCCCGAAAGGGCTAAGTTGGTAACGCTTCTGCGTCAGTGTTTTTTAACACCGAGGTTAACCTACCTGGTCAGGACGGCTCCAACTGATGTAACTCTTCTCGACTTGGCGTTGAAGGATATTCTGGAGAGCATCCTGAAAGTTACCTTGTCTGAGGAACAGTGGACTCAAGCTTCTTTGCCAATTTGCCAATCAGCATTTGCTATAAGATAACATTATGCTAATTTTTTTATAGTGTTTAATTAGTGTGTAAATTTTGTACTTACTAGATTCACCTCCTACTTCATTAGGAATGTCGGTACAAGCTACCGCCTTTTTAAAATAGTTTTGATAGTCATGTGACTCATATCATTATAAAAACGGGTTTTCTCTTACTGCTTCTATATATTTTTCTGTTTTACTTTCCTGCCCTCACATATTCCAACACTGGACCATGTTACGACTGACATGAGAGAACGTTTTGCTGAAGAAAATATTTATTATTTAAAATTCACACATACGAGGTGCATTCAATAAGTACCTAGCCTCATCGCCAAAGGGCGCTGTGGTTTGTTGGCAGATCGCCGATTGAAGGTTCGGGAGCTAGCTGAGACTGTAGCCATTTCAGAAGGAACAGTGCATCATATTCTTCACGAGGAACTCGGCATGAGAAAGCTGTCGGCGCGATGGGTGCCGCGTTTACTCACACCGGAAAACAAGCGCAACCGTGAGACCACATCGGAGACGTGTTTGGCGCTGTTTAAGCGGAATCCAGCGGAGTTTTTGCGTCGTTTTGTGACCGTCGATGAAACCTGGATCCACTGGTACACACCAGAGACCAAGGAGCAATCAAAACAATGGATCCAGACCGGGGAACGTGCTCCAAAGAAGGCGAAAACTGTAAAATCGGCCGGAAAAGTTATGGCCACCGTTTTCTGGGATTCACAAGGTGTGATCTACATCGATTACCTCGAGAAGGGTAAAACAATTACAGGGCTTTACTATGCCGATTTATTGGGCCGATTCGACGCCGAATTAAAGAAAAAACGACCCCATCTGGCCAAGAAAAAAGTGCTGTTTCACCACGACAACGCACCGGTTCACACGTCTGCCGTTGCCATGGCCAAATTGGTCGAATTACGCTACGAATTGCTGCCCCATCCACCGTATTCTCCAGATTTGGCCCCTTGTGACTTCTTTCTGTTTCCTAATCTGAAAAAATCACTCGCCGGGAATAGATATGGATCAAATGAGGAGGTCATCGCCGCCACGGAGGCCTATTTTGCAGAGTTTGACAAAAACTTTTTTTCGGACGGGTTAAAAAAGTTGGAGCATCGCTGGGCTAAGTGTATCGAACTAAAAGGAGACTATGTTGAAAAATAAATTTCCACTATTCCAAAATTTTCGTTTACTTTTTGTAGGCTAAGTATTTATTGAATGACCCTCGTAAATCGAATAAGTGCTTAACTGGAATACCGTTCTTTGAAGAAGAATCACCATTTGTGATTAAAAAGAGTCTAATGGGAGAGATTCTTCAATACAAGCAAACGAGCTTAAACGCCCTTAATGATCGTGATTCTTTCTGTTATGCAAGCGTTGTCTGTTTGTCCTAAATCTGACTATCCTACTTTGCACACGCTGTACAAAATATTTGCTTGTCTACCAGTGTCTATTGCTATAAGTAGAGATAAGTTTTTCAACAATGCGGCGTACAAAGACATGGCTGTGGTCGACAATGAACGGGGATGCTCTGCTGAACACTCACTCTGACATCGATTGTCCGATTGTCGATGTAATTAACCAATTTCCCAGGAAGAATAGGCGATAAGGAAGAGAACCACAATTGTAACTTTTAGTGATAAGGCCGCCTTTTGTACCCTTCTTGTTCGTGTATATTGTTGTTGTTTTTTGTATTTTTGGTGTGCAAATAAAGAATATTTATCTTATCTTATCTTAATTGTAACTTTTTTATATGATAAGATGGCATTTAGGCCGGTCATATCTTACACAAAAAATCGCTAAAATAACAAACTAACGTCTAGTTCTGAGTTTTTAATATGCTGTTAGGACCACTACCACTAGCGTATATCCAAGTTTGCAGCTTCGAAAGACCTGTGCTAACTTTGCAGCACTCGAAAAACCATCCCGTTTTTTGGTTTTTTGCTTACATCTCCTAAGTCTATAAGTCGTATAGAAAAGTTTTCTAGGTACAAATTAAACCTGATAATATTTCCTACAAAACGAGTAGTATGTACTTGTCTTATAGGACTTATCCTTTGATAGCTACAGGGCCAAGAAAGAAATAGCATTTTAAAAATTATGAAATTAGTATGGCAACCCTCATGAAAGTGGAAGATAACAAAAAATGATTTCATATTCTTAATCAGCGACCCCGAAAATCCCCGGATACAAATTTGCAGCTGATTCGGTGAACCTTTAACAGGTGCTTTGGCGTTTTAAATTTCCATGGCAGCCATCTTGGAATTCGCAATTTTGGATTTTTTTTACCGCCATCCAAATCTGACCAAGGTCTTCTATACATTTCTTCAAGATCCATAGCCTTTTCTTTCATAGTTTCCGCGGGCTGTTGACCTCATCCATCAGGAGTCAACCTTCTGAGGAAGTCGAAAAATTCCTTTTATCACCAGGGCATCCTTATTATGATCTCGGAAATTATTTTACTATGCGTTGGTTTGGGGGAACTCGGCGAACAATTATCCGGGTATCTATCTACTTATCTATGCAAAGTGGGGATCGACCAGATACCTCCTATTTGATCTGCGGGTTCCCCCTACGGTACAAGGATGACATTTAGGGATCATCATATGAATGCTCTGGTGATATAGGGAAAACGTTGACTTCTTCGGAAGATCGATTCCTGACGGATGATGTCAACGGCCCGTAAAAACTACGACAGATAGGGTTATGGACCTTGAACAAATGCATAGAAGACCTTGGTCAGATTTGGTTGGCGGTAAAAAAAAAAAAAAATTGCAAAATCCAAGATGGCTGCCATGGAAATCTCAAACGCCAAAGCAGCTTTTAAAGGTTCACCGAATCAGCTGAAAATTTGTATCCGGGGATTTTCGGGGTGGCTGGTTAGGAATATGAAATCATTTTTTTTTTATCTTTAACTTTCATGAGGGTTGCCATACTAATTTCATAGTTTTTAAAATGCTATTGATTTCTTGGTCCTGTAGCTCTAAAAGGATAAGTCCTATGAGACAAGTACATAGTACTGGTTTTGTAGGAAATTTTATCAGGTTTAATTTGTACCTAGAAACCTTTTCTATACGACTTATAGACTTCGAGATGTAAGCAAAAAACTAAAAAACGGGATGGTTTTTCGAGTGCTGCAAAGTTAGCACAGGTCTTACGAAGCTGCAAACTGGGATATACGCTACTGGTAGTGGTCCTAACAACATATAAAAAAATCAGAACTAGACGTTAGTTTGCAATTTATATGTTCGATATGATGGGCCTAATTGTCTTGTATATGTGAATAATCCGTTTGAATAAAACTTTCTTAAACTTTACATATGACTTGTTTGTGTTTTTATTACGATAAAGTCAAGCTCTAGATATCTTTAGGAAAAATGAAACCGTTCGGATCAAAAGGATGGATGGTAATTTTCCCAAGACAAGATAAACTAGATCCGAGAGCAAGAGAGGTAAGAATGATAGGATATGCGTGGACAGGGTACTAGCCACTGGGTGTGGGACCCTGAGACTGACAAAGTCATGGTAACAAGAGATATCAGATTTTATGAAAGAGACTACAAATATGTAGGTACCGAAAAATATCAAGAAGATAATTTTAGAGTCAGAGGCCGATAATAATAAAACCATTTAAGGTACAAATTAACTTTTCTTTATTTGCGTCTTACATTTTGAATGCGCACAGCGAGAGTGAAAAACGTGTACAGAATTTCTACCACAGACTATAAAACAACATATATGTTGCATTCACTTTTCAACACGTCTCTCGATTAAAAAGTCTAGACCAAAACTATAAAACAAATTCAGCTTCAACTGTCGACAGAGCAACGCCGACGCAGGCTTGATTTCTAGCATGCATGCTACAGCACAAACGTTATATAAAGTGACCCGAAATACTTTTCCGATCGAAGTTGCACCCGGACCAATCCGCGTCCGAGTATGTTTTAAAAAAAAAATTTATGGTGATCTAAGTGAAGTCGTTTATATGAAGCAACTTCTTCGAGGTAAAAGGCAAGACGTCTGTCAATTATAATGGTTGCTTTATGGTCTGAAGCAGGCTCCACGTTATTCGAGCGTGGAACGCGAAGCTTCACTCTGAGCCAATAAGACTAAAGTTCAGAAGATCGGAAAATGAGCCATGCGTCTACACACGATCACAGAATGACATGTTAATCATCATTGCGGTGTATGTAGACGATATTCTGAACTTTTGAAAGGACAAGCAAGAGATGCTCAAGGTCAATAGAGACCTGAAATCCAGTTTTAAGATGGAGGATCTTGGCAAAGCTGAACTTATACTGGGAATCCATATCGTACAAGATGCTAAAGGGACAAAGCTACATCAGGAGAATTATGTGAAAAAAGCATACAATATGGAAGAGTGCAAATCAGTTGCTACTCCAGCTGTAATAGAATAGGCCAAAGAAGCCTACGGATGTCAAGAAACCAAATGAGAAGATACCTTATCGAGGGCTGAAGGAATAGCCTTCTGATAATGGAAAAAAACATCCGAAAACATCTGCTTCCCGAAAAACTAACTTTATTGCATTGATAACTGCAGCCTTGTGGAGCCCGTATAAAATCGTTTAATATTTATGCCCAAATTTTCTTTCAATATCTTCTAAAACCTTACTTATGTTGCTTGTTTCTGTTATTAGGCAATAAACTATATGCGATAAGATTAGGAACAACGTTTTTCGTATTCATATCAGAAGTGGTATTTTTGAAAGTTGAAGTACGTTGAAATCAGCAGTAGAAAAGGTCAAAATTACTATGGAAACATGCATCTTTCTACTGTAGATTTGACTATCAAAGATGCATATCTCCATAGTAAAGTATTTTTGACATTTTCTTCTGCTGAGTTCAACGTATGACTTTCAAAAATACCACTCCTGATCCCAAATCCAGATGTAGGTATAACTGGTAGAAAGGTTCGTGACTCCTCGAAGTAAAACTTTTGTTCATTGAACACACTTAAGTAATCTTTTGCCACAGATGAACAAAAACCAGAATCTTTTCTTCTTCTCCATCTTCAACTACAACAAATATGTTCTGGAACTGTAACTCCTGAAAATTTTTGGAATTCCGGTTTGTCAAATTCCCGAAGGCGTTTTTTTTAGTGTGTAGTTTATATAAACCGTCTTTCACTTCTTTAAACTAAGGCATTTCGTCAATATATCTATCGGCCTCCATTCATTGTTTCCATTTTTCGAATGTACCCCTGTACAGGTGCAAACTCATCACAAATTTCGTCTTTGCATTTGCGGAGAGCTTTAAAACATCGGTTTTCTTTTTGTGTCTAATGTAATGGACGCTGTGCATATTTTTTTCAATGCATCTTTAAATTAAAATTTAGTATTCAGGTCGTGAATCTGAACAACTATCCCTGAGGAACATGGGTCGAAAAACGAGAATTTTTTGGACTTCCCATTGATAATCGATCGGCAGATCCGCACTTTTGTATTGGAGGTGCAAAAAATGTTCTCGTTGTTCGATCGACCCATGTTCCTTAGGGAAACCTGTTGTTTAGATTTACGACCTGAATACACCCTTAAAGTTTCGTAACCAATTCAAAACTAGTGGTGTATAATAGTTTGTTTCTGCTTCGTAGTATGTAGTAGGTACCACTATCTTTTTTTTCAATTATATCTATATCCTTCTTGGATTATAATGGGCTTGTTTTCTTTTTGTTTTTCGTGATAACAAAATCCATTTTTCGCCCCAGTAGAAAAGTATTATTCTTATGATTCTTACCAAGTATGAGAAGAATTTAACAACAAGGTGACATTTTAGATTTCAAAGCGAAAAGTGTTTGATGTGTAACATCTTTCCTCTCGCTTTCCTGCAATCTGTTGGAGTGATTTCTTGAAAAGGGACGGAATTGAGTAATAGAAAGCGGGAAACTCACGCTATTTGATTTGACCAAACCGCTCGTGGTGGTACAGATGGCCGTCAGATGGTACGGTCAATCAACCCATCTTACGAGAGGTTGGTACTGTGTTGCTTAGTATCAAGGTGCTGTTTGTATGTACCTAGGGGGCAGCGAAGCTTACTTCGGTTATCTCTGGATCTACAGATTCTACAGAACTGTTTCTAAAAATTAATTTGCTATTTAATAGAAACCTACACTATCCCTGCCTCAGTTATATAGGAAATCACTAGTCCACGCGGAGGGAGGCGCGGGCCCATAACACTGTGCGCCAGGATCAACAGCAGCGACCACTCACAACTCCAGACAATGAATTACAGAGAGCCAGCAGTACGATTTTTGAAAATCATACGAGCGGTTCGGCAGTAGAAAGATGCATAATCTCCATAGTAATTCTGACATTTTCTACTGCCGAACCGCACGTATGATTATCAAAAATCTCACTGCAGGTCATTCTTCTTCTTCTCAGACTATATAAGTTACACTGTAGGGCACAGGCTACCCTCAGGTAGGAGGACGAATGGATTTATGGACGTTAGTCCACCAATCGTTGCCAATGTGGATTGCTGGCTTGAATAATAATTAAAATTATCTAGTAGTCTGGTATCATTGGAGCTAAAAACTTAGTATCATATTTAATTATTTCCATCAGTTTCATAATACTAATAAAGCGCCTATCTAGAGTATGAATAGATAACTAAAATTGCCATTTATATCTTAATTAATTATCAGGCACTTAAACAATGGTATAAAAGCTCGAAAAATTAAGTTATATCAGTCATTGAATCAATCTCAAATTCAAAAAAATAGGAAAGTTTATAAAAAACGAGCCAGAATGAAATATTTGTTTGTTCTTTGCTATGCGGTTTCGCTTGTGTATTGCAAGACGTTGGTGGCACGGCCGAGGTTGCACTGTAAGTTGCATAATATCATTGAAATCATAGATTTTACACTTTTCTATGTTTTGTTTTTATTCGTTTCGAAGGTACCCTTAATGTCGTGTCGTACAACCACATTTAACCACATAAATAATGCAATAAATGAAGTGGAATCTATTTTATTCTTCAATTAAAACGATCCTTGAGCGGTTGAGACATAGAAGTGGAAATTCACATTTATTAAATTAGTTAGCAAGTTAAAGATTATTTAGTAGGACTTAGTTAGGATAAAAGATGTGCATTAAATTCATTGCATTAAATATACAGGTGTAACAAAAGATCCAAGTAATATTTAATGGGGTGGTTTAGTTTAGTTTAGACCATTAATGTCAAACTGAACGCATTCACTCAGTGAAAGTTGTTCAGTAACACAGCTGTGTCAAATGCATGGAACAGCCGATTTTTTAAATTCTTATTGTTTTGTTACATACCGTAACGGTATAATCTAAGTTTAATATAATAATTGTTGGTGCCAAAGCAAATAGATTTTCAGTGCCAGCCTGAAGTGTCCAGGGTGTGGTTTTACGTTAGTTAAATTGTTTGACGCCATGTCTTGCGCCCTTACGACTGTTGGTCCTACCACTTAGTTCCCTTAGTGGGTCCAGTGGCGGATACAGGGGGGGGCCCAGGGGGCCATGGCCCCCCCCACGAACCTCTGAATTTTGAGGCCGAGTAAAGAAATGAGCTCTCTTAATTTCTTTTAATCTTAATACGTGGCCCGAGTTGGCCGATGGGCCCCCCCCAACATGAAATCCTGGATCCGCCCCTGAGTGGGTCCAGTAGGATTTTCAAATCCTCATGGTCCTACTTCTTGACGTGGGTGGAACTATCAGGATTTGTGAATCCTACTGGACTCGTGCTGAAAAGACACGCTGGCCGCAAAAGTGCACAAGTGATTTTTTTGAAAGCAAGCAATGTTTTTTTTTTATTTTTTCATTGCCTGCCAGCGAACATAGGAAGGTACACTTATTTATTCATGTCCTAATAGAACAGGTGTTTGGGTTATATTTACGATCTCTCTGAGATGCATCCTACCTGATAGGTATTAAGATGATCCTAATAAACGTTAAGATCTAATGCATATGCCGTTAACTTGCGCTTTGAAGTTTAGCCATAAACGCTACGTGTACCTAATAACTTCTATTAGAAACATGTAGATTATTATTAGGGTTCACCCCCAGTCACACTGGACAGAGTTTCGGTACTACTAGTGAAACGTGGATGTTCTGAGGTTTCGGAATATCTCTGACTCGGGGATTATAGTCGTGAGCATATGCAACATCCTCGACTCTTCTAAGGAAATCTCAAGAAAACGCTTTCGTTAAGCAAAAATTTAAGCAAAACATCCTAAAAGCAAAACAGCCTATTAGCAAAACGTCCTATAGCAACATGAATAATGACTTAGTAGCAAATGGGCCCAATATCAAAAGGTCATGTTAGCTAAACGATTAAATTATGACAGGTATTCAGGAACTTAAATCTTTAATCTAACAATTTTAAAATAAACAAGAAATGTTCACTACTAATCAACGATTATAATTATTTTTAATGTGTCACTTTAAAAAAAATCTAATGCAGAAATTTTATTTTCTTTAACTTCTGCATTACATTTTCAAATTTTTATTCTAAAATGAGTTTGTTCTTTCTACGTGGCTCCCTTTTCAAAAGTGCTAGACGCAATCTAAAATCTTCCTACCCGATTGTTATTGACATTAGTTCTACACGTATGCGCCGACGAATACAAAATAGCTGATTATGAAAGTAACACTGGCGCTACATTATCTCTGTTTCCACACCTCCAGTCAGTCGAGCCAGATTTTTTATTTATTAACGGCATATCAGCAAAACGTCCTATTAGCAACATGAATAATGACTTAATAGCAAATGGGCCCAATATCAATAGGTCATGTTAGCTAAACGATTAAATTATGACAGGTATACAGGTCCTGTACCCAGAACGCTCGCCGCATTTCTTCGCTGAATGGCTATGCTGATCCGTTGACCGAGGAACGTGCCAGCCCTTGGGTACCTGTCGAGTCTATAAGGCGCTTTGATAGGTCTTTAAAAAGCGCCTGCGCATTAGGTCCCCACGGCCCGAGAGTTTCGACACCAAAACCCATAAAATGGTATTGGGTGCCGATATCCTTGTACCAGTTGTCCTTTCGTTTTTCGGCCGCCTCTGCCGCCACGCTAGCCCTTCGACTCGTACCCTGTATGTGAGACGGGGCCAGTGTGACCACGCAGGGAGTGTCCAACACTAGCGCCCGACCCATCTTCCAGGGGACGAGAGACATCCCTTCTGGTCTCTTGCCATTGCTCCGTATGATGCCTTTCGGCTCAAGAATGGCAGGTACGTTGACTGAGGCAAGTGACTTACGTATGATGTCGTTAAGGGTGTCATGACGAGGGAATCTGCCGGTACTCTTTTGATACGAGAGTCCGTGGTGACCCAAGCGATCGACGTCCGCACCACAAGGACATTGGTGGCGGATGCAAATTTCAGCGCCGACTCGAAGCCCGATTGCCACGCGCAAGGTGTTGGAGTCCAGGTAGGTTCCTGTGTTGGCCGAAGGGTAGGTAGGCGTGTAGCCAATACCCGAACTCCTTTGTGGTCGATGCTAGGCGCGGTCGTGGCCTTCTGTGTTGTTGACAAGTGTTTCAAAGGTGATTTTGCTACTAATGTCGTCCCAGCTCCTCTGTATTTTTGGATTGGAAGGGAAATTTTGATTAGGGCCAGCAGCAACCCAGGCTTGTTTTGCCTCATCCAAGCACGTGATGACGTGACCTCATAGTTTGAGGATAAATCTAGGATATTTCCTATGAGGTCTGACGTGCTGTGGATGGAGGAGAGAAAAGCTGGCAGTGCGATACTGCTGATGTTCGGCATTCCTATGGGACGGGATGCCTGCGTCCAAGAAAGATTATTAAACCGGATGTTCAGAATTTTTTCCACTTGCGTTTTGAGCGTTTGATCTACTAAAAGAAGTAAAATTTTAATTTTCCGCACAGGACAGCAGCGGAGTAGGTAGTTAGGTACGTGAATTTCGGAACAAAAGGCAGAATTTTAATACAAAGATAGCCGAGTGTGTGTTAATTTTCAGTAATCGGTCAAAGTCAGAATCAGAATTTAATTTATTTATGTAGGGTTCTATGGCCTCGTCAAAAATTGGTGACCCTATTAGCGGATTGTTCTTTGAGAGAATTTTAATGTTGGGTGTCAAAACGTTAAACTTATCAACTACTTCGCTTCTATTGGTTGCCGCGTCGTAGAAGTATAATTCACATTTGTCAAAATTTTGATCTAAACCGATGGACTGAAATTCGTTTGTTATAAGTGTGAGATCCGATAGAACCGTGTCCGTGTCTTCCTCCTAGGGTCCCGTCGTCGAGATACCATAAATTTAATTGTGAGCGGAGAGACTTTTAGAAATTAAGCACCAGCGGAAAATATTAGGTCAGCTAATTCAGTTTTATCACAATCGAGTGACAGACATTTTCTTTGACACTCGATTCCATATTCAAAAACTTTACGAAGGTGTGTTGAATACTTTTCTACAAAGAAGATTGTCATTTAGTGCATTATGCAATCTACTTCAACACTTTCCCTTATTCAAGACTCGCAGTTGGAAGCGTCCTGCAGTCCCAAGTCAACCCTGATCTTCATAAGGCTGGCTCTCGGAACTGCCTTAGTTAAGGGGCTACCTGCCGGTTTTGGGTAATTTTGTAACCATTTTATTCATTAACTATGGCACTTTTTGAGCTGAAATTTAAACTGAACCATCTACAGGATATGAGAAGTGATGTGGTTTTTCTAGAAATCGATTTTAATGAATAAAACCGAAGAAAAGGGACTCTAAAGTCACCCCTTTTTTTCCAGTTGTAACCATTTTACTCTTACATTTTTAATCGGAACAAAATGAAAATTTACTATATTGTTCACAATACAATTTAGAATGATGTGGTTTTTTTACTTTTTCGAAATTAATAAAAAATCATCGAATTCTTCAAAGAAAACAGCAAAATTCTGACCGGAGCCACGCGCTCTTTCTCATCGATTAGTATGGAGTGTGAGTGAGAGGAGAGTGGTCCACGGCTGATACGCCTTAAAGGGTCAGCCAATTGTTCAGCAGAGCTTGTCTTCTGTACACAAGACAAGTTCTTCTTGAACTGTCTCCCGAACGAAGAAATGTCGCACTCGGATGTGTTTGGTCCGCTTGTGTTGTGGAATTCGGGGTTATGAGCAAGGCGTATGGCCGCTTCATTATCCACTTTCAGTGTGGGTATGCCATCTAACGAAGTAAGTTTGCTAAATACTCTTTGAAGCCAAACTAGTTCACGTGCGCCTTCGCTTGCTGCTACAATCTCCGCTTCTGTGGTTGAAATCGCGACTGATGCTTGACGTTGTCTTCAACAGAGACTGAATTATTGGATTGAAGGCGAAATTGAATATTGCGAGCCCGAGGGGGTCACCATGATGACAACCGACAGCCGAAAGAATTTCTTTGTTTTTGTGCATTAATTTTGACGGATGATAATTAACATTGAGCCAAATAATTATAAATCTCTGGAACTTTTGAATTTACCTCTCTAAGTAGGTGTCCCGGTTGACCGAGTTGAAAGCATTTTTTACATCAATTTTGACCAACACCTGACCACCAGCTGTCGCGTAGGAAGGTCCGGAGAGCGTGGATGGCAGCTTCGCATTCGCACCCACCTTTTGTACCAAAACCGAGCTGGACCGGCTGGAATGCGGGTTGCAATTTTGAAACGATATGTTTCACACATATTTTGGACCGCCTTAAGGTGGAGCCAACTGCTATAGGCCTGACACCGCCGTCTTTTTTTGATAAGGCAATGAGGTTGGCTCCGTAAAGTACGCTAAGTTACTTCGGGGTTGTTGTCGCCGGCCAGCATTAATCGATTTTTGGTGCAGGATTTCTTGGGCCTTCGCCATTATCCATTTTGTATGCAAATTCCTCAAACTAACTGGGAGAATCAATCGGAGCAATAATAATTTATTCTTCAAATAATTATTACCTCTAGCCACGGACCTGAAAGCTCTAGCTATCGAAATGAAATAGTAATTATCTTGTCATTGTCACAACTGATTTAATCGTTTTCTTAAGTGGCCATTACTCGAAAGAGATTAAATATGTACCTACCGTATAAAATTTATATTAATATGAGTTAAAATCTCTTTTCAAGTTCATTTGCTAGTGTACAGGACTGGTACCTACTGTAGATGTATATTTTGCTAACATGTCCTTTTGATATTGGGCCCATTTGCTTCTAGGTTATGTTTCTAATAGGACGTTATGCTTATATGCCGTTTGGCTTTTAAGACGTTTTGCTGATTGGGCGATTAAATTTCCTTCCGATACCTACGAACAATGATGTTACGTCCTACGAAAGGAAGAAAACGACTAAAGAATAAGGGTGTATTCTTTTTTAAACTAGCCTTTTTTTTCTTACGAATTAGCATAAGTGCTTTCAAAAATAGCACTCCAGCGGCCGTAGCATGATGCGCGCCATAAGCAGGCTATATCACGCCTTTTATCTCGTTTGTTCACGCCCAAATAGAGAGACAAGGCGCGATAGCGATATATCACGCTGTCATACTACGGCCGCTGCGGTCATAGCATGGAAGCGTGATATATCGCTTTCTATTAGCGCGCGAAAAATCGAGATAAAAGGCGTGATATAGTCGAATCGCACGCATCATGCTACGGCCGGTGATCGTGGATGTTGGTGGTAAGTATTCTAGTTTCTGAATTCACATCAAATGAATTTTATTATTAACTAATTGTTCTGAAATAACTACCTATACAATTTTAGTAAAAAAAGAAATAACAAGTGTAGGTACAACTTTGAAAACTTGAATAATAAATGGGATCTTTTTAAATAACTTGCCAGCGCAATACCTACTTACATTTTTTTACTAGTAGTGAATAATAATGTGATAGTAAAAAAAAAACTTTTTTTTTTCAATGTTTTTCACGACATTCTCTGTCATTCTCTATTCAAAAGATTTATCTTATTCAGCAATGTATACAGATGGAATGCAGTTTCTCTTTGCTTCAACAAGTACCTAGTCACTAGATGTATCTAGTGTCTAGCATGTATGTATGCTAGATACAGGTAAAAGATCGGCGCAGGGACGGGTGACAATTTTCACAAATGTACAAAATAATTCCAAAATTGCGATAACGATCAAACTTAGATTTTATTCATTTTCACTGTAGGTACCTACGAATAAGAATGTAAGGTACCTATAGCTAAAATTATATAGGTACTAACTAGAAATCGCCTGTTTCCGGCTTACGTTGAGTTATGGGACAGCTTGTAGGTATATTAGAGAAAATTAAATGCTCGTCTCTACAAAATATAAAAACGCTGCAAACAACTAGGTATTGAAGTGTAATATAAACAATTTAGCTTTTTGTACGGAAACTGAAACAGTACAGTGGGTAAAATATAGCTTCACAATCCTTTTAAGAGAAAGGATTTCAAATTCAAGCCCGAAGGGACAAGCACGGAGATTGGCGGGCGGGCGAGGCCGCTGCGAACTGTATTTAGAGCGAAACCAAAACCCGGTAACTCAACAATATTGGAAATATCAGTTCATCCGACATCCCGTCACAAACATTTTCGCAAACACATTCCACCTCGCCTCTATTCTGAGCGTAAAATTAAATACGTTGCATATCAACGAGTTCTAGAGTGGAAACCGCGAACTGGTAGGCGTAGTGTGGGACGCCCTGCTGCCCGCTGGACAAACGGTACTAAAAAAAGTAGCGGGGAGCGACTGGATGAGGAAGGCCGAGGACAGAGTTTTGTGGCGCGCCTTGGGAGAGGCCTATGTTCAGCAGTGGACGATGATAGGCTGATGATGATGATATCAAAGAATGTGCTTCAGGTCATCCAACTGAACAACTTTCACTATTGTAGCCAACATCGTAATCGCGAGACAAACAACAGTCTGCTGTTCCATACATTGTACCGATGTTGGCTCCATAGTGAAAGTTGTTCAGATTGATGGCCTAATCTAAACCACCCCTTTAAATATGACTAGGGTGTTTTGATAAACCCTGTAAGTATAGCCTTTGTCATTAGGTAGGTATACGATTTCAGCTAAGTTGGCATTGGTATTAGAAGCCCCTGCACTTCTGCCGTTCTTTAGGATAAAGAAGATAATTAACAAGACATCAACATGAAGCACAGTTTCTGTGAGTTACGCGGTTATTAATTCATCATCATCATCATAGGCCTTTTCATCTATGACAGATGATTTAAACAGCGTCTTGGCGGCACTTACGCTCGTGGCTGTAGAGCCCTATGCGGGAGCGACAGGCACGGCCGCACGTAAGCTAAAGTTAATCATTATAACGGTTTCTTACCGCGTTTTTATTTATTTCGAGTTCATTGCGTTTTTATTTATTATGAACTCCAAATAAATAAAAACGCGTATAATTATTATAAGAAGTCGCGGGAAAACTAGTAATTACAAAATTATCAACATTATATAAAAACGAGAGTTTTCCAACGACTTCGTCCTCATGGGTTCCCTTCATCGTAGCAAAATAAATTATATACCAAATTGTAAGTCTGATTATAAGCTTGCAGACCACGAAAGTTTCATCAAAATCAGTCTATTAGTTTTCGCGTGATGTGCGAACAAACAATCATTTACGATTTAATAACAGTACTAGATTTGCCTACGACTTCGTCCGCACCGGCACTCGTCATGGTAGCGTGATCAAATATATATCAGTTTATACGTCTTTTCATAAGCTTTCAAATAGAAAAAGTTTAATGAATATCGGTCCAGTAGTTTTTGCCTGATGCACGAACAAACAAACAAACAAACAAATATTTAGTTTTGTTATATTATTAATCATACTCAGTTTCATATTGCATAAAATAAACTATTTCCTACTAAGTTTTGTCTTTATAATTATTTACGAAATTACTGCAATTCGTCTGGCCCCATTTTTTGAAAAACCGATTTCCATAATATATAGTTTTTTCCTGATAACAAAGGAACTGTTCTTTATGCAGAGTTCAAATTGTGCTTAGGTAAGTTAAAGCTACATAGCTGCTTTACAATTTCATTTCTTATAATTTTCTTCGTAGAATGATTATTTTAGCCGATATCCCGTTCGGAAGACAGCTAAAACTACAATTTTGAAATTTTCGGGGAAATTGCCAATGTTTGGGGTGGTGTAACTCAAGACTTACTAAATTTACAGAGCTAAACCTATACTCTATTATTTAGCAAATTTTGTCTTCTTTAAAACCGTAGTGTGTAATTTTTATGCAAGATGCACCGTTTAGAAGTAATAAGTCTAAACCTGAAAAAAGTCCGAAAATTCCGAGGTCTTTCGAGCACGGTTAGCACAGGTCTTTCAAAGCTGCAAAATTGGTTTTATAATGCTGGTATCTATCCTAACAACATCTCAAAAATGCAGCTCCGTGCAATCAATTGCGACCTACAATGTTTTATATGACTGGCGTAAGTATCCAGTGGGGGAGAAGGATGGGGGATTTGACCCATAAATGTATTACAGCATCATTTTACATTGTTTGTCAATGAATATCCCACTCCCCGACAGTGAATATCTTCCCTGAAGTGAGCCAAACGTCTGGATACGTGCTGGAGATAGAAGACAGATCTTTTATGATACAGGGTGTAAACTTAAATGTGTTACATATTTTAACTGAATAACTTTCATAATGGAATCACGTTATTTATTTTTCGTATGGCTGATTCTAATACACGTCAAAAATATTAAAAAGTTAAAAAGCTATCAGTTGAGTAGCGAGTTTTCTATGCAACAATTTCTTATCCCGCGAGTTCTACACCTATTAGGTAATTTCCATACAGATAAGGGCGTAGGTGTTAAGATATGAAACTAAACTGGAAATCGATTGGCTGATCCTTGTACGGATGGTCCACAAGTTTTTCTCGTTTTTCGATCCATATTCCTTAGGGAATGTTGTTAGTTTCATTATCTGAGTACTATAAACATTGTTATGGTAATAAAACATTTTGGTGTATGTTGGTCCCATAATAGTATAAGTTAATATTCAGTTTGATTACCTATCTAAATTACCCCTAAAATATGTTAACGCTTTTAAGAGGGTACCAAACTATTATGCTGCCCCCAATCGTATTTTTTTTATTTCTATACAACTAAACAACAATTCCAGATTCCATTCTTGTTTTTTGGAAATGTTGGTTTAATTGTTTAGAAATATAAAATACGAGTGAGGGCAGCACAATAGGTTCTTATCTTCACTCATACATAAAATTATAGCCCAGTCATTTTACGGTTTGAACCGAGACCCGGGACAAAATAATTTTTTTTCAATGTTTCATTTAAGAGCCAATAGCCTAAAATATACCAAAATTAAAAGAAAATCTCGTCAGACAATCCCAAATTTAAAATTTAGCATTTATCTCGTTCTAAAAAACCTGACGGTAAAATTTGTATTACACATTTTTAAGGCTTTACCACTATACCTACACCCTTCAAACACGGAATAAATACACCGGTAATCCACTGTTGTCTGGAAGAAATCACTTTTAATGATAAGGCCGCCTTTTGCACCCTTCTTGTTCGTCTATATTGTTGTTGTTGTTTTTGTGTATTTTGGTGTGCAAATAAAGAATATTTATCTTATCTTATCTTAATAAATATTTTTGTCTACTTAGAAAGCTTTTAAAAATACATTTTGTATTTTCTAATGATGAATAATTCATTTTTTAAATTTTGATGGATATTTTATTGCTCAAAAGTCATTTATATTGTTGAATCTAATTGAAATTGTACTCAACGTGAGCCTCAATGAAGCACAGTGGTGTCAGGCCGCTCTCCCTATCCGCCACGGTGGCCTCGGGATACGCCGCGTTCAGGATCTCGGCCTAGTTGCGTTCCTGGCCCCCGCACATGGAACAGTGGATCTTGTCACTCGCATTTTGTCCATCGATGGTGACAACTTCCACGTCCCTTTCGTACCGGAGGCCCTCGCAGCTTGGTCGACCCTGTTCCCTAGTGTTGAGTGGCCCGACAACCCAAAAGCGCAGAGAAACTGGGACGACATAAGTTCTAAACAGATGATCACAATCCTGACGAACGCTGCCTCAGGAAGCGACGTGGCTCGCCTCAAGGCTGCTTGCAAAGCCGAGTCAGGAGCTTGGCTACATGCGCTTCCCTCATCACAGCTAGGAACGTTGCTAGACAATGACTCTGTGAGGGTAGCTGCAGCTCTCAGGCTCGGTTGCAAAGTATGCGAACCACACCGCTGCATCTGTGGCGCAGCAGTGGAAGCAAACGGGCATCATGGCCTTAGTTGTTTCAAGTGTGTCGGGAGACGTCCGCGCCATCACACCTTAAACGATATAATCCGCCGCGCCTTGGTCTCTGCTGATGTTCCCTGTCTGATGGAGCCCCCTGGCCTGAGTCGTACCGACGGTAGAAGACCGGATGGCCTTACATTGGTTCCATGGAAGAGAGGCCGTAGCCTGTTGTGGGATGCAACGTGCGTCAGCACATTCGCACCCTCTCACTTGCCCCACACCACACGTGCTGCCGGCTCAGCGGCCGAGAATGCAGCCAGGCTGAAGCACGACAGGTACTCTAACCTGGAACCAATGTACGACTTTGTACCGGTCGCCGTTGAGACGGCTGGGCCGTGGTGCTCTGAGGCGAAAGGTTTCATCAGGGACATAGGACGACGCTTAAAAGAAAAAGGCTGCGACCCTCGTTCCGGCTCCTTTTTGGTCCAAAGAATATCTTTGGCCATACAACGAGGGAACGCAGCTTCAATAATGGGCACATTTCCAACGGGGGACAACTCCCAGTAATGCTTATTTATCATATTCATAACCCTGTTTTTTTTTTTTTTGTAGATGTATTATAATTTAGATTAGGTTTATAATTTTAATGTATTAGTACTTGTATATATTAGCTGTTTTCATGTTTATTTGTATTTTCCTACATAATTATTATTTAATATAAATAGTTTAATTGTTTATAATATTGCCTATTGTTGAAAATAAATACTAGTTGAATCTAATTAAAATAAGTGCATTGGTATGTACTAAAATTATTAAGTTTATAGCCTTCTGGGAGATACAATTTTGATTTTTATGTTGCGTAGTTTTTTTTTTTATATTTTAGGTAGGTAGTCTTTTTGTCCCTAAATGGTACTGGTAACAGTTTAAAAATACAATTTATAATGACTCGCTACTCCTCCTAACAAAACTACGTAAAATGACTAGGCTATTAAGGATTTTCAGAACCGATTTTCTTTTCCAGCTGTTTATGAGCGATGTGTGAATATGTGGGACGAGGGCTGTATCAACGGCCAGCTGGCTGGATCTGGTAAGTTCACTTCACGTTTTATCTACACAATACACATCTAAGTACGTATTCTTTCAGAATTACAAAATCAAACAGGATTGTGACTGTCTGAGTGAGTGTATCAACGTCGTGATGAAGTGCTAGCTAGTGACTGGAGATTTCATAATCATTATCAGCTCAGTGGCGGATTATTTAATAAGGGGCAATCCTGAAAAAATATTCACTGATGATACCAAGAAATAACTCGATTTAGATAAAAGGAGCATATGGGCATTAGTCCACCGCGCGAACCTAATGCGGATTGGTAGACATACGCATCGTTTGCGTATATGCAGATTTCTTCACGATATTTTCCGTCACCGAGAGCATAATCATTTATTGCCTAATCATCTTACCTATTTATCGCATTGAGTTACGTGATTTGTGAATGGGATGCCTTCCCACCAATTCCCAGGATGGGACACATTCAGATAAATAGTAAAAAACAACGTCCAGATGAATTAGTCAGACAAATATCAAGGTGTATTATTATTACAGGTAACGATGACTATTTCCTGAACGGTGGCGGTTTCAACCCCGGCAAGCGATGCGTCAACATGTGGGACGAGGGCTGCATCAACGGACAACTCGCTGGTTCAGGTAAAATGGTTGAAACTAATCTTTATTTTTCTAAGCCCCACTTGCGCCAACCACGGGTAAGCAATTAACTCCGGATAAAATAGCTCTTTCAGTTGTTTTTCTATGCAAAAAATCATGGGTTTCCAACTTAATCTAGAGTTTATTGCTAACCCAGGTTGGTGCAAGTGGGGCTAATTGAGTTAAAAATAACAAATGATGATGGTTTTGTCATGTGAAGAGAACAAATGAGAACAGTTTGACGAGCGATCTAAGAAGCGGAGTAAATAAACGTACCTTATTAAAATTAAAATAAATAATAAATAAAAAGAACTTTATTCATCCACACATTTTGCAGTTGCTTACATAATGTAATTATAAACCAATACCTACGTTTTACACGTCCGCGCGAGACCTCATCCAATGCGGGTGCGGCGGCGGCTACCGCGGAAAACCTCGAACGGCGCTTGTACCGTTTGGGGTTGAGACATTGGGTCCGTGGGGGCCGGAGTCGCGCCGACTATTTGAAGAATTATCGGCGCGCCTAATCGAGGCCTCGGGTGACCAGAGGGCTGGCAGCTACCTCGGCCAGCGAATTAGTCTGGCCATACAAAGAGGCAACGCTGTCAGCCTCCTGGACACCTTGCCGTCAAGCGGCGATAATTTAGAAGATATTTTTATTTATAAGTAGTTATAAGTTTTGTTTCTCTTTTTTTGTTGTTGCTTGTTCTTTAGGTTAAGGGTTATGTATATTTATATCTGGTTTGCTGTAAAGAAATTAATTAATAGTTTTACGTAAAGAGTGTGCAGATGAAAAGGAAACAAACAACCTTAAAAATTCGGTAGGTACCTACCCTACTTAGGGCATGTTTCACCACTTTCCACCGACAGCTCACTTGACATATTCTTCAACATACCAAATATGTTAAATGAGCTGTCGGATAAGCTAACAAGAACTTTTCCAAAAGTGGTGAAACAGGCCCTTACTATTGTTATTTTAACTGATCCGTTTACAGGTAACGATGACTATTTCCTAAATGGTGGAGGTTTCAACCCCGGCAAGCGATGCGTCAACATGTGGGACGAGGGCTGCATTAACGGACAACTCGCTGGTTCAGGTAAGTAGAACGCAGAGACAAGTATATGTACAACATTATACAGGGTCCAACTTAATATGCTGACACTTTTTTTAAGGGGATGATCAGACCATCAAACTGAACAACTTTCTCTATGGCACCAAAATCGAAATCGAAAAAAAAAATCTGCTGTCCCAAACAAAACTGCAAACCGACTCGAGCCAAATGTATGGGACAGTTGATTTATTTTTCGCGATTTCGATGTTGGTCCCATAGAGAAAGTTGTTCAATTTGATGGTCTGATCATACCCTTAAAAAAGTGTCAGCATATTGAGAAGGACTGGAAGGACCCTATATAATAGCCACTTACTTTCAGGTAGGAACACACGGCGACACATCAAGCAACGCAAAACCAAAATAAGCTGGCAGCGAGTAGATTACCTAATATAGATAGAGTACCTAATGTATAATGTCGCGCGGCCAGCTTAAGTTTGTATTGCGTAGCTTGATATGTCGCCGTGTGTACCTATTTACTATTGTTATTTTAACTGGATTGATTGCAGGTAACGATGACTATTTCCTGAACGGTGGCGGTTTCAACCCCGGCAAGCGATGCGTCAACATGTGGGACGAAGGCTGCATCAATGGACAACTCGCTGGTTCAGGTAAAAATGGCTCAGGTCTTCTAATTGAGTTTATACTAACAAAAGATGGTGGTTTTGTCATGTGATGTGAAGAGAACTAATGAGAACAGATTGACGAGCGATCTATATGATGCAGCCTTAGGATGCAGCGAATTACAGCCGAAATGATGGGCGGAAGTGGCGAAAGGGGACGATTTTCCAGTCGGATGTTTAGTTTATATATAACGTTGATGGGTATATGAACATAGTATGAGTTTTGAGGGTTTATGTATGTTAAAACTGGATATCCTCATGTCTGTTCTGGATTGTAGCAGGGAGACACTTCCATTTTATTCATGTTCTTTTTATCCAACCAGGTAACGACGACTACTTCTTGAACGGTGGCGGCTTCAACCCTGGCAAGCGTTCCCTTCCTCATCTTATTGTAAAAATACAGAAGTCCCACAACTAACTACCTCGTAACGTCATAAGCATAGCTCTGCAAATCGATCGGACATGTTTTTCAACTTTGTTATAAAGGTATTGTAACAATTAGGACTTCAGCTCTTTGGAGTTGCAGGCTTATCCGAAAATAACAATAGATCGTATCTACGAAATTACAGTTGAGTCTGCTGCTGATATAGGTACCCATACAAACATTCAATACACTCGTAGGTACAATAACACCCCACCTCACAACGGATTCCGGCACGAGCTTAGATTAGATTTAGCAAGAGAGATGCGACAACAAGGCTTTTTTTTATTCGTCCAACATTCTAATTCATCTACGAAAATAACATGAAAGTCTATATTCTGGTTCTTTGTCATTTTCGTATTCTAATTAGAATGTGTGGAATTAAAAAACAACACTCCCGAAATCCTTTGCATGTGCCAAAGGTTTGTTGTTCTGTTTATTTCTATGGAAAATTCGAGCTGGGTCACAGAATAGGTTTGGTATATAGTTCTATATAGCTGGGGGTAAAGCGTGGGAAGTAGGTAGGGTAGGTACCTCCCAATACCTACAAACACTATACACTATATAGGGTCCTTCTTAATATGCTGACACTTTTTTAAGGGGATGATCAGACCATCAAACTGAACAAATTTCACTATGGCACCAACTTTAAAAATGCGAAAAAAAAATCTGCCGCTCCATACAAAACTGCAAACCTACCCGAGCCAAATGTATTGGGACAGCTGATTTTCTTTTCGCGATTTCTATGTTGATCCCATAGAGAAATTCGTTCAGTTTGTTGGTCTGATCATCCCCTTAAAATAGTCAGCATATCAAGTTGGACCCTGTATTTGACCAATGACGTCATACGTATTGACACAACTATTTATTTGTCTTTATCTCTTGAACCTTTCGTAAAAAGTTCTGGTTTCCAGAATGAAGGAGGCAGATGATTTGTTTCGATGGTTTGCGAGCTGTGTTAACTGTCTAGTAAATTAATGTAGTCTCATCACTGACTGTACCCGCTAGTTTGACTTTATAATAATATAAATGTTTTTTAAAATATCGCCCTTGTATTTTCTTTATCATCCGCATAACAGTGAGAAATTGAAAACATTCGACACACTTCTGCCGGCGCTATATAATCGAAGAACAATTGAACTTAAATTATTACTGTACCAAGACTGTAGGTAGGTAGGTATGGTCAAACCAAACCATTTTGCGTGGGAAGCCATTTTTTTTTTTACTTCCCATGCATTCAGTTTGTATTAGAAACCGAATTTTGAAATGAACCTTATATTCGAGTACCTTTATTAGCCATTGATATTTTCTGTGGAACATCAATTTGTTTTCGCGATTTTGTTTCAATAGTGAATTTAATTCAGTTTGATGTACCTAACGCATTTAAGTTTACACCCTGTATAAGCCGGCCGGTACCGGAACAGAACAGCTATTCTATCTTGAGCCCGACTCCCGAGGAATACTTCACCAGTACAGTGCGGGTTACCGACAAGATAGAGGTCACCATCAATATTTTCAAGCCACCTAAAGGCTTCTGACCTGGCTTGACTAATCGTCAAGCCACACAGCCAGGCACTAACCGCTTAACGTGTCTTCCGAATCACCCCGCACCCCACCATACTACCTGTGATACTACTGAACCGATTTTGATGCGGTTTAAACTGTTCGAAAGACTGCGATACTATTATCCCGGAATTCACAGGCATTGGACATGACGTGATCCAACTATTGCACACGAAGTCGCGGGAAAAAACATTTCTTAAAAAAAAATTGTAGATATTTGTAATTCCATCTACTAAGTATGTGGCCAGCTCACATAGAGGCGGGATACGACTGCGGGAAAGCGGTCCGGGGGCGCATTGCTGTGTTTTGTAATGTATGGCGTGTATGTATTCGAGTTTGTATGTACCCTGCCACACAGAAATAGTCGCAAGTCCGGAGATGTTCGCCCCCGTACCGCTTTCCCGCAGACCCGCCTGTGTGGCCCGGCCTTTACTGGATAGGTTGGACCGTAGAAAGAGAAGGAACTAGAAGAAATCACGTGTCTTGTCATATTCACTCAGTAAGAGATGCACATAGCAAATTCGCTCTAGTTAAAAAAGGAGATCGCTACTTATTGCTGTCCTTATCGACGTAACCACTTTTTTGATCTAGGACGGCTTTCTGACTCCGGAGTCAGACATCTATTTTCATAATAATTGTAAAGGATTTTATGACTATCGCTGTCTCATACGCGGTAACACTGATGTTCCGTCTACCAGCGTAAGCGACAAATACTTCGCCTATGGGTTGGACTCAATAATCCACCGAGTGCAAGCGAAGCGACCATCTGCCGAATGATAAATGGCTTCGAATACATCAAAAAGTGCTCACGTCAATCAGTTTATCTATCCGTAATAATTTTTAGATCAAACAAAAAACTAAGAATAAAAATGTTACAACTTTATTGAATTCACATAAATTGGTGCCTTTCGCACATTTACTTACATACTTAAAATATAAAAATATTTCTCAACTTGCAGCACATTTTCTTGCAATTAAATTGCTACAATATTCCCTCATGATATTTTATATTTAATAATAAATTACAAACTAATTTCATATTCATAGTTCAATAATCTAAGAGATACATCCGTGATTACAAAAATGTAAGTATAGAATTATACTAATATCAGTATTTTATTTTGTTATTGGACGATATTTAAGGCAAAGGTTTAGTCTTAAAATGCTTGGCAAGTATTTGATTAAGTCTTTCAGTGCACCTACTTTATAACAATTATAAAGAATTTACAGTTACTATCAAATTATGATAATTTTTATTAATGGTGGCAGTTGAGACATAATGTACTACTTACACTGAAAAAATTATAATTGGGATCACAGGTAAGAAAATGCTAAACTGTGGTAAGTAGCTACACAGAAGGGAGAACCCGTTTTCCTTACTTAAAAGTAAAATGCAGTGTCAGCCCGCGCGCCACTGATGTTGGTCGTTAAGTCACAATATCATATCTGTTCATGTATTTCAAATATTATTTATTTTGATTTTTTAAACATGTTACAGCCATGTTGTCCTATTTCAAATCAAATTAAAGATAGAAAAATTAAGTATCGGGCGGGACTTAAGGGAACACGTAACTGCGACATCGCAAATATCTGCGATGCGCTGCGTGCAATAATCATACATAAGTCATCGTAATAAGTCATCGAGCGCTGGCAGATATTTGCGATGCGATGCGACGCGACGTCGCAGTTATGTGTGGGAGCACTAAGACGCAACAGATTGAAAATTTCGTTCTTTGGGTAGTTGGCTCGGTAGCGAAATTGGATAACGCAACGTTTGGAAGAGTGCTGGTTCAAGTCCTGCCAGAGACTTAATTTTTCAATCTTTATTTTAATTTGTTCATACATTTACTTTTTATGAAGATTCAGTTATAAGACTTTGAAGACACGTTTGAATTTAATTTAATTATTATTTTTGTCTTTTGGCCACGCTCATTCTTGAACTTAATAGTCCATAATGATGTTTCTACTGGTTCTTTTTTCTGTGTTAGCTACAATGACAAATAGTTCAACACAAAAGCGACAATCATAGGAAACATATACATGAAAGAGCACTACCACACAGTCTAGAAATAAATAAATAATATCCTTTCATGATTACCTTTCTAAGCGGTGGGTAAGAAGCATTGTACTTAAAAATTAGGACATTGACAAAACACAAACAATGTAAGCACAGAACACAAGACATAGAATTAAAAACAATCAAGTTAAATTTCCTAAACGCAATCGATTATGGTCATATTGTTTTACTGTATAAAATTGATCAACAACTTTTGTGTAATACTATCACAGAATATCTTAATTTTTTAGTTATTTTCAACTTCTGCAGTATCTGTATGTACGAGTATGAATATAATATTCTTTATTTCATACATTTATATTTTAGTCAGCTTAATTTAGTCAACATTTCAATCATGCAGAGTTTTTCAAATTGTTAAAAAATTATACATACATACATAAGCTCACGCCATTGTCCCATGGGGGTAGGCAGAGACCACGGACCGCCACACGCTACGACTCTGACACACCTCTTTAGCCTCATTCACATTCATACATCTCTTCATGCACTTCCGTCGATTGAGGGTGCTACGCACTTGTCCTTTTCGGAAAAGATCATTGATTTGATCATGGTATGTTTTCCTCGGACGGCCTCTCCCAACACTTCCGCTCACCTTTGCTTGATAAATTTCATTCGTTAGTCTTCTTTCATTCATTCTCTCTACGTGACCGAACCATCTAAGCATACCCCTTTCAATCCTTGTTACTATATCATCCTTCAACTTACACCAATCCCTTATCACACAGTTCTTGATTCGATCAACCAAAGTAATACCACACATACTTCGTAAGGAGCGCATTTCAACTGCATTCACTCGACTTTCATTCCTTTTATTCCATACCCAACATTCACTCCCATACATCAGGGTAGGCACCAACACACCGTTGTGAATAGCCAGACGTGCCCTTTTTGATACAGACTGGCTACTCACCACGGCGTGCAGGGCACCATTCACCTTATTTCCCGAAGTCACTCTTCGCTCTACATCCCCATCACACTTTCCATCTCTCGTAAACAAACTTCCCAAATATACAAATTCATTTACCTGTTCCACTCTGTCTCCTTCCATAACAATTTTACATTGTGTAACATCATCGTTTTCGCGTTCAAAAACCATTACCTTCGTCTTGCATACATTGACTTTCATTTCTTTCTTCTTCAACGACTCATTCATCACATTCAACATTTCTTGTAACTCCGTCACCGACGGCGCAAGTATGACTTGGTCGTCAGCGTACAAGAGGCACTTGACACTAAGCTCATTCATTCTCAGACCGCAATCCATCTCTTTCAAATCAGTCAGACAACTGTCCATATAAAGATTGAAGAGCCATGGCGACGCAACACATCCCTGTCTAACACCTCTCGAGATGTTAAACCAGTCTGTGTACGCCCCATTAACTCTGATACAGGCTTTAGAGCCCTCATAGAGAGACTTCAAAGCCTGCACTAAGCGATCGTCAACCCCATATGCTAAAAATTATTATTTTAGTATATCTAAATTTCTAATAGCATATTGTCTATGTTATAGTTATATAATTATTATTTTTTGAACACCAACTGTTCCTTATACTTTAAATGTTAAAGAATATTGATACAAAAGAGACTAATAAAATAAAGGAGAACACATTTGTACAACAAATTAGAAGAGATCTGATCCATTAACCCGTTCGTGGACAGCAACTAGCTATAGCAGTGATAACAATAAAAGTTCTATTATGTCTCGTTCACTATCCGCGAATGTGTTGTTGAAATATTTGTAAGTACCTGAACTTAACATAAATATGGGTTGTAACAAGATAATTTGATGTCTCGAGGAAAGCCTTTAACTAGTGTATCCTTAGGTCCGCCACATACATACATACATTTTCGACGATGAAGTGTAAAATCGCAGCTACGAAAACGGCCGAAGGGGTAATAATGACCTCCTATCTACATATAGAAGATTGATTTTAGAGGAAACGAAAAACATGTTTATGATTTTTTTTCACCTATTAAGGAATAATTTACATATTGTAAATTTATCATCATAGGAACCTTAATTCATGACATAGTCTGGTGGTCTTACTTACTAGTACAATGCGAAATTGTATATTAAATCCATTTACACAAGAATCACAAAAAAGACAAAATGTCAGTTAGGAGGCCATTAGTTCATTACACTTCATCATCAATATGTGGCAGGTCTAAAAGACTAAAGTGTCATTCATGAACCATTGGAATGGAATTAACAAATTGGGCTGTGCAAGGAAAACAGATTCTTCAAAGCTCATTACTGGGGATAACACTTTCGCTTTAGCAGAATAATTTTGCGCAGTAATCAAAAAGCCACTACTTAATAGTAATTGTTAAAGCCTGACCAGGAACATAAAAAACCTGGATTGGGGGCGCTGCAATCGACTGTCACCTTTAATGTTAGTGTTCCCAGTACAAAAATTAGTTCCAATGATTTTCCGCAACATGGCGAGGTTTTTTATTTTCCTGGTCAGGCTTTACAACACTAATTACTTTAGTTTTGTGATAGAGGAAACATAAGTTGCATTGAAGAGGTTATAAAAATAAATTCCTGTTCAACCAAATTACAGATTAAAACATAAATATGTAAGCAAATTATCATAATAATTTAAATTGCATGATATTCAGTTACTCTGCCCGTGCCAATGGTCTTGTGCATATTGTGGCAACTCCATTGGCAACTTGTTAAATCCAGCAGTTCCAGGAGCTGGGGCAGGTGCTTTGGGAACACTAGCTTGCCTGAATTTTGTAGAATATTTATAAAAATCTGACATTTCAAATGGCTTTGTCTCTTCTCTATATGGTATACATTTACCCTGTTCGATAACTGTAAGGTTTTTAGGTGATTCCAAAGAGACTGCACTAGGTGATAGTACAGGACTTTGTGAAACTTGACTGGGACTCTGCATCGCTGAGAGACGTCCTGACGAGATCATTATCTCATAGGTCTGTGAATTGCCCACGCTAGACGTTCGTTTCAAACTGGAACTCTTTTTTAAAAGAGGAGCTTCTTTCGTTGGCGAATCTAAGGATGTCTCATACCATTGTTTCTCTTTCATTTTTCCATCTCCCTGAGAGAGTGGTGAAAACTTGCTCATGCTGACAGAGTCAAAATTAGATTGAGAGTAACCTGACATCTGGCTCACAGGACTCATGGCATCGCCATATGCCCCTCTATCATCACGAACATAATCATCAGTGGAAACTTGGAGCTGCATATGCATAGGGTTTCTTATCGTATTACGTTCACGTAATGGAAGCGTGTTTGGCACTTTAACAACCCTTTCCATGGGCACATGAATTCTGTCAGATCGATCACAAGGTTGCTCTTGGATGTCGGGTTGAGACCTGTGCTGGTAGACTGGCACGGGCGGCCTGTAGTTGTCTGTGATATTCTCTAAATGTTGATTGTAGTCACTGTGCGAAGTGAGATGATATGTTTGTGTTCTCTGCAATGTATTGCGGCGAACGCCTTCCGGTCGTCTCTTGGACGGTGGTTGCATTTGATGATGATGTGCTAAACCACCCAAGTGCTGGCTCTGAGCTTTCAAATGTGAGGCGTATTGATATAGCAATGGAGTATTACGTACACCATTCTGTTGAACTTGATGAGGAGCTATACTTCCATGCGAGTAATGGGTGGTGATGTCTGGGTGACTCGAACTGAAGTGGGTCTCTCTCAGACGGGAAACATTATGAGCCTCCGGAGCATTGTAATACATCTTGTTCATGTACTCTGTAGTCATAGTGTGATGTCTATACATAGATTGATCCACATTTTCTGTGGGTGCTTCATGACGTCCAGCTAAAGCAGGATAAGTATGAGATGTATGCATAGAGAAAGTATCTTGGTTTCGTTCTTGTGGAGGGGATGGGAAGAAATTGGAACAACTTGTTTCAGGTCGTCTCATGTGTCGTGAGTGTGCGCTTTTAGTCGATATACCTGATATCGATGGTGTTGACAGCCTGTGTGAGAGGTTCTTACGAAGATTCGGGTCGCAGTCGGGCGCTCGGTCGCTCCGAACACGTCGGGGCGAGCTGTCCGACCCGTCTTGCACGTCATTTCCATCCGTAGACCTTTCCACACTTCTTATACTCCCCAATCTCTCTCTCGGCACTTCCGGACTCAACGGGGCTTCAGGCGGCATGATGCCGGTCAAGTGCACTTCTTGGACGCATAGTTTGTACAGTTCCTCGTTTTTGGCAGCGAGCATTTGCTCCAATTCTTTCTTGCGTGCTTGCAGTTTGAGCAGTTTGTCCTGCTTATCGGAATGCAAATCACTGCCCATTGTGCTCGTACCCATATTCAAAACGTAACGTAAAATACACAAAGCATGAGTCAAAGCAATAAACACAGAAATAAATAAGGAAAGCTAATGAATGTAAAATAAACAAAGGGAAATTATTAATTCTTTCGTTGACACATTACACTACACACGCACACGCCCATAGCTTTTGCCTACGCTCGCTCCGCATCCATGTTTGTTTTTTTTTCGAAATCGAGGGAAATTATAATTAAAACTTTATGAATTTCATTAATACAGTTATAAGGAAATAATAATTTGATCTATTTCGTAAGGAAAATAAAAATTTGTATTATTTTAGCTGAATAGTAAAGCGAAAAAGTTTCTTTAATTCACTATTTGATACTTTCATTTACATTATTACAACCAGAATCCAAAGCCGTAAAATATTAGATTAGAAAAAAAGAAAAAGTCTATATAGAAAAATCTATAGAGATCTCATGTAATAACTGATTCATAGATCTCAATCATGGATTTAAATCTTAGAGGATGCCACTCCTCCTTACAGGCTTACAAGCATTGAAACAAGAAAATTGGCCATGGCGGTCGGTAATATTCAATCTTCTTTCGTACTTCTCCGTCGTCACTCGTCAAAGAAAATTTACGTCGTCACCGTCGTTTTTCAATTTTAGGTGTGTCCAATGACGTAACTTTTGAAACGTTGGATTAGAAAAGGAGTATTATCATGTTTCACCGCTTGTAAGGAATATTGGGATCCATTTCGTTCTAAAATTCTTGATTTCAGTCATATATCACTACTACCTACCGAAACCAATCACATATTAAACCTACAATCAATGTTCACACGGCGACGAACCAAGATACGCAAAACCAAAATAAGCTGGCCGCGTGTAGGCAGAATAATGTATAACGTCGCGCGGCCAGCTTATGTTTGTTTTGAGTAGCTTGATGTGTCGCCGTGTGTATATTGCGTTGTGTTTTTAACAAAATTAATAAAATTTCTTAGGTTTCCATAGAAATCTTTTGTGAAAGAACTCTTCTTTTCTATCTACTCAATCATAGCATGTCAAGGCGGAAGCATATGAATAGTTAATATAGTTACAATATAGAAACGAAACTCCCGCGATAAATGTCAAAATACGCATACAAATGTCAAGAAACGCCTACCTACCAATCTCGTGTTGGTTTAACCATAGTTTCGCAGTTCGCTTCTATAGTGTAGGTACTATTATTATCTATTCAAATGGCGGAAGTGGGAAGCAAAGATACCTACCTATATTTATAATATATTTCAAGCTATTTATATTTGAAATCGTATTATTATTACACCGCCACAGCAAGTTTTTATACTTAAAAGTTCTTCCATCCCATGGTTGTCTGGAAGAAATCGCTTTTAGTGATAAGACCGCCATTTGTACCCTTACGTTCTTTTAATTATGTTTTTGTTGCTGCAATTGCTGCATGTTTTTGGTGTCCAAATAAAGAATATTTATGTTATGTTATGTTATTGACGTATACTGTCAGTGCGCTGGAAATGAGGGGTTTTCAGAAAGCCATTAAAAAGAAAAAGTAGTTCCTAATGGCTCAATAGATGGCTTTGAAGAGACAGGGGCGAGTGACCTTGCAGATAATAAATTACAAATAAAATAGTAAGAATTTGTTTTTTTAAGTCAGCAGCAAAATATAAACACACATTTTGTCAACGGATGCGTCTGACTCAGTGACATGCATTTTTATTTTATTTTTAGCCTAAAATTTTCGTCTTCGGACCCCTCTGGTCAAAGCCATCTATCGCCGGTATGTTGAACTACGTTTGGCTAGCTGTCAGAAAACTCCTTATAGGACTCTTCCTATACCTTTTTCATTTCAAAAACTAACCTATTTTTGACCTAATAACAAGAACTAGTTCTTCTCTCCCTCTCTAGCAGCTGTCATTGTCATGTCAGCCCGCACGCGCATGTCACCAGTGTTGCCACTTTAGCCACTTCTTGGCTAGATCTAGCAACATTTTTGAAAACTCGGTGATATAAAAATATTGAGTTGCTAGTATTTTAGCAACTTTTTTGTTTATCAAGTTTAATTGTAATAAATGACAATTTGTGGTCTTTTCTCACCCAAACACAGTAGACGAGAGGCTGTTTTCTACAAAGAGCGTTGCAAAGCGTAGGTATAAATAGAATGGGTTAAAATAATTTAAATTCCAAAACTTTAAAAAAAAACCTATGGAAATGATTGAAAATCCATGTTTTTATTTTGTTTTATTTTGTTTAGCCATTTTTAGTCATCATAGCGACGGTGAAATTTTCAGTATTTTGAAACTTTTTGGGTACGGTTTAGCTACTTGTTCCGGAGGAAAGGTGGCAACACTCACCTCAACCCGCTGAGGCTGTCTCCCATCCATTTTGCCTTTTTTTGACTTCCATTCCATCCATCCCAGTCCGCCTTCCGTGTTTCAGTGTTGATGTAAAATAACTTATTGGCTTCCCCCTATCCTCCCAAGACCAAATATCCAGTAAGAAAAATGTCGAAGGTGTACAAACTTGTGGTAAATGTCGCCGACAGATTCGTTCCAAGTGGCATGCGACCTCTCTGGGAGCACCCAGCTGGTAAGCGTCTGCTCTAAATTACGTACAAATTCTTCGTTCGTTTATACGCATTTTAAACTAAATATATTTACAGGACCAAAGACCATATTCTTCTGGGCCCCTGCGTTCAAATGGGTAAGTCGACTTATAGTTTCAAGGTCAATCTATTTATTGCTGGACCTTGTGTGTAAGGAAGGGCAACGCGTATTAACTGTAACTTACATTTTGGTAAAATCTGAACATAATGTTCATGTGATAGGTCCTGTGAAATGGATACAAAAAATACATGAAATTAACTTTCTGCGTGTAAAAACAGACGTTTTCCTATGTAGGTGTTTTACTTTGACGACATTTTACTAGTATGACAATTTTTTATTTCAGACGTTTTACTAGTAAGTCGTTTTCCTTTTGTTTCATTCAACCCACAAAGACATTTTACTAGATTGTCTTTTTGATACGGACATCCATCCATCCATCCATCCAAGCATCCAAATAATCATACAGGCAAAGCTATCAAAAAGGCCTGTTTTTAATAAACAAGCAACTTTAATCTTAAAGTTAAATGCGTTAGTGTAGGAAGGGCATGTCATGAGGTTATCAACTTATCATTGTAGCTGATTATGATTTCATGCTGGGTACATACGGGGATTGTTGAAATATGATCGATTCAAATCTAATGTCTTCTAACACTACTTGTATGTGCAAAAGAAGAAAATATTGATCCAAAGTTAAACTATATTAATTTTTAAAATAACGAGCTAACAAATAACCCTTAACTTCTTCACTATTCAAATATAAGCCATGTTACGTTGTAGAGTTTCTGACCGCATCTTCTCTATGGCGACAACACATTCCAATGTTCAAGCTTCAAAAAACATTTGGTATATAAAGTCTAACAAAATTAGCAGAAACTATTTTAAGGGGATGATCAGACCCATCAAACTGAACAACTTTCTCTATGGCACCAACATTGAAATCGCTAAAAACAAATCAGCTGTCCCCGTAGGCTGTCCCATACATTCGGCTCGAGAAGGTTTGCGGTTTTGTATGGAACAACAGATTTTTTTTTCGCGATTTTGATGTTGGTGCCTTTGACTACTTAGATGAGGACTGGTAACGCGTGTAATTCTACTAACAAACATTTCTGCCACTTTTTGCGGGGGGCGAGGTAACATGCAATCCGCAACTTTGGATTTTATTCCTCATAACTTTAGATTCTAATTTTGAATGTTAAAAATCATGAAAAGTAGTCTCGTGTGAACCCCAAACGTTCCAAGTTCGAAATTATTGTTTCGCTATTATAGGCTGTCTCGTTTAGTGATAAGGTATAAAATTGAATGTAAATTGCACATGATTAATTGATCTTATACCGTGGCAGAGGGGAAATGCTACCGCAAGGCGAGTCCTTATTATAAGTAGTCAAAGGTTGGTGCCAAAGAGAAAGTTGTTCAGTTTAATGGTCTGGTCATCCCCTTAAAAAAGTGTTGGCATGTTAAGAAGGACCCTATATAATAAGTGGGGTTCAAGTTCCTATAATCAATAAGTTATTTACTTTGACTATAATGTATGCAGTATTGACACGTTTGATTTAAAAGATTGCTTATTTCAACTTTGGATCAATATTTTGCTCTATGTCATGTCGAACTTTTGTCTTGTGATTATATCATCTTAACACTTTCAGGGACTGGTGCTGGCAGGGTTGGGTGACTTGCAACGACCTGTAGAGAATCTGTCCATACCACAGTGTCTGTCCCTAGCAATGACCGGCTTGGTTTGGTCCCGATACTCACTTGTCATTATACCTAAAAATTATAGTTTATTTGCTGTCAACGTTTTTGTCGCTTCAACTAACTTATTTCAACTAGGCAGAGCAGTTAAATATCATCAGGACCAAGAAAAAGTTAAATCAAAATAAAAGTTATTGTGTTTCATAGCGGGAGTTAGTTTGCATGTACTGCCAACTAAAGTTCTGTACAATAATTGTAACATTGTGCATGTTATGTTGCCTGTGGAACATATAACAAAAAACTTTTTAAAATGTTTGTACCATGCACACAGAACTTTAGCAATCAGTATATTGTAGAAAATATTTTAGTGGGAATTTATTTATTTATCTAGTTTTACGTCAAGAAACAGATTTTAACTACGCTCAAGTAGTTTCTAGGAATAATTAGCAAATTAGTGCTCTAAAAAAATTTAGGTAATCAATAATGATTTGTCTCTAAGGGTCAGCGCACACCTAGCAGAGAACTGTTCGAGCAATTTTCATTAATCAATTGATGATGAACTCAATGGTAATTGAAATAAAGTTGAAAAAAGCGTGCACGAGATCACTGTCTCTGTGACGTGCTCGCATTATTTGTTGCATGCTTTCAATAGTCAATGAGTTCAGTATCAATTGTTTAATGAAAACAGCACGAACAGTTCTCCGCTAAATGTGCGCTGACCTTTATACTGTATTTTGTCTGGCTACAAATACAGAAATATCTTCATGCGTCTTGCACTTGTAGACCTATTGCACTTGTAGACAAGTAGATTCTACTAGTAAAAAGGGAAATTTAAAATAAAGATAGGTAAATGTTAAAAAGGTGTCAAGTTAATTTAAGTTGATGCTTTAGAATTGTTAAATGAGATTGATACACATGTTCAAAAGTCACATAAGGGGGCGTCCGTTAATTACGTGAGGCATTTAGTCAAGCCAAATTTCGACTAATCTCGCGTCGCGTCTCATCAAATATCAGGTAATTTTTTTCCGCAAGAACCAGTGTAAAATTGCGAGAAAATAGGTTTGGTTTAACATGTTACGCAATGAAGCACAGATTAACGTATTTACACAAAAAATATGCATTTTGAAAAATCTCACGTGGGATTAGGAGGGAGTCGAGCCAAATCTCATGACATCTCGCGAAGGGGGGATGGAAGGGGGGGTTCTATGATCCAATAAACCACTGCCCCTTGTCCATGTCTATAGCTAAATTTGAATTTTTGCTCTTAATTTATTGGTCTTATGGATTTGACATTTTAATCGTTGATTATAATTGACTGTTGAACATGAGTGTCAAACCCGTTAAATGTTATACCACATCTGTGATAGGAAATGGTATGTGAATCACTATAACACTTGTTGAAGAGGACTGCTGGTCGACGGATGGACACAGGGAAAACAATGTTTAAATTAAATAATCCCGATTTTAGTAGAGAACTGAATACATTGACAGAGAGAGCCTAGTCCTCTGATGGACGGAGACGAACGGGGTTTTCTCTGTTAACTCATTACATTCTCTGTCCGTTCTCGCTGCGCCATTCTCTCGGCCGGCCAATGTAATGTGGATAAAATCCACTGGGTTTGACTATCTGACAAAATTTGTTTGAAAATATTAAAGACAATCTTGACAGAAAGCTTAACTAAGTTTTGGTCCATTAACTGAGCATGTGTCTATTGTTGGGACAAATGAGGAAGGGACGTGCTTTTTGATGCATGAAACAAATGCTTGAAGTACAAATTCATCAGTTTCATACTTAAAGCATCACCGGCTCCCGTCAGCGGCCGTTGACTGGAGTCGTGATGCTTTAAAGTTTCATCATATTATTATTTAAGACATTAGTCGCCTAAATCATGGTGACGTCACTTACAAGCATTTTATGCATGTCAGGTTAAATTTGGAAAGTACGGTTTATCTATTGATTGATTGTCTTATTGTCATCATTAAATTATGCGCGTACCGTCGACCGAATCATTAGGAGACGGGAACATGTCCCTCCCTCGCCGCTCGAAACATTAGGCACTTTCTGTGTTAATTTGTTCGAATCGGTTGTGGCCATTAATCGTATGTATTCACTTAATTCGTCACCATCAAAAGTTTAAAACAAATCTAGGTACTTATTTGTTTTGTTCAAAATTGTATTTTAATGCGATATTTATTTTTCATTATTTCGTCGAAATTTATTAAGTATCTCCATTTAAAATTTATAGTATTTTAAAAAATCCAGATAAGTTTTTGTAATGTTACCATTTGTCCACTTTTAATGGTGACCCCATAATCTTGCTCGTATTATATACTATTAATGGTTTCACTACAGCTGAAATACAATTACTTATAACTACAAGCGCTAAAGTGATTATCATTTCTTTGAATAACATTACCATTTGAAGGTCGTGATACAACTGTAAGAATAATTAAACGAATGTTAATATACAAATACAGTCTATTTTTGTAATACATTTTATGGAGAAATATAGTGTTTGTTTTAAAGTTTTTCTCTTATTTCTCTGCCTTATCTTAATTAATAGTTTTTATACTTTATTTGTCCTTATTTGGAGTTTTCAATTTACCCCTTTCCTTTATATCATCATCATAATTTTACTTAAGTACTAAACCTGTTATCATGTTGTGTTTGCTAATCACATCATCATCATCCACGTGTGAAGGTGGAGGGCAAACAATTCTTCAATTGAGAATATTAATTACTTCGCGATACATTGACACATATTTATCTACCTGATGTATAAGTTTGTTGTATGTGTGAAAAAATGTATTCATCAATGTTTCGTATGTACATTTACATCCTAGGTACCTATATCTACCACCCAGATAACCCAGACCCAGATACATATCTTTTACAGTTGAAGACCAATTTTTTCATAGTGTAATATTATATTCTGAATAGTTACATGAGAGTTGAATGATGTGATTGGGCTTCAAAAACGTACTAAACTCAATGAAAGGTACATTTTCTTGTTAGAGTGTAAGGAATTTAAACCACATACTCTACCCATCAAACTGAACAAGCTGCTTCATACGTTTCGAGTAGGTATTACGGTTTAGTATGGAACAGCTGACCTTTTTTGCGCTGATAGGTTTGCTCCCATAGTGAAAGTTGTTCAGTTTGATGGGTAGAATATGTGGTTTAAAGGTTAATGATACTTTTCCTTACACCCTGTATAATTATTATAAGTAGGTACCTATGTAAGAAAATATGGTTTTGGCATGATCAAAGGGTATATGGATAAACAATCGGCACAAGAACGCAAATTTAGCTTTAGCATGAAGAAAATCTAACCAAGATGGCTGAAATAAATTAGTAAGAAAACACATATCCACATGTTCATATGGTTTCATCATCAACTAAGTACCTAAATTATCCAAGTTGTTAACAAATAAAACCTGAACACCCGTCTAAAATATAGGGTCCTTCTTAATATGCTGACACTTTTTTAAGGAGATGATCAGACCGTCAAACTGAACAACTTTATATATGGGACCAACATCGAAATAGCGAAAAAAAATCTTCTGTTCCATACAAAACTGCAAACCTACTCAAGCCAAATGTATGGGACATCAGATTATTTTTTTCGCGATTTCAATTTTAATGTTGGTCCCATAGAGAAAGTTGTTCAGTTTGATGGTCTGATCATCCCCTTAATAAAGTGTCAGCATATTAAGTTGGACCCTATACAAATATAATCATCCTGTCAGCCTATTAAATGCGTCAAACCATTAAACTGAAGAACTTACATAAACAGGTTCCATAGAAAATATCAACTATTGAATATATGGAATATTTAATTTTGTCCTGATTTCGATTTGGCTTCATGGTGATAGTTGATCAGTTTGATAGTCTGAAGATGAAGCACTCATTAAAATATGTAACGCAGTACGCAAATGAGACACAAATTGTTTAAAAAATTTTGATATAACAATTTCTGTCTATTATCTTTACATGTTTCTAAAGTCTTAAACAAATCTTGCCATATTTCTACTAGGTATATCAAATCACCCTAGTATTATATAAAAGGGTGGTTTAGACTATCACACTGAACACTAAGGAGCCAATATCGAGAAACATATTATATCAGTCAGCTATTTCATACAAAACTGCAGTAGGAACCTACTGGACTCAAATGTATGGGACAGCAGATTTTTTTCCACATTGCCGTTGTTTCCATAGTGAAAGTAGTTCAGTTTGAAGTCTATTATTATTTATTTACTATTATTGATGTCTAAACCACCCCTTTTAACCACCTTGTAGGTTTATGATGTCCACTGAAAACCAGAAAGTTAGCATTTGTCACATAAATGATAGTTTTAAACGTAGGTAAGTAAATAATAGTCATAATATGTCTGAGTGAGATAAGATACCTAATACAAAGTGCTCTGATTACATGATCATGGCACATGACAAGTCATAAACATAATCGAGACGATAGCGTTCGCGTGAACAATCACTCAAATGTAAAGTGCTTGCCAGGCAACATAGGTATTTAGCAACCTTATATCTCGCTACCTATTCAACTGTACGCTATGCTAGCTTGAAATGTATATTTTCTGAGTACACAATGGAACAGACCTACCCACATTCCCGAAAATGAGTTAGGTACCGTAGAGTTATATACGCAAAAACAACCCTGTGGTATAGTGTAATAAAAGTACTACTAGTGGTGAAGCTCAGCGTTCGCGACAAGGTCAATCGAGCGCGGTGTCGGTCGGTGGGCACGTCCTGGTACCGACTTTGCGAATTAAATGCCTTTCCCTGTCCCATGTACACCACGCGAGCATAGACCCGCCGAGACCGTTAAGCTTCACCACTAGTAGTTTTTATTACACTGTGCCTATGGTGCGCTACGTCCGCGCTTTGCGTACTGCTATGTGTGAACTAGGGTCATTCCTGCGCTTTATAAATCTGTAATGCATACATTTGACAAGCTGTAATCTTGAAAACTGATTATGTGTTTTGATCAGCATAGGTAGCATGACACCGTGATAAAGCGCTATCACACCTTCGCTCTCTTTCTATTTGCACGTGAACGAACGAGATAAATGGCGTGATAGAGCCGTATCATGCGTAACATGCTACGAGTGCAGGTCTGCCGTGCTAATCAAGAGTGCAGTAAGGTGGTTCGTCATCATTTCGAGAAAATCGCGCCTAAAGTTTTTATTTTTTATTTTATGTTTTTCAATCCTTCTTATGATTTTTTCATATTTGTTTTATTTTTACTGTATAGGAAAAAATGAATAGTTTTAACTGAGCTGACCTTCATTAGCACAGCTGCAATGTAGCGTTTTAAATCGCGAAAAAAGCATTTTTGCTTAGTATGCTCTTTAGCGTCTCTATAAGGCGTTCCTAATCAAAAGTGCAGTAAGGCTTGTAACTGCACTTAACGTTTGTAAGATCATATTTAACGAATGCACTGGGTACTTATTATAAATGCAGTAACTCAAATGTAATTTTTTGTATGAGGTATATTGGTAAAATTGTTGTACCACTGCATTTTTACGTAGTATCTTATTATCATAAATCCAATCGCGTTGCTAACAAACAATGCAGCAATCAATTTTACTGCACTTTTTCTTAGTGTGCTCTATAAAGAACCCAATTCACTGGTGCTAATTAATAAAGCAGCAAATTACCATACTGCATTACTTATTAGTCTGAATTGACAGAAGCCTTTGAAAATTAGGTAATGCTAAGTGCAGTGGCTATGCTTACTGCACTCATAGTTAGTAATTTACGTGTCTGGTGATAACCTTACTGCACTCTTCTTTAAAAAATATTGGTTTCTAAACATGCTAGCTAAATGGGGATCAAATCATCATATAGAGCTTATTTTCACGATCTCGAATCTGTATTTAACTCATTTTTTGAAAAAACCTTACTTACTGCACTCTTTGTTAGCACGGCAGAGGTGAGAATTAGAGAAAATGAAAAAAGTACAAAAACACGCAATCTGATAATTTTGGGATAACGGAATGGGTAGCTTTGTTCCACCTAGTATAGCTTTGCCCACCAGGAATTTTCATAAATGAGTGCATCTCCACGCTAATAGGGTAATAGGCAATCGCACGTGACCGATTTTATACACCACTAATTTTTAATTAGTAACGAAACTTTAAGGGTGTATTCAGACCGTGAATCTGAACAACTTTCCTTAAGAAATATGGGTCGAAAAACGATAAAGATTTTTGGACCTCTCATACAAAAGTGCGGATCGGCCGATCGATTTTCTATGGGAGGTCAAAATTTTTTCACGTTTGTCGACCCATGTTTCTTAGGGAAAATTGTTCAGATTCTCGGTCTGAATACACCCTTAAACTTTCGTTACTAATTAAAAACTATTGGTGTATTTTATTTTCCCAAAACTACATTGCAGGCTCTAGTGATGGTGTCGCTGGACGATTACCGTCGGCCGCTCGACAAGGTCTCCACCAGCCAGTCGGCAACCCTGGCGGCCACCGGCCTCATCTGGACCCGCTACTGCCTCGTCATAAAGCCGATCAACTACTCTCTGTCCCTGTGCAACTTTATGTTAGGGGCTGCCAACGCTATTCAGTGCGGCAGGGCTTACAATCACCAGAGGGGTTTGAAAAATGTTGCTGAAGCTTAAGAGGATATAATAGTTAGCGCGCTCCATACAAACGAAACGAAATTAAGTATATTTTGGCTATTAACCAATTAAAGTCAACGACATTTTTAAACACAATCTACATAATAATCTTTGGGCCTATTTGTCAGATTTTCGTTTGAACGTATACGAGTAGTTTCAAAGTTACAGTGCCTCAAAGATTTCCATTCAAATCTTAAATTTATCTAGAAACTGCATATTTTAACGGTAATCTGACAAACCGCAGGCACAGATTATTTTATCTAGATCGTGTTTAAATTTCATTTAATTTAATTGGTTAGTATTGAAGATAGGATATAACTTCGTTTGTATGCAGCTTGCTCGGGCGCTCTGCAAGGACTATTATCTTAAGACGTTAGACCCTTTATCAGTCCTGGTCAAAGATTTAAATCCTTAGATATCCCTAGTCGTCATTAGCATGGCCGCACTTGTGTCTTCATTTTTTTTTATTTTGTTATTATTTTGAGGTTGATTTTTCTATCTGGCAGTTCTTCAGTATAAAACAAGAGAACTAGCATTTAAATTATTTTAATATTATCTGTATTATCATCGCCTAATACAGAGTCAAATTATAATTTTAGGGCGACACGGCAGATTATTAATAGAGGAAGTGGTGGTGCCAACTGTGTCTATGATGTAAGTACAAACTTTGCAGCATTATAAATATAATTTAAAGACAGTACTTGTAACAAAAGAATCATGTAAGTGGCTTGAATTATTCAATTACCAAAACTATTCCTTTGCTTGTCTTATCAAAAACAAAAAGAAATACTTGTTCATTATCACGTTGAGTTAGTACTTAAAAGCCAATTACATTATATTGTCAAACATGTACTTGCCATAAGTAGATAGTTGTAGCGTAATAGCATGATAAATCGTAGAACTTCTTAATTTTGCAGGTGTGCATACTAAACGACCTCCACTAACACACCTATTACGTATATTCCAAAATAGTAGTCTTAGAATGCGTTTCCACCAGAGATGTGCGCGGTAGCGAGGCGTTGAGCGAGGAAACAATCCGCCAATAGCGCGCTCGCTCGATCACGTCATTGGGAAATTGAAGCATTGGTCGATTATTTCCTCGCTCACCGCCTCGCTACCTCGCACATCTCTGGTGGAAAATCAGCCTTAAGGTACTATTATATTTCACTAGTAGTCTAGGTATATAAAAGCTTTCTTTAAAACTTAATATCTTTCTTAACCTACTAATTAACCTCATATTTAGCAATTAACCAGTATGTTGTTTCTACTTAATAATACCCAATACCCATTGATAAATAAAGGTCACCGGAAAACAGATAGCTCGGTTTTTAGACTCGACATCGGTGTTGTTACTAAATTCAATTGAAAAAAATACTGATAGTACTGAAAAAATTACGTTCTCGGTCTATTTTTGTTCGTTTGCCAAGTGTCGTAGTTTCGGCCTTCGTAACTACACTCGACAACAAAAATAACGGGTCACCAACATACCTGAATACTTAGATCAAAATAAAATTAATGGATAGGCCTAAAGCGCGGTAAGTTGAAGCAAACTACTGGTGCACTTGGTCCATACAAACTAGCGCCATTATCTGTCAAATCTAGGGCACTTGCATACAAATTTCAAGTAAACCTTTCATTTGTTTTGCCTCATTTTTCTGGTTTGAAATGTTCGCAAGGCCTATCCATTCATTTTATTTTGATCTAAGCCTGAATATCGAAAGTAAGAATGATAGCTTATTCACTTAAAAAGTATTTCATTAGACTATTTAATACTTCTTAAATTAATTCATAACATTTTTAGTTTTCATTTGTTTGACTTAATTAAAATACATCAGGTCAGTTTGGGTAAGTGAAACACCGGGGCAAGTGGGACACATTCAAATATCTTCAATAATTAGAGCTTTTACTTAGTTCTGTAGGTGTCGGTAAGGTGTTTTTGTTATTATAGTTCCGGGTATAAAACAGAGATGTCGCTACTATGCTTGAGTGAAGAGATAAAGCATCGCAAAATATCAGTCTGTAAAAAACAATTTTTGCGAGTGCGAGTGAGTAACGGAAAATATTCATAATTCTTTTAAAAACCGGCGTATCGTCTTTGTAAAATGATAGTTACATATAATATTAATTTGTCTTCCCCCTACGAATATTTATTTTACGTAAATGTAACAGGTTTCGTCATAATTTGACGATGAAAAACGTAACTTCAAAATTACGTAGTGGGGCAAGAGAAACAGTGCAGTGTGGGGAAAGTGAAACGTATGTTTCACTTACCTCAGATCAGAGGTTCTAAACCTTTTTAATAACCTAATATTTTTAGAAACTTGATTTGCTCATTCAGTGTTTTTGAAGTGAAACACTATTTATGGGAGGGCCTAAAAATTTGAATCCGCAACGTTTTCATGTAACGGAAGTTCGAAATTTTTATTTGACAGCTGCGAAATTTCTATAAAAATCTATGAGTCTTTACTTATACGGAAACGGATAACATTCATTGTTTTGTTATGATTCAAATTTATTAAATTGATACTTTCTCTAAGAAATTGCTTATAGTTTTATTCATAGTCAGCTACAAGTTTTCAAATTAAAAGAATGTTGAGAACCTCTGATTTCTGATATATATTTCACTTGCCCCAAATTACTTTTTTTACTTTTCCAAGCCAAAATAAACATTATTTCCATGTGGAAAGGACTAAAATTGCTTGAATCGCTATTGCATTTACTACCCTTTGTATCAAAAGCTCACTTATTGCTAGTTATGAACAAAAAACATAGACTGTTTCACTTGCCTCTTGCAAGAGGCAAGTGAAACAGTTTCTGTCCGTGGACTTTATTTTGGATTTTTTATCTATTTTTAATGCACCTATGGTAATAGTTTATAAAATTTTTAAATCTCAATACTTTTCATGACGTAAGTGACACATTGTCACTGTTCTAAGACTAATAGTTTAGTCAGGCCAATCGATTTTCCTTAGAAAAAAATAAAGTATGTTTCACTTACCCAACCTGACCTTAAATACAAATGCGTCAATTCTATCGCAGACCAACAATTTAAAATTACCATTTTTTGTCACAGATATAACATTTCCCCATATTTTAGTGTATGTGAGTGATAAAATTACCGCATTAATAATAAATGTTGAATACTAAAAATTTCATTTTCAAAAAATCATTTACTTAGGTTTTAGCCTTTTTTATTGGCATTACTTTATAACAACCAGAAATTGTATTAATTTAAGAAGTAGTATTAAATTGTCTATAAAATGCTTTTTATTTAAATAAGCTACTATTCTTAGTTTCCGAGATATTAAGGTCTATGTTGTTAATGACCCGTTTTTATTGTTGTCTAGTGTATTATACTAGATCAGTGATGGGCAAACTTTTTTCATGGGGGGCCAGAAAGTCAAAATGAAATTCTTTGGAGGGCCGTAATTAAAGCAAAAATGTATTTTGTTTTGAAATCTTTGAATTACAACCTCACCGCGCTCCACCCCTCTTCGCACCCCGCGACCCGCAACACATGAACTACACAGCTTGTCTAGCTGGCTCCTTTACCTATGCATCTATTATGTTAGACTTCATAGGTACTGCTCAAGAAGTTTGGAATCCTCTATAGGTACTGCTGGACCGTCAAAATATAATTATTGTGGGACATATACTGTTAATTTTGAAGGACCTTTGGCGGGCCGGATTCAATCCTTTTGCGGGCCGGAGTTGGCCCGCGGGCCGTACTTTGCCCATCACTGTACTAGATACTCTTTCTTACACTGTGCTGTTACCGAACACGTTATTACCTTGGGATTATACTTCAAGGAAAATTGTATTCAGAATCTAGACAAAAGGCCAAAGTAAACTACTGATACCTACTCACATGACACTTCAGTGCCATAGTTAAATTGAATTTAATAAGTGAAACCATAGACATATTACTCTAGCGATAGACAAGCTCGTTCAAACAAACAACATGTCACACAAAACAACACATTACGGTCTGTCATTGCCATAGTGACGAAGTGAACTCGGGAACATCAATCAGGTGCGTACACCTCATTCAAGTGGAACATTTTGCTTCTATGAAAGGGCAAGTCTATCGCTAGAGTCTATGAGTGAAACCATCAAATATTTTTCTTCTTTTTTTAGACTTGTTATTATTTTATTAGCATGCTGTTTTTTGTATTGAATAGTATTTAGAATAATGTATAGGGTCCTATTTAATATGCTGACGGTTTTTTAAGGAGATGGTCAGATCATCAACCTGACCTGAATAGCAAATAAAATTATCAGCTGTTCCATACAAAACTGCGAACCAACTCGACTCAAATGCATGGGACAGCATATTTTTGTTATATTAGTCCCATATTTCTGTATGTAATACTTCCGAGTATTTCAGTTATTGGTCCTATAAGGGTTGAACTACATCACACAGCACAGCATCGCATTTTTCCGTCGCTCCATCCTTTTCTGTCACTCAGGAACGTCATTTGCTAGAGCATATAAGATAGACGGAACGCGATAGCGCGGCCGCAAGGATGGAGCGACGGAAAAATGCGATGCGGTGCTATTAAATGAGGTTCAACCCTAATCCTCTGATAAAAACCGGCAGCATATTAAGTTGGACCCTGTATTTACACTACCAATTTAATTTCTTAAATGTGCCATTGTAATCGCCTTTTTTAACACGTTTGACTGTTCATGTCCAGAAAGAATTATATTAAGTCACGTTTTATTTTGTGAAATGTGTATTTGTCGTACATTAGGGAATTTTAATGCACTGCGTACAATACCAGGATCTAAGAAATTACACACCAATAGTAATACTTATAATAATAAATGATAAAAAAATAGGTTGTTACCTAACACTAGTTGGACACCAAACGTGTTAAACTATCTAATAATATTTATCTTCATTATTTTATAGAAATTTTTTGGTTAGTGTGGTGATTTATATTAAATAACAAATAAAATACTTTAAATCTATCCAGTGCCAATAATTAGTCGAATTTATTTTATTTGTATGTTAATTGTAACGAATATTTTTCTTCAATTCTTTTATTGAGTTTATTTTTATAATCTGTTATTTTTATTCATTTGTTAGCATTTTAGTATAGCATTTAAACTACTTAAAATCTATAAAGTGCCCAAATAATCGAATTTATGTTAATCGTAACTAATATTTTTCTTTACTTTTTATTATGGAGTTTATTTTTATTATTTTGTTAAAATTGTTTATAGTGAATACCAATTAAATTACTTGCCATCTATAAAGTGTCAATATAATGGAATTTATTTGTATGTTAATCGTAACTAATATTTTTCTTCACTTCTTGAGTTTATTTTTATTCATTTGTTAGCATGTTTGCATAGAAAATAGCATTTCAAATACTTAGAATCTCTAAAGTGCCAATATAATCGAATTTATTTGTATGTTAATAGTAACTAATAGCCTTCTCCACTTCTTTTTATTGAGTTCATTTTTATTATTTTGTTAAAATGTTAGTAGTGAATACCAATTAAATTACTTGCCATCTATAAAGTGCCAAAATAATCGAATTTATTTGTATGTTAATTGTAACGAATATTTTTCTTCACTTCGTTTTATTGAGTTTATTTTTATTCATTTGTTAGCATGTTTGAATAGATATTTAAAGTCTATAAAGTGCCGATGTAATCCACTGACATATATTCTAGCGATAGAAAAGCTCGTTCAAACAAACAACATGTCAAACAAAACAACACAAAATGAAACATAGCGGTCTGTCATTGCCATAGTGACGAAGTGAACTCAGGAACATCAATGCGGTGCGCCCACCGTATTCAAGTGGAACATGTTGCTTCTATGAAAGGGCCTGTCTATCGCTAGAGTATATGTAGTGATGTAATCGAATTTATTTGTATTTTTAAGTAAATAAAGTATATTTGTTTGTTTGTTACTGTTAGTAATCGTAACTAATAATTTTTTTGACTAATTTTGTTATATTTTATTAATTTGTTAGCATGTTTGTATTGAATAGCATTTAAAATAAGTACTTAACACTATTAACTGAATAGGTAAACTGTGCCAAAGTATAAAAAAAATAATTCTGTTTTTTTGTACTTATTCACTATTTTATGTTATTTTAGCATTTTGTGTTGGTATTAAATTGCATTTCAAACGAATTTTATTTTTATTTTGAATTATCATTTCACAAAGGGTCTGATAATAAAATGTATCTGAAACCGACGAGCGTGTGAAGCTACTCATGAACGTTTAGGAGGCAAGAGACGTACGTCAGCGTACATTGTCTCTGCGTACCACAATGGGACACAGGCGTGATCATATGGATCTACGAAAACAATGAAATTATGTTGTAGTTTCTGGCCGCATCTTCTTTACAGTCATAACTTAATGCTTAGCGAGGAAGCTTCACAAAATACAGAATCGAAGAGATAATGTTCTACAATTTAGAATCAATGGTTTGACTTTGAATATTGATTATTTGTATAAATATGTCTTAGTGTAGGGACACACCTGCGGAACGTTCGGCAAAGTTCGGTTGAATACGCGCGCAACGCTTTTCCCTATACCGGCGACACACCAGTGCGCGCCATTTTTCCTAGTAGTCACGTATTCAACCGAACGTTCGGCGCCGAACGTTCCGTAGGTGTGTTCCAACAATTCGGTATGTCAAGTTTTTTTTGGTCGTCATTTTTATATTTTTTACGGATAGAAGACATAATTTTAAGACACCTATTTCATTTTTATTGCGATTCATCGAGTTTATCAATATAAATTTAATTTTTAAATTATTTTGATCTGTAATCTCTAAGTGCAAAAATGGTGGAGAAAAAATAATTCGAACTCCATGGAGAAAAACTACCTACAGCTGTATTTAAAAAAATTAAAACCTGCCTCCTCTTTCTAACTATATGCTGGAAAAAGATACGGCAACATCAAATGTCAAATTCTGACATTGTGAAAGTATTTTTTTTTCTTAAAGGCCGGTTATTTTAAGTTGATTTTATGTTTACCAAGGAGTTCACAGGTATGCCAGTGACGTCACTGCCGGACCGAAAAACGACGTTATTTTATTAAAAATATCTGTAATCCTTTCATTTTAATATCTCTGACATAGAAAATATGATTATTGAGACAATTATCTCGAAATGGTTTTCGATTCAGCCCTTCAAAAAAAAACTTGACATACCGAATTAGGGGGAAAATTGGAAACCGAATTTAATTTAATAATAATCCGATTGTCCATAAAAATAAAAAGAACAAAATAACAGTTTACCTTATTTATTAAACTTCATTCCTCTGCCATCTTCAATAATTTATCGAGGCCGACGGGCAGGAATGTTCTCCCGCCATCATTCGAGTACATAATTACATTTCTGATGACGTAACACTGCATATTGCTTATTTTATACAAAGGCCTGCCTTCCCGCGTCTTGCCTGGGATGGGCACGAACGTGATACCTTTCTCTGTGCATTTGAATTCTAGAAGTTCAGAGAAGCTCTTGTGTGAGGTAGTGGCGGCGAGCACTTCTGATATCTTGGAGGTTTCCTTGGTCTCCGTGACGGTGAAGCGGGGCGGGGGCGGGGGCTCCACGGAGTCTATGTCTGTGCTTCGGTTCAGCATGTCCAGCGCTTTGCGGAACGCGTCTCGGACGGCGGGCTCCTTCAACACTTCTTCGGGAAACATTTTCTGGAAAATTATAAAGATGCTTACTATTTTACACGTACTTACAAGGTGTGACAGAACAACAAAAATATTGTATTAACGCTACATCTATATAGTTTTATCATTTAATTTTGTGCTGTACGCATTAAGTCTGCTTCACACTTTAGAACTGTCTCTGTTGCGGGTCTGCTGGAAGAAATCTCTTTAGAGATAAGCTCGCCCTTTGTACATGTCTATAATTGTTATTTCTGTATTATCGTGTGTACAATAAAGAGATAAATAAAAAAAATAGGATCAAAGTGTCTGATTACCACCTCGAAAGGGATTATGGTCGAAAGTTTATACAGGGTATAATAAAATGAATAAAACACCGTTATAATATTTAAAGATAGAGACCAAGTAGACAAAAAGATAGGAAACCCATGCAGTAGGTACTGCAGTTTTGAATAAAACAGAAGATTTTTTATTTTTTTCTCAATGTTCGCTCCATTGTGAAAGTTTAGTTGGATGGTTTGAACCACCGCATTAAATATTACTCGGTTGTTTTGTTACACCCTGTATTAACTCTCGACCATACTTGCAATCTAAATTAGTGTGCAATGGTGTTACCTTGAACTCGGTGTAGGAGTTGAGTACGGTGGCGTGCGTGGGGCAGGTGTTGAGCCAGGCGGCGAGCGCGGCCAGCCAGCGCGGCAGCAGCGCCCGCGCCGCGATGGCGGCCACCGTCGGCGCTCCGAGCAGCTCCAGCCAGTCCACGCACCACAGCCACGCCGCTGCATAAGCCACTATTGTTATTACTCTTCTTCTTATCGAGTGGGCTGGAAGCCCTGGTGTCAGAGTTTATTCAAACCGCCTTACGGCCTCTGACGTGGTTTTTTATGTAACGACTACTACCACCAGAGATAGTAGCCAGGACCAACAGCTTAACGTGCCATCCGAAGCACGGAATCATCTTTCTTTTCTGACAATCAGGTGACTCAGCCTGCAATGTCCTAACAAACTGAGGAAAAACGCACAAAGTGACATTTCACTAGGGGCCCCCCGTGGGAATCGAACCCACGACCTCCGTGTCAAAAGCCCAATGCTCTTAACCATTAGACCACGGAGGCAGTTTATTACTAATATTCATCATCATATACAGTACGACCAGGAAAATAATTGCGCTCGTCAATCTTCGTTTGCCCAGACCAGGACAAAGTCCCCGACAAAACCCGAAGTCATTCAGTAATCAAAGGATACAAAGTCGAATGTCAGCGAAAAGGGCCCGAAAACAATAAGCCAAAAGCGGCAAGGTATTTAAGGTGGCGCATAGTGATTGGTCAATATAATTTCGCGCGCTGTTGAACTGCACATGTAGGCACGGCGACAGATCACCCTACCCATAGTTGGACCTTATGTCCACGAACATAGAGTTCAACTATGGGTAGGTTGATCTGTCGCCGTCTGTACATCGGTAAGACTTATAAACATGGACTACTGTAAAGCCTGACCAGGAATATAAAAAACCTGGTTTGGGGGCGCTGCAATCGACTATAACCTTTAATGACAGAGTTCCAAGTACAAAAATTAGTTCTAATGATTTTCCGCAACATGGCGAGGTTTTTTATTTTCCTGGTCGGGCTTTAGGTAGCTATACGTAGCTACACGTTCTACTGCAGGGCACAGGTCTAGCCTTAAGAAACTTTTATGTGTGTAAGTCTACACTGCAGGAGTTCATTAATGTGTAAATAAAAAAAACATCTGTTGAGTCTGAGAAAACATTATTTCCAAATGACTCGATATATGAGGTTGATAAGAGAATGATTAGCCTCCTTGCTGTTAATAAAATACAAATAAATATTACCGCCTTATTTGTACCATAATCAGTTTTGTTTCCTATTGTGTATAGTATTTTGCCTTTGGTGTAAATAAAGTATATTTCATTCATTCATTCAAATAAATAAAAATTCGAAAAACGCAGACAAATAAGAGTAGATACATAGTCAAGGATGCTTCTGAATCAGTGACATGCATATTTTTGTTTACTTTTTTGTCCTCAAGCTCCGTCTTCGGAGCCTAGTGATGTCAACGCAGACTTTTATCAGCTGTCAGAAAACTCCCCATCCTGCGTTTTGTACTCACTGTTCTCTCTGCCAACTAGTTCCAAAGGCGCTGTCTGTAGGCAATGTTCGAGCTTGGGCACGATGTGTTGATGGAGCATGGCGGTGAGCGCGGAGCCCCAGGGCTCCTTCCAGGCGGCCAGCAGGGGCCTGGCGGACCCGTCGGCGGGGTGCCACGCGGTCAGCGCGGAGGCCAGTCGCGACCGTATCACTGGGTACACTGAACTCGCTAGCGCTTCACCTGCGGTAGAGAATATGTGTATAAGTTCAACATACAAAATGTCAGAAAGGCAGTACCCTGCCCCTCTCTGACATCAGCTACCCCACCTCAGCTCTCACTTTGGGGGAGCCGAGCAAGGGAATGCAGTCAGGCGCGCGTATCCAATAGTATTTGACTACATAATATATAGGGTCCTTCTTAATATGCTGACACTTTTTTAAGGGGATGATCAGACCGTCAAACTGAATAACTTTCTCTATGGGACCAACATCGAAAACGCGAAAAAAAAATCTGCTCCATACAAAATTGCAAACCTACTAGAGCCAAATGTATGGGACAGCTTGTTTTTTTTCGCGATAATGTTGGTCTCATAGAGAAAGTTGTTCAGTTTGATGGTCTGATCATCCCCTTAAAAAAGTGTCAGCATATTAAGATGGAACCTGTATATGCTTTGATCCCCGAATCCTAATGCACCAATGCAGGTGCTGCCTACTAAAACAGTGTGACTTCAGGATCTGTTTAGCATCGTGGGTACCCAGCAGAGACCAACTCCTCAACCCTGATGATGCACGGGTACCTACTGCCTACCAAAAAACTAAAAACTAGAAAACAAAAATCTTTTTGAGCTTTGGGGCTTCTTCAAACGTCAAAAGTGACCTAAAAAAAACGAGTGTGTGTGTGGTCTAAAGACCATACGACTGAAGTAAAACTTCCCTTCGCCTCTCCCGATCACACTTTTCGTAACGCTCTCGTCGCGCATTCACCAGCATACTCCCCAAGTCAAGCGTGCGTAAAGAAGTTTTTCTTCAAAGATAGTAGTATTATCAAACCAGCCAAATCGTGCCACGGTAGTATCCAGTGGTGCAGCGGCTGGGTGTCGCCCGTGGGGTCCCAGATGCGGACGGCGGTCAGCAGCCGCGGCACCACGCAGCGCGACGCGCACATGCTCAGCACCCACGGCGGGCACACCTCGGACCACGCCGTGATGGCGCGCAGCATGGGCCCTGGGATACGGGGATTCCACACCCTACGGACAATGGATAAGCCGTCGTAGTCTAAACTTATCTAAATCTAAATCTAATCTAATCTAAACTATTATAAAACTGTAACTGAAGTGTGTCTGTACATTGAATATATTAACAAAAAAAAAGATTACGAAAATATGGTTTTAGGTATCCCTGACTCGAAATCAAACTTTTTTTAGAAATATTGCCTGTCTGTTTTTTTGTTTGTTCGCGCATCACGCAAAAACTACTGAACCGATTTTGATGACAATTTTTTTGTTTGATAGCTTATGATCTGACTTAAAATCTGGTATATAATTCATGCGGACGAAGTTGCGGTTAAACACTAGTATATTAATAATATATTAATAAAATGGCTATCGTTAATTAAAGAGCAGGATGTGTATATGCAGTGGTGGTCCAGTGGTTAGATGGTCTGAAGCACTCCCTAAAGTATGTAGCGCTTTTAAGTTTACATTACACAATGTCTGTTTGTTCCTTATGGGTTCCTAAACCGTTCGTCCGATTGCGACGAAACGTTGTTGTGCGCATGCCCGGGAAGTTTCATAACAAAAAGAAAACTTCTCATTGCAACTTATGTCAGGCACATCCATCACAGCTTATATACGTCCCACTGCAGGGCACAGGCCTACCATCAGGGAGGGTGTACGGACGTTAGTCCACCACGCGTGCCCAATTCGGATTGGTAGACTTCAAATACGCATCGGACCATATTGCGCCGACCCCAGATAATTGGAAATGGGCAAGGGAATGATGATGATGACATACGCATCGGAATATCTTCTTCTTCGTATGCAGGATTCCTCACGATATTTTCCTTCACCGTTTGAGAGCAGTCTGTATTACTTACGTAAGTTAGAAAATCTAATTGGTACATGGAATGTAGTCCGGATTCGAACCCGGACCTCTAGATTGAGTTTCCATGAACGCAACGCGCCACCGACGCCCTTGTCGGGCACAGCTGGTAAATAAATAATACTCACTCAGCGGCATTGGTAAGGCTGGGCACGTAATGCTGCCACAGCAGGCCGGTGAAGGCCTCGTCGGAGAGCAGTCGCTTCCACTTGGCGAAGGTCGGTATGGGGTCGTCGGGCGCCTGCAGCGGCTCCCACGTGGCCAGCATGGCGCTGAGCATCGGACTCACGATCTTGCCGGCTATGGTGCCCAGGCCGAACATCTCGTATTCAAGGGCGTACGACTCCTGGTAGTGGACAGCATTCCATTTTATAATTACAAATTTTTATGGAATACATTATGAATATGCTTAAAATTAAGTTATACGAATACAAATTTTTCGAAAAAAATAATGGCACTAACCTGTAGACCAGCCAGCACATCATAAGCGGTCTCAAGGGACACGTCCGCCGGCTTGAGGGCCTCGACCCGCGCCAGGATGTCCTCCACTTTGCCGATCACGTCCTCGTGCTCGGCCAGCTTGGCGTTGCACTCCTCCAGGTCCCGCTCCAGCACCACCGTCTCGTCCTCCGCCGTCTGGAGCTCACGCGCGTTCTGGATTATATCCTGTTGAAAGATATTATCATAACTATTATTAAGGAGCCATAGGTAGAAGAATATGTTCTATGAGTAACGCGATTGGCCAGCCCTCCGAAAAGTGCATTCGTGTGCCGTATTTTAGATTAAAAAGAATTAACAAAAGTACTTTTTATAGATTTTACTAGATAAACTAATGGTGAATATGCTAGAACGATTTAGTCGATCTAGATATTTAAATACCTAAAATCAGAAACTATTTTAAGTTAAAACGAGAAAAATGTTTAATAATACAAAGTGGGCCAAAAGAAGTCATCCGATGTTGTTTGGCTCTCTTTTTTTTCTAAATGAAAAACTTCGGTTCTGTTTTTTTATTATGTTTATTTGAACCTTTAGAATTTTATTGGTCAAGTCGAGAAAATTATATTGGCGACGTCTAGACCTGTGTCGATCGCGATTGATCGAATCGTTTTGATTCAATCGCAACCTGTACACGATTCATCGAATCACTGATCTCTAAAAGATTCGATCATTTGACCCGATTACAAAGCAAACCAAATTGCACTTTATGTTCATATTGTTTTGATGAACGATTGAGTCTTCATCGTCAATTGAATGAGACGTAACAAACAAAACGTGTCTATCTCATTCGTTTATTCACAAACCGCGTTAGTTCGCTCGCACTCTATCTCGTGAGTGAAATAAACCGGGTTGTTGCATCGTGACCCGCGCCCACGGCTCGCGACCTGTCGATCAGGTGATTTTTGAATTTTTCAAATTAGTGGTTCATGGGTTATAGCCTGAGTACGCGCAGTGCGTGCAGTACGCGGGCGCGGGCGGACATTGACCTCAGAATCATATGTTCGGGCGGCGGGTCATTACCACGCATTTGTACTTAGTAACAGATACCAAATGCGTTTCTTAACTTTCGCCAACTAATTAGATTTAACCTTATATTTATTGCGGACTAAATCACGTTATTTATATTGTTGAGAGTACCTGTTCGCAGCACTCGACGACTGTCTCCAGGTTGCGCACCAGCTGGGGCGCGGCGAAGTTCCGGCAGTCGCGGCGCGGCTCGTGCTCGAAGCGGGGCGCCGCCGCCCGCAGCGCGTGGTAGCCGCTCAGCACCCGCTTCTGCTTCCCCGTCATGTCTATCACCGGCACGCGGGACAGCTCGCTACTGTGACCGACATCAAAGGTAAGTCAGTTATAGCCTGTAAGATGTCACTGCAGGGCAAGGCCTCCTCTCACGGGCCACTGCAAACAAAATAAACATTTGCACACGCTGAAACTAAATGACTCAACCAGCTGCAGAGCTTAGATGAGCTTCAGGGGCACAGGCTCAGATGGTTTGGTTGGAGTTTGGACACGTGAAACGAAAGCCACTGGACTTTATAGGAAATATAGCACTGGCAATGTCGATTAGAGAACAGGTCATTACAAATACATATATGAGTATATAGATGAATTATATGTATCGTGACATCGGTCATCCACCATGAGGGCAGCAATGATACTCAAAGTTAAGCTTGTAAGAATCAAACCTAAGTACCTGGTAATAGTGTGCATCGTGGGTTTGCCCTCTTGTATGACGTCGGCGGCATCGCGGTAGAAGTAGCGCCCTTTGTGCGACTTCTTCCAGTTGTAACTCTTCTCTGTTGTTTCCTTCTCTTGCTCTTCCTTCTCTTTGAGACGACGCTCTTCTTCTTTCTTTGCTTTTAGCTGAAATTTTATTTAATACTTATTGATTCGAAATCAAGGTCCCAGTGGGTACGATTTAGAATGATAAAACACAGAACTGTTCATAAGTTTGGTAGTATGTGTGTAAAAAATCCTTTATAAGTTTACGAGCTTGTATGAAGAGTCTTGTAGAGGTTGAGGAGGCGAGAGATTTGTGTCAGAATCATAGCATGTGGCGTTCTGTTGTCTCTGCCTACACCAGTAGTGGTACATATAGGTGGAGCATATGTATCTAATCTAAATTATTATAAAACAGTAACTAAAGAGTGTTACATTGAAGATATTTGCATGAAAAAGATTATGATATGGTTTTTAGCTATCCCTGACTGCAAATCAACCTTTTTTTGAATTTGTGTCCGTCTGTTTCTTTATATGTTTGTAACAGCATCACGCAAAAACTACTGAACCGATTTTGATGAAACTTTTTTTGTTTGATATATTATGATCTGACTTAGAATCAGATATATAATTTGAACGGACGAAGTCGCGGGTTAACTCTAGTGTATGTATAAGTTTACTTACAGCTGCCTTTTCAGGACCGTAGGCGCCGATAGCCCCCCTGCCTTTCCTGAGAGTGGCTTCAACTGGAGCTGAGATACCTTGCAGGTCTTTGCCAAGACCCTTACCCGGTTGGTAGCCCATCTGTTGAGTATATTAAATTGTTATTTCAATGTAGAAAGAATAGTCATTCAGATTCATTGGTTAGAAGATTATACAAGAGGAACTGCATAATAATAAGCCTGTATTCTTGTTTCAATTGGATAGTTTTAAAATGATATAAAAATGAAATGAGCATAAATCAAAAAGGTACGTGTTTCATGCAGACCCATGTGAGCCAATCATTGACAGGCTTTTAGGAACAACTGTGAGTTGAGACAGAGGTTTGATTCCGTCTAAAGAAAATCTTTAGACGGAACCAGCAATGGCCCCACATAACAGTGGCGTTAAATTGATTCTTACGTAGTAATACAAATAAAAAAAGAAAGACTTACACTCAGTTGCAGAAACGCTCATTAATAGGGATCCGCAAAAAGTATCGATACTTGAGTAGTATCGATACTTTTTGTTCGATACCTAGTATTTTTGTACTCGATACATTTATTAGAGTATTTTACTAAGTATCGATACTTTCTGAGTTACTCGATACTTTTGTCTCCTCATTAATCTGTCATATAAAAGTCAGTAGATAGTACTTCCTTCTCCAATGTATAGCGTCGTCCCTCTCGATTGAATGACGATTTCGGGGGAAAACCCTATTAAAAGCTTGAATAATGCATGTGAGACTATTACCACAGGTAATATTATACAGGTATTTAGTAGCAATACTAGCAATTATCAAGTTTTAGGAATCTCGTAATTGGGGGTACAGTAATTAGTTGTTAGTTCTTGTACTTTGTTATTTAATTTTGAAGGAAATTGTGTATTTTCTTGTGGTTTCTAATATTTTAAAAATATTACTCGATACCAAGTAGTATCGATACTTTTGAGTCGATACTTTTATCGGTATCGATACTTTTTATTCGATACTTGGTATCGAGTAGGTATCGATACTTTTAAAAATTTGCGGAACCCTACTCATTAATGTTAATCCTATATTAAAATCTCTTGCTAGCTTTTACTACGTCAACTAGACAAAAAGTGACAACAAGAGATTTACTGGAGGATTAACTTTAATGAGCGTTTCTGATACAGAGTGTGAGACTGTCTTATTGGAACAGAATAATATAATTTGCCACAAATCATGTACAAATCATGAGGAATAAAAAAGTTGCGGTTCTCTTCATATAAATTCAAATAACATTCGATAGCGCGATTTAAAAACGTGCAGCGCCATCTATTGACAAAATTGTTAGTTTGTTTGTTTGTTCGCGCATCACGCAAAAACTACTGAACCGATTTTGATGAAACTTTTTTTGTTTGATAGCTTATGATCTGACTTAAAATCTGGTATCTATCTGGTATATCCTATATAATTTGTGCGGACGAAGTCGCGGGAAAACACTAGTAATTAATAAAACAGTGAACATAAAATTCCTTTTTTTTAAAATAAGATTTTGTCATTATAGCACAGCTAAATTTAAACGTCCTATACTGACCTGAAGCAGCAACTTAGCACCAATACCTTTGGTGTGTTTCTCCCAGGTGCCCATGCTGCCACCGAGGTTGGCTGAGCGCATGCCCTGGCCCTGCCTCCTGATGCCCGCGGTCTCGCTCTCATCGGGCATCTGTGCCGGCTCCTCGTCAGAACTGTCTACAACCATGGGTTGCGATGATGACGGTTCAGATGGCTGAATTTCTGAAAATGTTGTTTAGGGTCATGTACATCATCACCATCATGATACAACATGCATGATTCGCATGCATGACAGTTTCTCATGGTTGTTGTAGGGTCACATACATTGCTTGTGAAATTTAAGTTGTGTATGCATATGTAAAATATGCTCATACACGAATCTCTACATTTCACTAGCGATGCCCAAACTCGTTTCAGTGCCCAAACTAGATTCAGTGCCCAAACTCGATTCAGTGCCCAACCGGCTCAGGCAAATCACTTCTGAAAACAATGAATTGAATTCAGGACCTCCAGTTGAACTAGTTCTTCAGTTTGTGACTCAGGAGGCGTTCGCGGGCGGGAGTACAATTTTTAAGACACGGATTAATTTTGAAGAGCAAAAATTTATTTACATTACTATAAATATAACTTTACTATCAATACAGTATAAAAAAAACATTCTTTTTGTTTAGATTTAAGTCCGGTGTAAAATAAGTATGTTGCTAGGAATATTCTAAAACAAGATAGGACATGAAAAACAATTTAACAGAAAAATATTGTGAGGAAAAAACTATGAAAGAAGAAAATAAAATAAAATGACTAATAAAATAAATATTATGAAGGTTAGGGGAAAACCGTCCTTACTTTTAAATTATTGGGTCAGCAGCTCTGTCACTCTAATGTAAAAGCCGAGTGTAATTTTTTTAAGTTACATGTTCAAATCAGCAGTTGAAAATGACAAAATTACTATAGAGATTATGAATCACTGGATCTTGGTTTTGAATCTCGTAATTATTAGTTGGATCAAAACCCGTATTACAACAATTAACTTGTCATTCCTAAACATGGAATACCTTTCTTCTCTTTCTTCTTGCCGGCCTGCTGCACACCTCCCGCTACAAAGCCAATAGGAGCGGAGAAGTCTTTGGGCTTCCGAACCCTCTGCCGAACATTGTCTTCATTGTCCTCTTCATCACTGTCCTTGGCCCAGACTCCTGCAAAATATAACAACAGTTAACCTGGGTGAAATTATTATTTAGTGAAAGAAAAACAAAATTAATCTTAACTTTAAAGGCATGTTTCTGAGATAAATTAGACATTATTTAGTATTATTACTGTAATGGGCTCACCCCCCGTCACACTGGACAGAGTTTCGGTACTACTGGTGAAACGTGGATGTCCTGAGGTTTCAGAATATCTCTGACTACCCCCTCGGGGAATAAAGTCGTGAGCATATGCTATGCTATGCTATTACTGTAATGGCTAACATAACCTAAATCGCTGAAGATAGAAAACATGAAAAGACATTGCCCATGTGACAAACTGTATTCGTTTCAAATTGTTGCGCAACTAACGAATGAGTATAATCAAAGAACAAATACAAAGAGTATGATATCTAAAATTATACACAAAACAGGAGGAATATCATACTTCCTAATGGAAATCATCCTTTTCTGCAGTGGGATTTCTTATAAAATTCAAATTCCTATTTACCAGTTTTGTACTTATGTGAAACGGGATTGGGCAATGTCTCTTGGAATATTTATTCTACAGAGGATGTAGGAGTGCCCTAAAAAAGTGTTTTTCGGACATAGACCGCCTACGGCGGTAAGATTGGATGTAAATGTTTGTAATGTCACAATTTTCACAAACCATTTTAGAAGAAAAAAATTACACTCACAGGCACATACATTGTAAATAATGATCACAAACAGAAACATAACATCCATCACCGTACCGGAATTTGAACCCAGGTCCCTGGTTCGGCAGTCTGACATGGTAATCATTACATCAACCGGGTCATCAGTGGTCTTGTAATGTGCATTTTAATGAAACTGTATGTTATAAAATATAGCAAAGCATTGCATTCAGTTCTTTTGTGAAATGTTGTGAAATTACGTGAAAACTGATATCCTCACCATATATTTGATACTCTTTCTTGGCCCTGCGGTTTCTGTGTGGGTTGAATTCGTTGTTCAAGTCGTGGTCAGTTATCTCGAACCGTATCACCTCGTCGTCCGACATTATTCCGGTCTATAAACTATTCAAAACCTGAAAATAATTATTGAAGAAAGGACTCAAAAATTTTATACGACTTTTATTTATGTAGGATTATTATTTGAAGTCTGTATACTTACTGCCTTCATAAATAACTCCAATGCTCTCATTTCACTTACACTTATATTCAGTTAACAAAATAAGCCTAACGATTCGTATAATATATAGAACGATTGCACGGCATTAGAAAATACCACAAAATACAAACAAACACGACGTGAAACACGCCAAACGCAAAGTGCAAATTTCCTTTTTTGACATTGACATTAAATTGTTGTTGTTTAGTTTTGGTTTTGTTTAGTTTTAGGCAATGGGATCTAAGCCTAAATTTTATAGTCTGTCTAAAAAGTCGTGGCATGAATGTTTGAGGAACTAATCCAAAGGGTAATAAGTATATTATAAACATAAACATCATTAGAGTTTTTGGCGGGATTTATGTATCTGACGTTTGGAGTCCTCGTATTTCATCGAATTTTTATTGTTTATAGTGAGTTTTGGTTCGTTTGTTTTGCGTAAAAAAGTGTCGTGCAAGTGAACAATATATAGTTCAGTGAAATATGATGGTGCATGGGTCGTAAACAGGAAAAGCGTTCAGTGATTTTAGCGCGACAAAGTCGTCGGTTCACCTCTGTCCTGTGGACTTCTCTGCGTTTCCGGCGTCTTTCGATTGTCTCCAAAAACTCCAAAGAACCGTCAAAACGTCGAAAACCAACGTTTTAATGTGAAAGCAGAAGATAAATTGAAAAGAAAATAAGATTTAGCCAAAAGGTCTAGTAACCAGGCTAGTAAATATATTGAAAAAAAAATCAACATCATTCTCATGTCTTGTTTTTTAGTCTGTATTCTGTGATAATTTCAGCTAGTGTGTTGTGGTTGAAATTAATTGAATTTTATCACTAATTCCATATAAAAATGCCTCAAATAAGCTAAGTTTTCATCCAGTGAAATTGTAGTACATATGTAGTAAAGTATTCATAGTAATGTTCATCAAAATAAACGGCAAGCGAACAGAATGTTGAGCAGATTTTCTGATGTCCTACAAACCGCCGCTGATGTTGTAAGTTATTTAAAAATTAGCATTAGTTCTGTTTATTACACCAAGCATAGTTAAATGTCGAACACAGTCACTAACTTACCAACTACTGGACGTAGGGTCCGCGCTCAAAAGAGCACCAAAACGTAAAAAGAGAACCAATTACGCGACAGTCTTCGTTAGATCGGCCGACAACGCGCACGCGGCGCGCGCCGTGCCCGATGGGGGAGTGGGATGGAAAAGAATTTCAGCATTTTCAGTGTTTTTAGTTTGTTTATATTACTACACATACTTAGATTTGTGTAGTTTAGTCTCGGACACTTTTCGAGAATTTAGTACTAGACCCGTCGTCCATAGTATTCTAATCAAAGAACACAGTCCAAAAATGACAAAATGTTATAGTTGGCGCCTCCAGCGACGAGGCTGGAAGATTTCGAGTACCACTGGAAGATGATTCTGAACTTCTATCAGAATTATGATGATACCGGCAAAGTGCACGTCGAGGACACGCGGGTTCCGCACCACTTGCATCAAATGTTGCAGGTAAATACTATAAATATCTTAGACAATGTCACTCACAGGCCACTGCAAATTAAATAAGCTCATGCACACATTGAATCTAAGCGATACGACCGGCTGCAGATTCTGCGAGGAGGAGATGGAAACTCCTATGCACCTCCTATGTGACTGTGGCCCCCTGATGTACAAACGTAGTACTCATCTAGGTAGGCAGGTTCTGACACCAGAAGAGATACAAACGGTCCCGATCAAAATCTACTGCGATTTCTGGCCGCAGTGGGAACTTTAGAAAGGGCGTTCACAAAGGACCAGCGATGGTCTACGTGGCACAGGCTCAGCGAGCCTGTCAAGGCCCAACACCTTCAAATAATAATTATAGACAATGTCACAACATTTCAGAATCTGAGTCTTTTTTATGGTAGGATCATGAGTTTAGTATACAGGGTGAAATTGATATAATTAGTATCCTTTTAAACTAAGAGTCTACCCATCAAACTGAACAACTTTTACAATGGGAGCAAAGCAATCGGAGCAAAAAAAAATCTGCTGTCACATACTAAACTGCACCCGCCGCCGCTGCCTACAAGACTCAAATGTATGAGACAGCTGATTTCTTTTTTGCTCCGATTGGTTTGCTCCCATAGTAAAAGTTGTTCAGTTTGATGAGTATGGGTGGGATAGACTCTTAGTTTAAAAGGATGCTGATGATATCAATTTCACCCTGTATACTATGAGAAAGGGCATAGCATTAACATATGTAAGAGTGAGATAGATAGACGAGACCATTCACAAACACTCTATACTATAAACTTGTATGGACCTAGCGTCAGTTGTCAACAGAACAAATCCCACTTTTTATTTCCATTATATCAGGTTGTTTTGGTCTCGCCTTCTGTCTCCGATCTGTCCATCTCTTCTCCGATCTATCCGATCCATCTGTAGCCGATCTAACGCAGTATACACTTAATCTATGGGTAGGATAGGATATACAATTAAATGGAATGTACGAGTTAACAGAAGAACAAAAATTACCCCCGTCTTCTCTAGTATGGTTTCTCAGCTCTCCATACTACTTGTCACAGTAAGCACGATATAGAGTGATAGCCAGTACGGAAGAGAGCTAGCAACTGAATCACGAGGTAGCGAGGTTTGATTCCTGGCCTGTATCACTAAGTTCTACGGAAATTATGTACGGTTGTAGTTAACTTTATCACTAGCTCGTTGGTGAAGGTGAACATAGTGAGGAAACCTGCATACCCGAGAATGAGAATAAAATACTGTAAGTTCGGAGGTATACATGTGTAAAATATGGGTGAGTTCGGGGGAACACAATAGACCAGCGATGGTCGAAGTGTTACATAATGAAACATGCTTGCAATAGCCCGGCTAACAATAATAATAATAAAGTGTGTTCATTCTTAAACAAACATGTAAAATTGTATATACCAATCCATCTTATTATGCTGACACTTTTTCCAGAGGATGATCAGATCAGATCATCAACCTGAAAAACATTCTCTAAACATCGAAATCACAAAAAAAAAATTACTGTCCCATACATTTTGCTAGAGTAGGTTTGCAGTTTTGTATGGAACAGCAGATTTTTTTTCGCGATTTGGATGTTGGTGCCACAAATTAAGTTGTTCAGTTTGATAGTTTGATCACTCCTTTTAAAAAGTGTCAGCTTATTAAGAAGGCATATATGCAGGCCCTATATGCAGAGAAGGCAGTTCACACATTCGAGAGCACAAAAATCCTACTGTAGAGGTGCTGATGGGATTTGATATAGTATCCCTCTGCTTTTGACTGGCTTTCCACCAATAAGGGAGGAAAAAATCCAATATACCAATAGAATAGCTACATTTTCGTGTTACAAGCTATTGAAAGATTTTTTCACTCCCTGCCTCTCTACCTAAACTACCTGCAGTTATACTTTATTAAGTAATCATGTGTTGTATTGTTAAACATTAACAACATGTGGTTGTGCTGACCTTGACGTTATCGCTTTATAAATAAGCCGTATTGTTCTATACATGTGTTTTGTTTATTATAAGTTATGTACATAATGCTGTAACTTGTCCGCTTTCTAGAGAAAGATGTCCTATTTATGACACGGGCCCCCTATACAGGGTGTTAGGAAAGTATCATTAACCTTTAAACCACGTGCTCTACCCATCAAACTGAACAACTTGTACTATTTGAGCAAACCTGTCAGCGCAAAAAAAAAGTCAGCTGTCCCATACTAAACTGCAATATCTACTCGACGCAATCATATGGGACAGCTGAAATTTTTGTGTTCTGATCGTTTTGCTCTCATAATAAAAGTTGTTCAGTTTGATGGGTTGAATCTGTGGTTTAAAGGTTAATGATACTTTTCCTTATATCTGTATAGGTGATCAATTGATCATAGTCTTGCCATAAGCCCCACGCTTGGCAGGCCGCCTTTTTGTTGTTATAAACATAAACAAAAAGGTAAGGTAAGGCGCAGGCCTGGGCTGGGTTCATGGTGTATAAGCATTGGGGTCTATGCTGTCCGCATGGGCGGGTGCCACGTGTTTTACGTATACGGCTGGCTAGATTCGATGTATCAAAAGATAACATTTTACTAAGCATGCAATGTACACAAATCGACGCCCGCTTGACTGGAGAAAGTGCCTAATATGAATTGGTGAACTTTACATTGTGACAATGTCTTTTCGTTTTATTACTACATATTTCGTACTAAAAACTGATTTATTGTTCACCAGCATGGCTAGCATGGCAGCGTGATATGGCGCTATGACACCTTCCCTCTCTTTCTATTAACTTTCTATTAACGAACGAGAGAAAAGGCGTAATACAGCCTTATCACGTGCAACATGCTACGCCTTCTGTTTGATGATATACGAGCTTTTACCCGGGACTTTGTCCGCACATATTATATTTCAGATTTTAAGTCAAATCATAAGCTTTCAAACAAAAAGGTTTCATCAAAATCGGTTCAGTCGTTTTTGCGTGATGCTGGAACAAACAACCTAACAAACACTCGCACACAAAACACTAAAGGTCTAAAGACACAAAAAAATCGAAAAATGGATGTTTTTTTTTTCACTTATCATCAATTTACAGACACACTTCTGTTACAGTTACAGTTTTATATAATAGTTAAGATATGTGTGGTAGATTACACTCATGAGCCGGCGCGGCCTAATGAAGTGCAGCGCATTTTTCATTGCAAAACAATGATCAAATTGGCTTGCAATTAACACAACTTTCCCCACGTCCCCTTAAGACGTAACAGATTGAAAATATCGTTTTCTGGGCAGTGGGCTCGGTGGTGTAATTGGTTAGCACGTTTCCCCGGTTTGGAAGAGTGCGGGTTCGAGTCCCGCCCGAGACAAATTTTTCAATCATTAACACAACTTTCGTCTCAATTAGCTTCGATTCTCTCGGGCACTATCAGTTGAGTTAATTGATTTTCGATGTAATTTTTATAATGGTTTGGCAGTGAATAATGCTCTGCGCCGCGCTTCGCCAGGTGTGCGGCGGCCCTATGTTGTACTCATGTAAATTTGTAAATATTACGTGATTGACTATTATGCACCTTCGTACTAGGCTAGGGTCAAGCGATAATGGTTTTCTTATCGATTGCAGTCACGCTACGAGCCACCTGAGACTTGCAATTGCTATATTCATTATTAAAAAAAAGACATACTTTTATGTCGGTTAAAACGCAAATTCAAATTACATGACAAAGATCAATACACCAACGAAATCCAAAAATAAAAAAATTTTGATATAGCCTATTCAATACAGGGTGTTAGGAAAAGTATAATTAAACTTTAAACCTCATCAAACTGAACAAATTTTACTATGGGAGCAAAACTGTCAGAACAAAAAAAAATTGCTGTCTCATACATTTTAGTTGCAGTTTAGTATGGAACAGCTGATGTTATTTTTTGTCCTGACAGGTTTGCCCCCATAGTAAAAGTTTCTCCGTTTGATGGGTAGAGTATGTGGTTTAAAGGTTAATAATACACTCTGTATAAGTATTAATTTCTTCTCTGACGTTTCTAGGCATGAACTCAAACTGAAATTTCGTATCTGAAACTCAGAGCAAATATTCTTTTTTTCCTTAACGTATGGAGTGGAGCAGAAGTGCTTCTTTGTAACTCATACTTTCAAATTTGTGTACGAAAATGTCATAATAACTAGACCTGTGGAGTTTATTCATCATTCTACGAATTTGAAAGCGTGAGATTCATAAATAGAACTTCTGGTCAAACTACAAAATATTATTATATTTTGGTGGGTACAAGTTTGTGGTCAACTATTCTAAATCAAATAGTTCATTTGCACATAAACAAATAGGATTATCACTCTCCATGTTCCGCCAACGACATACGATTTTTAAACCCCTTTTCCTGTCTTTTATTTACTGAGTTTTTATGATTTTGCAAAGCGCTGTGCCATTATCAAAAGTAGGTTATAAATAAAACAAGCAAATTAACATAACCATATTAATTGCAGCTAATAGTTGAGGAAGAGAAGGAGCAGCAGGGTGGAACAGTGGGGGGTTGCCTGGAAGCCGTAGTCCAGCGGTCCATCTGCTTGCTGGACGCGCTGCCGGCGCTCGCGGCGTCGGACCGGCCGCCGGGCGCGCGGGCGCTGGCCCTCAACACCGCCACACAGCTGTTGCGGCGCACCAGGCAACCCTGCGTTAATAGTGCCAGCATTTATAGGCCTTTGCAGGTCAGTTAGATAATTTTAGTAGATTACACACCGAGGGCAGGAAAGTAAGAAAGGTCTCAGATCTCATGTGATTGTTGACCGAGGCGAAGCCTCAACTTCGTTTAGCGCAGCGGGACGAAAATTGACGTTTTCCGTCTGGAAGGGAGAAATAGTAGATTACACAACGAGGGCAGGAAAGTAAGAAAGGTCTCAGATCTCATGTAATTGTTCTCATCTCATGACAACAATTACATGTGAATCTCATGACTTGTCATAAACATGTGGTCTGAGGCTTTCTTATTTACTGCCCGAGGTTAGTATACTATTTTTCTCCTCGACGGAGTAGGAAAGCGACAACTTCGTTTAGCGCAGCGGGACGAAAATTTACGTTTTCTGTCCGGAGGGGAGAACAATATATAATTATGCACTTATTGAGTCCTAGCCTTTTTCGGCTACAAGGATTTATGATTATGTTTTTATTTTACATAACATCTGACATGGATTTAAACTAGGGAACTATTACCTATCTTTTCATGTTTTTAAATGAACTTTCCAACTGAAAATGTCAGTTATTTTATGAGCCCATTTCTCTGCAGCATAAACTGAATAAAATGTGTCGATAGTTTAGAGCTTGCTTATCAATCACTTTATTACTATCTTGTGAAGTACTAAAAAAATAATGTTAAATTGTTGTTTCTGTTGTGTGCAATAAACATTTGCCTAACTTTGTTTTGACAGCGAATGCTCATACAATGCAACGAAAGCCCAGCGTCGCCAACAGAAAAAGAAGAAGTAGAATTGCTACTCACACTCTGCGGCCTCGTTAGGAAAGAGCCCGGTCTAGCAAACATATTCACAACTCCGTTCGTAGAAGACAAAGCCAGCCTGCTCACAATACCAGAAGATATACAAAAACTAATCCCAATCAAAAGTAAAATACAAACGCCAAAGAAAAACCCACTTTTTGAAGTAGAACTACCTCAGAATCCCTTGACTAACGTGTCTATAATTCGGACGAACGGGAGAGAGGATCATTGCAATACAACGTCAAGTGGTTCAGTGGGCGATGAGGATGGGTCGTGTAAAAGTCAGAAGACGGTTTATGATGATAACGACAAGTTCTTGCTGATTGATTTGCTGCTGTCTTATTTGAATAGTGCTGTAAGTAAGACTTTACATTTTATGATATTTTGTATTTGTAGTCCAGTGGTTCCCATTGAGCTGTGTTAAATTTTTACCACAATAATTCATGCATAGATTTCGTATACTTGTTAACATTAATGTTTTCATTCTTCACCGATTTTAGATTAATTCTTTCTTCCCTTCGACACATTGGAAATTGAGGTGTTAATTAGATATCAATGTCGTTGTTTGTTGTAACCCCAGGCATTTTCTCTACTTGGCTTCTACTTTTCAAACCTCGTTTTTATCGAAAGATTTGCTGTTTGCCATCGCCTTTAGAGAGCTGTGTGTTTTACGTAAAAATAATTATTTTTTTATCTGCTTTGCGATAACAGAACAATATAATATGAAAAATGTTGGGGAAACCCAACAACCCAACCCAAAAATGTTGGGTTTCCTTCATACTTAAAAATACATTCGTAAAGAAAAATTACGAAAGTAGGATTCTATTTTCCAGATTTTTTTAAAACTTAGGTATTGATACCGCACAAACGTTTTATACGCCTCGGCCGCGCTGCTTTGTGTATTGCGTTCTTATATATATATATATATATATGTATCTTATACCGGTTAACACGTTGCCAGGCTCGCCTAGTGTGGGACCACTATCAGTCTCAATCTTAATGTATTTACTCTTTACTTTTCATTTGTGAAAATAAATAAAAACTGAAATATTTTATTTAATATATATATACCATATATATGTTATATTATATTACCTTTATGTTCCCGTTCTCCAGGACAACCAAGTGGTCCTACGCGCGTGCGAAGGTATAATGATAGTGTCGTCGCTACCCGAGGACGACATAGCGAACCTGGTGACGTCATGCAGCCCTGCCTGCGAGACTATTGTCGACAAACTGGCCGCTAAGTACAAGTGTGTGCCCGCCAACATCGACCCCACCGATGTCGACCATTTGAACATTACTTGGGCGTGAGTATATTTTGTTTATTTCAATCAGTTCACAGATGCATAAAGCTTGTTGATGTAGGAAGCAGGGTGCTAAGTGATAATTATCATGATAATATCATGTCAATTATATTGTATTTCAATCATGATAATTATAGGTTGATAATCATAAAATAAGTGGCGACGGGCTCACCCCCCGTCACACCGGACAGAGTTTCGGTACTACTGGTGAAACGTGGATGTTCTGAGGTTTCAGAATATCTCTGACTATCCTCCTCGGGGAATATAGTCGTGAGCATATACTTATGCTTATGCTAATAATAAAAATGATTGAAAACACAAATAGCTTGCGCTAGCAATGTCACGCCATGTATTTCGTTCGGATCATGGTTCGCGAAAAAAGAAGCTCACAAAATCATGAAAACATGTTTCTCACTGTTTTCTGTTGTTTTTCTGAATTATTTGTTATTCATTTCGATGAAAAACGATAATGTCAAATTCTAGGTGCTGTTTGGTGTTGATGAGAGTGTGTTAAGGCAAAAACAGCAATTTTAGAACTTTTTGATAGAAATTTATCTCAAAACTAAGAATGAGCTTGGATAATTATCGGATCTTGAACTACGGAGCCAATATTGAAAACACGAGAAAAATTTAGCTGTTCCATAGAAAATGTCAATTGCTCTTGACGAAAATGTCTAAAGTCGGTACCATGCTAGTTTTTTCCTGCTACTCGGTTCTCCGTTGCTGTGCGATGATTAATGCAAGTAAAACTATTCTTAAGATATTCTTAACGTGATTGATAAGGAAAACCAACTTTAAATATGTTCTTAAGTTATAAACAAATAGATGGCGGTATTATGTAACGAGTAGACATTTTCGTGTTCGTCTTATTGTCTGCTTATTGAAAGCGTGCTTCAATTTCGAAGCGTGTTTACGTGTCTACAGACTGACTCCTGTCTCACTAGATAGTTGTTGGTTATTAATTACTTTATTGAAATGTGTAGGTATTTTATTCTGAATATGCCATAGAATATCTCTGACTATTCCATCGAGGAATACAAAGTACTTATAAGCTTTTTCTTTTTTTTTAAATCGTAGTGTTGATGATTTTGCCAATATCTAGTTTAAATAGCAATAGTTCTTAACATTGTATGGTAATAAATATGGTTATCTGAAGGCCTTGTTTTTACAGAGACACTGTAAAGTTGTGGGCATATTATTACAGTACTTTCTGTCTAAAATTTGTCTCACAATGATAATCATGATATCAAAAGTACTGGCGAATGCTGATTCAAATTTTGTGATCAAAGCAAAGCGTAAAATGTCTGTGTCGTAACTGTTATTGTTATTATTATTAACAATGTTATTGTTATGCGAATTGTATTATGCTGTTTGCTCATTGTTATATATGGGCGTCCACGCAAGAAGGGTCCAGTTGTCGGGTTTTGAGTTAAGGTTAGATTCGGCATCTAGATCAGTCACATTATCATATGGAATCATAAAAAAGGGGGGTTATAATGCCGACCACTGGACCCTTCTTGCGTGGACGCCCATATGTGAAAACAAGACATATTTCTTTTCTGATACATATTTATCTATGTTGATATCGCAAGGCGATTTTTTTTAGCTTTATACAGGATTAAATTAGAATAAGGGTATGATCCAACGAATAAGAATGTTATTCGTAGGTATGATCAGGCTGTCAAACTGAACAACTTTATCTATAGTACCAAAATCGCGAAAAAAAATCTGCTCTTCCATACAAAACTGTAAAATTACTTAAGCCAAATGTATGAAACAGCAGATTTTTTTTGCGATTACGATCTTGGTTTCAGAGAGAAAGTTGTTTAGTTTGATGGTCTGATCATCTCTTTAAAAAAGTGTCAGCATATTAAGAAGGACCCTGTATGTACCCCGTGTATACCTAAAGAGATTGAAGACATTTTGTCGTGATTGCAGGTACGTGGCTCACGACTACGCTGACAAGTCGTACAGTAAGTTCCACGGGTACAGAGAGCTCACTAGTTTCTTCTCGTGGCTGGACTACTGCGACACCCTGATGAAGGTTTGTACACTGCATTACAGACATACATACAACTCTTACATTATTTAGTTGCATAAATACAATATAAAGCGAATAAAAAGTGTAGAATCAGTGTTAAAGAGTGCGGTGCGTGTTCGTTTATTAAACTATCAGAGTAGATGAAATAGGATAATTAAAAAAAAATTACAAGTTCTTCAAAGACAAAATAATTTATTGAATTAGGAGCTTGAAGCCAACTTCGTTTTTTTTAAGCTACCTTCGCGTTGGAACGTGTTGTCGCTGTAGAGAAAATGCGGCCGGAAAAAATAATTAAATGTTTATTATAAAACTTCAATTCGGCAAAGGATTAATACCTTTGAAAAGTATACACTCACGTGTAGTCACGCCTAAATGACCTATTTATTTATAAAGATAAAACTATAAAACTGAATTTAAGCCTTAATGTCGTTTTGCGATTAGATTCATTGATGAGTCTGTTGTTAGTTCAAACGATAGTCAAATTATCATTTTTCAGTAACTTTAACTAGTTGTTGTTTTAAAATCGGGTTCCATTCCAAGACTTCATTGTCTAGTCCACTTACAATTTTGTTTTAAGTCTTTATTTTTAAGTTGTGCTTTACTGTATGCTTTGTAGGCAATGGATACAGTTAGAGGACTGTTTTCTGAGCGACGAATAAAATATGTATAAAAGCAACTCTTCATCCTTACGTATGTGGGTGGTATGGCGGTCTGAAAAAACTCTGACACCAAGGCATGCTGCCCGCACGATAAGAAGATCCTTACGTATTACAACATGGGTGTCATTTTACCAGGAATGCCACCCGACGATAGCCCTGCACCTGTCGCGCACGTTCCGGCAGAACTTCCTCGAGGGCACGGCCGAGAACGGCATCACGGACCTCCACCACGCCGTGGTGGTCACCGCCATCCTCAGCAAGTGTCTGAAGGTCGTCGACTCACCCGACCTCATCAATGGTTCGTACACTTACTGCCCCGAGAACGGCATCACGGACCTGTATGTTTTTATGGATGTTTTTCTATACAAATCATCATGAATTACTGAATTAATTAACCTGAAGTTTATTGCTAGCATAGATTGAAGCAAGTAAGGTTTGCATGGCGAGAAATTGTTCATTAACTTCTTTTAAATAGTTTTCACTTAATAGTGTTAGTAGGTACTTTAGTGTGTTCGTGTGTTTGTGTGTGAGAGAGTGTGTCGATAAATTGGCTCCGTCGCCAAATGACCCTCGTTCGCAAAACGTCCCTTTCTCAAAATGCTCCTTTTTCAAAAATCCCTTATAAATGAATATTTTGTGATATTAACATGCTTTACAGACTTAGATGTGTGTGTTGTACAGAATTTTCAAACTGGCTGGTCGGCGAGGGCGAAGTGCCGGAATGGCCGCTGCTGCACACCCTCATCACCAACTGTCTCACCGACAACTACGATCTCACGCTCGAGACCCTCCGGTTCTTTGAAGTAAGTGTTAGGCTATAGGCTGTTTATGACTAGATTCGGCCCACGACTTTGTCCGCACCATAAAGTTACCAGGAATAGAGAAACATAAAATAAAATAAAAATAATATAAAACTGACGGCTGAGAGAGCGAGATGTACCTAGCGGCACCACTGTATAATAGAAAGAGATACGTGACGCGAGGCGATAGAAACATTTTTGGAACTGTTTCACAGCTAGTCGGATTGGTGAAAATTCGAGCTCTGTGAATATTTTGTCAATCTATCGTGAAATCGTGGATATTTTTTTTTAATTATATTAACACTATCACAAAATTATCCACGATTTCACGTTAGATTCACAATTATTCACAGAGCTCAAATTTTCACCATGCCGACAAGCTGTCAAACAGTTCCCAAAAACGGTTTCATTTGACAACTCATGTCAGTTCCTCTATTCCGTGAGGTATAACTTTATGGTCCGCACCAACTCCCGTCATCGTGATAAAATATATGTATACATAGGGTGTAAAGGACAGCCCTCCGCAGACTGAAACGGTGAACCCAGACCATCAAACTGAACAACTTTCACTATGGAGCCTACCTCAGGAAACGTGAAAAAATCAGCTGTTTCATATAAAACTGCTGTACCGACCCGGCTCAAAAAACCGTAATGTATAATTTAATGAAATAACATATGATTTGTTATATTGTTTACAGACAATAATAGAGAAGGGAACAGAGCACAGCATACACCGGCTAGTTCTATCGCGGGTTTGTTCGCGAGGTTACTACGCACCCCAGACTCCCCTTGAAGAGGACGAGAGGGACAGACTGAACGATATACCGCTGTGGAGGGAGCGGGAAAGAAACAAGTAAACTATCTTTAACATTAAAGTTAATTAAATGTGTTGATATGGTGTTTAGTTATAATAACATACTTTTCTCCCCTCCTGACGGAAAGCGTCAATTTTCGTCCCGCTGCGCTAAACGAAGTTGCCGCTTTCCACCTCCGTTGACGAGAAAAATAGTATACTAACCTCGGGTAGTAAATAAGAAAGCCTCAGATCCCATGTTTGTTGCAATTACATGAGATCTGAGACCTTTCTTACTTTCTTGCCCTCGGTGTGTGTGTAATTGGGGATGGGGATACGGGATGAACAGACCATAAAACTATACAGCTTTAGTACTAACATCGTTATATCATCATTTAGCGTTTTCATGCTCGTATAAAAGGAACGCATCTAATAACGAAACACCTTTCTAGTCACTAATCAATTTTTACAATTCGGTTTCCGTGAATAATTGCGAATCTAAAGTACACACACACACAACACAAGTAAATATACTGACACTACTTCATTAATTTATCCACGATTTCACGTTAGACTCAGAATTATAGACAGTATTAGAATTTTTGCCTGCGAATAGTCTCCTGAAAACATCCAAAAACGGTTTCATTTGACAACTCATGTCACTGCCTCTATTCCTGTAAGGTATAATAACTTTATGATTGCCTCTGCCTGCCCTAGTGGGACATAAGTGTGTGGTGTCTGGTGTAGTGGAAAGCTAGCCTTAAACAAACAGGGCCTATAGACAAAGTATCTTTCGATTAGCGTTATCGACAGTAGAAAACATAAAAATGTATGGACTTGACGTAAATGGTGACGAAAGCAAATGTCAAAATGTTTCGATCGCCATTGTCAAATCCATACATTCTGTCATTTTCTACTAGCGTCTACGCCAATAGATTGTCACTTTGTCTAGGGCCCTAGGTGAACTAATGCTTAGATCAAAATAAAATGAATGGATTAGTTAAGAATGGCCTTACGCGAACATCTCAAACCAGAAAAATGAGGCAAAACAAATGAAAGGTATACTTCAAATTTGTATGCAAGTGCCCTAGATTTGACAGATAATGGCGCTAGTTTGTATGGACCAAGTGCACCAGTAGTGTGCTTCAACTTACCGCGCTTTAGGCCTATCCATTAATGTTATTTTGATCTAACAACTAATGCGTACGATTGTCGCAGAGAGGCGATGAAGCAGCTGCAGCACGAGGACCAGGTGAACGAGCAGATCAACGACATCCTCTCCCACGAGGGCCTGGACCCCAAGGAGCAGAGCGAGCTCGGACAAAATATACACCGGATCATCAACAGGTCCGTATCTTTTACATACACTGACCCCTGAATTTGTGTCATTTGATTTGTTTGTTTGATTTACTACATTTTGAAGCTGTAGGTTGCTGTAGGCGCTTAAGTGGCATTTATCCCCTCCCCTCCGAGATTCGAATATTAAGGTGGTTTCAGTCCATACAAAACTTTGACGTAGAACACTCGTAGACGGTATTAATAAAAGTAATATTTTATATATGGAAAAATAGCTTAGAAAATCTAGATTGCGCGTCTTAAATAACATTTACATTTATAATATAATTACGAAGATATAAGGATTTGAAATTGTCGAACTGAACAACTTTCTCTATGGCACCACAATTGAAATCGCAAAAAAAATATCACCTGTCCCATACATTTGGCTCAAGTAGGCTTGCAGTTTAGTATGGAACAGCAGATTTTTTTTTATCGATTTAGATGTTGGTGCCATAGAGAAAGTTGTTCAGTTTGACGGTCTGAGTATCTTCTTAAAAAACTGTCCGAATATTAAGTTGGACCCTGTATAATTTGTAATAGTTTTTATATCAGAGCTCGTCACTACGGAAATGCGTACCTTTATAAGAACGAATCTCGCATTTATTTTAATAACTGAACCGTTTGCGATGTAATAAATTTTTTTTTTAATAATGGTGATGATTATTCAAAACCCCCTATGATGTTTATCATAACTCTGTAGTTTTTACGTAATGACAACATAACATACAAAATCACAAACATTCCAAGTACTTCCTTCTTCGACATCTCGAAATCACCCACAGGAATAACCATTTAATCCAAGCAACTCCAACCATGGACGCGTGAATTGTTTAAATAACTTTAATTCGCATACATTAAAATAAGAGCTTGTTCAATAGCTTATTATCTTTTAAGTCAATGCATTGCTTACGCTGTTAATATTGTTAACAAGAGCTTAAATTACATTTTAGGCGGCTTGAGCATCTCAAAACGCGCTTAGAAGAAATCGTGGCGGAGGAAAACTCACAAAGCTCACAAACTACCACAGACATGCCAGTTTAATACGTTCTTTATTTATAATTAGTTTAAGATTACTTTTACGCTGAACACAAGAAACATTGAAACTTTTAAGACCGAAACCAAACAAATCTGCTTCACACTCTTCTCCAGTCGAGACGATTAAATGTCATGTCCTAGTTTGATTTGCCATCTTGTTGAAGAGATCTGTCAACCAGCATTACAGGTAAGGCACGAAGAGAATGACGTACTGAACTGAAACCCTTTCTCGTTCAGTGCACTATGGAGTCTGAGCACAAGCCTCTGATGCTGGTTGGCGAATATATTCATGAAACTATCTTTTTATTACAAAAATAAACCTTTTTACATTAACCTATAAGGGTGAACACATATCTATCCGCGACCAAGGAGGCGAACGAAACTAATTTCTTCTGACGGTTCGTCCGATTCGCCGCGGATAAGTGTGCGAGGTGTCATAGAATTTCATACACATAATTCTAAAATTCGATTCTTTCGCCTCCTTCGGCTCGTTCGCTGCGAATAATATGCGCTTTCCTTAAGAATCCACTGCTGCAGGACAAATACCTAATAAGACCTAATAAAACAAAACAGGGTCGTTTCTTCCCATGATAGTTGCGTGATCTGCCCAAGTTTACGATTTTTATTTAGTATGTAAATGGAAATATTTTTTTCCCAAATCTAAAGTATCTTTTGTGCTGTCTGTATCTGATATAGGTTCAGCCGTTTTAGCTTGAATCCGGAAGAAAAATCAATTCCAACGGCATTTATAATATTAGTAGTAGGGTAGGATTAACATGTTTTTATAATTATTACCATTTTTTAACTTTAATAAAAATTTCATAATATAGCCCATCAAAAACAGACATGTAAATAAATCAAGGAAATCAATGTACTCCGATTTCTACAAAGAAATTGAATTAAATATAAGCCACATGCTAGCCATGTGGCCATGTGTAAGCCAATAGTGGTGTAATCTTAACATCGAAGCGCCGAACAGGGAATCTTACAAAGAATGGTGTGTTTTAGCAGTTCTTAGCGATTCTGTTTCTTAATATTTAGTTAATTAATTTAATGCAACGGATATGATGATCACAGAAACAAAATATTACTTAAAATGTCCATATCATAAATACGTTATCGATCTTGTAAACAATGCAATCGGAAACTGGTTTCCATGTTTTTTGTGTTCGTAGTTTTTATGGTACAGAATAATATCAATGACAGGGTTGCAAGGTCTAAGATTGATATCAATTGAGCTGTAATAATAGCACTGAAACAATCTAACCGATGTAAAATACACACCCGCACTGAGAGATTTTTGTAAATAAATTGGATGATTTTATATTCGAGATTAAATGGTGCGATATTCATGAATTATTAATGATAGATTGGATTTTAAATAGTGTTATATATTTTAGTCTGTATATTTTGTGCTGACAAAAAGTGTCATAAAAAATGAGGAATCGTTTCAAACCCGCAATAATGTGCCATTAAATGTTTTCCATTTATTTTTATAGAAACAACATCGTGTCCAACTGTTTTAGCAGTGGACTCAGCCATTGTATGTGTTAATTTTTATCAAGCATTTCATTCGATATTTTTGACAGTATTAACAAAAATAATCAAACTTAAAACTCATCCGTCCCTTCTTAAAACAGTTGACGACCGACGCTGTTAACATTATATTATTTATATTTTATAATTATTATTTTTAAGTACTTGGTGATAAAATAAATCTGAATAATGCCGTGAGAAACTGTGATTTTTTTAAATATTATTTTTAATTTGTATCGTTTATGTATAAAGTTTGTATGGCTATTAAAATATTTTGAGCTAATGTTTCGTTTCATTTACCCCGGCCCTGTTGTTTGCAGTTTTCTGCTTCTGCTGCCGCGCGCGATCCTCTCGGACCCCGTCGGCGCGGACTACGAACATTACATACACGACGCTCACAGACATTATCAGGTAAACAATAAACACTTATTAACGAGACTTCGCACGCATAAAATATACCAGATTTTAAATCAAATCATAAGTTTTCGAACGAAAAATGTTTCATCAAAATCGGTTCAGTAGTTTGTGCGTGATGCTCGAACAAACAAACAGACTGACAAAAAATCCAAAAATTGGTGAAGTCAGTGACTCCTAAAAGCCATATAAATATCTTCAATGTACAGACACTTCAACATTTTTTATTAGTTCCTACCATGCTCTCCGATTATTAAATACAACGCCGTAGTAATACTAATATTGACAATACTGTTATAATGGTGATTTTTCTCTTACCGTTTCGTAATTTTCCACCCCAGAAAATTACGAAAAGGTAATAAAATCTGTATTGATACTAAACGGTGCTTTCATACTAAATAAAAAATCTAGAAAACTTTTTAGGAACTATGTTAATTTTTTAAATAAATTAAAGACATAATTGGATGATTATTATTACATAAACATGAAGCCTGTAAGAGAGCCATACACTTTATTCAAACAAAATTTATACGATTAGATAATTCAAAACTACACAGCAATTCGTTTTCAGCTGTGGCTGGACATAACATCGACTTTCAACTGGCCGACCGAATACAACTGGACGGACAACACGGCCAGCTCGACCCACAGCTACGATAGTAGACCCGAGGCCGATATACATCTCGACGACACATTCGACAATAACAAACAAGATAAAACACAAAAATGTTGCTCTGAAGCCATTACTATCAACAAATGTCCCAACGAATGTCCGTTCTCACAAAAACTGGTTCTTAGATCTCGTGACGTAACTTCGTTTGTGGAAGAAGAATTTGACGAAGGGCCTTTTCTAAAGATGCTGTTGAAACTACTTTCGAACATGCCTACTCAGCCTTATCAAGTGAATTTGCACCTTACGTCTATTATTTCAAAGATGGCTTTAATGCCGCACCCTAATCTTCACGAGTACCTATTGAATCCGATGTTGCCGACCGCGAGGAAGACCCTGACGTTGTTCAAAGTACTTCAAGACGTGGCCAGGAGGCTCACCACGGAGATACCGAGGTTGAGGAATTATAAAAAGTTAATTGAAAATACCAGGTTGCAGCTGATGAGTGAGGATCCCAGTTATGACGAAAGGTAATGTTATAAATTATAAATGAAAATTACAAATTATTACTATGCTGCAAAGGTATAAGGTTGAGTTGGTTGGTTGGTTTGGTTGGTTCTTTGTAGTGTTTTTGTGGGCGCAAGGATAGCTAGCCATCAAGGCTTGGAAAAGGGTGTTAGCAAGCTTACAAACAACATGTCACAATGCGATCTGTCATTGCCATAGTGACGAAGTGAACTCAGGAACATCAATGCGGTGCGCCCACCGCATTCAAGTGGAAAATTTTGCTTCTGTGAAAGGGCCTGTCTATCGCTAGAGTATATGTCAGTGGCGTTAAGGCCTATCCATTGATTTTACTTTGATCTAAGGGTGGATAGTCAAAGTAACACAATATAAACCTTATGTACGTAGCATAGCGTCTTTTGGAGAATAACAACCGCGCCTCTGCCTGCGGCGGCGTCGCCTGGCGGCGCGGGCGCTATTCTAGCTTACGACAAAAACGACGCTATGCTACATACTATAAGGTTTATATTGCGTAACTTTCTATTGTGTCTCTTTTGTATAAACCGCGCCTTAGGCGTGCTATACGAAACGTGCCGACCCGAGTATGGGTATAGCACGCCTTAGAATTTAGAAATATTTTATAATGGTAGGTACTTGTAATTCCTTTTCGGCGCAGTTTTCTAAGAAAATAATCTGTTTTTCAGCGGTGACCACAATCAGTTGGTAGAAAGCCTGATTGTCTTGGAGGAGTTCTGCAAAGAGTTAGCCGCCATTGCCTTCGTCAAGTATCAGCACAATGTTCACATGCACAGATAATTTGAATTCACACTTCTTTGTACTATTAGTTTGTTACTCACTGCGGCTATGGGCTGAGAATGTATTATACCAAATAATAACAAAATGTAAAGTTATCAGAATAATAATGATTGTGTGATTAAACTATACCTAGCTATTTTAATGCGATTGTCAGTCATAATAGCGATTCTTTATTATTTTTAATAAGTTATACATATTTATTCCTGGGCTCGTCCTTCTAGGGTGCAAAACAGAAGTAAGAGCATAATATTTGTTATAGTTTATTATTTAATACAAATGTTAAAGCATTTTTATTTATTTGGTAAATCAAGTCAATAATTTTATTTTTTATTTGGCTATTTAGTATTTTAATTGTTATAAATTTGAAATTTTAGCAGTTTGTAAGACTGAAATGATGTATTAATAAAAGCGTGTAACTGATAGTTTCTTTGTAAATTGTAATTGTATTTTGTAGTAATTATTAAATAAATGTGGTCACAGACGGCAGACGAGACGAGCTTATTTCATTTTGCGTGTGTTAGAAAAGTTAAACCTCTACTTTACAATATCGTATCACGCTATATTTAGCTGCAGTCTGTGATCACCTTAATGTGTGTTAAAATCTAGGGTGCTAGGCGTTGAACGTAGACAAATTAACCTAAAAGATATCTTATTCGTACCACCGTACGAAAGGATTAAGCACTGAACAAGTGAACATGTGTATTGTCTTAATAATAAGACCTGACGTTAAACATACATGGTGTTACAAATGTAACAATAAACATTTAAAACTTTTAAGGGTGTCGTTTAGACCATCAAACTGAACAACTTTAACAATGGGACCAACATCGAAATCGCGAAAAAAAATCTGCTATCCCATACATTTAGCTCGAGTCTATTTGTAGTTTAGTATAGAACATCCGATTATTTTACACGATTTTGATATTGGTCCATAGTGAAAGGTCCCCTTAAACATTTATTTGTATTTTTGTAACATCTTGTATAGAGTTTCGGTACTACTGGTGAAACGTGGATGTTCTGAGGTTTCAGAAGATCTCTGACTACCCCCTCGGGGAATATAGTCGTGAGCATATGCTATGCTATGCTTGTATAACAGACGGTTTCATTAGAAATTACTATACTTAATAGTACTCTGTGCTATACTTATTTTCTTATGTGTTTCTATAAAAGTTCACCCTACGTTAGGAGTCTATAAGGTTACCTTGTCTATGGCGTTGTAGCATAATGCCGCTGCCGTTACAAACTGAGAGCAACTATATACAAACCAGATCATTGGAATTCAAAACTGATCTGTAATTGCGTCGCGAACTTCGTGTAGTGTTTTAATTATTATTGTTTCAGGCACTCTTAACAGGTTCTTGTCCTTGCCTTTCACTATGTAAACTGTAAACAAAAAGCAAACCTCAAAATATAAGATAATGCCAACTTGGAGTAGGTACAGTACTTCAAGGAAAATAATGGGCATCGACTAACTTCGTGTTCCCGAAGATAACCGACCGGAACTAGGCAGTATTGTATAATGATATAGAGCTGCTTTTACGATTATTTCCGATGCCAATTATTTTCCTTGAAGTACTGTAAGTAATGTATACTTATCAAACGGGGAGAGCAAAGTTTCAGGTGTATAAAACGTACACAGAATCCACTTTCGACAACAATGATATAGTGACTAGTTGTCAGCTTGTCGCCTATAATTTGGAACACTTGCCCATTCCCTAGTCTATTTTTTAGACTTGTGCGTGACGACAAGAAGCATTCATTCTAAATTTTTCTTTACACTTCCAGATCAACTTTTGCTTTTGGAAGATCAGAAGCCGTAGCATGCTACACGTGATACGGAGCCGTATCACTCATAGTTTCATAGTAATTTATTTGCATTCATGTACATACAGCATTAGGTGTTACAAGTTATAGCTAAAGAGAATACATGAACCCTGTCAGGGCACAGCAACATTTATGTTTGTTATTTATTACATTACATTAGTTACAATACTATGTCATCATGACTTCTTTTATCTCGTTCGTGGCGCGCAAAAAGAAAGAGAGCGAAGGTGTGATACCGCTGTATCACGGTGGCATGCTACCCATGCAGTTGTAGTTAGTTGTACTAGTCAATTATTTTCTTACCTCAGAACTATATGTTTCTATTGCTAACGTAGCACTGTGAGTCAAAGGAAACATGACAGGAGATGAAACGCTCGCGCGAGCATACTAGAGTACTTCTGTAAAGTTTACTGGTAACAATTACTTTATAGACGAGTCGATATACAGCGGCCTCGCCTAGGGCTGCCTTTCCTCCAGAGTGCGAGGCTAGTGCGTGATGTGCGAGGTAGCGAGGTGGCGAGCAGAAACAATCCTCCAATGGCGCGCTCGCTCGATCACGAACTTGGGAAATTGGAGCACTCTCATTGGCCGATTTTTTCCTCGCTCACAGCCTCGCTACCTCGCACATCTATGGTGGAAAAGCAGCCTTATCCGTAGCATTATGTATACAAGGTGTTACAAAAGTACAAATAAACATTTAAGGGTCAAACTGAACAACTTTCACTATGGGACCAATATCGAAATCGCGAAAAAAAAATTGATGTTACTCTACAAATCGACTATAGTAAAAATATGTACGGGATATCAATTTTTTTTTCGCGATTTCGATGTTGGTCCCATAGAGAAAGTTGTTCAGTTTGACGGTCTGAACAACCCCCTTAAGAGTTTTAAATATTTATTGTTACTTATGAAACACCCTGTATACTGCCCCTTCCTACTTCAAATACTTCGTGGCGCTATTTTAGATAAGATTGCGGAAATCATGCGGAAATAGATAATTAAGTGACCAATAATGTGATTCGAATAACCTATTACAAGTGTTAACTAGCTTTTCACTTCAAACAGAGCGCAGCTTAGATAATTTTATAACGATATATTTAAATTTACTGTTGCCTACAATCATGTATCAATCAATATGTTCTATTGGCATTTAATATAAGATAATCACGCAAGAGCATTCATAATATTGATATGTAAAAAATTATACAGGTGGGATACATTTTTGGGAATATAAAAATAAATGCTTGCATGTACAGTCAGCATCAAAAGTATCCAAGCATCTCCGGTGTTCAAAAACATCTGAACAACAACACGAAAATAAACCCTATTTCCTAGATACCATTTGTTTTTAACTTAACAAATAATAAATGACAGATAAATTAATTTGATTTCTTTGTGAGTTGAAATAAGGTTTGCTATCGTAAAGTTGTCCAGATATTTATTAACACTTAACATGCCTAGATACTTTTGATGCTGTACCTATTCATATACTATGAATATCCGATTGAATGCCGTTAAATCGAGGTTAAACATGGCTATTGTAATAGCTTTAGACCTGTGATTGTATCTGTGTTAACCTTGTTAGTAATCCTAAATCTAGATAAATAAAATTAATATAAAAGGCTTGATCGCGAATATTCTAAATAAACTTGTTTTTTTATTGTTTAATCTGTGCTCCATTTGAATCGAATCAGCCCTATAATTCTAGTCCAGTATATATTATTTTACATTCCTTCAATATGATATTCACCTAGCTTGAACAATAAGTACTATGGTGAATCAACATCATTATGTATATCTTATTTATATAAGCACAAACATTGTTCACGTTATAGATACTTAAATTTGCTTGTTGAATAAAAATGTATGAAATACAAATTTGGTTTTATGTCACTCTTCAAAGTTAATTAATAAGTTGTATGATACCACTGCATGGATAAAGATGAAAGGTAGTTATTTAATTGTATTATGACAGTTGCTTAGACGATTTATATAGGGCGCTTTTGCTTCCCCCTCTGCATTTGCATTTCCCCTCTGCCAACGTGCAAGATCAAAAAATCTTACGCATATACATACAATTTTATATCTTATTACTAAACGTGACAGCCTATAATTGCGGAACAATAATTTCGAACTTATCACGTTTGGGATTCACACGACACTGTTTTTCATGATTTTTACTTAAAAAATTAGAATCTATAGTAACGGAATAAAGTCCAAAGTTGCGGATTTCATTGCGGACCTCGCCCCCTGCAAAAAGACGAGGGCCTCGTTCAGGGAGACGCGGGGCGTTGGGCGGCCAATAATCGTGGTTTGATTGTGTTCTAACGCTATAGTGTTTGTGAGAGGAAATGATGGGGTAGTTTTACGGTGATCAATAAAAATACAACATTTTAAAATGCAATGGTGATTATTTTAGTTTTTCTCCAAATTAAATAATGCATATAAACATGAAATAACCATAAACAAATAAAAAGTTTAAAACTATGTATAAACGTGAAATTATCTTTTTTATCTTTGTCATTTTATGGGAAGAAATTGATTTACAGAGAAAATTTAAAAATAAGTTACCTATGTAATTTTAAAGATTTGCTAAATTTTTTGTAATCGCCTTTATTTAAATGTACAACGAAAACAGATCTTATACTATCTACACAATAGCGCACATAATAGGGGTGCATATTAAATATTTTACAAAACATTTTCTTCCCATAACTTGTTGCCAACCATCACACATATACACACCTCCCATTATACATAATAGGTTACACATAATAACATATTTATATAATCAGTTTCATTAACTACTTGATCATTAAACGTATTTGTTTATTTAACTACAACTAAATATTCACCTACATTCCCTTGTACAAAACGTCAGAACAAATCAATTAAATTATTGTACTATTTTCTGTATTATATAAAAGAATGAAAAGTGACAACTATTAAAACACATGAGGAGAATAATAGGTGCGTTACAGTTGAAAAACAAAGAGACCCGACGACTAACTGAAAGCTTTCTTTCTGTAAAAATTGCTTACTCGGAGGTGAACTAAGTAATTGATGAATTGTTTCTTCCCGATACCTAAGTGTAAGTTATAAACATTGTAAGAAGTGTTGTAAAACAGGACTTAGGTGTCCGCATATCTATCCACGGCGAAGGAGGCGAATGAAACGAATTTCCTTTTAATTCTTCTGACGGTTCGTCCGATTCGCCGCGGATAAGTGTGCGAGGTGTCATAGAATTACATACACAGAATTCCTAAAATTCGATTCTTTCCCCTCTGATAAATGTGCGTACACCATAAAGACATTATAACGGCATAATAAACGGATAGAATACACAACGGAATAATCATACAATTTAACAGAATTGCTAATCTGAGATGCTTAATTATTAAATTTGAGGAACAAAATATGGTAACGTCGTTTGAAGTTTCGCTATAAAGTTGTATTGCCTCCTAGCCTCTAGCCACGTGTAACTATTTACTAACAGAGTGCGGGCAGTGTACTAGCCTGTGGTGTACAGTACAGTACGACCACCTTTATTTGTCATTCGTCAATATTCGTCACAGACAGGGACAAACAATTCCAGATGATACCCGAAACCATTTATAATACAGAGTGTAAGGAAAACTACCATTAACCTGAACAAACTGAACAACTTTTACTATGGGAGCTAACATGTGAGCGCACAAAAAAAAAAGATGTTCCATACGAAACTGCAATGCTCGACTAAAATGTATGACAGCTGTTTTTTTTGTTCTGACAGTATTGTTCGTATAGTAAAAGTGGTTCAGTTTGATGGATAGAGTATATGGTTTAAAGGTTAATGATACCTTTTCCTTACACCCTGTATAATGGACCTTATGCTTACTAGTTTAGTGTGATATTTATTAATTGACCTGAATTGATTGATTGTTAATCAAATCAATCAACCAATAGAAACAGTTTATTTATACCGGGCAACCGCAGAGCCACCTGGTTGGTTCGCGCTGTCTTAAAAATAGCTCAGGACAATAAACGTGGTAATACCATAGCGAAATAATTATGTAGTGGTTCTGCTTATCTGGCGCGCGCACAACAATCGAGCGCTGGGGGGTTTAGCGCGCCGATCAAACGAAGAATGTCGCGTAATTGGTTCTCTTTTTACGTTTTTGCGCTCTTTTTTGGTTCGTACACTTTTGAGAGCTTAACCCCTATGTTTTTATTTCGCTATGGTTATACTGTACATGCTTGCGTATTCTAGTATTTAATTTAGTTCTGTTCACTATCTATAATCTCGTGTAAAATATTATTCCTTGGATCCCATTATACATAATGAGACAGTTAATTTTTAAAAGGCCATCACTTACTTTTAATTTTATCTGACTATGATAATAACTAAACAAACCGAACAGTACAATATCGATTAAACTTAATGAAAGCTGATTATGTATCGATTAAAGTAGCAAATAAACAAAATATAAAAATAATTGGCAAGTTTACATTAACTACGTACTTACGAAAACCTAGGACATTTTTGTGTTAACCCGTGTAGACACTTATATAAACACAAACGGTATGCAAGAAATTTTGCTTTAAAGCATTGCTCGTTCACTGTATGTGCTACGGCGGCATCTTGTACATTATGAAAGTCATTTTAAGCAAAATTTCTTATATACTCGCTTGACGGGTTGAATATTTAATGTTCATCTGTAATTGGCTTCGATCACTAATAAAATACAGATACAGTATAGGCGAATGTATAAGGGTTCCTTGTTTGACTACGGAACCCTAACTAGATGCACAATCAACGCTTGGCTGGAGGTCGTGGGTTCGATTCCCACGGGGGGGCACCTAGTGAAATGTCACTTTGTGCGTTTTTCCCCAGTTGGTTAGGACATTGCAGGCATGCAGAAGAAAAAAATAATACGGAAACAATGTATGAGAGTAGAGTGAGATAGATTAGACTAATGATTTTAAACGTAGCCTAAATATGTCAATTCCGTCAATTCGGACTAAATATTGGAGATTGTGCATCTCGCCTGAAGAAGAGAAGTAGGAAGTTTTTTTTATTAATAATCGAAGGTTAACATTATTCCGTTTTGATATTTTCGTCATTAAATAAAACAAAATTAAATTAACGAAAACTTTTGCTGCCATTAAATCACTAGTGACATCTCAGAGAAGCGAATTCGACTAGCTTGGTCCAACGGTGACCACTACATCAGTACTACTGCTTAAGTCAGAAATGGAACTATTTTTTTAGAAAATATGTTTAAAAATTAATCAACATTTTGTATATGAAACGTTATTGGTCTATAAATGGATGCTAAGAAATCAAAGACTCCAAACAACGAAAGATTCTAAAACCAGTTAGAATAAAAGAGATACCTCAATTTGCTTAAAATTAATCATATAATTCATATATCACAAGTTTAGCCGACTAAAAGTTGACATTCTAATCGAAAAATAAATTAAATAATACGATTATATTAAAAACAAAATCTTGTTTTATGTAGGTTTTCGTTCCAACTTCAGTAGTACTTAGGTATTTAATTTTAAAATGCGCTAAACTACACCATAGATACATAATATACATACATTTATGTTTACACAATATAATTATATAAGTAAGCCATCTGCTTCACTGAAGAACTGTCACCATTTCGATATTGTTGTGTCTGAAACGGAATATAAATCAAATTATAGAGTGGTGCAACGATGTTTCAACATCGACGTATCTACATAATTATTTTTTAGAACTTAGCTTTTAATAGTGCATGCATAAATAAGCTCTTTGGTACTCATTTCAAATATTAAATAATCTCGGAAATTATTACTAAAATTATTTAGTTCTGTTTAAGTACCAGCGGCTGTAGTGTGATCACGGAGTACAATAAAATATGGTTCTTGAGTGTGATGCACGCGATAATGCTATATCACTCCTGTCTCTCGGCGTTCTTTTATCTCGGCTGTTCGCGAGCTAATAGAAAGAGAGCTATCGCGCTATATCACGATACGGGCCGCAGAACCTTTAACGCTCTCACAGACGAGAGACACTTTGCGGTCGCAGAGAGTCGTGCGACGGTCGCGCGATGTAATGTCTATGAACCCTCTGCAAAGTGTCGCTCGTCTGTAAGCGCTCTCAGACAAGAGCAATAAATACATTTTGTTTAATAATTTCGTAATGTAAAATTAAAGGTTGGCATCCGAATAATAACGCTTACAGGCACATACATTTTTCGGATTCCAAACCGAAGCTACCAGGCTTTTTTGTTATAACCCATACAACGGCAGCATCCATGACTGAACCGGAACCGAACACAGGTTCCTCTGGTTTGTCAGCCCGGCGCGGTACCTATCTATCACACCAACCGGGTTGTAAACGTTCAATCTTACCTATGGCAGAAACCAGTTCACCACCACGAGAAGAAAGGCGACTTATGCTGGAACCGCTGCTGGAAAGAATCGAAGAAGCGCGATGATGTGGACCCACTCTTGGACCTGGCAGTAACAAAACAACTGTTTGTAAAACGTGTATTAATAAATACTACAGTTAATAACGAACGTACAGAATAATAAAAATGTTAACATGCAAGCACATTTCCATTAGAGCGAACGCGATACTTTTCAGATCAAAGTTATTCGCAGTTTTATATGTAACTGCTTATTTCTTTTCGCCATTTCGACCTTGGTCCCTCAGAGAAAGTAGTCCACTTTGATGGTCTGATCATCCCCTTAAAAACCGTAAGCGTATTCAGTACACTACAGATTTAATACTGTTATTGCCTCCTTCATTGACCATGGTATTAAATTTGAAGGGTGATGATAGCAAAAAGTATTAGGCCTAACACAAAAGATCCCACTAGGTTGAAGTGTTGCTGGCCTGCCAGCCCCTAAGATAGTAGGTACTTACCTCTCGACGATGACGGCGGGCATCTGGACCAGCTGGACAGGGCTCTTGTTGTCCTTGAGGGCCTGCGTCAGGTTGAGCACCTGACCGCGCATGACTGACATCTGCCGCTCGAAGAGACCCTTGTCGAACCCTTTGTCTTGCTGCCAACGAACACATTCGTATTTAGACCTGTTATATAGGGTCTAACAAAATTAGATTTTAAGAAGATGATCAGACGATCAAACTGAGCAACTTTCTCTATGGGACCAAATTCGAAATCGCGAAGAAAAAAATCGGCTGTCCCATACATTTGGCTCGAGTAGATTTGCAATTTTGTATCGAACAGCAGATTTTTTTTTCGCGATTTCGATTTCGGTGCCAAAGAGAAAATTGTTCAGTTTGATGGTCTGATCATCTCCTTAAAATGAGTCAGCATATTAAGAAGGACCTTGTATATTTTACGGACGGAGTTACTAGTTTTCAATTTGATTTAAAAAGGAACTGCTAAAAAATTATGCTACAATTACAATAATTTAATGTGTGCAGTTGTGGAAAGGCTCGCAGTGAAGGTTTCATGTCATGATAGAATGACGTGTCATGTGATGATAGGCGGCTAGCCATTCGCCCACAAAAACACTGCATAAGAGACTTTATCCCTCAGTCGCCTCGTTCGACACCCACGGCAAGAAACAGGATGTTTCATTCTAAGAACTGCGCTAATAAAACCATGAGTGTTTACGCCAATTTCGCACACGAAATAGATCTGTGCAAATTAAAAAAATATCTGATACGGCGGATTCTATCGCGTAGTTAGTTATAATGAAACGTTGTGCTCACTTTGAATAACGTGTGGAGGTCGTCACACAGCTCCTGCACGAAGTTCATGTCCGACAGCAGTGGAAGCACCAGCTCCCTGCAACAAGTTGTTAGTATTACAGTACTCTGGTTACGGTTGTTATTATAGAACTCTGTGGTATTCTGAATTTATTATGATGTAAGTAATACCGACTGCTCTCAAACGGTGAAGGAAAACATCGTGAGGCAACCTGCATACGTTGAAGAAGAAATTCCGATGCGTATGTGAAGTCTACCAATCCGCATTGGGCACGCGTGGTGGACTAACGCCCATACACCCTCCCTGAGGGTAGGCCTGTGCCCTGCAGTGGGACGTATATAGGCTGTAATGATGAACCAGATTTCGTTTGTATGGAGCTCGCTCCGAATTGTATAGGGTCAAATATGCTGAAAATTTTTTAAGGGGATGATCTGATCAACAAACTGAACAACTTTTTCTATGGCACCAACATCGAAATAGGGAAAAAAAAATCTGCTCCTCCATACAAAACTGCAAACCTACTCGAACCAAATGTATGGGACAGCTGTTTTTTTTTTCGCGATTTCACATCTTTCAGGACATTTTTCGGGATGTTGGTCCCATAGAGAAAGTTGTTCAGTTTTTGATGGTCTGAACATCCCCTTAAAAAAGTGTCAGCATATTAAGTTGGACCCTGTATACCCTTAGAAGCTAGTGCGGCATAGAGTACGTACTTGGTCTCCTGGCTGAAGGGCAGCTTGGCCTGGGGCAGCCATGCCCAGTGGTACGGGTACGCGCGCCACGAGTCCGGGTGCTTGAACGGGAACGCCAGCCCGTTGTCTATGGCCGCGATACGCACCTCCGTGTCGCCCTGCCATTCCTACGACATATTACATTTTATTTCATTATGCTCACAACTATCCCAGGGAAGCCAGAGGTATTCTAAAAAGGCGGAGTTAAAATCCAAATAGAAGAGGAGGAAAGGGATATTTCCGGTGTGCGTTGGTTACGATAAGGATAATAAGGGTTGAGACCTAGAAGTTGAGACACGTTCACCGGTAGCCCATACAAAAACCACGTTTACTATGGGCCCGCCGTCGGTCAATGTGTCCGGACTTTAAAAGAAAAAAATAGTTTTTCTTCAAACCTGTCGCCTTATGGAACCACAACCTAAACCAACCTAGAAGTGCATCAGTACATTGATGGATGATATAATTACAAGAAAAATATTACGACACGGTTTTTAAGAGTCCCTGACTCCAAATCAACCTTTTTTTAGAAGTCAGTTTGTTCGAGCATCACGCAAAAACTACTGAACCGATTTTGATGAAACTTTTTTTGTTTAATAGCTTATGATTTGACTTAAAATTTGGTATACAAGGTGTTATAAAAATACAAATAAACCTTTAAGGGTATATTTTCTAAAACCCCTACTTTTAGGAACATTGTTTTCAGTGATATGCTATTGCATATCCAGTGTTTTATATTTATTATGAAAGAACTGCCTTTACTTAAAAATGTAATGAATCGTTTTTTTGTATGTTTCATATAATTTATTTTAGTAATCGCATAAAATCCGGACACTGTTCGTCGAAATATTGCTAAAAATGGGGTTACTTTAGGAACATTTTTAGAAGGGTTACGTTACACGGTTGAATTTACAGTTTACGTAAAAAGAAAGTTTATATAAATTTAAAAAACATAATGAATCGATTTTTTGAAATACCAGTCTGAAACACGAATATTTTTGAAAACATATTATTTAAAATCAAATATTGTGATTACCATACAAAATGGCGAACAAATTCAAGCTTTTGACATCTTGTGACAACTGCAAAATTATCCTTGTTTCTGATTTTTTTCATTGTACGGCGAAATGCCGTTACTGGAGCACGTCCGCGTCAAATGTTTTAAAAATAATTTGCGACAATTTTTTTCTCGATCCGTCTGTGGATGACTGAAACACAAAGGTAATTGAATGGAATAATTCATTATTTGTATTTTTCTAAAGCTAAAATTATGTTGTATTCCAAAAAAATTTAACGAATTCTAGGAAAATTTTTGTCATATTGTTCAATTAAATTGAAATGACTTCAATTATGTCAGTGTCGTCTAAGTAGCGTATACCAAATCTATGACCATTCTCTTTGGTCGGCTTTTCAATATACAATTACCAATACAGTCGCGCACAGTTTCAAATAAATTCTAAGCAAGAAGATTAAATTACCTACGTAGTATAAATTTCTTGATAAGAAAATCATGCAATTTTTGGCAAATAATATCAAAACAACTAAAAACTTGCTTCCTACCAATTTCAATGAATAATTGAACAGAAAAGATTTTATTACTTAGGTAGGTACTAGTTTGATGCCAATCTAAACTAAGCCCTATGCTTTCGTGAAATCCAAATCTGTTCAGTAGTTTTAAAATAACGTGTGCACAAACAAACAGACAAAAATTCTAAAAATGGTCTCAATGTATTCCATTACGTAGGTACCTATTCCAAACACCGCCAATTAACATTTTTATAAATATCTTCAATGTACATCCACGTCATGTTTGCATTATGACTCAATCACAGACTTAAATTGCAGTCGAATGACATCTCAACCATCAAAATCGGTTCAGTGGTTTAGGCACGTCTGCCAAAACAATGGGAATATTTAAATTCCACGGCTAATTTTTCTCCACTAGTCATAAAAGCAATATTTTTAAAATTTTGTTAAGTAAACTACTATATTTAAAGAAAACCGGCCAAATGTGAGTCGGACTCACGTACGGAGGGTCCCTTAGCACCATACCATAGCGTAAATTCACTTTGACTATACCATACAATACAATAGTAGTAATAAAATTATTGTCTTGAGATATATTTCTCTCGAGATTTTTTGCCCAACCACCATTTCTTGGTGTGGGGCTAGACAGAAGAATATACAGATTATGGGAGATACCTAGTTATAAAATAAGTATTTTTTATGAAAGATAGTTTGTGTGTGTTTTATGAAAGCGAACCGTAAAAGCTAGCTAGTTTATCAATACAAATACATTTTTAAATGAATTTGAACGGTAATCTCTAAATGCAAAAGTGGTCACAAGAAAATCATTCGAACTCATGTAGAAAAAACTTTGCTAATCTAAAAAAGACACCTTCCTTCTTTTTCTACTTCGATGCTGGAAACAGAAACGGCAACATAAAATGTCAAATTCTGACATTATAATTATGTTTTTCTTATCGGCCAGTTATTTTATGTACTTTTCAAATTTACCGAGGAGATTACAGGGCCCGGTTTAATAAACGTGACAATAAGCGTGACAATTACAGGTGGAAAATCTGATAATTTCGTCAAAATGTCATGGTGGGAAATTATAGTACATTACTGCAGTGGCCAGCAAAAGACGCATCGATGGACGAACGTGTAAATGTGGGCCGAGGCGAAGCCAAGGCACACATACGTAAGTCCATCAATGCCTAGTTGTGGCCAAGGCTTGTATAGTGCTTTTCTCAAACAATGCTATTATGTTATTATTATGATTATGCAATAAATATTATGAATGCGCGGAAATGAAAATTAATCAACTTTTCAAAATCAATGACGAACAACAATAATTTTTCCTGCGATAAAGCTAGTAACTTATAACTTATCTGTGGTTAAAGTGTCCATTCGTTTTTTTTTTCATTATAAAGCTTTTTATTTGCAAGCCAGTTCAAAATGTAAACCAAACCTTTGATAAGTTACCTCCTTGGTTGCCATGTTTCGGAGTAAAAGATCGTTCCATTTTTAAATTACACGACATAATATAAGTTTACTATGTAATTTATTTGGCCGCTAAACTACGACAGATATAGATTTTCATACAACTATTGCCACTGCTCGCATAGTACAGCAATTTCGATTTATTTCAAAGAAGGTTGTCAACATAATGCTCAAATTTCCAAGCATGTTTGAGAGAAGAAATTTGTCGGATTGTAGCGACAATTTGACATATTTCTGTTCAATAATTTTTCTCCTGACAGGTGACATGTGACAGAGGAGTCGCGTGGCTAAGGAGGTAACAAGTATACGTGTCGTCGGCTTGCGATTTGATTGCCCAAGTGGCTCCGCCGTTTTATGGTGGTTTCAAGTGTGTGTTTTTGTTTAAAAACGGGGTTTTAAGATCGCCATATCCTATTACCGTACAATATCTAATAAATATATCTTCAATACTTGACACTGGCGAAATCTAACAAGGAAACGCCATTTAATAAAAATAGAATAGACATAATGACAATTTGTCCTGAAAAACTTGACATAAGTATTTTGTTTTATTAAACACTTCTTCTTATCGTGTGGGCAGCAAGCCCTGGTATCAGAGTTTTTTTCAGACCGCCTTACGGGCCTCTGACGTGGTTTTTATGTACCTAACCAAAGATAGTAGCCGGGATCAACGGCCTAACGTGCCATCCGAAGCATGGAATCATGTGATTCAGCCTGTAATATCCTAACAAACTGGGGAAAAATGCACAAAGTGACATGTCACTAGGTGCCCCCCGTGGGAATCGAACCCACGACCTACGTAAGCAGAACTCAATGCTCTTGACAATTTTGTCAATGTACATTTTTATTGAACTGTAAATAATTGTCTTTCACCTGTAATTGTCGCGTTTATTGAATAGGGCCCTGGAGTGCGATTTTTGAATCTCATTCGCTGAGCTCAGCAGTTGAAAATGTCAAAATTACTATGGAGATTACTATGTAGATATGCATCTTCCTACTGCTGATTAGACTTTCAAAAGTAGCACTGCTGAAGTATGATTTTTGAAAGTCGCATCAGCAGTAGGAAGATGCAAATCTCCATAGTAATTTTGACATTTTCAACTGCTGAGCTCACCGAATGAGATTCAAAAATCGCACTCCTGGTCGAAAACGACCTTATATTTTTTTAAAAATATCCGTAATCCTTTCATTTTAAAATCTCTAACATAGAAAATGTTGTTTTCTCCCCTCCGGACGAAAAGCGTAAATTTTCTTCCCGCTGCGCTAAACGAAGTTGCCGCTTTCCACCTCCGTCGAGGAGAAAAATAGTAAACTAACCTCGGGCAGTAAATAAGAAAGCCTCAGATCACATGTTTGTTGACCTCGGCTTCACCTCGGTCAGCAATCAAATGACATCTGAGACCTTTCTTACTTTCCTGCCCTCTGTGTGTAATCTACTATATTATTCACACAATTATTCGGTATGTCAAGCATTTTTTTGTCTTTATTTTATATTTTTTACGGATAGAAGATTATCATTATAACAAACATTTTTTTTTTCAATTCATGAAGTTTATCTGTGAATGGCAAAAGTGGGCTCGAAAAAATTATTCGAACTCCACGTTGTTAATTTTGTTGTTTAAAAATTTAATTTAAAAAATAAAAATTACCTGCCTTCTCTTTCTTACTCCAAGAAACGGCAACATGAAATGTCAAATTCTGACACATTGAACATATTTTTTCTGAATGACCAGTTATTTTAAGTTGATATTTAGTTTAATCCTTTCATTTTAAATATTCTGACATATAAAATATTGTTATTGAGACAATTATCTCGAAATGGTTTTCCATTTTGTCCTCCCAAAAAAAAACTTGACATACCGAATTGACGAAAATGTCGGTGATTTTTTTTTCAGTATGTTCAAAATTAGAATACCGGCGGTATATATATCATATCATATCTCCTCCTTGTCGGTTAGTAAAAAATATCACATGTGTAATTTTGAAACTATAAAAATATTTAAAAAAATAAGTGTTTAATAAATTTAATTAGTTATGTAGGCATATTCCGTTACTCTACATATTGTGAAATCAAAATTTTTGTATCTCTATACACAATTTTTTTGCCCACAGTGATGATCGTATTTAGTTTGGAAAAAGTGGTATGTATGTAGGTTACACTTTAAATTAACCGAAACTTCCCACTTTGGTTAATTTAAAATGTTTTAGTTAAGTAACGAATTTCTTATTGTGTGAAAAAAAAACCTACCTACTAACTAGGTATTCTTCACAAAAAATACTTAACACTTTTCTTATCGATGGTGGGAGCTCAAACAAAAGGTCACGGAAAACTTACAAAACATTATCAACATTTTTTATTGAAAATTGACAGCAAGTGATGACGTCACAAACGAAAATATACCCTTAAGGGGGTGGTGTAGACCATCAAACTGAACAACTTTCACTATGGGACCAATATCGAAATCGCGAATTAAAAAATTGATATTCCATACTCTACAAATCGACTAGAGCTAAAATATGTCCCATAGAGAAAGTTGTTCAGTTTGACGGTCTAAACAACCCCCTTAAGAGTTTTAAAAATGTATTCTTACTTATGAAACACCCTGTATAATTTGAGCGGAAGAAGTCGCGGGTAAACTCTAGTATTTTATAATGTAATATTATTTACAAGATGTCAATGACTACTCACGGAAGGATCAGTCATATCGATGTCGCCCTGCGACTGCGGCGTGTCGTACTTTATGAGCCAGTTGTCGTTGCCGCGGTCCGTGTTCCTTATTATGTAGTCCAGCACCACTAATCTCTCGAACTGCAGCTGGAATCTGTGGCCAAAATGTTCCCTCGTCATCTACTGCAAATGTGGTGGATTCAGCCGTGTGGTTTCCAGAATAGCACCACAGACCGTTGCCGTTAAAAGCGACTGATCTCTTTATTCTATGTTTAGTACACACACGTATGTATTTCACTGTTTCAATGAGAACGAGAAATGTTTATGCCAATCATGATGATGATCCTAGTAGTTTTCAACCATAGAGACGGCTTGATTACAAAAGCGCGCAGGATATATTAAAGTGTATACTAAGTGTGCGCTAAACACAGATCAACTCTTGAGTCTGATGGAATGTGAAACCGTTCGATAATATGTCGGTCGGGCTTCACCACTCAGCCTCCTGTTGGTCCGATTCGATACCAAATTCCACACGGGACAATAATTGGAAAAACTATATTTTAAATTATAACTTCAAAAACTCAGTTGCGGACAGGACTTAAAACCGTAACCTTCTTATTATTCAATTGAGCAAAAGACACTTCATATTCATTTATTGGTTGCTTTCATTGGTACATAGGTTCTTATAAGGTAAAATAGTTCGAAACATGAAACGCGGTTGGGCACTACAACATGACCTGGATGGACCTACATTCTGCTGGACCTTCGCTGCTTTGTCTTTAAGATCCGTGGTCAAAGCCCAACAAGGCATAACATGTTAATCAATATCAGTAAATGAATGAGTTTTGGAACTTACTTGGACATGATATGCGGCGGTGGCGGGTCTTGCTCGAACCTTCTTAGCCAATAGTCTGCGTCTTTATATCCCTCCACGAATAACTGGAATGATCCCATCTGTAACACGTATGATACAATCAATGACATTCTACTGGGTGTTAGGGTAAACAGTTGCATTACTTTAGGGGTGATTGTACCCATGATACTGAGGGCCTACCATGAGTTTTCCCTGTACTTTCTACTGTAGTTATGTTGCCAATTCGTATGACAGAGTTCTGAACGTTACCACTAGGAGCGCTGTACGAAATTCAATACAAAATTGGTGACGTAACTACAGTAGTAAAGTACGGTGAAAACTCCTGGTAGACCTACTGATCAACTTTCCATAAGAAACTTTTAGGAAATTCGTTTTTTTTTTCGACTTTTCATACAAACGTATGGCATGGCATTGCATTTAGAATGGAAAGTGCACAATTTTTTTGATAATTTTCTTTAGGTTTCTTTATTTGGTAATAGACCAGGTATAAAAAAAAATTCGCCAATGTCTGACTGTACAACAGCGAGCAAGATGAATTATATCATTAACTAGGTTTCTCGCCTACCGAAAGATAATCTTCGACATCGTCGATGTAACATACTGAACCCTCTATAAATCCGGCGCACCCTGCGCTATCAGCAAGCTTCTAATGCTGGTTTGCAAATGTCTTCAACAAGGTGGCAAGCCAAACTCTATGACATGCCAACAGACAACTAGACATAAGTTTAAAAACGTATGTTTAAGTAAAACTATGTTATTAAAAAAACTTGCACTAAAAGGTAGAAATAACTTTCTTAGCTTAGATTTTATTTTTATCTTTTTTGTCTCCATGGCAGTGAGACTACATACAAATTCAAGATAAACGAGACCAAACACGAGTGTTCTCCTACAATAAATTAAGGAGATCCCTCTTCAACCTTTCGTCTCCATCAGCAGATCAGCTCCATGCCACTATAATATCGTACAGCCATCAAAACTAAACATGTGTGTAAAATTTCAAGTTAATCGGTTGGTAGAAAGTGAGCGAAAATTCGTTTACAAGATTTATGTTAGTTACATGGTTAGTTCGTACAAACCTTAGGTGGTAGGCCCATTCTGTTGAACCTTAGATTCGGGAACTGTTCCGTGATGGCGCGCTTCAGACGCGACCTCTCGCGGTATATCCGCAAGTAGTTGAAAGTTTCCGACACTAGTTTGACCACCTGCCAACAAAAACACCGATCAAAACGTCACTTATTGTTCACGGCTCGTGGTCCCACAAGTAGGGTACAGAGCACGTTAATTACCCGAGGACCCCCCGGGACTGTCGGTTTTAATAATGTACAGTGCAGTAGGACTAAAAATTACCCCCACTATTGAGGCATAAAGTGGGACCACGGTTAACAACTGCTCATGAACAGGTTTACCACAATATAAGGTTAAATTTAATTAGTTGGCGAAACTTAAGAAACGCATTTGGTATCTGTTACTGAGTTAAATTGCGTGGTAATGACCTCGATCATATGATTCTGAGGTCAATGTCCAGCCGCGCCCGCGTACTGCACGGACTGCGCGTACGTACGCTAACAATAATCAAATTAAAACATTGATAATGCAATCCGTTATCAGGTTATGAGGTGCTTCAGGCTATCAAATTGAACAACTTTTACTATGACACTAAGTTTGAAATCGCGAAAATGCGCCTGTATAATCTCATTCAAATATATACTGCAGACTAGTATTGTTAAAGTGCACATTCGTTTAAAACCAAGATCGCATCATAGAGCTAATTTACAATATTTATAAGTATCAGTTGCATAATATAAGCATAAGAAGGATAACAGCATTGTGCATTCACTCAGCATTGTGTTGCGCATGACACATTGAAGACAATTATTGCACCATTATTATATTATTAAATGAATTAAATAAATGATTATTAAAACATGAACACAATTTAAATCTTACAGCTTTGCATAAAACCACGACTATTAAGGCTGGCAATAAACATCAGACCTTCCATCCGATTGTCTGATCCTATAGTATATAAGTCGGGTGGAAAATCGGATGTGTATTGCCAGGCTTACAGTGGTCAAAAACATTCTCGAACTATCTTAAGAGGGGTCGATACTAAAGTGCAATTCATAATAGCCAACACCTCAACTGTGTGTATCAGAACTCTGAACATTATATTCTTGTTCCTTGAAAATTTTGTATATTTGTTAAGAAAATAAAGAAAATTGAGGGCAGCACCGGAGGTTTGGTGCCCCCTTAAAAATAAGTGTAATCTTATTATTAATTTTACCTTTCAGGTAGAAATTAAGTAGCTTTGCTTTTCATCCACAAAGACTGCAAAAGAAACCTTAGTTGTTTCGAATTGCACTCACGGCAATGCGGTGATCTATTCCAAGTTGTCTAAGATTCCAAGCTATTATAATGAACATGTATGGCTTTTACTTGTTTTATCCATTCTCATCGTCTCAAGGAAACATTTCGAAAGGGGTTACACGACACCGACTTTGCGGCTTCGCGGCAAGACCGCAAGTTCCCGCTTTTAAATAGTAGTAGGTCGCAACAGCTGTATAGAAACATTAATATGGTATCGTAAAATGTTGGTTCTGGTAACCGTTCATTTATATTGGTATGTCCGATCACAAAAGATAAATAACGCACAGGCACTTTCATTGCTCCGATCTCAAACGTAAGCTAGGTACTAGATTTTTTTAAGAACCATACAACATGACCGTACCGGGATTCGAACCCAGTAGGACATTTGGTTTGACAGAACGGTGTGGTAACCATCACACCAACCAAACCAAACCAAATCGAACAACAACAACAACATAGGATCTAAAGGGTGTGATTGAAATGAGTCGATAAATTTGTAGGGGTTGTTCAGACCACCAAACGGACCAACTTTTTCTATGGAAGCCAACCTGCACCTTAAAAAAAGCTGCTGTTCCATACTAAACTGCAATGCCTACTCGACTCAAATGTATGAACAGCTGGTTTCATTTTCACGTTTGCTTTCATAACAAAAGTTGTTCAGTTTCATAGTCTGAACCACCCCTAAAAATTTGACGATTATACCCTGCGGTAGAAATATCTCTAATTGCTGGCTGGATACAAATTACACGCAGAAGAAGTAGCGGGAAATAGCTAGATTAAAACTAAACTTGGCATTCGCATTGCAATTTATTTTAAACCAGATTATTAAATAAAACCATGTATAAGCCCGACCAGAAATATAAAAAACCTCGCCATGTTGCGGAAAATCATTGGAACTAATTTTTGTACTTGGAACTCTGACATTAAAGGTGACACTCGATTGCAGCGCCCCCAAACCAGGTTTTTTATATTCCTGGTCAGGCTTTAGATAACGATTTTTAGTGTCTAATTTGTCGCCTAAGTGAAACTGATGATTCTTAAATAACCTGAAAACATTTTTCGACATCAATATTTGATATTATAACTTTTCGAACATCGTGATGGCCTCGCCTGCATTCGCTGGAGAAATTCTGATGCGTTTGTATGCGAAGTCCACCAATCCGCCTAGCGCATTGGGCATTGGGTAGGCATGGTAGAACTAATGCCCATACACTCTCACATAGGACAGGCCTGTGCCCAGGAAGTGGGGTCGATATAGGGGTGATGGTGTTTATTTTTTTAATTAAACCAGGCGTTGCGCAGCGTAGAGCATTTTCAGTAATGGTTTGTAAACGATCGAACCGTCAAAGGTACGTCATATTAGGTCGCAGAATTTTGAATCAAGAGTATAGTAAAATTGTTGAGTTCCCATACAAATTGGCCGTATTAGTTTGTATGAAATGTTGAAAAAATTACTAATTTAAAAATATCAATCAATATCTTACTATACTAGTGATCCTGTTATTCCTTAAAAACAGTTTATAGGTTTTGAGTGTATTTGTTAAAAAGTTGTAGATTGTTACAGTATTGGAAATGATATTAATACGACAAAGGGACCAGTGGGTCTACCATAGATTAATATGTATATTGGGGGGTCTACCATAAGTTTTCACCGTTCTTTACTAGTGTAGTTACTACACCAATTTTGTATTGAATTTCGTACATCACTACTAGTGGTTACGTTAAGAACTTATTTCTGTCATACGAATTGGCGACGTAACTACAGTAGTAAAATATAGGGAAAACTCACGGTAGGCCCTCAGATAAGGATCTTATCTTATAAACGCCTATTTAAACAAGTTAACATCAACAGAATGACAACACAACGCATTTATACACGACCAAGGACAGAACAATTTAACTTTCGCTTTATTACATGTTACAAAGATGATATATTGGGATTCACATGAGCGTCATATTTGGTGATAATTATAATATACCTATACTTAGTACTAGTAAACTTTTTTTTTCCCGGCGATATTGTTAGTTTATATCTCAATACCGTCACGCCTCATTCCCAGTGTGGTAGGGTAACATTGTAAATTTTTAATGAAGAAAATAGTGAGATACTGAGACAATCATCCATAGGCTAAGGCATATATACATAAACTCACGACCATAAGCCGTTACGGGGTGGTCACAAACATTGCTACAACAACTATATTTTTAGTATGTATTTGCCAGTAGGTACTACAAACTATCTTTTTAAGCCTGCAAATTGTAGCAAGGCTCTCTGTTAGCATGTTGGTGGTTTCAGGAATCAATGACGTGTCAAGTGGGGTTCGCCCCACGAACACATTGCGAAAGAAATCTTATCCCTTAGTTCCCTCGGCTGGCATACAGAAGCGATAAAATTGCTACAAGAGCAATCGAGCATACAAGTCATGTGTATTGATTGGCTGTGAATCATTACCGATATTGAATTCTTAATCTATATAGGGTCTAACTTAATATGCTGACACTTTTTTAAGACGATGATCAGACCGTCAAACTGAACAACTTTCTCTATGGGACCAACATCGAAACGCGAAAAAAAATTACCCTCTTCCATACAAAACTGCAAACCTACGCAAGTCAAATGTATAGGACAGCTTATTTTTTTTCGCGATTTCGATGTTGGTCCCATAGAGAAGGTTGTTCAGTTTGATGGTCTGAACATCTCCTTAAAAAAGTGTCAGCATATTAAGAAGGACCCTGTATATTTGTCTATAGACATTTTTGACCCTATTTGGAACTATCTTATGTCCTGACCCCGTAGCATCTCGTGGTATGAGATGAGAACACAAATCACCTCTCTATTAAAGTGTAAACAGACTAACCTTGGTCTTTGGCACAATCTTAAGGCCTATCTTGGTGTCGACGAGGCTGGCGCCGGCTTCGGACAGGTAGCCCTGGTTGGGAATGAGGCACGACCGCCCGAAGCAGCACGGGCAGCAGAGCTTGTGCATCCACTTCGTCCATTTCGGGTTCAATCTGCCGTACGGCTCCTCGTCCTTCGGCTTGAAAACTCCTATTATTTTCTGAAATAGCACAGAAGAAAATGCTTACCCAAAGTTTATTTAAACATATGGAAACTTGCATGCTTCAATGTCGAGGCGGCGTGTCTCCGCTGTCCATTAAAAGTGACGATGTTAGCCCGCATTGGACAGAGTTTGGACACTGCTGGTAAAATCTGGATTTTCTGTACATGGGACATTTAATGGGTGCTCTAATGTTGGTGCTCAAAGTGGAACACTTCAATTAATTTGTCTATAACGTACAAGTATATTAATATGAATGACGACCTTGACAAGCTTCAGAGTACCCACTTATTTACCGTTTCATTCCTACAACTCTTAAAAGAGTTCTTTCTTTGGTAATTTGTAAAGCTTATACTCTTATAATTATAACTCGCCTTTTATGACGACATTATGGACGATAAGTAATATCGCAAAACAACAAAGATTAAATAAACCTGGAAACATTCGTGCGTATTATTGAAGATTGGCGAAAGTAGAATGGTAGAATCGAAGGACTTATAACGCAAAGATAACAAGTACATAGACCTCATTCATGCGACGTATAAAATAGGGTCACCGAATCGCGTCTTTATATTAGTTAGTGCGGACTAATCTTGTCGATTGTGTTCAATTCTAAGTAATATTGTAAAAGAAGCTCATTGTGACTTCCCACGCTTTTTATACACACACACAAATTTACGATGAGACATGGTACTCGTACCAACCCATTATAATATTCTTTTTAGACTACTTACGTTTATGTATTGAACGTGAGGCGAAAGCTAGCTTCCGCCGACGCGACGTAAACACTCAAACATAAACCTTTTCAATTACTCGCGGCCTACGCTCGAGGCACAGTATATGAAAGAGTACGTAAAGTAACTACGTACAGTACGGATACTCCATGTCCCGCATCAGTTTTTACCTCACCCCCCTCTCGATGGTATGGGTACATATTACTTGGTATAATATGAGGTACTTAACCTCTTCTTATCACTGCGAACGTGCGAACCTGTTTTTTTTTATGAATCGTCCAGGGCACTATTCAACAAACGTTACAATTGTAATTTACAATTACAATTCTGGGTACATTGCTGAGAATGTTAGGCATATGTTACCTACTGCAAGTTTAGCGTCATAAGTAAGCAGCAATGTACCCAGAATTGTAATTGTAAATTACAATTGTAACGTTTGTTGAATAGGGCCCAGGGTATGCAAACGGTACGAAATGTGGTGGTTTATTGTATGGATGTTCTGAGTTATCAGAATATCTCTGACAACCACCTCGGGGAATATAATCGCAAGCATATGCTAATGCTAAGTCATATTAAGAATTTTTGCATAACAAGACCGATTATAACTAGCTCGCTTTTGGATGGAACCTGTAAAATTACAATTTTCGTTGTAACCTGTAAAAAAGGACAACAAGATTTCGTGTCTATACAGTTGCTTATTTTGATTTGACATGACATCCGACTCTGGCCTAGATGTTACATAAAAAGTGGGTGGGAGTGCCTGGGGAGGCAGGCAACAAAGTCGCTACCTGATACTGTCGCTGTAACTGACACCCTTCGGAAACTAAAACAAACAAGTAATTACAAAACAAAGGGGTGAAAGGAGGGGGACACTACGACCTACTTACTTTATACCATCTGTTCCCGACACACCAAATAAGAAAATAATACTCAATATTTCCTTATCCCCGTATCGTGACGGAACGTTTATTGTATGCTCAATTAAATTGAAACCTATAAATAGATATCTGTCTACATAAGTAGATAGATGTTATAGGTTCGAAGATACATTGAGCAAGAACGCACGTTTCTACGAGAGGAAAATAATCACGAATTTGGCACGATGTCGAAATGTTTGTAATTCAAGGATATTTTAATTTATGTTTAGGAACCCAGTGGTTTATAAAGCACTCGTTGCATTTGCATGGATGGGTCCTATTCCGGCAAATTAAAGGCCGCATGCATGACGTGTATCGTGTCTCAAACAGTTCCATACATTGGAAGGCAGTGGAACGAGTACGTGCACGTCAACGCGTACGTATCCGGTGTGCAGCGGCCTTAAACGTTAACCTGTTAGAAAAGGATGCAAAATCGAAACTAATTATTTTGGACACTTAACAGACGTTGGTACATGATTAACTTTTGTTCTGTGGTGTAATACTTCCATGATATCAATTCTGTTCGTGTCTTTTTCATATTAAGTTGATGCTGTTAGACGAACTAATTTGAAGCGTAATATCATACTACGAGTATAACATTAATAAATCAGAAAATGTTTACGAAATTTGGTATGCAGATAGCTTATATCGTGAAGGCGAACATAGTATTTTAGTCTTTAGTTTTATATCGAAAGTGTTTGAATGATAATCCTTATCTAAATAACTACACTCAGAGACAAAACTAACCGCCCACTTACATACTAAATTTCGTCGAAACACATTTTTCTAATTGAATTCTTGTTACAATATTGAATTAAGTCTTTTCGAAAATAAAGGTATCACGAATCAAGTGTGAAATGTTATATTTAAAGCAAAACATAAATATTTGTTAATTTTCTGTTGTTTTACAGTTGCCAGTTGAGAAGGGTTAGATGTGCCTCTGTGTGTAGTTCTTTTATTTTATTTATTTTATATTAATAGCAATAACTAGTAAAAAATTAATGACACTCACTCCACCAGGATTCTTGACGAAGTATGATCCGCTGGAGCCCTGGTATATCCTCTCCGGGAAGATGCCGTTGTCGATGGCGACCTCCGCCTGCCATACCAGCTCGCTGAACTGTGGGTCATCTGTCAAAACACATTCCTTGTTAACCGACTTCAACAAAACAAAAGGAGGAGGTTCTCAATTCGACCCGTATGTTTTCTTTTTGTATGTTTGTTACGCGATTACTCGGCCAATTATGAATTGATTTTGATGATTCTTTTTTTGTTTGGTATATCATACTTCAGAGGCGGTCCCACGTAAATTTAATCGAAATTAATTCAGTGCTTTTTTACCATTACAAGTTTTGTTAACTTGAGATAAAAGTCAAAAATTTTGATAAAACTCGTCGGAGATGTATAGTTCGTATTATGGATGACCTAGTTTGACGTAAAATTTTATAGACAAGTCACCTCTGGCTTTGATTGAAATCGAAGCGGGTACCGCGAGCGTTTAGTGTAATGGGAACGTTGGACTTTATTATCTAGTAAGTGTTGTGAATGGTCGCCGCTGTTGACCCTTGTGATGCAAGAATTATTGAGCTGGTCTGGCATAATGGCACAGGAGAATCGCAGTTAATATAAAATAGGTCTCGAAATATCCATTCACAGCATATAAGTATAATAAAATAATGCAACATCAACAGAGCAATGAATAATAAATGAGAGTAATCAATCCATAATCATCATCAACGCTAATTATTGCTGAATATAGCCAAGCCTAAGATTATCTCCAAGGCCTCCAAGCCAGATCTTTGCCATTTCATAGCCGTTGCAAGTCTACTGTCAAGTGTAGATCGTCATAACACTGACATTAAACATCCCACCTGAAACACACCTTCATCACCTCTTCAAACTTCCTCCAGAGAAAATAACAATACAGCAAAGCAATTTCATGCAAGGGCTCGAATCGACACACGCACACAGCTGAGCGCGACGTACACGGCCCGCTAAGGTACTTCAGTACTGTTGCGCCCTGAAGTACCTTAGCCTACCGTGTATCGATTCGAGCGCTTGCATGAAGTTGCTGTACTTCTTATCTCTTTTCTGTGCCTCCACTCTTCACTAAGTGTTCCTATTACTGGCGACAAGAGTGGCCAGACGATTACAACTTCTACTTGCTACTCTATCTAACTAACCTACCGTAACATTACTTTTTTGTTCTTCATGGACATTGAATTAATATAACTAATTTTATCATTGTTACGGTATTTGACACGCCATTTAACTTTGGCCCTAAAGTAATTTATAAAATACTGTCAAAATAAAAAAATATCAATAGTACTTGATTAAAGTAGTCTGTACATCATCTACAACTACATCGTCTGAATAATAATGATATATTGTAACAGCTCTAAAGGTTTTACGTTTATAGTTTACATAATTAAAATTAAGATGATGTTTTGAGGCATAATACATTCAGAATCGCCTGTGAGCTGTGAAGAATTATAAATTTAGAACAGTATGACCTTTTAACAATCAAACAGTCATTTTTTTTTTTAGATTCTTATTATGTATTTTCATCGAACACATAAGTAACTAACATAATCCTTCATTGATTAGGTTATTTATTGAATGTAGTGGTAGCCACTGCTTTCCCAATAAAGTGTAATTTATTTACACGGTCGATTTTCGCCTTGTGTTATTTGTTGTTGACAGACTGGTTAATTTGTCATAAACTTGAAACATAACACGCTCATGCAGCAGTGTACTTCAAATCTCAAATAGAAGCAAGGAGAAAATCCCGCTTTAGAATGTATATTTTAAAACTTATTATAATTTATTTAAATCTCCAAACACCTTATACATACATACCTTACTTTAAAAACAGCGCATTTTGATACACTAATTCATTAAATTTAAGTAAGGTTGTATACATAATGTTTTGAATTATGTCCAATTGTATACATTGTGTTGTTGTTGTTGTATTGTTTATTGTTACCTATATTCTTTTTAAGTAGAATAAATACTACTTTTTTGAAAACAATTGTATATTTATCTTGTTGAATATTAACATATATATTTTATCTTGATAAATATTAATTATCTCAATGAGTTAGTACAGTCAACACAGAAACTAATCAATAATAATCATATTGTAATAAGGTTTTAGTTTAGATGCCACTTTAGGTATCTAAAATGTTTATCAATTAACCTTATTCTAGAACCAAACTACTCGAAATTATACTGTTAGAAAATGGAGCTCGTCATTAGCATAAGAACTGGTTATTAATCTATAACATGTATTAGCAGTTCCGTATCAACCACTTTGCATAATTTTATGTAAATTATCTTTACTCAAAGGTATTCTTCACATTTTATCATGCTAATAATAACATTTGGGAGGGTGCTGAGTAGTTTGTGATTGTCGTAATGAAATGATGGCAGTACTTGCAAGATATTGACTGGGATTCACAAAAAATTACCAGAACTGATAAACTAATGATTAATCGGGAAAGTCATTTAATGATTGCTGTTTGTAATTCAAGTGTGGCAAAATGACAGAAAGAGTTTTGAAGATAATTGATAAATGGATGTTGGTATATCTGAGATTATTAGACAGTTTGACCCACTGCAGTGAAACTTTGGTTGCTGGTCAAAGTTGCGGGGCAGCGATATGAAAAAAACTGCATTACAACACAGACCGGGTACAGTTATTTACTGTTTAAGTGGAGCCCTTCCCATGCATTCCCCCTTCCCTACAAAAACTTAAAATTTGTTTCTGGCTTGATCCAATGTGAGCCCTCTCCTCACCCACCCTTCCCCCCCTCTTCCTTTAAATAAAAAATGTTCTGTAACAGAATCAGCTTATCAGAACATGGGGCCTTGACATCCTATACAAGTTCTCTGCAGTATCTCTAGGTTAGAGTTGCTGGCTGATAGTAAATATAAACATCATCATACACATTATATGAAGCCTTACAACTCTAAGGGCCTGTTTCACCTCTTCCGAATAAGTTCTTGTTAGCTTATCCGACAGCTCATTTGACATATTCTTCATACAAAATATGTCAAATGAGCTGTCGGATAAGCTAACAAGAACTTATTCTGAAGTGGTGAAACAGGCCCTAAATGCAAGTATTTCAGACTTCTTCTAGTGCTGAACAAGTCTTCTGTAAATTTACATATTTTCTTTATAATATCTTTGATCAATACAGTGAATTATATTTTGACTGATGGATTATTATAATACATCAGAATGTTTCATTCCATTTATTCAAGTACTTTTTAATATTCGATATTTTTGTGTCATATTTGTTTTTATTAAATAATTTTTCTTTAATAAAAGAAACATAAAAAATTTATATTGAAATAAAAGTAAATACCAGAAAAGATTAATATTTCTTATCTGACACAAAAGTGAATGTTTAGATCCTTTCTCTTAGCCGTTTCATAAATTTTTTTAGCTATGTTTATTTAAATATCTTTAGTTTAGTTACACAGTTAGTTTGTAGCAGGAAATTACTAACAAAAGAAAAAAATCATTTCAGCATTGAAATGTTACCTTGGCGTTTAAACATAATTCAAGTCCGTAAAACAACTTCATTTCTTTTTTTAATTAGTCATACGGCTAGGCTAACATATGGATGTATCGTTAGCTTAGTTCGCATCAACTATTATCAACAACTTTCATGTTACGCACATCATAAAACATACTGATAAAGAATAAATACAACTTACTGCAATGAAATGGATCTTGCATTTTTTATTTAACAAAACAAACGATTACAGAAAAACTGAACACCGTACAGCCGTTACACCTGGCTGAAACTCTGTTCTGTTGCTACCTTCATACCAGTTGTTTTTGTAATTATTGTTTTACAACAACCTACACAATGAAGTTAGAAACAAACAGTGTTTAAATAACAAAACTTTTACATATCAATTGGTTTTAATTGAATCATGTATTATGATGCCAAGGATGCGTTTTACATGCTCAAGGTAATATAGACAATTATAAAACATATGTTAAAAACATATGTTTTAACAAACAAGTACGGAGAGAGTGGAAGCCTTAGCAATGAAGTAGGAGGACTTACAAGTGTTACTGAAGGAATAACTAAATGTAATGTATGCTGGCTTTGTGTCTATCGAGCCATAATGTTCATCCCTAGACCTTTATGAGGCGGAAACATGAGTCATTGCAATGTCATAATCATTATCAACAAGTATTGTACCTGGGAAATGGTTGTAGGAAACCTCGAAGTCGCCGCGGCCGCCGAGCAGCGGCTGCGACTCCCTGTTCACGCCTGGAGAATCCACGTTGCCCTCAAACCCGATCTCGGGCACTAAACAAATCTCTTCAGCACTACTCGATAGCGATACCACGTCGTCATCGGGCGACGGTATTGTTATATTTGGTTTGTCGAAATCGAGATTCAACAGAGTCTCTTCCGTACTCATGAGTAATGCTAAACGGTGTCGAATCTTTACCGAGCCTCATTTAAGTCTTTGTTTCACAATCATTTAACACTACCTACACAAACACTTTTGACTTGACTTTATTCAGCAGTGAACCAAAGACTTATAGAGCGGAGTGATTGACAAAATGGATGACAAGATTTGACAGATACAACCATAGACGTTTTGTTTTTTTGTTTAAAATCATGGCAAAGGGATCTAGCCCATACAGCCGATGTCTTTAGTATAGTTTTTTCAATGTTGGTTTATAGTGTCACTGACCTTGGAAACACGCGCGATGCCGCCAAAATAACCACGTTAACTTGAACCCAAGAAGTTTGGAATCCTCTGTAGCTTGAACCAAAGCTTATGTTCTGTTTTCGTTTTTATTTGAGGTTCCTGTTATGTTGGTCGCTTGACGCAACTGTTTGCTCATCCGCGAACTTCTTGTGCAGATTTTTATTTTTACGCTACGCTACAAATTCATAAACTGGAGCCGTAGCATGCTACACGTGATAGGGCTGTATCACGTCTTATTTATCGTTCGTTCGCGCGCAAATAGAAGGAGAGCGAAGGTGTGATCGCGCTGTACCACGGTGGCATGCTACCCATGCTGGAGAATCCAACTGTGACCGGCTTTTGACCGGTACAATGGTACAATGACCAAGAATTTTCGGGTACTCTTTCTACGGACACGTATCAGTACCTTATTACACCGTAGCATACTACGGCTTCTGGTCTTGCCGATTCTTGTCCAGCATAGGTAGCATGACACCGTGATAAAGCGCTATCACACCTTCGCTCTCTTTCTATTTGCACGTGAATGAACGAAATAAAAGGCGTGATAAAGCCGTACCTATCACGTGTAGCATGCTACCAGTGCTGCATGGGTAGCTTGCTAGTAGCTTGCCACCGTGATAAAGAACTCTTACACCTTCGCTCTGTTTCTATTTGCGCGCGAACGAACGAGATAAAAGACGTGATACGTGATAGAAAGAGAGCGAAGGTGTGATAGCGCTGTATCACGGTGGCATGCTAATGCTACCCATGCAGGCAACGTATATGTATCGCTGCCAGCGATTACATTCATTACCCTACATTAGGACCGATTTTGGCATACATTGCCTAAGTTTCAGGCCCTAGAAAAAGCGCTCGTTGGCGTAGTGGAGCTTCGGTATTGGAAACGATCACCGAAGTTAAGCAACGTCAGGTCCGGTCAGTCTTTGGATGGGTGACCGTTTAGTGGTATTTCATCTCGAGCGTTTCCGTGCTTCAGAAGGCACGTTAAGCAGTTAGTCTCGGATAGTTCCGTCAGATGGCGTGGCCTATTGGCGGCTTGAAAATTCTCTGACAGCAAGTTGACCACTAACTTGCCTCCACCAACCCGCACTGGGCCGGCGTGGTGGAGTATGGCCCACTCCCTCTCACCCTTATACGTGTGAGGAGGCCTTTGCTGTGCCTTTGCCCTGCAGTGGGATTCTACAGGCTATAACTAACTAACCCAATACCCAATGCATTGAGAAATAGCATGCACTCCAGTATAACTCCAGCCATACACACGTATAATTTATCTGTGCATAACATATCACCCATCGTTAGGAGGTAGAGGTAAACTGTAGTCTGTAGTCTGTACCTACCCCTACGTAATGAAAAAAAAACAATGTCTTGTAAAGTTAGTTAGTACTTTTATTAAACTTAAGTTAGCAGGTTTAGTTACTAAATCTACAAGCCTATCAATTCAAAACATCGCTAATTAATATTAATATTAAATTTTAACTAAGTTCCGTCTTAAGTATCAACTGTCTGTGCTAAAAATACCATCAAAGCCTTGAGAATTGGAATATCCCTTAAACTGTTTATCTGAAAAGCCCTTATCTCCATAACTTTGTTTCCTGTGTAGTCCTTTCTGCCGATCATGATGAAAATGACCTTTATCAAATTCTGCCCCTGCCCCAATCCTAAAGCCTACACCTTTTGCACCTATTTTTTTAATCGTTCCTTTAGTTTCGTCGTCTTCGTAAAACACTTTATCTTTTTTATATTCATCTTTATGATGTTCCCGGTGAAAGCCTCTCGTCTTCGTGCCTTTCCTGTAGGTTCTATCTTCATTACCTTTGATCCCAACAGCTTGTGCGGCCGCACCTTCGGCAACGGCATACGCTTCATCGTCTTCGTAAGAACCCTGGTCGTGCAAACCCGCAGTTTTATATAACTTCTTTAGATCCTGTATATCGTGTTTGGTCTTCAAACCTCTGTTAGCTGTGTTTTTATTTTTGAATCCTGATGTCTTGACACTTGTTTTAGTTTTGTCCTTTGCACTATTATCTTCGTAAGATTCATCGGTATAGTCTAAGAGCTTTCCGATGTCGTCTAGGTCTTCTTCCTCGACCTCGTACGATAGGTCAGCGAGATCGGTATCTAGCTTGTCAAACTCCAGCGTGCCTAGGCCAGCGGGCGATGATTCAGCCCAATAATTGACTAATGTTATTGACAACACAAAACAAAATTTCTTTTGCATTCTGTTCGAATTTTTTGCGCCTTCTTGTGCAATCGAAGTAGGTTGCGACACTGACATACATGGCTTTGGACGCGCTTATATAGCCTTTTGAGGTATATTGACGGCCAAGGATGGCGTTTTTATGAAGATGAGTGATTTAGCCGCCGCTTCTGTTCCAGTCGATCGGATCAGTAATCGATATAGAACTAATCGGTGCAACGGTTTGGATCGGTCAAGGTTTATTTATGTTGGCGAGATGTGCTCACTTTGGTCATGATTTAAACATTTTATTTCATTTAGATTCTTTTTTGTGTTTCTAGACTTGAAATGGTTTACCATAGGTATCTTCTCATATAAGTTATTAGGTAGGAAAAGAAGCTACAGTTTCACGGAAATCTTCAATCATGTTGTAGTGTGTTGTGTTGATTGAAAAGCACATCATGGAGAAAATACAGTTCAGTATCCTAATCAAAAACCAACCTAAATACTTCATGTTCACTATAGACGGGACTAAAAAATTTTTTTAACTCTAGTGTCATTATCTAGGGAGGAAACAGGGTAATACGTTTGTATGGATAAAACGGTACTCGCCGATCCTCTTAAACGAATTGGTACAAACCGGTACACAAATATGCATAAGTACATGTTGTATCAACCTACCTCACTCTCAGCTCAACTCAGTTTGTTTAAAGGTAGGTAAGTATATCTTTTCTAGTTAAAAATAGTTAGGTACTTACGTTAATTCTTCGATTAACAATATCCAACTAGATAACGCGTCAGCGCTCAAAACATGTCCCGGCAAATAACGCCTCACTATTGGAGTGAGGTCTTATTTTGAATTAGTTGCGTTCGAACAAAGCCAACGTAAGCACGTCTCGCAATGCCGCAGTGTTCCTTTTTTAAATTATTATGGTTGCTTTGAGGTCGAAATTATAATGTATTCGGACTGTTTTCTCGGTTCGTTAACAAAAAACGTTGTATATTCACGAGGACAGAATTTTTCTTTGATTTTGTATGCGACCCGTTATCTAGTTGTATATTGTTGATCGAAGCGTTAATTTATAAGTATCTAGCCTTTAGTGGGATCACACACGGTGCGTCAATCCGCACCGTGTGTGCTTCTACGTGCGGTTTCATACAACTCCTTTCTTCGCAAACGCGTCATAGTGCGTCACAGCTCTTAGCATTCCACTCCACCAGGGTAAAGGCCTCCCCTCACAAATGAGCTTCCCTCGTCTGGGAGACAAGACTTTTGCGGGACAAACGAGACCTTTATTTATTTATTTAACACTTTATTGTACACACAAATTCACACAATATTACAGAAAAAACAATCAAAGTAGACATGTAGGTACAAAGGGCGAGTTTTTTTTCGACATTGAGTAACTAAATCATCGAAAAATTTCTTAAGGGTCGGCACTACCCTAATCGGGCAAAACAGGGTTCGGCGTTCCGACTTTTGAGGATAGTAAATAGCTATATTTAGAAACAAAATTAAGACCATCGCTTCTCTAAAAGATGAAGTACAAGATGAACAAAAAAAATTTCAGTAAAATTGTGTAGTTACATCAGAAAGTAATCGAGAATTTCATGAAAAACTCTAGAATAGCACTGCCGCGTTCCGAGTCCTGTGATTTAGTGAAACAAAATAAAACAACAAAATATATTTATAATCAATGGCAAAACATCAAAGAACACTTTAAACAAATCAGTTTTTCGATACGACTTCTAGTTTTTTTGCAATTTGTTACCAAAAATCACATATTTTTTTGGACGTTTTCTTCATACAAATTACTATGGGCCGTCAATCGTTCGAAATCATTGCGAATAGTCCGGTGACCGGCAACACCCAACCCTGTCTTAGAAGATTAATGAACAATTCCATTTTTAGCTAAAGTAAGCAAAGTAACTTATAAAAAACCGGGCAAGTGGGTGTCGGGCCACATGCAGTGTAGGGTTCCGTAGTTGCCCGTCACGATATGTGGACTTAGAAGTGCATTTTATAAATTGGTCGACTATTACGGTACATTTTTGTCTCCTTTATTATTTTAGAATAACTATAAGTTTATTACTATTGTTACTAGCAAACTAAGGATTGATAATCTGAAATCATCATCATCATCGTCAGATATGTTTTAAATAAGAATGGAATAAGAGTGAATTCTGTACCGTAGTAGGTGACTCAAACGATTGACTTCGAAAGTCATTTGCACGACAGAATTTTGCGCGAAAAGACATTGCGCGATATACAAGAAAACACAAAGGAATTTCACAAAAGTTACTGTCCGGTCACTGTTTGGTAGTTTTTGGTTATTTTGGTAATTTATGGTAGTTTTTGAGTCTTTCGGTAGTTTTTGGTAAATTTTCGTACAAAAGTAACCAAAAAGTTATTTTGGTAGATTTTCGTACTTTTTGGTAGATTATTGTTATTTTGGTACATTTTCGTACTTTTTGGTAGATTATTGTTATTTTGGTAATTTTTCGTACTTTTTGGTAGTTTATGGTTAATTTGTTACTTTTGGTTCATCTCATTTAATTTTATTTATTTACCTTAAATTGTAGGTAGGTACATAAGTTACAGATGGTAAGTACAGAGTACCTATTTTAGTCACACTACAATATAATTTATAAACATTAAGAAAAAAACAGATTTTAAACAATAGGTGCCAGACAATAACTTAACTACCACCTTTCACTTACTACAATTAAATTAGTTAAATGTTATAAAATCAGTTAAATGTGATTAGTTAAAAATTATAATAACCTATTGAGGTACAAATAATCGGTCTGCAACACATTTTTTTCTACTCAGATTGATGCCTGTTTGTTTACTTATACTGAAGAAACTAATTAAAGTCATAGGGACACTGTTCGATTAATAATTCTTTAACCTTCTTCAGAAATTTCTTGTCGGCTTTAATGTCATCTGGTATTTTACTATACACAAGAACAGTATTCGACTTTATTTTGTAGTCCTTAGCATCGATGCTAGTCGGTAATTTGGTACCAGTAGCTCATTTTTGCGAGTTAAATTTAATCTCTTGCTACGGAATACTACGGGGTATCGTCTCACGATTTCGCACAGATCGAGGATATACGAAGCTGTCACAGTGAGTAATTTAAAGTCGGTAAACAAGGATCGGCATGACACCCTTATTGACTGAATTCCGCTTACGATTCGAATGTAGGTACCTCTTTTGCAAAACATATATTTTATTTATCTCAACAAACCCACCCCGCAGCCAAGCCGCCAAGAACTCTTTTGTTTTTATGGTAGTTTTTGGTAATTTTCATTCTTCTATCAAATATTTCCAAAAAGTATAAAAATCTACCAAAATAACCAAAAACTACGAAAATCTACCAAAATAACCAGAAACAACGAAAAACTACCAAACTAACCAAAAACTACCAAAAAACCAGAAACAACAAAAAAATAATTACTAAACTACCAAAAATTACCAAAACCTACCAAAAGAACCAAAAACTACCAAAAGAACTATTGACATTATACTAATTTTTTTCTTTAAAATTACTTCTTGTTAATATTGCTGTGCCCTTTCAGGATTCATGTACCCACTTAAGCTACTAAGTAACACCTACTTATATGTTCTTGTGTCGCACAATGTCCTTCAGCGTGACGAAAATTACTGCTGAAATTTACCATAATCTACCAGCCCTGTTTCAAATTCTACTTAAATTCTACCAAATAATATTAATGTCGTTACAGATGGTTAAAATTTAATACAAAACACGTTTTTTAACAAAATATTATCAATTTTATCTAAACGCTCATCATTACACATGTTATTTTCGCATTTTTGTATAATTTTTAGTGGTTTTCATCACTTTGTAACATGGATGCTTCAATTTTCAAATAAATATTAAATTTAAATTTAGTACAGTTTTCTGTGTCTCATAAGCAGAGTCAGAAATTTTGGTAGCACTTTTAATTATGTCAAAGGGATTGCACGTTTATCGACTTCCGATTGTGTCCATATACGGGTAATTTTTTATCACTGCGGATAACACCAGCATGTATTCTACTCATCAAACTGAACAACTTTCACTATGGAGCCAACTACAAAAGAGCGAAAAAAAAAATCTGCTGTCCTATACAAAACTGCAGTACCTACATATTCGACTCAAATGTATGGAACAGCTGATTTATTTTCGTTATTTTGAAGTTCGATACATGCTGAAGTTATCCGCAGTGATATAAAATATACCCGTATATCGACATTATTGGAAGTCGATAAACATGAGTAATCTCTTTGACATATTAAAAGTGCTATAGGTACCAAAATTCCAACTCTGTTTAGAAGCCCTCTTTTGTAAAAAAAAATAACATTAGGCGATATGATTAATATTTGCTGTACTAGAAGTGAGTTCGGTGGCGCATTGCGCAGAGGTATGGACTCTCAATCAAGAGGTCCGCGTTCGAATCCGCACGGACAACATGCCACGAACCAATGAGTTTTTCTAACTTATGTACGTATTACCGACTGCTCTCAAAGGGTGAACGAAAACATCGCGAGGAAACCTGCATAATGCAGACGAAAAAATTCTGATGTATATGTGAAGTCTACCAATCCGCTTTGGGCATGCGCACAGTGTTTTAAGAAGTGGGTTTTGGTGACGTCCACGTTTTATTCAAGAAATCGATAGTTTTTCTAATTCTGAGTGCAAGAGTAAAACTCCGACTTCGATACGACTTATAGTTTTTTTTATAATAAATGACAAAAAATCCGAAATCCGGATTCCGGAAAACATATAACGAATTATTAAAAAAGAACTGAAATACTTTTTTTTGTTTTGATTAAATCTTATATTTGTGTACAAGACAATACACCTTTCCACAAATTTTGGACATTTTACTGCGAATAGGTAACGAAATATGACCATTTTTCGTATTTCAGTTTTCATGTTTTTACTCGACCATAAAACCGTATTAGGATGAGATTTCTACACCGAACGCTTGTTCATACCCTCCTTTATAGGTAGTATGTAAATCACAACCTAATTCCGTTTTATGTAGAAGTTATTAATAATTTTCTATTTTCTTCAGGGTTGTCACTTACTCATATCCGGTAATACGTAATATTTTTGAATAAGTCGTTTATATTTTCAAAAACCAATTTTGTGTTATATCATCGCCATTGACACGTAGTCTAGGAAAAATACGGTTTGAGATTGCATTATAGACACTTTATTACATTGTGTTTGAACTAGTATTGCTGTTAATTTATAATACTTTTGTCTACTCTTTGCTATCTTTTTCGTATCGTGTGGGCAAGTCCTGGTGTCAGAGTTTTTTCATACCGCCTTACGGCCTCTTAATTTACGATATTAACCGGGGATTATTATTTTTATACGTAAAATTTGACAAAGCGAAGCAACGAATTGAACAAAGCAGTCCTGTACACAATCACCAGTTACAATATTTTTGTTCATACCAAAATTTAATGTTTTGTAAATGTCTTAATTATCTAATAATACACAATACAACGTCAGGGATATATTCCTATTCCTAGCTATATTCCAAATTATCATCTAAAGTGCCATTAATGCAACCTACTCCATAAAAAAATCCGTAGATTTCCCCGACTAACGCTTATGTAATGATTTAGCAGATATTTGTTGCTAACTCAAAATCAATCATTTTTACGCCCAAAAATTTAGTGTAGATTTAAATCATAATCATAATAATTTATTGCCATTAATCTTGTCTATCGTACTCTCGAAAATTTAATATCTAATAACTAGAATATTATTAACTATTAATGTCGATACCGAGAATTGTAGTAACCGCAGAAGCAGAACGACGACCCTTGAACAAAACTATTACCAAGACTTCGTTATTAAAAATTAGTTTAATAACTTGTTGTCAGCATCTGACCATCAATATGTCTTTGTTGAAATCTAACTGTTATTTAGCTGTTAGTTCTCCAAAAAGGAAATAAACAAATAATAAATAACTAAAACCCGACTACTGAAAAATCACGCTCTAAAAAGTATGAAACAAGAAAATATTATCATCTGAAATTTTGTTGTGTAGTTTGTATACCTACATATTATTATTATAACAATTTCAGATCAGAATGTTTTCATGTTTCATACTTTTTAGAGCGATATTTTTCAGTATTCGAGTTTTAGTTTTTGATCTTACTTTTTATTTAAATTATTTTGGGTATTTTGGTTTATTACAATATACATCTTTGAAAGTCACATAATAATATCCTATAACCAGTAGACGTTCAAGACGCTTCGAACGATACCTCATTTGTCAAATTATGATAAGTAGTTTAGAAGTTATGAGGAAACCAATGGATATACATACATACATACATAAACATTGTCTGTTTTTACGGCACTAACAGAGTATAATTTGCTTATGTAGAATACAGCTATTAATAAAAATGTTAACAAAAAAAAGTAGAAATTACAACATAAACTTATAGAAAAGATGTTTAAAATATTATATAATCAGACACTTCTAAGAAGCAAGCATGAATGTTGAATTAGTGTTTCATACAAAACCTAAAAATTTTAATATTTAATTTGAAGTCACATGACAACCCTAAGCCCGGAAATTCCGAACAAACCTAAAATTTATAATAACTTCTACATAAAACGGAACTAGGCTGTGATTTTATTAGAACCTATAAAGGAGGGTATAAACAATTTTTCGGTGTAGAAATCTCATCCTAATACGGTCTTATGGTCGAGTAAAAACATGAAAACTGAAATACGAAAAATTGTCATATTTCGTTACCTATTCGCAGTAAAATGTTAAAAATTTGTGGGAAGGTGTATTGTCTTGTACACAATTATAAGATTTAATCAAAACAAAAAAAAGTATTTCAGTTCTTTTTTTATGAATTTTTTCCTCTTTTCATGACCCAGATTTTGGGAAACTTTGACATTTTGTATAAAAAAAACTATAAGTCGTATCGAAGCCAGAGTTTTACTATTGCACTCAGAATTAGAAAAACTATCGATTTCTCGAATAAAACGTGGACGTCACCAAAACCCACTTCTTAAAACACTGTGATGCGTGGTGGACTTACGCCCAAACACCCTCCTAGAAGGTGCCCTGTGCCCTGCAGTGGGACGTATACAGGGTGTTACAAAAGTAAGAATAAATTTTTAAAACTCTTAAGGGGGTTGTTTAGACCGTCAAACTGAACAACTTTCTCTATGGGACCAACATCGAAATCGCGAAAAAAAAATCTGATATCCCATAGATTTTTAGCTCGAGTCGATTTGTAGAGTATAGAACATAAATTATATTTTTCGCGATTTCGATATTGGTCCCATAGTGAAAGTTGTTGAGTTTGATGGTCTTAACCACCCCCTTAAATGTTTATTTGTATTTTTGTAACACCTTGTATAGGCTGATGATTATGATGATGATGTACTAGAAGTTCCGGAAAACTTGCAAACCCTGCAATCGTTTTCTCAGCCAGTTAGAGTATTGCCAGCTTAGATTTTATTAGCCTGAATCCTTGCATTTTTAAATACATTAACATTTTCGAATACCCAATTTCTACTAAAATCTACTAAACAATTTTGCCCTAAATATACCAATAAAGAAGAAATCTACTAAAAGTCGTCACACTGATGATGTCCTTTTGCGCAAATGTTTCGAAGGCAATCGTTCCAGTTACTGCAAAATTAACTTTTATTCCGTGCTTAAAATATTATATCTGACGATGATTATGATGATAAAAGATTACAAACCCTTAGTTTGCTAATACCAATAATATTAAACTTATAATAATTTCATTATTCTGTTAAAAGTTTTAATTTGTTCTGTTAAAATAATTTTAAGTTTTTTTAAGCCTTAGTAATACTGTGATCTGCATGCATGCATATGCTCACGACTATATTCCCCGAAGGGGTAGTCAGAGATATTCTGAAACCTCAGAACATCCACGTTTCACCAGTAGTACCGAAACTCTGTCCAGTGTGACGGGGGGTGAGCCCGTCGCCACTTATAATGGACAGTGGGTACAATACATGCCTCGAAATTGAAGCATGCAGGTTTCCTCACGATGTTTTCCTTCACCGAAAAGCCAGTGGTGTAACAAATCGTACATAAATTCCGAAAAACTCATTGGTACGAGTCGGCTTGGACGGGGATCGAACCATCGCCTCCTGCACGGCAGGCAAGGTTACTCGCCACTGGACCACCACGGCTTGATACTGTGATCTAATTAGCTAAAACCCATCCTATCCTACCACCAGGGGTGATCTTTGATCAGTCACATTATAGGTCCATCACGGTACTGTACTGTTGCTGTAAATGTCAATTTCGACCTACGGCTCTCAAATCCAGATGCTGCAGGATGATTGCCACGCACAACCAAACATTCAACATTAATTTAATGTGGTAAAATCTGCCTTCCGAGTAGTAGGTACCCTAAATTCGGTCGGACCTACGACCCTGCCAGGATAGGGTCGGCCGACCAGACTTTTTAGTCCTTACTAATTGGACTCTAGACCAACAGACTAGTTACGTCCTTTAATTCAACGAGGTAAAATGTTGTGTCACCAGGTAGGGTTCACTTTTTCCTTCACACCAGTAAACACGCCAGCCAAGCTGCCGCGCGCTGCAGCCGACCAAGTTTTTTGCAAGAAAAGTATTACCAAAAGCTATCAAATTGATTTGTTCATTAATCTTATAAGATAGGGTTGAGTGTTGTCGGCCACCGGTCTTTTTCTTTTGACAGATATGTCAAACGGGCCGTAGGTAGTGCCGACCCTTAATGGTGTCTTAAAATATTTTACCAAACTATTCGTAGTCTACAAAATCTTCCTGAATGTAATATTCAGAGAAGTAAGCACATGCCTAAATTATTTTGCGAGTCCTTTTCTTTAAGAGTCCTCAGTTCAGTGGTTCTCAATCAAGAAAACCTAAATTAAAATTTAAGCAGTGATTACATTACCCAACATGCAGGGCCGATTTCGGCATACATTTGCCTGGTTCGTTCTCTCTATTTTAAAGTGATGCGATCAAAGCAAGCAATGTATGCAGAAATTGGCCCTAAATGTAGGGTAATGTAATCGCTGCTACAAAAGCCTAAAAAGGTGTTTTTATATGCTCGAAATATTCCAATTATGAGAAAATCAAAATAAATAGTAAAGTGGCCATTTTCTTTTTGTTTTCTTCAATGCACGACAGCTATGTTTCTAATCAAGTACTTAATCAGTATGCTAAGGTTTAGCAGGGTAAAAACGTTTTCGCTTTTTGTATGGAGATTGCCAGCCAGATAGAGTCGTGCAAGTTTTGGGCTTAGATGAACAGCGTGCGAAAATTTTATGACGACTATTCCCCCAGGGTACCTAGTCAAAATAAAATAAAATTTTCACAATTTCACCAGCCGTGCCCAAACTTTTCCCCGCCGTGACAGTTAGTGAGGCGCCGTACCGTAGCAGAATACGAGAGATAGTAGATATAATGTATTCGAAAAAGAAAGAAATAGTTACTATCTTTAAAAATTCTTAATTAATAGCAAAAGAAAATAATAAGTAGGTAAAATTACTATAAAATGATTTCGAAGGCGTTTATTTATCCTCAATATAAAAAGCATATCATATCAAACATAACAAATTAATGAAAAATCAGTAAATTAGTAAACAGATAAGATAGTACAGTTAATTCATTTAGTTGTATTTCTAATATTCATCTTCGTCGTCATCGTCAGCAAAAGCGTATTCCTTCTCATGACCACTTCCACCCTTCTTGCCGAAATCTTCCTGGTGTTGGTAATCACTTTCATGACCTTCCTCAGAAGAATGAGCCAACTCAGCATTGTCAACGTGACCTTTAGCATGGAAACCAGCTTTACCAAAACCACCCTTATCAAATGCCGCGTCGTGATGTCCACCCTCTTTGTGACCAACTTTCTTGGCGCCGTGTTCCTTATTCTCATAACCATGCTTCTTGAAATGTCCACTGTTGTCGGCAACATCGTAGAAGTCATGATCTTTCTTGAATTCATCCTTGTGGAACACTTTGTGGTATCCAGTGATATCTTCTCCTTTGCTGAAATGCTTCTTGTGACCGTGGTCGCCTCCCTCGTAGCTGTTGCCTGCTTCGTAATGTTTGCCGTGAGCATCTGCTTCTTCGTGATGACCCTTCTTCTCTCCTTCAGCTTCGTTACTGTAACCTTCGTTGTGCTCCTTCCCATAATGTCCTGATTGTCCTTTAGCGTGATGGTCTTTGCTATTATATCCTTTGCTTCCTTTTTCGCCATGAGCTGCATGGTGTTCTTCGGAATAATCGCTGCCGGCTCCCTTTTCATGTGCGTGTCCATGATCGAGGCCAACTAGATCACCTCCATCCAAATATTCTTCAGAAGATTCGTCACTGTCTTCATCATCATCTTCCTCAGCATCCTCGACAACGATGGGCTCGGCTGCGACGTAGGGTAGTGGTGCTGGTTCCAGGTCGTACGCTTCGATAGCTTCTAACTTTAAGGGCTGGGCCAAAGGCAGAGGCCGAGCTAATGGCAACGGGGGAGCAAACGCATGTGGCTGTTGGTACGGTATCGCTCCCAACTGTATAAGGCTCGCTGGTCCATTGTTGTCGCTCCGGTAAATGTATCCGGTGGCCACAGGAGCCACATAGTTCACGTGCACCGCTGATATAGCGCTCACAACAAGTAGAACACCGAAAGCTGCCTTCATCTTGAGATGTGTATCGCACTGCTATCTGTGCTGTAATAATTTGATAACACGATTGCCCAATATTTATATCAAGTTTGAGACAACAGAAGGACCGTGAGTAGGTATGCGTTTAGATACCTTTCTTGTAGCCATGTAACAATTCGCTTATCAGACGAGGTTATAGGTGACAAAGATTGGTAATGAAAAAATTAGTCGTTGTGCAACGTTTTGCGGGCGCGCTGACCGCAAGGCTAATCAACAATTAACGTGACACTTGTAGCGAATCCTAGAAATATCTGGAATGTGTTCGTTGCTTCGATAGTTTCGATATGGAGTAGGAGTAGATATTGTTCATATTCATATTCATATGAATATTGTTGTACCTACCTAAGTATATTTTTTTTATAATTGATTTAATTGATTTAACTATAACTTAAAGTAATCGTTTTTATTTAATTTACTTATTTATTTATAGTACCAAATTTTTGTATCTAATAAGCATCACTTTCAGATTCAATTATGTGCAATTATCTAAGGTAGGTATGTACCTACTTAAAAAAAAATTAAATTTTAACAATGTTCGATACTTAATTATATTTTTTTTATGTTACTTTGTAAAATTACATGAATATACACAACATGCAACATATACAAAAATAGTTACGCCAAGACTATCAGCATTTCTAAAATATGATTTCCCAAATCCTATGTAAGTACAGTCAGCAACGCAAGTCCATGAACATTTGTCACTATAATATTCTTACTACCTATGCGAGTATTTTATACATTCGCTGACCACGTATACTGGAAAGGGATAGAGATTATGACAAAAACGTATATGAAAAATAGTACCTTTGCATGACTAAATTTAAGTTGCAAGATTTTGTAAGCAATTTCAACTTAGTCACCAAATATAGCCTACCGCATACCTACGCAGAAAGGGACAAATAACATAGATTTTCTTTTGCTCACTCAATGCTATTAATAGCGTATAAGCCTGTCCCTTTCGCGACTCTTATTATTTTAATGCCTTTCCTAATCATTCTTTTACTTCGAATGCGAATTTTAAAATTACCTACTAACATCTTCCGTTGCCGACCGTACTCGATATACGGGATCATACATAACCGCTCTTCGCATCTGCGTCTCAGTATGTAATCGATCACGTACCTACTCTCGAAACAGTATAGAGTTTGCACACAATGACATACGTCTTTTTGCCGTTACAGAGGACATAATTATGAGGTACTTACCACAACAACAACCTAAAACACACGCTCTCGACGCATACCCACAACACTCGATCTAGTTTATACCTACGTCCATTGTCAGCCGATCATTAGTCGGAAACATCCGCTGGTACTTTCACGGAATGTGCGTTTTTGTATGGTGACCGCTTCCGTCGGATATTCCTACTAATAAGCGTAGCCGGCAAATTTTTCGGAAGAGTAATTTTGGCCAGACTGCAGAAATAGCCGAACGAGTATATCCTGTGCAGATTTCGCGCGTAAAGGTCCACTGTGTGAACTGGTATTTAATTACTCTCTGGCCATTGCAAGAGAAGTGCCTTAAGCAGAGAACCCCCTTATGCATTGCTTCGGTGACCTAAATAAGGCCTTTGATACCGTTAGCAGACATGGGTTGTATGACGTACTTTGGAAAATATGGTGCCCGCCAAAACTACTTCTTCCTAGGGAATGAAGGGCTCGGTGGATATTAGATGGCGAAACGTCGAAACCATTCGACGTTAAGCAGACACAGTCTTGACATGATCTGGCGTAATTTTCTATGGAGTGATGAACAGGTCATCTGTGGAGTTTTTAGGAACTAAATTAATTAAAAAGGGCTGGTGACAAACAATACACGCGGCAAAAAAAGTGTGAACGCGAATTTATACCCAATTAATAACGTGTAGCCGAACGAACGATTTCTAAATTAAAAACAGGTAAAAAAAACTAGTTCACCTCACAAGCTCGGAAAGATTCTGTTTGTCATTCGAAATCTGAGTGCAAAAGTGCATTTTATCCGCTAGCGTGGAAAGAGCTTTTGAAATTCGAATCTGTCTATTCAATATTTTTCTATACCTACCGTCTATTTCATGTCACTGGACTCACTGCCCAGCACGAAAAAAAAACTTTTTAAAATGTTCTTTTTAGCAATTCACTTTTTTTCCTCGCTGTTGTGAGGTGAAAAGTTGTGTATTTCGCTCGGCTGCAAAGTTATTCTGCGACTCGTACCTTTGAAACCTTCGCTCAGGATTATATTATTTGAACCAGAATCCTTCACTTGCTCAGGTTTCAATATAAGTACTCGTGCCAAAAAGCTACTTTGCAGCCTAGCATAGGTAACAAATAACTATTTATAGTCAAACGATTTTATTTGAATGAAAACTGCACTAAGCGGTAAAAAATAACTTTTCTACATTTTCGTAATATGTTGTACAATACCCTTAGCTGGAAATTTGTGAGTATAACCTATGTCAACCTATCTTCAAAATAGTTATGACGAATAAAGATCTAAGGAATAAAGGTACCTATCACAATAGGCATTCATAATTTTGATTATAAAATCATGGGCGCTTGCTAGTTAGTCAAATATTTAAACTTTCCTAGAAAATTTGCTTTCATCCGAAGTGTCATACAACAATGAAAACCACATCGATATCACCTTAGCCGTACTATTTACTTTCAAAATGTTTTGAGGTATGTAACATTTCAGTTATACCTACTACTATGCATCCGTAATCCTCTTCGGGGTGGTCAGAAACGTAGCTACAACGAACCAACGTTTCTACAGGTAGGTTTTTCTTTTAATTTATTCATTAAAATAGTTAATTTCACTCTGCTTATACAGTCGCAGAGCAAGAGCAAATGCAGAAATAAAATAAAATTAAATGACTACAATCGAGTAATGGCTTATTTTTATATTTAGAAAATAAATACTATATTTACAAAACTATACCAAAAGTCAACAAAACTATAACAAATAACTTTAACACGCCTAAACTAATGTTTAACCTCGAAGCCGTAGCTCTTGCCATGGTACCGTCCACCTTTAGCGCCGAAATCTCCGTGATAGCGATTGGACGAATCCCCTCCTTCTTCTGCCGAGTGGGTCCTATCCTCTGCCTCTCCGGACTCTTTGACATGGAAACCACCTTTTCCGAAGTCAGTCTGGTGATATCCTGAGTCATGAGAACCTCCCTTCTTGAGTTCTCCGGCGTCTGATCCGTAATGAGTGTGTCCGTCATTGAATTTGTGGAAGCCACCTTTGAATGCTTCTCCATCGTAAAAATCATGGTCTTTCTTGTATTCATCCTTGTCGAAGAGCTTGTGAAATCCCTTGACTCCTTCGTCATTGTCGTGACCGGATTTATGTTCGTGGTTGGCACCATTATAACCATGTTCATTGGCGTAATGGTTTCCATAAGCATCGGTCTCTTCATGGTCCTTCTTGTGGCCTCCGTTCCCTGATACTTTGAATGTTTCGTATTTCTCGGAGTGGTAGTCTCCTGAGCCGCCCTTTTCTTGATTGTGTTTGATTCCATATCCTTTATTTTCACTGTCCCCGTGTGCATAGTGTCCTTTCGACCCGTAGTTCTCACCACCACCGTGATCGTTATATATTCCATCTTCAAAATAGCCTAAGCTTTTTAAGTATTCATCGAAATCTGATTTATAGTCCCCAAAATCTGATGCGTACTCGCCCAAAATCTTTCCGTAATCCTCATTGGCTATCCCATCAATATGGTCATTGTCGCCTTCTTGTTTTTCGACAACAGGAATGACTTTGGATTCACTCGATGTGGACGCAGCTTTATCTTCATCCTCCTTCGCATAAAATGGTCCAGCTGCAACGGGTATAGGTGCGGGATAAGAGCTCGGTTCTTCATAGAGTTTAGTCAAATGGTCCATAACTTCAGTTTCTCCCATCTTTATAACACTGGCTGGTCCGTCAGTTTCCTTTTTGTAGATATATCCTGTGGCGGCGGGTTGAAGGTCAGATCCTGTCGTTCGAACCATGACCATCCTCTCGACAGTCTCCCGCATTTCCATGCAAGAACCGCCGGCGGCTAACAGTAACAGCAGTGCGACACTCCGCGCCATGTTCGCAGCGTCACAGTCAGTCACAGTAATGACGACAAAGGTCAAGACAAACACTTATATAGCGATCATAATAATACTGCATCGAACGTTGACATTCATAAATGGCCCGATTCTAGCGCTCTCTAGATTGGGCAATGGTCTTCTGTGTCAATGATAATGAAAAACCCTGTAATTATGCGGTACATTGCTGGGCGTTCAACTTAGACTCAAGAAAAAACATGTGCGCAATTATTAACAAACTAGCTATTACCGACACGACTCTGTCTTTCAATAGGGGAGCGTGTAATTTCTCTATGCTTTCAACAAAATTGAAACTAAGTAAATTATTTTCAATTTTTTTTATCAATTTTAAACAGTAATTTGATTAAATTCCAATCTTTTTTCCATTAAAAATAGACCTACAATATTATTAAATCAAATCCAATATACTTACTTTATTTTTAATAAGAGGATTAATACAGGGTGTAAGGAAAAGTATCATTAACCTTTAAACCACATACCTACCTATATATTCTACCAATAAAACTGAACAATCGCAAAAAAATCAGCAGTTCCATATTAATAATAATAAAAAAAGTATTTATTTTCTTTCACCAAATATACAGTAAAAGCGTGATAACTACTACGTAACATAAGAGAACAAAGTAAAAGTGTTAACTTTAACAGTACATTTGGTGAGAGACTGGTGTCTGCGATGGGTGTTTCATCAAAATATTAAACTGCAATTCCTACTCGACTCGTGGAAGTTGAAACAGCCTATTTTTTAACGCTGAAAGGTTTGCTCCCATACTAAAAGTTGTTCAGTTTGAAGGGTAGAGTCTGTGGTTTAAAGCTTAATGATACTTTTCCTTACACCCTGCCATGTATCCAGATTTTAAGTCAAATTATAAGCTTCCAAACAAAAAAACGTTTCATCAAAATAGTTGAATATATTTGATGGTCGAACAAACAAACCAACAGACGTTTTTTTATATGTATAAAATACAACAACTACTACCTATTCTGTGTTTCTATTACAGTTTTATTATAGTTAAGATGGGACTTTTATACTATGCTAGCCCATATTGTATTGAACACTAAATTGAACAATGTGTCGACCGACAGGGTGAAATTGATATCATGCATCTTTTGCTCCGATGGGTTGCTCCCATAGGAAAAGTTGTTCAGTTTGATGGGTAGACTCTCAGTTTAAAAGGATGCTAATAATATCAATATCACCCAATACGGGGTGGATTACGTAGTGATTCCATTCTCTTTGGGTGGATTTTTGAGATCCACTGCCCGTAAGGACAGCTTAGGTGCCTTAACCGTTGTAGCTACAGCGAAACGTTCTTAAGAGACTATCCTTAACTTTTTGATACATTTTGAACTGCATTCACAGATTTTGAAAATCAATGTACAGTCAGCAAGAAAATTTTCAATTTACACAAACACTTATTTTGAAGCCAATCGATCATTGACCATCGATCCTGTTTCTTATACGGATCGCAAAATGCTTTACCAAACATTTCGTAGGAAATAAGATTCAAACATACTTTTATACTTTACAAAACTTTTCATTATGGGTGGGCTTTAAAGAAAACTGGAGTGGTTTCGATCTGAGACCGAAATTTGACAGTAATCTGTTATCTGATAAGTGCATCAAATGAGCGCGTTATTGAGGCGGGGCGTATGCCGCTGTCTGTATAGACAGACAGACAGAATGAACGAAGGTAAAAGGGTTCCTTATTTGACTACGGAACCCTAAAAACGGCAAACATACTTGAAGCGTCAAATTTACTGTGATTATAGAATTCTAATCGAAAGTAAAGCAAATAAATTAGACTACCGCTCACGTTCTATCACTACGACGTTATACTACTACGGCTACGGCTACGGCGTAGCACGTGCATGGCAGTGTTCCTAAGAAGCTGATCTACATTCCAACCACATCAGCCAAAAGTGGAAATGCATTTGATTAAAATCGCGGCGGCTACCGCTTCCAAGACAGATTTTATCCCTATTAGAATTATAATAACATTCTCCTAGACAAATTTCTTGTAAAGGTACCGTGCGGGTGGAGGCCTGGTGTCCTGTGACACCTTATTCAAGCTCACCGCAAGGTGAACTTAGTCCAGGCACCAGTCTCCACACTACTATAATATTTTAACTAGTTCATAGATACCTAAACTACTTGTTTTATTATTATTGTATGTGGAGAGAAATAAATTATTATTATTATTCCTAAACCTAGTTTGACTTCATTGATTGTTGTTGTAAATGGTGACCGCTGTTCGCTATCGATCCTAGCTGTACTGTGGTTGTCAGGTCGGGTTGCTGGCTTTTCGGTGAAAGAAAAAGTAGTGAAGAAACTTTCATGTCCACTGATGGTTCGTTACTATTACACCCTCGGGGAATACAGTCGTGATGAATGAATATTACATTTCCATATAATAAATGTGTGTCCTCTTTGAATCAGGTTATAGGTCCGCAGAAATAACCGCTTTGTTATGAGTAAAACAAGTTATAGTCGGAAAACTGTACTAAAATTATTACTGAGCATTACAAACAGACTTGAAATAGTCCTGCATTGGAGTATGTGAAACAAAAGTTTGTCTATCAAACATTTTTATACGTAATAAGATAGTTTCACATTTTTATCCTTTTAAGAACTTGGATCAAATTTGTGCTTCTTTTTCTGGATTTCCTCACCTGATCATCTGCGTTTTTTTTAGTTAGACGCGTTATATTTTTATTAGTATTACTATATTTATCGTTTGTCATGAAATGGTCTTCAAATGGTATAAATGCAACTTCGCTGTCCATGATTTTAGGATTCATTCTGTAAAATACTGCGTAAGGTGTTGGATTTATCTCCAGGCCTGCACCACGGCTACCGATTCTACCGGGTTCATCTATTCTCAAACGTATTTGCGCATCGATTTTATGAGAATTTGAGTATTGATCGACAAATTTTTCTTTTATATCTAAAGCGGGCTTGTTTGTTTCCCTAAGATTGTTACCTTCAATGGTGTTTTTCGGTAGAGTATCTCTTTTGTATGCAATTGATTGTTTGCTTGGTAGTTCGTTAAAATGTTTTGTACTCATACTATCCAACATTTGGGCCATTAACTGAGCTATTCTTACGGACGGTCTCACCATTCCTTTTTTGTAATATTTAGGTACTTGCAGTCCTACCAATTGTCGATTGCTGTTCAATTTAATTTTTTGAGGAACAGCAGGTATTTGTGTTTTGTGAACGTTGACTTCGATGGAATTAGGATTGCTTTTCGCTTGATTTATTGGGTAACCGTTTGCATTTATGTGTGATTTGTGACTTTCTCTATTCCCACCTCTTGGAAATATAGGTACTTTGTGCGTGTTTGTGAAATCTTTGTGATTTTCGATCGTGTCTTGGTTTCTGGCGTGGTTATTATTTTGATTGGAATCTGGAATGATGGGCGATTCTTCTCTGACGAGTCGCGGTTGAATAGTAGGGCCGGTTTTCAGCACTTCCACTTCCTGATTAAGTTTTGGCGCAAATAATGAATTTTCAATATGAATATTTGATGTTTTCATAACTCTGAAATGAGAATCCACTATCTCTTCATTAGTAGCTTTAAAATAACTGGGATTATTTTGTCTTGTAAAAAGTTTTCTCTGCACGCCAGTGACGCCATTTTTGTAAGATCCGTGTCCTTTGATGTTTGGATCGTCGTCGGAAACATAGTAAGTTATCACCGTTGGTAATAAATCGAGACAAAGCAACGCTGCAACAATCTCTATTAATATCTTCATCTTCATATTGTTTAAACGCATACTAAACGACCGCAGTAGAAACAATGTTCTTATAAGCATCATGAAAGTTATTGTTCACTGTTTATTTTCATTGCTAGGATAAACAAACACGTATCATGAACTCATTATCTCTGATTAATGGATTTATTATCTCTGATTAATAATGAAGGCATCATGTTGCTGGGTAAATTATAGTATAACAATTCATGTGTTGTGAAAATAAGCATTGCATAATACAAATGACTGCACCACCCTAAAATTAAATAACTTACCACTGTTACCACATCGAGTTCTGTGAAATTTATATGGAAATACCATTCATAATGTCCCTAATATGAACTATAAGTTCCATGCCGGAAACGATTCTTACATGAACAGACTGACTTCCACTCCCACGTTAGGTCATATTATTCATAATATGGAAAATGGACCACGCTTTGTCTCTTTTATTTTCATAATCTAATTTCTACGAGACAGAGATGATGAATGTTTTTAAAACAAAGTCTATTAATAACATTATTATACTATAAACAATTAAACAATATCTATCTGTATTACTACTCGGACAAGAATTTAAACAAGTGTAAGTTTACATTAAACATTGAAACAATACGATGCAAATAGTCTAGCACTGGCCGTCTTGCTAGATAGTTCGCAGTATGAGGAACCTATTACCCACCGTGGTTGCACTTGTCAGTGCTCTATCATGCCACTCGAGGTTGATTCTAACGAAGACTCTCAATGAAACAGAAAAATCTTTGCCAACGAGGATGACGAGAGCAGCTCTTGATGAAGAGATAACCAGCTTCTCTAAAGAGGAATATCAGAGCAGTGAAATTGCGCAACCTACTACTAGAAGATTAAAGATGTCATTCAGACCGAAACACCACAGTGGACAAAAATCTCGCATCCCAAGAGATTATTCAGAATCAACAATAAATAAGACAGAGATAAATAGATCACAGAAAACTAAGGCACCCTTAATAAAGAAACCTATACCGAAATTCAATGAAATTGATTACGAAGACGATTTTCAGGTAAAAGTGATTAGGTCTCCGGCGGTATTTGCGGATTCTGGAGATCACGAAGACGATGATTTTAATTTAGACGATTACGAGTTTGATGTGAATCACGACGAGTTCGCTGGTAGAGGTAAACCTCTTGAACCTAGAGTGAAGAATAAAAATTTATTAGAACAACAGAATCTGTTCCAATCTGAATCTGAATTTGAACAAACTGTGAAACCCGTACCGCTTCCTGTTATGAAAGTAAAGAGCAAAGTTGTGGTCCCATCAGGTGAGAAATCCGTTAAAAAAAGAGACGATAAATTCAAAAATGTAAAAAAAACTGCTCTAAAATTTAAGGAAGATTACTACGACGATGTGAACTCTTTGGCTAAAACACAAATTCCCGAAAAGGTAAACAAAATACGCGAAATCGAAGCTGAATTAGTCGATGACAACGATGAAAGTAAAGAGTTTGAAAGGAAATCAACGAGGCTTGCTAGATCACCTTGGAGTCCAAATTCTTACATGGACAAATTAGGAGAGAAAACATCTGATATACTGTCGAAGGTCATGAGTGCGTTACCTATGTTCCCGCAGGTTCCCAGACAGTTAGAAGAAAGTTATTCTGACTGGCTCATGAAAAATAACAACGAAATTGCTATTGATCATCCTTTGTATTAAAGAACATACAGTTCTCATCAAAAAAATCTAAACACTTCTGAAGTTTGGTTTTGAATGAGTTTTATGTATTTTTTTTACATTAAACAAAAATAATAAATAAGGGAACTACATCACGTAGCACAGCATCGCATTTTTCCGTCGCTCCGTCCTTTTCTGTCACTCAGGAACGTCATTTGCAACAGCACGCCGCGTGCGATCGCGTTCCGTCTATCTTATATGCTCTAGCAAATGACGTTCCTGAGTGACAGAAAAGGATGGAGCGACGGAAAAATGCGATGTTGTGCTGTGTGGTGTAGTTCAACCCTAATGCTAGTTAATTGCGGACAATTTAGTCCACACAATAGTGTACCGCAATTCCAAATTTAAATTTATATCCAATAAATGAATGTAGAGAACTAGAGATTGTTTTCAATGTGTATTCCGTTAGCAGAAAACCAAAATATAGTTTTCACCTCACAAGCTCGGAAAGATTCTGTTTATCGTTCGAAATCCGAGTGCAGAAGTGTATTTTATCCGCTAGCGTGGTAAGAGTTTTTGAAATTCGAATCTGTCTATTCAATATTTTTGTATACCGCCAATGCACTGAAAATGCTTAATAACAATTTTATGACACTGGCCAGCACGAAAATAAAAACTTTTTGAAATGTTCTTTTTAGCAATTCACTTTTTTTCCTCGCTGTTGTGAGGTGAAAAATTGTGTGTTTCGCTCGGCTGCAGTTATTCTGCGTCTCGTACCTTTGAAACCTTCGCTAAACGCTCAGGATTCTATTATTTGAACCACTCGCTTCGTTCGTGTTTCAATCCTAGAGTCCTTCGCTTGCTCAGGTTTCAATAAAAGTACTCGCGCCAAAAAACAACTTTGCAGCCTAGTATAACAAATAACTATTTTTTTTCAATAGTGATTGTTAACTAAGCTCTGTTCATCCTACCAAAGAGATTTTTCCTAACCAATATGGATACCTCGCCTTCCGAATCCAGCAAAGACAGCGTGTTGTGGCTGCCAGATTGCATCTTTGCCTCTCTGCTGTCAATAGTGTTTATCGGGAAACTGGTATGTTTTCTCGCTGTCCAGTGCTGGTAGCATGCAACACGTCATACTGCTGTATCACGTCTTTTATCTTGTTCGTTCGCACGCAAATTGAAAGAGAGCGAAGGTGTGATAGCGCTGTATCACTGCGGCATGCTACCTACGCAGGGTCTGGCAGATATCGAGTCACGTCTGAGCAAGATGACCGGTATATATTGCGTCAGTTTCTCTAAGTAATCGTCACTTTAATTCAAACTCGTTTGCCTCTTCGCTAATTTTGGGGCGCCAGCCTCTTCGGTGGTCTACCGTCATCTTTGGGCCATTATCTGGTTTATGAGGTTTCAGGCCACGCTCCGCCAATCTGCTTCTAATGGTAGAAAATAGCTCACAGTTAATCCTCGAACCTCACAGAGCCGCTGCTGCAGTTGAATAGAGTCAAAGTGACGACTTATTAGAGATATTTTCTGAGATCTTATTTTTTGTTTCTTTTTTGCTAAAAATGTGGTTATAATCTTCGATCAAAATAAAATGAATTCATTTTATTTTGATCGAAGGTTATAATTATATGCAGAAAGAAATTCTGACAGGATACACATTAAAAACAATCTCTACAATCATTTATTTGATGAAAATTCGAAAATTTAAAATCACATTTGGAATTGAGTTCAATTATTTTAGCATTTTTTTTTGTTTAATGTAAAAAAAAAATACCTACACAAAACTCATGCAAAACCAAACTTCAGAGGTGTTCAGATTTTTTTGATGAGAACACAGACTTAAAAGAAGAAACAGACGTAATGTCATCTAATCATGATAGAAGCACCCATTTCTTTTGTGTGCGTGCAGTCACGCGGTACATAAGGTGACGGGTTGTCGGTCCTGCGCCTAGAGCTAGTGCATCTGTGTGAGTGTAGGTCCCTTGTAGAACAAACGAGATTGTTTTACCTTGCATGCTTCAATCTTTTTAGTGCAATACTCGGTCCTTATTTCTTTCAGGTCCGTGGATGAGAAGTGTAGTTTATGTTTTTGTGAAAGTTTAGTTTTAAATTTCATTGATTTTATTGTTTTAAAATAAAATTTTAGTAAGCATTCCTTTTATTAATTACCGTATATATACCAGATCAATCCTCTCATACCAAATTGAAAAGATATTTACACTCCAGTATCAAAGACTAATTTGGGTCTGAGTTCACCGCAGAATTGTAGAAAGTGTGAAAGCTGTAGGTACCTACTCGATATTGATATACTTTTTATATATTTTCTAGTCTAGTCTAGTCTAGACCAAAAAAAATCGTTGAAGCTTGAGTTAAGATTGAGGCTATTGTCTTTTCTTTATCGTAGTATTAATTGATGATCTAACTAAACATGTCAACCTATATTGTACCTATAGAATAGGAAAGGTGTTAAATACTAAAATACCTATCTAAAAATTCACGAACTCCGTTGATAGAGGACCAACTGTTTCAGTAGGTTTCAGTTGTTAAATGAATTAAAATTTTAATACGAATCGTATACTTAAGGAAAAATTCTGTCGTCAGAGGATAGGTTCAACAAAATGGTGTTTTTCAGTGAGTTCATGAACATTCTGGTTCTTAAATTTAGACGACTGAGATTAAAAGCATAAAAATAAAATATGTCATACAGGGTAAATTTTATATCATTGCGGACATCAAACTGAACAACTTTCACAATGGAGCTAACTTCGAAATAGCGAAAAATCTGCTGTCCCATACAACATTGCTGTCCTACCGACTAGACTAAAATGTATTGGACAGCTGATTTCGATGTTGGCTTCATAATGAAAGTTGTTCAGTTTGATGGCCTGAAGCATTTAGCATTAAGTATTAATAGGGTGTTTTGTTACATCCAGCACAGCTAGCATGCCACCCACGACAAAGCGTTTAAACGAGAAAAACGTCATGCGCGCTCTTTCTGGCATACGTAAAATCCTATCCTATGGTTCCTATGGTTCTCGTTGTCTGGAAGAAATCGCTTTTAGTGATAAGACCGCCATTTGTACCCTTTTGTTTGCTTATAATATTGTTATTTTATGTTTTTGGTGTGCAAATAAAGAGTATTGTATTGTAGGTATTGTAAAATAATAAGGATGGAGGCACATCTCGATTTTATCGTTTTCTCGGGGCTGGCATGCGAGGCCTACTGTATGATAATAGTTTGTGCAGACGCGCGCCACGCAGACTGGCAAGCAGCTCGGCAAGCAGCCGGCGTCAATTAGTCGTACGATACGGCAACACGCTGAAATGCTAATTTGGAGAATAGGTCACTTTTCCAACCGTATACATATTTGTCCGATCCGCCCTACCCATACACCCCACCGACTAGAGTGCGAAAGAGACAACTGCAGCTAGGACCGATTTTATTTACATAAAATCGACGAAAACAGCATTTCGTATTCCCCTGTTTTCTCCTCCAAAACTAAACCGATTTTAATAATTCTTTCAAGAATAATATGAGAAAGACTGGCTATGTCTGTACGTTTTGTCTTTTTTTTTGTTTATATTCGTCAAAATTGTTTACTGCATGTCTGAAAACGGGCGGTAAAATTGGTCATTTTCGAAGGTCCCTAGTTCCTACAGTAATTAATTAATGTAAAAAAGCAAAACATAGGGACATGGCAGAGGTGACATAGATTGTATGATAAAAAAATATTTGCTCTAGTGTTATTATCCAGGGAGAAAACAGGGGAATACGTTTGTATGGAAAAAAACTGTACTCGTCTATCCTCTTAAGTTTTCAAGCAGCGCAGACTCGCAGAGTCATACTCTGGAACGCTAGGATCTAGGATCGATTTTACTTGGAATGGATTATATTTGGTACAAAACAGTTTTATATAAATAAAGAATAGTACAAAATTTATTGTAAATGCCTAACTGCGATTAATTGCATTGTAGATCGTGTTAATATAAATTTTCTTGGGCCAATACAATATTTTCTTAGCATGAGCCACGTTCCTTTACAAAATTAATACAATTTGTAACGTTACATTACCTATCTTATAATGTGATACTGAAGCCTCGTATCCACACGTCGCTCAACATGTTTGGCAACGTTGTAAAACAACGCACGACATTGGTTCTTTCAAAGGTTCTTCTTTTTGCAAAAGAAGCAACATCGTGGATACGAGGCTACAATCATAAAGAGATCGTTGTTACAATCCTTATTATATCCTATAGTAATCAGTGTAATCGGCGGCGTTGTTACCTTGGACTGCCTGCTTTGCCACATCTCTATATCGGTTAAAATCTCTGTCAAATCCTTTTCTATCGTCATGTCCAGTGTGATTATTTTCAAAATTTTTGTCACTTGTTTTTCCTGTATCACTATAAGCATTTTTTTCATTACCTAAAGCCGCTGCTGCATGTGATTGTAAGTGGGCCCCTGAACCGCCGCTGTGAATCGAAGAACTGCCCTTTTCCTCTCCTTTAGCACTATGGTTGGTATCGTCAAAAAATTCATTATCTTCTTGATATTCGTCTTTATGATAAACTCTGCGGAATCCTTTTCTCTTCTCCCCTTTATCTTGACCATGTTTTAATGTATATTTAGAATCTTTCTTGTGATCCTCCGAGCCAAACTTGTTTATAAACGTGTCTACAAAGTCTTTAAATCCAACGTTATTTTTGCCGTCTTTATTGTATCCTGATTCGTGACTAGATTTTTTATCACTGCCTTTTTCATAGTTATCAAAATTGTATGCTTTGGTATAGCCTTTTTCCGTGGCCGATTCTCCATTTGATGCCTTTAAATTGTCATATCTTCTTGTGGTAATAACTGGCAGATAATTGTCACTACTCTGTAAACGTCTATTTCGTTTTCCGTTATCAAAATCTTCGCTATCGTAATCATTGTCTGTATAACTGGAATCATCATCAAATTCTTTACCCCACTCCAGTCCTTTAAATGTTAATGGATCATTATTATTACCATTTTTGTCAAAATAATCATTTAAAACAAAGGAGAAAAACGGTTGGTGGCCCGCTATTGGATTATCAGCAGTGCTCGTTTCATAAGGGTACTCAGTGGAATGCAGGAATGGATTGTAAACATTTGCATCATCGTTTTCCTGTTCGTGTACTGGTATCACTCTATGTGATGTATCTATTGCAAAGCGTTTATCTTTAGCCTTTTGTATATCATAATCCATTTTCTTATGCTCGTATTCATAAGGACTGTGTAAAAAATATGGCCAATTATTGTAAGTAGTTCTCGAACTAGTCCGGACATCATCATTATCTCTGTAGAAACCATGAATGGTGTCGTAATCAAATGTACTTCTTTGATCTGGAGATGGACGGTAATGCATTAGTGATTTAAGTCTCTCGTAAACAGCATCAGAGCGTAAAAGCGAAGGAAACATATTAGAGCCTTGCTTTGATTCTGCTTTCGCTAAAGCGTAGTTCACAGAATACTGGGAAAATGATGGCGCTGTGCTAGATATCACTGGCTCTAGATTTGAAGTATACTTTAAGGGCAGAGGGATCTTTGATGGATCATTGGGTTGTGTCAGTGGATAATTCATAGATAGAGATAATTTATCGCCATACTTCTCTATTTCACTATATATAGGAATCGCTGGTTCATTATAAGTTGAACGGTCACTGTTCTTCCCAAACGATAAGTCGTTGTTATTAGCTAACCGGTCACTATGTTGTCTTTGAATGTCACTGTATTTAATTTCTGGCGAACTTACATCTTTTATCGATAAATCACTATGTTTAACATTATACGTATCACCAATTGTAATCGTGGTACCATCACTATATTTGCTCACATACGGTTCTATGGGTGCGAAATACTTGTATCTGGAGGGATCGTCACTGAATGCTGCAAAGTTTCCAGGGTTGTTATCAACTTGACTGTAAACATAACCAGTTTCAGTCGGCGGCGAGTTAGATCTCGACTTCCTCGATACATGCATCCGATACTGCATTGTTTGTGTCTCCGAATCCACCCGTGCCGTAAAAAATAAAACTAAAATAATAAGAATCATAGTTTCAAATTACATTTACGTGTTTTCAGAAGCCAGGTACGAAATAAACTGGAAATAGGCGTTCTTAATCATGTTTATATCAATTGTTTATTATCTCCCGGTCACCTAAACATTGTTTCTGTGACAATAGGCAGCATCGAGGACAGGTTAGACGGCCATTGAGACATATCCTCTCTGTGGACACAAGCAGAGTAAACAAGAATAGGTAAATAATAGCCCAGTAAAAATACGTGTCGAAAGGAAATAATTTATAAAAAGCAATATTTTTGTAATTTTTGCTAGATCGTGTAAGTATACAAATGATATAAGATACTACCTACTTTATTAACGAATCCAACTACATTAATTATTTTTAGTTTTTAGTACCTACCTACTAAAATCTATTTTTTTATTGTTTGTTTTATGTTAAGTACTTATATGAGTTTACATACACTGTGTACCCACATTTACATTAGACTCGGCGGTTCACCAGCAAATAGGGAACCACCGAGTTTGTATATAAGACCGATCATTTGGTTAATAAATTAGTACGCACTGATACTCACATCTTTCACTACCTACTGCCCTACCATCCTCACACGCTCCGCACGAGAGTTCCCCAAACTGGTGACCCCGACGTGAAAGTAACGACGTAAAGTTTGTACTGAAATTGAGTATTTCGTAATTTCTAATAATTCAAAAACAAAGGTCCCGTGGTGATTTTTCTTTGGACTTACCTACTTCTAATATAAAAGAATAGAAATGTATTTAACAAATAACATAAAAACATTGTATACTTATAGTCTAAGCTTATAGTTACCTAGGTACTGACTATATTTTGCCAATACTATATGTTTTTTTTAATTTGTTTAATTATTTAAGACATTTTTAGTTGTTGTTGATATCAATTTCACCCTACAATCTATCGTCCTAATTTCTATGATGAAGATGATCTGCTGAGCCATATTGATTGAGTTAGACTGTCTTTGAGTACCTAATGTTATCGATTTGAGACATCGACGAAAAATTTACGCTTACGCTGGTAGACGGAACATCAGTGTAACCGCGTATGAGATAGCGATAGTCATAAAATCCTATAAAATTTATATGAAGGTAGATGAGTCAGACAGCCTTTGTAGTACAAAAAAGTGGTTACGTCGATAAGGACAGCAATAAGTAGCGATCTCCTTTTTTAACTAGACCGCATTTGCTATTGTGCATCTCTTATTGAGTGAATATGACAAGACACGTGCTTCCTTCTAGTAGCTTCTCATTTTACGATTTAATAGCAATAAATAAAAAATGGCTTGTCAATTAGTCACAGCCCCATAAACACACATAATAAATAAATGCCAATCTCAGCGCGACCTTCGATCAGTCGCGGTCACGCGAGTCGCGACATGCACCTGACCGCGTCACCTGTCTTTCACAATCCTATTGTTGCGCGAAGTCTGGCTGCTTGGGTACCTACTGTATAAAAACGTCTGGAATCACATTGAGATCTCATATCTAAATACCAAATTAATAATGAAAATTGGTTGCTTCTGGTAGTAACATTAATATCATTGCTTCTGAGGATGTGTTCAATTTGAACACCAATCGTAGTATCTGCTGCTGACTACCATAAAAGTTCCGTCGTGAAATGTATGATGGTGATCAGTTAATTACTGATAATTTCTTAGTTTCTGTTCAATGGTCTAAACCCCTTTAAGGGCTAATATTTCTAAATATGACCCCAGTAACATTCCTGGTTTTCGAGATATTGTCACATACTTAAATATTAATTTCGTTAATTCGAGTCGTACAACTACAAATACCCGGATAGTATTATACGTATAATCCACCTTGTGTAGGTATGGGGGGCCGGTGCCCGCGCTTTCCGGTACGCGGTCGCCACTCGAGAACTCTTTGGCTCAATCGGCCATCGGTTCTGCGAGCAATGTGCCCCGCCCACTGCCACTTAGGTAGGTATAGCAATTCTTTGGGCAATGTTAGCTACTCTGGCTCTTACAAATTTAGTTAGCTATAGGCCAATTACAAGCTTCCACATATAGGATCTTCTGCGGATCTGATTCGATCTCGCAGGAAAACTCCGAGCATAGCCCTCTCCATTGCCCTTTGGGTGACTTTCAGCCTTTTTATGACGCCTTGAGTGAGCGACCACGTCTCTGTTCCATATGTCATCATTCATCAGTAATCATCACTTTCAACAAACACTGGTCGAACTGTCTACGGTCTACTGAACAGTTCTACCGTAGAACTAATGGGACTTTTATTTCCCACTAGTTCTACTTTTAACGCATTCACTGCCTCCCCCGTAAGCCTAAATAACCCAGGTGCCACTTCAAAACATAGAAAGCTGTGTGCCCCGAACATTTATAGTTGTTCAAAAAAATGCAATGCTTAGTGCCCTTGAACACTTATGCTTGTCCATATAATTCTTACGCTGGGTGCCTCTCGACACGCAGGATTGTCCGGTTTATTCCACTCAGTACCAACGAGTTAGTATGTTAGAGTGTCTTTTGTGGGACAAACCATGAAGTGCTAATAGGAATATACTTGTATTTCCAATAAAAAATGGACACGCAACGCAGAGTGGTCAAGAGGCACTGGGAGTATGTTAGGTGTTACCTATTGTTCCACTATATGTGTCGGGGGCATCCGATAAAAGATAAAGAAACCACTAGAGTTGACGGTGGCAGTGAATGTGTTAAATGCACCACCGAATAGTGGAACTAGTGGGAACATTACTTCTCAATAGTTCTACTACATTTCATATTAGACAAAATGTATTATTAACGATTATTAGTGATTTAAATTCCCAAAAAGCAAAAATATCGTTATACTTGATATATTGTTTTCTATACGATTGTACATAATTTCGTTGGACATTTTGTTATTCAATTATTTTTAAAAGACATTGCCCAATCCCGTTTCGCATACAAAACTGGTAGGAAATTATAATTTTGTAACTGCAGAAAAGGATAATTTCCATTTCATTGGGAAGTATGATATTCCTCCTGTTTTGTGTATAATTTTAGCTATCATACTCTTTGTATTTGTTCTTGATTATACTCATTCGTTAGTTGCGCGACGATTTGCAACGATACAGTCGTCACGTGGGCAATGTCTTTTTATTCCCAATCCAACAACAAATTAAGACACCTTGCTGTGAAATAAAACCACGTCTTCCTTCGGACAATATTGTATTTATAATAACTTTCAATGTTACAAAAATAATATGATCTACATTATTTTGTACAGATCCAGCCTAGGCAACCATGACTCGCGAAGTATGGGAAATAATAATAATACTATAAAATATAACACATAATACATAAGTCATATTATACAAAATCATGTTAAATCAGTCTCCGGTTGCAGAGTTAAATGTCACAACCACATAATTAAGATGCTTGCACACTTGGTACTTCTTGCATCGATCGGTGCACTCTACAACTGCAATCGATTTTGTAAAAAAAAATGGTCTAAAAAAAGAAATACTTGGCCTATGAAAAAAAAAATCTGCTGCTCGGTACAATGTCAGTCATTGTGTGATTCTCTTAAAAATATATACAATGTTCTTGGATTCTCTCAACCCCCAGGGCCTATAGACAAAGTGACATTTCTATTGGCGTAGACCATGGATCTAAACTTCTTCCTTACGGACTGTTGGCCCTACCGCGTAGTCCCCCTAGTAGGTCCAACAGGATTTTAAAATCCTCGTGGCCCCCCTGCTTGAAAAGACAATTTGGCCGCAAAAGTGCACAAGTGATATTTTTGAAAGCTAGCTAGTAGTGATGTGACCATCATGTGTACCTGCTTGTAGCTAACGTTTGAACATTGAGATGTACCAGGAGCGCAAAAGTGTACAAGAGGTCATTAGGTTCCGACCTCATGGAAGTTCGACCTCTTGTACACGTCTGCTCTCCTAGTACATTTTGAATTTTTTAAATGCTCCCATCAGCAAGAAAAAAAAATTACTTATAAATAAAACAAAAAATGAAATTAAAAAAAAATTAAATTATTTATTTTAATATATTTAAGTGTTACACTTGTAGACTTTTGCGCTCCTGGTACATCTCAATGCTCAAACGTTAGCTACAAGCAGGTACACATGATGGTCACATCACTACTAGCTAGCTTTCAAAAATATCACTTGTGCACTTTTGCGGCCAGCGTGTCTTTTCAAGCACGAGGCCACGAGGATTTTAAAATCCTGTTGGACCTACTAGGGGGACTAAGCGGTAGGGCCAACAGTCCGTAAGGATTTCATCGAGGCAAACATGTTTGGGAGTCCCGTTTCAATGCAGTATCGATGCAACAAGTACCCTTTGGCTCAGCATCTTATAACGAATTGACACAATCAAAGTTCACATACACAAAAATAAGTATGATACCTTTAAGAGATGACAGCAAAGTCTGACCAGCTATTAAAACTATCATAACATGTCTTGAAAATGCAGTAAAAATAATTTAATTATGTCGCTGTGGTGGCGGGGGCCGGTGCGTACGAAGTCACGGGCACAACCTTGGTCAATTTATTTTTTAATTTCTTCTGACGGTATTAAAATCACAGTGAATTTAATTCAGTTTTAATTTAATTTCGATCAAAAGAGATTTTTTTTTCGATATTGGCTTTACTTTGACGAAACGTCAGGTAGGTACAGTTCCCGGCAAACAAATTTTGTTTCTGCGCAAGGCCTTGCTCAAGAAGTTACCAGGCCATTATTAAGGTCTAAATAAATTAGCTGAAACTATTTTAAGGGGAGTATCAGACCATCAAACTGGACAACTTTCTCTACAGGACCAACATCGAAATTGCGAAAAAAAAATCGTCTGTCCCATACATTCGGGTCGAGTTAACTCTATAGTTACGAGTAGGTTGGCAGTTTTGTATGGGACAACAGTTTTTTTTTGCGATTTCGTTGTTGGTCCCATGGAGAAAGTTGTTCAATTTGATGGTCTGATACTACCCTTAAAGTAGTTTCAGCTAATTTACATTACATATTTTATGCGGACCAAGTGCCCTACCTTTATGTGCTTCTGCTAAATCTAACGAATGGAGCAAGAGCCCGTAACGGTCAGACCTTCGTTATTTTATAAAACCTGAAAGATTTTGTGTATGTCGTCCCTAATACAGGTTAAACGATTCCGATGAAGTTTGGATCATGGTGGCTTTGGCAGGTAGCAGGATAAAATTGTCTGGCCAGGGCGGGGGAGGGGTTGAACGTATCAAAACTGTCGGGCTACTGCGAAAACACCTTCTAATCGTTACCCAAGTAATATGTATAAAATTCAGCTTTTATACTCTATCGTAAATATAGTTACAATTTATTAAAGTTTAATGGTGTCTGGCATTGTAACTATACTTAAGTTAGAGTATGAAAGTAGAATTTTATACATATAACATGGGTAACTATTATAAGATGTTTCCTCAGTAGCCTGACAGTTTTGATACTTCCAACCCCTGGCCAGACAATTTTAACCTGCTATCTGCCCAAGCCTCCATGACTCAAACTTCATAGTTGCCCATCATTCCGACCTGTGTTGGAAGCAACTTTCAGATAAACTTTCAGCTTTTATAAAATAACAGTTCGTCACGGGCTCTTGGACTAGAGGTATACATACCGGAAAGTAACTTTTTTCTGTAAGCTTGGTCAGGCTTTGGATCCCATCTGTCCACATTAGAATGGAATTTTCATATAACATATTAATTTAATTGTTCATCGAGCATAATTATGTCAATTGGATAGACATATTATTTATTTCTAAATTATCGTGATGTTTCATCTTTGGACCTCACATTATCTTATTGTAAAGCGTTTGATGTTAGGTACAATACAAAATCGAGGTAAGACAGTGATATGCATTGTGGAGCCCGGCTTGGGACACAATTTTTCTCTACTTTTGTATAATTTAAACATTTGCTATATTAGTGAACTTCGGTATTGTCAATCCCCTTTATCGAAATAAAAAGTACCAAAGTATTTATATTGATATCATCTGGTATTAAATAAAAATGCAAAACAAGATGTGAGGACGGTTACGGAAAATAGTGTATTAATCTTAGACCGTTTAACTATGGACGAGTTACGCGTGTAATTTTACTATAAAAACTTTTCTGTCACTTTTTGCGGGGGACGAGGTAGCATGAAATCCATAATTTTGGATTTTATTCTATTACTTTAGAATCTAATTTTAATTGTTAAATATCATGAAAAATTGTCTCGTGTAAGTTTCCACACGAGACTAGTTTGAAGCTATTTTCCGTTACTGATAAGATAAGGTATACAATTTTATGTAGGTAAATGCAATTGATCAGTTGTTCTTGTATCTTGGTACAGACAGAGGAATGCTAAAGCAAGGCCGGGCCATCGTTAAATGGTCTAAGATATTAATAAATATTGCACACTGTATCTATGGAAAATACACGCATAACGCTCATAACTTAATAAATAAGTTAATTTAGAAAGTTTCATCGTAATTAAAATAGATGGCTAAAGAGACCACATTAAAGCGAAATGCACCAAAGAACATTTGATGAGTTCAGAGAAGTGATGATCAAAGTAGTATCTTCTTTTTATTGTTTTCATTATAAAAGGAAATCAATAACGACGTTCAGTAAAATTGAACATTGTTAAATGCTTAAGAGTGTACCGAGCCTATTGTGCTGCCCTCAATCGTTATTTTCTCTCTAAACAATTCAACATTTCCAAAAAACACGAATGTCACATTGTAGTCCTGATTGGCTTTCAATTTATAATCGAAACATTACGGATTATTATATTTTACGCTAAAAGTGGCAACTTTTGGCGGTTATAAAGAAAATAACTTCAAACATTATAAATACAAATCCGCAGTGACCCGATAAATAAATTGAAAATCATCAATGACTACAATGTGACATTCTTGTTTTTTGGAAATTATGTTAAATTGTTTAGAAATAAAAAAAACAATTGAGGGCAGCACAATAGGTTCGGTGCCCCCTTAAGATGATTGTAAAAAACAGGATTGACTAATTGTGTTTTACAAACATCCTAGAAAGATAATTCGTTATTTTTTTTTGTCAATACAAATAATGATTTACAGTATTCTAATAGCAACTTAGGTTAAATCTAACATCGTATTTGTAACTAAATGACTGGATGTTTTCGTTAATTTAAAAACACCATTCATTAAATAGATAAGTAACACAACGCACAGCTATTGATAACATTCGTGTCTTACCGTACTCTTATACTTAGTTATTTTTTTAGCATCGTTTATGATTATTAATATTATTATCATCAAATTTTCGTTGCGTTGTGTCTCTTTTCTGTTTAATGAAAAAAAAAACATAATTTTACGTTTCCAAATTCATACGAAATGTAAAAAATTAAGAAAAAAATCTGATCTTTGGATGTGATATTGGTAACCTAGAAATCAATTTAAACCTTTTTGTGAAAAACTAGGGTTCAATTTCAATTTGTAATACATTTCTGATCGTAACTGGCATAAAAATACCTAAGTATATTATGTAATTTACATTCCTTCGTCATAAATTCGTGTCGGGCCTTTTATAACAATCGCAAGCATATATCACTACGCGGTTAACAAAAGTAAAGTTGGACATACAAAAGGTTAACAAATATACCAGAACCTCATCATATCAACCCTGATAAATCAATTTATGTACTTAATGTTCGTGTCACCCTAATTTCGTTCTAGTCATTATGACATCTACGATTTTTATATCTTACGTGTAAATTATCAATAACACGGTCAGGGACCTGAAAAAAAGACGGACGTAATGTGGCACTAAAAAGATGTGAAGCATGCAAGGTCCAACATTTTCGTTTGTTCTACAAGGGACCTACACTCACACAGAGCACTCTAGGCGCAGGTCCTACATCCGTCACCATTATGTACCGCGTGACAGCACGCACACAAACGAAATGGGTGCTTCACTCGTGATTAGACGAGATTACGTCCGTCTTTTTTACAGTTCCGTGAACACGGTACGGTATTTTGAGTCAGAGGTAAAAAAACTAAAGTGCTCGAGAACTCACACAATCCAGTCAGTGGCAACAATGATACCACTCACATTTGCATGCAGCGACATTTCGAAAAAATATAATATATCCCTAATTCTTAAAACTACACTTCTAACTTTTACCTATGTATATTCGACTAATAATTTCAACGCCAAGAGGTTTCTCGAACCCATCAATGAATAAGACTAGACACAAAAGGCACGAACTCACAACAAAACATACAAATACAATACGCTTAATGTAAAAATACGTAATTATTATGCGTTAAAATAGCTATGGCTAAACAAATACTAATATTTGGCTTTTAAAATACTATAAAATTATGAGACATCGTTTAGTAAATGTAGTTTAGGTCTTATAATAAATAGGACGTTATGCACCTTTGATACGAACGAAGACAAAGTAAATTAAAAAATTACTAGTTTTTCCGCGACTTCGTCTGCACGGGTTCGCGTGATCGTAGTGATATAAATGATATACGAGATTTTAAGTTTCATCAATATTGGTCCAGTTAGTACTCGCGTGATGCGTGATTTGCGTTTGCGTGAACAAACAAACAAACAGACACAACAGATTTACAATAGTGTAGATATATATAATTTTCATAAAATATATATTTTGAGCCAAATATAATTTAAAAGAACTTAACAAGCTTTAATTTCACAAAGGGCATGGTATTTATTAGTGTCAATTTCTGGGTGGAACAAGAACATAATATAAAGCCAAAATTAAATAAATCTATACTACAACGTCGATTCTTAAACTTTATGACACGCAGGTACTGGGATGGAAACCTCTTGAGCGAAATTTATCTGTTTTCGTTTAAAAAAATATTATATCTCTAAAATTATTGTAACATTACGTAAATGAATATCAATCTAATATTTGAGAGCATACTTGTTTTATTTGTGTATGATAATTAATAAGGTCCACGTTCCTTTCGAATTTGATCCGGGACGACGAATTATCTACATCTGAAATGTGAAATTTATTAACAGTTTTATAATTAGGACTAAAACATATAGCACGGAACTTCTGGCAAGTATTTTACTAATATTCATAAACAATAGGTCCATTATCTTTGGTTTTATTTGGGTTCGAAAATCTGCCTTTTCATACACATTTTCGATGAAATTAGCTAAGGCTATATTCTGTTAGAACCATAGAGATATTATACCAGGAATAGAGGAACATACAGCTGAGCGAGCGAGATGTACCTAGCGGCACCACTGTATAATAGAAAGAGATACGTGACGCTAGGCAATAGGGCCGTTTTTTTTAGTATCCAATTAATTTTTACAATTCGGTTTCCGTGAATAATTGCGAATCTAAAGTGAAATCGTAGACAATTTTATGAAATATACTGACACTACTTCATTAATTTATCCACAACTTCACGTTAGACTCAGAATTATAGACAATATTCGAATTTTTGCCTGCGAATAGTCTCCAAAATACATCCAAAAAAGGTTTCATTTGACAACTCATGTTTGTTGCTCTATTCCTGGTATAATACCTATATGGTTAGAACTAGTACTTCTCAGCATTTTTTAGTATGGCACCAAAGCTACATGCCATTTTCCTTGGTTTTATTAAGGGTTGAAAAATCTTATTTTCAAATACATTTTAGATGAAATAAAACAGCTTTCGTACCATAATAATAAATGCTTAGATGGACAAGTTCTAACAGAATATAGCATGCGTTTTTGTTGGCCGGCACTTTCACATTTGGACCAAAAATGTATGAAACGCCGATGATGTCCTTTGTGACTTCCACTCAAGTCCGTCGCTAAAATTATGAGAAAGAAAAGTGTTCAAAGCTTGATACAGGCTGTAGGAAAAGTATCATCAACCTTTAAACCACATACTCTACCCATCAAACTGAACAACTTTTACTATGGGAGCAAAACGATCAGAGAAAAAAAAAGTCTGCTGTCCCATACTAAACTGCAATACCTACTCGACTCAATCGTATGGGACAGCTGTTATTTTTTAGCTCTGATCGTTTTGCTCCCATAGTAAAAGTTGTTCAGTTTGATTATTTATTTATTTATTTCCAAAAATAGCTATATAACATTTTCTTCACATCCTTAAACTTAACAGATTTATGTGGATGTTGCACAATCCTCTTATTATCTAACTCTTAACATAGGTAAGTAATTAGAAGTTGTTACCATTATACAAGGTTATTTAATTTGTCAACATCTAGGAATGTGATAGATAAGGTAGGCATTTGGTACTGCACGGACGAGCGCCGGGCGGCCCGTGATGAGTAGTTTAAAGGTTAATTATAGTTTTCCTTACATCCTGTATATCTAAGGATTAAATAATATACTATAACAGCCCAGTAAAATACGTTTTGGGATTGCATTAAAGACACTTCAGTAAATGGTGTTTGAAATAATAGTAGTATTACTATATTATTACGCTTTTGTCGAGATTTCGTGGCTACAGGCGTTGAATCCTGAGAAATAATTTAAAATATATATTAATGTACAAAAACCCACATCAGACATAGATAATCAGTTAATCACAAGACAAATTAGTGTGTACTACAGTAAATATTTTTGTTTTGACGTTTTAATTTACTGTAAGCACAGATTATATAATACAACTGTACGTATACAAAATATTGAATAATTCTCTTCTCAAAAGAATGATATAAACCGGAGATTTTTTGTTCATACTAAAATTTTATTGATTATTCGATTATACATTCCAAGTAGAGTAGCACATACGCTCTACGGATATGATTTCTCTCTATAAAGCTATTATACAGCTACCGTAAGAGCTTGTGAGGTACTAGGGATGTAAATCGTTTTTCAGATAGGTCTATTGTCTTCTAAATTATCACGCAAAGTGCAATTAATGCAATCTACTATCCGTCCAAGAATCTACTCAATACAAAAAGATAAAGTTAGACTAATAAAAGTTCAACTGGTTGAAGAGGGAAGAATAATTCGTTTAAAAATTAATTGTATTTTTAAGGGTCGCTTCTGCTACTTTAATCAAAGGAGAAGTACTTATTAATTATGTATAGACGATCGATAATGCAAGTAATTAAGATGTCAAAAAAATACAGTTCTTTATACTAAAATTATGAACATTGAGATTTGTGTAAAGAATTAAAAATAGTTACTCAAATTATTGGTAATTTTGATACTATATCTACAATGAAACATTTCTCAACATCCTACCGTTTATAAAGAAAAAAACAGTGTTTTCTGAACATCACGATCATCGTCAACTATTCTTCATCATTGCAGAGGCACAGGCCCTCCATGTTGAGAGAGCACGAGAGTTAATCCTCCGCTAGTGTGCGATACGGTCGACTTTACTTTACATACGCCTCATTATTCCTTCTTCAGTGTATGCATTCAGGCTTCCTCACAACATTTTCCTTCAACAAAGAGCCAGTGGTGTTTTAAATCATACATAAGTCTAAATCATACTTTAGTTCAAATGTCAAGGGTAGGGTCACCTCAAGTTTCGGACACGGACTGGTTGGCGAGCGAACCGTCCCAAGCAGCTTCCTTGTGCAGTGCCGCCTGACGTTTCTTCTCTGTAATATTTACATGACACATAGTTTGTACAGGGTGTAACAAAACACCCTCGTAATACTTAAGGGGGTGCTTCAGACCATCAAACTGAACAACTTTCACTACGAAGCCAACATCGAGAAAAAATAAAAAATATATGGTGTTTCAAACAAAACTGCAGCACCGACACGACTCAAATGTATGGGCCAGTTGTTTTTCTATTCGCGATTTCGATGTTGGCTCCCATAGTGAACGATGTTCAGTTTGATGGTTTGAAGCACCCCCTTAAGTATCAAGGGTGTTTTGTTACACCCTATACACATTCTGCCTTTAACAACAGGGGCTATCAAAGCACCAAAAGATAAGCAAGATTTATATCATGCGATTCAGCGACGAGTTTTGAAGATAAGAAAAATAAGTGTAAGTGTCCCCTCCACTTCACTCCTTACCCCTGTCAAAGTCAAAGTGTCTTTATTGCAAAACTATAGGTTGTAACAAGGTCTTACAATTATAATACAAAATATGAGCCTCTATAGCTTACCAGAAACGGTGTACAATCTTACATTAAAATATGATAAAGTTCTATAATTATTGCAACTACCTACAAAATTATTATGATTTGATACAATTTAATAAACTTTCAATTAATGACCTGGTAAGGTCCACCGAGGCAATTCTACATTGGGGCAACCCTACATTGGGGCTAGTGTAACAAACCTGTTTCGAACCTGTCCTATCCATGGTAATACCATAGAGTAATAAAACTAAACGGTGGAAGCGCGTCCCAGTACTGACTTGCCTGCGTGCGATACCGACTTTGCGAATTCAATGCCGGTGTCCCATCCCCCGCACACTGCGCCTTCACCACTAGTAGTTTTTATTACACAATGGTAATACAAAATTATGCTAAGCATTGAGCATCATTTACACTTTTGTATCGGTGATTAAAACAAAACACTGGTTTATCATTTAAAAATTGAAGAACACAATTCGCTTTCGCAAATTCAAATATCAACAGAGCAATCAATGAAATTAAGTAAATAGACATACATACGCACATAAATTCACCACCAACACCGTAATATATTGCGTCAAATAATAACAGTATTAAAAACATGTGATTTACTTCGTAAACCTAAGTTTTCTGATCTTTAAAGAAGACTTGATGACTTTATCACGTAATTATCAAGTCAAGTCTTCTGCGCTTGTTTTTTATGAAGAAAACAAAACAGCTTTACTTTTTGTCGTCCGCCATCTTGTTTTGAAAGAAAATTGGGCGATGTCATTTTGTTTTATGTTTAAGTGTAATGTTTGCTACAAAACAAGCGCAGGAGTTGCGCCTTCATATACACAAAGAGTCACGCTAAGCAGTTAGTTCCAATAGTTCAGTTAGATGGCGGTGCAACTATTCGTTAAGACAGATTCTCAAATCTAAGAAGTCTGTTAAAGCGGCTTGAAAATACTTTGGCAGCAAGTTGACCACACACACACCTCCACCAATCCGTGCTGGGTTCGATTGTTGGCGTACTCGACTCTCTATCACGTTCGTTCTTGACTCTTGAGAGAGGGTCTATACTGCAATGAGTCGCATACGGGATCGGCAGAGGACGCATGATGCGCACGCCATCGTTATCCCGCGCCTTTTATCTCGTTCTGTTAGTAGATGTCAATAACGCTCACAGGAACATACATTATGATCCCAAACGAAAGCTACTGGGCTTTTTATTATGATCTTACAGTGACGACAAAAACATATAACATACTTAGATGTTATATGACCGAACCGGGATTACAACCCAGGAACTCTGTTTTGGAAGACCGCCGTAGTAACCAAGGTCTTGCAATTACACCAACCAGGTCGTGGGCGGTACTTTTCAAAGCCGCGCTGCCCAGCGCCACGGGCGGGACTATATTGGAGATGTGCAAGAAGTATCCTCTAGCGATGGTGATCAGTCTCCTCTCCTCGGCGCGCTCCTGCCTCGCCGTGCTCAGCCTCGCCCGAGCGCCCCCGACACGAGCCGCCGCGCCAGCGCCGTGCAAGTCAAGATGTGCAAGCAGTAACCTCTAGCGATGGTGATCAGTCTCCTCTCCTCGGCGCGCTCCTGCCTCGCCGTGCTCAGCCTCACCCGAGCGCCCCCGACACGAGCCGCCGCGCCAGCGCCGTGCAAGTCAAGATGTGCAAGCAGTAACCTCTAGCGATGGTGATCAGTCTCCTCTCCTCGGCGCGCTCCTGCCTCGCCGTGCTCAGCTTCACCCCGAGTGCCCCCGACACGAGCCGCCGCGCCAGCGCTGTGCAAGTCTCCGGTCGTTGTCTGTCTCAAACAATAGCATGTATTCATTATTAACCAGCAATGGGATCACTAGCGTTTTAAGAAACGGCACTGTCCATACTCCATTCAGGAATTAGAGCGACAAAATGTAAACAACGGTGATACCAGTGTAGAAAAAATACCATCTCGAGATGTAAGAAAACTTATCTCCGGCATGAGTAACAGTAAATTATCTATTCTACTCGCCAAGGATTACGACAAATGATATGTTAATTTTGTATGGAATATAATTAAAAATACGCAAGTTATAATTTTTTTAGTTTAGAAGAAAACGTGACTATAAATATTTTATTCCGTGGTCTGTCAACAATAATATATTTTATTAGACCTTTGGTTCGTTTTAACAGTTCTTAAAGAAAACGATTTTTTATTTGACACAATAACGTAAACGCATCTGACGCATCTCTTGATTGTTTAATACCGTCATCTGAGTCCGTACGCTATGCGCGGATGCTACGCATAGCACAAAAAGCCTACACAGACAGAGTAGCGGGCTACATAACATAACATAATTTAAAAATTGCATTCAAATTGTCACGATTGTTTTTATTATTTATAGATAGACGATATATTTTTAACGTCAACGCAATTTATTAAATGCCGTGCTGACATGCTGACATAATTTTATTCTTAAAAAATGTACAAAAGGTTTCTGAACACGTATTGTCACTGACAGTGACGTTTCTTTGTTTACATTTTGTCGCTCTAATTCCTGAACGGAGTATAATTATTAATTATTATTAAGAAATCTAAAATAGTATGATAGCATGTAAAACTCTAAGTAAATCGTTGGTGGGCCAAATATAATGATTTATAGTAGAATCAGTGGGCCGCAACAACAATAGCAGATTACACACTGAGGGCAGGAAAGTAAGAAAGGTCTCGGATCTCATGTAATTCGATGTAACTCGGTCATCGAGGCGAAGCCGAATTTACTGCCCGAGGTTAGTATACTATTTTTCTCCTCGATGGAAGTGGAAAGTGGTAACTTCCTTTAGCGCATTGGGACGAGAATTGACGCTTTCGTCCGTAGGGGAGAAAAGAAATGAAACTAATTGAATCGGTCATAGAACAGGACTATACGGTTTATGTATAGTCGAAAAAAAATTATCTTCCCCGCAATGTGTCTTTAACTATGTTGTTTATTTGGGTTTGGGGGTAATTCTGTTTACGCAAATCAACTTCTAAACTACATCTTATTCTATCAGGGCTGTAGCTAGAACTGAATTTAAGGTATGTGATGGAACGATTAAGGTACGGCGAAACGATAAGGCTCCAGTTCTTGGGACTTTGAATTCGAACTTAATTCGGTAAAATCCTTTTTCTAGGTAGGGCACACTTTTTGGGACCCTTGTAGAAAACACCGACAGCCAAAAAAAAAAGTGTGCGTGTGAAGCGAGCTCGAAATTCTTCACACCATAACTCAAAACGCTGGTGGTATGTACCACCAATATGAGTACCAAAGTACTTGTAAAAGTCGGCCTGCTCGTGGGCCGCGTCGCAGGAAGCTGTTCGAAAAATTGAATAGGGCCACAATAAATGCAGTGAGGGCCGCATGTTTGACATGCCAGAGGCTCCTTGGAGCCCATACAATCACGATTTTGTTCTCTCGCCTGCCAGGAGCAGAGGCGTCGTCAAGGAATTGTCACTCAGAACGCATCCTGGCAACGTAAACAACCTTGTTGAAAGAACAGAAAATGTTCAGAAAGCCATACGATTTTTTTTATCGTAGGTATGTCTACTATGTATATTACACATTTAGCCCAGACTGGTGCACATCTTTGGATGGGTGACCGTGTTATTTGTGGAAAACAAGTGAAGTTATATTGCGGCTAAAGCGGCTTGGCAATACTAATTACTATGGAGATTCCTATTTACTATGCTCAGCCGCCATTTTGATATTTTTTTTTAATTTGCGTCGCATGATAAAACGCTTTCTTTTTTTTGCGATTTCAGGTTTGTTCGCATAGTAAAAGTTGTTCAGTTTGATGGTCTGAACAACCCCTGAAAATTTGGAAAGTGTTAACGAAATTACCTAGATAGATCATTAGCAGAAAGGGTTTTCAGTTTATTGTATTGTACCTATTACATTAAATATCAATATTACCTGTAAGGTTGTAGAAACTCGGCGCATTTCTTGGCTTTGTTCCGGGACTCGAGCGTAGCGGCGTGGAGCGGGCGGCAGCGGGCGAGGGTGCGCTGCGTGGAGAGCACCTCAGCGGCTGGAACGATACACGTGTACAATGTAGCGTTCCCTTATTTGTTACATCCTCGCACAATGGACCTGCTACGCGAGGTCACATTAATTTGTTGGTGGACTACTTTTTAAATCACGATAATGCTAAACCTTGTGGCTTAATACTCGTACGGGGCTGGATTTTGAATGAGTTGCCATCGACATGACAGAAGAAGAATCCAGGAAAGATATTACCTGCTTAAATGTAGCTTCTGTAGATGTGCCTCGACTACCGTATGTCAAAATCCATACATTTCGACCCTACTTAGCTCGAACTAAACTAATAAAATCTTCTCTGAATCTTGGCCTTATAGGTATCCTTCAAAAGTAAAAACCCAAAACAAATAATAAAGCAATAATACATTACCATATTATTATTATCACTACAGATTGCTCTACTCATATGTAATTCATAAAAATTGATTTTCAGTATGAGACTGACTGACACACAGTTGCAGAAACGCTCATTAAAGTTAATCCTCCATTAATTATATCTCTTGCTAGCTCTTATTCTACGTCAACAAGACAAAAAGTGACAGCAAGAGATTTAATGGAGTATTAACTTTAATGAGCGTTTCTGCAACTGAGTGTAAGCTATGCAGTACCATAACTTGTAAAGTTGACGATGATTATTTAATACAGAGTTCTCTCACATTCGAATTGCATGTCCAAATAAGACCATTAAAGAATTCTGTGAATTTGTTTTGATGAAGTAACAACACACGAAAGTAGTCTCTCGAATAAGTAGAGCGGATTACTTTCAGTAGACCAATTCTAATCAAGCATAGAAACAAAACAAACTCAGAGTTGACTAGCGACCGGCGCGGGCGCCGGCGACCCACGCAACCTACTTTCAGTACATCCACGTACGAAGAAGTTCAACAACCTGGCGTGACGTAACGCTGCGGCGAGCAAGTGGCACGACGGCCGCGCCCGCGCCGGTCGCCGCATCGCACAGGCTGGCTGAGCGTCCCGTACCTTGCGGAATGTCACACTTTTCAATCATTGATTGGAAATGTTATGAATATGACTTGCTTTTTCAACTTTTTTCGGGGTCGTAATTATGGAAGTCTAAACATATCTTACAGTAACGAGAACATCTCGATCGTAGTAAGAGTACGATATTTTACTATATTTGCACTAGCTCATAATGCTAACGAAGCCAAGGTGTTTTTCATTAATCAATGGACGAAAGAATGACGCTGACTGAGCACAGAAAGGGTTCGGCACTAGTGAAAACGACACTAAAGAGATTGTTATTGTTGATTTCGGAGTACGTTAGACGGGATTTTGGCAGTACTTGTCCTGGTTTTCTTATTATAAGGATGGTAGCCCTAGATCTTGGCATATTTATTTATTGAAAGATAATTTAACTAGCTATACAGTAATATTTTTTGTTTTATAGTAGGAGTATTAGTTTACGAGATAAAAATGTTTTTCTAGAATTGGAAAGTGGATCGGGCATTTTTTTTTTTTTTTTATTAACTTAACCCCTGGACTGTTGAGGGCAGTGTAAGTTCGGACGCTGGACTACAGATTGGCTACATGTACATAACATTAGACAGCATACCATCAACATCTATTTATTGCCAGAGAAGTCAAAGTAAGGTCACCGGATGCTACCTACGAATAACAAAGCAGCTATCGCGATTCGCATGGCGGGTTTTCAATTTAGCGATTTATGAAACACTCGAGTTTTCTATTTCTTTGTTACAGAAATCACAAAAGAAAAATTTAAACATTATTTGATGATTGTCATAAACAAACGAATCAAATTTTGTGCATTAGGGTGTTTCTCATTGGTGTTTGAACGCTTTAATTATCCTCCCTCACCAAATATTTTCGATTAGTTCTCTTAGATGTGCACTGACCCTTAAGACTTATGAAAAATGTGATTTGAATCTTTTGCTGAAAGGTGATTCAAACACATTACACATCTGTGCATTCCATGTGTTTTAAAAATTGGTGTATAGGTATAGCCAAGACACCTTTGGATTAACTATATACCTATGTACCTAATGTTATAATAAGTTATAAATTAATTAAATACGAATTCCTAATGTTTGTTTAGAGATATTAGGCGGTTACGGCAAACAAGCTCTATTTTTGATACGAGGCATGCGGTCGGTCGTTCACATATTTACCGCAAATTTTGAAAATCTGTTTTAATTTAGAAGCTCAAAACAATTGAAATAATAAAATTGTTTAGTCACAGCCATGTTCACAGCGTTATTTCGATGTTGTTCGCGTAAGAAAATAAACTTCTCTAACTGCCAGTTGCACGTAGGTTAATTAAAGCCCCATCCATGTCTTAGAACCGTCGAACACTGGTACTTATATAAAGCCCGACCAGAAAAATAAAAAACCTCGCTATGTTGCTGAAAATCATTGGAACTAATTTTTGTACGTGGAACACTGACATTAAAAGTTATTAGTCGATTGCAGCGCCCCCAAACCAGGTTTCTTATATTTCTGGTCAGTCTTTAGAATTCCAGCGAGGAAATACCAGCCTTAGTGACAAATCTCGTGAAGGACGTCCAAAAACCGCGTTTACTGAAGACGAAGTCATTGCTGTAAGACAACTACTCGTAATCATCGAAGAGCGTCATGTGACATATCGTGAGATTGAAGCATCATTACCTAGATCATTACGCATCTAAGGGACAACAATTCAAAAGATCTTGCATGAAGCGTGTGGAGTGAGAAAGCTGGTCTTCCGTTGGATCCCGCATTCGCTTTCCGACGTTCACAAGGCGGCTCTTGTCAGATGGTGTTGGAAAACTCTTCGTCAAATCACGTATAATAAAGAAAATGGTGGCTACGTTCGTAGCGAAAACGGGTCACGTTGCAACGATTGAGCTAAATAATCGTAGGATGGTTAATGCAGAGTGGTATACCACAGTCTGTTTGCCACAAATTATCGCCGAGCTTCGGAAAACCAACCTAAAGCGACGCATCATCCTGCACCACGAAAACGCATGCTCGCACGCCGCTCGCCAAACAATTCAGTATTTTGAGCAGAAAAACGTGGAAATTCTGGACCACCCTCCTGACTTAAGCCCCAACAACAATTACTTTTCCAAAAATTCAGAGAAATCAAATCGTCGTGGTCAACGGTTTTAGTCTGGTAAAGAAGCAGTCGAAGCTCTTGCATCAGCTATTTTGAGTACTTTATTTTTGGCTTTTTTCACGAAAAGGCTACAGTACCATAGACCACATCCACACGGTAAGGCAGATTGTACAGAAAACCGAGGAGTATAATCAACCTCTGTGTCTCGCCTTTGTGGACTATGAGAAAGCCTTCGACTCGATCCACGATCCTCGATCGATACTCGATCCCAGGTCTCGCCTGGGCTGTTCTGGAGTCCTTGCAGCGATGCCAGATCGACTGGCGATACATTGAGGTGCTCAGATGTCTGTATGACGCCGCCACTATGTCTGTTCAAGTGCAAGATCAGCAGACGAAGCCGATCCAACTGCTAAGAGGAGTGAGACAGGGGGAAGTTATTTCCCCGAAACTGTTCACTAATGCGATGGACAAGATGCTCAATTGGAAAGGACGAGGCATATGTCGCTCATCTAGTACTACAAAGACGTAATTGCCACAAATGCAAATATGAGTTAATGATGCCAGAATGTTCCAAAATGTTCAATAAGTATGGTGTTACAAAGTCGTTTTTATTGTTCAACAAATGAGCGTAAGACAGCGCCACTGTCTTTGTTGCACCCGGTACAAAAATTGACTCGCCCTGAGTGTAACAACGCCACATTGGCCAGTTGCGTGAGACGCTCTGTAAAATGACAGTTACGTCTTTGTAGTACTAGATGAGCGATGTGTGAACGGCGAGTACATCTCACACCTGCGTTTTGCCTTAAAAATAGTACAATAAGGCTGGCACAGAAACTAGTTTTGTAGGTATTTACTTTGATACAAATAAATAATAAAGGGTACATATTAATTAGATTGAAAAAGAATTCCAATAAGTTTGAATGCATTTCTCAAGTTTCCATTAATGTATAAGTAATAGAAAACTGGTAAGAAGGCAAGAACAACAATAATGAGACGACAGCGAAATAATTACCTTAACGGAAATGGCACAATGACGGATTGTTTTTTAATTAAATACTCGTATTTATTTCTTTATTCGTAGCTCGTTCCACACAATCGGTTATTTTCTTTTCTTTTGTTCTTTTCGGAAATCGTATTAAGACGTAATACGGCGCCGCTCTTTAGGTATTTGAGGGGGTGAAGCAGAGGAAGTGACGGGAGAGTAGTCCCGCCCATCGGCGGGTGGCACCCCGCGTCAACTTTTTTTTTGGAAAGAGTTTTACGGCTGACTGCTGACTGCCTAACAAGACGTGAAACATGATAACACTCCTTTGTGCGAGATATCTCTTATTTAATAAATTTATTGTTTCACAAAACATTTGAATTACAATGGGTAGTGGTGAATTAATAACATTTTATTTTGTCATTTGGAGACTTATAAAAATTATAAACAGACTGAGAAAGTGATCTCGATTAAAACCGGCTGAAATAAAAACTGGCTGGCATAAAAAAAATAAAAGCCATAGTGGCGCGAAAAAGAAAAAAGGGCGCACAGGTTTTCACACTCACTAACTACAATTTCCCGTTGCGCTGGCTGCTTCCAATCGTTGTAGTGCAATTACTAAGCTATCTAACAAAGTTTAGATTTATATTAAAATGGGTAATAAACGCAATAAAAAAAGGAAGCTGTCCGCTATGTCTCATCGCAAATCATATGAAAACAGAGCCAAGAGAAAAAGGTAAGTAACCTACCTCATAAATTTCCAGCTTCTCTTGGTTTTATAACTTTATGTTATAAAGCGGAACATCGTTTAGCGTAGGCAGCGGGACGAAAGTTGACGCTTTCCACCCGGAGGGGAGAAAATTACATTGGGTAAGTATATACTCATACGAATATATACATATGTATTAATATTTTAAGGTAGGGATTCATACGTAACCCAATTTTTTCTATTTTATTAAATGAAAGTATTACGAGCATGTATACCTACCTATGATAGTTAGGACACGAGAAAGTCTCTAAATAGGTATTTTCTATATATTTCAGGTTACTAGAATCATCACATTCAGATCCACACAACAGAACAGATGATGCAAATAACATTGGGTAAGTTTTTAATCATACGAATATATACCTACGTATATTATATTAATATTTTTAGGGTAGGTATTCATACGTAACCAATTTTTTCAATTTTATTAAGTCAACGTAGGTATTATGTATGAGCGCCGTGCCGGCGCGCCGCCGGCGCCGCCGCGATTTTTCCCATGCCGCCGCCGCTGACCAGCGCGGACGGTGCGCCGACCGAGTTAAGTTGATAGAGTTAATTCCTCCAAAAACGATAATTTCGCGTAATTTGTATCATGTTCAGACTCGTCAGATGTAAAGTATATGTACGTTTCAAAGAAGTAATTCAGTGTAATATCTATCAATGTTTTATGATATTAATGTACTATAAAATATAAACATAGGTATACATTGCATTACATGTAACTAAACTAGTTATACAATGTGTTAAAAATAAGCGCAAAACCTCATACACCCCAACTGATTTATAACAAAAAAATTATATTGAAACAATTGTTTCATTATTTTGAAAGTTAACATTTAAAGTTATTTAAAGTTACCATGATAATTCGATAGAATTAGTTTTTTTTTCTATATAGTATTATAATTATAATCTGTAAAATTTAAATTACTTAACTACTACCAAAACAAGATTCTTAAAATTCATCCATGAGCACAAGATGAGCATGTTAGCGCTTTCATTCATTGCTGAAATGATAACAAATCATTTTTGCCTCAAAACTTTAATCTGCGAATAACTTTAAATTTTAATTGTCAAATTATTGAAATTATTGTTTCAATCTAATGATTATGTAATGAATCAGTTGAGGTGTAAGCTTTTGCGCTTATGCATTAACACGTTGTAGATGCACGAATATAGTCTCTTATTAGGTATTTTCTATATATTACAGGATACCAATAGAATCACATTCAGATCCACTCAACAGAACAGACGATGTAAATAACATTGGGTAAGTATATTTTATTTACACGAATATATAAACATATATATTAATATTTTTAGGGTAGGTAGGTATTTATACGTTACCAATTTTTTTCCATTTTATTATTAGTGTACGTATTATGTCTAGTATAGACACACGAAAAAAATATCTTAATAAATAGGTATTTTCTATATTATTACAGGTTACCAACAGAATCACATTCAGATCCAATCAACAGAACAGATGATGTTAATAACATTGAGTAAGTTTTTAATCATACGAATATATACGTAGGTATTATATTAATATGTATACATATTTTATTAAGTGAACGTATTATGTATAGATACACGATGAAAGTATCTTAATAAATAAGTATTTTCTATAATAAATTACAGGATACCAATAGAATCACATTCAGATCCACACAACAGAACAGACGATTTAAATAACATTGGGTAAGTTTTAATCATACGAACGTATAAGTATAATAAAATGTAATGATTTTTTTTTATTTTATTTATTTAGTACTAAGAAACCAATAGTAAATAAGAAAAAAAATCTACTTTTCATAAAAAAATTCGATCAGCTGATTGCATTTAGTATGTAACGTCCAATATTTTTTTAATGAATTTCCTGTAGGTTTCTTAGTGAAAGTTGGTCAGTATCATTTTATCAGTATCATCTTAAAGTACCTACTGCAACTGTTTACCCTAACACCCTGTCTAGGGAATAGGATATTCAATTATATAGGAAACCCTGTTTCGAGTCCAGGTTACATGTGATGGATATTATTCGACTTCAATGGACGGATACTATTCAGACTCCATGGTTAAACATAAACTATAATTAGTATCCAAATTGACAGTGTATGCTATTAGGTATTATTAATAATTTATTATTGATGGAACGGTGATAACACTTATTTTATATTTATTTTAGGTCAATGCATTGTGCGCTTTCACAACATCCATATGAGAACGTTGCATCGCCTCTTTTTACTCATAAAAATCCGTTAGGAATTTCACATTTACTACTGTTATAATTATAGTTATTAATTAATTACCTATGGATCAGTTATAAAGTAAAGAATATTTCATACATTCATTCAGTTACATTTAAGTCTAAATGTTACGTCTAAATGTTACAGGGTTTCAAACGAAGAAGAAGAAGAACAATTACCATTCACAATAGAAACCGAGAATGAAACTGAAGAATATCAGGATCCTGTAATTGGTCGAAGAATATTAGATATCCACTACTTCCTGAAAAATCTCTCAAAAATAGCTAGCCATAACTCTTTGTTTGATTGCAAACTGGAAAATCTTATTTTAGTTGGGGAAAAACGAGTAGGACTTTTTTCTAAGTATAAATTTACATGTAATTTTTGCAATGAAACGTTTTTCATAAATTCTGAGGATCCGACCAGCACTGATAGAGTTGAAGTAAATACGGCTGCCTTCACGGGAATAGTTTCGACTGGGATTGGATATGCACAGTTTCAAGAACTAACTTCTGCTTTGGATATTATTCCAGTTTTTGCAGAGAAATACTATGCAAAATTACAGGATTCTGTATTTGAAGAGTGGGAAAAATCTGCTGTTGAAGCAATGGAAACAGCTGCCGAAAAAGAAAAAGAAGCTGCGATTAAGGAAGGTCGTCTGAAAGATGGTTATCCATTAGTCGATGTTTACGTTGATGGTTGTTGGTGTACCAGATCATATGGCGATAACTACCGAGCACTTTCCGGTGCAGCTGTGATAATAGGACGAAAATTTGGAGAGGTTTTGTATATTGGCGTTAAGAACAAATATTGCACGGTATGCGCGAGAGCTGAGAAAAAAGCCATTGATCCAAAAGAACACACATGCTACAAAAATTTCGATGGCTCTTCATCTAGCATGGAATCAGAAATTATTTGTGAAGGCTTCAAACAATCTCTCGAGATGTATGGTTTGATATATGCCAGACTGATTACTGATGGAGATTCCTCCACTTATTCCAAAATTTTGGCGGCCAATCCATATCCAAACCATGTCGTCGAAAAAATTGAATGTAGAAACCATGTTCTACGTAATACATGCAAAAAACTAAGGGCCATAACGAAAGACTTAAAATATCCATTGACCCATAGAAAGTTGCTGACAGATAAAAAAGTTATGACTATACGAAAAGCAATAGTGTTATCTATCAAATACAACAAAGAGCAAGATAATAAGATAGAAGCCACACGAAAGTTACATGCTGATATATCTAACTCTGCTTTACATGCATTCGGAGATCATCAACAGTGCAAAAATTACTATTGTGACAAAGTAGGTACGGTTCAAAGTTCGGCTGTCGCAGAAATACAAAGGGCTTTGATGTGGTTTCGGATAAAAGTCATAGTTGCAAACGTGGCATCGAAATCGCGTAGTCTTGTTGAGGATGTAGACACAAACTGTGTTGAAAGGTTCAATAGCGTGGTAGCTAAGTTCGTAGGTGGCAAACGCATTAACTTTTCCATGCGTCGCTCATACCAATCGCGTTGTTCTGCGGCAGTCGTATCATACAATACTCGAAGGCCTCTCACCACATTGCATAAAAACATACTTGGGAAAAGCCCTGAAAGTTGTATAAAAAAACTCGAATCTAAGCGAGACAAAATAAGGAAACGAGCAATTTTAGTACCACGGAAAAAAAACAGGTCAAAATATAAAACTTCTTCAAAACCTCAAAATGATTACGGAAGTCAAAGTAGTGCCCCTGATATGTCGGCTGTCGATTTGGAACTAGCTAAGGATAAGTTTTTGCAAAATTTGGAGATTCTCGTGGCAGACAGAACAGGAGTGGAGAGAGCGACGGTGTTACAAAGAGATAGTAGTGAATGGGTGGAGTTAAGGAAAAATTTGCTAACTGCCTCCAATTTCGGTAGAGTTGTGAAGAGGAAAACCAAACATGAAAATTTAGTGAGAGATATTTTATACAAAAAGAATATATCTCATGTTGCCTCGATTGCACATGGCATAAACAACGAAAAACTCGCATTGGAGCAGTTGGCAAATCAAGAGAATATAAAGATTGAACCCTGTGGGCTATTCATTCACGAAGTGCATCCGTTTTTAGGAGCGAGTCCTGATGGGCTTGTAGGCAGGGACACAATAGTAGAAGTCAAATGTCCAATAGCTCCCTCAAAAGTTGGCATGGACGAAGCTATTAAAGCAAATAAAGTGCAGCTGTATAAATACAACAAGAGAACTGGAGAGGTAACAATTGACCATAACAGCAATTGGTACTATCAAGTCCAAGGCCAACTTAGTATTAGTGGACGAAAAAAATTCATTTTTGGGATTTGGGGAAGCGAAAGAGAACCATTAAGAGAGATTGAGATTGAAAAAGACGAAATGTTTTGGAAAGACAAAATGGAGCGAAAATTTGTATAGTTTTACAATAATCATATTCTCCCAGAGCTAGTCGACTCTCGTTATAACAGAGGAATGCCAATAAGGGACGGTGAAAACAAAGAAAATAAGGATACCAGCAATACGCCACGTCACTGAAGACTGCTCTGTAGGTTCTGCATTGGTAGCAATGCAATGCAATTGATTTCAATGACTGCTATAAATGTCTAATGTAGGTACAGGTTAATTAAACATTACTTAATTTTGGGATTCATTAATTTATTTTACTACTAGAGTTTACCCTTGGCTTCGGCCGCATAATTTATAGAAGTACCAGATTTTAATACAGATCATAACTATAAAAAACTATAAAAATACGGGTCGAAAGGAATTAAATTATAAACAAACTTATTGCTAGATCGTTTAAATAAATTATATTAAGATTCTTTACTAACGAATCAAACTAAATTTCGTATTTTTAGTTTTTAGTACAAAATGTAGGTAAGTAATGTAGGTAGCTTTTCGATTTATAGTGTCAGATTTCTTTCTTTTTTAGGGTTCCGTTGTCAAACAAGGAACCCTTATACTTTCATTCATTCTGTCTGTCTGTCTATATGTCCCGCCTCAATAGCTCGTTCATTTTTGCACCTATTGAATCGAAATTTTACATGAAGCTAGATAACAGTAACCCAAAAACGGAAATGTAATAGTTATGAAGAAAGAATTGTTTTTCGACCATCCCATAAAATACATTTTTTTTTTATAAATTAAGTGAGGTGTCGTTGGATAGGTCATTATAATGCTTCTGTCTCGAGATATCTGCGCTCAAAGACATCTGAAAATGTTATAAAATATAGATTTCAGTAAGTACTTTCAATGAAAATTATAACTTTTCAGCTCTTTAATATATTACTAGCTGACCCGGCAAACGTTGTCCTGCCATTTTGCCTACCCTACACTACACCTACCCTTTACCTACACTACACCTACCCCTACACCTACCCTACGTAATTTTTGGTGGTACGGAACCCTCGGAATAATGGAGAGCTGCAAAAAAATGGGTAATCATTTTCGTATATAATGTAACTAACATAATGCTGAAGGTTTCATAAAAGTTTACTCAAAGTAAATGGGTTCCGAGGTCATATCATTTTTAGCCTTTCATTGACTCCACTATGAGAATAGTCTGAAGTCACCATTTGGCATGAAGTGAATACCGATTACGCGAAATAATATATTTTTTTTGAGAAACGATTTACCCCAGTACAAGTCCACGTCTGTCGGCGGCGGCGGCGCGGTCGCGCCGGCGGTGCGCTGGCGCGGTGTTTATGTTATTATAGTTCAGTCATTTTAGAGTTTCCTTGTATGGACACCCAAACAATAATTCATCTATCGCTGAAACTTCGCAGTGTGATATTACGGTTGACAAATAATCTAGGACCGGAAAAAATTAAACCTAGATTATTTGTCAACCGTAATATTCTGTACCTATACTTTACTTTATCACACTGTTAGGTTTCAGCGATAGATGAATTATTGTTAGGGTCAAACTCAAAAATGATCGATAATTAAATGCGTTACATGTCGAACAGAGTCCTCCAGACCATCAAACTGTACAACTTACACTAAGGAGTCAAGCCAAGATCGAAAACGCTAAAAAAAATGTCATGAAACACCTCGCTCCCAAAGAAAAAGTTGTTCAGTTTGATGGTCTTCTGGTCCTACCCTTAAAAACTCGTCAGCATACTAAAAGGACCCTATTAAATAACGATTTCCGTTTCCGATCGGTTTCGTTTTTCAAGTGCTAATAGGACCGGTTACAGACTATCACGCACGCGAATTATTATCTCAACTGTATCACTAGATGATAGTGTATAATTATGTTTCTCCTCACCACCATAATTGTACTAATAAGTACAAATAAAATTAGGAAGAAATTAATAAAGCCAAATTTTGTTGGCCTTTAAAGGTTGGGGTGCGTTCAGAATAGGGATGCAATTGCTGGATCCAGCATCCAGCAATCCAGCTGGATCCAGCGCTTTTTTCGGCCTGCTGGATCCAGCACTTTGCGCTGGATCCAGCGCTGCGGATCCGCAATTAATGAATTTTAGAAATAATGGTGCAATACCATTTGTTTCTTTAGATCCGACTTCCAGTAAAGTAAAAAAAAAATAACGCTATATCATTGAATCCTTTTAGTCAAGAAAATATGTATATTTTATTATAACTTTACTCAACTCTACTTCTAATAGGTACGAGTTTTTAACTTTAATTTTATAAGTGGTTAGTGCGCTAGGCTAGACAACGTGTTCGTTCACGCGCTGCCTTCACCAAGTCTTGTAATCGGTACACCTTGTGGGGTCTACTAATTGCGAGGCGTCTTCCAGGACGCGGTCACCTCTCGAGAACTTTCCAGCCTCATCGTAAATGCAATGTGATCCGCCCATCGCCGCTTTAGTTTAGCAATTATTTGAGCTATGTCGGTCAACTACTCGGGTTCTTCTGCATATCTCTTCATTTCTGAATTGGATCTCCTGACTCCTCGCAAGGGAAAGTCGGACGATAGCCTTCTCCATTGGCATTTGGGTGACTTTCAGCTTTTTTATGAGGCCTTGAGTGAGCGACCATGTCTCAGTTCTGTAGGTCATCACCGGTCAAAGATTTTCGTCTTAAGACACTGAATTTGGGATAAGAAGATACTACACAGCTTCCCGAACGCTGCCCAGCCGAGTTAGATTCGACGGTTGACTTTTTTCTCGATGTTGGTCTTACCTAATTAAACAGTTTGTCAAAACAAAATAAAACGTATTCGTCTTGTTCATGTTTATTTTGAACTAATTCTTTCAAAGGTTCTGCTAAGGTCATCGAGCACTACTAAGGTCCTCCATGGTCTCCGCCATGATGACTATATCATTGGCAAACCGAATGTGACGGACGGATGTACAGTGAACGGTGAGTACATCCGTCACCTTCGGTTTGCCGATTATATAGTCATCATGGCGGAGACCAACTTCGAGGAAGAAGTCAACGTTCGAGAAGGTGTGTCTGTAGTATCTTCTCATCCCTAATCCAGTGTCTCAAGACGAAAGTCTTTGACCAGTGATGACCTACAGAAATGAGACATTGTCGCTCACTCAAGGCCTCATAAAAATGTTGAAAGTCACTCAAATGGCAATGGAAAGGGCTATCGTCCTAGTTTCGCTTGCAAGGAGATCCAATTCAGAAATAAGAGATATGCAGAAGAGCCAGAGTTACTTCATTTGATATTATAAATTAATAGGTTACAATGATCTTCTTCTTTCTCGTGTAAAGGTGATCACATTTTGTCTTTCCAATACTAGGCCACCTCTGATCCTCGAGCGGAAGCCTCTATTAGGTCCTGGACACAGACACGGAACATTCTACATTGCGATAGATGTCGAATGGTTTGCCCATGACCACGCCCACACTCCACAGAAGCATCAGCCGGAAATTATGTCCTATCATTATTTAAAGTGTTGAACCGAACCAAAGTTACATTTACTTCCTAAATGTGTAAGAAATTTTACCAATTTGAAGTAACCAGTAGAATTAATAAAAGGTTCTTAAGTATTTAAAAGAAAAAAGACAAATTTCTTTAAAAATCTATAAATTGCTGGATCCGCGCTGGATCCAGCTGGATTTATGTCGATCCAGCAATAATCCAGCTGGATTGAAAATGCTGCTGGATTGCAATCCCTAGTCAGAACCTACGCCCAGAGTGCGCCCAGAGTGCACTCCGAGTGCATCTTTTCGCCCTAACACCGTTCCGAGGCTCGGTGAAAAGCGTTCTACCCATAAGAGCGAGCGAGAAGAACAACCGCACCCAAAGGTTCTGAACGCAGCCTTGTATGATCAATGATCATAGATCGTGGCATGGCGGGAAATTTTAAAAGAAAATTCTGAGCGCACTTTAAAAATAAGAGTTTTAAAAATTGTTTACCACTTCATTGTTTCAAACCATCATGAAAAATCAATTTTTAGGTGTGAAACGTGTTCATCTTTTTTTATTGTACATTATTAATCTGAGATTAAGTATATCAATTTAATCACGTAAGTATTTTTTCGGAATTTTTCATTTTGGGTAAGAGGATAGGCGGATACCCTTTTGGCCATATAAACGTATTCCCCTGTTTGCTCCCTGGATAATAAGATCAGACAAATACGTTAAGTAGGTATACAATCGGAAAAGTGACCTATTCTCCAAATCTCCATTTCAACCCGCCTATCCTTTTCAGGAGGTCTTTAAAGTTTTGCGCCTTTTTGATACTGTTAGAGGGTTTTTGAAAGGAGTATGGTTTTTGACTACCTTTTTGGGACCCTTTCGCCAGCTGGTTGCTCCATCTAAATAGTTCTAAGGATCGTATCAGGTATCTTATTACACGGCGACACATCAAACCCTACAAAACCAAAATAATCTGGCTGCGCGTAGGCGAGTAATTATAACGTCTCGCGGTTAGCTTTATCTTCGTTTTGTATAGATTGTTGGTTCGCCGTATGTACCTATTCTTTGCAATTATAAAGATTACATTTTATTTGATTACATTTTCATATTTTTCATTTTAACTAGCCCAAACTTGACAAACATTATTTTATCCATAATGGTTATAGACTATACCTATAATAAAGACCGATCAAACTATACTAAATTACAATTTAACGTTTTATTTTACCCATAGAGAGGAGAGAGATTTAGAGAGGAGAGTGAAAGCGGGAAATAGGATTAATGGAGCGATGCACACATTCATGAAAAGTCATAATGTGTCCAAAAAGGCACGTTTGGCAGTTCACGACGGTGTGCTGGCACCAACTTTGATGTATGGCAGCGAATGTTGGGTATGGCAGAAGAGGAATGAATCAAGGATAAATGCTGTCGAAATGCGTTCATTGCGCAGTATGTGTGGTTTGACTTTGAATGATAGAATACGAAACAGTGTAATTAGAGAAAAATGTGGACTGAAAGAGGATATAGTGACAAGGATTGAAAAGGGAATGCTGAGATGGTTTGGTCATGTGGAAAGGATGAGTGATAGTAGAATGACGTATGAAATATATAAAGCAAGTGTGAATGGAAAAGTGGAAAGGGGTCGCCCTAGACGTACGTATGCAGACCAAATTGGCAGCATACTTAAGAAGGGCCAGATCAAATGTACCCGAAACCGACGAGCGTGTATGAAACGACTTATGACTGTGGAAGAGGCAAAAGAGGTATGTCAGGATCGTAGCCGATGGCGATCAATTGTCTCTGCCTACCCCAATGGGACACAGGCGTGAGTATATGTATGTATGTATGTATGTATTTTACCCATTGACTTACCTAAGTCAATGAGTTTACCCTGATCATCGTAAAAATACAAAATCTAGCCCAAAATGAGCTAAGGTGGCAACTCTAAACGTCATCATTTAGCGAACGTGACACAATATGTCAAGCTCGTGCAACCCTAGACGGGGGCCGCTGTACATCGACGTTTTTGTGGGCAGAACTAGTAACAACCACTTAATAGACGAGTCGATGTACTCCAAAGTTAAAAAATAAAAAATTGGCTAGCGTCCGTCTCCGACCGTGGCTAAAAGCCGTCTGAGCGCGCCCCGCTAAGACCCGCTCCGAGAATATTTGGTACGCCATTCGTATTTTTGAGGATAAATAAATAATGGAATTACTTTTTATAACTTTTGTTGATGAATTCACTAGAAGAATCAATGGTGAATATGTGAGTATAAATTAAAAAGAATGAAACCTACTTTAAGTTCTTCTAAAGCGAAAAAAATCGTTTAAAATGTTAAAAAATACGACATCTTTGTGACGATTTTCTATCGAGTGAAGTAATTCCAATCGTGTATTTAATTGATGATTTCACTAGATAAACTATCCAAGAATACTGAGGTATGACTTATAATTCGGTAATTTGTATAAATCTAGTCGAAACATGAAAAATAAAAGATGCCTCCAACGTATTTCCTTCTACTATGTCACCTTAATATACAACATATTTTTAAATAAAGTCACAGTAGTGCAACAAAGAGTAGGTATGGTAAAAGTATAAGACATTGGTCCCATTAAGTTGTTCAGTTTGATGGTCTGATCATCCTCTTAAAAAAACGCTTAAGAAGGACCCTATTATTAACAGCCAAAGAATCTTATTGCATGGAGACTTGCTCCATCATAAACTCGAATTAATAAAGTAATAAAATACCAGGTGAACAAAACAGTTCATGAGCAACAAAAAACCTACAACATTAAATGCCCATATTATACTGTTCACTGACAATCCACCTAAACGTCTTCCACACTTTCCATTTCCTACTTAGTAACAATAAAGAGAAAGATCTCGAGGCCACGGCAGTAATGTATAGCGTTTTGAGTCAGAGATTCGAAGACAGTTGAAAGTAGAACACACTAACGAAACCGAAAGTGTTGAATGGTTTAAAATCCAAGCGAATCGTCAATTACTATGAGCTATTCATCTCGAAGACTGAGAAGAAAAGTCAAGAAGATGAAAGCAAATGCAATTTTCTTTGAAGAAACTTTAATGTAACATCACTTTTGGCGAAATTAATCACGGAAACCGAATTGTAAAAATTAATTAGTGACTAAAAAACGGTTCTATTGCCTCGCGTCACGTATCTCTTTCTATTATACAGTGGTGTCGCTAGGTACATCTCGCTCTCTCAGCTGTATGTTCCTCTATTCCTGGTATAATTTCCTTTATGATACTGTCACAGTGTTTTTTAATTATTTCTGCCACTAAGACTCATTTCATTATCCAGATCAATGAGGGATTTTCAGAAAGTCATTAAAAAAGAAAAAGTAGTTCTTAGGGGCTCGATAGATGGTGTTGACGAGAAAGGGGCGAGCGACCTTGCAGATAATAAAATACAAATAAAATAGTAATAATTTGTGTTTTAAAGTAAGCAGCATAATATGAACATATTTTTCGTCAACAGATGCATCTGACTCAGTGACATGCATTTTTGTTAACTTTTAGCCTAAAATTTTCGTCTTCGGTCCCCTCTCTGGTTTACGCCATCTATCGCCAGTATGTTGAACAACGTTTGACTAGCTGTCAGAAACCTCATCATTGCTTACTGTGACTATCATACTACGTAGACTTTCGGAGTGCAGTCCATTCGCTACATAGTTACACGAAAACATACTGATGTGTAAAGTCTTTCAAACCATAGCTGAAGGCACTGACGAAAAAACCTGCTGTGGGGATTCCGCTTCTATGGCCAATGGCTTTCAAATGATTTATTTTCAATTCATTTGCTTTCTGATGGGAACAAATTATTAGGAATACTGATCACGTTATGTCAATAACATTTACGTTGTAATGTGGATTAAGATTTAGCCATAAACCTTAGCCCAGTTCACCTTGCCGTAAAATACCGAAATTTAAAATAGCAAATGCTTATAATGTCAAATGTTTAAAATACCATAACATAAAATACGGTCATAGGAGTTGGTAAGTAGAACTTACCAAGGGGGGGGGGGGGGGGGGGGGGGGGGTGTTGAGAGAAAGAGATTTCGGGTCGGCTAAGGTCTTTTAAATTACGACATTATGATTTTCGGTATTCTGATATGTACCCCTTTCATGAGTTGCGCTAAAGCGGCGCACCACCAAACCATTGCAGTTACGGCTCGCGTGCAGCGCATGCGCAGCTCACGAACTGCGCATTCGTCAGATGTGGACGCATGACGACAAATATTGATTGATGATGAAAATAAAGTTTGATTTTGCAAGAAATGTTCTTTACTTACTTCTTGTCTTACCTCAACTGAGATACGTTTTCGAAAAGTTGTGTTCTTCTGATATGTTGGGCGCAACATATTAGCTAATTCTTTGAAATGTGTAATGGTCATTACAAAAAATCAAGGCATTTTCAAACTCAGGAACTGCATTGCGAAGAATCCTGCACATCCTCTGCTCCATAAAGGATGGATCCAATATTTTTTGCGCCGCTGCTTTCGTCGTTCTTCTTCGATTGCTTCGACCACTAAACTGTCCACACCGCGTTCAAAACGCAACATTATGAGATGTTTGTATTCTGTTTGTGACTATTCTGTTGCCTACGGAGCTCTACGGCTCCGTTCGGGTGCTTCCGGATGCGAATGCATGCTATTATATTCTTTAGGCCTTGCAGTTTTTAGTATAGATGGAACTGCAATTTTATTTTTTCTCACCCCATAGTAAAAGTTGTTCAGTATGATGGTCTGACCACCCCTAAAATCGATCATGTTCGGTGTATCGATACTGGAGAAACGGTTTTTCAGGTTTTGCATTTATTTTAACATGTTAATATCTTATTATTAACAAGATGCTGCTGAATATTGAAAAAAGTTCTTAATTACACAAAATGATTGAAGAATGTGAAAACCGACCCATTATAATGAATATTACAAAATGTCATCATTACTAGTATTGATGCAACTGTACTTATCGTAACCGGTTACAACGACGGTCGGTATGCTTAGCTAACGGTTAACACTTTAATTGCTAGTGCTCTATAGAAGGCGATCCATAAACAGGTTTACGCAACAATACGCAACACGGTTATGAAATGAAAATCTTATTGTTTTAAAAATAAGCTTAACATTTTTATGTCTTCACTAAAGGGTGTATTCGGACCGTGAATCAGAACAACTTTCCCTATGGAATATGGGTCGAAAAACGAGAATTTTTTTTGGACCTTCCATACAAAAGTGCGGATCGGCCGACCAATTTTCTATGGGAGGTCCAACAATTTTTCTCGTTGGTCGACCCATGTTCCTTTGGGAAAGTTGTTCAGATTCACGGTCTGAATACACCCTTAAAGTTTCGTAACTAATTAAAAACTAGTGGTGTATAGTAGATTACACACAGAGGGCAAGAAAGTAAGGGAAGGTCTCAGATCTCAGTAATTGTTGGCCGAGGCGAAGCCGAGGTCAACAAACATGTGATCTGAGGCTTTCTTATTTACTGCCGGAGGTTAGTATACTATTTTTCTCCTCGACGGAAGTGGAAAGCGGCAATTTCGTTTAGCGCAGCGGGACGAAAATTGAAGCTTTCCGTCCGGAGGGGAGACAATATTTTTAACCTACGAAGAGCGTCGGTGGCACGTTGCGGAGAGGTATGGACCAGTAACTCAGTAATTACCCTCTATTCTCAAACGGTGAAGGAAAACATCGTGAGGAAACCTGCATATGCACGAATAGCCCTCCTTAACTTAAGGGCAGGCCAAGCCATGCATGTATTTACTTTTAAAGTTAGTTTTCATTATTGCAGTTGTTTGTTTTCCGCCATCGCCAGTAAGGAACTTGTTTTTTGTATGGTGGACCTTTCTATCTCCCAAAATTGCCCCCAAATACAGGGTGTTAGGAAAAGTATCATTAACGTTTCAACCATATACTCTACCCATCAAACTGAACATCTTTTACTATGGGAGCAAAACGATCAGAGCAAAAAGCAGAGTATGTGGTTTAAATGTAAATGATACTTTTCCATACACCCTGTATAGTGAAAGTTGTTCATTTCGATGGTCTGAAGCAACCCCGTAAATACGTAGAGTTAAGCTCTATTCACATAACGACGGGCGAACGCGGACGGAAGAGCGCGGAGGGAGCAATGTGCGTATAGCACACAGAATGGGAGTCGCGGCGGAGTCGAGGCGCGGGCGCGCCTTGCCGACCTTGACATACGGTCGATAATTAAATACCAAGTAAATCCGCACGGCGCACGCGGCGCTCTGTTTATTCAGAGTGCTATACGCATACAATAATCTCTATTTCAATACCGATAGAGTTCACAGAGAAGGCTCTGTCTTCCGCCCGTGGGGCCAGTCTCTCTGTCGACTCTATCAGTATCGAAATAGGTTTTATTTTACTTTGCATCCGCCGCACCCGTCCGCAATCACCCGTCGTAATGTGAATAGAGCTTTAGATAAGTAATAGCCTAGTGCCTTCGATTCAATACGTCTTCTTCGTATTCTTATATTACAGATCCTTTAATAGCCTATTCAGGCTAAACTTAAATAAGTTACATACTTTGGGGAGCTTAAAAAACTGAAAAACTTTTACTTTGGGACCAACTTTGGAACCGCGAATATTACACTGCTGTTTCATACATTTTGGTTGAGTCCATATTGACATTTTCTATGGAACAGCTGATTTAGATGTTGGCACCATAGTAAAAGTGGTTCAGTTTGATGGTCTGAAGCACCCTGTTCGATATGTAATACATTAAATTTTTCACCCTGTATACAATATAAGGTCTAACAAAATTAGCTGAAACTATTTTAAGGGGAGTATCAGACCATCAAACTGAACAACTTTCTCTATGGGACCAATATCAAAATCGCGAAAAAATCTCGGATGTCCCATACATTCGAGTCGAGTTAGGTTGGCAGTTTTGTATGGGACAGCAGATTTTTTTTTCGCTATTTCGATATTGGTCCCATGGAGAAAATTGTTCAGTTTGATGGTCTGATACTCCCCTTAAAACAGTTTCAGCTAATTTTGTTAGACCTTATATAACATACTCTCCAAACACCCTATTCCTGACACGACTAGAACGACAACGACGGACGATACCACTTCTCTTAGTCCTGTTATAAGAGATAAGTGTACTTTTTGCAACCATCAGCAGCAAGGCTGATTCAGGGTTTATGGGGTGTAGAGCATCTCTGTTATGGGGGTGGGCCAGGTCTGCCTGTATAACTTCAGTCGGTTTAGGAGTTATGGACTTTTAAAGGTCCGTAAAAAATTGACGATCAGCTGTAAGGCTGTAATGATATTATTGTAGTATGTACTGTAGCTATGTGAACAGTACAAAAACTGGCATGGTTCATCAGTCGGTTTAGGTCCGACCTTTGAACGGCTGTATCTCCTAAACCGACTGGCAGTTCATGCCAGTTTTTGTACTGTTAACATAGCTACAGTGCATACTACAATAATATCATTACAGCCTTACAGCTGATCGTCAATTTTTTACGGACCTTTAAAAGTCCATAACTCCTAAACCGACTGAAGTTATACAGGCAGACCTGGCCCACCCCCATAACAGAGATGCTCTACACCCCATAAACCCTGAATCAGCCTTGCTGCTGATGGTTGCAAAAAGTACACTTATCTCTTATAACAGGACTAAGAGAAGTGGTATCGTCCGTCGTTGTCGTTCTAGTCGTGTCAGGAATAGGGTGTTTGGAGAGTATGTTATATAAGGTCTAACAAAATTAGCTGAAACTGTTTTAAGGGGAGTATCAGACCATCAAACTGAACAATTTTCTCCATGGGACCAATATCGAAATAGCGAAAAAAAAATCTGCTGTCCCATACAAAACTGCCAATCAGCCTTGCAGCTGATCGTGAATTTTTTACTGACCTTTAAAAGTCTGTAACTCTTAAACCGACTGGAGTTATACAGGCAGACCTGGTCCATCCCCATCACAGAGATGCTCTACACCCCATAAACACTGAATCAGCCTTGCTGCTGATGGTTGCAAAAAGTACACTTATCTCTTATACTATCCGTATTAATAAACCAAACTCAAGCGCTAGCGCGATCTTAAGGCTCTCTGACGATTACTAAAATAGGAGTTTAAGATCCCGTGAGCATTTGAGATAAATGTGTTTATTAATATTGGGCATGGGCCTTACTTAACATCCAATATGACATTACCATTTGAATCCCTAAATATGCTTAAGGCGAACCTTGTTAGAACTTCATTCTTAAATATACAGGGTGCCTACGTGCGTCGGGCTTCTAAAGCAGGTATCGCTTCTACTCCTTAAATAGAAAAACTTTTGTTCAACAATTTTTACAAATAATTTAGTTTCATGACTTGTGCAATTATTTTACACAAACTAAATTGAATTTTCAATGTATGCCAATTCATTGACGTTTTCTGTTTGACGACGATAATATCAGAATAACGTTTAGAATTCACAATACACTGATTTCACGAATAAAGATTGAGCAATAATAAACGTCAAGAAACTACATTATTTTCGAAGAACTAAAGTTGGTCCGTTGGGGAGCAGAATCAATACCTTCTCTAGAGCCCCGACGACGTTCGTAGACACCCTTTCCTTTTTCCTTTCCTTTTTAATATGCTGACACTTTTTTAAGGGGATGATCAAACCATCAAACTGAACAACTTTCTCTATGGGACCAACATCGAAACCGCGAAAAACTTGTAGATGTTGATTAGTTTAAACAACATTAGTATTGGTATCGATTCGGTATTGCCACGACTTAACTTAACTAAATTTATTCCTGTCATTTTCTAACATTCGACTGAGAAAAGAGACAGAAAACCAACAACTGACTTTAGTGCTGTCAAAGTGACGCTATACGCCCAAAAACGACTTAAATAAGATGGCGTGCATTATGATGCCATCTTATTTTGGGCGTGTAGCGTCACTTTGACAGCACTAAAGTCTGTTCTTGGTATTCTGTCTCTTTTCTTAGTCGAATGTTAGAAAATGACAGGAATAAATTTAGTTAAGTTAAGTCGTGGCAATACCGAATCGATACCATTATCATTCGTGACAGCATAGTTGGCTATAACGGCTTGGGAGATCAGAATCTTGGGTTGCGACAGGTACCTAACATCCGGTGTTGAAAGTATAAGAATTACAAAGTAAAACATCTTAGTAACAATCCAAGATTTAATATGTTAGTTTGGGTAATATTATAAACTAGAATACAGAATTGCCAGACACTTTTCACGGGTACTAACTTCCGCCAGACGTCGTTTGAGATACTTAAGTTATCGTCAGATTTACGTAAGCTGCATTTTGTATTTGTTATTTAAACGGTTATTTTACATTCATTATTTAAACAGCCAGAATTCATTCAACAGAGGTCTGATATCTAGACTGATAATTAGGACAGCCATGAGAGCGAGCTAAAGCTCATTATGCGCGTCCGTGAGTACGACGGAGAGCGTTGAGTTGATTGAGTAATCGATGTACGAGGATGTCGATAATTAAACAACACTTGGTATACCTACATGTATCTTTTTGAAAGACGTTCATGTTTTTCAACTTTTCACGCAAAGTAACATGACCATGTCAATTAGTGTGGAAAGTTGAAAATGATTTTACGCGATTTCCAAAAAGTTACATATCAATTGTAAAGTATAACGAATGTAAAATAAAATGTCTAAATTGAACGTTTATAAAATTCAGCTTTTCTACTTCGTAAACACACGATAACTTTATGATCTACAAACATGGTACTTTATTTGATGTCGACTGGCCGAAATTAAACCCCGCATGGAAATATCTGCCAGTTGCACATCAGGTATAACTTATAATACTATCCGATTTGAAATAGAAAATCTCCAAGTATACGCTCATGGTTTAATTGGACATATCAAAACCATGGATTGTTACTATGTTTTATTTTGTATTTAATTGTTCATACCTTCAACACTTGGTACTAGTCCAAAACCTCAAGATTTTCAGCCCCAAAACGATATAACTAACAACCTGTCTGAATACTGAATGACATAAAAATACCAATCCTGTTAAAGTTTAAAAACTATACAATGACTTTAACTCCGAATTTCGACGCACATTATTTCGAAGGAACACTACTCCGACAGAACTACTTTCGACACGACACTACGAAGACAGAACATAACTTCGACCTGTACCTAGGCCAGGCCTACCATGAGTTTTCACTGTACTTTACTACTGTAGTTACGTCGCCAATTTCGTATGGCAGAAATTAGTTCTCAACGTAACCACTAGAAGCGATGTACGAAATTCAATACAAAATTGGTGATGTAACTACACTAGTAAAGTACAGTGAAAACTTACGTACGTCGCGCTTCTAAAGTAGTTATAGCTTCTACTCCTTAAATAGAATAACTTTTGTTAAACAATTTTTGCAAATAATGTAGTTTCATGATTTGTTCAATTATTTTACACAAACTAAATGGCATTTTCATATTGCCTATGGCCAATTCATTGACGTTCTGTTTTACGACGATAATATCAGTATCGTTACGAATTCACAATACACTGATTTCACTAATAAAGTTTGAGCAGTAATAAATGTCAAGAAACTACATTATTTTCGAAGAACAAAAGTTGGTCCTTTGGGGAGCAGAATCAATACCTTCTCCAGAACCCCGACGACGATCGTAGACACCCTGTATATAGGGTCGTCGTTTTTAATATGCTGACACTTTTTTAAGGGGATGATCAGACCATCAAACTGAACAACTTTCTCTACGGGACCAAAATCGAAACCGCGAAAAAAAAAAACAGCTGTCTCATACATTTGGCTCAAGTTGGTTTGCAGTTTAGTATGGAACAGCAGATTTTTATTAGCGATTTTGATGTTGGTTCCATAGAGAAAGTTGTTCAGTTTAATGGTCTGATCATCTCTTTAAAAAAGTGTCAGCATATTAAATTGGACCCTGTATGATTAATAGATGTGGCAAAGTTGATTCCAATATTTTTAATCAAACACAATTTCTAATGATCCACTATTATACGTTGACGAAGACCTTAAGTTTTTAACAACATCAGTATTATCATACGTGACAGCATAGTTGGCTATAACGGCTTGGGAGATCAGAATCTTGGGTCGCGACAGGTACCCAACATCTGGTGTTGAAAGTATAAGAATTACAAAGTAAAACATCTTAGTAACAATCCTGGATTTAATATGTTAATTTGGGAACTATAAAATAGAATTGCCAGACACTTCTCACGGGGACTAACTTCCGCCAGACGTCGTTTGAGATATTAAAGTTATCGTCAGATTTACGTAAGCTGCATTTTGTATTTGTTATTTAAACGGTTATTTTACATTCATTATTTAAACAGCCAGAATTCATTCAACAGAGGTCTGATATCTAGACTGATTAATAGGACAGCCATGAGAGCGAGCTAAAGCTCATTATGCGCGTCCGTGAGTACGACGGAGAGCGTTAATTGGACGTAGTTTTGCAAAAAAGATCCAACCAACTATGGAATGGGTTGTGGGTTGGATCTTTTTTGCAAAACTACGTCCAATTGAGTAATCGATGTACGAGGATGTCGATAATTAAACAACACTTGGTATACCTACATGTATCTTTTTGTAAGACGTTCATGTTTTTCAACTTTTCACGCAAAGAAACATGACCATGTCAATTAGTGTGGAAAGTTGAAAATGATTTTACGCGATTTCCAAAAAGTTACATATCAATTGTAAAGTATAACGAATGTAAAATAAAATGTCTAAATTGAACGTTTATAAAATTCCGCTTTTTTACTTCTTAAACACACGATAACTTTATGATCTACAAACATGGTACTTTTTTTGATGTCGACTGGCCAAAATTAAACCCCGCATGGAAATATCTGCCAGTTGTACATTAGGTATAACTTATAATACTATCCGATTTGAAATAGAAAATCTCCGAGTATCCTTACCTACCACTCGAGAAATGTAGTCACGCGCGTGTGTGTATACGCTCATGGTTTAATTAGACATATCAAAACCATGGATTGTTACAATGTTTTATTTTGTATTTAATTGTTTATACCTTCAACACTTGATACTTGTCCAAAACTTCAAGATTTTCAGCTCCAAAACAATCTGTCTGAATAACATAAAAATACCAATCCTGGTAAAGTTTAAAAACTATACAATTACTGTAACTCCGAATTTCGACACACATTATTTCGAAGGAACACTTTACTTGACGATATATTATTTCGACATAGGTAACATTACTTCGACAAGACACATATCTCCGACAGAACTTTACTTCGACGGAACACTGCTCCGACAGAACTACTTTCGACACGACACTACGAAGACAGAACAAAACTTCGACCTGTACCTAGGCCAGGCCTACCATGAGTTTTCACTGTACTTTACTACTGTAGTTACGTCGCCAAATCGCCAAATTCGTATGGCAGAAATTAGTTCTCAACGTAACCACTAGAAGCGCTGTACGAAATTCAATACAAAATTGGTGATGTAACTACACTAGCAAAGTACAGTGAAAACTTACGTGCGTTGCGCTTCTAAAGTAGTTATCGCTTCTACTCCTTAAAATAGAATAACTTTTGTTAAACAATTTTTGCAAATAATGTAGTTTCATGATTTGTTCAATTATTTTACACAAACTAAATGACATTTTCAATGTATGTCAATTCATTGACGTTTTCTGTTTTACGACGATAATATCAGTATCGTTACGAATTCACAATACACTGATTTCACTAATAAAGTTTGAGCAGTAATAAATGTCAAGAAACTACATTATTTTCGAAGAACAAAAGTTGGTCCTTTGGAGGAGCAGAATCAATACCTTCTCCAGAACCCCCACGACGATCGTAGACACCCTGTATATAGGGTCCTTCTTAATATGCTGAAACTTTTTTAAGGGGATGATCAGACCATCAAACTGAACAACTTTCTGTATGGGACCAACATCGAAACTGCGAAAAAAAACAGCTGTCTCATACATTTGGCTCAAGTCGGTTTGCAGTTTAGTATGGAACAGCTGATTTTTATTTGCGATTTTGATGTTGGTTCTATAGAGAAAGTTGTTCAGTTTGATGGTCTGATCATCCCTTTAAAAATGTGACAGCATATTAAGTTGGACCCTGTATGATTAATAGATGTGGCAAAGTTGATTCCAATATTTTTAATCAAACACAATTTCTAATGATCCACTATTATACGTTGACGAAGACCTTAAGTTTTTAACAACATTAGTATTATCATACTTGACAGCAAAGTTGGCTATAACGGCTTGGGAGATCAGAATCTTGGGTCACGACAGGTACCTAACATCTGTGTTGAAAGTATAAGAATTACAAAGTAAAACATCTTAGTAACAATCCTGGATTTAATATGTTACTTTGGGTAATATTATAAACTAGAATATAGAATTGCCAGACACTTTTCACGGGTACTAACTTCCGCCAGACGTCGTTTGAGATACTTAAGTTATCGTCAGATTTACGTAAGCTGCATTTTGTATTTGTTATTTAAACGGTTATTTTACATTCATTATTTAAACAGCCAGAATTCATTCAACAGAGGTCTGATATCTAGACTGATAATTAGGACAGCCATGAGAGCGAGCTAAAGCTCATTATGCGCGTCCGTGAGTACGACGGAGAGCGTTAATTGGACGTAGTTTTGCAAAAAAGATCCAACCAACTATGGAATGGGTTGTGGGTTGGATCTTTTTTGCAAAACTACGTCCAATTGAGTAATCGATGTACGAGGATGTCGATAATTAAACAACACTTGGTATACCTACATGTATCTTTTTGTAAGACGTTCATGTTTTTCAACTTTTCACGCAAAGAAACATGACCATGTCAATTAGTGTGGAAAGTTGAAAATAATTTTACGCGATTTCCAAAAAGTTACATATCAATTGTAAAGTATAACGAATGTAAAATAAAATGTCTAAATTGAACGTTTATAAAATTCCGCTTTTTTACTTCTTAAACACACGATAACTTTATGATCTACAAACATGGTACTTTTTTTGATGTCGACTGGCCGAAATTAAACCCCGCATGGAAATATCTGCCAGTTGTACATTAGGTATAACTTATAATACTATCCGATTTGAAATAGAAAATCTCCGAGTATCCTTATGTACCCCTCGAGAAATGTAGTCATGAGTATACGCTCATGGTTTAATTAAACATATCAAAACCATGGATTGTTACTATGTTTTATTTTATTGTTTATTCCTTCAACACTTGTTACTAGTCCAAAACCTCAAGATTTTCAGCCCCAAAACGATATAACTAACAATCTGTCTGAATACTGAATTATATAAAAATACCAATCCTGTTAAAGTTTAAAAACTATACAATGACTAACTCTGAATTTCGACGTGTGGAACGTTCGTGACTCGTGTGGAAGTACTGTTCTGTCGGAGTAATGTTCCGTTGAAGTAAAGTTCTGTCGGAGAAGTGTCGTGTCGAAGTAATATTCCGTCAAGTAGAGTGGCTTACTATCCGACAGAACAGTACTTCCACACGAGTCACGACACTACTACGACAGAACTTTACTTCGACGGAACACTACTCCCGACAGAACAGTACTTCGACACGACACTACTACGACAGATCATAACTTCGACCTACCATGAGTTTTCACTGTACTTTACTACTGTAGTTACGTCGCCAATTTCGTATGTCAGAAATTAGTTCTCAGCGTAACCACTAGAAGCGCTGTACGCAATTCAATACAAAATTGGTGTTGTAACTAAAGTACCTACGTACCTACAGTGAAAACTCATGGTAGGTATTTTGGAATTCGTTCGAAGTACCTATACCATATTAAATTTGACGGACTTAATACGGTATAGGTTTCCATGAACTTGTGCATCGATTCAAGCTTTGTTGTTGAAATGTCTTAAAAGTTACGAGACTGCGAAATCGACGAAGTTCTTTAGCATATAGATCAGGGTCTACTTAGATTTTCGTTTTTCTATAAATCGTGATTGCTTATCAGAACTTAATTGGAATGAGAACGACAATTTCCACGATATATCGAAAGCCCGTGTGGACTCTTCATCTATATGCTACGGAACCTCAGTCGTTTTTGCAGGCCCGAATAACCGACATCAATACCTATCTATCTATCAACATAAATAAACACACAGAACAATCACGGCATAAAAATGGGGTTAATTTTAAACCGGAACCCCACTGCTAAAGAAATCAACTTTGTTCATTGATGTAAAAATTATAGTAGATATACAAAATTGAAGTCACTTCTATTAAATGGATAATAAGAAAAATAAAATCATTAAATTTTGAATAATTGAAGGTTTTACAAATAATAAAACAATTAAAATTGTCTTTACAATTATAGCATTGCTTTACTCAGGTGTGCAAACGTCGCAAACAAAATAAACAACGTCGTCGGTTTTTTCAATTCTGTATTTTCCTTTTTTGTGGACTTTTCACAACGAAAAACCAATTTTGCTTTTCCCCTATTGATGTATATTTATTATACCAGACTGCCAAAAAAGAAGGAGAGAAGGAAAATTTAATATCTGACTTCCCTCCATTGTCAGATATTAATTTTTCCTTCTCCCCTACTTTTTTGAGTTCCAAGACAGATAAAATTTATCCTATTTAGTCTACTGTTGTGAGCGGTCGCTGCAGTTGATACTGATTTACAGGAGTTACAGAGGTAGGAATGAAAGGCACTTGCGTGCATGTGCCCTTAAAAAAAGGCGAAAGATAATGAGGTCAAGTTCGTTATTTGAACTACTTTTAATCTATTTGCCACTCATGGATATTTGTAAACAGAAGTCAATTTATTTGGAAACACTGACAAGAAACCCGTTGGATTGGTTAACGCTGGGGAGACCGGAAGACAAACCCTTAGAAGGCCTTAAATCGGAGTACATCTGTAATCGAGAGGAAAAAAGGAGCTAATCCAACAATTACGTGGCGTAGCTCTGTGGAAAAGAGCCACAGCTCATATTTAAGATCTGGAATTGACTGCGCAGGATCGAGCGAGATAGACATCTGCAGGGTGAAATTGATATCATTAGCATCCTTTTAAACTGATCACCTTTTACTTTGGGAGCAAACCGATCGGAGCAAAAATAAATCAGCTGTTGCATACATTTGAGTCAAGTAGTCATTGCAGTTTAGTATGGAACTTTTTTTGGCTCCGATCGGTTTGCTCCCATAGAAAAAGTTGTACAGTTTGATGGGTAGACTCCTAGTTTAACCCTTAAACAGGCATAGTACGATTTATCGACCACATAAAAGTAACTGACAATGTACCTACTAAAAACTTACAATAAGGTTCATTATTGAATTTAAATATGGTGGCCAAGGCCTGTTTAAGGGTTAAAAGGATGCTAATGATATCCTACCTACCTAACCTAAATGCATTAAATATTTCAGGGGGTGCTTCAAATCAGACCATCAAACTGAACAAATTGATTTCGATGTTTCCTCCATAGTGAACGTTGTACAGTTTGGTGGTCTGAAGCACTCTAAAAATATGTAACGCATATCATTTTATACATCTCGTATTGAGCCCTGTGCTCTTGTAAACGGATGACTAAACTTAAGAGAATTTTATTCCGAGAGCGAAAATGCGCGCTGCATACAAACGTACTATGGTGATATTTTCAATACTAACCAATTAAAGTCAATGAAATTTTGCAGAAACAATCTAGAAACAAGTCTCTATGCTTCTATAGAGTCAGATTTTCGTTAAAATATACACTTTCAATGCTAGGATTAATTTAAGATTTGTATGGAAATCTTTGAGGCACTGTAACTTGAAAACTATACACTTCAACAAAAATCGGACTCCATACAAGCATAGAAATTTTTTTCTAGATTGTTTCTGCAAAATTTCATTGACTGTAATTGGTTAGTATTGAAAATATCACAATAGTACGTTTTTATGGAGCGCGCTCCGAATAATATACCCTTAAGGGGGTTGCAGAGACGTTCACAGGCAACTAGATGGCGCTCGGGAGCATCATTCCTGATTTTATCACATTTTATTTTATATCTTCGTAATTATGTTATAAATTGCAAATGTTATTTGAGATTATGAAATTGATTAAAATTAAAATGTATATCAAATTCGTATGAACAGTAAAATTACTATAACTTGTAGCTAGATCAGTAAAACATAAACACAAGTGCCCGCATAATTGAAAATTTTGATTGAAATCAACCCAATTAAGAGATATAAAATAAAATGTGATAAAATCAGGAATAATGCTCCCGAGTGCCATCTAGTGTAGTGCAACTCCCTCTGCAACCCCCTTAATGATAATGACTAGACACTATGCAGAAACAAAAAAAAATACATATATATACCTCGAAGTTATAATTCAACATAATAGCACATTTATTATTATTCTCTTGAAACTTGAACTACAAAATGCATTGAATGCGAACTAGTCTACCCATCAAACTGAACAACTTTTACTATGGGAGCATAATATGTCAGAATAAAACAAAAATCAGCTGTTCCCTACGCTAAGTTTGCGTCGAGTAGGCATTGCAGTTTAGTATGGAACAGCAATTTGTTTTTGCTCTGACAAATTTGATTCCATAGCAAAAGTTGCTCAGTTTGATGGGTAGATAATGTGGTTTAATAAAGGTTAATTATACTTTTCCTTACACCCTGTAGAGTCCTTCTTAATATGCTAACGGCTTTTTAAGGGGATGATCAGACCATCATACTGAACAAATTTCTCTATGGGACCAAGGTCGAAATCGCGATAGCAAACTGCAATCCTACTTGACCCAAATGTATGGGACAGCCGTTTTTTTTTTCGTGATTTCGACCTAGGTCTATTAGAAAAAACTGTTCAGGTTAATGGCCTGATCATCCTTTTAAAAAACGGTCAGAATATTAAGTTGGACCCTGTTAATGTCTATTTAGGAATTACATCAGTTCAGTTAATCGTCACTTGGTACAAATTATACCTATTTGAGCAATATGGGATGTAAATGTAGAAAGTTGGATTACTTTAAAGGGCGATTGTGATACTGATCAACTTTCCCCCAAGAAACATAAGGGAAATTCCTTAGGGGGAAATGTGAAATATCTTGAGTATAATCACCCTTTACCGTAATGCATCTGTCTACACTTACACCTTGTACACAATTGCGTATTTGACAATTATCACAAAAAACCAATCGATTACCAACATGAAATTCATGTATTTTTGCGAATGACAACAACGCTACCAACTACACAAATGAACAAACAAACAAATCAATGCAAAACCTGCAAACTTTTTCTACAAATTCGATAACTGACCAGCATTTCAAGTGTATCTTTTCGAATTTCAAAAAGACACTTTTCAACTTTTCATCAATCGGTCACACCGGTTTTAGAGGTAACATGAAAAGCTGAGAAGCTTCTGATAATAAGCGCAAGGATAAAGTTTTGTGGCGCTCCTTGGGAGAGACATATGATTAGCAATGACAGAATCCAGCATAGGTAGCATGCCAACATGATACAGCGCTATCACACCTTCGCTCTCTTTCTATTTGCGCGAGAACGAACGAGATAAAAGACCCGTATCACGTGTAGCATGCTACGTGTGCTGGTTATTATAGAAAGTCGACAAAACTAATCTAATTTCAAAAAGATACATTAGTAAATCTTGTTCAGTTATAGATTTATGGTTTTCAGATTTTGCATTTATTTTGTAGGGTGCGTCCACATCTGGCGAACGGCGCGTAGCGATGCACGACCATAAAATGGAACCGCGCAGCTCGCGCGCCGTTCGCCAGATTTGGACGCACCCTTATACCTGTACCTATACCTTTCTATTATTTTAAACTTAAAGACATCATCAAACACAACACGGGTCGTGTCACCGAATGGACCCTCACGAGTTGTACTTGTAATGTAGGAAGCTGTATGGAACACACCAGACACACAAAACGTGCGTCATGCGTGTTCCATACAATCTCGTGTATTACAAGTCGTACGAGCCCATTAGGCGACCCGCCCCGCTCACGACCCGCATTCTGTTTGGATGGCTTTTTAATCGAATCAATGTAAATGAAAATGAACGAATGAAATGAATGATGAATGATGTGAATGTGAATGAATGTTATGTAAATTGATATAACAGAAAAATCTATCACAAACTCCAAAATATATACAAGGTCTTGATATGCTGACGGTTTTTTAAGGGGATTATCAGACCATGAAATAAGTTGTTTAGTTTAATGGTCTGAGAATCCCCTTAAAAAATCGTCAGCAAATTAAGAATGACCCTATATGAGGTTCGTATAAGAATGTTTAGTGCACAATATTTTCAGATGATCAGCATAGCTAGCATGGCAGCGTAATATAGCGCTATCACGCCTCGCTCTCTTTCTATTTGCGCGCGAGCGATAGCGTGATATAGCCGTATCACCATGCTACGCCTTCTGATCATCAAATTAAAAAACTTTATCCAGGGTAATACCTACCTACCGACCTACTCAACCCAAATGTATAGAACAGCAGATTTCATTTGCACTATTTCGATGATTTACATATCGAGAAAAGAGAATGCGGGTTTTTTATTGAAGAATGGCGCCTTATTATTCGACGTTGTTTTTGGCGCGGCCCTCAACCAAACTTGAATATTTTAGTTCAGGATAAAGTAACAAACCCAACTTGTTAATACATGTACGTACATCCCCAAACTCAGTCCAAACGGAGATATAAAGGCATGACGTTGAAAATACAGGGTCATTCTTAATATGCTGACACTTTTTAAGGGGATGATCAGACCATTAAACTGAACAACTTTCTCTATGGGACCAACATTGAAATCGAGAAAAAAAACTACTAGTCCCCGAGAGCATCGAAACGACTTGAGGCGAAAGTTGTATTAATAGATATTCAATGTTATTTCAACGCAGACAAAGTCAATAATGGCTTGGCAGTGAAAAATGCTCTGCGCTAGGTATTTGCAAGCTCTCAAGCACTCAATTAGAGGACAAAGTACCTTTTGTGTGATAATGCTGCCGAATAAAACAATCCTTGTTCACCAACTTTGTTTTCCTTGACACACTTGCTAGATTGTAGATTACCGGTAATTACAAGATTGCGAAAAACCACCTAGACTAAGGCCCAGAAGACCAAAGCGGAGCGGATGAGTATAATCAACCAATAAAATAGCTTGATCCTTCAAGCGAAGAAAATTGAGCAATTCCATTGATTGATTTTAGATAGCTCCGCTTCGACGGACACCGAGCTGAGGGCTGGCAACATAATTATTCCTTGCACGTCATTTTATACCAAAGAAGTCTACTTCAGCTGCGTTATAGAGGCATGGGCACTGCCTTATGGGGCGGACGGAGAACTTCCGGAGTTCGACTTTTGATATGGTGACTTTAAGATGATTTTTTTTCCAATGTTCATACAGACTCAAATACCGACACCGCTGATTTGTATGAAAAGTCGCAAGTAATGTTATTTACGAAAGTTGAACATCAAACGTTATTCAGCTACTAATTCCGGAGATTCATTTTTTAGGTTTTGATGACATTTTATACAAACTATTTTATCAAAATTCTTATTCACCACGTGGATGACCTGCATATTTGCGTATTCAAAGTCCCAAATTACTAGTAAATTATCATTCATCTTCCGCTATTTAGGGTATTATGAGTTAACAGCAACACATCATTTCGTGTAATCATTTACAAGAATCAGGTACATAGTTATTACGTTTTACCTTATGCAATGTTACACGATTGTTTGCGTGTTGCGTTGTTACGTTAGTACTCCAATATTCCAAGGGATAACTGGTTTACCTACTTTTGCTTAACTAAATCTTTTAACATAATCTGCAGGGGCTGAGTGTACGTGGTAATGTAAGTACGAGCAAATGCATGCATACGTGAAAATGTAGACAAACAATTCTCGACAACTAATTAGTGAATTTCTCATAATACATATCTCTGGACTCAGAATCGCCAATCGAATGACCCAATGTCAATTTCAATTTAACTTGACTTCACTTTCATCCCCTAGTATTAGACTCAGAGACAAAAGCTGCGACACCTAGGGTAGGTTTTTGGAACAAATTCCAATGACGTGAATGACAAATCCCGATAGGGCCCTGGGCCCTATTCAACAAACGTTACAAGTGTAATTTACAATTACAATTCTGGGTACATTGCTGGTTACTTATGACGCTAAACTTGCAGTAGCTAACATATGACTAACATTCTCAGCAATGTACCCAGAATTGTAATTGTAAATTACAATTGTAACGTTTGTTGAATAGGGCCCAGATTTTAAAATTCAACTACTTTCTGGACCGCCTTTTTAAAATAAGCCTTCACGGGCTATTTAATTTCCTCACTCTAGAAAACTTTCCAAAGCTCGAGGACGATCTCAGTTTTGCGGGCCACCTGCCAGCCGCCACCATGCTAGATTAACGATATCCAACCATAAAAGTGCCAGCAGTTTTGAAGCCGCCTGGTACTACACGTGACGACGACGGTAACAAGCCTCACATGACACTCGTTCCCCAGTCCTTTGGAGGTCTCCGGGGGGCAGATGTAACATGCGTTAATATGCTGACTCCATCCCATTTACAGAACTTCTACAGGATCTGGAACTGCCGCGTGGGTGCGCGTTGCAGTTCCAGTTTCTGTAGAGGTACAGCACTTAACCCAGGTCTCGGAAAGAGCTACAAATCTGCGCCTTTTGGAGTGGAAGACAGGTTCAGACAGAAACATAAAGAAGAAAGCTTTACATCTAGGCCGAAAATCTGAGACGTTTTTTGAGTGTAAGTTGATTTGAATTCATACGTTTCAGAAGTAGGGTCGAAAACGAATGGAGTTGGACATCTCCGAATCTCAGCCCTTGGGTCCAGCCTAGAAACTGACGTAATAGTGGTGACTTGACCCAGACTTTCTTCTTCATTCGTATCAGCAAGAGCCATATCATATGACAATCACTCATGCTGTATGATACTCATTCCCAGACAATTATGAACGAGCCATATTATGTTCGGTAGTCAGAAGATAACATCTAGCGCGTACGTTTTTTGTGAGTATTATTCTTACTAAAATTTACTTTTGGAAAACAAAACTCATTTGGATCCCTTTTGATATAAACATTTCGTCGCTTGAAAGTGAAAATAGCATAGGTAAGTCAATTTCAAACATTGAGGCAAATTGTATCAGATATATAGGTAAGTATAATAAATAAATAATAATTATCCAATACACTTTGCCTAAATGTTTCAAATGGTTTTCACACGATTTGGAAATCTACTGAAAAATTGTTAATCAGTTTAAATTGCATACGGTTTCATGGTAGAGTACAAGGTAAGGCATATTCAGTGTCAGTGTAGAGTAGTGGCCAAGATAAACAAACATTTAGAACTAGTTCTTTCGCGTCATTCAGTTGGAGATTTTTACTAGATGTAATTTGAAATACGTGTTAAGATTTCACATCAACATTTTTAAAAGCGAAATAACATTTTCAAACAAACACACCTAAGGAACAATCTGATTGACTAAAGAATTCGTCGACCTTATAAGATAGTTACCTAATTAACTAGACAAGAAATTTCGCACAGGCCTCTTAAAGTTAACCGCTTAGTTTCATGCCCTATAGTACATACACACGCAACACGGGCTATAATATCGGCGGCAGACATAATGTAGCCCTGTCACTTTTCATACTGTAGCGTGTCGTGTATATGGACCATACGGCTTTTTCTGCACACTCGGGTGGCCTCATCGACAGAAAGTAAATCCTCGTGATGCAGTTTGGAAAATCAATGCAATCACGAGAAGACTGTTGTTACATATAGTTTATTTTAAAGTATTTTTTATATTTTTTTGTTACTTGAAGGGAGTTAATTCATACGAGGTGTTTTTTTCGTAGTAAACAAAGCAATCCACTCTCTATGCGTAGACCTCTAAGTAGTATGTTAGAAACACATCACAGCTTATTTTTCTGGGTGGATTATTTGTGGATTGTTTGGTGGATTATAAATTAGTTACAGCAAAATATTGACTTGACAGATGAAAAGAAGGAAGAATGGAAAATCTGGCATTCTAAGACACATGATACATTCGAGATTTTGATTTAAAAGCCATTCAGCGTATTGCATTGCATTGCATTCACCAAGCACTCGCCTTATGCTACACATTTTGTTTACACCTCACACAAGAGAGAAACCTTCAATAATATATATGTTTTTGAAGGTTTCTTGCTTGTACTTTAGGACTTTGTCGGTAGTACTTTTCTATTTGATCTTATAATTTTGTTGTTCTAAGTATGACCATGTATATATTTACATAGCATAGTAAACCTGTTGACAACATTTAACCTTTCAAATAAAGTTAAAATTCACATGGAGTTCCCAATTCCGTGTCCCCTCATAATCTTACAACGAGATCAGCAACAAAATTCCCTGACTATCTATTAACCAACAAATTTTGGAATGTAATATCTATACTACTTAAACTCAAAAACACTTAAACTATTGATTCGCATTAGCATCTTTTAGTATATGATATTCTTATGTTACCAAAGCCTCAGCATTGAAATCAAAAAGTTAGTCAAGATCATCCATGACCTCCATGAAAGAATCGCCATTGGCTTTATATCGTTCGTGAAAGACATGATGATGTAAAAAGAATTAGTATTAAAAAGCGACAGAGAAATATAAAAAAAAAACAAGAAAAAGCACAACCAAATTTTAAAAGAATGGCCCAAGAATCAAGAAAACCTTGTGATAACGAACACCAAAACAACAACGAGCTTTTTATATGCACTCGCATTGAGCAATGTTAGTGGAATTTATTCAACATTATTTTACCTTATAACAGGTAATAAAAGAAGACTGTTTGGTGAAAAGAAATAGGTAATAACATCAAGCTAAACACACAGCTTACGAACAAGATAACTTCAGGTCATCAGACTGTGCAGGCAGTATGCTAGCCTTGTCGTATCACCCATTTCCTTTCAATTAAAGCTATAACGAATCAATCAAACGGCCAAACCAAAAACATCAACCTGAATAAAAAACGAGACCGAACGCCATTCGAAAACATTATTTCGCAATTTTAAAATAGATGATCTACTTTGCCGCATTCCATAAACATTGTTTAAGTCTTAGAAAATGTTGTAAAATGTTTGTTTATCTTCAATATTATGTTTCGTGTGGTTCCCATGTAAACGAGGGACAAAGTTTCTATAAAAGTGTTTTACACTCAGTTGCAGAAACGCTCATTAAAGTTAATCCTCCAATAAATCTCTTGCTGTTACTTTTTGTCTTGTTGACGTAGTAAAAGCTAGCAAGAGATTTAATGGAGGATTAATTTTAATGAGCGTTTCTGCAACTGAGTTTTAGTCGGCGACACTATCATTTGTCACGTTGTAATTCCGTCCTAAAACCCAACATGAATCCAAGATTGGATTATAATTAGGTTAGTAATATTTTTTGACAGCAATGAAACGGCTTCAGTTTTTATAGTTAACTAGTGTTTTCCCGCGACTTCGTCCGCACAAATTATATACAGGATTTTAAGTCAGATGATAAGCTATCACACAAAAAAAGTTTCATCAAAATCGGTTCAGTAGTTTTTGCGTGATGCGCGAACAAACAAACAAACTAAAAATTTTGTCAATAGATGCCGCTGCACGTTTTTACATCGCGCTATCGAATGTTATTTGAATTTATATGAAGAGAACCGCTACTTTTTTATTCCTCATGATTTTACGGTTTTATAATTATAGTTAATTAATAGGTAACGGGTTTACCAACTACCTGTTGACATTTGAATACTCCTTACCTGTTTTGAATTACTTGAATAATAACGAAACCACACAATGTGATCCGTTTCATCATCATCAGCCTATATACGTCCCACTGCAGGTCACAGGCGCCTACCCTCTAGGATCTAGAAGGGTGTTTGGGCGTCAGTCCTCCACGCGTGCCCAATGCGGATTGGTAGACTTCACATATGCATCAGAATTTCTTCTTCTGCATATGCAGGTTGCCTCACGTTGTTTTCCCTCACCGTTTGAGAACAGTCAGTTACGTACATAAGTTAGAAAAACTCATTGGTACGTGGCATGTTATCCGTGCGGATTCGAACCCGGACCTCATGATTGACAGTTCATACCTCTCCGCAACGCGCCACCGAGCTCATTTTACTTTAGATAAATGAAAAAAAGTAAAGGGACTCACCTATTTTAGCGCTGCTAAAGACGATCAGAGCGTGCGTGTCGTCCACCCACTTTATCTCGAATCCCGTGTCCTTGTATTCGCTGAACAGTGACAGCAAATCGTTCGTCTTGAACTCACTCGGAAAGTCATACACTTCAACAACATGCGCGAAAGTCTCGTCGAAGGGTCCATTGAACAACGCCTGGCCACGGGTTTGGTACTGGTCGTAATTATTCTTCGCTTTACTTATATGCACCTTGCCCACCGTCGAAGTCAACTCCTCTAGCAGCGAAGGGTCCAGGCATTCGCCACTGTCATCAAATACCGCATCCCAATCATTTTCTTCGCGTTTTAAAGATACTTTCGCTTCTAGTTTCGGTTTAGTTTTTATCTTCAATTCCGTTTCCTTTTCATTTCGCACTATTTCGGGTGTTTCGTGTTCATTCTTTACTTCGTCTACGGGGTCGGATATGACCAGAACGTCAGAGTCGAAGCTTTGTTTTATTATCCTCTTACTGCTTCGGTTGATTTCCTGTGACGCTCGTTTCAGTTCGTTCTTCTCGACATCTTCGTCTTTGCTATATAAATAATCGTTATCAATAATATTAGTCTGATTCGCTTCATTTACAGCCATATTTTCGTCTTGCACATTTGTCGTCCAGTCGTTATTTTCGCTATTATTTAGGTACTCACTGTAATAAGTAGGAGCGTAAAACCCTAGCTGTCCGTTTGCGAAATAATCACCTATATAAAAATTCTCACCTACTTCTACATCTATATCGTTATTTAAACTATTATCACTAAACGATATTGCACTATCACTATTTGGCACTTGGCAGCCTGAAGGCACAGATTCGCTAGTTTCACTGGCTGTGGCTTGGTCTATACTGGGGCCAGTTTGAGATCGTTGATTACGAAGGTGTGGTGGTGTGTAAACGTTACAAAAATTTTTGTCTATGGACTTTCTTGGCGTGCCGTGAGTGGACTTTTCCTTTGGGGCAGGAGATTTCGGACACTTCGGGCCGTCCACGCTTTGGCTTGTCCTTTTGGTGTCGATAGATAGCGGTTTGGTCTCCTCCGTAGAGTTGTTCTCCGCTGCCCTGAGCGCTCTGGGTACGTACACGGCTCGATCTGGACGACGAGGCTTTGCTGGACCGGATCTGTCAATATAGATTGCTATTTAGCGTCCTATTCGCTTTAATGTTTTTTTTTCTATTTTTTTAAATCTAATTTACTAATCTATACTTATATAAGAGTTCCGTGACCGACTGACTGACAGACAACCGCTGAAGATAGAAACTTGAAATTTGGAATAAATATTCTACAGATGATGTAGGGGTGCACTAAGAAAGTATTTTTCGAAAATCGACCCCAAAGTCGCGGGTCAAAAGGTCGTATAAGCGAAGAATATGTACATATATACATACATAAGCTCACGCCATTGTCCCATGGGGGTAGGCAGAGACCACGGACCGCCACACGCTACGACTCTGACACACCTCTTTAGCCTCATTCACATTCATACATCTCTTCATGCACTTCCGTCGATTGAGGGTGCTACGCACTTGTCCTTTTCGGAAAAGATCATTGATTTGATCATGGTATGTTTTCCTCGGACGGCCTCTCCCAACACTTCCGCTCACCTTTGCTTGATAAATTTCATTCGTTAGTCTTCTTTCATTCATTCTCTCTACGTGACCGAACCATCTAAGCATACCCCTTTCAATCCTTGTTACTATATCATCCTTCAACTTACACCAATCCCTTATCACACAGTTCTTGATTCGATCAACCAAAGTAATACCACACATACTTCGTAAGGAGCGCATTTCAACTGCATTCACTCGACTTTCATTCCTTTTATTCCATACCCAACATTCACTCCCATACATCAGGGTAGGCACCAACACACCGTTGTGAATAGCCAGACGTGCCCTTTTTGATACAGACTGGCTACTCACCACGGCGTGCAGGGCACCATTCACCTTATTTCCCGCAGTCACTCTTCGCTCTACATCCCCATCACACTTTCCATCTCTCGTAAACAAACTTCCCAAATATACAAATTCATTTACCTGTTCCACTCTGTCTCCTTCCATAACAATTTTACATTCTGTAACATCATCGTTTTCGCGTTCAAAAACCATTACCTTCGTCTTGCATACATTGACTTTCATTTCTTTCTTCTTCAACGACTCATTCATCACATTCAACATTCCTTGTAACTCCGTCACCGACGGCGCAAGTATGACTTGGTCGTCAGCGTACAAGAGGCACTTGACACTAAGCTCATTCATTCTCAGACCGCAATCCATCTCTTTCAAATCAGTCAGACAACTGTCCATATAAAGATTGAAGAGCCATGGCGACGCAACACATCCCTGTCTAACACCTCTCGAGATGTTAAACCAGTCTGTGTACGCCCCATTAACTCTGATACAGGCTTTAGAGCCCTCATAGAGAGACTTCAAAGCCTGCACTAAGCGATCGTCAACCCCATATGCTGACAGTGTCGACCACATTTTACTCCTGTTCACTCGATCATATGCCTTTTCAAGATCTACAAAGGCGCAGAATACTTTTTGGTGTTTTTCTAAGTATTTCTCTGAGATGCACCTTAAAGAAAAGACTTGATCCATGCAACCCATACCTCTTCTGAATCCCGCTTGTACGTCCCACATTTTTTCCTCAGTAACATTCATCACTCTCTCAATCAAAACTTTCGCATACAGTTTGCCAACTACACTAAGAAGGCTGATGCCGCGGTAGTTCTTGCATTCTTGCTGTGAACCTTTGCCTTTGTATAATGGGACGATGACGGCTTTGCACCAGTCATCTGGTACTCGACCGTCTCTCCAGCATAAATTAAAAAGTTTCCACAGCAAGCTTGTCACTACACTTTTGCCACTTCTTAGCATTTCGACATTCACCCTGTCATAACCTGCAGCTTTACCTAGTTTCATACTTTTTAACGCTTTCACTATTTCATCTCCCGTAATTTCTTCATCCATCCCTATTTCTAAGCATGCTGACTCTGATGTTTCTCCGCTATCGGGAGTCTCATCTTCACCACTATCAAAAAGCTGCTCAAAGTAATTCTTCCAACGCTCTAAAACCAGTCTTTCGTCATTCAGCACTTTTCCATCCTCGTCCCTTATAACACTTAATTTGGTCGCTCCCGACGCTCCACGAGCCACCTTAACCTGCTTCCAAAACAGTTTAAGGTTGGTCCTAAAATCGTCAGAGAGCTTAACCTCATACTTCTCTTTTATGCATTTCTTCTTTTGCTCTACAACTTTCTTTACTTTCTTTTTTACTTCTCTATAAGCATCCATCCTCGCTGCCGCATTAACGTCTCCACTAGTTTTCACCGCTAGAAAGTCTAGCCAGGCTTTCTTCTTCTCTTGCACGACCTTTTTTACCTCATCATCCCACCAGTTCTCATCCATCCTTCTTCCTTGCCTCCTTTTCACCACTCCACATATTTCGGTAGCTGATTCAACTAAAGAAGTCTTCACAGTTTCCCATAGTTCTTTCATTCCCCCATCATACAAGTCTTCCCATACGTGGGAAGAAGAAGAAGAAGGAAGAATATGTGTCTCAAAAATAAATGAATCATTAACAAAACAAACAATACAAATACAATACTTCAAAGATGAACGCAATACGCCATAGCACGGTGTATTTGTATAAAGAGCCATTACCAAAAGAGTCACGTAATGGTAAAGGAGGACAAGGTCGCGACGGCTGTCTAATATTCGTAAGGCTGCCTCTCTCTCTCGTTGGCACACTTTCGGCGCTTCGACTTGGCGCTGCATCCAAAATGTAAACAACGTTTTGTGCTCTTTGAAAAAGATTACCGACTTGTAAGTATCTTGCTTAATACTTGATACTGTCACTCGATGTGATCTAGTTTCAAAGTAATGAAAGACTGGTTTACAAGCTTGACCGATGATTATGAACGCTGTTGCAACGCAGTGGCGCAATCCTTATTACGAGAATTTGCAGGTAGAAACTAGAACTGATACATTGTATTTGATACCTTTACTTGTACTTAGAACAAGTGAAGTCCTTTATTATATGTTTGTTTACTTACTATTACTAGGTATCATGGTGACATTTGTATAAATAATTAATACCACACATGCGGACTGAATAAATGAATTGAATTCTGATGTATTTGCTGTTGAATGTTTTTATCGGTCAATTTTAATGACATCATAAAACGAATTTAAAAACAATGTTGCGTCATGCCACAAATCCATAATCGATACAAACAAGGTATATAGTATGTAATCACTGCTGGATAACGATTTTAACAAGTTTTGAAGCATTAAGTTACCTGTTATTAATTTATTTACTCTATGCTGTTACTAAATGTCATAAACAAATTAATTTATAGGGCTTGGTAGGTACGATCAATATTCAGGAAACTTCACAATAATACCGAATGAAATCATATTGTAGAGCTTGTTTTTGTACAGGAAACGATCTCGATAGTTTCGGTAAATTACAAGTTTATTTCTTAAATTCCAGCACCTTAATTAGGTACAGATAATACATTCAACCTAATTTCCATGTACCTACAATCAGAAACTATGATGACGTTTAAGACAGTTAAAAAAGTCCTAACAAGTACAATAATTAAGCATATGCTCACGACTATATTCCCCGAGGGGGTAGTCAGAGATATTCTGAAACCTCAATTTCACTAGTATCGAACCTCTGTCCAGTGTGACGGGGAGTGAGCCCGTCGCCACAATAATTAAACTCGAATAAAATATTAAAACAGATCAAATGGCACTCACTCACAATCACCTTCAGCGTCCACCAAGGCCGACATACGGCCAGCACTTATCAAGATTCAAAACAATCAACTGCGCTCACAATCAACTTAACCACAGCACAATCACTATCGAACACAAGCGATAAGGACCCGGTGTCACGTCAGCTCGCGCCGGCGTCTAAAGTACAAATGAAGTAGGAAGTAAAGGTTTGGTACCGACCTGATCTTTTCCTGAGGCTGCTCGCGACGCTGCGCCTGCGGCTTGCAACCTCCCACCGCGGCGTCTGCGAAACAGTGTTACATAAAGTTACCACGCTTAGTTAGGGTTTGAGACATTTGTGGTAGTCGTCAAAGGGCCAAATATAACAGTTGTTTAATTTATCTTTAATGTCTAACGTCATTATGACGTGATTCTATGGATAACAATAAAGCCGTGTACGTGCGTGAAAATTGTCAAGAACAAAAATTAATACGCTATCTGCTGAATTTCTTTCCACTAAGAAGTATAATGTAACCAAAAGGATAATCTATTGTTTGACAAATCTGGAGTGCTTGTATAAATCGATGTATATAGTTTAGAGTCCTAGAAAATGTTAGGTCCTGAACTCATGATATTCTAAGGGAGATTTTAGACGATAACGAAAGTAATCGGGAATCGTACATACATAAACTGACGTACGTTTTCTCTTGCGGAGTGAGCAGAAGCTTTCCTAAAACTACCAAACACATTTTAGGGTGCAATTGTAAGCAAAGTTAATATTACAAGACAAGTGTTAAATATTAATGTAGATGGGTGCATGAAGAGAGGACGATCAAAGAAAAGATGGATGTATTGTGTGGAAGATGACATGTATAGAAAAGGAGTGAACGCAGGAATTACGGCTAAAAGAGATGAATGGAGGAAGTCTACCTATTGCACCGACCCCAAGTAATAGGATAAGGACAGGAAGAATAAGAATTGCAAGCAAAAGTCATCAATTTGAGCGGAGTTAGGTAACAGCATGAAATTACACGATAAGTGCTGATAGGTTGGTTAGTCTTTCGAACACAAAGACACTGCAAATGAAACCCTGTCCCATATTCATCTCCTAAGACACCCTTAGGAAGGCAATTCTTTTCTAGTTTCCAGAAAAACCTAGAACAAAGAATAACACGAATCGATGATGGCTAGCCAGTTAGTTACACAATAACACTTAGTTGTCTGACTGTAAGCATAGATTCAGACTGATATAAAAGTTACTTAACTATTTGTTAGCAAGTCCATATTAAGCCAGTCCTCTGTATAAGGGCTTATTATAAAAGTGATAAAATTTAAATAACGCTTGCAGGCACATATATTGTATCGTTATGATCACAAACTTAGGCCAAGCCATCTAGTAGGCTTTTTATTATGGAAACCTCTCATACAACTATTTCGGCCGACGTGTAGAAATGTTACTACACTTGTGTTCAAAAGTGTCTATTTCGGCCGACGTGTAGAAATGTTACTACACTTGTGTTCAAAAGTGTAGTAACAATGGTTGTATGGGTTTGTTGTATATATACAACAACGGCAGGACCTCTAGGAAGGCCTAGTATTTTATTCTGTTCCTCTGGTTTGACAGGACGGTACGATATGGCGCGGTAACAATTATACCAACCGGGTCGTCCAATTTGTCGACTAAAATCCCTGGTCCTGAGTACTGATATTTATGTAAAGATGTGTAGAAGAGTTTCTGGCCGCACCACATATTCTCTACAAAGCAGCTGTGAGGTTGCTTGCTTACAAAAAAATACGTTTATAAGTTAATGTTAAATTAATATTCAGAAAATTTTATCTGAATCTGCAATCTTAATTGATCACTTATTTTAATTGTATAACAGTCGACGAGACAAATAAAATAAATTCAAAACTTATTCAAAATAATCAGATAAATAGCTTTTTGACTACCACAGCTTCGGAAGGTTTTGCGTTGTAGAGAAGATGCGGTCGGAAACTCTACAAACGAACGACTACTAAACTATCTTGTGAAGTCTCCGAGAGGTAGAAAGGCATGTGCACACTAGTATTACATCAAACGCAGTGAACGTGGTTCCCAGCGGGACCGCAATCACGTTTTTGTCTGCTATTGCATTTGTCGGATTTGTGCTTACCTTTCGTACCGTATAATCTCTATTCTTAGCTTTTCCGTTTGTTTTTACACGTGATATCGAATTGAATTGTCAATTGAGTTCCACTATTAGTTAATTCAATGTGATTACAATTGACATACAATGTAAGTAAAGAATAGTAAGCATCGTCATATGAATAGATACGACTAGAAGTCAAGCTTTTTGAAGCGCGCGCAGCGGCGCTAGACTCGCGAAAAAAAAATTGTATTCCATTGTTTTTTAGATCAAAATTGCGTGTTTACGAGTCTAGCGGCGGTCTCCGGCGCGACGTCCCGCTTGTATGAAGCTTCCGATCTGTTGGGAATTTAATCATGTGGCGTTGTGCCTTAGTCTGCCTACTAGATAGGTAGTACATGTGAATAACACTGGTACAACAAAGTTGTCGGAGACACTTCTACAACGATAATCTTACTAAGCAAGCATTTGTAGCAAAGCTCCCCTTTAGAACACTGAAAGGTTCAGGGTAGAATACCGTGTAAAGTGGTGATTGGCAACAAGCATTTCACCCACAATAACTCTGCACAAGAAACCTTATCCCTTAGTCTCCTCCTGCACCTGTCTATCTCAATTACAAAGTCAGGCGGGAGTATGTTTTTGTACATAAATTATCTTTTGTAACCCTATTATTCTGTAATCCAAGAGTTCCAAGTCTAATTTCCAAGTAAAAAGCAACGACATGCATTGATACGAGTGTGTACACACTACATAACATTTAACTATAGTTTACGTTGAATTTGAGCAATAAAATTTACACATTTGTTTCGTTAAATTATAGGCTTTTGTTAAAAGACTTTACACAGCAAATTATTGCACATTTCAATTAAAACTTTGTTTTATTTACAATTACTTTATGACACGAACGAAAACAATGTTCCAGAAAACAGACGCTAGAAAGATCTTGGTACATTTTGCGTAGAACCAGGAAGCAAGGTGAGGCTTACAAAAACCAGTCCAGGCCATTAGAGCACGTGCCAACATACGTATCGTATCCATACGATACGATTACCTCGCATATACTAGAGATAGACACCCGGACATGTGAGTTATGTATTTCCTACAACTCCTACACAGTTAATACTAAGCTATTTAAAACTCCTTTCTAATTTATATTCCAACAGTATTGAGGTATAAACAAAAACTTGAACTTTTGATTTTTATTTAATAATAATGCTGCACAATATAATATACTTAAATATTTGACGAAATGCGTATGGACGAACTGCGTATTGGACGAAATGCGTATTGGACCAAGTGCTAGTACTATGTCATTCGGGGGAGTAGGATAAGTGATGGAACGTAACGTAGTAGCACTATTTATGGATTTTTTTATGTTTGGTGGTTCATATTATGATGATTTGTGCACGCATCACGAAAAAAACTACTCGTACTAACCCAAATCGGCTGTGAAGTCTTGTTGTATATTTTAGTATTTCGGTAGCTTGTGCCTACAAATCTAACTAACATATGATCAAGTACAATATGTGATTAATTGATTACATACAATATGATTGCCCATTATTTTGATCGAAGATTGCCCAAACGATAGAAAATATAATTGAAATAAATTGTACTGTTTTCCATTTTGAACTTTTTTATTTACATTTTAAGACAGGCCTGTTGGAATTGAATTTCTGTTTAATACACATGATACAGTACAATACTGCTTCTCTGGCCGATGATTAAAAATAATAATTGATTACATACAATATGATTGCCCATTTATTTTGATCGAAGATTGCCCAAACGATAGAAAATATAATTGAAATAAATTGTACTGTTTTCCATTTTGAACTTTTTTATTTACATTTTAAGACAGGCCTGTTGGAATTGAATTTCTGTTTAATACACATGATACAGTACAATACTGCTTCTCTGGCCGATGATTAAAAACAATAATGTTAGAAAACATTCATGCATGCTATAGGTACTAAAGGCTTGTCTAGAAAGAAAAAGCATCTTATTGATGGTACTTATTATCTAAAAACAGCCAAGAGTCGGAAGGATTTAGGTATAAAAAAAAGCGACACCACTTCAGAAACTTTACAAACTTTTTTCTTTCTTTCGATAATTTGGTTTTCATTGGTTTCTTACTTATTACTCGTTTTTAGGATTCTGTATACAAAGGGTGCATCAATGGGACCATTGGGACCCTACAACTAAGCCTTCGCTGTAATAACGTTACAAGAATTCTTGTAAACAGCGTTTTGGAATATGCATCATTCTCGTCAACCTCTTAACCTCTACCATACAGTACCATCCTAGAAGATATGTCGTATAGAATCCTAGTATTGATAAGAATCCTAGAGAACTAATAATGTCTAGAATAGCCTGCAACTATAGTACACTTTAAATCATCCCTTATATCAATTTAATGAGCCAGTGTCAGAGCAAGTGGTCGTCCTTCGGCTCTACGCTCACTGCATTCGCCGCTGACCATTAATGTCAGTTTAGGGACCTTAATCGCCGCTCGTAGTGTCTGAGAGGCGTTGCAAGCCGCGCCACTTTCACTTTCGGTGTCCCACATTCGCGGCCCCGTGGCTTCGATCATTCTACTTAAACGGCCCGCTGCGTTCGCTTGCATCATTTTAATGATTATGTCATTGGAATTTTGTAGAGGCCGGTCATTTCGTTTCGTGATGCTACTCGGTGAAGGACGAATTTTGGGCTAGAAACTGTTGTTATGTTGCAAGTCTGACCGGACCGCCGGTTTTTTGGGGCGACGTCGACGATTAAAGATTTAGGGTAGTCTAGGTTAGCTTAACGTCTGGTTTCTTTGTAATCCATAAGGCTTGACGTTACATACTGTAAGATGTAGATTTTAACGTTTGGACTGTTAACTTTTAGTCCAAACACTACAATCGACCCACACACGAGACGTAACTTGAACAGGTGTAAACAGCAAAACTGAAATTTTAGCATTTCGGTAAACATCCGAATGCTTCCATGCCATTTGATAATTTTTTTGCTTCAGCACATCGTGGATGGATATTAGTTATTTATTATTCACTAGCGACCCGCTCCGGCTTCGCACGGGTGCAATGTACATATAAACCTTCCTCTTGAATCACTCTATCTGATAAAAAAAAACGCATCAAAATCCGTTGCGTAGTTTCAAAGATTTAAGCATACAAAAGGACATAGGGACAGAGAAAGCGACTTTGTTTTATACTATGTAGTGATTGTTATTTTTATCAACCGGTATATATTTTATTCATGAGTCTATGTTATTTTTATTTGGTACTCAATGCTTATCTACTGCAAAGCTAAAAATGTAAATCGGCGGTCAAACTTGGGTTAAAGATTAACGAAGGATTGAAAACATACAACTGATTGTATAACACTAAAACATGTGTACACAGTGTACATTTGAGTAAAATTGACTCCATGATTAAATTTAAATAATTATTCTGTTATATACATGAACATCAATTACATAAAAGTTATATTACCAACCAATGCACCATCTAGAAACCTACTAAAACTAGAGTACAATAGCTTACACGAATGAAAAAAGAAATAAACAATAACTTGAATGACAAATAATACCCTAACTCAAAATGAGGGGAACAATGAAAAGTGAAACAGGCATTGTGATGTTACACAAGACTATGATGGCAATTTCAGGTGATATACAAGGGTACAACACTTGGCATTGTATAACAGACGAATATGTGAAACTTTAAATTAGGACTAAGTGTTGTGACAATGCGACAGGGGCGTAGCTACCGCCGTATCAGCTGTATCAATTATACGGGGCCCCCGGGTCACGGGGGCCCCCGACGTGCGTAAGCAAAAATTAATGATTTAATAAATCAGTTTGCCGAAAAAAAGGCAAGGAGAGTGTATATTTAATTTGAATTGTTTGTTTGTAAAAATTTTGGAAAAAGTGACAGATAGATAATTTATAATATGATATCTAATTGTTTTTAAAAATTTATGCAAACATTTTTTTTTCTTTTGATCAATTTTTTATTCAAAATGGCGGGGCCAAGGCACGCTACGCCACTGCAATGCGACACGTGTTAAACCTTCGAAGCATCTAAAAACCAGCGGCCGTAGTATGGCAGAGTGATATAGCGTTATCGCGACTTGGGTCTCTTTCTATTTGCGCGCGAATGAACGAGATAAAAGGCTTGATATAAACGTATCACGCGCAACATGCTTGCACTTCTGCATGGGTAGCATGGCAGCGTGATACAGCGCTATCACACCTTCGCTCTCTTTCTATTTGCGCGCGAACGAACGACATAAAAGGCGTGATTTAGCTGTATCACGTGCAACATGTTATGCCTTCTGATGGTCTAGCATGGCAGCGCAACATAGCGATGTTATCGCGCCTTAGAGCCGAGTCCGAGCCACAAGGTGCGCGGTACGGGCGATGTGGTGCAGAAATCAGTGGTATGTATGTCGCACGGTGCGTTTGCAACTCGCGATATTAGGTGGCGAAGGGTGAAGAGAGAAGCGACGACGACGCGGCACCGCACCCGTGTGGTATCCTATGCAGCCCGCAACGACTTTGCGACATGACACGGCACCGCACCGTGTGGCTTGGCTCTTTCTAGTTGTTAGCGTAGCGTTACATCCGAGCGAAATAGGCGCGGCAGAGCGCAACGTGCTATGCCCTTAATAAGCACACTGTTATCTGTATTTCATTAGAGTGAATAAGTCTGAGAAGAATGAATAAAAGGCGGATGGATTGTGTGAAAGAAAGAGAGAGAGAGAGATATTTCCACTTACCAGAGCGGGATATGGCCACATCTTCACGTTCTGTTTGAGTTAGTCCCATGACTGGTGGAGCACAAGCTTCATCGCTGTAAACAATATTACTATTAACTTTGACCTTATTGGGGAATATAGTTATCCCAAGGGCGTTGTCTGATATTTCCTAAATAGAGCATACATTTAGAATATCCACAATTTACTAGCAGTGTCCAACCCAATATTGCTCCATGGGCAAAATATGTGTGTGCCGTATTTGTCTGTATTGTTGACCCTAAGGTGTTATACCACATTCATATTCATAAAGAGACGATGCCACCCCTCTCTGTTCCACTGACAAAGAAGGTAATCCTCAAAAATCTTTCATCTCAAGTTATTTGCAATTCTAATTTGATTTATCAATGAGAAAGGGTCTTTTTTTATGTTCTATTGCCACTAAACATCATAAAAAGGAAAGAAAATCTGAATTAATGTCTATCAAACTTCTTTGATTAAATTTGTTGTATCCAAGCCAGATTAGTCATCCTCACGCTCACTGTATTTCATTGTCTAGTTGTGACTATATTGATCTTGGCTTTCAGGAGTTACCGTGGTAGGAACGTGTGGTGGTCCATTCAAACTACATGTTTTTTCATTTGCATAGACATTTGTAGGAAAGTATAAATATGTTTTTTTATTCAAATTGGACACTGGAAATTTTGTATTTCATTATTTTCAGTAGCACAACTTCATGCATAATCAAAAAAACATGGTGTATAGTTGAAGTGATTCATTTCAAGTTTAATGAAGAGTAGGTTTTTGTTAACATCCTAAAAAAGCCCTATTGTAATTAAATAATATTGTTTAAAGAGTCATAACAATGTATAGTAATAAATAATATTTGATCCTTTATATTCACAAGTCATTATAAACATGATTATCCAGTTCAGTCAAATTCGAATTTTGAGCATGTTCAAATAAGAAGAAAATTATTTTAAATATGAATGGAATAAAATTTTATACTCTACTGTTAATCTCTATTAATAATACAAAAATCACAATCAAGTCAATCATTGGGGTACAACTAGTCCAGTATATAACTAACTTACTACTACTTTAAGTAATTAAACATGGATAGATGTTGTTTTGCAAACTTAGCACAAATATAGCTCAAAATTTAGATTGACTCATTGGATAAAAAATGCATGTGAATGTGACCAAAATACAAGCTAAATTCAAAACAGGGCTAAATAAATAAAATAGTAAAATGTTAATAACCTCAGTATCTTATCCCTGTAGCAGACCACGGTGCGCCGTTCGTCGCTGACTCCTATAGAGAAGGTGGCAAGGTCCGGCAACCCCAGTTGTTCCACGCACCGGTGGATGAGGAACCGCCGGTAGTTGCTCACCGGTGGGAACACCAGCACGCTACAACCATGCCATCATTGTTATAGATAGATACGAACAAAGAGAACCTTCCTGAGTGATGTAGTGAACTACCGATACATTGGGCACACCCTGAGCATTGAGCAAGCTTCTAATGCTGGTCGGCTATCTCTTCACTATGATGATAAGCCAAACAAGAAGACTATTTTTTTCCCCTGGACTAGTTTTTAGAGTGGTTATTTTATTTACGTTCAGTTGCCACTTTTCATCTGAAAATATGGAAAGTGGCAACTTTGTAATTCATAAAATCAAAAATTTTATTTCCGTCCGAGACGGTAGAACAAGTATGAGTTAGCAGCCCGTTTCACTCACATTTTAGATATGATGCAACCTTTGACTATTTAAGGACTAGCCACATTTAACCTCTGCCACGTTATAAGAACAATAATTGATCATGTGCATTTACATTCAATTTTATACCTTATCACTAAATAAACGAGACAGCCTATAATTGCAAAACAATAAATTCGAACTTAGAACGTTTGGGGTTCACACGAGACTACTTTTCATGATATTTAAATTCAAAATTAGAATCTAAAGTTATGGGGAATACAAAGTTGCAGATTTCATGTTACCTCGCCCCCCGTGGCAGAAATGTTTGTTAGAAGAATTACACGCGTAACTAGTCCTCATATAAGTAGTCAAAGGATGCAACACACATACGAATGTGAACTATATAATAGTAGCTAAATACCGATTATTTGAATACTAGTAATACGAAATGTATCATTTCATTCGATAGAGGATATACACAGTACAGACGCTAGTCTTTTTTCGCATGGTCATGAATATTTATATTTATTAACGCTCAAGGTGTCGTCTCGATTAGCTCCATTTGATCTCGGGAGTCGCAACGACCTACGTACGGTTGACTCATAACCTTGAAAATAACAATTGATTTCTACTTCGTCCATAAAATTAGGAACTCGGTTTCGATCGACTCGTATAAAACAAATATTGCATTACGTTAGGATGAAATATATCAGTTAGGAACATAGCAAAAAATAACAGTGAGATGAAATTGTTTACCTGTCAACTCTTTTTTCGGCTATAAAACATTTCAAGTCTTCGTTGACATCGTCGACGAAATTATCGTCCGCTAGACTCAGAAACCTCTCCACCGTTTTGGCACCCAGTTTGACGGTGACTTTTCAGTTCCAAATAAATAAAAAATAACTTCCAAGTTCACGTGCCAAACGGAAAACTCAGCCGTCCATTTTCATTTTCGCAACGCAACGCACACATGCGCAAATTGCTCGCAAGCTCGCGCTTTTTTTTTTTTTTTTTTTTTTGCTTCATTTCAAGGCAAAGGGTTATACATCCCATATAGCCGATGTCTTTAATAAAATTCTCTTATTTATAGCAATTAAAACGTTGGTGTTCGACGTTTTGACGCTTCTTTGGAGTTTTTGGAGACTACCGAAAGACGAAAGAAACGCAGAGAAGTCCACACAGGAAAGAGGTGAACCGGCCGCTTTGCCGCGCTACAAATGACGGAACACTTCTCCTGTTTACGACCCAATACACCATCATATTTCACAGAACTGTATATTTTTCACTTGCACGACACTTTGTTACGCAAAACAACACCAATTTTACGAACCAAAACTCACTATAAACAATAAAAATTCGATGAAATATGAGGACTCCAAAGGTCAGCTACCAAATCCCGCCAAAAACTCTCAAAAACTCGAAATATTTTTTTTTTAAATACATTTACTAGCCTGGTTACTAGACCTTTTGGCTAAATCTTATTTTATTTTTATATTTCTTCTGTTTTCACATTAAAACGTTGGTATTCGACGTTTTGATGGTTCTTTGGAGTTTTTGGAGACAATCGAAAGACGCAGGAAAAGCAGAGAAGTCCACAGGAAAGAGGTGAACCGACCGCTTTGCCGCGCTAAAATCACGGAACACTTTTCCTGTTTACGACCCATGCACCATCATATTTCACTGAACTATATATTGATCACTTGCACGACACTTTGTTACGCAAAACAACACCAATTTTACAAACCAAAACTCACTATAAACAATAAAAATTCGATGAAATATGAGGACTCCAAACGTCAGCTACCAAAGCCCGCCAAAAACTCTCAAAAACTCGCAATTTTTTCAAAAACTCGAAATTTTTTTTTTTTTTTTTTAATATATTTACTAGCCTGGTTACTAGACCTTTTGGCTAAATCTTAATTTATTTTAAATTTTCTTCTGTTTTCACATTAAAACGTTGGTATTCGACGTTTTGATGGTTCTTTCGAGTTTTTGGAGGCAATCGAAAGACGCAGGAAAAGCAGAGAAGTCCACAGGAAAGAGGTGAACCGACCGCTTTGCCGCGCTAAAATCACGGAACACTTTTCCTGTTTACGACCCATGCACCATCATATTTCACTGAACTATATATTGATCACTTGCACGACACTTTGTTACGCAAAACAACACCAATTTTACAAACCAAAACTCACTATAAACAATAAAAATTCGATGAAATATGAGGACTCCAAACGTCAGCTACCAAAGCCCGCCAAAAACTCTCAAAAACTCGCAATTTTTTCAAAAACTCGCAAAGCTCGCGCAGTGTTGCCAGATCCAATTTTTAGAAATCCGTAGGTCAAAGTTGAAAAATCCGGAGAAATCCGTAGTTGACCTCTTGAAAAATCCGTAGGTCTACACACTTTTTTTTTAATGCTTTATTTTGGCTTTATCTGACTATTTTGAAGTGGACTGACCCAAAACATCGCTCTAATTTGGCGAAGAAATTGGAAACTTAGACAAGTACCTAAGCGAGAACAATGCCCAGACAACGTGAAAATAAATCGGTGTCAGTCCTTGTATCGTACATGTTACAGTTAAATATTTCTGTCATGTCCGTAAAGCGACAGATAGTGGAAGGAATTCGATGGAAAAGAGTAGAGACGAGCCAAATTTTACGAAACACAGTCCAGAATACAAAAAAAATGCACCTTAATTCGATTTATTTGCGGCTGAGTATCATTTTATGCAGCAAATATTTTAGGGAGGAATTTAGAAGATTTCTAAAAATCCGTAGATTTGCCACTGAAATCCGTAGATCTACGGATAAATCCGTAGCTCGTTGTCGCTAGTGAAGACAGCTGTTCTGAATCGAAAAAAAAACCGGTAAAAGTGAATCGATTTTAAGATACGAAATCGAGAATGAGAAGTTTATGACCTATACATAGACGAAAATTTTTTCGCTTACTCTTTCTACGGACCTATAGCTAGTAAAACGTAGTTCCAACAAACCGCGATAGATGGCGTTGACGCGAGAGGGGCGATTAAAATAGTTTGAAATCTATAGGGTGAGATTTTACCTCAGATCAATTAAGATTTTACCCAAAAAAATGCATGTCTCTTTGCTTTGTATTCATTGATCTGAGATGTCACTAAATCGGGCGCAACGGCGCAACCGTGAACGAAGTATACGTTAAATTTTTTATTTAATTTGTTTTTTATTGTCTCTGCAAGGTCGCTCATCCCTGTTGCGTCAACGCCATCTATCGAGCCATTTGGAACTACTTTTTCAGGATTTTGGAAAATCCCAAATTAATTATGGTCGCGAAACTCGCGAATGAGGCAAAATAGTTATATTTATAGAAGAGTTATGCTACGCCCTCGTCTCTGCGTGGTTACTTGTTCAGTGGTTTGTGCCTACCCTACTGGGATAAGATTGCCGCTGCGAGCAAATGCTCGTCAATGCTCTTCAGCACACGTAGCATGCTACACGTGATACGGCATTTCTTTATTCGTAGGATACGGCTGTATCACGTCTTTTATCTCGTTCGTTCGCGCGCAAATAGAAAGAGGGCGAAGGTGTGATAGCGCTATAGCACGGTGTCATGCTACCTATGCTGGTGTGAATCGACCCTAATAGTTCAGTAGCAGTTAAACTAGCACCACACCCAAATTTCATTAAGTACTTACTTATATTCTTTGTAATCCCACTTCCTAATAAATGAGAATGTTTGAGAACTTACTCGGTAAAGTAACACTAATAACGGATGATTCAATATTAATAATGACTTTAATATCATTCCAGAGTTGAAAGAACATAAAAAGTAAATTTTCAACATATATTCTAATCAATATATTTCACTTAAATCATTTCAATAATATGTACTTAAACATACCTTAAGTAGGTATTGCTAAATTATGCGTCAAAATATTAAACTAAATCATTAGCTAATATTAAAAAATATATATACAGGGTGTAAGCGGCAGCCTAGCAAATACTGAAACGGTGAACTCAGACCATCAAACTGAACAACTTTCATTATGAAACCTACCTCAGGAAACGCGAAAAAAAATCAGCTGTCCCATAAATTTTACTCCGGTAGGTACAGCAGTTTGGTATGGGACAGCCAGCTGATTTTTTTTCGCGTTTCGTGAGGTAGGCTCCTTAGTTGTTCATTTTGATGATCTTAGTTCACCGTTTCAGTATTTGCTAGTCTGTCACTTACACCCTGTATTTTTGAAATATTTTCATAAGGTTTTATATTAGAGAGGTATTGATCCCTTTCCCTTATTGCAAGAAAGTAAGACAAAAAAAATTAACAAAATCGCTTGGCTAAAACAAAACAACAAATGAACTAATAGTTAAGAAAAACAAAATATTATAATATTCACAAAGGTAGACGACACGCGTCATATTCATCTAATACATTCATTATTACAAAATTATATATCGGCTATCGCCCATTATAGTGCATTCTTTTATGTATGTTAAAATGCAATACTATTTCTCAAGTGACAAAAAATAATACTATTTAAATTTTAGCCTATAAAGTCTCCTCCAATTTTGTATTGAACATCAAAATGTTAAAATAATAATCCATACACAACGCTAACCAAAATTACATATTCTAAGTCTACCAAAATTACAATCAAATAACGTGTAATATATAAGTATTAAACAAAATTGTCGGAGACCATTTCATTATTAAATTATTATCTAAAAGTATAAAATTTTACAATATTTCTTTGTTCATATAATGGTAATTCTCACGCGTTTACATAAAAATCATCATATTCCACCGACATTAGAAAACAGTAGGATATAAATTCGATCTACGACAGACGTTTGAGCGGATCTACTATTTTCTGACATCGATTATCTTATTCCAAAATTGTTCTTTTTTCACTAACTTATTTTGTTTCTTTGTCTCAAGCAGTTTGTAGCACAAAACATGTCAGTGGAAAAGACCAGAGCAGAGCTTTCAGAGGTCAGAGTTAAGGACCACTGGTGGCCAGTACAGACTGCCGCTGAAGCGTTCTCACATTCCTGAATTACAAGTTATTGCTTTGCTATTTATCACAAACAACTTCTTTTAAAAGACTTTTTGCTCAATAATAACGTTCCAATGCAATTGGTAATTTTACAGCGAGTACAAAGATCAATTATATACTTAAACAAAAAGTCTTAGTAAGATGTTTAATAATGGTACTAAGGGCACACTGAAAGTTTTGCACAACCGATTATTCGAATAAATACTTCTACAAGACATAATAGCTGCTAGTCTCCGTACAATAACATAACAGTTTATTTATTGTGTTGAGATAAAGAAAATGAGGCTGTGGTCAATTCTGCACGTATATTTAACATCACACCACAATGCTGGTAAAAGAATAAATAAATATTTTGGCTTTTTTACTAGATGTCGTTCAAAAACTACTAAGTATAGTATATTTTGCTATGCGTACGGCTAAAAATAGTGCAGTCCAGACCCTCTAGCGTGATTTCGTTACACGCGCGCGACTCGGATGTATTCCATACTAAATGTCGCGGCAAGCACGGCTTTCACTCTCCGAAAAGCGCGCGAACAGGTTATTGTGTATGCAGCGAAATCATGCTAGACGTGCAGTAGTCTTGATACAAGACCTACCAGCAAACACTGTCCATCTCCTTTTTTTTCTAAAGAATTTTCTTAAGTGTAGAAAAATCAATGTACCTATTGAGAAATGTTATTTACATATTATTGTAATTCAAGCATAAACATATGCTCATGACTATATTCCCCGAGGGGTAGTCAGAGATATTACGAAACCTCAGAACATCCACGTTTCACTTGTAGTACCGAAACTCTGTCCAGTGTGACGGGGTGATAGCCCGTCGCCACTTGGTGATGGACAGTGGATTCTTATAAAAAAATATGAAATAAATATATTAAAAGTTGCTTCCATTCAGCTTGTACTGTTTCTTTACATCGATACGTCTAATTTAAATAGCTAAATACCTTCAGTGTTCCCCTCGTAAGTATCACAATTATGCTGAATCGATACAGATGATTATTAGTAATCGTCCAAAACTACGTGGACATTAATACCAATCACGTGATTTAATTATTTATAATTAAGGCCTAACATCGACTGCCTTCTTAATCCTATATTATTTTGTTGAATGTCAGCGACATAGGCAGTGCATGACGGTTAACATGAGCAATGAAAACCGACTATCATCTTAGGTATTCAGTTTGAAATGAAGATCGTGTCGTGTTGATATTGCAATCATGTAGGAACAAATATTGTTCTACTCACAACACTGAAATTGTTTCTTCTGATAGACACAGAATAACTTTATGGTTATAATATCAGCCACATAACTTTCAATGAGTTAAGATATCCAGTGACTACGGAGATTGACCTGCAGTGCGATTTTTGAACATCATACGCTCAACTCAGCATTAGAAAATGTCAAAATTACTATGGAGATTATGGATCTATCTACTGTCGAGTTGATCGTTTATGTTCAAAAATCGCGCTGCATGGGTGCTACTTTTAAATTTCACATGCTCTAATTTTTAAAACATATTCGATTAACAATTTGAAAATAGAAAAGTGTTGATTTAAAAAATGACAATCCTGTCCTGACTCCCAAGAATAATGTGATTGATTATTTATCATCGGGTTTTATTGTCATGCAAATACATTTAAATTAACTTTCTGCAGGTTACAGTACCTATGTATTGGTACTTTTTATATAATTTACAGTGCATTTTATGGCTATTAGCTAGGGATTTCTTTACAAAATTCTAATAAATAAGTACCTTGGGCGTTGTCACACAAATTATCTGGTCCCATTTAAAGTACCAGAATCTATTTCAGACTTGTAGGTATTATGATGACCAGACAACGATATGCAATACGTATATAAATGTAAACATCCATGACTCGGGTACAAATATTCGTATTCACAATACAAATATTTGCCCCTTGCGGGATTCGAACCCACGACTCTCGGCAAAGCAGGCAGGTTCACTTCAGACTGAGCTATCGGGCCGTCGTACGTATTGGAAGATTGTAAATTGTAATTGAAGATTACCCTTAATGCTATCAAATCGATACAAGCCGCACCACGTCTCAGAGAGTCAGGATCATTCTTGACTGGACCAATAACACACAAGTGCTGTTTTAGACGAAAAAGTTATCACTTCCCGATTAATTAAATCAGTATATTCACGAGGCACTTCAAAAGCAAAATTATTAACACAAGATCACTAGCCAGACCCATGTAATAAACAATTAATATAGATTGTTCACTTTGCTCAGAAATCAGAATACAATATTTGTTTATCTTGTCTACAGTCACCTTAACGATCTTACCTTCAAACTGTATAACTGTATATAAATTACAATATGCATATAATAATATAAAATCTGTATTAGTGATGGAACATCACACACTCACACTTCATAGACATTCATAAACAAAACGGATCCTACAAAAGTATGTTTGTTATTTAGCCTACATTGTTATTGCTGGAGGTCACTTCGGCCATGCCTGAAGTGATTATTGAACTTCACTCGCGCATCTCAGGCTGAACGTCCACCAGAGATGTCGGAAGCAGGGAGGCGGCGTGCGAGACAATAATTAACCAATAGCGCGCTCCCTCGATCACGTCATAAAGAAACTGAAGCGCTTCCATTGGTGGATCCACAGGTCATAGCTCACTTATGGGCATTTTCACTTTTTTGTGTACCCCTCATTTTTAGGCTGTCCCACAGATTCAACATTTAATAGCGAGATAAATATGGATATGAGGTCTAACTTTTGGAATAAAAACGTTAAAACATGTATTTAAATTGATGAATTCATTAGAAATCTCGGTTCAAATACGTTTTAATTATTAATTATAAATATTTAAAGTGTTCAAAGTAACTGTTTTCGGCATGTCCCACCCCTTACCACCTTTAAATTACCTGAAATTACTGATATATTTTCTATGAACACATGTTAAGAGTTTTGGTGCACGTATTGGTTACTGCTTTGTCGTCACAAAAAATAGATTTGTAGATTTACACTCTAATAACATAGGCTTAAAATCTATTTTCCAAAAAATACTCTAAACTTGAACCGGTCGGACATGTCAGTTTAGTGACGGTCCCACTTGTATCTAAATAATTACTAAACTCATATTATTTATTGAAAATAGCAACATTATCTGAAGAAGACTACGGCCGCCATCTTAGAAATAGGTCATTTTGTCAAAGTTTCGTGAGAGAAGGGTATTTTGTTCGTGTCGGCTGCTGTCTCCATTTTCTTAGTCAAGTTTGTGACGTTATTATTATTATTATATAGATTTCTTAGATCCTCCAACTGTTTCAAATGAATCCGATATTATTCAGATATCGTTTGTCATGTTTTATTCAATGCAAAATATCATAACTGTGATTAGAAAACGTTTTCATTCAATTCTTGCCCGAGAATGTGACGTCAGTTTGGTGACATTTTTGCCTGTCATTTAAGAACTCTTTTTTTTATCAGGGTACACATTCTACTGAAATTGCCCTTATACGACACCGCTCGCGCACGGTAAAAGAATGACCATTCAAATATCGGCTTAAGGGCGTGCTCTATAGATACACTTTACAATGACAACATACAATTGCCAACAGCGCTCGGCAAGCTGCCAATCAACTATATTGTCATTGTAAAGTGTATCTAAAGAGAACGACCTTAAGCCTAAATTTGAATGTTAATTATTTTACGGGAGCGAGCGGTGTCGTGTAAATGACATTGCTAATTTACGCAAGACACTGCTCCCGCACAGTAATAGTAGATTACACACCGAGGACAGGAAAGTAAGAAAAGTCTCAGACCTTATGTAATTCGTCGGCTTCACCTCGGTCAACAAACATGTGATCTGAGGCTTTCTTATTTACTGTCCGAGGATAGTACACTATATTTCTCCTCGACGGAGCTGGAAAGCGGCAACTGCTGCAGCGGGACGACAGTTGACGCTTTCCGTCAGGAGGGGAGAATTAAAATATAACGTATACTTCCTCGCTGCCGCGCACATATCGGGTGGACCCCCAGCCTTGTACCGTATCGTACTCGTATGTCGATCAGTTACAATTAATTGGAAAGGCAGTAGTGTTTTGTACACATTATTTCAATTATTGCTATATTTGTGAGCGGAAATACTTAGAGAAGGAAACTCGTATTCGAAATATTTTCTTTGAGACTACTTGTAAAACAGTAGATTCAATATGTAATAGCGTATAGAATAGTATAGATTGATAATGCGGAAGAGAAAGAGCATAGTATATGCCTATGTTAGAATGAAACAGAGAGATGAGATTGGCATCAGTGGTAAATTCATTTTATTTTTAAGTCTCATCCCAATAACTTTTCAAGAAATCTAAGATGCGCTATTACACATTAAATCGATGTCTAATACATTTCTGGAGTGTGATTTTTGAAAGTCACACGTTCAAATCAGCAGTAGAACATATCAAAATTACTATAGAGATTATGCGTCTTTCTACTGCTGATTGTGTGAACAACTTTTACTATGGGAGCAAACCGGTTAGGTAAGTCTTCCGTTCACTTATCATTTTGTGTCCAGTTGTGTTAAATTTTGAATTATATTGCCTTGGATTGTTTAAACTAAACGCAAACTTGTTTCAGAAAGTTTTACATTTAATAACTAAATCGAATACAATCAATGAACCTTCAGAGTGACGCTTTCGTCACTAATCTCAGCACCTTAAGAATGTCATTCATTGAGAGAAAAACAGTGGGAAAAGGCTATTTACTGTACTAAGGCTCATCTCTTCATTTCACAAATAAACTCTTGTAAAGTCTCAGAATAAATGACGAACACAGTTCGTAAGATCAAACTTGTGTTCAGATAATAGACTGGTAACGTGGCGCGACCGACTCACAATGTTACAACATCAATTCAGGTACAGCACACACACACACGCGCTTCCACGACTACATCAAATTCTGATAAAAGGTCACTTCAATGTGAATATATGAAAGTAGCTCAAACATCAACGGGAATTGCTAGCGAAATATTGTCTAAAGACAATCGTGGAATGAGAGGCAGCGCACCTCGCAGCCACTGAAGCCCGTCCTCATCCTTTGTGATAGTAAAAGAACTGCAGAAAATCTGCAAAATGCGCTGCCTCCAATCCAATACACGCAACCGATCAGACATCGACACATATATAACACGCGGATAAATCACGTGTCTCAACATATACTTATGAATTACGAGGTAGCTAGTTAAAAATTGCTGTTTTCAATTAAGCCTAATAAAGGGTAAAATAATTTTTTATCAAATTAAGCATTTTGTACAATGTCGACAAGCCTGTTTGTGACTCGGTTTCCCGTCTGCTTTTAAAAGGAAAATCCCTTCTTTCATATAGAGCGCAAAATAATGTGTGGATGCCTAAGAGACCTCGAAATATGGTAAATAGCACTTGTGTGGTATGGTATTCTTCACAAATCTATCTTAGGTCTATATTGTAATCTAAGTGGCGGATCACGGAATCTCCAACGCGTCACATAAACAAATTTAAGAGTGTGGTCCTTGCCCAGTAATTCGTCATTACATAAAATATCAATCTGGAAGAAACAAAATACGTATTAACACTGGGAGAATACTGCATTGACAAAAAGAGCGTAGAATAAGTAGTTACTTACTTCTCTATATTTCTCCATTCCATTCAATACTTTCTTAGCTACAAATTTCTTGAGATGAGTGATAGTCGCCTGCGCCGAGCACCTGATGAAACTTCTCTTTAGAGTTCGAAGTGATGTTGAAATACACTCCAAGCACACATTCACCTGAAAGTTACAGATTTTTAAACATCAAGAGATAATCAGGTCTCAGGTCAGGTCAGGTTCTGGTACAGAGAATATCTCTGGCCATCCAGAGGGGCAATGCGGCCAGTATCTTTCGGACCTTTGAGCCGGGGTTGCGCACGGCAGTGCCTTTAGATTAGTTAGTGATAGTCTGACGAAGCTTGCGTGCGGATTTTATCTTGTGTACTGCCATTGACGAAGCTTGTATCGGATATAGATGTGTTTGGTTAATTTTTGACGAAGCCTGCGTTGCGGATTCAATTATTTTTGGTATACAGAGACAATACCAATGTAGAAATAAAATATAATTATATCATAGATGTTAAAGACGTCTGCGCAACATAGTCATAACTCTTATATAATCTGTAACAGCACTATTATTATAGTTCTCTTACGTAGAGTCATGAAACAAAGATAATAATGCACATGCCATGCAAACAGGGATATGCCATGAAATTCTTCAAAACAGGTTTTATCTTCTTCTATTGAGTTTGACTTGGCATCATGGTGAAGAGATTTACCAATCAGCATTTGAGGCTAACGGGTTTAAATTTAACAAAGTATATTTAGAAGAATTGTTTTGGTTAAAAAACCATAATTTTACATCAAAGTCTAGAACGCGTCATACAGGCCACGCATTGACTATAATGTTAGTTTTATTTATATGCAATAAATAAATATTGTAACAGGAAAACAGGATTAAAATAAAAAGAGAAACGGTGTAACAATCACCTGCTCATCCTTTCTATGGCAGTCAGTGTTGTCAGGCTGCTCGGGCTCATCCCCTGCGCCGGGCTTGTCGTTCGCAAGCACCGCATCTTTGGGACACGAGAGACCACGGGCGCGGTAGAAGTCACGCTCGCGTTTTATTTCGTCTGAAAACGTTATTGACTCATTCTAAATGCATTGAATTGACATGCAACGATGCAAGATTGTTGAGCAAAATTGTTGTCCATAATGGAATGGCGTAAGTGCTCTAAAAATAAAGAAATGGGCTGTCTGACACAAGAAATAAATTACTAGGGTACAATGGTTGGTAGGTCAGTGATGTTATATACAATTTTAATTAGCTAGGAACTTGCTCAAGAGGCGGGATACAGGCGAGGACTCCACCCACAAGAGCATAGCTCCTCAAAATACATAATGTTTATATTGTATTTAATTTAAGTCAATTTTATTTAACAACATATTTAGAACTTGATTTCTTCTCAGGAGTATGATTTTTTATTTCACCAATGACTTCAAAATTATAAATTACAACATTGACATTAAATAAGTAAATTCTTTACAAACATGAATTATTTTTCTGCATTTTAAAAATCATTAGAATCCTTTAGGTCATCATTAAGTAACCAAAAAAATCATGTTGCATTCACAAACATGAGAAAACGCAATGCATGCGCCATTAACTTTATGATATTACATCCTGATTTTACAAAACGGTTCAGAAGATTCTTTCATCAGGGTGACAAGGTCTCTAATGTTCAATTATACCGAACAGATAATTTCTCCTCTATTTTATTATATTATCCATTTTGGTGTTGATGATTTACCAATGACTAGTTTATATAGCAATTTAAATGCTTGAAGATGTATGGTTATAAATATTTGGTGATGTCAAGGGTTGTTATACGAAAAAATAATACTTTTTTGAGCAACCATACAAACGGAGCTTTGTTGTGTATGCGACGCGCCGTGCGACCACCCAATAGAAGACCCACAACACAAGTCCTAATTTCCCCTCAGTGATATGGTGAACAATTATTACTCATTCGATATAAAACATCTACATATAGACCCTATATGGTCCACAGTATTATTTTATGTATAAAAGAAACTTACTGTCTTGAAGGTCGGGAACTAATTTATACACAATATCCTGCATGGTCCGGTCAAAGCTGATGTACTGGAGCGGATGAGACTGATGGATCACGATACTGCATGTTGGGCAAGTGTTGTTCTCTTCTAAATGTTTCACAAGGCAGCTTTTACAGACTGCAACACAATGGTTTATTTCGTGACGGATACTCAAAAAACTCATTAAATTTTTGGTTTATACAACTATACAACAAAATAAACAAAACTAATTAAGAGAAATAAAAACAAAGAATGGAATAATTAATTGAAATAACGAAGCTTGCATGCGGATTTTATATTGTATGCTGCAATTGACGAAGCTTGTAGCGGATATAGATATGTGATTAAGGTTTGACGAAGCCTGCGTTGCGGATTCGATTTAATTGGAATTTCTGATATTTAACTTTTTGTTCTTGTGCTTGTCTAAATAAATTTGTTTTTTTAATTGTTTCATCAGTTGGAAAAAAAAAAAAAAAAAATTGAAATAATAGTAATTTATATCAATTAAATATTCTTGATTTCCACATGTTATACACAAAAATTGTCAAAATGTTTTTTTTTATCACATAATCTGAGACATTGTGATGAGATCTATAAGTATCAAACTCCAGATATAAGTAAAAACCATAGTATATTGTTAGAGCAACTTCAAGCGCATTTACTACAAAAAGAAATGTCTACTGCACTTTTAATTTGTGCGGCAGTAGGTACAGTAGCTATGACTTATTTAATTAATGCCTTTTGGCTATTTTTGTACTTATAAATAAATAAATATCTTGGTCATTGTCAAACCAATTATCTAGTCACATTTTAGACTATTAGAATCTAGCCTGGACTTGGACAATGATATAGAATACATAATATAGATACAAACATCCATGACTCGGGTACAAATATTTGTCCCTTACGGGACTCAAACCCGCGACCCTTGGCACAGCAGGCAGGTTCACTAGTTCAACCCTTATTATAACTTTGGCATAAATATTTTTAAGTGGCTATTTTTGGGAATAATACCATAAAAGATTGTCACCCATGAACGGCACTGGTATTACTATAGTTTAATTGAAATTCATAAGAAACAAAATTTCCAGACCTTATCATACATTTGTGAAAAGCAGAGCATAATAATAATTAACATGTAAAATTTTGTAAGCTAATGATTTGTTAAATTTTTGATAGCACATGCTCATGACTATATTCCCCGAGGGGGTATTCAGAGATATTCTGAAACCTCAGAACATCTATGTGACGCGGGTTGAGCCCGTCGCCACTTATAATGGACAGTAGTTACAATACATGCCTCGACATTGAAGCATGCAGGTTGCAGGTTTAAATTTTTGATAAACCTAAGATTGAATGTTATGATACAAGCATTTCATGAGGAAAGGTATAATTGTGTCTCTTTTTTTTATCCATTGAAGAGTGAGAGGTTAGGTCAGTTCAATGACCTGAATTTTTGCAAGGTGTCAAGGGACACTACCAACTACCTCAAATGGAGAATGTACTGCCTGTAATAATGAGGTTCGCAAATGTAATATTTTAAGACTCTGAAACCCTCGAAACAGTTGTTTGGTCCCAAATTGAACAATCTTGGTTATGTCGTCAGCTTGTGATAGAAACCTCCGACTGCTCGCCAGAGTACATACAACCATATTAAAGACGAGTTACATGAGCTCGTAGCTATAGAAGACATAAAGAAAGCTAAACTTACACGTATGAAGGCATTCTGTGACCGTGGTTGCGTCGATGAAGTAACCACGACAAATCTTACAAGTTATGTGACTGTTGAGAGTTTTCAACTTTATCCTCCTTTCCATTGTCATCCTAAAGCTACGATTATGGTGAAAACATTAGGTAAATGAACATAAATGAAGAGAAAACAAAAAAATTTGAACATAAACTCGACGACCACTATTTCAGTCAACCCAACACTTCAAAAACGTTTAGTTAGTGCAAGTCACAGAAAGACTGTCAGTATTAAATGCACTAATAAAACGAATCCAAACGAGACGATCAATAACAATAAAATAGTAAAATCTTGTTAACTCAAATGTTGGTAATTTAACAATGAATCTAGAATACAACCAAAACAATATGAGTGTATGTGTTAAGTGTAAAACTTAAAAATATTATCAAACCCACTCACACTTATTTGCAGTATCAAAACGAAAGGACGCATAGTATTGTAGTGTTGACAGAGAGGCGCATTTCGTTTCGATTCGATACCGGTTTTTAAAGCCTCGGCCAAACCTATATTACGAAAGCGACTGCGAAGCGGGACGCGAACTTCATTTGTTATTGTAATAGCAGAGCATATATAGACAAAAAGTTGAAGCAACACTTCTTTAACTATTGTTGTGATTATGTCATTTTCGTTTTAACTGTCAAAAATTTCGAGCTCACTTCGCTCGCTCTGGTTTCTGTTCATTGTGGCACTGCAAAAAACTAAAAACATTGCAGTAAAATCTCGAGCTCACTTCGCTCGCTCCAGAATTCGGTAAATTGTCGAGCTCGCTCTTGGAGATTTAACTTATTTAAATCTCTTTGCGCTCTCTACGCCCATGTTCTGTATACCTTTACAGGAAATTCCAGACTTGCCCCCAAGACCAAAAGCTGGGTACGCCCATGTACTTTTTGGTAGTTTCTACAACCTACCTCGACCGTAGAAAGAGAAGGAACTAGAAGAAAGCACGTGTCTTGTCATATCACTCAGTAAGAGATGCACATAGCAAATTCGCTCTAGTTAAAAAAGGAGATCGGTACTTATTGCTGTCCTTATCGACGTAGCCACTTTTTTGTTCTGCGACGGCTGTCTGACTCCGGAGTCAGACATCTATTTTCATACAAATTGTACTTATAGGATTTTGTGACTATCGCTGTCTCATACGCGGTTACACTGATGTTACGTCTATCAGCGTAAGCGAAAAATACTTCGCCTATGACCTCGACCTACCTAGTTCTTTTGTTTTTGTTAGTTTTTGGTAGTTATTGAGTTTTTGTTGTTGTTATCAATGTGAACCAATAATTTCCAAATAACTTACTAAAAAAAAAAAGAGAAAACAACCAAAAACTACCAAAATCTAGGAAAAACTACAAAAAATTGCCCAGATCCACCAACAAAAACCGAAATATACTGAAAACTTTCTATAGGTACTTAGGGCCTGTTTCACCACTTATGAGTAAGTTCTTGTTAGCTTATCCGACAGATATTTTGACATATTTTCATACAAAATACGTCAAACAATAATATAGTTTTATTATATTAGACATTATGTCGGATAAGCTAGCAAGAACTTACTCCAGAAGTGGTGAAACAGGCCCTTATTCTCGTAACATTATACCTCAGATGAATGAATACAAGTAGATAACTTCTTGATGACGTCACACCGTACTACCCAAAACGTCATTCCGACTCCTAAAGACCTCTATCCATACTGCCAAATAAGAAAGGCACTTTTAGCTTTCTACGGTGGCAACATTATGAATCATATTCAATTTGGTCGCGTATCATTTGGTAGTGCGGTGATCGTGTGCGTCGGCCAGAAATTTGTAATCTTGAAAAGAAATTAATTTCCCATTGCTTAATTAACAACAATAACATAGTTTGGACTAATAGAAAGCACAAAAATCGCAAATGACCAATTCGATTTTGAGGTTATTAATAAGTAACGTGAAAACATTTAATCAATCGATAATATCTATGATTAATTTGTTCTTAACCCCTAGGGATTATATACATTACCTAGGTAAAGTGTGTAATGGACAATAATTAACAATATTTTATACATTGCCTGGACGCCCCAGGTATTCTATAGAAGCCTAGGTATTGTAGAGAATACCTGAATTATACAGATTGCCGGTAACATTTATCTGTCCTGTCTTAAACGACACGCATTTCCGTTGCCGGTTGGGGTAGGCAGAGATTATGGAGCGCTATTTACTGCGACCCAGACATACCTCTTCGCCTCATTCACATCCATACATCTCTTCATCCATGCTCGTCGGTTTTGAGTAGTCCTCACCTCACCTTTTGTCAGACGCCACCGAATTGATCAGAGCACACCAGGAAGCTTGATAAGGTATTGTGAGTAGGCACACCAAGAGTACCTACATCTTACGAAGGCGCATTCTACTAAAATCTCTCTTTATTCTCGCTACCCCGTCTGCGTCCACTTTAAAAAAATCCTAAGTGTTAATCCAGAATATATTCTATCTGCTTGGTACCAAATTTAATCCAAATCCGTTCGGTCGTTTAATTAACGGCTGAATGCGTGATTAAAACTGTACTTTGCACATCCCTAGTCGCTAGCGTTTGACAGATTGGGGCTGACGCTGCTTGGAATCGACATGTTGATAAAAATACTGCCATCTTGTTTTTTCACGCGTTAAGTTGTATTTGGGCAACCAAGATAGCATTACAATCGTAGGTTCTTGCTAATTAACTGGAGGCCTTGCATTATACACACGTCTGACCACAAGATGCGCGCGTCCCGCTCCGCTGACGCTGCCGTCCCGCGTCGTTGTCGCGCAGGTGTGCCCGACGCCATAAGATAACATGCGCAGGGGTGCAATCAGAACACAGACCACTAAGCCTGAGATTCAGAGACGATTTTTTCCGTCTTAGCTCGAGCTAAGTAGGGTAGAAATGTATGGATTTTGACATACGGGAGTTCGAACTATGACTTACAAATCGTCTCTGAATCTCGGCCTAAGCCTCAATCAGAACTTACGCCCAGAGTACGCTAGACCTGTGTCGATCGCGATTGATCGAATCATTTTGATTCGATCGCAACCTGTAAACGAGTCATCGAATCACGGGTCTTTAAAAGATTCGATCATTTAACCCGATTACAAAGCAAACCAAATTGCACTTTATTCTTATACTGTTACCGTAACTAATTGCTTGCTTACAAAATGATCGAGTCTTCGTTGTCAATCGAATAAGACGTAACAAACAAAACGTGTCTATCTCTTTCGTTCACTTACAAACCGCGTTCGGTTCGCTTGCACTCTTTCTCGTGATTGAAATAAACCGGGTTGTTTGCGTCGTGACCCGCGCCCGCGGCTCGCGACCTGTCGATCGGGTGATTTTTGAATTTTTCGAATTAGTCGCACCCGTGACGCGCGTTTAAGATCGTCGTGCTTTTATTCAGGTTCAATTAGTATAGCAATAAACTGCTCAGCATAGCATTCGTCATTCTGTCAGTCGTACAAATTAACTGTGACCCAAATGATCGAAAAGATCGAGTCATTTTAACCCGATCACTATACAAGTGGGTCATGATCGACCCGGGTTACGAAAAATGATCGATTGACACAGGTCTAGAGTACGCCCAGAGTGCACTCCGAGTGCAACTTTTCGCCCTAACGCCGTTCCGAGGCTCGGTGAAAAGCGTTCTACCCATAAGAGCGAGCGAGAAGAACAACCGCACCCAAAGGTTCTGAACGCAGCCCAGCGTTCGCCGCGCGGCAGACGCTCCCGCTTCGCAGTAGCTTTGGGGTTTGGCCGAAGCTTGAAGTCTTTTCCGTGGCGCGGGAACATTAAGGCGCTACGCAGACGATAGACAAGCAAGACGAGATTTAGGCCGAGATTCAGAGACGATTTTGTAAGTCATAGTTCGAACCCGTATGTCAAAATTTCTACCCTACTTAGCTCGAGCTAAGCCAAAAAAATCGTCTCTGAATCTCGGCCTCAGAGACATTTCAGAGACGATTTTTGTAGTCTTAGGGGTCGTTCACAAATTACGTAGTTAACGCAAAATTATCAAAATTTCGACCCTCCCCTGGGGTGGCGGTAACGTAACGGTACCGTAACGCTTGGCTGGGCCCCAAAAACAGCTGTCCCATACATTTTAGTCGAATAATTACTGTAGTTTTATTTGGGACAGCAGATTTTAGTTCGAGCTAAGGCCCATCACATACATTCGGAATTCCGAATCACAATTCCGCATGTATGTGATTCTGATTATGTAGGGTCGAAATGTATGGATTTTGACATAACGGGAGTTCGAACTAAGGCTGAGATTAGCAGTAGAAAGATGCAATCTCCATAGTAATTTTGACATTTTCAACTGCTGGGCTGCGTTCAGAACCTTTGGGTGCGGTTGTTTTTCTCACTCGCTCTTATGCTGGGTTCACATGCACGCCGTGCAGCCCGGCAAGCGTTGGCATTTCGCTGTACATCGACTCGTCTGTAAAGTGATTGTTACTATTTAACTTTATAGAAGCCTCAATGTACAGCGAATTGCCTAAGCTTGCCGGGCTGCGCGGCACGCGTATGAACGCACCTTTATGGGTAGAACGCTTTTCACCGAGCCTCGGAACGGCGGCGTTAGTGCGAAAAGTTGCTCTCGGAGTGCACTCTGGGCGTAGGTTCTGAACGCACCCCTGAGCTCAGCGAATGAGTTTCTAAAATCGCACTCCTGTGACCTTACAACAATTTCTAAGCGGTAATCGGTTGGTACTCTTTTTGGTACTTAAGGGGGTTGCAGAGGGCAAGACAATAAACTAGATGGCGCTCGGGAGCATTATTCCTGATTTTGTCACATTTTATTTTATATCTTCGTAATTATGTTATAAATTGCAAATGTTATTTGAGATCGCATCTAGATTTTCTAAACTATTTTCCATACATAAAATATTACTTTTGTTAATACCGTCTACGAATGTTATACGTCAAAGTTTTGTATGAAATTGATCAAAATTAAAATTCGTATGAACAATAAAATTACTATAACTTTTTTTTTTTTTTTTTTTTTATTCTAGATGGGTTCGCTCTTGACCTCAATCTTGTCCTCAGGACAAAGATGGGGTCGAAGATGTAGCGAGCTTACCCAGAAGTGCACTGGCACTCCTGCACACTGACGGAACGCAGCAAGCTGCTTGGCGCCAGACTCCGGCAGGAGGGTGGTCGCGAGCCAGGCGGCTCCTCGCGGAGCCTACCACACCGCTGGGGGGGATCGTTCAGCCGCCACCTCAAACTTGGTAGCTTGTGATGCCGTTGCCCGGGGTGGACCGCTAGGAGGTAGATCCCCTCCACCCCAAACTTGTAGCTAGATCAATAAAACATAAACACAAGTAATTTTATTGTTCATACGAATTTGATATACATTTTAATTTTGACCAATTTCATACAAAACTTTGACGTTGAACATTCGTAGACGGTATTAACAAAAGTAATATTTTATACTTATATGGAAAAATAGTTTAGAAAATCTAGATTGCACTTCTCAAATAACATTTGCAATTTATAACATAATTACGAAGATATAAAATAAAATGTGACAAAATCATGAATAATGCTCCCGAGCGCCATCTAGTTGCCTGTGAACGTCTTTGCAACCCCCTTAATAAATAAAAAGTACCGGGGCTGCAGTACTAAAAGAAAGGCAAAGAAAAAATCAAGTTTTTTAATTCTCTAAACAAGGACAGAAATAGGCCCTCATGACTAAATCATATTTTTTTCTGTTTAAATGTAAGTAGGTCCAGAAATATAAATACCTACTTATACGTAGGTATTTTTTTAAACTTTATCCAGTTCTCTATCTACTGACAAGAATGTCTTATCCATGTAGGTAGGTACAAAAAATATATGGTAACTAAACATTTCAAGTTTCAAATTATACCATTTTTGTATAACGTTAATAAACTATGCTAAAAATGATTTATTTTAAGTTTCAATAAGGATTGTGATTCATTCTTGCGAAACATTCACAGTCTACAAAATGATTATTTCTTTCAAACATAATATATTAATAAATAAACACAATTACAAAAATAAAACAATCCGGTGCGTGAAGAAAGCAGGTTGTCTGGTAAGCTTCGCCAGTATACGTATAGGTGTAAGGAAAAGTATCAACCACATATATCCCAGTTATTTTACGGGTTTAGCCGGGACTAATTAAGATTTTTTTTAGGTATAGTATTTAAGAGCCAATTTGATCATAGAAATGTACCAAAATTAAACAAAAATGAATTTTTTTTTGCTTATTTTTTTTTGGTGTGCAAATAAAGAATATTTATGTTATGTTAAAAATTACGTCAGTAACAGTCCCTAATTTAACAATTATCTCGTTCTAAAAAAACAGATGGTTAATTTTTTTATGCACATAATATGGCTTCACCATTATACATACTTCGAACACGGTGTAAATATGTTTGTCTACTTTGAAGGCTTTGAAAAATACATTAGTATTTTCAAATAAATACGTCATTTTTTGCCTATTTTATTGCTCAAAAATAATTTCTTTTGCTAAATCTAATTAATATGCCGACAATTTTTTAAGGGGATGATCAGACCGTCAAACTGAACAACTTTCTCTATGGGACCAACATCGAAATCGCGAAAAATAAATCAGCTGTTCCATACGAAACTGCAATCCTACTCGAGCCAAAAATGAGTGCATTGGTATTCATATTATTAAGTTAAAAGCCTTTTTTATTTCTTGGCCTTTCTTTATTGGCGGAGCATAGACCGATAAGAACTATTAATAAAATAAAGAAGCTATCTACTGTTACATTGACTTTTTCCTTGATAAATAGTAATTCTGGTGATGGAGAGTTGAGACTGGACCAAACTGCTTTCTTTAAGAGTTATTCTACCGTTCAGTGGCTTCCTCATCACACTATTAAATATTTCTCACTAATGAAAACCAAAAATGAAATAGTGCTAGGTACTCCATCTTACTACAAAAGCCTAAAAGCTATTTTTAAAGAATACTTTTATAGGTTCTAAACATTGCACTTTTAAGAATACCGTTTTTTTTTTTAAATGTTTTATGTAAGTACCTACCTATAAAGAAGCAATACAATTTTCAGTAATTTTGAGTAGCACTTTTTATTTATAATTGAGAAATCTTAAATGTGATGAGGGCGCTACTGAACGGTAAAAGGATTCTTAAGGGGGTTGCAGAGGGAGTTGCACTGCACTAGATGGCGCTCGGGAGCATCATTCCTGATTTTATCACATTTTATTTTATATCTTCGTAATTATGTTATAAATTGCAAATGTTATTTGAGATGCGTAATCTTGATTTTATTAATATTACTTTTGTTAATACCGTCTACGAATGTTATACGTCAAAGTTTTTTATGAAATTGATTAAAATTAAAATGTATATCAAATTCGTATGAACAATAAAATTACTATAACTTGTAGCTAGATCAGTAAAACATAAACACAAGTGCCCGCATAATTGAAAATTTTGATTGAAATTTTCACAATTACGAGATATAAAATAAAATGTGATAAAATCAGGAATAATGCTCCCGAGCGCCATCTAGTGTAGTGCAACTCCCTCTGCAACCCCCTTAAGCAAATCCACTGACAACAGGGAAAGCGCAGGCGTGTCAGACCCGCATCCTGGAGCCTGCATCACGTTGAAGCTGCGCTCAAACCTGGGCGTCTGCGACGCCAGACGCGAAGCGAAATTAGGCCTCTAAACATGCGCGACTGCGACGCGAAATTCATTTGTTGATGAATATTCATTGAAACACAAACTAATAAGAGGATACTACATTGAAGCAACACTTCTTTTTGAGGCATTAATTCTATTTAACCCTTAATCAGGCATAGTACGATTTATCGACCACATAAAAGTAACTGACAATGTACCTACTAAAAACTTACAATAAGGTTCATTATTGAATTTAAATATGGTGGCCAAGGCCTGTTTAAGGGTTAATGTCATTATGTCTAAATTAAACATCCGAGGGAGTCGCGCTGCAAGTCTGGCGAGGACGAACGCGTTCGTATTGTGTGTGCTGGTGTGAGGCTTGCACGTGGCTCCACCATTGTGTATAGCTCTAATGTGTTTTCGTTAAAACAATACTTGAGACTACATAAAATCACTTGACACTGGCCAAATTGCTACATAAGCAGAGTGCCATTAAATAAAAAGAAAGAAAACATCTGAGTACTTTGGTACTCTTTGGTAGTTTTTATTACTTTTTGGTAGTTTATTGAACCTGTGGTTCTTTTGTTTTTGTTAGTTTTTTGTTTTTGTTATTTTTGCTACCAGAAAGTACAGTAAAAGAACCAACAGTTTCCAAATTAAAAAGAAACTGAAAACAATCAAAAACTTCCAAAATCTAAGAAAAACTACCAAAAACGACTCAAATTTACCAATTTTAGTCGCTCAGGTTTGAACGAAGCTTTAGTTTTACACTCTGTGGTTTTACTAATTATGAGACTAGGAAATTAAATTATGTTTCCACACTAGTTCATGCAGCGCTCAGGGTACCGACTATTTTTATGAACTTATAAAACATTGCAAAAACAGTCCTATTTCTCTAGGTTGTACTTTTACTTTTATTATTTTTAAACAAAACTGAAATAAATATACATAATTGACTCCTTGATTTACCAAGTACAAATTACACTTATATAAAATATTATGTTCACAGTTATGGAAAAATACATATTGTACAAAAACCCCTGTAACCCCACCCCAGGCACATTGTGGTTGTGACTATTGATTAGTCCATAAAACTCAATAGTTAAATAATCAGTTGGTGGACTGATCATCTTTCATAATGAAACCGCGAAATATGTGTGCCTTCTTGTATTACTTTAATGTCATGATTTTATGGAGCAATAAATTGTCTGGGGTAAATATAGTAGATTACACACCGAGGACAGGAAAGTAAGAAAGGTCTCAGATCTCATGCCGAGGTCAACAAACATGTGATCTGAGGCTTCCTTATTTACTGTCCGAGGTTAGTATACTATTTTTCGCCTCGACGGAATTGGAAAGCGACAACTTCGTTTAGCGCAGCGGGACGACAATTGACGCTTTCCGTCCGGAGGGAAGAAATAGGGTAATACTTCTGGTTTATAATAATTATTTTCTGTACATCAATATTTTTGAAAGGGCATTGGGCTCCTGTTCTGTACAATCAGAATCAAGGGCGGTAACCATTCACGACATTATACAGGGTGTAAGGAAAAGTTGACACGTGCTTTCTTCTAGTTCCTTCTCTTTCTACGTTTGAACCAAATGCTCTACCCATCAAACAGAACAACTTTTACTATGGGAGTAAACCGATCGGAGCAAAAAAAATCTGCTGTTGCATACATTTGAGTCGAGTAGGTATTGGAGTTTAGTATGGGACAGCTGTTTTTTCTCCCCGATCGGTTTGCTCCCATAGTCTCTTATAGTTATCGAGTGGGCTGCAAGCCCTGGTGTCAGAGTTTATTCAAACCGCCTTACGGCCTCTGACGTGGTAGGCTCCTATAGTAAAAGTTGTTCAGTTTGATGGGTAGAGTATTTGGTTTAAACGTAGAAAGAGAAGGAGCTAGAAGAAAGCACGTGTCTTGTCATATCACTCAGTAAGAGATGCACATAGCAAATTCGCTCTAGTTAAAAAAGGAGATCGCTACTTATTGCTGTCCTTATCGACGTAGCCACTTTTTTGTTCTACGACGGCTGTCTGACTCCGGAGTCAGACATCTATTTAAATAAATAATAAATAAATAAATAACGTTCACAATTTTCATACAAATTCAAATTGTATAGGATTTTATGACTATCGCTGTCTCATACGCGGTTACACTGATGTTACGTCTATCAGCGTAAGCGAAAAATACTTCGCCTATGGGTTTAAAGGATTTGATACTTTTCCTTCCACCCTGTATACAATGAATGGCCTCGTCACTGTTTAATATTCGGATTATACAGGATCTTTCTTATTATGCTAACGGTTTTTTAATGAGATGATCAGACCATAGAGGTAGGAATAGAGGAACATACAGCTGAGAGAGCGAGATGTACCTAGCGGCACCACTGTATAATAGAAAGAGATACGTGACGCGAATCAATAGGACCGTTTTTTAGTCACCAATCAATTTTTACAATTCGGTTTTCGTGAATAATTGGGAATCTCAAGTGAAATCGTAGATAATTTTGTGAAATATACTGACACAACTTCATTAATTTATCCACGATTTTACGTTAGACTCAGAATTATAGACAGTATTAGAATGTTTGCCTGCGAATAGTCTCCAAAAAAAATCCAAAAACTGTGTCATTTGACAACTCATGTCACTGACTCTATTCCTGTAAGGTATAATAACTTTATGGATCAGACCATCAAACTGAATAACTTTCTCTATTAAACATACAAATTTTAAAACAACTACTAGACCCACGTGTATGGGCAAGCTGATTTTTTTTCGCGATTTCGACGTTAGTCCCATAAGTTCAGTTTAATGGGCTGGTCATCTCCTTAAAAAACCGTCAGTATAATAAGAATACAGCCGCGATACACATAAATAATAGTTATTTGTTATGCTAGGCTGCAAAGTTGTTTTTTGGCGCGAGTACTAATATTGAATCCTGAGCGCATCGAAGGTTTCATAGGTACGAGACGCAGAATAACTTTGTAGCCGAGCGCAACACACAACTTTTCACCTCACAAAAGCGAGGAAAAAAGTGAATTGCTAAAAAGAACATTTTAAAAAGTTTTTATTACGTGCTGGCCAGTGACATGAAATTGATTGATGGATTGGCGGTATAGAAATAGGTATATTGAATAGACAGATTCGAATTTCAAAAACTCTTTCCACGCTAGCGGATAAAATACACTTTTGCACTCAGATTTCGAGTGATAAACAGTATCTTTCCGAGCTTGTGAAGTGAAAAGATTATTTCCTATTCTCTTGATATTATCAGAATAGTAAGTGGCGACGGGCTCACCCCCCGTCACACTGGACAGAGTTTCGGTACTACTGGTGAAACGTGGACGTTCTGAGATTTCTACCTTGACCACCCCCTAGGGGAATATAGTCGTGAGCATATATAGTAAGTAATAATTTGTCAAGATTTTTCTCTTTTACAATTTACATAACGCTCTAAATTCAACCAGCATTTAACTGGTTGTGAGTCATTCCATGCAATGGTAGCTTCGTACAAAACTGGTAATTTGTCCTCGATTAAATAAATAAATAACTGCACCAGTACAGAACAGTCTAAAGTCGCATACACGGTGTGATATCACTATGAACCTTCACACTTGACGCCAGGGTTCAATTTCTCCGGGTCGCCGAGTCCAAACACTTTGGTGGCACTGTCCTGCAACACCAACTTGTAGTGGTCGGAGGAAGGTACGGGCGCGTTTGGTTTCGCGTGATCTCTCTTGAAATGCCTGCTGAGGTGGCTTGTCTGTGTGAATTTTCTGTCGCAGATTTTGCATTGATATTTCTTTTCTCCTGAAATAATAAGATGTTGTTAAAATTGTCATTTTGGGATCGGTCTGTCATGAAGAATAATTACACTAACGGATCCCCGATCCGTTAAAAATGCAAATGCCCCGGGCGGCACTTTACTAGGGGCGGTATGATTCGGGAAAAATATATAGATTGATTGATCTCTGTCAATCACTAGCTCGCTCAAATTTTCTGTTTTACTTACTGTACCTACACATAATCCTAAATAGAGTTCTGTCTGCAGCTTTTACTTGGGTTATTTTTTTTTGCACATATTTTTACGTAAAATGTTCTGGCCTCAATCGATACCTATTGAGGAGAAAAGTAGAGCTCGCTTCGCTCGCTCTAAATTCATATTTTTGTATGGATAAAACAAAAAATAACTGATCATAACCCGAACAGTCGTGCAAAAAATGTCGAGCCCTTATAAAGATGAGGGGGCGGCAAAATCGGCATGTGCCTCGGGCGACAGAAACCCACGCAACGCCACTTGTTGTACCACCAGTCGCGTGGCCCTAGTGCCATCAGACTCATAGCGCTAGTTACCTGTGTGCACAACTCTGTGCTGCTTCAGAGCGGAGGAGGTGTAGAATGTCTTGCCACACTCGCAGTGATAGTCGCGCTGGCCCTTGTGTCGCTTCAAGTGCACATTGTATGCGCTGCACGTCACGAACCCGCGCGCACACTCCTTGCATCTATACCTGTTCGTTGGACAGTTGTTTTTGTTATTTATTTATTATAATAATTGTTTTTGAGGTTTTGCGATTACAAGTGACGTTTTTATTTACCTATTTTTATTTATTGCCTTGCTTAGCTAGCTGCTAGTGCTGTCTTTTTTGTGTTATCGAATTTTGTTTTATTAACTTGCAACGCGTCTCAATATGCTCGTGTTTTGTTTAATCGAATCCTGATACGAAATGCACTAGGAAATGCACGTGCTGTCGTGTTTTGTTTTAGTGCTCGTCGACTTAAAGGTATATTACCGTTGGCGCGCTCCATACAAACGTAGTATGGTTATATTTTCAATACTAACCAATTAAAGTCAATGAAATTAAGCAGCGCGCATTTGGGCTCTCGGAATAAACTTCTCTTAAATAATGATCGTAAAATAATAAATCGTAAATTGTAAGGTGAGAAGGTAAAGCGAAAAGCGCTTCCACATCATCCTCCAAGCTTGAGTGTAGGCGTATACAGATCAAATTGATGAAAGCCAAAACATAATTTAAAACAGAAACCCTAACAAATAGACAAATAATGTAGTATAGTTATAGTACTCTTTTTTATTACTAACCTGATCTCCTTATTGTGTATCCTGACGTGGATGGAGAGGTTGCCGGAGGTCGCGAAGGTTTTGGCGCAGAGATGGCATGAGTACGGCTTCTCGCCGTTGTGGATGCGCTGGTGGACCTTCAGGTCCGCCTTTATAGGAAACCCTGCAAGTTTCACTAGCTTCAGACTACTACGTGGAGGAAAAACGCGTAACAGAAAAAAATATATTGCGTTTTATAAATATGCATTTTTGTTGTTTTTCTGAACGCGGTCTGCAAGACATTTGAAGAATTGGTTTTTAACAGATCTATTGCTGTCGCGATGTCCCCAAGCAACCAGCTACCAGTGCGAAAGAGACAACACTGCAGTTCGGACTGATTTTACCCACATTAAATAGACGAAATGAAAATCTCGTTTCCTTCTTCTCGTTTCCTCCTGTTTCTTTCTCCAAAATTTGACAGATATTAACATTTGTTTAAAGAACAATATGAGAAAGAGTTTATGTAAGTATATCTGTAGGTATGGTTTTATTTTATTTGTAACATTCGTCACATTTTTTGCTGGATGTCTGAAAACGTTGGCTTAATTGGGCAATTTTAGCCATTTATGAAGGTTAATCCTATCCTAGTTCTTATAGTAATTAGCTTATGGAAATACAAAATACTCTATTCCTGTGGCCTGGCCTGTCTCGGGCCGTTAGTTGGACGCAAGTGTAAATAAATACCTTTTCCGCAATCCTGACACAAGAATGGTTTGTCGCCCTTGTGCCTCCGCATGTGTATCGACAGCTGCGCGCTCTGCACGAACGTCTTGAAGCAGATGTCGCAGCAATATTGTTTCTCACCTTTAATACGATAAATACTTATAAATGAATGAGGGATTTTATAACAGACAAAAGAAAAAGTAGTTCCTAATGGCTCGATAGATGGCGTTGAAGAGACAGGGGCGAGCGACCTTGCAGATAATAAAATACAAATAACATAGTAAGAAATTGTGTTTATAAGTAAGCAGCAAAATATGAGCGTATATTTCGTCAACGGATGCGTTTGACTCAGTGACATGCATTTTTGTTTACTTTTTAGCCTAAATTTTTTGAAGTAAACACGTAAAGTTTAGCATACGTTCAGACCATGATTGTGGTCAAAATTACGTTAGAGTTGGCCTGATTGTCCGGAATGACGGATAACCAAAAACATTGTAATAACATTTTTGTTAGTCCACAACAGGCTGATGTCGAATTGTTCGTCTGCAAGCTTACCCCTCAGTCTCACATGAATGTGACATCCATCAGTTTAGTCATCTTACTAATATTATGAATGTGAAAGTTTGGATGTTTGTCTTTGTGTGTTTCAAAAGTTCTTTTAGATAACCCTTGTGCATGACATGAGCTCCGTGCAATATTAACAGCTTATGTAGGTCTAGGAAAAATTATCAGAACGTCCCTGATGTAGGTAAATTAGTAATTTGATTATGCAACATTGGACCCGAACGCAACATGGAGGAAATAACTAAAGACTGAACTGATGCCAAACTGGAACATCCAAGTATCCAGTAAAATATGGAAATTCAGTCTTATATTTGTGATACCGTCGAGAATAAAATAATTACAATCTATGTGAAATATGGATGTTTTCAGAATATCTCTTACAAGGGGCGGATTATTTGACTGAGCTTTTATTTCATTGTTTTGACGAAGCATGTTGCAGATATTTGTCTGTTTGTGTATCATTCTTATTGACGACGCTTGTGCTGATTTATGATTATTTGTGATTATTCTGATTGCTTTTATTAAATAAACGATTCATTAGTATGTTACATCAAGAGGTTGATAACAGAAAAACATTGTTTTGAAGGTAGTTTACGAATATGATGATCACTGTCCCTCATAAAACGTACTTCTACCACAGCATAACTATAGTTCTCACAGTATGGCAACGCTCTTGATGCGCCGCGCCCCGCTGCCGCACGGTTTAATTACGTTGTCATGCGCATTCAATCCCAAAATCTTCATACAGATCTTGGGAAAATCCACGCCGCCCGCTTCCCCGCAAGGCCCCCATCGTTGCTCTGCGCAAGTACATCCGTTGCCGTACTGTGAGAACTCATATAGTTATACTGTGCTTCTACTGTGAAAGACTAGCTCATAATTACTTTACTCTTATGGCCTCGGAATAGAGTTTAATTTGATACTAACCAGTGTGCATTCGTATGTGATTGACGAGACCCGTGCGACGGCTGAACTGCTTGGGGCAGTACTCGCAGTGGTAAGGAGTTTCACCAGTGTGGACCTTCTTGTGTTGGAATAAGGCACTATGTCCTCTGCAAAAATGTACAATAAACTAACGTTGATATTGATTTGTGATATCAATCGTAATGAAGGAAATCCAAATGGAAGAGAAAGAATAAATACATCATCAACATATTTATGAGGGTTTCAGGATGGAATAACGTGTGTCAAACTTTCCGCCTACAAAAATCACTGCAAACGAAATCTTATCCCTTAGTGGCCTCGTACGATTTTTTCTATTAGATCTATATTCCTCTGCAGTCCCAATCCTATCTATGTAACGCAAACTCTGGTAGATATAAAAGAATATACATTTTCTCACCTCCGGACGGAAAGCGTCAATTCTCGTCCCGCTGCGCTAAACGAAGTTGCCGCTTTCCACCTACGTCGAGGAGAAAAATAGTATACTAAACTCGGGCAGTAAATAAGAAAGCCTCAGATCACATGCTTGTTGACCTCGGCCTCGTTCACTGAGATCTTTCTTACTTTCCTGCCTTCGGTGTGTAATCTACTATTTCTGTTTTTCGAGTTGGGACTAATGAGCAATAGGTATAATTTTTAAATAACTACTTGAACATCTTACCTGAACGACGCCGGACATTCTGTACACTTATAAGGCCTCAGATTCGTGTGACATATCTTGTGGGCTTTGAGGTTGCTTTTAGTGCTGAGAAATTTGCCGCAAATGTCACATTGATGCGGCAACTTGCTCTCCGGCAGCGGTGGAAGCTCGCCTTCCAACAGCACTGCAAATGTTCGACGAAGCTCAATAAATGTCATTAAAATACATTCAAGCCTAGAGATTCGTCTCTAGATTATTTCTGAAAAAAATCATTTATTTTAATTGGTTAGATTTGAAAATGTAACCAGACTTCATTTGTATGAAGCGCGTTCCGAACGATATCATCTTCAATAGGTGCCTGTGGCAGTGGAGCGGTGCGGGCGAGTGTGGCACTATCGCGTGCGAAGTGGGTTGGGAACTGTCAAGTCGGTCACAGCGCACGCTGGATTTTAACCATTATGGGCGAAGCTGTGTCAGATTTGCTTGAAACAATTCAAACCCGCATTTTTACTCTATTTTAATATAAAAATAACAAACTTTATCCTAAAATGTTATGTTCTAATGATGCAAGGGTCCGTAGTGCGCTAGATGGCGCTAGTGTCGTGCACATAGCCAATAGAACGACAGTCGATAGTCGATAGACGTCGTGGTGGAAATTTATTTCTTTTTTCGTAGTGGTGGAACCATAGAGAAATTATGGGTGGAACCACACTTCGTTATGTGTTATTTGTAATGCGAGTTATTCGGCCGCATACGACGAAGTAGGGAGCGCTCCTTCGTCTATATTTGCTTTATTCGCACACACGTGTCGATGGCATATTTATTGTTTAAATATTTGGGCGAATACAGCGTAGCCTTATAAACAAATAACACATAACGGAATGTGGTTCCATCATATTTTACAACCTCCCGCACCGCTGCACTACCGCAGGCACCTTCTTGATTAAACGCTATATCTGTAATTCAATACAGATTTATTCTATACATTATTATTTCCATTTTCAGTTTTATCATGGGTCAGGTTTATCTGATGCTGACTGCACCTATACTCTCATCTATAAAACAATCAATTCAATAAAAAAAAGTGCAATGCGATGCAGACATATAGCTATTTCTCATAAACTGTAATACATTAAACACTTCAAATGTCAATAATTACACTATATACCCACTTGGTATAGAAAATTCGCAAAATTACAGAAAATATTATAGTTTAAACTAATGATGAAATGTCGATAAATGCTAGAACATTTTCCCGACGTGCTTTGGATCAAGAGAACATTAGAGTCCAATATAATCAATTGTTGTCCAATATCATTAATACACACATAAATAGAAATATATATAACTTATATATTTTTATATTACATACATTTATATTTATATATATATATATATATATATATATATATATATATATATATATATATATATATTATATATATATATAATATATATATAACTTATATATTTTTATATTACATACATTTATATATATATATATTATATATATATAATATATATATATATATATACATATATATATAAATATAAATGTATGTAATATAAAAATATATAAGTTATATATATTTCTATTTACCTATGTGTGTATTAATGATATTGGACAACAATTGATTATATTGGACTCTAATGTTCTCTTGATCCAAAGCACGTCGGGAAAATGTTCTAGCATTTATCGACATTTCATCATTAGTTTAAACTATAATATTTTCTGTAATTTTGCGAATTTTCTATACCAAGTGGGTATATAGTGTAATTATTGACATTTGAAGTGTTTAATGTATTACAGTTTATGAGAAATAGCTATATGTCTGCATCGCATTGCACTTTTTTTTATTGAATTGATTGTTTTATAGATGAGAGTATAGGTGCAGTCAGCATCAGATAAACCTGACCCATGATAAAACTGAAAATGGAAATAATAATGTATAGAATAAATCTGTATTGAATTACAGATATAGCGTTTAATCAAGAAGGTGCTATATATATATATATATATATATATATACATATATATATATATATATATATATATATACATAAACATCTTCACACATTTACATAAGGAGGTACATTACACACTGAAAATACCTACTGTTACTACCAACACTGCTAACAAACGACGATCATAATTCAAAAACGTTTGCATACATAACATAGCTTTTACCTATTCAAGCATTTAATACAAAATAATGTTGAAGAAAAACGGTAAAAGTAACGCAAAAATAAACAGCCTGTATAGAATGCAAAACAAGATTTCTTATTGTATAGCCACGTATAGTCTATCTGTTGTCGACGGACAGTGCGCGTTCGAAGGAACGTAAGTGAACGATATCACTGACGTTGTGTTGAACGCGCGCTCCCGCGCCGGTGCTCTCGGCAATTGTTTAGTAGTGTAAAAATTTTGTGTAGTTACCTACAATTTTGTTATAAATTAAGGTGCCAAGACAAACCCAAATAGGGTTTTTTGGTATCATAAAATTAAATGTATTACAACCCAATGTAAACCGAAATGTTAATAAATAATAAAAAATAATAATAATAATTAATTATTGTTAGAGGCTTTGCTAAAGTATGTGTTTCGGTATTCGCTCCAGCATTGTTCAAGAGAGAGACACTCGAGTTACCTCATCAATCAGTTTCAAACATCAATCAATAAAATCCACGTCCACCCATTGCTGGGCATAAATCTCCTATTCATTGCGATTTGCAAAACCCGTCACGATCGCAATGTATACTGTATAGTCTGCCAATTGACCTCCGCTCCCCCCAATGGATTTATACTTTGTGCCAACTAGATGAGAATGAGGTCAAACACAAGCCCAATTAAATTAACCAAGAGGAGAACTGGGTTGGCCGTGGCGGAATCTGAATGAGATTAGCCATTCTCCAGGCCCACCACTATAACAGCGCAGCATAAGAAAAAGTATCTATTGCATAAAAGTACACACGAGTTACAAGTGGTGGGAATTTGTAGTCTACTAAATTAAACTTTCGAAAAAAATCGTCTTGAAAAAGGATCCAATTTATTGGCTCAGTCCCAGATTATTTAATAGTAAGCTCAGTCTTGTTTATTTAAATGTTGACCTCATAAGAAAACATTATTAAAATGTTATTTTGTTTATCATCATCTCAGTGAAAGACGTCCACTGCTGGAAATAGGCCTCCCCAAGGATCGCCACAACGACCGTCCTGCGCTGCCCAGGTAACATCTTTAAAATTATTCTGTATACCAATAGATTATTTAGCATTTAAATATGCAATAAAAATTTGATTTCGCCGCGCTATTTTTAATTACATTCGTATGCTTAGAGTATAAAATATGACTCGAATCATTCTTATTACTTCCTCATTCGCTTTTTAGTGCAAACTGCACACAATATTAATACAAGTAGGTCATTCATATAGCTCATACATGACAATCATAAAAATTCGCATTGCCAGCAAATTAAAAAAAAAAAAGTCACACAGCTTTAGCCAGAGCGACCACCACCGATAATTTAGATCTCGTATATCATATTTCAAGTATCATCAGAATCAAAACAACTTGTTTAGTGTAAAAGTTCAAAAATCTTTCCCGCTTATAGCATAATTAAGGATGATAAAAAATATGTTGCTTACATTCACTTGGCAGCTTATATTGCTATGAGAAAATTTGCGCTTGTAAATTAACGATGCAATCATTGAGGCACACACATTTTCTGATGATGCTAAGTGAAAGATGAAAAGTGTTCCGTTTTGCCATTTCTGGTACAGATGAAATATATAAATGACTCACCTCTTTTTTTCCTTCCTCTCTTTTTTTTAGGTTTGTTTTCTTTAACAACTCGTTCTAAAAGAAAAAAATCTTTATTGTATTAACAAAAAGATACGATACGATACGTACAGTGGTATAATCAAGATTGATAAGGAAGATCGAAGAAGAAGACTTTCAGTGGCGCGTTGTGGAGAGCTATGGAAACTCAATCTTCAGGTCCGGGTTCGATTCCGCACGGACCACATGCCATGTACCATGTAATGTACCAATGAGTTTTTCTAACTTATGTACGTACTACGAATAGGTATAGAAGTATAAATGAAGCTCAAAAAGAGGCACCAAAAAAATTGTAACGCGTTCTAAATTTGTTCTTTAAAAATTGTAACTCGCCGCTCTTGCTCGCCGCCAAAACTCATACAAAATGTCATTTTTCATGGGGTGCCAAAAATGATTTCGATTTTGTTTGGAGTTACTCTTCCATATTTATTCTTATTCGTAGTGTACGTAATACCGACTGCTCTCAAACGGTGAAGGAAAACATCGTGAGGAAACCTGCATATGCTGAAGAAGAAATTCCGATGCGTATGTGAAGTCTACCAATCCGCATTGCGCACGCGTGGTGGACTAACGCCCATACACCCTCCCTGAGGGTAGGCCTGTGCCCTGCAGTGGGACGTATATAGGCTGTGATGATGATGATGAAGTGTAGTTACCAAATATGTACGCTCAACAATGTTTCCCGTGGGGGTTTAAGTCAGGTCAGGTCAGAGAAAGTCTAACATAAGTCTAAGTATAATATGCATTCTAAGGATGTAATGGGACAGCCCTCCGCAAACTGAAACGGTGAACTCAGACCATCAATCTAAACCACTTTCCCTATGGAGCCTACCTCAGGAAACGCGAAAAAAATCAGCTTTATATGAAACAGCAGATTTTTCTCGCGTTTCCTTTGGTAGGCTCCATAGTGAGAGTTGTTCAGTTTGATGGTCTGAGTTCACAATTTCAGTCTGCGGAGGGCTGTTTCTTATACCTTGTATGATTGATTCTCTTACCTTTGGACTGTTTGTTTGATTTTATTTCTTCGAGCACCAAATTATCGTCTTCAGCATCCCAGCAGCTTTCATCTTCTTCATTCGAAAGGCTGGGCTCTATAATCAAACGGTATATTATGATTTAGGGTTGAATTACATGACATAGCACCGCATCGCATTTTTCCGTCGCTCCATCCTTTACTGTCACTCAGGAACGTCGCGTCATTTGCTAGAGCATATAAAATAGACGGAACGCGATAGGATAGGAAGGATGGAGTAACGGAAGAATGCGATGCGGCGCTATGTGATGTAGTTCTACCCTTAGTGTACAGTCCGTGAGCTTTAAGAAAAGGATTGAGCTGTCGGGTAAAATCGTTTATATTCGTACAATTTACTTCGCAAGGGTTTAATTGTTACTGATTTCAAAAAGATCGTCATCATATATCATCATATCTATTATACGAATATAGCCGATTTTACCCGACAGCCCAATCCTATTCTAAGAGCTCACGGACTATACCATACTATTTTACTGATATTATTTACATAGTCTAGCTTTTAGGCATGCACAGTAGTGCGATTTTTGAAAGTAACACGTTGAAATCAGCAGTAGAATACGTCAAAATTACTATGGAAATGATGCGTTTTCTGCTGATTTGAACTTGTGACTTTTAAACATCAGACTACTGGAGACTATCATCCTTCACTGTACACTTAGTAGTGTGTCAGTAGTGAGGACTACACATTAAACAAGGTCTTTTAGTGTTTCTTTTTAATATAATATCTTATTAAAAAGAAATCGTAGACGAAAATTTTTTGACGGAACATCAGTGTAACCGCGTATGAGATAGCAATAGTCATAAAATCCTATAGGTACAATTTATATGAAGCTAGATCACTGATTCCTTTTAACATTGTACTATATGATTCATAATGTTGTTTATCTTACCTTTTGAATGCTTATTAAATTTGATTTCTTCAAGCAATGATTGATCGTCTTTACCATCCCAACAGCTTCCATTATCTTCAAACACAAAGCTGGGCTCTATAATCAAACAAAATATTGTGGACTGCTAATATTTACATAATAGTATAGAATAACACTACATTCACTTTTTGTGTGGAATTTTGCTTAATATTCAAACCTAAATTGTAACAGCATGTATGGCTATGTGTTAGTGGCCAGTCATAATTGGAAATTAGAAAAAGACCACAAACTGCAAGCAATTCCAACAAATAATGCCTTCAAAGGGTTCAAAGCATATTCAGTACTACAGTACTATTGGCAATGCTCTCATTGGTATTCTGATCTCTCTTCACATTCTGATTCTCTAAAGAAACAGCCAAGCAAGCTCGTCAACTTACTGCTGACAGCCTGCAACACTACAGGCCAGGCCAAACAGAGGCGGGACTGTGGGAAAGCGGTCCGGGGGCGGACCTGTAGGAAGCTAATATCTCCCGACCCGCGAAAATTTGTGGGTGTTTTGTAGTGTATGCTGTCGTGGAAAGGTCATGCCCGAGTATGAATGTCCCCCCTGTCATAGAGAAATAAGCGTAGGTCAGGAGATATTCGCTTCCCGCAGGTCCGCCCCAGACTGCTTTCCCGCAGTCCCGCCTCTGTGTGGCTATGTCCCGAATTAAAAGAGGATAGAGTGATGGCCCTTTCAATCTAAAGAAAGCCACACACCTCTCAATAAACAAATCTGGTTATAGTCTATTGACTGATGGCAGATTTAGTTAATAAGGAACAACAGCTTCCAGTTTATAAGTTTTATCATCTGATGGGTATCTAGGCCTCCCAACTATGCACAGTGTGCAATAACATGAAAGACCTGGGTGGTGGGCGGCGAAGAAATAACACTATAAATTAAAAAAAATACCTTGAAAAATAGGAAATGACATTGTCTACATTATTCTGAGGCTAGTTTTTTCCCCGAACACCCAAGAGAAAAGATATTGATGAAAAATACTTTTTTTTGCGATCCTGCTTTCAATTGAAGCGGGATGGCTAATTGCAAACTTATGCTTGTAAGAAAGAGACGCTTGCACTTTTATAACCTGGCCTTAATTTAAAATTGTTTAGACCTACGGTTGAAAGAAGCCTCGAAGACAATAAAGAAAAAATAAAGAAAACCAACTCACCAAGTTTAATGCCTTCCTTGATTTCAGCTTCTACATGTAACCCTGAGATAAGTGATTTCTGTTCATCTATATTCTTATCATTTACAGAATCTTCATCCTCTGTTTTCATATCCTTCTCTTCTTTTGTCCCATTTGTTAGAGCATCTTCTCTTCCTATGTAACATTTTAATTTCTTATCACTCTCCTCACATTGGAGGTTGAAGGTGTAAGTCCTCTTCAATTGTCGGCAACATTCTTTGCAAATGAGCCTCGGAAGTTCATCCCCTTGGTACGGCTGTGGTAAAAAGTTTGTACCAAGTGTTAGAGATAAAAACCAAACTACTCTTCATTCTGAAATTATCTTGCCTTTCCTCAACCCTACATGATGTTCTTAACAAATTCGCTGCTGGCTACCTACCTCATAGGTCTGCAATAATGTGGCTGGCCTGCTGAAGAACTTAATTAAGGGACTGGTTTATATCACATTCTAGTGGTGTTTGCAAACCACTGAGTTTAATATTTTGTCTAGAGGCATGCTGCAAATGTGTTAAAAAGTATGCTTCCTATACATTTTTTATTTTCATTCTAAAGCCCGACCAGAAATATAAAAAACCTCGCCATGTTGTGGAAAATCATGGGAACAACTTTTTGTACTTGGCATAAGCATATGCTCACGACTATATTCCCCGAGGGGGTAGTCAGAGATATTCTGAAACCTCAGAACATCCACGTTTCACCAGTAGTAACTAAAACTATCTCCAGTGTGACAGGGCGTGGGCCCGTCGCCACTTATAATGGACAGTGGGTACAATACATGCCTCGAAATTGAAGCATGCAGGTTTCCTCACGATGTTTTCCTTCACCGAAAAGCCAGTGGTGTTACAAATCGTACATAAATTCCGAAAAATTCATTGGTACGAGTCGGCCTGGACCATCGAACCATTGCCGCCTGCACGGCAGGCAAGGTTACTCGCCACTGGACCACCACGGCTTTTGTACTTGGAACACTGACATTAAAGGTTAAAGTTGATTGCAGCGGCCCCAAACCAGATTTTGTATATTTCTGGTCAGGTTTTACCACAGAAAGAGAAGGAACTAGAAGAAAGCACGTGTCTTGTCGTATCACTCAGTAAGAGATGCACATAGCAAATTCGATATAGTTAAAAAAGGAGATCGCTACTTATTGCTGTCCTTATCGACGTAGCCACTTTTTTGTTCTACGACGGCTGTCTGACTCCGGAGTCTAGAGACTATTTTCAATCAAATTGTATAGGATTTTATGACTATTGCTGTCTCATACGCGGTTACACTGATGTTACGTCTATCAACGTAAGCGAAAAATACTTCGCCTATGGACTTTACCTAAGTACTGGCTACAATTTCTCAAATATTATTTTGTAATGAAAAAGAATAAAACCTTTATTCATCAACCTTTTATTAAAAGGTTTTTGTTCATTGGTTGAATATTATAAAAGCCAGTGTTTGTCTGTTATGTTGTCACAGCAAGCTGCTAAACCGATATTGATGAAATTTGGACCTGAGAAAGTACATAGGCAATTAACGCAGACGGAATCGTGCGGGGAACAGCCAGCAGGTACCACTGCTCAGATAAATGTGTATTTTAAGCATCTTTAAATTTTTAATCTTGACAGTAAACATGGGTACTTTACCTTAATTTTCGTGCAATTAGATATCATTTCACAGTACAAAGTGTTCCTCTTTACGTAGTAGCTGGTAAAAATATCGAATGTTTGTTTATTTGAGTCAAGGCAGATGCGACAAATGCGGGAGAAGTCCATAGCCATGATTCGTAAATATTCTGTAATGGATCACATGAAAAAGGAGAGTCATTAAGTTGTGTTTCTATAAAACTAATTATTCCAACTAATGTATGAAGAAGGTTAGAAACAAATGAAGCTGTAGTCTCTAAGCAGTCAGTTTCTTACCTTCTCAAGCTTGCAATTAGCTCAGCAGTCAAGCATATACATATTATCTATGCAAGCACCTCACAATATAATTTATTAGTTTGTGGTTTGTGATCGCAATCTCGCAGTCGCATCACACACAGCGGGAGTAATTATATTCCTTGCACACAGCCAGCGCAGAGCGCTAGCTATTTTTTTAAATAATATATTTACTAGCCTGGTTACAAGACCTTTAGGTATCTTCTGTTTTCACGTTAAAACGTTGGTGTTCAATGTTTTGACGCTTCTTTGGAGTTTTTGGAGACAATCGAAAGACGCAGGAAACGCAGAGAAGTCCACAGGAAAGAGGTGAACCGACCGCTTTGCCGCGCTAAAATTACGGAACGCTTTTCCTGTTAACGACCCACACACCATCATATTTCACTGAAATGTATATTGTTCACTTGAACGACACTTTGTTACGCAAAACAACACCAATTTTACGAACCAAAACTCACTATAAACAATAAAAATTCGATGAAATATGAGGACTCCAAACGTCAGCTATCAAATCCCGCCAAAACTCTTCTCTTATTCTTAATGATCTGTGGCAGGTCTGCCACCTTAAAAAATCGATTGGTCGCTAAAACTGTAAAAAAAAGCGCTAGACAGTGTGACCATATGTGGCAGGATCCTGCCTTTTTGGCAGTTTTAGCCCTTTATTTTACTCTCTGGCACTATAGTGTGACTTTTTAGAAATCCGGCAGTATTTGGCAGTATTTAGCAATATAAGCTGGCAGATTTGGCAGTATTATAAAAGGAGGAGGGTGCAATACCCAAAATGGAAAAAAACTGTACTTAAGTATGAATTTTAAAATGCCTATGGCAACACTGGCAACACAAAGACCGTTGGTTCGGGAATTTCCCGTAACATCTATGGCTGAATTTGTAGTTCATTCCATTGTAAACCGTATGGTACTGAGCATAATGTTTATTATAATATCTTTGTTTGTCAGTTGTTTGTTTTTCTAATTAGTCTGTGATTAGTCTGACTAGAAAAACTTCAGAGACACATTTATTGTGTCTAATTTCGTGCGGTGTGAGTGTATTCCATTCGTGATTTATCATGAAACGTAAATATGAACGATTATATCGTGTAGAGTGGGAGCAGGATCTTTTCTAATAATTTGGCATTTTTTCGGCATTTTGTGCTTTAGAGTTTGGCAGGATTTGTCAGTTTTCTTGCCCAAGTGGGGCAGGATCTCTAATTTGAAGTTGGTCACACTGGCGCTAGATTCTAAAATTTTTGCCGTTCAAAAAAGCACTAGATTCGGCGCTAAACTCTTCTCCCGTAAATAGTTCTTTGAAGTTGTCTAAATAGTCTTATCAGACTTTCCAAAACCCATCTATAGGTCTTGAAAAAATTAATGATAACACTTCTGATAAGCGTTCGTATTTGAATCTCCCGAGCAATGCACAATATTATGCACTTGTTTTTTTGACCACAATATGCTATCAATACATATCATATTTCAGTCAAAAAAAAAAACACAAAATCGGGGGGGTGTCGGCTAAATTCTGGCCCAGTTACGTTGTATTATTAATAAATTTCGAACTCTTTTCGCTCGCTCAGCATGTCTAGTATGATTTCTCTACACGCGCGAGACACGCCTTTGCTCCATAGAAAATAACCTGTTCCCGCGCTTTTCAGAGAACGAAAGCCGCGCTTGCCGCGACAAGTAGTATGGAAAAAAGCCGAGTCGCGCGCAAGGAGAGAAATCATGCTAGACGTGCTGGTTTCTTCAGCCCTCGTAGTATGCTACACGTGATTTTATCTCGTTCGTTCGCACGCAAATAGAAAGAGAGCGAAGGTGTAATAGCGCTGTATCACTGCGGCATGCTAGCTATGCAGCACAGCTAGCATGCCAGCCACGACAAAGCGTTTAAACGAGAAAAACGTCATGCGCGCTCTTTCTGGCATACGTAAAATAATAAGGATGGAGGCACATCTCGATTTTTATCGTTTTCTCGGGGGTGGCATCAGAGGCGGCTCGTCAAAGTTTTCAGTGGGAGTTCACTTATATTTACCTAATGTAATAAATACAAATCCGAGAAAAAAACAGAATCGAGCTTCTTACGAATATCTAGACACCCAATTGATGCTAATTTAACATAATTGAAGCTGAGATTGCGAATGTTTTTTGACTTTTGAAGGCGCTAGATCGTCAATACCTGTCTCAGTCCATGCATGCAGATTCACCGCCGCCGGCTCCAACCACAATACACGGAAAACAAAATAATATTTTCGTTTCCTTAACCACACAACCACGGTATTTTGGTACCTACCTAGGAGGTATACTAGCTTTAAAAACACGGGTGTATTTTTTTAGTTTTTGTTCCACATTGCTGTGATACCTAAGGCAATTGCAGGCCGCGGTGGCCCCTTTGATTTTAATACGAGCCGTAACTCTTAACATCTTTTCACAGTTCTTTAAGAAACCCACATAGTATTGTTCCTTTTTTACACTGCACTGCAACTAAGTAAACTTGTCTACACGTCTCAACGGAAATAGAAACATTTTGAAATGAGTTAAATAAATGCAATACAACACAACTATTACAACATGTGTTACGGCGCAGAGAGAAAAAAACCACCTTTGTTTATAAATTTGACAAAATCGGCAACAGCGCGGGCAGAGCTGGGAATCCCTGGCACATGGCCGGCCTGCACGGTTTGGCAACATCGCTGCTGGAGCGCCGCTCCATTTTTGCAGATTTTGTCGTACAAATCTTTCGTTTCACGTGTCGGGCCGTAGTGGATTGTCTCCTTCACACTCATTGAATTTAGTATTTAACTTTGTAAACAAAGTCGGTCCTATAGGAGCGCTCCGCCGAGCGCTCCTCCTGATGAAAAAATGGACTGAAGTTGTAGTGCAGGCAGACTTATTAATGAAATACAGACTCTTTTAAAGAGTGTACAAGGAATTTATGTTATGTTTGTCGTTCATTAAATGAAAAAGACTGCTGATAATGTAATACTAAAACTTAATTAATAATTCATTTGAGAGTGGGAGTTCACCGCTCCAGCGCTCCTTAGGACGAGCCGCCTCTGGGTGGCATGCGAGCCTTACAGGTTAAGGTTTCAGGTTTTTTTACTATAGCAGCAATAGACATGGTAGTCTGTAGGTCTACCATGAGTTTTCACCGTACTTTACTACTGTAGTTACGTCACCAATTTTGTATTGAATTTCGAACAGCGCTCCTAGTGGTTACGTTGAGAACTAATTTCTGTCATACAAATTGGCGACGTAACTACAGTAGTAAAGTACAGGGAAAACTCATGGTAGGCCCTCTGTGCTGAGAAATTTTGAGATCGCTTCGCTTAGGGTTGAACGATCGCACGCCGCAGGCGATCGCGTTCCGTCTATCTTATATGCTCTAGCAAATGACGTTCCTGAGTGACAGAAAAAGATGGAGCGACGGAAAAGTGCGATCGCGTGCGGCCATGTGTAGTTCAACCCTAATTCGTTTTTTTTTACAATAACTTAATTTTATTAATAAGACCTATAATGATTATGAATGCAGAAATGAATAAGTGCGATTTTGAAAGTCATCGGCTGAGTAAAATAGTCGATATTCACCGATTTCCCGAAGTTCGCATTTTTTAATCTCACCGGGAGACTGAAATTTCTAGCCCATGAGTTACAGAAACAAATCTCTATGCTTGTATGGAGTCAGATTTTCGTTAAAATATGGTTTCAATGCTAGGATTAATTTAAGATTTGTATGGAAATCTTTGAGCCACTGTAACCTTAACTATCCATTTTAACGAAATTCATACAAGCATAGAAATTTGGCGTGTATTGTACCCACTGTCCATTATAAGTGGCGACGGGCTCACCCCCCGTCACACTGGACAGTGTTTCGGTACTTCTGGTGAAAAGTGGATGTTCTGAGGTTTCAGAATATCTCTGACTACCCCCTCGGGGAATATAGTCGTGAGCATATGCTTATGTTTATATATTTTTTTTTCTAGATTGATTCTGAAAAATGTCATTGAAAATATCACCATAGTATCATAAGAATAGTTAATAACTATTCTTATGATAGTACGTTTGTATGGAGCGCACTCCGAACTATATCCTCTTAAACAAATAAGCAGCTAGCTCCGATCCAACTTCGGACCGCCAAGCGAAACGCCTAGCTAGATCATCATTTTATTTTTATTTATTTTATTTTATTCATTTTAGGAAAACTTACGGACTAATTACAGGATAGGGTATCAACATAATTAAAACAACATTGCCAAAAGTGTAAACTCTGTACTTATAAATTGCACAAGCACAACAATATTGTAGTCTTAAGAATTGTCTTTTTCGCTTTTCCGAAGTCGGCTCCATAGTGAAAGTGGTTCAGTTTCATGGTATAAAGCACCCCTTTAAGTATTACTAGGGTGCTTTGTTACACCCTGTAATGTAGACACTCAGGGCGCTTACAGACGAGCGACAGTTTGCGGTCGCCGTGGGTGGCGCTCGTCTGTAATGGGTCCCCGAGACGACCAAGTGCACTTGACAAGTCTCACGTAATTGTACTTGATCAAGTCGTACTCCCCTTGACGCCAAGTCAATGTCGTAAACGATCAATGTTCGGTTCAATCACGTAGACTTGTCAAGTGCACTTGATAGTCTCGGGGACCCATAAGAGCGCTCAGTCAGTGCGGCAGCTGGGTACGATGTTGTACCGGAGAGCGAGCGCGAGGAGGGACGCGGCGGTGACGGGGAGCGGGAAGGTGCCGGCGCTGGCCGCCACGTCCAGGTGCGTGTAGGGCACCGAGGTGTGCGCCAGCCCGCTGGCCAGCGCGAGGAACGCCGCGGGGCCCTGCGCACATCATTACACGTTACATTCTATACTCCGTTCAGGAATTAGAGCGACAAAATGTAAACAAAGAAACGTCACTGTCAAAGTGACATTACGTGGTCAGAAACCTTTGGTACATTTTTTAAGAATATAATTATGTCGGCACGGCAAACATTAAAAATGTACTGTCTATCTGTACGGGTTATGTACACCTTTGTATGATGTAGATTGATGTGTTGATAAAGATGATAAAACTCAGGAGAGAATATTGATTTATTGTTGATATAATTACTGCTATGATACAATGATTATGCTGATGAGAGCGCGTTTCCGCTATAGTGTCGAAACGTGAACTGAATGTCTTATGCTACTTACTAATAAGGTTAACTTTAGTGCTGAGATTGCAATGTACGAACTTGCTTCGTACATACTCCCTAGCGCGAGAAGAAATGCTAAAAAACTAATCCATTTAAACTACAATATGTTTAGTGATTGATTGATTACATTATGTTAATTATATAAAGTTAAGCTAATGTGTACTAACACATTACTACGAAATTAAACTTATAAAAGAAACATAATTACTTATTCGCTAAAACGATAAATAGGTGCAGCCATAATATTGAGCGCGCGTGCACTTAGAGGGCCGGTCGAATCGCTCGTTGAGTTGTCGTTGCACAGTGACGTCTCGGCGACGGCGACGCGGCGACGGGGCGGCGGCGGGGGCTGCGTGCTGGGCTCTCCTGCGGCGCTGGCGGCGCCCGCGCGGACGTTGCGGGGCACCGACTGTAGTGGCAGGCTCAGTAGAGTGGAACGACGATAACTTAATCGCTTCCGAACGAACATTATGATCGCTAGCACGATCGCTATTCCTATGATTGTGTATATGGCAGAGTAGTGATGTACGTCATGTAGATCAATTTTATCTGCCAAGGGTGTCTCCGCCTTCATCTGATTTATTTGTTGTTTAATATCAGTGAGATATTTCTGATTTTGCTTCTGCTCACTGGTTTCATTATAATTCATAGGTATAGATAAGTTGACGACGTTGTTTATCGGCGGGATATCAAATTGCAGTACGTCGGCTTGAATGTCAAGTTCATTCACTTGTTGCTTGTGAGTAAACACGGTGAAGGCTTCGTCCTTGATGACACAGCCATTCTCTATATGGATGACTCCGGCCTGACTGAGCGTCTCGGCTGTAACTTGATGTCCGCATATGATCCGTGCCGTACAGGTGCCGCAGCAAATAAATAGGTATGAATTTATGTTATTCAGTTTTGTCCATGTCATTGTATTCTGGCACGTCATAAGGCTTGTTTTGCATTGATTTGTTTGTTGATCAGTGATACACAAACTTTGATCTGATTTCATTTGATGTACTGGTCCCTTTAGTGGACAAAGAAGAGTGTTTGTGTCGTACTGAGTGCATCTCTGGAGGTCGGCTTCTGACATCGGCAAAAATGCGTCCTTCTGAATATTTATAGACACGAGATCTGCTACCGGAGCGATGCTTATCAGATGGTTATCAATTTTCTTAGGTATTGGTATGATCTTGTAAAGCTCGAAGTTATCCCTGCTGACTAAAGGAATTTTTATTTCGAATATCAAATAGTCTTCTGCCATGTTTGTTTTTACTTTCAACAAATGATAGACTTTTGTTAAATCCGTGTTGATATTCTCGCATGGCAAAGCTATATCCTTTGATAGATGTCCGGAAATTATGTTGAGTTCTTCTCGAAGCTGAGCTGGAGTGAGAAGGTGAATGTTAAATTTCCCTTGATAGACGTTAGTTATGATGTCCAGCAAGGTGTCTTGGATGTTTTTCAGGTTCGACAGGATATTGTTGGCTATGATAGATGATAGAGTGAGCTCGTTCATATGTACTTCATCTTGCACTCTTTTGTTTAAAACGTTGTTTGCGCGTTCCAAAATGTTTATGTGTTGATTAAACATTTTGTGTTGCTGGTCCATGTTGCTTTCTACTCTTTTCAAAAGATTGTATTCGGCTTCCAGTACAGAAGTTTGGTTTTTCCATAGCTGTGCAAGATGTTTTTGATTGTCTTGCATCAACATGATGTCTTCCTTGTACTGCTTAGCAAACTGGTCGTCCAAAATTCCAAATAAACTGTGCGCGATGTTGCCGACTCCATCGATAAGACCGCGGCGTAGTCGCGTGCGCTTGAACTGCTGATTAAGCAACATGCCATTGTAGTAATTTAACTCCGAATATGCATGACGAAGCTGTAATATTATTATGTCACACTGTGAATGCACTTCTATTTTAGTACATATGTTTTGCAGGTGATCGATGTAATTAGTAAATAGATGTGTTCCTCTCCAGTATGGTTTCATATTGTAATAGACAATCAGCTTCCATTCGTCCCTTACAAGGTGTAAATCGGATATTTTGTCGAAGTAAAGGCTCTGATGACTTCTTAAACTTGATATGTTGTAGGCTGATTGAACAGGTGATATTACTGAGAGGAGTAATATTAGTGCTAATGATACAAAGTTGCAGCGTTTCTTCGTAACCTTCTTTTTTGATTCATCTTCGTTCTGTGATGCTGATATGTTTTGATGATTTTCGTACGTTTTTTCGCTTGGTTTTTGATCGAGTTCATTCACGGGTAAAGTTGATAACTTTACTATGGGCCTCTTGATGATTCCACCCTTCGTTTTCAGGCTGACTACACGGACGAAGCCATCCTTTCCCGGGTGTACGTCAATGACTCTTCCCAATGGCCACTTTCCTGCGGGTAGCATCGCATCGTGGATGAGAACTATGTCCCCAATTTGTAAACAGGAATGAGGTTGCTGCCATTTGCTGCGGTTTGATAATTGTGTTAGATATTCGGTTCTCCATCTTTTCCAAATATCGTCGAATATCTTTTCAGTAAGCTGCCATCGTGTGCGTTGATCTCTTTCTGTTTCAATTATGGTTAGGGTAGGGCCGCTTGCTAAGAAGTGAGATGGTGTAAGATAGTTCAAATCATCTGGATCTTCACTGAGGGTGCAAAGTGGCCTTGAATTGAGGCAACCTTCCAACTGTGCTAGTAGTGTGGAGTACTCCTCGAAGGTAAGCTTTTGTTCTCCCACTACTCGGCGGAGGTGGTGCTTGAGACTTTTAACTGCTGCTTCCCAGAGCCCTCCCGCGCTGGGCCACGAGGGTGCGTTAAAATGCCACTCAATTTCGAGCTCGCTTGTGTTGATAAAAAATTCATCGTCCAGAGTTGTTTGTAAATCAATGAATTCTTGCTGCAATGTTCGGCTAGCGCCCACGAAGTTTGTCCCGTTGTCACTGTAGATGTGACGAGGAGTTCCACGTCGAGCTGCCATCCTGCGCAGTGCTGCTAGGAATGCCGATGAGGTCAGGTCCGAAACCAACTCAAGGTGTATGGCTTTTGTCGCCATACATACGAACACTGCGATGTAGCCTTTCGTTGTCTTGCTATTTCGACCCTTGTTTGTTTTTATGTTTACAAATCCCGTATAATCTAAGCCCGTACTCTGGAACGGCCTTGACGAGTTCGTTCTTGCTGCTGGTAAGTCTCCCATTAGTTGTGATTGTTTCGAAGGGTTTTGTTTCCTGCAGGTTACGCATTTGCGTAGACGGCTTTTTACCGCTCGGTTACCGCCTACGATCCAGTATTGTTGTCTTAGCCACGAAAGCGTAAGTCTTACTCCGCCATGGAAAGTCAATTGATGTACTTGATCGATTAACAGGTTGGTGAGGTGACCACTGTGCGGTATGATAAGTGGGTGTTTCATGTCCTCACTTATTCTTGCGTTGCTGATTCTCCCGCCAACTCTTAACATTCCTTGACTGTCTAAAAATGGATTTAAGCTAAGGATTTTGCTCTTAGCGTTGATACTTCCTTGTTTCTTGAGGGATGATATTTCTACGGAAAATTCTGTTTCTTGAATATGTTTTATGATTTTGTATTTTGCTTTTTTCAATTCTGGGACAGTCAAGTACGGTGTCTTGTTTTGATTACGTAGTGTGAATCGTAATATCCACGCTAGAACACGCGTAGCACGTGCTAAGCTACTGTGTTTATTTATTATGTCAGCTATCATGTTACACTGTTGTGTAGTAACACAAGTTTGTTTTGGTTTTTTAACCTCTTCATTGGTCGTGTAAACTGACTTTTCTGTTTTTTGGTGATATAGGTCTGATGATAGCCAGTCAGGGCCTTGCCACCATAATGGATGTGATAGCAGCTCTTCTGATAAGGTACCACGACTGGCACAATCGGCGGGGTTCTCCTTTGTACTGACGTATCTCCAACTTTGGGCTGGCATTATTTCAGTTGTTTTCTGTACTCGGTTAGCTACAAATGGCTTCCATCGGCTTGGTTCACCTTGTAGCCAACCTAAAACTGCTGTAGAGTCGACCCATCCATAAACCATGACGTCATAGCTTGTTAACGATTGTTGTACGGTTTTCATTAACTTTGATAAAAGATGTGCTGCGCTTAACTCCAATCTTGGGATAGAAATACTTTTGTTTACTGGTACCAGCCTTGTTTTAGCTGCTACAATGATAGGTACTGATTGCTTGTCTTGATATTTCCCTGCGATTTTCGCGTAAATTACGCAAGCATAAGCTTTTGAGGATGCGTCGCAAAAGCCGTGCAATTCTATTTTACAGCCTTTGTCGGTTTTTAACCATCTAGGTATCTTCACTTGGTTTATGTTTTCTAAGTCCCGCTTGATAGTGACCCAGTTTTTTGTGATGTCTTCGGGAAGCTCGTCGTCCCACTGGAGATTCGAAAGCCAAACCCTTTGAAAGAGTAGCTTTAGTTTAGTGGTTACTGTAGCGAGCCATCCTAGAGGATCGAATATTTTTGATATATCCGATAGGAGTGTTCTCTTCGTAGTTTTTGATGATAAAGAGGTTGTGATCTTTAGCTGGAACGTGAATTGATCGTTGTGTGGATGCCAACGGAGTCCCAGGGTTTTAGTCGACTCTTGGTGCTTAAAGTCGAATGCTTGCTCGATGTTTCGTGCTGTGTCGACGTTCACCAACAGTTCGGGTCGGTTGGAGGTCCATTTTCGTAGATTGAATCCACCCAGCTTAAGCAACTTGATTAGATCTGCTTGCATTTGTTTTGCTGAAGAGATGCTGTGGCTGCCGCATAGAAGGTCATCCATGTAGAAGTTATTCTCAAGGACATTCGCAGCCTCGGGCAACTGATGACGCTCATCGTCAGCTAGCTGCTTCAGCGTCATCATAGCTAAAAATGGCGCTGATTTTGTTCCGTATGTAACAGTTGATAGAGCGTATTCTCGCAAAGGTTGATTTGGGTCATCTCGCCATATGATTTTCTGGTATTTCTGATGGTCTTCATGGGTCCAAATTTGTCTGAACATTTTTTCAACATCAGCTGTCAGCACTATTTCATGCTGCCTCCATTTCAAAATTAGTGATAGGAGATCTTGTTGTAAATTGGGTCCACTGTGCATTAGGTCATTTAGACTTTGACCTGACGATGTTTTTGCGGACGCGTTGAATACAACTCGTAATGCTATAGTTGTTGATTCAGCGCGACGCACACAGTGGTGCGGTAGGTAACAGCCTGTGTTCGTATTGCTGACACACTCTGTCATGTGACCCAGATGAATATATTCATGTATAAATGATTTGTATTCCTTTGCGATGTTTATGTTTTTAAGAAGTTTTTTCTCCAGTTGTAGAAATTGTGCAACTGCTGCTGGCTTTGATGAACCAAGCTTTTCCTCAGCATCCGATTTTAACGGGATTTTCACGACGTATTTTCCATCTGCTCGGCGTGACGTTGTCGTTTTGTAGTATTGGATGCAATTGAGGTCTTCGCTCGACATGTTAGAATTTTCGGCGATATCTTCGATTGACCAGAATCTCTGTATATCTTCGACGTTATTCAATACGACGTTGCATTGATATGATTTAAAGTTACCACAAAGTAACCATCCCAGGCGTGTTTGCTGCGCGATGGGTTGAGAGTCACTCTCTCGTATGATGCCTCCTTGTATAATATTGGAGTATACGTCAACTCCCAATAGAAGGTCCACTGGTCGACTGACGTTAAAATCAGGGTCTGCTAACTGAATGTTTTGTAGGTATTCCCATGATGGTTTCGGGAACGTTTGATTGGGCAAGTTATTGATAAGGCTTTTCATGATAAGCGCTTCAGTTGTAAATGTATAATCGCTATTTAGTGCTCTTACATTGATCTTAAGAACACCCTTGCAATTGTTCTCTTTAGCTCCGAGCCCGAAGATTACTCCTTTGCATCGTTGACGACGTAGTCCCAATAGCTGTGCGGCGTTCTCTGTGATGAGAGACGTCTGCGAACCCTGATCAATTAGTGCTCGCATTTTCAGGAATGAACCATCTTCCTTTTGTATGTTAACTTGGGCTGTTGCTAAGAGATTTTCTGTTATATTTTCATTCGAAACATGCGTCACATTCTTGGGTTGACCTAGTTCCGGCGCCGGCGGTTTTCCAGCTGGCGATTTTGTAGCTGAGTATGCGTCATGCACTAGTGTATTGTGCTTCTCGTTGCATACTCGACACTTTTTTTCAGAATAACATTCTTTACCATTATGATTGTACAGGCAATTCTTGCATAAATTCAATTTTGTAATATATTGCTGTTTGTTGTAACCATTCGACTCCAAAAATTTGTCGCAATGGAATAAAAGGTGCTGATTGTCGCAAACTGGACACTTCTTGATTGACCCAGTCCGCATCTTGCTCGTTTGTTTGAAGTTTGATGTTTTATTTACTTCGTTTTTATTGATGCTAAAAGCTTTATATGTAGGCTTTTTGATCGATTCTGGATGCTGGGATGATTTTGGTGAGTCTTGTTTTCGGCGACTTGATTCGAGAGAGGTAAATTTACTCTCCATGAACTCGAGAAATTCTTTCAGGACAGGTAGCTCCCTCGGACGTTTTAATGATTCTATGTAATCGCTGTGTGTCTCCGTGTCCAATTTTTGTGACAAAAGATGCACAACTATGGGGTCCCAGGTGCTGATGTTGACTCCAAGGTTCTTGATGGCGTTCAAGCATTCATTTGTCATATCGTGAATCCTTTTGATGCTTGCCGCTGACTGTTGTTGCATTGCAGGTAACGACAGAAGATTGTTAATATGGGAACTGAAGATTAACTTTATATTGTTGTAACGGTGGTTCAATATCTCCCAACACACTTGATAATTTTCTGAGCTGATATGTAAGTGTTGGATCAATTTATCTGCTTCACCGCGCAATTTATTTTTCAAAAATTGCATCTTCTGTGCGTTTGACATGGAACGGTTGTTGTGGATCGCCTCATTGAAAAGGTCCTTGAAAGACATCCACTGATGATAATTCCCACTGAAGGTTGGGATGTCCATCTGAGGAGTTGACCTTTCACGATGCGATACTGACCACATTTTGCTGTTAATTTCCTTTTTGATGGCGTTATAGTCTTCTTCATATCTGCTGAATGTAGACTCGTAATCAGGATTTTCTTCGCTGAACTCGCTATCGATTTCCCAGTGAAGATGGTCGATGATAGTCCACCTCGCCTGTATGGTTTTCAAAATGTCGTCGAATTCCCATTTTTCAGCGAGAGCATCCAAGTCAATGTTTGAAATGGTGCGTGTGAATGCTTTGAAGTTACTTTTTTGTTTGCGTAACATGTCATCTAATTTGCTGTTGTTTTTTGATAAAAATTTCGGTATTTCGCCATGTTGGATGGGTTTTGATGTCCCAGGTTCCTCAGGATTCCCACTGCTTGGTAAGTACCCGAGGATCATTTCTCGTTTTTCTTGATAATATTGAAATGTTTTCTGATAAACATTTTCAATGAAATATTGATGATTTTGTTCTTGATAATCACACAATTTCACGTGATTAGCTTGAAACTCTTTCCAGTAGCTGTCAAGAGTAGATACTCGCTTCTTGATGTAGGCGGGAATTTTTCTCTCGGCGCCGTCTTTCTTGAAATTGGTGATGAGTTGCTCCATCGCACCCATTAATTGGTTTTGGGTGGTTAGGATGTCTTCCATTGTTGTAGTGTTGATAATTGATTCGGAAGACAATAAGGTTGATATTGGCTGCTACGCCGATTTGCTGCTGCTGCTGGACGAGATTCTTCGACTGCTGTATCGAAGGCACTGCGTCTGGTGCTGCTATGATGATAACCCGATTGCTGTGCTGTGCTGCTGGGCTATGTGCTGCTGATCTTTGATTTAGACTGTTGCTGTCTGTAGGTTGCTGTGCGAGACCACTAGACGGTCTATCTGACTTCTTCTGATGGTGTCGCTTCAGTTGGTACTCAATGTCCTTGTAGAATAAGAACGATAAGTGCGATTTCTCAATTCGACTGGTGAGACCCGCTGGTGGGAGGCCAATCGAACCGATTCGCTATCGAACTTACCACGTACAAAAACACCAAGCCGTTGCTCGAAGGACCAAAAAGATGTACGGGTTATGTACACCTTTGTATGATGTAGATTGATGTGTTGATAAAGATGATAAAACTCAGGAGAGAATATTGATTTATTGTTGATATAATTACTGCTATGATACAATGATTATGCTGATGAGAGCGCGTTTCCGCTATAGTGTCGAAACGTGAACTGAATGTCTTATGCTACTTACTAATAAGGTTAACTTTAGTGCTGAGATTGCAATGTACGAACTTGCTTCGTACACTATCAATAAATAATAAAAACAATCGTGAAAATTTGAGTGACATTTTAAATTATGTTATGTAGCCCGCTACTCTGGCTGTGTGGGCTTTTTGTGCTATGCGTAGCATCCGCACATTGCGTACGGACTCAGACGAAGGCATCAAACAATCAAGAGACGCGTTTACGTTAATGTGTACAATAAAAAATATTTTTCTTTAAGAACTTTGTTAAAACGAACCAAAGGTCTAAAATATCTGATTGTTGCCAGACCACGAAAAAGAATATTTACAGTCACGCTTTCTTTTAATCAAAAATAAATTATAACTTGCGTATTTTTTTATAATTTTCCATACAAAATTAAAATATCATTTGTCGTAATCATTGGCGAATAGAATAGATAATTTACTGTTATTCATTCCAGAGATAAGTTTTCTACCGTCTCGAGATGGTATTTTCTAGACCGGTATCACCGTTGTTTACATTTTGTCGCTCTAATTCCTGAATGGAGTATACATAGCCTAATTTAAGCGAGTACTAGTATAAAACTGTAACTGAAGTGTGTCTATACATTGAAGATATTTACAAAATTACAATATGGTTTTTAGGTATCCCCGACTCTAAATCTACCTTTTTTGGACATTTTGTCCGTCCGTTTGTTTGTCCGGCGCGAACAAGCGCATCACGCAAAAACTACTGAACCGATTTTGATGAAACTTTTTTTGTTTGCTAGCTTATGATATGACTTAAAATCTGGTAAGGTGAACCGAGGCAAGTGTGACGCGGGGGAAGGAGTGACTCTTGCGTTTAAGTTATAATAACGTTGAGCGGTTTTAATTCACAAGAGTTACACTTACCCCTGCGTCACGCTTGCCTCGGATCACTTTATATAATTTGTGCGGACGAAGTCGCGGGTAAACACTAGTAGGTTATAAATGTGTGCGCGCCGCGGTCGCGTATGTCACCGTCGGAGACGTACTGAAGCAGCATTTACGCGTGTTTACCGTTTGGAAATGCTAACTCAGTTCGTCTTAGCCGGTGGGGAGGTACTGCAGTAGTTTTTCCATATACGCCGCCGGGTCCACACTACAGTACCTGGTGTCCGCGCGGTATCTGCGTGGAGGGCTGATTGCCGGCCTGGTGAAGCTCGTCGGTGTCGGCGCGGCCCGCGTGCGCCGCCAGGTCCTCGCGCCGGATCGTCGACACCTGCCGCACATACAGTACTGTGTTAGTGTGTTTTTAACATTATACTGAAAGAGCCGGCGCACACCTGCACAGGTAGCATGACACCGTGATAAAGCGCTATAACACCTTCGCTCTCTTTCTATTTGCACGTAAACGAACGAGATAAAAGGCATGATAAAGCCGAATCGCGTGTAAGATGCTACGAGTGCTGGCGCAGTACAGCACAGTGCTTTTTTCACCGCCAAACCATTATCGCCTTTGCTCGCGTTGAAAAACATAAAAATCAAAGTTTCGTCTCAAGTCGTTTATACTCCTAGTTAGTGTGTAGTACCTCGATCAGAAGCGCTCGTTGGCGTAGTGGAGCTTCGGTATTGGAAACGATCACCGAAGTTAAGCAACGTCAGGTCCGGTCAGCCTTTGGATGGGTGACCGTTTAGTGGTATTTAATCTCGAGCGTTTCCGTGGCTTCAAAAGGCACGTTAAGCAGTTGGTCTCGGATAGTTTCGTCAGATGGCGTTGTAACTATTCGTTAAGCCAGGTCAGGTCCTATTGGCGGCTTGAAAATTCTCTGACAGCAAGTTGACCACTACCTTGCCTCCACCAACACGCACTGGGCTGGCGTGGTTGGAGTATGGCCCGCTCCCTCTCACCCTTATTCGTGAGAGGAGGCCTTTGCCCTGTAGTGGGATTCTACAGGCTATAACTTACTTACCTCGATCATATCGGCGAGCACTTCGCCGGCGGCCTGCAGGCTGGCCGCGTGCCGCAGGTCCCGCGCGGCGCAGTTGTCCATCGCGATGGAGTAGCCCTCCCCGACCACGCGGTGCGCGTGGCCCGTCAGCGTGGCCACGCTGTACACGTGCGGCGACCGCTCGCGGCCTGCTCGCTCGCACATCTGCAACGATACACCCTTCACTATAGATGGGCAATTTCGTAAAAAAATATCCCGGTTACAAAATGGAATACAAAATCTCTGCTAATTTTACAGATTATTTATTAAATATTGAAATAATCAAAAGCTTCATTCAAAACGGTCTTTGGTTTCAGTGTAAATTGAGTGCAAACTGATAGACCAAAACGCCATACTACCGGACATTTGAATAAGGAATCCGAGCGTGCCCGTCGGCCTATCTATTATGTTCTGCGTAGGTACCGGAGGTGACGCGAAAAGCTAACGTCACTTGTCACATGGGAGTGCGAGGAGCGCGGACGGAAAGAAATGGGTGAGTGAGAGGCAGAGAGTTTTCGTACTGTGTGTGTATGTACTAGAACTACTAGATACTCTTTCGTATACTGTGGAGTACTCAAGTACAGGTTCAACTAGGAAAAAGCTTGTCGTTGTACGGGCTACACCTGTATTTGATATTGATAGTAGATGATATAAAAGAAAAGTTTATTGAATTAACTGATTTATGCCAGTACGGAAATGATTGATATGAGAGCATGCGGTTCGGCTACCAATCGCACAGTATGTTTTTTGACCTGAAAAGCGGTCATGGTCGTTTTATTCGTGTAATCGTTAGTGTTAATCATTTTGAAACTGAGAGTAGACCTCCCGTGCGTCAAGTCTTCTTAATTCTTCTTAATATTGAGTTGTGATTTTTTAATTTTTTTTTTCAAAATATCGCTATAACTTCCAAATAATCCGGTTTTCTTCTTTTTTCTCAATTTAGTATAATAAAACAATAAACGAGGTATTTTATACACATTACAAAAGTTCTCGAACATTTATGTTAATGACGAAATTATACATTTTATAGTTTCTCGTTTTTTATTTTTTATTTCTTTATATTCAGTTATTGGGGTTCAATTTTTACTTTTCAATATTAAGAGCCATACTATTGATGTATAAAAAAAAAATCAGATCTAAATCTGGTAGGATATAGGAGTTATTAACTTCTAATGTTTTTTTCTTATAATTTTAGAACTTTTAGAAGAATTAGTTAATAACTCCTATATCCTACGAGATTTAGATCTGATTTTTTTATTAGACATCAATAGTATGGCTCTTAATATTGAAAAGTAAAAATGGAACCCCAATAACTGACTATATAGAAATAAAAAATAAAAAACGAAAAACAATAAAATGTATAATTTCGTCATTAACATAAATGTTCGAGAACTTTTGTAATGTGTATAAAATACCTCGTTTATTGTTTTATTATACTAAATTGAGAAAAAAGAAGAAAACCGGATTATTTGGAAGTTATAGCGATATTTTGAAAAAAAAAAATAAAAAAATCACAACTCAATATTAAGAAGAATTAAGAAGACTTGACGCACGGGAGGTCTACTCTCAGTTTCAAAATGATTAACACTAACGATTACACGAATAAAACGACCATGACCGCTTTTCAGGTCAAAAAACATACTGTGAATCGTGTAAAATAAAAGTATCGAACCACATGTTGATTGATGTGATGACTCGACTATACAGGGTAATATGCTGACAGTTTTTTAAAAGGATGATCAGACCATCAAACAGAACAACTTTCTCTATGGAACCAATATTGAAATCGCGAAAAAAAAATCTGTTGTTCAATACATTTGGCTCGAGTAGGTAGGTTTGCAGTTTTGTATGGAGGGGCAGATTTATGGTGCCACAGACAAAGTTTTTCAGTTTGACGATCTGATCATCCCCTTAAAAAAGTGTCAGTATGTTAAGAAGGAAGGAACCTGTATAATAAAAATGCACGGTTGTACCGTACAGTCGTGTCGTGGCCCAGTAGCGTTTTCGCCTATAAATGTAGTTCGCGGTTGTCGTTGCGGATGTTCGCCGCGTCAGTAGCATAGAGGTAGGAATAGAGGAACATACAGCTTAGAGAGCGAGATGTACCTAGCGGCACCACTGTATAATAGAAAGAGATACGTGACGCGTATCAATAGAACCGTTTTTTAGTCACTAATCAATTTTTACAATTCGGTTTTTTGAATAATTGGGAATCTAAAGTGAAATCGTAGATAATTTTGTGAAATATACTGACACTACTTCATTAATTTATCCACGATTTTATGTTAGACTCAGAATTATAGACAGTATTAGAATTTTTGCCTGCGAATAGTCTCCAAAAAACATCCAAAAACAGTTTCATTTGACAACTCATGTCACTGACTCTATTCCTGTAAGGTATAATAACTTTATGGTCAGTAGAGTCTCGCTCGGTGTGGGTACCTCGGCGAGCAGGTCGGCCATCACCATGCGCCCCTCGGCGTCGGTGTTGCCGACGCGCACGGAGAGCCCGCTGCGCGCGCGCAGCAGCTCGTCGGCCACGTACGCGTCGGCCCCCACCGAGTTGCGCACCAGCGCCAGCGCCCCCACCGCCTTCACGCCGCCCGAGCCCAGCAGCGACAGCGTCTACACCAAAGAGTAATATTAGTATACTAGAGTTAAGGCTTCCGCACATTGCTGCGATATTATTGAGCAATTTTATCGAGCGATATGTCACGCATGCACCCCACCACTAAATGTGGTCTAAAGAGATTACGTCGGAACAAAATCGCAGCGATATTATCACTCGATAATATCGCGGCAGTGTGTAGGATCGCGCACGTCCCCATACAAAATGTACTAGAAATAAATATCGCAAAATCGCAGCGATAATATCGCCTTTAAGGCCTCCGCTCATTGCAGCGATTTTATCGAGCGATAATATCGCTGCGATTTTGCGATAATTGTTTCCAGTACATTTTGTATGGGAACGCGCGCGATCCCACACACTGCCGCGATATTATCGCAACTCTTTCGACTACATTCAGTGGTGGGGCGCATGCGTGACGCGAATCGCAGAATCGCTGCAGTGTGTAAGGTGTCGCGATATCGCTGTCGATAATATCGCTCGATAAAATCGCTGCAATGTGCGGAGGCCTTTAACCTGCAAATTCGTCCGCACAAATTATATATATACCTACCAGATTTTAAGTCAGATCATAAGCTATCAAATAAAAAAAAGTTTCATCAAAATGGGTCAGTAGGTAGTTTTTGCGTGATGCTGTCACAAACATGCAAACAAACAGACAGACAAAAATTTGCAGACGATCGGTTTGCTCCCATAGTAAAAGTTTGGCTAATGATATTAATTTAACCCTGTACACATACAGAATGCCAGTGACAACCTAGCAAATATTGAAATGGTGAATTCAGACCATCAAACTGAACAACTTTCACTATGGAGCCACCCTCAAGCAACGTGAAAAAACCAGCTATTTCATTTGAGTCGAGTAGGTACAGCTGTTTTGTAGCTGAAAATTTTCACGTTTTCTGAGCGTGGCTCCATAGCATAGACTTAAGCTCTAGCGATAGACTTGCCCTTCCATAGAAGCAACATGTTCCACTTGTATTAGGTGTCCGCACCTGATTGATGTTCCCGAGTTCACTTCGTCACTATGGCAATGACAGACCGCAATGTGTCATTTTGTGTTGTTTTGTGTGACATGTTGTTTGTTTGAACGAGCTTGTCTATCGCTAGAGTAATATGTCTATGCTCCATAGTGAAAGTTGTTCAATTTGATGGTCTGATATCACAGTTCCAGTATTTGCTAGACTGTCACTTACGCCCTGTATAGTTAGTCACCTACCTTAAAAAAGCCTGCGACGGTCGCGGCGCCGCACTTGTCGCGCGACATGCCGGCCATCACGCCGCCCGCCTTTATGTCGCACCCGCCCGTGTCGTACGTCACGCCCTGCGACACACACAGTCACATTATGTCAACCAACGTTATTATCACGTGCAGCTATAAATACAAATACATTGGTAGGTCACCCTGCGCATTTCACTAGGATTACAAACAAAGTAAGTTACCGTTGCTTAAAGATTTCCATACAAATCTTAAATTATCAATCTTAGTATTTAAACTACCTATATACAGAGTGTAAAATTAAATGCGTTATAAAGGGTGTTACAAAAGTAAAAATAAACATTTAAAACTTTTAAGGGGGTTGTTTAGAACATCAAACTGAACAACTTTCACTATGGGACCAACATCGAAATCGCGAAAAAAAAACCATCTATCCCATACATTTAGCTCGTGTAGATTTATAGTTTAGTATGGAACATCAGATTTCTTTTTCGCTATTTCGCATTGGTCCCATACTGAAAGTTGTTCAGTTTGATGGTCTAAACGGGTTTGTATTTTTTTTAATCTAAAATAAATTATAACTTGCGCATTTTTTAATTTGATTCCATACAAAATTAACATATCATTTGTCGTAATCCTAGGCGAGTAGAATAGATAATTTACTGTTATTCATTCCGGAGATAAGTTTTCTTCCATCTGGAGATGGTATTTTCTACACTGCTAGCATGCCACCCACGGCAAAGCGTTTAAACGAGAAAAACGTCAAGCACGCTCTTTTTGGCATGCGTAAAATAATAAAGATGGAGGCTTATCTCGATTTTTATCGTTTTCTCAGGGGGTGGCATGCGAGGCCTGCAGGTAATTTTGTCGCTCTAATTCTTGAAGGAGTATAGTAGGGTCCTTCTTAATATGCTGACACTTTTTTAAGGGGATGATCAGACCATCAAACTGAACAAACGTAAAATAAATCTGCCCCCTCCACACAAAACTGCAAACCTGCTCGAGCCAAATGTATGGGACAGCTGATTTTTTTTCGCGATTTCGATGTTGGTTCCATAGAGAAAGTTGTTCAGTTTGATGTTCTGATCATCCCCTTAAAATAGTGTCAGCATATTAAGTTGGACCCTGTATAACAAACAAGGTGTTTCAGACCATTAAACTAAACAACTTTTACTTTGGAGCCAAAATCGAAATTACGAAAAAAGAAATGTGTTGTCCCATAAAAAAATTTCAATAGCAACTCAACCGATATACTGTCTGAAACAGCTATTTCTTTTTTTTACGACTTCAAAGTTCCGTCCAATACCTAGTAAAAGACTGGACAAACAGTTCGATGGTCTGAAGCACCCGATTCGATATGTAACACGTCTCATTTTACACTCTGTAACTACAGTATTTTAGCGGAATTTTGATAAAATACGGACACCGAGATTAGATTCTAGATGGTGTTTAAAAATATCATTGACTTAAATCTGAAAACATTGAAAATACTAGGGTGCTTAACTCGCGTGCAGCGCGCTCGGGCCGCGCGTGGAGGGGGGGGAGGGGGAGGGGGAGGGGGTCTCACCTTGCCGACGAGCATGACGGTGCGCTCGTACTGTTCCGGCTCGTACTCCAGGTGCACGATGCAGCCTGCGCACAAACATGGATCGTTAACTGAGCGGTGTCGATGAGACGTCGCGTCGTCTCGGGTCAGGCGTGCGTACCTCTGTGCCGCTCCACGGTGTCGGCGGCGCGGGTGACGGCCGCGAACAGCGGGTACTCGCGGGCGATGACTTCCGGGTCTTGCTCGACGCGCACGCGCACACGCACGCCGTCGGCCTCAAGCGCGCGGCGCACGTGGTCGGCAGCGCGCTGTGGCGTCATGCGCTCCGGGTCGGCGCCGCCCACGTCCCGCGCCAGCGCGCGCCCCGCCTCCAGCGCCAGCGCGTCCCGCAGCAGCGCGCCCAGCGGCACCGTCAGCCCCGCACCCGCCACGCCCAGCGCCCGCGCCGCGTGCGCCCGCGCCGGGAACGACTCGCGCGTCTGCAGCGGCTGCCGAGCGACGGGAGGTCACGTCACGTCCACCCGTCCCGCCGAGTCTGAACGTGTACGCGAGCACGCACGCGCGTACCCACGAGGCCGACGAAACGGCGGCGGCGGGACGGGTGGACGTCATCGAAAAACAATAGGGTATGTGACAGGTTTTTAAAAACTTCTACGTTAATCACTGAAGACTACGGACTCTATAGAATAGTCGATGACACACCGAAGACAGGAAAGGAAGAAAAGTATCAGATCTCTCCGCTATCAGAGTGGTTTACGATCACTGGTTCACGACGAGACTAAAGTGAACAAAATGTAGAAGTGTGTAATATAATACAGTCCAGTCCAGTAGATTACACACCGAGGACAGGAAAGTAAGAAAGGTCTCAGATCTCATGTAATTGTTGACCGAGGCGAAGCCGAGGCTTTCTAAGGCTTTCTTATTTACTGTCCCAGGTTAGTATACATTTTTCTCCTCGATGAAGGTGGAAAGCGACAACTTCGTTTAGCGCAGCGGGACGACAATTGACGCTTTCCGTCCGGAGGGGAGAAATATATATTTTCTTTGTCGGTTTTCTCTTAAAATATCCAGTATTTTTCTTATCTGACTAAATAGTTGGTTTCCAAAATTCATATTCAATACGGATGTCATCAATAGATCCTATATTTTACATGCTGTAAGAAAACCCCGACTACTATAATAAATTAAATCATGTTTTAAGTCAAAATCATCAATAAACGTTACCGTTTGTGGGCCTAAAAGAAATTGACTCCTTTTGTCATTAAACATTTAAAATACTTGCTATGCAATCGTGAGTAATCGTTTCATGATCTTTTTAAAGAAAACACTATTCTTACTTCAAATTTTTTCTTTGAGACTACAAGCTGTATAAAATAAAAGCAAAAAAAAAGGAACGGACTGTAAAATGCATGGCGCTAACATGGCAACTATTTCAAAAGTTAGACTATTTAATCAAGTTTTTAAAATGGTATCACACTTAGGACTTCTTTTCAGGGTTCCGAAGTCTTACAATGAACCCTTATACTTTCCTCCATTCCGTCTGTCCGTCTGTATGCCCCGCCTGAATTGTTTTTCTTGCAGAATAACCGGTTTTACAATAATAATTCAATAGTACAATTTCTTTGTTATTTAACTACCGGCGCGGCGCCGTAGTGCAGGCGTGGCACGTATTTAATTTTAGTAAGGAATTATGATTTTAAAATCGGGTTGTTCATTAGGAAAAATATTATTACTACAGGTACTTTAAAAAAAGAAGTGCCTATGTGCCATTTTGAAAACTTTATCCAAATGGGCCAAGTTTTGAAATAACTTGCCAGAGGGTACCACTTGCTTACCATGAGTTTTAACTGTACTATACTACTGTAGTTACGTGTCGCCAATTTAGTATGGCAGAAATTAGTTCTCAACGTAGCCACTAGGACCGCTGTAAGAAATTCAATACGAGATTGGTGACGCTACTACAGTAGTAAAGTACAGTGAAAACTCATGGTAGGCCTACAGCACTCGTAGTATGCTACACGTGATACGGCTGTATCACGTCTTTTATCTCGTTCGTTCGCACGCAAATAGAAAGAGAGCTAAGATGTGATAGCGCTGTATCACTGCGGCATGCTAGCTATGCTGGTTAGCGTTATACATTTTTCATACATTGTGTAGTCTCAAAGTTGCCAAATAAACAATTTTGTTTGCTGGCAATGGTTGGCACTAATTTTTTTATTGAATCGGGACGGAGCTTCGTTTTGTGCGGAGCGCCGCTCGCGATGCGGCCGACCGCGCGACGACGTCACGATGTGTGTGTGTGTGTGTGTGTGTGAACGTACTATGTAGAGCGCCTCGAGCGCGGCGAGCAGCGCGACGAGGTCGGCGCGAGGCCAGCGCGGGTGCGGCTGCAGCAGCAGCAGCGGGCGCCGCGCGCCGGCCTCCAGCGCGCGCAGCACGCCGCGGCGCGCCGCCTCGCTCACGGAGCGCGCGTCGCTGTACGCCGTCAGCGCGCCCAGCGGAGACACCACGAGCCGCGCGCCCGGAGCCGCCGAGCACTGCACCACGCCCACCTCCTGCGACCGAGAGGGAACCGTACAGTCACGCGCCCGGCGAGCCACCGTCACCAGCAGTGCGATTTTTGAAAATCATACGAGCGGTTCGGCAGTAGAAAATGTCAGAATTACTATGGAGATTATGCATCTTTCTACTGCCGAACCGCACGTATGATTTTCAAAAATCGCACTGCTGGAGCCAACGATATCAATAATCAATGTACTAAAGTACTAGATACGGTGATCAGTAGGAACTGCATGTTACTCTTGAATGGGGTGTACGCACCTGATTGATGTTAGTCTCCTTTGCACTAATGAGAATGGCAGACCATCTATTTGACAATCTGTCATTTTTTACAATAATTTATAACAATTTATTTAAATATTTTTAATAAATAAAAACCACCTGTAATCTTTTATAAGGTAAACTACTATTCTAATATAAGGTCAGTATGTAAAATAATAAGGAAATGTAATTATTAATTTAAATTTGCGAAAATAGGAAAGTCTATTAATTTCCTCAAGATTGGGTAAGTCCATTACATTTTGTCTCATTTCGGCACCCAAAAAGTGATATTTAAGAAAAAGAGACAAGGTATAATGATCATAGATGAATCAAGAGACTTAAATCAGAGGGCACAAAATAGGCACAATTTATTGAACTTATCTTATGATACTTGAGATTATATTTTTATACCACTTGTTTACGGGATAGAAATTATGAGAATACATATATTTTTTACCTTGAGATGAACAAGATGAAAAAATCAGCTGTTCCATACAAGCAAGCCTACTCGAGCCAAATGTATGGGACAGCCGATTTTTTTTTTCGCGATTTCGATGTTGGTGCCATAGAGAAAGTAGTTCAGTTTGACGGTCTGATCATCCGCTTAAAAAAGCATATTAAGAAGGTATACAGGGTGTAAAATTAAATGCGACACTTAGTTAAAGAGGTGCTTCAGTCAGACCATCAAACTGAACAACTACTACTACTACTCTACTAAGGGACCACAATATCGAAACGCGAAAAAAAAAACTGCTGTCCCATACAAAACTGCAAACATAACTTGACTCAAATGTATACACCAGTTTAAGTATGTGTCGCATTTAATTTTACACCCTGTATAAGGCTTTGCTTGGGAAACATTTTAATGTTTGTTTCATAGCAATCTGTTCACAGTTCACACAATCAAAAGTTATGAGTAAGTATTTAATTCTAAAGTTTCAGGCAGTGTTACCAGATCCATGATTAAGAATTATCCCAGATTGGCCTCAAAATTATCGTGTTTTTATCGCATCTCAAATTCCCAAAACTTATGATAGTTTTGGGAATTTGGGATGTCTCTTATGAGTCTAAAAGAGAGAGAGAACCAAATGGTGTACGAAATTCAATCATTCTTACCTACATTACGTGCTAGTATTTAATGTTACAAACTTTTGATTGAAACGACACAATGAGTAAATACTTATTTTCTATCTCAACTTTTCTCATAAGAACTTAAATTTTAGTAATATTTGAACACTGTACCCACAATACTAAACGTGAGTATGATGTATCGTTGGAATTTAATGGAAAATATTGTTGAAAATAGTGATTGGGTACACTGATTCCATTACATTTAAAAATTATCGTGGATTACCGTGGAAATTTTACGAATTATCGTGCGATACCAGATTTTTATTTTCTATCGCATGGCACTCAAAAATATCGTGGATCTAGGATAATTATCGCACGTCTGGGAACACTGGTTTCAGGTACACACGGCGTCACATCAAGTTACGCAAAACCAAAAAAAGCTGTCCGCGCGTAGGTAGAGTAACGTATAACGTCGCGCGGCCAGCTTAATATTGGTTTTGCGTAGCTTGATGTGTCGCCGTGTGTACGTATTTCAGTAGTCTGCGCGTAGGTAGTCGAGGGCACCACTAGTATTTAAACAACTTTGTACAAATTCATACACACATTATTGTTTCACAGATAGTAGATATAATACCTAACATACATATGAACTGTCGCATCTGTCTTGGTCAGTGATGCTCTTTGACCAAATTATAGTAGTTTCTGTTTATATAAACTAGATGGCAGTAATGTTCACGAAGAGTTTTTGAACATGTTGGTTGTTTGAACGAGCAAGTCTATCGCTAGAGTCTACGTCTATGGCTGGAGCGGATCTCTCGCTACCGGCGGACGATCTCCAACCCGCGATAGAATCACTCCCGTGTGCCAAAGAAATAAATATGGAAATATAATTCACGTCAAAAAATGACCCCACGAACTTTGGTGTACACCACGCAAGCGCGCAAGACTCAATCATTATGGCGACTCCAATTACGGCGTTTGCCGCCAAAACTCATGGTGCCAAAAATTAAGGAGATTTTGTTCGGAGTTATCGTTCCATATTTATTTCTTTATTCGTAGCCCGTGTGCGATGTATGCGTTTGGGGATGATGAATAAAAGAGAATCTCTCGCGTCTGGATGTATTATGCGCTGTCTATCGAGTCAACAATAGTAGATTACACACCGAGAACAGGAAAGTAAGAAAGGTCTCAGATCTCATGTAATATTAATATTAACCAGGGAGAAAACAAGGGAATACGTTTGTATAGAGAAAACTGTACTGGTCTATCCTCTAATAAAAAGGGAGTCCCGCACGACTCCTAGCTTAAAAAGACAGTCAGCAGTCGCAGCGAGGGCTCGGGCCACCCCGAAAGTGATCACGGTCGTAAGTTTTAAGCGCCCACCTAGATACATCATGTAAAGATTATGTTACTTACAATAAATTATGATTGCGACGGTGACAGCACGGATAGCGATAACGTACCTACCTACCTATACGTAGTAACTATTATCTGTGCCATACACTGACATATACTCTAGCGATAGACAAGCTCGTTCAAACAAACAACATGTCACACAAAACAACAAAAATGACACATTGCGGTCTGTCATTGCCATAGTGACGAAGTGAACTCGGGAACATCAATGCGGTGCGCCCACCGTATTCAAGAGGAACATGTTGCTTCTATTGTATTGTATTTGTATTTATTTATTTATTTACCAGATACATAAATTGACATGACTTAAATATTACATCACCTAAACCAAAAGTGATTTTTAGGTGACATAAAAGAATCTGCAGGTTATGAAAGGGCCTGTCTATCGCTACAGTGTAATAAGTCAATGGTGCCATACCCTACAGCGCGCGAAAATAATGCAATCATTTCATTACATAAGCTGGCGGCACGCACACATACACACACCCCTCCACACCGACCGAGCAGCTACACATTACACATTGCATTATATGTGTTATTGACGAGAATAATGAGGTTGTTATTTACATGATCTTCTATCTAACCCTACCAAGGACCAGTCCTATGCACCAACTTGTACCTACGTAGATACCTATTTAATCAATAAACCCCGATTAGCTGTTTCGATAATAAAACAAAATTATAGTTTCTAATAGCATCTTTGATTAAGAGGATAGAGGGTCTGAAATGCTAATTTGGAGAATAGGTCACTTTTCCGACTGTTTACATATTTGTCCGATCCGCCCCACCCATACACCCCACCGACTGAGTGCGAAAGAGACAACTGCAGCTCGAACCGATTTTATCTACATAAAATCGACGAAAACAGCATTTCGTATTCCCCTGTTTTCTCCTCCAAAACTAAACCGATTTTAATAATTCTTTCAAGAATAATATGAGAAAGACTTTAGCCATGTTTTTGTTTATATTCGTCATATTTGTTTGCTGGATGTCTGAAAACGGTCGGTAAAATAGGTCATTTTCGAAGGTCCCTAGTTCATACAGTAATTAATTAATGCAAAAAAGCAAAACATAGGGACATAGCAGAGGCAACATAGATTGTATGATAAAATTTTTTTTGGTCTAGTGTCATTATCCAGGTCGAAAACAGGGGAATACGTTTTTATGGAAAAAACCGTACTCGCCGATCCTCTTAAATTATAATAGCGGAAGATAGGTGACGTTCTTGCATTACGTACTCGAACAATCGATCTGCTTTTCACGTACTTACAAGTGAAAAGTAATGCCGTGTGATTTCTTTTTTTCTTTTTTAATGAATTGTGAATTAAGTAAAAGCACACGAAGGCATTGTGGTATCTTTATTCCGCCTAAAATAAAAAAAGTATCTCAATCACTCACTCAAAGTATTGCGACTAAGTAAATTAGGCGATGGGGGCTCAATGTATGCGGTCCATGCGCAATACTAGTCACCTATCTTGCAATTTCAATTTAAACAAAGATTAGCATCTAATATGATTATTTATGATAACTCTGTTGTAATCAATTTTCTAATCAAGAAACGCAAGCAACAAACAATTGAATCAATCAGCAATAAAAATGCCCACCGCGGCCCGCGACTGCCCCGACACGTGACATGATAAGCGACAAGCACAAAGTGTGTGCGAAACTTTCGTACCTATGATAATGTATGTTTAAGACTAGATACATAAATAGCTATAGTACATTACTGCAGTGGCCAGCAAAAGAGGCATTGATGGACGAACGTATAAATGTGGGCCGAGGCGAAGACGAGTTTCTAGCTGTTTTTAGCAGCTCTTCTACACAACATTGGAAACAGACTCGAGCCAAATGTTGTCAGCAGATATTTTTTGCGATTTCAATGTTGGTCCCTAGAGAAAGTTGTTCAGTTCGATTGTTTGATTGATCCTTTTAAATGTCTGCATATTAAGAGGGACCCTGTATACAAGTGTAACAAAACACCCTAGTAATACTTAAGAGGGTGTTTCAGACCATCAAACTGAACAACATTCACAATGGAGCCAATTTCGAAATCGCGAAAAAAATCAGTTGTCCCATACATTTTAGTCGAGTCAGTAGGCACAGCAGTTTTGAATGGGACAGCCGATTTTATTTTCGCAACTTCTAAGTTGGCTCCATAGTGAAAGTAGTTCAGATTCATGGGATGTAGCACCCCCTTAAGTATTACTATATTTACACCCTGTAGGTATGCATCAAATTTTATTACCGTACCTACCTATACCGGTTTCCACACAACGTCGCCGACTCGGAGAATTACGTGAAACAGTTTTTTTTTAAGTTGGACTGCGAAGTCCATCTTAAAAACGATCGAGGGGCATACGGAGACCGAAGACACCGGCCGGGAGGATCGACTTTTCGGAATGGAAATAGATAGCGAATGAGAGAAGAGGATCGAGATCTCTCGCCGCCTCGGAACGAGTCGCTCCTCTCGTCGGTGCGCCCCGGCCGGGGTCCGGCCCTGGCCTCGTACTCGTACCGTCTCCAGCGCGCGGTCGAGGCTGAGCGCGTCCTGCAGCGGGCGGCGCAGCTCGGGCGGCGGCGGCGCCTCGCGCGACGTGAGCAGCACTAACGCGTCCCACGCGTCCTCGCCCGCGCTGTCCCCCGCTCCTCGCCACGAGTCTTCCACCGCGATCACCTCCACGCCGTGCGTCTCCAGCAGCAGCGCGCTCCGCCCGCACGAGAGCACAGGACCAGCCATCGGTCCGACGAGAGAGTCCGAGACGAAAGATGTCACTGTGAAACGTTCCAAGATTCAGTTCCGTATCGGACGACACTCGGGAGACGAAACCCAGTCTCCGACACGTCGGTCGGTGTCGACCGCTAGAGTTCCCCCGTGACTTCGTCCGCACGCATCATATACCAGATTTTAAGTCAGATCGTAAGCTATTGAACAAAAAAGTATCATCGAAATCGGTTCATAAGTTTAATGAAACTTGCTGTTTTTGTGCGAGACGCTCAAACGAACAGACTGTGATTTCGAATCAGGGACACCTAAAAACCATAAACTACCTATCTTTTTTTCCTAATATCTTCAATGTATAAACTAAAACACTTCTGTTACAGTTTCATGATAGTTAAAATTATATCGAAGTAATTTTTCTCATCTCGGACGAGGAAAATTTTACTTTTATGGTATGGCGATACAGGGTGTTGATCATTTACTGCAGTTTCTGTACACAACAGAATAATCAGTAGTATTTTTGTAAATTATAATTTAAGAGAACATCGTCAGACATAAATAATAATAAATAAATAAAAGTTTTTTATTTGTCTCAAAACAGCAATACACAAAATTACACAAGAAACATAGCAAATATTAATTTAAGTTTAGAGAAGGAAAGGATAAGAAAATTTTATGATTCCGTACAAAAAAAAGGGTTATAAAATCAACCTCTAAAGGGGTACTACACAACGGGACATTGTAGTTTCCATACGGACGAAGTCACGGGAAAAGCTAGTTTGAAATGATGTTGTTTAGTTGCAACAATAACATAAAGACCGCTCCACATTCGCAGTGCGAATCGCGGCTCAAATCGCGGCGCAAATCACGCGTGAACTCTTCTTGGCTCCACATTCGCAGTGTTATCACTACGCAGCTTTCGCGCGTTCGCAGGCTCTTTGACGCGGGCCAAAAACTGACAAAAAGTGGTTAACAAGGCGCGAACCCGCGAAATATATGCGAATCGGCTCCACATTCACGTTTTCGCGCGTTCGCGCGTGAACTTCGCGCGCGAACGCGTGAATGTGGAGCGGCCATAAAAGCTCTGTAATTACGCCCCCAAAGTAGGTAGGACGGTTTTAAATTTTTTGTACTTGCTAAATTCTGTTCTGGAAAAGTTTGAATCGAAAAATATTAATTTTGACAAAACTGTTACAACATTTGAGGCTTTGCACCTAAAATTCATTACCCATTACCTCAATTATACTTATAAGCCTCAGTTATTTGGTCACATGACACTCTAACCGGGTACTAAAATAGGTTAATAGAGTTAATAGATTGCAGTGATGTTAAGTGAAGTAGTAACTGAATGTGTAAGGTGGCTGGGATAGGAGTACTCTCAGACCTGGTGGAGCGACTGTTGGTGCCGCGTCGTTACACACTCTTGAATGACGGAATGAATATTTCTATTGATATCGACATCATGCAACCATCAGTCACCACATTACATGGTAGGTTATTCGTCAGTCACAGCCGTGACTGTGGTAAACCTGACAGAAAAAGCTACCGTCTAATGGACTCCTAAGATGACCAATTAAATCTCGATAAATTCCAATGTGAAAAGAAATACTAAGGGCCTGTTTCACCACTTCTGGGTAAGTTCTTGTTAGCTTATCTGACAGATTGTTTCACATATTTTGTATGAAATTATGTCAAAATATCTGTTGGATAAGCTAACAAGAACTTTTTAGAAGTGGTGAAACAGGCCCTAACCGGATTAGCTACCTACCTACCTACCTACCGGCACCTTGCCTGCCGGTACTCATCTATGAGGAAAATGTAAAATCACACGTACCTGCCTATTTAGTAGGTAGGTAAGTAATAAACAAGTAATACCAGCCGCTGACGCGGTCGGGCCAAGCCGTGTTGCTTTACTTTATTTGGGTTACCAACAAATGAATCACATTACAAACTCAAGAGACTAAGTACATAAAATTAGGCAAACATACATCTACTTACAGGCTACCGCAGCTAACACGTAGTTTATAGTACGGTATTAGTTTAGTAATAACTAACCAAAATAAAATCGGTTAGATTTTTTCAAACCACCAGCGTTTCACACAGCTATGCTCAAAGATTTGATTTGATAGTTTGTGCAGAGTTGCCAACACTGCATTTGGAAAGGGAGCTAGTTGGTTATGAAAAAAGAGCTAAAAAAGAGCTAATTATTTTAGTTAAAAAGAGCTAAATAAAAAAACAGTCTCAGAGAGCCATTCTTCTCGGAGCTTTTGTGTGTATGGTTTATTACATGATTTTTTTTGGAATAATACACTTTTCTATATGAATTATGATGTGAGTCTTTCTGCAGCTACACAAAAAATCAACACCATAAATTATACTCGTATTCTTACACACAAATTATCAAAATCAAGATACGATCCAACGTACGAAGCAAACAAAATTGGTTGGGGGAAATCCCGGTATGGCGGTATCCTGCAATCCAAATCATAGACTAAAGAGTAATTTCGTGTATGTGTGTGTTTATTAGTAAGGAAAACAAAACAAATAATATTTTTTTTAAATGTAATGGGATAGAGCTAGAATTTACAAATTTAAGAGCTAAGGAGCTAAAAATGATTTTTTGGAGCTGATTAGTTGATAATGGAGCTAAATTTAGCTCTAAAAGAGCTGATTTGGCAACACTGAGTTTGTGCTCCACCAGTGTTGCCAGATCCAATTTTTAGAAATCCGTAGGTCAAGGTTGGAAAATCCGTAGAAATCCGTAGATGACCTCTTGAAAAATCCGTAGATCTACAGACTTTTTTTTAAATGCTTTATCTGACTGTTTTGAAGTGCACTGACCCAAAAAATCGCTCTAATTTGGCAAAGAAAATGGAAACTTAGACAAGTTTGAGCGAGAACAATGCCCAAACCACGTGAAAATCATTCAGTGTTATCTTTTTGTCATACATGTCACAATCAAAATAGTTCTGTCTTGTATGTATAGTGACAGAAAGTAGAAGGAAGGAGATGGAAAAGAGTAGGGAAAGCAATATTTTACAAAATACTGTCAAATACACATAAAAAGTAAACATTAGTTCGATTTATTTGAAGCTGGGTATCATTTTATGCAGCAAATTGACACTTTAGGGAGGAATTCTGAAGATTTCTAAAAATCCGTAGATTTGCCATTAAAATCCGTAGATCCGTAGGCCAGGCCAAAAATCCGTAGATCTACGGATAAATCCGTAGGTCTGGCAACACTGTGCTCCACAGATCATGAGAATGACAGAACAAGTGGACAGACAGAACACACACACAAACTAATACTATCTTATGTACAAAGAAAGAAAATTATATACTCAGAGAATATAATCAGACGGGACTCCTTTGAGCAAAATTATCGTAACAAAACGTCAAATTGTGGCTACCATCAAATAGCCAACATAGAGCACATTTTGACAAGGCTGCCAACCTTGGAAAACAACATTTAAAAAAAAACTTGCTTAATTTTGAAAATGAAACCACTTTTCAAACTTAATATAACCGTATTTTTGCCTAAATATGAACCGGGCTGATAAATAGGATAAAAACATTCTCACCAAGCTTCATCCAGCGGATATCTTGCTATGTTTAATCGTTTTATACCGTTTTTGCTTTCCGCTCTTTGATTGCATATTTTGCATCTTTCCTATACAGTGCTACATAAAAGAGTAGAAAACGGTGACAGCAGGAACTAAATATTTTAGTACAAATTATAGGTCGGTCTTGCCAGCTTATGCGTGATTTTGACGTTCTTCCGTGGAGGCAGCGCCCTCATTTATTTTCTACTCTTTTATGCCTCACTGTACTTCATTTTAAGTTTTTACACTGTTATAACTCTTCCGAAGTACTTAACGCTGCATTAAATTGTGTTTATAATTTTCTGTTCAGGTTTATTTATATAAGTACTCGAAAAACAATAAACACGAAAAAAATAATTCAAATAATTTCGAAAGAAAAAATGTCATGTGACATTTCATGAAAGAGAGCGTCAAGAAAAGAGATGAATAGAAACGCCCATTGAAGTTCTGCTCCATCCCATATATTTTTTCACCCTATGCAGTTGCGATAGACTGCCTATGCTTTATATGTATCTCTAGGAACGATAAAAAAATCCATGGCGTTTTTGGCGGGATTTGGTAGCTGACGTTTGGAGTCCTCGTATTTCATCGAATTTTTATTATTTATAAATGAGTTTTGGTTCGTAAAAGTGGTGTTGGTTTGCGTAACAAAGTGTCGTGCAAGTGAACAATATATAGTTCAGTGAAATATGATGGTGCATGGGTCGTAAACAGGAAAAGCGTTCCGTGATTTTAGCGCGGCAAAGCGGTCGGTTCACCTCTTTCCTGTGGACTTCACTGCTTTTCTGCGTCTTTCGATTGTCTCCAAAAACTCCAAAGAACCATCAAAACGCGAATACCAACGTTTTAATAAGAAAGCAGAAGAAAACTAAAAATAAAATAAGATTTAGCCAAAAGGTCGAGTAACCAGGCTAGTAAATCCATAGACAAGTTTTTTTGTTGTTGTTGTTGTTGTTACATTTATCCTTGCGGAAAGGCAAAGGATAGCCCATGCAGCCGAGTCTGATTTTGTCTTTTTTTATAAATTAATATTATAAAAGGCACTATGTGCCTGATCGGTGTTAAAATTAAAAAATTTCCCAAGTCTTCATATTCAAAGTAAATTTTTGTTTTTCCGTAGTAAGTAATGTCATTTCTGTGGTTTTCGTCATTTCCTTGTGTCATTTCCGAGATCAAGTTTCTATTTGCCGATGGCTTCAATAAGTTTTCAATATTGACAGGAATCCGTAGTCTTCGAAGTTTTTCGTTTTATCGTAACTTAAACCTAACTCATTGAAATGCGAGGGTGTTACACATTGCAATGTTTAAGATGCCATTTTCACCAGGTACGTTTCATTCTTACTTTTTATTCATTGTGTTCTCTACCGCAAACCGACCGAAAACACAAGCTTTGAAATTATTCATACAAAATTTCGAAGCCTTATATCATCGTAATTATATTATAAATTGTAAATATTATTTGATACGCGCAATCAAGATTTTATAAGCTATTTTTGCATAAATAAAACATTACTTTTATTAACACCGTCTACGAGTGTTCTACGCATATAATACCTTTATGGTTCTACGACAAAGTTTTGTATGAAATTGACAGCTCTCCAACCACCTCAAAGGCAGTGCTCTATTCCTTGCTAACGTTCGTAACGTTCACACGCTGTAAAAATATCGCGCGAAAAGGTGTTTTTTTTAGGCGCCGCCGCCGCAGAATTTGCACCTCAAAATTGTCATCGTATAAACCTGGCTTTGGGGCCACCCATTGCCTTTCCGAAAGGAAGCAGAATTTAAGAAAAATAATGTCATCAGAAAGAAACAAAATGGCGGCAAATATTTATTTGTAAATGAATCGTTTTCAAATAGTAATAAAATAATCGTATTCTTCTGAGTGAAAATAGAATTAGGGAATTAAACTGTACTGTTTTATCAAAAATAAACAAGTCCAATCTATTACCTCAAACTTTTAACTTCACGCAACTTCATATCCCAACATGTCAGACTTACAGAAAAGTATAATGAAAAATAAAATGCCGCCTAAATGTCCCAGAAGCTCCAATCTAAATAAGTAAGTCAATTTCAATCAAATTGCCACCGTATCCGTAAACTTGGGTATATACATCGGTAAATTCTGTCTTGTTTTTACAATAAGGCTAATGTTTCTTTCTGCATACGGGGATACATTCTAAAACGAAAGAAAACAGCAGTGTCTGGTCTGTATATTCAAGATATTCCAAAATAGGCACCGAGGATTGGGTATGGGAAAGTTCACTGTTTGGTTGAACAATACCCAAAAACCAACATTCACGATTTTGATGTATTTTCTAGTTTTATGGTTTGTTCATGTTCCAGAATGCACATGAAAAATGTTTGATTAATACATAATTACCTATTATGATTGTAATGTTCAGAAATAAAATTAGATTTGCACTTCCGCTGTATGGTTCCGGCATAGAATAGACCATTATTTTGTCTCGTGGGTGGGTATTGTATGCGGCGACAAAGGCCTGTATTGATTGGTGTGAGTGCAGGTGATTAGGAATTGTGGGTCATTACTAAAAACATTCAAAGTAAAGTATAAAGTAATGATAATAAATGTCATGGAGTCACGTTGCAGGGTTTGCCCCGAACACTTGTCTCTCGCGTGGTGTTCGCGCGGTTCGTGTTTTAGCCTGCCACGAGGCTCCACAATCCTTCTCAGTTGTTCTTACTCAAAAACAATCCTCGAGATTGGATAGACACTCCCTCTAAACACTTGATATTGGCGGAAATACAGTGTTGCGTGTGCAAGAAGTCCAAGACTTAGGATCACCGATAGAATATAAATATATATTGAATATATATTTTGTAATTTATAATATTAATTATAAATAAAAATTATATTCTATCGGTGATCAGTCAAAATTTTTGAATGGCCCGCAATGCCATATGCATGCTATATTGCATTACATTTAGGCTGGATTTAGTGCACGACAGATGGTCAGCGCTGATGGCAGATTAACCAATCAAGGGACGCGGTTTAGCGCGGCGCTGACGAATTGCATGCCGCTAATTGGTTAATCCGCCATCAGCGCTGACCGTCGGTCGTGCACTAAATCCAGCCTTAGGCTTCACTAACATCCAAAAATTAAATACCATTAAAAAGTGACAAGTGCCAACGTTCCCCAGACTGGCTCCATTTGGCGCCGCTCGCCGCAAGGACTACACGCCTGTGTCATGGAAGCAGTACTTCGAGAAGTATGTCGACGTGGAGACGGAGAGCGGCACGTTCAGAGTGTACCTGTCCCCGGAGCCGACACAGCAGCAGCGGCCGAGGATAGTGACGCTGCACGGTGGTGGATACTCCGGCTTGAGCTGGGCTTTGTTCTCTGTTAGTTTTCCGACCCTTTCACCATTCTTAGGGCCTGTTTTACAGCTTCCTGATATGTGAAGAGATGTGGTGGCACAAGCGGCCCACAAGAAGATAAGTGTCAGATATCCCATCCAAAAGACAAATAGACCGGAATCCTATGATTCATTCACCATCTATCTGTTATATAGGTAGCTCTAAAGTATCAGAAAAAGTTTTTTAATAAGCCCTACATTATTTTATGTCTTATTATTAACCAACCTTTGTCTTATAACCTTAACTAATGGCACATTATAAGAAAGAGTAATATACTACATAGAGTAAGGATACTCCCTGCCGTCTACCAATCTTTACCCCACCCCCTCATGGAAAATGTTAAAATTGTTGTGAGTCATTTGGGATCAAAAATGGCTATACATAATTCCAGAAACTATAGATTTTTCTACTGTGGATTTATGGCCGTTTTTGACCTCAAACAAAACAACATGTATGTCTGTTTAGAAACTAAAATTGCGCTAGAATTAATGCTAATATTGTTGCCCTCAGGAAGAAATAACAGACATGATCGAATGTCAGGTGGTTTCTATGGACATAAGAGGACATGGTGAGACAAAGGCAGATAATCCTGACGACTTGAGTGCTGAGACCTTGGTCAAGTAAGTGTTGATGATTTACATTGGGGTCTTGTTTGACAAAGGATATTTTCTATAAAACTCAAGATAATAACACTTCCAAAATGTTTATTTGTTTAATGTTTATAACATACTATCAATATCGATCTGAGGACCGAGCTCCTTTGTATGTAACGATGGTTGCAGGCATGTCTTCCCACTGTCAGACTGCCTTCATTTGGTCACTAAAAGGCATAAGTTGTCCCTAATGTGTGGTCGTTTTCCACAATGTTTGGAAACAAACATGACATATTAAGGGGCTACCTCCTGGTTTTACCATGAAATTGAGTAACTTTGTAACCATTTTATTCAATAACTATGGCACTTTTTGAGCTGCAAAATAAACGGAACCATCTACCTATCTACATATCTTTCTCATAATATGAGAAATGATGTGGTTTTCGCCAAATCGATTTTAATAAATAAAACCGAAGAAAAGGGAATCTAAAGTCACCCCTTTTTTCCCCAGTTGTAACCATTTTACTCTTACATTTTTAATCGGAAGAAAATGAAAATTTACAATATTGTTCACAACACAATTTAGAATGATGTGGTTTTCTTACCTTTTCGAAATTAATAAAAATCATAATTTTCATCAAAGAAAACGGCTAAATTCTGAGCCACGCTCTCGTTCGCATTGATTAGTATGGAGAGACGTGGTCTGGGGTGATGTTAAAGACAAAACAAATTGAAGAATTTCACTGAGGTGTGGTTGGTCGAATGAATCCCTTTATAACCTGCCTAGTGCCTTCCTATTGAATAAGTTTCCGATTTTATAGTTAGTAAAATCGGTAATAGTTATTTGTTATGCTAGGCTGCAAAGTTGTTTTTTGGGGCGAGTACTTGTATTGAAACCTGAGCAAGTGAAGGATTCGCTTCGCTCGTGGTTCAAATAATAGAATCCTGAGCTTATAGCGAAGGTTTCAAAGTTACGAGACGCAGAATAACTTTGCAGCCGAGCGAAACACACAACTTTTCACCTTACAACAGCGAGGAAAAAAAGTGAATTTCTAATTCAAATTTCAAAAACTCTTTCCACGCTAGCGGATAAAATGCACTTTTGCACTCAGATTTCGAATGATAAACAGAATCTTTCCGAGCTTGTGAGGTGAAAAGTATTATGACTACCAGGTACATATTTTTTAAGTGATATTTTGTTTTTGTGATACCATCATCTCCATTATCTCAAAAGAATCTGGTTTAATATTCCCATAAATAAAATATTTATTTTCTCCCCATTATCTCAAAAGAATCTGGTTTAATATTCCCATAAATAAAATATTTATTTTCTCCAGGGACGTAGACCAAGTGCTCCACAAGTTGTTTGGAGACGAGATGCCATGTCTGATCTTAGTAGGGCACTCGATGGGTGGAGCCATAGCCGTCCGCGTGGCCCAGCTGCCCTCACTGCAGTCCTATATCGAGGGGCTGGCTGTCATTGACGTTGTTGAAGGTATACTTGACATAAGGATGCTGTCGACTTAGGAAAAGGTGTTCATGTCTATCATGCTGCAATCAGTTGACACTTTGTGGAATTAACTCAATACAAGACTTGTTGTTTCGTTTCAAGGTACTGCTATGGAATGTTTAGCAAGCATGCAAAGCTTCCTGCGAGGACGACCTACACATTTCAGGAGCATTGAGCATGCCATTGAGTGGTGGTGAGTAATTATATAATTCGGTATGTCAAGTTTTTTTTTGTCTTCATTTTTATATTTTTTACGGACAGAAGACATAATTTTAAGATACCTATTTCATTCTTATTGCGATTCATCGAGTTTATCAATATAAATTTAATTTTTAAATTATTTTGATCTGTAATCTCTAAGTGCAAAAATGGTGGAGAGAAAATAATTCGAACTCCATGGAGAAAAACTACATACAGCTGTATTTAAAAAAATTAAAACCTGCCTCCTCTTTCTAACTCTATGCTGGAAAAAGATACGGCAACATCAAATGTCAAATTCTGACATTGTGAAAGTATATTTTTTTTCTTAATGGCCGGTTATTTTATGTTGATTTTATGTTTACCAAGGAGTTCAGAGGTATGCCAGTGACGTCACTGCACGGACCGAAAAACGACGTTATTTTATTAAAAATATCTGTAATCCTTTCATTTTAAAATCTCTGACATAGAAAATATGATTATTATCATTATTGAGACAATTATCTCGAAATGGTTTTCAATTCAGCCCTCCAAAAAAAAACTTGACATACCGAATTATAATAAGACCTTTTAGTAATGTCGATTATTTATCTTTGACTTATTTTATAATTTTCAGTGTTAGAAGTGGCCAAGTGAGAAATGTTGATTCAGCAAAGGTGTCTATGCCAAGTCAGATTGTCAAGTGAGTATATTGTTATTATAATTAAGAGAACATATTCATCAGTTCTAATTGATGGCACTATAAATAATTACATAGGTACATCATAAACTCACGACCGTAATACCTTTCGGTGTGGTTGATTATTTGTTGCTGCATTGCTACGACTACCGCACTGTTACAAAACAATAACTTTCAGAAATCGAAGATGAACAGCTTGGCAAATAAAAGATAAGAAAAAATTAGGTTGCTGCTATCTTTGCACGAACGTTAAAAAAATCGTATCATGTGACCAGTCTTGACTTGATATGAGGTCGTTGGCGTATGGGGTACTAAATCGAATGATTTCATGGCGGTGCGGTGAAAAGATTAATCTCATGCAGGGTGTAAACTAATACCATCATTCATACCATTGAACTGAACAACTTTTACCATGGGACCAACATTGGAATTGCGAGAAAAGAGTTTGCTGTTTCATAGAAAATGTCAATGGTGACTCGATCCAAATGTATGAAACAGCAATTATTTTTTGCGCCATGAAGGGACGACTTCCCTGCCCCCAAACATGAAAGTGAAAGTCTTCAGTTTGTTGGTCCGAATCACCGCGTATGTAACGTAGGTATTAAATTTTGCATTGTATCGGTAACAGTTGTGACAGCGGCTTGCTTGCCACGAACGAGGTGGACACATACACGCCGGCGGCGCAGAGCAGCGAGCCGGCGCCGACGAGGCACGCGCCGCGCGCCGACCGCATCGCCGAGGAGGAGGAGGAGGGCGAGCCGGAGACGGAGCCGGAGCCCGAGCCGGGCGCGCTGCCCGAACCCCTCTCCCCGCCGGGCCCGCTCGGCGACGCCGGCCTCGCCGCCATGAGGTCAGTCGTAAGCATCGTATCCACTAGGCAACAATTGACGCGAGTATTATGATTGAGGCTCACGTGGGCGTTGAATGAAAAGATGACTTGTCTTCTCTCTCTCTGAAGTCAGAGGGGGCGGGGAGTGGCCGTTCTGTATATAGAACTATATACCAAACCTATTTTATGGTAACAGTGTAAAACAATGCGTGGCGTTGTTTCTTTTAAAGTTTCTTCTTTTTGCCAAAGAAGCACGTTGCGCGTTGTTTTGCAACGTTGCCGAACATGTTGAGCGTCACGTGTTGCGCGTCAATTGTGGATACGAGGCTGTAGAGATGCACGATGAGCCCGACACACTGCCGGTTTTTATTATTTATTGTTTTACGTTAAGCAGACACTACATTCTCGCCGAGAACAGACGAGAAAAGTCCAGAACGAGAGTGTGGATGCCCTTCATTGTTCTCGTGGCATCCAGCATAGCTAGTATGCCGCAGTGATACAGCGCTATCACATCTTAGCTCTCTTTCTATTTGCGTGCGAACGAACGAGATAAAAGACGTGATACAGCCGTATCACGTGTAGCATACTACGAGTGCTGGGCCGTAGTAATTTTCCTTTGGATGTTCTTGCAGAGAATTCTCGCGAGTGTGTAGTGCCTGGTTTAGAGTATTCATTGTAATAACACCACGTCGGACACTTGTTTGTATTACCGCTTTTTTCGATAGACGATAGAGCAAAAACAATAATACCAAGTTTAAAAAATACGTTTCTTGTATGAGGACCCTTAATTTCTTCTCACCCGTCCAGGCGGAAAGCGTCAACTTTCGTCCAGCTGCGCTAAACGAAACTTTCTGTCTCCGTCGAGGAGAAAAATAGTATACTATCCTCGGCCAGTAAATAAGAAAGCCTCAGATCACATGTTTGTTGACCTCGGCTTCATTACATGAGATCTGAGAACTTTCTTACATTCCTGCCTTCTGTGTGTTATCTACTTACCTTTTCTTCTTACCTGAAGCTCTCAATTTGTAACAAAAGAAAAAGATAAGGAATACTGCTCGGCGATAATATAAACGAAAAATATCTTCATATTATTTCTAAATTTACAATCAAGTACAAAATTGCATTTCTTTTAATTGTAAATACCTACGCCGATTCGCTTCGAGAAAAGATACCCTCTCGTTTGGCCTATGCCAGCTTCCTGTGCTTACCTCTCGTAAATTTTTCTCATTTGTATGAAATTACTGCCAAGTGTCAAAGGTGTGCGTGCTTACAGTACATAACTGTTCATTCAGTAATTATTTTAGGTACAAATGGCGAATAGATCTGTCCAAGACGGAACACCACTGGTCTGGTTGGTTCAAGGGACTGTCGTCAGAGTTTCTTAACGTTCGCGCTCCGAAGCTACTTCTCCTCGCCTCCATCGATGGTCTTGACAAAGAGCTTATGGTCGGCCAGATGCAAGGTAATTCATTTAATACTAGATGCGCATGCCGGGTTGCCATGCGCCTTTTTTTATTATTTTAAACAACTTAAGTTTCATCACAATCGAACTAACTGTTTAGGAACGCATGAGCGACAAACAAACGAATATACATTGATTTTTCGCACTGGATGCATACTGGATGTAACAAAACACCCTATTTATATTCTAAAGGGGTGGTCTATGACCTAAGACCATCAAACTGAACAAAATTCACTGTGGAGCCAACAGATACAATTAGAAAAAATTTAAGTGTAGGGACACACCTGCGCAACGTTCCGCGCCGAACGTTCGGTTGAATCTACGAGTACATACCCCTATAGAGACGTAATATAAGGCGACCCAACTCTGTCAACTCATCAGTGACTTGTCACTTATATATTTCGCAACGCCTTTGTTTTCCGCCATTGTTTCGAATAGACTTCGTAGTACTTCGGAGCATTTCCGTCCCCCCCGCACCGCAGCTAGTTGACAGAATTGTTTTCTTTTAAATTCGCATGTATTACGTCTCTATAGGGGTATATGCTCGTAGGGTTGAATACACACCAGTACGCGCCATTTTTTCTAGTAGACGCGTATACAAGCGAACGTTCGGCGCGGAACGTTCCGCAGGTGTGTCCCTACACTAAAACTGCAGTACCCAACCTGTGACCCAACTGCCGACTCAAATGTATGAGACAGCAGATATTTATTAATTTTGTTTCTAAATTTTGTCTTGTCTCGCATAGTGGCAGTTGTTCAGTTTGATGGTCTACCACCTATCTAAATATTATTACGGTGTTTCGTTACACCCACCTTGTACCAACAGAGAAGAGTGTGGCTTTTAAATATAATAAATATGACTTTTTGTAGGAAAGTTCCAAATGCAAGTATTAACACGATGTGGCCATGCAGTTCACGAAGACACACCGGGAGATGTAAGTCACTCATATTAATTAATTGCAGTTAGATCTAGGTAGTCTAATATTTCGTAGAAACAGGAAATCGCCAACTGCTACATCTTCTAGAACTTCAACTTAGGGCGCATTTCCAGTGAAGCGAAGCGGAGCGGATATGTGTAACTGTAAAATTAACCAATCGGATTGCTTAAATTTCCTAGCTTGATTCCGCTTTACAAAATACTGCTTGCTATTTTATAATTGGTTGATTTCAAAGTCTCCGCTAAGTTTCAGTGGACACGCAGCCTTAAGACTCTCCGCATTCTTCAATCTGGACAGTCGCGTTTAACTAGACGCACTACATGCATCGCAATTTGCTCTTCACATTTTAAAAGTTTTTGATTGCTAAAAGTGAATATTTGTGCCTATACTTGTTAAATCCAGTGTCAATAACTCAATTTTAAAGTGAATCAAGTCTAAAACATTTGTGATACGACCTAAAAACGATAAAATAAACTAAAATCTAGAAATAAAATTAGAAATCAAGTGCAAAATACCGACATTAACTTTTAGTTGAACGCTTCTCGTAAAAACGCGCAAGCGACGCGTAATACACGGCGCTTCGGACCTTCTTCTCGCGACATCAGTCAGTGCAGTGTTGTGAGCGAGGGCCTTTTTTAGTGTGCCATTCATCATTTTTACTATTGCACACGTTGTTGTCGCTGAAGTACTTTTGTACGTGGGACTTTGTTGCGGTGCCACTCCACTATACGATCAAAACAAACTTACAAATGGAGAAACACAACTCCGATTCCGATCCGAATGTTGAAGATTTCAAGACACCACCTTACGATTACACAGGTTATCGTCATAAACGTCCACGCTCAGACGATATCCGAGACCAGCTAAATAATTTCAAAAGAGAAATCAAAGAGATGATTTCGTCATTAATAGATGATGGCCAGGTTGAACGAGCTCTTTTAAGAAAGGATATAACGGATATCAAAACTAAAATCCAGGAAGTCAAAGTAACTAACACCGAAATAGAAAAGTCTATTGACTTTATGTCGAAACAATTCGACGACGCTATGAAAAAAGTAGGAACCCTGGAAGAAGAGTGCAGCAATAACCGTGCCCAAATTCAAATACTGCAAGACAAGATAGAATATTTCGAACGCACCTCTTTTAAGTCCGCAATAGAACTGCGTAACGTTCCCGTTAAAAATAAAGAAAACATCAACGACCTTTCCTCCACCATTATTTGCACCGGAAAAGCTCTAGATATGGATATAAAACCTTCCGAAATCCGGGACTGTTGGCGTTTGCCCGGCAAGCCAGGAACTAACAGAACTATCCTTGCAGAGTTTACCACTGTAACCACGAAGACTAAATTTCTACAGCAGGCGAGAGCATTTAACCTAAAACGCCCCAATGAAGACAAACTGAACACCGGACATATCGGCATCCCTGGAAACCGCTCACCTATTTATGTATCGGAGCATCTCACCTCGTCCGCAAGAAAACTCTTCTACTTGGCCCGCGAATTTGCTAGGGATAACAATTACAAGTTCTGCTGGACGTCGTACGGCAGAATCTTTCTACGTCAAGAGGAAGACTCCAAGCAGATCTTTATTAAAAGTGAAAAATGTTTAGTCGATCTCAAAAATACTTTCTGACTACTTTTCCAATGTCTTAACGTGTTTTGCTTCCCCATCAATAATTACGCATGCAGTTTTTATTTTCTGTTTTTTTTCTTTACTCTCACTCTCTTTAAATGTCTAATATTGACTTCTAATTTTGTTTTCTCAACCTCCTATAAGAATACATATATTAAACCTGCTCAAATAAAAACACTCTCACACAAACATACTCTTACCTGCTCACTCATCAAAATAAATCCAAATTTACCCCCATATCCCACGAATAATCACTGCTTCCACCCAGATTATAAAAAACGATTACTTATGATTATAAATCATTTTATACATAACATGCCATTACTTAGCTTTCTTATAAATGGTGCATCTAAATCTAAGTTTCTCTGTATGTGGCGCCATTTCCAGACGATCGCAGTATACTTTACCTTAACAAATGGCTAATTTAAAGGAATTATCATCAGAAATAGATGCCCATCTATCCGAATCCTTTAATTGCACTCCAGAACAGGCACACACATATCTTAACGGAAACAAAAAAGGGCTAAAAATCTTACAACTTAACATCCGTAGTCTCAATGCAAACATGAATGGATTAGAGGTCCTCCTAAACAGACTTGAAATAACTTGTGACGTTATCATTCTTTCAGAATGTTGGCTAAGTAAAGTAACTCATGTTCCAACCATTCCAGGTTTTGATCATTATGTAACCAACAAAACTTATAATCAAAATGACGGCGTAGTAATGTACGTAAGATCTAACATTGATGGTACTGCCTGCGAGCCTCCGTTCAGGGAAGCAAATTGTCTAGTTTTGAAAATCGGTCAAGATACAGCTATTGTAGCTATATATCGACCATACTGCTTCACGAATAAAGATACGTTTTTAGATAGCTATAATAACACAATTGAATCATTAACCACATACAAAACCATTATTGTTGCTGGTGATGTGAACATCGATGTAATGCCTGAAAATGCTGATGGAAGCTGTGATTTGTATTTAAATTTGAGCGCATCCCATGGACTATTCCCTGCACATCGTTTGCCTACACATTCTAAAACATGCCTTGACCATGTCCTTCTGAAATCCGAATTGGACGCGACCGTACTCGTCTTCGACTCTTTTATCACGGATCACAATCCGGTGCTAGTGTGTTTAAAAACCGATGTCTCACCAAAATTAAAGGATCAAACTCGCTTGGCCACAGACTACGACAAGGTTGTGGTAGAAATCGAGCGCACTAATTTTGATTCAGTCTTGTCGTGTGCAGATGCAGATAAGGCAGCCGAACTACTGATTGCTTCTATTTCTGGAATAATACAAACACATACTAAAGTTGTGCATGTGCCTAGAAGACTAAAAACGCTAAAGCCATGGATTACCCCTGGACTACTTAAATGCATGCGTAATCGTGATAAAATGCATATGAAAGTCAGAAAATCTCCGGAGAACCATGTGCTTAAGATCACTTACACCAGATATAGGAATTTTTGCAACAGCTTACTCAAAAAAATTAAACAGGCATACGAAAAAGCAGAATTCGAAAAGGCTAAAAATAATTTAAAAGCTACCTGGAAAGTAGTAAAAAGTATATGTAACATGAATAAAAACCAAAGCCCCCCCTCTGAACTCTTGAAATCGTCTACAGACAAAACATCCGCAATTAATTCAGTTAATAACTTCTTTGCGGATATCGGTGAATCTTTAGCCGCCAAAATTAACCCTCTTGCCCTGCCACCGCTTCCGATTCGTGACTATCATAAATCACAACCTCCTAACTCACTAGTAATCTTGAACGTGGATAACGCTGAGGTTGATAGAATCATATCTGGTCTTCGTCTTGACTGCGCCACGGGCTGCGATGGTATTTCAACTTCTATTATTAAAGCCTCGCGACACATCTTGATCCCACTCATAACACATATATGTAACCTATCTATATCCACCGGTGTGTTTCCTAGGGTATTCAAGATGGCTTTAGTGAGTCCTATCTTCAAGGGAGGAGACAGAGACGTTGTGAATAACTACAGACCAATATCGGTTTTACCAGCCATGTCTAAAATCCTGGAGAGAGCTTTAAACAATAGACTTGTCAACTTCTTGGAGTCACAAAAACTGATTGCAGGAAACCAATTTGGTTTTCGAGCAGGGTTATGTACAGAAGATGCTATTTTAGAATTTTCTGATTACGTTGTTAACAAGCTTGACAAAAAAGAGAAATGTATGAGCATGTTTCTTGATCTCTCCAAGGCCTTCGACACCGTCTCTGTCTCCATCCTACTGAAGAAATTGGAAATTATTGGTGTGAGAGGTGTAGCACTGGAGATTTTCAAAAATTACCTAATGGACAGGACACAACGCGTCAAGATTGGTAATCTATACAGTGATGATAGAACAATAACTTGCGGCGTTCCACAAGGAAGCATTTTGGGACCTACTCTCTTTCAGATTTACATAAATGATCTATGCCAACTACCCATACCACATTGTAAAATCATTACGTACGCGGATGACACGGCGCTTGTAATTTGTGGAAAAACCTGGAACGACACTCGGACCCATGCAGAAACAGCCCTAGCAATGGTTATGAGCTACCTCGCCTCTAATCTTTTGACCCTCAATATTTCCAAAACAAAATTCATGACTTTTGCACTAACATCCCGTACATCTACCATGAGTTGCTATCGAAAAATGACATTACAATACCGGAGTCGATAGCGTATAAACGAGCATCGAATGGTATTCGACTAAACTCGCACCATGAGTTACATAAACATTTTCTATACTCACTAGAGTTAGCTCGATTGTTTATGTTTAGTCTAGTAAGTTATCGAGTCGTCATGTGATACGTGACTAACTTCACAACTAATGAAGCTGCTTCTTTCTAACTATACTCAAAAGACAGAGTAAGATAGATAGTCCCAACTTTTTTTTGTATCCCAGCCTAGTATCGCAGAAACAATTAAAACTTTGAAATAACCCTGCCAATTAAAGGCGTCATAGGGCAGCTTCATAGAGTTCGTCGCATAGTGATTTTTAATTTATATTGGTTATATTTTGTCAATGTGACTTTATATTGTTCTGTGAATAGCTGTGTGATGTGATTTTATTTGTTACCTACGAAGTTTTATCCACAAAACGTCGGTTTTAAAGAGTTTAAGCGCAAATAAAATAAAATTTGAACCAGTGCATCACAATTCCAGTTACTGGAGTATATGGAAATCGAAAGGCATGTACAAAAATAAATCTAATTAAACAAAAAGGAAGTTATTCTACAATAAACGGGGAGTATATATAACTTAAATGCGTTTTCAACTTTACTTTACATCAAACGAACAACTTTTACTACGGGAACAACTTTGAAATAGCAAAAAAACATTAAGCTGTTTCATACATTTCCGTCATTAAAGGTGCTACTCCAACTCCAACTTACTAAAGGCTTGAAGAAAATTTTTACAGGTCTAGATCTGAACAACACATTAGAAAAAAGAAAAAAAGCCACTTAACATTTACTTCAAACTTTCGAACCTATAAAAGTGTTGACTTTGAATAATTTGAGCCAGTTTTTATGGAGAAATATTTCGTTTGAAGTGGTTGGCGGAATAGTAGATGAATGCAGTTTAGAGTGGTTATTCGTTAAGACATTATTTAACAAATAATACTCTAAATTAATCAATTTATTGTCAATCGACAACCTTTCACTATGCATTCACGCTTGAATTTGCTAGTGAGTTACTTTACCACTATCGTAACGGTATTTCTCGAGAACGTATGTCAAATTTATGACTCATGGTACCGAATTTCTATAGTAGCTGCCGCAAAACGTCAATCGCTAGCGATATGATTTCGATAGGTTTTTTACCAGACTGACTCATACTACCGATTTTAGTTCTTTCAGTGACCGCTAGGAGGCGCTGTTCAATTTCCCATAGAAATCTGTTTTGCCCTCGCTAGCGAGTTCACTCACTGTAAACTCATGGTAAAGCTACCGTTCACAGCCCCCAAACTCGTTCATAATAAAAGGCCACACCTGTACCTTACCAAACACCTCCACCTGTTCTTGCCTAACGATCGCCAGAACCACGTCCTTCAAATACCTGGGCGTCTTCATTGACCAAATGTTGAACTGGCGCACGCAGATAGATGCCTTAACAGGCCGCGTCAGAAAGTTAATATTCATTTTCAAAAAACTTAGACATTCCGCTGACGCCAGCACCCTGAAAATAGTATATTACGCCCTGTGCCAATCTCTTCTTGGTTACTGTATCCCCGTATGGGGTGGTGCAGCAAAAAGTCACATGCTCTCTTTAGAAAGGGCACAAAGAGCAGTTCTAAAGGTAATGCACTTCAAAAAGTTTAGGTACCCCACGACTGCCCTGTACCGTGATTGCTCTGTACTCACGATCAGGCAGCTTTTCGTTCTGCGTACTGTCCTACGGAAACATGTTTCTCTTCGACTAGATAGCGCGATCCTAAGCAAGCGGCGAACCGACCAAGTGTGTAAAGTTAGCACCCACAGGACCACCCACGCTAAACGTCACTATTTCATTATAAGTGCATTACTATACAACCGCATCTCCGGAAAAATAAACATATATCGTCTCAATAAACATGAATGCAAAATCGCTTTAAGGACATGGCTACAGGGTTTAACTTACGCAGAAACGGAGGCCTTGCTGACTGTTGTTTCTTGAGTGTTTACATCACCAGCACGAATACTGCTACTCTTCTCTTAGTGGCTGACTACAACAGCAACTCCAGTAGTCCTCCGATACGATGATACATCGTAGGTCTAAGCAGGATATCCCCCCCCCCCACCCCCCACCCCCTCTCCCCCCCCTCCCCCCACCTACATACACACACACACATACACACACACACCCTATAGGTAATTAGTTGTAAACAGTTTTTGTCTATACTTACTTTTTACTTTCATTTTCTAGGAATAATACATAGACATCTGTTAAGTCGCACTACACTTTGTCGTGTTATCTTTATTTTTATTTTTATATTATTAAATTATGCTAAAGTCCCACCTAAATGTGAAGAGCGCTGACTCACATAGCCCAGGTTATCCTTGTTTGGGAGTCAGAGGTTCCATTTTGATAAGTCAAAGCCCCATTTACTTATGTTTATACCGTGTATCTAGTACTTAATTTTAATTTTAACATTTAGTAAACTTTGTAAATTAGGCTAAGTTGAAGCAAATAAAACCTTTTTATTTTTTATTTTTTTATTATTATAATCATCTTTTTGTTCTTTCCCACATGACCAAACCATCTTAACATAGGTACCTTTTTCTGTCTTCGTCACTGCATCCTTTCAGACTACGAATAAGAATAAATATGGAAGAGTAACTCTAAACAAAATCGAAATCATTTTTGGCACCCAATGAAAAATGACATTTTGTATGAGTTTTGGCGGCTAGTTACAATTTTTAAAGAACAAATTTAGAACGCGTTACAATTTTTTTTGGTGCCACTTTTTGAGCTTCATTTATACTTCTATACATTCTCTTATTCGTAGCTTTCAGACGACAAATTTCTCTAAAGCAGGCACTACATTCTCGCCAAGAACAGACGAGAAAGGCCGAGAACGAGAGTGGTATGCCTTCATTAATCTCGCGGCTTCGTGAGCCATAGTAATTTTCTTTGGAAGTTCTCGCGAGAATGTTCCTGCTTAACACTTTCGCTGCTGACGACCTACGGCGTAGGTCGGAGTCACCGACAACCTTCCGCCTGTGCGGGTGACCCACGAGACAAGCCAGTTTATCGTTTCACGGTTACGCCTGTGCGCACGACCTACGAGGGGGGTCAAGTTTCGCCTGTGCTCATGACCTACAGCGTGAGTCACCCAAACCTTATGCCTGCGCGGGCCGACCCACGAGGTGAGCCGCTTTGGTCGTTTTACGTTACGACTGTGCGCACGACCTACGGGGTGCGTCAGTTTTAGCACTGCGCGAGGATCATGATTTTGAGCTTAGCAGCGAAAGTGTTAATACTATTTACAGAAATGATTTGAATCGCAGGTCGCAAGAGCCATAGCCGGTTTCGCGCTCCGCTACCGTCTCACCGAGCCCACCGAGAACGGGGAGCAGATGCACCTGGCGGGCCGTCCTGGATGCTAAGCGCGCTCTACACTTGTTCACTACGTATACGTGCACGGGCTACACACTTATTAACTAATTGTTGTAATAATCTTCGTAAGATACGTTGAACTTTTATATTTGGTAGTGGAACAATTTAATCTTAACAATGAACGGTTGTAATATTTCTTTTGTGATACTTTAAGGAAGAGATCCAGTGTTTAGTGAGATAACGTTAATCCAACTACTGATCGATGCCATGCACAGGATCGCTCTCAAATGTAGCATCACATCGTGATCATTTGAGATAAACAGATGGATAAAGCAAGGAAGCCGTGAATAGCATTCCACCTAATCAACCCTGCCAATAGTCTCAGTTCTGGGACATATCATATTGAATCACGATTTTTAGTAATGCGCGATCTTACTATCTCTAACAGGAATCATGTTTGTAAATGGATGTAATATTCAAATAAATAGTTTGTTGTAAATCGGTACTTATGAAAGAAAATGACACGAATGTCCAATCTTTATGAATAAGGCAGAGGCGGTATTTACTATTGAACTGTATTTATTACTTTCTCTACAGTACCTTTCAGTAAATGTAACTATTTTTATGTCGATATATTTGTGCCGAGCTGAATGGTATCTGATGTAATCTGTACTTATGATGGAAAAAATAGAAATGTTTTATTGAATAGTTGTAATATGGTTGTAATTGTCATATTTTACGAGTTCAATAAAATGGTATTTTTGTTTCGAAATGTTGCATTTCATTATTACAACTACAATTCCAGTTTTGAATGTAATTATTTGTGTGTAAACCAAAAACATCAGTCTAAGGGTTACACAATGTTTGAATAATTACAACAATTTTATACTTAAGGGTCGGCACTACCTACGGCCCGTTTGACATATCTGTCAAAAGAAAAAGACCGGTGGCCGACAACACTCAACCCTATCTTATCAGATTAATGAACAAATCAATTTGATAGCTTTTGGTAATACTTTTCTTGCAAAAAACTTGGTCGGCTGCAGCGCGCGGCAGCTTGGCTGGCGTGTTTACTGGTGTGAAGGAAAAAGTGAACCCTACCTGGTGACACAACATTTTACCTCGTTGAATTAAAGGACGTAACTAGTCTGTTGGTCTAGAGTCCAATTAGTAAGGACTAAAAAGTCTGCAGCATCTGGATTTGAGAGCCGTAGGTCGAAATTGACATTTACAGCAACAGTACAGTACCGTGATGGACCTATAATGTGACTGATCAAAGATCACCCCTGGTGGTAGGATAGGATGGGTTCTAGCTAATTAGATCACAGTATTACTAAGGCTTAAAAAAACTTAAAATTATTTTAACAGAACAAATTAAAACTTTTAACAGAATAATGAAATTATTATAAGTTTAATATTATTGGTATTAGCAAACTAAGGGTTTGTAATCTTTTATCATCATAATCATCGTCAGATATAATATTTTAAGCACGGAATAAAAGTTAATTTTGCAGTAACTGGAACGATTGCCTTCAAAAACATTTGCGCAAAAGGACATCATCAGTGTGACGACTTTTAGTAGATTTCTTCTTTATTGGTATATTTAGGGCAAAATTGTTTAGTAGATTTTAGTAGAAATTGGGTATTCTAAAATGTTAATGTATTTAAAAATGCAAGGATTCAGGCTAATAAAATCTAAGCTGGCAATACTCTAACTGGCTGAGAAAACGATTGCAGGGTTTGCAAGTTTTCCGGAACTTCTAGTACATCATCATCATAATCATCAGCCTATACAAGGTGTTACAAAAATACAAATAAACATTTAAGGGGGTGGTTAAGACCATCAAACTCAACAACTTTCACTATGGGACCAATATCGAAATCGCGAAAAATATAATTTATGTTCTATACTCTACAAATTGACTCGAGCTAAAAATCTATGGGATATCAGATTTTTTTTTCGCGATTTCGATGTTGGTCCCATAGAGAAAGTTGTTCAGTTTGACGGTCTAAACAACCCCCTTAAGAGTTTTAAAAATTTATTCTTACTTTTGTAACACCCTGTATACGTCCCACTGCAGGGCACAGGGCACCTTCTAGGAGGGTGTTTGGGCGTAAGTCCACCACGCATGCCCAAAGCGGATTGGTAGACTTCACATATACATCAGAATTTCTTCGTCTGCATTATGCAGGTTTCCTCGCGATGTTTTCGTTCACCCTTTGAGAGCAGTCGGTAATACGTACATAAGTTAGAAAAACTCATTGGTTCGTGGCATGTTGTCCGTGCGGATTCGAACGCAGACCTCTTGATTGAGAGTCCATACATCTCCGCAATGCGCCACCGAACTCACTTCTAGTACAGCAAATATTAATCATATCGCCTAATGTTTTTTTTTTTTACAAAAGAGGGCTTCTAAACAGAGTTGGAATTTTGGTACCTAGCACTTTTAATATGTCAAAGAGATTACATGTTTATCGACTTCCAATAATGTCGATATACGGGTATATTTTATATCACTGCGGATAACTTCAGCATGTATCGAACTTCAAAATAGCGAAAATAAATCAGCTGTTCCATACATTTGAGTCGAATATGTAGGTACTGCAGTTTTGTATAGGACAGCTGATTTTTTTTTCGCTCTTTTGTAGTTGGCTCCATAGTGAAAGTTGTTCAGTTTGATGAGTAGAATACATGCTGGTGTTATCCGCAGTGATAAAAAATTACCCGTATATGGACACTATCGGAAGTCGATAAACGTGCAATCCCTTTGACATAATTAAAAGTGCTACCAAAATTTCTGACTCTGCTTATGTTATGAGACACAGAAAACTGTACTAAATTTAAACTTGCGTAGGGACGACCAAATTTAATATTTATTTGAAAATTGAAGCATCCATGTTACAAAGTGATGAAAACCAATAAAAATTATACAAAAATGCGAAAATAACATGTGTAATGATGAGCGTTTAGATAAAATTGATAATATTTTGTTCAAAAACGTGTTTTATATTAAATTTTAACCATCTGTAACGACATTAATATTATTTGGTAGAATTTAAGTAGAATTTGAAACAGGGCTGGTAGATTATGGTAAATTTCAGCAGTAATTTTCGTCACGCTGAAGGACATTGTGCGACACAAGAACATATAAGTAGGTGTTACTTAGTAGCTAAAGTGGGTACATGAATCCTGAAAGGGCACAGCAATATTAACAAGAAGTAATTTTAAAGAAAAAAATTAGTATAATGTCAATAGTTCTTTTGGTAGTTTTTGGTTCTTTTGGTAGGTTTTGGTAATTTTTGGTAGTTTAGTAATTATTTTTTTGTTGTTTCTGGTTTTTTGGTAGTTTTTGGTTAGTTTGGTAGTTTTTCGTTGTTTCTGGTTATTTTGGTAGATTTTCGTAGTTTTTGGTTATTTTGGTAGATTTTTATACTTTTTGGAAATATTTGATAGAAGAATGAAAATTACCAAAAACTACCATAAAAACAAAAGAGTTCTTGACGGCTTGGCTACGGGGTGGGTTTGTTGACATAAATAAAATATAATATGTTTTGCAAAAGAGGTACCTACATTCGAATCGTAAGCGGAATTCAGTCAATAAGGGTGTCATGCCGATCCTTGTTTACCGACTTTAAATTACTCACTGTGACAGCTTCATATATCCTCGATCTGTGCGAAATCGTGAGACGATACCCCGTAGTATTCCGTAGCAAGAGATTAAATTTAACTCGCAAAAATGAGCTACTGGTACCAAATTACCGACTAGCATCGATGCTAAGGACTACAAAATAAAGTCGAATACTGTTCTTGTGTATAGTAAAATACCAGATGACATTAAAGCCGACAAGAAATTTCTGAAGAAGGTTAAAGAATTATTAATCGAACAGTGTCCCTATGACTTTAATTAGTTTCTTCAGTATAAGTAAACAAACAGGCATCAATCTGAGTAGAAAAAAATGTGTTGCAGACCGATTATTTGTACCTCAATAGGTTATTATAATTTTTAACTAATCACATTTAACTGATTTTATAACATTTAACTAATTTAATTGTAGTAAGTGAAAGGTGGTAGTTAAGTTATTGTCTGGCACCTATTGTTTAAATCTGTTTTTTTCTTAATGTTTATAAATTATATTGTAGTGTGACTAATAGGTACTCTGTACTTACCATCTGTAACTTATGTACTTACCTACCTACAATTTAAGGTAAATAAATAAAATGAAATGAGATGAACCAAAAGTAACAAATTAACCATAAACTACCAAAAAGTACGAAAAATTACCAAAATAACAATAATCTACCAAAAAGTACGAAAATCTACCAAAAAAACAGAAACTACCAAAATAACCAAAAACTACTACCGAAAAGTACGAAAATCTACCAAAATAACTTTTTGGTTACTTTTGTACGAAAATTTACCAAAAACTACCGAAAGACTCAAAACTACCATAAATTACCAAAATAACCAAAAACTACCAAACAGTGCCCGGAAAGTAACTTTTGTGAAATTCCTTTGTGTTGTCTTGTGTCGCGCAATGTCTTTTCGCGCAAAATTCTGTCGTGCAAATGACTTACAAAGTCAATCGTTTGAGTTACCTACTGCGGTACAGAATTCACTCTTATTCCATTCTTATTTAAAACATATCTGACGATGATGATGATGATTTCAGATTATCAATCCTTAGTTTGCTAGTAACAATAGTAATAAACTTACAGTTATTCTGTTATAATAACGAGTAATAGTCGACCAATTTATAAAATGTACTTCTAAGTCCACATACGTGACGGGCAACTACGGAACCCTACACTGCATGTGGCCCGACACCCACTTGCCCGGTTTTTTATAAGTTACTTTGCCTACTTTAGCTAAAAATGGATTTGTTCATTAATCTTCTAAGACAGGGTTGGGTGTTGCCGGTCACCGGTCTATTTGCAATGATTTCGAACGATTGACGGCCCATAGTAATTTGTATGAAGAAAACGTCGAAAAAATATGTGATTTTTGGTAACAAATTGCATAAAAACTAGAAGTCGTATCGAAAAACTGATTTGTTTAAAGTGTTCTTTGATGTTTTGCCATTGATTAGAAATATATTTTGTTGTTTTATTTTGTTTCACTAAATGACAGGACTCGGAACGCGGCAGTGCTATTCTGGAGTTTTTCATGAAATTCTCGATTACTTTCTGATGTAACTACACAATTTTACTGAATTTTTTTTTGTTCATCTTGTACTTCATCTTTTAAAGAAGCGATGGTATTAATTTTGTTTCTAAATATAGCTATTTACTATCCTCAAAAGTCGGAACGCCGAACCCTGTTTTGCCCGATTAGGGTAGTGCCGACCCTTAAGGCAAATAACACGATATCGCAAGCAAATCAAATACTCATAAAAAAAAATGTTAGGTACATTTTTTTTTATGAGTATTTGATTTGCTTGCGATATCGTGTTATTTGCCATGGTTATATATTAAGATTTAGCTTTTGCGAATTGTTGCAATGTAACATCCTTGAAATTGTGAAATTATCTCACTAATGTTAATAAATGATAGTTTGTATGCTTACTTCTAAACTGCTGAACGGATTTGGATGCAATCAGTAGGTCTACGGTCTACGTAGATAGAATATGTTATGGATTAACACAGGGTAATTTTTAAGGGCTACGTAAACGGGAGTCGCAAGCAACAGGTATACTTAATTAAAAAAAAACGAATAATATTTCACACAATTTTAATACAACAAAGCAGATAAAAGTTGAATTGAGACTAATATGATTGAGATTTCTTTACAAAGCTTCGCTTTTACACTTATACCCAAATGACTAGCAAGTAACTATATTTTTGATTCACTATTTTAATAAAGATTGATGACATTTTATGCAATGCTTTTAAATATTTGTATTTTAACAAAACATTTTTAATATAAGCAATATTATGATGTAACAAAGCTATTATATTCTAATGAATACTGGCGATACGTTCTCACAATCCTCTCCTGTACCCGTAATCTTAGTTTTATTAGAAATAAGCTTTAGCGAAGATAATACTACGCAAAGTGTAATTTCATTACTTTGTACAATGACCCAGCAAACTGTATTCTAGTAGTAAAATGTCAACTGGATTCCACGACTGGGTTCTGAGCTTATCAAATGATAATACCTATGGTAATGATGATAAGTTATAGATCAATATCTATACCTACCTACTGATAATGTCTGTTTCATAATAAGTTACTAGAAAACAATAAAAAATATTTCAAACTAAACTAGAGTACTAGTTACTAGAGAATCTCACTTTATTACAACCAAAGTATTGAATGACTGATTCTACGGTTGCGCTATATTAGAAGTATAAGAAGCAATGGTGTTTAAAATTAAGTAACAATGAATTCCTTAAAATTATGGTGGTTATTACGACAAATTCTTTTACACACATTGCAGTATGAGAATATTATATTTTACTCGAAAGGCATAAACTTATGAAACGTTCACGAGCCCATATTTACTTCATTTCAAAAGTTATTAGTGAAAAATGTGTCCTACCTAGCATATCAATAACAAGGTACCTATATAGTTTATGAATTACAAACATACAGTGAAAAAGACCAGTACATTATAATATTATTATGAGATCTGTAAATTTTGTGTATTCTAAACAATTGTCTATCATTATAACATAAATATTTGTAATAAATATGGCAAATTTTGGCGATGCGATTATCTTACTAAATGTTTAAACAGAACTCTTCATTTCTTGCTTGACGCAGGTCTTAAAAGCTTCCCACCCTTCGTTCTTTGCGTAAGACTGTAATATAATATATTCATTTAGTTTCTTAGTCTTTATTTAACTTTTTAGACAACACATCAACTATAAAATTGTAAGTGGCCAAGCTAATTTCAGCGGCCGTAGCATGTTGCGCGTGATACAGCGCTATCGCTCCTTAGCTCTCTTTCTATTTGCGCGCGAACGAACGAGATAAAAAGCGTGATATAACCGTATCACACACAACATGCTACGGCTTCAGGCGTCGTAGTGTGGCAGCGTAATAAGGCTTACGCTTAGACAGTGAAGACGCGATAGCGCCCAGCTGGTGTTGTAAAAAGAAAAATAATATTGTATTATGTACTTTCGGGAAAAATTGATTGATAGGTTACTAGCGTGCAATTCGTCAGCGCCGCACTAAACCGCGTCCCTTGATTAATGCGCCGTAAGCACTGAAAGTCGGTCGTGCACTAAATCCAGCCTTAGGAAGAAATCAGGCGCGGATCCACCGTTGTGATCTGGGCATGCCCACAACCCTAATTGAGGTCAAAAGTTCGTCAAAATCGGGTCAGTAGTTTAGAGTCTAGATATGATATTGTGATTTGCAAACAAAAACACATTTACTTTAGTCATTTTCGTCAGCAAACATTTTACAGGTTTTAATTTGCCAGTGTTCGTGTCCGCGGCGGCGGAAGGCTATGTATCGATCGTAAAGAGTCCGCAGTCCGACTCGCAATTGGTCGATTTTCGGGTGGCCGTGCCCACAACATTTTTTAGGGCTGGATCCGCCCTTGGAAGTAATGGAGTTAGGGCACCTCTCGGAGTCGTTACCGACCTTGAAGCCTGGAGTCGCGTGGCTAAGGGGATATCAAGTGGACGTCTGTTCGGCTTGCGATTTAATTGGCCACGTGGCTCCGCCATTTTATGGCGGATTCGTGTTTTTTTTTTAAAACAGGGCTTTGAGATCGCCATATCCTACTACCGTACAATACCTAATAAATATATCTTCAACACTTAAAAATAAAAAGGAAACCTTGAAGCCGCGATGCAGGCGATCCTTCATGATGGCGATGAACTCCTTGTAGCTCAGCAGGCCGTCGCCGTCGGCGTCGAAGATGGCGAACACGGTCGACACGAGGTGCTCCGACTGCGCTATACCCGTGCAGATCTTCACGGCGCGGTGGAACTCGTCTGATAACAATACCACCCCGTATTATACAGGGTGTCAAATTAAATATGTTACTTATCTTAGGGCGGTATTACAGAACGACACTCAAGTGGAGATCTCTTCTTAAGTAAAGATGGACAAGGATGCATGTATACGTTGTATGTATTTGCATCCTTTTCTATCTATACTCAAGAAGAGATCTCCACTTGATTGTCGGTCTGTAATACCCCCCTTAGCTTAGTTCAATACAAACAACAACTTTCAGTATGCAACCAATATCGAAATCACGAAAAAATCTGCTATTTCATAATTTGGGTCGTTTTGTTAACCTTTTCTATGGAACAGCTATTTTCTTTTTCGTCATTTCGATATTATCTCCATTGTGACAGTTGCTGTTTGTATTGAACTATTAAGGCTCCTTTTACTGTTTGGTGGCGCCCTCATCACAATATTTAAGATTTCTCAATCAAGAAAGCTTAAATTAAAATAGTGCTACTCCAATGTACCTACTACAAAAGACAAAGCTATTTTTATACTGAAACTAATACCATTAGCATCCTTTTAAACTAAGAGTCTACCCATAAAACTGAACAACTTTTACTATGGGAGCAAACACATCGGAGCAAAAAAAAAAATCTGCTGTCCCATACGGACGATTCAAATGTATGCGACAACAGATTTTTATTTTGCTTCGATCATTTTGCTCCCATAGTAAAAATTGTTCAGTTTGATGGGTAGACTCTTAGTTTAAAAGGATGCTAATGATATCAATTTCACCCTGTATATGTCCACGTGAATTGAAAGGTGTGAAACATTTGAAACCTTTAGATATGGGATGATCGGCGAGCGTGTACATCCTCATGGCAATAGTAAAGTCCTCCAGGTTGTTGAGGAACTGGCAGAACGTCTTGAACTCCTCGAAGGTGATGCCCCGCTCGTCCTTGGTGCGGTCCAGCAGTCGGTCGAGGTACATGTCGTATTCGTCCGTGTCCAAATAAGTGTAGCGGAGAAGGATTTTAGCGAAGTCCACTTCGGATATTGTTTCATGGCCTGTGGAAATATTGTAAATCATATTAGGTAGTAGAGCTATACAGGGCGCAAATTTAAATGCGTTACATGTGAAAGGGGTGCTTGAGACCATCAAACTGAACAACATTCGATAGGGAAGCCAACATCAAAATCACGAAGTAGTTTTCTTTCTATGGCTTAGTAAATAATTTTTGCGCGATTTCAATTTTGGCTCCATAGTTGAAGTTGTTCAGTTTGATGGTCTGAAACATCCTGTTTAATATGTAACGAATTATATTTTGTATCCTGTATAGAAGTTATTTCGAAAGTTTCAATATCTCATGAATTATATTTTCATAATATTTGCCAGCTTGGTCCTTCTTAATATGCTGATCGTTTTTTTAGGGGATGATCAGACCATAAAACTGAACAGCTTTCTCTATAGGACCAAGGTAGAAATCTAAAAAAATATATCAGCTGTTCCATTCGATCAAAATGTATGGGACAGCAGATTTTTTTCGCTATTTCGATGTTGGTCTCGTTGAGAAAGTTGTTCAGTTTGACGGTCTGATCATCCCTTTAAAAAAGTGTCAGCATATTAAGAAGGACCCTGTATATAACATAGCTACGCTAGCTGTGATCACTTTTCGTACGTACCCTTAGCAAACTCGTGGAACTCCAGCTCCAATACCTCGGTCTGAAGGTTCTCCATGAACTGCTTGAATCCCTCGAACTTCAAATCGCTAGTTCCTTTCTTGCCGAAGAAATGTACCTGGACCCCAGAAACGAAGTGGTATTTATTAAATGTACATGAAAATAAATAGAGACAACACAGGAAAAAGACAAATTCTGTAAGTCCCTGGACCCCAGAAACGAAGTGGTATTTGGGCGTTTTTTTTCTAAATATATCCGCACACATTTTGTCTTGTCTATCAGTTTGCACTCAGTTTACACTGAAACCAAAGACCGTTTTGAATGAAGTTTTTGATTGTTTCAATATTTAATTAGTAATCTGTAAAATTAGCAGGTTATATAGGTCATTTATTATAAATAAATTAAAAAATAAGACTAAAGTTAGTTTTGAACCCCCATTATTAGTAATGTCCCACAATGACCGACCTAGTTTACAAAGTTACAAAATGGATATATTTGAGTTTATTACAAGTAATTGATGCGTTGTTAAGGTTCACTGATTGTTATTTTTAAAGAAAAAAGACACATTTACTAAGAATAAACTGTATAATTATATAATTTCGTTCCAAAAAAGTTACAAAATGGAAGCCCGAACCACTCTCTTGTCCCAAAATAATCGCATTTTCTTTGAAAATAATAATTTTTTATCCAATTTGCAACTGTTATTATACATTTTAAATAAGTGCGAATCATTCTACGTTGTTCCAATTATAATAAAGTTATGATTTTTTTTTTATTCCATTTTGTAACCGGGATATTTTTTTACGAAATTGCCCATTTATGAAATGTACATGAAAATAAACAGAGACAACACAGGATGGGTATAAAATTAAGAAAACCCCAAATCGAAACATGCCTAAATATTTACCCTTCGTTATGATGTAGGTATCCATTTAATCTTACTAATCTACGAATAAAGAAATAAATATGGAACGATAACTCCGAACAAAATCTCCTTAATTTTTGGCACCATGAGTTTTGGCGGCAAACGCCGTAATTGGAGTCGCCATAATGATTGAGTCTTGCGCGCTTGCGTGGTGTACACCAAAGTTCGTGGGGTCATTTTTTGACGTGAATTATATTTCCATATTTATTTCTTTATTCGTAGTTACTAATGTTATAAATGTGAATGTTTTTCACGACACGACATTACGATACTCTCAATTTCGTAGCGAAAATTCTTGGTCAATACCTTAGATCAAAATAAAATGAATGGATAGGCCTTACGCGAACATTTCAAACCAGAAAAATGAGGCAAAACAATTGAAAGGTTTACTTCAAATTTGTATGCAAGTGCCCTAGATTTGACAGATAATGAATGGCGCTAGTTTGTATGGACCAAGTGCACCAGTAGTTTGCTTCAACTGACCGTGCTTTAGGCCTATCCATTCATTTTATTTTGATCGAAGGTCAATACTCAAAACCTTGACAGAAATGACTGCTAGACACAAAAGGCCATTAATTTATGCTCTCGACAGGATATAAAACAGTAAATGTGCTCCGAAGGTTGGCAGATAATCAAAATATCGTAAAATAAAATACAATATAAAATATAATACTAAAATTTGTATCAACTCAAAACTGTCCCTTACCTGCAACAATGTGTCAACATTGTGCCTCCTCTGTAAGCCCTGCTCATCATTGACGTAGGTTTCGTGGGGATGACCTTTGTCATCACCATCGTCAGTCATTCCCCTTTTGCCTTTCCACGCGAAACTAAAGATCTTTTCCATCTGAAAATCATAGACATTAATTTGTATTACAGCTTATAAAAAACAACGGTAAACGAGTCTAAGATTAAGTATGTTTATCTGGACAGTCACTGTGTTGTGTACCTACACAAAAGTTTCATGGTCCAATATATCGTAGCCAATATATACTAACCCAGCTGGACTTTGCGTGGGACTGCTTTGCCCCCAGGTATTATTTTATCGGTATGTCAAGTTTTTTTGTTTTTATTTTATATTTTTTACGGATAAAAGACATCATTTTAAGAAACCATTTTTTTTTCGTAAATATGGTGTTAATCAATACAAACATTTTAAACTGTAATTTGAAATTAAATGGCAAAGTAGACAGACACAAAAAAATTATTCGAACTCCATGCAGAAAAACCTTTATTTAATATTAAAAAATACCTGCATCTTTTTTCTAACTCTTGAAACAGAAACGGCAACATCAAATTCTGACAATGAATATATTTTATTACAAATATCTGTGCTTAATCGTTTCATTTCAAATTCCCTGACATATAAAATATTGTAATTGAGACCATTGCATTATCATGAAATGGTTTTCGATTCAGCCTTTCCAAAAAAAACTTGACCTTACCGAATTATAATTGCATATTATTTTTATACTAAACAACATTCAATCGACACAAATTAATTAGACAAACAATAAACAGAATGCAGTTAACATTAACAATAGTAGGTTTGTGAGATACATTGTTTTCAATTAGTAAAGAAATTTTAAGGGTGTATTCAGACCGTGAATCAGAACAACTTTCCCTAAGGAACATGGGTCGAAAAACGAGAAATTTTTTTGGACCTCGTGGTGTATATTTATTTGACGTATTATATTCCTATTGTTAAAAATATAAATATATTTAAACGGCAGCGGCATTTTAAAACTTCCTGTAATAGAGGCATTAGGCATAAAATTAGTAACTATTAGGTAAATTAAATCACGCACGATTCTGAAGTGTTACCGACCTCTCATGCAAACAATATAATCTTTAGGGTCTCATCAAGATTTATTCGGCAATGATGTTCAAGCTCTGGCAAACAAAATTGGTAAAATCGTTTTTAGCTGACGATATAGGATTAGTAGTACTCTCAATGCTGACCATGCGGCACGTGGCGGTGATTAGTAGGCGGTAGGCGTACTACTAAGAACACTGATGTTATGGGGTGAAAAATCGAGATTGTTTGTCCAAAATTACATCTCGAAAATTAAAATGAGGCTATGGTCTGAATACTGCGATTTATCTTGTTTACCGACGGTTTCAGTTTATAGGTAACTAAGTTCTTACGTGACAAACACACAACATCTAAAAACGTACTTTATCACACCTAAAACCATTGCTAATCATCGTTCTGCAATTTCGAAAAATTCTTGTTGGGTCTTACTCTTACTATAGTGATCTAAGCAAGTAATTTATCTCAAGGTGCCACCAGAGATGTGTGAGGTAGCGAGGCGGTGAGCGAGGAAAAAATCGGCCAATGAGAGTTCTTCAATTTCCCAATGACGTGATCGAGCGAGCGCGCTATTGGCGGATTGTTTCCTCGCTCGCCTACACACGGCCTTTTTTCTTTTGTTGAATCTTACACAGATTTTGCCCAACCCTGGTTATAGTAAATTAAAAAAATTCCTATTTTAAGCAGCAGGCTAGACTGAATATTAGTCTTAAATTAACAATCGAGCTGTAGTAAGACCCATGAACGTGTACTAAAACAGGATAATTAGACGGATGAACTATTTGAAAAAAAAAAAAAACAACAGAATAAGCTAACAAAACTCCGCTGCAATTGATGCTGGACTTACTGTAGACAGTTTTGAGTTGGATTCGGCCTGCGCCATCTTGCTCTTGGTTTCAGATGTCGAAACTAAATATTGCAGCTACAATGCCTCGCGGTAAATTATACATATAAATAAATATAAATTAATATACACATCAAGTTTAAGCGCATTTAGATAAAATTTTTGAAGCAAAACGTGTAAAATATCATCGAGAAAAAAAAACTAAAATGTTAAAGCAAAAGGCGATGTCTGTGCCGCTCGCTTGAAAACTCGGAAAATTAGTCACAATAGACCAATGAAAAATTTTATTTTAAGAGAGAGTTTTAAGGGTTAAACTACACCACGTAGCACAGCATCGCATTTTTCCGTCGCTCCATCCTTTTCTGTAACTCAGGAACGTCATTTGTTAGAGCATATAAGGTAGACGGAACGCGATCGCACGCGGCGGCGTGCTGTTTCGTGCTGTTCCGTTCCGTCTATCTTATATGCTCTAGCAAATAACGTTCCTGAGTGACAGAAAAGGATAGAGCAACGGGAAAATGCGATGCCGTGCTTCCTGATGTAGTTCAACCCTAAGAGTTCGATTAACATCACTCCTGTAATAAAAAAAACATTAAAACACACCAAGTGATTTAAACCTACTGCATTTCTTGTAGGTTTTTGATCATAGACAAGTTAAAAATCTAGTGGGTTTTGAAAATTATCTGATAGAAAGTAGAACTATACTATATCTGTCTATACCTAGAAATAAATAAGATCTGAACAAACACGCACTATTACTGCGGAATGGAGTTACTTTTGCCCCGTATGATCTTTATGCTATAACTTTCTTTTCTTTTAAAAATTCGTATTACCTATGGCAATCATAATTATTAAGAAGTCACATCACACCATCATCTTCAAGATATATCAATCGAACAAAATTTCATTTTCACTTGTATGACACAGATCACTTTTTCAACACAAACATAAAATTAAACATTTAGAGAGCGTCGAGCGGCACAACCACCCATTCTGAAGAAAACGTCCTGACTTGTTGACTAGAGATCTCACATTGGTCAATTTCTATTTTGGTATAAAATAATTATATAAATTAGTATCGAGCCCAGTCAAAAAGTCGGCCGAATCATTCAGAATAAGGAGGCATCCTATAGGAACACGCAAATTCAACTCACAGCCTCCTGACTTTTGGGATCCAAATCTTTACGCTCCTTCAATGACCCACCCAGCAGACGTTGAATCTAGATTTATATCGCAGAAAACATGCTCAGAAAAGAAAAACTAAACAAAACAATAATATAAATAATTAAGTAAATAAAATATATGACCAGGGCCCTATTCAACAAAACTTACAATTCTACAAATTTGTCAAAAAGTAACATAATTGTCAAATTGTGATACAAGTGCTGTTCAATGAAACCTACAAATATGTAAAAAAATACCGAGAAATTATTGTAAATTGTCGCGCCTGTAAACTCTGTTCAATAAAACATTACAATTCTAAAAATCTCCTGTCACATTAGATGACAATTATGTATTACAAATATGTCATGGTAGTTTACAATTCTACATATTTATGTAAACATGTTACATCGTACGATACAAAAGATTAGTGAGGGTAAATCAAAAACTTTTAAGTTTATTGGTGAGATATATTCTGTTTAGACTAAAAATGGATCAGAACAACAAATTAACCATTCAGTCACATCAAAAGAAAAAAATTTTTTTAGTACTCAATTCTTCTTCGTCGTTCAATTATCACGTTTTCATCACTGCCATACTTTCACTACTTGATGTAAGCACCATTTTGGTAAAGAAAAAGATAAATCAAAGCCGGTAGGTAAGGTATAATGCCGAGGTATTATAACTTGTAAATGTTTTACCGAGGGTAAGGTCACCTGTCAGAAATGTATTACAATTCTACAATTATGTAAACTTGTAAATACAATTAGCGTTCAACAAAGCAGTTTTTCCGACAAATTTGTAAATTGTCACCTGTCAAGCAAAAATGTTTGTTGAACAAAAATATGTAAAATTGTAACTACAATTCGACAAATATGTAAATTTTCCGCCATTACAAATTTGTAATTTGTATTTATAGTTGAACAGAAACTTGTAAAATTGTCGCCTGTCACCTGTCACCTGTAATTTACAATTGTAAGTTTTGTTGAACAGGGCCCAGGTTCTTTGTCCCAAGAAGTTTTCGGGTGTTATATTGGTGCCGATGTTTAAACGCTCTGCATTCAGGAAGTCAGTAAAGAACTTATAGGGTGCACAAATTGTAGCTTTACGGTGCATTATCTATTCCTCATTAAATACTACTGTGTGTAAGTTAATACCAATATGGAGCTGTTGGTGGGTGTATACAGCACATCAGTAGATACGGAAAGAAACAATTATGATAATTACTTACGACTAGAAATTCGTTTTTATCGACTCTTTGGTTGCCGTCCGTGTCGAACATGTTGAATGCTATTTGAAAGCCGGAGGCTGGCTCTGCAACGTGAAGAGTAACAATTTTAAATAGGGTGCTGATTGATTGAAGAAAATTTATACAGGGTGTTTCATAAGTAACAATAAATATCTCTTAAGGGGGTTGTTTAGACCGTCAAACTGAACAACTTTTTCTATGGGACCAACATCGAAATCGCGAAAAAAAAAATGTTGATATCCCATACATTTATTTTAGCTCTAGTCGATTTGTAGAGTATGGAACATCAATTTTTTTTTCGCGATTTCTATATTGGTCCCATAGTGAAAGTTGTTCTGTTTGATGGTGTACACCACCCCCTTAAAGGTTTATTTGTATTTTTGTAACACCTTGTAGATATGCAAAAAAATTATTTAAAAGATTATCAACTCACTTGTCAGTATAGACAGAAGGAACAGGTACTCCGTGTAAGATATTATTCCTGAAACGGTTAAAAAGTGTTATTAGTCTGTGGGTCTGTACGAAAATTGCCTAAACAATCTGATCTAAAGTGATATTTTTGAATCGAGAGATTCGAAATAATGACCGAATGAATACACAAACTTCATACTGTTTCGGTCATTATTTAAACAGCACTCCCAATTCTCGAAGGGCGCTCCTTGACAGAAACACGACATTTTCGAAGTATGATTTTCAGGATAGAACAGTTGTAATACTAAACAATTACTTAGTCATTAATATTTATTTGCATTCCATGTGACAGAAGTATCAGAATAAGTAAAGTAGGATTTTTATTGAGTTTATTATAAAGTATAGTGGGCAGAAGTGGTCCAAGAGCTCCATAAAGACCATAGGATTTAGAGTAGTTCAAGATTTTACAGTGACAAAGCGATGATAGTCCATACTGAAGAGAGCTAGCGAATCAATCACGAGGCGGCTGTTCGATTCCTGGCCAAGTTCTACGGAATGTACGTGCGGTTGTATTTATCATTATCAATAGCTCGGCGGTGAAGAAAAACATCGTGAGGAAACCTACATACCCAAAAATGAAAATAATAAAAAGGTATGTGTAAGAGATATGAGTGAGCTTGGGGCGAACACAATAGACCAGCAATGGTGGCAGTGTTACATAACGGAACATGCTTGCAATAGCCCAGCCAACAATATTAATACATTAACTTAATATCATTTTACGTTATTAACGTCATATTAAGTTGATAACGACGTTGAACGTTCCAGTTCCATTGAAAATGCAAATTTTTATCCGTTTTTATTTTTACTTTTTACAGAGTCGAGAAATTTAACAACATTCCAGTTGAAGTTCTATAAAATACTCAACGAAAAAATTTTGTTTTTAAGCAGGGAAATAATCCGGCTTAGAAAGAAGAGCAAAATATTTAAAACAAGGTTTGAAAATGCTGAAAAACTTAATGACGATGTGGCTTTTTAAAAAGTAAGCTATGACACAAGCAGCGAAATTATTTACTGAAATACAATTTCGTCAAAAGAAAAAACAGCCAAAAAGGCGACGATTCAATTTAGATCAAGGAATATACTACTCTGATTTAGATCAAATACCTAATTATGATATGTTTAAGCATTTACAAAAGAAACCCAAAAGTTTTATTTTTCAAGTGTTTTTACATTAGCATCCTCAAAAATATTAAATAATCTTCTCGGTAAATTAAAGTAGAACTTAAATTAGTAGAAAATAAATTAAGGAAACAGCGTCTCTCAGCGTCGTCAATTAAAACTCCCCAATTAAAATATGATATTCTCAAAAACTAAATTAAGGGATTTGTCACAAATAGAACTAAAGACCTTGCTGATCATGCTCTTTAAGATAAAGGGGAGGAATTTCAAGCAACCTGTGGCATACTATTTCACCTAGAGCTTGAAGAAAGATGAGATAAAAACTATACGGCAGGATGTTGTAAAACATGTGTCAGTCACACAGGTCTCAACATTTTGTGTCCGATATGTGACTAAAGTACAGTAAATGTGAACACAATAAACTGTTTGGTTGAAGATACAAATCGAGAATACCTCAGAAAAGGAAAGGAATAGAGAATTGATTTGTTCCAAATTGGAAAAAAAGAGATAATACCTACCACTATACGACGTGCCTCATTTATTAAAAGGAGATAGAAATAACTTATTGACGAAAGATTTACCGTTCGTGGACTTTGGAGACGAAAACAAAGGTAAAGTTATAAAATGGCGTTATTTTCAAGAACTCTATGATGCTGATAAATCATATGGCGAACTTAAATGCCTTTAGAAGCTCACCGAAGAGCATGTCGACCCTGCAAAATCAATAAAATGGGAGCCCAACTAGCTGCACTTAGTCATAGTGTGGCAATTGCAGCTAAGCATATCACATCATTACTTACAATCCGAATGCAGAAACAATACCATTGATTTTATTTTAGTTGACAATCTATTTGACTGTCTCGCTCAATTGGAGAAACGCTCATTAGAGTTAATCCTCCATTAAATCTCTTGCCGTCACTTTTTGTCTTGTTGACGTAGAAAAAGCTAGCAAAAGATTTAATGGAGGATTAACTCTAATGAGTGTTTCTGCAACTGCACACAAACTTCTTTTGTGTTTGCCACAAAATAGAAAAATTGATGAAGGAAAGAAAGAAATTTATGAGAAATTTTACGTTCTTAACTCCAAAAAAAAAGAGGGTAGGTACTAAAATCTGAATCTTAGAAACTGTTGTAACGTCCGGTCCATATTTTTTTTTATAAAAACCACAGAAGGCTTTCAAAGGATATGCATAATTTTGCACCAAAAATATAACGTTTGATGCCATGTTAACCCGAAATTTTAACCAGGATCCAATAGATTTTTTTTCGGTAGACTAAGAAGTTTAGGTGCCAATAGAGCACTCCTTCTGAATAATTACTGCTCGTGTCACTCGATTAGGGCGAACTGCGAAGAAGTAATAATAACGTAGTTACAAACCTTACGTTATACTTACTTTAGATGAAAAAGAAAATCATAAAAATTAAAATTAAAACCCAAATTACAAGTATAACTTAGATATAGTAAAACACAAATCGGAAAAGTGGAAAACAAATATGTCAAGAAAATATAATATTTTATGAACCACGTCCTCTTTCAACCTAACAGATAAACGTGTAACCATAAAACACAATACAATACTATACTTTGGAATAAACATTGCAAAGAAACACCTTCCATCTTGCTGAGCATGAACTGCCTCCGAAACAGAAACCTCTAAACACTCAACCTCCTTAACTCGAATCTTCAAATCCTCAGCTTGTTTCTTCTGACCATCTTGTACTAAACGTCACAAATGACGTTTCCCGAAACGATCACCAGTTACGCCAGTCGTACTCGTAACTGGGTTAATTTTTATCATGATTTTTGTAAATGTAAAGCTGGAATATAAGGAATACATTTTCGTCGTAGGTTATGGGCCCAGCACGCTTCCACTCTCAACAATGCGACCTTCACGGAATCAATTAGAGAGTTTTCACCATCCTAGGTGCATCAGTAGACCGCCCTTACATAATGGCCGGGATCTGGTTCTGGTCTCTTTGACCTACAATATTTATTGAAATGCTTTCGAAATTTATTTATGATGTAGGTACATTAAATGTTCAACCAATATAAAATTTGGTGAAAGTAGAGAAGTCACCACAAATGTGGTATTGAATATGGAAAAAATATTTGACAGTGTCAATGCTGATTTCCCGATTTAAAGAGAGAAAAATCATGTTTTTTCAATTTTGACAGACAAGGCGCCTCCATGAGTGCCATTTTTGAAAGATACCTGTATCAAACCAACAGTTTTTTTGTAGTATTTTAATGTAAAGGATTTAATGTCGCAAAGATCAGCATCAAATGTCAATAGTCAGGCAAGTGAAGTCTCTTCAGACTATCTGAGATGTGAGCAATGTTCCCAACCACGTTTCTTTAGAGGCAAAAGGGGACTGAACATCCGTAGAGGAAAAGTCTACAAACCTACAGATTTAGATCGAGGCGATCCGTTAACACCAGTTGGAGGCTCACAATCAAGTGCTGGTGATCCAAAACCATCTTACATCTTTCATGCCGAAAGCAACAGAACCAACAAAACTGCCAACTCTGCCTTCGCTTTTGGAGTACCATGTTGAAGAGTACAAAAATTATGCTTTATTCAACGGCGAACATGGTAATACTGCCCAATATTAAATGTGGTACAACTGGTACATTCATTATTATATTTTATTAATATAGGGTCCTTCTTAATATGCTGACATTTTTTAAGCGGATGATCATACCATCAAACTGAACAACTTTTTCTATATGGCACCAACATCGAAATCGCGAAAAAAAAATCTGCCGCTCCATACAAAACTGCAAACCTACTCGAGCCAAATGTATGGGACAGCAGATTTTTTTTGTTGGTCCCATAGAGAAAGTTGTTCAGTTTAATGGTCTGATCATCCCCTTAAAAAGTGTCATTAATTTGGACCCTGTATATTTCAGGCTATCAAGAAGCATATAAGAACAAATGATTACAATCTGCTTATAGAAACACTGTTCGAACTAACGAACATGTTTTTATTTTCGATCACCACAACTACGCTCGATGGATTTTAAATATTTATCCAATTTAGTACAAATGAAAGAATCGAATCCACAATTATTGGCAGAATTTCAAAAAGGAGCATTTGGAATTAAGAGGACTAGCGTAAAATTTTCAAGGTCTCCAGTAGACCTTGTATTCGAGCAAACAATTAATGCGAATGCAGGAAACTCTCTTGACAAGATTATGCCATAGGTGCATATAGGTGCAAGACAACGTTGGGCCTTCAACCACAGCATGAGATTGAAAATAGTTACGGCAATGATGAATGAGGTTGACATGATGGAGAAGATGACATAGCGTCAGAGCTACAAAAAAGTAACTTCGAAAAAAAAAGATTTGACAATTGGAAAAAACGTATGAACCTGTTTGATACCAATTTGAAAAGAGATGACTTATTCAATACTTTTACTGGACGGGCAGCACACGAAGAAACAGTCAATTGCCTCCTTGGAGCTAATGAACAAGGAGAGAAACAAAAGACACGATTAATTGAAGAATGCAACAACGATCTACAACGGTTTGAGCAATCTTTAAAGGAAATAAAATAACAAACTTTGGCTCAGAAAGCATAAGAAAGGCTCAAACAGGAATCGGTACAAAATTGCATTTAAAAATAAAATTAAAGAAAAATAAAATGAAATTAAAGAAATATTTTTGGTCGTTTATTGGCGACTGCTATGGGAAAGATAATTTTATAGAAACCCGCATGTCATTTCCTTTGGCACCGGTTCCACCAGCACTTTCACAATATAATGGACATATGAACAAAACACAAAAGTCGAAACTTGCAAACAAACTCAATCAATGTGCGAGTGTTCAGGCGATTTTAACGAAGAAGTGTTTTTAATCGATGGCTTTCATTTACTACAAGCATTGGGCACACTTCCTAAAAGCTATGGTAAAATAGCTGAAAACATATTGAGGAAGATATGCAGCACGACGGCAAAAGAGGTTTTTGGTAGATATTTATCGACATCTACAAAGGATCAGGAACGACAAAAACGACAGCAGCACTGTAGGTACTCCGTTTCAAATAACAGGGACAGAACAGAGTCGGGAACAAAATTTTAATAAACGCTTGAACAACATTATATGTTTAAACAAGCATTCGTTAAGTTCTTGAGCAACAATTGGCAAACGGACTACCGGACCTGCGATATCCGATGGAAAATATTTCGTTTCCCTCATTTTGTGGTAATTCACCCACTGAAGCTCTAACATTATATGTGCATTGTTAAATAAGTTTCATGTGCCTATAAGGACAGATCGGATGTCCGAGTTCTTGGAAATTGCAAAAAGTAGGCTGTATTGAATACAAGATATTATTTGAAAGAACATACAAAACGCAGGAGAGCAATAATCGTAGCCGATATTGAACATCCACATTTGTTCACATTCCCAAGACACCACGACACGATTTGATGACAGAAGCTTTAGGCTCGTATTGGTTATTAGATGCGTTACATATTAAAGGGGGTGCTTCAGATCATCAAATTGAACAACTTTGACTATGGAGCCACAGTAGAAATCGCAAAAAACTAATCTGCTGTTCCATAAATTGGAGTGGAGTAGCCGTTGACGTTTTCTATGAATCAGCTGTTTTTTCTCGCGATTTCGATGTTGGCTCCATAGTGAAAGTTGTTCAGTTCGATGGTCTGAAACAACCTCAAAGATATGTAACGTATTTAATTTTCCACCCTGTATAGTCCGGTGGTGGTTAAGGTGGTTCTACTGGAGAGCATGTTCTCCGGAGGGACCTTTACTGAGAGCATACACTCCGACGGAGGGACACTTTGAATTAACGATTAACTGGAAAGTACTGAAGTAATTATTTTCAGATTAATTTACAAAACTTCGTCAATGGCAGCATTGCACACGATAAAATCCGCATGCAAGCTACTATTAACGAATCTAAAGGCACTGCCGTGCGCAACCCCGGCTCAAAGGTCCCTAAGATGCTGGCCACATTGCCCCTCTGGATGGCCAGAGAAATTCTCTGTACCAGAACGGTTCCCGAGCGTGGTTCCGCATTTTTCGAAATAGTACATTTTCTGTACAAAACAAATTAAAGATTGAAAAATTTGTCTCGGGCGGGACTTGAACCTACGCTCTTCCAAACCGGGGAAACGTGCTAACCAATGCAATTTTTCAATCTTTAATTTGATTCGAAATAGCACAACATGGCTTTAACATGTTTATAAACAATAATATTTTCTGTACAATTGATCCTGAAATCGTACTTCGAAAATTTTTGGATTCTGCCCTGGAACATGACGGCCCGAAGGTAACTGAGATCCCTATACAATTTGTGATAGACAGTCGTGTTGGTCCAAGAAAAGAAATTGCTATCTCAGAAGCACCAGCTCGTAAACAACCAAAGCAGCATAAACACAGATGCCGACGTAGGCAAAGAATAGCCTCAGATTTATAGCACCTTTTTTGCATCTGAGTTTGATGTGTGATATAATATAATAATACAGGAAATATACCTTTATCTCTTAGGTTGCGGAACATTTGTGGAGATCCCTTCTTCAGCGCTGGAGTGTGATCCCTTAGTTGTTCTATCTCTTTGGCAGTTAGCACACGCCGCTTCAGTCGTGCTGAAGAGACAAAAATCTATATACAAGGTGCGGCAGCACTGTTTTGAAAATTAGTATTGACAACCTCAGAGATGTCAGATAGCCGTTCTGAGGCGCGAGTCGGAATGAACATTAAAGGGCTATTAAGGCGGCCTAAAAATTCGTTGACAGTAAGTTGACTAAGAATTTGCCTCCACCAATCCGTATTGGGAGGAGTTTGGCTGAGTGAGAATTCTCTCACGAACAAGGGTAAGACGTGAGTGAGGGGGCAAAGGTTGCCTTTGATCTGCGGAGTGTGGTATACTAAAGGTTAATAAATGAACTTAACCCTGTCACACAGATTACACAGTGTCGATTCTAGAATAAACCAAAGTATACAACTTGGAGCAAAAACAAGACAATTAAAACGTATTCACACTCTTTAATTTAAATCCAGGAATTACGCCTAGATTACGATTAGTTAAGCTCGATAAAGAGCTCTATTGCAGTGACATAAAGCAACTTACGCCTGGGTTCTTGCTCAACGACGGATTCGAGGAAGTCCTGCGGCGTCATGTACAGCTGCCCGCCGAACTCCACGCTGGCGAACTTGATGAACCGCCTCTCGCGAGACGTCAGCTTTACTGACTTGGCCAGCTCGTCCGGCTGGAAACCACAAACACATCGTTTTAGAACGTTTTAATCGTGTTTAAGTAGCATTAGGTATGGAGAGATTTCAAACCAAGAAGCAGAACTTAAAACGTATAGGTATCATTGTTTACGAAAACATGTTATTTAATTGCAGTGATACTGTCTGAACGACATCGACGACGACCAAACATTACCATTTTATTTTAAGACAAGCACAAAACCAAAATAGACTAACTGACTGACATTATGTGACTATTCTTCTCATAGGAACTTTCCGTTTCAAAATATTATTGTAAGCGAAAAGGGAACGAGGAAAATTCGTAGTTCCGCATGGGCATCAAGTTTCTAATGTTTCCAACGTTATTTGAATGACCAAACTTCCCGCCACACAAATGGTTGTAATAATACCTAAATAGACATTTATTTATAATAGTCACCACGTCAATTACGATGCCGCTTTTCAATTCTATACTCAATGTTAAAATTCAACTTTAAAAGGAAACAAATCTCTTATCGCTTCAATAAATCAGGGGTGTGTAATAAAATCGCGTTGTAACCAGTCCCGGTTGTCCGCCACTTAATAGCCGTTTTGTCACAAATATGGCAATAAATTAAACCTCCTAGTGCCACCCCTAAAAGGAGTTATAAATCCTTACAATTGAGGTAAACGTCTCATAGTCAAGAATAACGGCGGCGCTCAAAGGGTTTCATTACTGTTTTTATCATCATTAAAAAACACCTTTGTTCCATAAAGTTTATCAAAAATTAAAATAGAGGCTTTATTTATTTTTCATCAAAAAATATGGATAAAATGACTTATTTTATTTAAACTCAAACATATCGTATAAAACAAGACGGTCATTAAAAAAAAAGTAAATAATGAGGAAATGTCCAAAACGATGTATTTCGATGTACCGATGTGGCGTTCATTCTGAGATGAGAACAGTTAATATTAACGAAGAATCCAACACATTTATATGGTGCCATTAAATCACACATACCTGAAATGTTTAGGATCTATAGCAATATTTAACTAAAACTGGTAGCCATTATCGACACCATTTAGAGGCGTAAATAAGACGAGGTATGACATACGACCGTGTTTATATGAGTTACTGTTATGGCTTCAGAGATATGCATACTATGTACTACATATTACCATTTTGAGAAAATTTTGTAAATCTTTACCGTAAATGTGTTGAATTTTCTACACAATGTAGCCAATAAATGCCTGATTATTTAAAGATAGATGATTGGTCTCCGCAGCGAAGACCAAATCATTTATATGTTATTTAATTAAACCTAAACAACTGAATCATGAAAGACATGCTACTTAAAAAACTATTTCCGAAGTTAGGAATTTCAGGAAAGCTCAAATAAAGTTGCCGGGTTGCTTTGGTTCTGGTGTGTGGCGAACTCGTTGTTCAAATTATTCAATTCTTTTCCCAATTTCAGTTTTGTTATGAGTATATTTTGTTGTTTTTTGTATATACCCCACCATGGACAAGGTAACTCTAAAACGATAACTGAATAATGTGCTTGAGTTTAATTCCTACCCTAACTCAATAGTTAAGTATTTGCAGTCGGATTTTACAACCCTACTGAATCCTATAACATCTTGTGTTGTAAAAGAGTTCAATATTAATTCAAAATCTAGTAATAGGCAGGTACTAGGGAGCCATCTATCCGCTTTATAAGTTAATAACAGAAACTACCGATAAATAAATGAATCAGGCCAACGTTAACGAACACGCAGTGCTCAGCTAATGTAAAAGTGTAAATTATACTCTCTAACGGTGAAACTTGTGCGGAGCTAGTCTGTTAAAATATGGATAACGCATAATTACGATTTCTAATAGCAATAAAGGGCGAAACGCATTATCAATCAAACATGCTCAGATATACAGGACGGCCGTTGAAAGCCCACATCGTAAGCTAAGCAACCCATGAAATGGACAAACAGTTGAGATTACTGTATTCCCAAAAATCACTAAAATTGTGATTCATCACCAGGTTCCGCAATTTTCGTAGCACTTTTGAATAGTCGAAGGGATTCCATATAATTGTTGACTTTGGATTGTTGAGATAGTGTGCTTTGTTTTTTTTTTTTCAATAATTTAAATGCCCCTTACAAATATTTGCCATAGAGACTATAAATTGATTTCGACTTGATGTATGCCCTTTTTAATGAAAGCTGGTCCGAATCTGAAACCTCGGACAAACTACGGTGCAAGTGGATATGAAACTGAATAAATCAGTAAAGATTCAAACGACACTCGACTTCCCTTCGACTATTCAAAATCGCTACATAAATTCCAGGCCCTTTTCATCATATTCATTTGCGAATAAATATTTGATAAAAGCGCTAGAATCTTGAAGTTTCGAAGGATTATAATACTGTAAAACATATTCAAATTACAGGTTTATACTAGGCTAAATTTCTATTTCAGATATTCGTGTTTATCGGATTGAATGAAGTACTTACTCGTGACGTTTAATACATTGTTAATTAGTAGTTAATCAAATTAAGTAATTAATTCTAGTTAAAAAATTCGATTCTATTCCTGAATCAGTATTTACTTTTCGGATATTTTTAAACCTGTATCCAATCTGCACGTTATTAAACCCAATGGGAACATGCCAAATGTCGTGAAAAATACATGACTCTGGTATTTATTTTCCCTACTTATTTTTTGACATAAAACTAAGTTGTCTCAGTCATTTCCAATATAACTAGTTTGCACTCATGCATAATTAAGAAACACGTGCGTGGACACAACGCGTACAACCTTACAAACATGTCAAAGGGTAGCCGGGGACATTAGAGCAGTAGAGCTCTAAATCACGCGGGTCGACCGCGACCCGCCCATTAACTATATCCATGCGACATGTTCGGCTAATACGATACAAATATTTGTACAATGGAGAGTGTTTAAAACTGTCGCTTGTCGATTTATGGGATGCGCTCAAAGATTACAGAGAAGCATTTAGAATTTGTTCATTGTTAACGCTTGCCACACACATACGGAAATTCCGCAGAATTCGAATTTTGTATAAGGATTTGATGCCACTGTAATTCCGAACGTGAATTCTGGAGTGGGAAAATCTATACGAAATCGTAGTTCTGATTCGGAATTCTATGTGTCTGGTAGGCGAAAGACTTGGTATTTTTAGTATATGTTAAAGTTAAATTGTACTAGCATTATGTGCAAAGACCGCAGAGATCGATAAATCGAAAAAGTTTAATTCGGTTCAATTCAGCGGCAGATTTAATTTCAATGTATCCGAAGGTCGTGGAAGACACACGAGATCTGCGATTTTTTTTAACCTTCAAATCGGAGCAAAAAAAAGACATCAGCTTTTCCATACTAAACTGCAGTGCCTACTCGACTCAACTGTTCGCAACAGCTTCCTGTACACTTAAAATGGGACAAAGTGACCCAAATGCGGTCCTGTGTCAAAGCAGCGTTTCCCACAAATCCATCTCATGGCAGAGCGTCAGTCGGCGGCGCCCGCGCTCCTGCCACAACACGAATGTTTTATGCCGTACCATCACATGTTTATGTTAATGCAACTAATTTCATATAACACACTCAATAGTAATAGTACTCACGGCTATAATATGATTTATAATACTCATGGAGTAGGAAAAGATAAAGCCCTGTCAGATTGATTCTTACCGATTTAAATTAGAGTATTGTCAAATCCATGGTAATCAGTCTACTGGCACAGACTTAAAAGAAGAACCAGACGTAATCTCGTCTAATCATGAGGACTCACCCATTTCTTTTGTGTGCGTGCTGTCACGCGGTACATAAGGTGACGGGTTGTAGCACCTGCGCCTAGAGCTAGTCTGGGCGCGATGGAATGGCTGCTGCAAGTACCAAGGTCCTCAAGTGTCGGAAGTACCGAGATTTGTCTGGTAGCTACATGTTCTCGCCAATAGGATTTGTGACGCTGGGTTATTGAGGCTTAGAGGCTAAAATATTAATCGGAGTCTCAATAAGACCACCAGCGACCACAGAGCTGGTAGCTTTCTCGCACAAAGAATTAGTCTCGCCTTCTAGAGAGGAAATAATGCTGCTGCTGGCTACAAGGGCAAGATCAAAATTACCCTATAATACATGTTATATTTGGGTAATTTTGACGGCCCGATAGCTAAGTCGACAGTGAACCTGCCTGCTGTGCCGAGGGTCGCGGGTTCGAATCCCGAAAGGGAAAATATTTTTTGTATGATGAATATGAATATTTGTACCAGAGTCATGGATGTTTGTATCCATATACGAGTACGTATTCTCTATCGTTGTCTAGTCATAATACAAGTACAGGCTAGATTCTGGTACTTTAAATGTGACTAGATAATTTGTATAACATAACAATGTCCGATAATGTTGATGTGCACCTATATTTTAAAGTGTTATTTAATCATTTTGCTATTACATCCAAAAGGGTGACATGCTGTTTATGGTTTATTTATATCCTTGTAATAAAAAAAAATCAGCTGTTCCATTTCGGTATACTTCCATACAAAACTGTAAACCTACTCGATTGCAGTTTTGAATGGAAGTACAATAAATAAGTGTCACGTAACTATAATAAACAGGGTGTTAACATTTCGTAGCTCGATCCACCTGTATTTTCTTCTCTACCCTGTATATAATGTGGTTACGACAGTAACACGATTTATCGAACAAATTACAGGCCACGATGAGCCGATAGTACACCATTAGTTTGTATCGGCGCGAGCTTGCGATACAGACTTACCGTTTATCATCGAGTTAAATGCTAAGTGAGATCTATTGAGATGCTACACTATTCTGTAGAATCTATACGAGCTGCAAGTATAATTGAAGTTGAAGCAAGTTTGATTTGATAGAAATACCAAAGGGTTTCGCACTTCGACACGATAGAAGCAGATCGAATTGGTTCCTAACAGTTTGAATTGAAATCGAAGGGGAAAAATTAAATTCTAATTAATAGTAATAAGGAAGTTCTAGTAAACTTACGATTTTTTACTGTTGAAACTATTTAAGTAGAAAAAGACACCATTTAACGACGGCACTGCGAGTTCTGCAGAAGACAGACACTTGAGTGAATTTTCAAAAGAAGGAACAAGACGAATAGTCGAAGTAGAACCAAATTGTGTACGTAAAGTAGGTAAATACCTTCCCAAAAAAAAAAGGAATATAGAATGAAAATTTTCACGTAGTATAACTAGTATAAGAGAGGTGTACATTCATGAAAATATTCGAAATTTCGTCGTTGTAGTCTCCTCGCGCCGTTGTTTGCCATGTTCACCGCCTCGCCTAGACTGGGCAAAAGCTCGGGAGTGATGATAAACCGATCTCTAAGCGATAAATACAGACATTACGACCGGCACGAGAGCCGCTCTTTATTACCACCTCAGGCGATATTTATTTATTATGCCACACGTATGAATAAAAATATGAATGAAGTAATAAAGAATGAAGAAAATACCAGACCATAATTGTGATTGGACAAACTTATTAAGAAAGAGCGAAACCCAAAGAAAATTGCAAAAGCTTTCACGTTTTGAGAGTATAATTTCGACAGATGGTTGTCACGTTATCTAGTTTGATATTAATTGTTCAATAATTTAAAGTCCAATAAAATAAAAATAATTTAATATAATTTAATAATAGTAGATTGTATCACAAGGGCGTAAAATAATATTTTTAAGGCGAGGGCGCTATTTTGAATCCAGAGCATAGCGAAGGATTCTTGAGTAGAATCCCGAGCGCAGCGAGGGATTCTAAAGTAGAATCCTGAGCGCAGCGAGGGATTCAAAGTATGCCGCCCGAGGAAAAAATAATTTTGCGGCCGAGTGATACACTCTACTTTTCATCCCCCTCTATGAGGAAAATAAATAAAAGGCGCTTCTAGTTTAATATTTGCGTTCGGTCTCTTTGGTCGCGGACCTATGTAGCAAAAATACATGTTCCAAATTCAAAACTCATCATTGCCCGCTGTAAAAGTCTCTTAACAAAAAGTGCAACTTTAGGCGCACTTAAAGAGGACTAAAGTGACACTTTTTGAATAGATGGGATGAAAAATAATTTAAAGTTTATAAGTTAAAGTCCTAGAAGAAGAGGACGGCCTAGACGTAAATCACCAAATTTTCGACGTGCATAAAAAAGGCCAGGTCAGATCTACCCGAAACCGATGATAAGGCTGCGTTTCCACCAGAGGCGAGCGAGGTAGCGAGGCGGCAAGCGAGGAAACAATCCGCCAATAGCGCGCTCGCTAGATCACGTCATTGGGAAATTGAAGCACTCTCATTGGCCGATTTTTTCTTCGCTCACCGCCTCGCTACCTCGCAAATCTCTGGTGGAAACGCAGCCTAATGCATGAAAGAACTAATTAATGTGGAGGAAGCTAGAGGTTTGTCAGGATCGTAGCAGGTGGTGTTCCATTGTCTATGAATACCCCCAAGTTAGAGACAGGCCGTAAGAATTAGTATGTATGCATGTAAGCTAAAAACCAAATGTAAACATCCTAACCGTTGCATTACATACGTACAGGAGTGGTTTTATCGGTCCTGCGACCCTATGGGTACTAATCTTATTGTTTGATCAACATTAGTACTGTAAACGTATATCTAGTCAAAACTTCATAAAAACTCTACAAATGTTACTTTGGAGATATTATAGTTTTCATGAAAAGTCTATGATTAAAATGTTTTGAATAATACACTAACATAATTTAATACTAAAATGCATGGATCAGCATTTATGTAAGTATATATTCTAAGAGGTCGGCCCGCTTTACCTCCATCAGCCAAGTAACTGACCAACAATTTGTCACTGAAGCCTGTTAACCATGTTTAGTGCGAAGCCATTATTACCTACCTAAAGGGTATAACTAAGGTTCTGAAGTCACTTCAGAGTCGCATAAAGATTTTTTTATTATATTACAATATCAAAGTGGACCAAGGCAGAAAATTAAACAAGACTAATTTGTAGCTTTGAATAACATTTTGTATCTCAGAAGTTGAAATCGGTTCCTTTCAGTTTGTAAGCAGAAAGAACGTTACCCGACGAGTTAAAGATTCAACTTAACACGAAATCAATTATTTTAATTGACATTGTTGTTCCTATCAAATTTTTATTTTCCATTATAAACATATTCTGAAGAGCAGTCTATCTTTCAGATATCTGAAAAACATCGTGGTACAAAGTACAAAGCTTAAGGTATCAATCAATAAAATCCATGGAAAAATTATTTAATACTAAAGCGATCAAAGTTTCCGTAGTAACTCTACGAGAACTAGCAGACAGGTTCAGCCAATCATCATTTAGCATGATAGTAGTTGTCATTAGGATATCTTGGTCAGCAGTACTAACACTTTAACAAGCCCTTAATATATGGGTGTAAAATAGATGTCAGATAATATGTGAACGCCACAACTTCCTTGACATACTCGTAGAACGACTTAGCGAGCAAGATGGCTTTCTTAACTTTAAAGCTCTGATAACGACGTTTTTGCAGATTCAGTTCAAATATTTATTACTTTAGCGTTTGAAGTTATTATCACATGCATCGTACTAAAAGTATGGAGAACAAATAAAAGATAGCAGTATATAAGATTGCTACACCATTAAACATTAATTGATACACAATCTGGACCGAAAATTATTTTCAAGAAAAGGCCTTTAAAAAGTATTTTTTATCAGGATTATCTTATTAAGAAGAACCTGAAAACACGACTGAATTAAAAGGAGGAACCGAAAAACTACCAACATAAAGTATAAACTGCGATATTTGCAACTATGAGTCTGTGTTTGTGATCCTTTTAAGTGCAATTAACGCATAACCAGCAAAATGGATAAGCAAATAGGATTTTTCGCTTAACTATAAGACAAAGAGTTATTGTCATCAAAGTCGTACGAGGTCGACGGATAATTCAAATGAGTAGTTTACATTAGAAATTCATCAGATTGTATGTGTTTGATTGACGTATAATCCATTTTCGTTAATCTACGAAACCCATAATACCCATCATTAAACAACATTTATAATAAATAAGGGATATAATTGCAACAAAATAAACAAAGTCAACGAAAAGAAAAGGAACGTTTAAAAATAAGACCCAGTACAAGAACATTCAAATCAAATACCTAGAGAAATAATTTTAATTCGAACATAACAATTATTTTCAACCTGTTGAAATGCTTCCAAGCAAAAGTTAAGGCTCTGAAGCATGCGAGATTGGCGAGAATAAGAGCAAAATCTGCTGCTTGCTGACAACAAGCTGACAAGTTGTTTGCTACCCGCAACATTTCCTAACGACGGGCGGTTAATTCGAAGTAAAGAGCTGTCACAAACCTCGAAATTGATTTTTATTTTAACATTGGACTTGATGAATAAAATAGTTTTTAACTTTTTGTAACACTAACCTGTTTTCTTTATACTTGTCGTCTAACTTAAGGTTGTCAATATCTCTTCAGCAATAATACCATTATTTACGAGTATACCATAATCAGTTTTGTCTCCAGTTATGTATTGTATTTTTGTGTTTGGTGTCAATCTAAAAGTATATTTCATTCATTCACTGTCTTTACCATCTAATCAAACTACAATCATAATAGCGTAAACAAAGCCTTTGTTGCGAACACGACAATAAAATTGCGGAATACGAACGAACTTATTGGATTCAATGATACACCCTGAGTGGAATGCAAATCATTCGGTAAAATTTTAATAACAAATGAAAAAATCTTGCTTCAAGGTGTACGAATTCTGTCTTAGATTGAAATTCAATCTAATACCGTTAACAAATGAAACAGAATACAGATCGTTGAACAAAACTGATATCGTTGGCTTAGACTCGCAGATATAGGAATTAATAAACTATACTCTCAAAGCATAACCTCTATGAAACAGATTATTTTGACTTGGATTAACTGCATGGTCGGAACTATTAAATCACTCAAATGTCAACATGCGCGCTGGCCCGTGGCTGGACGAGATGACATGACAGGCGTGGTATGGCGTACAGTGCGCGTCCACTCCACCTATGTACGCAATATTACGCATTTGTTACTATTTTAATTGAGAAACAAGCACAACATACCTATAACGAGCAAATAGTACAATTATATCGGCAAGCAAGTTAAAAAAACATGGAAATAGTAACAATATAAGAAGGATCATACAAGGAAAACTGTAGTCACTGAATTACTTAAATATTTATAAGACCATAGTAGCTTACATTTGGGATCGTAACAATGAACGTGTCTGTAAGCGTTAATTTGTTTGTTAGTGAATTCATCGGAGTCTGCACTAAGTAGGTAAATCATCACACCTGTTATCGGCAGAACATTTTTATTTTTTACGCGTCATCATCAGATCAAAGAGTGATAAATCATTTGAGGTCTGATACGTCGATACAAAGACGACCAGCTCTAAATGCATTGGTGCGAGTAACTTAATCAAAATTCCTACTGTGTAGATACAATCCACTGTTGTGAAACCACAACTTAAACATAGGAACCTCGCGTCGTAGGTAAAACAGACTCACTATAAATCTGATAGATATACCCAACGTCTTAGTAGGTTTCTAGCTAATAGTATAACCAGAAAAAAACTGAATATTGTATAGGTTGCGCTTCCTAACATTGTGTTTTATATCCACGCGTAGGAAGTGAAAGCCGATTAACAAAGATTGAACTAAATAACCGGACAGCAGGTGCAATATCGAGCAACATAATTATCAGTGGACTAGGTAATAATACAGTTTATCATAAACTAATGGTGACAATTTTTGATCTTTTACATTTAGGTTCACAAAAGGTTTGAAATTTGTATTCCGGATTGATCTCTCATCATCATCTCTCATTTACTCATGTCTCTACCATATTATATCTCACATCTCACTCCTGATCCCAATTAACAGCGAAATCTGCATATTAAGTTAATCTAAAGAGGCTGCGCAGAAGGGAAAATTCCTTTCAGATGCTTTAGGGCGCGTCTCAGCGCGGATCAGGCGGAAAAATTATTGAGAATATTTCCACTGACAATGACACTGAATTTTGTCGGAGAGCTTCAAGAAAGTTACGAACTGCTTCAGGCCACTGGCGACTTGGACGAGACTTGCGGACCAGTCATGGTGCGTATGTATACCTGGTGTACATAGTTCAGCTATGGAGGCGAACTGTTTCATATTATAGTTAGGAATATAGGTACCCTTTTCAAAGCAAAGTAAGCATGCTCCTATCGATCAGAAAGAAAAACACGATCGAGAAAGAGACGACTGAGTATCCTACAAATCGTAAATCAGATCGTAAATAATAAATTAATATTTTCCGACAAGATGATCCAGAGGGTTAGTAATACAAAACTTAGGTCTATGTTAGGATTCCATAGGGTCCTGACTCCTGACACTTTTAAAGGGGATGATCAGACCGTCAAACTGAACAATTTTCAATATGGCACCAACATCGAAAACGCGAAAAAAATATCAACTGTTCTATACAAAACTGCAAACTTACTTGAGCCATGCAGTTTTGTATAGAACAGCAGATTTTTTTTTCGCGATTTCGATGTTGGTGCCATAGAGAAAATTTTTCAGTTTGACCATCTGATCATCCTCTTAAAAAAGTGTCAGCATATTAAGAAGGACCCTGTATAGGAGGGACTAGGTAATATAGCACAAGTGGCTGATTTATAGACAGTCCCCACCATCAGCTGTCTTTAGGATGCCCTAATGTACTTCGTTTTAAATAATCAGCTCTCATTGGACTGACCATTATACTTTCCTACCTCATGTGCCATATATCTTACCGATCTACAACATCAGTAATTAAGTGGTTTTATCGAGATAACAGGAAGACATATTATAGGTAGATTACCTTGATAACTCATTTAGATTATGTAATATTCATTTAAAAGGAAAGTTAAGTTATATAGAAACATTTGACTACTAGTAGGTATAGTCAGTAGATATCGTTGTTTTATAAAATGAATAGTTTCTTTGTCGTTTATACATTTTAAATGAAGAAGAACCAAGGATAGGGACATTTTAGGAAAGGGACATTTTGGGGAAGGGAAATTTTGAGGAAGGGACATTTTAGGAAAGGGACATTTTAGGAAAGGGACATTTTGGGAAAGGGACATTATGGACCTGAACGTCTTTAAAGAGATGTAACTAGTTTCTTAATTGACTTCGTAAAAATGTAGAGCTGTCCAATTCCTACGTAAAAAATACAATGAGCTATATCCAAGGATCTTAGAATCATAAAGGATGCCACTCCTCCTTACAAGCATGGAAACAAGAATATTGGCCATGGCGGTCGGTAATACCTATTCAGCCTTCTTTCGTAAGTCTCCGTCGTCGATATTTTTAATTTTTTAACGTTTTTGTGTCCCTTTCAATCAAATAAGGTCGTCATGTATTACAGTGGCAGGAGCTAAAATTTTTATCGTTGGATTAGAAAGGGACAAAAAAACGTGAAAACAACGACGGGAATTTACGAAAGAAGAACGATCATTACCGACCAACTAAGTAGTATTAATGTATTATCATGTTTCACCGCTTGTTAGGCAGTCTGTACTCCAACCTATAGACAATACCTATATGCCAGCTTCCTGGCTATATTATAATGTGGGACATAATAGGTAGGTTTGTATTAAATTGAATTATTGCAGTCTACCTCGGCGTACGGCAAGGACCTGTGGCCAATCACTCTGAAACCTGCGTTCTGTTACGTAGACGTATGGAACTACGATTCCTTCGAAGAACGAAAAACGTACTATGTAAACACTGAACGATTCGTTGTTAATGAATTAAGTTTTCGTGATGTACTTTATGACGCGAAAATGATGGGTGGTCTTTATTCCTCACGCTGCAAAGCTGTAAGCCTGGCACCAGACAAAGGTCTCCTTGTGAAGCATACCGTTAACGTTGACACACAATGCTTGCGATTGAACAGAGGTCGGTAGGCGTTTCGCAAGAACCTTGCTGTGGTCAGCCCAGCAGGGTGCACCACGGAAGACTGCTACTAGAAAAGGGTCAAGTTTAAATGATAAATTTCGAATCATGAATTTACACAAACAATTCGCATATTGTAACTCATTGGTGACGTTATCAGGACCAAAGGTCCTTGTCGTTTTTGAGTTGTTTATCGTTAACTGAAACTGTAAGCGATTTCACCCGTTAAATCCCCGCTTCAAAATGTTGACGGATATTCTATCAAGATTTCTAATGATAAATCGCAACATATAAGTAAAATTGCTTGTGAGATATAGTTTGATCGGCCCAAAAAGAGGTAGCGGGATGACCTTGTTTGCTTTAGATGACTAGTGATGGCAGCTGGCCCAGAAAATGTGTAAGTAAGTAAAGGGAAAAAAAATTCACATTGCATTTCAGTCGAATGTGTTAGAGGAACAGAGAAAGACGGCCTTCGCTTACTTTATACCAGGCGTTGCAAGACATTAAAGTCTGGTTGCTATGACGCCAAACAAGACAAATGATACGTTGAAGAGCGTACAGTACAGTAGTAGTCGTCCATCGGAGATAGGGAGGATCTTCCTTCCACTAGGCTGCCTGGGGACTAGTTACGGATTGAGGAGCCACTTTAGCAATTAAAGGGATTTAGACCTATGATGTAGTAGCAATGTTATAAATATAATTTAAAAAAACGGTATAGTTAGGCTGTACCTAGTCCGGGTCACAAAACGGCACAACTATGACCACAAAGTATGGATGTATCAACCATAAATTAACTTCTGTGTTGCGTTATGTAATGTACCTAATTAATACGTTTTTTGGACAATACATTTTATCTTATCTTAAATTAGCTGATTTTGTAGACCCTGATTTTAGAATAGAACTTGATAAAAGTTCCTAACTTTTCTCATTCGGTAGCCCACATTTTAATGAAGATATTTTTTGACAAATCGTTTTATAGATAACTTAGGCTCCACCGTGGTAATAGTTTTTTGAAAACTGTGTAAACACCTAACTAAATGAGTGTTCTGGAAACATATCACCAACCATCACATCAACTTAAGGATACATTTCGAATTCTAGACTTATTCCCACACAGTTTTCTCTTTAGGATAGAAATAGGAATATGCACAGAACAGAGAACCCGGCTTCGGTCCACTTTTCTGTGGGATTATGCATGTACGAACGGATGGAAACGGCTTAAGTTTCGTTTCGAAAATTTTTAGTTAAGTCATAGCATAGCATAGCATATGCTCACGACTATATTCCCCGAGGTGGTAGTCAGAGATATTCTGAAACCTCAGAATATCCACGTTTCACCAGTAGTACCGTAAGTCTGTCCCCTTCACACGGGCGTTGAGCCTGTCGCCACTTATAATGGACAGTGGGTACAATACATGCCTTGAAATTGAAGCATGCAGGTTTCCTCACGATGTTTTCCTTCACCGAAAAGCCAGTGGTGTTACAAATCGTACATAAGTTCCGAAAAACTCATTGGTACGAGTCGGCCTGGACGGGGATCGAACCAACGCCTCCTGCACGGCAGGCAAGGTTACTCGCCACTGGACCACCACGGCTTTTTTTAAGTTGTTGTTTTAGTTAAGGACATATTTTATATTCGTTTAAACAAATAAAACTAGATTAGGTAGGTTAGGTAGATAATAAAGAGGACAAAAAAAAGGGAACAGTGATACTAAAATCTGAATACGTCGTTCCTGTCTGCTACGTACGTGTGAAGCTCTTTCAATTAACCTGCGCACCCCATACCGCCGACCGCTTCCTATACCCACTCCAATAATACCTCAGTATTGCTCTTAGACAGAATATCCATTGGAGACTTTTAATGCGAACAGTTAATAGTTATCTCTGTGACCAAACAAAATACACATGGCATACCCTTCTAGCTGTATGTAGGCAACGCATGCAATCGTTAACAACTTCTTCGAGCTCGTAACTCGCGCGATACCATCACGCGGCGTGGGCGGCACTCGGGCAGTCGCACGCGCTCTCCAACGGGATTGAGGTGTGAACACCGTGTTCGGTGGTTCGGCTGACAGGAACATGAGCACGAATCGGGAATTATGACATCGTATATGTAGACGCATCTATAAATCTTAGGTGCCGGTATTGAGATAACACGGACGTCGAAACGCGCTATACCTAAACAAGGTTATGCACCCAAAATCGTAACGTCAATAATCTGGAATGCTATTTTTTTAATTTCACACACCCTAATCGTATACGAAAGTGAATGGAATATGTTCGTGAAATCCAAAACTAGCATGCTTGCCTCGTTATTTGTTTTGGAGTAGGTACCTAGGTACATCTTAAACCTGAATTAAATTCTGTTTTCATCTCATCTTGTCAGATGGGTTGAATGACATCACCAAATTAACCCTGAAACTAGTATAGCTAGGCAAAAAAGCCATGATCGTGGTGACAGGTGGAATTACATTTTTAGTATGGTGGTGTTGCCAGGTTATGCTTGATTTTGACGTTCTTGCGTGGAGGCAGCGCCCTAATTTTGTATCATGACTTTTTTGCCAAGCTGTAATTTATGTTATTGTCGCTAAGTACCAATTCTAATTTCATTGCGGTATTATTAAACAGGACTATTAGGATGCACTTGAACACGAGGCTTCAACTGCTTTCTAATCTACTTTAAGGGTCGCCACAAACAAGATATTACGAGCACCTTACGAAATTTACATCCTTAGAAAATAGCGATATGCGGGGTTATCTTAGGGCTCCTTTAAGATGCGAGGCGTAAGGAATGGCCCATGATGGTTCGCAACGGTGTTTGCAGTTCACTTAGGTACTCTTTATAGAGATGGGATTACTGTCTTCGGCTAAATATGACATTTCTTTGAATTGCCACAGGTTTCTTTTCTGGGTACCAGGACTACCAGGTGACATCTGGCTGTAGTCTAATGCCATAGAAGGTATCCCCGACCGAACTACCTTGACTCTTTCAGAGCCGCCTCATCTCAACTAAACTACGTCATTTTAGTAGGTAGGTATACCTATTTTTGACTGACTTGTCCTTCATTATGTCACTGTTGTGCTTTCTAATCGGAGGAAATCAAATTCGAAAACCATAAGATTTCGCACCAAATTACAAATATAAAAACCTAAGTCTTACAGATCACAAATCTTAAAAAAAAAATTACCGTTTTTTTTTTCTATACAGTCATGTTCTTCACCTTAGTTCAATACCCATAAGTAATAGTAATACAGTCTAAAGTTGCCATACAAAGCTAAAGAACAATCAAAATTGACTTTTTCATCTGGTCTTATAGCTTTGTACGGCAACTTTAGACCGTCTTGCTATTACTTATTGTGTACGGGTTGTGATCTGTAAGTAAGACTCACGTTTTTATATTAGTAATTTGGTACATTACAACAAATTTTAAACGTCATTTGGCAATCTTTTCGGTAATTAAAAAGTCCCGAGGCTACAGTACTATTAAGGCCTTAGCCTTACCTATATTTGATACAAAGCTAGGAGTGTTTTATGTCTTCTAACTCTACACGACCAACAATGCATTTTCTAATGTCTGATATTGCGGCATCCAAGGGGTTAAAGGTTAAAAATACATGAGTAGGTATTTAATTTATAATTAACTTCGAATCATTAATTTCTTATAATAAAATTATTTATATCCACAATTGATTCATGTAATCGGTTGTCATCGTCATGGTATCGCACGTAATGTCCGCATTCGATGCGCTATAAACAACATTTGGTGTCTTTGTTCTGTGTATTTCAAAGAGTGCGACGGTTAAAACCATAGAGGTATTATACCAGGAATAGAGCAACAAACATGAGTTGTCAAATGAAACCTTTTTTGGATGTTTTTTGGAGACTATTCGCAGGCAAAAATTCGAATATTGTCTATAATTCTGAGTCTAACGTGAAGTTGTGGATAAATTAATGAAGTAGTGTCAGTATATTTCATAAAATTATCTACGATTTCACTTTAGATTCGCAATTATTCACGGAAACTGAATTGTAAAAATTAATTGGAGACTAAAAAAACGGACCTATTGCTTAGCGTCACGTATCTCTTTCTATTATACAGTGGTGCCGCCAGGTACATCTCGCTCTCTCAGCTGTATGTTCCTCTATTCCTGGTATATTACCTCTATGGTTAAAACACACACGATTGCTTGGATTGCGTATGCTTTGCAATATGCAATTAAGTATAAAATTAACTGTCATTTTCCCATTTCAGCTGCAATAAATGAGATTTTTTTGTCTTCATCATTATGAAATTTAAAGACACCGGCTTTAAACTTATAAAACTGCGAAGTATCTACATGGAAATACTTTTAGTTTACAATACTACAAAAGGTAAGGGTTAAAAATGCTCTGTCGACGTTAATTTAGTACATGCTGATATAAATTTTGTGTTGAATACAATACAATTAAGTGGTATACGTATAATAGTGGCATTGGCATTTACTTCCTTTATATAATTAACTAAAACAACAAGTCGATAATTATTTAATAGATTCGTGGCAGATAAGGTTATATGGAAGAAATTGTTTTTTATTTCCTAATTACTTTCCTACATACACCTTCTGTATTTTCTGTCTATTCTCTCTATATAGGGTCCTACTTAATATGCTGACACTTTTTTAAGGGGATGATCAGACCGTCAAACTGAACAACTTTCTCTATGGGGCCAACATCGAAATAGCGAAAAAAATTCTTCTGTTCCATACAAAACTGCAAACCTACTCTAGCCAAATGTATGGGACATCTGATTTTTTTTTCGCGATTTCAATGTTGGTCCCATAGAGAAAGTCGTTCAGTTTGATGGTCTGATCATCCCCTTAAAAAAGTGTCAGCATATTAAGTTGGACCCTGTATGTAAGTATGTACTATGTTTTCGATGTAAAATAAATTATAGTTGATTGATTGATTTCTTGTTGGAAGGACGAAATATACCGCACCGTTAACCTAACAAAAAAATATAGTAACAAAAATGTTTTCTATAACAACTATAAATTATATTTGACTAGAATATCGTTATGTAGCGTTTACAAAACGAGCAGTCTTCACATATAGGGTCCTTCTTAATATGCTGACACTTTTTTAAGGGGATGATCAGACCGTTAAACTGAATAACTTTCTTTATGGCACAAACATCGAAATCGCGAAGAAAAATCAGCTCTTCCTTACAAAACTGCCAACCTACTCGAGCCAAATGTATGGGACAGCTGATTTTCTTTTCGCAATTTCGATATTGGTCCCATAGAGAATGTTGCTCAGTTTCATGGTCTGATCATCCCCTTAAAAAAGTGTCAGCATATTATGAAGGACCCTGTATACAGGGTGTAAGGGACAGCCCTCCGCAAACTGAAACGATGAACTCAGACCATCAAACTAAACAACTTTCACTATGGAGCCTACCTCAGGAAATGCGAAAAAAAATCACCTGTCCCATACATTTGAGTCTGGTAGGTACGGCGGTTTTGTATGGGACAGCTGATTTTTTTTCGCGTTTCCTGAGGTAGGCTCCATAGTGAAAGTTGTTCAGTTTGATGGTCTGAGTTCACCGTTTCAGTTTGCGGAGGGCTGTCCCTTACACCCTGTATATCATTATTGTAACGAGAACCAGAATCTAGTTACCTACAGCTACACACACTACTATAGTAATATTTTAGTGTATAGGTAGTTACTAAACTAAAACACCATAACTTTCTCTTGTTAAAATCCTTTGTAAGAAGTTACGCATAACATCCCATTCATCACATTTAACCTGTTATTTACCGTCACCGTATAAGGCACCATACAAAGTGCGAACTAATTGAGCCGTTTTAAGATAAATGCCATTTAATTTGAATGTTGCCGATACAGAGTTATCGGTTTTAATGACAGCCCTGGAGCACCCCTCTGTGTAATTTGTTGTCCATTTTTTTTTTGCGTGTTCTAGTTCTATAGAAGATTAATAGTGTGATATTGACGTTAATTATCGTTAAGACGTTAAAAATCTACGATAATTGTAAGAGAAAAGAAAAATGTATTTTGAGGCGAAATGTATAAATTAACAAAAATACACATATTTTCGAAAAAGTCTAAAAAAGACAAAGGTTTTAGGCTTGATATCACTGAGCCACCAAAAATGACAACAATAATGTATTATAAAATGAGTACGACCCTACGAATAACTACAGTCACATAATGATGATTATGATTATTATATATTATGATTATTATAATCATAATGATTATTATATATCTTACATAATACAGACGCGTATAATATTCTGAAACATGATTAAAGCTATTAACAAAAGAAACCAACTTTTGGAAACTTGAGGAGCGCAACCATAGACAGGAAGACCACCGAAGTTTTTTAAGAATAGAGAACTGTTATCCATAGAAATGTGGTAAAATAAAATACATTACAGTTTTACAAAATATGACATCACTGTTTAGTTTTTCAAAATACATTGAAAAATAAATTACGTATTGGTTCGCTAAATGTATTACATAGTTACTGTTGTTGTATGTATGCGAATGCGGTTCTAATAAAGACCTAGTTTTAAGACGTTTGTTTTCAATCATGTTCTTAAGCATGATAGTTAAATGAAATAATATTCAACAACAGGCAGAACATTAAAAGATTAAGTCCAAAGGCTTGGGACGATGACGATGGTAAAGTTTTTATTAATTGTTATACAACGTTTAGTTATTAAGCCTTAAACGACAAACGCCTACGACACCATATCGATATACGATGGTGACTATCGATAATACAATTTATATTTCTCCGCGTGATATAGATTGCTGTCGTTACATTACCATTAATTGGAAATTGAATATGATTTCATTGCGTAATGTTATGGGCCTGTTGTTTTAATAAATGATTAAAATCCTCTTCTTGGGTCATGGTGCCATACGGCTCGATATACATAATAGTCATATAATTCTAGGGTTTGACCCTAACAATAATTCATCTATAGCTGAAACTTTGCAGTGTGATAAAGTAAAGTACACAGATTACGGTTGACAAATAATCTAGGTTTAATTTTTTCCGGTCCTAGATTATTTGTCAAGTGTAATCTGTATACTTTACTTTATCACACTGCAAAGTTTCAACTATAGATGAATTATTGTTAGGGTGTCCATACAAGGAAACTCTAAAATGACTGGACTAATAATTATATACGATAGGTATAAATGAAAATTGCCTAGGTATTACTTAATATTGCGTAGACTTTCCGACTATTTTCTTATATGCATCGGTGATTTTGGTGCAAATATTATTGTAGTGCATTAAATCGCATTTCATACAAGCTGGTCCGTAAGAACACTGCACGGTCCATGGCCACTACCGGAGTACCAAACAACTATGCCATTAGCCTCGCCGCTCAGACACGCCGCATTATCACGTCTGCGTGTTTCATGTGATGAATGAACGATAATATCTTGATGGATTCTTGCAAAGTAGACAATTTCATGTGTTTTAGGCGCATAAACAATATTTTAGAGTCAATCGTCTCTTTAGCATATTATTCACATGCTTTTATTAAAGTAGGCTCGGCAATGAGAGGTTAGCATATAAAAAATTTAATAGAATTAACCAGAAACATAGAGCTTTTTCGTCTTTGACAATTCTAAAATCCACGTTGAAATGAAGAATACCAGCAGCAAAATTAAAAATCATCACAGAACGAAGGTTACCTATCGTACTTTCGAAAAAGAGTTTTCCGAATTTTAGTTCACCGAAATCGTTACACTTTTTATTGTTTCCCTTTTTTTTTGTTTCCCCGAAATATTATTCGCCATATTTTGAGGAGCCAGATTTTTTATTGTCCTTTTTTTCTTTTAACCAATGAATCAAAATTCTGTAACACAGTTTTCCAAAGTAATGTAAGTCAGATAATTTACTTTTTCGAATATTTGTTTTTCCGTACAGTCACTTTTCCGCAGAAATATTTAACCTAACCTTTCCTAGAATTTTAAAAAAACCAGATTGTTTTTCTCAGGCAGGGGGCGTCCACCCCACTGCACCTTCAACATACATATAAGCAAACAAGCAAGCATGCAGCAAGCAAGCTAGCATGCAGCAAGCAAGCATGCAGCGAGCAAGCAAACATGCAGCAAGCAAGCAAGCATGCAGCAAGCATTTTGATGCTCCGCTCGCTTCGCTCGCTCCGCTAAGTGTCTTACATGTTCTAACCTAACCTAACCTACAATTTTAAAACCACCAGTTTGTTTTTCTCAGTCAGGGGGCTTCCGCCCCCCGAACCCCCCTCGCGGGGGGCGCAGCCCCCCTGCACCCCCCAACATGCATACAAGCAAGCAAGCAACATGCAAGCAAACATGCAGCAAGCCAGCAAGCATGCAGCAAGCAAGTAAGCATGCAGCAAGCATTTTGTTGATGCTCTGCTCGCTTCGCCCGCTAAGTGTTTTACATGTTCTAACCTAAACTACAATTTTAAAACCACCAGTTTGTATTTCTCAGGCAGAGGGTTTCCGCCCCCTGCACCCCCCAACATGCATACAAGCTAGCAAGCAACAAGCAAGCAAGCATGCAGCAAGCAAGCAAGCAGGCAGCATGCTAGCAAGCATGTTGGTGCTATAAACCTGGTATCATGTATCTACTAGGTAATTATTACAGAAAACTTTACTGTGTTGTGTCCCAAGTAGTCATACTATGGAAGAAGTTGCTTCTACATTTTAAAACTTCGAACCCAGAAGACCGTTGTCAAAAGAAAAAAAATTATTATGAAATTCTGATTTTAAATTTTCTGGAAAATGATACTTCTGTCAAGTCTTTATAAGGAGTAACAAATGTATGTGTAACAAAATATCTGTCACTAGAAACTTCTATAAACCGTTTTCGAACAACTGAAATTCGGTCAGTGAAATTTCGAAAGTAAGATAAGTTACCCAGAACGAAACAAGGCCTGACATTTTCTTGTTATAGCGCTGGATAAAAATTTAGCTATACTTAAATTAAATGTTAAAAATGAACGCAAAACCTGGGAATTTGTACGGGATCAATAACATTCATTGTAATGTTTTAATGACACCAAGTATTATTGTGACTCTATTTTCCTTTATATAAAAAAAAATAAAAAAAATAAAATAAAAAAAAACACTTTAAGGGTATATTTTCGTTTGTGACGTCATCACTTGCTGTCAATTTTCGATAAAAAATGTTGATAATGTTTTGTAAGTTTTCCGTGACCTTTTGTTTGAGCTCCCACCATCGATAAGAAAAGTGTTAAGTATTTTTTGAAATTTGGTTGAGTGAAGAAGTGAAGAATACCTAGTTAGTAGGTAATAATTTTTTTTCACACAATAAGAAATTCATTACTTAACTAAAACATTTTAAATTAACCAAAGTAGGAAGTTTCGGTTAATTTAAAGTGAAACCTACATCATACCACTTTTTTCAAACTAAATACGATCATCACTGAGGGCAAAAAAATTTACTATAGAGATACAAAAATTATGCTTTCACAATATGTAGAGTACCTAACGGCTTATGCCTTCAATTTATTTTATAAGTACCTACAGATTGTTTTTAAAAATATTTCGAGAGTTTCAAAATTACACATGTGATATTTTTTACTAACCGACTTCAAAAAAGGAGGAGATCATAATAATATGACCGGCGGTAACTATTCTAATTTTGAACATAATGAAAAAAAAATTCACCGATATTTTCGTCAATTGTGTAGGTAGGTCAAGTGTCAAGTTTTTTTTGGAGGGCTGAATCGAAAACCATTTCGAGACAATTGTCTCATTAAACAATATTTTATTTGTCATAGAATTTAAAATGAAAGGATTACTCACAGATGTTTTTAATAAAAATAACGTCGTTTTTCGGTTTAACGAAAGACGTTGGACCTGTAAACTCCTTGGTAAACTAAATATCAACTTAAAATATTCTATTCTATTTTTATTTAATGGCGTTTCCTTGTTAGATTTCGCCAGTGTCAAGGTATTTGAGGGAGTGTCTATCCAATCTCGAGGATTGTTTTTGAGTAAGAACAACTGAGAAGGATTTGGGAGCCTCGTGGCAGGCTGAGACGTGAACCGCGCGAACACCACGCGAGAGACAAGTGTTCGAGGCAAACCCTGCAACGTGACTCCCAACTTAAAATAACTGGCCATTCAGAAAAAATATATTCAATGTGTCAGAATTTGATAAAAATTACCCGCCTTCTCTTTCTAACTCCATGTTGGAAACAGAAACGGCAACATGAAATGTCAAATTTTTCATGTTGCCGTTTCTGTTTCCATTTTTTATTTTTAAATTAAATTTTTAAACAACAACGTGAATAATGTGGAATGATTTTTTCGCGCCCACGTTTGCCATTTACAGAATAAAGTAAAAATTAAATTTGTATTGAAAAACTCCATGAATTGCAAAAAAATTAAATTAGTTTCTAATAATATCTTCTATCCGAAAAAATAAAAATAAAGACAAAAAAAAATCTTGACATAAGTACAGAATTGTCTGAATAACAATATTTTTCTATGTTCTCTAACATAGAAAAATATTGTTATTCAGACAATTCAATTTTAAAATGAAAGAATTACGGATATTTTTTTAAACTAGGTACCCAAGGTCGACCAGGAGAGCGATTTTTGAATCTCATTCGGTGAGCTCAGCAGTTGAAAATGTCAAAATTACTATGGAGATAAATGCATCTTTCTACTGCTGATTTTACTTTCAATTTGACTTTCAAAAATTATACTTTAGGAGTGCGATTTTTGAAAGTCAAATCAGCAGTAGAAAGATGCATATCTCCATAGTAATTTTGACATTTTCAATTGCTGACCTCAGCGAATGAGTTTCAAAAATAGCAGGACCCTATTAAAAAAAACGCGACAATGACAGGTGACATGCGACAATTCGACAATTTACTGTTCAATAAAAATTTACATTGACAATATTGTCATGTTTGAAAAATGACAAATTTGTTGGATTGTCGCGTCAATTGACATAATATTTTTGTTCAATAAACATTTTCTCCTGACAGGCGACATGTAACAATTTGTCGTGAAAAACTTGACATATTTGTTTTATTGAACAATAACAATGACAATTCTACAATAAAAAGTTGACATATTTATTGTAGAATTGTCATAAAATCGCGACAGGGGACTATGGTCTATGTCAAAAGTTTTAAGAATTTAATATGTTAAGTGAAACGATGTTATTTCTTTTGGTTATGAAAATCGTGTGCTTGCCTTGTGCTTGCAAGTCTGTTTTACTTAGTGAATCATAAGTACTATTGGAGTGGAAGCACTCACGATTTTATAACCAAAATACATTAATTGCAAGAGTTTAATACAATAATACAAAAAATAGAAATAAATGCGTCTTACTTAAAATGTTTTTGATTAGGTATAAAGTATTTTTTGAACTAAATATCCAGTTTCCAAGACAGTGAGACTAAAAAGTTCTCGTTAAGTGATGATAAGTGATACCAAACACAGCGTTTTCTTACAGTGAGTTGTTTTCCTAAAAAGATACGAATTTTAGTTAGCTTCGAAGTTGTTTTAACTGATTTTTAATCTCAAGAATAATGTAACGCTAATAAGTAATTTTAATCCATTGGAAACATCATAATGTACTCCACAGTATTTATTTTTAATTCTATCCTTGCACACTTTAATAATCATCGAGATAATTATGTCAAAAATTTACAGTAAAATTGTCAATCACCACGACAAATTTGTCGATCCCCACCACGAAAAATATGTCAACTACTTATTTTTGAGACTAATAATTGTCAAGTTTTATTAAACACGGTCGACAAGTGTGACAATTTTACCATGACAATTATGTCGCTGTCTGACTTATTTGTCGCCTTTATTGAACAGCACTTGTCGCGACAATGCGTCAATTATGTTAATTGACAAATAAGTTTTTACAATTTGTTGAACAGGGCCTTGGGCTTCTGCTCACGTAGGCCGTGGGTTGGATTCGCACGGGGGACACCTAGTGACATGTCACTTTGTGAGTTTTTCCCCAGTTGGTTAGGATATTACAGACTGAATCACCTTTGACGATTGTCATCTGCAAAGAAAGATGATTCCATGCTTTTTTTTTTTTTTTTTTTTTTTTTTATTTATTGTTCAATTCACACATTTTTCACAATTAATTACATATTTTATTCCATAGCAGGAAACCGTGCAGCGGTTTATGTGCTAGGAATGAATCGTTACACTCGATCGCTTGTTGCTAGGTTAGTGTAGGTAAGTATCTTATGCATATAGCGATAAAAATATATGACTATGACTATAACAGGTTTCACGTTGAACGTCGCACCTCGGCCATCTCCTTAGCCAGGTGTTTGATTTAGATAGTACTTCTTTAGATATTTATTAAGGATGGATTTGACTTTGTTATGATTAGTTTTTTTTATAATTTCGCTTAGGTATTCGTCTGGAAATGTGTTTAATATAGACGGCAGCATGTATTCCCATGTTCTTTTGCCGTACACGTTATTGACTTTAGGTATTAGATAAGTTGGTAAGTATGTTAAATTACGAAGGTTTTTTGGTCTAACCTTTTTTTGTAATAGTGTCACATTGTGACTATATTCTGAAACCATGCATATATAAATCATGTCAAAGACGCTTGCTACTTTACAGTATTTGAATAAACCCTTTTCGTCACCACTGTACTTGTTTTTAATATGCCTGGGAACGATGGTCTTAAGCAGTCTACATTGAAGTTTATATATGTTTGTCATATGTGTTTTGTACGTTCTTCCGTAACTGCTTAAACCGTACATAATGATAGAATCAGCTAGCGCCATATATAGCATGCGCAGTGTTTTGTACGGAAGTTTATACTTTAGAATGGATAGTTTTGCCAAAACAGCCCTCAATTTATCACAAACATTCACACATGCTTCGGATGGCATATTAAGTCGTTTGTCCCGGTTACTATCTTTGGTGGTAGTAGTCGTTACATAAAAAACCACGCCCGTTAGGCGGTCTGAAAAAAACTCTGATACCAGGGGCTTTACCAGGGGCTTGATGCCCACACGATAAGAAGAATGTGTTTAATAAAACAAATATGTCAAGTTTTTCAGGACAAATTGTCACATGTCACCCGTCAGGAGAAAAAGTGTATTGAACAGAAATAATAGGTCAAATTGTTTTTAAGAAATAACATGTAATTTTTTTTTAATTTTCCACCATGATATTTTGACGATTGTCATCTGTAATTGTCACGTTTATTAAACAGGGCCCTGCAAACTCCTCGGTAAACTTGAAATCAACATAAAATAAATGGTCATTAAGAAAAAAAAAATTTCAGTCAGTCAGAATTTGACATTTTATGTAGCTGTTTCTGTTTCCAGCATAGGGTTTTCCGGTATAAAAAGAAAGAAGGTGTCTTTTTTAGATAAGCTAAGGTTTTTCTACATGGAGTTCGAATGATTTTCTTGTGACCACTTTTGCATTTAGAGGTTACAGATCAAAATCATTTAAAAAATGTATTTGTATTGATAAACTAGCTAGCTTTTACGGCTCAAAAGATACAGCTTTCATTGCAACAAACTATCGTTCATTAATATACTTTTAACTATCTCCTATAATCGGTACTGTACCTATATTATTCTGTATAGCTACTACAAAATGGGGGTTGCGAAAAAATCTCGAGAGAAATATATCTCAAGACATAAGCATATATTATATGCGCTCAGAGCATGCTCAAAATAAATAAAAACAGAGCGTACGAGACGCGGGCGCGCGTCCGACTCGCTCTTGGCCGGTTTGGTCAAAGTGAATTTACGCTATTGTATGGTGCTAAGGGTCGCTTCGTAAGGCTCCATGTGTGAGTCCGACTCACATTTGGCCGGTTTTCATTAAATATATAATTGTATGCTTTAGTAGTTTTGATTAAATAAAATTGTAGAAATATAGCTTTTTCTCAAACATGCTTGGAAATTTGAGCATTATTTTGACAACCTTCTTCGAGATAAGTCGAAATTGCTGTACTAAGCGAACAGTATGAAAATCCATATCTGTCGTGGTTTAGCGGCCAAATAAATTACATAGTAAACTCATATCTGTCGTGTTATTTAAAAATGGAACAATCTTACTCCGAAACATGGCAACCAAGGAGGTAGGTAACTTATCAAAGGTTTTATTTAAATTTCGAACTGGTTTGCATATAGACAGCTTTATAATGAAAAAAAACCGAATGGACACTTTAACCACAGATTAATAATAAGTTACTAGCTTCAACGAAGGAAAACATATTTTTGTTCGTCATTGATTTTGAAAAGTTGATCGATTTTAATTTCCACGCATTATTTGAGAAAAGCACTATACAAGCCTTGGCCACAACTAGGCATTGATGAACTTACGTATGTGTGCCTCGGCTTCGCCTCGGCCCACATTTACACGTTCGTCCATCAATGCCTCTTTTGCTGGCCGCTGCAGTAATGTAGGTACTATTAAGACTAGTGGAGAAAAATTTGCCGTGGAATTTCAATATTCCCATTGTTTTGATGTCTTCGAAAGCAATTTATTGGGTCATAATTGCAAACATGGCGTAGATGTACATTGAAGATATTTATAAAAATGTTAATTGGGGGCGTTTGGGATAGGTACGTAATGGAATACATTGAGACCATTTTTAGAATTTTTGTCTGTTTGTTTGTGCACACGTTATTTTAAAACTACTGAACAGATTTGGATTTCACGAAAGCATAGGGCTCAGTTGGATTAAAATTCAGGCTAAATTGTTCAATCAAAAATTGTGAGTATTAAAGGGGATATAATTTGGAGCGCGCTCCATACAAACGTACTATGGCGATAATTTCTATACTAACCAATTACAAGCATAGAGATTATTTTGTTTCTAGATTGTTTCTGCAAAAATTCATTGACTTTAATTGGTTAGTACCTATTGAAAATATCACCATAGTACGTTTGTATGGAGCGCGCTTCATTCGCGAACGCCGCTATTAAATAAATATTTTCTATTCAATTATTCGTAGAAATTGGTAGGAAGTAAGTTTTTAGTTGTTTTGATATTATTTGCAGTGATTTAATTTCAGAAGTAAATAAAAATTTCATGATTTTCTTATCAAGAATTTTATACTACGTAGGTAATTTAATCTTCTTGCTTAGAATTTATTTGAAACTGTGCGCGACTGTATTGGCAATTGTATATTGAAAAGCCGACCAAAGAGAATGGTAATAGATTTGGTATACTCTACTGACATAATTGAAGTCATTTCAATTTGATTGAACAATATGACAAATATTATCCTAGAATTCGTAAATTTTTTTTGGAATATAACTTAATTTTAGCTTTAGAAAAACACAAATAATGAATTATTCCATTCAATTACCTTTGTGTTTCAGTCATCCACAGACGGATCGAGAAAAAAATTGTCGCAAATTATTTTAAAAACATTTGACGCGGACGTGCTCCAGTAACGGCATTTCGCCGTACAATGAAAAAAATCAGAAACAAGGATAGTTTTGCAGTTGTCACAGGATGTCAAAAGATTGAATTTGTTCGCCATTTTGTATGGTAATCACAATGTTTGATTTTAACTAAAATGTTTTCAAAAATATTCGTGTTTCAGACTAGTATTTAAAAAAAACGATTCATTATGTTTTTTAAATTCATATAAAATTTCTTTTTACGTAAACTGTAAATTCAACCGTGTAACGTAACCCTTCTAAAAATGTTCCTAAAGTAACCCCATTTTTAGCAATATTTCGACGAACGGTGTCCGGATTTTATGCGATTACTAAAATAAATTATATGAAACATACAAAAAAACGATTCATTACATTTTTAAGTAAAGGCAGTTCTTCCATAATAAATATAAAACACTGGATATGCAATAGCATATCACTGAAAACAATGTTCCTAAAAGTAGGGGTTTTAGAAAATATACCCTTAACATTTAAAATTTAGTGTATTTGTTAACACATTGTACAATGCCACTATAACGTCTCCTACCGATTTCGGAAATGTAAATAAGTATAATAAAGGCAAGCTCTAAACGAATAAAAATAAAATTATACATTCCAAAACTAAAGATTCAAGCAATAACAACACACGCATGGTGTGAGTTAAGGGGATGCGCTGTGCGAGATGCCATAACGGGATACATACAGTGCACGGGCGATAGCTTTATTATATTATTAAAATGTAAATTGTTGACAAGTGATGCTTTAGCGTGATGGGATGGGCGCTTCGGGGGCACCGGGCAACCGACGCTCAAGCCTTAAGAACGCTGTGGATGTTTAATCTATTATCAAGAGTAGGTACTTACGGCTTCAACCAAATTATCAAAATACCGTACGTAGTTACATTCTTTCAAGTAAAACATAACATATGTCCTAAGGTGTATGGGGAGTTCTTCCTTCCATCGTCGCTGGAGGTTTTAGAAGAGACATCCTCATAAGCTCGGGCTCGAACAAGATGAGTAACGAGACGAATTCAATTCGAGATATAAGAACTCGACACTCATTACAAGAAAGACTACTGAGGGATGTATCGCATCAACCAACGTGGAGAGGATGTCAACAGTGACACAGAATACAGCCAGACACAAACCTGGGGTCAATATTATGTAAATGGTAAAGTGCATTTGATGCATAAACTCGCTTTTACCAGACTTGAATGTGATGTGAGTGGAGAGTGTCACGTTTAAACTCAAAAAAAGAAAAGTTTTTCTTGTTTCTATTAGTACAAGGAAACCATTTACAATTTATCAGTTATTAGCACAACAAATTTAGAAAAATAAAATGTTATATAAATCCGAGGCAGTGGTAGCTTTAAAGCTCCTATATTGAATAAATGATATTGACTTTGACCTTCTTGATACGATCCGTATCGATCTGAAGTATGGACTCAGTGTTCTTCAAAGCTCGCTCTTTCAATCAACAATCACAACGCATACAAATGAATAACGCACAGCATTCCGACAAACTGACAATGTATTTCAATTCAACCCCTGCGGTGTATGACTTGAGGACATCGTTACAATAGTCACACTAGCCAACTACTCTCTAGCTAGTCCTTCTAATGTTTATTTTTAAGGTACATTAATTCCTGCTGGTAATCTACAATGCCTACTAGACTCCAATGTATGAAACGGCTGATTCTTATTTGCGTTGTCTAGTTTGTTCCCATAGTAAAAATAATTCAGTTCGATGAGTTTTAATTTAAAAGGATGGCAATCTGTTCAATTTAAACCTGTGTATTGTTTTTTTTTTTCAAATATGTTGAATACCTATATGAATTGCTTATGTCATGTATTGTCATTATTATCGAAGTCAAACGAATGTTAGAGCAATTACTAATGCAATCTGACAACTTAAAATAATATAGTAAATAATCTTTTGAAAACCGAACCATGAGAATCAGAACTTGTAAAATAATAAATAAGGCACAAAACGCCAACCAAATTAAAATTTGGTTCTATCCCTTTATTTTCAATGTTAATATTTTTTGAATACACTGAGTGAGTTCAGACTCTTCCTGCTTATTGACTAGATTAACTTATAGTTTCCAGTATAATTAAGGTCAAACTATAAGAGGTTTCGAAAAATTATTGTATCTTAAATAGATTGAGTATCATTAAGGCAATGGCTTATTTTCTCAGAAACGGACGGCCCCCCGTTGCGATCCTATGAATGAAGCCGTTCACAACCACCACAGTCCACACCTAAGTGTAATCATTATGAGAAACAGCGCTGCCAGACATACCGAAAAATTCCTCGATCTACGGATTTTAAGAAAATTTCTGCATTTCTAAGCATAAATGTGCAAGTATAAAAAATAAAAGGGAACGTTAGTCTATGGCGTAAATGGACGGCAGGGACAAAAAAAAATTAAGACCCAGAAGTGCAATTCTCAGAAGGTAACAAACATCCTTGTTTGTCGCCGATGTCTCAACCGATGTTCAGTTGACTCATAAAAAACTTCAAAACAGTCCGTACATCTGAACAGATTTTTCAAGCGATCCTGAGAGATGGGCAAAAATCATCATGCCCTGGATCCCCGAAAACGGTCGGCGGCGTCCAGGTCGACCCAGGAAGAGGTGGTGCGATGACCTGGACAAATTTGACGACCACTGGCCAGAGGTTGCCCAAAACAGGAACGAGTGGAAGAGCAGGGGAGAGGCCTTTGCCCAGCAGTGGGATGAAACAGGCTAATAAAAAAAAAAAAAAAAAAAAAAAAAAATCTACATTTATTTATTCAACCACGCTCAACGGATTTCTGAAAAACGGATCTGGCAACACTGATTACAAATTTATAATCTGATTTCTAAGTTTAAAAATCTCACTCCTGCATCCTGCACTCTGATCTGAATTACAGGATCCACTGAGCCAAATGGTGGATCACAGTGAACTTCAGCGTGTTATTCAATCCACTGGTGGATCGAGATAGTGGATCATACAGGACAGTGTGATCCACCATTTGGCTCAGTGGATTCTGTGATACTTTCATCTCTTAAATTCAGATCAGAGTGCAGGATGCAGGAGTGAGATTTTTAAAACTCATTCGGTGAGCTCAGCAGTTGAAAATGTCAAAATTATTATGGAGATAACATGCATCATTCTACTGCTGATTCGACTTTCAAAAATCACACTCCTGAAGTATGATTTTTGAAACTCAAATCAGCAGAAGAAAGATGCATATCTCCATAGTAATTTTGACATCTTTAACTGCTGAGCTCGGAGAATGAGTTTCAAAAATCGCACTCCCCAGACCATACTCAAATAATTTAAATTACCATGCTTTTTCTCAGGGTCATTCGCATTCTTAATTTAACTGATAGTACACATTTAGATCGAGAATAAAACTACTATCAGTTAATAGATCCAATAAACTAGCAAACTCTACATTTCTGTAGCTAAAATGTTAAAATCGATTTAGAATTCGATTATCTTCTTAATAATCTGTGCCTCCTGTTCCACTAAAGTAATTTATTACTTGACCAACGACAACGATGGTTGTAGAGAAATCTAGGCTTTATCTGTGAATGTTTCATGGCTAGATGTTGTCAGGCTGGTGTGAAGCAAATACGAAGTCACCAGTATAAGTGGCTATTTAATCCACCAGCCGCTATTTTTATCGGTGGACCTTGGGAGCGCCTCGTCCGAAGATTCAAGACGGCTTTGATGGTGACAATTCGAGATCGAACGCCAACAGATAAATAAATAAATAAATAAATAACGCTCACAGGCACATACATTGTAATGATCCCAAACTAGCACTAAAGGCTTTTATTAAATAAAATTCAAAATTCATTATGGAAACCATACAACAACGGCACGAACATATAACATCCATGACCGAACCGGGATTCGAACCCAGGACCCTGGTTTGGCAGTCCGGCGTGGTAACCATTACACCAACCGGGTCGTCAAAACGAAAAAAAAGAACGAAAGAAAAGATGAACTATTGGCAACTTTGAAACGGAGACAGTAGTAAACTCACGGCCATTGACGTAGTTAGTACGTATCTTCGGATCCTGATCACACAGAGGCACTGCGTCATTTTTACTTGATCTATGGATCTTCGCCTGGATGGTCGATTCCATATAATACAACGGATGGTGTCTGCAGTTGAGTGCAGAGTCGGATGGCGAAAGGCGGTAATGGCGGTGATGAGTAACAGAATATTTACCCACCATTTTGCCCAGAAGGTCATGTGGTTCGTGGCCTTACTTAGCTGTGGGAGATCCGGTGCTAGTGGTGGATTGCGGACTGTCCCGAGACACGTGGCCCGGAGGTGCCCAAAGGGGTTATCCTGGAGCTGATCGCGCGATACGAGTTGTAAAAACCTCAGCAGGATTGATTTTGTAGCGCCTAGCGAAAAAACGTATTTTGGTACTCATATTAAAATTTTTGTTTAGAGGATAGCGGATAGGCGGGAAGAAATATGGAGAATAAGTCACTTTTCCGACTATATACTTATTTGTCCGATCTGCCCCTACCACACACCCGCCGACTACAGTATGAAAGAGACAACTGCCGCTCGGCCGATTTGATTTTTTGTTTATTTCCGTCAAAGTTGGCTGGATGTTTGAAAATGGATAGTAAAAAATAATTTTCGTAGGTCTCTAGTTCTTACAGTAATTGATTTATGCAAAAAAGCAAAACATAGGGACATACATAGCAGATTTTTATATGCTCTAGTGTCATTCATTATCCAGGGAGGAAACAGGGGAATACGTTTGTATCTTTGTATGGACAAAATGGTACTAGTATCTCCTCTTAATGTTATATTCTTGTAAGTTTCCTTTCCTACTCATATTAAAATGTTGTTGTGTAACTTTAGGGGGAGAAATGTTACAAATTCTTTTGAACCATATTTATTTGTCTTTTTGATTATTTACATTTAGATTTTTTTTCGATGCATTTCAGATGTAAAATAAATTTCCTTTCTGTAACACACAAAGGTTTTCTCTTATTCTAACGACATTCTACATTCTAGCTCACTAAGAAGTACTGTTGCTAAATAAAATATTTCCACAGCAGTTAAATTGTTTTCAAAACTGTTTGTCTGATTATCATTAATATAATACATATAATGAAAGCAGAATACAACGTCCAATTCATTCTAGGGATGGGCGATATATATCGTATATAGTTATTGAAACGTATATCACATGAATATCTTAAAATCAGATATTGATGCGTACGGAAACTATATATTTGGTGAAACACTATATTGCCGCACAAACTCGATTCGCCTCGATTTCAAGATATCTGTATATTCATAGATATAGGATATCAAACCGTATCGCATCGCTATACGGGCTAGCGGCTACCGGTTAAGGTGTCGCAACGAGGGTCCCACACTTAGAAAAATTTTACGCTAATTTTATATGGAGCTGGACTTGGAAAAATTTTGAACGATTTCGTATGAGCCATCGACTTAGACGATTTTTCGGGTGAAATTTGTATGGGGGCTGGACTTGTAAAATTTTCAAAACTCAATTTTTTTTTTATTTTTGTATGCGGAAGGGTGGGTTTCCGGGTACCCCAGGGGTTCGAAAAATTAGCTATTTTTTCGCTAGGATTCACCGTTATCGAGATATTTTATAAATTATGTTTTTAGAAAGGGAAGGGGGCGCGATCTACTGTGTTATCTTAGGATATCTTAGTATTGTGTTATCTTTATCCAATAAAACATAAAAAAATATGCCGATCTGAACCGAGGAAAGCCGAGTGAAAAAAGTATACCAACACCCTGCTAGAGAGTGAAATACCTAGCAATAATTATGCATTCGTACAATATCAAACCTTAAGTGTATACTGACTGATATAGCGTTACTGGATATCGACCGATATCCAATATATAGTTTCAGAATCAGATATTCAATATCAATATATAGTTTCGATTTGATATTACGAAAATTCGATATTACCCATCCCTAATTCATTCGTTTGCTAATAGGGCGGGCACGCGAACTGTTAATTAAGGCTTTCGCGGTTCCTAGTAAATCATCACTCGCTGACGTTTGGCGGCGAGTGGGCGGGGCTGCGAACCAGACCACACAGGTCCGCTCTAAATTAAAGCCTCCGCACATGGCAGCGATTTTATCGAGCGATATTATCGAGAGCGACTTGGGATACCTTACACACTGTAGCGATTCCACGATTCGCGTCACGCATGCGCCCCACCACTGAATGTAGTGATAATATCTCGGCAATGTGTAGGATCGAGCGCGACCCCATACAAAATGTACTGAGAACAAATATAGCAAAAACTCGGGGTGTGACTCGACGACGCGTCGCGAAGTCGCAGCGATAATATCGCGGCAGTGTGTAGGATCGCGCGCGACCCAATACAAAATTTACTGGAAATAAATATTGCAAAGTCGCAGCGATGTGCGGAAGCTTTTAAAAAGCTAGCTAGAATCGACTCGGTTAGCTCAACTTAGCTCGCATCACCTGACCGTTTGCCAAATATTACACAGAATTATAGTATTAACCTATCAATCATCTTGGTCTCGCGATTAACTCATCTTCTTGCATTACGTACGCGTTTTGAAAATTGTTATCTGAATAATACACGTGCAGTATTGTATTATGATACAACACAAATAATCATTTCTATGCGGAAATTGTAAGCAACACAAATTATTACACGTTTAAATAATAGACAGGAAAATATTGATTCGACTGCGACCCAGAGATAGAAACTGCACGAAAATTGAACTAAGTTTTGGTCACGTGATATCAATCACAAATTATTTAAATATTATAACATGTCTATGTAAATTGGAAACGGAAGACAAGTTATGATTAGGAAAGTTTGAATATTCTCACGAAACGATCGACTCCGAAACAAGACTCGATTTAATTGAAACTTGTTTGTTGCTCAAAAAGTAGCTCGACCACAACGGAATACACATATCCATCATACATTGTACCATTGTCCTTTATAGGGGAGTAATGAGACCGAGACAGAAACAAAACAATCACAATCACCTTTTCTGGGATCTGTATTGGCTCTACAATCAAATTGACGATTATACGGTACAGTATAATACCGGCAAGATGGTCCCAAGGTATCTTAATACAACTCTGCTAAACAAAAAATTGCATTACACAAAAGTTTACCTAAAGTTAAAATGTCTGGATTATATCTTCGCAAAATAAGAATGAGAATAAATGTATTGTGTTAGTATTAGTTTCAATTATGCCAAATCAATCTTTATAAGATACTACACAACAACACCAAACAAGGGTGAAGTACGCAGTACTCAAAACAGCGAGCATGTATTGTATGAGAACATGTATACAGGGTCCAACTTAATATGCTGACGGTTTTGGATGATCAGAGCATCAAACTGAACCAGTTTCTCTATAGGACAAAAGTCGGAATCGTGAAAAAATATCAGCTGTTCTATACTAACCTGTAATGCTACTCGAACCAAATGTATGGGTCGTCGTAAGATCTATTTGCTCCCATAGTAAAAGTTGTGGATATATGGGACATCTAAAATTCATAACAGTTGCCTCTGTTTCCCACATCACGTGAACGAGTGTTGATCGAGCTTGGAGCGTTACTAATAATATTTTGGCATGTTATAAATTTCAATCGAGACTTTTAATATACCTAACGTCATCTACTACAGGACGATTGATTTCTTTTATAATACAGATTTGTATTTATTTTAATGTAAAACATGTATCCGTGTCGTATAGTATAATACAATCATAGAAAGCTGCTTTTTGCAATTTGCACTAACTTTGAAGACATAAAAGGTAAACGTACACTGGATCGGAATCGAACGTAAGGCCAGAGCCACTTTCAAGAATTTATTTTCCTATCAATTACAGTAAGTACATGAAAATTTTAATGATTTGTGGATATCTTTGTTAATATAGTTCCCTGGGCAAATATTTTATAAATGGCGTATTCTGTGTTTTATTTTGGAACCGTCGAGTATTGATTAGTGTCCTTCTAGTGTCTGACATCGACTTGTACTCGCATTATGGAGTCCTCCAGAGTGACGAGATTTTTATTATTAGTTGTGTGTTAGCGGAAGAAGAAAGTATTAGGTATTGGGTGCATAATATAAACATAAGAAGACCAATCTTTGGAGTATATTATTTATAGTATCCAGTTTTACTAGAAAACGAAAAATATTTGTTGACTACACTCACATGTCTCTTTATTTGAACTTCACCATATTCTGAGACCGCATCTAACCCGAAAACTCAAATTCTCTGTCACCGTACAAAATCCAAAAAAATGTCTTCCCCTAAAAATATATCATCAGCATATGCTCACGACTATATTCCCCGAGGTGGGAGTCAGAGATATTCTGAAACCTCAGAACATCCACGTTTCACCAATAGTACCGAAACTCTGTCCAGTGTGACAGGTGGTGAGCCTGTCGCCACTTATAATGGACAGTGGGTACAATACATGCCTCGAAATTGAAGCATGCAGGTTTCCTTCACCGAAAAGACAGTGGTGTTACAAATCGTACATAAATTCCGAAAAACTCATTGGTACGAGTCGGCCTGGACGGGGATTGAACCATCGCCTCCTGCACGGCAGGCAAGGTTACTAGCCACTGGACCACCACGGCTTGGTTAAAAAAAAATGCTCTACAAAATCCCCTAGACATTTAGGGGAAATAATGCAATATGGTGACAACACTAATGGCACGTGCTGATGGCGTCATCCACAGATCATGCTCACAATCACAATGCTGACGTGACGTCCGTTACGGATTTGCCGATGGACGCGGTCCATAGGAATCCATACAAAGCAAGAAATCCGTCCGCTCCATACGAGCCGATTCCGATCCAATGGACGCCTACTTAAAACCATTACGACGAGCGACGGTAAAAGCTCGATAAATAATTAAAAATTTAGGCATTAACGAACCGAATTTGGTAATAAAAGGCAATGAAAAAGAAAACACACTGTAGTTTTGTCTTTGTATTCAGAGCAAAATTTACGACTTAGTCATTGGGGACAATAATGGAGCGTAATAATAAGCGTAAGTATTTGATTCTAGTATTTGCTTGGAAATGCTTAACAGCATGGATCGTTCGTTCGTTCACAAAAATCTACAGTCATCTCTTAAATCTCGCTATTTCTCTACAAAATCAACAAAATCTTTTATTGGTATCCAAAAATACAGGAATTGATTAAAATAAACGACCTTAAAAAAACACAAATTATAGCACGGAATTACCTTTTACGTTCTCATTTACCAAACGATGTATAGCCTTAGGCTCAGCACTTAATTTGAATTTGCTCATTATTTTTTTGCTACCATTTGCTTTAACGTCTTATCAATTTCAATAATTTTTTCGTTATATGGACACTTGTAAAAACTACGTGTTTGCGATTAGACTTAACCATTGTTTCAATTACTAATGCCAATAATTTTTTTGTCAAGTTGATAACTCCAAACCACTTTACCATCATTAGATGAGTAATCGAATATAAGAAATTGATTTCATAAACCAAGATCACGGATGCAAGAATCTAAGAGACGAAACGATTAGTTAAACCTGCAAACTATGAGTAAGACATCATTTTACGCATTTCTTGTTAATAATGAAACGCCGAAAATTACCTCTACAAAATTCTAGCTATAATCTATGAAGGTAGGCAAAACCTACGTCTTACCACAAGCTACAGTTCTTAGACTCTTCATTTGCCTTATCCACATTCATACATCTTTTTTATAAATACCGTTGTCCTTTTCGAAAAACTGGAGAAAGGAAAACAATATGTTTGCTCAAGTAAGAAGCAGAACTATAGGGTCCAACTTAATATGCTGTCACTTTTTTAAGATAATGATCAGACCGTCAAACTGAACAACTTTCTCTATGGGACCAAAATCGAAATCGCGATGAAAAAATCAGATCTTCCATACAAAACTGCAAACCTACTCGAGCCAAATGTATGATACAGCAAAAATTTTTTTTCGCGATTTCTGTTTTGGTCCCATAGAGAAACTTGTTCAGTTTGATGGTCTGAACATCCCCTTAAAAAAGTGTCAGTATATTAATAAGGACTTTTTATAGAAATAGAGAGGATACTTGATTAAAAATATACATCGCAAATCCATGTTATGCATGACATATTATGCACACCGTAAAGTAACCTCCGAGTATCAATTTAAGTGATAGAGTCATCATCTCTCAGAGTTTAAACAAATGGACTACGCAATGAGGATGTTGAAACGCGCCGCAAAACAAACGTTGGATAATGAAGTAGCTAACAAAAACACAATAATAAGATAGGGGATCACCTGTTATTTCTGTAGAAGCCCATCGACTTAATGGCTAAATTAACATAATACGTTATCATTACAATTTGTCCGCACTATTGTATTTTGGCTCACGGTTTTTTTACGGGTTAATATTTGATCGAGATGAGTTCGTAAATACGGTGGAATGGAATAGAAGTTGATAATTACTAAAGTGACTGTTTTAAGTATAATGGTAAAAATTACGACCGTTGTTGACACAGATCAAACAGATTATAATAAGTTATTGGCCTAACACAGCTCAATTATCTCACATTCTAGTAATAAGCTGTCTTTAATTAAAATTTTTATGACATTATATTTTGTGGCACAAAGAGAAAATTTATTTGTAATTTCTGGTCCATAAATTCAATTATCTTAAATGAGAGACATAGAAAACATGTCCAAGCTTTAGAAACGCAATGTTTCTCTGTGATTTAGTTGATCAATGTAAATCTACTAGGTACTTCGACGGGGACAGATGCAGTAAATTGTAGTCTCATGTAATTATAATTACTGATTATTCAAATTGCTGGTTAAAAATAATATTACAGAATTGGCTTTAAATTAATTAACATAAGAATCAAACGGTCGATACAACGCGTAGGAAGATCTTTGCAAAAAGAGACGTTGTATTAACGTGACTAACAATTAGCTTTTGTATACATAAGATATAAAATGTGTAAAAAATACACTAGTAATATTTAATGCTGTAGTTAAGATTTAGACCATCAAACTGAACAACTTTCACTATGACTAGAGCCAAAAAAGAAATAAATATAAATAAAAAAAAAAATCATATCACCGTAGGTAATGGCACATTAAACTGAGAAAATCGCAATTGCCACAAAACGAAAATCTACTCTGCTGCAGTTCCAGATGTGCAACGAACAACAGATAAAAATTGTAGCCGCCTTTAGTTCAACAAGATTATCGCAGTTTTGCAGTTATACTCTATGACTCTATGAGAACACAAACTGCCTTACCGATTACAAGAAATATCAGAATTCTACACTCTAAAGGGAATGGAACGCTGTCTCCGTTTGTCCATTTGACCAAATGGAATACTGTCTCCGTTTGTTGATTTGCCCAAATATTCTATTTTACTGGATGCCATTGTTAGGGGCCTCCCGATTCTCATAAATAAATTACCAATTGTCGTCGATCTTTTTACTCGTAGGACGGGAACGGGACGCATTGGGAATGTCGACGCCGATTTACTAATTCATTTCGGCAAGTGATCCACTTTAGTACTAACGATTACGACCGCTGCGCTGTTCATCTGCTGTTTATTCATCTAAATAATGTTTAAGTCTGGCCGATGACATTATTACGTGTCTGTCAAGTTGATTTTTTCTATATTCTTCCGGTTTTCATAAGCATCGATACTTAAAACCGTGTCGAGAAATACTATGAACCTTTGGCTACTGTTTCAGAAGGTCTGTACAGAAAAGAGAGAGATAGTATCTCATACGTTTACTTGCTCATTTTAATAATTTATAAGGTCTAGCAAAATTTGCTGAAACTATTTCAAGGGGATGATCAGACCATCAAATGGAACAACGTTATCTAAGGGACAATTATTGAAATCGCGTAAAAAAAAACTACTGTCCCATACATTTGAGTCGAGTTATGTTTGCAGTTTTGTATGGGATAGCGCATTTTCGATATTGGTCTCATAGAGAATGTTCTTCTGTTTTATGGTCTGATCATCCCCTTAAAATGGTTTCAGCTAATTTTGTTAGACCTTGTATAAACATAAACAATCGAAAACATCCCTAACAAACATATGTTCATAAAAAAAAATTATATACGTATTAAGTAATATTATAATACAAAAGATAGAAAAAACATAATCTACTACTCATTAGTAAAAAATGCCCTTTAACATTATAAGTTAGGCAAAATAATTTAATATTATTAAAATAATTATATTTTAAAAGAATTAACCGTAGGAGTTAGATTGGAGACAATGCGGCCGACATTACACGTACACGCGTAAAAGACACTGAAGTACCAATTCTTAATCTAAAACCTGTTACTATTGAACAATCGAATATTATAAAAGCTTTCTTTAAACTAACGGTATTCGGTCTTATTACATCGGACCTCGAGAACTCTCACTTTTTACAAAATTGCTCCAACTTATAGGCCTCCGCACATTGCAGCGATATTATCGACAGCGATATCGCGACACCTTACACACTGCAGCGATTCCGCGATTCGCGTCACGCGAGAGTTGCGATAATATCGCGGCAGTGTGTGGGATCGAGCGCGTCTCCCCCCACACAAAATGTACTGAGAACAATTATCGCAAAATCGCAGCGATATTATCGCTCGATAATATCGCGGCAGTGTGTAGGATGGCGCGCGTCCCCATACAAAATGTACTGGAAACAATTATCGCAAAATCGCAGCGATATTATCGCTCGATAAAATCGGTGCAATGAGCGGAGGCCTTATTTCAAGAGCAACATTTTAATAAAATGTCCTGTTAATTCGTCAATACCTTTTTTACATCAGCCACCTGAGAGCACATCAACAAAGCTCTCAAAGGCAACAGCCATGATCAGTCGCTGTGGTCGAACACGGCCATGAAGCATCATCATCATCAATATTTTATAAGTAGGTAAGCTATTATTCTTATCAGCAACATAGTAGGTATGTAGGTACTTAAGTCGTATAAAGACTTAGTAAAGATTGTTTCCATAACTAGCGATTCAGAACGCAGGGCAGATCAGAGTCAAGTTCAAGGAGGATTCGTAATAACGACATAATTGGCACAATCACAACGTGTGGGAGACATGGCAAACCTTTTGTAGAAGCCGCTACTGAGCAATTTGTGTTATTGAACCTTTGATAAACAAATTGTTAAGATATAATTTGAAAACGACCATTATCGTTTATAGTCGGATTGTACGATACTCAAAACTTCAAAAGATCACAAGGAGCAAGATCGCCAAATGCTTACAACAATAAAAGCACCCGCAGAGACATGCATTAAGTTCATCAAAACTACGAGTGTCAATTTGAAACAAGAAGTGTTCACAATGGGCCAACATATCGCCCCAAAACGGTGGGCAAAACATTGCCTTTGTTGCTGTCAGAAATAAGGCGATCGATCAAAAGTCCGAGACTGTCATTTAATGATTGAGGATGACACCGTGTTCCCATGCGCGGGCGCATCTGCCGAATTTGGCGCGATACCTGTCAAAATTCATGTTTCAACTTTGATTTTTTTGTGAAGCATCATTTTGCCGCAATACGTAATGTTCTAAATTAACACCTCGAGTGTCGAAGCCATTTATGCAAAACAAACCTCCAGGACATATTCGCCAGCCATCTTTTGACGGTCCATCCCTTTCCAAAAAGGTAGTGCTCTATTTTTTTCAGGCAATTAACGGCTTGATTCGAATAAAACGATTGTTTGCTGATGATTACATAGAATGAAATATAATTGTGGTAGTTAGAATACGTGTCAATAAATATTATTTGATAATTTTGTTTCGCGCTTTTTTCGACAGATGTTAGAATCTCGATCGATGTAACTTGGCACACATATAATTCGCAAATTATGATGTATTCAGGCAAACGAAGTTTTATGTAACGTAGATTCAACATAATTATAGTATAAATAATGTGATAACTATGTTGCCGGTTGCACTATACATTTCCAAAACGTGACCAACCACGTCAAATTAACGCTATGTCGTTTCGGGCATGATTTGTGACGCCAGCGCCGGTAACAATATGACTCGTTGTTATTAAAAAGCCATCGTTTTTATGTGGAGACCCATAAATGTCGCCTGTTGAAATGTGACGTGTTTCTTATTTTCGACCACGTGAGAATAATATGTTTTGTGTATTTCATTTTAAAACTTAGTAGCTGATGAAACGACTACGCTTTGCAATATAAAGATGGTTTATATTGCAAAGCTTGTTTTACTTTAAGCTCGTGACGTTAAAGTGACTATTGAGAGCAAAATAACTTTAAAAAGAATTACAGACATTACAGGTTCAACTCGAGAAGTTAAGAATGTATATAAGTTGCGCCCAGGACCATTAAGATATCAAAACTCTATTAAAGGCAATGCTAGTATTGTTTCGTAACGTGGTGGTCCGGCTTCATTCAGGGCGACATGACAGATGGGAGCGTGACCGACGTCCGTAGGCCTCAGTGACCGACCGGGGCGGTGCATTGTTTCACTCTCGCCGCCGCGTCGCACGACAAGGGCGCATAGATTCGCAATAATATTGATATGCCGCTGTATTGCCGTCTGTCCGGCCAGCCAGAGTTACGCGAAGTGAAAACAAAGCGAACTGGACGGAACTGACCTAAGAAATATTATAATATACAGGGGGAAATTGATATCATTAGCATCCTTTTAAACTAAGAGTCTACCCATCAAACTGAACAACTTTTACTATGGGAGCAAACCAATCGGAGCACAAAAAAATCAGCTGTCCCATACATTAATTGAGACATGTAGGCAGCGGCGGCGGGTGCAGTTTAGTATTGGACAGCTGATTTTTTGTTGCTCCGATTCCTTTGCTCCCTTAGTAAAAGTTGTTCAGTTTGATGGGTTGACTCTTAGAAATAGCACAACATGGCCGTAACATGTTTATAATCACAAATATTTGAAATTGGAACAGGTGTGTCGTCTATATCGTATGAATTCTAGTTGTAATTCTAGACTTACGAGTTGGTTAGTTTGTAAAAAGTCCAATAGATGGCGCTAGGTCCTTTAAAGACGAATAGGTTGACAAATTTCGTTGTCTGGCGTAGTGGCGTGAGTACGGAAGATTGCGACCATTTCTGACCACCCCGAAAGGAATCACAATCGTGAGTTTGTGGTGTGTGTGTGTTTGTGAATAATAATAAAAAAATCGTCTCTTTGGAATTGTTCCTTGAAACGGAAAAAAAAACCCAATAAAAATACGAATAAATGTCAATAAATCTAATATATAAGACCACGTGAAGTTGCGGAGCATAAGCCTTGTTTTAAAGCCCGACCAGCAAAATAAAAAACCTCGCCATGTCGCGGAAAATCATCGGAACTAATTTTTGTACTTGGATCACATTAAAGGTTATAGTCGATTGCAGCGCCCCCAAACCATGTTATTTATATTTCTGGTCAGGCTTTAGTTAAAATAAGATCATCATTATCTAAGGCGCAGTTCACGTATTCATGACCCAAGAATCATCGATAAGTAAAAAATATAATTATTAATTTTTCCTCCCTCCGGACGGAAAGCGTCAATTCTCGTCCCGCTGCGCTAAACGAAATTGTCGCTTTCTACCTCCGTCGAGAAGAAAAATAGTATACTAACCTCGGACAGTAAATAAGAAAGCCTCAGATCACTTGTTTGTTGACCTCGGGTTCGCCTCGGTCAACAATTGCATGAGTTCTGAGACCTTACTTACTTTCTTGTCCTAATTTCCAGCTACAATCACATCAGATACAAATATTGTTGTTTTGTTTTATGTTACAAAGAAACATTTTCAATTATTCAAAAACTGTTCGCTCCTTTGTCCATGTCACACCGTAAATAAATTGTATAACAACATTATGGTGATAAAGGACTGATACAAGTTGAAGACGCATTACTGTAGCAGTGATTTATTCAAAGGGATCGATTCCATCGGCCGATACATCATCATGGGAAACATGTCTTATTGTCAAAACTGTTCGTTTACTAGACTTTTTGTTTCTCTTCATCGAGAGTGCCATGGCAAACGAACATTTAAAATAAAATAAGTATTGTATATGGGTGATTCGATGAGAGGTAATGTTGTTTTAGGATAAAGCCTTAAAATGAATAGGTTCGAACAACAATTTCTATTGTATGGAATTTGGGCACCAATAAAAAGATTCATTCATTACCACGCAAATCTAGTTAGTTATGTAACTCTGATCAGTTGGGTATCTATCGGGCGCCGACAGACGACCGACCAATCATATCGTATCTGTGATCTTGATTGAGATTTATTAGACACATCGACTGCGTCGGCTCGCTCTATATAAATCAACCTTCTATAGCGTTAACAAACTTAAATTTGCTTCTATCCAATTTTAAACTGCCTTTTATGAAACTTGCCAGAAGGTTCAAATTTCAGTTTTTGCATCAGACATTTGAATATGTTAAACCTGTAATGGAGCCGATCTTTCCGGTTTATAAACCGAATCGTTGGATGATTTGTTTTGACCATTCGTTAACGCTCTTGTCCTTGTTCGATTTGTGAGGTAGTGGAAGAAGTGGCATATAGTATTGTAAATAACAACCAAGAAAACGAATCAAAAGAGTATTACGAGTAACTGTTTAATTGTAAGCTGATTATTGCATTGTAATGCTTGATTTTACCTAAGTTATGCATTCAGCAGTGATTGCAGCATCTATTCTAATCATTTTCAGAAGATTCAGTTAGGTACAGTATATTATGAACACAGGGCAGTAATTAGTAAACGATCAAATTTAAAACTTCCAGTACCTAATTGGAACAATTAATCTTTAATATTATAATCCCATTTAACTTCTGATAGAATATAGTTGAAAAGAAAATCTACACACTTAATTCCAAAAGAATTAGTTTAACCCTTTTGGTTAGTTCCTTTATGAGGGTAGGTCGTAGAAGTGATAGACGAACGAGATGGTTATCGGTGAACAATGCGTGTGGCTGCGCGAGCGCAGGTCAACATGTTCACTATTTGAACTATCGATGTATGAACTTACTGATCTAAAAAACATTGTGGCTGTAGATAAAAGCATTAAATGGCAGATTCTATACAGACGCAATACATACAAATTGTTTGTGCAGAAATGACTTAATACAATCAATAAGATGACGAAAACGCGCGCGTCGTCATTATTTCCTGTTATGACGTAAAAATTTACTATTTTACGAACAAAATAATTTGAAACGCATGTATAGCATGTATATGAAATAAGCTTCTATCCGATTCTTAAAACATATTATTTAAATAACAGTGTCCTTTAACCTTCTAAAGTTATGTTAAAGATGTTTACCCTTAACAAGCCCCTAACAGATTTGTTTCAATGACCGAAGAACCTATTGTAAGATTTGTAAGTACGCGCCATTTAACTCCTTAGAGATCCGTATGTAACATAACGTGAACCATAGTATAACCGTATAAACATTAATAGTACCAGTCGACACTATAATTATTTTAAACCGTAGATATAATAAAAGAGGAAAGTGACAGTATTGTTAATAAAAACTAGCTTTTGCCAGCGACTTCGTAAAATCGCAGAAATTCCGCGCGATTCAATCGTTTTTTATGTCATATCATAACATAAGCTATATAAGCTTGAATTCCGTCCTAAAAACTCCGCAGTTAGAATAAGAATAGAATAAATGTCACGTTAAAAATAGAATTGCGACAAAAGGGTCAATGATCAATAATGATCATTGATCAGCCTAGAGCAGACACAAAATCTATACGGTGCTGTTTTTCCCTTGGTCCAAAAAAGTTAAAAATAATACCTAAACCTTTATATAGGCGTTTTACCACCGACGACAGTACATCCACCAGTCCCTCTGTCCATCTATGCATTTAAATATAGATAGGTACCTACGTAGAAAGTGCGACAGACTTATATTTCGAAGAAATATTGTATTCGTAACACTGACCGGGACGATAACACACAGTGGCAAACATTTACACCATTATCACGCTAAAAATAACTACAGAACCCACTTTGTCTAATCTAACCCAACAAACAATCAGCTACCCTTCTTACGGCCATCGCAGTCTATATCCAACTTACATGTGAAGTTTTAAGACATGTTTTGGAGTGTAAAGATCGTTATCGACACTATTCTCAAGCGGCCCAACTGTGAACGAATTATGAAGTCACATGTATGCGGTTGATTGAAAAATTCCGAAACGGGGGATTAGGTTGAGACGTTTTGTTTGTTACTGACAGTCGGAAGGGGGTTGATTCCCTTGCGACGAGTCTACTACTGTTGCTATTTCTGTAATTATTTTTAGGTTTTCTGGTTAGAAGCTAGTCTCGAGTCTAATATATGGAATTCATGCGTTTTCTTTAATTTCATTTAATTCATGCCAGATTCTTTTTTTTTTGAAAGATGCTTGTATTGTTTATTAGAAGACTTTATGCTCCTATTCTATTCTATATTTTAAAAAAATGGCTGCCATCTTGGGTATGTGATGATTTTGCCAATGTCTAGTTTTTGTAGCAAGAGTGCTTGACGTTGTACGGTAACTTATGTATTTTGGTGACTTCAAGGATTGTTTTTCGAGCCACCACTGGAGCTTCGTTGTGGGCCGGGGAGGGGGCAACCAACAATCGACTCGTGATGCGACTACCCTATAGCAGACCTACAACGCGACTCCTTTATGCTCCTAAGATAATGCTGCGCTTCCGGCAAAAAACGAGCTTTTGGAGCTCAGTTGATATTTGCAATGCACACCGAATACGATGAAGCTATAAAACGCTAATTTAACCAACACAATCTCAAAAACAAAGAAATAATAAAAGCCAAGGTAATCCGACAGCAATTGACATGCGAAAGCCTAAATGGACCACAAAAAGGCAGATGTCAGGGAAAACAATCAATTACAAGACGAAGCGATTCGGCGTCTAATCGTCCGCAAAACAGGGCCCTGAAGCGGAATTAGCTTTGACACTGACGTTAATCGGACGTAAGCGATCCCAAGATCGGGATGTTAGGGAGCGCCTTGTTAATGCTTTGCAGTGTATCAGACGATAAGATGGATAACCAAAGTTAGTGTGATGACGCACCTGCCGAATTTACGCGTCTACTAGGAAAAACGGGCCAAGAGCGTCGGCCTCACCCATGGCAATGTCCATTCTCTTACCTAAAAGAAGGAAACACTTTTCAACATTAGCCAAATGGTACTGTTTTCATAGCTCCATACCATAGACATTTCTTTTTTGCTCACAGAGTAGTAAAGGGGGACGAAGCCCAGCTAACATACCATAGACAACTTTGCATAAAGCCGTAGAATCTACTACAGCCAGGCAGCCAGGGTAGCAGCCGTAGGCAGTGGATTTTGTGATATTTTGGCCTACGAATACGGTAATTGCCGTAGCATTGGCTTAGGCTGTGCCTCTCAAACAAAGTACAAAACAACGAACAACGGTAAATTTTTAAAGTAAAGGAAATAATTCGTATAACTTGTGTATCGATTACAAAATATAGTTTCTGCTTCACAAAAGAAAGTGACAACAAATTATCTCATTATTATGACCAAACAATGTGTACCATAAATTATCGAGCAATCTTGACAAAAAATGAAGTGACCATAGAGAATTGGATCAATGGACATCGTTGGTGGTCCATTCTTCGAAACACCCTTTACTTAATGGTTATAAGGGCACAATATGGCACCATTTATTGGGGGGTTGTATGCGACAATTTAGGGTTAACAGGTGAATAACGTCGACTGATTTACTTTTAATCGTGAGTTTGATATTATCGCGATCCATTGAGGGTTGTGTTACGATTACGAACGTGGTGTGTTCCCTACTATTTGTATACATTGTTTTTATGAAATATTTATATGAAAAGAATGCAAGATTTATTTTCTGATGAAACGGCTGTTCGTAAAAATAAATAAATCCAACAGTAAGAGATATTCTTACGCACAGAATGATTAAGTTTATTTATTTATTACAAAATCACAAAAAAAAAAATATTTTTTTAGTTTTAATAGTACATAGCCAAGATCTAAGCTAAAAGAGGCTTCTCACGGATAAATAAAAGTACAATGTAGAGTCAAAAAAAATAGTTCAAAAACCGATCTATGTGAGGTTTAATAGTTATACATACTCTCGAAAAATATAGGCGGCCCAAGAATCGGAAGGACAAAGTGTGATCATGGTCACCTTCACACGAGAAAGAAAATAAAAAGGCACATGTATACGCCTAATAATGTCTATTAACAACAATTTGTGATTTTTTTACACAAAAGTGCTTACTCACACAAATTGTAAGTAAGCACTTTTGTGTATAAATTTTGAACATTTCCATTCGACGAAAACTTGTCCTATTTCAGGGAAGGCTAAACAACTTGTAGACAACTGAGCTTCAACTGATCTCGATCGAAACACAGACGTTATTCGATACTCGATCGTAGTAAGCGCACTATGGACTGTCGAGTACGACGCAGGGATTGTGTTTCTTCGACAAGAAAAAAGAAGTCGACTGAGAAACATGGTTGTAGACTAAAAAACAAAACGTTTGATGTACAACAATCTGAAACAGTAGATAAAATACCATTGATTTACTCCAAATCGTTTACCGTAACTTTGTAATGCTGCCTGCTATGCAAAAGGAACCAGGGTTGATTTCATTTATCAAATTATTACGCATGTACCGAGGATACTTCGTGACCTTAGCTCCTGACGTTCTTTTATTTTACCTACGTGCAAGGTATCACATATCAACAAATTGGTTCGATTAGTAAGATTACGCACAAAGATGACACATAAAGGAAACCACAAGAAAATTAACTATGTTGTGGGGACTACCCCATGCTATTTAGTGATGAATAAGAGCAGGCGACGATTGAACTGAGACCACAAACTGGCAAGTGACGACATTTGAACCATTGTGGTGAAGACGTTCGATGAATCTGCAATGTGGGGACGTGACATCTGGCAGATGCAGCTGCGGAGTGACGTGTATCAACGTCATTGATTTGATATCAATCGATATATCGTTAAGGCCAGGTTATTCGAGTGCAAGCGTCTTTTTCTTACAAGCATAAGTTTACAATTAGCAATCCCGCTGCAATTGAAAGCAGGTTTTAAATTTGTTTTAAAATTGAAAACGTATTTTTCATCAATATCTTTTCTCTTGGGTGTTGAGGGGAAAAACCAGCCTTAGAATAATTTAGACAATGTCATTTCCTATTTTTAACCGACTTCAACAAAAGGAGGAGGTTCTCAATTCGGCCAGTATGTTTTTTTTTTATGTTTGTTACGCGATTACTCCGCCAATTGTGAATTGTTCAGTGTATTTTTTTTGTGTTAATAATCTTTTATGATAGAGAGAAGTAATAACTATCGTGTTTTGAGCCTAAGAATAATCAAGAACAGTTCATGAACAAAAATATTTTTTCTGGACTAAAACAACGACTATTTCATGCCTTAAGAGACAACCAAAACAGGTCGAGCTGAAAGATCTTGGCCTTAAAGCGCATGTATATAGGTATAGCATAGCATATACAACTACTTACAAGGTCCTTCTTAATATCTTGACACTTCTTTAAGGGGATGGTCAGACCATCAAACTGAACAACTTTCTCGAAGGAAGAACATAATTAAAATCGCGATAAAAAATCAGCTGTCCCACACATTTGGATCGAGTCGGTTTGCAGTTTTGAATGGAACAGCAGGTTTTTTTTTCGAGGTTTCGATATTGGTGCCATAGAGAAAGTTGTTCAGTTTGACAGTCTGATCATCACATTAAAAAAGTGTCAGCATATTAAGGGTCGGCACTACCCTAATCGGGCAAAACAGGGTTCGGCGTTCCGACTTTTGAGGATAGTAAATAGCTATATTTAGAAACAGAATTAAGACCATCGCTTCTCTAAAAGATGAAGTACAAGATGAACAAAAAAAATTTCAGTAAAATTGTGTAGTTACATCAGAAAGTAATCGAGAATTACATGAAAAACTCTAGAATAGCACTGCCGCGTTCCGAGTCCTGTGATTTAGTGAAACAAAATAAAACAACAAAATATATTTATAATCAATGGCAAAACATCAAAGAACACTTTAAACAAATCAGTTTTTCGATACGACTTCTAGTTTTTTTGCAATTTGTTACCAAAAATCACATATTTTTTTGGACGTTTTCTTCATACAAATTACTATGGGCCGTCAATCGTTCGAAATCATTGCGAATAGTCCGGTGACCGGCAACACCCAACCCTGTCTTAGATGAATAATGAACAATTCAATTTTTAGCTAAAATAGGCAAAGTAACTTGTAAAAAACCGGGCAAGTGGGTGTCGGGCCACATGCAGTGTAGGGTTCCGTAGTTGCCCGTCACGATATGTGGACTTAGAAGTGCATTTTATAAATTGGTCGACTATTACGGTAAATTTTTGTCTCCTTTATTATATTAGAATAACTGTAAGTTTATTACTATTGTTACTAGCAAACTAAGGATTGATAATCTGAAATCATCATCATCATCGTCAGATATGTTTTAAATAAGAATGGAATAAGAGTGAATTCTGTACCGTAGTAGGTGACTCAAACGGTTGACTTCGAAAGTCATTTGCACGACAGAATTTTGCGCGAAAAGACATTGCGCGATACAAGAAAACACAAAGGAATTTCACAAAAGTTACTGTCCGGTCACTGTTTGGTAGTTTTTGGTTATTTTGGTAATTTATGGTAGTTTTTTAGTCTTTCGGTAGTTTTTGGTAAATTTTCGTACAAAAGTAACCAAAAAGTTATTTTGGTAGATTTTCGTACTTTTTGGTAGATTATTGTTATTTTTGTAATTTTTCGTACTTTTTGGTAGTTTATGGTTAATTTGGTACTTTTTGGTTCATCTCATTTCATTTCATTTATTTACCTTAAATTGTAGGTAGGTACATAAGTTACAGATGGTAAGTACCTACAGAGTACCTATTAGTCACACTACAACATAATTTATAAACATTAAGAAAAAAACAGATTTAAACAATAGGTGCCAGACAATAACTTAACTACCACCTTTCAGTACTACAATTAAATTAGTTAAATGTTATAAAGTCAGTTCAATGTGATTAGTTAAAAATTATAATAACCTTATTGAGGTACAAATAATCGATCTGCAACCTGCAACACATTTTTTTCTACTCAGATGTTTGTTTACTTATACTGAAGAAACTAATTAAAGTCATAGGGACACTGTTCGATTAATAATTATTTTACCTTCTTCAGAAATTTCTTGTCGGCTTTAATGTCATCTGGTATTTTACTATACACAAGAACAGTATTCGACTTTATTTTGTAGTCCTTTGCATCGATGCTAGTCGGTAATTTGGTACCAGTAACTCATTTCTGCGAGTTACATTTAATCTCTTGCTACGGAATACTACGGGGTATCGTCTCACGATTTTGCACAGATCGAGGATATATAAGGTCTAACAAAATCATCTGAAACTATTTTAAGGGCAGGTTCAGTTCATGAAAATAAACAACTTTTTCTTTGGCGACCATATCGAAATCAACATTTTTTGAAATAATCAATTACATTGATCTACTAATATTTTAGTATCACCCTAAATACGGACCTGTGTTTTACTACGCACGCCGGACGCACGCGGCGGCTTCCTTTTGAGTTTGAACTCGACGCCCCCACCCCCGCCCTAGCTCGCGATCGGTCACGACCTTGCTTTGACGTCTTCACCACCAGTAGCGTTCGCGCCGCGGACGCGGAGCGGTCGATATCGGTATGTTTCGCAACTGCGAAATCGTGCGCGCGCGCACAACCACACGCAACCTCTTGTAAGCTCTTACCAGCATGATGATGACGACGTAGTGCTCCAGCTCACTACGTGACAACTAGTGACAAGTGTACCTACTTTGGACGATACCTACGGACTTCGGTGGATTGGTGGCAGAGATGGGCCTATTGAGTGGCCTGACCTAACCTTACGCCACTTGAATCTTGATTTCCATGTATGGGGTCGTGTAGAAACATTAGTGTACGGACATGATGACGGTTACATGGTGAGAACCACCCATGTGCTGCGACAACGGATAGTGCAGTGATCGCATGTGATTGTGATGTTATTAAATTTTAATCAAAGTAAAAGACAAATCCAAAGACGTGCAATAAAGTTCATTGAAAAAAGTGTGGGATATGTACAAAATTTAATGTAAGTACCTACCTACCTTCCTACTTACCTAAATTTTCAAAATAGGTAGGTATTTCATTGTCTTAACGTCCACTAAAAACAAAGCAAGTGTATGGAAATTTATGGTTACCTATCCAATTTTAAAGCAAAATGCTACGTTCACTATCTACCTACCTAAATATCAAAACTAAGACATGCCCACAAACTACATAGTCAACCCAGCTCGGAGGCCCCGCGCGAGTTCAGTGACCTCGCCTGCCGCTCGCACGCCCGCTTCGCCGCACTCGTTCACAGCAGAACAGGGCCAAATCTAGTGGTAGATAGGAATTATTGTTTGCTTTTGAACAGCTGATTTTTTTTTTCGATTTCGACATTGGTCCCATAGAGAAAGTTGTTCAGTTTGATGGTCTGATCATCCCCTTAAAATAGTTTCACCTGATTTTGTTAGACCTTAATACAAAGCTGTCACAATGAGTAATTTAAAGTCGGTAAACAAGGATCGGCAATCGGCATGACACCCTTTTTGACTGAATTCCGCTTACGATTCGAATGCACCTCTTTTGCAAAACAAATATTTTATTTATGTCAACAGACCCACCCCGTAGCCAAGCCGTCAAGAACTCTTTTGTTTTTATGGTAGTTTTTGGTAAGCAGTAGTTTGTATAACTCTGGTAGATGGCGCTGACGTCCCTTTAAGACGATAAAATATATAGATTGAAAATTTCGCCGTGGCTTGCGGGGCGACGACAGCTCTGTTGGAGTAGAGCATGCCCCGGATAGGCAGGTCGTGGGTTCGAATCTCGCTCGCCGCCCGACTTTTTCAATCTTTAATTTGATTAAGCTAACATGGCATACATGTAAAATAATAAAAAAAAATATCTTTAAAATTACTTCTTGTTAATATTGCTGTGCCCTTTCAGAATTCATGTACCCACTTTAGCTACTAAGTAACACCTATATTATGTTCTTGTGTCGCACAATGTCCTTCAGCGTGACTAAAATTACTGCTGAAATCTACCAAAATCTACCAGTCCTGTTTCAAATTCTACTTAAATTCTACCAAATAATATTTATGTCGTTACAGATGGTCAAAATTTAATATTAAACACGTTTTTGTACAAAATATTATTAATTTTATCTAAATGCTCATCATTACACATGTTATTTTCGCATTTTTGTATAATTTTTATTGGTTTTTATCACTTTGTAACATGGATGCTTCAATTTTCAAAGGGTATGCAAGTTTAAATTTAGTGCTGTTTTCTGTGTCTCATAAGCAGAATCCGAAATTTAGGTAGCACTTTTAATAATGTCAAACGGATTGCACGTTTATAGACTTCCGATTGTGTCGATATACGGGTAATTTTTTATCACTGCGGATAACTCCAGCATGTATTCTACTCATCAAACTGAACAACTTTCACTATGGAGCCAACTTCAAAAGAGCGAAAAAAAAAATCTGCTGTCCTATACAAAACTGCAGTACCTACATATTCGACTCAAATGTATGGGACAGCTGATTTATTTTCGCTATTTTGAAGTTCGATACATGCTGAAGTTATCCGCTGTGATATGAAATATACCCGTATATCGACATTATTGGAAGTCAATAAACATGCATGCAATGCCTTTGACATATTAAAAGTGCTAGGTACCAAAATTTCAACTCTGCTCAGAAGCCCTCTTTTGTAAAAAAAAAACAACATTAGGCGATATGATTAATATTTGCTGTACTAGAAGTGAGTTCGGTGGCGCGTTGCGGAGAGGACTCTCAATCAAGAGGTCCGAGTTCGAATCCGCACGGACAACATGCCACGTACCAATGAGTTTTTCTAACTTACCGCCCGACCGACCCTCCGACCTCCGTATTACCGACTGCTCTCAAATGGTGAACGAAAACATCGTGAGGAAACCTGCCTATGCAGACGAAGAAATTCTGATGTATATTATGTGAAGTCTACTAATCCGCATCGGGCACGCGTGGTGGACTACCGCCCAAACACCCTCCTAGAAGGTAGGCCTGTACCCTGCAGTGGGACGTATATAGGCTGATGATGTACTAGAAGTTCCGGAAAACTTGCAAACCCTGCAATCGTTTTCTCAGCCATTTGTATTGCCAGCTTAGATTTTATTAGACGGAATCCTTGCATTTTTAAATACATAAAATTTTCGAGTACCCAATTTCTACTAAAATCTACTAAACAATTTTGCTCTAAATCTACCAATAAAGAAGAAATCTACTAAAAGTGGTCACACTGATGTCCTTTTGCGCAAATGTTTTTGAAGGCAATCGTTCCAGTTACCTACTGCAAAATTTACTTTTATTCCGTGCTTAAAATATTATATCTGAAGATGATTATGATGATAAAAGATTACAAACCCTTAGTTTGCTAATACCTAAACTTATAATAATTTCTTTATTTTGTTAAAAGTTTTAATTTGTTCTGTTATAATAATTTTAATTTTTTTTAAGCCTTAGTAATACTGTGATCTAATTATGTAGTTGGAACCCATCCTATCCTACCACCAGGGGTGATCTTTGATCAGTCACATTATAGGTCCATCCCGCACGGTACTGTTGCTGTAAATATCAATTTTGAACTACGGCTCTCAAATCCAGATGCTGCAGGAGTATTGCCACGCACAACCAAACATTCAACATTAATTTAATGTGGTAAGCCTTCCGGGTAGTAGGTACCCTAAATTCGGTCAGACCTACGAACCTGCCAGGATAGGGTCGGCCGACCAGACTTTTTAGTCCTTACTAATTGGCCTCTAGACCAACAGACTAGTTACGTCCTTTAATTCAACGAGGTAAAATGTTGTGTCACCAGGTAGGGTTCACTTTTTCCTTCACACCAGTAAACATGCCAGCCAAGCTGCGCCGCGCGCTGCAGCCGACCAAGTTTTTTGCAAGAAATTCATTACCAAAAGCTATCAAATTGATTTGTTCATTAATCTTATAAGATAGGGTTGAGTGTTGTCGGCCACCGGTCTATTTCTTTTGACAGATATGTCAAACGGGCCGTAGGTAGTGCCGACCCTTAAGAAGGATCCTATACTGGGTGTTACAAAAGTAAAATTAAACATTTGAGTAAAACTTTAACGCTCTGTTGCAGAAACACTCATTAGAGTTAATCCTCCATTAGATATCTTGCTATAATTTCATTATTTTAATAGTTAAAATTTAAAGTTATTCGCATTATAAGTTTTGAGGCAAAAATGATTTGTTATCATTTCAGCAATGAATGAAAGCGCTTTTTTTTTATTTTATTTTTTTTAATTCTTTTCTCAATCTAAACAAACTACTTTCTAGTTTTGCGTTAATTCATTAACATGTTGTATACTATTAATATCCCCTGCTAAAAAAAATACAAATTTTAGGAAGAAAAACGATTAGGAATCTGATCGATTGGAAAAATCTTCAACTGGCGATAACATCAGAATTTTGGAGAAAAACGCGACTGGAATACCAGGCAAACAAAAAGGTTTATTTATCTTTACTGTCGATATTTCTTCCTGCCCCAAATTTTTTTTGAAAAACACATTTTTTTAAATTTATTGGGAATCTTTATAAGAAAAGTGGATGAAAAGGCTTTAATTCTTTAATTTAAAATTAACAGAAGGAAATTTAATGACAATCCGGATCCAGACATTAAAACAACCATTTTCGTTCTTGTTGAAGCTCTCACTCATATCAATATTAAGTACTATCAATTTGGTATTGAGCAACTTTTCTGAAGATACTTCTAGTTCTTTAGTATTTTATTGAACTAAAAGTGCTAGAAGTATCTGGAGATAAGTTGTCGAAAATTACGAACATTTTAAAGTGAAATAATAATTTTTTTGGTCATGAATCACGATTGAATAATATTGAGTCAGCGCATTGTCTATGAAATTAGTACTCAATGTCACACCTTTATCTATAGGTTTTGAAGCCACAGGGAGTACTCTGGATGAATTATTCAAAAGGCGACAAATAAATCACAACAGTAGTTTTGTTTTCCTCATTGATCATCAATATGAGGGTACCTAATATGTTAAAGGAAATGATGTACTTTATTCCAAGTCTTAAAGTCAGACCTTCTACAAGCAGTAAAATTTTATGTTTTTTTTTTAAATCATATTGTTTCACTCTTAAATTATTACATAAATCACCTATAGATACAAAAAATAATTACAGAAGGTGTCGATTTGACTACAAAATAAAGGTGTCCCCGAGTTAGCTAAGAGTACCTACTTATGTTTTATACATATTACACAGATACTTATTATGTGGGTGTTTGTTTTTTTTTTTTTTTTAGTATTACTTTTTAATTTATTCTCTTAAATTCTCAACATTTTTGGATAAATAACTTAAGAAAACTTATGTGTTTGTTACTATTATTATTTATTTTTAATAGTTCTAACGCAACATATAATATCGCAAAAATAATAAATGGTGCCCTCTACCCTAGCCTTACCTCTACGATAGGTAAAAATTTCGTGGCGACATGCGGCAGAGTTAAAAACAAGACGCTCCCCAGTCCCCATAGGTAAAAGCAGGGCCGGGTCATATTTTGCTGGTTTTTAGAAGCTATCTTTTGGTTATTTGAAAGACATACAAATTAATGGCAAATATAGCAATGATGTTCAACATCTCGGCTTTATTTGCTATATGCAGTATACTTCTTATTTAAAGGAAGGATAACATTTCCACATTTTAACATTTCCGTATATTAATTATAATGTGTGTGATTCAAAGTATAAATTCAGAAAGATAGCCTAGTCTAACATGTCTGAAAGACCAATCAGCACGATTTTAAAATCCAGACAAACTAGGGGGGAGCCAAACGAAACGAAATACTTTAATGAATAAGACGACATTATTTATTATAACATAAACGTTGATGAACCACAAACTACAAGTATATTAGAAAAATATAAGTTTTAAAAAACCTAGTCCCCACAGCAAAGACGCAATCGACGAAAGCAATTTTTCTCCTGTCTTATTAACAGTTCACCACCCGGGGATCCTCATTAGAGCATTTAACACGTGTTAAGTAAAAAAAGTAAAATACTAAGCGATAGACTCAATTCTCATGGAAGTGCTGTCGAAATTAATCGGTGACATTAGTATCGTAATGGGGGTTTTATGTTGTAAAAGACGCCGCGAGTTAGATCCGTGCGGGGTGTCGACTGTCGACCCAGGATAATTGTTACTGCCTACTTAAAATCATTTGACGAAATCGTTAAGCACTCTCTATAACTTCCAAAGCAGCAATATCTGAATTTGACTGAGAGGTGCAATGTTGTTCAAATCGGATATATTTGGTCTTTCGGTCCTTTACTCATAGCAGAATCCTCCGAGACTAAGAGAGACGAGACTAAATCCTCGTATCCACTAGACAACAATTGACGCGCAACACGTGACGCTCATCATGTTCGGCAACGTTGCAAAACAACGGGCGACGTTGCTTCTTTTGCAAAGAAAAAGAAACTTTGAAAGAAGTAACGTCGCGCGTTATTTTACGACGTTGCCGAACATGTTTAGCGTCAGCGTCACGTGTTGCGCGTCAATTGTTGTTGCCTAGTGGATACGAGGACTCAGGGGCGTTTGATAAAACTGTGGATAAATAAAACAAAGAGGAAGAATTCTGAAACCGTAGCATGCTACACGTGATACGGCTGTATTAAATTAAAATTAAATTAACAAATTATTTATTGCCTTTTTCTTATAGTTATTACATACATGTATCACGTCTTTTATCTCCCGGAGGCCTATGCCCAGCAGTGGGTTAATGTGGGCTGATTTAATTGATGATTGATTAAACCACTGTTAGCACAGATTAATAAACCGTAGTTCAGGGCATTGCACGTATATTAATTTTAGTATGGAATTAAGCATAAGCATATGCTCGCTCACGACTATATTCCCCGAGGGGGTAGTCAGAGAGAGGGGGGGGGGGGGGGTTAGTATGGAATTATTATTTAGAAATGGAGTTTTTTGCGATTAAGAAAATTATTACGAATACTAATTGAAAAGTATATGTGCCAAGTGTGATACAATTTTGAAAATTCGATTAAATGGGCAAACTTTTGAAATAGATTGCCAGGTTAGCGTCATATATTTTTTATACAGGTGGTATTCTCAAATTTGCAAAAGAAAACAATTTTACCGCAGAAGTCTGACGGAAGATAGTGTTTTCTTTAAAAAGAACCTATGGCACTAATCCTTTATTCACCACTAGTTTTTAATTACTAACATAACTTAAAGGATGTATTCATATCTGAACAATTTTCCCTAAGAAACATGGGTCGAAAATAGAGAAAAAATGTTGTACCTTCCATACAAAAGTATGAATCGGTCATTTTCTATGGGAGGTCCAAAAAATCGTTTCAGCTCAGAATGCCAACTTCGCAAAATGCCAAACGCTCTCAAAAAGACAACTTCTGAAAATGCCAACTTCTTGAAATGCCAACTTCTCGAAATGCCAACTTCTTAAAATGCCAACTTCTTGTAATGCCAACTTCTCGAAATGACAACTTCTCATAAATAATAAAGTACATACCTATGCAGTTGCATGAACAACTTGGTCAACTTGGCCAACTCGGACAACATAAACAACTCGAACAACTTGATTAACTCGAACAACTCTGACAACTGGTGGTCAACTCGAACAACTTGGCCAACTCAGGCAACATAAACAACTAGGCCAACTCTGACAACTTGGTCAACTTGAACAACTTGGTCAACTCGATCAACTTGGTCAACTTGGGTAACATAAACGACTCGAACGACAGAGTTGTCTGAGTTGACCAAGTTGTTTATGTTGCATGAGTTGGCCAAGTTCGAGTTGGCCAAGTTGACCAAGTTGTTCATGCAACTGCATATGTACTTTATTATTTATGAAAAGTTGTCATTTCGAGAAGTTGTCATTACAAGAAGTTGGCATTTTAAGAAGTTGGCATTTCGAGAAGCTGGCATTTCAAGAAGTTGGCATTTTGCGAAGTTGGCATTTTCAGAAGTTGAAGCGGTTGGCATTTTGCGAAGTTGGCATTCTGAGCTGAAACGCAAAAAATGCTCTCGTTTTTCGACCCATGTTTGAGTGAAAGTTAAGATTCATGGTCTTAAAGTTATGTTAGTGATTAAAAAAATCAGCTATACCTGTAGTACTCCATTCCATCAGAACATTGTTGTGCACCGGAACAAATACAACACCACATGAAAGAATGTTTAATCATCCGAGACATTCAGTAAATGGCCAATCCATGCCAACATGGTTGCTTTCCCAAGGACGACCCCCTAATGAAAAAGCATGTGAAAAGCAAGCATGACTCTGCGATTGAAGAAGTCCAACTAGGTACTGCAGAGCAACCTACAGGGTCAAACTTAATATGCTGACAGTTTTTTAAGAGGATGATCAGACCATCAAACTGAAAAACTTTTTCTATGGGACTAACATCGAAATCAGGAAAATAAAATTTGCTGCCCCATACAAAATGGTTATCCTACTCGATCAAAATGTATGGAACAGCAGATTTTTTTTTGCTATTTCGACCTTGGTCCCATAGAGAAAGTTGTTCAGTTTCATGATCTGTCAGCATATTAAGAAGGACCCTATGTACAGGTGTAAGAAAAAGTATCATTAAGCTTTAAAACGCATATTCTACCCATCAAACCAATAAACTTTTACTATGGGAGCAACCCAGTCAGCGCAAAAAAAAATCTGCTGCTTCATACGTTTGAGTCTAGTAGGTATTGCAGTTTAGTATGGAACAGCTGATTTTTTTTTTGTTCCGCTGACATGTTTGCTCCCATTGTAAAAGTTTTTAGTTTGATGGGTAGAGAGAGTATGTACTTTAAAGGTTCATTTTAATAAATGTTTTGGGCTGACATAACTTCAGTGTTAAAAGCCCCAAAAAAAATTAAAAAAAAAGGTTAATTTTACTTTTCCTTACACCCTGTAGTACTGATCGTTTGCACCTTAACCGGTCGCTGAGGACACATTAGTTCCGATGATTATTCGACCCGACACTGAGGAGTTATTTTCGGTCCACGAAAGCCCGTCTTCAGAGCCAGTAGCTGAAAGAACTCAGCCTCGCCGCTCCACTCGGGAGCGTAGAATTCCGTCGTATCTCCATAAAAGGGGGGTGAATGAAATGAATCTCCTTCATTGCTTTAGCTATTTTATTAGAAGCAACTATGTCATTGTTAATACTTCTGCAATTTTTGCAGAGACATGCTATCCAAGTACAAGATGCTTATCAGCAGATCCGGCAATGACATTAGCTCCTTGATAGATAGTTTGAGTTTCGCTTTAAAAGACGGAGAGATAGCCGTCTCCATTCGGGCATCACTGACAACATGTTGGCCATTTCCAAGAAGGCCAACGCTGCTCTAGCAGACATAGCCGGTTCAGACTCAGACCTCAGAATCCTAAACAAACGAGCACACAAGCAAGCTGACAAGGTCAGGACACATTGACTGACGGCGGGCCCATACAAAAAGCATGTTTAGTATGGGAAGCCATCCGCAGTCGTCAGTCGCCGCCGGTCAATGTATCTCAACCTTTAAATTGCTTGATAGATGAACAACCTAATATGACGATTGTTCTAGGCAAGTTCTAGGTACCTACTCCACTGGATTAGAAGAATGTTAAACTATTTTTACACAAACAGACTGACAAAATTTCTAAAAAAGGTTGATTTCGAGTCAGGGATACCTAAAAACCATATCATAATCTTTTTTTTGTAAATATCTTCAATGTACAGACACACTTCAGTTACAGTTTTATAATAGTTTATTAGATACAGATGAAAATGAACAACTTTACTTGATGGAGCATACTATAAGACCAGGGGGGAAATATGCTGGTGCCATTTCATCCAAATCTTTGTGAAAATCAGAGTTTCGGTACTAGTGAAACGTGGATGTTCTGAGGTTTCAGAATATCTCTGTCTACCCCTCCCGGGGAATATAGTCGTGAGCATATGCTATGCTATGCTTTGTGAAAATACGTACCTGTTATAAGGAAACCACGGACTTTCGACTTAAATTATTTTAACGGAGCAAATTAGCCTTTGTACGATTTAAAATAATTGAGCGAATTTTTCACAATGGAACATTATCAATCGATACTTCAGTTTTCATTCCTATGTTCGTTGTTCCTAAACGATTTCTTCATGTTTGCCGTGTTTCTGTTTCTGAACGTAAACGTCAAAATGTTGGGGCTATTTATAAACATTGTTCGCGGCTGCGTGGAAAACTATATTCTTACCATGACATGACTTGATTTACTTAGCATTATTGCTCTATTGATAAACTAACAGCGCAGATATAATATTTTGTAAATATTGAATGAACTAACCTTTGTCTTCAGAGCGTAGACGGTGTTCCACCTTCCATATCTGTTCGCGGCGTAGAAGAACAAACCGCCGCCAAACACGCAAGCACATGTAGTAAGAACATTTTTATAGGAATTGTTACACTTCACATTACTATAATTACGCGTTAAAAAAGGAGAAAATTGCAATTTCTTGAAAAATTTACTCGGCGTACGGCTCAACGTGGCCATGTTGGTAGAACAGCTGATTGACGTGTGCGAAGGAGAAGGGAGATTAAAGAAGCTAGTAACAAAGAAAGGGAGAGAGATAATAACGTCATAATTAGCGCATGCGCAGTTTGCGCGGACCTACTCTAGCCAGAACCGAAATAGTACTAGCCAGAGGGGTTCCGTACACGCACCATTCCATTATTTTAATTAGTAATTTCGTAGGAGTTCAATGGTAAATGTACATATTTTCAAATTCTATTGAAATGCAAGACCATGCCCACACATACCTAGGTACTTATTTATAGGCTTAGGTAGGTATACAAACTTATGTTACCATACCAGCTGCAAGTAAACCGAGCGATGATTGGTATGGTATGGGTATGAGGAAGTCAGGAAGGTATTAAGAGGTATTTGGGTCAACTAGACTGTTCAGCTCATAAACAAACTCTGCTACACATAATTGCCTGGTATTTGTGGCTGGACCAATACTAATACCTACCTAATCTTATACTTACTTGCGTTTCTAAAACTATTTGAATTAACTTTGTGACAGAACTAATAAAGGTCGACTAGAATAGTTAACAAAGTGAAAATTAGTGTGAAATATCTATACAATGATACATATAGGGTCCCTCTTAATATGCTGACACTTTTTTAAAGGAATGATCAGACCATCAAACTGAACAACTTTCTCTATGGGACCAACATCGAAATAGCGAAAAAAAATCAGCCCCTCCATACAAAACTGCAAACCTACTCAAGCCAAATGTATGGGACAGCAGATTTTTTTTCCGCGATTTCGAAATTGGTCCCATAGAGAAAGTTGTTCGGTTTGATGGTCTGATTATTCCCTTAAAAAAGTGTCAGCATATTAAGTTGGACTCTGTATACAGGGTGTAAGGAAAAGTATCATTAACCTTTACACCACATACTCTACCCATCAAACTGAACAACTTTTACTATGGGAGCAAATCTATCAGAACAAAAAAAATATCAGCTGTCCCATACATACGGCTGTATTTTTTTTTGTTCTGACAAGTTTGACCCCATATTGAAAGTTGTTCAGTTTGATGGGCAGAGTATGTGGTGTATACGGTAGAGTACGTCTTGCGCCAGCTCCATCCACCCTACGTCGAAGGCGTCCAGGATCCAGGTCGTCTCTCCATCTCTTCAGAGGTCGACGACCCCGGCATGATGTTTTTAGAGGATAAATAAAAGAAACAGTTTGCCAAATCAACCTTTTTAATCAAGAGAGCAGTCACCAAAACAAAAATGTTATATCAGTTTCTATTTCACTGTATATTCTATTTCACTGTATAAACCTTTCCCTACCTAATGCCAAATTTTGGGACAAAATTTTATCCATGCCAACAATGGCATGCATACTAGTACGAAAATTGTAGATTTTCGATGTTATTTCAACTACGGAAAAGTCGATAATAGTTTGGCAGTGATAAATGCTCTGCACTGTGCTCCGCCAGGTGTGCGCCGGCTCTTAGATTCGAATTCGGAAGTCGGATATTTCTTTTTCCTAGTCCTCTTATCTTCTTTGATTAATTCATTGTGGGTTCCAAGACAGATAAGAGTCATCCCCCGGGGTCACTGGACTTCATTGTTTAGTGTTGTGAATGGTCGCCGCTGTTAAACCTGGTTTACAGGAGTTACAGCGGTGGGAATGTGTGGTGGGCATATGACCGATAAAAAAAATCGAACAAAACGTTAATACTTTTTGAAAATTTATAATTTTTGTAATGCTATAGCATGTTATCGGTCTGAAACTCAGTTGCAGAAACGCTCATTAGAGTTAATCCTCCATAAATCTCTTGCTAGCTTTTCACTTCGTCATTCACTTGGGGATGATTAGATACTCAGGAATTTCTTCCACATTCGAAGCCAAATAAAAAGAAAATGTGTGCGTACTATGTTTGCTGTTTCATTGAAGAAGTCATACTATGTGGCATAAAAAAAAGGACAAAAATAAACGACCATTACTATGGAGTTGGTTGCCTGCTCTCCGGCTTGTGATGGTGCTCCACCATTTTATGGTGGCCCAAGTTTGTCTTTGAACAAGAACAATCCTCGAGATCACTGAAATATCAATTCAAACGTCTTAACAAATCATTGACACCACAATGAAGTCAACAGTTTGAAGTTTAGAATAGAACCATTATAATCTTTGAATGACTTTACAATGTTGACTAAAGTACACTTAATGTAAAACTTTATCTATTAATTAATTAACGGTAATCCTTCAGACTCTACACTTTGGTTTGCATCTTCCTTCGCAGTCTCAGTTATTTGATACTGAGCCTCTTGTTCTATTTCTATGGTGTTCTGTTCCGGTTCGATAACTTGAACGGTCTCCATCAACACCCGTTTCACTGAATCTGCATCATCGTAAACCCCATACTCTGCTTGCCATAAAATTGTTGTTATCAGCTGCTGTACATTGCCGCGAGTTCGAGGCGCTTTAAACTTCCTCAACTTGTTGGCAATGTATTCACCGAATACAGAGTATTCGTCTTTTTTTTCGCTGACGATAACATGCTCGAAACTGTCTGATTTTGAGGGTGTACGGGTACAATTTAAAGAACGCACTCTAGGCGGAGTCACAATTTCTCGTTTTATTTTCCTGTACTGTACTTTCTTGCGTTTTGGTTGAAATGATTCTACGGTATTATAATCTTCTTCGAGCCACTCCTCCTCGGACCCCCGGTTATGCATTTGGCGTACTAAGTTAAGAGTAGCAACACTCTCCTCGTGGTCCCTGTGATCATTTTCAGTCTCCGAGTGCTCTAGAACGTCTACCTGCAACAATCAATCAATCGTTGGTGCAAACAGCAATACTGAAACTCAAATATGGTCAGAGTGTAATCTTTGGAGTTGGAGTATAGCCATAGGGGCACTAACGCCACAGCATAACTATATCAGTTCTCAATGTACGGCAACTGATGTACTTGCGCAGAGCAACGGTGGGTGGCTTGCCGTGAAGCGGGCGGCGCAGATTTTCCCAAGATCTGTATGAAGATTTTGGGATCGACTGCGCATGACTAAGTAAGTACCGGCGCGGCGGCGGGGCGCGGCGTATTACGAGCGTTACCATATTGTAAGAACGAATATAGTTATACTGTGCTATCGCTCCGTTGCAGAAATGCTTATATGCTGTAATTTTTTGTCTTGTTGACGTAGAAAAAGCTAGCAAGAGATTTTATAGAGGATTAACTCTAATGAGTGATTCTGCAACTGAGCGTATGAAACACAAAGAAAATAAAAGATAGACCTAACCTAAAACTAGTCGCATATATTTCTATGTTTTATTTGTTACGGTAATAAAGACAAGACAAATATAAGCACACCACATTCCGTTTGTAATTTACAAGTATTATATTATAACGAAATCATCTTTAATTTGTACCGATTTCATGACATCCAAAACTTGTTTGTAAACAAAACCAGTAGGTATTAACTTTTTAATTCGATTATGTAACGTCAATATCGTATCGATTTAGTCAGATCGATGAACACAAAGTTATATTATCGCTCTATGCTTTATCAATAAGTGATAAGGAAACTATAACCTAATCAAAATTCTAATAAGTACCCTTTTGATTTCAATTTTAGGCATTGAATCCATTCCTGACGTTCCGGTATCTGGAGTTTTAACTGATAAAGAATAACGTACGTTTTTGTCTTTGTGGGCCCTTGCATATTTCCTTCGTTTTGGCGAAACCGTGGACTGGTTGGTGCTTTCGTCATCGTCAAAATTGGTGCGTAAAGCAGACTCATCCAACGACTTCTGCCCATCCCAACCAGTCTGCCTTAGTTCCCACTGTATTGGATGTTTCTTTATCAGATGCACTCGCAAGTTCGTTGTATTACCAAAGTATTTATATTGACAGTCACATAATTTACACAGAACCGCTACACATCTATTGTTCTCTTCTAAACGATCAAAAAACTGCCACACAACAGACGAAACTTTTTTCATGGTGATTTGATATCGATTCTTGATGTATTGAAGAAAGCTGATAACTTGAACGAAAACGAATATCGTGTTTAGAATCGAATGAAACAAAATGGCGAAAATAGAGCACAACTCTTTATCAAAACCGAGTTGTGCCGTCAGCGATTAAAAGTAAACCATAGAAAATATCGTTGTCTCTTTCACGCGTATCACTAACGCACTTCAATCTATCTCTTTCTTCCATGCTAAGTATAGGTTAGTGGTTAGTTCTTCCGGAACAGTGCTACCAACATGATTTGTTTAAAAGAGTAGCGTTCCATGTCTGTTTGAATTAAATGAAAGAAATTACAGTCACGTTCATAAAATTTATTTTTATTTCAGAGGAGTTTGTTCGTCTGCTTAGTGCTTAGTGGTGCTTCAGTCGGTCGGTATTGGAAACGATCACCAAACTTAAGCAACGTCGGAACCGGTCAGTCTTTACTTTGGATGGGTGACCATTTAGCGGTAGTTCATATCGAGCGTTTCCGTGGTTCGGAAGGCACGTTAAGAGAATTTTATTCCGAGAGTGAAAATGCGCGCTGCACACAAACGTATTATAGTGATATTTTCAATACTAACCAATTAAAGTCAATGAAATTTTGCAGAAACAATCTGGAAACAAATCTCTATGCTTGTATGGAGTCCGATTTTCGTTAAAATGTACAGTTTCAATGCTAGGATTAATTTAAGTTTTGTATGGATATCTTTGAGGCACTGCAACTTTAAAACTATACATTTTAACGAAAATCTGGAGTGCGATTTTTGAATCTCATTCGGTGAGCTCAGCAGTTGAAAATGTCAAAATTACTATGGAGATATGCATGTTTCTACTGCTGATTTGATTCTCAAAAATCATGCTTCAGGTGTGCGATTTTTGAAAGTCAAATCAGCAGTGTAAAGATGCGTATCTCCATAGTAATTTTGACATTTTCAACTGCTGAGCTCACTGAATGAGATTCAAAAATCGCACCCCTGACTCCATACAAGCATAGAAATTTGTTTCTAGATTGTTTCTGCAAAATTTCATTGACTTTAATTGATTAGTATTGAAAATATTACCATAGTACGTTTGTATGGAGCGCGCTCCGAATTATATCCTCTTAAGCAGTTGATCCCGGATAGTTCCGTCAGATGGTGGTCTATGTAACTATTCGTAAGCCATGTCAGGGGGACCAGGGGCTTAAAAATTATCTGACAGCAAGTTGTCCACTAACTATTTAACTAATAACTTGCCTCCACCAATCCACACAGAGCGTTGGAGTATGAAATAATACCTATCTCCTTATCAGTTTTTAAGTCAAATCATAGGTGCATTAATCAAAATCGGTCCAGTAGTTATTGCGAGATCGAACACACAAACAAAGAAACAGACACACAAAAATGGGCACGTCACGGACACCTATAAACACCATATCGAATTATTTTTTTCATAATTGTAAATATCATCATCATCATCTTATTTAAGAGCTACGCTCTTGTCAGTGGAGTATTCGCCACACTTGTTTCTTTTCCGCTAGTGTCGAGTTCTTGATACGACACGACATCAACCTTTTCCTTCACTTGGGCTGGATAACTCTGTCCGAGTCTTCCTCTGCCTCTTTCCCCCTCTATCTTCCCTTCGTAGGTATGGTTTTAAAGCAATTGTCGTTCCGATAGTTTTTAAAATATTTTTACACATCTTCATTTGTTATTCGTTCTGTCCAACTTGTCCCCTCCATTCCTCCTTATCCCTATTTGTAAATATACAGGGTGAAATTGAAATTATTGGCATTCTTTTAAACTAAGCGTCTTTCTAGTCTACCCATCAAACTGAACAACTTTTCAGAGCAAACCGATCCTAGCAACAAAAAATCTGCCGTTCTATACATTTGAGTCGAGGTGGTAGGAATGGTTAGTATGGAACAGCAGATTTTTAAGGTTCCGTACCCAAAGAGTGAAAACGGGACCCTATTACTAAGCCTACGTTCTTGTAGACTGTCGGTCCGTCTGTCTGTCCTAACTATTTAGGGCTGTAACTTTTAAACCGTAATAGATGACAGATACAATTTTCACAGAATGTGCGTCATTATGGCGCATTTGCTAACAAATAATAAATACTAGTGTTTACCCGCGACTTCGTCGGCACAAATTATATACTTACCAGATTTTAAGTCAGATCATAAGCTATCAAACAAAAAAAGTTTCATCAAAATCGGTTCAGTAGTTTTTGCGTGATGCGCGAACAAACAAACAAACAAACAAACAAACAAACACACAAACAAACAGACAGACAAAATTTCTAAAAAAGGTTGATTTCGAGTTGGTGATACCTAAAAACCATATCGTAATCTTTTTTTTGTAAATATCTTCAATGTACAGACACGCTTCAGTTACCTACAGTTTTATAATAGTTTAGATTAGATGTCAAAAAGTAAAAAATTAAGGGTGGGTCCTCATATAAGAAACTAGTTCTAATCATCGTTTTTTTCTTCTCGCTCTATCGTAAAAACGTAAACGGTCACACATACAAGCATCATACTTGGTATAATTATAGTAATACCTAATAATTAATATATTAATATTATTTATTACCTATATTAATTTATTAATTATATTTGCTCTATACAAGGTGTTACAAAAATACAAATAAACCTTTAAGGGGGTGGTGTAGACCATCAAACTGAACAACTTTCCCTATGGGACCAATAACGAAATCGCGAAAAAAAAAATTATGTTCTATACTCTACAAATCGACTAGAGCTAAAATATGTATGGGATATAAAATTATTTTTTTCGCGATTTCGATGTTGGTCCCATAGAGAAAGTTGTTCAGTTTGACGGTCTAAACAATCCCCTTAAGAGTTTTAAAAATTTATTGTTACTTATGAAACACCCTGTAGAGCAAACAACAAACAATAAAAAACGGCCAAGTTTGAGTCGGTCTCACGCTAAAGGTCCCAGAGAAAACAACACTTTTTGGAAGTTATTATTATGTTGTGTGGTGGTGTGGTCTGGAACCCTTGGTGCGCGAGTAGTTCAAATTTTTGAAGTAAAACTTCTTTACGCACGCTTGCCTTGGGGAGTAAGCTGGTGAATGCGTGACGAGAGCGTTACGAAAAGTGTGATCGGGCGAGGCGAATGGAGCTAAATAAGTTTTACTTCAGACGTGTGGTCTGAAGCACGCTCGATTTTTTTTGCTACGATCGATTTGCTCTTGGTTGGCTCTCCTTTTTATTAAAAGGATGCCAATAATTTTAATTTCACCCTGTATCTTCATTGGATAGCCATAGTTATAGTGTTGATATAGTCATTAGTTTAAACAGGGTGAAATTGATATCATTGGCATCCTTTTAAATTAAGAGTCTACTTACCCATAAAACTGAACAACTTTTACTATGGGAGCAAACCAATCGGAGCAGAAAAAAATCTGCTCTCCCATACATTTGCGGCGGCGGGTGCAGTGTAGTATCATTATGGGACAGCAGATGTTTTTTTTAATCTGATTTGTTTGCTCCCATGGTAAAAGTTGTTCAGTTTGATGGGTAGACTCTTAGTTTAAAAGGATGCAAATGATATAATTATATAAATTTCACCCTGTAGTGTTGATAGAATAGAAGATACTTACCTAAGCAGCGTATGCAAGGAAGATGAAATTATTGTGCCGATCACAAAATAATCATTGTGTAGGGGCTGGAGGATGATGACATAGGTACAAAGTTAGGAAGTTTAACACGTTCGTGGACAGTAACTGGCTATAGCAGTGATAAAAATTAAAGTTGTATTCACTCTTTCACTGTCCACGATAGTGTTAAATGAAATAACTGACAACAAGCTTTATAGAATCATTTTTATTTGTCGGTATAAGAGGCTGTAAAAAGTTATTGTCTAAACGTTTCGATCAATCTTGATTTGATAGAGCTACTTACAAAGATGAATTTCAAAATGCTACTTTAGAAAACTTCTAAAGAACTACCATTGAACATTTTACATTAAATTTAACAAACAATTATTAATTTAATGGTACATCATAAATGCACTAGAAGGAGGAAAATAGAAGATCTCCCTCGGCTTCGTCGGCCGCATACTCGTACTATTTGCAAACACGAATAAATCTTTATAATTATTGTAAACATGTAAATTAAGTAATACTGTTTGACTCCTCATGATATCCTTACAAATAGTTTAGGAAACGCTGAGCAGAAGTCACTCCTGTTTTATGTAGATAGTTTTTAATCTGACGGTGAAATTGAGATTGAACTGATGTTTGACAAATTATATAACGCTGGAGTGAATTCCAGGCTATTGAGCAAGCTTATATTTTGTATAACAAAAGAAAAAATAAGGAGTGACACCCGCGTTACAGATTTCCCCTTTGTATTCATCATGACAAAATTGATGTATTACAAAATTAAAATAGTATTCTATTGAATTATAAGGTACCTAACCCACGTGGGTAATATTATGGCACATGTGCATGAAATGTAATGTTACAATTACTTAGCGTAACCGGTAGGTACATCGCTTTTAGAACTCCTATTGTTATCGGTGATTAGTTACTGATATGAAATATAACAACTAATATATTAATTTCTCACGTTAGTACTTAAATAGATACCAACTTGCGAAATTAATATAATAGGTACCCTGAGGGCATAAGTAAATTAAAAATACAGATCGCCGTATTTATTAGTCGGTAATTTTATAAATAAATAAATTAATTCATTCTAATAAATAAAGTCAAAATGTTATAGTATCAGTATTCGATATTGTGTTTACTGTTTTTTTTAACATCGTTCAAGTCCAATAATACATGTGTATTAGACATATTTTAAATATGTACCTATGTTAGGAGAACACGTAAATAGTCATTGACTAGACAGTAACGTGTTGTTTAGAGAGTTCGTTGGCAGTGTACCTCTTTACAGCTTTTGTTTGAAATCAATCAATCATCACGTTGAAGATATGAGTAAAAACACCAATATCATTTATGGAAGTTTCATATAGATAGGTATACCGTCTATTTAATTATAAAACTATAAAACTATTAGATACTGTAACGGAGAATAATTTTTACAATACCGAAATACTGCTTCTACACTAACATAAAGATCCAGTGGTATTTCATGTACAATTCAATAACGAGACAAGTAGGTATATAATTATTAACAAATCCGAGCATCGAATATATTTTTATTTAAACGAAATGGACAACAAATCTGTATTTGTACACTCCAGAGCAGTACAGAAAATGTTTAGGTCCAAACATCGACGTAACACGGCGAATGCTTACATGCATAGCTGAGTACAGATTTAATGTCCATTTCGTGTTACACTTAAGTTATTATTCATACATAAATAAATTCAAAATTGTCATTCGTCTAACATACAGTAGGTACATCCATAAAGCTTGTTGCAAAAATTCACAAGACTCTTGAATCACCATCATCGGCGAACGTCGAACATTTTCACAACTTTGTTTAATAAAAGTAATGCAGAGCTATTGCAGGTCGTTTCCGAAACGTTTCAGTAGGCCGGAACATTATTTCAGGCTACAATAATAGGGCAGTTGAGCCCTTGGAGTTGTGTATGTATGTAAAAGAAACTATGTATGACAGCAATTTATTTTGAGTTAGATACGTCAATAGCGTATGGCCCCGGCGGCGCCACACTGTGCATATCACATTAGCCTCGTTAAATTACGATACTAGATGGAAACAACCAACAAGGAATAGACTGACAGCAAAGCTCTGGCAGTTCGCTGACGATGGTCAAGAGGTCCGAGCAAGCTACGCACAAGTATATCTGGGTGCGAGGGACATTACTAAAGAGAATGTAGTCGCTTATTGTTTATCCATTCAATCACAATATTTGCATACCATACTCTATACAAAACGCATACAAAGCACATATTGTTACCGAACGGACTTAATAGTATAATACAAATTAATAATTGGCTCACTAAAAATACAAGCGTATGAAATCCTACATATCTACATTCGGTTGGAACTAAGGGGACAAGAGAATAAAAAAACATCAACTAAAACGTTAACAAAATACGACTTTCTCTATGGAAAATAAAATAAATAATTTACAAATTAGATACACGTTTTAAAATTACCTACTAATAGTCACTTCGTCGTTAATGTTATCACTACTTCATTTTTGGACGAGTCAAGGCGAGTGGTCTTGTAGCGAGGTTTGTTACGCAATTTTTATTCAATTACTTGTTTAGTTTTAATCCAGTTTGAACTGGTTTAATCTCTGCGGGACATATCATTAGCCAATTGATTGGGCATGGTGTCAAGACAGGGCACCACACGTGGGAATGATCGCACACTACGTCGATAGAGCAGGGTGCAGACTGCAGGTGCTGGTGCAGGGCCGCTCGCCTTCGATGGTCCGACATAACTTAGAACAGAATACAGAGGCATGCCGTCCGCCGCACTTTATACTTTATTCTAGCCTAGACCGAAACCAACCTACATTATTCAGTCCAATATTTTCAGTCATTTTCTTATTATACACCTCAACACACCTGTCTAAGTACAAAATTCTGGATTCCTGCTAGTAGCAATTCAATCTATTTGGCTTTAAAAACCTTTAAAGTCAATTTAAATTAACCGACATTAAACCTATGTCCACGGGCGCGGGCGCGGGCGCGGGCGGCGAGGCGCGGCGCGGCGCGGCGGTCAACATGATAATTTCTTAATTTGAATATGCATTTGAGAGGGCACTTTGTAAATGTGGAAAATTACGAGTATTTAAGATTTGTGATGACTTTCGATGGATTTTATATGGTAACGGAATCAGATGGATTATATCGCGTCCATTAACGAATCACTTAAGCTTAATTAAATAGAAATTTTAGAGGTTAGCATAGAAACTTGAGAAGTGAATACCTGTAGAGTCACTTGATAGAAAATAATGATGGACTTAGAAGATGTGTTAGAAATAATAATATGACAAAACGAAAGAGAAAAAAGATCGAATTAGCACTGGCAGGAATCTTATGCCATCGACCAACACAGTTCCACCTTACCAAACGATAATCTCGACTCTTTTAAAACAAAAAGTTTTAATTATCCGTTAACAAATGAAAATGTTATCTACTACATTAATAATTTCACGATAAGTAACAGTAACTAAGACAATTGGAATATTGCCGATAAACCTACTTTTAAAGCGAACTAGGAATATAAATTGAGATAGATAATATCAGTAGCTTTGGTAGAATAATATCATTTGTATTATTGTTAATAAGGTCTCAACTTTTAGGGTAGTATCGCTATCGCTTTGTTCATTAACTCATAAATATTTGAGTATTTTATTTTATGTAATTAATATACTACTACAAGTAAAGAAAAATAGACAATAAACTAGTGACCGAAGTGTATGACATAAAAAGTCACTGGTCTCTAATGGAAAGAATTTGTAAACCGGGACCACGATTCATCTAAGAGAGCAATGCTACTTTGTCGTATGTAAATTCGCGCGCAATTCTATCACAATTATATAGAATGGCACCGAATAGGAATGATAAAGAGATTCTTGCACTTGTAAGTGTGGAACGGTGCTAGTGTGCGAGCGCAACGGCTGCTCCGACGGCGAGCAGCGATCGACTCACGCGCGTCCGACCGCCTCCTGCGCGGTCGCTGACCGAAAAAACTCCATGTCGGTCGTGGACATGGTCGACATCGTCGACTCGTCCCAGCTGCTCTCCGTCGTGGATGTCGTTCCCTTCTCGTGTTTTCTCCGCGTCTTCGGATGCCTCTTCTTCTTCTGATCGTTAGCCTTCTTGTGCTTTCTTTTGTGCCTCATATTTTGCTTCTGGACTCGCCTGTGGCATAGTCTACGGTACATAGGGGGCCTTTTCAGCTTTCCGCGATGTCTTCGTGGCGGGCACTGCGTCTGCTTGTGTCCTTCCCACCGCCTGGTCAGCGTGAGCGCGTAGGTCGACAGGTTCCCTAGCGGTCTGCTGACGGGTATCTGCGTCCGCCGCGCTTTTCCACGGTTATCTAAAGCTAAGTAGGTTTTCTTCCCGGTACGTATTCGCGAGTAAGTGTTGTAATTGTTCTCCTCTATATGTTCCTCGAAAACGCAATCATCCGAGAGATCCTTCTGAAACAATAAGAAATGGTGATTAAGACTTAAATAAATAACTATTTAAGAATATGTAATATTTTGGGATATTAACGGGTCTGAACCAATTTACATAAAACATTCAGAGTTCTTTAACGTTTACCACGGATCTAGTCTCGTAATCCGGAAGAAGAGTAGAATTACGTCTAGTAATTCCCTAGAGGATTGACTATCTCTTAGCCAGCCGTTCGACGTCTCATCGCATCGTTCCATTCGACGTAGGGCCGATAATTTCTAAGCTCAAATTGGAGGCGCCCTTTTTGGATTAGGTACCTCAGTCTGCATCGCCCCCGAGACAGCTAGCCGTTAAGCCTATAACAACCGGGTATGCCCGCAAAACAAATTGGCTATTTTATTCATAAATATGTATAAGTGAATCGCTGTAGGGTATACTAATGCCTCTTAAATTGTCCCAAGACTTGGGCATTAGCAATTCGAGGACATTAAATTCAATCCATGATAGGTAACTTACTGCTATTGGGTGGTGGTTGAAAATTATTGCCACCATTGATTTACGATGTTAGCAATTTGTCCTATAGGAAGTTGTTTAGGTTAACCAGGTAAGAGATAGTGTTCATGAATATGCATGACTGGGTTTACAAGATTGTTCTGATGCTTCGCATGAATTAATAATCTACGGTACCTGAATTCCTACGACGATGCCTGGCTAATGATAGAAATATTCAGTACAAGATTTCAGACTCAGTTAGATACAATTGTATAAACATTTAAGCAGAATGAACCTCAAATGGACTATAGGAAGCTGTACCACCCATGGAGACTGCCCGCCAGGGATATTAGTGTTGTAAGTACCATTGCAGTTTCATTATCGACTGCCACCGCTACCGAAGCCCCAGGCTCTTTAGAATATCCTAACTGTACCTATTGTTAATTGTAGACAACATTATAATTACACGTTAGAACAATTCCGATTCAAACTATTTATTTCAAATAAGGATAATGATTGGTCTTCATTTATTTGATATTTGTAGAGCAAAACATATTTTGTACCAGCAATTAATTTAATACAATACAATATAATAGAAAATGGACCTAGGTACTTAAATGTTAACTCTCTAAAACCATAGAGGGAAGATAAAAAAACAAATAGCAAGCGAATGGGACACTAATTACAAGCAATAAATGAGATGATATAAGTAAATTCTGCTACGATAATAGAAGTTTGAAACTTCATCTGAACCAAGTTAGATCTTTTTTCCACTCATCGACCAACCAGACCTATCCTTACTAATAATGAATGGCTTCATCAACATCAAGGGATATCTTTTACAATTAAGTTGCACCCACGACGAACGAACCGTCAAAATATACAGAAACTGCTTATCTTATCCACTAACTATTAGACCCCATTTACAGTAATAGCTGAAGGACCCTGTTTAGGAAAATAGGGCGAATGGTGCGAGAATTATAGATAAGACGATCGATAGAGATTGATTGACGAGATTTCTATTCGAATCGTTTAAAAATATCGATAGAAAACGTAAACCTAAAATTAACAAGGCGACGGTACCAACTGTTGTGTTCTGTTGTCTAAATATTTTACTTTCTATTAAGGTACATCGAATGTGGTTCAACTGTCGATATGTACACCATAATACCTTGGAAGTGTAAACAGCCGGCTCGCCCTTTTGTAATTAAAATATGTTAACATACCTGTCCAACCTATTTAGGCCTCCGCGAAAGCGTATGATGAATGAACCGTGTATGCAATTTAAATATCAAGACACTAAGCATGATCTGTGTATTTTCTAACAAGATTCTAATTCCCTACGACATGCAAATCCTCATAGTAATAACTTTTCCATCTCCAATCGATAAATCGTGCCAACCTTACAGGTCAAATGTTTTATCAAGAGTGATAATCGACTATCGATAGGATAGAGGGCATCACTAGTGCATACAAAGGTTTATCGTTACCGATCTTTATGGGCTTAAAAACAATTGATATAGTAGATTGGTTGACGACTCCTATCCCTTGTAAAGGATTCAAAATGATGGAATTAAATTTTAGTGTCCTTTCTTACGACTTGTATCTTGTAGTGTACGCCCTCATCAAGTTCTCTTTACATCAATAGGAGGATCTCGTGAAATAAAATAATCTTGAAAAACAGTTAGTAACTATCACTAGGTTTTTTTTAGATTGGTTTAATAAGAAATCTTGTTACTTTATGTGTAGTCGTACATATTACTTATTTGATTAAATTGTTCTATTCTTTATTATTCTTAGATTACATTAAATGTTACTTTTTTGAGTTCATGAAGGAGGAAAATTAGGCATATCTATGACGGTTCAAGTTAGGCATAAAATCAAGCGTACAAATTGAAGCTTAGATTATCATACGATTTGAATGTAGGTATAAGTAGGTAAACATAAATCCGTCAGTGGTTTTGCTTCTTTAAAACATTCCATCAAAAATTAAATTTCTTTAAAACCGAAGTGGGCGTAAGTACCTACATTGTCTAATCAAAGAAAGAAAGTAACTGAAATCGGATAACAGCAAAATGTATGTAAATGCTAAATTAGAAAGCCGCTTTGAACCCTAATTTACGCGTTTCGAGAGTTATTTATTCAGTAATAAATATGTCAATTACAGTAGACTAGCAGAGACAGATTTACGGTGTTCACAATTAGTTGCATAGTGAAAAATATAGTCATAGAGATGTCTTGTTTCACTGTCGTTTCGGATGATACGTCTTCGGTTTAATCAAATGAATGGGACACATATTTTGTTCGCATCGTTATATTATATCGTAGAGAAAACTGTAAATATTCGTTTTTATCCAATGTGAACTATAGCTGTACCCAGGTCAGGGTATTTTTGGGTTGGTACTGCAACACCAGCCTAATATTATATTAGAGACGCTTACTTGAGCCAATTTCAAGGTGTACGTACATTCTCTTGTATTTTTGTTGTCTTAGAAATAAAAAATTGTTGTCTTAGAATCAAATATGGTACTTAAAAATAATTTGGCATATACATGGTGTAACAAAACACCATAGTAACACTTAAAGGGGTGCTTCAGACCATGAAACTGAATAACTTTCACTATGGAGCCAGCCAACTTCGAAATCGCAAAAAAAAATCAGCTGTCAATCTTATCAATCTTTTTCTCGCGATTTCGAAGTTAGCTCCATAGTGAAAGTTGTTCAGTTTCATGGTCTGAAGCACCCCCTAAAGTATTACTAGGGCGTTTTGTTACAATCTGTAGAGGTACTAAAAAAAAAAGATATTTATAAAGTCGATTTTATAATTTTAATTACTTACCTATCTCTAGACAAATAAATTAAAGTAAAAAAGGTAGGATGGTGCCGAAACTAGACGAAAAGCGTGACACACGTAGCGTCCACCGATATGCCGAATTTCCGAGAAACGACAGGCGTTCAATAAAAAGATCGATGTGATCAAACTGCATCACTTCCAAGTATTTTGATGGGATTATGTCAACCTTCCCGAAATCGAACCGATTTTGGAGTGTTTCAGATATTTGTGCGGCCTAGCCTGTCGTCTGTGAATCTAGTGTTAATTTATTCAACTGCGGCGCCTCTGTTCTAAACTAATGACGTGTTTTCCTAACGACCCTGGAATGACAATATATTTTAAATTCATATTATTAAAATCTCAGGCACCGGATTTTGGATCTATCTCTCTATCTAGTGTTATTTGTTCGCCGTATACCTATACGAGTATGCTAATAGTAATAATTATTAGTTGAAAAGATAATAAGGTGCTCAGACCTTAATAATAGATTTCGATCAAAGTTCAAACATAGTTTTTGTGGTCTGTCTCGTCAGCTGAAGTATCCGCAAATCCTTTGAATTATTCATGGCGGCGGCGGCGGCGGCGCGGGCGCGGCGTGCGGCGATGCCGATGCTTTGGTTGCCGAAATATCAGTGTTGGCGATAATCGCATTATTTATGTTTAGAATAAGAATGTGCATGGCCTTGGAAATTTGCTGGCTAAATTATATTATTTCACTTGGGTCAGTATGGTCTACATCAAAAAACCTAGTCTATTTTTTACGAAAAAGTCTACTAACAACATTGAACTATTATGTGGTAAGTATGTATAAGAAATAAGGGGCGCGATCGCGGGAAAAAGGCGATCGCGTGCGGCCATGTGTAGTTCAACCCTTATACCGCACATCACAACGCTGTCCCATTCTTTGTGGCGATATCGCAACCTTTTCTTAGTAAATCGCTATCGCTATCTTTTTAACCCATTTGCGCTCGTCGCGTTCTCATGTGGCGCACGTCGTTTGTTATTTATTTGTCGTCTTGTTTCTAGTAATGGTTCAATAACTATCAAAAATTTTTTGGTGATCATACACAACCGTAGAAAGAGAAGGAACTAGAAGAAAGTACGTGTCTTGTCATATCACTCGGTAAGAGAGGCACACAGCAAATTCGCTCTAGTTAAAAAAGGAGATCGCTACTTATTGCTGTCCTTATCGACGTAGCCACTTTTTTGTTCTACGACGGCTGTCTGACTCCGGAGTCAGACATCTATTTTCATACAAACTGTATAGGATTTTATGACTATCGCTGTCTCATACGCGGTTACACTGATGTTACGTCTATCAGCGTAAGCGAAAAATACTTCGCCTATGTACACAACAAAATAAAATTAGCCGAAGTTTTTTCAAGGTCATGCACATTCTTACTTTAAACTGATAGTTGATAAAAATATATTTTTTATACATTTTTTTATTCATCGTCGTTACAGATTAAACAAAATTTTACGACCACTTTACTTTTATAAGAAAAAAATTAGATTTTACCAATAAAAGCAGGTCGAAAACGTTTTTTGTGTTAGAACTTTAGTTTAGAACAAAAGGTGTCAAACAAAATAAAAGGAAATGAAGAGATAAAAAGTTTACGATCCGATATGGTGTCGTTGTCATCACTAACGTACCAATTTTATGGGAATTTAAAGCCATCATATTAGGTTCCCTGGTAGGAGCAAGGAGGGAATAAGAGAGTGGCGACATAAGAATTATTTTATTTTACTTTCATTTCGGTTTGTATACCAGGGTCCTTCATAATAAATGCTGACACTTTTTTAAGAGGATGATCAGACCATCAAACTGAACAACTTTCTTTATAGGACCAACAAGAAATTGCGAAAAAAAAATTAGCTGTCCCATACATTGGCTCGAGTCGGTTTGCAGTTTTGTATGGGACAACAGTTTTTTTTTCGCGTTTTCGTTGTTGGTCCCGTATAGAAAGTTGTTCAGTTTGATGGTCTGATCATCCCCTTAAAAAAGTGTCAGCATATTAAGTTGGACCCTGTATACCTACAATTATTATATTATTAGCATCATTTCAAGGCTTTATTAGGCATTTAGAAAAAAAGTTTTATATTAATTAAAAAGGTGTTCATGTCGTCTCTCTTCTTCGTTTAAATACTGCATAATAACGATAAATCAATCAATTGATTATTCAAAATAGAAATTACGTAAGTTTTTGTAAATCTATTAGCAGCGGCACCGATTCGTAAGGCGCAAATAAAACACGGCCAGAAATTTTATATACTTAACGCTTCTTTTGAACCTATGTTACCTATACTAAACAAAATAGATGTACATAGGGACATACATTCGAATTAAATTGAAGAAGAATAATGGTACCTAATATATTAGGTATATTAGGTTATAACCCTAATATCACTCGGAGCACTCAAACTAGCTTATTTTTGGAAGCATAATTTATACTTATGGGCTCTGTTCACTGCTATACTCTATGGCATTAAAATACTAATGAAACAAACTCGATATTCGTTCGAAAATGTGATATTCATTACATTATTAATCACGAATAAATTTATATCGAATTATAATCTACAGATCTACTAAGCCAGTGCTGCTCATAAAATGTGTTCCTACCTTTCGTCCTTTCGGAAGAATTTTGTTTTACAATAAAAAAGTAATAAAATATGAAACGGTCGAAACTGTATCAAATATACATTTCAAAAAACGTTTTCAGGGAAATGTTTAAAAATTGTAGCAACGTCAAAAATCACTATAAGTTTTAGAAAGAATCCTTACAATAGAACATTGTACCTACAAAAGGAAAACTAATTTCCTACCCATTAATGTCATAATGCCGATATAAAGTAACCTATAATCTAAATCATCCCCCGAGAAAATGTCAAATGCCATAGAACAAAAAATCTAACTACCATAAATATAGCGTCGTATTAAAACATAAAACAGGGTAAACAATCGTAAATAAAAATTACAACGAAAACACACAAAGCGATCGTTAATTCTAGTATAAATTATGTCTATTTTGTGGGCCGTTTTACACTTTTTTCTGCCCTCAGTTTTTTTGTGAAGGCAGCACACAAGCGGCGCCTGTGGCGCGGCGAAACCCTTTAGTCCGAATTTAAAATTTAAACTTTGAACTGTTTTTTTCCACATTCAAGGCGACGCTGTTCGGTGCTTCTATCGTCGATGCCAGTGTTATTAATCCTTTTCCCCAAATTATCTCGAAACGCTTTATTTTGTTAAAAACTGTTATGTCCTTTAGACTTTCAGACATAGTTGTTCAACAATGATGACAAAACGTTTAGTCACATTGTTGGGTTTGTTTTAGGGTGAGTAGTTTGGATGAATAGTAGGTATAATATGTGAATTGTCGTATTATTTATTTGTATAGATATACGTTCTTGCGGTTGCAAATAATAGTTGTGATAATTCACTTATACTTCATTCCAAATAAGGACGACACGATGTACAGATTCCTATTTTGATTTCGGCCCAATTCTGATTAGCAAAATATATAACTTATTTATCAGAAAGACAAACAATCCGACATATCTTGGGATTTACTAAAGCTGTTCTAAGAATAAGTGAGAGTAAGTGTTTCAAATCTCTGTTTCTGTCATTCAAAATAGCCTTATAATTTCGTTGCTATTTGGAATGGATTATACATTGATTGGATGGGCATGACAATCAAAGTTTAACTATTGTTCCCACTTTAGGCTAGGGACTCGGGGGAAGTGTTTTAGGATTTCCATAAGTGGTCAAATAAAATAAATCGAAGGTATAAAATTATAAAACAGTCGGTCTTATGAGCATAAGAGACTTGTACGGTGGTCTCAGGCCAGACCTCGGAGGCCCGCGCCGCATGACTGCTACCTTTGAGTAGTTGCTTTAAAACTCAAAGTCTGCTACGCATATAATCGCATTAACGCACTCAATAAACTTTACAGAGTAAAGAAGGAAACACCAACAGCTGCTATGAGATCTGGTTAGAATAATCCGAGGGAAATGATTGGACACGTTCCCACGAAACACCGTTACACCTTTACGTTCTAAGTTAAGGTCGTTGTCTAACAAGAACTGTAATAGATAGGCTCTAGGTATCTAATCTAATTATGTTTTACATTAATGTTAAGTTGTGACATTTGTAAAATTAGTTTTGCCTTGATTTAACTTTAAAGTGAAATGTTATGTCATTGTTGTAGTCGAAAGATTTTCGCTGCTGTATTTAAATTACAGCCACCGTGAAACCTAGAAACGTAATATAAAACATTTAGGAACTGTTTCACCACTTCTCAATAAGTTCTTGTTAGCTTATCAGACAGATATTTTGACATAATTTCATACAAAATATGTCAAACTATCTGTCGGATAATCTAACAAGAACTTACACACCCTTGGTGAAACAGGCCCTTAATCACTTAAATATTCACCATCCTACCAAAGAAATACTATTTCAGAATTGTTTTACTTCAACTATTTTATAAGTTTCACAATAATTGTTATTAAAATTTGTATGAAGCCGAACTTCATGATAAATTGTTTTATAATGACATTTTTATAAGTTCTCCTTGTGTCCCTCGAACCTTTTCGAGATTTCCTCCATCGGTAGCTCATAACATTAATTTTTGAGAGGAAGCTATGACGTAACTGAGATTATGAATGATCGATCGAAGTAACATTACGCTCTGTTTCAATCCAACCAATGTCAAAATGTTTTGAGAACCTAAAACGTTTTTAGTTTATTTCGGCAAGTATATTATATTCGACAGGGACAGGTTTGAGTGTAATGAGCGTTTTTCTTTTTGTTTTCTAGGGGATCGATAGATGGCGCTACGGTCTGTACGAAGAAACGTCAACATTTCAAAAAGTGTTTCTTTAAAATAGTAAAGAGTGAAAAGATGATCAAGAAGATGCCAACGCATCTTTTAATGACATATTTCATTATTTACTAATCATTTTAATCGAAAATTCGAAACTTTTACGCCTGACATGGCTGAATGGGCTCGATCCCAGGGCATTAAAAAAAAAAGGCAGGCACAGACTTGACCAGATTTTGACAGGATCTCGCTTACGGCTCTATGGGGCGATAAACATGTCATCTGTCGAGTTTTTTAGGAACTAAATTTAAAAAAGAAAAGAAAAACGCTCATTATGTACGTATTTTAATATATTTGCCTTCCCTATACCTAATTGTTGGATTTGTTGATGATGAAACTGCAGGCAAAGGATGAATAGGAAGAAGGAGGGTTGCACGGGTTCCTTGGCTTAAGAATTTATATTGTAATAGTCGTGTTATGTTGTAGAGTTTCTGGCCGCATCTCTCTACACGTTCCGACGCTCTGGTATCTTCAAAAATATTTGATCTAAACTATTATAAAACTGTAACTGAAGTGTGTCTGTACATTGAAGATATTTACAAAAAAAGATTACGATATGGTTTTTAGGTATCCCTGACTCGAAATCAACCTTTTTTAGAAATTTTGTCTGTCTGTTTGTTTGTGTGTTTGTTTGTTTGTTTGTTTGTTCGCGCATCACGCAAAAACTACTGAACCGATTTTGATGAAACTTTTTTTGTTTGATAGCTTATGATCTGACTTAAAATCTGGTATGTAATTTGTGCGGACGAAGTCGCGGGAAAACACTAGTATTTAATTTAAGTCTCTAAGAGTTCCTATATTTAATAAATTATTTTGATTTTGAGTTCGAATCCTGCAAGTTGCAACAACATTTCTTGTGAAATGAGAAGAATCCACTAAAATCTTGTTGTAATTTGAAAACAGAGCCGGCGTGGAGAGTCAATTTCACAATGTAATTTACTTTTCACCTCACAAGCTCGGAAAAATTCTGTTTATCGTTCGAAATCTGAGTGCAAAAGTGTATTTTATCCGCTAGCGTGCAAAGAGTTTTTGAAATTCGAATTTGTCTATTCAATATTTTTGTATACCACCAATGCACTGAAAATGCTTAATAACTATTTCATGACACTGGCCAGCACGAAAATAAAAACTTTTTGAAATGTTCTTTTTAGCAATTCACTTTTTTTCCTCGCTGTTGTGAGGTGAAAAATTGTGTGTTTCGCTCGGCTGCAAAGTTATTCTGCGTCTCGTACCTTTGAAACCTTCGCTAAACGCTCAGGATTCTATTATTTGAACCACTCGCTTCGCTCGTGGTTCAATCCTAGAATCCTTCGCTTGCTCAGGTTTCAATAAAAGTACTCGCGCCAAAAAGCAACTTTGCAGCCTAGCATAACAAATAACTATTGTCTAAGTTGTATTTTGTCCAAACATTTATTACGCCATCTCTGCTGGATAAGTAAGACAAACAAAACAAATGTCGGTCAACAGAATTAATAGGTTGTTTGTTTAGCGAAACGATATTAGGGGAAAGTGGAAACATTGAAAATCTACATGCAAGAAAGAAACATGGTAATAATGGTATCATTGCTATTGATGTTATTATTAGTTCTGCATTGATACCGACTGATATCGGGTTTATCAATGCTTTTAGATAATTTTTTGTTTATGTATTTGATAAATTTATTAAAAAAAACTAAGATCAAAAAGTCCTCTGTGAAAAACATGTTAAAAACTGGATAATTATTAAAAAGATTAAAATGCTTGGGTTTGAGTGTCGCTAACATATAGTTTACTATATATTAGTACCAATTATTAATTTAAATAGACTATATACATTACTGTATACAAAATCTTAGCTTGTTTCTGGCCGCATTTTCTCTACAGAGCGACAACATGTTCCGACGCGGTGGAAGCTTTAAAAAAAGATTTGACTTTTATTAATTGGGCTTCAAGCTCCTATATAAAATATATTATTTTCAGTTTGAGTTTGAGCTTGACAACGACACGGCTTTATTGAATAAGCATTTAGCTCTGCAATTATGTTAACTTAGAGTCCAGTTTATATTGATGTCATTTCAAGATACTTTTGAGGCTTCCAAGCGTCGAATAGGTTTGCAGTTTTGTATGGAACTGCTGTTTTTTCCCCATTTCAATGTTATAGTCACATAGAGAAAGTTGTTTCCTTTGATACTCTTATCATTCCTTTAAAAAACCGACAGCACATAAAGAAGGCTATAATATGTACTTGTTTGGTGCCACTTTATTTCTAACACGCAGCGAAATATCTTTGATCGACTTAGACATTGTGATTCAAATGTTATTCGAATTATTGTTTACAAAAACCTTTACCAAAACGCATTAAACCGTCTTTCTTGGGGCTGTCGGGATGTTTCAGATTCCACAAATTGTTATAGAGGGGTTAAATTGTCTTTCACAAAAGGGGTTGGTGTCAACGACTTTTAGGAATGTCAAATATAAATGCTTGGCAACGTTTTTATCGACCTCAAGTTATTCGTAGCCTCAAAGTTGGTTTAATTGTAAACTTTGAAAAGACAAACTACTTCTAATCACTTTTTCACCTGAGCTTAAACTATATGTATAAAATGCAGCCAATCTAATAATTTCCAAACAACAACTACCGTTAAGTAGACACAAGAGGATCACGATAAAAACAAAACACGATCACGCGCCTTGAGCAATTTGCCCCGTATCTGCTTAGGCCACACATCTTCCTATGACAAATAGATGCTCGTAGCTCGCGTTAATGAATCGAAGACTTCCTGATTAATGGTGTCACTCCATCCTTATCGGCCCGCTGGTGTAGCGCCTCCTTAATGGGATCACCCCGGTTCTTCCCTCAGCCAGAAAAGGAGAGCTGTATAATAAAATACCGAACTAGCTCTCGAAGCTCTCCTTGAACTGGTTGGACGTAAGTGTGTTCCCACCTATACGATTAGCGGGTTTCGTGCCCGATTTTTGAATCTAATTCCATTTTTCAAATAGTATTCCTCATTTGAAATAGATTGTGTGAGATTTTGAATAGCATCAGTTGGACAAACAACGATAAACTAGTAAGTGCAGGGACGAAATATCAGATAGTCTCAAAGGCAGTATACATGTAGGTATTTGGTCTTGTTTCGCGTGAAATTCCTCATCAAATAGGTACCTTGATTTAAATATTCTTCCGATGACAAATATATACTGACAACTATTGCATCTTTCTTAAAACAAATATAAATACAAACAAATTATGTAGTACTTATCAATAAAACTATCGATTCTAATAAGACGATAAAACGATCAATATGATAAAGATGCATCTTTCCAACTCAGTACAAAACAAACAAATCGACATTCGACATCCGTTCGTAAAGTGCGACCTTTTCAAAACAAAGTCATTATGAATTCTTCAAAAGAGATGGGTAGGTACTACGCACAATCGAAATAAAAGTCGCTTTCTACTCGCCCATTAATGTGTAATTTTACTAATTTGTCATCCATCACTTTTTAATCATTCAATTCGTATATAGATTTTTGACTGGACTTGTGTTGTTGTAATTATGAATCTAAATGAAAATCACAAATAGAACTGTTCAGCTACGGTTTAATATTTGCATGCTCCTTTACTCCTTTACTCTATTGATTGATCTAAGTAAGGTCCTTTGCTGTCTGTACTGACCACATTTATTATTTCTTGTACCCTGATCAATAGATTACTCTGCTTTACTTTATTACTATAAGCATGGTGTCCCATCCCATACAAATGAAATTTTAGTTTAAAAATTGCAATATATGGCGTTATGGTATCGATTTGTAATTAATGTTTACGTAAACGTGTAAATTGTTACTAAAAGTACATGATCTGACTACAAAAAAATCTCATGAGCCTCGGAAAATCAAGCAATTTACTTTGCCCGAAGACTGCCCGAGTTACGGCAGTCGCGTTTCATTGTTTGACGTTGGGCATCTGTACTGTATAGTATTAATAATCTGTGCTATAAGCTAAAAATTTGTAAACTCTCCATAGTCCATAGACGAAATCCTATTTTTTTTTTAATTTTGTTTCGGTTTCTATCCCTAAGTTAATGAAAATCTTAGCATTGTCCACTGGATGGGAGCGCAGAAGTTTTGTATAAAATATTTAATTACAGTTGAACAATAATACAAGTGTTTGTAAAGTTACGTAAATGCAGACGACAATTATTTCGGTATCGTTTTTAAAATTGTATAAAATAGAAATTGATTGTCAAGTACGATTCGTGTGAGATTCGTTCTTTCGACTACACGGGACAATGGTAGCTTTCCATAGATCCCCACGCAGCGAAGGGTGTGAATGAAAATTTGCTGACAAAGACAAATGAAGAACTCAACGCTTTTACCGCTATAGACTTAGCTATAGAGATATATATCACTTATGGCCGTAAGGGTAGAAAAAATTTAATATATTTCTAGTTGAATAAAAGATGCAATTTGTTAACATATTTAATATTATTTCTTTACTATTGTAACTACTATGTATTCTCCAGATCCATTAGAATAAAATAAATAAATATCTTGGACAGTGTCACACAAATTATCTAGTCACATTTAAAGTTCCAGAATCTAGCCTGGACTTGTATTATGATGACTAGACAACGATATAGAATACGAGTTCGTCCGCGTATGAAAATATAATATGTATAGCCTATATTATACAGGAATAGTTCTTTCTATAAGTGAAAGAATTTTCAGAATCGGTACAGTACTTCCAGAGATTACCCGCTACAAACAAAACTTGGACTCTAATATGTAGCTGTATTAGTGTAAATAACACAAGCTCTATAACAAAGTTACTTCATAGATCAAAAGCTTACAAATATCTGTTATTATTAGGGGTTGGCGTAAATCGCGGTTAAGCAAAGACTCAAACATCAATGTTGAATTAATTCTAATTTAGGGCCAGCAACCAACGAGGGCACACAAACTAATTTTGTTTACGTTGCTGCGTGCTGTATTTATTTGCGTAAAAGATTCTACTCTTCCGCATTATTTTTCAGGTGGAGCAATGAGTTGTTATCGCTTAATTTATCTAGTTTAAAAACCGGCCAAGTGCGTGTCGGGCCACGCGCAGGGTAGGGTTCCGTAGTTGCCCGTCACACAAAATATACGAACTTAGAAAGGGGGCTTTTTGTTTTATATTAAGGTTTAACGGCTAGTAGTCTAAAAATAAAATTTTTGAAATTGGTCGACTTACTCGTTGTAAAGCTTACTTAGCGATGATAGTTTTCCTTTTAATTTCATATACAGGGTCCTTCTTAATATGCTGACACTTGTTTAAGGGAATGATTAGACCATCAAACCGAACAACTTTCTCTATGGCACCAACATCGAAATCGCGAAAAAAAAATCAGCTGTCCCATACATTTTGCTCGAGTAGGTTTGCAGTTTTGTATGGAGTATCTGTTTTTTTTTTCGCGATTTTGATGTTGCTCCCATAGAGAAATTTGTTCAGTTTGATGGTCTGATCATCCCCTTAAAAAAGTGTCAGCATATTAAGTTGGACCCTGTATAGACTACTGCCATAGTGTAGATGTCAGCGGTCAACTGTATGATAGTTTTTGGCCCTATAAAGGGTTCAATATAACTGAAACTATGAACGTTATTACAACTTTGTTGCAACTACTCTACTAATAGTCGACATGAAAAGTTGCTAGTTCTATCAACTGTGTTTTCTGTACTCCTTGGACCACGACTCTCCCTACTAACGCTTCGGTCAGAAATTTGCTGTTTTCTTTGAAAAATTTGATGATTTTTTTATTAATTTTGAAAAGTAAGAAAACCACATCATTCTAAATTGTGTTGTGAACAATATTGTAAATTTTCATTTTCTTCCGATTAAAAACGTAAGAGTAAAATGGCTACAACTGGAAAAAAAAGCGGTGACTTTAGAGTCCCTTTTCTTCGGTTTTATTTATTCAAATCGATTTCTAGAAAAACCGTAAAAACCTCATCGTGTAGAATGTTCAGTTTATTTTTCAGCTCAAAAAGTGCCATAGTTAATGAATGAAATGGTTACAAAGTTACCCAAAACCAAGAGGTAACCCCTTAACAGGGTTATTTTATGGGAGCACATTTACCTACCTGTGTTTATTTAGCTGTCAATAACATACATTTGCGTTAAAAGCATCACAACTTACTACATCTTGTGAATACATAAATATGCAGCACTCAGCTGGCGGCAAAATGCACATAGCTGCAACATTCCGCAATATAATTTAACATTGTAGCATTATAAGTTATTAGTGATTTATTGTAAGTTAATATTAATTATTGTATATTCAAGAGAGATAAAGAAGTAATCAGTTGTAAATGGATAAAGTATATACAGGGTCCTTATTAATTTGCTGACGGTTTTTCAAGGGTATGATCAGACCATCAAACTGAACAACTTTCTTTATAGAACCAACATCGAAAGCATGATAGAAAGTTGCTTAATCTCTACTGAATCTTCGGTTGAATTGATCTTGTGACTCATTAATTAGTCATCACCTGTCTGGCCGTTGATATATACGCTAGAGTAACTCATCAATGAGTTATTCTAGCTAAGTACCGCAGCATTTTGAAATGACGTCCATGCGAATCCACGCCTAAGGTAACTGTCCCTCCAGACGGTTAATAGCGTTGTTCGATTTTGTTATTTGTATAGTTATGAATCTATTAGATTCAATTACAGTTTGTCATAATTATAGATTGATTTAATGTCAGATTCTGAGTAGGTAATTCCCACTTCGTAGTTTGAAAGTAGTTAAATCTTGCGGTTTAAATATTGTTACCAACTTGGGTATGTTAAATAATGTGTTCTTTATCTTAGGAGCCTGTAAGCAAAATAGCAGAGTTGCGATACTATGACAAAATGCTATTTAAATCTCAATATTCACTCGTAGCAGAATCAAAGAGATCCCGATGACCTCTAGAACCACCCACAAACATTAATACAAAGCTATTGATTTCCAAATTGAAATAGATTACATGTCAAACATTTCAATTAACAATAACTCTACGCATTGATAAAGAGAAATGGTTTACCATCTTTCTTTTCACAGACGGTAAGCGTAGACATACAATTTTAATATCTAAAATAAGTTGCCGTAGAGTTGTATAACATTTTACTGATCAGTGAGAAGCTCGCTGTAAAAATTATATGTAGGTGTTATTATCCATACGAACATTAGGTAATAGAATAGAGTTTTTATATTGTTATGTCAAAATACGTCTTATGAACAGGTGTAGCGGGATCTATCGATCAATGAGATGATGGATCGCCATCCTGATGCGTTCGCGCAGACAGGTGAAAGTCATGGAAGAGTTTTGTTGTACGGGGTACCTGATGCCGTAATTATGCCGCCCGACAAAGCTCTATCGCGTCTTTCATCTCTTTCAAATGCGCGCTAGAAGAGACCTGTAAGATAAGACCGTGAACCTTCAGCATACTTTGCTTTCGTGGACGAAATGTATTCGCGATTCGCGGCAAAATTAGACAAGGTCAAGGCGCGACGTGGCTAGAAATTGAAAAATGCGCTCACTCTAGAACACGCAGTGACAAAATACCGAGCACATCTCGATCTATCTCGTTTTCTTACACCGTGCCACTGTTCGTGACCACCTGCTATACCTTAGATTTAGTAATTTGCCGTGTTTATTAGGTATTGTTTTGGTCATTAGTGAAAAGTAGACGATTCTTTAGTCACTTCGACAGCCGGTGGTGAAGATTTTTGGTAAATATTTTAGGAAACTATACCGGAACAAGGAATATCTGATCTTAAAACTAGATTTTAATTAAGTATTATAGATTTATACAGATGCTGACGGCAGTCGGCATGCATACAAACTGAATGTACATTGGGTTCTTGAGCAGATCAGAAAGGTAAGCTGATGGCTCAGACAGACTAGCAACCCAGCGAGCGTTTGGACAAACAATTTAATTGCCTGATAAAACCATCGTTGGATAAGCTAACACATCGTAAAAGAAACTATTTTATTTCTCCCAATTACCCGCTCATTGCTTACATGATTTAATTAACGAAATACACATTCCCAATAGATGACGTTGTAATATCAAATTATACCCTATTAAATTGGATACAGTGCTCCTGCGCGTATGTAGGTATAAAAGTTTATGATACTGCTTCTGTGTCGGCCCACGTTGCGTCATAGAGTGCGATGATAGTGAACAGGTTGTGTTGAAACTGTAATGTTTGCTTTTCTCGATCATAGTTTATAACAGGGCTTTTGATTTGATGATTGACTTTACCACCGTGTTCTTTAAATTTTATAAATAGTTTGACAATTTAGGAGAAACAAACAAATATGTAAAATGAAATTACCGCAGTTAGATTCATAAAGAAAAGCCAAGTTCTGCGTTTTGCACGATTAAGAGGATAGACCAGTAAAGTTTTCTCCATACAAACGTATTCCCCTGTTTTCTCCCTGGATAATAATACTAGAGCAAATCTTTTTTTACGATACAATCTATGTCACCTCTGCCATGTCCCTATGTTTTGCTTTTTTGCATTAATTAATTATTGTAAGAACTAGGGACATTCGAAAATGACCAATTTTACCGTCCATTTTCAGACACCCAGCAAACAAATTTGACGAATATAAACAAAAAAAGCAAAACGTACAGATATAGCTAAAGTCTTTCTCATATTATTCTTGAAAGAATGATTAAAATCGGTTAAGTTTTGGAAGAGAAAACAGGGGAATACGAAATGCTGTTTTCGTCGATTTTATGTATATCCTCTTAATGACGATTCGTTCGAGTCCAGTGGAAGTTCTGAATATGCCATATTAAATGTCGTGAGTATGTGTTTGTTATGTTAAGCATGATTGATTAGTGTAACGGGCCTTTATCCGCATGAAAATATATAAGTACTTACATGTGCGTATTGGAACCCACAAGCGTCCATACAGAGGTAGAGGCATGTCGACACCCCCTGGATCGTCAGGAGGCCAACCTTGAACGTAGCGCGCTGAAGTATCGCTGTAACAACAGAAAAATATGTTATTTTGTGTTCTATGATTTGGATAATAATATAATCTCTTCTTGCAGAAGGAGAACCGATCAAATATGTTATCTGCTAATCATATCTCATAGAGCAGAAAGGCCATAAAGTTACAATGTAAATAGGTACTTAGGTGCCTACGTATATCATTTTATACATAGTAAGACTAATAAAAGGTTAGGTATTATTTAGATTAATTGTACATATAGTGTTTATGTTATTGTTGTATTGTAAAAGTTGTTATTGAAAAGGGAAATTTAGCAATTTAACTATTTGTATTAAAATTTGTAAATCAATTTATGGGCAATTTGTCTTATCTTCAATGTTCGTATTCGATACGTCAACATTACTATCATTATTAATAGTAAACAAACCCATCATCCCCCTAATGATTTGTATTAAGTCACCAATGAAAATGATTTAATCTTCCTTTTCTCATTAGCTAAGATATTTACGACTGAAACTTTCGATGTCTAATTAATCAATGTGACTTCAAAAGAAGAGAGTTAGTGTCAGCCTCATGTAATCTCGTACGATCACTTTGATGGCAATTCCTTCGCAAAGAACGGCGAAGCACGCGGTTCAAGAGCTGTAACATTCACCGTAACAAAAATAAAGAGCGTTTTTCTTTTCTTTTTTAAAATTTATTTCCTAAAGAAAACATGTCAAAATCATGTGAAGACTATACCTGGTGTTTTAAAGGCCAACGGATGGAACCTATACCTACATTCATGTCAGACGTAAACAGTTTAAAACATTCGATTAAAGTAGTTTGTAAATAATGAAATATTCCATTACAAGATGCATTGACATCAATTTGACCCTATCCCTCTTTATTATGTTAAAGAAAAACATTTTGTAATTTTGAGCTTTATTCGCGCAGACCGTAGCGTCATCTATTTATTGATTCCCTAGAAAACTACAGGAAAAACGCTTATTGGAATGCGAATCGAGACTTTTCTGAGTTCAGAAACCATCGCTACTCTCACCACCATCGAGGGCTCCTAAGACAAGTTGAGTCGTACATTTCGGACAAAGGCCGACTGTTACAGTCATTCACAGTACACTAAAATGGCAAAAGCGAGGTATTTACATAACAAGACTATTCACATTACAAACATTATGAGTAGTAGCAAAATTAACGGCTATTCCAAAGGAAGTATTTTGTGGAGCAGGGAAATGGCTCAACAAAATTCTGTTAAGATGACATAAGACTATTAAAACCCTTTATTAATTCGTTTATTAAATATCTATAGAAATAAATGTTGATGAATTTTCTAATGGGATAATATCTATATAGGGTCCTTCTTAATATGCTGACACTTTTTAAGGGGATGATCAGACCATCAAACTGAACAACTCTCTCTATGGGACCAACATCGAAATCGCGAAAAAATTATCAGGTGTCTCATACATTTGGCTCAAGTTGGATTGCAGTTTGAAGAAAAATGTAATGTTTTATACATGGAAAAATAGCTTAGAAAATCTAGATTTTGCGTCTCAAATAACATTTACATTTTATAATATAATTTCGAAGTTATAAAGCTTTGAAATTTTGTATAAATAATTTCAATTTTATATCTTCGTAATTATATTATAAATTGTAAATGTGTTCTGCGTCAAAGTTTTGTATAAAATTGGCTACTCTGAAACCACCTTAATCCATAAACAGTAGACAATGTTGAACAGTTTTATAGCGCCGGCCGTAGATGGCGCTGGCTACAATGCGTTATTAGAGACATAGCTGTTTATGTTGGACATTACTCGTAACGACTGACTTGATGCTCATAGTCCTCCTACCTTGCGAGACACTAAACTAGTCATTCATTACTAAGTAAAGGGCTGCATAAATACTGTTGCTTTAAAGTCAAGGAAGACGTTAGGAAGAATCGTCTGCTGTAAAGAGGGTATTGGAAACATTTTCCATCATGAATCTAAACTACTATAAAACAGAAGTGTGTCTGTACATTGAAGATATTTTACAAGAAAACGATTACGATATGGATTTAAAAATATAAATTTTCTGCCAATGTCGCACGCGTCGTATGGTTTTTAGGTGACCCCGACTCAAAATCAACATTTTAGAATTTTTTTCAGTCTGTTTGTTTGTTCGAGCATCACGCAAAAACTACTGAACCGATTTTGATGTAACTTTTTTGTTTGATGGCTCATGATCTGACTAAAAATCTGGTATGTTAAATTATGTGCCGACGTTGCGGGTAAACTCTAGTGCTTAATAAAGAGTCGTTTCAATCCGGGCTAACACTTTGTATGGTATTTATCCAGAAAAATCGAAATCATCACGAATTTACAAGCACATTTTTTAAGTAGCAACGTTAGTCAAAATTATGTTTGACTGACGACATTCCCTAAAACTGTGAGAAATGAATAAGTGAAATTGTTTTAACATTTTATTTTATGTCCTTTGGTAAGCCGTACGAAGTCATTGCCCAGGCCATACACACATTATATTTTATTCTAAATGAAACTTAGGTATATAACAACATATGAAGTATTACTTAGTACCTACTTAAAAGTATAACTATTAGGTATAGCCAAAATTTATAAATCAAATGTAATAAAATACAATCATAAATTATTGCAGTAACGTAACGCAAGATAATTGTAAATCAGTGACTTCACTTTCGCAGTCAGCTTTTACATGAAAAACTTCGATCAGGATCATAAATAATAGCAATGTACAGGAAATAAAGCAATTAAATGCAATAAAATTAACAAAACGCCTCACGGTTAGTAATAAAGATGTTCCGAGTTATCGCAACGATCTGCACGCTACGAAGATTGAGACGCTAAGATATCCCTTCCCCTTACACATACAGCTTGTTGCCTTTTAATAGCTGCATCATTTCGAAGTCTAATATTAAATATGAGAGGTATAGATGCTAGAGGACTGGGAGTAGAACATACGTGAAATTTTTTCCCACTTTTGGTTTTTATAAGCATAGAGAAAAAGAAGATGGCAAATTTAGTGTTTTCAGTAACAAAATATTATTTTTATGTGAAAAATATTACTATTGATATTTAAGAAACGCAACTTCTAGTTTAGAGGTTAGATACGGCATGATTAAAGTTTTATTTTTATTTTTATGTAAAAGGTGGCAAAATGTTCACCTCACCTGAAACTAAGGATACGTGGTCACCGCCGCCCATAGATACTGTGTCACCTTGACTTCTAATGTGCCGCGGTGCCACCCCATACTTTTACCTATAATAATTATAATACGTTCAATATCGAAATAAGTTTTATCGTGTCTCAAAAAAAAGAACGTAGCTATCGCACAGCATAGCATATAGTTGTTAAAAATTCGCAATAGCAGTGACCAAACTTAACTTACCTTTAGACAAAATCTCTACATTTTACATTGTAAACGGAAAATACTTTTTTTTTAGATTAGATACAACAATTGTGTGATTAGAGATCGATGTAAATTGAAAGAAGATGTTGTGACAAGAATAGAGAAGGGTATGCTTCGTTGGTTTGGTCATGTGGAGAGGATGAGTGATAGCAGATGTACGAAAGAGATATATGGAGCTAAAGTGAGTGGAAGTGTCGGCAGAGGGCGCCCTCGTAGGACGTATTCTGATCAAATCAGTTGCGTCCTACAAAAAGGAGAGGTGCACGTACTCGAAACCGACGGGCATGTATGAAGAGATGTATGGATGTGAATGAAGCAAAAGAGATTTGTAAGGATCGTAGTAGATGGCGCGCTCTGGTCTCTGCCTACCCCGTTGGGAAAAAGGCGTGACGTTATAGATAGATAGATAGATAGATACAACTTTAAACGAAAAAACAAAAGTGTTGTTGTAAATAGTAACACTTTTGTTGTAAAATAAAAATTATAAGTACCTAGTTTTTTTTTAGATTCGCTTAAAGTTTTGATCTTTAAAAGTTTACTTGCAAAAATTTGTATGGTATATTTGTGAAAGCTTTTTACAACAATTGTTTCTGAAATGATTTTTTTCTAGTGAATGTTATGTCGTTTCAAAACAAGAAACAGCCTGTGTATTCAAATATAATTAAGACCTTTAATAATTTATTAGTAATTAATAGTTCACGATTCATTCATGGTATCGTATTTTAGTTTGCGCAGATTACGGGGCGTGAAATAAGTTGTAGTATTGGACAAGGTATTAAATATGTCACGGTGATATTTCACACTGGACTCGAAATAATTGCTAACCCATTTCCTTTTAGAAATTACAATATTCAAGTCAACACGCATACTTTATTCGCAAGTTCGGGGTTGAAGATTTTGAATGATTATCCGAAAAACATCTGCAGAGGATAAAAAAGCTTAGAAATATGTCATGATGTCGAGCTTTTCGAGTTTTGCCCTTATCGCAAAAGATTATTATTAAAATCGTTATACATTTTGTCACTATAGCTTTTATAGGACAGGACAGTCCAAAGATATAATAAATAGAAGATTGATTCAAGATTAAATATGTATCGCACAATAAAAATTACAATGAAACAACCCACGCAGTGTATTCGAAAAAATTTTGTATTTAATCTGATTTAAAATACGCATTTTCAGTTTCGAAGTACTCAGTGATATAAGTATATAAGATTGTCCTGTTATACATTTACACCTGCACTTTCAGCAACACGTTCATGACAACGACTTTTATAAGTATGACTAATCAAATTGATAGCTTCCAATTGAATGAATATTAATCCGCACAAAGCTGCATTTACTTTCAACGTATCGGTTCAAGATTCAAGTCCACGATCATCTGATATCGAGTACTATATCGTTAACGGATCACAGAGCTTTGGTCGGCCGGCGCCTGCGGCGGCGTTTCTTTCACGGGCCGACGCGCAAGCGCAATGCTGAATCAAACTACAGAAGCGACGATCAATACTCATTGGTTGAATTTTGTGAAAAAAATTAGGATGCCTATCACAAATATTAATTTTTTAAGGATTCTTATTAGAGTTGCTCTCGGATACAAAAAGTAAAATATCAACCGCAATCGCATTTAGTCTAAGTAAATCGCAAGCAGAATAATTGTGATTTACTGTTTTATGTTATTTTATTTTTCCTTGGAAGATTTACAGCTTTACATCCTTAGTTCCTCACTAAATTAGAGAGACTACTTGCATTAAACCTAGGGAAAGTTATCTGTTTATAAATTACGCATTCGAAATAATACCTAAAATTTAACAATCTCAACACACCAATCCAAGAGATGTCGAAATTCCGTGTCACAAAATAATTTTGTACCACTTTATCCTTTACAAACCGGTCAACTAAGTACGTAGCACAGTCGATAAATACATACTATCGATAACTAGTACTAATTCACGTTAAAGAGCTGTGAATGAAGCTGCTTGTGCAATTTGCCGATATCCTTCTCTCGGTGGGTGTCGGTAGTAATGACTGCCGATTGACGCCTAGTGATGTGCCGAGATTGTACGAGTATGTATCGATTGTTTCTTTAAATAAATCGAACCAGCAGCTGGTAGCTCGTCATCACGTCTTGGTTGTATATAACGTGATATAATTTTGCTTGATTTCCTATCCTTAGCTACGAGACGATATGATAAATTATAAATTAGTATGTCAATCAAAGTCAAATGCTTTTAAATCAAAGATTAACAGGTATCGATACAAACATGCGATCACTAAAAGAGTCTTATTACCCTGAGGTGAAAATCAGCAAATTGATTCGTAACAACCAGTAATGCGGCGTACAAGTAACTAACTCGACACCTCGGGACGCAAATAACACACATCAGTCGAAGTTAAGTGAAAATAAAATGATGTTTAAAACTCGATTTAATACTAGATAATAAAAGCCCGGCACTATAATGAATGGCGTACAACATTGAGCTCAAATACGATAAGTTAAGTTTTAAATTACATTGAAAAGGGAAGAAGGAATTAGATATCCTTGTAATAGATATGAATGGATAGCGGTGCATGGTTAGAAGTGTTCTGGTATTTACTTTCATTAGCCAACTCTTGTTCCTAGGTCTGTTAATTAAGCTACGCATCCTTTTGTACATAACTATACGCAACTATACGCCGTGGAATAGTAGCCGTTTTGAAGCCGGAAGGAGGTGATATGCCATCAGTATACAATCGATTGGCAAGGTGAATTAAAAAAAAGTAGGTTTAAAAAGTAATTTTAATTTCGATCCATGGCTACTTGATCCCGCTCTACTTGTGATGAGAGGTGTCTGGACAAAGTAATCCGATTTTGACCACTCTGTCAAGGATTGGCTCCACCTGTGACATCGTCTAGCCACGTGTTCCACCCCTAAATAACACCAAAGATTATTCGCTGATGTTTATTACAATTATGTTTATTAAATAACACCAAAGATTATTCGCTGATGTTTATTACAATTATGTTTATTAAATAACACCAAAGATTATTCGCTGATTGATCGAACTAGAGCAATAGGTACAATCAATGTTAAAGCGAACTAAGGACCTAAGATCTATAAAAACTTTAAACCTATATTAAGATAATGTGCACCTCCGTGATTTTAAACACAGTCATAAAGCACTGCGGATCTAGAATCTAGATGGCGTTAGTTACTCAATGCATAATCACGCTCAGTCACGCAACGACCGACCACACACGAGCGCGAACTTGTCAGTTTCGACTAATTACAGTTATTTATCTAATTAACATTCAGATAACTGAGAATACCTTACTATATGAACTGTTAGTTATTTTGTACAATGTTAAGAGGGGTATTTTGGAATTTTGGACCCGTTTTCTTTTCTTATTTGGGTTCATTGATCTCTCTCAGTTCTTAAATTATTTCATTAAATGCAGAAGGCATTGCAATTTTTATTTATTTAAAAAGGGTGCGTTTTATGCTGATGTACGCACCTGATTAAAAATCTCTACGATGTCGATCGGCGCTTAGATGAGACCTAATCGCATCGCATCTCAACAACTATAAAAGAAATGTATTTGAGTAATCAAATTATAAAGTCCCTTCGAGATAAACTTCAGAGACACGGAGGCCTGTGTATAAATAATAATTATGGTGAAAGTTGGTAGCTGTCAAAATTGGGTCCGGTTTGGCCCACCGGCAAGGCACCGTGGCGACGACGATTAGATTATGGGTGAAAATATTTGGTCAGACGTTTCTTTAACTACTTTGTCATTCAGAGCATTTATATTATTTATTAGATCATCAACATCATCTATAACGATCCCGTTTGCACATGTATTGCTAAAAAGAGAATGTTCATCAGTTAAAGTTGTATATGAATTGTTGTTTTTTTTGTGTATTTTGGTTTGCAAATAAAGAATATTTATCTTAAATTCAAATAAATTTAATAACTTCTCCGACGCCTTTATACAGGTGTCGATTTTGCATAAAGTGTACATTTTCGTGTTCATTGTCATGGTCAAAGACTTGACAATATCCTATCACGTTTATGTCAAGGTCATAAACGTTATATTTATGGAGATGCCGGCTAGCAGGTCCGGAGTCCGGGCGGAGTAAATTGATTTACTCTCATCGTCCATGACAGCATGAGTCGAGTTTGCAAGTTTCGTGCACCGAATTTTATTGACGGTTCAGTTTGGTCATGGTCAGGGTTAAAAACCGAGCAGTCACACCTTTTGGTGAACAGTTTCTTTTAGAGGTTCAAGCAATGATTCGGCTTTATTCATGCCAGTTTTACTATACTTACTCAATATTATTTTATTCTTAAAACATCAACTATAAAGCTTTGTTTATCTTATATACTGTAGGTACCTTATATCAAATTATCACTTTTATCGATTTAGTGAACTGAACGTGAATTTGAAATCACATTCATGGCTTGAACTCACATAATTGAACATCTTGCTTCCGATCTTCTGTATCGTATCGTAAGCGTATTGCACTAGTACCTATACTGATGATGTGGAACTACAAAAGAAATAGATAATTTTTGTTTTAGTGTTCTTGAAGTAATTTCAAACAGTTCTGAGAAACCCGCATTAGTACAAATAGGGTATAATCATTATCATTACTTATGTACAATAATGTCATAGTGAATTTCCATACAAATTGCAGTTTAACGCTTTATAGTGTCTTAAAACGGCCATGACCTGACTTGTAATAAAGTAAGCCTGAGGCATTGCATCGATCGATCATTCGATCGAACGACCTGTCAAGTCAAGTTCATTTGCCAAGGACAGCTTGCATGTGATACACATCTCTGTAAGACAGATTATTTTGATCAATCGCGTGTCGCGAGTTAGCAGCTTCAGTCCTTCACCCTCTATCTTCAGTTCACCACTTGCTTCCAAGTGACAATGACAGTATAGTCATAAATGACGTAAATGCGGGTTATATTAGATTTGCAGATGATTTGGCCCGGTAGTCATCACCATAAAATGTAACACAGACGAACACGTGAGCGTCACAAGATATGAGCACATGCAGGCTCCGAGGTCGTCGATCGGCCTTGTTCGTGGATTTTCGCGCTGTTTCGCGTGACGCCGAGAGTGGAGAACGACGTGCTCCCGCTCACGTATCGCACACCTCTAGTGACGTACATGTTGCTTTAATATCGATAGATGAAAAATAGGTACACTATTAATTATTCTTAATGTATCTTTGCGTCATAATTATTAGATTTCATAATCTTTTACTTTATTCTTATAATTTTCAGTTACGGTTTAGAACAAAATTTCAACTTTAGATAAAATTTTAGTTCCTAATTAGGTCTGTTGTTTAGATAATTGTAAAGAAAGAAATTTTGCCAATACTCTATATCTATAATATCTACTATTTCAGCATTTAGATTTAGGTAGTAAAGGAAAGGTAGTAAGGGAAAGGGAAAGTCAATCAAGAAAGTAAACTTTAAATAAACACCCATGGCCTAGTTGCCAAATTAAAATATCCCCAAATTGTTGAATACAAACAAAATAACTAGATGAATCTGTGAATTGTATTAGTATTACTTTACTAGGTAAGTCATTAACTAAATGACCCGTCAAACGCATAATATCGACGCTGGAAAGCGGAAACGCTGTAACCCACAAAAGGCAAACTTTACACCAGGCCCGAAAAACTTTTGCGATTTCAGAAAAAAATTCATAACTTCGTTAATGTTAGTCCCACATATGCCATTTTTGGATATAAAATATAATTTAAGATTAGCTATGATACGAATTTCCCCGATTCCGTTAAATGTTCCTGCTTTTAATTTTATTGTGGGTTACAGCATATGGACTTTTTTTTTCAACCCCAAAGAACGCTGTAACTGAAGTCGATTGTTGTATGGATTTCATAAAAGAATACTTTATTTTGGAAATCGAAATCGTTGTAACCCACTATTCCGTAATGTACCCAGTACCATAATATTGATGTAACAATATAACCTTTTTAATTTGTATAGTCATGTAATGGTTTAACCACAAGAACAGCGAAAAAATATGCTAAATTGAAATGACGTAAATATTAAGTCAAAAATGTTTACTGTGTTATTAAAAAGTAAAGACATCAGAAAGTAATTCAAAATGTAATATTAGGTTACAAAAAGCACAAAAAGCTTAATTCTTAATATTCGAATAGTCGAAACTGGAATTAACTGGAGCGCGGAAGCGTTCTCGATTAATTTTTTCTCAAGGAATTCATCTAAAGGTAGGATGCAAAATATGATTGATTATTTATCATAATTGACAACTTACTATCACATATTTGGAGATGTATCAGTAATCAATAGATTCAACAATATTCTAAGAAACTCTTTTTAAGGGAATGATTGAACCGTCGAACTGAACAACTTTCTCTATGGATCCAACAAAAAAAACGCAAAAAAAAACTGTTGTTTTATTTATACATTTAGCTCTAGTAGGACTGCACCTACTAGAGCTAAATGTACAGCTGTTTTTTTCGCGATTTTTATTTTGGAACCATATAGAAAGTTATTCAGTTTGATGGTCTGTTCATCCTCTTAAAAAACTGTCAGCTGTCTGTAAGTTAGGTATACGAGGAACTCCGTAATATTAACTTCAAACATGAAAGAAAATCATTATTACAATGATAAAATTCTGCTTGAATAAAACATTTTCCAAGTTATCCTCTAAATCAGATGCAATTCGCAATACCACTGAGAACGAGGCTACAAACCTGCTGAATATTACATCATAGTAGGGAACAAAATTTACTCACGACCTCTCGAACGAGACTGACGTTCAAGAGGAAGACGCGTGGAGTATTGAAGGTTTTCTATAATAATAAAATAAAATTAGTAACAAATGCAACGTCCGACACACAAGCCCCATAAAGGAGACGATGAGCAGATTTGGCATTTCAGTAGCTTCGGAAAAGCCCAGAATCGTATTAAAGTTAGGAAGATTACGAGGGTCGAGATACTTCTGGGCCGGATTTTCTAGCTGAAGTTTAAAATTACTATGGAAGTAAGTATAGGCGATACCTTCCAGGTGCTTCATACTACAAAAATGGGCAAAAGAAAAGTAGGTAGGCTACGAATGACATGGCTCGCAAGCCTGAACAAACAGTAGACAGGCATCGCCACCTTTAAAAAGCTTTTTCGTTTGGCAAGAGACAGCCAGGCATATACAGAGCTGACTGCCGACCTCCAGTAATGAAGAGAAACTCGAAGAAGAAAAAAGTAAGCCAAATACACCACTACATTGGCGACATCCTGGATCTTAATTTGAGTCAGATTAGGAAGACTCCCGCTGCTCAAAATTAGAAGGCGTTGGATGAAGGCTCCTTCCTGTCACTCAGGTTTCCCTTGCGAGGGACCCAGGGCTGTGCTGTAACCGGAGGTAGTCCTATCCCGAAGGTGTGAAAAGAGCTCTTAAATTTTTTCATTTGTATTGTAACTACTAATTACACTGTCTGCAAAGAAGAAAAATCGCATTTCAAGATCTAAAGACCGATGTGAATCCTAAACCAAATTCACAAGTTGTTTTTCGAGGATTCAAATTAAAAAATCTTACGATGCTGATATGGCGGAATCTCTGCTCCGATGGAGGGATGCTAATCAGCTTAAACGAAGCTTCGGAACGTATCAGTCTCGGCATGAACTTGGATAAAACGAAAGTCATGTTTAATTTTCATATAAACAACGAATTTCACTGAAAGTTGTACAAAAGTGTATCGCACAGGCAGCGGGCCATTAGAATAGGCAGAAACAAATTCGACAAATAGGCTGGTAAAGCGCATTCAGTCGAGATGAGCTGCTTTTGGGAAACTCTTTCTTCAACTTTGCTTCTGCTTTTATTCAACCTTCCTATATTTACCTTTAGTACTTAAACGTGGACGAAAATTGTAGTAGTAGACGACGTAGAAACCCTTACGTTAACGTGATCTAACGTCTATAGATTCATAGTTGATTAGATTGCGAGTGCGTGCGATCTTAGACAGCAGCTGTAAAATAAGCATGTTAATGTAGTGAATTGTTGGTCATTTCTGGCTATGAATCGATGGAGAGTCCGAGTTCTCAGACGGAGACAACCAAGATAGGCGTAAAGTGGTTGAGTACTTTCCCCTCCAGTCCAGTGGACCGAGAACCTGAGGCAACATTTAGATATGAAAGGGGCGAGGATAAAGTTTTGTAGCGCATCTTGGGAGAGCATTATTGAATAGTGGGTGACGATGATGCGCTTTTTCAGAACCCTGTATTTCATAAAGGGAATGATGCAATCCAGTTCACTTTTTTTAAAGAACGTAAAAAATAAGGGAACACTAATAAAAATGTCAAATAACAGTATCTAACCAGAGGACTTACCATTCAAACGAAACCAATTACGCGCCAAAAAATACGAACAACAAAAGTAAGACACCTTTTTGACGGCCATCGACTGATTTGGGACGCAGTAAATGGTACGCCATAGCGGTTCGAGCGCCAAATCGATGGTGGTAAAAGCAATAACTTTGTCGCGAATACTACATTTAAAAAAGCGTAAATTGATTTGATCTAGAAATAGAGATTTGAAATGAATGTTGTAACACGTCATGTAGCCATAATGTTGGTTACGTTAAAAAGTAATAAGCCACATTCGTTGCTAACAATTGGACAACAAAATGTCATAAATGTGGTGCACTAAAATTTTTTGTCCCGCAAAAACGCTGTAACCCACATTGAATAGTATATGACGAACGATGTAACTAGCTTGTTGGTTTTTTTTACGGAACTCGATTTTGACGTAAATGCAAATCGGTAAAAATTTAGAGTTTTTGTGCTATTTACAGCCTACCAAAATCGATGTCGACCAAAAATGACAGGCAATTTCAACGCTGTACAAAATTTTCTAAGGGCCGTAGAGCTATGGGACTCAGACCATTCGACGCAGAATTTTTTTCTGATTACGAATCTGCAATAAAAAAAATTTGACACTGGTGTCAGTTACAGCGTTTTCGCTTTCCAGCGTCGATATATCGATATTTATAGACTTTTAAACATAACTACAATAATGAATAAATTTCAATTTGCTTTATTGGCTTCTATTCGTGTCGTGACTTATGAAGTTGTGATAATTTATAATACGTGTATCATTTTTCATCAAAATATCTAACCCCACAGGCCCCCCTTTTGCTAATGTTAGTGTGCCATATTTCATCATAGTCATGATAATGATAACATGCTCATAGATTTTGACACCATCGTAGAGTGCAGGTTAAGCGCTAAACATAGATTTTCATACTCTGAAATACTCTCTAAAAATCATATTGCCCTCCAGGAATTCAAATAAAAACATCATTGACGACCCGACAGCACAGTCTGTAGTGAACCTGCCTGCTGTGCCGGGGGTCGCGGGTTCGAATCCCGTAAAGGACAAATATTTGTATGACGAATATTAATATTTGTACCCGAGTCATGGATGTTTGTCTATATATGTATTCTATATCGTTGTCTAGTTATATTATAATACAAGTCCAGGCTAGATTCTGGAACTTTAAATGTGACTAGATAATTTGTGTGACACTGTCCAAGAAGATATTTATTTTTATTTATGTGATATAAATCATAGTAGGCAATAAACAACGACAACGTCGACATGTCGTCGCGTCGCCACGTCGCGCGTGTGTGTCGAGAGTGAAACTTTGCAGCGACGCACAACGCTCTGCTATACCTACCTACATATATGTAGTAGTAGAATGACACTACTGATCCATTTATTTTTTGCTGCACTTACATTTTTAACGACAGCATGAATAGATACAGCTAGTTGTTCAACCTGTTCAAAGGGTGAATAACCGGTTTTATTTTTACAGTCAGCCTATTCAAAATTTTGTAAACAAGTATTTGTGTGTTCCTATAAACCTGGAAATTTTATTATGAATTCCTTCACAATTCCTTTTTCTATTATCCTAGCTCCTAATCATAAATTTTGAGTTTGATGAAAGATTCTGTACGTTTTGGGAGATCGTAAAAGTAAACGTTACGCTGTTTTTTTATTATGAGTGCATCGCAATCGGAAGACACAAGCATTGTTACGGCTTATTTTGCATGGGTGTTTTGTTCCACGTTACGATTTGTTTAAAAAACTATGTTTTTCCAACCCCTTCTTCGTTGTATGGGGAAAAAAAATGTTTAAAAAAAAAAATTGTTTCTTTTCTCGACTAGGTAGGTACCACATTTGTATTTATGGGTTACTATTATCAGTCTTCATGCTAAAATTCAATTCAATAGGTGCAATAAGCGAGTAAGTAATTGAGTAATCTCAAAGGTAATGTGAACCTTAGTACCTTAAATTGGTGATAAAGAAATTAGTTCCGTAAAATTTGGTATCCTTAAAACTCGCGACAAAAATAGAAATTTAGAAAAAACCTCTCCGAGACCTAAAAATGTCAAAGAGTATAGCTTTTCGGGGTAGCTATAGCTTAGGTACTCAAACTCGAAATCGGTGCTCTTCGTGGAATAGCGACAAATTAATTATACCTAGACGGTATTGGAACAATAGTAGGCATACCGCGACGAATGTCGTCGTCACTAATAGCAATTTCTTGGGAAAATTGTGTTCGGTAACTACTAAATTGTACCAGGAAGTCATCATCATTCATCATTTTCAGCCTGTATCTACCCACTGCAGGGCATAAGCCTCCTCCATATTTTGCCATTCTTCTCGGTCCTGTGCCAGTCGCATCCAGGTCTTGCCTATACTTTTCCAGATGTCGTCAACCCACCTGGCTGCCGGACGACCCACTTCTCTTTTACCTAATCTCGGCCACCACTCTGTTAAGGCTTTACTCCACCTGCCATCATTTCGTCTAGCTACGTGTCCTGCCCACCGCCACTTTAAGCGAGCTATTCGGTCCCCGACGTCCTGAACCTTAGTTCGACGTCGGATCTCGACGTTTGTGACGTGGTCAAGAAGGGTGATGCCTAGCATCCTTACCATACCAGGAAGTCAGAGTAATCATAATTGGTGAGCATCACCACGGACCCGAGTGCTCTCGGAGGAAGTCCCTGCTCCTCGTCTCCGACTTGCTTTTATTGCAGTGTTGCAAAAGTGACTTAATAAACGGTAAAACTCGCAACTAATAATCGGTTGATTGTGTTTAGCCCCTTCGATCAAAATAAAATGAATGGATAGGCCTAAAGCACGGTCAGTTGAAGCAAACTACTGGTGCACTTGGTCCATACAAACTAGCGCCATTATCTGTCAAATCTAGGGCACTTGCATACTTTGAAGTAAACCTTTCAATTGTTTTGCCTCATTTTTCTGGTTTGAAATGTTCGCGTAAGGCCTATCCATTCATTTTATTTTGATCTAAGTTTAGCCCAGTCATTTTAAGAATTGTTTTTTTTTGGTATATCATATAAGAGCTAATTTGAGCCTAGAAATATACCATACATAATTACTTTCCCACCTCTCCTAACATAAGCATCACGACTATATTCCCCGAGGGGGTAGTCAGAGATATCCTGAAACCTCAGAACATCCACGTTTCACCAGTAGTACCGAAACTCACTTTCTCCTAACAAAACTACGTAAATTGACTGGGCTAGCATGTGATAGGTATATTTAACAATGTTAGTTAGTTAGTTATTAGCATTCTTAGAAGTTGTTTAAAAAAGATGAGATGAGGTCAACGAATGGAAGATTTTTTCTTAAGCTTTTTTACTTACCTACCGTTCTAAACCGATACGAAAAAGATTCAGAGATCTCATCCTAAAACCAATAATGAGGGAGTCACGTTACAGGTCAGGCCGAGCACTTGTTTCACGTGGTTTTCGCGCGTCGCGTTTTTGCTTGCCACGAGGCTCCGCAATTCTCAATCTCTTCTTTTTCTTGAACAAAAACAATCCCTGAGATTGGTATAGATCCTCCCATAAACTACACTTGATACTGGCGGAAATGCGGTGCTACGCACAAGCAAAAAGCCATCAATTATAAATCAATAAAAAAAGAGAATCGTAATCAAAATTGCTTTATTTCCGTAATTAGCGACACAATGAACACTTTGTTACTCGAATACCTAATTATGTCACAGATAACAAACTTCAAGGTGAAGGCAAGTCGATGAAGAGATGCTTTTGTATTTTCTTGGCTGATTCTAACGTCCTTGGGAGCATACAATGTTATATAGGTCATAAAAAAATTTCAAAATAAGAAGTTTCTGTCTACAAATAATGAACAAGTCATGCCTCGAACTATAAGTATTGATACGGCTAAAACCGTGGAGATAACAGAGTAGTTATAAATAACCCATTTATAGAGTTAACCACTTGGTAGAAAGTCGACGGAGCCAATGTTTCTTTCTGTGTTTGATATAATTTTATCAATAGAAATTTAATAGTTTATATCGAAAAACGATTAGAGGCTTTACAAACGTGCCGATGATAAATTTTATTAAAAATAAAAAAGGGATAACCACGGCATGAAATCAAAAGTTAACAAAAAAATGTACAAAAGTCGACTACTTATTGTATCAATCAAATCAGTTAAGGGCCTGTCGCACTCGTGTCCAATTATTATTACAAAGATGACAGTGTTGACAGTCAGTTGACAGGACTGTCAAGATGGACGGATTAATGTGACATGCGGCCCCACATGGAGGGGAAGGCTGGTGTCGGTGTCAGCTTGGCGCTTCTCTTTACGCTTGCTTAATTCTTAATTGTCTTCGATATTTTATTTTGCCTAAAATATGATATTTTATTAAGACGCTGTTATCCCGTCGAGGCCGTTTTTTGAACACGAACGAAAGTGTTTTAAACTGTGTTTTAAAGTCTGAAATTAAATTAGGTCTTATTTAAGGATCGGGCGGATGGGCGACTGTTCTCAATTAAACGATTAGATTAAGTTTACTAGATAGAAAAACATCCCAAAGTTACCCCTTTTTGTTATGTTTTTTCAATACTATGATTAAACTGCTGATATTTAACTTTTTATTCTTGTACTTAACTAAATACATTAAATATTTCTAGTGAACTCAGAAGAATTTTTAGCTTAGAAACTCCCATGAGCAAAGATCTTGACGAAAAACACGTTTTTTTTGCGATCCTGCTTTCAATTGGAGCGGGATGGCTAATTGTAAACTTATGCTTGCAAGAAAGAGACGCTTCGCTTGCACTGGGATAACCTAGCCTTAATGATAATATTTTATTTAAAAGAGCTCGGTGGCGCGTTGCGGATAGGTATGGACTCTCAATCATGAGGTCCGGGTTCGAATCCGCACGGACAACATGCCACGTACCAATTAATTTTTTCTAACTTATGTACCTACGTATTTATTACCGACTGCTCTCAAACGGTGAAGGAAAACATCGTAAGAAAATCTGCTTATTATGCAGATGAAGAAATTCTGGTGCGTATGTGAAGTCTACCAATCCGCATTGGGCAAGCGTGGTGGACTAACGCCCAAACAACCCTCCTAGAGTCTGTCTGTGCCCTGCAGTGGGACGTTTATAGGCTGATGATGATGATTTTATTTTGCGTCTTTTGGGTAATTCATTAGATTAGATTCTTTTTAAAAAAGCAGTGGTGGTCCAGTGGCGAGTAACCTTGCCTGCCGTGCAGGAGGCGATGGTTCGATCCCCGTCCAAGTCGACTCGTACCAATGAGTTTTTCGGAATTTATGTACGATTTGTTACACCACTGGCTTTTCGGTGAAGGAAAACATCGTGAGGAAACCTGCATGCTTCAATTTCGAGGCGTGTATTGTACCCACTGTCCATTATAAGTGGCGACGGGCTCACCCCCCGTCACACTGGACAGAGTTTCGGTACTACTGGTGAAACGTGGATTTTCTGAGGTTTCAGAATATCTCTGACTACCCCCTTGGGGAATATAGTCGTGAGCATATGCTATGCTTTTTAAAAATAATTTTGTTTTATTTAAGATTAACTGATACATGTACATACAATGGTTGGATCCCTGAAACCCAATATTGGAGAAACGTGTAATATGAATCTTCGTTTTTAAAATATACGTCCATTATATTTCAAGTCAAAATGTTTCTTGATAAATACGGAATGCAGAGATCGTAAAAAAATGATTCAATCGAATCAATTATTTCTTCACATCGAGTCTCCATGTCAATGAAATGTATGGTCAGTAAAATACAAGATTTGCGTCTAGAGAATAAGAAGAAAACTAGAATGAAGACATAACTCTGACTACCTACGTAGGGGATCGATAAATTGATTTACACATTAATATTAATAATTGTGATAGCAAAGCCAGCTTAAGTGAAATATAAAGTTATTCGCATTATATAAATATGTCATCTAAGAGTTTTATTCGACTCGTGAATCGGATTTACTGAATACAATAGTTTCATTCGTTTATCTGCTTATAAAAATGTGATTAAAATGTTGTAGATTTAAATATACCGGAAGATTTTTTTTTGTACCGTTCCGAAACTTTCAGGGGTGGTTCAGATCACCAAACTGAACAACTTTTATTAAGGACAGAATCTGAAATCGAAAAAAAAAAATCTGCTGTTCCATACATGTGCAATGCCTTCTAGACTGAAATGTATGAGACAGCCGAGTTTTTTTATGTGAATTCAGGTTTGCTTCCATAATAAAAGTTTGATGGTCTGTACCACCCCTGAAAGATTCGGAACGGAAAAAAAATCTACCGGTACTCGTACCTATAGATTCTAATGTCCACAGTTTATCGAGTGCTGCTGTTTTTAACCGGTCCACCTTCATGCCCTCATTCTCTGCAGTGCTCTTTATATAGTTGTTAAGATTGAGTGGGGACATGTAGTGTGGAGCGAAACTAGCAACTTTTCTTCCAATAAAGTTAGATAAATAGCCGTTTAACTTCTCGTTATACGGCGAGATAGGAGCAAACACTTACCGAGACAAACACATTTTAGATAAACCGCGGATAACCTAACCGCTTTTTCTTTTAAATTAAAATTTGTTGAGATACTTTCTTTTCTACGAGTTGTTTACTAATGACCGAATAATCTTTATATTCGTAAATTCGTGTTTATTTCAGTTCCCAATCAATAAGAATACGTATAAGATATTACTTCGAGATATGCATTTTGAAATGGAAGAATGAAAAGAGTATCAACAATCGAAAATGTAAAAAAACATTTAAAAGGGAAAACAAAAGCGGCGTTAATTAATTAATTTCTTGCCGGTAAAACAAATTTAAACTATAAAAAGTTGTAATTGCTTAATTTGACTCATGTTACCTTCCTTGCTCGGCCATAAAAACATTCATAATAATTAATTCATAAAACTGTGACATACCAACACCTCTACGCCTAGCTATTAAAATAATAACCAGTGTCGTAATAGTTAGTGTATTACCACTATCTTGGTCACCCTTGTAATAGGGTTGTACACACCCAACTCATATTTAAAAAATATTTTATCGGGTATCATTATCTCTGTAATGGCCACCGGGTCCTACTTCATAAATTGGTTGTATCACAGGTTACATCTTAATAAATTAAGATTTTTCTATAGATACATGAATTCGTATAATATTTTAGGTTATTTATGTTCGGCCGCGCCTTTCTTTGTGGACGCACCGAACTTATCAGATGTTTTAAGGATATAATTTAAACTGTGAACTTGTCACCCTTTTTACGTCTTGTTCCATTAGGGTTGTACTCTGGGCGACACGGACGGAACTGTATTATATTTCATTGGAATTTCAATAGCATTTACTGCGTTAAATACTTTTTATGTAAGTAAGTAAATTATTCAAAGTCTTAAACTTTAAAACCATGGTTTAAAAAAAATCGGAGCAATCGGAAATATTTCTTTTGTTGCAAAGTTCCATAACACAATTATTGTTCTTGCTACTAAATCTACATCAATAAAATTATACAGGGTCCTACTTAATATGCTGACACTTTTTTAAGGGGCTGTTCAGACCATCAAACTGAACAACTTTCTCTATGGGACCAACATAGAAATCGCGAAAAAAAAATCAGCTGTCCCATACATTTGGCTCGAGTAGGTTTGCAGTTTTGTATGGAAGAGGTGATTTTTTTTTCGCGATTTCGATTTTGGTCCCATAGAGAAAGGTGTTCAGTGTGACGGTCTGATCATCCTCTTAAAAAAGTGTCAGCATATTAAGTTGGACCCTGTAGTGCACTGTGTTACCATATTGCTACGTATTTTATTTAAAGTCCGCTCCGTCATAAACGTATATTTATTTGACAAAGACACAACCCTGCGGTGCCAGCACATCTAATCCCAAGTGAATGATCCTGTGAATATTTTAAATGTTATTTATACGGTACACATGTTATTACTACAAAAATCTTTTAATCCATAGGGATAATGGTGATCATTGCATATAGATACAGTCGTGACGATTTTAATACGTAGTCAGATATTCATATGTGTAGGAATTCTACTAGGAATAATAAATAATAGTTATTATAGTTACAAATTGTCTTAGTTTCTGACTTTGTCCAGGAAACTTTATAATATCTTTATCAATGTCTTAAAAACAAAATTTATATCATCATAATCTTCATACACAGCCTGAATCACTCACTGCTGGGTATAGGTCACCATTTGTTTATGCCACCTGGAGAGATGGGGAGATGAGTCTCCCCTGAGCATCTCGCATCTCTCTTCATATCGTCAACCCATATCGTGCCGTTGTTCTATTCTATTTTTATTTTTATTTAACGGGTTTCCTTGTTAGATTTCGCCAGTGTCAAGTAGTTTGAGGGAGTGTCTATCCAATCTCGAGGATTGTTTTTGAGTAAGAACAACTGAGAAGGATTTTGGAGCCTCGTGGCAGGCTGAGACGCGAACCGCGCGAACACCACGCGAGAGACAAGTGTTCGAGGCAAACCCTGCAAAACAAATTCATAACCTTACAAAAACTTTTTACATGCCCGATTTGACGCTAATAATTCTATTACTGGGAGTGGTATGACTAACAACAAAACTAACGAAACTGGGAGTCGAAAACAGCTATAATATGGATATTTAATTTTTACAGTGGAATCCTGACACCAACAAAACGAGAAGACAAGAAGTCGTGGAAAACAGTTGTGACAGGACCTGTAATGTCAATGACCTGTCAGAATATCCTAAAATATTTCGTGAGTAAATAAACTACTGCTTTGAAGAAGTCCAAAGGTCTACAAATAAATTTAATATAATGCAATAATATCTAGATGCATTGCGAAAACAAACAATCCTGTGCCAATTCAAATATCAATCAAATAAATCTGTCCACGATGTTATCATAATTTTCGTTTGCTAAACGTAATGTTTTTATGGAGTGTATTTTTTAACTTAATAACGTATTTTTTTCAGTTATACCTAAAAATAACACGATTATTATTAAAAAAAAACGATTTGATGTAAGTGTGTATGAAATACAGGGTCCAACTTAATATGCTGACGGTTTTTTAAGAGGATGACTAGTCCATCAAACTGAACAACTTTCTCTATGGAAAACATCCTCTAACTAAACAACCGGCAGGGGGCACCTACGAGGCTGGCAGCGTTGCCTCTTTGTATGGCCAGCATGGGTTATAGCATGCTACCGTGATACAACGCTCTCTTTCTATTTGCGCGCGACGAACGAGATGAAAGACGTGATACAGCCGTATCACGTGTGGCATGCTACCTATCCGTAATTAGGGTTTATATGCCCGCTGTTCCGTTATGAGTTGGTATACCTATGTTTGAATCGAAGACAATGCTATAACTATTCATTTGCATATCGTTTGACACGATTTTCTCTTCTCAAGTACTTATGTACATTCTTTTGCTTAATGAAGCCATACGAAAGACACTAAAGGTTAGAATAAAACCAATCGCAACATAAGTTCGATCTTATACATAGCCTTAAATCGGGCACTTAGCGGAAAACTGTTATTTTACTATCGATTTGAAACGAGGTGCTACCGAGAAACGAGAATCGATTGTTATTGTTTGCATAATTGTAAATAGCTTTGCTGCACTCGATTTAGTTATATTTTAACGGAAATGTAAGTGTTAATAATAGCTAGGTTGGGTATATTTGTTTGTTTGAATGTTTTAAAGGGTGACAGATCCTCGTAAACTTCTCGTGACTGGAGTTAAATAAGTTCAGTTGTAGTAATTTTACCCCAAAAGGATTTTTTTTACTACTTGGTAACCTGAAATGGTTCACATTTTAGTTTTTAAAATTTATCGTACCGTAACACTAAACCTGAAAAACGTTAGAATACAATAGATTTACTGACTGAATAACAACACTCCATATTGTAATAAATAAAATCCTACGGGTTACTGATGGTTTTAACCGGTCTACCCTCATACCCTCATTCTCTGCAGTTCATTACATTGGGGTCGAGTAGGTTTGCAGTTTTGTATGGAACAGATTTTTTACTGCGATTTTGATGTTGGTCCCATAGATAAAGTTTGATGGTCTGATCACTCCTGAAAAACCATCAGCATATAAAGAAGGATCCTAGATATGTATTTTAAATTCTCTTGAGTAATTTTTGAAGAGAACGAATAATGAAAAACTCTAATTTTGGATTTCCGCTTCTGCACCTTAATGTTAAAAAGGAACTATTCCATTACCTGTAGGTCCTCTTGATCTAAGGGTCCCTAAATCAAAAATAATAATGTTCAACAAAAAAGAATTCGTTTCTCTGTACAGTTTCACTAGCCAGGCAACGCCGCGGGACGGTAAGAAGTACATTTACAATTAACGCTAAATGGGTTATCTTATAACGGGTACCGGTTAGTACCTATCAACAAAGAGATCCAGCTTATCTATTTAAGGCACCTTTTGCTAGACCAAAGATTAACTTCACGCCATTTTCATGCAACGGACCTAGCCTTTACGCATATTAATGTGTCAATAGTTTTCTATGGGGATTGAAATCGGGTGATAACAATCTCTTGATATGGCGCAGCTTTCACTGTGAAATTGAATAAATTACGATTAGGTTTAGAAGGCGATCCCATAATTCCTTATGCATCACAGCATCTAAGATGTTTATCTTTTCATATTGCAAGCACATCCTATCGGTGATTGATTTTATTACATTATTTTATAACTAACAAAACTGACTGATTAAGAATAAAATACAAAGTACCTACTTCTTAACTATGTATCTATTTCCAAAGGTTCTATTTTAAAGGTGAAAGTTGCAGAAACGCTCATTAGAGTTAATCCTCCATTAAATCTCTTGCTAACTTTTACTACGTCAACAAGACAAAAAGTTACAGCAAGAGATTTAATGGAGGATTAAGTTTAATGAGCGTTTCTGCAAGTGAGTGTAGGTCTTTAATCATACATACAATTTAATTAATTAAATATTAAGAATAAAAGGTAAGTAGTTATGTACAAATTTTACAATCTTAAAAAAAGTAGGTAGGTAGGTAATTATTTACAAATTTACAGGGGGCCGCACCATCTATTTTAAAACATTTCGAAAGATGTAATAATTAAAATTTATTGCAATGAGTGCCTACCTACTAAATCGTTCAGTTACAGTCGTGCTAAAGACCAACAAATTATTTTATGAATTATTTAATTTGTTGGGTTCCGTAGTTTACATTAGAGGCACGTGCTGGGGTGCGCGGGAGTCGATCGCCTTACTTCGGCTCAAACATCTTGATACTTTGTAATTGAAGTAGTTGACATGAAGTTTCATTTGGTATCAGATTTATATTGTCAGACATGACGAATAGTGCTTTAATAGGTTAAATGATGAGCAAATTTTATTCAATTTTACAATGAATCAGAAAAGAAAAAAAACATATAAAAATAGGTACGTTTTTACGTAACTTACGTTTGTACATGTTTAAATGCAAATTTACTAAGAGACAGAATAATTTTAAAACGTGTGTGTAAAATTTTGATGATTAATACTAAAAGTAAAACCCAAAAACTGAAAGGAACTGTTTCCATCCATCAAATTGTACCACATACATAGTCACTACTATATTATTTCCTATTAAATTAACACTGTTATAATCAGTCAAAAATGAGACAGCAAATATAAATGGAAAAACAAATGATTTATTTGACAATCACGCGATAAAATTTGCAAAGGTACGGATAAATTTCCTAAATCAGTGACATCATTAGCTCAACGTTCATCTTTAATAATTATTATCAAAAGTATCAAAGTGTTTTGCGGCGGTAGCATCAGAGGTGTCGAGTGGTCTCGAGTGGGCGAAACAACTCGAAGATAATTTTAACTTAACAGCTACCTTGAGTGGGGCACCCAGCCGCAGCCCTATTAGTTACGTATTAGCCGGCGTTTCTCCTTCAATCACCTCTCCGCGTCGCGCCGTTACTCCTCATTGTTAATTTCTGAATGTAGACTTATTTTTACACACATCATGCTTTATTTGAGGGTTGTGTATGACTGTGGACCCCACTTTGGGTGGTCCAGCCTTACTCCTCTCGCTTCCTCTGAACGGTTTCGATGAGTTCTTTAAAATTTAGGTGTGGTCAGGATTATGCCATTTTCGTCTTCGAACGTGTGATATTATAAAAACAAAAAACCCGACTGCATAAAAAATACTAACTGAAAGAGAAAAACAAGCTCTATGACCATTAATCTGCGATATAGGTACAAACTTTGTTTGAGCAAATATAAATAGAATGTTATTGCAGGCGGAGACAAAAAAATAACCGACAAATTTTGTAATTTTTGTATGTCCCCGTTTGCGATACCTGCGATACCTACCTAAAATGATAGCATAAAAGTACTAAAATATATCCCTAATATTATAAATGCGAATGTAATTTTGTTTATTACGCTTTCACGCAAAAACTACTCAACCGATTTAAAAAATTATTTCACCATTAGAAATAGGCTATATAAAACGGCCAAGTGTGTGTCGGGAAAAACTAATTCTCAAACGGAACGAAGTTCGCCGGCTCTATTTAAATTTGGAATCTGCTCTTCACTAGGTTTCGTTAATTTGATACCATTGACCAGAAAAACTAAGAGGGCAATGCTTGATACCCATATTGTAATTTATTACCACAAAAAAAGGTTTTGTTCTTTTTTGATTCGCAGACGCCATATTGAAATAATGTACCTTTTCTCCCCTCCGGATGGAAAGCATACATAACATACACACGAAAAACAGAGCCCAAAGTAAAAGACACGTAAAAATGCTGAAAAATGAAGAGGCCAAAAAATGCTTTCAACCAACGACTTCACGGTTCTGGTGCCAACCCCTTTGATGTATGTATTATGTTTCTACAATAACACGTCTCGAGTCGAGTGTGTCCGGATTTTTCCATAGTCATTTTATACGCTCTCGCCACAAATACCAGCAATAAAAAATAGAAACGGTTCACATAAAACCTATTGACAGTAAACCATCATCAAAATCCATTGACGTCAGAAATGCCTATTTGTAGAACAATTTCTTAGCCACATTGTTAATAAAAGTTTTGTTTGACTAATTCATTTTCGAAGTCAAAACATCCTACTAATAAAACTAGCTGTAAAAAATATAGCTTAAAATATTGTAATAAAAGAATCTCCTATAAGGCTATGTTGTACATCGTCCGCATTCCAATAATAACATCTTCATCTTTAAGCACATCACATAAACCTAAGTCTCACTTAACTTATGGACAGCTTAACTGATTGCCCCATAACTTAGCTTGTAATACGACGTGCGAAGACTCGTCTAGCTTAGAACTACGGAAATATTATTTTGCTAGAAGAGATCGAGGGTTATTCATGCGTTCAGTTTGTTAAATGTCATTTCTTGTCTATATTTTATCTTTATAGAAAATAAACCTCAAGGGACAATTAATAAATGCACATCCTAGAAGCAATTTTGAGAAATAAAACCATCGCAAAGCATGACATTATAATTATTATAAAATAAATGAAAAGGGAAGAACCGTTAGTTCTTTTAAGGGGCCATAGGTTCTCACGAATATTTTCTATGAGAAACGCGACTGCTCGGCCCTCCGAACATTGCGTGCGTTGCCGTACAAAACTACTTTTTACAGATTTTTTTATGAGTTCACTGGATAAACTAATGGTGAATATGTGAGTATAAGTACCGAAAAACGGAAATTATTTTATGTTCTTCTAAAACGAGAAAAATGCATACAGAGAAGTCATTCCAATCGTGTATTCAATTTATGATTTCACTAGATAAACTATCCAAAAATACTGAGGTATGATTTTGGTTTCGGTAAATTGTATAAATCGAGTCGAAAAATGAAAAATAAAAGATGCCTCCAAGGTATTTTGTCCTACTATTGGGCCTTAATCGGTTTTAACTGTAACCACTGATAAGAGTACAGTATCACGTCGCCCCCCAACTAGAAACGTTGATGTTTCTTAGAGGTTTATTTCGACTTTTCGAGATACTAATCGAGTTAGAGTACCTATCGCTATTAACAACGAACCTCGTGTAGGTAGCTATGGAAAAAATAATCTACAAGTTAATAAATGGAACCAAGCATCGAAATTCGCACGCTATTTGCATGTAAGGATCAATGTGAATAAATCGAGTGGGAACGATACGAATAGATAGTAAATTATCTCGCGGATCAGTTGTAACTTAGCAGCGGGGGATGCAACGGAAGCTGGTTATTACTTAACTATGATATTTTTACGATCAATAACAGATGAACGTAGTAACTACTCAGAATTGTTCGGTCTATTCAATAGGAGAGTTATTGGCGCCACAATACCAGTAGCTGTTTCTTTTCCTCATACATCAGAACAGATACAGATTTATGATATTTGTCCCAATGTGTCTATAACTGCTACGTATAATCCTGTATAGAATACTTTTTGTCATAATATCCCTGCACGGCCCGGTATTTAATTAAAAAAATTTCACCGCCGCAATAACACCGTTAAAAAGTTTCATTTGAACTGATTTCGAATAATAATAACTAAAAAGTTAGGTTTGTTATTTATCAGAGTTAAACCTGTGGTTACCCTAAGATACACCTACGCCGGTACAAAAGACATCAACGAGAGCGAAATCTTTTAATAAGAGAACAGAAACACTTGAATTTCGCGATCGTAATTAAAGTACCAATCTTAGTATTTTCAATAATTAATATAACTCTTATTTTATCTAAATTGACTAGTTTTCATCACACGTTCTTTCTTTTCACGTTTTCAGTACGATGAAGAATATACCTGGTTAAAACTCGTAGTCACTCGAGCTATAGTACAAAAGATATCAACGATATCTATTTTCCCGTTCCGATATTGTTAAATATCGGAACGGATTGTTATTATTGTTGGCAAATGTGTCTATTGTACCATTTCATGTTTATGTTCACTTTTAAAAAGTTAAATTAAATGCGTTACTTCTTTTTAAGGGGCTGCTTCAGACCATCAAACTGGACAACTTTTATTATGAGAATAACTTCGAAATCGCGTTAGCTGTTGACATTTTCTATGGAACAGCTGACTATTTTTACGCGATTTCAATGCAAGCTCCATAGTGAAAGTTGTTCAGTTTGGATATCTGAAGCACCCTGTTCGATATGTAACACATTTGCAGCCTATATAGGGTGTTACTCCACCGCACCGACAAGAGCGTAGCTCTTAAATAAGATGATGAAGATGACTGGGTTTTGGGGTATAGTTGTTGGAGTTATTTTAAGGGGTGGTTATACTCATGAAAACCTTTCCCTAAGAAACATATTGGAAATTCGCAAAATTAATTTTGGACTTTCTATACCAAATAAATTGAATCTACTGATCGACCGCGAATGTTATATGAAAAGTCGTCATTTTTTTGTGAATTTCCTAAGTTGTTCAGTATCATGGGCATGGAAAAGTGATTACAGCACCTACTTTTTCATCGGTTTTCTAAGAATATCCCCCCCCCCCGATAATTAAATGCCCCCCCCCCCCCCCCCCCCCCCGAAACAAAAGTCTGGATACGTGCTTGGTTTACCCTAACACCCTGTATATTAGGTATGTATTGTTTTAAATGAATAAAGTGTTATCTATCCATCTAAATACTTAGAACGATTTTGTAGCTATAATATTATAAGTGCTGCGGTTTAACTCTGTACTTTCTCTTCGTAATTAATTAAAGGGCCGTTTAATAACTAGAAAATTCAAAGGCTTGCTTAGATCCACAAAATAGATTTAATTACATGTCCCCAACAATAATGTAGGCAGGTATCTTTGGTCGCGATCTGTGGAAGCATACACATCGCACTATTACCGGCTCTTCCCGTAATATTAGCATAACGATTGGACCCCTACTATCGGTAAGATGACCGTTTTTCCTGTGGTTTTATAGGGGATAAACAGTGGAAACAGCTGTCCCATACATTTGAGTCGAATAGGTAGGTACTGTAGTTTTGTATGGGACAGCTGTTTTCTTTTTCGCGATTTGGAAGTTGGCTCCATAGTGAAAGTTGTTTAATTTGATGAGTAGAACACATGCTGAAGTTATCCGCAGTGATATAAAATTTACCCTGAATAGATTGTCTGCGGTCTACGCGAATAAGGGTTGAACCTCCTAAGTAATGTACCCACTAGTTCCACTATTCGGTGGTGCATTTAAAAGTAGAACTAGTGGGGGAAAAAAGTCCCATTAGTTCTACGGTAGAACTGTTCAGTAGAACTACTGGGAATGAACGCATTTAACAGCACCGCATCGCATTTTTCCGTCGCTCCATCCTTTTCTGTCACTCAGGAACGTCATTTGCTAGAGCATATTGCGTTCCGTCTATCTAATATGCTCTAGCAAATGACGTTCCTGAGTGACAGAAAAGGATGGAGCGACGGAAAAATGCGATGCCGTGCTGTGCGATGTAGTTCAACCCTTAGACCATTAAACTGAAAAACTTACACAATGTATGGAGCCAACTTAAAAAAAAACTGCTGATTCATACAGCACTGCAGAACCTACTCGACTCAATGTACATATGGGACTGCTAATTGATTTTTCCGAATATGGCTCCGTATAGTGAAAGTTGTTCAGTGTCATGGTCTATTACCACCCCTTTAAATATGACTAGGGGGTTTTACCTTCTACACCTAATGAAAGCCACCTTCAAGCCACCTTCAAGCCCTAATGAAAACTATATTCAAAATACCGTTCCATAAAAGGAAATGCGAACAAAAATGTGCTAAGGATTTGACATTAGACTGTGCACTCAGTTTTAAATTGCTAGAAATAGGTATGAAGTGTACGTCTGAGAAAGATATTGAATAAAGTTAAATGTTATGATGTCAGCAATAATCCTCTCTCACAATACCATTAACTATTAACACAATCGGTATCCGTGGTAAAGACTTGGTAAATAAGGAAGAGCACTACGATTTGACATGTAGGCGTAATCTAGTTCGCGCTTGCCATTACTACTTTAACAACATTATAATTGAATGCAAATTAGATTGTGAGAGGTTGATTACAAACACGGCCCTGCCTGCCATTCGTTCAGATACATACGTAATTAGTACTTATCCATTTTTGTTTTAATTCTCATTGATCGTTTGTACTTTGAAAGATTGATGTGTAAATTAATTAAGGGGTCATTGATAGACGATTATAACAAATTAGTATGTTGCTACGTAGGTATATAATATACGCGACTTGCAATAATGGTTTACCACGTAACTTTACAAAAAACAAACAAAGTTCTTGATTATTTTCGTGTAGGAATATGAAAGTATAGAAGCAATTATAAATTTTCGGCATAAAGTAATAAGCTCGACTAAGGGCCTGTTTCACCACTTCAGGTTAAGTTCTTGTTAGCTTATCCGACAGATAGTTTGACGTATTTTGTATGAAATTATGTCAAAATATCTGTCGGATAAGCTAACAAGAACTTACCCAGAAGTGGTGAAACAGGCCCTAAGTATCATTAAGCGTTAAAGATATTTTAAAATTGTAAATCCCGTCGTATATCGAACTCACAAAGACATGGTCTATCTCATCAGATCTTAATGATTGTTGACTTAGCGCATAAAGCGTTTTCATTATGCAATCTCCACGAGATCTATGCGGGAATGTATCCCCGTAATGATGAAGTTATATATGCACTAAAATGTAGTTGGACTCGAACCCAGAATAAGACTTGGTTCTGTATGTCTAGATCGTCTCGATATAAATTGATAGAGTGGTATTCTGTAACGGCAGTAATTTTAATAACTTGAAAAAATTTAAGGGGTAAGAAAAAATACGCTAAAATTTGAAATACACCAGCATATATTATGTTCATATCTTCGGATCTAATTAAAACTCATACAGATCTTTGTATGAAAACTCAACAAATGATAATATATATCTATCTTTTATTATCCGCCTATACTTACAATATAAAACAGTTCCGTGACTGCTGACATACTAACAGACAAAGCAAAGCCTAAACCACTGAAGATAAAAACACAAAATGTGGAAAACATTTTGCAGAGGATGTACTTACGATTATTCGAACATTCGGGGTTGTTGTTAAACTTTTCCGATATCTTCGCGGATGACGTCACGAGTAAAAGGTAACTTTGCTTCAAAACAAGACGTAACTACTATAAGTAAACTCAATCAGACCCCAAGCATATAAATAATACCTATTTAAATGTAATGAATAATGTACGTGTTTTCAAAGCAGTGTCTAAATATACCTACTCTTATACAAAAGAGTTAACAATGCAAAATAGACGATAAAAACATTAATAAACTGAAAAAGTATTAAATAGTAGGTGCCATTTCATACTATACAGTTGTTAGTTTCATTGATCACGGGCCGGAGCCAGTGCATAGTACTACATCTTATAGAATAGTCCACCGACCGACTCGCTGATATGATATAGGTCTACGGTTTCATTGCGCGCCCCGCCACAGACTTATGTCTCATGTCCTCCATAGAACTTCCTCCATGCCATCATTAACCTAAAACTATCATCTAGTTCATTATCTGCCTTAACGGGACCGTTTAGTATAAATTATAGTGTTCTATACTTACTATTATACTGGTTGTAATAATTTCTTACGCTTTCGTGATTAGTTCACGGAGTAATGCGACAGGTACAAAGTGAAATTAATTGAGGATGGTTGTCTCATTTAGAATTTTGATTAGTATTTCTGAGCGACAATTAAAAACGAGTGAAAATATTTATTTAAAACTAGAAACAAATTTGATAATGGAGAATACTAAAATAGAAGGAAACAACTTCATTACATAATATAATGAACAATACCTGTGGTAGCAATAAATAAGAAGGAAGCTTGCGAACACCAAAGATTTTTTATTTTTATGTGAATTTTCCACATCCACGATACAATACAATACAAATCATTTATTGCAACCATGGGTTTATAGACCATGACCTAATCTAGATAAACAAATTATTTAACATTGTTACTTAACAAAATGTTGTTAACTCATCGATTATTGAATTATGCGATCTTCTGTAACCGTATTTTTTAGAACACTGCTTGGAGTCATATACGCCTAATAAATAATGCGCACGGAGAATTTTTTTTCACATTTTTAAATATTTGTCTGTATTTACATAATCTGTAATCGCATTCTCGGAAACGGCTGTTACGATTTGGATGAAATTTTGTATTTAAGTAATGTTTTACTTAGATAACATTAATAGGTGCCATATAGATTTCATTCCAAAGAAAATCTATTTTCACACCTTTTCTTCCAACTTTTTTTTTTGGGAATTAGAAGGAAATATTTTATTGAGTGAGAATGGATTTTCTCAGGGATGAAACCTATCTAGATTAACTTGGAAGACGCCAAGCAAAGCTCGATCCGCTCAGGTCCAAATATCTTGAAGTAATTACAATTGTATCTTCAACACCTTTCAGAATACATATCTGGGTTCCTTGTACTTGCGCTTTGTACAATGTATTGCTTTCTAATGGCCCCAATGCAATTGTAAATTAAATTCTGCAGATAATCTTGGTCATTTATTGAACACCCATTAAATTACACTGCGACGCTTTAAACTATTACAGTTAAGCTTTTAAGTTATTGTACTCTGCTGTTAATAAGTAATAAATCACTAAGGTACAATCGTTAGTAGCTCACTAAATAAGAAAGGACTAATATTTTGCTTTAAGGGCCATTATTTGAGAATGTATAATCGACCTTGTCACATTAATATCAGAACAAAATTATGTATATTGATTATTGACAAGTTGAAGTTTAATATGACTAAGTTCTGTGTACTGTGTGGTTTTAGGTCGGACAGGTAAGGTAAGGTATAGTGTCGAGTTAAAATAAATAGGCGTCGTATTGTAATCTGTATTAGTGCGAGGATGACTGTTTCTTATTCGGTCGATTGTTGTAACTCGATTACTTTCGTTATCTTTTTGTTACCCATTTTGTATATACTCTAAGATCTGCTTTTTTTTACCCGCGATTGTAAATTATGTTTCTATCAGCGGAGACTTATTTAATTGTCTTTCTGTTAGCCATCCATTATTGGTATCGTGTCAACAGCTGTTGGTCTTTAAAAAAAAATCAAATCAAATCAAATCAAGTGGTGTTTGGTGGCTATATAATCGTTTGCCCTTTTGATTTGCCCACTGAAACACTGCTTAAGAACCTTATCCGTTAGTCACCTCGTCCGACACTCGTGGGATAAAATGGAGTGGATCGTTCTAAGCCCGAACCTTTATTTCAGTTTTACGAGTACCTATTCCATTCCAAATAGCAACGAATTACAGAAACAGCTTTGAAACATTTACTCTCACTTATTCTTAGAACAGCTTAGGTACCTAACGGCCAAGATATAAAGGATAGTATATTTATTTCTGGTAAATAAACAATATTTCCTAATCAGAACTGGTCAGAAAGATCAACAGGAATCTGAATATATTTTAATCCTTATATGGAATGAAGATAAGTAGGTTAAAGTTTGAAAATATCTCATATTCAATTATATACAGAGCTGAACTAGACGTGAACAATTCTACGACCGACGCAATTCTACGGACACCTTACACTTGAATGTCATTTTGACGTATTTACACTTCATTTGTCAGGCTAAAGTACAGCGCGCTGCGCGGGCGCAGCAATGGTAAACTTCCGCGAACTTCCAGCCGATGTAATGCACATGTACATGCTTCTACATGCAAGACGATCGTTAAGATCCATTTGATTAGGCCAAGGAATACGCGAGTAGGTATAAACTATATATATATAGGGTCCAACTTAATATGCTGACACTTTTTTAAGAGGATGATCAGACCATCATCCTAAACCACTTTCTCTATGGAACCACCATCGAAATCGCGAAAAAAAAATCAGCCCCTCCATACAAAACTGCAAACCTACTCGAGCCAAATGTATGGGACAGCTGATTTTTTTTTCGCGATTTCGATGTTGGTCCCATAGTGAAAGTTGTTCAGTTTGATGGTCTGAACATCCCCTTAAAAAAGTGTCAGCATATTAAGAAGGACCCTGTATATAAGGTCTAACAAAATTAGCTGAAACAATTTTAAGGGGTGTATCAGACCATGAAACTGAACAACTTTCTCTATGGGACCAATATCGAAATCGCGAAAAAAAAATCAGCTGTCCCATACAAAAATGCCAAACTAACTCGACCCGAATGTATGAGGCTACAGATTTTTTTTTCGCGATTTCGATATTGGTCCCATAGAGAAAGTTGTTCAGTTTCATGGTCTGATACTCCCCTTAAAATAGTTTCAGCTAATTTTGGTAGACCTTATATATAGTTTAGACAGCACGCCTATTTGTAATTAATGATCCGACAAAGACATTAAAAACCTAAGATCGCCAAAATTTATTTGTTTTGGTTGGAACAAAGTTCCTGACTACTCCCGAGGAGAATACTTATTTATTTATGATTCGAAATTAAGGATAGTAAATGCGTTAAGAATAGACTAAATATTAACTATTCAAGTTTGGGAACACCTACAGATTTTAGACAGAGTTTTGAAACAGAGGAAACTTTGATAGGTAAAATCATTGTGGTCTCGGAAGAGAAACGAGAAAAGATTCAATAAGAAGCATTTTTCGTGGCCACAATTTCGCACTTGATTGAACGATACCTTTTTTGACGCCGCTGCCCCGTAAAGGCTAAAGAGCGGTTACAAGAAATCATTTTTGTGCCGAACTCGTTGAATGAAGTAATATATTTAAAATTTCATAAATCTTTTGAGAATTCTCTTACATACTCTTCACATACTCTTTTACTTACGGTTCAACTTATCTTGATAGTGATGTCGAATCAACAATAAAAAACGCAAGCCAAAGTATTCAACTTAATGCCTACATAATCAAAGTAAGTACTTACGTGAAACGATTTTCTACAGGCTGGGCACTTGACTGAAAGTATGGTCTTCATCACGTCGACTTCACGATTGAAGTAGTTTGGATAATCTTCTCCAACTGCTTATTTTAATATTTATAAAATAAATTCGCATTTAAATTTTGTACGTTCGCAGTTAATATTCAAAATAAGCAATTCGCTCTGTTAGTTACTTCAATTTTAAATTATACGTAAATCTAAAATGTTAGTAGGAAACAAACCTGTTGAGTATCTTACTTTAAGAAGGTCTAAGATACTTACTAAACGCCAGCAGAATACTGTAACCAATACTGCCCATACTTACCTGCAACAATAAAATTGTTTATGAAAACATTAGGAAGGTATCATCTGCATTTTAAGGGTGAGAGCTTGACTGAAACATCAACTTTCTTGCTATCGTTGAAATGGAACTGAAACGAGGTTTGAGTTGGCATGGCACCTCGCAAATCAATTTCCAGTATCGCATGTTAGCCTTATATTAATCTATTCACTATAACGAGTGTAAACACTGTCCAATATTCACAATCTTATCTTCATGCTTGATCGATAAATTCATATTTGCAATTCATAACGCAAACTAATTCCTTGTATAATTTATGACTATTTACACTCGTTGGCGCCGATTTGTTTGTTATAAATCTAATGTAAAGTGGTTAAATACAGATATAGACATGATTGGATCAGGCGATCAGTGATCAGGCGCTCACGGAAACATGCCATTATCTTATAAACTGCACAAATAGCGACGGACGCAAAAGGCAGGTAGGTACATTAGGTCTATTAATATTTTGACATAAATTTAAATGGACAAGTGATTCAGGCTTCATTAAACAAACGTAGCAGGAGTGTACAAACAGCACAATAAGATCTGGCATAGTGCATCACTCAATTGAGACACCATTGGTCACTATCGGTAGTTTTATAATATTTTATAACTTCACAGTATTCAAAGTATCCATGCATTGCAGGTAAATACTATGGCCTGCTTCACTCTATAGAGGGCTACCTCCTGGTTTTACCATTAAATTGGGTAACTTTGTAACCATTTTTTATTCATTAACTATGGCACTTTTTTGAGCTGAAAAATAAACTGAACCATCTACACGATATGAGACGTGATGTGGTTTTTCTAGAAATCGATTTTTATGAATTAAACCGAAGAAAAGGGACTCTAAAGTCACCCCTATTTTTTTCCAGTTGAAACCATTTTACTCTTACATTTTTAATCGGAAGACAATACAATTTTACAATATTGTTCACAACACAATTTAGGATGATGTGATTTTCTTATTTTCTCGAAATTAATAAAAAATCATCTCGTTTTCGGAGAAAACTGCTAAATTCTGACCGGAGCCACGCGCTCGTTCGCATCGATTAGTATGGAGAGTCGTGGTCCCGGGATGATACGCCTTAAGTTGTTTAAAGAAGGTGGTCTGGAATTTTATTTTCGTTACTGAAAATCAAACAAACATTGTATCATATTACAAAGCACGATGGGGGGTAATAAAATGTTTCTGAAACAAAAGAGTTACATTTGAACTCGAAATAGACTGCACTAAGGTTTCTTTGTAAACATTGTTATACCAACTGGTTGCATGTTCCTTCAAAATTTAACTGGAGTACAGTAAAGTTCTAATCTAATTATATGTTAACCTTCATACTCTAAATAATTCTTGAACGCCTAAAAATAATCGCACGAGATAATGACGACGGTGCTATTTATAGAATACTTCATATCCAAGTTCATATTGTAAGAGTAGTAAATTATGTCATACTTTTGGATTATGGCCACGTGGAATGTATAAATAAAATACCTATGTCGTACTGTTTCAACCTGTGTAGCGTGTTCACGTGTAATGTAGTTATTCTGGAGTTATTATTCTCTGGATACGTATAGGTAGTTTCTAAGTCAGGGCCACTTGGCACTACAAACTGCATTCTGCGTGCTGTTTAACAATCGATTCAGAATCAGAATTTTTATAAAAATCTGTCTTAAGAATTAAGTCGTTGCTCTACGTTGATCATCATCATGCTCTTGCCCATTTCCCATTATTTGGGGTCGGCGCAATACGTCATCCTCTTCCATTCATCTCGTTTGGCCGTCGTTTCAGCACTCACTCCTTTCTTACACATAATATCATCCTTCATACAATCCATCCATCTTTTCTTTGGCCTTCCTCTCCTACCACAGCCATCCACATTCGTCACGTAACATGACATTCGTCTCTTCGCATCACATGCCCATACCACGATAATCTACACCCTGCAATTTTTCCGTTATGGTGCTACTTTCAAACTTCCTCTAATATACTCATTCCTAATCCTGCCTATTCTAGTAACACCACACATCCATCTCAACATTCGCATCTCAGCTACATGCAGTCATTTCTCATCCTTTTCTTTTGATACTTCGGTTAATTAAATTAAAAGAAATGAAAAAAATCACAACGTTGCGTGAGTTTAAGGAAATAAAACGAGTCGGGAATCAAACAGGACACATCCACTTAATTGCCCGAATTGATTGGCACTGAGACATCACCATACTGACAGCGAAACATATTCAAAGATATGCTTCGATTAGAATCAGAACAGATATTTATTTGCATAACAAGCTTAATTATATCGTCATTCAGATTCACATTAGAACAAAAAATGTTGAAAGCACACAGTGGTGTATCATAGTTATATTTTTTAACTAACGGTTTCATGATTCATAAGCACATTTGCGAGATTTGCTATGTATAAAACAATTAACATCCAATAAATATAAAGTGTAAGGAAAAGTATAATTAACCTTTGAACCTACACTATCCATCAAACTGAACAACTTTTACCTGTTGGGGCAAAAAAAAATTGGTGTTCCATACTAAACTGCAGCGCCTCATCATCATCATCATCAGCCTATCATCGTCCACTGCTGGACATAGGCCTCTCCCAAGGCGCGCCACAAAACTCTGTCCTCGGCCTTCCTCATCCAGTCGCTCCCCGCTACTTTTTTTAGGTCGTCTGTCCAGCGGGCAGCAGGGCGTCCCATACTACGCCTACCAGTTCGCGGTCTCCACTCTAGAACTCTGACACCCCATCGGTTGTCAGTTCTTCGACAGATATGACCAGCCCATTGCCACTTCAGCTTGCTAATTTTCTGAGCTATGTCAGCTATGTGCAGATAGCTATCACTGCAGCGCCTACTCGACACTAATGTATGAGACAGCGGTTTTTTATTTTGTTCTGATTTGCATTGGGTTTGCTTCCATAGTAAAAGTTGTTCAGTTTGATGGGTAGATTAAGTGGTTTAAAGGTTAATGATACTTTTCCTTACACCCTGTACCTATACTAGTAAAGTACGTACGTATTAGTATAAGTGCGAAAAGCGTTTTCTATGTTTCAATAACACAGGGTGTTAGGTTTTAGGAAAGTTTTTCAGTATCATGGGCAGTGTGACCACTTTTAGTAGATTTCTACTTTTTTGGTAGATTCAGGGCAAAGAGAACGATGATTTAGTAGTAGAAAATTGTTTAGTAGATTTTGGTAGAAATTCGGTATTCAAAAATGCAAGGATTTAGGCAAAAAAAAAGCAAATATGAAACAGGACTTGGTAGATTTCAGCAGTCATTTTGTTAGATTCTCTAAAAGAAAAGTGGTCACGCTGATCATGGGTATAATCACCCCTTAAAGTAATGCAACTGTTTCTCCTAACAACCTGTATACAAGGTCCTTCTTAATATGCTGACACTTTTTTAAGGGGATGATCAGACCGTCAAACTGAACAACTTTCTCTATAGCACCAACATCTAAATCAGCTGTCCCATACCTTTGGCTCGAGTAGGTTTGCAGTTTTGTATAGAACAGCCGATTTTTTTCGCTATTTCGATGTTGGATGGTGCCATAGGGAAAGTTGTTCAATTTGACGGTATGACTATCTCTTTTAAATTGTGAGCATATTAAGAAGGACCCTGTTATGTATTACGTGGATGTTCTGAGGTTTCAGAATATCTCTGACTACCCCCTCGGGGAATATAGTCGTGAGCATATGCTATGCTATGCTATAATGTATTTGATTTCGAAATAAAGGTAGTGTATGTAGTACGCATGGTTAGTTTGGGTTCGAGCTGTAATTGCAACTATACTTAAAATAAATTAGTAAACTATTTAGTATAATAACAGGAATTCAAACACTCAGTCAAGAAATAGGCCGAGAGTGTTTTTATTGCGTCATGTGACTAAATTTAGTTAACAATCAACTTTCCAGTGCAACACTGATGACTGATCCCATAGTTACTAAACTCTTGAGTATGTTTGCATACATATAAAGTATGCAACAGCTGTTTTTTTTTAGTCTGGTCGGTTTGCACCCATAGTAAAAGTTGTTCAGTTTGATGGGTAAAGTATGTGGTTTAAAGATTAATGATACTTTTACTCAAACTGTGGTTTTAAATTACTCACCGACTACCTTTCTTCGTTCACGTTTCCTCTATCCGAAGGTTGTCGCTTCTTATCTTAGCGATAAAACCGCTTCGTATATTTTGTGACTTTTCGCTGTACTTTATTGCTTATGTTTTGGTGTAAAATAAAGTATATTTGATTGATTGATTGGTTTTAAATTAGAAGAGACTATCTTAGAATCGTTAGTTAGAATACTAATGATACCTTCTTATACTCGTCAAATACGAGTTGAATCCATCTCCATATTATCATTATTAAAAAGATTCCAGACATTTGGGTGCAGCCGCTAGCCGGCAGGTTTTTTTTTAACATAGACATATGTGTGAAAAATAGATAGGTACCTATTATTCTTATTCGTTGACTTATACTAACATTGTGATTTTATGTTGATTTGAAAATAAATAAAACAGCTTTAAAACAGGTCTTGTTAATTCAGTTTTTGGTCGTGAGCATATGCTTATGCTTGTGACACAGATAATGAAACGGATGATAGATTGATTCATGACGGGAACATAGGGAACTAGAACTTTAACATGCAAGGGGGCACTTGCACCCCTCCCCTGTCTCTGAAGATTATACCAACAAAAAAGACAAAGAATAGACACATATATTCAAATCCGCGTGATAATACCAAATTTTATTGAATCCGTTAAGTCTCCCCCCCCTAAACACGCGCGAAGTAATAACCATTTGCAGAGTTTTGTAATACTAAGTCTACAAGTTGAAATTAACTTAATTGTATAGGTACTTACTCTAGACTAAATCAATTACATGTTTCAGAAATAGTACCTACATCGGGATACAAGATTCAGAATGACAGGTCGACAAGGAAATGACGAATATTATGTCGAAACTCCCGGCCCGAGGAGACCTAACGCCTCAAAGCGCCTGAATCGCCTGGAAGACTCGACAGGACCCAAGACCGTCCGCTTTCCTCGCTCAACAGATCAGCTCGTTAGCATGCCAACCACGATAAAGCGATAAAACGAGAAAAACGTCATGCGTGCTCTTTTTGGCATACGTAAAATAACAAAAATGAAGGCATATACCACAGAGGATTATATCATATACAGAGTGAAATTGATATCATTAGCATCCTTTTAAGCTGAGAGTCTAACCATCAAACTGAACAACTTTTACTATGGGAGCAAACCGATCGGGGCAACAAAAAAATTTACTGTTGCATACATTTGAGTCGAGAAGGCATTGAAGTTTAGTATGGAACAATTGGAACAGCTGATTTTTAAGTTGCTCCGATCGGTTTGCTCCCATAGTAAAAGTTGTTCAGTTTGATGGGTAGACTCCTAGTTTACAAGGATGCTAATGATATCAATTTCACCCTGTATGTATCTATTTGTCCAGCGTTTTGGGTCAACAAGCACCGAACCTGCACCACATCTTAGGTTAGTTCAGTTTTAAGTTCCTTTTATTTAATTTAATATCACTACTATTTTATTTATTTGTTGCAATAAAGTAGTCTTAGAATCAAACCTATCAACGATTAAATTCTGCACTGGACCTTCTTGGCATGGACAGCCACATAAATAATTATATTATTTATATTCATATTATACTGATACCAATATTATGATCACCTTACTATAAGTTTATGATCAATTTACATAAAATCACGTTAGTATCACATCATATACGTACTTGTCAACTTTAATACGCATTCTGCGGGTGTGCAACCGCCACTAATAGCTCCACAATTAAGTCGTCATTAACACTCGACACCCTGATCGGCGCGGGCGCCTATCAGTATGCATAAATCGCACCATAAACGGTGTTATATAGTTTTAGCTGTTCACCGGATATTATTTAGGTTAAACTAACGTTCTAGAATCTAGTACTTACACTGTACTGACGTCATAGAACAAAAGGATTTTTCCATTTGAATTTCAAGGTGTATTTGTTGTAGGTATTGATGTAGTGAATTACTGAAAACACGACACTATATTGAAAAAAGGATAGAATAATAGTTGAGAGTTTAAACAAGAAAGTTGTTGTATTATGGTCTAAATACCGTACCGTACTAAATATTACTAGAGTGTTTTGTTGCACCCTGTACCTACAAAGAAATTCTGAATCCTCCCTTTTTTAAAGTTGGTAGACACCTATTTATAAAGGGTGTCTCAAAAAATAGTGTGAAGCGGAACTCTAGACTAGAGCATATTCATGGGAACCCATGTAAGTATGTGCCGCGAATTTTTGCAGTTTTCGAGTTATGATAGATTTTTTTGTATTTTTGTTAAATCGTACCTTATTTATAAGATATTATTGGTCACAGAGACGTAAGTAATTAAGTTATAGCCTGTAAGGTCCCACTGCCTGCAGGGCAAAGGCCTGATACGGTATTATGATAAAGACTGAATGACAACCATGGCGAGTACATTACATTGCTATTGCAAATTGCAAATTTCGGCTGACACACTAATTGCGCTAGTTCAACGTGTACTAGGCTGTATTTTATTCATAAACATTAAAATAGGCAGCATAGGCAGTATTGGCAGTATATTGTTTAAACATTACGACGCCTATACTTTATTATATTAAACGAAGGTAAAGTAAAAAATAACGGTCCGACATAACAAGAATTGGAGCGAGGGAAAAAATCCGCATTAGTGTCCATAAACCTCAATAAATATAGTTAATCTTTTTTTGAGCTCCCACATGATTAGTAACACGAAAAGAATCTCTTATTAGCGTATCACCAATAACCAGACGCGTGTTAATACGAATGAAATCAAATTATAGTTTAAGGCATAAGCAACAGCGGAGTTGAGTGACAATAAACCAAAGATACGGTCTTCGATTTCGATGTTTCGATGATGTCGCATAGAGAAACTTGTTCGATTTGATGATCTGATCATCCTCTTCAAAAACCTTCAGCATATTAAGTAGGAACCAGTATCCATCAAAATAATTTAAATAAAATTGCCTTTATTCCTGTTTAACAGTTAATAACAATAACATTAAATGCCTTAAGTACATATGTTTTTAAAATACATTAAAATTTATAAAATTTTGTTATTCATCGGCAACCGGATTAGTTTTTATTAAAACAGCATGTCTTTCGACAAAGGCCTTCTATTAAGATTTCCATGTTGTCCTGTCATTCTGGACCAGATACTTTTTTGATGAACCCAACGTTTCTTACACATAAAGTATTATACCTTACAGGAATAGAGCAACTGACAAGAGTTGTCAAATGAAACCGTTTTTGGACGTTTTCAGGAGACTATTCGCAGGCAAAAATTCTAATCCTGCCTATAATTCTGACTCTAACGTGAAATCGTGGATAAATTTATGAAGTAGTGTCAGTATACTTCATAAAGTTATCTACGATTTCACTTTAGATTCGCAATTATTCACGGAAACTGAATTGTAAAAATTAATTAGTGACTTAAAACGGTTCTATTGCCTCGCGTCACGTATCTCTTTCTATTATACAGTGATGCCGCTAGGTACATCTCACTCTCTCAGCTGTCAGTTCCTCTATTCCTGGTACTACTACCTTTATGTTCTTACATTACATTTTTACCTAGACACTGCGTGGCATGTCCTCCGATACGAAATGAAAATGTTTAAGCTAATAAATCATACTCCATTATTTATTTCTCCAGCCGTTATCGCTTTTCCTCATAAAACAGACCAACAGCAAGCAAAAACAGCAACTAATCATAACAACTGACAGCGATCTCTTGCGGCGGCAAACAAAGCGTTACATATATATCAATCCCACAAGATTAGACGCTTTTTGCCCAAACTAGTTAGTTGCAAGCACTTGCGTTGTCGATGCTCGGATTAGGTGATTAGTTCGTTATTGGTTAAGATTGTTAAGCTTATGTAGATTACCAATTATCTTGTAATTTGGTTTAAGTTAATCGGTATCTTGATTCATTCATTCATTCATTCATATGCTCACGACTATATTCCCCGAGGGGGTAGTCAGAGATATTCTGAAACCTCAGAACATCCACGTTTCACCAGTAGTACCGAAACTCTGTCCAGTGTGACGGGGTATCTTGATTAGCGGCTAATAAAAAAATTTCCCTTTTAGGTGGCGATAATTGACATTAACTTTGATATCCAATCCATAAGAATCTGCAGATTTAGCTATTATGCTACCAAAAGTAATTGATTTTTAAATATAATTTTTTTTGTTTAATATTATTTGTAGATGCAACTAGTTTTTTCAGTTGGCAAATCACGCTGTTCTTAATAAAACAGGGAGTAAACCTAAATGCGACACATAATTTATGGGGTGCTTCAAACTGAACAACTTTTACAATGGGACCAACATTTAAATCCCAAAAATAAACAACAGTTCCATATATTTTGGTCGAGCACCTAGCTATTGACATTTTCTATGGAACAGCAGATTTTGTTTCTCGTTTTCCATATTGGCTCCGAAGAGAAAATGGTTCAGTTTGATGGTCTGAATAGAAGCAACCTGTTCGATATGTAACGCATAAAATTTTACACCCTGTATATATACTAACATTTTGTGATGACGAGTTCTTGTTTCATTTTATTTTCTATATGCTTGTCTACCTTTGATCTATGTATAAATGCATGTTTATTCTAGAGGCTACTTCCTAGTAGAATAAGAGATAAGTGTACTTTTTGCAACCATCAGCAGCAAGGTTGATTCAGTGTTTATGGGGTGTAGAGCATCTCTGTGATGGGGATGGACCAGGTCTGCCTGTATAACTTCAGTCGGTTTAGGAGTTACATACGTTTAAAGGTAAGTAAAAATTAAAAGGTCCGACCTTTGAACGGCTGTATCTTCTAAACCGACTACCAGTTCTTGTCAGTTTTTGTACTCTTCACATAGCTATAGTGCATACTACAATAATATCATACGATCAACCTTGCAGCTGATCGTTAATTTTTTACTGACCTTTAAACGTCTGTAACTCCTAAACCGACTGAAGTTATACAGGCAGACCTGGTCCATCCCCATCACAGAGATGCTCTACACCCCATAAACACTGAACCAGCCTTGCTGCTGATGGTTGCAAAAAGTATCTCTTATAACATAGTGTATCCTAAAATGATGTGTGCAAATATCGGACAACAAATCCTATACAATTATTAAGAAATTAAGCTCCCATTGTCTTAGCAACCGATTTGCTAAAAAAAACATCCATATATCATCACCAGTTGTCGTCAAGTGTATTAGTGCTATAAATAGTCGTTCGGTATAAATCTCAACTGAGACGGTAGACAGAGACGGAAGAGAAGGGATCGGGGACTAATGGACCGTGAGACGGTTGCTATACTCTACTGTAGTTCTGGTCCACGTTACTGATTCATACAAGTATATTGTAGTGTCAGAATGAATACTACACTAGAAAATGAGATGGAGCACTACGATTGAGGACACTGATTAAAATATGTTTTCTTTTTTATATCAGATTTAAATCAAAATTTTGCTATTTTTATTCGGATTATTCTCGGTTTAATGTTACATTAAGGCCGAATTCGACCAAACTTAGATTAATAGAAGAGTAACGAACGAAAAGAACGAATGTAATTTTTACCTAAACAAAGAGGTCGTTGTATCCGTACTTATTGCAATGTGAGGTTATGCAGTTTTAATTTGATAGGTTTCTTTTTATTATAATTTTTTTAATTATGTGACATTTAATTTAGATTAGCAAAATCAGTTTACTCTATAGTAACCGGCGACTTAATCTAAGAACAAAATTTACTCGCGTTTGGTCGAATCGGGCCTAAGTTTGAACAAAAAAATCCTATTGTCCTAAGTCCAACCAAACATAAACTGAAAATAAAAATAATAAATACATCATCATTGACGGTTACAATAAGTTAGATGGACATTGCTTTGAACATGTTTTGAAAAACTTTTCTTCGAACTGACGCACCACGTTTTATAATAAAATAACACTATTCAAATGCAAGTCAACTATGCGAACTGCAGTAGAGTATAGGGCCGCGTGATTGTACAATGTACTTCGATTAAGCGATTTGAACCGCACCGTTTCAGTCAAACAAAACGTCTTTACTGACTAGCGTAATGTATTTACTGCTTCTCGGTGCCTCTACATTTCAGCTTAAGTTCCCCTCTCACTATAGAATTTACTGTGAGAAATTTAATAAAGAAATTCAATAAATCAATTCGATGTGGCGCTTTATTGATGTAGTCTTTACTGTTTTTGTTCACGTACAGACACGTTAACGGTAAATCAAATATAAACTCTTAATAAAAAGAACTTTGGCCATCCGCATATTTTACAGTTGCCTAGATAATAATTATCGAGTAATTCTGATTTTATTGAAAAAAATTGTTCATTTTTCAAAGAAAAATTTGAAAATATATATTTAGGCTCGTATTTTATAAGCTTTCATTTGATACGTCATACGATATAATAGATTCTTTTTAATCTCTTTCTGCTCCCAATACTCCACCTCAACTCAACATAAATATTATGCTTTTTTTAATGTTATTGAACCATTAATTGCTATAAATACCAAGTATCAGCTTCCTGTCTTACGGTCTCCGAGAAAAATGCCGGTGACAGACGGACCGACAGACACCGAGGTGATTCCATAAGTGTTCCGTTTTGCCAATTTTGGTACGGAACACTAAAAATGTCGTGCGTTACTCAACTGACCCAATAAGATGGCAACGTGTCGAAGGCATTTGCATAACAAGTCAATAAAAAGTTAATAGACAAATTAAAATCATTTACTGTTTTATGTGAGCATGAGCATAATCGCAGTCGAACGCAGTTTTACGATTTTATTAACGAATAAAATATAACCATTCAAGCACAATTTGTACCTATAAAGAGAGGTGACTTTCTAAAATTACCGCTTTTTACGTTTAGAATATGATCCGGAAATGTAATTGTCCACGTGGTGGAGCGGGCCTGTTCCTCTCACCCTTATTACTAACCTACCCACTTTCCCATTAATGTCTGATTGTGTTGCCCAAAGAAACTAAAGAGTCATTGAAATTGTTTAAACACGTTCTATAAAGTAGAAACCAATCTCTGTGGTTTGTCCGATTTTTGTCGAAATATATGTGGCTCAAAGTTTTCCATACAAATATTAAATTAATTCTAGCATCGAATGAAACCTATATATTTTAACGAAATCGGACAAACCACAGACACAGATTTTAGTACCTACCTAAAAATTTACTTTATTGGTTAGTCTTTAATATAGAATTTAACTTCGTTTGTATGCAGCGCGCTCGGGCACGCTACAAGGACTAGGCAGGTGACACTGTCAGTCTCCAGACTGATCTTCCCATCTTCCCACCCGCGTGCGCACTCCCACGCAACCAGGGACCAAAAATTTTCGGTAACCTTTATTTAAATGTTACCTTTATCGAGGTAACAACCGATTTTAATACCGGTAACCTAAATATGACCTTCAATAAAAAGAGAGTGAGTGCGGGTAAGGGTCGGCGCAGTCGGAGCGGTAAAAAACGCGCGTGTTTTTAATAACACCGAAAAATTAACTTTAATTTCTGCTAATCAAAAGTACGAAATTGATTCAACAACGTCGTTGGTGTAGCCGGTGTCGCAAATATGTTGGAGCATCCGACGAGCGACGCGCGCACTACTTTTGGTGTTGCTACAGCATTGGACGGGTTGAGATAATAAAGGAGATGGTTATTTAGGTACATTTCATTAAACCCAAAATCATAAAATGGTTAAGTTTATGTTCACGTTTGAGTTTGAGTTTAAGTTTGTTATTATAATTAAAGTAATTTGTATTTAGTAACGAAGTACTTACTCAAAAAACTGAATACTTATTATATTTAGTAAGATTCAATTTTTAATTTACACAATTATCTGTGTACGCGGACCATTAGTAGAATGATATAAAGGTTACCTTTAAAAATACCTGTAAAAAAATTTGGTTGTAACCAAAAAATACTTTTACGTGCACAACTGCACTGAGTGTTGCTTCTTCTTAGTGAATATGATTTTCTTTGCAAGGACTATCCTCTTAACAAATGTTATTGTGGTGTTACATTATGTGCTGATAACTTCTAACGCTTAGTGTACTTTACTACCGTATCGGATACTATTAGAATTTGAAAGCATTTATATTAAACGACATAGCAAGTAATTTTCATACACCACAAACTCCGTTAAGTAGATATATCGCTAGTTTCGCTAACGTTATTATAATTGCACCCATATGTCACGGTGTAATTTGACAAACAATCATAATTATTTCACGTTCGCCTGATACTTAATTTGCATGCAAATCGTTCTAAATAAGCTGGTTAGAAGTGAGAAAATGACTACTGGGCCTGTAGTCATTAGGCACTCGTGTCAGTACTAACAAGGTCTAAGAAGTGGCTCGACAAATGTTGGTTAGGGTGGTTAAGAGAATTGCCCTCTAGCGCGCTTAGATATAACCAAATAAAGTCAATGGTAATAACTTTAAACACAATCTAGAAACTAATCTCTATATTCTCTATGCCTGCGTTGCATCCGATTTTCGTTAAAATGTATAGTTTCGAAGTTTGGCTCAACTTTTTCCATAGAAAATTAGAAATCTTAAATTAATTGTTGCATTCTAGATTAACACAAGGGATACTTTTTAAAGCCAACGCGGACGCGGACAAAGTCATGGACAACAGCTAGTTTATATATCTGACTATCTCCTCGAAGAATATCGTGACCTAGACCAATGCCAAAAAAAGCTTAGGTATAAGACATTGACGTAGAATACTATGGACGCTGGGTCTAGTACAAAATTCTCGAAAATAGTGCCAGAGACTAACCTACACAAACCTAAGTACGTGTATAGTAATATAATTATTGAAAATGCTGATATTATTTTTCATTTTGCTTGCGTAGTTTTTACCCCATCGCGGCAAGGCGTGCAACGCGCGCGCCCGCGCGCACGTCGTTGACCGTGCAAACAAAGACTGTCGCGTAATTAGGTCTATGTTTATACGTTTTAAGTCTCTTTTGGTTCGGACACTATTGAAGGCGGACCCTTCGTCCAGTAGAAGTCAATGGTATAAGATTTTAAAGTCTGATTTATACCGCTCACGCTCTCCCGCCACATTAAATGATAAGAGGGCGTCCATTAATAACGTGAGGCGATTTTGGCGTTTATTAATGATAATAATTGATGTTTAATTCGGTTTCAAATAAATTAGATATTAAATTTCAATATTGTTAGGCCGATCATACAAACATGCGGTTAAGTTGAATCGTACACCGTGATCGCGATAAATGATCAGAACTACAAAACTTGTAGAGTCGAATAAGCACTCAACTATTTTCGCCTTCTAGTGATTGTAGCTCGATATACGTAAATTAACTTGTCATGCTGACACGAAAAGAATAAGACCCCGCCCGCAGTTCATCCAATCTTGATGTTTGGAATGCAAATGTCATACGGTAACATAATTATCTGTGATTACGGGGCCAATATGTATGGCCATTAGGACATTTTATTTGTATCACGATATTTTACTTTTGTGAAATAAATAACGTGGTTTTTTACTACTACGCGTAGAACTAAAGTGTATACATCTTTATACTACGACGTAGTAAAAGTGCATGCATCTTTTTGCTGCTGACTGTACGTTAGCACTGCATTTCCGCCAGTATCAAGTAGTTTGTCCTGATTGTTTTTGAGCAAAAACACAGCTGAGATGAGATTGCGGAGCTTCGTGGCAGGCTCAAATGCGAACCGTGCGAACACCACACGAAAGACAACTCGGCTCGCGGCAAAATCTGCAACTTGACTACCTATATTAATATTTTTCAACATTAAAATCATAATCAACACTGTTGGCCGGGGCCAGCAATTAACAGTAGATTTCTTATTATAATTATGAATTATAATTTCTTATTGTAAAAAAAAATTAAAGTAATCTTTCTATTCTTAACATTTCTGTGTGCTAGTACGGTAAGTTGGTCAATTAGGTGACACAATTGCGATGCGGTTTGCGTCTCGAGATTTGCAAATTATTTGTTATTTTTGCAAATAAGGAGCTAACTCAAATGTAGAGCATATTATCACAAGTTACTTACAAACGTTAATTCAATTGATTACGTAACTTTAATACTTATAGGTAAAATAGTGACATTTACTTAAATAAGTAAATCAACTACGTACTCAATCGTATTCTTTTCGGAATAACGTCCAACATTTCAATATTTTAGATACTTTTCGGAAGAGAAACCGAAAACTTGCCAAACAGTGGTTTGACGTTAATCCACGTTGTCTCTCGTAGATTGTCAATTTTATAGATTTTATATACTTAGACTAAATTCCCCAGTCCCCATTGAAATTCCTGAAATTTAGTCTAGACTTGTATTTTTACAAACATGATAAACACAGTACCTACATATTTGATTCCGTCCCGCGATCTTTGTCATCAAACTTTTCTGCTCACGTCTTGTCCTTTCCTCTGTTTCGATGATATACCAACACATTTTCATCTGATACACAATTATTTCTCTTTTCGACTGTTGTTTCGGTCACGTCAACGTTTTTTTACGCGGGACTATGAAATGAATACGAATTACCAGTATAGTCATCAGTGATCACCGCCACATTGTCTAGACTCTACGCAACAAACACAGGCACAAACGGCAACACATCAAGATATCCAAAATCAAAATAAGCTGGCCGCGCGTACGTCGAACAACGTATAACGTCGCGCGGCCAGAAGTGCGATTTTTGAACATCATACGAGCGAATCGGCAGTAGAAAGTATCAAAATTACTATGGAGATTATGCATCTGTCTACTGCCGAACCGCTCGTATGATGTTCAAAAATCGCACTTCTGGGCTGCACGGTAAATATTCGGTGATTGAACCGTGATTGGACTACGAACGAACCATAACTTTTAACACATTTGGTATTGCGCTAATTGCGGCACTACTTTTGACATCCGTTAGAGCCGTTTTGACCGATCGGTCTGACGTTAAGGGCTGTCAGTTACATAGAGTTTAGCGCGATGCGGAATTCAGCACAGTTGAATAGTAATTGGATTGCAATGTGATTAGAACTGAAATTGGATAAGAATAGAACCTCGATGTTTTAACTTAGCGCAATCGGGCTCCAGCTCCTGTTGGTTTTGTAACGGTAGTAACATTGGTTATCATTGGTTTTGTATAGCTTGATGTGTCGCCGTGTGTACATGTTTGCTCCGAAACAAGTACGGAATGTTGAAAACAAATGAATGTTCTTGACAAAAGGCGACACCGTTCCCTGACCGCAAGTTGTTGTTACGTCGATATAGTGATAGCATTTCATCTTTATGGTGTTGCGATTGGCTGCAGACGGACGTAAACACATCAGGGCCGCTCGTCTTCATCGTACACGAGCACAATTTTTTACATTTTATGAGGCAAACTACTGGCTTTATGCCAGTTATGAGATTTTCGACACCAATAGGTTAAAGCGAAGCATTGATACAATAACTTTATGTAATTCCATGCCTGAAGGTGCGATTTGAAACGTGAAAAATCCACGGCTCGATAGCTCAGTCTGTAGTGAACTTGCCTACTGCGCCAAGGATCGCGGGTTCGAATCCCGTGAGGGGCAAATATTTTTGTTGATGAATATGAATGTTTGTTTCCGAGTCATGTATCTATATGTACCTATGTACATATTACATATCTTTGTCTAGCTATCTTATACAAGTCCAGGCTTGATTCTGGCATTTTTAATAGGACTGGACAATCTATGTGGCAGTTTCCAAGAATGTTTATTGATTTTATTTTATCAATTAATCAGATTTTTATTTAAGACCTATAAAACAGTCCATTTATAACGAGAGGATAAACAAAAACATTAACATTGAAAAATATTAACATTCATACATTCATTCAAATAAAAGCACCAAATTTATTATTTATCATCTATCTTACTTAAGCCCAAAAAATGTGTAAAATACTACTATAGCTACAGTACATACGTGTATACTACATACTACAGCTACAATAGCCAGCACCTGTTAATTAATAGACAAGTTAGATATCTCTTAACATCGGTGGCGAACTTAATATTTCATCTTCACCTATGGGCCTTATTTACCACTTCTTAGCAAGTTCTTGTTAGCTTATCTGACTGTTCGTTTGACACATCTTTCATACAGAATATGTGAAACGATCTGTCAGATAAGCTAACAGGAACTTACTAAGACGTGGTGAAACAGGCTCATAATAATACTTTTAAAAGCATCTTCGCCTTAACATAAACATGTATCTATGTGTGTGGTCAATATTAATAAATGAGATTTGAAATGACTGTTTTATGAAGATTATTAATTTCTAAAAGTCACTGTTTCTTAATAATTGCGTTAAATAATGTTAATTCTAGATTTAGAGTGAGATTAGAAGACGTTAACAATTCAAAATATCTATGTACAGTCAGCAGCAATAAGTTATATACACTTTAGTACTACGACGTAGAACAAAAGTGTATACAACGTATTGCTGCTGACTGTACCTACCTATAATTATGAGTTTTGTATCGTATCTATCGTCGTCGTGTCGAAAACGTCAAACATTTGATTGAAAGTAAAATGTTACCCTGCTGATTTTAAAATTACTGTGTTCTAGATTAACTGGTAGTTCCGTTTTCGAAAATTCTGATAGTATCTATAAAAGAATCAGTTTTTAAATTGAACGCAAAAACAGTTAAATTCAGGCGTTTTTAAGAAAAACATGGTACCGTTAACCGTTATTTAATATGGCCGAACTTTTAGCACGTTGCTGTGAATTCACATCAAATCGTCATATTTATGGCACCGCAAATGAGATATATTTTTCAAAGTTGTCGTAGTTTTGTATTGTTTAAAAGAATAATTAAAGTATGGAAGGCTTTAAAAAATATTTCACAGGAGAAAAAAATAGTAGAGCGTGCGATGAATACACCCATATGTATTTTATAGTTTATATGGACAGAAATTAGTAAATACTAGAAACTTTGGACATATTTAATGATTTATCTGTATTTATACATGTATATTGGACTACTAATATGCAAAAGACTAAATTTTACTATATTTTTTACAGATTTGGCACATATAACAAATTATAGTCTATTTTTATGCAAATGCATACGATTCAAAGCTTTTTTAACTAAATAAGAAAGAAATAGCGTGACCCCGGCTCGGCGCCCAGAGAATTGGCTTTAAATATGCAAATATCTACACAATCGTAAATTATTTGAGTATGTGTATCACGGTCGGTTTATACCACGATTCAATCAATACGATTTTTGGAATTATGGATTTTATAAAGATTTTCGAACTATTAAGCTCGTACAGGTTTTTTGAAATATTTGTACAGATTTATAGCCTTACTGAATACAAGTAAAGAACCATCTTAAATAACAAATGAAATAATGAACCAAATTCTAGTTTAGTTCGTATTGTACACGAGATCAAAAACATGAATGCTTCAAACGAAAAGCCAGCGGCCGTCACTAGATCACTACGTATTGCATAGTTTCTAAAATAATTCGCTCACTACTGTCTGACATTTAATGTGAACCAGTAGGTACCGATTTAGATGTTGTAAGAGCTATGAATGAAGCTAATAAGGAAAATTCAGATGCAGGTGGACGGTGTTATAGTGGATTATTTCATAGGAAGTGTTCAGCTACATCTAAGACCCAGGTGCTACATTTTCTTGCTAGATAATAACGACAAGTCTACGCAAATCTTTAATTATGATATCTAAACAAAGTCATTTCTGAATGAGAAAGGCGAGTTTTAAAAGACAATAAAATGATTTATAATTTTTATTTTTTTTATTTTTTTAAATGGCTACATTACTCCCTCCCTAATAATAAAGTTTCGCCAATTGTTTATTCACTCAAATTTATTAATGAAGTCTTGGTTGACATTTTCTAAAACAAAAAATTTACATCTGTCTGTTCCAAATAGCTTCTGAACAGCAGTGATTCTATAACTGAAATAGGTACAATAAATTTCAAAACTAGCGTAGAGCTTAATGTAAGTGTTTTATGAAAAAAGAAACTAGGAAAATGAACTGCGGTACGTGACTGGTATATTTTTGTATTTCTAGTTGCTCGTCTTATAAATTCGTATATGAGGTTCCTGTAAAATGATATACATATAATGTATGCTCTTTTGATAATTGTGGATGTTACGCAAAATAATAAATAAAAAAATTCGCTTGCTAGATTTGTACCAAACACACGTATATAAGTAACAAGATAAATAAAAGATTGTAATAAGTACCGAGCGCTCACATACCTATATATATATTCTTCACTAGAACAGGCGACTATTCCAAATTGAACTTACCTGAAACAAAAGTGAAACGATTGAAAGATAATCATGTAATTACCTGATTAAATTCGCGAGCCGTAATAGATTTTTATAAAAAAACATAAGCATTAAAATTACTTAGGTAACGTATTTATAGTTACTAAGATTTACCTATACTTCATTCCACATAAGGACGCATTTGCTTAAGATTTTCCGATTCCTATTTAGCTATCTGGCTAACTCTGATTAACAAATATAATTTATTTATTAGAAAGATATACTACTCGACATATTATCTTGGACGTTACTAAAGCTGTTCTTAGAATAAGTGAGACTTAGCCCCACTTGCGCCAACCTGGGTTAGCAATAAATACAATACAATACAATACTCTTTATTTGCACACCAAAAACATAAAATAACAATATTATAAGCAAACAAAAGGGTACAAATGGCGGTCTAAAATCCAGGTTAAGTTGGTAACCCATGACTTTTTGTACAGAAAAACAACTGAGAGCTATTTTATCCGGAGTTAATTGCTAACCCGTGGTTGGCGCAAGTGGGGCTAAGTGTTTCAAATATCTGTTTCTGTAATTCAAAATAACCTTAAAATTTCGTTGCTATTTGGAATGGAGAATAGTCAGTTTAGAATAATAGATGATGTGCTGGATGAAAAGCCGTTTAAACCTATTACATTATAACGTATAAATCACATTCACATACCAAATACTCAGTAAACGGCACCTGTTCACGTGTCCATAGAGTAGAGCAACATACATATAAATCAAGACAGCCACGTCTCCCGTCTCATCACCACGTCATTGTCTGTTCCGTAAAACAGTCATCATTCTATCTACTTTACAGCGGCCTTGCCAAAAAGGTGAACAGCCCGTCGAGTATGAAAATATTCGTTACAACAACACTTGCTATGATTTCATGCTTTCATCGTTTAGGTAATGGTAGAAAAACTTTTTTATGTAAACAGTCTGGAGTTGAATTTACATTTGTTTTTCATTCAGAAAACACAGCGTAAAGGTATGCAGATAGGTATATTCTATTACGGTTTAGAACATGTTATGTACATTGTGCTATCAATAGGTTTATCTACATCGACTTGAGTCTATAAATAGGCCACGCGTAACAATGTCTCATCCTAAGCAGGTGTATATCTTGTAGTGGGTGTGGTTTATAACAGCAGAACTAGGCAAAACATTACATGGTGAAGCCAATGAAGTCTCTCGGTATGAGCTCGAGAAGGTTTTTAACCTAACTACTACATAAAAAAACATTGGCATACTACCAAAATATCGCTAGACTAAAGAAAATGTTTCGAACATAGATGTAACATATTTATTTTAATATACTACACGAGAAAAAGTTTAAAAACCTGTTAACATTAGTTTAAAAGAGACGTAAAGGGAAATTAAGTCAAGATAAAACTAAATTAAACCAAGAAAGTATTCAAACAACAAACAGTACCTAATTACGGTATTTCCGGTGTATGACGAAGGCCATCAGTGCAGACAAACATTACATACAGGTAGCATAGGTACTCTGTGTTGGTCCCGCGGTAGATGCAAGGAACATTATATCGTAGTGCAGCTCCGCAACAATTTCCTTCGTAGATAAGAGGCCAATAACCCCACGAATCTGACGCCAATAGTTATCACGATATTAGATACCTACTGATATGCAAGATATGTTCTTAATAGCTTATCAACTTGCAGGCTACGCTTTCAGTACGTAAGGTATATACGCAAACTGTTTACGAGTTGTGCAATAACGATTGTTACACGAACGACCCACATGACAATTTATCGATGGTTTCAAAAACAACTATTATTGAAGGGGTAACAACGGAGTGAAGTTGAAAGAATTGCACAAACATTATTATATGAAATAAGGGTGTATTGTTAATTCTTGCATCAGACAAACGATCGCATTACTTAGTATCCAGACGTAATAAATGAGCTATCTTTCATTCAATCCGAAAAGCCTAGTTAGAATATTATGCTTTAAACACATAGGTAAAGTTTGCGTGCGTGCACGCAGAGTCTAAAGATACAAAATCCAATGATCTGAGAACCGGTGTCTTGCTCATTTTGTTATAATCTGCATTTTAAAATAATATTTTCCTCCATTAATAAATTTTGCAGTTTTTTTTTATATAACACACTTTCGCCCTTTAGAGCTGTCACACACGATGACGCACTGACGGAGCGGCAGACTTCAGTCCGTCATTTGTGAAGCAAGGAGTTGTATGAAACCGCACGTAGAAGCACAGTCTCCCGTCTCCCGATCCCACTTATCTATTTCAAATGTCATATGAATCGGAAAATCACTGTAATCACAGAAAGGACAAGAGATGTGGACTGATGTCGATAATGCCTAAATGGAATGGTCGCCTCATATGACTCCCGCCAGTTTGGTGGTTTGGTGCTAAGGCGAACAAACACTTTAGTGTCCGCCGTGTGGCAGCACATTTATTTTACTCTCAGCGCAAGCTAATTTTAAGGGTAGGCGTTGATGGAACGATATCGTTGCGATATCACCGCTTTATCGCCGTGCCCGTGATATATCTGAGATCAATCAGTGTCACGGCGATAAAGCTCAGTAAACGCATGTGCTTAAATAGCGGCGATCCAGTTGCAATTTGGCGGCGGTGCAGTTACGACATAGCTCAAAAACAGCTTATTTGGTGTTTTAAGCCTCTTATCTACGTACGTATTTCACGTGAGCATTAACCGAGCTAAACCACGTCAAAATTCGACACCTGACCTAAAATAACTAGTTAACTTGTCATAAACATAACTAAGTTTGTTTTATAATATTTAATAAAGGTTTTAAGCTTGGAAGGTAATGAACTCTTGCTTGTGCAATATTTAATACATCCTGAAACATAACACTAGACGTCTTCTAGACCACTTCACCTCAGTTATTAAAAAAAAAGGTATCCATCCTGAGAAAAAAGAACAGGGTTTCTCAATTCTCTTTAGATAGAAATAAGTTTGCGTTGATTTAAAACGAAGCAGTCCAAAGACCATGATATTATTATTTAAACACTTGTTGATTGATCATTTTGGCACGATTAAGATCTATACCGTTAACATTGATTCCACATAAAACCTATGCCATTAACAGACTAAATTCTTATTTTAGTATCGATGCCATTACTAAACTAAACTGAATTAATCAGTAATGTTATTATGAAGATGTGAACTGTACATAGAAAGACGCGTCTAAATTATGGCCTGCCCTATGACACCAATTGACCTACGGGCTACGCTTTTATTATGATATGTATGACGCTAACTTCCTTCGATAAATTATGTTACGTCCTACCTATTACATCGTCGTTTTAAACGATAACAATATTTATGTCTCGCTAGGTAGAAAGTATTGTATATTAAACGTGGCGTTAACACTTTGACAAATTGACATGGTTTAGTAGTGTTCGTAACAAATGAAGTCGAGTTTATTTTGTGCGATAGCTTGTGTGAATATCTTTGAATAATAATAATTCATCACAAGTGTGAAAACACTTCGTTGGTCCACATTATCTCCATGTTTCCAACAGTTAACCCCTGAACTTGCTGTAAAATGTTTACCCTATAAATATGTAAAACATGAGTGTGCTGAATCATAAAAGTGAAATTTAACAACTTAGAAAGGAAAAGAACAAACAGTTGTGAAATGAAGATAAAACAAAACGGTGTGTAAAATGCGAAAAGTGAAAGTTCAACAGCCACCTAAACGGTTTCAGTTTCATCGTCCTCGCTCCCATCGGGTAGGTACCTAATGAAAGTAAGGGTTGTTAAACAAACGCCCCGGGCAGGTGCTTTTATATTCATGAATCTGCGACCTGCGGTCGGGAAGCTATTACCAGCCTATTGACTAAATATTCAATTATCCGGTCAAGTACTTTCACCTTACGAGTTCAGTGACATTCAGATTTCAGCAAAAATTTTTAGTAATATTCATAACGAGGTACAGTCTCATTTTGCAAATTATCATCAAATTACCACTAAACACACGTCTGCACACTCGGGCGGTCTACATATGTTTGAACAAAACGTTCCAAATTCAAACGCGACCTGTTTAAACGACCGCACGTGATTGGTGGTCGTAATTTTCTCTGCTACACTATGATTATAAGAGATGAAGTTATCAAATTTTGAAACCGAAAATTGTAGGTTTTTCGACTCTTGTTTTCGCCCATGTTTACTTTTCCTGAGCCGTATAATTTTATTAGGCATGATTAAGTCATCCAACCAAATTATTTAGAGGCCGTGCGCGTCGATATTATCTTATTATGATAAAATAAATATTATTAAACTGATTGGCGTATTCATCGGGAGTCGGGACCGATCTTATATTATGTATGATAGCGTCATCTTACGCACTTTCTTATCGAGTGTTATGGCTTTTTTTATTGGACTGAAATAACAACGTAACTAATCTCTGTGTAATCCATATTTCTAGGATGACATTTAAGTTTATTACGTGTGTATACAAACAAAAGTTACGTTTTCATGCTATTTCTAAAGAAAGTGTCCGTAAGTACAGTTTTTTTAAATGTGAACACGATTACGTCGCTATTTATTTCCATTCTGGAAGTATTCTTGGTCCCTCGAGTGTTAAAACGTCGCTTCTGTACAGTATTAGGTTGAAGCGAGTAGTGTTGAAAGAAACGATTTGTCTCGACTTGTGAAGCGCCGCCCCAGCCGCGCCGCCGCCCGCTCGCCGCCCGCCCGTATCAATACCTACAATTGACGTTTCGTAAGTACTCTAATTATTGGTAGGGGCTAAATGTAAACTAACCTGTTTAGGTTACTTCTATCGTTGGATGCATTTCATTCTTAATTGCATGAATTTGATAGGTACTCAAATATCTCAAATTTTGAGCTTGTTCTTAATTGATTGTAATAATAAAAAAAATTACAAATTTCAATCAAAAAAGCTAAAATTGTATGTCAAGGACAAATTGACAGTCTGTGTCACGTTACGTACAAAACAAGTAGGTATTTAATACCTTTTTCCCTGAACATCGTCGGTACTTAAATAAGACGGATGATGCCCAAACTGCCTTATTACGAGCAAGCTAATTAGGCAGGTAAAGTATTCAAAATTAACGGGTATGAAAGAGTTTAATGTCCAATTTGTAGCGAACATCAGATAAGCATGCGTAGCGTTGCCTTCATTACCCAGTTATAAGAATTTAAAGTGGCCTTTCATGCAAGGAATGCGTTGCGAGTTGCGACAGGGCGCGGGCGCCGCAAATATGGCCGTAAATAATGTTAAAATAAACTGCAATAAACACTGGTATCGATAATACGGAATTGAACGAATTAAAAAGAAAAAAAAATTGTTTGCTAAGTTACGACGCCACGGCCATGACATTACATTTGACTAAAATATTTCACCTCATTAAATTGAACGTTTTTTTATTACAACATAGTGGGGTATTCTCTGTGGGGCAGATTTTAAGGCTTTATAAGAGTTTATTAGGCACTAGTACCTAAATGATAGTAATCAGTTCACTACTGAGCATATACATCCTATCGTGCCCCATTGGGTCTGATCTTGAGCTTTATAGCTACTAGCTGCATTTCGAAGATCGTTCCTGTATCAAGCAACGTACGCACTATGTTTGACGCGTCTCTCGATTTTGCACAACGATAAATTTGTCCCCAAAAGCTGCCCAGCTAAACAAGAAAATTGCTTATTCCGGATAATGACCGCTCTGATCTTGTTAAATCGCGGAAACGAAAATTGCGAGCTTGTTTTCAAACCGGTTATCTTTGCGATTGTCTGAGGATAGTTACGATATTGTGTGGTCTATCTAATCGACAGTTAGATTGAATGATCATTGACACGAGACGAGATAATGCAGCTCTTTAGCCTAGGAAATGGGATCAAAACGCATATTGTAGAGAAATGTAATGTAGACTTGTCTAGATCTTAAAGTCTTCGTGATAACATTTTCGTAACGGTAAAGACTTATTCAGTGTGCCCAACGTAGATCCTGTTAACATTTTGTTATGTATAAATAAACCAACTTATTCGAGACAGCACTTTATATGCTAAATCGACGCAAATTTTCGCCGACCAAAAAATTTACTACAAAGTTGCTTTATCATCAGGACAAAAAGCATAACTTTTTTTTCAGTAATATTTAGCGTCGGCCTTTGAGCCACCCATGCGAAATGGTAAAGTATTTTAATACTTAAAAACGGCTAATATCGTGCGTTCACATCTCGAATGTTTATGTGTATTTGAGTTATTTCATCGGAGCATCGAACCAGCACCTGGACGGTGAGCGGGATTTAATAACAATAAACTAAGTGTGTAGAAAGATCAGGAATCTATTTGTTTTAGTTGTTACAGGCTGAATTTTTTCTGTTTAGTTAGAGTTTCTTTTAAGAATAATTTTTTATTCGTAAATATAAACATCCAGCAGCGCGACGTGTTAAAACCTCAACTTGTTTTAATAACCTATCAGAGTTTACCCGCGACTTCGTCTGCACATATACCAGATTATATACGTTCTATGTATAAAAGATTTTAAATAAAATCATATAATATCAAAGAAAGTTTAATCACAATCGGTTCAGTAGTGTTTGTCAGAAACTAATAACAAACAAACAGACTGACGAAAATCCTAAAAAAGTGGATTTCATATAATGATATCATTTGTCTTGTAAATATCTTCAATATACCTACAGACTTCTGTTACAGTTCTGTAATAGTTTAGATAACCGAAGGTAACTTTGATCCGATACGAGGCAAGAATATATTTAAATCCCTTCTGTGAATGGAGAATAATAAATTTTATAATCAAGCATTTTGCAAATGAAAAGAAATGAAATATATTGTTAAAAATACGTAAATACGTAAAAAAAATAAAAAAAAATAAAAAATATACTTTTTTTGTTTATTTATTTAAATTTTTTATGAATTTAATTTTTTTCTGAAGTTGATCAATGGCAATAATAAGCTTGGCCGTACAAATAAGAAAATTTTATATGTTAGGAATGGTCAAATGATTGATTAGATTCATAATCAGGCTAAGGTAATGCATCTCATTTAGTCGTAAACGTAATTTTTCAAATAACCCGAAAATTACTGGATAGAAAAATCTGTAAATTTTATTATAAGCTTTTATGACGACATATGGTTTACGAATTCCTTTAAATGAAACATCCCATCCCATTACGAAAATTTTTTAGATAAATGAAATATTAGAGCACCCCAGTGTAAGGCTGCATGCGCGCGCGCCGAAGCGAAGTGATTCTAATATCGATTAGTCTTTATTTGTGGGCATGCGCGGTAACGGTGCATCTACCAGCCATAAACATCCTTAAACTGATTTTAATTTCTTCTTGAACATAGCCGTGGTTGAGACTAATATTGATAGGGAAGAAATATACCTTAAATTTTTTTTTATTCCACGATATTTTGTGATGCAATGGGAAGGGATTATTTAGGAAACGAAAATGAATGGGTAATTTTTTAACCCTTAGAAACGGTTATACCGTATAAAACAAAAGGGGCCATACTTTCATAGGTTGGCGTGCGTGAGGCGCCATACAAATTATGTATGTGTGCGTGTATATGGATAGGGTTTAGGGGCCAGTGCTGGTTCCAATTTTTTTCGACGCTTTCGTATCTTCGACTGTCAATCTTGACATATAATTTTATCAAAGATAAAACCATTAATTAAATATTATTATTATTATTAACCATTATTTAATATTAACCATTTCATTTATGATTTACCTGAAATAGTAGGGTGGTACAGTTGCTATAATGTTAATGGATAATCAACAGAAAATTTATAAAATAATACTACCTACCTGTTATAAAGCCAAATTTAAGATTCCCTATTAAAATGGAGCACATGCAAATCATTCAGAATGAAGGAGATTCTCTGAAACACGAAATAGTATAAAACGAACCTAGGTATGTTAAATCCTAAAAATAGCGTCGTATCCACATTAACCTTACCATAATCGGCAGTACCCTATTAAATCACAATAGATGAAAATATTTATATTTATTAGCATGATATTACTATCTGGGGTGAATTATATTGTTAATGCCCCCATAAACATGGGGTTCAGTCATATTATGTTTGTTTAGTGGTTAAATAGGCCACCCGGAAGCTATCCTTTCGCTTTTGGAATTATCTGGGTTGGTAGCTCGTGGGCAGGACCTACGAATAGAGTCATTTTTTTCATATTGAATTTGGGAAAAGGATTTATTCATTTTGACCACAATAGAATTATTTGTTGATTACTTCATCTTAAAAAGCGTCGGTGGCACATTACGGAGAGGTTTGGAGACTCCATCATGAGGGTCCAGCACTCGTAGCATGTTACACGTGATACGGCTGTATCACACCTGTTATCTCGTTCGTTCGCGCGCAAATAGAAAGAGAGGGAAGGTGTGATAGCGCTTTATCACTATGTCATGCTACTGTGACGGGGCTTCGCTCAGTGGTGGCGGTGTAATGATAATAAGATGCATTATATTTTAAATATATTTTATTAGAAGAGAAACATGACAAATCCCCTCGCCCCCGGATCTAAGACATCGTACCAAACGCTTCCAATCTTTGTTTCTTTGCGTTCCAAACTTAAACTAAAGTGGCCAGTACGGAACCCCGCGATATATAACCTCCTACACTACCTATGCAGGTTCGAATCCGCAAGGACGACATCCCATGTGCCGACGAGTTTTTTACTTACTATACGTAATACCGACTGCTCTCAAATGGTGAAGGAAAACATCGCGAGAAAACCTGCCTGCATACGCTGATGAACAAATTCTGATAGGTAGGTATGTGTAGTCCACTAATACGCATTGGGCACGCGTGGCACCCTCAAAGAGGGCAGGCTTGGGCCCTAGGCTGAAGTTTCAGTTCTATGTAGTTTAACAGAATAGCACTCCGCAGAATAGCAAGTATTTATTGATATCTTATACTAATGATAATTTGAGTTCGAATGCTTGCCTCTGTATAAAGAGTAGTTTGGTATTCGAAAAGGCCATTATTGAAATGAAGCATTTTTCATTCATTCGTGACTCATGACTAATGCAATTTGTCTTTTGTCTTTAACATTTAAACAAATGTTAGCCGAAATTCGTGCGGACAGGAACGCCTGTGATAACATTCAACTTTGTATTTATTCAGGCATCTCAATATTTATGAGATGACGAACGACATAACTGATATTTTGGCAATTTTATTTTATAAAACATGATCTTTTGGCTGAAGAAATGGCTTTTGTACTACTAGCGAGGACTTTGAATACCAAACTAAAAAGGTGACCTTCCACAAATCAATTTGATTATTTTCAGAAACAAATTGGAATGCTCGTAAAGATTTCATTGTTTATTTAATGAGGGTAAGCCTTTGCCCTGCAGTGGGACGTATATAGACTGATGAGGATGATTTAATTGTTATTGCATTCAAATGCCACTGCTTGTGCCGCTCTACGTGAAAGAAAATATCGTAGATTTAGGTTGCTTTTCCACCAGAGATGTGCGAGGTAGCGAGGCGGTGAGCGAGGAAAAAATCGGCCAATGAGAGTGCTTCAATTTCCCAATGACGTGATCGAGCGATCGCGCTATTCGCGGATTGTTTCCTCAGCCCAACTCTTGCCTTGTCTACATGCGATGTGGGTATGGTTTAGATTTTTTTTGTACTTACCTATAATTATTATTATTGTTTAGCTCAACAGGCGGCATCGTTATTCATATTCCTTATTGCAGCATTAGAAAGGACGAATTTAATTCTGAGATAATTAGAAACAACTTTCGTACGCTATTCTAACACAAACTTAGCATTAGTATTTAGATCAAATCCGGCTTACTTAGTCTTAGGTATTACCAGTAACGTATTTGTATTAGACAGCTCGGTGATTTTTTAAGCATTTGTTTAACAACATATTACCTGCATACGAGATATAAATGGTTCTTGATTCATACCCAAGACCATGTTATATACACACAAACTCAAGACCAAAATCCCTTCCGGGGTGACGGTATAAGTGTGCTGTTGTAGCTGAACCACGCATATTGCAGGTTTCAGGATGGAATCGTGTCAAGCGGATCGGTTGCTAGCCTTTCGTCCTAATTATCCTAAGACGACACCTGTAAGAAGAAATGGGGTGGTCCGTTCTTAAGCTGGAGCCACACGGCCAAATATTATTTTATATTGTTTTGGTATAAAAGTGAAATGCCCGTCTAACCTAAGCCCAAAGGCCATCGCTCACTAACCGAGGTATACCGGAACGGTTGCTATGTGGCCTAATGAGAGCGGTACCTTTACTCAGTGAACGGCCCGCAGATAAGAGATTTGTTAATGGATGACGCGTGGCACACTGTGGACATTACTTGATACACCTTAACATTATTACAAGGCGAATACAAATTTTGAATTCTTTATGATAGTGCGTCCTGCTAGTGACCACCTATGATTTTCTGAGCTACGGATACCACTTAAAGGACCAATGGATACGTGTCCCCTGAATAATTCAAAAACCCATGGTCGCTCAGCGAGCTATGGAGAGAGCTATGCTCGGTGCTTCTCTGAGAGATCACATCAGGAATGAGGTTGGGTGATACGACAGAGAACTAAAGCGGTTGACATTGTTGACAAAATTGTCAAGCTGAATTGACGGGGCTGTTCAGCGGAGACCTCAGACCATGAACTGGCCTGTCCGTAGTGTGGGACACACTGTGGTCTGCTGGACCGGCGACCTAAAAAAGGTAGCCGGGAGCGACTTAATAATAATAAATAAATAAATAACGCTCACATGCACATACATTCTAATGATCCCAAGTATGGCTTTTTGTTATGGGAACCATACAACAACGGCACAAACATGTAACATTCATGACCGCAAGGGGTTCGAACCCAGGACCCTGGTTTGGCAGTCAGGCGTGGCAACCATTACACGAACCGGGTCGTCAAATAAAAAAAAAATAAGAAGAAGAAAAAAAAATTAAAAAGTAAGAAATATAGAATAGAGTTTTGTGTCGCGCCCTGGGAGAAGCCTATGTTCAGCAGTGGGCGATGATCGACAGATGATGATGATGATTCTGAAATCTGCAAGTTGTTCGATGACCCGGAAGATATTTTGAATTACAGAAACCTAGCTAGTTGTAGATCTTTTCATTAAAAAGTTCTGAAGACAGCATTTTATAACGAAATCATAAAAAGTGTTGACAAAACTCATATATAACTAAATTAATTTCATATGCGCCAGTAATAGTAATGGAAGTTACAATGTAAAGTCTAGAGCACATTATATCGAAAGATATATCCACATAAACCTTTCCCAGAATATATTATTACGAAATTGTTTGCCAAGTGGGGCATGTGAGTGGTTTATAGCCCAAAAACGTAACAGCTGATAACGTATGTGGAGGCTTTGGCCCAGGGCGTCTGCGGGACCCTTTTATTTTACGAGTGACATGCGAAACTCTTGATTTTTGGTCGGAGTATTTTATGATGGAGTTTTGTTGTTTGACTTGTTAAGGCGTGTTTGTTTAATAAATATTTATATTCTACGTTGTTTACTCTTAAAGCTTTTGATTGTTTTTGACTTACAAATAATGTGTGTAGTTTTAAATTGTCAATTTGATCCCATCTCAAGTAGTTAGCAGATTGCAAAATAACTATAAAATTTTAATTCACGTTCTTTTAATCGACTGATGGCTCAAACGACAGATTATTTCAAGTGTTCGGCTAAACTTTGATGTTAGGGATATGTCACCGTAATTATTTTTTTATAATCGTAATAAATCCCTCAATAAATAATAAACAGAAACATAAAAATCCAATTAATTCTCCATTAAGTGTATCAACAATCGCACAAGGAATAAAAACATACCGACCGTGAGATAACTTTTATTAGTCACTTACTTATTTATCAGTAGTTCTCAAACGCGGCCTGGACGATTAGGAGCAATCTTAGACCATATAACTATAAAGGCGATATGTACCTACTCAAAATACTCTGCCTAATCTGAAATTTCGCCTGGATTCGCTTCGGCAATCAAGAGTTACAAACGATTTAACCTCATGCCAGGTTTTCATAGAAACTTAGGCCACCAGTGAACACTTGAAAATATATGGAAATAATAGTATGCAATGCCAATTATTAAAATGGCAAAGGAAAAGGTTTATAGAAGTTCGTGGTTTGCAATTTTAATACTACCTATAGTTTATTTGTAGTTTTACCTGTTTTCGAAATCCGTAATATAATAAATGTAATAAATAAATAGAAATAAAATATATCTAGTATACCCTAACTTACACATAAATTCTACGTTAGTCACAAAACACCACGGTTCTGAATTTTACATATTTTTCGATTCCATTCAAAATAAATCGAACTTGTTAATAGTATTTCAACAGCCGACTCGACTCTATATCCCGAAGGTATTAAACATTTTTATGAGGCCCGAAATAAAGGGTGATAATCGACAAATTTAGAGCACCGTCTATAGGTTATCGAGTGGATTCCCATAGATATTTTAGTGCTATGCGAGAGGAAAGTGATAAGTGGCTATAAAATGATTTTATTAGTAAGAAAACTTATTAAGAACACCCGGTCAGGGGTGAGAGAGGCAACGCATTGAATATAATAAATATGATTAGATGATATGAAATTATTCTTGAACGGGTTGAACCTATTCTAGAATAAATAAAATAAAATACATTTATTTCTAAACTTTTGCCCGCGACTTCGACCGCGTCGAATTAAAATACCGAAAAATCATGTCATAGTTAATTTCCTCTACATTATCCATGTAAAGCCCGACCAGAAATATAAAAAACCTCGCCATGTTGCGGAAAATCGTTGGAACTAATTTTTGTACCTGGAACACTGACATTAAAGGCCTCCGCACATTGCAGCGATATTATCGAGCGATTTTATCGACAGCGATATCGCGACACCTTACACTCTGCAGGGATTCCGCGATTCGCGTCACACATGCGCCCCACCACTGAATGTAGTCGAAAGAGTTGCGATAATATCGCGGCAGTGTGTGGGATCTAGCGCGTCCCCATACAAAATGTACTGAGAACAATTATCGCAAAATCGCAGCGATATTATCGCTCGATAAAATCGCTGCAATGGGCGGAGGCCTTAAAGGTTATAGTCGATTGCAGCGCCCCAAACCAGGTTTTTTATATTTCTGGTCAGGCTTTAATCAATATTACAAATTTCATGTTTCTATCTTCAGCGTTTTAGGCTGTACGTTGTCTTTGTCTGTCAGTCAGTCACGGAACTAGTTTATCGATTTTTTGACTCCGAGGTCGTTAGTCCATAGCTTTGAATATTGCATTAGAACAATATACAAGAACAAACCCGCAGCACAAGCTGTTGGACTAGCATGCCTCGCAGAACAAAACGAAAAAACAATTATTAGCTCATTTTAGCATGCGTAAAGTAACAAAAACAAAGGAAAGACGATCTTTCTCGTTTTTTCAGGGGCGGCATGCTAAGTCCAAAAAGTTTTTATCGAGAGTTTTCCTATACAGGGTGTAAGGAAAAGTATCATTAAACCTTTAATTAAACCACATACTCTTTACAACTTTTACTATGGAATCAAACCGAATGGAACAAAAAAAAAATCTGTTGTTGCATACCATTTGAGTCAAGTAAGCTAACTAAGCTAGCTAAGTAAGTTTACTATGGAACAGCAGATTTTTTTTTGCTCCGAACAGTTTGCTCCCATAGTAAAAGTGCCAGAACTTAACACTTTGTCACGTGCCTGATGTCAAATGTTACAAATCACGACTAAATATTAGGTACAATACGTACCTATTTATGAGATTATCTGCAAATGTTAAAGTCATGTTAAGGAGATAAGCCAGCCATTAGATTGATGTAAACATGCTAATTAATTTATGAATGAATCGCTTTATACTATGCTGAAACTGGTTTTGTTTTTGTAAAATCGATTATTAAAAAAAAAGGATTACAGATATTGTAGTTTTTCAAGTGACCGATTGCAATGACGTCACTCGATGCTTTATACATTCCATGGTAAAGTTAAAATAACTAGCCAGCCATTAATAAATAGTTATTTGTTATGCTAGGCTGCAAAGATGCTTTTTGGCGCGAGTACTTTTATTGAAACCTGAGCGCTCAGCGAAGGTTTCAAAGGTACGAGACGCAGAATAACTTTGCAGCCGAGCGAAACACACAATTTTTCACCTCACAACAGCGAGGAAAAAAAGTGAATTGCTAAAAAGAACATTTCAAAAAGTTTTTATTTTTGTGCTGGCCAGTGTCATGAACTAGTTACTAAGCATTTTCAGTGGATTGGCGGTATATAAAAATATTGAATTGACAGATTCTAATTTCAAAAACTCTTTCCACGCTAGCGGATAAAATGCACTTTTGCACTCAGATTTCGAATGATAAACAGAACCTTTCTGAGCTTGTGAGGTGAAAAATAAATTTAAAATGCCAGTACCAGTGTTTTTCTCTCTGTGGAGGTCTACGAATATGGAGTTTGACATATTTTCTTACGACCATTTGCATTTAGAGATCACCGATAGAAATAGTTTAGAAATAAATGTAAAACTAATAAACTCCATTAATCGCAATAAAAATTTTACGACTTCCTGAAAATTATGTAAAGTGTTTGTGTGTATTATGTGTACTAGGTATCCGTAAAAAAATTCACGTGTAGTAAAATACTCGTAAAGAGTGCTGGCTGATGGGTTGTCCGATTCAGGACAGCACCAACCCATACGGGTGTCATAACAGGTGTCTACACTGGGACTGTCTACCCACCGGGTATAGTCACCGCATCCGATCCTCTCTCGTATGAAGAGTGCTGCCTGGGTGGTGTCCGGTTTATAACAGCACCAAAGACGTTCAAGTATCACTGACATCTTTGAACTGTCTATACTCCGTTCCAAATAGCAGCGAAAATTTCAGGCCATTTTGAATTACGGAATCAGATTTGAAATGTCAGATAGTGCATCTTTCAGATAAATAAATTATATTTGCTTATCACAATTGGCCATAAAGCTGTATAGGAATCGGAAAATTTCATCGTCTTTATTTGGAATGCAGTATAGCTAACGGTTAGCGGTTTTACGTTCCATCGGATTTCGAATTAGGAGGGTAGGTAATAAGGAGGACTTTTCATCTGTGTAAAGTAAGACTTATATACAAGGTCAACAAATTACTCTAGTAATATTTAAAGGGGTAGTTTTATTTAGACAATCAAACTGAACAACTTTCACTATGGAGAAAACATAATTTGTTTTTCAAATCTGCTCTCGCATACATGTCCAGTCGAGTCGGCACTGCAGTTTTATAATAAAACAGAAGAATAATTTTTTTAAATGTTTTCTCCTGGTGAAAGTTGTTCAGTTTGATGGTCAACCACCCCTTTAAATAATATTCAATTTGGGTGTTTTGTTACACCTTGTATACGATTTCTTTTTGATGCTGTCAAGTTCCGGCTTAGAATGGACCACACCATTTCTTCTCGTGGGTCGTATGAGGTGACTAGGGGATAAGGATTTCATATTCAGCGTATTTGTGGGCGAAAGGCTACCTGTTACCCTAAATATGATAAACGTGAGCCTTGCTACAACTAGTTCTACCCAGAAAGGGATTTTGTTCGTGAGTTTATTGTATGTATGTAAGTAGGTAAGTAATTAAAATTACTTCCGATGTCGAGATAATACAATTAGTTGCGCTCACTAAATCATTTCAGTCTACGCAGGCGTCGCTTCGGCGTCCGTACCAAAAGATCAAACTAGAATGAACGTTATCTTCCGCGAAAATATGAAACTGAAAAATTTAAACTAAACATTCCTTAGCTTTAATATCCCATAAAAGGGTCATTAGCCCTCATTAATCTTTTCATAGCAAAAGCAAACATGCCGAGTATAGACAGGTATTTATAACTTGTTGATACGCGATAAACACTCTTTACCTCCTGAAACTATGTTATTATTCACCTGACTGTAGTCTGTACACGGTCAGGTGGAAGAATTCAAATAAATACTACCTGCCTCATTAGTACTAAGACGAAAATAAATCAACGTAACACCTTAAATCTTTAGTCAATACGAAGAAACTAATATTTCGCGATTCACTGAACTTTTGAGTTCAAGCTTGCTAACACAAATAGTTTGAACTTTTGAAGTCAGTAAACCACTGACGTAAAATTGCAAAGTGGTAGTTTCACGTCGTATTGTAAGTATATGGCCCATAAAACATAAATTTCCTTATAAATTAGTATTAAGAGGATAGTCCTCGCAGCGCGCTCCATAAAATCAAAGTTTGATTACATTTTCAATGCTACATAACATGTACAAGTCACGTGACTCATCTCTGTGCTATCCATGTGAAATTGTGAATCAGTAGTAAGTAAGATTTCGCTGTGCTAGTGGTTGGTCAGATTTTGGTTAAAATGTATATAGTTTTAATGTTACACTTACAGTGCCTCGAAGATTTCGATACTAACCTTAAATCAATCCTACCATTGTTACTGTATATTTGAACAGAAATTGAAAAAACTGCAATAAACCCAAAACTCAAAATTTTTGTTCTACATAACATCACATCGATAACTACATAATAATAAGTCGTCTTTTTTAAATTTTTATCGCGGCGGAAGGTGTTCTGTTGTAGAGAAGATGCGGCCAGAAACTCTACACAACATCATCTTAAGCAAGCACAGAGATTACTTTCTATTATAATTTGTTAGTATTGAAAATATAATCAAACTTCGTTTGTATGGAGCGTGCAGCAAGGACTATCCTCTTAATAAATTCTTGATGCCTGCGCAGGCTGCTGAACTTACATTCAATTCTATGGCCGTTCAAAATATGCAGCCCACCCAATATAGTGTCATATTGATTATTAAAATTCTTAGCAACATTATTACTTCCTACATCCATTGATTAAAATGGTAAACGGACACATTTTAAAATTATTCATCAGAAGAAATAAAAACATAGCAATAAAGTAGAATTCATTCATATTTGTGTACATTTATTCGAAATATCATTTAAAGGCATTCCTTAGAACGAGAAGTCGAGAACAGAAAACCGGTTTTTTTAAAGCTAATATGGACAACATTATTATGACATGGGTAGATAGCTTAAATTAGTTCGGTTTTTTTCGCATTTCGTCACTACTATTGATTGTATTATTTTTCATTTACTTAATATTAAAGTGTTCACTAATTAAACTCATTCTATTTTTATTTTATCCCCATCGCGTGCTGCAGGGTTGTTAAGAAAAAAACATAAATCAATTTAATTTTGATAAAACGCCCGAATCCCGGTGCATTATCCTAATATATTTGTTTAATACCATCAAAGAGGGCGGTGGACTAATTCATTTCTTGTAAATTAATGAACCGTGATATACGACCATTAGAGGCTTGCTTGTAAGGTTGTCAGTAGGGCCAGTAGGTAACTAGATTTTTTTAAAATAGGACTTGGAAGTAAGTACTTATAAGTTGGTCTCTTAGCTATATTTGAAGAAAGGACATACAATTTTTATTATTGTGGATTGGTGGACTTTAAGGGGGTGGTGTAGACCATCAAACTGAGCAACTTTCACTATGGGACCAATATCGAAACCAAGAAAAAAAAAATTATGTTCTCTAAAAATCTCTACAAATCAACTAGAGCTAATGTATTGTATGGGATATAAAATTTTTTTTTTCGCGATTTCGATGTTGGTCCTATCTCCTATAGAGATAGTTGTTCAGTTTGACGGTATAAACAACCCCCTTAAGAGTTTTAAAAATGTATTGTTACTTATGTAACACCCTGTATACAGGGTCCAACTTAATATGCTGACAGTTTTTTAAGAGGATGATCAGACCATCAAACTGAACAACTTTCTCTATGGGACCAACAACGAATATAGGGTCCTTTTAATATGTAAAAGGACAAGAGTTTCAATTGCGATCGTCTATGATTGATAGGTATCTACGCTACGTAAAGTTTTACGATGACGTATCACCTTGATCGAGTTTTGACGTAAGTTTGCTTATGCAACAAGTACGTTGAACTCTCCGTTTGTTTGGAGTCGCTAGATGTCGCTAGCCTACTACTCTTTTACAAATATTTACTTTTCAGACTTACTCACGTTTCACGGTTGGACTATTGTGTGTTAATATGCTCTATTTAAGTACGAGGTCTTTGACTACGCCTGTCAATAGAATATATAATTGATCATCAATCTAATGTTCCATTTATTATTTAGAAACTCTACATATAGTAATCATCATCATCATCAGCCTATATACGTCCCACTGCAGGGCACAGGCCTACCCTCTAAGAGGGTGATTGGGCCTTAGTCCACCACGCGTGCCCAATGCGGATTGGTAGACTTCACATAAGCATCAGAATTTCTTCTTCTGCATATGCAGGTTTCCTCACGATGTTTTCCTTCACCGTTTGAGAGCAGTCGGTAATACGTACATAAGTTAGAAAAACTCATTGGTACGTGGCATGTTGTCCGTGCGGATTCGAACCCGGACCTCATGATTGAGAGTCCATACCTATCCGCATCGCGCCAATGATGAAGTGAAAATTGAAGTTTTCCAAATAGATATGTATCTAAAAGTGTTTATCTTATGCGCATCTGTCTATACGTAGGTCTACTTGGCGAAATGCCAAAAACAATTGAAATCGCAACTAGCGAAAACGAACCTACGACGTATAGAGGTGCACGACCTGGATGAAGGTAAAGCGCACTACACCCTAGAAAATTATGGAAACTGAGTGTCTGGCACGGCCGACAAAAATAGCGACTCATAGCGCTTACGTTGTTTTACGTTGAACCTCACGTCTCTTTCACTTACCACGCATACGAGGAAGATAAAACGCGCAAAAAGCATTGTGACGTGTGCAAAAAGTCAATCAGAAGCCGTAGTATGCTACACGTAATACGGCTGTGTCACATCTTTTATCTCGTTCGTAGGCGCGCAAATAGAAACAGAGCGAAGGTGTGATAGCGCTATATCACGTTGGCATGCTAGCATGCCCCATGCAGGTGTTCTTTACTAAACTGTCTACTCTACTCAAATGTATCAGACAGTTGATTTTATTTCTGCGATTTCATGTTTGCTTCCTATCTATCTATCTATCTATCTATAACGTCACCCCTCTTTCCCAACGGGGTAGGCAGAGACCATAGCGCGCCATCTACTACGATCCTTACAAATCTCTTTTGCTTCATTCACATCCATACATCTCTTCATACATGCCCGTCGGTTTCGAGTACTCCGCACCTTCCCTTTTTGTAGGACGCAACTGATTTGATCAGAATACGCGGCAGATAGGGCGCCCTCTACCGACATTTCCACTCACTTTAGCTCCATATATCTCTTTCGTACATCTGCTATCACTCATCCTCTCCACATGACCAAACCAACGAAGCATACCCTTCTCTATTCTTGTCACAACATCTTCTTTCAATTTACATCGATCTCTAATCACACCTAAAATCTAATCACATCTAATCACTTTGCTTCCATAGTAAAAATTGTTCAGTTTGATCACAGACTTCGTTTGATGGTATCAACCACCCCTGAAAATATAATATCCACTAAGTAAAAAAAAAATCCGATATAGGTTAACGTTTTCATTATGTACCTATTATCTTAACTCTACATACGGTTAGAAGGAATACGATACTTTTAAGTTTTCCATCACATCAACCATAAGAAAAACTCGATTACGAAATAATAAACGGACAAAATGAAAAAGGTTCGCAGAGATGAACGCGGTAGATATGTTGAAGATCGCACTGTAGATACCATTATGACGTCTTACTTACAACATTTATCAGTTTTATTGCCGCTTATTTGGCTCTGACAACGCCCCAAAAATTACTTAACGATCCCATTGAATAATTACTTTGATTCTTTTTATGATTTGTATTCTGTAGGGTGTAATTGAAATGAGTCGACATATTATTAGGGGTGGTTCGGACCAACAAACTGAAAAACTTTTACTATGGGAGCAAACCTGAGATTGCAAAGAAGTATGACGTGTTCTCATACAGTATCTCATCGAGTGGGCATTGCAGTTTAGTATGGAGCAGCAGATTGTTTTTTAATGATTTCAGTTTGTTCTCATAGACTACAGCAGTAAGTACCTTCTCCTATCGACGATATTAGGATACGGTTCCCAAACTTTTACAATACATGCACTTAGTCAAAGTTATTGATAGTAGTTATTTTAAATGATTTCTTATTTCTTTGAGGTCTCGTCCTTTTCAAAATATCGCATTTGCGGTCATTTCTACAACCGGCATTCGCAATAGCAATAGTTTTAAAAGTAAAATAGAGTTACAAAAGTAATAAAGATGACGAAAGAGGCCGAAATCGTTTACACCATCAAACTGAATTGCGATTCGCGAGCGATTTCGATTTTGGTCCCATAGTGAAAGTTGTTCAGTTTGATGGTCTAACTAAACCACCCCATAAAAATAATGTTTAATTGTATCTTTGTAACACCTTGTACCGAAAGAAAAAATTAATTCAAGATAACAAGGAAAATATAAACACAAAAACTAGTTGAGGATAAGACTAAGTATTTACTAGTCAATAAATATTTTCAATGATCACCATTTACTCTCTTTGCATCATTTCCTTATTGGGAGAACCAGAACATTCCATACAAAACTTGGTAGAGATTTTTTTTCGATTTCAATGTTACTTCCATATTGATATTCGATTTTCTGATCATCCCCTTAAAACGGCAAAGACCCTATAGTATAATACGACCGTTTAATTATGTCTATCTCAATTAATTATAACTGACTACATTTAGTTCGGCGTTTAACACAGTTTTGTACGCAATGCAACGTGTGAACGAACATGGCGCATCTTTTGTGTCTTATCTTAACTTATCTTAAGTATTGACGATAATTGTTACACTGTTACAAATAACAGAGATGTAATTATTCGTAATGAGTAGCTTTTGTGCACCGTTGTAATAGTATAATTAAACTATGTTATAATTATACCTATAACTTTTTGGTTGTTTCGCAACGTGATTAGATAAAGATCTAAACTTTGAGATGCTTCTAATAGACTATGATTAATTATAAAGGCGAACAATTGTACGAGTCGAGTCGTACTTACATATTTTTTTACTTTTACTGGATGTGTCTTACCTTCCATTTAATTTGTCTGTGAAGTATAAGCCGTGTGGTTCCGGCTTACAATGGACCACACCGCAATTAAACTCTTCCCGTGGGTGTCGTACGAGGCGACTAAGGAATTAAAAGTTTCTTATGCTGTGTTTAAGTGCGCGAAAGGCTAGACACCCTTACCAGTTGACACGTCATTCCATCCTGAAACTTAAATTGCTAAATTAAATGTGAACATTGCCACAACTATTATTATAGTTCAATTTTGGTGTTAGTAGTCACCCTGAAATCCCGATTACGGACGTGAATTTATCCGTTGCATCAACAGCGAAACGTTCTTAACAGTATATCCTTAACTTTTCATACACTTTGACCTGTATACTGTATAAGTACATCGATTTAAAAAAAATGTATGTACGGTCAACAAGAAAATTTAATAACTTTTCGCTGTAGCTACAACTGTTAAGGTTAAAGCCCTTACTGCCCCGTCTCAAAAACCCACCCTGTATTTATGTAGGTAAGTGTGTATGAAATATTAAGGTAAAGTGTCACTCAGTTAAACTTTTAAACGGTCAAAACAATACACCTACTATTTAACACAATATTGACGCTGTTTAAACAATAGTAAGCACGCTGGACACGAACATTGTAAATTGAGTGACAGAAAATATTTAACCGAACGTGGAGCGAGCCGGCGAAGCCACTTGGAGCTTGAAATGGACATGTCAATTCACACAGTACCCTAAATGGAGGCTACAGTGCTTTATGGAAACCAGTCTCACAGTTATTCAAGTAATTTCGCTAGAATTAAATTTGTCTCTTAAGTATTTTCTTATGTAAGAAAGTTCTTTTTTAAAAAGCCTGTCACAGCCAACAAATAATTTATTCCAGATGTTTAACTATTGGATTGATTGTTTTCCTGAACAAATATCTAAATAAATAAAAATTTATCGCTATTTCCCTTGGTCACGAGCTGGTTATCACGCGAGAACGGCTGGACCGATTGCGATGAAACTTTGGTGGGTTGTTGTGCACATGCCAGGGAAGGTTTATTAAAAAAACCGGCCAAGTGTGTGTCCGGTAGGTGTAGAGTAGGAGTAGGGTAGGTGCAGGATAGGTATAGGGTAGGTGTAGGGGTAGGTGTATTTTTGGTGTAGGGTAGTAGTATTTTTGGTGTAGGGTAGGTGTATGGTAGTTGTAGTGTAGGTAAATGGCAGGACAACGTCTGCCGGGTCATCTAGTATCTCAGATAAATTAACAGGAATGGATTGGAAATGATCTCTCATTTCTACGCAAAAAAGTCTGTCAATTTTGCGGGGGTGAGGGGGGAGGTTTATATACTGGCGCGGGACGCGCGTCAACTATTTTATATGACGGGTATGCTCACTGAGCATGCGTCTTTGGCTCTGCTCTTTCTCTAGGGTACGCGCGTAATATCGCATCCATTCCTGTTAATTTATCTGAGTCTAGTATAAGATAAAAATCGGGCACAAATAGGTCTATCTGCAAGCGTAAATGAGCCTGTAATTTGCATTATTTCCATAGAAATAATATTGTATGAAAATCTCAAGCGCATTCAATATTAAACAATAAGTGCAAAATAAAGAAAAAAATATTGTTAATGGTACAAGTAAAAGAATACTGCGTTTTTTTTGTAATTTATGTTATGAAGGTAAATCTTGAATCGTGTCATAAGATTGGCAAACTACATAAAACATTTATTAAATTACAGCTATTATTTATCCCACTTATTTATCTAACTAAGCGCTCTTACAGACTAGCGACAGTTGGTTTGCGACAGCTCGCGACAGCGGTCGCCGACAGTCGCGCGACGGTCGCGCGACGTCGCGCGACTGTCGCGCGACCCTCTGCGACCCTCGGCGACCGTCTGTCGCAAGCTGTCGCCGACAGTCGCCGACAGTCGCCGACAGTCGCGCGACCCTCCGCGACCGATGACAACGAGCCGTCATTTGTATAGTCTGAGAGCGCAATTTACAAAAATAGGTACTTAATCAGATTAACGATTACTTTTTTAATCTTGATTAATTCATTCAAAATTAATTAAATCTGATTGAAACTAATCAAATTAATTAATCGATTGAAAAAAATATCGATTAATGCCCACACCGCACTCAACCCCCCCCCCCCCCCCCCACTCAACCCCCCCACCCTCCTCAACCCCACTCTTGACCTCCCCTCGACCCCCCACTCCACTCCCCACTCGACCCCCGAATTGACGCCCCACTCACCCCCCTCGACCCCCCACTCGATCCCCCCACTCGACCCCCCACTCGACCCCCCACTCGACCCCCACTCACACCCCGCTGCCGGACACCCTGGTCCTGGTTTCAGAGTTAGTTTTATCGGAGACCCTTATAAAAGTAATTGTGTCATTTTAATTACTCAATTGACTTGTCTTTAGTTTGCTGGCTTGTTATTGGTAACAATAACAATAAACTTGTAACCGCCGTTATATAATAAATATTAAACCTCTCAAGAACAACATCTGACTCTCAGACTATAAATGACGATGACGTAACGGTCGCCGAGGGTCGCGGAGGGTCGCGCGGCGTCGCGCGACGTCGCGCGACCGTCGGCGACAGCTTGCGACAGACGGTCGCGGAGGGTCGTGCGACGGTCGCGCGACGTCGCACGACCGTCGCCGACTGTCGGCGACCGCTGTTGCAAACTGTCGTAAACAAACTGTCGCTGGTCTGTAAGAGCCCTTAAACATAAAAAAAATATAATTTGTATGCTGAGATAGCCCTTTAGTATGACATGTATACACTCAACATTGTGAATATATAACTGTATGTGGAATGCATGATGTCTTCCTAATAAACAAAATAAAAATTTACCTACTACCTCCTTATATTACTTATAAGTATTTAGCTATTTAGCGAGAAAACGCCCCCAGCAGCCTATACTCTAACCAGCAACGTAATTTAGGATAAGTTCGTTTTAAGTTTTAGTTACAAAAGTAAGCCAAATAAACTTTAATAATTTTAACGTGTTCTTACCTTGTTTTAAAGAAACGCAATCAATAACCAAAGTCATCATCATCAGCCTATCATCGTCCACTGCTGGACATAGGCCTCTCCCAAGGCGCGCCACAAAACTCTGTCCTCGGCCTTCCTCATCCAGTCGCTCCCCGCTACTTTTTTTAGGTTGTCTGTCCAGCGGGCAGCAGGGCGTCCCACACTACGCCTACCAGTTCGCGGTCTCCACTCTAGAACTCTGACACCCCATCGGTTGTCAGTTCTTCGGCAGATATGACCAGCCCATTGCCACTTCAGCTTGCTAATTTTCTGAGCTATGTCAGCCACTTTAGTTCTGTGACGAATCACTTCATTTCTGATGTGGTCCCTCAGAGAAACACCGAGCATAGCTCTCTCCATAGCTCGCTGAGCGACCTTGAATTTATGAACTAGCCCTACCGTCAGGGTCCACGTTTCCGCACCATAGGTATAACTAAAGTATTTTTTTGAAAATCATGAATTCGCCAAGCACTTGTAGCTTGTTGCTTGACACTGGTTAATAGTAAAACACTGGCAATACATTAAACAGAAGACTCAGTTAAGCCAGCGGGTTGCTGACAACAGCCACCATTTACAAGGTTTCTGCAACGTGCGCGGCGCGGGCGAGTCTCCATTCAAACATCGCGATATCTTTTGTAGCTTTCTTTTATTTACGTCTGATGTCTCTGTGCGGAAACTTATCTGGGTTTGTAAATTTTAAATTTTTGAACTACTTCATCTAGGCATATACAGGGTGTAAGGGACAGCCCTCCGCAAACTGAAACGGTGAACTCAGACCATCAAACTGAACAACTTTCACTATGGAGCCTACCTCAGGAAACGCGAAAAAAAAACAGCTGTCTCATACAAAACTGCCCGTACCTACCCGACTCAAATGAGGTAGGCTCCATAGTGAAAGTTGTTCAGTTCGCGAGTTCGGCGTTATATGTCATCCTCTTCCATTCATATCTCTTAGCCGTCGATACTGAGACTCTTATTTTCAAAGATATGATTTAAAAATTTCTTGATCAATTGATCTAATCAAACAGTTATTTGCTGGGTCGTGACGTTACAGAGAACGTAAACAAACTCAGATTCATACAAACGTCTAAAATATCAGTAACAAACATAAAGTCACTTCATTAGAGAGTCGGCGTTGAAGGGACCACCGTCTGACAGCAGTAGGAACCAGATAAATAATTGACTTACTTTAATAAAGCATCCATCTTTATTAATTCTTCATAAGAAGACATTAGGAGTGGCTTCTAAGTTACGAGGGGATTGAAAATGGATTGATGATTGCTTGTAACTTGAAGTCGATCGGTCCAGTCAAGCGTGAAGAGGGTGGTGGGGTCAAAAGTCTAGTTAAGTGTTACAAAACCATTACATCATTTTTTTTCTTCAGGGTTGGAATGACATTTTTATTGCAAGACTAGGGTCTCAAGGGTCAAACCGTATACTGCAATATTCAGGTATATAAGGTTCTTCTTAATATGCTGACACTTTTTTAATGAGATGATCAGACCATTAAACTGAACATCTTTCTCTATGGGACCAACTTCGAAATCGCGAAAAAATATCAGCCCCTCCATACAAAACTGCAAACCAACTCGAGCCAAATGTATAGGACAGCTGTTTTTTTGTTCCGCGATTTTGATGTTCCCCATAGAGAAAGTTGTTCAGTTTGATGGTCTGATCATCCTCTTAAAAAAGTGTCAGCATATTAAGTTGGACCCTGTATTATGCTTATGACACTTGCTCTACAAGCAAACAAAGCAAAGTTTCTGACGGAAATCCCCGAATTGAAATACTTTTTAATTTAATTTAATTTAATTTAATTGGATTACGGTCGCGAGTTTAATTATGTTTCTGTAGAAACTGTAGGAGTATTTTCTGTAGTAAAATTGCAGAAGAACGCTTGTGATGACCAATATATCTTGTGCACGGACCTGAAAAAAGACGGACGTAATGTGACACTAAAAAGATGTGAAGCATGCAAGGTCCTACATTTTCGTTTGTTCTACAAGGGACCTACACTCACACAGATGCACTAGCTCTAGGCGCAGGTCCGACACCCGTCACCATTATGTACCGCGTGACAGCACGCACACAAAAGAAATGGGTGCTTCACTCGTGATTAGACGAGATTACGTCCGTCTTTTTTTCAGGTCCGTGATCTTGTGATGTTAAATACCTAAGTAATGAATGTCGAACGAAATGTGCCAGAATCGTAGCAGGCCGTATTATCTGACTACACCCCAATGGACAATGGCGTGAGCGTATACTATATGTTTTAATGTTTAATAATACACTTTAAACAATTCTCACGACTATAACTATAGTACAGTAATTCTATGTATTCAATGTATGGGGATAACAAACAAATTAATAAAGTTTTGAAACTTATGTGGCATGATACCTTTGTGTGTGGTGTTCAAAACTCACAACTCTCCCTCCCCCTCCCCCTGACGCTTCACCCCCCCTCGCCTTGAAGTTTGTCCCCGTTAACAGTTTTTTATCTTTTTTGTAAAAACTATAATAGATACAAAAAAAATGTCAAAGGTACAAATTATCCTCATTAAATTATACACAAAATAAATAATATGCACTTTCTTCATAGGACTTAACCTTTGAGGGCTAGAGGGACGAGAAAGTAACAACATTTCAAAAGTTATGAAATTTGTATGGCGACCCTCGTGAAAGTTGAAGATAAATATGAAATGTTTCCATATTCTTAATAAGCGACCCCGAATACCCTCGGATACAAATTTTCAGTCGGATCGGTGAACCTTTAAAAGCTGCTTTGGCGTTTGAAATTTCCATTGCAGCCATACATATCTATCATAGTTTCCGCGGGCTGTTGACCTCATCCTTCAGGATTCGACCTTCTGAGGAAGTAGAAATATTCATTTTAACACCAAGACATCCTAATGATGATCCCCAAAATAATTTTACTATACGTTGGTTGAGGGAAACCCGGTGAACAATCCGAGTAGGTTTCTAGGAGTAGTACTCTCTATGGAAAGTGGTGGGGATCAACCAGATACCTCCAATTGATCTTCCCTTTCGGTACAAGGATGAAATTTAAGGATCATCACATGGATGCTTTGGTGATACAGGGAAAACTGACTTCCTCAGAAGGTCGAATCCTGAAGGATGAGGTCAACGGCCCGCGGAAACTATGATAGATATGATGGCTGCCATGGAAATTTCAAACGCCAAAGCAGCTTTTAAAGGTTCACCGATCCGACTGAAAATTTGTATCCGAGGGTATTGGGGGTCGCTTATTAAGAATATGGAATCATTTAATTTTTATCTTCAACTTTCACGAGGGTCGCCATACAAATTTCATAACTTTTGAAATGTTGTTACTTTCTCGTCCCTCTAGCCCTCAAAGGTTAAGTCCTATGAAGAAAGTGCATATCACTTATTTTGTGTAAAATTTAATGAGGATAATTTGTACCTTTGACATTTTTTTTGTATCTATTATAGTTTTTGCAAAAAAGATAAAAAACTGTTAACGGGGACAAACTTCAAGGCGAGGGGGGGTGAAGCGTCAGGTGGAGGGGGAGGGAGGGTTGTGAGTTTTGAACACCACACCCAAAGGTATCATGCCACATAAGTTTCAAAACTTTATTAATTTGTTGGTCTGAAAAACACAGAATTACCGAACTACTAGGTACAACTCATGAATCAAGATCTGATATCTGCCAATGAGCCTCCGTAAGCAGAACGGTTATAAAGCGTCAGGTACTAGAGGAGAATTGAAAGGATTATTACATTTAAAACGTTGAAGTCCTCTGCTACAAGAACAGGCTAATATTAAAATAACGGTCAAAGAGCATGCCGTCTTGAATTCGGTAGAGTTTATTTAAACGACATCGTTCACACAACGTTGGTATCAAGTGTGATGTAGCTCCTTCAAAGAATCGCTGGATTATGGTGCGTTTATGACCCTCTTTAATTTCAGTGTGCCCACGAAGGTAGCGTGGAGAGAATGAGAGATAAGTAATAGCCTATAACAAATACGTGAGATGAACAATTTTGCCTTTCCAGTCTGTTCTTACGGTCTGGTTGTTACACTTATTGGCAAAAAGGGCATTTGGGTGGAGTAGGTTTGCAGATTGGTATCGAACAGCTGATTTTTTACGCGTTTTGTCGTTGGTAGAGAAAGTGGTTCAATTTGATGGTCTGATCATCCCCTTAGAACACCATCAGCATATTAAGAAAGACCCAGTATACGTTTAGGAAATGCTTAAAAAAAGAATTGATCATGCATGATAGGGACAACATAAAATTAAGGTCGATGCCCAGTCTTATACAGGACGTAGGCTAATTAAATTGAGGTGCACATGACACTAAAATTACAATAAGAAGACTAACCGTTGACCTAGCCGACTCAAAAAGTATAGTTGATAGAAAACACTGAAGAACCACTGAAAATGCATTGATTATCTTCAGAAGCATAGTAAAACTAGACAATTAACACGTCTATGAACTGTAGTGAAACATTTAATCATCTTACGAAACCGAGAGTTTCATGGCTCTAATCCTGCTTTATGGGTGCTGTATAATAGACGGCCTACCTCAATGTTTTCCTACTTGACATGTTGAATTTGACGTCAAAGTTTGTTTCAAGCCATGGTCTAACTCAAGGTAAGATATTGTGTTACAACTTCGAAGTAAGTTTTGTCTGTACTAACTACCAGCAATGTAAATAAGAATATGTTTTTGTAGAGAGTAATAGTGATGCGCAGTTTTGTTGTTTCTCAAGTTCTAAATTTACCCAGACTTTATTACAACAGATAAATCAAATTACAAAAAAGGGACTTAAAACTAAACTAACCTATGTGGTGCAGGTTCGGTCCTTGTGGGAGGGTACCCAAGACGCTAGCCGCATTTCCTCACTGGATGGTTATGCTTATCCGTCGAATGAGGAAAGCGCCAGCAATTGGGTCGAGTCTAGGAGGCGCTTTGATAGGTCTATTAGGTCTTTAAAAACGCCTGCGTGTTAGGTCCCCAAAGAGTTTCGACACCAAAATCCGTAAAAGGGTATCGAGTGCAAATATAATAATTTTAGCTTCCTTTCTCAATATTGTTGCAGAACGTACATCGAACTTGATGATCCGTCCTTCCCCTTTACGATAACACGACCCACATTGCTCCAGTAGTTCGCTATTCTAACCGATCTACTAACCAACATGCACATTTGTGGAATGCTTTTGTCTTCAATATGTAAATAAACGTTGTTACAATACTATCCAATTAGGATTAAAGCGATTATACGACGGTATGACGCCTACTGTCTATGTTAGTTGCTGTTTGTTAGTATTATCTTCACTTACTTAACCATGATAATTAATAACAAAATTTAGATCTCGAACGTTTTCGAGGTCTGATCTGAGTCGATAAAATTTATAGCTCCATACTTAATATTATCCTCGGTTGTCCGTTTGAGTTTTAGGATTAAAACATTTTTTATTTTCAGAATTTTGGTTTATTATACGTTACCTACATGGATTAAATAATTTAACCCATGCGGCTTCCTGTTTGTGCATTCTACTAATATAACCCAACATTTTTATTAGTTTGTTACAACTTATTAATATCTAAACATTTTCTTAGATTCTTTATTGTACATATTACTACATAATTAGATTAGAATAAAAAGGCGAACATTATTCGAGTGTGAATTAATTTTTCTCTTTTCTTCGCTACAAATGACATCTCAGTTTTCGTTCTATTCTATGCTGACAGATTTTTAAATAACTTTCTTCATGGGACCAACATCGAAATCGCGGAAAAGAATCAGCTCTCCCATGAGTAATAATATGGTTCGAGTAGGATTGCATTTTTGTATGGAACAACAGATTTTTTATCGCGATTTCGATGTTGGTCCCATAGAGAAAGTTGTTCAGTTTGATGGTCTGATCATTCCCTTAAAAACCTTCAGCATATTAAGAAGGACCTATATTTACACTGGTATTTTTAAATTCTTATGTCGCTAATACTTTTGAACGTTAAACCATGGTCCATTTGTTGGCCAGACCTATAAGCTATTAACACAATAGACTATTTGTTTGAACACTCACACTTGTGTACATATATGGTTTACGTGTACGTATGTCGTCAAGGCGAGCAACTATTATACACATTATATTTGTAGTTAAAACAGCTGCAATGTAGACGAAATATCAGAAATCAGACAACCAATGGGTATTTCAAATCAAAAACAATTTTGCTAACAGGTTTTCATGGATCCAATTAGCTCAATTGTAAACATTTTCTGAAGCGATTTCTGTAACGATCGAAGCGAATGCACATAATTCTTGATCTAGTGTCAATTAATGTTTTAAACTGTAGAAAACTAAGTAGACAGACAGACAGACTACTGAGTTCACACGAAACAAATAGTTGGAGCAGTCTGAAATTAAACTAGGTCGCCTAGGAATGTATTGTTATAAATCAAGTTAAGAATCAACAAATTACCAAGTGTTTCTGAGAACTATCGCAAGTTCAAGGTGGTTAGTTTTTAGTATGATCTTCAAGAAACTAGCGTAAAATTTTATAATTTTGCGATTGGCAGATTAACAATTTTCTTTTTGCCCTTTTTCTACTAATTTCGCTATTCATGCAGTATTCGTTTAGAACATTTTAGAGGCCTGTGTCGATTTGATACTGACTGAATCGGGTATTTATACAATAAGACAATTCTTAAAAAGGGATGTTTAGGGATTTAAGTATTACCTACCACATTAGAACTAAGCCAAAACAAAGTTTGCAAATAAGGCGATCTAAAACAAGCTACTAGCCCTCAGAACATGAGTCTATTGTACTGGTGGCAAGCATCCCTCACGAGCCGCTGTCAGCTGTCAGCGCAGGCGGAAGCTGCGCCCACGCACACGACACGCGATGTCTGGCCCAAGTACTGAGATACCGCGAGATTTATTATAATATTGTTTGAGGAATGTTCTTTATATTATATCTTATATTTATTCTATAGTGTATGTACCTATACTGGCTCTACGCTAAAATATACTGAAATATGTAACGTATTTAACTGTACACCTATATGTTGGAGGACAAGAGGGTCTTTACCCAGCAGTGGAACACAGAGCAGGCCGATAAAAAAATGTTTTGCTAATAACAACAAATCATATAAACAAACGAATCGTCTAAAATGTGAAGACCGGATGATCACATCGTCAAAAAATGTTTATCCATTGAAACACGTAAAAAAGAGGACTTGTGTTGACACCTATCCATAAGGATATGAAAAGCTTAAACATAAGCGAACAAGACGATCAAAATAGAGCTGTCTGGCGATTCGACTCATATTGTAAGGAAAGCCGACGCCGTATACTACAGTTCAAAATTTAATTATCGTGGCTTTCATGACGCTAAAATCGCTTAACTTAGAGAAGGCGGTTATAATTGATTCACCGCTTGCTAACTTTGATGCATGTTCCCTAGATACGTGAACAGATTAGAGAATTAGTTGAAAACATTTATTTATTGGTTCATACCCTCTTTACTGGACATGATCTTGACTTAGAGATAGCATTCTTCCGTCTTGTCTGCCTTCTTAGCAATATAATGTAGGAAACTTTAAAGACAACAGTACTTTGAATAACTATCTACAGTTTAAGAAAATAATTGTGTAAATAATTTTTTTGACTAGGAAAATACAACCGGAGAGGAAAAATGATTGGACACTTGATACGACGATATATTGCTAGGTATATTGGAAGGTAAATTTGAGAGGAAGAAAGGCCGAGGCAGACCTGACAGAGTTATCAAGCACAGGGGAAAGAAAAGGTTGATATCGTGTCGTATCAGGAACCAATATACAACATTATCTCTCTCTCTTCCTGGCTTGTTAATCCCAAATGGTAGTGGGGTCATCCTTTATACAAAAGAATGTAGGACTAAAACCATGGGAAGACTAAAAATTACACTAAGTGTAATGAGAATCCATATTTGATATCTCGAATCTCTCATATTAACAATTAAGTCGCCCTGGTTAGTTTTTTTACGAATATATTAAATGTACAGACTATTTTGCGTTTTTTGATTTTATTATATACGTATAGATTGATGATCCTAATTCTAATTCGGAATTTCGGATCGGAATTAGGTATCTGTGGCAGGCGTTATATGCTTATATTGATCATTCTCGCGATCTTCAGTTTCGCTTTAAATTACTTACATAAATTCTTGTTATCACACTTAATTCAAAAAACAGTATGAGACAGTTTTTGAGAGTTACGCTTTTATTATTACTTACTTTTAAACGTGTTCTAATCTCGGGAACTCAAATATAACTAAACGCGGTAAGAACCCATTAAAATGTTTCATTCTAGATTAAACAGTAGGAGATAATAAAACAAATTGTTTAAATTAGTTTTTGTTTATGCAAATCGATCCAATAAATCAATCCTACTCAACTGGTAGCTTTAGTTAGAATCCGTAAAAACCCCATAAATATCGTAGCTGTTCGACTCGAATATCTATGGTGTTCGTATTGAAATTAACTATCAATTTAGCAAACGTATTGGTGTGGCGTGAACCGTCTCCGTCCAATACAATATATTTTGTTTAACAACCGGCATCTGTTTGTGTGGGAGTTTTATAGTAGTAGAATTATAGTAATGTCTATAAGAATACACTTTTACTTCACTCGGAAATATAGACAACCATAAAGGTAAGACATAAATATTCTGGCTAATACTACGCATATTATGTCAATAGTTTCATCCATATTAATGTCGACTGTTACCAATCTGCCGAATAGAAGATATTGATCTCGATGGTTCATAATATTAATTCTGAACGACAACTACTTAAATGGAATGATGACATAAGATGGGACCCCATAAACTATTCATCTTTCCTATATCCATTGAAGGAGATGTGTGTAGACGGTATTTTTATGTTACTTTATCCATACGATTAGGCATTGGTAGAGGAATAATAAATAATGCTTACATAATGTTTCATGTTGTGGCATGCATCATCACATCATATCGTATATGCCTATATACGTCCCGCTCCCGATGCAGGGAACAGGCAGGGTGTATGGACGTTAGTCCAGTCACTTTGGGATTGGTTGACTACACATTACGCATCAGAATATCTTCATGTAGGTTTTCTAAAAACATTTACCATAACCATTTGAGAGCAGTCGGTATTACGTATCTATATAAGATAGAAAAACTCCTCGGTAACCTACATGGCATGTGGTCCGTGCGGATTCGATCCCGAACCCTCGTGATTGCCACTGACGCTCTGTTATGGCATTAGGGTTGAACTACACAGCACAGCATCGCATTTTTCCGTCGCTCCATCCTTTTCTGTCACTCAGGAACGTCATTTGCTGGAGCATATAAGATAGACGGAACGCTATCGCACGCGACAAAAAAGGATGGAGCGACGGAAAATTACGATGCTGTGCTGTGTGGTGTAGTTCAACCCTTAGTCTACACATAGGTATTGCCATTGTTCTTGGTTCTGCCCCGTCTCCGCCGTGGTTGACTCAAGGTGTCTGCCCTGTCCCATCTGAGTCTCGTAGCCTTGTAACCCGGTCGAATAATAGTTGCTAATTAATGACCAAAAGATCAAGCCTATACGGGTTCTTTTTAAACACTTTCCTAATTTTCTGGAGTGGTTCAGACCATCAAATCAAAAACCTTTACTAAAAAAAGTCTGCTGTTTCATAAATTGAGTCTAGGCATTGCAGTTAAGTATGGAATAACTGGTTATTTTTTGCGATTGCAGGTTTGCTCCCACAGTAAAAGTTGTTCAGTTTGATCGTCTGAACCGCCGCTGAAAATTTTTAATGTGTATCAGTATTTATTAAGTATGTGTGTCGGCTTTCATGTATTTGATAATCTCATTAGAAGCTGGCCCTGTCAGGTTTAATGAATTTAGACCTAGTCATTAAACATCTCTAGATCTCAACATCGCTCGGATTGTTTTTTTAAAACTCAATCTCTAGCTCGTGAACAAAAGCACTTAAACATTTTGGTTGTATTTATACAACGTGTTACAATACAAATAAACAGTTAGGTGGGTGGTTTAGTTCGACCATCAAACTGAACAACTTTCACTATGGGACCAATAAATAAATATCGAAAATATAATATCGAAATCGCGAAAAAAAATCGGATGTTCCATACTAAACTACAAATCTACTCGAGCTAAATGTATGGGATAGATTTTTTTTTTTTCGCTATTTCGATGTTGGTCCCTTAAGGGTCGGCACTACCTACGGCCCGTTTGACATATCTGTCAAAAGAAAAAGACCGGTGGCCGACAACACTCAACCCTATCTTATAAGATTAATGAACAAATCAATTTGATAGCTTTTGGTAATACTTTTCTTGCAAAAAACTTGGTCGGCTGCAGCGCGCGGCAGCTTGGCTGGCGTGTTTACTGGTGTGAAGGAAAAAGTGAACCCTACCTGGTGACACAACATTTTACCTCGTTGTATTAAAGGACGTAACTAGTTTGTTGGTCTAGAGTCCAATTAGTAAGGACTAAAAAGTCTGGTCGGCCGACCCTATCCTGGCAGGGTCGTAGGTCCGACCGAATTTAGGGTACCTACTACTCGGAAGGCAGATTTTACCACATTAAATTAATGTTGAATGTTTGGTTGTGCGTGGCAATCATCCTGCAGCATCTGGATTTGAGAGCCGTAGGTCGAAATTGACATTTACAGCAACAGTACAGTACCGTGATGGACCTATAATGTGACTGATCAAAGATCACCCCTGGTGGTAGGATAGGATGGGTTCTAGCTAATTAGATCACAGTATTACTAAGGCTTAAAAAAACTTAAAATTATTTTAACAGAACAAATTAAAACTTTTAACAGAATAATGAAATTATTATAAGTTTAATATTATTGGTATTAGCAAACTAAGGGTTTGTAATCTTTTATCATCATAATCATCGTCAGATATAATATTTTAAGCACGGAATAAAAGTTAATTTTGCAGTAACTGGAACGATTGCCTTCAAAAACATTTGCGCAAAAGGACATCATCAGTGTGACGACTTTTAGTAGATTTCTTCTTTATTGATATATTTAGAGCAAAATTGTTTAGTAGATTTTAGTAGAAATTGGGTATTCGAAAATGTTAATGTATTTAAAAATGCAAGGATTCAGGCTAATAAAATCTAAGCTGGCAATACTCTAACTGGCTGAGAAAACGATTGCAGGGTTTGCAAGTTTTCCGGAACTTCTAGTACATCATCATCATAATCATCAGCCTATACAAGGTGTTACAAAAATACAAATAAACATTTAAGGGGGTGGTTATAAGACCATCAAACTCAACAACTTTCACTATGGGACCAATATCTAAATCGCGAAAAATATAATTTATGTTCTATACTCTACAAATCGACTCGAGCTAAAAATCTATGGGATATCAGATTTTTTTTTCGCGATTTCGATGTTGGTCCCATAGAGAAAGTTGTTCAGTTTGACGGTCTAAACAACCCCCTTAAGAGTTTTAAAAATTTATTCTTACTTTTGTAACACCCTGTATACGTCCCACTGCAGGGCACAGGGCACCTTCTAGGAGGGTGTTTGGGCGTAAGTCCACCACGCATGCCCAAAGCGAATTGGTAGACTTCACATATACATCAGAATTTCTTCGTCTGCATTATGCAGGTTTCCTCGCGATGTTTTCGTTCACCCTTTGAGAGCAGTCGGTAATACGTACATAAGTTAGAAAAACTCATTGGTTCGTGGCATGTTGTCCGTGCGGATTCGAACGCGGACCTCTTGATTGAGAGTCCATACCTCTCCGCAATGCGCCACCGAACTCACTTCTAGTACAGCAAATATTAATCATATCGCCTAATGTTATTTTTTTTTACAAAAGAGGGCTTCTAAACAGAGTTGGAATTTTGGTACCTAGCACTTTTAATATGTCAAAGAGATTACAAATGTTTATCGACTTCCAATAATGTCGATATACGGGTATATTTTATATCACTGCGGATAACTTCAGCATGTATCGAACTTCAAAATAGCGAAAATAAATCAGCTGTTCCATACATTTGAGTCGAATATGTAGGTACTGCAGTTTTGTATAGGACAGCTGATTTTTTTTTCGCTCTTTTGTAGTTGGCTCCATAGTGAAAGTTGTTCAGTTTGATGAGTAGAATACATGCTGGTGTTATCCGCAGTGATAAAAAATTACCCGTATATGGACACAATCGGAATTCGATAAACGTGCAATCCCTTTGACATAATTAAAAGTGCTACCAAAATTTCTGACTCTGCTTATGAGACACAGAAAACTGTACTAAATTTAAACTTGCGTAGGGACGACCAAATTTAATATTTATTTGAAAATTGAAGCATCCATGTTACAAAGTTATGAAAACCAATAAAAATTATACAAAAATGCAAAAATAACATGTGTAATGATGAGCGTTTAGATAAAATTGATAATATTTTGTTCAAAAACGTGTTTTATATTAAATTTTAACCATCTGTAACGACATTAATATTATTTGGTAGAATTTAAGTAGAATTTGAAACAGGGCTGGTAGATTATGGTAAATTTCAGCAGTAATTTTCGTCACGCTGAAGGACATTGTGCGACACAAGAACATATAAGTAGGTGTTACTTAGTAGCTAAAGTGGGTACATGAATCCTGAAAGGGCACAGCAATATTAACAAGAAGTAATTTTAATGAAAAAAATTAGTATAATGTCAATAGTTCTTTTGGTAGTTTTTGGTTCTTTTGGTAGGTTTTGGTAATTTTTGGTAGTTTAGTAATTATTTTTTTGTTGTTTCTGGTTTTTTGGTAGTTTTTGGTTAGTTTGGTAGTTTTTCGTTGTTTCTGGTTATTTTGGTAGATTTTCGTAGTTTTTGGTTATTTTGGTAGATTTTTATACTTTTTGGAAATATTTGATAGAAGAATGAAAATTACCAAAAACTACCATAAAAACAAAAGAGTTCTTGACGGCTTGGCTACGGGGTGGGTTTGTTGACATAAATAAAATATATGTTTTGCAAAAGAGGTACCTACATTCGAATCGTAAGCGGAATTCAGTCAATAAGGGTGTCATGCCGATCCTTGTTTACCGATTTTAAATTACTCACTGTGACAGCTTCGTATATCCTCGATCTGTGCGAAATCGTGAGACGATACCCCGTAGTATTCCGTAGCAAGAGATTAAATTTAACTCGCAAAAATGAGCTACTGGTACCAAATTACCGACTAGCATCGATGCTAAGGACTACAAAATAAAGTCGAATACTGTTCTTGTGTATAGTAAAATACCAGATGACATTAAAGCCGACAAGAAATTTCTGAAGAAGGTTAAAGAATTATTAATCGAACAGTGTCCCTATGACTTTGATTAGTTTCTTCAGTATAAGTAAACAAACAGGCATCAATCTGAGTAGAAAAAAATGTGTTGCAGACCGATTATTTGTACCTCAATAGGTTATTATAATTTTTAACTTATCACATTTAACTGATTTTATAACATTTAACTAATTTAATTGTAGTAAGTGAAAGGTGGTAGTTAAGTTATTGTCTGGCACCTATTGTTTAAATCTGTTTTTTTTCTTAATGTTTATAAATTATATTGTAGTGTGACTAATATGTACTCTGTACTTACCATCTGTAACTTATGTACCTACCTACAATTTAAGGTAAATAAATAAAATGAAATGAGATGAACCAAAAGTAACAAATTAACCATAAACTACCAAAAAGTACGAAAAATTACCAAAATAACAATAATCTACCAAAAAGTACGAAAATCTACCAAAAAAAACAGAAACTACCAAAATAACCAAAAACTACTACCGAAAAGTACGAAAATCTACCAAAATAACTTTTTGGTTACTTTTGTACGAAAATTTACCAAAAACTACCGAAAGACTCAAAACTACCATAAATTACCAAAATAACCAAAAACTACCAAACAGTGCCCGGAAAGTAACTTTTGTGAAATTCCTTTGTGTTGTCTTGTGTCGCGCAATGTCTTTTCGCGCAAAATTCTGTCGTGCAAATGACTTACAAAGTCAATCGTTTGAGTTACCTACTGCGGTACAGAATTCACTCTTATTCCATTCTTATTTAAAACATATCTGACGATGATGATGATGATTTCAGATTATCAATCCTTAGTTTGCTAGTAACAATAGTAATAAACTTACAGTTATTCTGTTATAATAACGAGTAATAGTCGACCAATTTATAAAATGTACTTCTAAGTCCACATACGTGACGGGCAACTACGGAACCCTACACTGCATGTGGCCCGACACCCACTTGCCCGGTTTTTTATAAGTTACTTTGCCTACTTTAGCTAAAAATGGATTTGTTCATTAATCTTCTAAGACAGGGTTGGGTGTTGCTGGTCACCGGTCTATTTGCAATGATTTCGAACGATTGACGGCCCATAGTAATTTGTATGAAGAAAACGTCCAAAAAAATATGTGATTTTTGGTAACAAATTGCAAAAAAACTAGAAGTCGTATCGAAAAACTGATTTGTTTAAAGTGTTCTTTGATGTTTTGCCATTGATTAGAAATATATTTTGTTGTTTTATTTTGTTTCACTAAATCACAGGACTCGGAACGCGGCAGTGCTATTCTGGAGTTTTTCATGAAATTCTCGATTACTTTCTGATGTAACTACACAATTTTACTGAAATTTTTTTTGTTCATCTTGTACTTCATCTTTTAAAGAAGCGATGGTATTAATTTTGTTTCTAAATATAGCTATTTACTATCCTCAAAAGTCGGAACGCCGAACCCTGTTTTGCCCGATTAGGGTAGTGCCGACCCTTGAATGTTGTCTAGTTTGATGGTCTAATGTTTAGACTAGAAACAACCTTAAAAGTTTTAAATGTTTATTTTTACTTTTGTAACACCTTGTATACGATACTTCCGCTGCAGACTGTACCGGTCTAGAGCCTCAACCTGCCGGCCTACTAGCACGGCACCGGCATCAATCACTTTATCTCGTGTTTGCGCGCGCACAGATAATCTGTCGGGATGCCGCGATTTACAACCCAGAAGCATCCTGCTCTTATTTTACAAAATCTGAACTACATTCTCCTAACCGTTGTGCTTAGTACTCAGCTTTTGGGCGGTTCTTTATTTTCATTTTAGGAAAGTAGGTTAAATGTGTTAGGGTAAACAGTTGCATTACTTCAGGGGTGGTTGTAACCATGATACTGATCAATTATCCCTAAGAAACACATAGGAAAATCACAAAAACAATTATTCGACTTTTCATGCAAACGTTCGAATGCAGCGAATTTTGCAAACTAATGAAGTTTGCAAAAAATTTTTGAGACTTACCTATAGGTCTCTTAGGGAATCTTGCTGATTATCAAGTGTCTCTCTTTAACATAACCCCCTGTGTATAAAACGTTAAAATTTCAAACGGTATAAAACAAATGAACATAGGTAGGTATCCTAAAACTAAAATATTTTGCTTCGTAGACATTAAAACTTTATAGACATTAAAACTTCATAGGCATCCTGTGCTTTTAGACATTGACTTTAGGCATTTTGCTTCATAGGCATGGTGAATTTTAGGGACTTCGCTCAAAAGGGAAATATAACTAGACACAAAGTGTGTATTTAAATATTTACAAAAGAATTTAATTAAATTTCTAAACGTTTCTAAACCCCTAATTTTCCAAACAACATTATCATTGTGTTTGAGATTATTTAATGTTATACGAATTAAGCTTATATTTTAATGTTAAAATATTTGAAAGACGAATTTTATTTTATAAAGTTTAATTATTTAACCAAAGTATTTTAATTGCATGGATCTGTCCTCATTTCTATTGCAAAATCTTCTACTAGGAGGCTAAGTTGTTTGTTATTGTACTAAATATTTAAGACCACAATAAATACTAAAATTTAACGTTGATTGATTGATGAATTCTAAAGAACAACCATTTCATAAGTACCTACCTAAAAGACGAAAAATGTTAGGTATCAACTTTCGACTTGTTAATTCAGTCGTAAATAAACTTTGGCCCCAAATCACTTTCACACACGTCTGCAATTTTACAAATGAATGGTGACAAGGAAATTCTTAGTGCGGGGCTTTGAGAACTGGACATGCGGTTGACCTTGACCTTGAGCGATGCACGTATATTTCTTCAAATATTCTTCATCCGAAAGCGAATTATACCACCAAGGAATATTTCGGTAGTTACAAAATTTTCAGTCGATGTCTCTTGAATAAAAAGAGTTGTAGCATCTGCCGATCAAGGAAATTGACAAAAGCTCTGTATAGCAAGAATTTTTAACAGTCTGCATGCAAAATCAGAATTGGTGTTAAACCGATAACGTTATCAATGCGTCTACAATGTTATCAACTAGGTGCCAACTACGACAGCCTGAGAACCGCTTGGGTGGTCTATACCAACTTACAATTTTAAACCTTACCTCGTTACTTTAGAGGTTTGAATTAGTTTTCGTTAAGTAGAGCAGTTACATTTTGCAAGTCTCGCTTACATTGACGCGCTGGTGATTTTATTAATTGTGTTTTTCGAACGGTGTGTAGGTAATAGTCGAACATATGTTAGTTGACCTTGGTATGAATGGATCCATTTTTGGATAACAACTTTTTGAAGGCGTCTCCATGAGCCTAACCAATTTGACGGTCGTCGACTCACTAAAGTAAACATTTCAACATTCATACCTATCTTTACAAATTGTGTAGGTCCATACATTCTGCTTTGCTATTTTACCTAGAATAACTGGTAAAATCCCTAAATCTGAATCATTTTTGTATAACTGTTGCTCCGATCGGGTTGCTCCCATAGTAAAAGTTGTTCAGTTTGATGAGTAGACTCTTAGTTTAAAAGGATGCTAATAATATCAATTTCTGTAACCCCATTATCTGATGCCGTTTCCTATAATTTTGGTAGCATGATCTTGTGAATACTGTTTATATGTTTTAACAATTTACAAACGGGTATTATAGACATTAAATTAAGTGAAAGCGTATTGAGGAGTATAATTTACATTATAATTATTATGACAACGTAAGTGAGTCTAAGGAGGCCGACACAACCATAATTTCGTCGTCCAAATACGAGGGAGACGTGGGTACATAGAAAGGGCCAAGTCAAATGTACCAGATATTGACGAGCTTGCATTAACTTATGAATATGGAAGAGATGTAATGGTTATAGCAGCAGAATATCTGTTGTATCCGCTTAATGAAACTGCATAAATTCAGGGTACAAAATACCCTAGTATTATTTAAATTTTAAATAGGGTTGTTTAGTTTTAGACCATCAAACTAATTAATTTCCACCATGGAGCCTACATTCGAGATAAAAACCTGCTGTTACATACAAAAGCTCAGTACCTACCTACTTACTTAATTACTCTAATCAAATGTACGGGTACTCAGATATTTTTGCTCGACCTTTTCTTTAATAGTGAAATTTGTTCAGTTGGTCTAAAGGGGGCTGTATATACAAAACTGGTTCAGTTTTACACCCAGTATGGAACGCCTAATTTTTACCCGACTGCGACAGAAGGAGGGTTATGTTTTTCGAGAGTATGTATGTATGTATGTATGTATGTTTGTATGTCTATTTTTATTTCACGATTTCGACTTTGCTCGCATAGAGATATTTTGTTGTTCAATTCGATGGTCTGATCATCCTCTTACAAAAACGACCCATTATAAAACATAATTATATTCTTTATCCTAGACACAATACAATTCTCCCATAGGCTAATTTAAGTGATTGAACTGAACGGGCCAGGTAAGTTTGCAGTTTTGAATGGAAAACCCAAATTTTTATTTCACGATTTCGACTTCGCTCCCATAGATAAATTTTGTTCAGTTCGATGGTAGTTCGTTCTTATAAAAACGACCAAATATAAAACATATTTTTTATCCTAGACAATACAATTCTCCCATAAACTAAGTGATTGAGCGGGCCAGGTGGCTGCTCATCGGAAGCGGATGACATACATAATTAAAACGTCGTCATCATCAGCCCGCTCGTTGGACTCTGACAGAAACAAATTCACCATTTAATATCATAATTATAAGAGGACGCATACTAACGAGATAGAATTAAATTATTCGCAGAAATAGCTTCGGGTTCCTACGTCGCAGATTTATAGCTTTTCAATACACAAATATTCTTTTAACAAGTATATTATTGTGTGCTTTATATCTATTTAAGAGAATATTATTCCGAGATCGAAAATGCGCGCTGCATACAAACGTACTATGGTGATATTTTCAATACTAACCAATTAAAGTCAATGAAATTATGTAGAAACAAATCTCTATGCTTCTATAGAGTCAGATTTTCGTTAAAATATACAGTTTCAATGCTAGGAATAATTTAAGATTTGTATGGAAATCTTTGAGGCAAGGTAATTTGAAAACTATACATTTTAACGAAAATCTGACTCCATACAAGCATAGAAATTTGTTTTTAGATTGTTTCTGCAAAATTTCATAGACTTTAATTGGTTAGTATTGAAAATATCACCATAGTACGTTTGTATGGAGCGCGCTCCGAATAATATACCCTTAAGCTTTTAGCCTAACGAATTCTAATTAATTATACAAGGAATTAGGTGATCTAAATCACAAAGTTACGTTTAAAATCAGCTTGTCAACGTGCTTTCGTGATTTATTATAGAACTCTAATGATATTATCATAGACTTAAATGCTTCTAGTTTTGTGACCAACTGCATGGTAGTGAGTTTAAGATTTAGGTACAAAAAATGGATGAATATTCGACAATCTTATTACAGCAGTGGGTGTGATTTTGATTAATAATCACGTTTCATTTTTAAACACTTACATAATTAATATATTAAATACCGAGAATAAAAAAAACGGCCAAGCGCGAGTCGGACTCGCGCTCTGAGGGTTCCGTACCACAATACCTATAATATTACCAAAAACGTTTGCTTTTTCCGCATAGGCGAAGTATTTTTCGCTTACGCTGATAGACGTAACATGAGTGTAACCGCGTATGAGACAGCGATAGTCATAAAATCCTATACAATTTGTATGAAAATAGATGTCTGACTCCGGAGTCAGACAGCCGTCGTAGAACAAAAAAGTGGCTACGTCGATAAGGACAGCAATAAGTAGCGATCTCCTTTTTTAACTAGAGCGAATTTGCTATGTGCATCTCTTACTGAGTGATATGACAAGACACGTGCTTTCTTCTAGTTCCTTCTCTTTCTACGTTTTTCCGGGATCCTTAGCGCAAGCCCGACACACACTTAACCGGTTTTTATTATTTGTTGTTTTACCTTAGAGTATACACTATAATCTTAACAAGTTTGGCGCTTGCATGTTTTGCCATTTTAACGATAGAGCAAAAACAAAAAAACCTTGAAAAAAACACGTTTAATTTTTAACTTATAGTAGATTACACACCGAGGGCAGGAAAGTAAGAAAGGTCTCAGATCTCATGTAATCTGAGGCATTCTTATTTACTGCCCGAGGTGAGTATACTATTTTCTCCTCGACGGAGGTGGAAAGCGGCAACTTCGTTTAGCGCAGCGGGATGAAAATTGACGCTTTCAGTCCGGAGGGGAGAAATTGAATATTTTATTAATTTTAATCAAATCATAATTGTTCTGTGAAAATTTCATCCAGCTACCTAATACGGTTCAGAAGATACAGCGCTCTGAAGCTAGGACGGATTGACGGACGGACAGCGTAGGCTTATGAATAGGTTCCCGTTTTCACCCTTTGCGTACGGAACCCTTAAAGGCCGGACGATTCGAATATTACAAAAAAATATTATGTTGATCTCCGGATTCCTTAGCGCTAGCCCTACTCACACTTGGCCGTATTTTATTATTTGTTATTCACTTTAGAGTTTGCACTATTACAACACCAAGTTTGTCGCTTGTATTGTATTACCGTTTTTTACAATTAAGGGGACCCCCCCAATATTTTTGTACTTTTTTTTTATTTTAAATTGATTTTAGCAAATCTACAAAAATTACTCAAAATTTAGAATAAGTGGAGAATTACCAGAAAATATATCAATGTTGTTATTTTTTGAAAGTCGATTTAAATAGGTACCTACTTACTAGAAGAGACTGCCAAGGTAAAGCGTATAAAAGCGATACATAAACATAGCAACTGATTTGGGTCACGTCACTACACATAATTGATAATATAAATAGTCGGAATGATTAATGACATTCAGTTATGTTATTTAATTTGCGGGTATCAATGTCAAGAGATTAGTTTGTCAAGTTGTCGTGTAATAATACGCGATACACTGTAATGCATACTAAGTAGTCCAGTCCAGTAGAATAAAAAAAAATACTCAGCCTTCATGTCAACATAGGATCTTAGTGATATTGGCAAAATATGACGACATGACATAACAAAAAAAAAATATTTATTTGTACAAAAAAAAGCATAGCATAAGCATATGCTCACGACTATATTCCCCGAGGGGGTAGTCAGAGATATTCTGAAACCTCAGAACATCCACAAACAAACAAAAATTTAAGTATAACAATATTATCCTTCTTTTTTTTAACAGAAAAAAAATTACAACATCCAAAAACAATTTAAGGGTCCGTCCCTCGAAATAATGACGATATATTCTGTATACCAATTTGCGTGTTGAGTAAATCATAGATTAGTATGTACCTAGGTATATTGGAGTAAATGCGAAACAAAACTAGAAATCAATTTAAGAATTCCTGCTGCTATTTCAGCTACAGTCCACGGTATTATAGGACTAGAAACGGAGATGGTGAAAGTGACTGAGAATGATTCGCTCTGAATAAATAGAATGGTCATATAATGGTACACAGAGCGTAACCTAAAAGTTTTTAATCTAAGGGTACGAAAAAGAAACCTCCGCTCCAACCTCCTTGCCTGTAAGAATTTCTTAGGAGTCTGAATAAGTAAAGTAGCCCAGTCATTTTACGGAGTTTTGTTAGGAGTTGTAGGGAGTAATTATAAATTGTACTTTTAAACTGTTACAGGTTTCATTTAGTGACAAAAAGTCTACCTGAAAACATATTTAAAAAAATTCACTACGCGACATAGAAATCCAAATTGTACCTCCCAGAAGGATATAAATTTAATAATTTTAATACCAATGCACTCATTTGTTCAGCCATTGACATTAAACAAATGTTTATTCATTAGAAAATACAGATGTTTTTTTCAAAGCTTTCTAAGTAGACACAAATTTTTACTCCATGTTTGAAGGGTGTTCTTTCAGTTTTTTTTAGAACGAGATAAAAGCAAAATTTAAAATTTGGGGCTGTTACTGACGTTTTTTTTTTTATTTCGGTTTATTTCTAGGCCCAATTTGGCTCTTTATGATAAACCGAAAAAAATATCAATTCTTAATCAGTCCCGGCTCAAACTGTAAAATGACTGGGCTAAAGCTTTCATAAAACAGCATTAAAAAAGTAGTTTAATATTAAATCCTAATATTCCGTTGTGCTTATTTCAAAAATAAAACAGTAAATGAAACACAAAATCACAAAGACCGAAAATAAATGATTCCATAAAAAAGTAATCAATAAAACAATAAATGCTACTTGTTAAACAAAAACAGTTTTGTAGAATTTGGTTTAACAAGGCATTATAAATGTTTAGACAGCCGCTATTGCCTATTATAACTGGTTTACAACTTTACTAGGATATATAAATTAATTCCAATTAATGTTATACTATACTAAAGTAACCGGATCATCTATTTTTATGGCCGAGGTATGAAAAGAACGATCCCTTTTACTATGAAAATACATTTCGAGTTATTACCTAAACATCAATCAATCATATATCCATAGTATTTTTAAACGAATAGGAAGCATATGCTCACGACTATCTTCCCCGAGGGGGTAGTCAGAGATATTCTGAAACCTCAGAACATCCACGTTTCAACGAATAGGTATTATCTCTAATTAAGTGATTTCTTCACACATTAAAATATACTTCTTTAGAGATAAAATCAAATGAAATAACGTCAATGTACTAACTGTTCTAAAAAACGGTAGGTAATCTGAACGAATACTAGACAAAAGGTTAGAACCTAACCTTTACATAAAATATGCATATTTCACGTTGATTGTGTGCACATCCTTATCTTTTTTTTTATACTTCTAACGAGGTAAAAAATAAATAAATAATAAACCTTTTTTTTAATATATGATACCTACTAAATGGCTACTGTTTTACACATCTATTCTGCTAAAATATAGTTAATATTAACATAATTTCGTACTGAAACCGAAGGTTAAAAAACTAGGCCTTATTTACAAATTAGTTCTTATTGCACATGTAGCAAAGTTTCTGTTCTCTCCGAAAGGAAATATCGACAAGAGTTCATGTATACAACAAGGTAAAACAAAACATCCTAGTAATATTTAAAAGGGTGGTTTGTTTAGACCATGCAAACTGAACCACTTTCACTATGGAGCCAACAAGAAGAAAAAATAAAAAATCTACTGTTTCATACAGAGCTGCATTACCGACGCCGGCGCCGACTCGACTCAAAAATGTATGCTGATATTTTCATATATTTACCGACTTTGTTTATTTTTATTTTTTTATTATATTTTATTTTATTTTGTCTCCAAGTTGTTCAGTTTGATGGTCTAAACCATCCCTTAAAATATTAATAGGGTGTTTTGTTGCGCCTTTAATAATAAAAAAATCCCATCATCTCCTGTTATACTTATACTCTTAACTTTCCTAATTCAAACACTCTTCTTTTTCAAACACACCTCTTTAAAAATAAGCTTACGAAACCATGACGTAAAATTTATACAATTAAGATGTAACAATTACTACACGCCATGTAAGTTAACAAAACACGACACTGTCACTGAAGCAACACTCGAATTAACCGGGAAACACGACGCCTGTATGGAAATCCTGTTTAAGTAGCCCATTTGCATCGGTTTCGGTCGCATTGTACTGCCGTACAATGATTGTTGGACCTGTCGATACGCTATTGTTTGGGTGAAAGTAGTTGACTTTTTCTTTTGTCTAGATATAAACAGCAGGTGTTCTATGCGACAGAAACTGGTAGTTAGTTACCAATTTAGTATAATGTAAACATGGGATCTGGGTTGCCAGACGTACGAGGTTCCTCGTACAAATACGAGATTTGGGGTCTCTCGTACGAGGTACGAGGATGTTGTCAGCTGTACTGTTTTATGAAAGCTTTAGCCCAGTCATTTTACGGTTTGAGCCGGGACTATTTAAGAATTGATATTTTTTCGGTGTATCATTTAAGAGCCAATTTGGGCCTAGAAATATTACAAAATAAAAAATTTGATCACGTCAGCAACAGCCCCAAATATAAAATTTTTCATTTATCCCGTTCAAACAACCTGACGGTTAATTATTTTATTACATTTTTATAGCTTTACCATTATACACCCTTCAAAAACAGAGTAAATAATGTTGTCTACTTAGAAAGCTTAGAAAACAGATATAGTTTAAAAGTAGGTACCATTTCATAATTACTCCCCACCTGTCCTAACAAAACTCAGTAAAATGACTGGGCTAAGGGTGAAATTTATTTGCCTGTTAAAATGTGTGAGCAACTCGTTAGTTATATAAGAAAGGATCCCTCTACATTCCTCACAAAATAAAGTTAACGAAGCAATTAAATTTAATAGCAAATTCACCACTGTGGTCTGTTGATACAAATAGTTTGACATACCAATTAGGTTTTTTATTCATCTCAATAAATTAAGGACCAAGTAGAGTTGAGTAACAAATTGATTACGTCGTCTGTATCTGAGGATCTCATCTCTCAAGTAATTTTTCTTTTTATGGACATAGTAAATTATAATTTCGCTGTAAGGTTCTTGTCTTAAATAAAATAGACCACCCATTTCTTACCGTGGTCGTTGCAATAGGCGAGTGTGGTATCAAGTGGTATGAAGTGTGGTTTGCTTCGCGGCTACCGTACAACAGAGCCTATTGCTACTCTCTTAGTACTATACAGTTAAAAAAAAAAACAATAATATCATATCACAGAGACTTAAAAAATCTATGATTTTCAATTCATTGAAAGATTATGGATTTGTTTTTTTTTATGTTTGTATTTACAATAATTAAAACCGCCAAAAGTTCTTTTGGCGGTTTTAAAGGTAGTAACTAAATACCTACATAATAGCTTGTAATGTGTGACATTCTTGTGTTTAAGGGGTTCCGGTACCCAAAGGGTAAAAACGGGACCCTATTACTAAGCCAACGTTGTCCGTCCATCCGTCCAACCTATTTAGGGCTGTAATTTTTGAGCCGTAATAGCTAGGGAAACTCTACAGTATTACAACAAATAATGTATAATAATGTATTGCTCAATAAAATAAAAAAATAAAAATATATAAACCTGCCAAGTGTGAGTCGGAGTCCCGCTAAAGGTCCCGGAGAAAAAAACGTTTCTTTTTCAAGTTAATATTTTGTGTTCTGTGATGGTGTATGGTACGGAACCTTCCGTGCGCGAGTAGCCCGACTCGCACTAGACTGTTTTTTGAAATATTGTTCAGAAATTAAAAAAATATGATGAAGGTCATCAAGTAAAAAACTATCCACTAAACCTCATTCCGTCATTGCTAGAAGTTGGGCTACGACGCTACGCGCATTTATATTGCACATTGTACACACATAGTACAACCAATGCAAAGTCTAAACCATGTATACAGAGAGCATCATAAAACAATATGAAACAAAATGCAAGAGCACGTGTAAATCAGAGAATCCACGTCGCGCATATATTTGAGCAAACACGTTATCGCCTGCAGCGTGCAAATCGGCTAAACGAATTCCTAATACACTTAAACTATACTTTATGAACGCGAAGACGGACCGACAAAGGGCTTCGTGTCTCGATAGAGACTTAGTAAGCTATAAGTTTATCATAATGCTGCTTGCAGAAATATTTGTTGTATCTGTAGTTTACTTCGGCGCAAAACTGTGACGAAGCACCCGACCCGTTAGCACCCTTTGTAAAATGGAATGCGTTACATATCGATCAGGGTGCTGCAGACCATCAAATTGAACAACTTTCACTATGGAGACAACATAGAAATCGCGAAAAAAAAATCTTGCTGTTCCATAGAAAGCTACTCGACAAAATGTATGAAACAGCAGATTTTTTTTCACTGTTTCTAAGACTGAGATATTGAGAATACCTAACAGGTATCAGATTGTTAGATTACAACGAAAAATATTGTTACTCCCTTCTATAGACTAATTTGCATTACATTGAAATAGCCTATTCCATAAAACAAGTCGATATCCATGCGACCTATACGTAAAGAACATCAGCATGGGTAGCATGACACCGTGATACAGCGCTATCACACCTTCGCTCTCTTTCCATTTGCGCGCGAACGAACGAGACAAAAGACGTATACAGCCGTATCACGTGTAGCATGCTACGAGTGCAGATTCTTTTCACTATTTCGATGTTGCTCTTGTAGCCAAAGTTGTTCAGTTTGAGCATCTAAACTACCCTTGGCGATTTTCCAAGTGATCTAATTAACCTTGTATTACTTTTGTTTGATGTCTTGTTGGTTAATTGGCTTAAATAGGTCAATAATAGGTGTTTTATAAGAAAACTTTGTCAAAGAAAGCTGAAAAATCAAATATTATGTTATTATTATTATAGTATTATATTGCTATTATGACGTTTGTATCTTCCCTAAATCGATTGAATACTTCAACTAAAATAGCTATTTGTTATGCTAGGCTGCAAAGTTCTTTTTATAAGATATAAGGATGAAGTTTTGTATGAATAATTTCAAAGCTTGATATCTTCGTAATTATATTATAAATTGTAAATATTATTTGATAAGCGCAATAAAGATTTTCTAAGCTATTTTTCCATATATAAAACATTACTTTTATTAACACCTTCTACGAGTGTTCTACAACAAAGTTTTGTATGAAATAGACCATCTCAAAGAATACTTTATTCAAAGACCCTCGCAGGTAGGAGTTTCACAACTGCTATGAACGACACCGTAAACATGTTAAGGTATCAAGAACATAATCCAAATTCGCCCAAGAAGTAGAAACACCAAGAAAATCTTATCTTAACTATTATAAAACCGTAAAATCGTGAAGAATAAAAAAGTAGCGGTTCACTTCATATAAATTCAAAATAACATTCGATAGCGCGATTTAAATGACGTGCAGCGCCATCTATTGACAAAATTGTGTGTTTGTTTATTTGTTCGCGCATCACGCTAAAACTACTGAACCGATTTTGATGAAACTTTTTTTGTTTGATAGCTTATGATCTGACTTAAAATCTGGTATATAATTTGTGCGGACGAAGTCGCGGGAAAACAATAGTAAAGAAATATTATTGTATATTACTTAGTAAGTGTCCACCAAGCCTTACAACGCCCACAGTACGTAACTACCGTCTCGTCGTGGAGAGAGACGGGACGTTCGGCGACGTTCGTTAGAGGACCCGTGACCGAGACCTCCTGTCCCAAGATTAGTTAAAGACTACCCTGACTTATGTATATCTGAACACGGCGCATTCCAGGACAGATTCTACAATATTAACGATGCCAGGGAGCGCTCCTTTTGACCTAGTACATAAAAGGGCCTCATTTACTTCCGACGTCTCCTCTATGAAACCATAGAAAATTTATAGGTTTCTCCGATATACTGAATTCAAAAACAAGGACGTATGATGATATTTGTTTACGATATAATGAAAAATGCACCTACTTAATACTGTTATGTACAAAAATAAATCATATACAGGGTCGTTCTAAATATACTGTCACTTAAGGGATGATCAGACCATCTAACTGAACCACTTTCTCTATGGGACCAACATCGAAATCGCGAAAATAGGTGTCATAGTTGTTCAGTTTGACGGTATGATCATCCCCCTTAAAAAGTGTCAGCATATTAAGAAGGACCCTCATTTCTATTGACACTGAACCACTTTTACAATTATTTTAGACTAGCTTTTGCCCGCGACTTCGTCTGCGTTGACTTTAGAATTTAATTCAGAGAGGAATTAATAACTAGTGCGATAAAATACTTAAGAGAAGTTTATTCCGAGAGCGCAAAAGCGCGCTGCATACAAACGTAGACTGGTGATATTTTCAATACTATCCAATTAATGTCAATGAAACTTTTCAAAACAATCTAGAAACTAATCTCTATGTTCGTATGAAGTCAGATTTTCGTTACGAATTTCGTTTAGAATTCGTCTTTCTATAAAATTCACGCCTTGGTTTTGATTGTGATATATATTAGCGAAGCTTTTGAAGTAATGGTTGTGTCCATCAGGGGGGCTCCGCCCCCCTTACCCCCGGGGGGCTCCGCCCCTCCGCCCCGCCGACCGGGGGTTTCGGGCAAACATTCGGTAAAACTTTCTGCAACTGAATTCGTCTTTCTGTAAAATTAACGCCTTGGTTTTGATTGTGATATATATTAGCGAAGCATTTGAAGTCATGGTTGTGCCCCTCGGGAGGCTCCGCCCCCGTACCCCCGCGGGTGCACCGCTCCTCCACCTCACCGACCGGGGGATTCGGTCAAACATTACATAACAGAATTGGTCTTTCTGTAAAATTCACGCCTTGGTTTTGATTGTGATATATAATCGAAGCTTTTGAAGTAATGGTTGTGTCCTTCGGGGGGCTCCGCCCCCCGTACCTCCGGGGGGGGGGGGGGGGGGGCTCCGCCCCTCCACCCCTCCGACCGTGGGCTTCGGGCAAATATTCGGCAAAACATTCTGCAACAAAAATCGTCTTTCTGTTAAATTCACGTCTGAGATTGATTGTCTTTGTGATATATTAACGAAGCTTTTGAACTCATGGTTGTGTGTTTCTGCCCCTTCACCCCACCGACCGGGGGCTTCGGGCAAACATTCGGCAAAACTTTCTGCAACAGAATTCGTCTTTTTGTAAAATTCACGCCTTGTTTTTGATTGTGATATATAAGCGAAACTTTTGAAGTCATGGTTGTGTCCTTCGTGGGGCTCCGCCCCCCGTACCCCCGGGGGGGCACCGCCCCTCCACCCCACCGACTGGGGGCTTCGGGCAAACATTACATAACAGAATTCGTCTTTCTGTGAAATTCACGCCTTGGTTTTGATTGTGATATATTAGCGAAGCTTTTGAAGTCATGGTTGTGTCCTTCGCCGCTCCATCCCAAGGGGGCTTTGGGCAAACATGCGGCAAAGCTTCGTACTGTTGCGTTAGCTCAGATTGTACTCAAAGACCAATATACTAAAGAACGATTAATTATAACGATAATACCGCGTTAATCAACCAAATTTGTTAAGCTCATTAGGTTTTGGAATAAATAATTGATGCAAACTTGCTATAAAAAATACCCCTAACGCCATCTATTTATTTGAAAACGAACTACCTACTTACTTTAGAAAAGTTTAAAAGAAAGAGGATTGTTTTGGTATTTTTCCAATTCACCTAGTATCTAAGTATACAAACAAATCTGCAAGACCTAATAAATAAAATGCTCCGCACTTCTACCCCATCGACCGGGGGCTACGGGCAAACATTCGGCTAAACATTCTGCAACAAAATTCGTCTTTCTGTAAAATTCACGTCTGACATTAATTGTGATTGTGATAATTAACGAAGCTTTTGAAGTCATGGTTATGTGCTCCGGGGGGCTCCGCCCCCCGTACCCCCGGGGGGGGTTCGCCCCTCCACCCCGCCGGGGCCTTTTGGTAACCATTTGGCAAAGCTTCGTACCGTTGCGTTAGCCCAGATTGTACTCAAACGACCAATATACTAAGAACGATGAATTATAACGATAATACCGCGGTAATCAACCAAATTTGTTAAGCTCAGTAGGTTTTGGAATAAATAATTGATGCAAACTTGCTATAAAAAATACCCCTAACGCCATCTATTTATTTGAAAACGAACTACCTACTTACTATAAAAAAGCTTAAAAGAAAGAGGATTTTTTTTGTATTTTTCCAAAAGATAATTAAAAAAATTACTTAAAACTTGGCAGGTTTAGGTCACACGAGCTATAAAATAATATATGATACTCGTGACATTATTTCACGCCGTGCAATAATGGACTACTTAGGGCACACGTCGATCGTAGTGTACTATCAGGTTATCGTACCGTTTTGTTGGCTCAGATTTGACTCAAATGACCAATATACTAAGAACGATGAATTATAACGATAACACCACGATAATCAACCAAATTTGTTAAGCTCATTAGGTTTTAGAATAAATAATTGTTGCACACGACTTGCTTTCAAAATACGCCTAACGCCATCTATTTATATGAAAACGAACTACCTACAAGCTTTAGAAAAGCGGGATTTTTTCGTATTTTTCCAATTTACCTAGTAAGTTTCTGACAATTCACCTTTTACCTTTTACCATTTACTTCAACTGATCGATCTGGAGTGCGATTTTTGAATGTCATTCGGTGAGCTCAGCAGTTGAAAATGTCAAAATTGCTATGGAGATACGCATCTTTCTACTGCTGATTTGACTTTCAAAAATCATACTGCGGGAGTGCGATTTTTGAAAGTTAAATCAGCAGTAGAAAGATGCGTATCTCCATAGTAATTTTGACATTTTCAACTACCTGAATTCAGCAAATGAGATTCAAAAATCGCACTCCAGATCTCAGGATATTACGATTAGAAGTCAGGTCCTTAGCAAATCAAGCCAAGCCATGTAAAATGTTAAAATAATAAAAAAAGTCGACGTCTCGACCAAGAATCGAACCTCGACCCCATGCGCGAAAATCTAACCGCTTACCAACCACGCTAAACTGATTTTATGAAAAGTGTTGAAAAAAGAAACTGCTATTTAACACTGGAATCTGCCCAAATGCATCTGTCAGAGTCAAGTCGGCGCTAGTGAGCGTGATAAAACATTGTAAATTATCCCACAGAGTCCCACAGCTGGGGTAAAAAGTATCCTATGTGTTAATCCAGAACACATTTTGTCTGAAAACCAATTTTCATCCAAATCCGTTCAGCCGTTTATGCGTGATTGAGCCACAAACTCACAAACTCACAAACTCACAAACATACAAACATCCAAACATCGTCACAAACTTTCGCATTTATAATATTAGTGAGATAATACATGTAAGATACGTTAATAGCGGTAATCAGTTAAATAAAAATGTAGTTCAGCTCCATAAAAACTGAAATTCGTATAAACTAAAAATTTCCAAAAAACGGAGCGAAAACGATCAGAATGGAATCGTATTATTTCTCAAAACTGACTACAAAACCAGAATTATGTCGATTTCCACTAACTCAATTACAAGGTCGGTGATACAATACCAAAAGGAACCAAAAAAGTACAACATTACTGGATTCTCATTTCTTTCCGCATTTATTACTACGAGTTTTCACAATACTCGGTTCTAAATAAGCAGTCGCTAAAATCATTGCAGACGAATATTAATAAATAGTTATGAACTTATAAATATAATGTCATTAGAGCAATATAGACACTACCTATCACAAGGATGTCTTCTGTTACTCAATGCAGCTCAATAAATTACTCAACTTAACTCATGAAAACTACTCATAAGTAAGCTTTAATATGAACAAGCATTACGTACAACTTATTTATAATGATGGTCATAGACAGATATTACATTTACTGCTAGTACATTAATTAAACGAGTTTGCGCTGCCCACTTAATAACTAACAGTATAAGCTTAGGACGATGACCTGGCTACCGATTTTTAAGGTTAAACACCCTAATTAGGCCCTTTACTAAATATATTCTTCCATAGAATGGATACAACAGGGTTGTGGACATTGACATTTGGCACGTGATCATCTCTTCCATTACTGGCCATACGTTCTAACTGCCAATTTGTGCAAAACATTTCAATCACCGTGAAGTGGGCTGGAAGTCGTCAATACAGCTTTGGACGTGAAATTTTTTTAAATATCTTTCCACCCCAACCATTATTGGGAACACGGGCTATCTTTGTTATACATATATAACGCGATTATCCGAAATCACTGACTCATCTGACTCATAAACGCTTAGCCTAAACTACTCGTGAAATCGAACCCGCAAACCACAGCTTCGCAGGCAGAATATCGGTATCGTGCCATCAATATTCAGCCATTATTACACTCGAATTCGTCATTCTAAAAATTACTTAAACGTATAATTTCTTCTGTCGATGCTGGCAAGTTGCCGGAATTTAGGAAATAATCGAATTTTTAGAATATTTGAGATCCGATCTGAAAAACAATCTCGCCAATTTTTTGTGAGACCTACTTTGAAATCCCAATAATCATTAGATGATGTAAATGATTGATTATGCTAAAACATAGGAGGACACCTAAAGTAATAGGATACTTCTGGTTATAAATACCCAATTTTAGTTAAAGAACTCTACAATAAATTGGATGAAAACCGAGGCAAAATGTCTGGTCTTGTCAATGTTACGCCATGTAATTCAATACCTATTGTATTTGTAAGTGTACTTTGTATTTTTTTTTAAAGATTTGTGTTGTAGAGTTTCTGGCCGCATCTTCTCTACAACGGAACACCTTCTGACGCGGTGGTAGAGTCAAAAATGACGTCAGAAAGCTGTCCATGTGATATTATTTTGGATAAAACATTTTGAGCTTGAGTTGAGTTTATAAGTACTAAAACAGTGAAAACCAATGGTAGGAGTCAAACAATTTTTCTGTCCACAATTTGGTGGTACATCATTTTCGGTAAGAGAGTCGAGTCCGACACCGCACCCCACCGGACCAGTTTGCGCGTGTCGATGCACCTGTGATAAGTTGCCGCAAAGATTATTTATGCAGACGAGCCACTTCATACGTTTAAGTGGAATGTGACATACATAAAGAACACTCAATTTATAAATACATCTTACATAGAAGTTTTCGAAGATCGGTATACAGGGTCCTCCTAAACTAATGAACAATATTTTAAGAGGATGATCAGAACATTCACCTATACAACTTTCTCTAGGTGTCAAGTCAAAACCGAAATTGCGAAAAATAAACTGTCCCATACGTAGGTGGACTAGCATTGCAGTTTTGTAGATATTGAAAAGGTATAATTATTGTGTTTACATTGTATTCTCAATTGATTATAAACAAAGAAGGCGTTTAACCTAGTCCATATTAGTGCGTTCACACACGATGACGCACTGACGGAGCGGAGCAGCAAACGTCAGTTGTTATTTATGAAGCAAGGAGTTGTATGAAACCGCACGTAGAAGCACACACGGTGACGGATTGACGCACCGCGTATGCTTCTATGGATTAACGTCTGCCACTCCGTCAATGCGTCATCGAGTTTGATCCCACCTATCTCGCAGATAGATATCACGAAAAAAAAATCTTCCAGAACGATTTAAAATATAATGGATCTTTCAAATAACTATCTTATCGTAAAATTATCCACTTTTAAATGCGTTTTAAGTAGGTAAGTATTATAAATCTGCAGCAACAAGCATATCAATTATGCCGATCATTCAACCCAAATACCTACAAAGTTGTGCGATTGGCGACCTAACCTACTACAGACAAGTTATCTTTAAACTAATAAACAAATTACCTTAAGGCGCATCATCCCTGAACCACGACTCTCCATACTAATCGATGCGAATGAGCGCGTGGCTACTGTCAGAATTTAGATGTTTTCTTTGAAAATTAGATGATCTTTTACTAATTTCGATTTTATTCATTTAAATCGATTTCTAGAAAAACCACATCACTTCTCATATCGTGTAGATCATCATATCATCATATCAGCCGATAAACGTCCACAGCTGGACATAGGCCTCCCCAAAAATGGGGGGATTTGCCATAATCGCCACGCTTGGCAGGCGGGTTGGCGATAGATATCGTGTAGATAGTTCAGTTTATTTTTCAGCTCAAAAAGTGTATTGAATAAAATGGTTACAAAGTTACCCAAAAGATTTTTCTTTTCATAGGACTAGGACTTCTTTAGCGATCAACTGAATAAAGTAAAAATTTTAATTTAAACGTGTCACTTTTAGAAACATTTAGTATCATGGCTACGTGGTATCGATTCTCACAACACTTGTAAACCACAATAGGTATTCAAAAAACTAGATATCCTAAAAATTTAAAACCGCTAGAATGTTGGAATTAGAAATCTTCAAAACCTGATAATCTTGTATTTGAGAATGATAGAGTAAAAAGAAATTGGAAAAAAACACATCATACATACATGTGCGAAAGCAAGGCACGATATAGTATAATAAAGAACCAGACTTGCCTGTCATTGACATTTAAGGATAATTTTGTAAACTATCGTCGGACTCTAGTTTAAATAAAAAGAATTCACCGAAATAAAATATACAGAATGTAAGGAAAAGTATCATTAACCTTTAAACCACATTAGGCCGGTCATATCTTACACAAAAAATCGCTAAAATAACAAACTAACGTCTAGTTCTGAGTTTTTAATATGTTGTTAGGACCACTACCAGTAGCGTATATCCAAGTTTGCAGCTTCGAAAGACCTGTGCTAACTTTGCAGCACTCGAAAAATCATCCAGTTTTATGGTTTTTTGCTTAGATCTCTAAGTCTATAAGTCGTATAGAAAAGTTTTCTAGGAACAAATTAAACCTGATAAAATTTCCTACAAAACAAGTCGTATGTACTTGTCTCATAGGACTTATCCTTTAATAGCTACAGGGCCACGAAAGAAATAGCATTTTAAAAATTATGAAATTAGTATGGCAACCCTCATTAAAGTTGAAGATAAAAAGAAAATGATTTCATATTCTTAATCAGCGACCCCGAAAATCCCCGGATTTAAATTTGCAGCTGATTCGGTGAACCTTTAGCAGTTGCTTTGGCGTTTTAAATTTCCATGGCAGCCATCTTGGATTTCGCAATTTTGGATTTTTCTTACCGCCATCCAAATCTGACCAAGGTCTTCTATACATTTCTTCAAGATCCATAGCTTTATCTTTCATAGTTTCCGCGGGCTGTTGACCTCATCCATCAGGAGTCAACCTTCTGAGGAAGTCGAAAAATTCCTTTTATCACCAGGTCATCATTTTTATCATCTCCGAAATTATTTTACTATGCGTTGGTTGGGGGGAACTCGGCGAACAATTATCCGGGTATCTATCTACTTATTTATGCAAAGTGGGGATCGACCAGATACCTCCTGTTGATCTGCGGGTTCCCCCTAAGGTACAAAGATGACATTTAGGGATCATCATATGGATGCTCTGGTGATATAGGGAAAACTTTGACTTCTTCGGAAGATCGACTTCTGACGGATGATGTCAACGGCCCGTGGAAACTACGACAGATAGGGTTGTGGACCTTGAACAAATGTATAGAGGACCTTGGTCAGATTTGGTTGGCGGTAAAAAAAAATCCAATATTGCAAAATCCAAGATGGCTGCCATGGAAATTTCAAACGCCTAAGCAGCTTTTAAAGGTTCACTGAATCAGCTGAAAATTTGTATCCAGGGATTTTCGGGGTCGCTGATTAAGAATATGAAATCATTTTCTTTTTATCTTCAACTTTCATGAGGGTTGCCATACTAATTTCATAATTTTTAAAATGCTATTGCTTTCTTGGCCCTGTAGCTCTCAAAGGGTAAGTCATATGAGACAAGTACATACTACTGATTTTGTAGGAAATTTTATCAGGTTTAATTTGTACCTAGAAACCTTTTCTATACGACTTATAGACTTCGAGATGTAAGCAAAAAACCAAAAAATGGGATGGTTTTTCGAGTGCTGCAAAGTTAGCACAGGTCTTACGAAGCTGCAAACTTGGATATACGCTACTGGTAGTGGTCCTAACGACATATTAAAAAATCAGAACTAGACGTTAGTTTGCGATTTTAATGTTCGATATGATGGGCCTACATACTCTACCCATCAAACTGAACAACTTTTAATATGGGAGCAAAAAAAATATCTTCTGTCTCATATGGTTGAATCGAGTAGGTTTTGCAGTTTAGTATGGGACAGCAGATTTTTTTTTTGTTCCGGCAGGTTAGCTCCCATAGTAAAAGTTGTTCAGTAGAGTATGTGGTTTAAAGGTTAATTATACTTTTCCTTGCACCCTGTATATACAGGGTCCTTCTTAATATGCTGATTCTTTTTTATGGAGATGGTCAGACCACCAATCTGAACAACTTTCTATAAGGAACCAACATCGAAATTGCGAAAAAAAAACCGCTGTCCCTTACATTTGGCTCGAGTAGATTTGCAGTTTTGTATGGAACATTTCTTTTTGCGATTTTAATGTTGGTGCCATACCTATAGAGAAAGTTGTTCACTTAGTCGGTCTGATCATCCCCTTAAAAAAGTGTCCGCATATTAAAAAGGACCCTATATTTAGCATAATACTACGAATAAGAGAATGTATAGAAGTATAAATGAACCTCAAAAAGTGGCACCAAAAAAATTGTAACGCGTTCTAAATTTGTTCTTTAAAAATTGTAACTCGCCGCCAAAACTCATACAAAATGTCATTTTTCATGGGGTGCCAAAAATGATTTCGATTTTGTTTGGAGTTATTCTTCCATATTTATTCTCTTATTCGTAGGCATAATAGAAGAAACTCGCTACAAATGTCATGTCCACATCTCATTGCCATCGAAGGCTTTTCTTTAATTTGATATTCTTTGACGAAATCCGTAGCAATACGATACACAGTGACATTCACAATGTCGGAACATGTTAAATATATAATTAGGCGAAATTAAATTAATTACAACTGATCGATATAAAGTTACTTTAACAATGCGCACTCACTGAATGTAATAATTACATTTTTTTTTTTTTTATTGAATGAAGCAAGTGCGACGAAACTAAAAAATCTACAAATGTTATTTAAAATCGCACGCAAAGGGTTCCGTTCCGATAAAAGTAAATAACTAAATTTAAAAACAAAAAAAAAATTGTAAAATGCCGTTAATAAACGATAAGTCAAACTGATTTCCCGTCGAGTTTAAAAGAAACTCAACCAGCCAGCCAGACCTTTCTAGAAATGTTTTTAATGACCTTTAGGTTTCCCTTACATCAAACAATTAAACTACATATACCATAAATAACATATAGTTTTTTTAGGCAAATTCTAAATCACAGTACAAAGACAGACAGAGGGTTCCTTTCTACCAGTTTGGTACGGAACCCTAACATAACGAGGCGTTAATATATATTTCATGGATAAAATTATGAGGGTTTATACAGCTTTAAATTCACATAATTTTATGCAAAGGCAATACCGTGCGGGATAATATTCATGTGTGTTCCAAAATTAAAACCAATCAGAAATTTCTGAAAAACTGCCGAAGTATTTCCCACAATCCTGATTTCGACTTTAAAATATCGATGTGATGAAGACGTCTTATAAGGAAGCTGTTAAGAATATAACAGGTGTAAATTGCTATATTAAACGGCGAAGCAATCAATCACACTGTCGACGCTGCGCCGATGCGCGTGAGCATGCATCCACGATGCCTCTGTATTGCGTCGTTATGTATCACATATATTACCGAGCTTTGTCTGGTTCAATCTTGTTGCTCTTTTACTAAGCTACTCAGTTAATTTTCCTTGTCTATGAGCAAGCTTTGTCGTAGGTTTTATTTGTAAATCTTTATTTTCTCTTTACCTAATCAAATCAAACATTAATTGAATGAAAGATATTCCCGAGTTATTTCTTGCAGTTTTAGTCCTAATTTTTGGCACTGTTTTTTAACTTTTAAACCCTAAAAAATAAAAGACTGTTGGCGCGAAAATTCCCTGGTAGCCCACACCCAGGATTGTTCGACCCACACTCCAGATTTAAGATAAAACACTATAAATAGTAATCGTGGGGCCCATCTGTGACGATGACGGATTTATTGGCCCTGTAGAGGACATAAATTCAGTGATGGCCCTTGAAGATATTTCGTATGAACTCATGATATCTTAGGCGTAAGATGTAGATAGCCTTTTATCGCTGCCATTTTGGAGCTGAGATATCTAAGCAGCTTTAACCGGACCAGATGAGCCAAGAATTGAAAGTAATGCTTGCATTATTGTCTGAATAAAAACCAAGAATAACGCCTGCTAACACACATATACAGAATTCCGTATACGTATACAGATATTTTTACGTTTAGACATCGTAATAATATACAGTTTTTTCCCTCTATTTATACAATTTGAATGTGGTAACAAATTCATGTAAAACCTGATTTTTTTTTAACGCAAATTACAAAATTGAGACTACCTATATAAGTAAGTATAAGGTATAATATAGAATTCGTGCAAGAAACTAATTAAAACTTTAGATGTGAATTTCCACAATCAATTTGTTTTCCGCTTTTCACACACATAATAGCTCCATCCAATTTTGTATTTGTATGAAAAGTAGTTTTTCGAGTCTAATTTAATTGTATCGTACAATAAGTCTAGTTTTTAATACGATAAAAAAAATTTTTCTGACAAGTCATCGGGTTAGAAGAATGGTAAGGCAAGTAATTATAATTACGATTACCTACAATACCTACTCGTTATTCTCATGAGCTCCTATAGAGTATATTTACATTCATATTTATGTATGACAGATGATGTCCAGACTTGCTGAAAACAAACCTACCCTGAATTATTACTTCCTGAACTATGAAGTCATGATTCCAACGCATTAAGTTAACTAAAAAAAAATGTTTCAATGGTATTAAAAACGCGTCTACAATAAAATAAATTAGTGCACATTTTAGTAAGACGAAGAACGTGTGGTAAAACACGCCATGCTGTTTGTTACTAAGCAAAAAATGACTTCAGACGAAGCGAAATGTTTCATTAGGTATGCCATAGGTTGTTATCACACAAGCGTCAGAGCAGTGAGCACGCAATCAAATCCACTTTTTATTATCTCCTTTAATTTTGTTCCACCAAAAGTTAAAGACACATTTTATTTTCTTTCATGGCGGTCAGTTTTTGCGAAATGTGATTTTGTTCGAACTCACTTACCGGTTCTTCAATTATGTGTTGTGATAGTCATTTTTATTAGGCAGGATTGCTATGGTTAAAACTCTTAATGTTATTACATATAAAAATGACTATCACAAATAAGCAAATATGCTTAATTAACGTTGACTTTGGTTATCCTGCTCTTTTTATATCGCTTGATAACAGTTGTAATTGCAACACTGCTAAATATCGCGACATCAAAAAATTTATTACGAACGCGGTACAACAACATAAAATGTTTTATTAAAGTTTGGATTAAACAGTAGTTCTTTTTTTGAAAAACGTTTCGCTTTTTTCCGAGGATTCACATCTAAACTATTATAAAACTGTAACTGAAGTGTGTCTGTACATTGAAGATATTTACAAAAAAAACATTACGATATGGTTTTTAGGTATCCCTGACTCGAAATCAACCTTTTTTAGAAATGTTGTCTGTCTGTTTGTCTGTTTGTTTGTGTGTTTGTTTGTTTGTTTGTTTGTTTGTTCGCGCATCACGCCAAAACTACTGAACCGATTTTGATGAAACTTTTTTGTTTGATAGCTTATGGTCTGACTTAAAATCTGGTATATAATTTGTGCGGACGAAGTCGCGGGAAAACACTAGTGTATATTAAAATCTAACAGACCATTTTGAAGTTTGCTTCAAATAAGATCCCGACATGAATTCGGAAAAACATTTAATTTTAAAAGAAAAAAAGTAATCCAGCAACCAAAGTAGCCGAATTCTATTAAAATACGAAATCGCACTCCTTCGTCCATCAAATTGTTATTTGACTTTTACGATCTCAATCTCTCGGAACAACTCACTGGAAATGGACCACCTCGACTAACGTAGCTGGAGGCGTTTCAAATCTTCCTATAGAGTCATTACCACAATTTGACTTAACAGATTCCAAACATATTATCGACCAAATATGTAATTACGTTCTAGATTAAGTTGCTAAGCAAAGGCTGCTCTTCCACTGACTCTAGCTAGCTAGTTAGTTGCGTTACTTTTCTTTGTATTCATTTATGAACTAACTAGATGATTACGTTGTATCAACGGTAACGAGTACCTGTACCTAGAGTGTGTTACTACAATAATTCCCAATTGAATGTAAAACGTAGTACATAGTACATAAGGTGGCTATTGAAGTTGTAACGAATTTGCAGTAAATATTCGCATGTGCAGTGCATTTTACCTTGTATTGTTATCCTCTGTCATTATAAAAAAACAAAAACACAAAAAACATGAGATAATTCGCTTCGCATGTCATTTCGCTTCAGCTTCTGTTACATTCGCCATTTCTGTACCAAATTTCGATACAACTTCAATAATCAGCAACCATCTGTAATGATGTCGATCATCAAAGACAACTTTCAGTGGAAGGAAATCCTAAGCGAAGTTCTTCTATACGTGTACGTAGTTTAAATGTCTATAAAGGATACAATTATTCCGTCTTTGTCAGACCAATAAAAACACACGGCAGATGATAATATATGTCACTGAAAATGGATGTGAAGAGCGAATTGAACATTTGTGTCCGTATAGTTAGCAGCCTCACCAACGAATTCGAAGATTTTGACTAGGCCACGATTTAGTACCCAATTAGTACTATTTAGTGCCCAAAGCACAGATTTGGTACTCCTGTATTTCAAAAGATATTTGGGTTACTTACTGAGGCTGCTAGATAGACGTCAAGGTAGCAGTCGCACCGAGAAATACTGTTTATATCAATGTGATTTATATGTCACGATTTAGTACTCATTTAGTACTCCCTATATCCAAAATTTCATTAATATTGATTCAATACAAGCCGAGATATGACAGTGCATTGTTGAGGCTGCTAACTTGACGTTTATTCCAACGATGATTCCAATGAAACGGGTGCACATTTCAAACAGATAAATACATACAGATTTAGTGCTCGATTTGGTGCCTCTTATGATATTTATGAAATGTAGAATTTTCTTTCCTACTTCCCAAAAAAACTATGTAAAGTTCTACATACATTCGATTTTCGGTACAATCATGAACAAAAAAATATCATTTATCGGAACACTACTGCCATTAGCTAGCGCACGCGATCATAGCAATAGTGTAGCGGCCAGGACAAGAGAAAAAAAATCTCGTATGTAAGTTCTGTATATACCTACAACAGGTGTGGGTGTGTTCAGGGTACTCTCTGGATCACGAAACTGCTTGTTGTATAATTCAAAAGTGGTGGAGGGGGGTAGCAGTGACGTCATAAAGATGGCCGCCGACGGTTTTAGTTTTTCTTCAATTGTAGCGCACCTATGAGGTCAATATTGTTGTGCGAGGTGTCATTTGAAAGCTTATTCAATTTACTTTAACTATTTCATAGACACCTAACGTGAAAAATTTGTATTTACTGAAATATTTTCAATTTATTGAATTTTTTGTTACCTACCAGCAATCATTCCTCCAGTTTTCTCGGAAACGGGTAACTTTATTGTGATTATAGTCATTACATAAAACATAGAGAATTTCATTAGCTATCTTACAACATCAATTGTATAAAAATACAACTTCAAACGACTAAGCTGTGTCAAATTTTCTGGTGCACTGTAACTATGAGTCCAAGCGTGCGTCGGTGTGCGGGCGGGGCGGACGAACTGCAAATAACATTATGATTTATAGATTATATAAAATTAAGGTTTCCATTGTAATATTGATTGGAAAAATATACATTTTTATATTATTTGCACATGCGTTTACATAAATTGTAGATGTATAGGGTGTAATATTAAATGCGTTACATACTTAAGGGGTTGCTTTAGACCATAAAACTGAACAACTTTTACAATGGGACCAACTTTGAAATCACGAGAAAAATTAGCTGCTGTTTCATACATTTTGGTCCAGAAGAGATTGACATGTTCTACGGGACATCTGATTTTATTTCGCTATATTTATGTTGGCTCCAAGGTGAAAGTGGTTCAGCTTGATGGTCTTAAGTATCCCATTCCCAGATATAACATGTACCTACTTAACGCATTACATTTTACACTATGTATACAAGAATGAGGCTGCCTTGGAAAAGTAAATAAAAGAATGAGAAATCCAAAACAATTTAGTTAACAGGTTTATAAATATTTATTAATATTGTTATAAAAAACAATTGTTAGTTGCACGCATGCAATGTCTAGAGTGATTCATCAACATCACCAAAATTATACTGATTTCAGCATACCTCCTCACTGATATTTTATGGCAAACACCCTGCATGCATTTTTGAATTTTACTAACAAATCTGCATCTCGCACTGCCGGTAGTGGCAGCCTGTTTTGCATTGGCAAGACATTAATTCCAAATCTTTTACGAAATACATGATTTAAACGTTGTTACGAGAATCGGTGACAATTTTTCGTTTTCCAATGTTCAACCATGGTTTGTAGGTGGTGGTAAATTATACATGTGGTAATTTGGTCTTTTTATATGTTGTTTAAAAACTTTAAAATCACGTTACCAACTTACCAACCGTAATCAATTTACCAACTTTAAAATCACGAGAAAAATTAGCTGCTGTTTCATACATTTTGGTCCAGAAGAGATTGACATGTTCTACGGGACATCTGATTTTATTTCGCTATATTTATGTTGGCTCCAAGGTGAAAGTGGTTCAGCTTGATGGTCTTAAGTATCCCATTCCCAGATATAACATGTACCTACTTAACGCATTACACTTTACACTATGTATACAAGAATGAGGCTGCCTTGGAAAAGTAAATAAAAGAATGAGAAATCCAAAACAATTTAGTTAACAGGTTTATAAATATTTATTAATATTGTTATAAAAAGACAATTGTTAGTTGCACGCATGCAATGTCTAGAGTGATTCATCGACATCACCAAAATTATACTGATTTCAGCATACCTCCTCACTGATATTTTATGGCAAACACCCTGCATGCATTTTTGAATTTTACTAACAAATCTGCATCTCGCACTGCCGGTAGTGGCAGCCTGTTTTGCATTGGCAAGAAATTAATTCCAAATCTTTTACGAAATAGGTAGGTACTTACATGGTTTTAACGTTGTTACCTCGGTGACAACTTTTCGTTTTCCAATGTTCAACCATGGTTTGTAGGTGGTAGTAAATTATAAAATGCCACATCTGCAGTAGCCCAAACGTACATTTGGTAATTTGCTCTTTTTATATGTTGTTTCAGAGCTTCTTATGACGGTAGAAGTTTATCCACTTTACTAATACTATGACAGTACATAGCCATATCAAACTTCTCACCTTTTTGCTTTAGATCTTCTGTTAGGTCACCGAGCGTTCCAAATCCTTCCAGAAGATCGTAATTTTCTGTGAAGACTTTCCTTCTGCTTTTCTATGAAAAACTTGACAATGAGCTTGTGCTAGCGCATACTGTAAGAGCGTGGAACGTCAATAAACAGTGTATTTCTGGTCCGAGAGCTTGAACAATTGTATTGATTTGGTTTATTTCAAGAGCAAGCAACAAAACTTGAGGTAGACATAGAATTATTACCCGTTGGTGGATTAGAAAATCCACTTACTAGCAACAAATAAAAACAGACCTGTCCATCACTTAAAAGTAATCACGAACAGGGTGACACCCGTTTTGTTTTACATGTACTTAATTGATGCTGCCCAATGGGGGTTTGAGACCTTAATGGTAAACAGACACTGAAGTTTTACTGTTGCTCATTCATTTCTTCGACAGGTTACCAGCGAAGGTCTGGATTCAATGAGGAATGAGGGCGAGTAAATCAAAATACGTTTTAGTCAATAAAACTGTTCAAGCACTCGGACCAGAAATACACTGTTTATTGACGTTCCACGCTTATACAGTATGCGATAGCACAAGCTCATCGTCAGGTTTTTCGAAGAAAAGCACAAGGAAAGTCTTCACAGAAAATTACGATCTTCTGGAAGGATTTGGAACGCTCGTTGACCTAACAGAAGATCTAAAGCAAAAAGGTGAGAAGTTTGATATGGCTATGTACTGTCATAGTATTAGTAAAGTGGATAAACTTCTACCGTCACAAGAAGCTCTGAAACAACATATAAAAAGACCAAATTACCACATGTATAATTTACCACCACCTACAAACCATGGTTGAACATTGGAAAACGAAAAATTGTCACCGATTCTCGTAACAACGTTTAAATCATGTATTTCGTAAAAGATTTGGAATTAATGTCTTGCCAATGCAAAACAGGCTGCCACTACCGGCAGTGCGAGATGCAGATTTGTTAGTAAAATTCAAAAATGCATGCAGGGTGTTTGCCATAAAATATCAGTGAGGAGGTATGCTGAAATCAGTATAATTTTGGTGATGTTGATGAATCACTCTAGACATTGCATGCGTGCAACTAACAATTGTTTTTTTATAACAATATTAATAAATATTTATAAACCTGTTAACTAAATTGTTTTGGATTTCTCATTTAGCTATAGTAATTATGAAAAAAAAGCTGCACTTTGTGATGGAAGCAAGCCGCTTTGCATAGTGATAGAAGGGATCAAAATAAGCGATTTGACCCGCAGCAGCGCAACTTTCATCCCTTAGGAACATAGATGGCGCCACTTCTTTACATGAAACTTCAAAAAATTCTACAAGCCTGACGGCTTCACCGATTTCATTCATTAAGGTGTCTATCGAAAGAACATTTATTAATAAATGATAAAAAAAATTAAAAAGTAAAAAATCCATAATGGCTGTAAAAAGCCATGCATTTTTGTAAATTTTTCAACGTTATTTTTCAGTTTATTCTTAATAATATTTAAAAAATGTATGAATTGGGTATATTTTTAATTATTCACATTGTTAATAAATCAATAACACGTTTAATGAAAAAAACTGCATGTCAATATCTTTAATAGTTAGGAAAATATTTAAGATTTCATAAGCAGGCACGGTGCGCCCCAGTCATAGTAATTATGAAAAAAATACAGAATTTTGTGATGGAAGCAAGCCGTTTTGCACAGTGATAGAACGGAACAAAATAAGCAATTTTACCCGTGGCAGTGAAACATTCATTCTTTAGGATCACAGATGGCGCCACATATTTTAACAATTTTTTAAAAGTTACAGAAACTAAACGGCTACGCCGATTTTAATTATTTAAGTGTCAAACGGTTCGTATTATTAAGTTTCAACTTAAAAAAATAATAAGTCAAATATTTTTAAAAATTAAGTGCAAAAATAAAATAATATGTACAAAAAATTAAAAATTACTTACAAGTTTTCAATAAACTACGTTGAACAATGTATGTGTGTATTTTTTATTTGAGACTGATCTATTTCGAATCTAAAATAAAAACTGCATCGAAATCGGTTTAGTAGTTTTGTAGCTAATAAGCTTAGATCAAATAAAGTTAATGGATAGGCCTTACGCGAACATTTCAAACCAGAAAAATGAGGCAAAACAAATGATACTTCAAATTTGTATGCAAGTGCCCTAGATTTGACAGATAATGGCGCAAGTTTGTATGGACCAAGTGCACCAGTAGTTTGCTTCAACTTACCACGCTTTAGGCCTATCCATTAATTTTATTTTGATCTAAGGATATTAGGTATTTCTGTCGATAAACGTCCGCTGCTAGACATAGGCCTCCTGCAAAGATCGCCACAACAGGGCCGGTTCTGCTCTACCCTCATCCAACGAGTGTCCACTACCTTCACCGGATTGTCGGTCCACCTTGTGGAGGCCGCACGATACACTTTCCGGTACGCGGCTGCGCGGTTGCCACTCAAGAATTCTTCGGTCCCATCTGCCAGCCAGCCGTTCTGCAAGCAATATGCCCAGCCCATTGCCACTCTAGTTAGCAATTCTTGATTGTGTCGACTTAATTTCTGATTCGATTTCGGAGGTTTGCCCTTTGGTTGACTTTCAGCCTTTAAACTATGCCTTCATTTAGTGATAGACCACGTAACAGCATAATTTATTATAATACATTAGTATAGCATTTCAAAATATATCTAGGTACTTACGTTTGATTCCCACAGCCGCTTTTACAGAATATTTTGAACTGCAGGGTGCAAGGCAGGTCGACGTTTCAGCAACTACAGCGCATTGTGTCCGCCGCAGCCTGATTTACGAGCGGATTGGTCGAAGAATTTTTGCAATATAATAGTTACCATCCCATGTCTATCTTTTTACGATGTTGTAACAAGACCTCCTAAAGTTGATGGACTCCACAATGGCCAAAAGTTACTGCGATTTGGTCAGAATTATCCCTCTTCGACTAATACACTTGTAGGTAAATCAGGCTGCGACGACCATTGTATATTTTGACTATTGTGGAGTCCATACATCTTAGGAGGTCTTGTTACATCCCTAAAATAAAAAGATAGACATATTATGGGAACTATTAAATAGAAAACATTCTTCAACCAATGCGCTTATACATCAAGCTGTGACGGACACAATGCGCTGTGGTTGCCGACGCGTCGACATAGCTTCCGCCCTGTAGTGTAAAAAAATCCTGCAAAGGTGGCTGTGGAAATTATACGTAAGTAAATATATATGTTTTGAAATGCTATACTAATATACTTAATACAATAAATTATGCTGTTAAGTCGTCGCTAACAAAATTAAGGCCAAGTAAAAATGCTGTAAGTCACTCGGAGGGCAATGCATAGAGCTAGATTGTCCCTGCGTGATCGAATAAGAAATGAAGAGATCCGCAAGGTAACCCGGGTAGCCGACAGCCCAACACAACCCGGAGAATTGCTAACTAAAGTAGCAATGGGCTGGGCCACATTACTCGCAGTACGGATGGGCGATGGGGCTGAAAAGTTCACGAGTGGCGACCGCGCAGCCGCGTACCGGAAAGCGTATCGTGGGTAGGCCTCCAAAAGCTAGACCGACGATCCGGTGAAGGTAGAAGACTCTCGTTGGATGAGGGTAGTGCAGAACCAGCCCTGTTGTGGCGATCCTTGCAGGAGGCCTATGTCTAGCAGCGGACGTTTATCGGCAGACATTACAAATATCTACAAAGCTACTAAACCGATTTCGATGCAGTTTTCATTTTTAGATTCGAAATAGATGTCTAAAATAAAAAATACAAACTTCATACATTATTCAACGAAGTTTAGTGAAAACTTGTAAGTAATTTTTAATTTTTCGTAACTAAAAATTTTTTTTTTGCACTTAATTTTTTAAAATATTTGATTTATTATTTTTTTAAGTTGAAACTTAATAACACGAACCGTTTGACACTTAAATAATTAAAATCGGCGTAGCCGTTTAGTTTCTGTAACTTTTAGAAGATTGTTAAAATATGTGGCGCCATCTGTGATCCTAAAGAATGAATGTTTCACTGCCACGGGTAAAATTGCTTATTTTGTTCCGTTCTATCACTGTGCAAAACGGCTTGCTTCCATCACAAAATTCTGTATTTTTTTCATAATTACTATGACTGGGGCGCACCGTGCCTGCTTATGAAATCTTAAATATTTTCCTAACTATTAAAGATATTGACATGCAGTTTTTTTCATTAAACGTGTTATTGATTTATTAACAATGTGAATAATTAAAAATATACCCAATTCATAAATTTTTTTAATATTATTAAGAAAAAACTGAAAAATAACTTTGAAAAATTTACAAAAATGCATGGCTTTTTACAGCCATTATGGATTTTTTACTTTTTAATTTTTTTTATCATTTATTAATAAACGTTCTTTCGATAGACACCTTAATGAATGAAATCGGTGAAGCCGTCAGGCTTGTAGAATTTTTTGAAGTTTAATGTAAAGAAGTGGCGCCATCTGTGTTCCTAAGGGATGAAAGTTGCGCTGCTGCGGGTCAAATCGCTTATTTTGATCCCTTCTATCACTATGCAAAGCGGCTTGCTTCCATCACAAAGTGCAGCTTTTCCTTAAAATATCTCCATAATAACTAGGACTAATTCTTTTATTTACTTTTCCAAGGCAGCCTCATTCTTGTATACATAGTGTAAAATGTAATGCGTTAAGTAGGTACATGTTATATCTGGGAATGGGATACTTAAGACCATCAAGCTGAACCACTTTCACCTTGGAGCCAACATAAATATAGCGAAATAAAATCAGATGTCCCGTAGAACATGTCAATCTCTTCTGGACCAAAATGTATGAAACAGCAGCTAATTTTTCTCGTGATTTCAAAGTTGGTCCCATTGTAAAAGTTGTTCAGTTTTATGGTCTAAAGCAACCCCTTAAGTATGTAACGCATTTAATATTACACCATATACATCTACAATTTATGTAAACGCATGTGCAAATAATATAAAAATGTATATTTTTCCAATCAATATTACAATGGAAACCTTAATTTTATATAATCTATAAATCATAATGTTATTTGCAGTTCGTCCGCCCCGCCCGCACACCGACGCACGCTTGGACTCATAGTTACAGTGCACCAGAAAATTTGACACAGCTTAGTCGTTTGAAGTTGTATTTTTATACAATTGATGTTGTAAGATAGCTAATGAAATTCTCTATGTTTTATGTAATGACTATAATCACAATAAAGTTACCCGTTTCCGAGAAAACTGGAGGAATGATTGCTGGTAGGTAACAAAAAATTCAATAAATTGAAAATATTTCAGGAAATACAAATTTTTTACGTTAGGTGTCTATGAAATAGTTAAAGTAAATTGAATAAGTTTTCAAATGACACCTTGCACAACAATATTGACCTCATAGGTGTGCTACAATTGAAGAAAAACTAAAACCGTCGGCGGCCATCTTTATGACGTCACTGCTACCCCCTCCACCACTTTTGAATTATACAACAAGCAGTTTCGTGATCCAGAGAGTACCCTGAACACACCCACACCTGTTGTAGGTATATACAGAACTTACATACGAGATTTGGTTTAGAGACGACTTTTTCCCGGGTGGCCGCTGCACTACAAGTAGTTCATAGCAATACCGAGAGATGGCGGGATTTTATTTACGTTAATTACGGTGGGTGATGCGAAAACATGTCGAAGAATGGCTTGATTCAAATGAGTGCAGCAGACTACAACGAGTTTATGATGAACCTTGTTCTATCATAGATGTTTTCAAATTGTCTTTTATGTTTTTGTTTATGTTGTGAACAGGAATGCAATTTTTGAAAGTAACACGTCGATCGAATGATGAATAATCTACATATTCTATTCTATATTTAAAAAAATGGCTGCCATCTTGGGTATGTGATGATTTTGCCAATGTCGAGTTTTTATAGCAAAAGTGCTTGACGTTGTACGGTTATATTGATATTTTGGTGACTTCAAGGGTTGTTCTTATAAAAGAACAATATCCTGAGCCACCACTGGAGTTCCACTGTGGACCGGGGATGGGGCAACCGACGCGCACGTGACCACCCAATAGCAGACCCACAGAGCAACTCCAATAATCTACATAGTAATTTTATATTTTCTACTGCTGATTTGAACGAGTGACTTTCAAAAATCGCACTGTAGTGTTTGAAAAGTACTTTACTCCGTTCAGGAATTAGAGCGACAAAATGTAAACAACGGTGATACCAGTGTAGAAAATACCACCTCGAGACTGTAGAAAACTTGTCTCCGGAATGAATAACAGTAAATTGTCTATTTTATTCGCAAAGGATTACGACAAATGAAATGTTAACTTCGTATGGAAAATAATTAAAAAATACGCCAGATATAATTTATTTTAGATTAAAAGAAAGCGTGACTGTAAATATTTTATTTCTTGGTCTGGCAACAATCAGATATTTTAGACCTTTGGTTCGTGCTTAAAGAAAAAGATGTTTTATTGCATACAATAACGTAAACGCGTCTGTTGATTGTTAAATACCGTCGTCTGAGTCCATACGCTATGCGTGGATGCTACGCATAGCACAAAAAGCCCACACAGACAGGGTAGCGGCATAATTTAAAAATTGCATTCAAATTGTCATGACTGTTTCTATTATTTATGGATGGACAGTAAATGTTTCATGTCAACGCCATTTATTAAATGCCGTGTCGACATAATGCTATTCTTAAAAAATGTACCAAAGGTTTCTGACCACGTAATGTCACTTTGACAGTGCCGTTTCTTTGTTTACATTTTGTCGCTCTAATTCCTGAACGGAGTATAGTCTCATACATTTGAGTCTAGTAGGCGTTGCAGTTTAGTATGGAACTGCTGATTTTTGTTTGCGATTTCAGGATTGGTCCCATAATAAAAGTTGTTCAGTTTGATGATCTGAACCACTCATGTAAGTTTCAAACCACAATTAAATCTATATTTATTGCTTCGCTTTAATTCGGAACGGTAAAAAAAATTTCCAGTACAATAATAGTAGAGTAGATTTAAAGAAGAATAATAGTATTCTGGACTCACATTACATAGGTACATACGAGATTGAGAAGTATCCGAGTTACCTATACAATTTAATATCATTTCACTTTTTTGCTTGACAGTACCAACCACAGAATTAAAATAAATAGTAAACCCTATTACAGTCGAATAAAGTCTAAATTTGATTAACGATATCGAAGGACCTAAATTACGATTAGTATGTAGAACTTTACATAGTTTTTTTGGGAAGTAGGAAAGAAAATTCTACATTTCATAAATATCATAAGAGGCACCAAATCGAGCACTAAATCTGTATGTATTTATCTGTTTGAAATGTGCACCCGTTTCATTGGAATCATCGTTGGAATAAACGTCAAGTTAGCAGCCTCAACAATGCACTGTCATATCTCGGCTTGTATTGAATCAATATTAATGAAATTTTGGATATAGGGAGTACTAAATGAGTACTAAATCGTGACATATAAATCACATTGATATAAACAGTATTTCTCGGTGCGACTGCTACCTTGACGTCTATCTAGCAGCCTCAGTAAGTAACCCAAATATCTTTTGAAATACAGGAGTACCAAATCTGTGCTTTGGGCACTAAATAGTACTAATTGGGTACTAAATCGTGGCCTAGTCAAAATCTTCGAATTCGTTGGTGAGGCTGCTAACTATACGGACACGAACATTTACTTACTGCGTACAATATTATAGTGAGTACTTAGTTCATCAGAATTGCGAGGAAACACGGAGGAAATATGCACAATTGATTTACAATAGTTACATGTAATATTAAATAATAGCTGTCAAGACAATGTCTCAACAGCAAATTAAAAACGAGCAATTTATTATATCTAAGTTTTCCCGTAGGGTTTTATTAATCCCTAAATTCCCCTGGCTCTAAAGACCTTTTTTTCAACCTTAAATGTATCGTTAGACCAAACATTATGTACCTAATATCTAGACCATGTCTGGATACCATAAATTTAGACGATGATAAAAAAATTAGGTAGTTCACGATCGAGGTCTATTATTCTTTGCATGAGCTAAATGTTTGTTATTATATATCTATCCGCCTTAATTACATGGTAATTATCTACAACATATTATTTCCTAGACGGATAAAAAACTAAATAATGGTACAAGAGTGGTACTTACTGTAAACGCTGTTGCCGTCTGTGGTGCCGTTGACAGTGCCATCTGGCATGAGCTGGAGATAGCGATTCTTGAGGAACATTTGTATGGTGCGCGACGTGCCTGTGATGTGGCTGAGGTTGGCGGAGCGCTGCGCGCGCGGCTCGGGAGCGGGAGCGGGGGCAGCGGCGCACGAGGCCAGCGCCAGCGCCGCGAGGAGCAGCCGCAGCGGGCGCGTGCGCGGAGGCATGGCGCGCCGCGCCCATGGCAGCCGCCCGGGCGCCGTCACTGCACAACACCCTCTCTCATACCCCGCACTACTGCACCCCTAGTCTGTCTCTACTTTGCGCAAAAATATCGAATCTCGATTGCTGTTCGAAAACTGAGCGACTTGGCGCCCGACGAGGGTCTCCTTAACTATAATCAGTTCGCATAAACATTCGATTATTCCACATATTCATTACGTACATGTTTAAGGAATTAGTATTGCACCATTTTGGGTTAGATTTGCAACACGACTGGTCCGTCTCAGTTTACGCGAAGCCGCAAATGAGTCGAGGCTTGCGGACGCGTTCACACGATCTGTAACAAATAATGGTTTTGTGTAAATAATAGCTCTACTACAAAATGCTAGTTGTAATCGATACATCTTAAATCAGGCGCCAGCTTGTATGCTCTAGGTAAGTAAGTACACATTCAATGTGAAATACGTGTAATTAAAATTAGAATCTAGAATTAGCTGCTGGTGTCAACATTTTTGAAAATCTTGTTAATACCGTATTGGGTAGTAACGTACGTTTATCGATGAATGGCAGGATTTACAGGAAACAGGAAATTATACGCTCGCCTAGGTTTTACGCTAGTTGTCGAACGAAGCCTGCCTATATAATTGAATGCAAAACCAATAAACATCGCAGTATGAGCCGTAGAATGATGTCGACATTTAGTACCTTCCGCGGCGGTTGCGTGTGACATAAATACATTTACAGAACGAATCGCTTTTCGCTTCTACTAAGTGTGAAACGCGAACTTTGTCACGTCGTCAATGCCACCATATTCCACCTTACGACATTGGGAATACTGACTAAAAACAATTTTAATTCTGTTGATAGATATTCTTAGTATAGGAATAACGCGAATTACAATGAAACATGTTAATACTTTTAACCCAGCTAGTATACAAGGTGTTACAAAAATACAAATAAACATTTAAGGGGGTGGTTTTGACCATCAAACTGAACAACTTTCACTATAGGACCAATATAGAAATCGCGAAAAAAAAATTATGTTCCATACTCTACAAATCGGCTATTAGAGCTAAAATATGTATGGGATTTAAGATATTTTTTTTCGCGTTTTCGATGTTGGTCCCATAGAGAAAGTTGACGGTATAAAAACAACCCACTTAAGAGTTTTAAATATTTATTTTTACTTATGAAACACCTTGTATAGGGTCCTTCTTAATATGCTGACACTTTTTAAGAGGATGATCGGACCATCAAATTGAACAACTTTCTCTATGGGACCAAAATCGAAAAATTACGAATTAAAATATGCTGCTCCATACGGCTGCGGCTCGATAGTTTATATATATATTAGCTCGGTTTGCAGTTTTGTATGAGACATCAGATTTTTTTTCTCGAATTCGATGTTGGTCCCATAGAGAAAGTTGTTCAGTTTGATGGTCTGATCATCCCCTGAAAAAGTTTAGCATATTAAGTTGGACCCTGTATGTACTTTACATAAAACCGAATGAACAATGTTAACACATGCCGCGCATTCAATCGTTTGAACAGTAGATTCTTTAAAGAAGGAATAATATTGGTTGAATCGGTTGAATCGGAAAATCGAGTTTCAAAAACCGTCGGCAACCATGGCCAATAATCGATATCCGCCACCAATCAGATAATTTTTAGGTCATTGGCAATTTGTTCGAGTTTTAATATTACCGTGTCAGATCAAATCGATTATTAAATTTGTACCTACCTGAGTAATCTGATTGCTAAATAATTTTGTTGGTATTCATATAATAATATATTTATTATTTTGTATACCTAGTTATATGCTGCAGAATATATAACGGTTTACAAACAAAGCTATGACTACATTGACAGTTTATTCGCTTTGGGAACTGGGAATAAAATGTCGCATTTCATTAATACCGCTACGGTCATTTCATTGATTTTCTTCAAGTTTATAGTATCCGCACCTAATCAGGCAGGTCCATATACAAAAAAATTAATTAGTTTTGCTACGGTTTTGATAAATACAAAATAAAAACGTTAATATTTACATCAGAAGAGTAGTATCACTTTAGTGCCGAACTTATCACGGTTGCTTAATATTTATTTCCCTGAAGTATATAGATTTCTACTTGAAAATGTTTTACTATACGATAAAATTAGATTCCGATCGATAATTTATTGTAAGTAGGCATTTAGTTTGAGAAATCTACATATTCTACATTTCTAATCGAATGTAAATTTTTGTTTGGTTTTTCTTATCTATCACTGAATAGTATTGGTATATTCGAATCGGAATACAGCAATATCAATTATTTAATCATAATTTATGGTTTTCTAATCAAATATTACACTGAAATTAAAGCAATTTGTTTAAACTTGTTTAAATATTACATATCTCTTTAATACTACTTATTTATGTTTCTGACCACCCTGAAAGGGATTACGGTCTTGAGTTTATATACATATGTTGTTAAAAGGCTCTTGGTGCGCTGTATTATATATGTTGTTTCAATAATTTGTTTAAAATTACATGGATCATGTTTAATTTAGGTACAAACTATACTGTCTTTCGATGAAATCCTTAATTATTTTAGCAGGCCGAAAAGTTTTCTGTTCTCAAAATCAACATTTTGTTTGACACAAACATTTTGATTAGTATTGGCTAGTCCTAGCTAGTCTAAATCGCCAAAAATATCTGGCCAAGTAGCGTAAGGTTGCTTAATTTTTTTCCCGTGTATAACATGAAATAGCCTGAAAATACTTTACGTAAAAAACATTTACAACTTAAATATCATACACGTACGTTATGTGGTACACGGTGTGTAATAATCAGTGATCGGAATGTCGGGGCATTTTTTGAGCATACAAGTATGGATACGCCTGAATTTCCCGGAAATATCCGGATTTAATAAATTTGGATAAAATTTCACGGGATTTACTGGGATTACCTATTTAGATGTCAAGAGACGTTTTTTTTAAAATCAAGAGTATTAGCAGCGCATACCAGAGGCCGCGCCTTTGAAACACGCCGCCTGGTATTTTTGACATGTACCGCGCTTAGGTAAATATGTTGACCGTTATTAAACAATGATATTAAGTAACTATATTAGTAGTTAGGGCACCTAAGCGTTGCCACTTCGAAGATGTCTGCAGGCTTCTTTGACTTCAGTTCAGGCGTTTATCTATAGTGAGCGGACATATGCGTGACGTATAAATTAAGCTACCAAAATGGGGAAATGCGCCGTAAAAATTTGTAAATCAAAATCGTATTTACTTGCAACACTGATGGCTTTACAATAAGTATAATATTCAAAATTATTAATTATTTTATTCGATTATATTAGGCAGACTAAGATTTATTATTATTATTAGATTAATTATTTGTATATTTATCTATTGAAATACCAGAGATAATCCATTAATCTCTAAAAATCTTTCTTTATACATCCTGTCCACGTAAAATTTCTTCATCGTCGTCTCAATCTCGCTTCGGAAAGTGAGATGTCGTCATGTTTTTATTTTTAATTACCGTCATAGTTAATTAAGACTCGGTTAGTAACAAATCAAAACAGGCGAGTTTGTGACGTCAGTTTGAATTAATTAATTTACAGCTATTTGACATTGTCTTTTATGGTAGGTATACTACCTATTTTTACTTTAATACAATTTAATAAGAGTTTTTCTTTTTTCAATGATTCTATAGACGTCGATACTCGTAGTATCGTCGACGTCGACGATATATAAACGTCAGAACTATAAATATACTTAGAAGCGAAATTAGCATAATTTATGGTATGTGACATATTTATAAGTATTAAATAATATTGAAGACCAAACGGGTTTTACAAATTAGGATAACACTCAATAGTTATAGCTTTTTTTACAGAAGTAGTCCCCAAGCTTCATATCCATAGTGCAAGTTGTTCAGTTTGATGGTCTAGCACTCAGTTACAGACGGCAGTTACGACTTGAAGGCCCGACAGCAAGGTCTGTAGTGAACCTGCCTGCTGTGCCGAGGGTCGCGGGTTCGAATCCCGTAAGGGACAATTATTTGTATGATGAATATGAGTATTTGTACCCGAGTCATGGATGTTTGTATCTATACATGTATTCTATATTGTTGTCTAGTTATCATAATACAAGTCCAGGCTAGATTCTGGAACGTTAAATGTGACTAGATAATTTGTGTAACAATGTCCAAGATATTTATTTTTTTATTTATTTATTATTTACAGAAACGTTTATTAAAGTTAATCCTCCAAGACTTGTTGACGATCAAGTGTTTCTGCAACTGGATGTAAACCGTATTTCGTAACGTACCGTATATTTCTAGGTAGTTTGGTTAGACCTTATAAATGAACAGTCATCAGCAATATAAACTATTTTAAGTCTGTACATTGAAGATATTTACAAGAAAAAGATTACGATATGGTGTTTAAGTATCCCTAACTCGAAATCAACTTTTTTTAGAAATGTTGTCTGTCTGTTTGTTTGTTTCTTTGTTCGCGCATCACGCAAAAAATTCTGAACCGATTTTGATGAAACTTTTTTTGTTTGATAGCTTATGATCTGACGTAAAATCTGGTATATAACTTGTGTTGACAAAGTCGCGGGTAAACACTAGTAACTAGTAAGTTATATTGTTCTACGCCGTAGTACTAAACTGTATATAACTTATTGCTGCTGACTGTACTTAGATCTATTCTCCCCTAGTATAAAATCGAAGTTATTCTCATTTGACAGATATGTTAGTGTAGACTGTACACAGCTTGCTAAACAGGGACGGCACGCAACAATAACGTGATACCCATCGGTTGTCATCTCCATATGTTACTGTTAGGGTTAGTACGTTGATATTAATATTTCACCTTTTTGTACGGTCAGCAAAAGTACAGTACACTTCAGTTGGTCATTTTAATTGACAGAATATAGTTTCATTCTACATCACAATTTTTTTTTCAAGAAAAGTTCATGTACCTTTGAGGGAAGGAATACCTGAAGCCTGAATTACAGGCGCCTTGTAACTAACGTTACTTCGTTTAGGCCCAGGGGCTCATTATGTTATAATTATATGTCAAACTTAACCTTAAGACCTGTAGTTCAACTGTTTGTGACTGTTCTATTGTACACTTTTGCCTTTGATAAAGTTATATGTCAAGATGGACAGTCGAAGATACGAATGCGTCGAAAAAAAATTGGAACCAGTACTGGCCCCTAAATCCTATCCATATACACGCACACACACATAATTGGCGCCTCACGGACACCAACCTATGAAAGTTGGCCTCTTTTGTTTTATACAGTATAACCGTGAGGCTCATTCTAGACTCATTTAAGACTTTTGCTATGTTTTGTTATTATTATATTTCTCTAAAATATAAGATTTATATTTATATAATTAATATAATCAAATATACAGGATATAAGGAAAAGTATCATTAACCTTTAAACCGTACATACTCTACCCGTCAAACTAACAACTTTTCTTATGGGAGCAAATCAGTTAGAACAAAAAAATCTGCCTTAGGGTTTAGAAGCTGTTGTTTTTGCACTGACAGGCTTGCTCCCATCCATAGTAAAAGTTGCTCAGTTTGATGTGTATAGCGTGTGGTTTAAAGGCGCGGTTATTGTAACTTTCCCTTACACCCTGCATTACATTTTTTATTTTCGCTATCTCGTGTACCTTAACTATATATAAATAAAAAGAAGAATTTAAATGCTGGTATGGTTGAAGAACTAATGACGCGTCACAGGGCAAATGCAAGTGGATATGTGATGAACTGGTGAGTGAGTATTCCTTTCCCATCGTTTATAAGATAAACATATTGGTGATGTAACTGGAAAACAAGGACTGTAGTTTTATAACGCAATATAGAACAGGCTAGACGGGTTGATGGCTTTTTGCGGTGACATATAACTTAGATTTTGAAGACATGAATCAACCTCTTCTAGCAAGTTAAGAACAAAACAATTTAATGTGCCGCATTGTCCGTGAATATTCAGAGAAGCCATTTAAAAAAATAGATAACACTAACAAGCCAACGACCCGGTGACGTTTGACAAACGGAAATACACACGCCTGAAGAAAACTGGGCTCAGGCAATTAGAAAGCCGAAATATTTTGAGATGCCATTTTTTTAGCAAAGTTTTGGCAGCGTCGACAGAAACAGTTTTACAGAAGATACTAGTGAAAGAAACTCGTGTCCGCTTTGATCTATTGATGCTTTTCTATTTGTGTTCAGTTCCCGTTATAGGACGATCGATTTTACAATTTTTGACTCATATCTAAGAGAAACTAATGAGCTAAGAGAATTAACATTTGTCTAACAAATGACGAAGACTTTGAATATGTAGGTAAATAGACAATTTTGAATTTTGTGAACCATTTACGGAATGTAGTGGCAAAATTTCACTTTACATCATTCAAAATTTGAGACAGACTAAAGACAGGTAACTTCACAATTTTATCAATCGAAATTTCTTTCTACGGACACTAACGAAACAATTTATAACTAAACCGATACATGGAAAATTTGACGAATAGTGACGCAAAGACATAAATTAGCATACATTAAAATGATATCAGTAACAATAAAAATAAACCTACGCAAACTGATAATAACGTCCTCGCTTCATTGAGTAAATCAACGGCCAGCTGAAATGATCTACAGAGGACGAGTGCGTGATCTAGACTCGAGAATAGTTCCTGTGTCGATGGTAGGTGCGCGGCGCAAAATATCGATGCTAATTTTGGCCCGCGCAGACCAGAGTTATGCATTGTCCGATGTCACTACCGCTTCTGGTTTTGGGACTAACGAACGATTGGTTATTTTCATTCGTAACCTGTTTTTAAGACGGTTTTGTGGAATAACGTGCGGACAAATTTGCTATAGTAGTACTATTTTTTTATTAATTACTGCCATTCATTTAACGAACATAGTCCTACAAGTCGCTAAACAATGTCAGTCAATATGTATGGGAAGAATACGAGGTTCAGGCCCATGGGGTACCTACCCCATTGGAGTGCCAACATAGGATATGGGCTATCTGCAAACTTATTTGTCACGCTATAGTGACCTAATCACGTCAATAATCGGTGATTCACCATCAATAAATGTGTATTATTATTAAATTGGTCTAATAAGTATCGTGAAAGATTTATGCCAGATATGAAACAAAACACGAACTTCGTAACAATAGCTGAGCAAACCTTACTATAGAGGAATCGCAATGAACTGGGCCCCCTAAAGTACTCTCGATTAACGTTAACGACAGTAGAAAACGTAAAATTGTATGGACTTGACGTATGGTGACGAAAGCAAACGTCAAAATGTTTCGATCGCTAATGTCAAATCCATGCATTCTGTCATTTTCTACTAGCGTCAACGCCAATAGAATGTCACCTTGTCTAGGGCCCCCCAGTGATGTCATAGAGTTTCATGAGTATTCTAAAAACTGTTCTAGAGAAGAGTCGCTTTTTCAATAGGCCTAATTGTTGTTTATAAGTCCATCGAACTACATATCAAATAATTTGCACTACTTCTATTAATTGTGGTCTGAAGATGCCGCGAACACTTGCTTTGATTGACGTATAATATTATTACAAATATCATCTTTATTAAACTTGATATCCTATTGACTTTCATAACCTCTGCAAAATACCCTTCAGAACTTAAAAGGTTGGCGTCGTATTTTTATCCGACTCTATTAGCAGCAGATTAATTAAAATAAATGGAAACGGTATGTTAATACGTGACTGAGATAAGATTTAACCCGTAAACGCTTTACTATGAACGTTCTCTAATCTTTATAAAACTGGCATAAACTAGTCGTTTTTAATAATGTTTTGAGCTTTTCTAAGAAACCCGTTCAGAACAGATTGATGGTCTATAAACGTCTTCATAAGGGCCACGGAACTATATACAACACTTGTCTAAATATTCTGAATATCGCAATAAATCTTGCAATCACTAAAAATGCCATTCGAATAATGCTTCATGCACACGTTCGCTATGTATACACGCTCTCTTTGTGATACAGAGGTTGTCTTCATAGGAACCTTTGCCATCGTAACATATACCATATTCTGATTTCAATAAATTATTATACTGACTTTAATGTAACGTGACCGTGAGGCAAACAATCGTCTTGCATGGTTTCATTTACGATATGCCATAAGCCCATAACACATGATACCTGCCATGAAAAGAATAACAAATAATTTTACCGTCATGTAACAGGACATTATGTCATACATATAAAACCGTAGACTTTACTAATTGTTGTTCTTGAACTACGTTTGACTAGATGTCAGAAAACTCCTATTTGTATTGGGCGACGCCATTTTGTTTCAGGTTTATGTGTAATGTTTGATAAAAAAAAGCGCAGGAGTCACGCCTTTAGAGGTAATTTTATCCAAAATTGGCATTACATGAAGTGGTAAGCAATTGGATCCGGCTGGGCCTTAATTTATATTGTTAATTTCAGGTAGAATATTTTTGGTGAAAAAAAAATACACAACTTTCAAAATGTCACTCAGAACGTTTCCATAAAAAAAAATTCTTCTTTAATCCTTGAGTGTGCACTCGTCCCAAGATCAAAATTTGAATAAATTTCACGTTCCGTCCCAATGTTTGCTCACTCAATGTTTATGAGAGTCGTTGTATTCGAAAAATTTCATTAAATACGGATATAGTTCATTCTGCTAATAGACGTTTGGGATACTTTAGAAATGGGAAGAAGTCTAATATTAGGATAGGTAGGTTGTAACAAGGCTCACCTTAAGCATATTTAAAGGTTTCAGGATGCGGAACGACGAACGACGTGTGGAGTAGGTAGTGATAGCTCTTTTGCCCACAAAAAAATGTAGCTATATTGGGACGGTGCTTGTGCGTGTAACTAAGCTTGGTGTAAAATTCACTAAAATAAACCTCCAGTGCCTCAAACAAGACTTTCCATTATATCCAACACTCCAGCCATCAGAGGAAACCTACAGTCCACTGAAGTCTCTCCAGCGAAGCTATATAAAACCTGTAGGCCACGTTGTCTACATTGTATAGCTACATTTTAAAACAGTCTATTGTGTTTTTGTGGGCAAAAGAGCTATCACTACTCCACACGTCGTTCTACGTTCCACATCCTGAAACCTTTAAATATGCTTAAGGTGAGCCTTGTTACAATTGTACGTGTAAAAGATAGTTGAAAGTTATAATAACGTTTTTGACCACCCCGAAAGGGAATGTAATTTCAATAGGATTAAATTTATTAATAACAGTAATTATAATAACACTTAACCTAAAGAATAGAAAAACAAAACTTATACATACTACCTATAAATAAAAAACATCCTCTAAATTACCGCTGCTTGCCGGCAGGGTGCTATAAAGGGAATGTTATATTGATAAATTATATATAACAATTACAAAGTATATCTGCTATCTATGTTAACATAGGCAGACGCTCAAGCACTCAAAGAAAAAAGTTAGCTGATCGTCTATAACAATTAGTCAAAGTGACAGCAGTTATGTTAAACCCGATGTTACGTTGAAATTCTGAAGAATCTGAAGATTAAAGTCTAATTTGTAAAATATCGCTTTCCACGTCAACGTTGTTTTCTTCGCGACAGCGCGCGTCGCGTCGCGCCGAGCGGGACGCCTCGCCACGAGCAATTAATTGGAAACATTATGTTTACTAATTTTCGTATAGAAGCAGCAACAAACAATTTGTATGTGTATTTGAATAACATACAGGGTCCTTCTTAATATGCTGACACTTTTTAAGGGGATGATCAGCCCGTCAAACTGAACAACTTTCTCTACGGCACAAATGCGAAAAAGATATCACCTGTTCCATACAAAGCTGCAAATCTACTTGAGCCAAATGTATGGGACAGCTGATATTTTTTACGCGATTTCGATGTTGGTCCCATAGAGAAAGTTGTTCAGCTTGATGGTATGATAATCCCCTTTAAAAAGTCTCAGCATATTAAGAAGGGTCCTGTATGTTAGTTAAAGGATTATCCTTAAATTAATTTATATTTATAGTTACTTTTGAAGGTTTTCTTCAGCCAGTCTGTATATTCTACAATATACAGAATAATAGAAATATAATAGAAGAGATTACCGCATATCCTTTTTATCGACGTATGGAAAAATAATCTTGCTGAACTGCTTAATATGTAGAGACAAACAAGGTATTTTACAGGAGCATATAAAACGAGAGTGTATAAAAACGTACATTATAATATTATAAAATAAGCCTGACTAGGCTAGACCTAGATAGATCTATAGTTTATAGTCTTAGTTAAGTTAGTAGGTAGGTAGATTAACTTTATAATCTAGCAAAATATTATGTTTTATTGCAGTAGCAAATAAATTGTATATTGATTGATAAATTATGCACAGATGTTAATGTGGCATATGGTTTGGTTTATGTGTAAATACCTATGCAATATTTCATAGATTAAAATATTTTATGGTTATTGAATATTTGACTATCAGGCACCAGCACATAATATTGCATATTAACAGCAAAGAAATTGAACCTGACTACAAATAATCTTGTTCTTGATCCAATCAGATCATCATAATCATATTAGCCGATAGACGTCCACTGCTGGACATAGGCCTCCTCCAAGGATCGCCAAAACGACCGGTCCTGCGCTGCCCTTATCCAACGTGTTCTCGTCGCCTTCACCAGGACGTCGATCCACCTTGTGGGGGCCTACCTAAGCTGCGCTTTCCGGTATGCGGCCACCACTCGAGAACTCTTCAGACCAGATCAGATACTCAGGTACAATTAGGAAATACTAATCTAAGATTAAAATCAATGAGGCAGGACGTTGTCCAAACACAAAACTGTTAAGAGTAGGTACCTCAGAAATGACAAATTTCGCATCCTTTGCATCTCCCAATGAATATTAAGCAACACTATTATATTGCAGAAGATGCAAAGGCTGAAAGCTCCTGCCCTCTGACTCTCCACTCTAAACATTAAGGTGAATTAAAGTGTTAAGCTATTCGTGGAATGTGTGCACATTTAGTCTATGGTCACCACAATGGTCCGGCGTTACGTCAGACTGGCCCGTTACTCAGAGGCGGTCTGTTGGCAATTAGCCGTGGCACAATCAACTGACAACTATTTTAGTGGGCTGTAAACATGCTTAGCTAAATCAAAGAGTGTCACGTGGCCGCCATGCCTTCAGAGAGAGTATCGCCGAATATGTGTTTCAAAGAACCCTCCAAGGATATTTCTGATGTAGATGTTTGTTGATAAATGATTTTGACAGTTAAAAGCAAATATTGTTATGAATGAAACGAGCAAAGATAGTATCAATTAACCAAGCAGTTTAATTTATTGCTTGCAAAAGAAAGCAGCACCAAATCGATTGTATCTATTGGTGTTAGAATTAAGAACGAATAGCTTGTAACTATACGAGTAAACTTTTAGTCTCTCGCGTAGTCTATGAATGGGACGGGCAGATTGATCGTTTTTTAAATGATCTCTGGCTTGTCAGCAACAGTTTGTGAGAATTCATTTCTACTAAATCAAAGATCTAGAAACTGTCTTTTTATATTTAAGAAAACTGGTTACGTACTTGAACACAGTAGGTATTTGAATTGCGCCTGAGATCCTACAGATAAGAGCGAGCCCAATATTCAGTTGAACAAGATATCAAACTGCTTTGAAATAAAAAAGGGCAAGAGAAAAGCACGTAAGAAAAGAAAAATACCTGGAATATGTGTTTTCTATAAAAAATAAACTTCTTTTAGAACCAATCGTCACTTTGGGTCAACAGTCTCATTCAGGTATTCTGTTCTATAATTGAATTCTCACGCACGGGTTGTTTTTTTTTAATTTTGGCATTGTCTTCCGTTCTACTATCGCTGACCCGATAAACACGTGCTGTAGTGAGATACTGCGTTTGTTATCAACGGTTTGAGTGTTACACACTAATACTACGCATAAACTACCTGTACGAACATTCTTGTTTATTCATAAGACCAAGCCGAGCCATACGACTGATAGTAAAATTATACCATAACTCACGAGAAGCTTATTGCTCAACAAATATTCCGTGTCAGCGAATTTACATTAATAATGTAAAACAATAAATTGAACCGCTGGTTAAATTCACGTTCACTTTTGTCAATTTTCATGTTTCCGATTTTTGAAAATTTATTTATTTCCATGAGTTATTGGGTTACCGTTCGGTTTGTTTTGTTAAACAGTTTTCTCTTTCCGTTTTGACGGCATAATGAAATTGCTCATGGTTTTTGTGAAAGATGATCTCGATTCGTTTAATTATCGGCTGTTGACGTTGATTTAAAGCATCGGAATTAGTTCGAGGAACATTATAATTAGCAAAAACTAGTTGTCGGCATCGGTAAAGTGGCAATCTTGAATGGGCATGGACCGGTCACCTCTGCCGCCGATTACGAGTCGCAAACGTGCTAAAGTTTCATCAAATTCATTAGAGAATTAGCTTTCAAAAGAGAAGAACAGTAAGTGTTAAGTACGTAACATTATTTCTGTGTAGTTTTTTTAAACTACGCCAACAACAATGCGACTTACAAAGCTTTTTTCGAGTCTAATGAAATCGTCATAAGAGACTAATATAAAGATATATGTGCCTACCGATTAAACCCAATAAACTAAACTAAAGTGTATCATTCACATCTTCACGCTATGACAGCCATACCGGAGCCAGCTACCTGACTCAAGGGATGACAGGTTCTGCTTTTTACGCTACATTCTGACCTCCATGTGAAACAAACCATCTAAAGATTGGTTTTATTAGAAGTGTCTGAGTCTCCAAAGTAAGCGCCTTATTTTAAAATTTGGGAGGTCTAGAGCTATTCCACTAAAGCAGGGATCATTCCGCGCCAGAACATTAGAATTTAGAAACATCTCATGGATCGATTGTCTATTAGAAGGTAGACTAGTTACATTTTAATTAATGCAATAATTCCTGAACTAAACTAACATAACATAACAAAGCAGTGGTGGTCCAGTGGCGAGTAACCTTGCCTGCCGTGTAGGAGGCGATGGTTCGATCCCCGTCCAAGCCGACTCGTACCAATGAGTTTTTCGGAATTTATGTACGATTTGTTACACCACTGGCTTTTCGGTGAAGGAAAACATCGTGAGGAAACCTGCATGCTTCAATTTCGAGGCGTGTATTGTACCCACTGTCCATTATAAGTGGCGACGGGCTCACCCCCCGTCACACTGGACAGAGTTTCGGTACTACTGGTGAAACGTGGATGTTCTGAGGTTTCAGAATATCTCTGACTACCCCCTCGGGGAATATAGTCGTGAGCATATGCTTATGCTTATGCTATGCTAAACTAACATTCACTATCAGTGTCGTGTTATATCAACAGTATCGGTGCTTTAATCTGCGAATAATCACATGAAATAAATAGCAAATGGCCCGAGTAGCCCACATTTAGCAAGTCAGGTGTTCGACCAAATGACCTATGAGACAGGCAATGTCCTTGAGTCATCAGGTCCGCCTGTGAACTGATCACCAGTGACCGAATATTCGGGCGATTTACCTAAACTTCATTTTTCAATTCCAGGATCGTTTTGAAGTCCCCGGGATTGCTGTCATACTTACTTTTACGACGGCGACGCACGGGTTCACTCCCCGTCACACTGGACAGAGTTTCGGTACTAATGAAAGGTGGATGTTCTGAGGTTTCAGAATGTCTCAGACTACCCCCTTTTGAAATATACTTACTTTTAAAGTAAAGCTAGTTATATCATAAAATTTCGGATAAGTAATTCATAGAACACTTCTCATTCTTTTATTTTTAAGTTAGTATATTGTACTTTTAAATAAACGTAGAGGAACAACAATTGTTCTTTTAAGATGGACAGATAAGTCTTTATGCGTACTAACGTAGATAATAGTGGGCGGTAATGGCAGTTCATCCTTGTTATGAATGAAATGGAGACCGCATTTATATGATATGCAAATTTACATAACAACAAACCATGTAGGCACCAATTACAACAAAAGTGAAAAATGTTAGAACTAAGCGCTTACGAGCATGAAAGTTCGCTCAGTATTACTGGAGTCTGGAACCTTCAACATTTTCTTTCAAGGCTATGGTTCGATCCCCGTCCAGGCCGACTCGTACCAAAGAGTTTTTTGGAATTTATGTACGATTTGTAACACCACTGGCTTTTCGGTGAAGGAAAACATCGTGAGGAAACCTGCATGCTTCAATTTCGAGGCATGATTGAACCCACTGTCCATTATAAGTGGCGACGGGCTCACCCCCCGTCACACTGGTCAGAGTTTCGGTACAACTGGTGAAACGTGGATGTTCTGAGATTTCAGAATATCTCTGACTACCCCCGCGGGGAATATAGTCGTGAGCATATGCTTGTATGCCACCGAAGATAAATCTTCTGCACATTCGCACCGTCTCACTTGCAGAGCACGTGAGGGTGACTGGATCAGCGGCAGAAACTGCGGCCCACACAATACGAAGCATTGGAAGGCTCATGTTTGTTGTGCTTCTGCGGTAGAAACGGCAGGACCTTGGGTTACCGAAGCCAAAGATTTTGGCAGGGACTTGGGTCGCCGAGGGGCTGGACCCCCGGTCCGGGTCTTTTTTCTGTCCAAAGTATCGGATTGGCCGTCCAATGTGGCAATGCTGCGAGCATGATGGGTACTTTCGGCGAAGGCTCGACCCGGGGTGGGCTATTGGATTAGTTAGACGGTTATGGGTTTATTTGCTTTGTTTTTACCGTATTTTTTATTTATTTTAAATAAAATCTACACATTGAATACCTACAGTAAATTTTCCAACATATCTCTGATATTAATCCAAGGTCGTTTCACAGTATACTTTAAATGTTGGTATTTTGGTCAAATTTAAAATAGAATCGCAGTCATTACTCCACGTACCTACATACAAGATTCAATTAAACCTGTAAGAACCACAGGAAAACGAAAGTAGCGAGCGGCGACAAGGCTCAGCTACTCCGAGTAATAAAATAGAAATGAAAACCGTGTCGACGAGACTCTTTCCGTGTCGCGACACTTGTTTGGATTTCGTTAAATATTTGTGATGACAAGAGATAGGGTTCTGTGTGGTCTGGACAAATTCTATGATATGACGTCAACGTCATTGTTACAAAAATCGGATACTTCGGGGGGGGATAATGATAACACTTGTTTCATTCAAAGTTATCAATACCTAGTGCGTCGCAACATACTAATTACGTAAACAACTAAATACGTAATTATCAATTTTATTTCCTCAGATGTTTAGTTTTGGATCTATTGAACCATAATATAATAACATTACCTATAAGTTCACGTAATGCAATGCAAACTGTCCAGTGTGACGGGGAGTGAGCCCGTCGCCACTTGTAATGGACAGGTAGGTACAATATGCCTCGAAATTTAAGCATGCAGGTTTCCTCACGATGTTTTTCTTCACCGAAAAACTAATGGTGTTACAAATCGTACATAAATCCCTAAAACCTCATTGGTACGAGTTGGCCTGGACTGGGATCGAACCATCATCGCCTCCTGCACAACACGGCTATTGTAGATCAACTATGCGAAGAATAACTCATAGCCATCAGGTGCAGATAAAAGTTGACTCGCTACAGATTTGAGAAAAGTCAAACATAGGAAACAGAAGGTTGGATAGATGAAATAACCTGTCAAACTCAACATTATGTTAAATAAGCAGAAGGCCAGCACGTGATACCGTTTCATACATTTCCAAACTAAGTAGCACCGGTCGAGCGGGTGAGGTAGTTTAGAATGGAACATTCGCCTCTCGCTACTGTCACACCACACATGTTGATATTATGTGCACACATTGTACTGTAAATATATAAATTGTACTGCAATATTACGCACTACGTTATCTTTATCTAAGTACTGACTTCGGTTATCTCTAATCAAACTAATAAAGAAAGTGCGCTGTCGGTTAAAAACGCATATTTTCAATCTCTGCAGTATAGCTAACACTTTTTAAGGGGATGATCAGACCATCAAACTGAACAACTTTCTATATGGGACCTACATCGAAAGCGCGAAAAAAAATCGTCTGTCCCATACATTTGGCTGAAGGAGGATTGCAGTTTTGTATAGAAAAGCAGATTTTTTTTCGCGATTTTGATGTTGGTGCCGCATAGAAAGTTGTTCAGTTTGACGGTCTGATCATCCCCTTAAAAAAGTGTCAGCATATAAAGTTGGACCCTATATTTTAACAAGCGTCTAAGATTGAAGTGTTAAATCCCTTGAAATCTGCTTAGTTGCAAAGTGAAACACACTTTCAGATTTAGCAAACTTGGTGGCAGTGATTCCATTGCCGGCGTAAAGCGGAGTTATTTCCATACCAACTGCAACGGCAAATGAAAATACATTTTTAGAAGACTAGAAATCTAGACCCGACTAGAACAAGTTTCTTGCCTTATTAGTTAATTGAACTCTCTATACACATGAATAAAACATAAAAACCTACGTAAAAAATAAATTTTATTGCATTTTAGAAAACCTCTATATTATAAATAATACCTATATTAATAAAAACGTGAGCTTAGCTTCTTAAATAAATTTGCATGCTGTTTAACCAAAGTCGTAACCTTTATTCTGTCTGACCATACGTACCGAAAATTGAGTTTATGTATTACTAATTGTAATAACTTTTTGACTTTATAAAGAGACAATTAGTGAGCGTGCGGGATCTGCTGGCGAGGCGTCGGTCGGCCAGGATCCTGGGTCTGAAGTCCTCGCATCTGTTTGTTCCGGTAACTAGAAACGGTGTCATCTTAAAGGTCTCGGATACGTGTCTGGAGTCTGGGTCATGTCTCGTCCAAAGGATATCGCCGGCTATCCAGCGAGGCGAAGCATAGGTAGCATAACGGGCAATGGGCAGGATATGATGGGCGGTTTATTTTGTGTTTATAATCTTTAAAGTAGTAAGTACTTTCATTTTGGGGCTAATTGTTAAATTCCATTTAGGTCGGATTCGACCAAACTTAGATTTATAGAAGAGTAACTATACAAGGAACAATTTTAGTCTTGGTGTTTACACACCCCGTACTAAAAGAACGAATGTATAATTCACCTAAAGAAAGAGGTCGTTGTATCCTTCCTACCCTTTATTATAGTACTTATTGCAATGTGAGGTTATACAGTTTTAATTTGGTAGGTTTCTTTTTATTAGATTTTTTTTAATTATGTGACATTGACATTTCATTTAGATTAGGGTTGGTAAAATGCAAAATCAGTTTATTCTATAGTACCTAGCGACTTAATCTAAGAATAAAATTTACTCCGTCGCATTTGGACGAATCAGGCCTTAGTGTTTTATTAATTCAATTAGTGAGCTGGTTTTGGGCGATATAAAGGATGGACCAAAGAATAGAAATGTAATGACGTTGCCAGGAGTATTTCAAGAGGAAGACTTGAGGGTCTTAAGCTCCGCTCCTCACTATGTCGTCGGTGCCGACTCCCGCGTCAGTTCACTTGCAGCCAGATTCGATTTTAGGTCGTCGCCGCCTTACATAACAATTGAATAATGACTCGTACGCACCGTCCGCACTGCGCATGTCTGTACTAACCTATACTTTGTTTTAAATAGAAGTGTTTATGTACCACTACATACTGTTTAGCAACGGGCGGCGGCGTCGTCGAGCGAAAACCCAAAGACTGCGGAGTGCTATTTTTGAATCTCACACTTTCAAAATCATGATCGTATAATGCATAAACTCGAATCTGTATTGTCTAAATAACCTTCGAATATGAATTAGGAAGTGTGACATTCAAAAATACCACTCCAGGTTTGGTTATAACCCGTTGTGCTCCAAAAAGGACTTTTCTCTGCTTTTGCTTAAAGATAATTTACTGCAATGACAAAAATGGCATTGTTTCGATTGGCCAATCTATGGAATGAATGAACAACAAATAACATAAATGGGCAGGTTGTAAAAAGTTCTGACATTACTACTACTACTTGGTTGTAATTACGTATCTTTCGGTCGATAATTTTACTGTAGAAGGAATATTTGTAGTATTAAAACCAGTTTAAACCTGTCCCAACCGCATAATTACCGACTTAAATAATATTTTGCATCTAAACATTTTATGATTACACATTTATTAACATGGCAGAACTATTGGGTGCAGCAGCCTGGTTTTTAAATACAATATTCCCACAAATCCTATTCAGATACCTACACCTATCATACTATAAATATTCATATCAACAAAAACATGTGTACTTTTGAACGTACAATGGTATCATAAAAGGCATAGGTCACGGGAGCACAAACCATGCATATCGGACATAACAGAACACTAGTCTGGGTAATCTGTTACATAAAATGTCTATCCAGTATAATATTCCGTCTTTTCAATGCCTCGGGGAAACCTTACTAAAATTGCTTATTTATCAATTTATCAACAACCAACGATTGCCTGCGGTGTTGTAAGTTTGCGATAATGAGGCGTTTTCCAAGACTAGTTTGAGGTCAAGAGCAAACTCATCTGTATTAAAAAAAAGAAAAAACTAATAAAACGAAAGTTTAGATAAACCTGTCACAAAGACCGAAAAAGTTAGTGGTAGTGTAGCTAATGGATAAATTGTTCACTTCCAATAAATACGCGAACGCGATAGTACCGAATATGTGCATTGAACATTATACGAACATTGACTGCACAAAACGTGTATCAATTCAGAGTACTAAAATGTCTGTCGTATTAAAACCATAATAATCATAAAAACATAAAGCATAGCATATTCCCAGACTGCATTCCCCGTTGGGGTAGTAAGAGATATTCTGAAATCTCAGAACATCCACGTTTCACTAGTAGTACCGAAACTCTGTCCAGTGTGACGGGGAATGAGCCCGTCGCATACTATCACCATAAAAATTTATTGTTGAAATCCGATGAAGCAATGCTCTTTGCTTTATGAATAAATACAATGATCCCATGACCAGGACACGATGTTTTGAACCCTTATTGCATTTTCTCAGTTCAAAGTGATCCTTGACACCCATTGCATTTCATTCACATGTAGAAGTTTACAATCAAACATAAATAAGTTATTGTGTACGTGCATGCACACGTTGAGTCAAATAAATGATTTGTTTCTTTATTGGTACCTATTGAGTTTATTGAACACTTAAGAAAGTTGGTATAATTACCTACGCTATTCGGCTTTACAAAAAAGATTGATGGAAGAGTTTATAATTTTATCTTTTTTATACTGATATACATCAACATCGATATCTATCTTATCTTACACTTAAGAGGATAGACGGTCTGAAATGCTTATTTGGAGAATAGGTCACTTTTCCGACTGTTCACATATTTGTCCGATCCGCCCCACCCATACACCCCACCGACTAGAACAGACACCGAACCGATTTTATCTACATAAAATCGACGAAAACAGCACTTCGTATTCCCCTGTTTTCTCCTCCAAAACTAAACCGATTTTAATAATTCTTTCAAGAATAATATGAGAAAGACTTTGGCCATGTCTGTACGTTTTGCTTTTTTTGTTTATATTCGTCAAATTTGTTTGCTAGATGTCTGAAAACGGGCTGTAAAATTGGTCATTTTCAAATGTCCCTAGTTCCTACAGTTATTAATTTATGTAAAAAAGCAAAACATAGGGACATAGCAGAGGTAACATAGATTAGATGGTTAAAAAATGTTTGCTCTAGTTTCATTACCCAGGGAGAAAACAGGGGAATACGTTTGTATGGAAAAAACCGTACTCGTCTATCCTCTTAAGAGGGCACCGAACCTATTGTGCTGCCCCCAATCGTGTTTTTTGTATTTCTAAACAACTAAACAACATTTCCAAAAAACAAGAATGGCACAATTTATGGAAACATTATGGTTTATTATGTTTTATGCTTGTAGCTATTATCGTAATAACTGCAAATTTAAATATTATTGATTACAAACATGTTACAGCCATGCCATTTCGTTCTCTGGGTAGTGGGCTCGGTAGCGATTTTGGATAGCGCACTTCCTCAGATTGGAAGAGTGCGGGTTCAAGTCCAGCCCGAGACTTAATTTTTCAATCTTTAATTTGAATAACTGCAAACATTATAAAAACAAATCCGCAGTGACCCTATAAATTGAAAATCTGCAATAACTACAATGTGACAATCTTGTTTTTTGGAAATTTTGTTTAATTGTTTAGAAATAAAAAAATACGATTGGGGCAGCTCAATAGGTTCGGTGCCCCCTTAATAAATTCGTAAACTTGGCGTGGAGGTACACACGCGGTGACACATTAAGCTACACAAAACCAACATAAGCTGGTCGCGCGACGTTATACGTTACTCGACCTACGCGCGGCCAGCTTATTTTGGTTTTGCTTAACTTGATGCCCTGTGTACATTGAAGATATGTGCAAAAATATTAAGGGGCGTTTAGGACAGGTACGTAATGGAATGCATTGATTGTCTGTTTGTTTGTGCACGTATCACTTAAAAACAGCTAAACTGATTTGGTGGGGTTTTCACAGAAGCATAGGGCATTGGATGAACAGTTATACTTTATTGCATCGCAATCGGTTCATTCAATCAAAACTTGTGAGTATTTTAAGTCAGTGGTCTGCGCGTGCGTACGATGTCGCGGGCGCCGCTAGCACAGAATAGGTACCTACTATAGCCGCTATTATAAAAACGACTAAGAGCAGACAAGAAATATTATTAAAATCTGCTAATTACTTCTGTGTGTCCGGTGAATAACGGTCCAACTCAAAAAATGCAACTTTACAGGAGAGCCTAAAAACATAATTTTTTGGTATAAAAAATTATTTTCTCGAAAACCATTTCATATTTTTGCAAGGTAATCACTGTGTCTTCTAGATGTTTTTATGTTCTTTTATTAGTATATGGTTTAGTCTATGAAATACTTACCGTGCTGGAGATATTTCGTTCAGAAGTTGAATTAAACCTTTTGACACTAATAAAAATACGTTACATTATGATTTAAATTGAGTTAGGGCCTTTTACATTTCACAATAACCTTGGTGTGAAATGGTTTATGTTATTTTTTAATTTCATTTTAATTCCATCCCTTTCTTTAATAAACACCACAGGAAAACTAACTTTGTAAACTGAATCAAAACGAATTGATAAACGTAGTTTTATTTAGGTAAAATAAGCTCATCACAAAATTACAAAGTGTTTTTTGAGTTAAATTCTTTTTTACAAAGGTAATATTTTGTGCGTATAGATTTAAATCGAATATTTAATATTATTTTTGTGGAAAAATATAACAAACACTTGCAAAATGTACTTTCTAAGCTCACTGTTTAAGCTTTTAATATCCACCATATTCAGCATTATACTTAAATGACACAAAAATTAGACATTTTCTAGAAAAAGTATTCATTTCGTTATAAGTAATTTTATCATATATATGTATATTTTTTTATGGGTAACACTAGCTTAGATGCAAATTTCGCGACGTGGGTAACGCCGCGTAGTATCAGTAATGCTGGAAAGTGAAATATTAAACAAAAAACCATTCTAAAAACAATACAATAACCAATTCTAAAGCGACGCATGCTTAAAAACTTATCAAGTTAGAACTCACGATTCTGTGCCTCAAAATTTTATGACCAGTCTGGTGTATTGTCATATTAATACACGTTTGATATCCGGTTCGCTTTGCATTGTTGTTATTATACAAAATATACGATATTTTAGGAAAAAAATAATTTAATTTCAAAGAATAAACAACAGGTTCTTTCTTTACCACTCTATGTACAAGCCAATGCTTGAAGTGCGGTTCGGCAATCCCTAGCTAAAACAAGACCTGACATTATCACTTAGTTCAATCTAACAGTACCATCCTTTAAAAAAATCGCCAGATTGTATTCATACTAAGTGATTCTTATTCTCACTACATAAAAGAAAATATTTGGTGATAGACGGTTTAACTCACTTTTTCGACATACATTTTTAGTGAGATGTATAGCGTTCTCTCCAGTCCCAGATGATGTCAGTTTCCGTACTTAGCCCGCTATCAAACGCGCATCATATTCATGAGCTAAACTTGATTTTTTTATGTAGGTATTAACTATTAAGGTTTTTGAAATTTGATTTAACTCAGATAAATCATATTTCACAAAACAAAATAAATTGTGACGAAGGATTTAAGTCGAAATAAATCCATGTTCACCTAATTTTATATTGGTTTTATGATCTAACTGTATTTCAACCATTGTGCACGATAAAAAAATGGACTTAAATCGTTTTGTAATAAGTCTATCTCTGGAATTATTAAAGGTATGAATATTTCAGTAACACCATTTTGTAGAGAAAAAAAAATTGAGTATTGTGGCCTTAAAAACTCATTTTGGATCTAAGTTGAGTTAGACCGTTATTCACCGGACCCACAGACTTAATCAACTTTCACCCGTCTTCAAAGAATTTACAGTTATTTTGTTGAATAATATAATAATCAATCGGTATACTGCATCGTAGATGCGGATACATGCATGTCTATTTCTTGTTTGTGAAAGTATTAAAAAAAAAATACAAAATTGATTGACGTTCATAATTTACACATTTATAAATAAATGTTTCTTTTCTTATTTAAAATTGTTCTAGAAATTGTATTGAATTACCTAATTACTTTTATACGTACGTATACAGGACCCTCTTTTTATGGGGATGACCAGACCATGAAACTGAACAACTTTCTCTGTGGGACCAACAGAGAAAGCGCGAAAAAAAATCAATCAGAACTACGTTTTAATAAAAACCTGCTTCACTTATCTGCATATATCTTTCTTCAGCTTACATGATAATAATATCTTCACATTGAAAAATACATTCTCACTTACACGTAGGGTTACCACTTTACCAGACAGGATTCGTTTAGAAAACATTCCTTTTTCCTGCACGTCCTCTATACGCGCTCGACTCTGCTTTTACCCATACCACAGAACTACCCTTAGTATACATTTCGCGGCAAGCGCGACTTTCGCACTCTGAAATGCGCGGGAACAAGTTATTCTCACGCGCGTGTAGCGAGATCATACTAGACGTGCTGGTGTCCAACTCGGGCATCAGGAATTTTTTAAGGTTGCAGCTAAGGGTAGGAGAGGCACAATTTGCCCGTGACTTCGTAGGCCTCGAGTTAGCCTTTTAGGGATTGATTTTCAAAATACCCTTTCATAGTGCACCTATACATTCTCTATAGAAAATATACTTTATTCTAAGTTTCATGTTTCTATCTTCAGTGGTTAAGGCTATGCGTTGTCTGTCAGTCACTCACGGAACTGTTTTTTAAGTACCCATACATAATCGTATTCAAGAATATGGTTAGCGTGGTAGCCCTAGAGTAAAGTTGAGCTCATGAGCAGGGGTCCATTCATTGGTAGATCCGTCACAAATGCACAAGGTCATAGAACTGTTACCGACCTATTATTTAAAAATAAACTAACTGCACGGGTGAGACCGACGGTAGACTCGACTCGGACTGCGGCCGGCGAGGGGACGGGATTTCACGGGATCTAGATCTTATTGAGTAGGAGTCAAAGTTAACCATATAGGCCTCCTATTAGTTGCAAAAGATTAGAGTATGTTTATGCCAATTTCTATCCTCAGGGTTCAAGCTATATCGGTCTGAAATATCATAGCATAGCATATGCTCACGACTATATTCCCCGAGGGGTTAGTCAGATTCTGAATCCTCGGGAAATCCACGTTTCATTAGTACCGAAAAGAACGCGCCAAAAAATTTGTGTGCTCTTTATTGTCAAGGTATAGCATTTTAGGTATAGCAGTATAGCCGTGGTGGTCCAGTGGCGTGTAACCTTGCCTGCCGTGCAGGAGGCGATGGTTCGATCCCCGCCCAGGCCGACTCGTACCAATGAGTTTTTCGGAATTTATGTACGATTTGTAACACCACTGGCTTTTCGGTGAAGGAAAACATCGTGAGGAAACCGGCATGCTTCAATTTCGAGGCATGTATTGTACCCACTGTCCATTATAAGTGGCGATGGGCTCACCCCCCGTCACACTGGACAGAATTTCGGTACTACTGGTGAAACGTGGATGTTCTGAGGTTTCAGAATATCTCTGACTACCCCCTCGGGGATTATAGTCGTGAGCATATGCAATGCAATGCAATGCAATGCAATGCAATGCAATGCAATACAATGCAATGCATTTTAGGTTAATGACTGTGAATATTTTTAACTTAAAGGGCATCGCGTAACTTTATCTGAATCTAGCACAAAAAATAAACTTTGGTAATCTCGTATTAATTGCTTGCACGGTCGAAGTAGTTTTTAGGGTTCCGTACCTCAAAAGGAAAAAACAAACCCCTTATTATATGACTTTGTTGTCCGTCTGTCAAGACCCTTTTCTCAGGAACGGATACAGTTGAAATTAATACTAAATAAGTCTACGGTCTCTAGATTTGTCAATAATTCTTCAATACTCAGAAGGAATTAATTCCCAAAAAACTATTTATAAACACTAAGTTATAAGGTAATTACTCTTGTAATAGGTTAAATCAAATGTGAACGTGCGATCGCGGTCGCCCTGACAGGTAACCGAAGAGGTCAACTTGCACGAAATTACGTTTAATGGAACCGGAACCTTGCGTCGGAATTCGATCGCAGAGTGAAAAAAATTACCAAGAACACGTCGACAACCGAAAATAAAGATAATGAGGAATAAAGCAGATCATTTTTATACGGAACTCTAAAAAAAAATGTTTTTTGCTTTATAACGGGGTTTACACTTTAGAGATGTCAGTACTTGGCACCTTACGATGTTTAATTTTAACTAGATATTTAAACCTGTCATATTCAATGACGATGCAAATTATTGTAAATCACTTAAAAATCTAGACAGGACAAGGACTATAATAGTAAACACTAAATAACATAGAAAAGAGTCTTTTGTAGAGCGGGTCTATAACCGTAGGTACCTTAATAATAAAACTTGATAACGTTTTTAACTGCAAAACGAGCCATATATTAAATATTATTGTTTACACATTAAAGTAAACAATTAATATACTGGAAAACTTAATTGAATCTTAGTGAGGGGGTTCCCAGAATAAGTTGGGAGTCAAGAAATTGATATAACGTTTGAACTTTCTAATAAATGAGAAGATGTAGACTTTTATGTCGTTCGGTGGTGATCTTAGTTTGGTACTTATTATTAGGGTATGCTCAGGTAGTTACCTACAACAAGTAAATCTACAATTGTTTTGTAGAGGCTCTCGCATGTTGGGGCTGACTTAACCTCAGGGTTAAAAGCCCCCATATAAAAATAAGAACGAAAAAAAAAACAACTATGTACTAACGCAGGAGTAGCGACAGATGATATATTTATTTATTTACTAATATGTATAAACAGTGGTTTTGTTTGATTCATTGTTTTCATCTTACTTTTCCATAAAGAGATGTCACCTTTTCTTTAGAAAGTTTTTTACTTATTTTCAATTTCACTTTCTGTAGGTCTACCATGAGTTTTCACCGTAATTTACTACTGTAGTTACGTCACTTATTTTGTATTGAATTTCTTACAGCGCTCCTAGTGGTTACGTTGAGAACTAATTTCTGTCATACGAATTGGCGACGTAACTACAGTAGTAAAGTACAGGGAAAACTCATGGTAGGCCCTCTGATCCTTAATCAAATACGACGACATACTTAAATGTTTATGTATTTAATTTCATATTTCTACAATCGTACATCAGATATGAAAATTGTGATATAAATTTGATATGAGGTGGAATATAATTATTATTATTATATCAGCCGTCGGTGTCCCATTGTTGGGCAAAGGCCTCCCTCCGCTCTCTCCATGCATCCCTGTTTTGCGCTTCGTTGGGCCAGTTCTTAAAGAAGCTATCAATTTCGTCCCGCCACCTTCTCCTAGGTCTGCCTCGACGCCGATTTTGTACGCCGATATAATAATCATTTAAAAAATATGACCGTGAAGTGTGACCGACATACGTGCTCTGCGGTGCACCCTCTCCCACGAAACTGCACAATTCCAAGTTAAAAGAGAATAATTCACCTTATCATAACAATACATCTTCTTATACACCAAGTAAGAGCAGCTTACAACCATTTTTAAGAATTTAACACTGACTATTATGGCATCCAGTGAAATTTATCAAAGGCTCTACTTATGCCGAACATGGTTCTGGACTCCATGACATGTGACGTGAATGCTCTTTCTAACACTATTCACAAACATTTACAATCTCATGTAAGGTCTATAAATGTGAGATACTAGCATCCGCTTAATGGGGCATATTACATTATCAGTATTATCGTGATCCTGTGATAATACTGATAGTGTAATATGCCGTATCGCAGGATCGTGATAATATCACAGAATGTCCAGAAATCCTGTGATCCGCGCGATCCCATCAATAATATTGAAGTGTAAGCGCTTCGTGACACAATCCATCAGTATACGGCTGTATCACACCTTCGCTCTGTTTCTATTTGCACGCGAGCGAACGAGACAAAAGACGTGGATCATGATAATATTGATACGTGTAATAGGCCTATCAATACTTGCGATACGCGCGATCCTTGGATCACGATAATATTGATGTGTGTAACATGCCCCAATGATATCATGTCAAAAGCTGTTAAGGTTTCAATTTAGATTAACATGGTTTCGAACTCCATTCCTCTATCAATACGTGTCATGCCAAATTGTTTTAAACAGCATAAAATTATCCGATTGATTACATCAAAAATCTCCGACGGCTCTTAAGTTAGTTTATGGCCATCATTTGTGTAACTTTCCTATGAAAAACTGACTTATCTCGACGCAGCAAGTTTTGACTGAGCACGCACATTCCACTGCTTCCCGCGTCTAAAATGCTGCAGTAAAGTTGATCACTTTTGCAAACGCTAATAATTTGATCGCGGCTGGCTTGCACCAAAAAGTATTTAAGAGAAGTTTATTCCGAGAACGCAAATACGCGCTGCATACAAACGTAGTCTGGTGATATTTTCAATACTATCCAATTAAGGTCAATGACATTTTTCAGAAACAATCTAGAAACGAACCGTCATATTTCTGTGAAGTCAGATTTTCGTTAAAATATACAGTTTTAATGCTAGGATTAATTTAAGATTTGTATGGAAATCTTAGAGGCACTGTAACTTTAAAACTATACATTTTAACGAAAATAATATCCGACTTCATACAAACATAGAGATTATTTTCTAGAATGTTTTTGAAAAATTTCATTGACTTTAATAGGTTAATATTGAAAATATCACCAGACTACGTTTGTATGGAGCGCGCCAACGGCAATAAATACTCTTAAGCTTAAACTTGTTTAAATATGATGCTGTCACTGTCATTAGTATGATTACTGTGAGAGACAAGGCGATCACTAAATACGTTTAAGCCTAAATAATTGTTGGTGCAAGCCAGGCTAAGGGCCTGTTTCACCACTTATGAGTAAGTTCTTGTTAGCTTATCCGACAGATATTTTGACATATTTTCATACAAAATACGTCAAACTATCTGTCGGATAAGCTAGCAAGAACTTACTCAGAATTGAGTGGTGAAACAGGCCCTTAAAGTTGGTATTTAATTGCGGTTATTTAAATTAAACTGATAGATGAAGACCAGTGAGTACACGCCCATTCATTTAATACAACTTAGAAATCGGAGACAATGGTTGTATTTTACGATGCCGTTGAACTAGGAAGTACGCCTAGTTTTATCACCATTTTAGTAGTCTTAATACGATCGTAACTTGAAACATAATTGTGCTTTATGTAACACTAAACTCTTACATGTAGGTTTGTGATATATAAAATCGAACAAGCATAATATCTGTTCAGCGTGGTTGGTTGGTTTGGTACCGATACCGGTGAGAAGGATTGATATGAGTTCATGCCAAACGCTTTTCCGCCTATTCGAGATTCTACACAATATAGATTCCGCACAACTGATATTGAACACATTCTCTATTCCACAAAGTCTTCAATTTGACACAAACGCGTTTCAAACTACTCGCGATTACCTTTCATCACATGGTGAGACCGTGCGGCATTTTAGGCGAGTTCCCTAAATTAAGGTTAATTGACTTCTCAGCTAACGTTATTGATTTTCGAATGTTTGTTTGTTAAAATAACTGAATGGCGTATAAATAGCAGTGATGATTCTCGTCCAATCAACGGCGGCGTATCGTTGGAAAAGTCTGTCTGCTCTAAATATAACTTTCATGCATAAGCATTAAAACTAGAAGTGTAACCAAATAACGATTACATAAAATCATAAAAACAAATACTATGTACCTAAATTCTTCTTATATGGGTGAAAGTCTGAAATTAACGAATTTTATTTTTATTTATTTTATAAAACGTGCAAAATTAGATTCTTACATAAATTCGTAACCATGATTCTTAAACTATTTACTTTTACATTTATTTACATTTACATTTATTTACATTTACATTTTCGCAGGTCGCAGGTCTATGTAGAACCGATACGCACGCACTCGACCAGTGTAGGCAGTATGTTCACCGATTCTACCACTAACTATACTCTTTGCTTACCACTTAGAAAAAGTGCTGCAAAAACTATTTGGCCCATATTTTGTCATGACAGCCGATCAATATGTTGTAGTGCAATAAATGAGATTGATCTGATAATTTTGGTAGAACAGGCTAATAATTTGTTATATTTGTTTTATATTTTTTGCGCATCGTGTGTAGAGTTCAGCTAAGTCAATAAATTTACTAAATATTCATCATACAGGGTGAAAGGAAACGTCAAAGTGAACCACTTTTACTATGGGAGCCGCATATCAGACAAAAAAAATTGCTGTGCCATACTTTTGAGTCGAGTACTTGGCATTGCGTTGTTTACTCTGGTAATGGAATAGCAGAATTCTTTTTTTTTCTGACTGGTTTGCTCCCATAGTAAAAGTTGTTTAGTTTGATGGGTAGGTTATGTGGTATAAAGGTTAATGATACATTTTCTAACATTCTGTATACTATACACATACAAAACAAATTAAACGAACAAAATTTTTTTTTAAGTTGCATGAATATTCACTGAGGCATTTAAGTAACCTAGATAGAACATTTCTAAATCTTCCGCTACATTTTCGGTAAGATAACATAAACGGAGCAACTGAACTGATAAGTCATTTATATCACAGCTTTATCGTACATTGTATACTTTCTTCGCTTTATCGCACCATAATCAAATCAGTGCTAGATGCCGGCCGGTAGGCGAGACTCTATGCTATGATAACGGTTAAAACGTCTATACCAGTGGAGGATTTAGGGGATGGCGAATGAGAACAGAAAATAGATTTCTTTTGGTACTAACACTTTCAATCTTGTTTGAATATAGGTACAGGGTTACAGTGACAGCCTAACAAATTCTGAAACGGTCAACTCAGACCATCAAACTGGACAACTTTCACTATGGAGCCTACCTCAGGAAACGCGAAAAAAAATCAGCTGTCCCATACATTACTACTGTACCTACCCGACTCAAATGAATTCCTGAGGAAAGCCCATAGTGAAAGTTGTTCATTTTGATGGTCTGAGTTCACTGTTTCAGTATTTGCTAGGCTGTCACTTACACCCTGTATGTTTTTTTAAATATACTTTTTCAGGACCGGATATAAGATGGGTCATAGATGGGTCATAGTCTGAGCTGAGGACTTCACTTTTTGAGGAGAGTCACTTCGCTCGTAACTCACTATACCTTAAAAGTTCAAAAATAGTTTTGTTAGTTAGGTATATAGGTCCAACAGGTAAGTAGGTAACAATAGGTCCAGTTTTATCGAGAAGTGGTAGCTAAAAAGATTTTTATTTTTATTTTAGAGCAATAGGTAGATCTGTAATATTATTACGTATATATTTTTATTATATTTAATTATAAAAAATAAATGGTCAAAAATTTTAAATGTAATGTCATATTTATTATTTTAGAGCAATGTTTTAGAGAAAATATTACAGATCTACCTATTGCTCTCTAAAATAATAATATAATTTTATATTTAATTTTTTTAGCTTTAGTACTAGCCGTTGCCTGCGACTCTACCTGCGTAACTTTAAAAAGTATTCTTTGTGTTAATCCAGAACATACCTGTTCTATCTGTGTGCCTAATTTCATCCAAATCCGTTCAGCCGTTTATGCATGATTGCGTGACAAACATCCAAACTTTGACATTTTAATGTTGTAAGATTGTAAGACAGCATGAGATAAGAGATTGAAGATGAAAATGACGTCAGAAAGCTATCTACAGGGTGAAATAAAATTGATGTGCTCGATTTGCTCCCATAGTGAAAGTTCCGTTTGATGAGTAGACTCTCGGTTTAAAAGGATGCTAATGATATCGATTTCACCCTGTATACAGGGTGTAAGGGTAAAGATTATGTAATAAATAGAAAACGCTGGCATCGTGCACGGGCCGGGCGGCGCAGCGGTAGTGCAGTAGTGCAGGCAGTAGATCATACACCGAGGCACAGAAAAAAGATTATACAGGGTATTACATAAGTAAAAATAAATATTTAAAACTCTTAAAAGGGGGGGTTGTTTAGACCATCAAACTGAACAACTTTCACTATGGGACCAACATCGAAATCGCGAAAAAAAAAACAAATATCCCATACATATTTTAGCTAGAGTCGATTTGTAGAGTATGGAACATCAATAATTTTTTCACGATTTCGATATTGGTCCTAAGTTGTTCAGTTTGATGGTCTAAACCACGCCCTTAAATGTTTATTTGTATTTTTGTAACACCTTGTATACTTACAGTAGAGCAACTTCTTGCTAGCGCTCGAATCGACACACGCTCACTGACGAGCGCTGACTTAGGGTTGAACTATACATGGCCGCACGCGATCGCACTTTTCCGTCGCTCCATCCTTTTCTGTCTGCGGCGTGCGATCGCACGCGATCGCTTTCCGTCTATCTTATATGCTCTAGCAAATGACGTTCCTGAGTGACAGAAAAGGATGGAGCGACGGAAACAGGCGATCGCGTGCGGCCATGTGTAGTTCAACCCTTACACCGCCCTCTATTACGCCTGCCACACAATCAGAAGCATAGATGTATTAATCAGAACGTTATAATTTGATGCCTCCGAATTCCAAAAGGAATTCTGGAAGAGGCAAATCCATACGAAATCGTTATTCCGTATCAGAATTTTTATGGAAATCAGGCTGTATGTGGTAGGCCTGTGTGATGATTAAACATCAACCCAATTTACGCGACGTAATTTCGCGTCTACTAGGGAAAATGGCGCATAATATCATAGCATAGATAGCATAGATTGTGTGTCATAGGAGGCGGATTAAAAGAGACGCGCGTATTTTCGACTGCGTAACTTCGGCAGGAGTGTCATCTCATCACTCTTGGTGTTCTTCAGTACTGTTGCTGTGGAGCCCGAAGTATCTTAGCAGACCGTGTACGTGGCGCTCGTCTGAAGTGCGATTTTTGTACATCACACGATCAAATCTTTGTGGTCTACTGCAGCGGCGGCGGGTGCAGTTTAGTATGGGACAACTGGTTTTTTTTTTCTCCGATTGGTAGTAGTAAAAGTTGTTCAGTTTGATGGGTAGACTCTTAGTTTAAAAGGATGCTAATGATATCAATTTCACCCTGTATACGATAAATAGGTGTAAACCCAAACATTTTTGACACTTAATACCAAATCAATTATGTTTTAGGACTATTTTTTTATTTTAGATGAGACCTATTTCATAAATTCAAAAATCTTCAAGATAATCATGAAAAAATTACTGTTATTTTCTCTTCCGAAAGAGTAGTACTCTCAATTTCGTTTGCCCATAATCAGGATTTTTAGACTATGAAGATTATGAAATGCCTCTACGCCAAGTTTCGCCAATATCGGTCAAGCCATTTCAGCATTATACAGGATCCACGTAAACATCTATACTACCTATAATATAAGTACCTATACTATACCTTACCTACCTACTTACACGTACAGTCAACATCAAAAGATGACGAAAACTTTCACACTTATTATCTGCTGTTATAATTATTCTATTAATATCGATTTGTTGGACATTTATTTCATTATTTATATTATTTTCTTTCCCCTGATTGGGACGATTAATTTTTAAAAAAAGTCTTTTGTTATCGGAACAGTTACACTGTGTAGGTAATTTAATTACAGCATATGCACGACTATATTCCCCGAGGGGTAGTCAGAGAAATTCTGAAAACGCAGATTATCCACGTTTCACTCGTAGTACCGGAACTCTGTCCAGTGTGACGGGGAGTGAGATAAGATTGCATAAAATCTCAGCTCCGAGATTTCATGCAATCTTATTGTTTGATAAAACTCCGTTTCTCCGCTCCGCCCGCTGGCTCCGCATCAGAGGACAGGCACCCTTAATCTAACTAAACTTGTTAATCTGCTTGTTTCAGTTCATGCTGTATTTCCTTTTAATTCGTTGTACATTTAGCTTAAATTAAATTCTTAATATGCAAGGTGTATGGAAAAGTATTATTAACCTTTAAACCAAATACTCTACCCATCAAACTGAACAACTTTTACTATGGGCGCAAACCGATTGGAGCAAAACAGCTCGAATAAACTCCAATACCTACTCGACTCAAAATGTATGCAACAGCTGATTTTTTTTGCTCCGATCGGTTTGCTTCCAAAGTAAAAGTTGTTCAGTTTGATTGAGGTAGAGTAGATATGTGGTTTAAAGGTTAATAATACTTTTCCTTACACTGTATACAAGGTGTTACAAAAATACAAATAAACATTTAAAAGGGTGGCTTCGAGTCTAAACCACAATATACAGGATGTTTCATAAGTAAATATAAATGTTTAAAACTCTTAAGGGGGTTGTTAAGACCGTCAAACTGAACAACTTTCTCTATCGGATCAATATCGAAATCGCGAAAAAAAAATGGATGTTCCATACTCTACAAATCGACTAGAGCTAAAACATGTATGGGATATCAGATTTTTTTTTCGCGGTTTCGATGTTCGTCCCATAGAGAAAGTTGTTCAGTTTGACGGTTAAATTATTTTTATCTGATTTAAATAAAACTTGGTTCAATGGACAATCCATTCGAATTACACTTTTACATGGTTTAACGGTAAATGATAGTTTTCCTCACGACCTGTATAGGCTAGCTTCAAGATTGAAAAAGAAATGCTAGCCCATACAGGGGTGCGATATTTGAATCTCATTCGGTGAGCTCAGCTGTTGAAAATGTCAAAATTACTACGGAGATACGCATCTTTTTACTGCTGATTTGACTTTCAAAAATCATATTACAGGAGAGAGATTTTTCATAGACTCCAGGTCGTCGTCGTATACTTTTAAAACATGTAAAAGTGTAATTCGAATGGATTGTCATTGAACCAAGTTTTATTTAAATCGATAAAAATATTTTTTAATAAACATGTTACGTTAACAATTAATGCATCTATGAACACAGAAGACTGAGAAGTTTCCACCGGATAAAAGTGAAAATCTGTAATTGGTCATTCATAATCACATTTATAACGATGTCGATTTTCCAAATACCTACTTACCAATGAGTTTTTCGGAATTTATTTACGATTTGTAACGCCACTGGCTTTTCGGTGAAGGAAAACATCGTGAGGAAACCTGCATGCTTCAATTTCGAGGCATGTATTGTACCCACTGTCCATTATAAGTGGCGATAGGCTCACCCCCCGTCACACTGGACAGAGTTTCAGTACTAATGGTGAAACGTGGTTGTTCTGAAGTTTCTGAAGATCACTAACTACCCCCTCGGGGAATATAGTCGTGAACATATGCTACATTTTCCATATAAATACAAATAAACAATTAAATAAACTTATACAGTATTTGAGAGTTACGCGGTTGTTAAGAACCCGTTAAAATGTTTAATTCTAGATTAAATATACCTACTTATTTAATCCGATTTAAAAAAAACATAGTTCAATGGATTATTCGACTTACACTATGTGGTTTTAAGGTTAATTATACTTTTTCTTACACCCTGTATTGCTCTACAATTATTTATGCCCCCGTTAGGAGCGGTTTTAATTTGCAAGCCTACGACCTCTTTCTTCTGAAGACTTTTTTTCCTAACGGCTCTACGTTTCTCTAGATTAAAATGAAGACAATGAGTAGAAAGTAAAAATTTATTCTGGATTTGCTATTACTCGTACAGCACATCCAGTAAAACGTTTAGAGAAAAGGAAAATTATAAACCTCACATGACCTAACTGTGTAATTGTTTAACCAAATTTCACGAAATCGTTAACTTTAATGGATCTGTTGTTGTAGGTAGCTGATAAGTTCAACTTTTAATTAAAAACATACCTAGGTATAATTTTTATTATTCAAATGGTAGCGTCTAAAACTTTTAGAACTTCAAAATGTTTGTCAGTATTATTCACGAGTCAAGCGCAAAGTGGAATATTAATAAATATTAAAATCCAACACTCACCTGGATCGTGGAGCAGTAAGGTCAGCAGTATTTGAAGTTTCACATTCGAAATTACCGTTCACACTAGTGGATATTTTTCAAAACCGCGCAAGTTTCCCAACGTCGTGTCACTTTCGTACCGTTTCTAACTGGATCGTATTCACTTGTGGTTATTGTAACCCTAACTCGACACTGCTACGTATATTGGTATAAATCCACATCACACGGGGAAGGTAATTGATACGAGTAACATTTCCCACTGTACGTTTCCGTGCGATCTGAAAATCACGCACAATATTAATATCACATCTATCACTATAACTAAATCTTATAATAATCCCAAATATCATAGAGTAATCATTATTCGAGAGGCATTATCGAGAAATAAGCAATAAAAGCGAATGTGACAATACCACAAAATTAAAAGAACCAATAAAGGCCACGATAAAAACGCAGAGACCGCAAAATGTTTACTCAAATAATTGGTCCGTGTGAAAAGGTGGGCGCAGACTTATATAAACTACGGTGCCAAAAGAAATTTTGTCAAGCAATTAGCAGATTACTGTCGTCAGACGAAACGCAAAGGAACTTTTTTCGGGCAAACTTTTTGTCCGAACGTTTCGTAACAGGCAAACTCCGAGTCATTACACTGAAATCGGTCCACTTCCAAGAGCAGGAAACCGACGCGTGGAAACCGACAACTTAGGATAAAACATTTTAAAAAAAATCACCAAAGCTAAAAGGTAACGCGACATTTCCACGCGGTCCGGCCTTCGCTGCATTGTTATGCAATTGCAAAATCTCGACGACCGGCTGCCAAATCACAAAACTAAAAACGATTTTCGAACACACGCGCGAAGTTGTTCGGAAAAACGTTAACCGGAAAAATCCTAACCTCAAAAGAGAAAGTGGCGAAAACTTTTTTATGGCACATTAGTGTTATTACTCTATGATATTAGTGATGTTTGTGTCACATGTTGGTTGATTACCGAATATGATTTATCGGGAGTGTGTTCGGGTGCGCTCGTCGGAGTGGCGCGGCGGTGGAGCGACATACGTGTCCGGCCCGGCCGGATTCTCGCGCGATACTGAGGCGACGCGCCTGCCTCTGCTATCTGGACTCTGGAGCGACCGTCTTCACAAAATCTCGACCTATCGCGCTTTGGTGTACCGTCAGAAACAGAAACTAGTTTACCAAAGTAGACTCAGGACAAATTACCTACATTCTTATTTTTGCAGGAGGCATCTGGCACTGGCCATCCGTACCCCGGTCACCAGTTTCTACTCCACCCCGATAAGATGCACTCAATTTGTAAAGGCTAGACTGAAACGTTGAATCATGCCTACACAACGTTATTGTTACGTTTTAAAAGCGATTAGAGCGTATGAAAATCGGATAACAATACCATTATTAATCGTTGATAGGTAGATATCGTACCATTCGTACCTATCGATATAAGGTACGCGTTAGTTATTACTGTACTTAAAAAAAAAGTATTTTCTTTCTTAGAACAGATATGATTTAATCAATCATAATCAATTCACGGATAGCACTTATTATTAGTTATTATAACTGATTAAATGGTGCAAAATTCGTAGCGTCAATTACGCGATTAATCTCCCAAGGTTTTTTCTAGTGGTAAGCGATGTGTTCATTTATGTGTGACACCCGAAGAAATCTATTTTGCAGACTCTACTTTTAATTATTTTCTAACAATCTATCGTATTGTTTATTATAACGTTGCATTGCGGTTTGTACTGTTCAAAAGCCTATTGTAGTTCAAGCTATAAAGTGAAATACTTTGTATTTCGGAAATAAATTGTACCAAACTGGACGGACGACGGTATCTACTCCACGCGACGGACGAAATAGCGGGGCAAAAGGTCTAGTGCGACTAAGAGCAAGCTCACGCCAAACAGCATAGGAATAGGCCCACACCACATGGGACAGGCTCACGGTACATTTATTTAAGCGTATGGCGAGTTTGGTTTGTAGGCATAAGTTCATAAGTCTACATCCAGCGTCTGAAGCCATCAAAGGGCCTTAGGTGTCAGGTGTGTCAGGTTCTCAGGCCGGCAGGACGGCCCAGCTAAGCTCGAAGGGGGCACCGTTGTATTAGGTGCTGCATCGTCTGATCTTCAATCCCGCAGTCACGTAAGAGAGAATCTGTCCAGCCCCATTTGTGTTGGAGGTAGTTGCACCTGCCGTGGCCATGTTCAAGCGACACCAGTCCTTGCGCGGCAGGTGAAATCCCTTAAGCTTGACAGTGGGGTCCAGGTTTTCCTCAGGTGTTCCACCTGTTTTGCTCTTCCACTCGTCCTTCCAGCGCTGCTCCAGATCAAAATCTTCACTTCTGTGTTTGTTCGCGGTGATGCAGGCCGAGTTCCAAGACTTGAGCCTTTGTGGGGGCGGGCTGAAACCTCCTCGTGGATACCCATCCAAGGTGTGGCGCCAGGCGGTCGGCCTCTCTTGAGCGCAAGCTGTCTTCGACGGTTCGGCGGCGCGATATGGCTCAGCACTGCAGCCAGTGCGTGGGCGTCGACTTTACCGACCCGGCGAATCATGTTGTCGTTCAGCCTGGTGTCTATCGTTTGCACATGCGCGCTCTCCAGCCAGACGGGAGCACAGTATTCCGCTGCCGAGTAGACTAGGCTGATCACAGAAGTTCGGAGGCAGTCCGCCGAAGCACCCCACGATGTGCCGCTTAGTTTGTGAACGACGTTTAATCGTTTCGAGATCTTACAGTTTAGTGAGGTGTTCTTTATACGGAAGTGACCTGTCCAGCGTGACTCCCAAGTACTTCGGACAGGGATTGTAGCTTAGTGATTCATCTCTGAATATGACACTGTTTTAATGGCGTTTTACTGGCTCACGGTACATGGTACAGATATAGGCTCGCGCCACACGGCACAGGCTCACACTACACGGTACTGATATAAGCCACATGCGATAGGCTCACACTACACGGTACAGGGGTGCGATTTTTAAATGTCATCGGTGAGTTTGAACGGTTTATAAATCTCATACAAAAGCCTTTTCATGCATCTTTCTACTGCTGATTTGTCTTTCAAAAATCGCACTCCTGGAGTATGATTTTTGAAAGTCAAATCAGCAGTAGAAATACGCATATCTCTATAATAATTACGACATTTTCAACTGCTGAGCTCACCGAATGAGATTAAAAAATCGCACTCCAGATATAAGCCACATGCGCTAGGCGGCACAAGATGTTTTAGCCAGTCTTCTGCTGCCGGGATTAACCTATGGAGTTCTTCAATACCGGGAAACGGCGCAGGGTGCACTCATTTACCACATCGATCGGCTTATCAGTACTTTCTTATGTATGGGAGGTCCAACAAATATCCATGTTCTAGGGGAAGTTGTTTAGTTTCATTACCTGATTTATTTAAAAAAAACATTTATAAAAAATTAAGGGTCTCCAATCAAGAAACCTGATTTTATATATTTTTTTTAATCTATCCTATCATATCGTAAAAACGACAATAAAGACAGGCGTCTAACTTCCCAGATAGCAATTTAAACTTGTATCAAACTTGCAGAAAGTTATAAATATCTAATGTGAAAACTTGCCACAAGTTAGATATGTCAAATAAATAAACTTGCAGCATGTTTGTATCAAACTTTCTAGTTACCGTCCGACAAACTTGCATATAGTTTGCAATGTAAACTTGCACATAGTTTGCAATGCAAACTTGCATATAGTTTGCAATGCAAACTTGCATATAGTTTGCAATGCAAACTTGCATATAGTTTGCAATGCAAACTTGCATATAGTTTGCAGTGCAAGCTTGCATATAGTTTGCAGTGCGAACTTGTATATAGTGCAGTGATAAAACTGACGCTCCTCGTAGGTCGTGCGCACAGCCGTAACGTAAAACGACCAAAACGTCTCACCTCGTGTGTCGGCCCGCAGAGGCGTAACGTTTGGTGACTCACGCGTGCGATAGGTCATGAGCACAGGCGAAACTTGACCACCCTCGTGGTCGTGCACACAGTCGTAACCGTGAAACGACAAAATGGCTCGTCTCGTGGGTCACCCGCGCAGACGTAAGGTTGTCGGTGACTCGTTACGTGGGTTCTTTAGCACTGCGGCCCATTTGTCGCCGACCTGAGCTAGGTTTTGATTTTTTGTGACCGAAAACTGTCTTTCTCAAATAAAAATATTTTTTTCTTACTTTATTCACCATTTTTTTTTGCTTTGTATCTCCTAAAAATCGCAGAAGAAGTCACTCTGACCCAAGTTTGCAGCAATATTGATACAAACTTGACATAACATTTTTTGATTTGAAATTTTACGTATTATATCAAATGAAATGCAGGAAGTCTACATGCTATCTGGGTTGGTACCTATAGGTTTTTGTTTTTGGTTATAGTGCAAACTTTGGCCAAGTGTGAGTCGGGCTCGCGTTAAGGAGCCCGAACTGAGTGAAAGAAAACAATCTTTTTTGGTCAATAACACACAGTTAACACACCTTTTTTTGTCACCTGGGCAATCGAGCTTCGCTTGGCGCCTTTGAAGATAATCTAGATAGGTTTCATCCGTGAGAAAACCCATTTTCACACAAAAAAAAAGCATGTACCTATGTCCTACCTGCTCGACTCAAATATAATACGTACAAAGAGAATGACTAGAAAAGGCATTGAAATAATAATAGTCCCGAAAACGAGGCAGCTGGCTTATTCGCATTGAGTGACCAAGAGAAAATCTGTTGTTTGTCCCTTTCTGCATATGCGGTATTTTTGGTGACTCAATTGAAATTACTTACAAAATCTTGCAACTTAGCCTGTCTATACAGGGTGAAATAGATATCATTAGCATCCTTTTAAACTAAGAGTCTACCCATCAAAATGACCAACTTTTACTATGGGAGCAACCAATCGGAGCAAAAAAAAAATCTGCTGTCCCATACAAAACTGCACCCGCCGCCGCTGCCTACACGACTCAAATGTATGAGACAGCAGATTTTTTTTGCTCCGATTGGTTTGCTCCCATAGTAAAAGCTGTTCAGTTTTATGGGTAGACTCTTAGTTTAAAAGAATGCTAATGATATCAATTTCATCCTGTATAATGATGTTTACCTGGTACAAACTATTCAGTTAGGTAGGTCCAACTTCGAGAAAGAGGTCAACCGTCGAATCCAACTCGGCTGGGCAGCATTTGGGAAGCTTTTTGTCATATCTCCATCCCTTTAAAGTATACGCACTCACCTACTACTCAATCAACGATCCTCATACCTTTTTTTCTCGATTTTGGCTTCATCGTCCATAGTAAACGGATCAGAAACCACCCCTTTAAATATTACTAGGGTGTTTTGTTACACCTTGTAGAAAAGCAGTCAGGCACACGGGATATTTTGAAGTGCATAAACTCAGATGCACTCTCTAGTTCTTACCCTCCTGTGTCTGATGGAACGGGAGACCGATACAATCAGAAGTGGTATCACACATGTGGGCAGCCACACGGTTTGGTGTCGACGATGTTTGAGAATCAAAGGAACTAGTCAACCTCCTACGACACCAGACTGATTTGGTGCTATTCGAAGCCATGTGCCAAGCACCACACGACCTTCTTTTCAATGCAGTTTGCATAAAAAGTGCTGCAATCTCCCAAAATACTCTCTAAAAGGCGATAGTCCTCTCCCTGGTCGTATCACAGTGTAAGAAAGAGTATCTTACTACTACATACAGTAGGAACACTGCGTGCCTCCCACCGACTTTTTACCTCACCCCTCTGGTTGAATCGTGGTTCCTCGCAAATGCGTCTTCCTGTCTCTCTCGCAACAGTACCTATCACACTAAGATCAAGGACCTCTTAAAGCAGGCACTACACTCTCGCGAGAACTTCTCGGCTACAATTCTCGGCAAGAACTTCCAAAGGAAAATTACTACAGCTCGAGGCGTCGCTCGAGCACCATGAAGGGCATCCACACTCTCGTTCTCGGCTTTTCTCGTCTGTTCTCGGCGAGAATGTAGTGCCTGCTTAAGAATAAAGAGATCCGTCCTCTTAGGTATCACCAACTATGCCAGCTTTTTTCCATTTGTATGAAATGATTGAATCAGCCGACAGTGTCCAAGGTGTAGTCGTCGTCAGAACAATCACTGCTATACAGCTTGGTAAAAAAGAGTTTGACGTGGTGACAGGAGGAAGTTATTATTTTAGAATTGTTGTATAGCCACATAACCAGGGTTATGCGTGATTTTGACGATCTTGCGAAGAAAGTGGCGCCCTAATTTTTTCCATACAATTCGGTCGAATAGGATTGCAGATTTGTATGACATTTTTTTGGCGATTTCGATGTTGGTACTATAGAGAAAGTTGTTCCATTCGATGGTCTGATCATCCCCTTAAGCGTATTAAGAAGGACCCTGTATAAAGGGTGAAATTGATATCGTTAGCATCCTTTTAAACGAAGAGTTTACCCAACAAACTGAACAACTTTTACTATAGGGGCAAACCTAGAAATTTGGAATGAGCAAACAGATCGGAGCAAAAAAAGAATCGCTGTACTTACCATACTATAGCTGATTTTATTTTTGCTCCGATCGGTTTGCTCCCATAGTAAAAGTTGTTCAGTTTGATGGGTAGACTCTTTAGTTTAAAAGGATGCTAATAATGATATAAATTTCACCCTGTAGTTTCAATGCTAGGATTAATTTAGGATTTGAATGGAAAACGACATGAAAAAAAACCCACGATTAGGCCACGATAACTTTAGAAGTAAATATTCAAAAGGGAATCTGACAAATGCAAAGAACAGATATTGGTTTCTAGATTGTGTTATAGTAGATTACACACTGAGGACAGGAAAGTAAGAAAGGTCTCAGATCTCACGTAATATCTGAGGCTTTCTTAGTTACTGTCCGAGGTTAGTACACTATTTTTCTCCTCGACGGAGGTGGAAAGCGACAACTTCGTTTAGCGCAGCGGGACGAAAGCGATGGTCTAAGTGGCACAGATGCAAGCCTGTCAATGTCACAATCGTAACTTATAGGTATCGTATAAAGATGATTTTTAGGGTTCCGTACCCAAAGGATAAAAACGGGAACACTATTACTAAGCCAACGTTGTCCGTCCGTCCATCCGTCCGTCCGTCCGTCCTACCTATTTATCCTTCCTAGCTATATAGTTGAAAATTTCACAGAATATTATTTAAAATGCGTTATTTAGGTGTCCGAGCCTTCGCTTGACCCACTGTGAGATAACCTCTTTGATTTTACGTGTGGCAACACTGTTTTTACTATAGAGCGCCCCTCTGTACCTGTCTCTGACGTCATTCCGCCCCCCAACACGCGCGCGGTTGCAGCGGCAGGCGCTTGCGCTTCCTCAGTACGTCTTTGATTTTTGACGTGTTAACACTGTGACTTCTAAGTGAACAACAACCTAAGGTAAGTAGTACGTTGTAACGTACTTACATAATAATGTGAACAGGAAAGCCCTGTTCGCGATTTTTTTTTGCTTTAACGCTTCTCATACGGGAAAGCCCCGTATTTGCATATTATGCTATATTGCCATGCACTAAAGCTATTAAGTTAACTAAGCGTATTTTTCAATCTAATAGGAAAGCCCTAGGTTGTAAATTTATAAGACCTTGTCGTTTGGTTGTCCGTTTTTGAAATGGACATAGGGCAGACGACATGTCGTCTGTGCCAACAGACGACGTCGGCTGTTCAGACGACATAAGCCTGGTCAAACGTCGTCGGCTGCCCAGACGACATGCAGCCAGACGACACGCTTGTAGTCTGACGACGTCGCCTACGCACGTCGTTTGGTATCTGCTTTAGCTTGCGCTTGTTTGCTTACAGATGGCAACGACAATGGGAGAGCTGCTGGACTTTGAACCGCCGCCGGCGGATGAAGCTTATTACCGGGCCCTCGTTCTTACACTGGAAGGTCTATACCCAGATGGTTGGAAGGACTGGGTTGTCAGGAATGTAACCCAAAAAGACCTTTTCGGCGAAACATTGACTCCTGACACTGAAGCTCGTTTACGCTTTGCTGTTCCAACTATTCGCCTGGCGAGAATCTTCCGCTGTGAAAAATCACTTAGTGAACGCCGCTACAGGACTCTGAAAAGGAAACTTTTAGAGTGGCCCATCGGCCGAGCCCTGATTTACCAACCACTATCAATAATGATTAAAGTGCACCCTAATGGCTCTCAGAACAAGTTTGACGCCATGCTCCCGACGTTGAAGCAGTACTTCCTACCTCGTAAGGAGGCATCTGATATTTTAAAAGCGGAGGCCGTTGAGGAAAATGCTACGTCCGTCGCATCTAGCATCTCGTCTCCTCCTAAACGAAGGCACACTCCGGATCCTGTCCCGAAGCCTAAAAGACAGAGCAACCATTCCTCCGAATCCTTGTCGGAGTATATGAGACAGCAGAACGAGATTCTGGGCAGGCTGTGCGAGATTACCTACGGCCTGACTCATCAGCAACCACCTACTAGTCGAAGTCATGTGGACTCTGAAGAAGATTCTGTAGTCAACGAGGACTCCTGGAGTCCACCGCCCCTAGGAGAAGAAGAAGAAAAGCCAATAGACCCTGAACCGGATGCTGAAGAACCCTTTCTCGACTTCGCACCGGAAACAAAAGAAAGCGAAGCCAAAGTCAGCAAGGCTACTGATAAAATGACAGAAATAGGTGCCCGTTGCCAGAAGCTAGATACTGACGGCTGGCAAAACATCCGGTATGCAGAGGTTCAAAAAATGTTTCAGGCCACGCCTGTATTCACGGCGCTCAAGGTGAATGGCCATCTAGCGTCAGTGACACCGTCATGGCAGCTAGTCTCCATACTGGAAAAAATGGACCTCTGCCTGGGAGCTGTATCCCACGGCCTGTTACAACAGCGAACAGCTTTCGAAGAAACTTATTCCAACGCACCTCCAGATGTTAAAGCTTATCTCAGTAAACACTTTCTAACGAAAGATAAAGCTCAGTTTAGAAAGGTGTCCGACTCTCTCTTACAATACACATGTGGAAAAAGGGCAGAAATCCTAGAACAAAGACGGGCCCTTTATAAACCTCAGAATAAAACAATGAGTGAGTTACTGCACGCTATCCCGCCGTCGACAACTCTTCTATTCGCTGAACCCCAACTTTCAGACTTAATCAAGGAACAAGGGGGAGTGTCCAAGGTCTTTCCAGGAAAGTTTAAAAAATCCAACGCACCCACTTACTCCAAACCTAAGGGTAAACAAGGATTCAGATCGGAGAGACCGACGTTTCGTAAGCAAAACCAACGAAACCCTGAAAAGCGTAATTTCAACCAACGACCACCTCCAAAAAACAAAAAAGGATATGAGGGGAAAAAACAATAAATTTCAAGCGGGACAGGTTAGTACTAAACTTATAGAATGGGAGGCAATTGGAGCTCCACGTTGCATTTTATCTGTCCTATCTGGGTACAGAATCCCGTTCATAAAACGACCACCAAGTTATAGGTTAGATAAAGACACTTGCATCCGATATGAAATCAAATTATCGACAGATATGTCGGAAGAAATCGGTAAACTGAAACAAATGGGGGTAATACGCAAGTGTCAAAGCAAAACGGGTTTCTTATCATTCATGTTTCTACGTAAGAAAGCAGACGGGTCTTACAGACCTATCTTTGACCTTAGAAAACTAAACCTTTATTTACAACCCCCTAAATTTCGATTAATAAATCAGCACAAAATTCCGGGGTGTCTCAACTTAACGGACTACATGACTAAACTTGACCTGTCCCAAGCATACTTTCACATCCCGATTGCAAAATCTCATCAGAGATATTTAGCACTAGTATACGCAGGTGTTACATATGAAATGACCTGTCTACCTTTTGGTTTAGCGACATCGCCGTGTACTTTTGCGAATATCACTAACTGGCTTGCTAATTATTTCAGGAAGAAGTCAATCCGCATAATCGTATACTTGGACGACTTTCTTCTGATGCACGCAGACCCACATATTTTACGAACGCAAACCAACTATGTCCTAGATCAGCTGACAAAATTGGGCTGGTGCGTAAATCAAGAAAAGTCAGTACTAACACCAACGAACTGCGTAGAGTATCTCGGATTGATCTGGAATACACATCACAATACCAAAAGTCTCACAGATTGCAAGATCTCCAGAAACCTAAGTCTAATAGAGGCTACTCTACTAAAAGGATGGTGGACCTGGCAATCTGCAAAAATCTTATTAGGGAATATCAACTTCGCTTCTTGCGTCGTACCGTATGGACGTCTTCACTGTCGAAGGATACAAATAGAGGCAAACAAACTCCCGAAGAAAGACCGCTACAAACCTTATCAATTGCCGAGACCTGTGATAGAGGAGCTGGAGTGGTGGAAAGTAAACATCGCCCGACAGTCTCCGATCCACCACAAAGATCCAACGACGTTTGTAAGTACGGACGCTGCCGATCTTGGATGGGGAGCCACAGTAAATGGAAAAAACCTGAGCGGGCTTTGGAATCAGATACAGCGCAAATGGTACAGCAATCAGAAGGAGCTATGGACAATTTGGGAGGTATTAAAAATAAAAGGCGACGAACTTCGAGGACAAACGATTATGGTGCAGACGGACAACAAGACGGTTGTAGCGTACATAACAAAGGAGGGCGGGACCAAGTCCCTGCGACTTCTCCAAACTACGTTCAAAATCTTCCAACTTGCAGATCAATTTCAAATACATCTGATAGCTCGCTATCTGCCCGGCCGATACAACCTCATTGCCGACAGTCTTTCGAGAGAAAATGCATTACCAGAATGGACGTTATCAGAAGACATTCTGCAAGTGATATTTCTAAAATTCGGCAAACCCTCAATAGACCTGTTCGCAAGCAAACGATCGGCTGTGGTGAAGAATTATGTCAGCGAAAGTGCAGAAGACCAGAATTGTGCGTTTGTGGACGCATTCAGTCAACCGTGGAATTTCAGACTGGGTTGGGTCTTTCCACCACCAGCCCTAGTACCACGTGTTCTGCGTCACCTCGAGAAGAGCAAAGGAGTCTACCTATTTGTAGTACCCAAATGGGAGAAGACTTTTTGGAAGGCCGAGCTAAGACAACGCGCGTTATGTCCACCATTGACAATATGGAACAGCCGGAAACACCTAATAGACTTGACAACCGGCAGAGCGCCAGTAGCAGTCAAAAAGCTGTCTTTGCAGGTCTGGAAAATTCAGGCTGGTCCAATCTAACTGCCTCTTGGCCGGACGAGGATAAAAAACTTCTAGAATCTTCTTGGCGCAAGTCAACACTGAAGACATACAAGCCGGCATGGGAAAGATGGCGACGATGGTCCGAGAAACATTGTAACACTAATGACCCAGAAGCGAGCGATCTTGCGAAATTCATTTGCTTTTTGCACACAGAGATCAACCTCGCCCCTAGTACCATAGCCGTTCATAAATCAGTAGTTACAATGTTCGCAAACCCTACAAGAACGAGTGAACTTAGCAACCATCCATTGGTTCGTCATGCCTTAAAAGCCGTTGCCTTAAGTAAACCTCCACCTCAGAAACCTCGTACATGGGAAGTAACAGACTTAATAGAATATCTACGGAGTTACAATATTGATGTTAATAGCTTATTTCAAGTGTCCCGTCATGTAGCTGTCCTACTTCTTCTTGCAACTGGAAGGAGAATTCACGATCTTACCCTACTCGACATAAGCTCAGACGCACTCGAAATAGTTGATGGTCACCTAATTCTTTGGCCTAAATTCGGTTCAAAGACTGATTGTGCAACCTTTCGCCAGTCAGGCTGGAAATTATCTCCTAATGATGTACAACGATTCGACCTTGTACATTGGATTCAAGTTCTGATTTCCATAGCAGAAACTCGCAGGTCAAGTCGAGACCAGCTTACTAGCCTTTTCATTACAACGCGAGGAAAGGTCGGATCTGCTTCTCGCACTGTCATAGCAGGATGGATTCGGACAATATTTAAAGATGCTCGTATTTATGATACACCCGGCAGTTTCAGATCGGCAGTTAATAGTGCTAACTGGAAAAATTGCAACCTAGATTTAGATGAAATCTTAAAGCGAGGCAATTGGAAAAGCCGGGATACATTTCTAAAATATTACTTTAAAGAAACCGAGTGTCGTCAAAGTATACAAATTAATACTAATATTATTGCTAATTGTTTTTCGCCATTATAACAATAATGGCATTGTAATAGATTACTTATTTTTGTTGTTATTTTGTAATCAAAAGAAGAACTGTGTTTCTTTTTCTTATGATTAACATAAGAAGTTTATGTTCACTTAATTAATTAACATTCCAAACATTAAAGACTTGTGATTTTGGTCTTAATGTGTCTTATATTTCGAATGTTTGTCACAGCATTTAGCGCCCCTTTCATTCCAAACCACAGTACGTCGCGAATGCAGCGCCAGCAGAAAATAAACACCTCTCACAGTGGGTCAAGCGAAGGCTCGGACACCTAAATAACAACGTTTTCCCCCCGAAGGGTAGAAAACGAATATTTAGGTTCCAGCCGAAGCTTGACCCACTAAGAATTAACATTCTTGCTGGCTTGAGAGTACTGAGGAAGCGCAAGCGCCTGCCGCTGCAACCGCGCGCGTGTTGGGGGGCGGAATGACGTCAGAGACAGGTACAGAGGGGCGCTCTATAGTAAAAACAGTGTTGCCACACGTAAAATCAAAGAGGTTATCTCACAGTGGGTCAAGCTTCGGCTGGAACCTAAATATTCGTTTTCTACCCTTCGGGGGGAAAACGTTGTTATTACGGCGGATTTGTCAACAAATAATAAAAATATCAAAAAGTTAAAAATTAAGGGGGGGTTCTCAACAAGAAACTAGTTTTTATTGACGTTTTTTCTTCTCGCTCTATTGTAAAAACAGTCATACATACAAGCGTCAAACTTAGTGTGATTATAGAGCAAACTCTACACCTATAACAACAAATAATAAAAACCGGCCAAGTGTAAGTCGGTCTTGCGCTAACGGTCCCGGAGAAGTTTTTTGTAACTTAAGGGGCTACCTGCCGGTTTTGGGTAATTTTGTAACCATTTTATTCATTAACTATGGCACTTTTTGAGCTGAAATTTAAACTGAACCATCTACAGGATATGAGAAGTGATGTGGTTTTTCTAGAAATCGATTTTAATGAATAAAACCGAAGAAAAGGGACTCTAAAGTCACCCCTTTTTTTCCAGTTGTAACCATTTTACTCTTACATTTTTAATCGGAACAAAATGAAAATTTACTATATTGTTCACAATACAATTTAGAATGATGTGGTTTTTTTACTTTTTCGAAATTCATAAAAAATCATCGAATTTTTCAAAGAAAACAGAAAAATTCTGACCGGAGCCACGCGCTCTTTCTCATCGATTAGTATGGAGTGTGAGTGAGAGGAGAGTGGTCCACGGCTGATACTATTTGTGTTGTGTGGTGGTGTGTTACGGAACCCTCGGTGCGCGAGTAACCCGACTCGCACTTGACCGGTTTTATTTCTTCTATCGTTACTGGTTACGACCTCTGGGGGCCTACCAAGAGTTTTCCCTGTACTTTACTGCTGTAGTTACGTCGACAATTCGTATGACAGAAATTAGTTCTCAACGTAACCACTAGGAGCGCTGTACGAAATTCAATACAAAATTGGTGACGTAACCATGACGTAACTATAGTAGTAAAGTACGCTGAAAACTCATGGTAGACCTACTGGTTTCGTATGCGGTTCGTGTGATTGCGGGTTCATGGTTTCCACCTTCCAATCCTGGTTTTGATGGCGACGCTAGTCTACTTCGTCAACGACATAATGTTGTCGTATTTTGATTTAATTCTATAGAAGTATCAAATTCGAGGCACCATTAAAAACATTATATGATAATAGGTATTAGGTAGTATTACCTATTACTACTACCCGTACATAACACAGTAGGTTCCTACAACAAAATGAACTTGGTAAGTAGGTACCTTTATGCGATCTACCCAGTACCCAAACCCGAATAGGAACCATCTTAGATCGTGATCTAAGGGAACCAACGAATAGCAAAACCATAGTAGGTAAATATAAGTAAAGTAGGTAACTACCTACCTACTATAGTTAGCCCTCGACTTCGTCTGCACCGGTTCCCGTCATCGAAGCAAGAATCAGCAAGATACATTATACAAGGTGTTACAAAAATACAAATTAACCTTTAAGGGGGTGGTGTAAACCATCAAACTGAACAACTTTCACTATGGGACCTATATCGAAATCGGGAAAAAGAAAACATGTTCTATACTCTACAAATCGACTAGAGCTAAAATATGTATGGGATATCAAATTTATTTTTGCGATTTCGATGTTGGTCCCATAAAGAAAGTTGTTCAGTTTGACGGTCTAAACAACCCCCTTGAGAGTTTTAAAAATGTATTCTTACTTATGAAACACCCTGTATAGATAGGTAAGTACCTACACGATGTGATACATGATGTAGGTAGGTATAGCTTGGCCATAAAGTACTGAACGTGGTGACAGGTGGAACTAAAATTTGAGTATGGTGGTGTTGCTAGGTTATGCGTGATTTTGACGTTCTTGCGTGGAGGCAGCGCCCTCATTTAATTTCTACTCTTTTTGGCCAAGCTGTACCAGGGGTGCGTTCAGAACCTACGCCCAGAGTGCGCCCAGGAGTGCGATTTTTGAATCTCATTCGGTGAGCTCAGCTGTTGAAAATTTCAAAATTACTATGGAGATACGCATCTTTCTACTGCTGATTTGCCTATCAAAAATCATACTCAAGGAGAGCTATTTTTGAAAGTCAAAACAGCAGTAGGAAGATGCGTAACTCCATAGTAATTTTGACATTTACAACTGCTGAGCTCACTGAATGAGATTCAAAAATCGCACTCCAGAGTGCACTCCGAGTGCAACTTTTCGCCCTAACGCCGTTCAGAGGCTCGGTGAAAAGCGTATTACCCATAAGAGCGAGCGAGAAGAACAACCGCACCCAAAGGTTCTGAACGCAGCCCAAGAGTGCGATTTTTGAATCTCATTCGGTGAGCTCAGCAGATGAAAATGTCAAAATTACTATAAAGATGTGCATCTTTCTACTGCTGATTTGACTTTAAAAAATCGCACTCTTGAAGTATGTTTTTTGAAAGTCAAATCAGCAGTAGAAAGATGCATGTCTCCAGAGACATTTTGACATTTTCAACTGCTGAGCTCACCGAATGAGATTCAACAATCGCACTCCTGATTTTAAGTCTAATCATAGGTAGGGTAGTTAGTTACGTATGCATTCAAACACAAAAAAAAATGGTTTCTGTAAAGTCGGTTTACGGACGATAGCTGATTTACGTGATAACGTCTTATAGAAACATTTATGTGAACAAAGCTAGCGTCACGCGGAACGTGACACTTTTTCGTGCGTGTTCATCAATTTATATATTATCACGTCAAAAGTTTCATCAAAATGGGTCCAGCAGTTTCAGCGTGACGCGTGAACATACGAACAGACAAAAATAAATGTTTTGGAGTCAGGGACACCTATAAAAACCATATTATAGGCGAACCCTTTTTATTTCGTAATAAAATATAAACACCTTCGTGTTACAGTTTTATAATAGTAGCTAAGATTTATTTACTCTATGATAGAAGGGAAGGAATATTTAGTCATGATTGATGGTAGAAGCACAGAGGATTGTAGTAGAAGATAGTTAATGACCAATAGCCACATAGCGACATCTATCTTTGCGTAAATTCTCAAAGGCAAAATGTGATTCAAACCATAAAGGTAAAAAAAACGTTCAAACCATTTATGGTTCAAACACCGCTTACACCGCCATCTATATAAGTCCTGATAAACTAAAATAACGGGTGTCTAGCTGTACGGTCTGTACACCACTACCTACCTTAAGTGCCCTTTAGACGGGCCACAGACTTAGGTATTACAGTAGCTGTGACACGGGCAACTGATCGCTACTTCCTGCCAAGGCCAAATCGCAAAATGGAGGGGAGGATTGCGCGCTCCCTATTTCAAAATTGGCACGGGGGTTGCTGAAGACTTGGCTTTAGCCTGAATCTGACACAGAACAAAACTAACATTTGACCCATCATTGAACAAGAATTTTTCGATTTAACCAGGCTACGCGGGAAACTAGACGAACGGACGGACTTTGTTTCTTAATTAGTTTTTCGTGGCTGTTATTGTGATAATGTGGTGGAACTAGTATAATAATGTGCCTTTAATAGATAACAATGTAGTGAACTAGGAAGAAGGTAGTGAAAGTGAGAAATAAAGTAAGGCCGTTTTATTCGGATTGATATCCCCGCGTAAAACTATCTTGAACATTGAAATGTGTGAACCACCCTCGCATTTCAATGAGTTAGGTCTAAGGATTTAAAATACGATAAACGAAAAACTGCTAGACTACGGATTCCTGTCAATATTAAAAATTAATTGAATACATCGACAAAGAAACTTGATCTTGAAAATGACATTGTTACGGAAAAACAACAATTTACTTGGAATATGAAGACTTGGAAAAATTATAATTTTAACACAGATCGGACACATAGATAATGAATTCATATGAAAATATCTATAAAATCTGACTTGGCTGCATGGGCTATGTTCCCTTTGCCTTTCCGCAAGGAAAAATGTAACAACAACAACAGAAAAAAAAGTCAAACAAATGTCACGCATGCACCGCGCGGCAAAATTGTGTTTTTAACATAATTTATTTTCAAAATATTCATTATTGATTGCAATTAGTAATTACTGCGCATGAGTAATTATTGCCCCCGGTCGCACTTTCATACTAATGCTAAAAATACTTTTCCGTGAATTACGGCGACCTTTTAGAGTTCAATCATTAAAACCGCTTCACTTCAACTTTGCGCGGCGATCTAGATTTCAATATCCCGTCAATATGAAGGTAAAGAACTTTTGATTACTTACTATAGTTTATTGTTTTACACTAATTTTACATGGACTTATCGATATCTGCGAAAATATGAACCAACCTTTTTAGGTTAGGTTGCAGAGCCTTACGCTCAGTTGCAGAAACGCTCATTAAAGTTAATCCTCCATTTAAATCTCTTACTAGCTTTTACTACGTCAACAAGACAAAAAGTGACAGCAAGAGATTTAATGGAGGATTAACTCTAATGAGGAGTCATGTCGCAGGGTTTGCCCCGAACGCGTGTCTTTCGCGTGTGGTGTTCGCGCGGTTCGCGTTGAGTCTGCCACGAGGCTCCGCAATCCTTCTCAGTTCTTACTCAAAAACAATCCTCGAGATTGAATAGATAGGTACTCCCTCAAACCACTTGACACTGGCGGAAATGCGTTGCTAACGCACAAGCAAGAAGTCCATTAATTATAAATAATAATAAAAACTAATGAGCGTTTCTGCAACGGAGCATTAGTTTGACTAATTGTTTGCCTGATTTATCTTTTTTATTCATTACTTTTATATACAAGTAACTGTCCACATTGAAAATGTATGTCATAAATTTTCATACTGCCTTTCCCAGCGAGCACATTTTGTGTGTAAAAGAACTTGGTGGCGCGTTGCGGAGAGGTATAGACACTCAATCATGAGGTCCAGGTTCGAATCCGCACAGACAACATGCCACGTACCAATGAGTTTTTCTAACTTATGTACGTATTACCGACAGCTCTCAAACGGTGAAGGAAAACATTGTGAGGAAACCTGCATACGCAGAAGAAGAAATTCTGATGCATATGTGAAGTTACTAATCGGCATTGGGCACGCTTGGTGGACTAACGCCCAAACATCCTCTTAGAGGGTAGGCCTGTGCCCTGCAGTGGGACGTATATAGGCCGATGATGATGCTGGTGACATTTTGTGTGCACAGAAATCATCTCGCTTGACCTATTGCAATGTAGGCGCTTCAGATAAATGGAGGATCGACGCACTTGGATTGACTAAAACTCATTAAACTGGAATATTATTTCATAACTTCAACATTTCTGTTTTGGGTTGCTGTTATCAGTCTAAATGCCATTTCGAATTGAGAGCACGGACCTGAAAAAAAGTCGGACATAATGTGACGCTAAAAAGATGAGAAGCATGAAAGGTCCTACATTTGCATTTGTTCTACAAGGGACCTACACTCACATAGATGCACTAGCTCTAGGCACAGGCTTTACACTGTTTGCTATGAAATTACTGTGATTGAAACCTGACAACACTGACATGTACTCTAGCGACCTGACAATAATTCTTAACTTCGTACAGATCGGGACACACGATGGAGTTTTCCATTGTGATGAAGTACTTGCCTGTTACATGCTAAAGTGTCTCCCAGAATACAAAGATGCTGAGATTGTTCGCACCAGGAACATGGAGGTGCTAAACCTGTGCGACATTGTGGTAGACGTGGGTGCAATCTTTGACCACAAGGAGAAACGCTACGATCATCACCAGAGAGAATTCTGTGAGACACTTAGCACTCTGAGGCCTGAGCTTGGAGACAAGTATACTATCAAGTAAGTTTAATTACCTTCTCATTTTCAATTAAAAAAAAAATTATTTACTATCTGCCAAATATCTATTATTCAACTTGTAACAATATTTATATTTATTTGAATTGGTTTAATGATCATAAATTATAATTAATTTACAGATTGAGTTCAGCTGGCCTAGTATATGTGTACTATGGACAACAAATTATTCTGGAGGTAGCTAACCAAGACCTGAGCACTAATGACTTGAAAATCATTTATAGAAAAGTTTATGAAAACTTTATTGAAGAGATAGATGCAATTGACAATGGAGTTCCAATGACAGACCAGGAACCAAAGTATAAAATTCGCACAAATTTGAGCGCCAGAGTAGGCAGGTTGAATCCAGAATGGAACAGCAAACAAACAGCTGATTTGGATAAGGTATTTCAGCAAGCTATGACATTAGTCAGCGAGGAATTCTTGTACACAGTGAATTACTTTATAAAGGTTTGGCTGCCAGCAAGGGAGTTTGTGAAGTCAGCCATCGAAAACAGGTTCCTGGTTCATGCTTCCGGGCAGATTGTAGAGTTTACAGAAAGATTTCCATGGAAAGAGCATCTGTTTGACTTGGAGAAAGAAATGGAACTTGGCAATTTAGTCAAATATGTTATTTTCAATGACAAACCTGAGTCCTGGAGGATACAGGCAGTACCTGTGAACTCTGCCAGTTTTAATACAAGGTAATATTTTACTATAAAACAAAAATGTTTTTTATGGAATATAAATCATTTTTCTCCCCTCCGGACGGAAAGCGTCCATTTTCGTCCCGCTGCGCTAAACGAAGTTGCCGCTTGCACCTCCGTTGAGGAGAAAAATTGTGTACTAATCTCGGGCAGTAAGTAAGAAAGCCATATGACATGAGTCTGAGACCTTTCTTCCTTTCCTGCCCTTGGTTGGTGTGTAATCTACTATATTCATTGATAAATCATCATAGAATTTTTCACTGTCATTAATTCAATGTTCGTGTTTGTATTTTCCAGGAAAGCCATTAATAAGAAATGGTGGGGAGTGCGAGATGAGATACTTAGCGAAGTTTCAGGCATTCCAGGATGCATTTTCTGTCACAGCACTGGTTTCATAGGCGGTAACAAGACTAGAGAAGGTGCTCTGAAGATGGCAATTGCCAGTTTAGAAGATTAAATTAGTATTCACATCAATGTTATCCTGACGAAAATTAACCGCTGACGATGTCAAACAGATTCTGGACAAACAGTTGACCGACAAATGTCGCTTTCGCAAAACGTCGCTTTCTCACAATGTCGCTTTCGCAAAACGTCGCAAAATGTAGATTTCATATTCCAGTAATTTTTTGCTACAGAAATGCTACAGGTCAAATGATTTCGAATACTTAACTACAGTCGAAAAATGTTAGCCCAAAGTAATGTCGGTCAAACCATAGATTAATATGTATATTGGTTAAACGTTATGCGGCACAAAGAAATGTCGGTCAAACGATGGTAAGTCGGCCCAAAGTAATGTCGGTCAACTGTTTGCATCTTTCTGATGGTTTATTGGCAAAGATATTTCAGCAAAAAGCAGATGAAAAAAAAAAGTTTTTCGTTAGTTATTTTAAACCTAAGTTTACTTATTATGATCTACTTGATGAATGAGATGAAAAAACAAACAACTTGGCTATTCAATGGTTGATTACCTGATGCTTTATTGGCAGACTTTTCAGCAAAATGCTGTTTTTATAAACTCTAAAAACTTAAGGATACTATTAATAATGACATTGTTAAGATTTATTTTGAGATGTGTTCCATTTATCAAGTTTGGTACGGAATGACATTAATAAAAATAATCAAGGATCACTCTTGTTTTATTTTATTCAAGTTTAGTAGTAATAATGAAAAGGGGGAGCTACAGGGTTAATTCGGAAATAATAGAATTAGTGAATTACGTGTAAGTGTAACTAATAAACAGAAAGATTCTATGGCTAGGACACAGCCAAAAGCAATTGCCAGCATAAGGCCCGTCACAGACACGCGCTATAATATGTTGCTGTACTCTTCTTACGCACGCAAAATTACATAAGCACGTCTCTTTCCTGCGTGCGAGTGAGAGGAAGCGATTAGCAACTTGCATGCGTTAGAAGAGTACAGCAACATATTATAGCGGCCGTGTGTTGCGCGCTTAACATCAGATCTATCAGGAGATTGGACTAGTGAATAAAAACGCCAGAATTGTATAGTGGCCAAGCCAATTTTATTGAATCTTATAAAATCAGGAAGAATTTTAAAACAATATAATTTACATTCAATTTATCTTTTTTACTTACAAATATAACATAGATTGTCGACGCATATATTTAAACCACTAGTTATAATAAAATATTATTTATAACCCAAGATCCGACCGTAAATTTATGCAATGCTTTGCTTAATGAAATGAGATTTAAGTACCTAAAGTTTATACAGAGGTTCATACAACGCCGCCGGGTCGCCTAGCAAAATCTTGCCGCAAGTACCTTTACAATGATTTATGGTACCATTTTTTCCACCGATCTGTTTGGGAAGTAAATGAGATGCCATCTGAAAGAAACCAATCTAATGAACTTTTAACCCTAGAGTTGCGTATTTGTGGCAGACTGAGAGGTGGCAACCCTAGACAAAGTGAATATAATAATGTGAGGGCGCTCTCGGGTCGCAACAGGCCTATCGTGCGGGGGGTGCGGGTGTCGGAGGGAGCGGTCCCAGTACCGATTCACCTGCGCGCTGTACCTCAACCGCCGCACACCGCGCGAGCAAAGACCCGCCGCGACTGCTAAGTGCACCCACTTTATTGTATTTACGCTATGCCCTAGAATCTACATTTTCCAGTCCTTTACATCGGTCTCCTTCAGATGGCACTTCGCACCTCAATTACTTCCCAAACAGATCGGTGGAAAAAAAGGGACCATAAATCATCATACTTGCGGCAAGATTTTGCTAGGCAACCCGGCGCATTTCGTTCACCAAACAAATAGTGCATAATTTTTTTGTGATCTGATCTTATTATATTACGTAATACACAGCATCTAAGACACTCGATCAAAATAATTTTGCGAAAAAAATATTTAAAAAAAATTATCGAGGTCATAATTGAATATGCAAGCTTGGATTTATTTACCTGGCAGTTTACATATACATATACATCATTTCATTGCACAACTATACAAATTTGATAGAGTTAAATAAAATGTGTTCAAAGAGTAATTATTCTTAAATGAACTTAGTAGGTAAAATTTTACCAGGAGATTGATAATGATATTGATAATACATAGATACATGGCGAGCCGCTGCCGCTGGTCCATCCTGGTAATGAGCAAGGCTATTGTTGATTTTCAATTTTAAATGATTTGTTTTTTTTAATGTTTGAAGTTAAAGCCCGACCAGAAATATAAAAAACCTCGCCATGTTGCGGTAAATCATTGGAACTAATTTTTGTACTTGGAACTCTGTCATCAAAGGTTATAGTCGATTGCAGCGCCCCCAAACCAGGTTTTTTATATTCCTGGTCAGGCTTTACTTTAAAACCGCTGGAAGTGGCCACTTTTATCGGCTATACAAACATGAAACACGTAATGATTCGATAAATTGAGAACCGGCAATGACTACAATGCTTCGATCAACAATATCCAACTAGATAACGCGTCAGCGCTCAAAAAATGTCCCGGCAAATAACGCCTCACTATTGGAGTGAGGTCTTATTTTGAATTAGTTGCGTTAGAACAAAGCCAACGTAAGCACGTCTCGCAATGCCGCAGTGTTCCTTTTTTAAATGACTAGGAATTATGGTTGCTTTGAGGTCGAAATTATAATGTATTCGGACTGTTTTCTCGGTTCGTTAACAAAAAATGTTGTATATTCACGAGGACAGAATTTCTCTTTGATTTTGTATGCGACCCGTTATCTAGTTGTATATTGTTGATCGAAGCTACAATGTGATATTCTTGTTTTTGCAGCACTGGATGCTCGGTGCCCCTTTAATTTGTTTGTTTCAAACAGTTTATGCTGCAGTTTATATAAGACGGTAGCCAGGCCGCTCAGTGCGTAGGCGGTCTTAGATAAACAGCAGAATACTAAAGGATTTCTTGTGAGAATTTTAGCACTCGAACAGGTTAGAAGAGATCATCACACATTTCTTCCATCTGTTTCTTAAACTATTGGAATAGGCACTATGATACACTGCCATCTGCATTCTTTTCTGCGTCAGTTTTAACTTCACTACACTTATCCTGATCATTGTCTTCATCATTCGCATTATCGTCGTCGTCATCATCATCTGCCGCCTCTTTCTCACCATTCTCCGTCTCCTTCTCTCCAAGGACTTCCTCGGGAGGTTCGTAAGAATGTGAACTAAGCTTTTCGAGCCATGTTGCCATTGAGTTTCCTTCTATTTCACCTTTAACAATGTTGGGGTAAATATATTCATGTTTGAATTTCTGCACTGTTTCCTCCTCGGCTTCCCACGTAAGGCTGTCGTGGCTGTCCTTAAACTTTGTGTCGTATCTATCGTAGTGCACCTAAAATAATTGAGACAAGATAAAACATTGTACTGTCAATTATATGTATTACCAAGGGTCATTCAAATTGAATGTGGAGGAAGCTAGGAAGGTTTGTAAGGATCGTAGCAAGTGGCGTTCCGATGTCTCTGCCTACCCCAGTGGGAATATGCATGTATTCAAATGGAAATGGATCAGAATAGCATAGGACCGAGGTATTGTGCAATAAAAATGAGACTTATGCCCAGCAGTGGGTTCATGTGGGCTGATTTGATTTTTTGTATACACTCAGCGTCAAAAATAAAGCAACTTTTTAAAATTCTAGGTTAAAGTACTTTTAGCCCTACTTGTAAAAGTCAAGGTATGACTGAGGTATGATTAGAAATTGCGAACGGCTCGGTGTGCTTGAAAATTATTTTTAGAGATGCACTATTTTGACGCTGAGTTTAATAAACTTCAGTTCCATCAACATGGTATTACCTATTACAAAGAAACTAGTTTGACTTTGTTCTCAACCTACAATTTTTAACCAACCAATAAGCAGGAATAAGGGAACATAAGTTAATCATGAAAGATCAGTCAGTATTCATTTCATCATCATAATCAGCCTATAGAGTTTGCCAGCCAGCTAATCAGTCAGTATTTATTCATTTACGTGACGAATTTTTAATATAATAAATAACACATACCATATCCAAAACCAACCCTAAGCCCGGAGCGGTGGGAATCATAACTTTATCTTTTCCGAACGCCCTCTCCATGATGGATATATCAGTGTGGCCCCGTACTATGGCTATCACAAGACCCACCATCTTGCGGATCTGATGTAACATAAAACTTTGACCCTGAAAAGTACAAGAATCATACAATATTAAATTAAAATACACTAATTGCCCAGGACTGTACAGAATATTTATTCTATGAAATTGAGACTTTTCAGTTAGAGCCTTCTGCTCGAAAAGTCTTCTCCACATGTAGTTTTGGTAGATAGGTAATTTTGCTACAGGTCCGCAATGATATAAAAGTTTCTGTTTTTGTAGTATTTATATAAGTTCCATATGATGGATTTCACACACTACATAGAAGCACGGGCGTCGACTGAGCGTTAGCGCCGCGAAACTGATTGATATGAAATAAATCGCGACATATCGCTTCCACCAACGCGCACGCTCAAAAATCGCTAGTGTGATACGGCCCTAAACTAAAAGTGCCAGGTACGACATTAGGTAAAACATCGCTCGATAAACCGCTGGTGCTTTATGGTTTTAACTAAGCGCGAACAGTCACATTTCGCCTGAAGGTTTGATATTTATAAAATACTAGTGTTTGCCCGCGACTTCGTCCGCACAAATTATATACCAGATTTTAAGTCAGATCATAAGCTATCAAACAAAAAGTTTCATCAAAATCGGTTCAGTAGTTTTTGCGTGATGCGCGAACAAACAAACAGACAGACAAAATTTCTAAAAAAGGTTGATTTCTAATCAGGGATACCTAAAAACCATATCGTAATCTTTTTTTTGTAAATATCTTCAATGTACAGACACACTTCAGTTACAGTTTTATAATAGTTTAGATGGTTTTACCTTTACTAACAGAACAGCAAACTCCAAGTCATTTTCGACAAATACTTTGTCTATACTGAAGCTCATCATGTACCTCGATGCCGATGGATCTTGATAGTGTCTGATAAGTAAATAAAAACAGTTGTTAAACATTTTATTGTTTGGTCCTATACTCAGTCCTAGACTCGACTGAGGAAATTCCTCCATAAAAGTTAATAAGGCCTAGAATGCACCAAAGTGGAGCAGAGATGTGTCAAATCCATAAAGGTATACCTTACAGGAATAGAGGAACTGACATGAGTTGTCAAATGAAGGATGTTTTCAGGAGAATATTCGCAGGCAAAAATTCAAATATTGTCTATAATTCTGAGTCTAATGTGAAATCGTGGATAAATTAATGAAGTAGTATGAAGAATGAAGAAGTATATTTCACAAAATTATCTACGATTTCACTTTAGATTCGCAATTATTCATGGAAACCAAATTGTAAAAATTGATAAGAGACTAGAAAACGGTTCTATTGCCTCGCGTATCTCTTTCTATTATACAGTGGTGCCGCTAAGTACATCTTGCTCTCTCAGCGTCAGTTCCTCTATTGCTGGTATAATACCTTTATGGTCAAATCAACCAATAAATAAGCTTCATTTTTTTTGACACTATTGTGCGGACGACCTCTTGGTGGATTTTACACATCACCGTTCCGTTTTTGTTCAATTCAAGATTTATTTTCTTACTTTTGTGACTGGTAATTCTAAACCGAGTGTAAAAAGACATTACTCACTTTTTCTCCGTAAAATTATGATATCCTTTTGTTCCTTTATAAAAAGCTAAAACATCATTTACTTTTGTTAGTTTTTCTGCAGATATCCTATATCGTTTTTTATCATCTTCGGTAGCGAGACTGGGCTCAAATGCGTAAGTTGGAAGAGTATAGCTATATGTGCGAGCATTACATTTAACTTTCGAGTTAAATTTGTTTGTAACTCGTTTGATGCCAAACACTTTTATGCAGTCGGGTAGTCTCTTGTTGATTTCGTCAATGCTGATTTCTAGGGCTGCAAAAAAGTAAATAATAAACTGTTTTGAATGTGAAGAAAACTTTACACATGTGAAGATTCAGACGAAATAACTTTATGACTTGGAAATAATTTTGAAAGCATTTCAACATCAGCTTATAGTCTTCCAACAGCAGGGCACAGCTCTTTGATCACTACAAGTCTAGCGCTGAGTAGGTTCCTTAGGTAGCGGAGCTGTGAGGGAGGGGGTGGAATAGCACCAGCCCATGCGCACTCGGCTGAAAGGCGCCGACCCGCCATATCTTAAGAAGGGGCAGGTATCGTCACATCTCTGTAACAGTCCCTGTATCCGGCCCTTTTTCTGATCATAAGAAACATGAGAAGATGGAACCAGTGAGAATGAGCTGCGGATTCGGCAACAGACAAATCTTCACACTGGTCTGTCACATCAGTCCTTCCAGCACTGCTTTAACACAGTCAAAAAATCGACTAGGAGTGTCCAAAAGTTGAAAGTAATCAACCATTAGCGCCCAGTATAATTATATGAGATCTATTCGCTTGCACCATAGAGTATTAGGCTTAAGGTGGTTCCAGAGTTGTCAATTTCATACAAAACTTTGTCGTAGAACACTCGTAGACGGTATTAATAAAAGTAATGTTTTATATATGGAAAAATAGCTTAGAAAATATAGATTGCGCGTCTCAAATAACTTTTACAAATAATAATATAATAACGAGGACATAAGGCTTTGAAATTTTGTTTGAATAATTTCAAAGCTTGATATCTTAAATTATAAATATTATTTGATACGCGCAATCTATATTTTCTAAGCTATTTTTCCATAATATAAAACATTACTTTTAAATAAATTTAATGAACACTCTTTCTCTAACACGTCTCATATTAATCACAGTGACAGCATTATAATTAAACATGTTTACGACTAATAAATACATTTTTGTGTACGTCAACCCTAATAACAAAAAAAAAAATACTAACGCAACTTCAAAGAAACAACTTGTCTCGCTGCCGACACACCCTTATCTGTCCGCGAGCTTCTCTGGAACTGGGCGTTCTGTTGGTTATTAAAGTCCTCCTCCGATATGTACTTCGCTTCGAAAAGCGCTTTTAGTAGATCCTCTTCGATCGTTCTGACGCCTGGGTTCCTTAAATTTGTTAAATTTTTAATTAAAATGTATATACCTTGTTTTAATAATACTGCGCTCCAAACTTATAGCAGACATAGGCCTTAAAACAGGTCAGCTAAAGTGTAATTGGGTCGGTAATGTTCATTGCAAGCATCCTATCTTCAGTAATTCTTTATTTGTCTACTGTAAACTGTAATCTATTATATACTCATGTTTACAAAATACAATTTGATTGGTTTATTTATTTCCACGAAAACATTAAAAAAATATATATGAAAGGGGTCTGCTTAGAGATGATAGAGACAACATGGTACATATATATCTGAAAGATTAACATTCACAATGATGCGCTATGCACACGACGAACATTTCGCCGGCGGTAGGAAAATTACCAAAGATGTGTGCGTTACGTACGCACACATCCATAGATATTCTATCATGTTGACAATGTGCCAATCGTCACTTCAGAATTGTCCATCGTCTGCGTAGCACCTTATGGTTACTGGATCAATGGTTCATTGGGATGAACAATGCATTAGTTCGCGTTGCAATTGGGATGATAGGAGGAGGCTGTAATATTGTTTAGCAGTGGGATAGACAACATAAAGAAAGTAAATTCGCCAGAAACGCAGCAGCCCTTGATCTATCTTCTTCTTTACACCAAATGTATCTTTTACATCATCACTTCATTATAAGCAAGCATACATGTTTTATTTAAAATTAAATGAAAGTAATTTATTGATCATAAGTAATCTGAATAATAACAAAAATAGAGGTCAGCACAAGCGTCGTCAATTACACATATACACAAACAGATATAAATCAGCAACAAGCTTCGTCAAAACAAAACAAAAAAAGCAAGCTCAGTCAAATAACCCGTCCCTTGTCGATCCCGGCGCAAAGGAGCCCATAATGCTAGCAGCGTTGCCACGCTGAATTGCTACGGCTAGCCTCTGCACCAGAAACGACCCGGAACGGGGGTCACAATTTCGCTCCCTCAGTCGACGGCCAATCTCCGCAACGAAGGTCTTTGCCTCGGCACCCCAAACCCCCGTGGTCTCAACGGCGACAGGTACGAAAAGATAATCGGCCACCAGGGCCGAGTACGTGTCCCACTTTCTAACGGCAGCCAGCTCCGCGGCTGCTCCAGGCGTCCGCGACGTGCGACTTAGGTAGCTAGCGGCGAAAGTGCTGACGCACGTTGCGTCCCATAAAAGGCACTTGCCTTTCTGCCAGGGCACCAAAGTCAAGCCATCTGGCCTCTTGCCGTCGGTTCGGCTTAAATTAAATCTTATTGTAAAACTTGCTACATAGTAAGTAAGTAAGTTAGTTATAGCCTGTAGAATCCCACTGCAGGGCAAAGGCCTCCTCTGACGAATAAGGGTGCGAGGGAGTGGGCCATACTCCACCACCCCTACATAACAATAAATAAATACTATTATATATTTAAATCGATACTATGGTATTATCATTCAGCGTTTGTGGAAGCCACATGATAATTTTGCTTCTAGAGCACAGCATAGGTTGAAGTTTTTTATTTGAAACTAGCTGTTGCCCGCGACTTCGTCTGTGTGGACATTAAGAAAGTACCCTATGTGTTAATCCAGAACATATTCTATCAGTGTGCCAATCATCCTAATCCGTTAAGACGTTTATGTGTGATTGAGTCGCAAACATCTAAACATCGTCAGAAACTTTCGCATTTATAATAATGTTATGAGATATCTTGTACAATGTCACTCTGATTATTTAGTCTCAAAGAAAGTAGCAAAATCTAGCCACGGACCTGAAAAAAAGACGGACGTAATGTGACACTAAAAAGATGTGAAGCATGCAAGGTCCAACATTTTCGTTTGTTCTACAAGGGACCTTCACTCACTCACACAGATGCACTAGCTCTAGGCGCAGGTCCTACATCCGTCACCATTAAGTACAGCGTGACAGCACGCACACAAAAGAAATGGGTGCTTCACTCGTGATTAGACGAGATTACGTCCGTCTTTTTTCAGGTCCGTGAATCTAGACTAATATGGTAAATAGAAAATTTTATATACATACTAGCTTTCGCATAAGCTTGCATTAAGTGTTACATTACAGAATATCTTACCTCTGCATGCCATAGTAATCAACGCCACTGTATCCCAACAACATTGCCATCTTTTTCCTCTTAATTCTCTCCGTTTTCTCACATGATCGCTTCTCATCTGTTTCTCCCTCAGCTTTCCTGGTGTCATCCTCCCATTGTCTTTTCATAAAACGCTTCTTGAAACGAGTAAAATTTCTATTTGGAACAATGTCCTCGGTTTCTTTATTTTCCACCGGTGCTACGTCCATGGCTGTTGAGTATCTTAGTGCTACACCTGAAACATATGGTAATAAGTACTTGTCATATACAAAATGCATCCCTTTTTAAGGATAATCTAGACTCCTTATATGTCCTTTACCGCCTGGCCACGGGACAGGGCGAACTGCGGCACGAATTACGATTTTAGAATACACTAGTGTTTTCTCGCGACTTCGTCCGCACAAATTATATACCAGATTTTAAGTCAGATCATAAGCTAAACAAAAAAAGTTTCATCAAAATCGGATCAGTAGTTTTTGCGTGATGCGCGAACAAACAAATAAACAAACAAACACAAACAAACAGACAAACAGACAGACAAAATTTCTAAAAAAGGTTGATTTTGAGTCCGGGATACATAAAAACCATATCGTAATCTTTTTTTTTTTTAAATCTTCAATGTACAGACACACTTCAGTTACAGTTTTATAATAGTTAAGACATGCTTGTCTAATAGTAGGGACATAACGCTTATTGTATTCTAAAATTTCAATTCGCGCCGCTGTTCGCCCTGTCTCCAGGCCAGGTTGAACCAGCATACTGTTGGGACAGCCTAATAAGTTGGTGGGCACATTTAGGCTTAGCAAGTACCTCCTAGCACCATCCTCAGGTGTTTCAGGCTTTCACTCTTATCTCTGCATCACCTCCCATCCCTTGACACTTCCCATCTCTAAAGGTGCACCTCTAATATAGCAACTCCTACCACCTGTGTGACTAGCATGGCAGCGTGACAGTTAAGTCAAACCTTATCAATCTGTCACTTGGTGCGTAACCGAACAAGAAAAGCTGAAATACAAAATCAGACTTGGCTGCATGGGCTATGTTCCCGTTGCCTTTCCGCAAGGATAAATGTAACAACAACAAGAAAAGCTGCACAGGATAACTTCATTTGCCGCTTTTTACGGTTCCGTAGTCCGTACCTAAAGTGTGAAAACTGGAACCTATTACTTAGTATGTTGTCCGTCCGTCCAACTGTCTGTCTTAACTATTTAGTAACCGTAATAGCTAGACAGATGAAATTTTCACAGAATGTGCGTTATTATGTCGCATTTGCTAACAAATAATAAAAATGTCTAATAGTTCAAAATTAACAAGAAAGTAGTTTTTATCAACGAGTTTTCTTCTCGCTCTATCGTAAAAACGGTAATACATACAAGCGTCAAACTTGGTGTGATTATAGAGCAAACTCTACAGTATAACAACAAATAATAAAAACCGGCCAAGTGTGAGTCGAGTGAATGGTTCCGAATCCGAAAACATTTTTTTTTTAAGTAGTGTCCTTGAGGTACGAAACGATACCCTCGCCCTCGGTGCGCCAGGTGGATCGAGATAGTGGATCCTACAGGACAGAGGGGAATAAACATACTCGCACTTGACCGATTTTATTTAAATATCGCATTTATAATATTAGTGAGATTTGCATTTTATATTTCGAGAAACTCGATATTGGTACCATTGGGATGGTTTTGATATAAATGGAGCAGACAGTAAGCGGATGGTAGAAAGGTTACTGAAATAGCGGTCTAAATAACTTATAAAATGGTCGATGGACAGCGAAGCTTGACTGCGATTGGGAGCCAAAACATAACCTATAAATACGAACTAAATACACCGTTTTTATAACATATCTCACTGAGATGGACTTCAAAAATGTATTATATGAAACCTATGAGAATTCAAGAAGTATCTAGGTACGATAGAAAACGGAATACAATATCATAACATTGGAAAACTACAATCACCTCCGACCATGTGCAAGATAACAAAATAGCTACCTGGTTTTGAATATTTCGGCAGGTTCTGTCTGAATGTACTAACAAATAATTTGAATAACTTGACTGACATACCTAAAACTGATAGGAAACCGTGAAAAACTTGAAAATTGAAACACTTTTTCGTCTACCGCCTGGAAACCATTTTTTTTGTTTTTTTTTTCGTGCTTTAGTGAAGTGAAGTGAGTGCTAAACATTCGATTTCGATAGGTACCGGTTTATCGGTTCACTCACGTCGTCGCTCGGTTTTACATCGACTTCCGATGCGATTCATGCTAAGGATTTTGCTAAGGATTCATGCAATGAATCGATTACCTATTATTTCTAAATATTATTCATATAGTTATGGTATTATTTCAGTAATAAATTTCGCTTACGCTGAAAGATGGAGCCAAGAAATCGAGAGCGAGATAGCCAGTTGTGAAACCTTATGTAAACAAAAAAGACAAAACATAATTTTTTGTTTTCGGTCACCGTGGCCGGTTTTTGTGTTTAGCAAGATGTCAATACTATAGAAGCTTTGCCAAACAAATCGTCTTTAGTAAGCGAAATACTGGCGAAATACTTGATGTCTTTTAGTATGCAAAAGTCAAACTATTGCTGTTCCATGTGCGGCCACGACATGGCTTAATCTAGAATGTAAATCTATGGTTATTTCAATACCGATTACCATAGTTATTTCATACTTCTTGCCGATTACCGATAGAGTTGACCAGTGAGTTTGCTCTACATCTAGGGCCGATTTTGGCAAACAATGCTTGCATTGATCGCTACACTTTAAAATAAAGAGAACAAATCAGGCAATGTATGCCGAAATCGGCCCTGCAAGTTGGGTAATGTAATCGCTGCGTAAAGCTTGAGGACCCATTAGACGGGCAACTGATTGTGTGATGTGTGCTTCCTGCCAAGGCCGAATTGCGCGGCAGCAAAATTGTCCGTCTAAAGGCCGAAAGCACGATCGCAAATCAAGTGTTAGCCAATAGGTTATAGGGTACGCGCGCTGCTCCCCTCCAAAAATGTTTGCTATTTGGCCTTAGCAGAAAGCAGCCATCAGTTGCCCGTCTAAAGGGCACTTTAACAGCGAGCGATTACATTACGCAACTTGCAGGGCCGATTTCGGCATACATTGCCTGATTTGTTCTCTCTATTTTAAAGTGTAGCTATCAATGCAAGCAATGTATGCCGAAAAAGGCCCTAAATGTTGGGTAATGTAATCGGATAAATATCATTGGATGGAGTTGACAGAGTGATCTCTCATACGGGCCCCACGGGCTGAGCACGGAGCTTTCTCTGTCACCTCTATCTATATTGAATTAGGTATTATTTTACTTTGCCCCGTCCGAGCCCTCCCGTGTCGTAATGTGAACAGAGCAAAATTCTGCTAATTATGCAAAGATATCCTTCCTCTGAGACTATATGGTAATTTACTGTTCATAATTTATGCTACATCAAACAGGCCACAGGTAGTAGGTACTTATAGGTATTTGCAAAGTAGTACCTGAGGATTGATGGTGTGAGGAAGGTGTGAGGCATAAACTGCGCAAGACCAAATACAGCGCATGCGCGAATTCTACATTCTGCTGCATTTCTGGGGCATGGTACCTATTTCCTAACATCATGGGTTGACTGACGCAGTGCTTGTAAAAATGAGGGGCGGAAGTTCTGAACGCCTCGTCGTACGACCACCTCGCCGTAGAGGTGAAACGCGCGCGAAACTAACTCGTTACATTACTGTAACCCTCGCTGCATTGCTAGGCGGCGGTGGATCGGCACTGCTCTTCCTCGTACCACTGTACGCCGACCCCGCACTGAGCGCTCTCGCCGCCGACTTCGATCCGGTCCCCGCGGAATGCATAACGGAGAGACGCGACGACAGACTGGGCCTCGACAACTGCACATGGGCATCGTGCAGAGAGGGCTGCACCAGTGACGCATACAAGTGCACCCAGCTGCACGTCAAGTACAAAGCTCACAGCAACGACTGGCATCCGGCAGTGTTGTTTGTCAATATAAAAGGGTGCGGGTACCCTCCCGCGGTCGACTGCGACAACTTCACACAGAGCTACGGTTACGTGGGCGCGAAGTACCCGTGCTACTGGTCGCGCGCCGACACGAGCGTGGTGGTGCCGCGCTGGTCGAGGGGGGAGCAGGTGGCGACCGTGACGAGGACCCTGGCCCTGCCCCTGTTCCTGTCCGGGTGCGCCGGGATCGGGCTGTGCGCGCTGCATTGCGAGTGCCGGCCGCGCCGCCGCCGCCGTCCGCCGCGCCGCCCGCCTCGCATTCCTACTCTCTCTCCTGACGACACATCGGTCTATAGACTAGCTTAGACGTTTTGCTGACTTTTATGACCAAACATTTTTGTGGGTAGGTAATCTACATATTATATCTATAACTACTTCCGGCACAAAATCCGATTTAAAAGAATTAATTTTTGAGATGAATGTGTAAGATGTGTTTATAAAATATACTTACTAAATATACAAATCGTTGTTTTATTTATGAATATTTTTGCCTTTAGTAATAACTTTATGTTGCCTACTATCAACAGTCCACTGTAGTCTTTGCACCAGTCTATAGGGTCCTATGCTGACGGTTTTTCATCATTCTGAACAACGTTCTCTATGGAACAAACAACGAAATCAAGAAAAAAAATCTGCTGTTCCACACAAAACTGCAATCCTAATGAAATCCAAAATATATTTGAAATTAGATTTTATTTCACGATTTCGATGTTGGTCCCATAGAGAAAGTTGTTCAGTTTGATGGTCTGATCATCCTCTTCAAAACTGTATACGTGTGTAAAAAAAATTTACACATACTTCGTAACTAAATGGGGTACTATATTATCTCAACTTTCCAGGACACCCTGAATGACCCTGATACATACCATGTGAAGCTTCTAAATTGTACTAACTATAATGATCTATTACATAAACTCACGACCATAAACCTCAATGGCATGGCATGGCCAAGCTTTGTTGCAACTAAAGCCCGACCAGAAAAATAAAAAACCTCGCCATGTTGCGGAAAATCATTGGAACTATTTTTTGTACTAGCTAGAAACACTGACATCAAAGGTCTTAGATTATCAAGATAGACAGTCAAAGCTACGAAAGCGTCGAAAAAAATAGGAACCAGTACTGGTTCCAAAACCCTATACATATACACGCACACATTCATATTTTGTATGGCGCCTCACGCACACCAACCTAAGAAAGTTAGCCCCTTTTGTTTTATACGGAACAAGTGTGAGGCTCATTCTAGACATATACTTTTTCTAAGGTTATAGTCGATTGTAGCGCCCCCAAACCAGGATTTTTATGTTTCTGGACAGGCGCATGCAGTTGTAGCAGACTTTTTAGCACTTTACATAGGTAGGTAATAATAACAAATTGTACATAAGTAAACATTTATTTCAAGTTTAATGCGTCTTTATTTTCGAGTACAAAATATGTTCAGTCCAATGCCATACATGAGCCATGATATTGAATACTTTCTGGCCTTCAGTCTTAATTTAGAACAATTTCCGTAATTTTCCAATAATTTCCCCTCCATTTTTATTAAGGTGCTACTATCTGCGACACTAGCGATAACCTGAACAGGTCCACTTCTATTAAGTCAGCCACTATAATTATGAAAAGTATAACGTTACGTGATAGATGGAAAATTAATATTATTAGGATTGGTTGGATTTCAGTGTCGCTGGACGTAGCATCTTAAGGACTGATTTGTCTGTATTTGAATATAATTCGTATTATCCACGAGAATTCGTAACAATGGGGCTAAGATTATTATAGAAGCTAGCTTTTTATAATATCCACAACAATCTTTCTAACACATTATCTTATATTATCGTGTAATCACCGGCTCTTGAATTAAACTATTATGCTGGATCCTTGATATAACATTTGTGAGGAAAGCTAAGGCCGTGATTTGAAGGAAGCACTTCCAATTTCAATAGATTTTTATTTATTAACTTGAAGCCTTACTAATTACATAGATAGTCAAATAATATTAATCGATAATAGAGTTTGTCAGATATAATCTAAATGTGTACGTATTTTTTTGTTTTTGTTTATTGGAATTTCCGTAGGTACAAATATAATTATTTTCATTAGTAAGGCCTTTCGTATCGCTCATACATGACAAAATTGGCATTCTTAATATTTACACACTACACTTTTTTAAATAAAACAATAATATGGTAACTTAAATCGATCGCCCGATAGTTCATCAACATCATCAGTTTAAGGATGGAGTTAAAATAGGCTCGAGTGGGTCGCCAATTCGCAATAGTCAGTTTAGCTCCAGCGAAGGTGACAGCAACAAGCAAAAACCACGATCTCGTAGCAAACAAGCTGTCTGCCGTACCGCAAAGTGTTCCTCCACTCATCCATAAATTTAATAACGAGACGTCAATTATACGTTAATATTAATTAACTATCGCGCGACTTACACTCGAAAATGACTAAAAAATTTAGACATAATTTCTATAACAAAGTGACCCGAAAACAATAACAATCAATTTTCAAAATAAACAAGTGTTTGTCGGTAATAAAAAAGTAAGAAAATAAAAAATAACTTATACAAACCCGCTTCCAATTTTCTTTGTAGGAGTTATAAAAAAAGAGATTGGAGCACATGGAACAGAATCTTTAACCGAATTAAAACAAAAATTAACTATTATAAAAAATACATAAGATATTACAAAAGATTCTATTCCATATTTGATCAGAGAAAAAATGTTTAAAAAATAATATAATAATCCACTCTTCATCCCAACATCATACTCCTACAAATATAATAAATATTTTCATAAATACAGTAATTGTCCTAATTACGATGCTATTAAAAATTAACTAAAATCAAAGTGATGCTACACAAAATAAAACAACGATTTCACGTGACCGTAAAAACGCTGGAAATTAGTTTAAACCTAACATAGAAAAAAAAAACGGATGAACAGAAAGCTGCCTAACTAATGCATAGTAGGTAATTAAAATAACAGGATTCGAAAAATCGAGTGAATTATTTTCATTGATCCATCTGATTCTTAGTAAAATTACTAAATAAAAAAGCTGTTTTTCGTTTTAATGTACTCGTATCCAGTCTAAACAGCGTCCAAGTCTTCGGCATTTTCGTTTCGTATCACAATTACTAACAAATAATAGAAAAAACCACAGGAAGCCATTAAAAAAAATATTTCGTCTTTGAGAGCTTTGTTTTTTGCTAATCGTGATCGGATCCACATGGCGTGACATTGCTAGCGCAATATGTTTATCAAGATTATTATCGTGACGTGATAAATATCTTTTCGAACCCTGGAAAATACAGTCATAAAATTAAGCTAGATTTTTCCATGATACGGCTCATTGTAGTTAAAGTTTCGGAAACGCTCGGATTTTTTTTGATTATATTTCGAGTAAGTATATAAGAATATTTAAAAAAAATATATGGATAAATAGGTCTGCATTGTAAACATAATTGGAAGTCGAAAGTTAACAGATTTTAAAGAAATTTGCGATTTAAAAGCAAACCCAAAGCGTTACGAAGCTTGAACTTCAGTGAACAGTACTGAATATACCATTAATTTCTTTTGTAGTTGCATCTTTATCAGACATATTGTGTATACAGGGTGTTTATAGACCATCAAACTGAACAACTTTCACTATGGTGCCAACATCAAGAGAAAAAAAAATCAGCTGTCCCATACATTTTAGATTTTAGTCGAGTCGACACTGTAGTTTTGCATGGAACAGCTGATAGTGAAAGTTGTCCAGTTTGATGGTCTAAAATAAACCACCCCTTAACTATTGTATGTGTGCGTCAATCACCTTGTCACCATACTTCACACCAATTTTACTACCATTTTAATTACATAGAAGCAGTGATGCAACGAATACCACTATTAAGATTTACTATTTACTATTCGGCGAATACGAAACATAATTTAAAAATGTTCTCCATTCGTATTCTTAAGTATTCGTTCGTAAGTATTCGTTGCGTTAATCAGGGACAGTTTCGCTGAACTGAAATTTACATTCAATTTGATACTATAAAAACCTAGATTAAAACACTCAACAATTTGTAAAATAAAAGAAAAAGCAAATAAAAGTTAGTTCTCAATACATCAATTGATATGATAAATGATGGATAAATGTTATAATTAGATTGCCTCGAAATAGATAGTAAGTTTTACTAACAATTGCTTTGAGAACAAACAATCACTTTGACAACGACATCAGACTTATCGATATAAGTACAATTTTAACCAGTCAATTTTAGAAGGAACAGTACTTAATATGTATCGGCAAACAACTGTTTAATTGTTTAAAACTATTACTTCTTATAAAAACAAGTAAATTTTTAAACTTTTATTTTTTCTCTACGATTTTCGGGTAGTATTTAATAAAATAAAATAAAGTTGGAAAGTAAACAGTTAGAGGTTAAAACGAATGGTAATAATTTTACTATGTGATTAATAGTAGTTTACCACGTAATGTTTTTACCTCTTACCTCGGACACTGTGTCTCAGACATAGTAAAATATTCGAGAGCATCATTCATTACTCATTAGGGCTCGTCCGCACAGCGATTTTTAATCGCGCGAATGATGTGAATGTGAAAACATAGGATGACTTCTGACAAGACTCTTATGTCAAGACACTAAGTACGAAAATTGTTTGTTTCACGCGTCTTCCTATGCTGTTTACCGCTAAAACGACCTCCCACACCCTACTTTCACATAGGAAGACGCGTGCAACAAGCAATTTTCATACTTAATGTCTTGAAATAAGTGTCCTGTCAGAAGTCATCCATGTTATCATATTCACATCATTCGCGCGAATAAAAATCGCTATGCGGACGAGCCCTTAGTATACCTGGGCTGTCAGCCTCGACACCTCGACACGACCATTGCTCACTGGCTAATAATCTTTCCACTAATTTTCATGCGATGCTGACACAAAAGGAGAAGAGTATCGTAATAGAAATGCTTTATTTTGTGTCAAAAGAGTGTTCAATTTAGTTAATTTGTGGTTTTATGGTACGTATAGTAATCTGATAACTCTGTAACTAGTTTGATATGCATGACACTACGACCGTGCTAAGAATTTGGAAAGAAAGTACGAGTTTTTACATTCGGGCACAACACCTCGAATCTCCGGGGTCTCTTCCAGAAGCTTACGGCAGCATTAACAAGCTGGTGGTCTTCCTAGAGGAGCTAGGATGGCAAGAGTAGTTATTCTCACCTCACGCAAAATAGGCGTCTAAGTCGTCGAGTTGCGGAAAATGAGCCCGCTCAACCAATACCAATACGAGTTTTTACATTTTAATTGAAAACACAGCAAAAGTCGCCGACCCACCGACACGTCGGCAGGCCCGGTGTGGATGGCATTGTGGTCGACATGTATGAGTGCTTGCTGCCCGGCGACATGTCGGCTACTTTGGTATGTAGACACCATAACGATTGACAAATAAAGATGGTATATTCGACTTTACATGCTATCTAATTACCACGTAAAATGAATAACGCCATAACATTTTAGCTTATTGAACATGGATTCTAGATCTGAATAAAAACATTAAATTTATTATAGTGTTACTTTTTAGTTAACTATACCATTTAGTCTTTGGAGTAGTCTGGCAGTCTTAGCAAAATTTCGTTCAGTCTGGCAGTATTATTTATGATAATATAATGACAATAAATATGAATACATTTCAAGCAACTTACCAATTGGGATAGATTTAGTTGCAAGCTTTTAGTCTGACGTTAATTTCATTCGAATTTAAGGGTTATCCGCAGAATGCAAGTTATATTTTGAAATAAGGTCAGACACGCTTAAAGCCAGATACGCAAAATTTCAGATCTGCATATTGTCAGGCACACAAAAATCAGATTTGAACAAAGGTACAAGATCACTGCAAGTTTTTGTGTATATGAGAGAGGGATAGGTAAGATAGAGAATAGTATTGGGTCTGTGTGAGATGAGATTGAGAGAGGGAGAGACACAGAGACAGGGAGAGAGACATAGGGAGACAGAGAGAGAGATAGAGTGAGGGGGAAGAAGAGAGGGATGGAAGAGAGAGGAAGAAGGGACAAAGAAAAGGGGATTGAGTCTGTGTGAAAGGGACAGAGACAGGAAGAGAGACATAGGGAGAGAGAGAGAGAGAGAGATAGTAGAGAGAGAGAGTGAGGGGGATGAAGAGAGGGATGGAAGAGAGAGGAAGAAGGGATATAGAAAAGGGGATTGGGTCTGTGTAAGTTAGGTAAAGGGACTAAGAGAAGGAGTGAGACAGATAGCCAGAGGGAGTGAAACAGTCTACGTAATTCATCTCCCTGTCTCCCCCATTCTCCCTCGTTCTACCAAGCGCACATGTTTTGTATTCAATCACGGCACGGCATAATGAAAGTAATTAGCAGTTTTGACATTATGCGTACATATTTTTATGGACAGAAACGCACATTACGCACATCACATTGTCATAATTCTGACTAAGTGACGAACTACGTAACTGGCATTCTGCGGATAGCCCGAATTTAAGATTATTAAGTCTTTAAAAACACTTGAGCTTCTTCTTTTTTCGTAGGCAATATATCTTGCCTGCCAGACTAACTGTTCTAGTATATAAGGATGGACCAAATATCCATTTTCTTTATAAAGCACATTTTATAGCGCTATCTCATCCGTCTAATAATGTTTAGAATAAGAGAGTATACAACTAATATACCAAAATATCTATGTACATCACTATACCTTGCATCTTTACATCTAACCTAATTATGGTCATGTTCTACACTTCCACAGATATTTTGGTCATATAACCATTCCTTCTACGTAAATAAAGTAACAGTATATCTTACCTGCTCTATAATTAAGGGCATATTTTGGAATACACAGATGAGAACAAAGCTATATATTGATTACGAATACTTTTGATCATCGACACGTGATTACATAATAGTATCTAAATTTCCAGACTATTCAATATTTGTGATTAAAGAAAGTCTAGAAATGACCAACGATCATAAAGTATTTGCAATTTTTAAGTCCATATTCGTGAATATTTAAATTATCTTTAATATCACTCTGTATATTTATCAATAAAACAAGTTTGACTACCGATTTAGGCATAAGTTACACTACCGATCGAATTCATGAAATATTCAAGAACATGGATCGAGGAGACTAGAAATTATCATAGAACGACCTGAGACATCTGAGCGGTGAGCCGGTAGCGCTTCCGTTCCAGGTCGGCGCTGGCTTCGAGGCCGCGTTTGACGGCCACACCGGCCGAAGGTTGGACCGACTCTAAGCTAGCTTCCAACAGTCTGCTGGACCGGCAGTACCTGTAGTCTGCGGGGTGGTCCACCCTCTGGCACGTCACGTCCACCGCTGTGGGCAGGTTGTAGTAGTGCTGAACGTTAACGCTCGGGGCTACTGTAGACTCGTCTAGATCTAGAACGTTATAGTCGTTATCCCTCCGGTTAGGTTGTTGACGGTAGTTGCCGGCGTCGAGGTAGGTGGAGGCGGTGCCGCATGCACCCGCGGCGGGTGAGACGCGGTACTGCGGCGAGGTACACGGGGTGAGGTTCGGCGACGTCCGGGCACTGCTGTAGCCTTGGTCCGCTTCAGTGTCGACTGGCGTAGTTTCGCGAGACTTCAAAATTTGCATCATCCTGTAAAGTTACGCTTAGTTACGACATGCGAACGTTTGCGAATAATTTTCTAAAAATATTTCGTACAATCAGTTATTCGCTTCTGTGGTATAACCAAAGGAAAGGATATCGACCGAAACCGGGACCTCGACTTTCCTAGCTCTTTTAGGAGCGTCTTTTCGGCCTTTGATCATCATTTTTAGAAAGAAATTTTTAAATAAAACCGGCCAATTGCGAATCGGACTCGCGCACGAAGGGTTCCGTACCACATTACAATATTACGAAAAAACTGTGTTAGCCCGAATCGCACTTGGAAGGATTTTAGTATTTGTTGTTTTACTTTAGAGTATGTCCTATAATCCTACCAAATTTGACACTTGTATGTATTATCTTTTTCATGATAGAACAAAAACAAAAAATTTTAAAAAACACGTTTCTTATGTGGAGATTTAAACCCCATAAATATTTAATTTAATTTTGTATTATTTGGTAGTAAATGTGCGATGAATAACGCATATTTTATGAACCTCTTAACTTTTTAGCTATTAAGAGTTCAAAAGATACAGACGGACAGCATAGGCTTATGAACAGGGTCCCGTTGGCACCCTTTGGGTACGGAACCCTAAAAAAGGTGTAGATATGATTAAAGTTACCTCTGTAAGAGGCGGGTGATGGGAGCGACGGTGGTAGGCTTCCTGCCCGCGATGCCGGCCAACCAGGGCGGCCACGCGCACAGGCCGAGGTCCGCGCGGGCACATGCCACGCATGCACACCCCACGTCCACCGACTCCACTACCTTCAGCCGAACATCTACAAACCAAGCAATTTCTTTATTCAAAATCAACAAATCACTATATACAACGGCAGAAACGACTGACTGGATTTTAAATAATATTACACTTTTAACCGGGACTGATTCACGAGGAAGGTTTGTGTTACCTTTGGTACGCGTGCGAATGGGTGGGTCATATACAATCACCAAGCATTAGTATGATTAAATATCTCTTCAGATCATAAGCTTCATACAAGCGGCCGTTGTCGGTGCACTCAAACATAGCGCGCGTTAGAGGTCGTACGAACATTCGTATTTAAACATTGTGTCAGTAGCGAGCGGACAAACAAAAGACGACAGCACTAGAAGCGAGCACATACAAGCGTGCACCGCTTCATGGATACCAAAGTGCAGACGAGCCGCTGCAGTTCGCGCGGACCTTTTTGAAAAACATAGATTCCGATGCCGTGGTGGCCCAGTGGCGAGTAACCTTGCCTGCCGTGCAGGAGGCGATGGTTCGATCCCCGTCCAGGCCGACTCGTACCAATGAGTTTTTCGGAATTTATGTACGACCATTTGCTTTTCGGTGAAGGAAAACATCGTGAGGAAACCTGCATGCTTCAATTTCTAGGCATGTACTGTACCCACTGTCCATTATAAGTGGCGACGGGCTCAACCCCTGTCACACTGGAAAGAGTTTCGGTACGTGGATGTTCCGAGGTTTCAGAATGTCTCTGACTACCCCCTCGGGGAATATAGTCGTGAGCATATGCATACTATGCTAGATTCCGGAACCTAGACTTTTCTATATTTAAAATGCAAGATCAAAAGTGAATATTCCACTCACCAGACAACGTCAAGTCCAAATATGCTTCGAGCAGCTTGGCGCCGTCCCGTTTGAACCGCCGCACGAACTTAGGATGTCGCGTCGTCAGGTCGGAGTCGGCGACCACGTACTGGGTCAGCAGCGCCGCGAAGGTCACAGGAGTCGGCGCCAGCAGCCTCCACCGCACGTGCTGGCCCACCATCCACTCTAACTGTCTAAATGTTTTGCCGCACAGTTGGACTCCGCTCATTTTCGATAGTGTTTTCAGTGTAGGCGCCTGGGTGCATTTCTCTTCGCTTTTTGCTGAAAAAATCTGCTGTTAAAAAAACATTTCGGTTGCTGCCTACACTCGTGGTAGACGTGCGAGTGAATGTAAACAACCCGAACATACAAATTACAGCTTGGCGAAAAATTCTTCGACGTGGTGCAAATACATTATTTGTATTTTCTAATAATTTTAGTATGGTGGTGTAGGTAGAGCGTCGGTGGCGCGTTGTTGAGAGCTATGGAATCTCAATCTTGAGGTCCGGGTTCGAATCCGCACTTACGTACGTAATACTGACTGTTCTCAAACGGTGAAGGAAAACATCGTGAGGAAACCTGCATACGCTGAAGAAGAAATTCCGATGCGTGTGTGAAATCTACCAATCAGCATTCTGCACGCATGGTGGACTAACGCCCATAATACGCTTAAGGTCAAGAAAAATGATGGTTTCAGAATTTACTTTGCTAAATACATGCAAAATGTTGGTAGACGTAGCATAACTTATGGCAACCTCAAAAGAGATTATAGTCGTAAGTTTATGTCTATACAGTTAACCAATTTAATATGTAGGCCACCTTACAACCTTGTCGCAATTACCTGTATCAATAGGAAACATAGCTGCAAATAGTTTCCAGTTACAACGTTCTAAAGCTATTTACATTTCAAATTGATCGGCTTAAAGTAAAATAACCAACCCGCAAGACTAAGGCAAGCGAACGCGACGTGGGTCAGGCGATCCGCCCGGAGCCTGTGTGCGTCCATGAACAGATCCAGCTGTGCCACGGCCGAGTGCAGCGTCGCTATGCTGAGGCCGAGCTTCTTGCTGACGTCACGGAGCTGCTGCACCAACGTACCGCGGAACTCCAACTGTGACAAGTTACCATTACGTTAACAACTTTATTCCTCCTTAGAGTCCCCACCACCACCTTCACAGGTTACAGATATTGAAATAGGCCCGGTCGCCAAGGTAAGCGCATATTACGAGGGGTCCATCGGGGCCGAAAATGCATAAGTACTTCGCAAGTTCGCGTCCTAGAGCGTACCGGATCGCAACGCATTGATGGATTTTAGTTTGACGTAATACTGCACTCGTAGTATGCTACACGTGATACGGCTGTGTCACGACTTTTATCCCGTTCGTTCGCACGCAAATAGAAAGAGAGCTAAGGTGTGATAGCGCTGCATCACTGCGGCATGCTAGCTATGCTGCAGACGCTGTACAAATATACGGATGGTACCTGTATCACACGTTGGTTCCATAAATATTTTGTATTAGTATGGCACACTACGACGCGACGGGCCTGACGCAAATCCGCCGCGTAATAATGTGACCCGATCCGGCCCGGCGTAGTATGCGATAATTACTATAAATTGTATAGAAGCAATTTGGGCGGCTTTTTGCGCTCCAGCCTGACCATCATGCGGCTCGTCGTAATATGCGCTTAGCTTTAATGGGAAGCAAACACAATACACACCGAAATTTACAACCATAAACATAAAAATGTAAAAACTCGCAATGCGTATGTCATTGGCAAATTGAATTTACTTGCAACAACATTTAACATAAGTGTTATCTGTCCATCGGACTCGACATTCGCAGAAATGCAATGCTAGACACAAGCAAAAGCCATTAATTAAGGCACCCATAATAATATAGCTAACCGACAACTAAGTCGATAACATCTATCGCCCTATGTTAGAAGAGTCGAATTCATTATCTTCAATTTAGGGATAACATTATGCGGCAGAAACACAAGTACTATTATGAAGTATAGGGACTCACCGTCAGTTCAAACTAATCGATAATTAATTAATGATAGTATTTTCAGCCAATTATGGTGCAATCGATTTGTACAGTAACTTGCTTATTTAGATATTGTGTGCACTAAACATGGATTTTCTCTCTCTCTCCGGATTAATTGAATTATTTCGTCGATTCATTTAGTTTGTGATGCATTTCATAGGAAACAGGATATTGAATGATATTTCTGATATTATAACTTTAAACCACATACTCTACCCATCAAACAGAACAACTTTTACTATGGGAGCAAACCTGAAAGCGCAAAAAAAAATTCTGCTGCTCCATACGTTTGAGTCAAGTAGGTATTGCAGTTTAGTATAGAACAGCAGATTTTTTTTTGCGCTGATTGGTTTGCAACCATTGTAAAAGTTGTTTAGTTTGATACTTTGTGGTTTAAAGGTTTTTTTTCACCCTGTATTTAAAATGTCTATACCCCCTTTACCCATTATACCCCTCATACCCGGGTGCAAAGATAAGACATACATACATACATAGTAACAAACGCTGTGCTTAAGCATTTGAAAACTGTATTTTAATTTAACCTCTTGGTTGCAACCTTGCTATAAGATAACTATAGATAAACAAAGAATGGTTCAATAATATCGCATCTGTGGTAATTCAAGGGTTAAGTTATAATTTATTAGGGTTACAAATTTTTTAGGCCTACTTTAATTTTGAAGCAAGATTTATGTAAGTAACTCTCTCTCTCTCTCTCTCTTCACTTCCATCCTTAAGGCTGCACCGAGCCTATTGTGCTGCCCCCAATCGTATTTTTTTTATTTCTTAACAATTAAACAATATTTCCAAAAAACAAGATTGTCACATTGCAGTTGTAGCTGATTTTCAATTTATCGGGTCACTGCGGGTTTCTTTTTATAATGTTTGTAGTTATTATCATAATAGCTACAAGCATAAAACATAATAATCCGTAATGTTTCGATAAATTGAAAGCCAATCAGGACTACAATGTGACATTCTTGTTTTTTGGAAATATTGTTTAATTGTATAGAAATAAAAAAAATACGATTGAGGGCAGCACAATAGGCTCGGTAGGCTCTTAACGACAGGGGATCATATCAGCTGTATGAAATATGGTATTATAATAATTTTGAGGTTCCTGACATGTAAAACAATGTGCACACATAATCATTGCCAGTCCCATTGGTTTCTTTTATTTATCAAGCCATGATTGTGGCATACAAAGATAGGTATGTTAGAGTGGGATAGATACTCTACCTCTTTATACGTTTTGAAACTGACTTTTGGCAGTTTAATGCTGAATTCGGTATGTCAAGTTTTTTTTTGTCTTCATTTTTATATTTTTTACGGACAGAAGACATAATTTTAAGATACCTATTTCATTCTTATTGCGATTCATCGAGTTTATCAATATAAATTTAATATTTAAATTATTTTGATCTGTAATCTCTAAGTGCAAAAATGGTGGAGAGAAAAAAATTCGAACTCCATGGAGAAAAACTACCTACAGCTGTATTTAAAAAAATTAAAACCTGCCTCCTCTTTCTAACTCTATGCTGGAAAAAGATATAGTCCGATAGCGCTGGCTTATTTTGATGTCATAAGTTTCAATAATTCTAAAGTTGCTTATTTCTTGCCTGTGGATACAGTTGTACATATGAAGCTTATTATCAAGTTTTGTGTCACATCTGTCACTTGCATTTTCAGTAATTTGATGATTTGTGGTTGATTCTTTTTATTCAAATCAAAACTGGCAAAATTGATTTAAAGTTTAAAATAATTATGGTATCATATCTAGGGTAGCCTGCGGAGTGTGCAAACCCAGTTTGTGTCATCTTCGTCCAGTGCAAACTGCCCCCCGGTCATCACGTAAAAACAGAGCCAAAAAAAAATCCAAATTAGTGAAATAGCTATTTCCTTTCTCAGATCACTTAGATATGCCTATTTAACAAATTTGTGCCAAATTAGTGCACGCAATTTTAAGATTTTTAATTATTTCGTGTTTTCAAGCTATAATCGCTTCAAAAAAATATTACAATTATTAGAGTTCACATATTCAATATCTTATATGCATGAAAATTTTACATTGTAAATTTGTGTCATTTTCATGCACGATATTTATATTTTATTAAATGAATAAATCATAAAAAGAATCTTGCGGTCGAAGCGGGCGGACGCGGGCAGGCGGCGGCGGCAGGCGGGGGGCATAAGCACGCACAGTGTTTGTTCGTTACGTTACGATTTCTTCGATGCGAAGCGTTTTTAAACAAATTACCTCAAATTACCTATATAGGTACTACCTACGTATTATATTGAGTATTGATTGACTCTTATATCCGCTAACGTAATGACAAAATGTCATACCTAACCCAACTATAGATAAAAATAATATCTACGAATATCAAAGGTCAATGTGGTCAATATTATTTTAGATTGGCGCTTCGAATTTGAACTAATATCGGCGTCTACTTATCTTAGGTACTAGCGGCTTTTTCGCTATACCGCTTCTCGATGTCCCGCGCACGCCCCGCTTCGAGTAGGTACCTAGTTTACAGTCAGCAAAACAAAATATACACGAAGTAAATACAATTACTCGATATTTTTGTTATGTGCGGTGAGGGTGATCACTTGACCAGTCTGACGGAGTAGTTTCTGATAGGTACCTAACCTAGCGAAGGCTTAGTGGAATAAAACAGCAATTGACAAATTCTGTTTTGCCAAAAAAAAAAAACGTAAAAATCACTCAATATGTTCAAAAGTTAGTTCAAATTTATATGCCAAAAGATGTGTTATTTTTTACCCTATCAACCATTAAACGAATCTGAAAGAAATAATTAAAAACAACATTGCTGTATCATTAAGTGGCGTAGCGTGGCGAGCTTAAGTCTTAGCGGTATACCGCGAATTCAATAATATGCTGCAAATGGTGTTAAAAGCATGAAAATCGGAACTGTTGATCTTAAGTACAAATAAATCAATTTGACATGAAGCACCAAAAAAAAAGGAGAGGAGTTTTGATGTCATCTATTTTTTGTATAAACAATTTTTTTTGTTCTGAACCCTATCGTGTGCAAATGAAAGGGCTTTCTGCGCAGGTTCTAGAAATATATTCCATCATAACATTTCAGGAACTAACCCCTCTTATAACTCCTCTTCAGATACAAGATCAGGCTGAGGAAATGTTATTCGACTAAATGTAAATATTTTCAAAATTGCTTTCTTAGTGTTAGATATGAGGATATCAGGTATCATTTGAGGTATATTTTACAAAAAAAAATCATCCGTATCGTATTTGGAGGAGGAACTTGGGATGTTTTGAAAATTATTTTAATTTTAATTTAAAACACGTGACTGAAATGTAATGATGTGATACATTTTTAGAATTGGCGCAGAAAGCCCTTTCATTTGATACCACACACGATAGGTTTCCGAACAAAAAAAAAACTTTTTCCCAGGCAAAAAAAAGATGACGTCATAACTCCTCTCCTTCTTAATTTTTTTTTGGTGCTACGGGTCAAATGATTTATATGGCCTAAAGATCAATCGTTCTGTTTTTCATGCTTTTAACACCATTTGCAGGAATTTTTGACTACCGCTATAACTATTTCGGAAAGCGCGCCATGCCATTGCGGTTTTATTCCCCGAACATTTTTAAAAGTTTGTTTCAGAAATAGTAGCATACAACTTATATTACTGTATTTTACTGTATAGGTACAAGTTTTTTGTAACGTTTTTTTGTAATGTTGACTTGTTGACTCAATTCACTTTTAAAACGTCTTAAAATTATATAAAATAATAATTTATTTCTGATTAAACCCAAAGATTGTCGGTAAGAAGATTAAGAGTCTACTTATAGTACCTATCTAAGTAAAATTAATATAATTTATATGCCTGTCCCAATGACATGACAAGCCAATGTTTTTGTATAAGACAGTCAAACTTAACAGCAATGAGCTACTGTTATCACTGATGCTTCCGGGAAATCCCAGTACCGAAAATACCGGAAATTATGTATATTAATCTACTTAGCACCGGTACTTCGGGGATTAAAACCAGGTTCTTTCGAGTATCGAAAGTCAGTCAGTCTGCAGTCGGCGCCGGCTGCGCTCCGGTTGCCGAGTTAGCTTGCCGTATTTGTCCGTCTCTGGTGGCGTCATTATAACGCCTAGCTGTTGGTTCTCCAGCTGCGATATTACGTGGTAGAACTTGGTGCGCTCTTCAGTTATCCTGGCCAGGATGAATTTGGAGAATTTGGGTACCTTTATGCTAACTCGGCAGGGGGCCCCCGATGATGAGTGCGGCCTTGCTGATGGTCTCGCATTTGCACGATGCGGCTCTGGCGTCTGGTTATCTTCCGTTATTGACTGATCAGGTCGGGGTCACCAATTATGTGGGGAACCTTTCTAGGGATACCAGGAATAAGGCCCTGGAAATTCAATCACATTACTTTACACATACTCCAGATAAACCTGAAAATAATTTGGAACACAATTCTAGACAGTGATCGTCTCCGAGTTTTCTTTCACAATGAAAGGCGCATGACGGCCCACGCACGCGTACGAACTTCGTGTTGAGATCATATCGCACAACGGGGACGGACCCGGTCGGCAGCGGTAGACTGAGTACGAAGTTCCCGCAGACTTTTATTAAGTATGACTAGCTTTGAATTGAAATGTTTCTGCACAGGGTTTACAGTTCATTAAGGAAAAGTACGGATTAAGTAAAGGACGGGGCATATTATGTATGAATGGCGAGTACTTCTCACACCTGCGTTTTGCCGCTGACATTATTCCCGACTGCGTAAAAAGTGGACTTTAAATAAAAACTGAAAAGACATAAACAAGACCAGTAGTTTAGAATTCTTCTATGTAATTTTGAAGCGACTTTTACAGTCTGGAAGGACCCATTATTCGGAAAATAATAAAATTTACTTTTTTATTTTACTCTTTATAGTTTTTTAAGCTTTATATCGTTATACAGGGTGTCCCGCAAATCGACGTCAAACCGAAAACAGGAGATAGGTGAGTTTATACCTGTTCAGGGAAAAACAAATCTAAGTAATATTTATTTGTATTATAAACCACCGTAGTTCAGGGCGTTGCACGTTAAATTTTAGTATGGAATTATGGTTTTCAAATGGGGTTGTTCTGCAAGAAACAAAATTATTACTACTTTTTTAGAAGAATAATCATCAAAATCGTCCAACGCGTTTGGTCTCTAGTGTGCCACAAATGTATAAACTGACATAGATACATACATAGGCTATTAAAAACATAACCCTTCCTTTGCGTCGCGCAGTCGGGTAAAAATCAGTTGAATGATCATTGAATGCTATTTATACGATAACTATATGAAAAACGTGGGATTCGTAGCGATAGTATTCGTATCGTGGGATTTAGGAAAAGACCAGGGTCACTATTTACCAAAAAAATAATTAGTAGGTATACCAAAGATGTGAATAGATATCGTGTTGCGTTGGAATATAAGATAGTATGGCAAAAAGTGTTGCACATATTATTTTAATAATAATATACATTGCTGTGGGCCCTGTAGGATTATTTTGCTGGAATAAAACTGCAATGACGATATTTTTGTTGTAATGGCTTAGTCAGTGACCAATAGCTAGCAGTGCAATGACGGTAACCGTAATACCTTTTCCATAATTAGTCTTGCAAAAAAACATTGCTGTAAAACCCTGTAATAAAACCGCAATGTCCGTTGACGAAATCAAAATTTTAAAACTAACCTTTAAAGTACAGTGCCTAAACGTTTTAAAATGTTTTTGAAGGAATGAAATTGTAATAACAGTAAAATATTTCTAAAATGAGTCATGCAATATACATCACTGTAATAACCTGAAATGAAAGTTCCCTAGAATAAAACCACAATGTCCATTGACGATATAAACGTCATCATTTTAATAGCCTTGTAAAGTCCTTCAAAACTTTAAGAATGTTTTTGATGGAATAAAATTGCAATAGCGATAACCGTAAAAAAATTTCCGAAATAATTTTTGTAATACACATTGACGTCATAAACGAAATGAAATTTCCCTGGAATAAAACCGAAATATCAATTGAAGAAATAAATATTTCAATACTAGTCTTCTATAACACAATGCCTTCAAGAAGCCTTGTAGAATATTTTACGAGTACCAAGTTTTTTTTGTTTCATAATCATCAATAAACAGAATTATCAGTTCACTGCATCATAACACATGCCTCTTCTATATTTTAATTGCAATTTGCATACCATTTTAAATATGTAGCATATTAAACATTGCGGTGGGCACATCGAGGATAATTTTGTGAGAATTAAACTGTAATAATGGTAACCGTTAAACATTCCCAAAATACTACTCCTAGGTACTAAGTTGTAGTGATACGTGGATGTTCTGAGGTTTCAGAATATCTATGACTGCTCATTCGGGGAATGTAGTCGTGAGCATATTCTTATGCTTATGCTATTTTCAACATAAGTACAAAAATAATCATTGCTGTTATAAACTACAACAAAAGATCCCTGGAATAAAGACGCAATGTACACACGGCGACATCAAAAAAACATAAGCTCGCGTCGGTCGGTGTAAGTGACAGCCTAGCAAATACCGAAACGGTGAACTCCGACCATAAAACTGAACAACTTTCACTATGGAGCCTACCTCAGGAAACGCGAAAAAAATCTACTGTCCCATACTTTTTAGTCGGGTAGGCACAGCAGTTTTGTATGGGACAGCTGAGTTTCTTGAGGTAGGCTCCATAGTGAAAGTTGTCCAGTTTGATGGTCTGAGTTCACCGTTTCAGTATTTGCTAGGCTGTCACTTACACCCTGTACCTATAGTCGACCCCTCTGGCCTCAATTGTCGTAAACGCCATAAAGGACTTTTTACAGGAGAAGCAAAAAACAAAAATAGAAAAAAAGAAAAATTTATATCTTTCTTACTTTTTTAGCTATATTGATGATACTTACATAAAAATACTAGTACTCAAATGCTTCAAAAACCTATAAGTATTGCACTGAAGTAGAATGCAGATTTAAGAAGTTAGCATGGAGATACGCCCTAAAATAAAGCTGTTGAATGGTGTTTACTACCCAAAAATAGTATAAAAAATTATTGCTGATTAATAATAAAGTAATAAAAGCATTTTTATAAACAAAAAGGCAAGTGATTAAGCAGTAAAAGGCTATTTTAATAAACACATTTTTATGTTTTTTTATTGTGGGCTAAGGTTATTATGTGTTAAGGTAATGTGTTATATTCAGATACTTGGCAAAAACAATTATACCCTATTTTCATTAATAAAATATCAAGAATAGGTGGGTATTAATTAATTTTAGGTGAAGGGTGAATAGCTCATCGTTTAGTGTCTTTAATAAAAATATGTTATAATCTTTAAATCATTTGTTTTCATAATCTGTTGGAAGGAAATTTAAAGGAAGGTAATGAACTGCCACTGATTTAATTTACCTGGCAGAAAACGCTGAAAACATATACATGGAATTTGATGATTTTATTACCATCCACATCGGTTTTCATCCCCTTCCTGAGCAAATCATTATCGTCCTTACAAATTTCACTACCATCCGGAGCTTCATTACCTTTTTCTTAAAAACTACCAGAGATTAAATTAAAAGGTGCCTTCAACAAAATGATGATCATTTCGGTTTCAATAATTATATGATTGACTAAAAGTTACCACATTACGAGAAAAAGAAACATCTCGAGAGAACAGGCCCGATTTGCATGAAACGCGGGAACGACCCTTACACGACATTAAAATAATTAAGCTGCATTTTCATCCTCTTCGTCACTTTCTAACAGGACGTCCAAGACTTGAGCCTCATTTGGAAGTAGTAAATATTCGTTATGATAATGTTCAGGGATTGTAACAACGTGACAAAGGCGTTTCAGATCCTTAAATTTAGCACACGAAATCGGTAATCTGCGTTGGTACAGAGGATATCCTTTACTTTCTTCCAGTTCTCATTCTTATTCTTTTCTGCCTTGTTCTTTCCCTTTCCTTTGCCTTTTCCTTTACTCGTTTGCTCAATATTGAAAAAATCAAAACGTACGAACCTAGTTTTTGGTCTCAAGAATAAGTGTACCGAAAATTATTAAAATGCGTTATGTTTTACGGGTTGGAAAAGTTTTTTTTTGTATGGAAAAGTATTTTACTACACTATCCTCTTAAATTATAATAGCTATTATAGTTTAGGAGGATGCGGATGTGGATGTTTTGTCATGCAAAGGCGCAAAGAAAGGAACGTTATATCGTGTCATTTTCGTCCCAAAACGAACAAATAAGCATAAGCATATGCTCACGACTATATTCCCCGAGGGGGTAGTCAGAGATATTCTGAAACCTCAGAAAATCCACGTTTCACCAGTAGTACCGAGACTCTGTCCAGTGTGACGGGGGGTGAGCCCGTCGCCACTTATAATGGACAGTGGTACAATACATGCCTCGAAATTGAAGCATGCAGGTTTCCTCACGATGTTTTCCTTCACCGAAAAACAACAACGAACAAACAGTTAACTTAAAATGTCGTTTACGACCCGGTGTCACCTGAACAGACGTTGAATCGTGTCATATACGTCCCAAAACGAACGAATTGTTAACTTAAAATGTCGTTTACGACCTAAACAGTGCCATCTATACTAGTATAGATTGAATTATATATATTTGTACTTTTACCTAATCAACGTCTGTTAGGTGACACCGGGTCGTAAACGACATTTTAAGTTAACTATTCGTTCCTTTTGGGACGTAAATGACCCGATTCAACGTCTGACCGAGGTGACTCCCGGTCGTAAACGATATTTTAAGTTAACAATTTGTTAGTTTTGGGACGTAAATGACACGATATAATGTTCCTTTCTTCGCTTTCAAAGTGCATGCAATGAATGCACTTTGAAATTTTACACACATTAAATTGTTTTTCACAACCTTGCAATAAAGATGATTGTGTTCTATTTATCAGTAGCGAAGGGTGCTATTATCGCAAAGGCAAGCCATACTAATTGTACTTGTTGTACTACTTGTAATTGTACTTGTTTACTAAATAAATGTGGATTAACATGGTTAGTAATTCTGTAAGGTAAGCCGATAACAATCGGTATGTAGGTACGGCCACTGGCATTTACGTCACTACATCGTAGAAGGAACGTATTCCGATAAATCTTTTTTTTTACGTCAAATATTATGAAATTGTGATTAATTAGTATTAGTTTTATTTTTCTTTTGTTCTTTGTTTAGGTTAAGTGTTATATTATAATAATTATATTTCGACGAAATTGAAAAAATTAATTTAATTAAGGTTTGATTGGGTCGTAAACGACATATTCTGTAATTTTCAGATTAAAATGTCTTTTACGTCTTTTCTTCTACAATCGATTGGCGTTTACGTCACAGGATCAAATATTTTGTAAATGAAATGTCTTTTACGTTGTCTTTTATTTATTTTCTTAGTTTTAGACAAAAAAAACAATGGTAGTAAACGACATTTTTTTGGGATTAGCGGAAGTTTAAATACACCGATCGATAGAGCGAAAAAAAATAAAAAAAACTGTATTTTTAACTCATTTTGGCCAAAAGTGGCGTTTACGACAATTGAGGCCAGAGGGGTCGTAGTATTACTCTACCTACGCGCAGCCAGCCTATTTTGGTTTTGCGTAGCTTGATGTTGTTATGTTAATAACATGAAAAATATTTTAGCGATAAACATAGTGTTTATACTATTCCAGATTTTTTTTACTATCGACTGGGAATAAAGTATCATTATACATTACACGTTTATCTAAGTCGGCGGATATTCATCAGAAAAATCTGAAAAAAATTCACAAAGTGGATTATGGTCCATAGATACCGAAACAAGCTTAATCGGATAACAACCACTATGTCGATATGTATGTACCTAGTCCTCAGATTACATAGACGAGAGAGAGAGAGAGAGAGAGAGAGATAGGTAGGTATATATATAATGAGACCACATAATAACACATTATATTCAACCTCCATTTTAGTCTTTCATAGCTTCACAATCATAACTTACTTTTAAATCAATCAAATCTCAAATCTAATTTAAATTAATAATAACGCACGCACTTATTTTGTCACAACTTGCACCGAGTACGAAGAAAACACGCGCCGCGCATCGGGCCGGCCGGTGCTCGCCGCCCGCGCCCGCGCTCTTCCCCGCGTTCGCCCTTCGTGCGAAGAAGTCTGGTATTTTGTTCAAATAATAAGATTTCGTGGATAAAAACAGCACAAATTATGAATAGTGTTTTGTTACACTATAATAATCAAAACACGTAAACTCGAAGAACTTGCATTTTCTTTTGTGGATTTTACAGGGTGTTGAGATAAAAAAATAAAATATCTGTAAACTTCGTGGATGAATTCGACACAAAATATTATAAACAACAGATATCAGTACTCTAAAACGCGTCACACCTATTTAACCTATTGTAATATTTTTTTGAGCTAGTTGGGCGACATGTTAGGTACTGGTTAAATATTTGGATTTCCGTGGACAGAGATGACACAAAATGCCTATGTACATCAGTTACTACTTCGTTATTATCCTGAAAGTAAACTTTTCATCTATAATTTTCTTTTCGTCCAATACTGATCGAAAATACAAATACCTAAATTTCTACCTATGCAAGTACCTAAAATGACACAAACTTATGTATTAGGTTTTACACATGGTCCGGAACCTATATGCAAAAAACAAAAAACTTTAGAGTTTTTGAAACCTCAAAACCTAGCGCTATCGGTCTAATACGGCAACATCAAATGTCAAATTCTGACATTGTGAAAGTATTTTTTTTCTTAATGGCCGGTTATTTTAAGTTGATTTTATGTTTACCAAGGAGTTCACAGGTATGCCAGTGACGTCACTGCACGGACCGAAAAACGACGTTATTTTATTAAAAATATCTGTAATCCTTTCATTTTAAAATCTCTGACATAGAAAATATGATTATTGAGACAATTATCTCGAAATGGTTTTCTATTCAGCCCTCTAAAATAAAACTTGACATACCGAATTGAAGAAATATGTAACAGCTGATTAAATAGATTTTGTATTTATTTGCATATATTGTTGATCTACACAAATTACTTGAGGAAGTTATGTGACATTGGGTTAAATTTACTTATTTATTATTTAGGTAACCTTGTAAAGAAGGTTTGTGGAGCGTAGCGGAAAGTCACACTTTTTTATCAGGGACTGACTTAGCGCAATCTCATGTGCCAATAAGTTTTCCTTTAAGGTTGTAATACTGACTGTTCTCAAAATGTGAAGGAAAGCATAGTAAGGGAAACTACTTGATAAACAGCATGAGAAGAAAGAGAGAAGAAGAAGAAAGAGAGACAGAAATTGAATATGTTGCTATGAGACAAATTTGGATTTTTAAAATAAACATGCTATTATCTGTGACATCGTCATAATAAGCTTTAAACAAAAAACAACAAAAAAATTGGCTGATTAGTTTTTGCATGATGCTCGAACGAACAAACAAACAGACAGACAAGAATTCCAAAAAAGGTTGATTTGGGCAATTATCTTCAATGTACATACACACTTTTGTTACAGTTTTATAATAGTTTAGATAATGGACTAGCATGCATTCCATAATTTACATTACATTTACTTCATTATTATAGGCTCCCAAGGTACCTAAAGTTAAAGTATTTGAAAACATTTAGGAACGAAGGTACTTCTTGAAAATATTCATTATAAGTAGTTACACTCAAGTCTTATGACATATCAGATCGCAGTTGCTATGGTTCTGTAGTGTGATAAATATGATTAAATTGATTGGTAATGATAAATTACTATTTTGAATAGGTATATTAATTAACTGTCCTTTATGCAAAAAACCGGGACGCATGGAGAGAACGGAGGGAGGCCTTTGCCCAACAATGGGATAGCGATGGCTGATATAATTATGCAATGTAGTGTGTATTTCACTCAAAATCTTAAACTTTTGACATTTTTAAAATGATTCTCTGTATTCGCAAGCATTTTAAACACATTTAAACAAGAACGAAACACAAAAAAACTTGTATTGTTATCACAAATATACCTTCACTGTCCACAAATGTGTTAAACAATATTTTAGCAACAAGGTAAGTGTCAGTGTACGTTCTGACTCTTATTTTAATAAGTGAACTTTAAACCCAACAATTAACATGTTCACAGTCCAGTGACCCGTATGGTATGTAAAGAAAAAACCAGGTACTATTATTGGTATTATAAATACGTTTTCAACAGGACGTATAGAGATTCCATTAATATGTGGGACTTACAACGAATATTAAAAACATTTATTATGGGGACTTTAATATGTTAAAGAGATTTGCTTAGTCATCAAGCAAATGAGGGTAGTAAAAAATTCTTAAAAGGTCTCTAGTGGTTTTAATATGTTCTATTCCAACTCTTTTAATAATAACCTTTCCAACAAACAGGGCTGCGTTCAGAACCTTTGGGTGCGGTTGTTCTTCTCGCTCGCTCTTATGGGTAATACGCTTTTCACCGAGCCTCTGAACGGCGTTAGGGCGAAAAGTTGCACTCGGAGTGCACTCTGGGCGCACTCTGGGCGTAGGTTCTGAACGCACCCCAGGTGTTGTGTGAGGTAAGTAAACTAGGAAAAGAGCATGATGTGTATTATGAAATGATACACAGATTCACAGGAGTACACTTTAATGTGGGTATGAGATTGTCTGCCAAGAGTAAGAGGTCTTAACCTAGGTTGCAATGAGAAACTACTAAAATGTTACATAATAAGCATTGTATTCTGGCCCAGATAAATCGGCTTCGGCAGTTTCATACATGAACTGGATGTCAGATTCTGGGTCAGTAATCGTAACTCGCACATGCAGTGGAGTTTATAGAGCTAGTGGGAACAATGTAAATTTCATACCTGTGGGGACTGAAGGTGGATTATCGGTTTCTCTGCTTCTTGCTCTAACAGGCTCTTCCATATTTCTTCACGGTATTCGCAGTGGTACTCGTTGTCTGGGTCTGTGAGGGTCTAAAACAAGACATTTAACTGTTAAGCTTTGGTCACACAGAGGCGGTTCTATGGGAAAGCGGTCCGGGGCGGACCTGCGGGAAGCTTTTATCTCCAAACGCTTATTTCTTTGTGGTACATACAAACTAGGACATGACCGACACACCACACCGTACACTACAAAACACACAAAAATCTTTGCGGGTTCGTTGATAATAGCTTCCCGCAGGTCTGCCCCCAGACCGCTTCCCGCAGAACTGCCTCTGTGTGACCGCAGCTTAAAATGACAAAAATGCTGTCCCTGTGATGATGCGAGTGGATCAGAGGAAAGACGATACTTTTACCAGCTTGGGCGCTGGTCCTTGTGGCACCTTGAACGCACAAAACATTGATTGCAATGTTAAGACTTATAGTGTTCTTTTTTAATTGACGATTTCTACACGAGGGACAGACAAAGACTGATCGAGACAAATTTTCCGCGCCCATGTTGAAGGTAGAATCGAATTGACATGTTTTTGTATATTTGCGGTAGATTTAGAAAATCTGCTACGTACCGAAATGGACATTCTGAATTTGGACACGTGTAAACCGATCACCTGGATTTATATTTTTAATGTTTGGGAAGACTGGATGGATGTAACGAATTTAATTTGTTATTATTTTCTTGAACGTGCAATATGGGAAAATCTTACGTTAGATTCATGTTTCACTGCGACTGCTTCGGGCTTCCCGCTGCTGTGGTTCGATGTGGATGCGCGTACGCTGGACAGGTTGAGCCGAGACATGTTCAAGGACTCCATTTCCTTATTAAAATGCGGCCACGAACTAAATATGCAGTAATACGCGGGCAAAAATTAACACGTCGACTGAATATGTGACGTCCACCACGTGGAAACAAATGTCAAATAATATTGCTGATTTGAGCCACAATTTCACAATTATTGCAACATTTTACTATTGCAGTCGCAATCATCTCTCTTGTAATTCAAATATAGGAAAGAAAAGTCGGTGAAAAAATCCCAAGGAGCGATAATCATTAATAAATTATATCGCTTGTCATCGAAATGTGTCGAAGGCTCGAAGCATTTTTGACACGACTCACGACACGAAAAAAAAATGGTGCATCCGTGTTGCCAGGTTCTATTTTTAGAAATCCGTATGTCAAGGTTGAAAAATCGGGAGAAATCCGTATATGACCTCTTGAAAAATCCGTAGATCTACAGACTTTTTTTTAAAGCTTTATCTGATTATTTTGAAGTGGATTGACCTTTTGGATCAGGGCACGGATTGTGGGTCTAAAGCATCAATTACATTGCCCAATTTGCAGGGATCAACATCAAGGGAAGCCAATATGTAGGGTGCATTTACATTACCCAATTTGTAGGGCCCTGCGGCGGCGGCCGCCAGTCCACGTTTGGACGTCGCCAAGGAAACATCTCCAGTTTTATTGATTCTAGAGCATTTATGAATGAAATAATTATGTCAATCTTATTATTTTAAGTATTGTTTAGTCTACTAAGCTTAAAAATGATAAGAATAATCTTTGCAGTACTTATAAACGTAATTTCAAAATATTATGAAAATTTTATAGTTAAATTTAATTACATAATAAGATTATTCATTTTTAAAACATAAAGTACTTAAATGTTATTTCGAGAATCACTAACTACTAATACTAATCGATAGAGTATTTTTTTTAATCAATCAACTAATTAAAGTAACATACATAACCTACTTTTTTGACTTAGTTTATAAAGCAGAGAACAATACTATTTACTACTACATTACAAATAATAATCGTATTTTACTTTATTTACGCAATGCCATACGTTAAACTCGAGTTTACTCGAGCCACACATCCGCTCGCGACGCTTGCCGCGCGCGGACTGTTAGCAAGAAATCGCACCCTAACCGCCCTAAATGCATTTACACTGCCCGACACAACCAAAAAATCGCACGCAGGGCGGTCGGGACAGCCCGACCTCCCTAGATGTAGGGTGAGAGCGCCAACACGCATCTACACTACCCTACACTAGATGTTGGCTCCCTGCAAATTGGGCAATGTAATTGATGCTTAATTTGGCGTAGAAAATGGAAACTTAGACAAGTTTAACGAGAGTAATGCCCAGACATCGAGAAAATCAATCTGTCGGTCTCAGTCCTTTTGTCATACATAACATAAGGGAATAGACCTCAGATTTTGTTTCCGATTGTCTGATCCGACTGTTTTGATCGTATTCACTGGATGCCCATCCGATTCTCGCGTATGACTTTTTCTGAACTATTAGTCTGTTCTGACTATCGGATCCGACTATCTTATGGAAAAACCGGACGTCAATTCTCGGCCTTAAAGTTAAATATTTCTGTTGTGTCTCTAGAGTGACACAAAGTAGAAGGAAGGGGATGGAAAAGAGTAGGGATGAGCCATATTATACGAAACATAGTTCAATATAAAAAAAGTTGACATTAATTCTATTTATTTGCGGCTGGGTATCAGTTTATACATGCAGCACATTGAAATTTTAGGGAGGAATTCAGAAGATTTCTAAAAATCCGTAGATTTGCTATTGAAATCCGTAGATCCGTAGGCCAGGCCAAAAATCCGTAGATCTACGGATAAACCCGTAGGTCTGGCAATTTTGTTTCTTTTTTATATAATGTTTTGAGTTTTTGGCGGGCTTTGGTAGCTGACGTTTGGAGTCCTTATATTTCATCGAATTTTTATAGTTTATAGTGAGTTTTGGTTCGTAAAATTGGTGTTGTTTTGCGTAACAAAGTGTCGTGCAAGTGAACAATATATAGTTCAGTGAAATATGATGGTGCATGGGTCGTAAACAGGAAAAGTGTTCCGTGATTTTAGCGCGGCAAAGCGGTCGGTTCACCTCTTTCCTGTGGACTTCTCTGCTTTTCCTGCGTCTTTCGATTGCCTCCAAAAACTCCAAAGAACCATCAAAACGTCGAATACCAACGTTTTAATGTGAAAACAGAAGAAAATTAAAAATAAATTAAGATTTAGCCAAAAGGTCTAGTAACCAGGCTAGTTAAAATATTAAAAAAAAAAAAAAAAAAAAAATATATAATTTTTTTAATTCTTGTGGACATTGACATTTCATTAGTCTCAGTCTAGCTTTACACCGTCAAAATTGGCCGTTGAAAATTTATTCATAGATTAGGGTTGGTAAAAAGCAAAATCAGTTTACTCTATAGTAACCGGCGACTTAATCTAAGAATAAAATTTACTCGCGTTTGGTCGAATCGGGCCTAAAAGAGAACATTATTTATTTATTTACCTATTTATAGGTAGGTATTCAGGAGGTTTAGTTCAGGGAATCTTAGTAAAAGCGCTTGATTGTGTCACAGTAAAGAAATAATGATTTCCATAACAATTTTTCTAATCAGAACTTCATTTTTAGTAATATTTGAACACTGTTTTATCCAGCACTAAACGCCAGTATGATGTATCGTTGCAATTTAACGGATTATGGTTTACAGTCATAATGATTGGATACACAAACTTCATAACATATAAAAATTATCGTGGATTATCCTATATTATTATTAAATAGTAGAATTTTTATGAATTATCGTGCAATACCCGACTTTTATTTGTCATCACATGCCACTAAAAATATCGTGGATTTAGGATATTTATCACACGTCTGGCAACACTGCGAAAATGTTACTTAAAAAGGGAGTTTTTGGCAGCGTTGCCGATGCGGAACTTTTGTTCCGATTTCGGAACTTTGGAGTCTATGGCGGAACTTTGGCGGAACCTCGGCCTAGTCGGAACTTTTCGGAACTTTTTGATTATCTATTAAAGTCAGCGCACTGTGATCAGCGCACCAAACGAGGCAGTATGGTCTGAAACCATTAGCTTGCAAAATAAAAAACAACACGTTTGGACAGCTGTCAAATCCACAGAAAAAAAAGTAGTAAGGAAAAATGAACTTTAAGATATTGCAGTAACGTTGAAAATGTTGATGTTGAGAGCTGTCCAAATGGACTTCTTATATTGGAATGTATTTGAACAGAACACTAAGGCTGAGATTCAGAGACGATTTGTAAGTCTTAGTTCGAACTCCCGTATGTCAAAATCCATACATTTCTACCCTACTTAGCTCGAGCTAAGCCAAAAAAAATCGTCTCTGAATCTCGGCCTCAGAGACGATTCGTTAAGACGTGCTAAGCACGGTCTAAGCCAAGACAGCTAAAGTAGTACTTAACGCGAACTAACTTTTTGGTATTCACAGTCGCGTTTCAACCGGTGCTAAGCCACTGCTCGGCTAAGCACCGGCTAAGTAGTAGTATGGTGTTGCCAAGGTGTTCAAAACTGCTACATGAAAGAATGAAGTGATAGAACCATAGGAAGTCGTCATAAGAGTAAAAGAGGTAGAATATTGTGTCAAAGATGGCCCGATGCTAATGGAACACAATGGAAAATTCTAAATACGCGGGTGATTTGAATTGCTTTTTGCGTAAAATGGGGTCCGGACCCGTGCTCCACCTAGGCTCTCCACCTGGGTGAAGCATGGAATACTAACAGGTGAGTCCAGACCCGTGCTCCACCTAGGCTCTCCACCTGGGTGGAGCATGGTATACTTCCAGGTGGGTCCGGACCCGTGCTCCGCCTAGGCTCTCCACCTGGGTGAAGCATGGAATACTAACAGGTGAGTCCGGACCCGTGCTCCACCTAGGCTCTCCACCTGGGTGGAGCATGGTATACTTCCAGGTGGGTCCGGACCCGTGCTCCACCTAGGCTCTCCACCTGGGTGGAGCATGGTTTACTTACAGGTGGGTCCGGACCCGTGCTCCACCTAGGCTCTCCACCTGGGTGGAGCATGGTATACTTCCAGGTGGGTCCGGACCCGTGTTCCACCTAGGCTCTCCACCTGGGTGGAGCATGGTATACTTCCAGGTGGGTCCGGACCCGTGCTCCACCTGGGCTCTCCACCTGGGTGAAGCATGGAATACCTACTTAAAGGTGAGTCCGGACCCGTGCTCCACCTAGGCTCTCCACCTGGGTGGAGCATGGTATACTTCCAGGTGGGTCCAGCCCGGACGTCATCAGTTAGAGCACAAGGACCTGCAAGTATCCATGCTCCACCCAGGTGGAGCACGGGCCCTGACCCGTAAAATGCATGTAAAATGGTTGAATAAATTCATGAGAAAAATCACAATCAAAATAAAACAAGGAGGTTCGATTTATAGACCGATAGCGCTAGGTTTTGAGGTTTCAAAAACTCTAAAGTTTTTTGTTTTTTGCATATAGGTTCCGGACCATGTGTAAAACCTAATACATAAGTTTGTGTCATTTTAGGTACTTGCATAGGTAGAAATTTAGGTATTTGTATTTTCGATCAGTATTGGACGAAAAGAAAATTATGGATGAAAAGTTTACTTTCAGGATAATAACGAAGTAGTAACTGATGTACATAGGCATTTTGTGTCATCTCTGTCCACGGAAATCCAAATATTTTACCAGTACCTAACTTGTCGCCCAACTAGCTCAAAAAAATATTACAATAGGTTAAATAGGTGTGACGCGTTTTAGAGTACTAATATCTGTTGTTTATAATATTTTGTGTCGAATTCATCCACGAAGTTTACAGATATTTTATTTTTTTATCTCAACACCCTGTAAAATCCACAAAAGAAAATGCAAGTTCTTCGAGTTTACGTGTTTTGATTATTATAGTGTAACAAAACACTATTCATAATTTGTGCTGTTTTTATCCACGAAATCTTATTATTTGAACAAAATACCAGACTTCTTCGCACGAAGGGCGAACGCGGGGAAGAGCACGGGCGCGGGCGGCGAGCACCGGCCGGCCCGATGCGCGGCGCGTGTTTTCTTCGTACTCGGTGCAAGTTGTGACAAAATAAGTGCGTACGTTTTCATTAATTTAAATTAGATTTGAGATTTGATTGATTTAAAAGTTAGTTATGATTGTGAAGCTATGAAAGACTAAAATGGAGGTTGAATATAATGTGTTATTATGTGGTCTCATTATATACCTACCTATCTCTCTCTCTCTCTCTCGTGTATGTAATCTGAGGACTAGGTACATACATAGCGACAATGCGGCTATCGTCATAGTGGTTGTTATCCGATTAAGCTTGTTTAGGTATCTATGGACCATAATCCACTTTGTGAATTTTTTTCAGATTTTTCTGATGAATATCCGCCGACTTAGATAAACGTGTAATGTATAATGATACTTTATTCCCAGTCGATAGTAAAAAGCGCGTAGGTAGAGTAATACTATAGGTACAGGGTGTAAGTGACAGCCTAGCAAATACTGAAACGGTGAACTCAGACCATCAAACTGGACAACTTTCACTATGGAGCCTACCTCAGGAAACTCAGCTGTCCCATACAAAACTGCTGTGCCTACCCGACTAAAAAGTATGGGACAGTAGATTTTTTTCGCGTTTCCTGAGGTAGGCTCCATAGTGCAAGTTGTTCAGTTTTATGGTCGGAGTTCACCGTTTCGGTATTCGCTAGGCTGTCACTTACACCGACCGACGCGAGCTTATGTTTTTTTGCGTAGTTTGATGTCGCCGTGTGTACATTGCGTCTTTATTCCAGGGAACTTTTGTTGTAGTTTATAACAGCAATGATTATTTTTGTACTTATGTTGAAAATAGCATAAGCATAAGAATAATATTCTTATGCTTATGCTATTTTCAACATATAATAATCTATGAATAATATCTATGACTGCTCATTCGGGGAATTTAGTCATGAGCATATTATGCTCACGACTAAATTCCCCGAATGAGCAGTCATAGATATTCTGAAACCTCAGAACATCCACGAATCACTACAACTTAGTACCTAGTAGTATTTTGGGATGTTTAACGGTTACCATTATTACAGTTTAATTCTCACAAAATTATCCTCGATGTGCTCACCGCAATGTTTAATATGCTACATATTTAAAATGGTATGCAAATTGCAATTAAAATATAGAAGAGGCATGTGTTATGGTGCAGTGAACTGATAAGTCTGTTTATTGATGATTATGACGACCCGGTTGGTGTAATGGTTACCATGCCGGACTGCCAAACCAGGGTCCTGGGTTCGAATCCCGGTTCGGTCATTGATGTCATATGTTCGTGCCGTTGTTGTATGGTTTCCATAATAAAAGCCTTTAGTGCTACTTTGGGATCATTACAATGTATGTGCCTGTGAGCGTTATTTATTTATTATGAAACAAAAAAACTTGGTACTCGTAAAATATTCTACAAGGCTTCTTGAAGGCATTGTGTTATACAAGACTAGTATTGAAATATTTATTTCTTCAATGGATATTTCGGTTTTATTCCAGGGAAATTTAATTTCGTTTATGACGTCAATGTGTATTACATAAATAATTTCGGAAAATTTTTTACGGTTATCGCTATTGCAATTTTATTCCATCAAAAACATTCTTAATGTTTTGAAGGACTTTACAAGGCTATTAAAATGATGACGTTTATATCGTCAATGGACATTGTGGTTTTATTCTAGGGAACTTTCATTTCAGGTTATTACAGTGATGTATATTGCATGACTTATTTTAGAAATATTTTACTGTTATTACAATTTCATTCCTTCAAAAACATTTTAAAACGTTTAGGCACTGTACTTTACAAGGTTAGTTTTAAAATTTTGATTTCGTCAACGGACATTGCGGTTTTATTACAGGGTTTACAGCAATGTTATAACTATGACCGTCTATGATTTGATACCTACTATTCATAGTCAAAATTCATCCTCATTCTTCTTCTGCTTTCCCCACAATAATAAAAAGAAACTTAAAATAAAGATTCGCATAACTCCGACAAAATAAAATCCATTATGAGTTAAGAAAACCACCTGCCTGGGTGGAAGAAAGCCTACAGTTTAAAATAAAGAACTTTAGCAAATTAGATTTCCTGTTTTCTTAGAGAACGCAAGAAATAATCACAACACAAAAAACCCTTTTTTTCTTTAATCATCAGCCTATCATCGTCCACTGCTGATCTCCCAAGGTGCGCCAAAAAAATCGATTCTCGGTTTTTCTCATCCAGTCGCTCCCCACTACCTTTTTAGGTCGTCTGTCCAGCGGGCAGCAGTTCGTCCCACACTACGCTTATACCCCATCGCAGTTCTTTGACAGATATTACCAGCCCACCACTTTAGCTTGCAAATTTTCTGAGCTGATGTGATCTCCTAGAGAAAAACCGAGCGTAGCTCTCTCCATAGCTCGACTTTGAATTGATGAACTAGTCCTATCGTCAGGGCCCACGATTCCACACCATAGGTCATCATTGGCAGGATTGAACACTTTCGTTTTGATTCATTGTGGTAGGGCCAAGGAGATTATTATGACGGAGTTTCATGAAAGCAGCCCATTTTAGTTGGATACGGCTAGCGGCCTCCTTGTCGAAGTTGTTTGTTTCTACCTAGTCTTATAGTCTGTCCAAGGTAGATAGTCTTGCAACTTCTAACGCCGCCTCACCGAAGTATAGGTATTCCGCCTCTGGTTCGGCAAGATAATTAAACATGAATTTCGTTTTGTGTTCATGCCGTGACTGACCCGTCGGGAAGCGGCATTAAGGTCGCTAAGCAAGCAAGCTAACTGAGGTCCTGCAGCGATTCTACCATGACGATAATGTCAGCGGCAAAACGCAGGTGTGAGAAGTACTCGCCATTCATACATAATATGCCCCGTCCTTTACTTAATCCGTACTTTTCCTTAATGAACTGTAAACCCTGTGCAGAAACATTTCAATTCAAAGCTAGTCATACTTAATAAAAGTCTGCGGGAACTTCGTACTCAGTCAACCGCTGCCGACCGGGTCCGTCCCCGTTGTTCGATATGATCTCAACACGAAGTTCGTACGCGTGCGTGGGCCGTCATGCGCCTTTCATTGTGAAAGAAAACTCGGAGACGATCACTGTCTAGAATTGTGTTCCAAATTATTTTCAGGTTTATCTGGAGTATGTGTTAAGTAATGTGATTGAATTTCCAGGGCCTTATTCCTGGTATCCCTAGAAAGGTTCCCCACATAATTGGTGACCCCGACCTGATAACGGAAGATAACCAGACGCCAGAGCCGCATCGTGCAAATGCGAGACCATCAGCAAGGCCGCACTCATCATCGGGGGCCCCCTGCCGAGTTAGCATAAAGGTACCCAAATTCTCCAATTCATCCTGGCCAGGATAACTGAAGAGCGCACCAAGTTCTACCACGTAATATCGCAGCTGGAGAACCAACAGCTAGGCGTTATAATGACGCCACCAGAGACGGACAAATACGGCAAGCTAACTCGGCAACCGGAGCGCAGCCGGCGCCGACTGCAGACTGACTGACTTTCGATACTCGAAAGAACCTGGTTTTAATTCCCGAAGTACCGGTGCTAGGTAGATTAATATACAGAATTTCCAGTATTTTCGGTACTGGGATTTCCCGGAAGCATCAGTGATAACAGTAGCTCATTGCTGTTAAGTTTGACTGTCTTATACAAAAACATTGGCTTGTCATGTCATTGGGACAGGCATATAAATTATATTAATTTTACTTAGATAGGTACTATAAGTAGACTCTTAATCTTCTTACCGACAATCTTTGGGTTTAATCAGAAATAAATTATTATTTTATATAATTTTATGACGTTTTAAAAGTGAATTGAGTCAACAAGTCAACATTACAAAAAAACGTTACAAAAAACTTGTACCTATACAGTAAAATACAGTAATATAAGTTGTATGCTACTATTGCTGAAACAAACTTTTAAAAATGTTCTGGGAATAAAACCGCAATGGCATGGCGCGCTTTCCGAAATAGTTATAGCGGTAGTCAAAAATTCCTGCAAATGGTGTTAAAAGTATGAAAATCAGAACGATTGATCTTTAGGCCATATAAATCATTTGACCCGTAGCACCAAAAAAAAAATTAAGAAGGAGAGGAGTTATGACGTCATCTTTTTTTTGCCTGGGAAAAAGTTTTTTTTTTGTTCGGAAACCTATCGTGTGTGGTATCAAATGAAAGGGCTTTCTGCGCCAATTCTAAAAATATATCTCATCATTACATTTCAGTCACGTGTTTTAAATTAAAATAAAAATCATTTTCAAAACATCCCAAGTTCCTCCTCCAAATACGATACGGATGATTTTTTTTTTGTAAAATATACCTCAAATGATAACTGATATCCTCATATCTAACACTAAGAAAGCAATTTTGAAAATATTTACATTTAGTCGAATAACATTTCCTCAGCCTGATCTTGTATCTGAAGAGGAGTTATAAGAGGAGTTAGGACATTGCAGGCTGAGTCACCTGATTGTCTGAAAAGAAAGATGATTCCGTGCTTCGGATGGCACGTTAAGCTGTTGGTCCCGGCTACTATCACTGGTGGTAGTAGTCGTTACATAAAAACCACGTCAGAGGCCGTAAGGCGGTTTGAATAAACTGTGACACCAGGGCTTTGCAGCCCACTCGATAAGAAGAAGAAGAGGAGTTAGTTCCTGAAATGTTATGATGGAATATATTTCTAGAACCTGCGCAGAAAGCCCTTTCATTTGCACACGATAGGGTTCAGAACAAAAAAAAATTGTTTATACAAAAATAGATGACATCAAAACTCCTCTCCTTTTTTTTTGGTGCTTCATGTCAAATTGATTTATTTGTACTTAAGATCAATCGTTCCGATTTTCATGCTTTTAACACCATTTGCAGCATATTACTGAATTTCGCGGTATACCGCTAAGACTTAACCTCGCCACGCTACGCCACTTAATGATACAGCAATGTTGTTTTTAATTATTTCTTTCAGATTCGTTTTATGGTTGATTGGGTAAAAAATAACACATCTTTTGGCATATAAATTTGAACTACTTTTGAACATATTGAGTGATTTTACGTTTTTTTTTTTGGCAAAACAGAATTTGTCAATTGCTGTTTTATTCCACTAAGCCTTCGCTAGGTACCTATCAGAAACTACTCCGTCAGACTGGTCAAGTGATCACCCTCACCGCACATAACAAAAATATCGAGTAATTGTATTTACTTTGTGTATATTTTGTTTTGCTGAAAGCCCTGGTGGCTTTGCAGCCCACTCGATAAGAAGAAGAAGAGGAGTTAGTTCCTGAAATGTTATGATGGAATATATTTCTAGAACCTGCGCAGAAAGCCCTTTCATTTGCACACGATAGGGTTCAGAACAAAAAAAAATTGTTTATACAAAAATAGATGACATCAAAACTCCTCTCCTTTTTTTTTGGTGCTTCATGTCAAATTGATTTATTTGTACTTAAGATCAATCGTTCCGATTTTCATGCTTTTAACACCATTTGCAGCATATTACTGAATTTCGCGGTATACCGCTAAGACTTAAGCTCGCCACGCTACGCCACTTAATGATACAGCAATGTTGTTTTTAATTATTTCTTTCAGATTCGTTTTATGGTTGATTGGGTAAAAAATAACACATCTTTTGGCATATAAATTTGAACTACTTTTGAACATATTGAGTGATTTTACGTTTTTTTTTTGGCAAAACAGAATTTGTCAATTGCTGTTTTATTCCACTAAGCCTTCGCTAGGTACCTATCAGAAACTACTCCGTCAGACTGGTCAAGTGATCACCCTCACCGCACATAACAAAAATATCGAGTAATTGTATTTACTTTGTGTATATTTTGTTTTGCTGACTGTACTCGAACTAGGTACTAGGAACTAGGTACTCGAAGCGGGGCGCGCGCGGGACATCGAGAAGCGGTATAGCGAAAAAGCCGCTAGTACCTAAGATAAGTAGATGCCAATATTAGTTCAAATTCGAAGCGCCAATCTAAAATAATATTGACCACATTGACCTTTGATATTCGTAGATATTATTTTTATCTATAGTTGGGTTAGGTAGGTATGACATTTTGTCATTACGTTAGCGGATATAAGAGTCAATCAATACTCAATATAATACGTAGGTTGTACCTATATATGTAATTTGACGTAATTTGTTTAAAAACGCTTCGCATCGAAGAAATCGTAACGTAACGAACAAACACTGTGCGTGCTTATGCCCCCCGCCTGCCGCCTCCGCCTGCCCGCGTCCGCCCGCTTCGACCGCAAGATTCTTTTTGTCATATATTCATTTAATAAAATATAAATATCGTGCATGAAAATGACACAAATTTAAAATGTAAATTTTTCATGCATATAAGATATTGAATATGTGAACTCTAATAATTGTAATATTTTTTTGAAGCGATTATAGCTTGAAAACACGAAATAATTAAAAATCTTAAAATTGCGTGCACTAATTTGGCACAAATTTGTTAAATAGGCATATCTAAGTGATCTGAGAAAGGAAATAGCTATTTCACTAATTTGGATTTTTTTTTGGCTCTGTTTTTACATGATGACCGGGGGGCAGTTTGCACTGGACGAAGATGACACAAACTGGGTTTGCACACTCCGCAGGCTACCCTAGATATGATACCATAATTATTTTAAACTTTAAATCAATTTTGCCAGTTTTGATTTGAATAAAAAGAATCAACCACAAATCATCAAATTACTGAAAATGCAAGTGACAGATGTGACACAAAACTTGATAATAAGCTTCATATGTACAACTGTATCCACAGGCAAGAAATAAGCAACTTTAGAATTATTGAAACTTATGACATCAAAATAAGCCAGCGCTATCGGACTATTATGGAAACTTTAATAAAAGGGGTTTATTTACTCAAAAATATATATGGTACAATGAAGTAAGTAATACCTACAAAGAAATAAAATAAATAACATAAAAATAAAATAGCCTTTATTCACCGACTTCACAATATTTTCCTTATTCTACACTTTAATCCTGCATTTGGTCGGGTTGTCCTGAGACATAGGCCTCCTCCAACCTTTTCCACTCTGTTCTTTCCTTTGAACTTATTCTCCAACCCTTTGGGAAATCATCCTCCCACTGTCGCACCGGTCTGCCTCTACTGCGTATGCCGTCTCTTGGATACCATTCCGTTATTTCCCTTGTCTTAAGGGGCACATCTGTCGCTTTTGTTCTCTTCCTTATACGGGTTAGTCACCACCTATCTCTCAGTTTGATTCCTAACATGCTTCTTTCCATTCCTTGTTGAAATACTTTTAAGATAATAATAAGAAATAATTTTAATAAAAGTTAATAACTAGATATTATTCAATAACTTTGCAGTTGCACACACATTGTTAAATGCACAGACCAGCAGACGGGCTTAAAGAGAAGCTTCTTCTCCATACTCCTTATCTTCTTTCAGCACTTTACTGGTGTGCAACAACATTTCTGGTCTGAACTTCCACAAAATTATAATTCTGTTGTGCTCTCTAGCTGGGATTCAAAAAGGGAGTAAGCACATACAGTGTGTGGCCCGGCACCTTCCACTCTCCCTAACTAAAATTATCATTATTTGTCCAGCCTTTATTTGGTGATCACTCTGCAACATCAAAAATTGTCATCGTTGGTGCAACAGCGAGCGACCTGAAAATAAAAGTTATGTTTATACTACATAAAGCTAGGTACTAAACTTTTATTGCTATGGGATCATAAGACTTGTACATACTAATATTATATTATAATTATACATTAAATCAAGTTTTCGAGATTGGTGGTGCGATGCGGAGAGGTATCAACAATTAACCATGAGGATTTGGGTTCAAATATAGGTGGGTGGCTTTTCACCCACCAACCAATACACTGCAGAAGAAACCCTAATCCTTTCGTCACCTTGTCAACACCAACAGGGAGAAATAAGCCAAAATCACATGGCCATCTTAACACGTTGGCGGGCAGTGAATGAGACACAATCGAACTTTTACTATCACTGCTATAGCCGGTCACTTTCCACAAACTTCCACTATTACTTACCTATTTAGTAAGAGATAAGATATGAACATTTTTGCTGAAATAACCCTGGATGTTGAGTGTTGAGAAAAGCTTCAAATTAAGAAGCTACATCAAGCAAAAAGTATGGCATCTTCACAAACTCTCCGGCACAGCCTTTCCGTCAAGGAGGGTGTTTAGTTCACCATGCATAACCAATGCGCATTGGTAGATTACATTACACATCACAATAGTTATTGGTAGGTATCCTTTGTAGAATGTCGCTCCCCGTTAATTAAAGTAACAATAATGTTAATTTACTTTCGGTATGGAATCGAAACGGTTCTTCATTCTTGCTGACTGACCATGCTGATGCTGGCTGACGAAGTGAAACCGAACTTGAACCATTTCGTCAAAATCATAATTACTTACTCCAGAAATTTGACAAAAACACGGCCGCCCGGCCGATATTGTGATATTGTCCATATTATTTATAAACCACTGATTTAGTTATTTAGTTCTGCAGTTCCAAGTGTTCTGCAATTCCAAAATTGTGTTTTGCAGTTCCGAGTTTTCTTGTTTCAAACAAAATATATTTATGTTATAATGAGGACTTTGACATTGACATGACCATTATTATTCGTTTTGCTGGCAAATTTTAGGCATTATGGCCCGATTCCTTGCTGAGTAGGCGTCAAGTAGGCGTTAAGTCGCCGATTTCGGGAACTAACGCTCGGCTTAGTTTGAGTTCGGTCTTAGCTAAGTTTTACTCGACTCTGAATACGAAAAGTGACGTTAGCATCGGTTTTGACATACGGGAGTTCGAACTATGACTTACAAATCGTCTCTGAGGCTGAGGCCGAGATTCAGAGACGATTTTTTTTGGCTTAGCTCGAGCTAAGTAGGGTAGAAATGTATGGATTTTGACATACGGGAGTTCGAACTATGACTTACAAATCGTCTCTGAATCTCGGCCTGAGATTCAGAGACGATTCGTTAAGACGTGCTAAGCACGGTCTAAGCCAAGACAGCTAAAGTAGTACTTAACGCGAACTAACTTTTTGGTATTCACAGTCGCGTTTCAACCGGTGCTAAGCCACTGCTCGGCTAAGCACCGGCTAAGTAGTAGTATGGTGTTGCCAAGGTGTTCGAAACTGCTACATGAAAGAATGAAGTGATAGAACCATAGGAAGTCGTCATAAGAGTAAAAGAGGTAGAATATTGTGTCAAAGATGGCCCGATGCTAATGGAACACAATGGAAAATTCAAAATACGCGGGTGATTTGAATTGCTTTTGCGTAAAATGGGGTCCGGACCCGTGCTCCACCTAGGCTCTCCACCTGGGTGGAGCATGGTATACTTCCAGGTGGGTCCGGACCCGTGCTCCACCTAGGCTCTCCACCTGGGTGGAGCATGGATACTTCCAGGTGGGTCCGGACCCGTGCTCCATCTGGGCTCTCCACCTGGGTGGAGCATGGTAGGTATACTTCCAGGTGCTCCACCTAGGCTCTCCACCTGGGTGGAGCATGGTATACTTCCAGGTGGGTCCGGACCCGTGCTCCACCTGGGCTCTCCACCTGGGTGAAGCATGGAATACTAAAAGGTGAGTCCGGACCCGTGCTCCACCTAGGCTCTCCACCTGGGTGGAGCATGGTATACTTCCAGGTGGGTCCGGACCCGTGCTCCGCCTAGGCTCTCCACCTGGGTGAAGCATGGTATACTTCCAGGTGGGTCCAGACCCGTCCTTCACCTGGGCTCTCCACCTGGGTGAAGCATGGTATACTTCCAGGTGGGGCCAGACCCGTGCTCCACCTGGGTGAAGCATGGAATACTAACAGGTGAGTCCGGACCCGTGCTCCACCTAGGCTCTCCACCTGCTAGAAGCATGGGATACTAACAGGTGGGTCCGGACCCATGCTCCACCTACGCTCTCCCCCTGAGGAGGCGTGGTCAGCAATACATTTTGCAGGTGCCGCATTGACGGATGCGAGTGCAGTGGACACACTTCCATAGAAATCCATACAAAACAAAGCAAGAAATTTGTCCGCTGCATCCGCTACCTTGCGACTCCGGTGCGCATTCACCTTAATATCATCAGTTGGAGCATGAGGACCTGTAAGTATCCCATGCTTCACGGACCCACCTGTAAAGTATACCATGCTTCACTCAGGTGGAGAGCCTAGGTTGAGCACGGGCCCGGACGTCATCAGTTGGAGCACAAGGACCTGTAAGTATCCATGCTCCACCCAGGTGGAGCACGGGCCCTGACCCGTAAAATGCATGTAAAATGGTTGAATAAATTCATGAGAAAAATCACAATCAAAATAAAACAAGGAGGTTCGATTTATGGAAACTTATACAAAGAAATAAAATAAAAATAAAATAGCCTTTATTCACCGACTTCACAATATTTTCCTTATTCTACACTTTAATCCTGCATTTGGTCGGGTTGTCCTGAGAAATAGGCCTGCCCCAACCTTTTCCACTCTGTTCTTTCCTTTGAACTTATTCTCCAGCCCTTTGGGAAATCATCCTCCCACTGTCGCACCGGTCTGCCTCTACTGCGTATGCCGTCTCTTGGATACCATTCCGTTATTTCCCTTGTCCATTTTTCTTTTTTGGATCGCATCATGTGGCCCGTCCATCTCCATTTGAGCAGTCTCGTCTTACGGGTCACATCTGTCACTTTTGTTCTCTTCCTTATACGGGTTAGTCACCACCTATCTCTCAGTTTGATTCCTTACATGCTTCTTTCCATTCCTTGTTGACATACTTTAAGTTTTTGTAGCATGATACTACAAAAATAATTTTAATAAAAGTTAATAACTAGATATTATTCAATAATTTTGCAGTTGCACACACAATGTTGTTGTAAAATACACAGACCAGCAGACGGGCAAACGCGAGAAGCTTCTTCTCCATACTCCTTATCTTCTTTCAACACTTTACTGGTGTGCAACAACATTTCTGGTCTGAACTTATACAAAATTATAATTCTGTTGTGCTCTCGAGCTGGGATTCAAAAAGCGAGTAAGCACATACAGTGTGTAGCCCGGTACCTTCCACTCTCCCTAACTAAAATTATCATTATTTGTCCAGCCTTTACTTGGCGATCACTCTGCAACATCAAAAATTTTCATCGTTGGTGCAACAGCGAGCGGCCTGAAAATAAAAGTTATGTTTATTATACTACATAAAGCTAGGTATGTAATCTAATCACTAAACTTTTATTGCTATGGGATCATAAGACTTGTACATACTAATATTATATTATAATGATACATTAAATCAAGTTTTTGAGATTGGTGGTGCGATGCGGAGAGGTATCAACAATTAACCATGAGGATTTAGGTTTAAATCCGCACAGATGATAAGCCACATACATATACAACTATCAACTGCCTTGCAAGCAGTCGTAGCAAAGCTCTTTTAGCATATTGTAGGTGTCAACATTGAATAATGTGTAAAGCGGTGATAGGTGGCTAGCCCTTCACCCACCAACCAATACACTGCAGAGGAAACCCTAATCCTTTCGTCACCTTGTCAACACCAACAGGGAGAAATAAGCCAAAATCACATGGCCATCTTAACACGTTTGCGGGCAGTGAATGAGACACAATCGAACTTTTACTATCACTGCTATAGCCGGTCACTTTCCACAAATTTCCACTATTACTTACCTATTTAGTAAGAGATAAGATATGAACATTTTTGCTGAAATATCCCTGGATGTTGAGTGTTGAGAAAAGCTTCAAATTGAGAAGCAACATCGAGCAAAAAGTATGGGATCTTCACAAACTCTCCGGCACAGCCTTTCCGTCAAGGAGGGTGTTTAGTTCACCATGCATAACCAATGCGCATTGGTAGATTACATTACACATCACAATAGTTATTGGTATGTATCCTTTGTAGAATGTCCCTCCCCGTTAATTAAAGTAAGAATAATGTTAATTTACTTTCGGTATGGAATCGAAAGGGTTCTTCATTCTTGCTGACCATGCTGATGCTGGCTGACGAAGTGAAACAGAACTTGAACAATCTCGTCAAAATCATATTTACTCCAGAAATTGGACAAAAACACGGCCGCCCGGCCGATATTGTGATATTGTCCATATTATTTCTAAACCACTGATTTAGTTATTTAGTTCTGCAGTTCCAAAATTGTGTTTTGCAGTTCCGAGTTTTCTTGTTTCAAACAAAATATATTTTTATAATGAGGACTTTGACGTGGACTTTGACAATGACATTGACATGACCATTATTATTCATTTTGCTGGCAAATTTTTGGCATTATGGCCCGATTCCTTGCTGAGTAGGCGTCAAGTAGGCGTTAAGTCGCCGATTTCGGGAACTAACGCTCGGCTTAGTTTGAGTTCGGTCTTAGCTAAGTTTTACTCGACTCTGAATACGAAAAGTGACGTTAGCATCGGTTTTGACATACGGGAGTTCGAACTATGACTTACAAATCGTCTCTGAATCTCGGCCTGAATCTCGGCCTAAGGCCGAGATTCAGAGACGATTTGTAAGTCATAGTTCGAACTCCCGTATGTCAAAATCCATACATTTCTACCCTACTTAGCTCGAGCTAAGCCAAAAAAAATCGTCTCTGAATCTCGGCCTTAGGCCGAGATTCAGGCCGAGATTTAGGCCGAGATTCAGAGACGATTTTTTCCGTCTTAGCTCGAGCTAAGTAGGGTCGAAATGTATGGATTTTGACATACGGGAGTTCGAACTATGACTTACAAATCGTCTCTGAATCTCGGCCTCAGAGACGATTCTTAAGTCATAGTTCGAACTCCCGTATGTCAAAATCCATACATTTCGACCCTACTTAGCTCGAGCTAAGACGGAAAAAATCGTCTCTGAATCTCGGCCTCAGAGACGATTTGTAAGTCATAGTTCGAACTCCCGTATGTCAAAATCCATACATTTCGACCCTACTTAGCTCAAGCTACTTATTAATATTACTCTTTGGCTCAAGCTAAGACGGAAAAAATCGTCTCTGAATCTCGGCCTTACAACGAGCGAAAAAGACAGATCATTTCGTTTCAACCCGTAGACGAAATACTTGGCCTATGTTTCAACCAGTTTAAACAGAGCGTCAATATCTTGCATTTCATTTCAACGATTTAAATGGTCCTTTTACTTTGCTAGACAAAATTTGTTAAAACATAAAAACAGAAAACTTTTTTCTGAACTTGACTGAGAAAGTTGTTGTGTTGATTAAAAATTAATTTTTGCAATTTTCGTGAGTGAAGACAAACTTGTTCAAAGGAAATCGTGAAACCAATGTAAGTATTTACTTCTTTTTTAATAGATTGTTTCACACGTTTGTCGTTTTGAGCATGATTCAAAAAACAAAGCCTATATGTTAATCCAAAGTAAGCCCTATGCTTTTGTGAAAGCCCCATCCAAATCGGTTCAGCCGTTTTTAAGTGATTCGCGCACAAACAAACAGACAGACAGACAAACAGACAAAAATTCTAAAAATGGTGTCAATGCATTCCATTACGTATTTCATTTCTCACAATGCATTTCTCACAAGTGTGCAAAACGTGCACACGTCGCGCGTCCGGTGTGCTCTGAGCTTTATATGATCTGTGTTGCCCTTTAATTGGATTTAAATTTTTCAGATTATTTTGTAAATACATAAAAAATGCGATTATGATTTGAAATGATGCATTATAACACCGTGATAACGTTAAAAGGTAAATAATTTAGTGCTCACACATTAATATTTTTTATGTAATATGTATTTGCTCAATCGGAACTTTTCGGAACTTTTCAGGGACGATAGTGGAACAAAACCGAACGGCCTGGCGGCAACACTGGTTTTTGGCGGGATTTGGTAGCTGACGTTTGGAGTCCTCATATTTCATCGAATTTTTATTGTTTATAGTGAGTTTTGGTTCGTAAAATTGGTGTTGTTTTGCGTAACAAAGTGTCGTGCAAGTGAACAATATATAGTTCAGTGAAATATGATGGTGCATGGGTCGTAAACAGGAAAAGTGTTCCGTGATTTTAGCGCGGCAAAGCGGTCGGTTCACCTCTTTCCTGTGGACTTCTCTGCTTTTCCTGCGTCTTTCGATTGCCTCCAAAAACTCCAAAGAACCGTCAAAACGTCGAACACCAACGTTTTGATGTGAAAACAGAAGATAAATTGAAAAGAAAATAAGATTTAGCCTAAAGGTCTTGTAACCAGGCTACTAAATATATTTAAAAAAAAAATCCTATCCTAAATATAAAAGGCAATGTGTACTAGCCCTCACAGCCGTTGTCTTAACGAATATTTTTCTATGCTTCTATTCACCAAAGGGTGGTCGTCTACATGCCGTTTTCACCTGGTCCGGTAAGAACAGGTCCAATGGCCATGCAAACGTGATTTATCGCCGCACACACTCCCGTTTTCGCCCGTCCATTCCGTTAAGAACGCCCGGTAAGAATAAAACGAAAAGCTACCTATGCTGGTTTGGGCCAACGTGAACGGCAATATATTATTTCTTAATAATCGCTTTTTTGGCCCCGTCTCTGTCTGTCTGTCTGTACGACAGCCAGCATTCGATGGTTTTCAAAATCTGCATGATCATGGTAAGAACTTTGTAAAAAATGCAGCGGAAGGTAGGTATTTCATACCTATTCAAAATTCGTAGAGTTTTACAAAATCAATTTTGTTATTTTAGATATTTCTCATGATCGTAAACTATAAGTTCTTTTTTTTTAGTAGGTCGCCATCACAAACTATCATAGTAGGTCGCCATGTCGCCATATGGTCTCCATGGCCCATATATGGGCATTGAACTGGCGTCGTTCGTACCAACATACCAACAACCGTACCAACATTGAAAAAAAAATTTATACGTCACTTTTGGGAGGCTATGTCTATGAAGAAGTAGCGGCTGATAGTGTTTTTCCAAATAAATTGAAAAGTACTGCAAAAAAAGTAGTTTTAGAATAGTCAGTGTAGATTTTAATTAGGAAAGAGTAAGAGCAACATGTCGTATTCTAACAGTAAGTGATAATTATGTTGGAAATATGTTATCAAACGCGTGGTAAACTTGTGCACTGATGGGAGAAACCTATGGAATTTACTTGTTTTCGGGAGTAATTTATGTAGTAAATGTTTGTATTGTGTGATCGTGTCAACAGAGTACACATTCGCGGCCCTGCCGAGGACGGCCCGCGGCACCCCGCTGGTTCTGGGCGGAGACCCAAAGGGCAAGACCTTCCTTTACACAAACGGGAACTCTGTTATCATCAGGGATATCGAGAACCCGGCGGTCGCTGACGTATACACGGAGCATTCCTGTCAAGTGAATGTTGCTAAATACTCTCCCAGCGGGTTCTACATCGCTTCTGGAGGTAAATATTACTTTTTTTTTTAAATGAGCTTCTCTGTTCTGAACATTTAATTGTATGGCTGAAACAAATTGATTGGTAGGAAATGCCTTAGGTGTAAGTTCAGGGTTCATATCTAGCTTGTCGGTGGATCGCCTCAAAGTCAAGCTGTTAAGCGGACTGCAATTAAAGTGACTCACCGTTTATCTTTTGGCAATATGTTATTATTTGACAAAGTGATTCATGAATGATTTTTTTTGTTTTAAACCTAATTGGGAATATTTTGCGTGATTAATCATTGATATATCTTGTACAGGGTCCAACGCAATATGCTGATGGTTTTTAACCCATTCGCAGCCACTAACGGCACTAGCCGACACATATTATTTGGGGTTTAAGAGCCATTGACGGCTATAGCCGACACCAACTCTATAAAAATACATGTTTACAATAAATCACGGTGGCTTCTTTGACATTTTTTTGTTGTTTCTATTGTGGCTACGAATGGGTTAAGAGGATGACAAGACCATCAACCTGACAACCGTCTCCATGGGACCAATATCGAAATTAAAAAAAAATTTGCTATCCTATACATTTGAGTCGAGTAATTTTGCAGTTTGGTATATTGGTATGGAACAGCAGATTTCGATTTCAATGTTGGTCCCATAGAGAAAGTCGTCCAGTTTGATGGTCTGATCATCCCCTTAAAAAACCGTCAGTATACTAAATTGGACCCCGTATAGAGAGCTTGTAAAGAACTCTTGCCAAATAGCTGACAGTAAACATACCAAATATGAATAAGTTTATTAATCGTAAAGTCATCAAATTGGAGCAATGTATTGCTGGCTTGCCAGCCTCCATAATAAGATAAGATATTAGAGTATGACCAACTCTCATTCTAATTTATGAGAGAATGCCTATATCCTGGAGTAGAATCTTACACTGCTCACTATAGCTTACTTATTACATACAATTATTAACATCGGTGATGCTTTTGTAGTATCGTTGTCACCTGTGATTTGCAGGTATTGTCTGATGCTATTTTATTTTGACTGATAAATTCAATACCGTAAGCGTTCTTAGGTGTCTACCGAACCTGGCGACAAAGACATCTGTATTATTTGTATCTTAAGGCTGTTTCGTTGGGTTCGCTGTGTCTACACTACACCTTTAGATGGATAGATAGATACTCTATTATTAATTTAAAACAGTACATAATAAGTGAACAAAACAAAAGAAAGGGTGCAATGCAATCTTTAGGCTGCCTTTCCACCAGAGACGTGTGAGGTAGCCGGGCGGTGAGCGAGGAAACAATCCGCCAATAGTGCGCTAGCTTGATCACATCATTGGGAAATTGAAGCTCTCCCATTGACCGATTTTTTCCTCGCTACCTTGCACATCTCTGGTGGAAAAGCAGCCTTAGTCAAAAATTATTTACTGTATCAAGGGCATGGTATAAGAAAGAGTATCTAGTACTACATACAGTTTGGACACGCCCTGCCCCCCACCAATTTTAATATCACCCCTCGCAAGCATGGCATAAAATGTAAGCAGTGGTGTATTCCTGTCTTGCTCGCACTCACCCAGTATCACACTTGTTTACCTCTTGACATAGTAGTATGAAATGACAGCTAAATGTCAAAGGTGTGTCAAGGGCGTCGTCATCCTGTGGCCTAGGGGAAAGTTGATGAATATAAAGCCTGACCAGAAAAATAAAAAACCTCGCCATGTTGCGGAAAATCATTTGAACTAGTTTTTGTACTTGGAACACTGCCATTAAAGTTGATAGTCGATTGCAGCGCCCCCAAACCAAGTTTTTTATATTTCTGGTCAGGCTTTACATGTGTCCCAAAAAAGTTTTGTTGTTTTAGAGATTGTGTCATGTTTTTAGCATTGTGAAAATCGCCGCTCTTCTCCATATTTTTAGATGTAACGACTTTTTTTTTTATTTTTTTTTTATTTAACACTTTATTGTACACACAGACATGTCTAAGTATGTTGTTATGTATGTATATTGATTTTTTTATTTTTCATGTAGATATTTGTTACGCATTCCTGAATAACTTTGCCAGTGGTCCTAATTCAAAATAGAAGCAATAGTGGCATACTTTTTAAAGTAAGCACTTTCTTTTGATTGACCTGTATATTTCGTCGGTCCAATCGTAAACTAGCCAATCTGAAAATTCCTAACTGTTGGGGAGACTCAATTAAAATTTTGGGGAGATAAAATTAATTAAGTACTGTAAAGCAAGTTTTTCACGTAGATATTCAAAAAAATCTGTGTATTGGTCCTAGATAATTGTCTTTCTGGTCACACTTTAAAAACAACTGAATATACTTGCTTAGTTGTCTAATGTGTAATGACTATCTCACGTAGATAGGCGAAAAGAATAATAGCAATATCTTCTCAATTATTGAGGTTACACATACGATACTTTGCCACCACTTGAATCGAAATGAAACATAAATTTTGATATAGTAAAGTCGAAAATGCCAAAATGACAGATTGGCTAGTTTACTATTGGACCGACGATTTAATGTTTTAGTTAAGTATTAGTTATTCTATTGTTTTGGTGTTATAATCGTCTTAGAAACCTGTCTATTGATATGACCACTTATACTAATACTCCCATTGAACATTCATTAAAAATTTCTCTTGAAACTCGGCAGCTGCCTTATTGCTCGTAAAAAAAGTAATCTGAGCAAAGTGTAAGCAAAAGTAGGCCTTAATTTCCATATTTAATTATCTCATGCAGTGTTCTTTAAAATGTTTATTTTAAATCGGTATTAACTGTACATCTTATCTTATACAGACGGCAACATGCTAAGCTTGACACCATTACATAAAATTTTACTTGAGAAACTTAACTGCCTTATTGATATGTTTTTTAATTTAAATTTTTTGCTTATTCTTTGATTTTTATTATCCTTCATTATCATTCAAACTTATGTTATGCATATGCAAATATACATACAAGACATATAATACTTCTAATAAAATTAAACAATTATAAACGACTGTTCATTGAAGATATTTATCTACAGAAAAAAAATGTTTTGCTTTTACGGTTTCCCTGACTTCTGAATCTTCTGATCACCGATTTTTTGCTTGTTTGCTTGTTCTTGCATAACGCAGGAACTACTGGACCGATTTTGATGAAACTTTTTGAGATTGAAAGCTTATGATTAGACTCAAAAACTGGTATAATATATTTTATCTTGCTGCTATGACGATGACGGGTGCCGGTACCGACGAAGCCGCGGGTAAAAATTGTTTGTTTGTTGTACGGACCAGAAGTACCATCGGGAAGTACAATGGTACTATCTATTCCCATTGAAAGTACCAAAATATAGTCTAGACTTGTGTGTCTATGACTAGACAATTATATAAATAGCTGCAGATGCAAACATCTACGACTCGGTAACAAACATTCATGAATTCATGCAAATATTTGCTCCTTACGGGATTCGAACCCGCGCCCCTTGGCACAGCAGGCAGGTTTACTTCAGACTGAGCTATCGAGCCGTCGTTATAACTTCACAACAACGGCAAAACATAATACCTATACTTATAACTGTTTAACGTTATTTATTGCTCCTCATAGTTGCTTGGCGAAGCGAAATGATTATTATTTATCTATCACTTATCACGGAAATAAAAAAGCATGAAAAGTGGGCGTGACTTTTAGCTATTCTTCACTTCAGTCGAGTGCTCGTAAGATTGCATTGATAATTATATTAATTGTTTTGCAAATATGTTTATGTAAGAGGTAAATTATTGGACAGAAATTTAATACCTACTACTCAAATTCAGACTGAGTAAAGAGGTTGTAGTTGTATGTTTAAATATCCTATCTTCCTATCCTATCATTATATGACTATAATATAATGAAATATCGCACAGTACTGTCAATTAAGTTCATGCTTTGGAACCTTTCGGGTTTAGTTCTTATAAATAAATAACGCTCACAGGGACATACATTGTTTGTAAGTATCCCAAGTAATCTACTAGGCTTTTATTATTGAAACCATAAAACAACGTCACGAAACCTGCATGACAGTACTGGCAATCATGGTGACCATTTGGGTAAACCAACTGGGTCGTCAACTTCGTTCTTCGACAACCGAAACTTTACGCAACATTAAAACAAAATCTTAAGTTTTTTGGTAAAATTTCTCTTCGGAATTTAATGAAAATAAAAACCGAGGTCGAAATACATATGTCTGAATTTCAATGATCAATACTGTGTGACATAATGTTAGAGCATGCTCTAAGGACATAACAAAGCAAAAAAGGTGCTTGGTACCTTTTGGTACTTGTACATTACTGTCATGAAACTGCTAAAACGCGTGAAATGACACATCAATATTACTGTATAAGTGGAAAACGCAAGTGTTGCTAACTCACACATGCTAGCTGGCCTGGCGTCGGGCCAACTGGAGCGAATCCCTCCAGAATTAAACAGCATTGGACTTCGTTTTATTTTATTGTAATACATACTGTTATGAGATATGAGATAATATGAGAACTGGTTTATGTGAATACTAATTTTAACCGTATTGCTTCTTTCATACGACTCATTCTTGTGTGTGGAAATTTATTACGGTTAACATATTTCTATGTCTGAAACGATTATTGTGCGTATCGAAACTTATGCTTATTTCTAAAGAAACTAAGCTGCAATTTCTCTTTTAGCTTTGTAAATTAGATCAATGTTGACATGATTTAAAATATATACCTACTTTTTCTCTCGCGAAAGGAAATGCAGTTGTGAATGACTGCAAAGAGACTGCGATCTGTATGACTGCATAAATTCATTAGCCAATGTGGTAGAACAAAATTGTAAAACAAATGTAATAGTGCTCGTCACATGTCTCAACTAGTAATCGAACTAGTATCTATCTTTTGGCAGACGTACAAACTGGCAACGGAACTAATTTAGGATTTACAAGATTTAAACGTTTTATTATCTATTTTTCACAACTCTAAGTGGGTGCTTTAGACTGGCATTTTAATTGCTAAATTATTTTCCGATTTTTGTAGCGTAACTACAAGATAGATTCAAAACCTAGTTGTAATTGATATATATTTTTAAATCAAGCAATGCGAATGTTGTCTAGTTTTATTTTGGTTCGAAATAATCGACATTATTCACGAATCCCAAGCGCTCGCGGGCTCTTAAATAACATTTTATTATTAAAGGGGTTTAAGATCGCAGGATCGCTTTAGTTACGTTTTCAGACCTAAGTTTGCGCATTCTACTTACAAATGCATAGAGCGAATAATTGAGGACCATTAAATTATGAATAAAATATAGAAGAGAAATGCTGCTACATGCTGATATTTGCAAAAGCGACTTTCTAATGTTTGTCTAAGGTTGTATTTAGATTGAGATGCTGGCTTTAGATTGGTGGTTATAAAATCATTAAAACCAGCATTTTAGCTGTTTTATAGTTAGGTACTTACATTGTAGTACTGTGAATGACTTATCTTAGCGTTGTATGTATATTATACGAGAAATACGAAAATTACAAGATTATCAAATCAAAATAATAAAAAATATGGTGGCCTAATAGATACTCTTTGTTATACTTTCTGTGGCGGCGTTTTGTTGTCTCTGCTTAACCCAGTGGGACACAGGCGTGAGAATATGTATGTAATTATTATGACGGCCCGACAGCACAAGTCTGTAGTGAACCTGCCTGCTGTGCCGGGGTCGCGGGTTCGAATCCCGTAAGGGACAAATATGAATATTTGTACCCGAGTCATGGATGTTTGTATCTATATATGTATTCTATATCGTTGTCTAGTTATCATAATACAAGTCCAGGCTAGATTCTGGAACTTTAAATGTGACTAGATAATTTGTGTGACACTGTCCTAGATATTTATTTATTTATTAATCATTAAAAACTGTAAGAGCTGTATCTATCTACTATACATTACAAGATAAACCAGAAAAGTATCTTCTCTTTCATCTTAGGAATGAATGAATTTTAATACAGTAGGTACAGTGACTACGTTATTAGAAAAGTAGCCAGGCATGCAGGGCGCAGTGTATTTTTCAGTGCATAAGGGTGTACTGCAACCATCTTATAAAGCTAGTAACTGGACGTGATAGTGAATTTTTTTTTAACTCCGATTTGATGCCATCATTACAAACGACAAGCCAATGCTAATTCTACTTAATTCTTAGGCTTACATACATTTTTTACAACATGTTAGTAGCCTGAGTACCTCAAAGCTGTTCTAAGACGTCCGTGGAAGAAAAAAATCTAAAATGTGAAGTTAAATCAATATTGGTTACAAATAATTGTTTATTTCGTGTTTCAGACGTATCCGGCAAGGTTCGTATCTGGGACACAGTCAACAAGGAGCATATCCTGAAGAATGAGTTCCAGCCGATCGGAGGACCCATCAAGGACATCGCGTGGAGCGCCGACAGCCAGCGCATGGTCGTCGTCGGCGAGGGCAGGGAGAGGTGAGAGGTCACTTGACAATAATCAGCAGGTTGTGTCGCACAAGCCTGCTGTCACGAGAAAGAGATGGAGAAATTTTCGGTTAATAATTCAATGATGCTGTGAGAAAACCTGCACACGCTGAAAAAGAAATTCTGATGTGTATATGCAGTCCACCCATCCGCATTGAGCATGCTTGATGGACTGTTACCGTTTATAGTTCAGTGACTAATACCCATAATCCCTACCTGAGGGTGAGCCTGTGCCCTGGAGTGGGACATATATAGGCTGATGATGATGAATTTCATAATGGAAATAAAAGTACTGTACGTTCGTAGTACCTACTCATTCTTTTATACGAGAATTATTCAAAACTCGTTACTCCCTACGAATAACGACGATGACGATTGGTGTAATGGTTACCAATGTTACCATCCTGGACTCCCAAACCAGGGTCCTGGTTCGAATCCCGGTTCAGTCAGGGATATTGTACGTTTGTGCAGTTGTTGTATGGTTTCCATAATAAAAAGCTTAGTAGGTTACTTTGGATCATTACAATGTATGTGTGACTGTGAGCATTATTTTTTATAACATTGTAAATCCCGACCAGAAAAATAATAAAAACAACAGCGCTACAATCGACTATAACCTTTAATGTTTCAAGTACAGAAATTAGTTCCAATTATTTGCCGCAACATTTCACAAGTTTTATTATTCTCACTTTCAAGCTTAATAAAACCACAATTAGAATCAGGAATGATTCATGATGATCATCATATCAGCCGATAAACGTCCACTGCTGGACATAGGCCTCCCCAAAACTGGGGGGATTTGCCATAATCGCCACGCTAGGCAGGCGGGTTGGGTTATTCTTGGCGATCGCAGTTGGATTGAATGCGTGTACTCAGAGGATGCTGCTGCCCATCCTCCGGTAGATCCCTTAGTCGCCTTTTACGAAACCCACGGGAGGAAATGGGATGGTGCTACTCTTAGCCCCACGGACCCACACGGACACTAATAATATTCAATGGAATGGATGGATTTACTTCGTTTAAATGTGGTCCATCCAGGATCTTTCTAGATCCAGGTCAGTAAATGAAAAATTGTATCTTTGATGTGCTCTCCTTCAAAATTGTCATAAAGCATGTATCTAGTTTAAATAACTCTCGGCAGGTTCGGGCACGTGTTCATGTCAGAGACTGGTACGTCGGTGGGGGAGATCAGCGGCCAGTCGAAGCCGATCAACTCGGTCGACTTCAGGCCCTCGCGTCCGTTCCGCGTCGTCACCGCCTCCGAAGACAACACTATCGCTGTCTTCGAGGGACCTCCGTTCAAATTCAAGTGCACCAAGCAGGTTAATATTCTTTTAATTGTGGTGCCATCTCCTGTCGTAGGTTGGCTATCATTATCAAGTTAATATCATACATATTGGGTCCTTCCTCCTTCTTAATGTGCTGACTGTTTTAAGGGAATCAGACCATCAAACTGAACAGGGCTTCTAGACAAAGTACTTTAGATTAGCGTTAACGACAGTAGAAAACATAAAAAATGTATGGACCTGATGACGTATGGTGGAGAAAGCAAACGTCAAAATGTTTCGATCGCCAATGTCAAATCCATACATTCTGTTATTTCTACTAGCGTCTACGCTAATAGAAATGTTACTTCGTCTATAGGCCCAGGACCAAAGTCGAAACCGCGAAAAAAACAGCTGTTCCATACTAACATATTTTTTTCTCGATTTCGATGTTGGTCCCATACCATAGAGAAAGTTGTTCAGTTTGACGGTCTCATCATTCCCTTAAATAGTGTCAGCATATTAAAAAGACCTAGATGCGAATAACACAGGACCGAGAAGGATGGCAAAATAGGGAGGAGGCTTATGCCCTGCAGATACAGGCTGAAAAGGATGATATTAAGAAGGATCCTGTAGATAAATAGGAGATAATAGACTATAGGATAACAGAACTGTTGTTTCACAGGATCACACCAGGTTCGCGCAAGCTGTCCGCTACAGCCCTGACGGCAGCCTGTTCGCCTCGGCCGGCTTCGACGGCAAGATCTTCCTCTACGACGGGACCACTTCAGAGCTGAAGGGAGAGGTACAGTGCTCAATCATAAACAGCATCCTTCCGTCCTACTACTGCGCAAACGCCAAGGACAAATTTGCCGGTAGTCCACCACGCGTGCTCAATGAGGATTGACGGATAGACTTCACAAATACATCAGAATTTCTTCTTCAGTGTTTTCCTTCACCGCCTGAGGTCTCTTCAGTGCGCTACTAACTCTTAATTTTTAACCGACTTCAACAAAACGAGGAGGTTCTCAATTCGACCCGTATGTTTTTTTTTGTATGTTTGTAACGCGATTACTCCGCCAATTGTGAATTGATTTTTACTAACAATTATCAAAATAGTGTATACTATTATGTTTGTGGACTTTATTTATTATAAAACACAAACAAACAGTAAAAACGTATACAAAAGAACAATACGGGTATAAAAACATCTTTAAATTAAAAAAGGTCATCCAAACTCAAACTCAAAATGTTTTATTCAAAATAATATCACATGGACAGCTTTCTGACGACATTTTTGACTCTAACACCGCGTCAGAAGGTGTTCCGTTGTAGAGAAGATGCGGCCAGAAACTCTCGATCCCCACAAGACATGGTCCCCAGAACGCTGGCATCTTTCCCCTCTTGGTGAGGTCGCACACGCACATAAGAAGAGGCCTGTCGGAAGACCCATGCTGCGATTTAAGGATTGCGTCAAGAGGGAACTGGCAAACTGGGAAGAGCTCGAGGAAAATAGAGGAGAGTGGAGAAGGAAAACAAGAGATGGTCGGACTATGACGAAGCCTGGTAACTGGTTCGCAATCCCGTCGTCATCAAAAAACACTGCTTAAATCATCTACAACAGATGTAAAGGCTGATGATGAATGATGTCTTGATGACCTTGGCTTAAGAATATAAATTGTAATTAGAAAGTGTTATATTGTAGAGTTTCTGTCCGCATATTCTGACATTACGTTCCGATGCGATGGAAGCTTAAAGAGAACAATGTAACATTTAACACTTTAACTGCTGACGACCTACGTGGTATAGGTCAGCGACAAATGGGCCGCAGTGCGCACGAACGCGGCCAAAGTGTTAATAGGTGGGCTTCAAGTTCCTATATTGAATAAATGATTTTGGGGAGCTTCGTTGCAAGTCCGTTAGTGGGTAGCGGTCGCGAGCGTCGTGTATCTGGTGCTCTCAGGCTTGCATGTTTCTTAACCTCGAATGTGGTTTTGTGTGTCACTTTAAATTGACAGAATTGCAGATCCAGACACAGCCAGCCAGCCATTATGCATATACAAAATTGTGTATTATTTTGACTTATTCGAGGTGTCCATACAGATCGGTTCCCCGGCACACAAGGGAGGCGTCTACGGCATCTCGTGGTCCCCCGACGGCAAGCAACTGCTGTCCTGCTCCGGAGACAAGACATGCGCCATATGGGACGTGGAGACGATGCAGCGCGCCACGCTCTTCAACATGGGCAACGCTGTCGAGAACCAGCAGGTCAGCTTCTTTGTTCATTCTAATATTAGCTACCCGCCCCAGCTTCGCCCGGGTGGTATCTATAATACACCACTAGTTTTTAATTACTTACAAAATTATAATGGTATATTCAGACAATGTGAAGGTGGACAGGTGAAGTGGAAAGGGAGGGTTCAAGGTCGCTCAGCGAGCTATGGAGAGAGCTATGATCGGTGTTTCTCTGAGGGACCACATCAGATATGAAGTGATTCGTTACAGAACTAAAGTGGCTGACATAGCTCAGAAAATTAGCAAGCTGAAGTGGCAATGGGCTGGTCATATCTGCCGAAGAACTGACAACCGATGGGGTGTCAGAGTTCTAGAGTGGAGACCGCGAACTGGTAGGCGTAGTGTGGGACGCCCTGCTGCCCGCTGGACAGACGACCTAAAAAAAGTAGCGGGGAGCGACTGGATGAGGAAGGCCGAGGACAGAGTTTTTTGGCGCGCCTTGGGAGAGGCCTATGTCCAGCAGTGGACAATGATAGGCTGATGATGATGATGATGATTCAGACAATGAAACCCAACAACTTTCCTTAAGGAACCAGGGATTGAAAAACGAGAAAAAGTGCGGTGTAGCCAATGGATTTTCTACGGAAATTCCAAAAAAAGAAATTTCGCTTTCCGTTTCGTTTCATTTTCTGAATACACCCTTAAAATTTCGTTAAAAGTGGTCTTGTAAAATCTCTAGAACGATCTGTCATAATCACGAAGCTATCTTGGACGCACTGTACGGTAGTACGTAAGTATTTAATAATTTGTGCGGTTTGTGCCCCTGCGGATGAAGTCGTGGAAACACTGTTGTACGTATAATTCTGCACACAGGTATCGTGCCTCTGGCAAGGCAAGCACCTGCTGTCGGTGTCGCTCTCCGGCGTGATCAACTACCTGGACGTGGAGAACCCGGACAAGCCGCTGCGGGTGCTGATGGGCCACAACAAGCCGATCACCTGCCTCGCCCTGCACCCTGACCGGCACACCGTCTACACCGCCAGCCACGACGGATGCGTCACCTCGTGGAATGTCGACAATGGTGCGTTTTGATTCACAGACCGCACTTTCATCCTGAACAAGCATGCATAAGCAGGCATTACGCTCTCGCGAGAACTTCTCGGCGAGAACCCTCAGCTAGAACTTCCAAGGAAAACTACTACCATGAAGGACATCCACACTCTTGTTTTCGTCACTTCTCGTCCGTTCTAGGCGAGAATGCATATAACGGTGGCTTTCGTTTCATAAAGTTTTACGAAATAGCCCCATTACGTTTTGCTGCGGTCGAACCTACTACGCGCGGCACAAGAGACGCCGCTTTAATCTTTTGCTTCTATAGTTGGTGCCAAAGAAATCTGCATAAAAATTAATTGCCCACAACCTGATTCACAGTTTTAACACCAAAGGTTTCCTAATTCCGGTTTTCACTTTTATCATCACTTTTAATATCTAAGTTTTTACCAAGATCCTCATTGCTGTCCTCACGAACGTAATTATATTTTTGTTCTATGGCTGGCACAAAAAAAAGCTCGAATCGTATGTAAATTGTATATCTCCAACTCCTTATCATTATATAATACGTGGTTGGCTGATGATGACTTATTTCTAACTTTATGTTTAACAGGCGAAGGCCGGCACGTGCTGGGCCAAGGGCACGGCAACCAGGTCAACGGCATGCGGGCCACCGCGGGCGGAGCCCTGCTGACATGCGGCATCGACGACACACTGCGCCGCGCCAAGCCCACGGCTGAAGGTACGACCGTCATTATGTGTATTGGGCACTAATGAACAGAACGGAGATGTATGAAATCAACCAATCGAAATGCTCAATTTCCTTCGCTTATCTCCACTTGACAGAATCAAGCTATTTAATTGGTTGATTTTACACATCTGGAATACGAAATGGTGATTTCTTTTTTTTTGTATGTATATTAAATCGGTCCGAGCTGCAGTTCTCTCTTTCGCAGTCTAGTCGGCGGGATGTGTGCGAGGCGATCGGACAAATACGTCTACAGTTGGAAAAGTGTCCTATTCTCTAAATTTCTTCGAAAGCCCGCCTATCCTCTTACCGCTTGTGCTTCACAATCGCACCGATTCAGTTGCAAAGTCACGTGCGACATCGCTGAAAAACGTTTATGTGATGGGCCTATTAGACGTTTCTATATAGGCGTGGGTAAGAGATGTACAATTTGTTGCAGGCGAAGTGCCGACTTACACCGAGGACGCGATCACGCTGGGCTGCCAGCCTCGCGCCATGGACCACATCATCGAAGACGACACCTCCATCATCGCTACTGTCAAAGAGGTGCGCGCCTGTTTGTGTAGTTGCTAGTTGTAGCGGGGATTCTTGTTTATTTACATTATATGCGTTTAAATTGCAGACACCGATGTTGTACTTGTGACACGGGTGCTATAGCAATGTCATATCAATCTGTGCAATCTCTGTTACATACAACCATGCGCTGAGGATCCAATATAAAAAAATAACTTTATTCATCCACACATTTTGCAATAACAGACAAAAATTTGCGAACAGCATTTTGATATTTTTTGCATTAGAGCTGCAACAGCAGTTGACTGCCATAGCAATTGTTATCACATTCTAACGTGCATTGATGATGTAATATGACGTAAGCTGCTATAGTAATTCCAAATTGTTCATACAAAATTTTTGTGTCCAACAGGGTGACTTGTCGGCGAACATGTTTAAAGACGTACCTTTTTATAATTTTTGTTTTGTTTATTGTACTTGGGAGGCGATTGTTTGCGAAATGGAACCTGTGTATTGAAAACTGTCACGGAAGTTTTAGAACATCGGCCCGGTCAGTCTTTGGATAGGTGAACGTTTAGTGATGTTGCGTGGTGGAGTATGACCCACTCCCATCTCACTTTTGCCCTTCAGTGGACAAGTTATAATTTACTTTATGACAATAAACGAAACAAATTAAAGATTGAAAAATTTGTCTCGGTACTTGAACCCGCATCAAGTCCCGCCCGAGACAAATTTTTAAATCTTTGATTTGATTAGAAATAGCACAACATGGCTGTAACATGTTTATAAACATAATATTTAAAATAAACGAAACGTTTTTATAAAAACTTTGTTTAACCTTGTCCCACTGATGTATATTATATTCGCGTTTTGCTGACTTTAAAGCTGTGCGAAGAAATGTAGCCTTATCTAAACTATTATAAAACTGTAACTGAAGTGTGTCTGTACATTGAAGATATTTACAAAAAAAGATTAAGATATGGTTTTTAGGTATCCCTGACTCTAAATCAACCTTTTTTAGAAATGTTGTCTGTCTGTTTGTTTGTTTGTTTGTTTGTTCGCGCATCACGCAAAAACTACTGAACCGATTTTGATGAAACTTTTTTTGTTTGATAGCTTATGATCTGACTTAAAATCTGGTATATAATTTGTGCGGACGAAGTCGCGGGAAAACACTAGTATATTTTATTTTTATTATTTATTAATTTTCGCAGCTGGCGGTTGTGATCGGGAACAGCAAGCAGTCGAGCTTGCCTCTCACGTATGAGCCGACCTGCGTCGCGATCGACCCCAAGTCCAGGCACGTCGCAGTTGGCGGTGAGATACTTTTGCCTCTTATTATTGTTTTTTTTTTTTAAATCTTCTTGATTAATCGTTTATTTAGGCTTCTGTTTACGATTCTGTTATAAATCGTCACCCTGCAGTAAAAACCAGCTAACGCACACATTTTTATGTTTTAAATAGAAACTTCTTTTTCCTTATTTCGTTGCTTGCATTTTCGAGGTATTCACTACAGGGCGATGAAATGTGAAAGTGAGTTGGTTTCTATATCTATCTATACTTACTGGACTGAATGGCAGACAAGTCACAAGGCACAGCTAAACCACTGAAGATAGAAACATTAAACTTTATATTCTATAGAGGTTGTAGGAGTGCACTAAGAAAGGATTTTTCGAAAAATCGACCCCTAAAGGGGTTTTCCAATCAGACTCTCAGTTGTAGAAACGCTCATTTAAGTTAATCCACCATTAAATCTCTTGCTAGCTTTTACTACGTCAACAAGACAAAAAGTTACAGTAAGATATTAAATGGAGGATTAGGAGAGTTTTTGCATGCATCTAACTAAAATTGTTACATTTAGGTCCAGTTTCACTCTTGTTAGCTTACCTGATAGATCGCTTGACATATTTTGTACGAAAAATATGTTTATCTGTCAGATAAGCTATTAGGAACTTACTAACAAGTGGTGAAACATAGCCTTATTAATGAATCAAACAGAACACGAGATAAAGAATGAGAAGTGACAGGCAACAATGGTCCCACAGGCACAGACAATAAGGTGCACCTGTACACGCTGGCGGCGCGCGCGCTGACGCCGGGCGTGGAGCTGGAGCACCTGGGCCCCGTCACCGACGTGCGCTTCAGCCCCGACTCCAAGTACCTGGTCGCCAGCGACGCCAACAGGAAACTTATACTCTACAACGCCGAGGACTATAAGGTATACAGGCTCTTTCTTAACATCATCATTGATAGATAACTCGCTTATTTTTCTAGCAAAACAGGCCAAACAGTGACTGATAGAGGTAGCAGTTAACACCAGCCTATACAGGGTGTAACAAAACACCCTAGTAATATTTAAGGGGCGGTTCTAAAATACGCATTTTTCCGGCATCAGTCTGTTTTCGACGTTCATAAAAGGTTAAAAATGAGCATCTCTATCAACCATTGAGGACGCAGAGTGACAGGAAAAACGCTTTTGTGCGTGTCTGTGAACAATCTGTGTTTTCACGTAGAAACGTGTATTTGTCATTTATGTCAAATAGGCCATGCGTAGTTCCAGTATTACAAAGTGTTGTTTGTTCTGCTGCTAGCTGGCGCACAACAAGGAGTGGGGCTTCCACACGGCGCGCGTGAACTGCGCCGCGTGGAGCCCCGACTCGAAGCGCATCGCGTCCGGCTCGCTCGACACCAGCACCATCATATGGAGCGTCGACGCGCCCGCCAAGCATATTATTATCAAGAGTAAGTGACACTAAACATTTATTTACGAATATTCTACTACACAGAAAATTGGAATCCGTAACTAAAGTGCTCATTAGACGGGTAACTGAAGTGAGATTTTTGAACATCATACGAGCGACTCGGCAGTAGATAGTGTCAAAATTATTATGGAGATTATGCATCTTTCTACTGTCGAATCGCTCGTATGATGTTCAAAATTGCACTACTGATCGCTGCTTTCTGTCAAGGCCAAATAGCAAAAATTTTTGGAGGGGAGCAGTGCGCGCACCCTATTGGCTGAGACCGGATTTGCAATCGTGCTTTCGAGCTTTAGACCGGCAATTTTGCTGCCGGGCGATTCGGCCTTGGCAGGAAGCACACATTCAGTTGCCCGTCTAATGGGTACTTTAGGCTTCGTCATACCAAAATCAAATAATGTTTTACCGTTGAAAACTTCGCCAAAGCAACAAAAATGTAATCAGCATGTAAGTTCAAAACACAACTAACTAAACTAACAAAAGGCCCTGCCCTGCGCAACCTTGGCTCAAACCTCCACCACAACACTGCCACGTAATTATTTGCACATCTACCTTGCACTTCCAGCCCGGACACCTGCACGAAAGCAGAGCTTATGGATGCTGCTGGTAGTGCTATCCCTGTGCTGCTTTCTATTAGAATAAGCGGGACCACCCTTAAAATTCGGGACACACTGCATCGAAACGCACATTAAGCAGCTGGTTCTTTATTCCAGGGTATTATACAAACGAGAGTTTTAACGATGTTTGTATATGTGTAACGACAAAGGTTCGAATGTTCTAGATTAACACATAGGATACCTCTAAAAGTCAATGCAGACTGAGACCGCATTGCAGGCAAAAGCTGTAGATCTATTGCGTAACTCTCCGATTATATCGTTTACAAGATCGATAACGTATTATGACTGTTCTAAGCAATTTTTAAATAACATTTTGTTTCTGTGATCATCATATCCATTGTTTGAAATTAATTAACCACTGAAATTTTAAGAAATACAATCTCTAACCGAAAAACACCATGCCGTTTTGATACATATTAGATTGGGATAACACAATAAGACCCCTGGTTTTAATAAACCACATTTCACCTCTTGCAGATGCTCACCCGCAGAGCCAGATCACGGGCCTGGCGTGGCTGGACGACGAGACCTTGGTCACCGTGGGGCAGGACGCCAACACCCGCGTCTGGATCGTGCCCAAAGCCTAAGCCTACTGCTTCAAGGGAAAATATTATTCAACCAGTGTCTCTTAGTCCTGCCGACATTCTGTTTATAAAACCTACCATGAATTGGTCATTTTATTAAGTTCTGACTTTTTTAATGAAAAGCTATGCGTATCCCGATCTCCAGGTCGGTAAAGTATTATTTATTAATTTGCGCAGCGAATTGAAGTAAATCGATGTCTGTTTTAAAAACTGTGTAGAACATTTTCCCAAAAAGCTTTATACTTAATAACGCGACATTTATTGAAATTAGCTTTTATATGAAATAATAACATATTTATTTGCTTGTAATTAAGTTATATTTAATATAGTGAATAGCTCAGTTGGATAACTGACTAACTTTTAAATTTGTTTTTGTTTGATATTTTAGTCAAGGGACTGACTTTGTGACTGATATTGATATAAATTCGATCTGAGGAGATGACGATTAGTTAAATTATTATTTTCACTACAAAACTACTCAAATAAGGTTGATGGTATTCGTGCTGTGAACATTGTAGTTTCAAATACCTAATGTCAATATTAGAGATAGGTTACTTCAAATTATTATTTATGGCAAATATATAGGGTCCTTCTTAGGGTTGAACTACATCACACAGCACCGTATTGCATTTTTCCGGATAAATGCGATGCGGTGCTATTAAATGAGATTCAACCCTTAATATGCCGACGGTTTTTAAGGGGATGATCAGACCCTCAAACACCATGAAAAACTTTCTCTATGCGACCAAGTTCGGGATCGGGAAAAAGAAACAGCTGTTCCATATGAAACTGAAATCTTACTCGACAAAAATCTATGGGTGGCTGATTTTTTTTCGCGATTAGATATTGGTATCATGGAGAAAGTTGTTTATGGTTGAACTACACCCGTAGCACAGCATCGCATTTTTCCGTCGCTCCATCCTTTTCTGTCACTCAGGAACGTCATTTGCTATAGCATAATATAAGATAGACGGAACGCGATCGCACGCGGCGTGCTGTACCGTGCTGTTTCGTTCCGTCTATCTTATATGCTCTAGCAAATGACGTTCCCAAGTGACAGAAAAGGATGGAGGAAAAATGCGATGCTGTGCTACGTGGTGTAGTTCAACCCTTAATTTGATGGTTTTATCATCCTCTTAAAAAAACGTAAGCATATTAAGTTGGATCCTGTAAGTATAATAGTAAAATAATATAGTGGTTTCGTGATAACAATAAGTCAGTCCAATTAAATAAGTTTAAGAGATCTAAAAGATCCAAGAACGCGCTTGTCGATTGCGAACTAATGTGTGATGCATTTATTCTTTTCATCGTAATAAGAACAAAATGTCAAACCTTTTTTTCTAAAACAGTATTTTTATACTAATTTCTGATATATTTTTTCTCCATTTATTTACGTGGTTTCTACTACTAAAATCAAGTATATGTAAGATAAAATAAAGTTGTATACACTTGTATTTGTGCATTTTTTATTATTGTACACATTTAGGGTAAACTTATTATAAATACAAATAAATTATATAACGTATAAATATTTGAACGCTATAAATAACTAATTGTCTTTTATCTAATGTCTTTTTGTCAAACCGCTTACACTACATTTTCTAAAACAAAAATAAAAAGTTCTTAACAAATGTATGACTAGAACAGAATGGTATAAATATTTCGTGACATAACATTGTAAAATATTTAATGTAAAACGTGAAAACATTCAATATCACAGAACCATGACCATAAATAAAGTAATTGTGTATAAATTACAGGATAAAGATAACAATCCATTGTAAAACGTCTTTATAAAATATTATAGTAACAACTCAATATAAAGTAACAAAATTATAAATGAGTGGCAGAGTTATTTAATTATGAGCACTACTATTAGTGATACTACTAATTAGCCGTGATACGGTAAGTAAAAGGCGGCTAACACTCAGTTGCAGAAAGGCTCATTAGAGTTAAACCTCCCTTTTTTTAAAATATCCGTACTGGGGTGCGATTTTTGAATGTCATCGGTGAGCTTGAACGGTTTTTAAATCTCATACAAAAGCGTTCTCATTGCATCTTTCTACTGCTGAATTGACTTTCAAAAATCATACTTCAGGAGTGCAATTTTTTAAAGTCAAATCAGCAGTAGAAATATGCGTAACTCCGTAGTAATTTTAACATTTACAACTGCTGAGCTCACCGAATGAGATTCAAAAATCGCACTCCAGATCGGAAGCTTAAAGACCTCCGCTCATTGCAGCGATAATATCGAGCGATAATTGTTCTCAGTACATTTTGTATGGGGACGCGCGCGATCGTACACACTGCCGCGATATTATCGAGCGATAATATCGCTGCTATTTTGTTCCGACGCAATCGATTTAGTGGTGCTGCGCATGCGTGACATATCGCTCGATAATATCGCGGCAATGTGCGGAAGCCTTTATACAAGCGGGACGCCGCGCCGGAGACCGCCGCTAGACTCGTAAACACGCCATTTTGATCCATAAAACAATGGACTACATCTTTTTTCTAGAGTCTAGCGCCGTTGCCCGCGCTCTAAGAAGCTTGACTTCTAATATGCTTTTGAGTACAACAAGACAAAAAGTGACAGCAAGAGATTTAATGGAGGATTAACTTTAATGAAGGTTTCTGCAACTGAATGTAAGTGATTAAATATGGAGTGTCATTAGAGTGTCATACAACTTAGCCGACTTTTACCGTACCACGGCAGACTGACGGCAGAATTATATATCATGCCTCGGTGGGACTTAGATTTAGAAATCAGGATGGGTAGGTACTTATAATTTTGATAAATATTAGCAATTTTAGTTATCGCTGGCCTGCCAAATTTTGAATAATCCATATATTTCTAGAGTTCAGGAGTGCGATTTTTGAAACTCATACGTTCAAATCAGCAGTTGAAAATGTAAAAATTACTATGATATGCATCTTTCTACTGCTGATTTGACTTACAAAAATCATACTCCAGGAGTGAGAATTTTGAAAGTCAAATCAGCAGTAGAAAGATGCATATCTCCATAGTAATTTTCAACTGCTGAGCTCAGCAAATGAGTTTCAAAAAACGCACTCCAGGTCTCGATCATAAGACCGAAAGCTTGACACGGCCACCATCTCATTTCCGTATCCAATGATTCTCATAATGCCAAGGCGGTATCTACGGAAAGTAAGATAGAAAGTGTGATAAAACGTGTATCCTGATCCCGTCACCATGCCGCCCATGCAGGATGGATTAAGATTACTTGTCAATTTTAAAACTAGCTTATTTACAGAGCGACATAAAAGAGTAGACACAAATTGAGAGCGCCACTTCTTTGTAAGAACGTCAAAATCACGTATAAACTGGCAAGACAACTTACAATTTGTACTAAAATATGTAGTTAGTTAGTCCTCATGTTGTCCCCCATTAAATCTCTTGCTATCTTTTACTACGGCTACGTCAACAGGACAAAAAGTTACAGCAAGACATTTAATGGAGGATTAACTTCAATAGCTTAAATTCAATGTTCCTGCAACTGAGTGTGAGCCACCGTTTTCTACTCTTTTAAGTTGCACTGTAACTGCCCGCAATTTCCTAGCGCTCGCGGAGGCTTCGCAAATTCACAATGTGCTAGGCGACGAGGCCGCAGCGCGCTCGCCCCTCAAAGTTATGGTTATTCTGGTGATTGCTGCGACTGCTGCTTGCTTGCGACCGTCTGTGGCACGTTGCGGAGATCTATGGAAACTCAATTTTGAGGTCCAGGTTCGAATCCCCACGGATGATATGCTATGCACGATCGACAAAGTTCATGGTGGACCCCCCAAGATCTACTTTTGCTTGCAGCGCCCGTCCGCTACCTCGCGTATGGCAACCAATAGCGTCAGGGTAGCACCATCAATTTTTTTTGCTTCGTCCCTTTTTAGGTTGATTGTATTCTTCTAACTAACTTGGAATAAACTAAATATTTTCTGTGCTAAGAACCCAATATCTAGTTTTTAGGGTCCCGTACCCAAAGGCTATGTAGGTTGTGATGAGGATGATTGTTGACCTATAATATAGGTCTCGAAGGGTCGACGTTGGTTTACGGGACGCCCTGTTTGGATGAAGACGTGATTGCGACGGTATCGTTGCGGATTTGAAAACGCGGTGAGTTGAATTTTAATTGTATTTTTTTGGCTTGTATATATTTTCGTACTAATTAATCCTCATTTCTAATGGTTTTCTTATCTTTGAGCATAACGGCGACGTACAGTACAACCAGGAAAATAATTCCGCTCGTCAATTTTCGTTCGCGCAGACAGGGGCTAACATTTCCCGAATGGGCCTAAAATGAACCATATGGCGTATTATATAATCTGTGATATGGCCAATCTGTTAAAGAGGAAAAATAATTGCCGTGCAGTCTAACAACCGAATGTAGATGGCATCGGTCATGCGCCTGGCGCGAAAAGAATCGACAAATAGGAGATTATTTTTGGCAGGTTACTACCGTATAGTATAGTGATTGATTCGCGCGATTTTAATAATAGTTAACTCCGCAAGTACATCCGTAAGCATTAAAAAACCTGCTACAGTACCTGGCAAACAAATTGAAAAATGGGCAGGGGCGAGGGGTATGCGTGTGCGCAGTAGCGCTTTTGAATCTCCAAATATTATTCGCGTAGTCCAGGTGCTCAAGATGTTCGCCAGCCATTATACAGCGTGGAATCGGGGTAGTTTTGAAGCAGAAACAGAGTGTTTCTAACCATCATACTGAACAACTTTTACTACGGCACCAACTTTGAAATAGCGAAAAAACCCAGCTGTTTCATACATTTATGTCGAGAAGCTATTGACATTTTCTATGGAACCGCAGATTTTTTATTCGCGATATCTATAGGGTCCTTCTTAATATGCTGACGGTTTTTATGGGGATGCTCAGACCATCAAATTGAACAACGTTCTCTATGGGACCAACAAAGCAATCGCGAATAAAAAACTGTCTTACAAAACTGTAAATCTACTCGAGCTAAATGTATGGAACAACCGGTGTTCTTTTCGCGATTTTGTCGGTTCCATTATTTATTATTATTTGATGGGTGTTGGGCCTTCACAGGCTGCTGAGCCTGTGTTTTTAATGTTCCTTACCAATTTACCACTGCGGCCGGAAATCACAGTAGATTTTTGATCGGGACAGTTTGTATCTCATCTGGTGTCAGTACCTACCTAACTAGATGATTACTGCGTTTGTACATCAGGGGACCACAGTCACATAGGAGGTGCAGAGGAGTTTCCATCTTCTTGCAGAATCTGCAGCCGGTGGTATCACTTTGCATGTGCTTGTTTAATTTGCAGTGGCCTGTGAGTGACTTTGCTACTGTACAAATTTGATCCTTGCTGAGGGCAAGGAGACCGTTCGCAAGTTTGCGATTGTAGCCTTTGATAAGTGCTTTGGAGTGTAGCACCAAAGCTTTATTGCCTCTCCAAAGCTGGCTCTATTCAAAGAATCTCGCGTTAGACTAATAGGGATTCCATAAGAAGTTGGTTCCATAGAGAAGTTGTTCAGTTTGATGGTCTAAAGCTCCCCGTTCCGGCTTCAAACCGACCCTCCTGTTGAGTCGCCCTGCTGACCGCGCTCATCACAAGTCGCCGCGGTGCGGGTGGGGGTGGGGGTCTGCGCGCGCGTGCCGGTACGCGACGTGCTTGCGCAGCGCGTCCCGCGAGCGCGACACGTGTGAGCACGCGCGGCACGCGTGCCGGCGACCCGCGTGCGTCTCCATGTGCACGCGCAGGTTGTACTGGTTGCTCAGCCGCTTGTTGCAGATCGTGCACACTGAACTGTTGATGCGGTATTTGCGGTCGTATTCTGCATCTGTAACGATGAACAATATTCATGCCATAGATCTAGATTGTAAACTAGATACATGCTGCAAAAATTGCTGAATCAAAGCCTATATAGTATTGCTCCATCAGCAAGATCGGGCAATACTAAGACACAAGTAAGTAAGTCCATTCGGACAAAAATAGATGTCGATCTTTCTCGTTTTTACGAAGACGGTAGATACGCTACCACAGGTGAGGTGAAGTCAAGATTATACAAGGGACAGCCCTCTGCACACTGAAACGGTGAACTCAGACCATCAAACTGAACAACTTTCACTATGAAGCCTAACTCAGGAAATGCGAAAAAAAAAACAGCTGTCCCATACATTTAAGTCGGGTAGGTACGGCAGTTTTGTATGGAACAGCTGTTTTTTTTTCGCGTTTCCTGAGGTAGGCTCGATAGTGAAAGTTGTTCAGTTTGATGGTCTCAGTTCACCGTTTCAGTTTGCGGAGGGCTGTCCCTTACAACCTGTATAGAGGATTAAACCCAATTGATACGCAGGCGGAGATGCGGTCTTTTAGTCTACAAAAAACCAGTAGGCATGAAATTAGTTGATTTAGCATCTAGGATAAGATAATATTTATACTCTGCCTTCAACTTAAACATATACATTTACAAACTGACCTCTCAAACTAGGAACAGGCGGCGTCGCAGGAGCAACCGTCGGATTACCAATCTTGTGAGTGCTGTACAGATTTTGCACGATCTGGTCGAGTTTGCTCAGTCTGTCCTTGTCGCTCCTGGCCATAAAGTCGCTAATGCCGTACGGCTCTTTTATCTCGGGAGATATGACGTCATCCAGCTTTGAGCTGCTGTTGGAATTCTCGTTGGATAAGGTTTTTTCAGTGTGTGCGTCTGTCTTGAGCTCTAAGTTGATTGGGGAGTTGGATTCGTTCTCTTCTTGGGCTTCTGCTTCGGTTGGAGTTAGAGTTGAATTCTGTAAAGTTAGAATTCAAAATATTAACGATCTATTTTCATTTAATACATTTAAATAAAAATCGACTTCAAAACTACAGGGTGTTAGGGTAAACACTTGCATTACTTTTAGGGGTGATTGTACCCATGATACTGAACAACTTTCCCTAAGAAACCTATAGGAAATTCGCAAAAAAATGTGGACTTGCCATACCAAATGCAATGAGCTGATCGAACGTTTGTATAGTCTTTTTTTTCTTTCGATTTTCCTACAGGTTTCTTTGGGAAAGTTGTTCTGTATCGTGGGTATAATCACCCCCTAAAGTAGTGCAACTGTTTACCCTAACACCGTGTATAATACAGAATAAAATGAAAATAGTATAGTAAATTACCAATATAACTTATAAAAACAATGGGTAGGTATTATATAGACAAGAAGCAATTTCTCATTTATTGTTTATACCTATTATACACAAGCCCGTTATCCCTGATGGGAAGATCAGAGCTTTAGAAGTGCATCAAAGCGTGCACCAAAGCAACTTCTGACCAAATTGGCATTGGGCTATACAATACATTCCACTAACTCCCTTTGCTGCAGGAATGCGCTTGAGGATACACTGAATTCAATGCTTCCAAGAATAGTTAGTTAATTCTAACGTTACAACACCCCTTGCCAATTAGTGTAAAGCAGTCTAGCATGTAACCAGCAAAGTGGCCAGCCTCTCGACGTCGCCTGTAATTTGGAATAGATGCCCTTCTATTGCCCATTCCCTAAGCTAATGTTCTGCTTGTGATAAGAAAACAAGTTCTGTTCGACAAAAGGACACAAAATACTAAATAAAATTGTAAAGGCTCCTCAGCGCTGACGAACTTCAGTACCTATATACCTACTTGACTCTAATGTATATAGGTTCATTTTTAATGAGTTGGCGAAAGTGAACCCGGACACTTGTTAATGATAACAGATTGCATTATCAATGTTTATGATTGGTATTGATGATTAACAAAATTATTATTTTCGTACGTATCGTACGCAGTGCGCGGCTGGCGGGCGAACATTGACCTCAGAATCATATGATCGAGCGGGGGGTCATTGCCACGCAATTGTACTCAGTAACAGATACCAAATGCGTTTCTTAAGTTTCGCCAACGAATAAAATTTGACCTTGTTATATTTTTTAGTTTGAAGAAGAAATTCTGATGCGTATGTGAAGTCTACCAATGCGCATTGGGCACGCGTGGTGTACTAACGCCCATACACTCTCGATGAGGGTAGGTCTGTGCCCTGCAGTGGGACGTATATAGGCTGTGATGATGATGATTAAAGATAGATTATTCGATGTTGTTCATTTTCTAAACAAATCGTATTATTATGTCATGCGGAGGTGTAAGGGACAGCCCGCCGCTGACTGAAACGGTGAACTCAGACCATCAAACTGAACAACTTTCACTATATGGAGCCTACCTCAGGAAACGCGAAAAAAATCACGTGTCACATACATTTGAGTCTGGTAGGTAGGTACAGCAGTTTTGTATGAAACAGCAGATTTTTTTTCGCGTTTCCTGTGGTAGGCTCCATAGTGAAAGTTGAACAGTTGTTCATCGTTCCAGTGTGCGGAGGGCTGTTCCTTACCCTGTATTTGTTAACTGGTGTAACTAACCGTGTCGGCGTCCGTAAGCCCCGATACTTTCAAGGTCTGGGCGAGCCTCAGCAGCGATGGAAGGATCTTCTTGGACGCCGTCACCTCGCCGGTGTACATGAAGGTGAGGAGTAGCCGCAGCTCCGTCACCTCGCAGCCCAGCACTATCACTAGAGTGTTGTTCTCTGCCTCCACTTCCTGCCATTCAAAGGACATGCGGCGATAAATGCCAAATATTGTATAGTATATTTCAAAAAGAAAAATGATAAAGCGGCAATACCAAGGCAATAAAAAAAAAGATCTGACAATTTCACTTGAAATTACCGGTGACCGGTGTTTCCACAATTCAGATATTTTAATGTGTTTTTTTACCAAAATAAGCATCATAAAAATTATTTAAGGGTCCATACATGATAAATGTAATATTACCGACATTATATAAAATAATATACAACCGTTGGCATTTTTTCTATGGCCGGGGCCGCATCTCCTTTATATACAGGGTCCTACTTAATATGCCTGACAGTTTTTTAAGGCGCAATAGTAGGTGGAAATACCTCGGAGGCATCTTTTATTTTTCATTTTTCGACTAGATTTATACAAATTACCGAAACCAAAGTCATACCTCAGTATTCTTGGATAATTTATCTAGTGAAATCATGAATTGAATACACGATTAGAATTACTTCACTCGATAGAAAATCGTCGTTTATCGACTTATTTTCATGTATTTTTAAACATATTTCTCGTTTTAGAAGAACTTAAAATAGTTTCCGATTTTTGCATTTATACTCACATATTCACCATTAGTTTAACTAGTGATATCATAAAAAAAATCGAGAAAAAGTACGAAAATACGGCTCACGCACGACACTTTTCGGAGCGCTGGGCATCGCGTTTCTCATAGAAAATATTTGTCGGGACCTATGGCCCCTTAAGAGGACAATCAGACCATAAAACAACTTTTTCTATGGGATCAACATCGAAATCGCGAAAAAAATATCAGCTGTTCCATACATTTGTGTCGCGCAGGATCGCAGTTTTGACCGTTGTCCCATAGAGAATGTTGTTCAGTTTGATGGTCTGATCATATCCCCTTAAAAACCGTCATCATACGAACGACAACACGAAATCTTAGGGTTGAGACACATTGTCCGACGGCGAACGACCGACGGCGCGGGCCCAATCAAAAAGCACGTTTAGTATGGGAAGCCGTCCGCCATGGACGCAGGGTTTATTGATTCTATTAAATAATACTATCGCTTTATAGAAATAGCTTTTAGTGATAAGACCGCCATTAGTGTCCTCATGTTAAAAAATATTAAGTTTTTGGCGTGCAAAGAAAGAGTAATAAAAGTTATTTTGTGTTTAATTACACAAATTAAGTAGGTATGTAAGTACCTAAAAAAATTGGAAGTGATTGGAAGCTCATTAACAACAATATTAGTAGCAAACTATTAATTGTTTCAACACTTAACAAATATGGAGCACACACAAAAACAAATGATTAAAAGATTAGTTAACAAAACAAAGTTGAACTTACATACAAGAACACAGTGCCAGGTAACCTCCCTGTGGGTACCATTAGGGGTCACCACGCTGATCCTATGCGGGTGTCGCACATGTTAAAACATAACTTCGAAATATCACAAAACGATGGGTCAAACCTCGTCTAAACGCATAGATTTCTTCTAAAAAATGCCGCTATGAAATAACGGATGCGTCGCGGTACACCCTATATAAAATAAATGAACGCAAATAGTAACTAGAAAATTCGTAGGTACTTTACATTCAGCCAAGCCCATTCGGCAATTTTTCGGAAATTTGGCAAGCTTTTGTATAAAAGACAAAAGTCTATCTTATAATGTCTAAAATATATTATTCCGTTAAGGGGGCACAGAGCCTATTGTGCTGCCCTCGATCGTATTTATTTAATTTATAAATTAAACACATAGACTTAAACTCTAGCGATAGACTTGCCCTTCCACTGAAGCAACATGTTCCACTTGAATGAGGTGTACGCACCTGATTGATGTTCCCGAGTTCACTTCGTCACTATGGCAATGACAGACCGCAATGTGTCATTTTGTGTTGTTTTGTGTGACATGGTGTTTGTTTCAACGAGCTTGTCTATCGCTAGAGTAATATGTCTATGATTAAACATTAAAAAAAAACAAGAATGTCACATTGTAGTCATTGCTGATTTTAAATTTATCACTGCGGATTTGTTTTTATAATGTTTGTTAATTATTTATTATCGTTAAAACTGCCAAAAGTGTTTTAACGATAACACTCGTAGCTACAAGCATGAAACGTAATAAACCGTAGTGTTTCGATAACTTGAAAGCCAATCAGGAGTGCGATTTTTGAATCTCATTCGGTGAGCTCAGCTGTTGAAAATGTCAACATTTCTATGAAGATATCCATCTTTCTACTGCTGATTTGACTTTCAAAAATCATGCTACAGGAGAGCTATTTTTGAAAGTAAAATCAGCAGTTTAAAGATGCGTATCTCCAGAGTAATTTTGTCATTTTCAACTGCTGAGCTCACCGAATGAGATTCAAAAATCGCACTCCAGGAGTGCGATTTTTGAATGTCATACGTCGAACTCAGCAGTAGCAAATGTCAAAATTACTCTGGGGAAATGCATCTTTCTACTGCAGATTTGACTTTCAAAAATTATACTTCAGGAGTGCGATTTTTGAAAGTCAAATCAGCATTAGAAAGATGCGTATCTCCAGAGTAATTTTGACATTTTCAACTGCTGAGCTCACCGAATGAGATTCAAAAATCGCACTCCTGGACTACAAAGACACATTGTGACATTCTTGTTTTTTGGAACTGCTGTTTAAATGTTTAGAAATAAAATAAATACGTACGAGTACAGCACAATATGCACAATACAATGAAACTTAAATGCGTTACATATAAAAGGGGTGATTCAGACCTTTAAAATGAAAAACACAATGGGAAAAAGCATCATTGCAATCGCGAGCAAAAAATATCTGCTGTTACATTTTGGGTCGAGTCTCTTATGTTATTTTTCTATGGAACAGCAGATTTGTTTTCGCAATTTCTATTTTGGTCCCATATTGAAAGTTGTTTAGTTCAGTTGTCTGAAGCAGCCTTTGGTTCTGCGTTGGTTTGTTAACATCCCGCTGCAGGTATAATACCGGCTGACTCTTAGAAGGAAACGCTAAGCTGCCAATCGATGCTCCTGGGCGAGGTTGTACCCCAACAGGGAATTTTCTAGACGTCTACCTTGAACAACTGAGCGAAGTACTGACTGCATGATGCTAGGACAAGTCTGTGGGCCTTCACAGAAGTCCCACTAGCACTCAGAGTGACGTCAGTGAGCGCTCCGGTACTCAGCATGCGCCCTAAGGCGCCTATGATGCTGTTCTGTTAAGTAAATACACGTTTAGATTTTGCTGGACGTCTTCTTCTTGTTTTTAGGGTTCCGAACCTCAAAGAGGAAAAACGGAACCCTTATAAGATCACTCTCGTGTCCGTCCGTCCGTCTGTCACAGCCACTTTTTTACAACAATGTTCGGTTGCCTATATCAAGGTAGTCAAGCTTCGTTTCAAGCTCGAACCAATGGCTCGAACGCTCGCTCGACCAAACTGCAACGCGACTTCAGACGCTTTTTTTTACATTCTCAATAGGTTTGACAGCCTTGACTTGTATAATATTGTATACAAGGAAATACTTTTACATGGTCACCCACAAAGTCCGGCATCTTTTGGTTTATAAGTTAAGTGCTATCAAGAAAAAAAAACTGAAATAATGTACGCAAAACTGCATAAATATAAATCTAACACAAAATCAATCTCCGGCCTTTGAGCGTGTACCTGTACACCAAATTCTCAAATCACTGAATGAGAATAGTATTTCTTTAATGTACCAATAGGTTAGATTGACATACACTTAGTTGCAGAAACGCTCATTAGAGTTAATCCTCCATTAAATCTCTTGCTAGCTTTTACTACGCCAACGAGGCAAAAAGTGACAGCAAGAGATTTATTGGAGGATTAACTTTATAATGCGCGTTTTTGCAACTGAGTGTTTGACTGCAGTTATAAAAATTATGCTAAACTGTCTATAATACATGTTATATGCAGAGTACATAGCGGGGTAAAACTATAGACAAAGTAAGTGTGCCTGAGAATATAGTGTTAGCAACTAAACAAGGAACCAAAGTGCAAAGCTGAAAGCGGGTGGCGCTGTTTACGCGTGCTCTTATGCAAATTATTGTGAAAAGTTTTGTACTGTGCGTTACATTGCTAAGTCTATTTATATTTAAGTTTATAACTGTATATTCTATTTAATGTAAACTTTTGCTGTGGGAAATCCTGAGGAAATTACATAAAAATCAATCTAAAATGCTTTGAAGTTAATAGTAATCGAATTTGTGTTTTCTGTTCATCGTTTAAGTTATTAAACTCTTATGAAGACTGACATGAAAGAAGATAAACCTAACCTAATCTACCAGAACATGGCTCTGGCTAGCTTACCAAGTCAAATTCAATATTGTCCAAGTGAAGCAAGCTTTAGTATCTAAGAAGTGCAACTGAATGTATTTTCTACGAGTTAAAAGTACTCAAATATGTTCTAACCTAGTTGGTACGCAAACACACTGAATTTCCTTTAATCATTTCGCCTAGAAAATGCGCGCAAGAGACAAGTTTTATGTTCGCAGTGATAAAATAAAATTTGTATCAGTGTACCTGTGCTCGCTGTGTCGTGTGTAAATAATAATTACTTACCTACCTGATGGTTATGCCAGCGCAAAGAAAACTGTTGCATTTCATCCTCATCCATATTGACACACGGTTAAAAAAAATAGGAGAAAAGCGTAAGCGAAAGCTGGGATAGACTCACTATAGCGGGATGGACGCACGCGCCGTAAGCTCAGACAATAATATTGTTAACCGAATCCAGGCTACTTTATTTTAGTCGGTACGCCTGGAAAACCTGTAGCCACCTATTTCTGGAGCTGATCGTATTTATAAATCCAATGACATTCAGTCAGTGACGCGCCTCACATACCAAAACTCATCCAAAAACAGATTTAGTTCGCTCGCGGGACAATGATTGGCATCATTGTTCGTCTGTTTGCACTAATTAATCGTTAACGAGGGTTTTGAGCGGATTTTTGATGGCGTTTTATAATTTCTGATTGTTTGACGACAGCTGTTCGCTGATGTTGACCTAGTTTCGTTTTAAAATGTATTATTTCATTGTTTTACAACAGCTTTACCATTAAGTAGTTATATTGTATGAATTGATAATTATTTTGGTTTTATCAAAATATCATGTTAAGTACCTAAAAATCAATATAAAAAACTTCATTCTGACCCTACGGAAGAGAAAATATGATCCTTGCAGTATTCCAATACAAGTCAAAGCTCCATGTAAAAGTGTGTTAAACTTCATATACATATTCAGCACACTTGAATTTATTATCAATTCATAATTAACCGTTTGTGCGAGGTTGATGCACAAGTGCAACGATCCTAACTGCACTATCTGAACCGGAGCGGAGTTATTAATTATAATATTTCCTCCCAACCATAGCAGTTCAGTATTTTTTTTTATTAGCCTATTTCATCCGACTGCCCATTTTTAATTTTTATTTTATATTTATATATTTATTTTACATTTTTTATTTGAATTTTAACCAGTATTTTTATTTGGGTAAGTATTTTTAAATAAAATATTATATACTTACTAAGTAGGTATCTGTAACAGGCACACAGACACTAGAATGTAGTCTTTTGGATGAGGGTGCTTGCTGGGCTGGATTCTGCCCTACTTTATTTCACAGTTAAAAACACCGTTTTTTTGTCCTCGCAAAAAGGTTCAAAGTGTGTGCAATTTTAGTGTTCGCGGGAATTATTCGGTTGAAAGAGTTTTGTAGTTTCGCAGTCGCAACAGTGGACAGGAGCGCCGCAACGCTATTTTATGACGATCACAAACGAAATTCTATGGATAAAAAACCACTGGTTTGAATTTAAAAGCCTAAGTTTCTAGTGCGTAAAGCACTGTGAAACAATTTGTTTCAAACAAAGCCTCAATCATGCCTCAAATTTTAATATTGTATAAATAGGCCTAAATTTTTTAGTTCGTTTCCACAGACTTACAGAAATACGGACCGAATATTGCACTAAAAAGATGTGAAGCATGCAAGGTAATACAACCTCGTTTATTCTACAAGGGACCTACACTCACACAGATGCACTAGCTCTAGGCGCAGGTCCTACAACCCGTCACCTTATGTACCGCGGCTCAGCACGCACACAAAAAATATGGGTGCTTCACTCATGGTTAGATGACATTACGTCTGGTTCTTCTTTTAAGTCTGTGTTTGTTTCTTGTTTTGTCCAGAAAACGTGAAATAAAATGTGGTTTAATTAAATTATGTCAGGATCGTCACCATAAAAGGAAGCCTAGCCTAGCCAAGGCTCAGCATGTGGGCTATTTTTTAATTGATTAAATAGGTGCATGTGCACGGGATGATTTGTTCCGGATACGTCACGTTCCGGACTCGTGGTGTTCCGAACTCGTATTCCTGATTCGTCGTATTCTAGTTTGGTCGTAATGAACAATTAACGCTGGATCTACGCAGTACACAACAAGATGTACCTAGAAGAATATAACTACCGCTAGTTGTAAATACTCGGTGAGAAAATAAATGCAAAATATAACTCAGAAGGCAAGCAGCTTTGTTGAGATAGCGAAAATAAGACGTCGCCAGTGAAGGATTGAAATTTATTTATTTATTTACCTAAGCTCGCCTTTGTGTGATGTTTTTCTTATTTTTATTTTTACCTATGAAGGAAGTTTGCCTTTTTCTCGTATTCTAGAACTATAAAATCATTGATATACTACTTTAGTGTGGTAGATAAACGGTTGTCACTTTGCCAGAACATCTCTCTCGTAGTCAGGAAAATAGTCGTGAGCATATGCAGGGCACAGGCCTATCCTTAGGGAGTGTTTATGGGCGTCAGTCCACCACGTATAAATTTTATGTACTTAATACTATTTTAGTTTGATGGTCTGATCATCCTCTTAATTTGGACCTTATACAGGATGTTACAAACTCAATTAAATAAACATCTAACACTTTTGAGGGGGTTGTTTAGACCACCAAACTGAACAATTTTCACTAGGAACCGACATCGAAATCGCGAAAAAAAAATCAGCTATCCCATACATATTTAGCTCGATTTTAGCTGAGAGTTTAGTATGGAACATCGGTTTTTTTCCCATAGTGATAGTTTCGTCAGTTTGATGGTCTAAACTACACCCTTACATCTTTATTTGTATTTTTGTAACACCTAGTATAAAATTGCAGATTTTAAAGTTTTCCCTAAAAACTGTAGTTTTTTCTTTATTTGAAAGTGTTCTTAAATAATTTAGACACCACCCAAAAGTTAGGAAGGCGTCAAGTCCATGAAGTTTCGTCATTAACCCCAACACAAAACAGTTACTTAGATAATGGTGTTCAAACACACAAACAAGAAGAGGGTATCGAATTCGTGACTTATCTGCTTTTCCCTGAGATCATCCTTCGTCATGGTCCCTAAATACCGGGATAAACCGAAAAGATCCGGGTGATATTAGCGGCGGTGCTGCGCGACGGTCGATGTACCTATTGTATAAAATTTGCCTAATTAATTTACGTCTGTATACTACCTACCTACACTAACACATAAATACCTAGACTAAGTTTTACTATTAGATTATTGCTGTCTAATAAATGTAACTTCTCCAAACCATCATATCTCCAGACAACCAGACCATCAAATTGAACAACTTTCACTATAGAGAACAAAAGATGTCTACGTCATCCATCACATAATTGGAGGAGAGTAGTAAAAGTCATCGGATGGATAGGCGATGGTTCTCAATAACACGATTAGATTAAGTTTACTAGATAGAAAAAAATCCCAAAGTTACCCCTTTTTATCATGTTTTTTCAATACTATGATTAAACTGCTGATAATTAACTTTTTATTCTTGTACTTAACTTTCACTAATAAAATTATTTATTTAAGAAAGACAAAGTGCGTATCCACGACAGGCTTCGTCAAAAGTCATCGGATGGAATATTATTTTCAATATTTTTTAGTTTTGAAGTTGGATTAAATTTTTTTGTTAAAATTTTTGATATTTCATATCATTTTCAGTGGTGATACCTATATAATATGAGTATGAGTTTGTCGTGGTGTTTATACACCGCCAATGATTTGCTGTCAACAGCTCCAAAGCGCGTCATCAGATCTTTACAAAATTAAAACCGCCTTGTAAACAAAACAATTTTTTTTTGTAATTTGTAACTTTTGACGAAAATGTCGGCGAACATGGTATATAAAAAAAATGCGATCCGTCGAACATAGAAGATCCTCCTTTTTTGAAGTCAATTAAAAAAAATGGAAACTAGAGCGTGCTAGAGGATATTTTTTTTAAAGGCGACATTACAAACAGTTAAAGGACAACAGTTAACAACAAGGAGACGACTAACTTCAACTAACAACCAATTAAATCTAACTTTTTTTTGTAGTTCCTAGGTTCTTCAACGGCTTCAAATGACATTAACTGCAGCAAGAAACACTGCATTGCGTCCAAATTTAATAGAAAATAACGAAACTTTTTATTAGTTTAAAACTTTTAAAGTATAGTTGGGAACTTGATCTCGCAATTATAATAAATTCAATGCGAACGTACACGTAAGTGGTTCAAGGAACATTGTAAGTTGGCTGCAAGCGACTTAATACTGTTCTCGTCCCTTGGGTACACCGCTGAGGTTAGAGTACAATCACCTACAAAAGTTATAAGTAGAAACAAAAAACAGGAAACTCGAGCCTGCTCGGCCGCGGTACCAGCTCTTGTCGATGGTGCCCTGTATGTTTGACGGGTTAGTAGGTATCCACTATCCACCATCCTATACCAGGGTTGTCCCTAGAGACCTGAACAACGTTACTTCATATGTCTCTTGCCATCATCTCTTCACATCTCGACGGATAGCTCCCACACATGAGAGCTCATGTGAACGGAGCTACCAAAGTGGTACCGGTCACGATGAAGGTGCGATGGCCCGACGAATCGCTTCTGACACATCTCACACATAAAATCTTATGTCGACCGAACCCGTGAACAGAGTTGCCGAAATGGAGCGGATGGGGCTAACATATAGGGTCCTTCTTAATATGCTGACACTTTGACCGATTTTTAAGGGGATGATCAGACCATCAAACTTAACAACTTTTTCTATGGAACCAACATCCAAATCGCGAAAAAAAAATCAGCCCCTCCATACAAAACGGCAAACCTACTCGAGCCAAATGTATGAGACAGCATTTTTTTTTCGTTATTTTTATATTGGTCCCATTGAGAAAGTTGTTCAGTTTGATGGTCTGGTGTCTGCATATTAAGTTGGACCCTGTATTGTAGCACCAAGTCGAAAGCAGACTGCTACGCGTAGCGTGTTTATATCCAGAACTATCTCAAGGTGGTGGTGCGGTAGGGCTGGCTGCTAGTGTCTTTTTTTTATTTTTATTTATTAGGATCAACAACAGCATATTGAACTTTGCTAAATTACAAGACTCTTATACATAAGTAGCCAATAAAAGTTGACCGCGATGTATTACACAGTAAGTGAAGTTAACATGAACATGCATTATCAATTCATTACTACCCCAGAGGAAGGCAGTCAGAAATACTATGAGACAACTTATAATAAAAGTCAGTAAGCAGCACTGATAATTATACGATCTGGATAGCAGTAAATACATAAATATGTAAATATAGAGGGAACGATATAACTACATAAATTGTACATACATAGAAAATAAAATATACAAGGTGTTACAAAAATACAAATAAACATTTAAGGGGGTGGTTTAGACCATCAAACTGAACAACTTTCACTATAGGACCAATATCGAAAACGCGAAAAAAAAAAATTATGTTCTATACTCTACAAATCGACTAGAGCTAAAATATGTATGGGATATCAATTTTTTTTTTGGCGATTTCGATGTTGGTCCCATAGAGAAAGTTGTTCAGTTTGATGGTCTAAACAACCCCCTAAAGAGTTTTAAAAATGTATTCTTACTTATGAAACACCCTGTTTGAAAAGAAGAGAGAAAAAGATATTGAGAAAAAAAACATAGTTACATTATTAACCTGGTTACATTATTAACTTTAGCTATAGGGGAATAATATTTGTAAAATGTTTCATCGAATTCAAGCAAAATTTTAACAATTTTCGTGTCCCGATTTCTTTTCAGATAAAGCAAAAAGTCGAGCTCGATACTTATTGTCAGGACACTCAGCTAGAAGCGGTGTGTAATACCTTAACTCCCAGTAAATGCCTCCCTGGCTTCACCATTTAAGAGGGTACCTAGCCTGGTGAAGCTCTCAATCGTATTTTTTTTTATTTCTAAACAATTTCCAAAAAACAAGAATGTCACATTGTAGTCATTGCCCCCTTAACGGAGATGCTTTCCCTATATATTTCAGCCAAAACACGTATCTACCCTCGGATTAATTGGGTTTATTCGTAGCCGATAATACGAGTATGTCAACTACATCAACCGTTTAGTTACAAAAGCGGTCTGGTACGCAGGATATAAATTATTTATGTGCATATAAGTATGGGCGTTAAATTTTGTCGCAATGAACTACAAACACGCATAAATATGAGATACGTAAGTTTATAGGTGAATGTAAGTAGGTAGCATCGGAAAAACGGTTCCTGATTTAAATGAAAAAGCCGAACTTTTACTATACTCCATTCAGGAATTAGAGCGACAAAATGTAAACAACGGTGATACCAGTGTAGAAAATACCATCTCGAGATGGAAGAAAACTTATCTCCGGAATGAATAAGAGTAAATTATCTATTCTACTCGCCAAGGATTACGACAAATGATATGTTAATTTTGTATGGAATATAATTAAAAAATACGCAAGTTATAATTTATTTTAGATTAAAAGAAAGCGTGACTGTAAATATTTCATTTCGTGGTCTGGCAACAATCAGATATTTGAGACCTTTGGTTCGTTTTAACAAAGTTCTTAAAGAAAATGTTTTTTATTTTGTAAACGCATCTCTTGATTGTTTAATACCGTCGTCTGAGTCCATACACTATGCGCGGATGCTACGCATAGCACAAAAAGCCCACACAGACAGAGTAGCGGCCTCCATAACATAATTTAAAAATTTCATTCAAATTGTCACGATTGTTTTTATTATTTATAGATAGACGATGAATTTTTAATGTCAACACAATTTATTAAATGCCGTGCCGACATAATTGTATTCTTAAAAAATGTACCTAAGGTTTGTGACCACGTAATGTCACTTTGACAGTGACGTTTCTTTGTTTACATTTTGTCGCTCTAATTCCTGAACGGAGATTAAGTGTTTGGATTTTGGGGGGAGCCCAATACAAGTCCAGTAGCGGGCATCTTTTAGCTCAAGATCTTGAACAACAGACACCGAAAACACAGAAGTCTGTGGCCATGTGGAGATAGATTATCTTTCGCAATGTAGTACGAACTTTATTCACTCCAAACACCAAAAGCACTTCCGGCACCGGCAGTACAGCCACGTACAACTTAAATTAACTCCGGAGTATTTCAGGTCCTCCGTTAATCTGACATCTACATACGTCGTTGAAACGAAGAAATCGGTCTATCTATCTCTTTCTAACTCCTAATATATCTTTGTCTGACGTAGGTAGATATATATCTCTAATGAAACTGATACCGAGGGGATGGGGTTGAAACTGTAATAAGTTTCAGTACTTTGGACTTTAATCTTATATTAACACATTATTCAAGCAGTTTTACGAAGGTCTGTTTTGGTACAGAAAGTTTGATTGTAAATTAAGCTTCGTACTTCTGAATTGTACCTAGGTATAGGTATAACACATTTTATAAAAAATGATGTAAAATCACCGGTAACATTGCCTGCCCCTCTAGCATGCCAACGCCGAGAAAACGACAAAAATCGGGACGCGCCTCCATCTTTATTATTTTACGTACACCAAAAAGAGCGCGCATGACGTTTTTCTCGTTTAAACGTCGTCTCTTTGTCGTGGGTGGCATGCTAGCCGTGCTGCAAATGTTTCATAACATGAGAAATATAATAATACTAGTGTTAACCCGCGACTACGTCCGCACAAATTATATACTTATCAGATTTTAAGGCAGATCATAAGCTATTAAACAAAAAAGTTTCATCAAAATCGGTTCAGCAGTTTTTGCGTGATGCGCGAACAAACAAACAAAGTTGTCAATAGATGGCGCCACATGTCATTTAAATCGCGCTATTGAGTGTTATTTGAGTTTATATGAAGTGAAATGCTACTTTTTTATTCCTCACGATTTTATAATAGTTATTAAGATAAGATATGACTATGCGGATCATCTCACAGAGGTAGGTTATAATAGTAATTTTTCGGATCTGTAGTTGGCTTAGGTACATACACAACATATGGTTATATGGTTAGTTATTTACACAGGTAAATTTTATTTATATCACTGCGGATAACTTCAACATGTATTCTACATAACAAACTGAACAACTTTTACTATGGAGCCAACATCGCAATCGCGAACAAAAAAACAATGTACCTATGGGACATTTACGTCGAATACCTAGGAACTGTAGTTTTGTATGGGACAGCAACTTTTTTTATTGCGATTTCGATGTTGGCTCCATAGTAAAAGTCGTTCAGTTTCATGAGTAGGTACATGCTGAAGTTATCCGCAGTAATATAAAATTTACCCTGAATAGTGCAGTGCCTTTTTTTTAATTATTATACAGGGTGTTTCATAAGTAACAATAAATATTTGAAACTCTTAAGGGGGTTGTTTAGACCGTCAAACTGAACAACTTGATCCCATACATATTTTAGCTCTAGTCGATTTGTAGAGTATGGAACATCAATTTTTTTTTTCGCGATTTCGATGTTGGTCCCATAGTGAAAGTTGTTCAGTTTGATGGTCTAAACCACCCCCTTAAATGTTTATTTGTATTTTTGTAACACCTTGTATACGTTCAATCCAATTATGATTCAGATTTTTACATGACACCGAAAGAAATTAAGCAGATGTTTAATTCTATGGTTTATTAAAATTTAATTGCACCTAACAAAACATACGTGTATACCGTTAAAATATCAAGAAACGTTTCTAAATTGCAATTACCTAGTACTAGTAGGTATCGCTGCTTTTGGAGCCTTAAATGTTAATTCGAGTATGAATTTAAGTACTTATTCGATGAAACCGCCGATTTTATTTCCACGGTTTTAGTGTTATTCCCACAGGTTACCTACTCGTAAAAGTTGTTTTTATCCGGAACCACCGCTAAAACAGGCAAGCCTTGATAAACAAACATTTAGCTTCCTTCAAAAAGCAAGTGAATGAACACTATTAGTTTATGTATGTTTATTATATCTATTTGTTTATATAAGTAATTATGTTTAAGTTTGTATAATTATTGTTATATGTAATTATGTACCTATATTTTATTAACGCTACATAGTTTTATCATTTAATTTTGTGCTGTACCTACACATTAAGTCTGCCTCACACTTTAGAACTGTCTGCTGGAAGAAATATCTTTAGAGATAAGCTGGCCCTTTGTACATGTCTACTATAATTGTTATTTCTGTATTATTGTGTGTACAATAAAGTGTTAAAAAAAAAAAAAAAACATATACTTAAAGCAGGATATTTGGTGAATCAAACCTTTGTTACTAGACATTTTGTAATATACATGTGCAAGCTAGAACTGAGAGAAGAATTCCATTCTCCCGATCTCCTCCCGATGCTCTCATTGCATTTGCATTGTCGGTACGTGTCGATTTCGTATTGGATCGGATTCCCGGCCTTCTTCCTCTAAAATACAGTTTGGTTATGTTTTACTAAAGAGTTATATCGCCTCTAGTCTCAGATATCTTTATCAAAACAGAGTTAGGGACATACGATACGTACCTATTATATTTCGTCGGTCGAACAAGCAACACTAATCTTCGTGTCTATCAGTTGCCGTTATGTATGTAGGTAGGTACTAAGACAACGAATTAATTTTATACATACATACATACATATGCTCACGCCTATGTCCCACTACTGGGGTAGGCAGAGACAATAGATCGCCACATGCTACGATTCTGACACACATCTTTCGCCTCCTCAACATTCATAAGTCTCTTCATACATGCTCGTCGGTTCCGGGTACATTTTATTTGGCCCTTCTTCAGTACGCATCCTATTTGGTCAGCGTACGTGCGCCTAGGGCGACTAGAATTAATTTTATGTTGCTTTTTATACGTTGGATTTTTTTTTCTGAAAGATATAATAATCATTTTTCGTTTTTTATGCTGTCTTCATGTCTTGTAAGTGAAATTATGTTTCAGCCATTCGTATTTTTTTTTTCTAAATGCTGGTACAACCGTGAGAAGAAAGTTGTTGTAATTATATAACTGACGTAATTTAGGTATCAATGATTTAATTTTATAGCATAAGCATAAGCATATGCTAACGACTATATTCCCCGAGGGGTTAGTCAGAGATCTTCTGAAACCTCAGAACATCCACGTTTCACCAGTAGTACCGAAACTCTGTCCAGTGTGACGGGTGGTGAGCCCATCGCCACTTATAATGGACAGTGGGTACAATACATGCCTCGAAATTGAAGCATGCAGGTTTAATTTTATTTGACTGAATAATATATGTTTAAGGTACAATGATTCAGATAATATTGCCTTAAAAAGGCTCAAAGATCTAAAAAGCTCGCCATGAGCGTTCTCGTGCTGGATTTTTTAACTTTGTCCAGCTTTAATAAAAGTGTAATGTGTTCTAATAACATTGTAGAAAGCACCAGAGAATAGAACCCGGTCCGGGGTGGAGTTACGCTTTAGTTTTATGACTGTACAGTACAGCCAGTTTAACGCAGCATGCACGATGTATTGCTTGCCCTACTAAAACACGTATTATAACGATGTACTTAAGAGCTTGTTTAATCTTTTACTCTGTAGCCCGTTCTGGCCACTACTGAGCAAATTCTCCCCTCTCTTCCAATCCACCCTAAGCAACGCAATCTCGGGCTTAACCTACAGAATTTGCATCTAAACTATCTCTCCGCCTCTTCTTTATACGTGTCTACAGGACATAATTATAACTTATTTTAATTTTGTTAAATGTTATTTCAATATGAGAATAAATTGCTAGACAGTAAGATTAAAACAGTTACGGTACCAAGTAGGTAAAGTCTTATTTCGTCCAACCATGAAAAACTATTACACTTGCATTCAGTCCAACTACAATTTGGTCCAAGTATCATTCTGTCCAGATGCAATTTGATCCAAGTAGCATCTGTCCAAGTGCAATATAGTCCAAGTATCATTCTGTCCAGATGCAAATTGGTCCAAGTATCATTCGTTCACGCAGACGCACTTCCTACCTACTAGGTGGGCGTATAAAATAAACCTGACAAAGGGACGCAGTGAACCAACGTTTTTCTTTGCTCCGATGTTTGGAAGATTATATGTGAAATGCTGATAGGACGTAAATTGCTTTATAATATATTTACTAATTTCAATCATGCATGTCTAATTCACAACCTGGATTGTGGTTTGGTATTATTTTTACTTTGCAGTAGGTAGGTACGCATTGTGTTTGTGATGCTCAGATAAGTGCGTTCACACACGATGACGCATTGACGCAGCGGCAGACGTCAGTCCGATTTGTGAAGCAAGGAGTTGTATGAAACCGCACGTAGAAGCACACACGGTGACGCATTGACGCACCGGGTGTGGTTCTATGGACTGACATCTGCCGCTCCGTCAGTGCGTCATCGTGTGTGAACGCACTAATATATTACAATGTTTCATCGACCTTTATAATTATTTTTCAAATGAAAAGGTATTTCAATGAACCTGAAAATGAATGAGATTAACAAAGTGGACGAAATGTTAGGGTAATGTTGTGAATAGTGCCTGTAAGCTATGCTGTAAGTTAAAGGAACTGCAGAAATAGGCTCATGATACCAACCACTATATCCCCAACCCTTACCAGTTGCGGAGACGCATCAACACTCATACTTTTAGATAAAGTTTGCATGCTTCAATTACCTGATTAGTCTACTTTTGTTAGTGCTTTACCTCTTTGAAACGCTGCTAACAGCTGCTATGACCCTGTACTGGCTACTTTGTTAAAATGTAAACCCACCCTGTTATAGTTCCAATAAAGATTTATATCGTTTTTTTTAATCCTGTATACATCTCGCAGAAAATTATTGCCAGTGTTCTGAAATGTGAAATGCAAACTTGCAAAATAGTAGCATTTAGTAGTCATTTCCACATGCAGTTAATACATAGGTAGGTAGGTATATCGAACAGCCGTTTGCAGGTAGCCGAGGTGCGCGATGTAGATTGCGTGTTTGCTGGAGCTCCCTGAAGGCCTATCGCATTACCATAGCACACGGGGTGTCGTGCAACTACGTCGGTTTTGGAGTAGTATTTGAACGGTAGGCGTCAACTGTTTTAACCGCTTGAAATTCTAGACAAATTGTAGTTTACAGGACAAAATCATAATGTAATAAAAATGAATCAGTGGTGAAGCTCAGCGGGTGAGACTATGCTCACGTGGTGTGCAGTTGACAGTTGGCGTATGTAAGCGTAGCGTACCCTAATTGAACTCACTTTGCGGGTGGGTACGCGCGCAGGCAGCGTTGCTGTTGCTACTGCTCAGTGCTGAGCTTCACCACTAGTGTTTATCAAACTATGCCAATAATTAAATATAAACAATAGATACAACAATTCTCAAAATCATTTGTTATACATAGAAAATACTGACGGACGAAGTAGTAAGTATTTTGGCAACATTTGAGATTAATCTGGTTCCATTTCTTTTAGATTGATATAGTTAGAGCTATGCTGTTCCAGCATAGTTAGAGCATGCATGTTAGAGCATGGTCCACTTCATTTTTTCCCAGCTAGCCATACCACAATGAATTTATAAAAGTGTGCTTGATACAACTTTGTTCAGTTAAGTTTGTAGCAATGCTCACTTCTATACATTGTAGGATAGTTGGTAATTGTAGTAAAGTTTCTGACCACCTCGAAAGGGGTTATGGTCGTGAGTTTACGTGTATGTAAATTACAGTTACATAAAATTATTCGGCTTCATAAAATACAAGGCGTTAATTCGAGAAATCGTAGTTTGCATCGTAGGATCTTGTGTGCGACTAGCTGTTGCCGACAGCTTTGTCTGCGTAGACATGTGATTTATATAGCCTATAGTACTGAGGAATAGTGTAGCTTTATGTAGGTGAAAGAATTTTTTAAACCGGTTTCGTAGTTCCAGAGATTAGGAGGTATTTGTTCTCCCTATGCAAACAAACACATAAATACCTTTTTATACTAAGCAATATTAGTGCAGAAAATTGTAGAACAGCGAAAGTTTCGTAGCGTTGCGTAATTTGTTAGCGAGAACAATAACAGGTATGCATAGCGGATGCTAGTTTACGGTCTCATCTCTGGTAACATTGATTGAACTGGGTTATTATGGTAGGTAGTTTGGAACATAACATAAACTAGTCTGTGTACATTGACCGAAACATGCAACCAAATTCAAATTGAGCTGTGTCTATGTACCTTTATAACATATAAGGGGTATATTCGCTTCCAGTATTGATGGAAGGTTTCATAGTCGATTTCGACGAAGGCGACAGCTAATCTTTGCCAGTGGCGTAGCGTGGGTTATTGTCGCCCGGGGCACAGACCGATTTTGCCGCCCCTTTATCTTTATAAGAATACCAAGAAACTGAAAAAATGACGGAGCAAGCGGAGCGAGCTCGACTTTTCTCCTCAACATGAATCGGTTGGAGCCAGAGCTTTTTACGTACAAAACGTTTGCAAATGAACCTAAATATATGGATCGAGCGAAGCAAGCACGAAATTTTTAGCACCACGTGTTAGTGTTTAGAACTCTTTAGGACCTACAGTAATTAAAACTGAAACTTAGAGCGAGCTAAGCGAACTCGAAATTTCTTTGCTCTACGAATTGGTTATAGACAGAGCTCAATCAATCTATATTTTTCCCGAATTTGCCGCCCGGGGCAACAGTATTGAGATAGAGGAACACGCTCCTTAACCTGTTGCAACTTTCATAGAAAATACATTTTGCCAATTTTGTTGTACGGGAAGATTTTTATCCAGTCCAAAACTTTGGTGATTTAAGAAAGCAATGTTCCCTCCGTTCCTGCTTGTAGCGGGACGTGTATTACTGACAAACTCTTGCATTTCTTTTAACTTTTTGTCTTTTGAAGAAGAAGAAATTAAAGCGGATATTTCTTCACGAATCCTCTAATGATCTAGGCAAGCCTTTCAAGCCACAAGGTGCGGATGGGACGGATAGGATGCTGTGGCAGTAGCTTTCAACGCATACAATATGTTCAAATTCCTCTTTTAAACGAAAGAAAAAACACTCCGTTATGTTTGCCAATCATAGAATCAATAGAATTGGTGGTGTCTGAAGGAAATCGAACAAATTTTCTAATTTTAAAATTGGAAATGTGTTTCGATCGATAAATCGTGCCCCTATAGAAACCCCTTTTTTAGCGGTGTTTTAAGATTTCCTCCAAAATTTTCAAACTTTCAAAAAATCGTTTCATCATCTCGTAGACCTTGTGATATGCGTCATTGACACCTCAATCATTCATCTAGCCCGAAAACTCACGACACCAGTGCGAATTAGCATTATAGGATTTTGGAGGAAATCGTGAAAAACCGCTGAAAAAAGGTGTTTGTAAACTTTTTAACGCATTTTAATATTAATTTTAATAGTTCTTTTTACTTACTATAGGTCGTGAAGAGCACGAGATCTGTATTTTTTTTCGCACTGATTAATAATAAGTTACTTACCTAAGTTTTTGACGATGACGACCCGGTTGGTGCGATGGTTACCACGCCGGACTGCCAAACCGGGGTCCTGGGTTCGAATCTCGGTTCGGTCATGGATGTTATATGTGTGTGCCGTTGTTGTATGGTTCTCATAACAAAAAGCCTGAGGCTTACTTGGGATCATTACAATGTATGTGCCGTGAGCGTTATTTATTATTTATTGATTATTTTTCCGTACTACCTGTACGTTAGGTGCAGGTCTCAGATAAATTAACAGGAATGGATGCGATATTACGCGCGTACCCGTACCGTTTGGCAGAGGCCAAAGGCATGCGCTCAGTGAGCATGCCCGTTATATAAAAATAGTTGACGCGCGTCCCGCGCCAGTCGCCAAGTTGTATATAAACCTCCCCCCTCACCCCCGCAAAATTGACAGACTTTTTTGCGTAGAAATGAGAGATCATTTCCAATCCATTCCTGTTAATTTATCTGAGGGTGCAGGTACTACTGTAGTGTAGGTTAGGTTACGTTACATACGACTATTTCGGATTCTCGCTATTAGCAAACTTTATGTGTGTGTACAATCGTAGATTTCACAGAGGATAATCTAGCAATGATAACAAAATATGAGTTACGATGTTGTACCACCGCGCTAATTCCGAACATCAATTATCTGCAACACACCACTTTTCAGTTTGTAAACGTTATAAATTTCACATTATTACTGGAACGAACTTTTGCGAGTGTTAACTGCGCTATTGGTCGCTAATTCGTTTGCGTGTGGACTTCGACAAGAGCGAATTATTGGTTGGTGATTTGTTACGTATTATTTTAATTTATTTCCTCAAAAATATGTTGTATATTTAGTAACATTAGTGTCGGACCAGCCATAATCATCTTATGGTTGAATTTATTTGACTGATACGCGTTGAAAACGTTACAGACATGTGCACTTTTCTTTGAGAAGTCCCACGAGTTTTACAGCTTTAATATTTCTTTGCACACAACCTACTTAATAGTATTGAAAATAAAGTATCCGAATCAGACACAATATAAAAGACGTGCCGATCTGTACGCCGCGCTGCCGACTCGGTAGCTTCGTTAAGCGAAGATACTTTTATGATAAACATAAATATATTATGGTTACAAAATTATTGAATACAGCTGTTGCTGTATTGACGTAGGTACCTATATTCAAACACTGATTTGAATGATGTACCGTAAACCCATACAACTATTATACAGGGTCCTTCTTAATATACTGACACTTTTTTAAGGGGTTGTTCAGGCCATCAAACTGAACAACTTTCTATATGGGACCAAAATCGAATCAGCTGTAGTAGTTTTTTTTATACAAAAAATCATGGTTTCATCGCCAACCGTCTTAACCTGGAATGTATTGCCAACCCTGGAGTGCGCAAGTAGGGGCTACGATGACGCATCGAGCGGCAGACGTCAGTCCGTCATTTGTGAAGCAAGGAGTTGTAAGAAACCGCACGTAGAAGCACACACGGTGTGTCAATGCGTCATCGTGAGTGATCTCACTAAGTTCAGATAATTTGTAAGTGTATTTACCTATATTATCGAAACTACTCGTCTTTAATTAGTAGTTGTCTTGGATATTGTATATAGTCGAATTATAATCCACGGTTCGTGAATCACTAACTAACTGACCGACTAGACGAGACTGTCTTAGTTAACAAGCTCCCAGTAACCAATACAACCATGTCTGTTCTTGGAATTAATGTTAATAGGTAGGTTACCTTTATTAGCTTTTGGAAAGCAACTTGCCAAGACTTATTTGTGTTATTTGTAGAGCAGTTTATTGACACATTGGACAGAGTTTCGGTACTACTAGTGAAACGTGGATGTTGTTGTGAGCATATGCATGCATGCATGCAGTTTATAGACTGGAAGCTGAAGTATTCCATAAAGGTTGACTTGAGAAGAACTATGTATTCTTATAAACAAGAGCCTACCTGAGTGACCTAATGAATCCCGAATACTTCAGGCGGAGCCTGCCATATACATGAGGAATTATTCCGGACGGAATTACGATTTCGTATGAATTTCAAATTCTGTTCGGAATTCTGGACAGGAAAAGTCCATTCTAAATCCTATTCTGATTCGGAATTCCGTATGGTATGTGTGTGGTGTGGAATTATTTGTTAGTAGCGGGCGTAAGACAAACTCAATGTGTGCCATCGACGTCAAAGAAGAACGGAATATGCAGCAGGCACTGAAACCGAATCAGATGGTACAGTTTGCCAGGCTACATTTTGCCCACCGCTCCTCGGCCGTAGATTGCATAACGTCACATACATCGTCGCGTTTAGTTTAAGTCGCCTCGCGACCAGAAACTCCCGGAAAATTCCCGCCCAATCACACAATGTTCCCCCGAGGCTGCATTGCTGTGTCCCGCCGTTTAAAAGTTTTCACCGAAACTTTACAGTTTTACTGTATTCTATTGAAACGATCATGCTATTGTCAGACGAAAATTTGGTTTGCTATTATAAACTTTGTTGACGTGAAGAACGATTCATAACATTCGATCGTTTAAAAAGGTCTTTCTTCTGGATGCGTTTTTGGGTGTTTCCTACCCCGTGAAAGATCTGGAATCTCAATAGGAGTTGATCCAAACGCTGAGAATATTCTTTTTGGCAGTATTGTGAACCAGCGGATGCCGTTTTCCATGGAGTTTATCCAGACAGATTGTTTTTTTACTCATTTACAGTGCCAGAGTCGCTGAAAAAATGATTAAAATAGCCTTTTTCCACAACTAGTAAACGAAGAATCTGTAGATGGCAATATTAAAATTCCAGAAAAACCCGTCACATTGACCGTAAAATAGTGCTGTTTGTTTATGGTTTGTCTCCCCATCGCCCATTCAGTTTCATATCTCATACATTTGAGACGAGTAGGCATTGCAGTTTAGTATGGAACGGAAGATTTTATTGCGATTTCAGGTTTGCTCCCATAGTAGATTTCAAGTTGTTCAGTTTGATGGCCACCCCTGAAAATTTCGAAGCCGTAAGAAATCATCTGGTATTATAATACCTATGCTTAGAAGAAATTGTACCTTAATGAGAATAACTATCTAGATTATTTCTTGCGACCAAGTTTTGTAGGTACCAAAACCTTTTTGAACTCTCTTTTGACAAAATTGCTTTATTTAGCTAAAATAGAATTATAAAGCGTATTTATTTTCATAAACCTACCCTGAATACGGTATCACTATCACATCCAATTCAAGGAAATAAATAAATTTCAGCAATTCCATTGAAACAATAATTGAAAAGATGAAACGGACCCCAACTAGTTTATTTTACATAGGGCGACCGTTGCGAAATTCGGCGAATTCGGCGCACAAATAAAACCGTAACGTAACAAATTAAAATAGTTTAAGTTCCATTGAACAATACAACCTGAACTAACGAAAAACCAATAGAAACTAATAATATGAAATCTACCTAGAACAGAAAGAGAATATCGCCTCGGGTCCTACCATTGTTTCTTTGTTAGTTTTCAGTTGGTTAGATTTGCTTAGGGTCTATAGTAATAATTACTGTTTATTTGGACTTACCTAAAAACTAAATGCAAAACAATGTTCTAAAATGTAAGGTCTAACAAAATTAGCTGAAACTATTTTAAGGGGAGTATCAGAACATGAAACTGAACAACGTTCTCTATGGGACCAATATCGTAATAGCGAAAAAAAACCTGCTGTCCCATACAAAACTGACAACCTGACTCGGCCCGAATGTATGGGACAGCTGTTTTTTTTTAGGATTTCCATATTGGTCCCATATAGAGAAAGTTGTTCAGTTTGATGGTCTTGAAATAGTTACAGCTAATTTTGTTGTCTTGTTGTCTGTGTTGTTGTTTGTATGTCATGCAGACTATTCATTCGGTTTTGCGATAACTCTATTTGAAATTTTCATTTTTTTAAAGAGAACGACGAATACGAATATTATTTAAGATTCGATCAAATTGTGATTAAGTTAACGTGAAAATCCAATAATATATTAAACCCCCAGCTAAAAAAGGAGTATAGGTACCTATTACCTACGCCAGTGTTAGCTTAAAGGCTAGCGAGTACGTTTCATAACGATCTTTGTTCGTGTACCTACCCGTCTCAACCCTTGTGTGTCATAAAATAAAAAATATTCTATCGAGTCAGTAATATGTTTGTCTTCGAGAACAAGTAGTTACCTAAGCTTATTTGCCAAAATATGACGTTAGCAGTCGTGCAAGTAAATTGTTTTGCGAAAATACCCTTAAACGAATAGGATTGTGCTCGTTTACTATGAAATATGCACCTACTACGTGAGAACAGTCTTATTTAGCGACATATTTGTGAAAGAGGTGGGAAGGCAATAAAGGTATTGAATTGAATGGTTTATTTGGTGTGTGTCATGCATAATATGTTGTTGCTTCATTGACTATTGTCATGACACTTTATAAGATTTCATGAAAACGCCGATGCTTAAATTTTTACAATAAACATTGTATGGGTGTGAAACTAAACGAGAATTTTTTTGGACCTCCCATACAAAATTGATCTGCTGATCCGCAATTTTGTATGAAAGGTCCAATAATTTATCTCGTTTTTCGACACATGTTGTTGTTTAGTTTCATTATCTGAATAAACCCTTAACATTTGTAAGGTACCTAATTAAAGAATAAACGCCGTGATGGACCCATGGCGAGTAACCTTGCCTGCCGTGCAGGAGGCGTTGGTTCGATCCCCGTCCAGGCCAACTCGTACCAATGAGTTTTTCGGAATTTATGTACGATTTGTAACACCACTGGCTTTTCGGTGAAAGAAAACATCGTGAGGAAACCTGCATGCTTCAATTCCGAGGCATGTATTGTGCCCACTGTCCATTATAAGTGGCGACGGGCTCACCCCCCGTCACCCTGTACAGAGTTTCGGTACTGCTGGTGAAACGTGGATGTTCTGAGGTTTCAGAATATCTCTGACTACCCCTTCGGGGACTATAGTCGTGAGTATATGCTTATGCTAATTAAAGAATAGTGGTGTATAATTAAATTCGAAAAAAAAGCGAATGCGATTGTATTTTATCAATTATCATACATATTTAAAAAATCATTGATATGTCAAGTCAAGGTCCATAAGAGTAAAAACGTTTTCGTTTGTTGTATGGAGACTGCTAGCTTCGCAATCCTCTAAACAACTCGACTGCAGGCGGGCCTGTCCATTCCACAGCTCAGGAACGTTTGACGGCCGATCCCCACCGAGGGGTGAGTGGTCGTTCATTGCCATAGGTATAAGGTTCGTTCCTGAAGCGCAAAGTACGAAATTCGAAAAATCGGGTTGAGTGAACTATCTGTTACGGTCGGTAGTAACTATTATATAATCTGTGCTGTTGGTAAGCTTGTAATTTCAAATGTATGTATAGTAGTAGCACGAGTATAAAGCTACTTGTATCTCTGACTTGATTGTACCTACTGCTGAGAGGTAGAGGAGAATTCATATTAATAAGCTCTTCCCTGAACATGTATAAATAGCCCAGTCATTTTACGGTTTAAGCCGGGACTAATTAAGAATTTATATTTTTTTAGATGTTCATTTAAGAGCTAATTTGGGCCTAGAAATATACCAAAGTAAAAAAAAAACACTGCAGCAACAGCCCGAAATTTTAACTAAAAAACCTGACATTTACATATTTTTTTCCACATTTTTAAGGCTTACCATTATACACCCATCAAACACGGAGGAAATATTTTTGTTAGAAAGCTTTGAAAAATACATATATGTATTTTCCAATGGATAACTATTTTTTTTATTTCATTGCCTTTTGTTCTTGCTCAAAAGTAATTCATATTGTTGAATCTAATTAAAATTAGTGCATTGGTATTAAAATTATTAAAGTTAAAAGCCTTCTTGGAGGTACAATTTGGATTTCTATGTTGCATAGTGACATTTATTAAATATGTTTTCAGACAGACTTTTGCCACTAAATGGTACCGGTTACAGTTTAAAAGTACTATTCACAATAACTCCCCACCCCTCCTAATAAAACTCACTAAAATGACAGGGCTAAAATATATAAGTTCATGGAAGAGAACCAATAAGAGTGAATAGAACTGGACTTAGCAACTAATATACTCGTATAACTGATTGATTGATATCATTAGCATCCTTTTAAACTAATAGTCTACCCATCAAACTTATCAACTGCACGGAGCAAACCGATAGGAGCAAAAAAAAAATCTGCTGTTGCAAACAGTTGAGTCGAGTAGGCATAGCGAAAGTTGTTCAGTTTTATGGGTATAGGTACTCTTAGTTTAAAAGGATGCCAATGATATAAATTTCAGTCAGCATATAAATTTCAGTAAGATATAAGGGTTTGAAATTTTGTATGAATAATTTCAAAGCGTGATATCTTCGTAATAATATTATAAATTGTAAATATTATTTGATATGCGCAAACTAGATTTTCTAAGCTATTTTTCCATGTATAAAACTTTACTTTTATTAACACCGTCCACGAGTGTTATACGACAACGTTTTGTATGGACGGAAACCACCTTAATAGGCTGACACTTGTTTAAGGGGATGATCACACCATCAAATTGAACAACTTTCTCAATGGAATCGACATCGCGAAAAAAAAATTTGCTGCTTGCTCCATACAATACTGCAAACCCACTTGAGCCAAAATCAGCCAAATACAATAGCTGATTTTTTTATCGCAATTTCTATATTGGTGCCATAGAGAAAGTTGTTCAGTTTGATGGTCTGATGAACACCTTAAAATAGTGTCAGCATATTAAGAAGGACCCTGTATATAAATTGTTATGGATATTAAAAACAGTAGTAAGTTTACATAGTTATTAGTACCTAGGTATTTATTTTTATTTCATCAATCGCCTACTCTCTATGAGAAGAGGTTTCATAAATACGGTATCAGTAATGATAGGTATTCTAGTGGTCTTCAGGCAAATATTAGTTTCTTAAAATAATGTCTACTAAATCTGTAAAATATATATTTACTTACAAAAAAAAACTGAACATACTGAATTATCGAGCTCAGCAAGTCTGAACTAAGTTACAGTCTATCTATAGAAGATTGGATATGTTAGATGTTTTTTTTAATTCATTCTTCAAACTCGACATTGTGAAACAGAAATTGGCAAAACAAAATCTTCCTCTAAAATCATCGTGAGAAACATAGTCGATCCAATCAATAAAAGTTTCACCAGTAACGGGCAATAATAACAATCCTTTTTCGATTCCAGCCAGCGCCTTGCACGCGAGCGTGAAGATCCTACCTAATCGAGTTTTTATGGCATATATTTTGTTGGAACACAATGGGGGAAGAGTTTAGAAGTAAATAGAATTGGGATGTGATTGTTTGTGCTGGAGTAGTATACTAAATTGATCTGGCTATCATTTTTGTAAAGCTAGATTAGGTATGTCTGGTTTACCTTCTATCTGTAAATGTATTGGCAATTCTAGCATGGGCTGTGCCTTTTGTGTGAAGCAAACGCTAGCACTTCACATGGCGTATTTGGCAAATATCACGCCAAAACAAATACGCGTTTCCCAGCGTCTGTCACTTTTCTACGCACATAAAAGGAGTGAAATAGGCAAATATGCAACTATTGATATACAAACTAATATGCAACCAAAACATCCTCTGGAATCCACGTTTTTGTAGTTTTACTGCCTATGTTGACATAAACACGCGTATTTGTCATGCGTGATATTTGCCAAATGCGCCGTGTGAAATGCTAGCATAAGGTGTAAAGCCAACATTCGACTGAAGTATTTACCTATATAATAGCGCTTCCTAATTAGCATTTTATATAACAGAGTTTTATATCGTCTATTCACATGAACAGCTTATAGTAATTTAATGGGAAGAAAATATCGCCATATATGCGCCCTTCTAATCGATCCAACGTCTTCCACCATGTAATAAAATAGTCACCAATTGTAATTTTAAGAGGATAGACCAGCACAGTTTTTTCCTTACAAACGTATTCCCCTGTTTTCTCCCTGGATAATATCACTAGAGCAAATATTTTTTTACCATACAATCTATGTCACCCCTGCCATGTACCTATGTTTTGCTTTTTAATCGCTAATCTTGAAAACGGCACTCTCAGGACCGCAAAAGAGGCTTGGACTCCGAAGTTTCAGTAGCCAGTACTTACATCACTCCAATTTTAGGAGAAAGGCAATAACGCAAAGAGTGGTTCGCCCTAAACAATCTATGTGGATTTAGCTTACCAATCGACCCATATACCCTATGTGCGAAAACACTTACGCGATGAGATGGTTTCGGATTTAGAATTTTACGAAGTTTACTTAATATTGATGACTTTCAGGCGTAAAGCTTTTATTTTCTTGGAAATTGTCCACTTGTCTATAACCCTTTTATTTTGAATTGTACGTTAAGAGCTAGGTTTTTAGTACGTTTGAGTGTTAAAGTAGTTTACTCAGAAATCTCAATAATTGCAGTACTGAGTCTTGAGCACGTAGACTCTTTAGATTTTTTTGTTGTCTAAAATAACTAGGTCGTTTTCTATCTTAACGAAAGAGTATATTTTCTTTATAAGTACCACAAAAAATATATTTTATTCAAAAACAAAAATTACCACATTTAGTTTATAACCTGTTCTCCGTTGTAATGTTAATATTCATTTTCTCCCCTCCGGACGGAAAGCGTCAATTTTCGTTTCGAAGTTGTCGCTTTCCACCTCCGTCGAGGAGAAAAATAGTATACTAACCTCGGACAGTAATTATAAGAAAGCTTCAGATCACATGAGATCTGAGACCTTTCTTACTTTCCTGTCCTCGGTGTGTAATCTACTATATTTGTATCTGGATTGTTAATATGTACTCCTTATTTTCAATAACTTCCCCTTATTACTTGATTTCGTTTTGCTCAAAAATTTAGCTATTAAGGTGTTTGCAGAGTTGTCAATTTCATACAAAACTTTTTCGTAGAACACTTGTAGACGGTGTTAATAAAAGTAATGTTTTATATATGGAAAAATAGCTTAAAAAATCTAGATTGCGCGTATCATATAAATTCCAATGAATTTCGCCATACATTTTATTTATTTAAATTTGGTTCATGATTTATTATTATTAATCGAGACAAGTGATCTACAAATTAATCATGGAGGGTTGCTAGGCTATGTTACTAGGTATTAGAAATACAATAGTCTCCAGACGACGACCTGTAGTCTATCTTATTTTATCCGCATACCTACCTGTAAACAATAATATAATGTAAGACCCTTAGTTTCTATATCGTAATGTAAGAGGGTCAAATTAACGAATAGGTACCTACAACTATTAAACATTCTTTTATCCCAGCTGTGTTATAGAAAACTAAAAGCTTGCGTCTTAAAATTACGGAGCTGTCGTTAATTTGCTGGTCATAAAACATTGTAAGAATTGGAAATATTATACTCTAAATGGTCGAATTGTAATCCAAGAAATAATAATAATGACATAAATTGTTTAGTTATAGGCAGCCCTCACCTTCGACTTATAGCTATAAATCTTGTTCCTAATACTAAATGAACCTTTTAGTAGGACGTGTTCAATTTACTTTAGTTTGGACTCTTCTTTTACAGTGTCCGTCCCCATGCTTGGTTCGCATCAGCCCTATAAATCCTGCTTAATTCCTTTCTGAAATGGCATTTCGTTCGTACAATACTGCTATATATGAGAGTCCAAAAAGTAAGGTTGGCTCGCGGCCGTATTCTACGGCAATAAATCCTAACATAAAGTCGAACAAGATGTCGGATGAAAAGTTTGATTTTCTTTTGTAGTAGGATTCCACTTCCAGTTTAAAGTCGATGTTTGTTTTACTGATTGTATTGAACGTGGTTGTGAAAGGTAAGCCTTCTACGCGAGGGTACAGTTTGGTACATGGAACTGTAATAAGGAGGTAAATGTTTTTAAACAATATTTGATCTGAAGCTGGCAGTAACAGTTATTAGACCTGGTTGTTTCCAGGAACGGTTTAATTACCTTTACTTATGCAAAAAGCTCAGTAAGAATTCAAGGTATTGTGCGACACGCACGGCTTTATACGTGCAACACGCTGGTCATCGCCCTCAATACGACAATGACAGTAATTTACAGAGTTTCTAACAGTCCTTTAAGGGTTTCCCTCCATACAAAACTTTGTCGTAGAACATTCGTAGACGGTATTAATAAAAGTAATGTTTTATATATAGAAAATTGCTTAGAAAATCTAGATTGCGCATATCAAATAATATTTACAATTTATAATATTATTACGAAGATATCAAGCTTTGAAATTATTCATACAAAATTCGTAATTATATTATAAATTGTAAATGTTATTGATACGCGCAATCTAGATTTTCTAAGCAATTTTCCATATATAAAACATTACTTTTATTAATACCGTCTACGAGTGTTCTACGACAAAGTTTTGTATGAAATTGAGAACTCTGCAACCAACCTTAAGCCTACATTAAAACGTCATTTATTTGTTTGAAGGCGGCGGGGACCCGTTGGATGGGGGCAGCGCAGGACCGATCGTTGTGGCGAAGCTCGGAGGAGGCCTATGTTATGTCCAGCAGTGGACGTCCATTGGCTGAGATGGTGATTTATTGCTTTATTTTAATGATTTCTCAATTATGTTCTGTTTTTGATTGTTCATGTTATTGTACTGGACAAGGTTGTTTATTTAGATGGTAGTACTTAACTTACTACAAGTTAGGGAACTGACGTCATATTCGCAACAATACTTTTTACAATACGAACATATTCTTAAGGTCTTATCGCCGCCAGTAACCAGAATTCGGCCTCAGGTAGAACCGGTTGGAACTCATTAAATTTTCAACTCGTACCCAATTCGAAACAAGTCTGAGCAAGCGAATTATTAATTAACGTGAAACACCGAAAACCTATTTTTCTTAATCCCCATACGTTATCATGTGAAATTTTTCTAATTATAAACTTTGTCGTTGGGCGTGCATGAATATGGTTTCAGACCTAAAGTAAATCATGTTTAATGATGGAATAAATTATTAGAGTTAATATATAAAAGAAGAGTTCTTACCAACCTAGATGTTTCGTACAAATTCAATGAACCTTAGCTAACTTTTGAAATATTTACATTACATTAAGGGGTGATTGTTTGTATTCATGATAGTTAACAACTTTCCCTAAGAAACGGAAGAAAAGATTTTTCCTAAAGATCAAAAATACGGAAAAAATATCACTTTCTATACTAAATGCACTAAAGTAATCTGATCGAACGTTTGTATTATTAACAAAAAATAAAAACCGACTTCAAAACTAAAAAGGATTTTTTTCTACTGCTGATTTGAACGTGTGATGTTCAGAAATCGCACCTCTGAAGATAATCGACAAACCAAAACGTCGTCTGTGTATCTATTTGTTATTTTTGTAGATTTTCTCAGAAAGTGCTCAATCAATTTCGATAAAAATTTTAATGGGACCACCTCTAATGTATGACCTATAAAACAAAAGAAGAATCATCGAAATCAATTCATAATTGGCTGAGTAATCGCGTAACAAACATACATAAAAAAAAACATACTGGTCGAATTGAGAACCTCCTCCTTTTTAGTTGAAGTCTGTTAAAAAGTAGTTTTTTTTGCGATATTCCCGTTGTTCTGGAAAATCATTCTTCTGGTATCATAAGTACAATCACCTGTTTACCCTTACACTTACACCCTGTATCAATGATCACATGAAATGAAACTAAACGTAGGATAAATTAAAATAATAATTTAATATCATTAAATGATTATTTTTTTTAATTCACGTGTAAATGTGTCGACATATATGAACTAGTGTAGGTAATGTTATATAGATATCCCACATAAGATATTGGTCGTCTCTATAATTTATTTTTGCACTGAAAGGCTTCACGTATCTCACGAGCCTATTGCGGCTCCCCTGGGCACGGGACGGGCACGGGCGGGCATTCTATATCGCAGACCTTCACTGGGATTGCCCTTCGTACCTAGCACACACTGCACACACTGCTGTACAATCTCTCACATACAGGGTCCAACTTAATATGCTGACACTTTTTCAAGGGGTTGGTCAGACCATCAAACTGAACAACTTTATCTATGGGACCAATATCGAAAAATCTAAATCAAAATCTGCTGTCCTTTTTTTTCCTCGAGTAGGTTTGCAGTTTTGTATGGCACATCCGATTTTTTTTTTTGATTTAGATGTTCGTCCCATAGAGAAAGTTGTTCAGTTTGATGGTCTGATCATCCCCTTAAAAAGTGTCAGCATATTATGAAGGACGCTGTATTACTGAAAAGAAAAAAATGCTCCGCTTAAAGATCTTACGGTTATTTTAATGAATCTTCTGTGACCAAAGTGTCTGGCATTGACAATGTAAACTATTTTGTATATTTTGTTTTGGTTAAAAGATGTGTGTGTGTGTGTGAGATTTTCTGGCTGCATCTTCTCTACAACGGAAAACCTTCCGACGCGGTGGTAGATTACAAAAAAATTACGTAAGGAAATTTTCTAGGGTAAGTATTGTGATATAATTAACTATGAATGAAATAAAAAAAATTGATTTGATTTGATTTTATTGTCGTTGTTAGTTCTTAAAAAGCCATTAGAACTAAATACTGTTCGTGTACTAGATTAGGAAGGTTAGTTGTGGTATAATGAGGATGGCAAGACGATTATAAATATATATTGTCAAAAAAAACGGCTCAAAGGATAGATAGACCGGTAAACAGTTTATTTGCATAATTAACACATAGGTACATACGATCTCATAACACTAGTAGCATTCTCACTTATTAGATGGCCAAATAAAACCTTTGAACCAAATACGATACCAAGTGACAATCGTTTATCTACTCTCTCAACTAAACGCCTGCTCATTCTTTCACAAATGAACCTCAGCCGACTATCAGTCTATGCTGGCAATATTATAACACGCGGCGGTGGTGGTCTGGCATTTTCGCTGTGAGTTTGATCTCAGTTTTAAATGCCTGTGTGTATCGCAAAGAGTACTCTAGATAAGAACCGTCGAAGAAATTGAAGTAATATCGCCAGTTGTTACTTGTTTGCGGATAAACACTGAAGGATATCCGGCAGATCTCAGGACTGCTCCATTACCCTGATGGAGTTGGCAATCTTGAGTAGTTGGCAATATATGAGGGATTTACCATTGTTTTCTTGAAGGGTAAAACGTTCTACTTTGATTAAAAATTGTTCTATCATTCCTTTCATATAATAAACCACCCAGATCTCGGTGGGTTTTGTTTCAAATAAAATGAACCTTTTCAATATGTTTTACTCGTAAGAGTAAAACTACGTACATTTTATTTTAATTAAATAAATGTTTAAAAGGTCTAATTATTAATTGGGTATAATTGTTGTTTTAAGAGTATCCTATACCATTTATATATAAGAAAACTTCATTTTGAGAGGACCTTACAATGAAAATTCTCTGAACTGTGTGGGCAGGAGTGTTCATTATAACTAATTAAGCTTTTAGTTCAGCCTACACACATTTTCTTAGAGTTATTCCGTCCATCGGCCATTAGATGAAAGCGTAGGCGAAGGATGGATGTTTTCTATTTTTTTAGTGTTCCGTACCAAAATTGGAAAAACGGAACACTTATGGAATCAGCTCGGTGTCTGTCCGTCCGTCCGTCTGTCTGTCACAGGCATTTTTCTATAAGAGACCGTAAGACATAGGAAGTTGAAACTCGGTACAGATATAGCAATCGCTGTTCCAATATAGTAAATGAAGTAAAAAAGCAAAATATTTATATTGGGGGGCAATTTGGGGAGGTAGAAAGGGTAAATAAAAAAAATTTTCTTTTTTACCCTATAATGTGGGGAAATGAAAGCTGATAAAAATACGATTCTAAAAATATTTTTTTTAAGTTTCTCTTTGAACTTTGTTGAACAAAATTTTTCAATAACACAGAAAAACGGCTGTCCCCGCGATATTTCAAAAACCATAGAGTCATGTAAAATCTGGAAAACATCATGAGCGTTAAAAATAAGGTGTAGACGGCGGGAAAATTATAAGGCTGGCAGTAACTTGATTTGTTTTGTTTCTATACCCAAAAAACTATCACAGTGTAAAATGATCTTCAGTTACATGTGACCACATACTAAGTAGGTGTCAATTTATAGCGGTTATCATCAACGACCTACTATGTTAAACAACTGGTGGTACGGAACACTAATTGCCGAGTCCCGACTCGCACTTGGCCGGTTTTTTTTTTCTTTATTTTTCATTCTTTACTGAATCAAGTTGAAACTAGGTAAACAGTGTTTTTTTTAAAGTTTCATCGTGCCTTTTGTTTATTTTTAAATCACTGATAAAGAATCTGAAAAATTAAGTCTCGTACGGGACTTGAAGCCGCCACCTGCCAAGGCAATATCTCTCTTTGGTAAGAAGTTTGAATTTATAAAAGTTCATATAACTTGTACACGCCATTTTCGTAGAGAAGCAGTTAGACTAAAAGTCCGGCGACGAAGTAGCAACTGTGTCGCTAAACTATAATTACTGAAGGCGACGGAGGCGAGTTGCGACCTTATTACCGTGGAGCCATGGATATTGAAGTATTTTGTAGATATGCAAGTTTGCAATGTTCATTCGTATGAAACAAATATTAAATAGGTACCTACAATTATACAGGGTGAAATTGATATCATTAGCATCCTTTTAAACTAATCCTGCATGGAGACCCTTGGGGTTTGGATAGAATGGAATCCATCAAGTTCACATGGGCGAAGTAGCTTTATTTAAAGTATACTTACATGACTTCTACGTATCCTTTGCTGGATTGATTTATGCCCGTATAATTTTCATTAACTCTTTACTAAACGATTTTTAAACATTATTTATGACTTTCAATATACCCTAGTATCTAAAAATCTAAAGTAGAAAAGCACATCCAAAGTGTAACATAACTTCTTTACACCGTCTGAGACTCAGACGACAAATTCATTCATTGGCATCCAGACCTCACGAGGACCGGGAACGGGACCGGGGCTGGAGTCCATCTACCGAACTTTGTTGTAGCTTGCTTCTCTACCTATACATACAGGCTACGAATAAGAATAACTATAGAAGAGTAACTCTAAACAAAATCCACATCATTTTTGACACCCAATGAAAAATGACATTTTGTATGAGTTTTGGCGGCCAGATGTGCGATTTTTGAATCTCATTCGGTGAGCTCAGCTGTTGAAAATGTCAAAATTACTATGGAGATACGCATCTTTCTACTGCGGATTTGACTCTCAAAAATCGCTCTCCTGTAGTATGATTTTTTTACAACCTACTCGGGTTGGCAGTTTTGTATGGAACCGAAGATTTTTTTTTTCGGGATTTCGATGTTGGCCCCATAGAGAAAGTTGTTCAGTTTGACGGTCTGATCATCCTCTTAGAAAGTGTCAGCATATTAAGAAGGACCCTAGGATATTAGGAAGGAAATGTATGTTCTGTTTTGGTGTGCAATAAAGTATAATTGAATTGAATTGACCCTATATACTAATACAGTTGATGGGTTCTGAATTGTTGCTTAGCCCGAAAAGTAACATGAAAAGAGCAATGTTTAGTTAGAAATAAATTCTTTACAAAGGTGTATCGAAACTTAACACAAGATCATTACACGATCTTATAAAAATCGAGGACGAAGTACCTTGAAGGTTTAAAGAATAATAACGGGGAAGTGCTAACAGCTCCTAACTTACAAAAACCAAATTTTACAGGTCGCGAAAAAAACGTTTTTTATTTTTCCCAGAAAATAAGAATAAATGTGTAAATGACAATTTTATAATTAAATTACTTGTAAGGTAATAATCAATATTTGTTTGGAATAAGTATTTAGCGAAATAATGTAAGATAGGAGGTATCACCAAGCTGGTGTGTAAATGTAAGTAGGAGTTGTTAGCACTTTCCCCCATCGAAATGTTGCTGATACTTATGTCACAGATTACTAATAAGTTTCGATGAACGATGGATGGTGGTGGATGGTGGATAGAAGCTGGTTACCATAAACCAAAGCTACTATCCGCCACCACGAACGATTTATTATTAGGTGAATTGGGTCGATTGATTATTCATTGGGGCAGTCAGTAGTGTTTAGACGAAATTTAGCTATGTGCAGGTAGATGTATTTTATAATTTATAAATGAATAACAAATGGATGAGAAATGGAAATATACAGGGTGTAAGTGACAGCCTAGCAAATACTGAAACGGCGAACTCAGTTTCAGTATTTGCTAGGCTGCCAGTTACACCTCATCTATGACGACTCATCCATTTTTTTATGTTTATTTCAATGTGTTATTCATTTATAAATTATAAAATATCGTTTTTTGGATTATTGTAGTGATCCCGTAGAATCCGGTACCTACCTATTATCCCATAGATGTTATATAATGTAGGTATATTTGAAAACAGCATTATTTATGTATGTTTTAATAAATAACATTACAACGAATTAAATCTGAATCTCAGGATTATACGAGAATTTTGTGACGAAAAGGTTTTTTCATGAAAATAATATAACCTATCTTCTTGGAGTGTTCTGTTAAGTACAGGTTTCATTGGATTTTAATTTAAAAAATGTTCTTTTCAACGCGTGTGTATAGAGTTTGAATAGAACTTGTTTTGTGAAGTTCTACCTTTACTACAAGCTTGATTACAATGTATGGAAGTCTCAATTGAAATGCAGACGCACGTCAGGCAGCCAGCGAATCAGCAGGTAGCGTAGCATTCGCAAGCGGCCGGCCGGCCGGTTAATGTTTTTTACCAATGTTACAGTGCGGTCAGAATCAGTGGTTCAAATGGTCTGAATCACTTTTATCGTGAAATCAGATTAAGCATAAGCATGCATGATGCAACACAGCCTGTAGTTGCACTAATACTCCTGAACACCCCGAAAAGGGATCATTATCATGAGTTGAGTATGTACAGTCAGCATCAAAAGTATCTAAGCATCTCCGGTTTTCAAAAACATCTGAACAATTACACGAAAATAAACCCTATTTCCTACTAGATACCATTTGTTTTTAACTTAACAAATAATAACATGACAGATAAATTAATTTGATTTCTTTGTGAGTTGAAATAAGGTTTGCTATCGTAAAGTTGTCCAGATATTTATGAACACTTAACATGCCTAGATACTTTTGATGCTGACTGTACGTAAGAGCTGTCACACACGATGACGCACTGAGCGAGCAGCAGACGTCTCAGTCCGTCGTTTGCGAAGCAAGGAGTTGTATGAAACCGCACGTAGAAGCACACACGGTGCGTCAATCCGCACCAATCCGCACCTTGTGTGCTTCTACGTGCGTTTTCATACAACTCCTTGCTTCACAAATGACGGACTGACGTCTGCTGCTCCGTCAGTGCGTCATCGTGTGTGATCCCACTTATCCCGACATTAAAATTTATTAAACTTTTTACTATAGGTATAGTAATGACAAAATTAATACGTAATGGTTCTCACGTCGGACTGTGCAAAAGTCCGGGTTGACAATCCCATCCGCGCATGAAACAATTTTGTGCCGTTCGCGTTGTAAGTATTCTGTAACAGAGGTCTTGGTGTTTGAGGAAGAACAATTCATTTGCATGTGAAAGCAGTTTATTTTAGTTTTATTTATGTTCTTAATAAAGGATCCTTTTGTATTCATAAAATCAATTGAAACACTAAGTGCTCCTAATCAACCAACAATTCAAAAATTAGTTTTCTAGCCGCATTTTACTTCCGAATCGCTGGCATTTAGTTGGAGCCCGAAACTTCTAGCTGATAAAATTAAACTCCCCTCAAAGGCCAACTTTTGCAGATAAAAGCCAACTTGGTATCGCTGAATAGAAGCCAGTGGCCTTATTACGGACGTTACTCTAACGAAGATTATCCTTGTTAAAACGTTTACCAATGAAACAGTTGTCAAAACATTCTTGTTGTAACGCATTGTGAGGAAACATCCGTTATAGTTAATATAACTCAAAATATTCTTTCTTTGCACACCAAAAATTATGTTAAAATATGGTAATAAAAACGCGGACGAAAAGCATTCTAATGGGACGATAAAATATTATTTGTAATTTTCCAATGGCCAAAGAAAATCTGAATTACATAATGTTCTGCGTTGTGCAAAAAAAAAAATCATTCTGTTTGCGATATAGCATACACTATTGAGGGACTTTTACACGATGAGGAAAACGAAGTAAAAAAAAGAAAACTGTACTGGCGGAATGTGTATTATTTTGACGCAAACTAAATCCTTTATTGTTTCATTTATATGCATCGTGCAAGAGCAAAGAAATGTTAAGTCTAAAGTTGGAACCCACCGCCCACAACTTGCACTTACCTACCTAGAAAGTTAGAAAAGCGTTTGAAATTTAAGAAAATAACTTTTAAAAGTGAAGCAGTAAATAGGAAACAGTACCTATGTATTGAAACTTAATAGTACCTAGCTTCCGCACGAGTTTTCCAACGAAACGGGGCGTTTCCATCGTATCGAATGCGTAAGACAATTTTATTATTGGGAAACATTTTCAGAGAGCGTAGTTTTATAGGTGAAGCTACAACTAGAGCTCAAGATCAGGAGTATTATTTTTGAATTTGATCCTAATTCGTAATCCGAATATTAGAATAAACTGCATGGATTTTGTGCATTATTCATATACGAAATGACAATAGTAGGGTTTTAATATTAAAGTACGATATTAATACCATAAACAGTTTATACAACAGTTTATACAATATATAAGAGTCATAGACCTTTCTGTCTCTAAACTTGTGTAATTTTGTGTATTGCTGTTTTGAGACAAATAAAAAACTTTTATTTATTATTTATTTATTTATTTATTTATTTATACATTTTTCGGTCTCACAGGCAAAGGCCTTCCCTCTACCAGACTTTTTATTTAAGTACGTCTACCGTAGTAAATTTTGATTTCCTATTCCCTGTACCGATAACCTAAAGTAAAAAAAAAAAATTAAAAAAATATACCTACTATTAGGAAATGTTAATTTTGCTACACATGATAATTAAATCATTCATTTACTACAGGCGCTTTATCATAAATATATTTTGCGATACCAGATAGATAATTAGCTGGAAATCTTTTTTTTTTTATTTATTTTATATAAAGGAAAATACAGTAACAATATTACTTTATTTTTCTCCACCTACAAGCCCTTTATGAAAATTTCTGTTGAATTTCTAAAATGTTAAACAGGAAATGGTTTTAAAGTCGTCGATAGATCTTGTCCGTAATACGGTGTCGGCTAGAGAATAGATAGTAGCCCGCATGGCCCAACATTGTGGTAATTAATCTGCGAAAGGAGACCTACACAAAGGCTTAAGATCTTTCGTGTCTCAGGTTTTATGTTAGAGTAGGTACCTACTAGTTACATCAGACATACTGGATTTTTGTTTAAATTTAAGATAGTGTAGGTAGATAGTTTTCATCAACTTCAAGCCAATCAGATAATACTAGGTGTTACAACATTGAAGAAATCCAAGCTCTGGAACTGTTCGTCGTATTTCTTTTCTACCTATAGTAGGTATAGTATTTTATATAGTAAAGTAGCGATATTCTTAAGCTACAAAATACTATACTATACAGGGCTTAAACTTAAATGCGTTACATACATAAAGGGGTGCTTTAGACCACTACGGGATAAACTTCGAAATCGTGAAAAAAAATCAGATAGTCCATAGAAAATGACAATAGCTACTCGAACACAACATTTTGTGACAAAATGTATTCTATTTTTAAACTCTTCCACATATCTCTATCCAACGCGGCATCCCTCCATTCGCTGCAATAGGCATCCAACTCATCACGCTACCTTTTCCGGGGTCTGCCTCTCGACTACCATCTTTTCAAACATTATTTCAAAAAATAAGTGTGTTTTCTATTCATTGGAATCAATTAGGTCCATCCATTAGATTTTAGTAAAGTCATCAGACTCATCAGTCAGTCAATAAAATAAGTGTGTTTTCTATTCATTGGAATCAATTAGGTCCATCCATTAGATTTTAGTAAAGTCATCAGACTCATCAGTCAGTCAATAAAATAAGTGTGTTTTCTATTCATTGGAATCAATTAGGTCCATCCATTAGATTTTAGTAAAGTCATCAGACTCATCAGTCAGTCAATAAAATAAGTGTGTTTTCTATTCATTGGAATCAATTAGGTCCATCCATTAGATTTTAGTAAAGTCATCAGACTCATCAGTCAGTCAATAAAATAAGTGTGTTTTCTATTCATTGGAATCAATTAGGTCCATCCATTAGATTTTAGTAAAGTCATCAGACTCATCAGTCAGTCAATAAAATAAGTGTGTTTTCTATTCATTGGAATCAATTAGGTCCATCCATTAGATTTTAGTAAAGTCTATATTGTAACTCTCTTGAATATAACATACATTTACCAATAGATTCGGTTTTAACTGAACGTCAATGCTTCGGTTTCAACAATTTCCGTTCTAAACCTCAGGTTGTTCTGGCTGTATACGTTTCGACGGGCCTGGTCCAATACACGAACCACAATGACCCATAAAGCTTTATACAACGCGGAGAGGTTGCATACAATGTTGCCAGAGTTGCGCTTTTGGCGCTGAATTGAAAATTAAAACTACTCTTTTTGTTGTCAATGGTAAGTCGGACTGAGTAGCGTAGTAGTCACTACCGACTACTACGCTACTACTACTTTAAATAAAACACAAATTTTGGAGATTTTCCGCAAGGCGACACAAAAACTACAACAATGTAAGATCCATGAACCAACCGGAATTAAAGCTTACCGCAGGCAGCTTAGATTAAAAACTTTTTGCTTACGCTGAAAGATGGAGCCAAGAAATGAGAGAGCGAGATAGCCAAAATAGTAGATAGTTATACTCGTATCTATGGCAGGCAGTAAGGCGTATCAGTCAATGGTCGTCATACCGAAGGAATTTTTTTGTAATGTTATATTTTTATTTTTTTAGTGCTTTTGCGGAAGGGTCTTCAACTCTGTCATAAATGATCTCTGGAATTGGCTCTCCGATAGCCATGCTTTTTTCTTATTGCTGTATCCCGTTTGCAATGGAGGGAAGTCGGATATTTTTTTTCTACTCCTTCTATCTTCTTTGATTAATTCATTGCGGGTACAAAGACAGATTAGAGTCATCCCCCGGGCTAGCTGGACTTCATTGTCTAGTGTTGTGAATGGTCGCCGCTGTTGTTTACAGGAGTTAGTGGTAATGTGTGGTGGGCATTTGCCCGAAAAAAAAGGAAAAAAACACCGCAGGTCTCCTGTCTTACCAGGGAACGAGCCTCCTCTCACGAACAGGGTGAGAGTAAGAGGGGAATCGAGCTAGTGGAGTATTTATAAGACGCCTCAGTAGCAATATGACTTGATTTAACGAGTACCGTCCTGTAAAATCATTATATCCGGGACCAACTGTTTACGAAGCACTCTCTAGAACACCGCTAAAAGGTCAAGAACCAACTACGTGTGCCGGTCGACTTTGTTTAACTTTGACGATCATTTCGAATAGGTACCAACTCTATTTTAGAACCCAAGCTCCTCTAATGATTAAATCCCAAAAAACCTTCTAAAATGACATAAGATGAATGAGTACACAATTATAGTCCTTTTGAAAATCTCATCTCAAAAGCCGTGGTGGTCCAGTGGCGAGTAACCTTGCCTGCCGTGCAGGAGGCGATGGTTCGATCCCCGTCCAACTACGAATAAGAAGAACTATAAGTAGAAGAGTAATAAATAAGAGTAACTGTAAACAAAATCGAAATAATTTTTGGCACCCAATGAAAAATGTCATTTTGTATGAGTTTTGGCGGCTAGGTACAGTTTTTAAAGAACAAATTTAGAACACGGTACACTTTTTTTGGTGCCACTTTTTGAGCTTCATTTACACTTCTATACATTCTTATTCGTAGCCGTCCAAGCCGACTCGTACCAATGAGTTTTTCGGAATTTATGTACGATTTGTTACACCACTGGCTTTTCGGTGAAGGAAAACATCGTGAGGAAACCTACATGCTTCAATTTCGAGTGTATTGTACCCACAGTCCATTATAAGTGGCGACGGGCTCATCCCCCGTCACACTGGACAGAGTTTCGGTACTACTGGTGAAACGTGGATGTTCTGAGGTTTCTGTGGAGAATATCTCTGACTACCCCCTCGGGGAATATAGTCGTGAACATAAGCTATGCTTAAACATCTCAATGTACGAACCTACTGCCTGAGTAATTTGTAACAATAACAGAGTTGTCATTGTCGAGTCGTAACTAACCAAATACTTAAAAATTATCTCATCTTGCGCTATTGTGATATTTGCAGTTAGCAACTTTCGTTGACGAGGTTACTACGTCGCTATTGGATTATTGCATTAGCCTTAAAATGAAAAATGGATTTTGATTCGTTAAAAGTTGAAAATGGATTCCGATGAAGTTTATTGTGATTGTTGGTATTGTTTTTCAATTATGTTATATGGAATACAGTTTCCACCACTGCATTTAGGTCTAAGGCATAACTTATATATATTATAAAAATTACAATTAACGCATTGCTAAACAAGCATTGTACAAAGTTGATTTGTTCCACTGCAGACTTGCCTCGGCTAGTAATATCGCGGACTTTTCCGCCTCATCATCATCATCATCAGCCTATATACATCCCACTGCAGGGCACAGGCCTATCTAGCCTCTAGGAGGGTGATTAGGCGTTAGTCCACCACGTGTGCCCAATGCAGATTGGTAGACTTCACATACGCATCAGAATTTCTTCTTCTGCGTATGCAAGTTTCCTCCCGATGTTTTCCTTCACCGTTTGAGAGCAGTCGATAATACGTACATAAGTTAGAAAAACTCATTGGTACGTGGCATGTTGTCCGTGCGGATTCTAACCCGGACCTCATGATTGAGAGTCGATACCTCTTCGCAACGCGCCACCGTGATCTTCCGCCTGATCACTCTTTTCTAAGGGAGTTGAAACTCTTTAATCAGTTGGTTGAGCTTACGACGCTTGATACATGCTTGGTTCGCTTTCGAATGATCAAAAACAAAATGCTTTCGGCGAACTAGACGTCATCTACGAATTTGGTCATTACGCGTATCTCTGAATTGAAATTAATCCAACTTACCGCACGTAAAAACTTTTCCCCTCTAATTTGAAATAGGTCCCATACAACGATAATTCGTATTTATCGCTTAATTTTAGCTGTCAGCTTTATTTATGAGCCCGCTATAGATTGCTCGCTTTCGATCTTATTTAGAAAAAAAGCCATTTCGAAGAGAGTCGTTCAAACGTTGGGGACGTCGTAAAAAAGTTATTTCTTTAGCAACACACCATCAAATACAATAAACACTTCTAGTTTATAGTTTTTTGGGGTCAGCAAATGAACAAAATATACTTAATAGAGAAAACGTCCGTGACAGAAATTCAGGAATAAGGATTTAAATTAAAAATAATTATTGCACCTGAGGTACGTCGACAGATCTTAAAAAGTAAACAAATACCAGGAATGGGGAAGTATATAGTAAGTTAACCATTTAAATAAGATTTTTTTTAGCTTATAATATAAATATAACCGTTTTTTACTGAATTGATAATGCATCTATAATAATTTAAATAGTACTTTCGTCGCAATAGTCTTCGCATACCGTGGACGAGCTAATACCTAAAAAATATGCATTTTATTCATATAATAGACTAGTTTCATTTGTCCGCGGACAAGGTGCATTATTTAGGTGATATTTTAGGTACCTTCAAATGAAATGAATAGGTAGGTACCTAGAACGACTAGGTAGGTGAACCTAACTCCTAAAACTAAAAATAAACAGAAATCCTGAAAAATATTTAGATAGAATCGATCAACATTTGATATCACAATTAATTTTATTCTTCAAATAAGTATATTGAATAAATAATAGTGAATTACAAACCCTTAATAATATTATAGATTTTTAAGGAAAATGTGCGCTTTTTAAGATCCTAATACGAAGACACGTTAGTTCTAAATGGCTTTTATTGCAAGACCTAGATTTTATTGCAAACGTACGGTCTAGACTAGCTCCATTTAGCTAAGTCAGCAAGCAGTTCTGGCTAATTGCCACTTCGCCTGCAAACCGTATTCTTAGGTCGTTATGGCTTTTATACACGACCTAAGTAGAGGCGATAGAATCCCGGTACACATCGAGTATAAACATTTCTGCTTAACATAATTAAGATAGTTTTAGGTTTCCGTTTGATTTTATTGTTTATAATTGTCTATTAGGTAAATAAAGTAAATTAGGATTAATATAATGATAATCCACTAAGCAAAATTGTTTCATATTATGTGTATTTTAACTTAAGGCCTAGGTATTGTGCTGCCCCCAATTTTATTTTTATTTCTTAAGAATTACTTAAACAATATGTAAAAAGAAAATCCACATTGTAGTCATTGCTGATTTTCAATTTATCTGTTCACTGTGGGTTTGTTTTTATCTTTAAAACCGCCAAAAGTGGCCACCTTTTGCGGTTTTAACGATAATAGCTACAAGCATAAAACATAATAATCCGTAATGTTTTGATAAATTGAAAGCCAATCAGGACTAGGTACAATGTGACATTCTTGTTTTTTGGAAATGTTGTTTACTTAATTGTTTAGAAAAAAAAAATACGATTGAGGGCAGCACAATATGCTCGGTACCCTCTTAAAGAGTTCGTATGTACCGACAAGTGTACCGTGAAGTGTGATGTGTGTGTTGAAGTGGCGAACGGGCTCACTCCCTGTTACAATAGATAGAGTTCCGGTACTACTAGGTTTCAGTATATTTCTGACTACCCCCTCGGAGAATATAGTCGTGAGCATATGCTTATGCTTAGTTGCCAAAACAGCAACCTACTTGTTGTGGATGTCTCGTTTTTCGACCCATGTTCCATAGGGAAATTTGTTTAGTTTTATTTACTGAATAAGTATTTATATTACACAATATTATTACCACAGAATATAACAAGAACTAATCACTTTTGATTTTGCAATTTCTTCAACCAACCAGACGTTTATTTGAATCTATACAGGGTGTAAGGAAAAGTATCACTAACCTTTATATCACAAACCTACTCTAATTAATCTGAACAACTTTTACTATGGGAGCAACGTATCAGAACAAAAAAATCTGCTGTTCCATACGTTTGCGTTTGCTCACAAGGTAAAAGTTGTTCAGTTTGATGGGTTTCCTTACATCCTGTATAGGCTTAGTATATAGGTATATTTCCAATTTCGCATTTTCATTTTTACGAACTAGCAAACGGTTTCCTGGATATATTTTAATCAAAATATCGTTTTACCGAATACTCAATAAGCTACGGTATTTGATCTGTTATTTTAAAGAAAAATTGTTTACCTACGTAAATGCTATCGTGTTTCCGGCTTACCTATTTATCTTATGCTGATGTTTCTACTGGTTTTGGATTCTATACTACGATATGGAGGAACAGTGGGCTTTATCCTAAACCTATTTAATAACCTAAAGTAGAAAGTATAATTATAATCTTAAGAGGATAGGTGTTTTTTCCATACAAACGTATTCTCCTGTTTCCTCCCTGGATAATGACACTAGAGCATATGTTTTTATGGAAAACCCTAAGATAGGTTAGGTTTTTAGGTTTTACCAGAAAACTTAGGATTTACCGTAGTTCGAGCTTTTACACTACTTTTACATACAGAGACGTCCAAATTTTTTTAGGTTCCTCGCACCTTGATGTAGGTATCCGAAAATACCCTATGTAGGTATGTTCCGCGATTTTTTGTAGTTTAGAAGTTATGATTTTTCAAAGGCGTATTTAAGAAGTTTTTAACGAAACGGCTTAAAACTGTCATAACTTTTTTCATAGTAAGAATTTTTTGAATTTTGTTTTTGCAACATAATGATCTGAAAACACTCTTCCATACGTAAAATAATTAGCAACACAACATACAACACAACAAGTTACCAAAAAAGGGTTCAAAGTCATAATTTTAGGTTCAAGTTGCTCGGAGCAAAATTTTCAAAATTCTCTTTATGACTCAAAATGGAAGTTCTATGGCTTAAAACTAATTTTAACAATTTCAGTGATTATTCATCATACCAAATAAGAAACAAAAAGTGAAATGATTCTAAAAAGAAAATTTTTCGCTGAAATCGGCTTTCAAAGTTAGTTGAATGAAAAATCCACTTAGAAACCACCGAGGGCTTGCCCACACGATAAGAAGATTTGGTAAGTTGAATAATCACTGAAGTTTTTAAAATTAGTTTTAACCTATGGAACTTCAATTTTTTTTCTTTAGGAGAATTTTGAAAATTTTGCTCCGTGCAACTCATACCTTTGTTCCCTTTTTTCGGTAACTTGTATGAATGTTGTGTTGCTGATTATTTTACATACTGGAAGGATGTTTTCAAACGATCATGTTGCAAAAACTAAATTCAAAAAATACTTACTATGAAAAAAGTTATGATTTAAGAAAAATCATAATTTGTAAACTACGAAAAATCGCGGAACATACTGCGGGGTATTTTCGGATACACCTAGGTGTGTGGAATCTAAAAAAATAGTGGACGTCTGGTTGGACCACCCTGTATATACTTATGTAGAATGCTTCTTGCCATTCTTCGCTGTCGACTAAAAATCAATGTGACTAGAATACTCAATGTCACCTCAGAAATGCCTAAGTTTAATACACTTGAAGCTACATCCGCGACGGAGTCGATACAACCTATCACGATCTATAATAGGTTACCACTCGCAAATGGCATCGCATCGCGTGATAAGACCTATCTTAAGTCACTACGCACTTAGTACCCCTTTAACATAATTTGAGAGTTTCTTTGTAAGTGCTTAGTAGATACCTACTTAGCAATTATAGCACTCTGTGGTACGCTACTTCGTTCGTTAACGTTCGTAACGTTCAATGTGGAAGAAAAATATTTAAGGGTATATTATTCGGAGCGCGCTCCATACAAACGTACTATGGTGATATTTTCAATACTAACCAATTAAAGTCAATGCAATTTTGCAGAAACAATCTAGAAACAAATTTCTATGCTTGTATGGAGTCATATTTTCGTTAAAATGTATAGTTTTCAAGTTACAGTGCCTCAAAGATTTCCATACAAATCTTAAATTAATCCTAGCATTGAAACTGTATATTTTAACGAAAATCGGACTCTATAGAAGCATAGAAATTTGTATCTAGATTGTTTCTGGAAAATTTCATTGACTTTAATTGATTAGTATTGAAAATATCACCATAGTACGTTTGTATGGAGCGCGCTCCGAATAATATACCCTTAAGGCGTATCATCCTTGGACCACGACTCTCTACAAGGTGTTACAAAACTACAAATAAACCTTTAAGGGGGTGGTGTAGACCATCAAACTGAACAAGTTTCACTATGGGACCAAGATCGAAAGCGGGAAAAAAAAAAATTATGTTCTATACTCTACAAATCGACTAGAGCTAAAATATGTATGGGATATGAAATAATTTTTTTCGCGATTTCGATGTTGGTCCCATAGAGAAAGTTGTTCAGTTTGACGGTTTTAACAACCCCCTTAAGAGTTTCAAAAATTTATTGTTACTTATGAAACACCTTGTATACTAATTGATGCGAACGAGCGCGGGGCTCCGGTCAGAATTTAGCTGATTTCTTTGAAAAATTATATGATTTTTTATTAATGTCGAAAAAGCAAGAAAACCACAACATTCTTAATTGTGTTGTGAACAATATTGTAAATTTAAATTTTCTTCTGATTAAAAATGTAAGAGTTAAATGGTTACAACTGGGGAATAAAGGGTGACTTTGAGGGTGAGTCCCTTTTCTTTGGTTATTATTCATTAAAATCTATTTCTAGAAAAACTACGTCACTTCTCATATCGTGTAGGTAGATGGTTCAGTTTATTTTTCAGCTCAAACAGTGCCATAGTTAATGAATAAAATGGTTACAAAGTTACCGAAAACCAGGAGGTAGCCCCTTATGTAGGTATTTCTGTTTCTTATATATCGTGAGATTTCTGACATGCAAAAAGTTAAAAAATAAATAATGTTTTAAATACATTTTTTTTGGGGATGATTCTTTCATGGAAACTTGAAAATGTTTATAATCGACTATCCTGCCTGACCAAAAATTCCTGTGCTGTGTATACAGAAAAATATTTTTAAACAGTAAATCTTATTGCAGCAAATTTGATCAAAAACCGGGGCAAATTTGTCTCGGATCGCGAACGAATGAATGAATGAGAAAATTCAAATATACGGGTAGGTATATATATCATCTACAGAAACGGAGACGGCGGGCGACGTCGGAATATTCCCAACTGGTAACATTGGAAACTAGTTTTAATATATAAAAAAATTATTTTTCTAAGAAAATCTGTGATGTTTCAGTTAAAATATTATATATGAAACGACGAAATTGACCATTAGGTCTAAATGAACAAGGTACCAACATAATATATATCTTTTTTTTAGAAATAAGTAAATAACCTTACCAGTTGTATAATATGATAATTGACTATCATCATAATAATTTACTATCATACTATCATCATCATAATAATTTACTATCATAATCTTTACTATCATATCTAATCTATATGATAATCAACAGTTAGGTATTTCTAAAAAATATATTTAAGTCGTTTAATTATTAAATTGCAAATTCTAACAGGTTTCTTTTCCCCTTTTTAATTACCTAGGTAAGTATCTTCTTTGCTGTGATCCTGGGGGACTGGGACCAATCACAGCGATGAAGAGTTTTGAGCATTTGTCTCAAAATATCATTCGTTGTGGTCGTTCCTACTGTTTGTTATACTTATTGCAGAATAAGTGGGGGTAGAAGAATGTTCATCTAAATACGGACACTCCCGGAAGGCATTAGAAATAAGGCGATAGGAACAACCCACGGCGACTCGCGCCGGTTTTATGTTTATGGCCTTAAAGGCATTTTACGATCTTGCCCGTTGAAAAAAAAAGATGTTTTATTCCGATCCCTTGATTTATTCAATACTATTCGAATGGTTATAACATTTTCCCGGATCAATGGAGGTTTTGTAGTGTTTATGCAAAAAAGTGTGAATTCATTTTAAATTCATACACGAGAAAAATGGCACCAAATGTTACTATTTATATATTTTACCGATCTAAAATTGCATAACCTTCTCATAAACATTTTAAAAGTAAAACGATTTAAGAATTATCTGTCGTGTTCTAAGAGAATAAATATGGAAGAATAACTCCAAACAAAATCGAAATCATTTTTGGCACCCCATGAAAAATGACATTTTGTATGAGTTTTGGCGGCTAGGTACAGTTTTTAAAGAACAAATTTAGAACGCGTTACAATTTTTTTGGTGCCACTTTTTGAGCTTCATTTATACTTCTATACATTCTCTTATTCGTAGGTCGTGTTCTATTGTTGCAGTCCAAAATCCTTATAACACTAAATGTAAAATTCCAGGGGGTCATGTTCGTCTTGCACGACGACGCGACCGAGAAGGGGAGAAAATTCTGTACTACGATTCCGATTTCCGATTAAATTTAATAAGCAAATCTGCCGTTCTGCAAATGTTATCTAGGTATTTGGAAAATATGACGTATAAGCATAACAAGCAATCAAGTTTATATTTGTTTTACGGCTGGACAAAGCTGATTTATGCAACCGATAACGGTTCATTTATAATGAACTCATACGGAGCTCATTAGTGAACATATTATATAGGATCGAAAACACACATCCAACTATGGAGATATATAGATAGCTACGTTACCGACCGAATTTAATCAGTTTTTATCAAAATATGTCTCCTAATTAGCTTTAAATGTGAAACAAAATTGTCCGCCAGTTTTTTGGGAAAAATTTTAACTGAAAGTTTTTGAAATTCGTCATAATCAAATCTAACCTACTGGAACGTAAGGAAAGTTATTAACTTTGCCTATTAGTCACAACAGTAATTATGCTTCCCCGTCACATCAATTTCTATAAAAGAAGGAAATAATTTCCTTGTTCGTAGAAAAGAGTTCACTCTTTGGCTTCATTCTGTCACATTGTTTTAGAAATGCACTTACGTACTAGACACATTTCACAATCCACATACTACAATACTATATTTACTATAGGGTCCTTCTTAATATGCTGACACTTTTTAAGGGGATAATCAGACCATCAAACTGAACAACTTTCTCTATGGGACCAACATCAAAATCGCGAAAAAAAAATCTGCTGCTCCATACAAAAGTCAGCATATTAAGTTGGACCCTGTAGCTGACTTGATTATCTGACTATCACCCGGAAAACACGTTAGTCTTGAGGATACGTCCTCTAACTTTTAGCTTTAGTAGGTACGAGTAGGTACTACAATTCTGTCTTATTCACAAATGCACTTACTTACTAGACACTTATATTACATATTTGTATTTACGATAGGAGAAGAACTATTTTCAAAAGGAAACACCTTTTTAGTGCGCCGGTCACGTGTAAACTTGTAAAAATTTAACAATCCACTTGTCGATGTCATGTCGCCCAGGGGAATTTAGAGGGTCAAACAAAAGTTTGGTAACAATGATCGACGTCTTTTAATATACGAGTACCTTCTCTGTAATTGGGAAAAGTTTGGAGGAAATCAAGTTTGGAAAAACTTGAGCCTCAAATTGTGTGGTCGGTGTATTACTTTAGTAGTCAGCTAGACTGCTCCGAATTTTTGTGCAGTATTTTATATAAAATTCCTTCCTCGAGATGTTATCTGTGTAGGAAATAGCGAACACTGCAACAAAATCCGTATATGTGTTCATACATACTGAGGTAAAATTTTTCAAATATCTTCTAGTAGGTAATAGGAGAAGTGAAATTTAAAGTTAGGTATTTGAAACATTAATTTTAGGATAAAATATCGTTATACCGGCTTAAGCTATCCTAACGAGTTTCGCGTTTGCATCCGTTCACTTCCCATAATAATTCGTTCGTATTCATATATCAGATAGCTTTGCAAATTTGCGACTTAATTGAGTTATACAGAACCATACGTCCTAATTCAGTTCGCAATTACGTTTTCTCATTTTCATTTTCCAGTTTTGTTGTTCGCGTAATGGATTTCGAATTCTGAATAGCTCAGCTAAGTATTAATATTGTGGAGATCACTTAAGGTACAGACAAACAAACGCGGTCCGCGGTCACGTTGTTGGCGGAGTTTAGGTCGAATTTCAGACTTTTTAATTTACTGATACTTGACTGTACCTACCTATACTTTATAGAAATTTGATCAAATATCGAAGATTATTAATAATTTTTAGTCGAGAATTCGTATTGCTAAAGAATATGAAGGGTTCATATGAATTCTAATACTGAAAAAAGGACGACCAAATTGAGACTGCTACCCCAGATCGCGTTGTTTTGTCTGTACTTTAAATAATTAAATTCTTACAATATATTGTAATACGTGCCACGATTTTCGGTTTCGGCTCTGTTTAAGATATGCAAGATGAAGAGAGTTTAATTGTCAAAATTGTGTACTTATATCTCTAACTTCGAAGGATTTTCTCGAAAAATTTCAGAGGTAGGGTATATGTTATTAACTTTACTAGTAATTTTAATTAAACAAATCGATACAATATCAATGTACCGAAGCAATATTTTCATACAGATTGGTTATAAAATGTATGTGGATTTGAATAAATCTGAAATATCTAGTGTAGAGTTTGTGCATGTGAAAAAAAAAATACCGTCAGGTTTCTTTAGAACGAGATAATTTAGGGCTGTTGAGGACGTGATTTTTTTAATTTTGGAACAATGTAGATAGTACGTTAAATATTTGTCTTCCCTCCGGACGGAAAGCGTCAACTGTCGTCCCGCTGCGCTAAACGAAGTTGTCGCCACCTCCGTCGAGGAGAAAAATAGTATAACCTCGGACAGTAAATAAGAAAGCCTCAGATCACAATCTGAGCCCTTTCTTACTTTCCTGCCCTCGGTGTGTAATATACTATTTCGATGTCAGTTATGTGTCCTTATTGCGGTAAGAAATATTGTACATAGTTTGAAAGTCCTCGGACTGAATAATTGAATTTGCAGTCAAATTCAATTTTCAGTCTCGGCTAGAGTGCATTGCAGAGTTGCTGTCATTCATTTAAACTAAGACTGACTTGGCGTCAACTTATTTTTTAGGGATTCGTAGTCAAACAAGAACCCCTTATAGTGTCGCCTATTCTGTAGATATGTCTCAGCGTGCCCCACCTCAATTTTATTTTTTTGAGATAGCCAAAAAACAAATGTAGTAATTGATAATCAAGAAGGATCATTTTTTTTTGCCATACAAAGAAAGGAGTGAGTGTCGAGAAAACAAATTCTTTTACCTACGCCATCGAGTAAGGTGTAATAAAATAAAATAGAACAAAAGACCATCTAGGGCTAAGTAATTTAGCTCAAAAATATGATTTAACTTAACTTTTGAAACACTGCAGTTAGTTATCATTTTTAAAATATGAAATAATGTTGTTCTTAGTTTCAATGAAAATTATATGGGGCGCTGTAGAAAAGTCATTCAAAATAAAAAAACGGTCAAGTGCGAGTCGGGATTATCGCGCACAGAGGGTTCCGAACCACTCCACATATTAACTTAACTTACAAAAATGTTTTGTTTCCTACGGGGTATTTAGCGCGAGATCGACTCACACTTGGCCAGCTTTTATTATTTGTTGTTATACTGTAGAATCTACAGTGTAGAGTTTGCTCTAGAATCACACCAAGTTTGACGCTTGCACGTATATCTTACCGTTTTTACGATAGAGCGAGAAGAAAAAATGTTGATAAAAATGAGTTTCTTGTATGAGGACCCCTTAATTTTTAACTTTTTGATATTTTTATTATTTGTTAGCAAATCCGGCGTAATAATGCACATTCTGTTTAAATTCGAACTGTCTATCTATTACCATTCAAAAGTTACAGCCCTAAATAGTTAGGACAGAGGGATGGACGGACAACGTGGGTTTATGAATAGGGTCCCGTTTTCACCCTTGGGTAAGGAACCCTAAAAATGAAACTCTTTGAACAAAGCGTGCTGTTGAAGTTTACTTTTATATAGGCACAAGATCGGATCAAAAACACTACCTACCACCATAAATAGCTCCGTCACTCATGTACGAAAGTGCGGTTTACTCACCAGCTAACCAACAATTATATGTTGTTAGAGTTAACATTTATTAAACTAGTAGAACTAGTAGATTTGGTTTCAATGAGTTATACAATGTCCATCCTAGATTTTTCATTAATTACGGAAACTAAAAAAAATTTAAATAAGGAGCTTTGAATTTTCGTACAGAGAATTACAATACAACTCTTGCAACTTCTACTATATTTTTTAATTTGGCAACCCTAAAAAATGGAGAGCCTCAGACAGCGTGCCCTAAATAAATAATGTGGATTTGTTAGAGGACAGTTTAAGAGTTTGTGGCCATTCCTTAAGTTTCGTCCCTCATACGCGTAAGTAGCGGTTTGTTTGTTTCTATCGTATTGAAAAGTTTTGGGCCAAAAAAAATGACTTTTTTGCTCAACTTGTTCTGAGACGGAGACGCCCTATTATTTACATATTTGCTAGGCCCCTTGTTGTATCATACATTCTAATAAGATATTTCTTATTTACTTTACCCGATCTGCACTCCATGATCCCACCATTATCATAAGCCCGAAGATGATCTGTATTTTTTCTTGCAATGCCTTGAGAGGATATTCCTGATAAAGCGTTCCATACAAACTGAAGTTCCGTCCTAGTATTTGATATTTAGTACCAATTAAAGTCAAATAAAATCTCGTTAACACAATATTGGTTGTATGCAGCGGGTTCGGACGAACTGACGAGTAAGTGGGACTGGGATCACACCCGATGAAGCACTGACGGAGCAGCAGACGTCAGCACAACGACAGTCCGTCATTTGTGAAGCAAGGAGTTGAATGAAACCGCACGTAAAAGCACACACGTCGCGACAATCCGCGTTTATTCTTTTATTAATTCTTAATTAAATTCAAGTACAATTCCACAAATGTCAAGTAGTTTGGTCTAATCTCAAGTATTATTCTATGGTCAATAACAAATTAGAGCGAGCGTTACAAAATGGCGAAGCCACGTGCAAGCCCGAGAGAAGAAGATACGTGACCTTACCTTACTTTACCTTTTAAGAACCTCTGCCACAAATGTCATTGTAATTCTGGGTCACATTAAAAACGCGAGCTCTTCTGTGCTCAAGCTCAAGAGGAAGTCTTCACAAAGCTTCTATTCATATTAATCATAATAAGGGTATTATCCAGCGGGATCGATTACCATTTGAACCCTCAATCTATAATAAGATCGCATCTCGACTAGGCCCCACAATGGTCGGAGTATGGATTGCTTTGTCCGTGGTACGCGAACGGCGAAGGTTTTACATCCGCCGCTAAACGACTAAAAAATTAATCTTAAAATCTTGATTCGATAGAAATTTGTATCGATTTTTATTGTTTGAAATGAGTGCAATATGAAATAAAATCTGAGGGACGCCTGTGCCATGCAGTGGGACGTAAACAGGCTGATGATGATAACGATGATGTGATAAATTGATATTCAAAAATTGCACCCGTGGCACCTGGTTGACAGCTACTTTATGATGTCTTTTACATTGTACGGTCGGTCAGTTGCAGTTTTAGTTATACATATGGGGTCCTTAAGGGTTATTACCGTTGGCGGCTTGGTGGGCTCCACACAAACGAAGTCTGGTTATATTTTCAATATTAACCAATTAAAGTCAATGACATTTTTCAGAAATAATCTAGCAACTAATCTCTATGTTTGTATGAAGTCAGATTTTCGTTAAAATGTATAGTTTTAAATAGTTACAGTGCCTCAAAGATTTCCATACAAATCTTTAATTAATCCTTGCATTAAAACTGTAGGTATATTTTAACGAAAATCTGACTTCATACGAACATAGAGATTAGTTTATAGATTGTTCCTGAAAAATTTCAACGACTTTATTTGGATAGTATTGAAAATATCACCAGATAGGTACGCATACAAACGTAAAGGTACGAGTATGCAGCGCGCATTTACGCATTCGGAATAAACTTCTCTTAGTGCGTTCACACACGATGACGCACTGACGGAGCGGCAGATGTCAGTCCATAGAACCACACCCGGTGCATCAATGCGTCACCGTGTGTGCTTCTACGTGCGGTTTCATACAACTCCTTGCTTTACAAATGACGGACTGACGTCTGCCGCTGCGTCAATGCGCCATCGTGTGTGAACGCACTAAATATGCTGACGGCTTTTTATGAGGATGATCAGACCATCAAACTGAACGACTTCGTCTATGGAAAAAACGACCAACATGCAAATCTTACTCGACCCATAATGTTGGGACAATTTATTTTTTTTGCGGTTTTGACATCGGTCCCATAGAGTAAGTTGTTCAGTTCGATGCTCTGCTCATCCTCTTAAAAACCGTCAGCATATTTTATTAAGAAGGATACTGTATGTTGAATGACTGTTTGAGCTACTTTAGTGCGTTCACACACGATGACGCACTGACGGAGCGGCAGATGTCGTCCATAGAACCACACCCGGTGCGTCAATGCGTCACCATGTGTGCTTCTACGTGCGGTTTCATACAACTCCTTGCTTCACAAATGACGGACTGACGTCTGCCGCTGCGTCAATGCGTCATCGTGTGTGAACGCACTTAGTCAGCAACTATATTACAAAATCGCGAAATGCAACTAAAACAAAAAAGAGGACTTCTTTCTTAATAACCTGTGGAAAATTCATATTTCAGTCACATTTGTTGGCGCTTCTTCCATTCAAGACAGGCTATAAGACGAAGAGTCCAATTAATTAAAATCTCTCACTTGACGGATTTCTTTCTAAGAACTAGTTGCTATTGAATTATTAGGTAGGTAACATTCTATTTAATGAAACCGTCTTTGGGAACTGTTTGACAGCTTGTCGGCTTGGGCTTTGGAAAATTTGAGCTCTGTGAATCTAACGTGAAATCGTGAATAATTTTCGTGACAAAAAAAGTGTAAATATATTTTTTTTAAATATCCACGATTTCACGTTAGATTGACATAATATTCACACAGCTCGAATTTTCACCATGCCGATAAGCTGTCAAACAGTTTCAAAAATGGTTCTATTGCCTCGCGTCACGTATCTCTTTCTATTATACAGTAGTGCCGCTAGGTGATGATGTACATCTCGCTCTCGCAGCCGTCAGTTTCTCTATTCCTGGTATAGTAACTTTATTATGTACTTTTGTATGAAAGAGCAGAATTTAATTCTTTTCTCGGATGGTGAAAATTTTTCTGTTTGATCTAAACTCCACCCCTAATATTACTACAGTGTTTCAAAGGTATACATAACAAAAAATACAGGCGAATTGATAACCTCCTCCTTTTTTGAGGAAGTCGGTTAAAAAGTAATATACAAGAACACGGCAGTTCTGTTCTGACCATTAATGAGTAACAATATTTATTTATTTATTTTATTTTAATTTTAAAGCAAACGGCGCGCTACTAATGTGATCCTGGAGAGAAATGTATTGATGGTGTCTATTAAGGTTAATTTGTGTATGTATTAATGTGTATCAATGTAAATTAAAAACATTCTCATTATTGTCATAATCAACCAACCAACAAAGTTTGTGAACGTTGATATTAAAATAAATCCTGCAAAGGATTGGATTCCATTATGCTTCACTAGACGTTAATTACTAACTAGCATCACATTAATTCTGGTATTATATACTCATTAAAATTTGCTCATTTCTGGGTTCATGCTTTTTAATTAATGAATGTTATTCTGTTACAGTTTCTAGAAGCTTTAAAAGGAAAAAAACCGACTGCGTAAAAAGTGAACTTTAAATAAAAACTGAAAGGAAAAAACAAGTCCAGTAGTCTAGAATTCTGTTAACTGATATTGAAGCGACTTTAACAGTCGGGACCCATTATTGGAAAAATTTAATCCGGTCTAGAATTTTTAATGGGTCCCGATCCCGACTGTTAAAGTCGCTTCAATATTACTGAGTTCTAGACTTCTGGAATCAAAGATGGTATAGCTGATTATTGATTTTATAGCTTGTTTTTTTCTTTTCCGTTAATATTTTTTATGCATTCGGGTTTTTGTTTTTCTTAATAATTTAGTTCATTTCATACTTTTTAGTCTAGTTTTGTAGCATAATGATTAAAGAAACTTATTAAAGTACCCTGTATATTATTAAATATACAGGGTGAAATTGATGTCATTATCATCCTTTTAAACTAAGAGTCTATATTTTACTACGGGAGCAAACCGATCGGAGCAAAAAATCATATGTTCCATTTCCATAGTAAACTGCAATGTCTACTCGACTCAAATGTTAAATGCAACAGCTGATTTTTTTTGCTCCGATCGGATCCATAGTTAAAAAAATTATTCTCCGACGCCATATTAAAATTATATACCCTATGTCAAGCCAGCCTTCGTTAAGCCAGGTTAGAGGCCTACTGGCGGCTTGAAAATTCTCTGACAGCAAGTCGACCACTAACTTGCCTCCACCAATACGCACTGGGCCCGCGTGGTGGAGTATGCCCCACTCCCTCTTACCCTTATTCGTGGGAGGAGGCCTTTGCCCTGCAGTGGGATGCTACACGCTATACTTACTTACTTACTTACCCTATGTGACTCTCACAATTTTTACGAATGTATCTAAAATTCTACATTCTACACCTCATACGCTAAAATCCGTCAAGCCGTTTAGGCTGTACGGCTTGCCAAAGAAATGGACAGATATACATACACTCGAAAAAACATAACCCTCCTTCTGGCGCAGTTGGGTAAAAATCAGAGTGTTGTCTCTGTTTCCAGCGCATTGAGAGGTAGGTATTTGATAGACATAACAAGTCTCTCCATTTCATCCGCGCCGCAGTCGATCGAGCGGTCTTCATAAATAATGCACAATGTCTAAATCTAAACTTAGATGGACCAACCCTTGCATTGCTTAGCTCCTACTGTGACGGAGAATATTTGATGAAAGACTTAGCTATAATAATAGCAAATCTATTGTATTTTAGACATACAGGGTGTAAGGGTAAACAGTTGCATTACTGGTGATTGTAGCCAAAATACTGATCAAAGTTACCTAAGAAACAAAATAGGAGATTGTACAAAAAATTAAGCCCTTTCAATACTAAATGCAGTCAGCTGTATATCCTTCCTACCTAACTAAACTATGGTGTGAAGTTTCTGACTAGATACGGTCCGGTCATGAGTTCATACTTCATTCTGTTATAGAATTTAAAATCCATTAATGCTCATATTATTATTATTTCGTCTTGTTCTAAAATTCAATTTTGACTTAAAACTCTTGGTACACATTGGTGCCAGCGAGCGTTAATACTTGCATTAAAACTCTGCCCGTGTGCCTGTAATTGCATTTCCTGCCAGTCCCCGCTTTTAACAATACTATTTAATTAATGTCTCGATTCCTACAACACAATATTTATTTCTTCTAAATAAATACATGTAAAGGTGGCATGAGGCCAATGGGGCAATGGAGAGGGTTTTGATCGGAGTTTCCCTGCGAGATCGATTCAGAAATGAAGAGAACGCAGAAAACGAGAGTATTGATAAACAAAGCCCAAAGAATTGCTAAACTACAGTATAAGAAAGAGTATCTATTACGCTAGGGCTGTTGCTAGTCGTCCGGACGAATAAAATAAAGTTAGTCGTTCGACTATCGGACGACTAGACACTTCGATTAGCTGTTGCTAGTCGTCCGATAAACGGACAAATAAAATCGAATATCGGATTAATAAAATAAATTAGTTATCCGCAAAAATTATGAATCCAGTGACCATGACACTTATTCAAAAATGTTGGAAACAGTAGCGATTCGGTTCTGGCACTCGCCGACCGCTGACGTGGCACGCTTGCTTCGCTCGGTCGGCTCGTGCGCTGTGGTCAACATAGTCCTAAATTCCTAATCCTAACATGCTAACCGACTGTATCGGATAATGTTGTGAAATCCCTGGCTGACTTAGTAAATTAGATGGTGATGTATAAATCACCAGTACAAGTAATATCATTCCATAATCGGACGACTAGACGATAGTAGACGATAACAACCAATCGAAGTATCTAGTCATCCGTTTATCGGACGACTAACTTAATGTTATTCGTCCGTTTATCGGACGACTAGACACTTTGAAACTAAAGTGACAATGGCGCAGAACCGGACGTTGTTGTGGCGATCCTTGGAGGAGGCCTATATCCAGCAATGGACGTCCATCGGCTGAAATGTTGATGAAGATGATGACTTGCGTAATGTGTTACAATTTAAATTGAAAATTACTTATACATAGATACTTACAAAGATTTGTAATGTTCGTTCGAATGACAAAAGAAAACATTGATTATACAAATAGTTATGAAGATAATGTTAGGCGTTTAATAATGAACTTGTTTTTTTTATTTTTTTATTATTATTACTGTTTTTTGTAGAACAGGATGAGAACCTTCTTTTTTTGAAGTCAGACAAAAAAGCAGTAAGTATCACCTATACCTATTTAAAAAAAAATATTCTATCAAAGACACTTAAATAGCACATACCTAGCGAAAGTCAATTTTGTTTTAACGGCGCGTGAGACAAAATGAGACATTTCTACTACGGCTACGAATGACGTGCCAAACTGACTGTTCTGCAGTGTTATGTATTATAATATAAAAACATTGTATTACATAAAGTAACATAGTCAAGACCAGACATTTTACTCATTCATAATAGTCATCAAAGTTAATAATAAGCCTTTTTGCAGAGGACTTGCTTTTAATATGGGACTTAAACTTTTTGCGAGACAATCAAAATATGTCCTCCTTATTGTTTTAGGATTATACATTACATTATAAGATGTGATGAATTTACTGTTGATGTTGGTCCCATATACAGGGTGAAATTGAACCTGAACAACTTTTATTATGGGAGCAAACCAATCGGAGCAAAAAAAAAATCTGCTGTCCCATACATTTGAGTCGTATCGGCGGCAGCAGCGGCGGGTGCAGTTTAGTATGGGACAGCAGATTTTTTTTTGCTCCGATCGGTTTGCTCCCATAGTAAAAGTTGTTCAGTTTGATGGGTAGACTCTTAGTTTAAAAGGATGCTAATGATATCAATTTCACCCTGTAGAGAAAGTTGTTCAGTTTGATGGTCAGGTGTTAAAAAATTACAAATAAACATTTAGACCATCAAACTCAACAACTTTCACTATGGGACCAATATCGAAATCGCGAAAAAATAAAATTATGTTGTATTGTATTATACTCTACAAATCGACTCGAGCTAAAATATGTATGGGATATCCGTTTTTTTTTCGCGATTTCGATTTTGGTCCCATAGAGAAAGTTGTTCAGTTTGACGGTCTAACCAACCCCCTTAAGAGTTTTAAAAATTTATTCATACTTATTTAACACCCTGTATAGTACTCTGTGGTTTCACCTAAAGCAAGCCTAAACAAAGAGAAACATGTTTCCAAATCAAGTTTTTATAGTTTTAGTTTAGTTTTGATGGCTTCGTTAGGCGCCGAGGACGAGGCATTTTTTGTCCGCAGATAGAAATCACCATCAGGCCTCCGCCGTGTGCGTTACCTCGACTCGCTCTAGACCTCTCTAAATCTGGGCCTTAGAGCTCCATACACTCTATATGTCACTAACAATGTGTGGCGCTGATAAAAAGACCGTCGTTGGCTCAGCGCCTTATGAGTCACTGAGCAATAAGTGGATTTGACGTACCTATATCATAGTGTAATAAAAACTTCTAGTAGCTTAGCGGTGCAGCTAGCAGCTCAATCGAGCGCGGTGTGCGGGGGCCGGGGGGAGCGCGTCCCGGTAAGAGCATGGAAATTCTAGAAATTCCTTACTCTTAGGTCTCGGTACCGTATTGCCTGCGCGCGGTACCGTCCCCGTCCCCCGCCAGCATAGACCCGCCGTGACCGCTGAGCTTCACCATTAGTAATTTTCATTAACTAGTTATTTTTATTACTACTTTATATCGCTTACACGCAGAATGTTCAGTAGGTACGTAAAAAGTTCAAAACACAAAAATCTTTAATACCTATGTTAAAAGTTTGATACGCAAAACTCTCGCTTTGTTCTTAACACGTTAATTATAATTCGAGTTCCTCTATTTCAATCACAGATTACACCCAATAGATACCGCATGATAAAAATTTCGTACAGGCCCGAAGTAAAATTTTTGGCGGTAGGTGCGGGTAGCGGGGCACGAAACAATGCAACATGATTGGCCATTTCAAGGTCGCACTATTCCGATCTCGCTCTATTCCGTTGATTATATAAGGTCTAACAAAATTAGCTAAAACTATTTTATGGGGAGTATCAGACCATCAAACTGAACAACTTTCTCTATGGGACCATATCGAATCCCGAAAAAAAAAAAATGCTGTCCCATACATTTAGGTCGAGTAGGTTTAGGTTTGTATGGAACAGCTGATTTTTTTTTCGCGATTTCGGTATTGGTCCCATAGAGAAAGTTGTTCAGTTTGATGGTCTGATACTCCCCTTAAAATAGTTTCAGCTAATTTTGTTAGACCTTATATTATATCAGTGCAAAATCATAGATGTATGGTGCGCGTCGGTGGCCCTGCATGCGGTATCTATTGGGGGTGATCTGTGATTTCAATTCAATCATTGAAACGTAAACTCCAATTTACGTTTCAAACAATCTGAAAAATTTATCTGATTCGGTGACCAATTTCGACATACCTTACGAATGACTTTGACGTAATTATGTGAATTGAATGAATCCGTTTATAAAGTAAAGTCAATAATCCTGCAATTATCAGAGTTTAGTGGTTTATTAATAAAAGTTGTAACATTGCCAAAATATGTTAAGCATAAACTCACGATCGTGTTCCTCTTCAGGGTACCTAGTCAAAAATTCAAACAAAAGTCAAAATTAACGACTGTTTGATGGTTTGAATGTATAAATGTTTTATGAAATTGGAACAAAAACAGAATAAAAAAAGTGTCATAGACAGTGGTATTATGGTTAAGACTAACCAGCAAAATATCTATCAAGAACGACAGCATACTATCCTAGTTTAAATAAGTAATATGGGCCTATTCTCCTCTTTAAATATTAACAGCTGGTCCGATAAAATGCTTCCGTCAGTAGAGCCTGCACTAGGGCGACCACGAATTGAGACGGTCTAATTATGATCATAGATTAACTATTTAATGCTTGAACTATTCCTTCTACGTTCAAACAACAAGCATCTCGTTGCCAGGGAGGGTCAATAACAACATAAATTAACATAATAAATATTCCAAATACAATATAACAAGAATGAAAGGGTAAAAATTAAGGGCACTAAAACTAAAAGCGATTTCTTCCAGACAACCTTGCATGTCGATCAGACATGTTTCATCATGCGTTGATATAATTTGAACAGAATTTCTTTTTCTATTTAAATTTCTGCTTTCTCTTTTCTTTATCGTAGATGAGTAAATGTAGGTATTAGAAATGTCAAAATATACCTACAACAGTCAACAGCAAAAATAAATACACTTTGGCGAAATAAAAAATTAAATCAATTCTTAACAGATCGACATTTTACAAAGTTTTCGATGAAACGTGAAAAAGCGTTAAAACTCTTCACATTGTGCTAACAATAAAATTATTTAGCACGAATACAAAGAAACATACATCATCATTTACTTTTGATGTTGACTGTACCGTAGGTAACTACTTACAAAATATACTCGTATCTTGAGATATGAAATTAAACTTGATAATCATTTAGTTAACTTTTTGAAAAGCAAAATATGTTTTTTTGGCTGTGGTAGATATGTATGTAAATTTTTAAATACTTGCCGAAAACTATATTTGCATTAAAATAAGATTTTTTTTGGCTAATTCAAAATGTTACACTGTATTATTTCAATTGTTGTTCTGTTATCGAATCTGTACAATCGTACGCGCGCTCGTCCAAAAATTCCTTTCGGTGTGGTCATTGGTGGTCATTGTGTCAGTGGTGGAATTTCATACATTTTTTGATGTCTAGAATATTTACAGTCAATTACTTATTCAGTGCTAGTCAGTGGGTAGACTGAATTGTAGACTCACAAAGTAGACCGACGACCTGGTGAAGGCGGCATGAACCCGTTCCTTAGGGCAGGCCTATGTCCAGTAGAGTAGTAGACGTCTATCGGCTTATATTATGACTTATTCAGCTCTTTTGGCGGATCCATTTCAGTCCAAAAACATGGTCACCGTCCAATGCATTGTAGTTAGCGCAAATTCTCGTTAATGCCGTCGTTATGTTGAACAGTGGAGGCGTCGCTTTAACGTTTACCGCTCTCCACCAATTTCTAGCGTTTATTGTGGGAATACACAGGTCAGTGAAGCGTCCGTGCGCGGTCAGGGGTGCTATCAACAACATACTCATGATAAGATTTGACGACCCGGTTGGTGTAATGGTAACCACGCCGGACTGCCAAACCAGGGTCCTGGGTTCGAATCCCGGTTCGGTCATGGATGTTATATGTTCGTGACGTTGTTGTATGGTTTCCATAATAAAAGCCTTTAGTGCTTAGTTTGGCATCATTACAATGTATGTGCCTGTGAGCGTTATTAATTTTTTTATTTATTTATTTAAGATCAATACGTGTTTTCTGATAGTTCTTGTCTATTTCGGTTCTTTGTTATTTCGTTGAAGATTACAGCGCAAAGAACCTTGGGTGTGATTATTAATTTATTGAAGTAAATCTCATGTTTCGAAACGTCATAACATGAATAATTAACTTTGACTAACGATAGGTTAAGTCCCTTTACTTTTGTAAACTAAAAAAAAAAAAAAAAAAAAAAACTTTATTTAACCAAATATCCTTTAAATTGATATCCCGAAACGTAAGTACAAATTATAATGACACTTCTATGGAACAAAATTTGTGTGTAAGTATGTGATAAATGGGTGAACTTCACTACAACTGCAGGCTGTTGGTGTTGGTATGGTAGTAATAATACGAAGAATTGTGACACACCAAAAAGAAAACGTGGCTTTTGATGAAGTAAGTATGTCTGTAAAATGAGGACGTCTGCGGCACGGATACAGTCCCGTATGTTTTCACCTACTTACGGTTGCGACGATTTCGGAAACGCTAACGGTACACAGTAGGTGTTTATGGGTAACACGCTAGTAGGAAATAGCAAGAAACTTCCTACATGGCTTCTACAAAACGCTACTATCCCGAGCTTACTGTTAATAAAGATTTTTATTTTGTTGTAGAGTCAACGCCAAATTTATCTGAACAGTTAAAGGCGCTCAAGTATGCGAGAACAAAGGATACCCTCGTACAATGGATCGGACTAAAAGCGGACAAAACAAGAAATTAATTAACATGATAAATAAAGTAAGTAGTAACAAACTGTGTTTTTATTACAAAAGGTACCTACGAGTACGTATTATAAACCACTGCTTTTTAAATTCTAGATTTTTTTTAAGGTTGTAAGTATTCAGATACTAAACTTTGGGGCGAAAACAAGAAAAATACAAAAAAATTGCGGTTCAGCCGCGCGATTTTCTATGGGAATAGAAAGGTTTATAAAATTTTCTCTGTTCTCGATCCATGTTTCTTAGGAAACGTTTTTTAGTTTCATTATCTGAATAAGTAGGAACTATAGGAATTAAAAATAGGAGCGTACATATTATAGTGTCCATCCATGGATCCATAACCGCTTTAGAAGCATGGAAATACGAAAATTGGTCATGGCGACGGTGGTCGGTAATGTTCAACCTTCTTTCGTGCGTTGATGTTTCAAACTTTAGGCTTGTCCCTTTCTATCAGAGAACAACAATTAACCGAACTTTTTTATCTTTAAGTCGGTTCTTATTTCTATACTCTTGTTGTTTTCATTTCTTCTATATTATTATAAATTGGTTTTTTATTTCACGATTAAATACAACCTTTTTTTTTTCGTTGGATTTAAAGGTACCACCAACAACGACAATGAAAACATACGAAAGTAGCTTGAACATTATTTTTTAGCCAAGGAGTATTATCAGTTTCACCGCTTTTAAGTCTGCTCTCCAAGTATAGAAAACACCTATTTCCAGCTTCCTGGGGTCCTTTATATCTTGCTGACGGTTTTTAAAAGAGATGATCAATTGATCACACCATCAAACTGAACAACTTTCTCTATGGGACCAAATGTCGAAATAGCGAAAAAAAGATCTATTCCAAACAAAACTGCTATCCTTATCGACCTAAATGTATTGAGACATCTAATTTTTGTCGAGATTTCGATGTTGGGACGATAAAGAATATTGTTCAGTGTGATGGTCTGATCATGCCCTAAAAAAAGAGTCGCCCTGTATGAACAATATAAATAAAAATTATATTTCTTTCAAATGAAAGAACACTAGTTTCCTTCCTTACATCTCGAGCACTAACAAACTTGTAGAGTGCGGTAATGTTTCACTCTTTGTTAAGTTTCACTATAATTTAATACAAAATGCAGCCCGCAAATGCAACTGTGTAGTGTGTGCACTCCCTTACATTTATATGATTAAATTAATGAATTTATCTCAAATTTAACTCAACTATCTGATTATTTATCGGAAGTTTTATTGTGTTAGTACCCGATTAATCGGTATCAAGTCGACATGCAGTTCTAAGCGATTCTGCTTGTTAAATTTTTAATTTCAGACAATTATTCTTCTTATCGCTGGGCTGCAAAGCCCTGGTGTCAGAGTTTATTCAAACCGCCTTACGGCCTCTGACGTGGTTTTTATGTAACGGCTAAATGAACGGCTACTACCGGTAGTAGCCGGGACCAACAGCTTAACGTGCCATCCGAAGCACGGAATCATCTTTCTTTTCAGACAATCAGGTGACTCGGCGTGCAATGTCCTAACCAACTGGGGAAAAACGCTCAAAGTGACATTTCACTAGGTGCCCCCCGTGGGAATCGAACCCACGACCTCCGTGTCAAGAGCCCAATGCTCTAACCATTAGACCACGGAGGCAGCAGACAATTATTGATAGGTACAGTCAGCAGCAAAAAGATGAATACACTTTTACTACGTCGTAGTATAAAGATGTATACACTTTAGTACTACGCGTTCTACTAATACATGGTTTGATTTTAATTGCTGATTTTCAATAATAAGGATAAAGGCTCGGGTAATTACAATCAATGATTTCTATGTTCCCCAGTAAACAAAACTAACGTTATGAAATAAATATAGATAATTAAAGAAAAGACTTTATTGGATTGTTATTATGTTTGCCTGATAAAATTGACCGAATTTATAATAAGTTACAATAATTTCCAAACTCCAAACCCTGAAATTAATTGCATCTGATTCAGGAGACCTGATTACCGATCGTGTTAATTTAAAACATCGAAATTCAATCCTAATCCAATTTCAGTTCTAATCACATTGCAATCAAATTACTATTCAACTGTACTGAATTCCGTTTCGCGCTAAACTGTTAGGGTATATCTGTATACAAGGTGTTACAAAAATACAAATAAACATTTAAGGGGGTCGTTTAGACCATCAAACTGAACAACTTTCACTATGGGACCAATATCAAATCGCTAAAAAAATAATGATGTTTCATACTCTACAAATCGACTAGTATAGAGCTAAAATATGTATGGGATATCAGTTTTTTTTTTCGCGCTTTTGATGTTGGTCCTATAGAGAAAGTTGTTCAGTTTGACGGTCTTAACAAACCCCTTAAGAGTTTTAAATATTTATTTTTACTTATGAAACACCCTGTATAGGGTTCTTCTTAATCTGCTGACGGTTTTTGATCAGACCATCGAACTGAACAACCTTTCTCTATGGAGCCAAGGTCGAAACGCGATAAAGAAATCAGCTGTATCATACAAAACTGCAATTCTGCTCGTCCCAAATGTCCCATACATTTGAGACGAGTAGGGTTGCAGTTTTGTATGAAGAAGCTGATTTCTTTTACGAATCTTTCGGATTTTTAAATTTTTTATTTTAACGTTGTGGTGTTTTGTTACACCATGTTTAATATACAGATGTAAACTTAAATTTGATTTAAGTTCACACCTTTATATCAAACTAGTGTTTACCCGCGACTTCGTCCGCACAAATTATATACTTACCAGATTTTAAGTCAGATCTTAAGCTATCAAACAAAAAAAGTTTCATCAAAATCGGTTCAGTAGTTTTTGCGTGATGCGCGAACAAACAAACAAACAAACACACAAACAAACAGACGGACAACATTTCTAAAAAAGGTTGATTTCGAGTCAGGGATACGTAAAAACCATATCGTAATCTTTTTTTTGTAAATATCTTCAATGTACAGACACACTTCAGTTACAGTTTTATAATAGTTTAGATTAGTTTTTTTTTTTTAAATAAGTACTAATGTCCCTGTGTAATAATTATGACGATGACAATGTATCATATTATAGTAATGTTTTCCTTTGAAAAGTAAAGAACAAGTAGAGTTATGAAAATGATGATGATGATGGAAAAAATTCATGTTCAGTTAAAATGAGTAAAATTGTAAGTTCGGTGGGGCAGAATCGAGCGTACTCATTGATTGTCTCAAACTCCGATAGTAGGTTTTGCAGACAAAGTCCACTATGGGAGTTTATTGACCAATTACAGACCGTCTTCAAACTTCGATAGTAGATTTTGTTGACAAAGTCCACTATGGGAAAACTCCGATAGTAGATTTTGCTGACAGTGTCCACTACGGGAGTTTATTGACCAATCAGGGCGCGCGTCAAAAACTCCCGTAGTGGATTTTGCTTACATGCGTCCCGTACATTTGAGTCGTGTAGGCAGCAGCGGTCCGATTGGTTTGCTCCCATAGTAAAAGTTGTTTAGTTTGATGGGTAGAGTCTTAGTTTAAAAGGATGCTAATGATATTGATTATAAACATGTTACAGCCATGTTGTACTATTTCGAATCAAATTAAAGAATGAAAAATTTGTCTCGGGCGGGACTTGAACCCACGCTCTTCCAAACCCCCCAAACGTGGTTATGGGCTCGGTGGTGTAATTGGTTAGCACGTTTCCCCGGTTTGGAAGAGCGTGGGTTCAAGTCCCGCCCGAGACAAATTTTTCAATCTTTAATTTGATGCTAATGATATCCATTTCAGCCTGTATATTCGAATAAAAAAAATATTATCGAAAAGTTGCCTACTTCGGGTCGGGTCGGGTACCTATAATGTTGTTCTGTTATGTTATTTGATAATTCTTCTCTTAGTATTATGGTTGTGGCACGAAATATCTGTTGTTGCTTTGTTTGATAAAACGTTATAGAAGTATTAGAAATAAAGCGAACGTTTGCGAAATGTATACAGTATAGGGCTAGAAGCTAGAATACAATCGGCTTAATAGTCTGGCAAGGATAAAATGTCGATACCTGATGACCTCCAGGAAATTGTAGGGAAAGAAACACGTCTGATTCTATGAGAGGTTTATTACGCGACAGACGTAGCTGTCAAAGGAACAAAAGAAGGTTACAACAGAACTTATCTTCATAAATACATGACACCCTCACTCTTAATTAATGCTAGCTTAACTAGTCACAAATTAGTCCAATTCGAACCCATACTTAACCGGAGGTCGGAGTCGACCCCTAGGTCTTAGGCCATACCCGGGCGGGTTCACCGGTGGAACATCACTAGGGCCAGGCTGTGCTGATACCTCCTCAACTGGCCTCGGCGGCGACGAATCATCGATTTGCGGGGACCCCAAACTGCTCGAGTCGAACCACCTATACTTAATTTGATCGACATGCCTGTTGACGGGTGGACCATTTTCCCTTCTTACCTTGTAATTACGTGCCCCTAACTGCGACTCAATCACCCCCTTGCACCATTTCCTACCCTTCGTGAAATCCCTTGCTAAGACGGGCTCCCCCACTTCAAACTCCCTACTCGTTCCCCCTGCGCGGTCGACCATTTTCCTCTGCGCTTTTAACACTCTTTCTTCAATTTCCCTACTCCCTTTCAACAAATCTAGGCGACACCGCAGATTGCGGCGCTGCAGCAACATCGCCGGCGAGACCCCCGTCGTGCTATGCTCGACATTTCTATACGCTAACAAATATGTCTGCAACGTAGCTTCCACATCTGTTCCAGAGTGTAAAGCTTTTTTAACGGCACGTTTACAAAGCTTGACCGCTCCTTCCGCTGCTCCGTTTGACGACGGATGGTACGGCGCGGAGAAGGTCACTTTAATTCCATTTCTGTGCATGAATTCAATGTATTCCTGGCTAGTAAACGGTGGCCCGTTATCCGAAGCTATTTCCCTGGGCAACCCAAAGCGGGCGAACGTCTCTCTAAGTACTGCGATGACCGCTGATGCCGTGGTCTTATGCATAAGGAAAACTTCTAACCACTTCGACGACGAGTCTATAACCACTAAGAAGGTCTTGCCGTGAAACGGCCCCAAAAAATCCACATGCAACCTTGACCAAGGTTCCGCAGAAAAGAACCAGGGTTTCGGTGGCGCTCGGGGCGGCGCTGTGCTTACTGCCGAACATGCTGTACACTGTTTGCATGTGCGTTCGATGTCCGCATCGATACCCGGCCACCACACGTAACTACGCGCCACACTTTTCATCTTGACAATCCCCAAATGACCAGTGTGCAATTCCTGTAACAAGGTGGCCTTCAACCTTTCCGGTGTAACCAGCCTGTAGCCCCACATAATGCAACCCATATCTAAGTACAATTCATTTCGTCTTGCAAAATATGGCATTAAATTTGGGTCACTACAGGTATGCGGCCACCCTGACTGTAGAAATAAAACAACACGCTTCAAGGTTTCATCCGACTCTGTCTGTTTCCGCACATCGCCCCTCGCAACTGGAAGGAATTCCTGCACAAAATTTATATACGTCGTCTCATTAACCTCTCTACTGGTGCTTTCCAATGGTAGCCGCGACAATGCATCTGCTACATTGCTCTCGCTAGGTACATATAGTATCTCATAATCGTACCCGGACAATAGCACTGCCCAACGTTGCAGCCTACTTGCGGCCATGACTGGGATACCTACCTTGTCCCCGAAAATAGTAACCAATGGTTTATGGTCAGTTCGTAAAGTAAACCTTCTACCATAAAGATACTGGTGAAATTTCCTCACTCCAAAAATGATAGAGAGGGCCTCCCGTTCTATTTGAGAATACGCTTTTTCACTATCTTTAAGGGTCCGCGACGCATAGGCTATTGGCCTTTCCCCCTCTCCTGTCATGTGTGATATCACCGCGCCTATACCCACGCTGCTAGCATCGGTGGTCAAAATTAGGGGTAAGTCGAGTGAATAATGCGCCAACACTTCACTCGATACTAACCTAGCCTTGACCAAATTAAAGGCTCCTTCACACTGGTCGTCCCAGCAAAATTTGACATCCTTTTTCAACAAGTTATATAAGGGTGATAAAACAGTACTTATATTTCTTACAAATTTGGCGTAATACATGACCAACCCCAGAAACGACCTTACTTCAGAAACGTTCTTTGGCCTCGGTGCCTCCTTAATAGCTTTAATTTTGTCAGCGCATGTGTGCACGCCCTTGTTGCTAATGGTATAGCCTAAATACGTTACTGATTTAGCAAAGAACGTACATTTGTCTTTTCTTATTCTTAGCCCGAAACTTTGTAACCTTTCGAAAACTGTCTCTAACGTTTTTAGGTGCTCATGATCATCCGCCCCCGTAATTATGACATCGTCTAAAAATACGCCTACCGTGGGCAAATCACACAAAAGTTGTTCCAACTTCCGTTGAAAAATCCCCGGGCTTGACGCTAGACCAAATATTAGACGGTTATACTTAAACAAACCCTTGTGGGTATTGATCACGGTATATTTCTTTGACTCCTCGTCCAACTCAAATTGAGTGTATGCCTGCGACAAATCAATCTTGGTGAACCTTTTCCCTCCGTGCAATTTAGATAATAAATCCTCGACCCTAGGCAGGGGAAAACGGTCCACTTCCACACATTTATTTAACGTCAGTTTGTAATCCCCGCACACCCGGATGGTACCGTCTTTCTTCATGACTGGTACGATCGGGGTGGCCCAGTCGGATGTGCTCACCGGCTCGATGACTCCGTCCCTGACCAGCGAGTCGAGCGCGCGCTCCACGGGCTCGCGCAGTGCGTACGCCAGGGGCCGCGCGCGCAGGAACACGGGCCGAGCGCCCTCGCGCAGCTGGAACCCGACCGTTCCCCCGGTGAACCGGCCCAAACCCTCAGCAAACACCTCAGCAAATCTGGAACTGAATTGTTCAAAGTTGAATGCGTTTTTATTATCCATTAACCTATGACATGGGGCAACCACCGACCAATCTATACCTAAGTCCCTCAGCCATTGCCTCCCTAACAAATTGGTTTTCCCCGAACGCACTACATACAAATCAAGAGTTTTAATTCTATCTTCATACCTTACTAACGGCATAAATTTGCCTACTGGTTTAACTAATTCCCCTGTATAATATCGTAACTGCAAATCACTGTCGTACAACTTATTGTTCTTAAACATTTTGTCGAAACAATCCTTGCCAATACAAGATATGGCACTGCCGGTATCTATCTCCATCGTCAAGTTGCTACCATCTACGGTCAAATCTACGTAATACGGGCTACACTTCTTCACCGTACTAGACTCAAACGAGTAATTATTTACCTCCGCACTTGACCCGCTGACATTGTCCTCCGAGTCATCCGACTCCTCATCTATATTGTAACACGTCGAACGCCGTAGATTGGGGCATACCTTTTTTAAATGGCCTTGTTTGTTGCATACTCTGCACACATAAGCCCTGAATTTGCATGATAGTGACTCATGACGGTCTCCACATATCGAGCACCGTGTTGTGTTATTATTATGAGAATCGGCCTGCTTCTCCTCCGTTCGCCTGCCACCTCTGGCTCCGCTCATGCCACTAGCACCCCAGTCGACAGCTTTTGATCTTGCATCACGCGCCGAGCGTCCGGCTGCAGACCAGCCACTTACGCCCGGGCCGTCTGCCCGTCGCTCGCGCCTATCCTGCCTATCCTGCTTGCCTGCCGCCTTCACCAGGTATACCGTCCCCTCCGGTGTTGACCTGCCGCCGCTCGCACGAGCGCGGTCCGCTACCAACGCCGAGTCAGTTTCGGCTGCCTCCATGGCTACCGCAATACAAAACGCTTCGTCATATTTTATGTCGTCGGTCGTAAAAAGCCGCTGTCGAATACCATCGCTTCGCAACCCGCACACAAACTGATCACGCAGGTTCTCTTTTAGGGTTCCCTCCGTAAAGCGGCAGTCCTTTGATAGCCTCTTTAACTCCGTCGCGTAATCGGCGATACTCTCGTCTGCTTTCTGCGTACGTAGCCTAAATTTGAATCGTTCGGCCAGCATGCTAGGCTTAGGCTGTAAATGGGCCTTCATGATCTTAACAAGATCTTCATACGTTCTTTTCGACGGTTTCTCTGGCGCACACAGGTTCGACATCAGCTCGTACGCCTCCCCGCCTATTACCGTAATCAAGATAGGCCCTTTCTTCTCTGGCTTCACATCATTGACCACAAAATACTGCTCTAAGCGATCTACATATAAATCCCAGTCATCCTTGGTATCAAACGGTTCAATTCGCCCAACCGCCATGTTTGCCCCGATCCGATTCGACTTTTTAGCACACGCGGGCGCAGTCCACTATCTCGTCGCCAGTAAGATGTCGATACCTGATGACCTCCAGGAAATTGTAGGGAAAGAAACACGTCTGATTCTATGAGAGGTTTATTACGCGACAGACGTAGCTGTCAAAGGAACAAAAGAAGGTTACAACAGAACTTATCTTCATAAATACATGACAATGTGCAGCTTTTGTTAATGGAGTGCAGATATGGCAGCAATATACTTGTAGCATACGTAATCCCCAACGCTGATTCTATTACGATATTGTAAGCCTCGACGTTGTTATATTACTTAGCCTATACCATAGACTTAAACTCTAGCGATAGACTTGCCCTTCCATAGAAGCAACATGTTCCACTTGAATGAGGTGTACGCACCTGATTAATGTTCCTGAGTTCACTTCGTCACTATGGCAATGACAGACCGCAATGTGTCATTTTGTGTTGTTTTGTGTGACATGATGTTTGTTTGAACGAGCTTGTCTATCGCTAGAGTAATATGTCTATGGCCTATACCTATACAGAGTGTAAGTGACTTACGCCCTGTATGGGAGTAGAAGGTTGCATTACTTTAAGGGTGGACACACAATATCTTTCCACGGCGAAAGAGGCGAACGAAACGAAATTACTTTTAATTCTTTTGACGAAGGAACCTGTAGTTAACTAGATTTTGCCTGCGACTTTGTCCGCGTGGGTTTAGGAAAACTTTAAAATCCCGTTTTACCCCTGTAAGGACTGATTTTCAAGCGACTTCAAAAAAAGAGGAGGTTCTATGTTCGGCTGTATGTATTTTTTTATATATATTATATTCGCCGATATTTTCGACAATTGTGGACCAATTTTAAGAAAATCTTAATTGTTTGAAAGGGTAGGTATACTCCCGAGGAGGGATGGGACCACACATTTGAATTTTGTGAAGATCTGATGACGCGCTTCGGAGCTAAACAGTAGAACTCCCCAAAAGTTGACATCGAATCATCGGCGATTGTAACATTTGCTTCGTATAACTGATATCTGAGTCGAACTAGGTAAATATATTTCAGCACTGAAAAATACAAACCGACTTCAAATCTAAAAAAAGGAAAAAAAAGATTACATGAACTGCGACTTTTACGTTCATAAGAAAGAACATTTAATTTGTATTATCAGACTCGGTGTCAAGCCAAGCCAAAAAATTACTGCAAGCCCAGTCGCGAATCGTACCACCGGCTTGACAGCGACTTCGATAAAACAAATTAAATGTTCTTATACCTAGATGCGAACGTAAAAATCATCGACTGCAATATTATTTTGTACTTTTTAGTTTTGAAATCGGTTTTTATTATAAGGAAACTTCCCTATGTAATCAGTTTTTAGTTTTAAATCATGTCAAATGAAGTTAGCTAGCCGACCCGGCTGAGAACAGACGCCGCAGTTTCTATTAGGCCCCCATAACTCAATTTCTCCGGTTGATCAAACTTATGATTACTACAGCATCAGAGGAGAGCTGATCAAAAAACTTTTCTCGTTACTGTCCCGACGTTCATTTGACGAGTTAGAGCCTTTGAGGACCAAGTTTTTGGTAATACCTACGTCTTTTGGTATACATAGTGCGCCTAAATGATTACCGATTAAGGCTGATCGATGTGTCCTGTCCGCCACATAATTATTTTACAATTCATAAATTACTGCTTTTATATTGTCATTGCAAACTTTAGCGAACTCAATTGACTTGTTCTGGTGCAATTTGGGAATAACTAAAATGAAAATTAGGCGGACAGAAGACTTTAAGGATAAATACTCTGGAGACCTGGTTTTCCATTCTATTATTCAATTGACCACGTCTTGGATTTACCGAGTTATTTATTCCTCATATAACTAATTAAGGATAAAGCGATGGTTCATGAATCAAGCCCGATTCGGCATACATTGCTTGCTTTGATCGCTACACTTTAAAAATAGGGAGAATAGTCGGGCAATGTATGCTGAAATCGGGCGTTACGAATTGGTAATGTATCGCACATTTTGTAATGTATTGTCATGTACCCTGATGACAAAAGCAAGCTTGGGTTTTACAAGAGCGCTGTTATGTTATCCGTTTATGTCGGTGTTATTCGAAACCATACGATTTGATACGACTGAGAAAGAAATCGCTTTCAGACGAAGATAGAGTTCTGAAGCGTCTTTAGGAGTTTTTTCACCAGTAGAAGGCGCTAACAAGCTGATGATGATAATATACTATCACTACTGTTAACTACGTAAAGCTAGCTTTGCATATTCCATACCATACAACGTTATTGTCCAATATTCCTTCCTACATTATTAATTTGTGACTCGAACACGTTATCCCAATTGTAGTGTGCCTACCACAATTACAATATAATATAATTTGAGTTAGTCCTAACAGTTACATCCGATGCATTGTTTACTTTAACTTGTGCCCGTTGTCCGTGTTAATACGTCAAACGGTATCTACACCGCATGTGATTTTGATAGTGAAATCGTGGGTGTATTGTATATAATACATCCACCCAGCATTATTCCTAGGTTCGATTCCGTAGTCCCACAGTTGGGCAAAGGTTTCCCTCTATTCTCTCTTAGCGTCGGAAGTTATATTAAACGCTCATTCAATTCATTAGTTTTTTTTATTATTTAACATTGCATTTCGAAATTAAATAATTAGGTAAGAAGAATATTGATTTGCCACGCTCTTTGCTGGCGGCTTATCAAGTTAATTTTATACTTTATTGCACACCAAAACAGAGCATACATTTGAAGAAAGATAAAGAATTACAAAGTAGGTACAAAAAAGACAATTTTATTGCTAAAAAGTTATTTCTTCTAAGCAACCTTAGGGTAGAGGAATTAACAGACGAAAATAGGTAGGCGGTGTAGCTCAAAACAAAGAAATCCAGAATGACAATGAGTGTGTAAATATAAAAAAAAAAAAAAAATATCTATACGGTCCTTTTGGGAGTCGCGTGGCTAAGTGGGTGGCGAGTGGATGTGTCGGCTTGCGATTTAATTGGCCACGTGGCTCCGCCGTTTTATGGCGGTTTCGAGTTTGTGTTTTTGTTTAAAAACGGGGCTTTGAGATCGCCATATCCTATTACCGTAGAATATCTAATAAATATAATTCTTCAACTCTTATCACACTGGAAAAATCTTACAAGGAAACGCCATTAAATAAAAATAGAATAGGGTCCTTCTTTATAGGCTGACACTTTTTTAAGGGGATGATCAGACTATCAAACTGAACATTTATCTCTGTGGGTTCAATGTCGAAATCGCAAAAATATCTGCTATTCCATACAAAAATGTGATCTTGCTCGACCCATTATGTATGGGACAGCAGATTTTTTTTCTAGATTTTGATGTTGGTCCCATAGAGTAAGTTGTTCAGTTTGACGGTCTGATCACCCCCTTAAAAAAGTATCAGCCTATTAAGAAGGACCCTGTTTAATACATATGCATACATACCTCTTCCATTTTATATTATACATATATAAGTGAGTCTGTGAGTGAGTGCTACATTTTGTACTACAGAATCATATCGCTACCATAATATCTTTCGGGGTCATCAATCAGCTACTTTGCTAAAAGTACCAACTATCTTTTAGAAGGACTCACTATTAGCAATATGCGAGGTTTCAGGATGAAATGATGTGACAAGTGGTGGCAGTGGTGGTTGGTGGTGGTTAGCTTTAGTAGTAGCGTAATTAATAATTATAGTTAAATAGAAAGAAATTAATTGAATTGTTAGTGTCGTTGATACAAGAGAGGTTTGTAGCCTCGGAGTAGGTAGGATGTAACATTTTTTGGGCAATTCACGTCACATCCGTGACTAAGCAGAATGGAAACGCACCTTCGCAAGTCTCTCGGAACGTATTCCATACATACGTTACCTACATTGTCTTCCTGTACAAACTACAGCTCAGACACTTCTATGAATGTATTTAGCTTTTTGATTGTTCTAATATAATGTTCACACATTTAAAATAAAGCCGGTTTTATTTTTCCTCGTTTTCTTCAAATATACAGGGTGCAAACTTAATTGCGTTACAAACTTTAAAGGGTGCTTTAGACCATCAAACTGAACAACTTTCACTATGGGACCAAAATTGAAATCGCACAAAAAACTGTTGTGCCATACATTTGGGCCGAGTAGCCGTTGACAAAGTTTATATTAACAGATTGGTACAGGACCATGATGAGTGACAATAAAAAGGAGGCCAGCAGTGGATTGATATGGGCTGATTGATTGAATAATGTTTTACGTTACATTCCTGTAATGTACAAACTCTTTTCGATCCGATCTCTTTGATCCTTCTTTGATCCTACATTTCGCATGCCCGAACGAATAAAGGTGTAACTTTGAAAAGTCAACTTTACAGGAGAGCAAAAAAACCGAATAATCGGCGTAGCGTTAAAACTACTGTAGACATTTTAATACTTTTTGTATCGTTAGAAAGAGAAAAAAATTACTTTCTTTATGATACGACTGTCATAGAGGTATAACGAGCGAGTATTTGATAAAATCGAGAAATGCATGTAACACTTTTGTTCTGAGGAACATTTGTAGATTTTTTTTGTGTAATAAAAGATGCACCTTTATTCGTTCGAAAAATTTTATAGTCTTGGTGGGTAACATCAGGATACTTGAGGTTTACGGTCAAATTTTTCGTTCTTGGCGTCGGTGTAATAGTAGGTTACACCTTTATTCTTCCATTTTTTAACTCTGCATTTGTAAGTATTATCCCGTTAGTCCTATGTTCGCTCAAAATTTGTGAGTTGGCTCTGAATTGATCATATGTAATAAGCAAATACTTAAAAATTAGATGTAAAATTATTTATTTAAGTGTGTTTTGTAGAGAATCCTTCTCTATGTTTAAAAAAAAAGGAAAACGTAAAATAATAAATGTACTAGAGAAACATAAGGGTCAAAGATACATGACGAATTAAAAAAATGCAGCAATATTTTTGGCTTCAATATTTTTTTAGAAATGTTTCATTAACAGTTTTTTATCACATGACAATAATTGCCTTTCGTAAGTATTTTAATTATACAGGGCAGGGTGTAAGGAAAATTAACATTAACCTTTAAACCACAGACTCTACCCATCAAACTGAACCACTTTTACTATGGGAGCAAAGCGATCAGAGTAACAAAAAAATCAGCTATCCCGTACGATTGTGTCGAGTTGGTATTGCAGTTTAGTATTGGACAGCTGACTTTGTTTTTCTCTGATCGTTTTGCTCCCATAGTAAAAGTTGTTCAGTTTGATGGGTAGAGTCTTTGGTTTAAAGGTTAATGATAATATTCGTAACACCCTGTGTAAATCACTAATAAATCGTATTTACCTGATGTGAACTGAACTACCTGTTTAGTGTTTAATATCATAAAATCAAAATACACTTTACAAAAATCATATTTTGGGATTACAAATATAATAATAAATAATGGGAATAATGTTTATGTAATAGGTGAATAAAGTATTTGATGATAAGTTAATTTAATTTTTACTGCCAACATAGTAAAATGATTGTTTATGTGTTAGAAAGATTTATTAAATCACTATATTTTGCCCGCACCTTCGTCCACGCCGGCTCCTATAATTGTACCCAGATAAAATATTATATTTACCAGATTTTTGTCATAAGCTTTTAAACCCAAAAAGTTTCACCGAAATCGGTCGGAATTTTACAGTTTTGTATTAGTGTAGAGAAGAAAAACTTAGGTAAAATTTTTCTTATTCTCTGTAGATGATTCCTATTCGCATCGACTTATTTCACTTTTCGTTTAGTTTTAGCTTACTTAAAGCCTGTTTCACCACTTCTGAGTAAGTTCTTGCTAGCTTATCCGACAGATAGTTTGACGTATTTTGTATGAAAATATGTCAAAATATCTGTCGGATAAGCTAACAAGAACTTACTCGTAAGTGGTGAAACAGGCCCTTAATCACTTAATTACAGACACTTAGGTAAACAGTAATTAATTTACAATCGTATTACTCGTGTTGTTAGTAAACAAACATGCACGCAACTGCAATAGTCCGTCCCCGCGAGCTTTCTTTGATAATGCAACGTTGTCAGAATGTAAAATTTAGTTAATCATTCTTACCGCGTGCACTGAAGCTCGTCTCGTATGACGGTTATGTCTAACGCGGAAAATATTTAAATAATTCTACTTAGTAGTTTTAGATAACCAAGGATAACGTTTTATACATTTGGATATTTTCAGACGAATATAGATGAAGTCTGGTATTATACCTTCCGAGAAATGCCAATATAATTTAATTTTCGGTTGAATAAAGGTGTAATCGGGTCTTACATTTTTTCAATCAGAGACTTGTAGACGAATAAAGATGTAAACTGGAATTAGAACTGACCCCTTTTAGGTTTTATAGAGATAACAAAGATGCAATATTGTATTATACTGTTGTTCAACTATTTTTAATGAAAAGTGTTTTAGTAACACTATATTGTGTCCATATTCGTCTATGAAATGTAAGTAGTAATTAGATAGAATAAAGATGTCCTACCATATAATTTCACGAATATGCACCATAGCTACGCTGAAAAAATTCAGGACATGTATTGAAGGCCGTAGATTCCAAAAATGGCATAAAAGCAAAAAGGGTGTTATGGCATTTTACACCTTTATTCGTTCGGGCGTGCGATTTATTGAATAGCTTTAGTGCTTCTGAAAGAGCTGCACTTTCGCTCTTCGCGGGAAGAGGAAATTTTTTATGGAGCGAAGGCGCGTGTAGAGAAATCATACTAGAGGTGCTGTTAGTTGTCATAAAATGTAGTATTTACTTCCGCAAACAATCTCTTTGTCATATAACAATGATACGGAACTCGACTCGGTGAGGATGAGTTCCTGGTCGTCATCGCGAGCAGCAGCGCCCCGCCGCCGCCGCAGTGGCCTTGCTGCGTGGACTGAATGTTAAACTAAACGGTGCAGATGGACCGCCGGACAAAGACATGCGCCAGGGCAAAGACTTTATAATGCGGCACAAATGTTGCGGAATCTTGAGGCGGGCAACGCCTCAAAAGAAAATAAATCATTGTTTTGAGCATGATATTTTATTTTTGAACGTTATTATTTTATATTTATTATTTCCTTGAAGAAATGATGATAAATATCAGATTCAATTGGTATCAATTCGACATGTTGTTTTAACTTTTATGTTAGTTCTCAGTGATTCTGTTAAATGATGATCACAGAAACAAAATATAACTTGCCTAGTCCAATCATAATACGATACTGATCTTATAAACGATGACACAATTACTGATATACTTGGCTGGGAAAACTGTCTCTGGGGAAGCTTTACCATGGCGTAAGTTCTCTATTTCAGTAGTAGTTTTTATGGACATAATAATATCCACATGTTTACATAGACGGCTATTGTATCATACAACGACAACGACGCCTTTTTTAAATTTTATTGTGTAATAGTAATAGGGCTCTTGATCCTGGCTTCACACACGAGTAGGAACGATTCACAGGTAGCGTAGGTATTTAATTTAAAAAAAGACGTTGATCTCGATTAAAATTTAATTTAATTTAAGTCGTGAAACTAGGCACAAGAACCATTAAACTACTCATATTATAGGTAGTCAGAGATATTCTGAAACCTCAGAACATCCACGTTTCACCAGTAGTACCGAAACTCTGTCCAGTGTGACGGGAGGTGAGCCCGTCGCCACTTATAATGGACAGTGGGTACAATACATACCTCGAAATTGAAGCATGCAGGTTTCCTCACGATGTTTTCCACCGAAAAGCCAGTTGTGTTACAAATCGTACATAAATTGCGGAAAATTCATTAGTACGAGTCGGCCTGGACGGGGATGGAACCATCGCCTCCTGCACGGCAGGCAAGGTTACTCGCCACTGGACCACCACGGCATCACCTACTCCCAACTCTAGCTAGTAAGTATAAAACAAAAGTATTTTATTTCTCTTGGTGTAAAAGCAGGCCTTTACCCTACAAGTAGACCATGGTGTGTGTGTACACTATCATTTTACTAAACTGTAGTACCTAAGAAGTCTAATAACATGTAATTTTTGCCTTAATAGTGATCTTCTTTTGTTATGGTTTGTTGGAGCAGCTTATTAGAGTCTGTCTAGCTCGGTCGTTAACAAGGGCAATTTAATAAATTTTAAAAGCGCAGGTGGTCGCAACCTCCCTATAAAACATTTTTATATCTCGAATGGTATCAGATTTTATAAGAAAATTTCAACTTAAGTTTATTTGGGACGAGCTCCCAAATCATCGTGTATAAACGTCAATTCATATGAACGCGTTCTTTGCAGAAATAGATGTGGTTTGGAAAAATGTATCATAATTACCTATGAAATTCAAAAAGAAGTTTGCGCGTGGAGTCGCCCTAGAAATAGATAGGTAGGTACAAAGACCAATGTCTAAAATGTAGCCGAAATCGACAAGCATATCGTATATGCAGCGACTCTGTTGAAGAGGAGAGAGAGATGTATCAGTAGGATCATAGCAGCTGGCGAATAATTCTCTCTGCCCACCCCGATTGTACCCCTACACGTATGTAATACAAATCCATTTGTATTTCGAAGTACATTATTCATGACTGAACATTACTCATGCATCAGTATCAGCTTGCGTGCATTCGCTCGGCCGTGTCCAAAACCGCAATAATGTTGTATAACAACCTGATCAAACAGCACGTTGATGCCAATAACGCCAAGTGGCCCTAGATTGACTGCGTTGACTTACACAGTTTGTACATACAATAGAGTAAGTCAACATTAGGGCCTCTGTTTGTTTGTAGTATGAACTATGTGGTATTACGGAGTGTCCCTTCCCGTGTGCTATCGTAAAATTGAACTCTGCGAAACGCAGTAAGGTAAAATGTATCAAAATGGGGACAACTACAACTAGTTCAAACGGTAGTTTTGCCACACGCTGATCAATTTCGTCCCACGTTGTGTTGCAGTTTTCTCGAATGTTGCGTCGCAAAGTCGCGTTTGTTTTTCCCTCATCTAAACTATTATAAAACTGTAACTGAAGTGTGTCTGTACTTTGAAGATATTTACAAAAAAAAGATTAGGTACTTATATGGTTTTTAGGTATCCCTGACTCGAAAACAACCTTTTTTAGAAATTTTGTCTGTCTGTTGTTTGTGTGTTTGTTTGTTTATTTGTTCGCGCATCACGCAAAAACGACTGAACCGATTTTGATGAAACTTTTTTGTTTGATAGCTTATGATCTGACTTAAAAGTCGCGGGTAAACTAAATACTTACTTACGGGTACTTAATCGAATAAATTGTAGGTATGTAGGTTAATTAAAAACTACTTATAGTTATTGTGGTGTTATATTTATTTATGAAGTGTGCACAAAACGCCTGCTTTGTACAATTTCTCTCCCTCACGGGTCTGTATTATTTTGTCTGGTGTTCATCGGATCATTCATCAGCTCTGCTATTGACTGATGGTCATCAGGTCTGCTATTTACTGGTGGTCATCAGGTCTGCTATTCACTGGTGGTCATCAGGTCTGCTATTCACTGGTGGTCATCAGGTCTGCTATTCACTGGTGGTCATCAGGTCTGCTATTCACTGGTGGTCATCAGGTCTGCTATTCACTGGTGGTCATCAGGTCTGCTATTCACTGGTGGTCATCAGGTCTGCTATTCACTGGTGGTCATCGAGTCTGCTATTCACTGGTGGTCATCAGGTCAGCTATTCACTGGTGGTCATCAGGTCTGCTATTCACTGGTGGTCATCAGGTCTGCTTTTCACTGGTGGTCATCAGGTCAGCTATTCACTGGTGGTCATCAGGTCTGGTATTCACTGGTGGTCATCAGGTCTGCTATTCATTTTTATTTTAATGTGTACAATAAAATGTTAAATAAAAAATCTTATATTTATTAGGATTCAAACATATAATTTCTGCGGTAAAGTAACAATTATGAAGTCAAAGTCAAAGCACTATTGCGATACACGTCGTTCTAGCGATACACAGGTGGTATTGGCTATGTGCACGGCACGACAATAGCGCCCCTAGCGGTTGTTGGACCGCCGTGAATTATTTCAAGTAACATGTTAGTTAAAAGCATAGCATATGCTCACGACTATATTCCCCGAGGGGGTAGTCAGAGGTATTCTGAAACCTCAGAACATCCACGTTTCACCAGTAGTACCGAAACTCTGTCCAGTGTGACGGGGGGTGAGCCCGTCGCCACTTATATAATGAACAGTGGGTACAATACATGCCTCGAAATTGAAGCATGCAGGTTTCCTCGCGATGTTTTCCTTCACCGAAAAGCCAGTGGTGTTACAAATCGTACATAAATTCCGAAAAACTCATTGGTACGAGTCGGCTTGGACGGGGATCGAACCATCGCCTCCTGCGCGGCAGGCAAGGTTACTCGCCACTGGACCACCACAGCAATAACAATCTTTTAACATTTTAGTTAAAAGATTGTTATTTTTATAATAAAATAATGTAAAAACTAAAGAAATTAGCAACATTATCAATATAAAAAAATTTAAAATACCTATTTGATAGAATCCACCACGATATTTGCTGGAAACAGGAAATTTTCACTAAAATATGAAGCAAATTAAAGCACGACCAGAAAAATAAAAAACCTCGCCATGTTGCGGAAAATCATTGGAACTAATTTTTGTACTTGGAACACTGACATTAAAGGTCATAGTCGATTGCAGCGCCCCCAAACCAGGTTTTTTTATATTTCTGGTCAGGCTTTACATTAAATTTCGATGCGTCAAAATGTTAATGTCGCGTAATGATGAAATTAAGTCCAACACTAAGTTGCAAGGAAGCGTAATGTTTGTGATTGACATGAGCATAATCGTTGGACTTCGTAGTCAATGGAAAGCAATCAATTTCACAATCATGTGCCCTGTGCCTGTCCACGGAACGGTCAAACATTTGCAATATACAACGTGAATAGGATCTTCAGGTTACCAGTACCTTGTACCTACTGGCAATAGGTACATACAAACGGATCAACATTACAATATTCACAAATTATAGTATTCTCAAATTACGGGTCTGTAAGGTAAATTTTTTTAAGAGGCACTGTATTATCAGGGCAATTTTAAACACACCAGCGCCCGCGGCATGATCACGCGATAAAGCACTATCGCGCCCTAGCTCCCTTTCTTTTTGCGCGCGAACGACCGAGTTAGCAGGCGCGATAAAAAGTTTATCGAGGCACCATGCCGCGGACGCTGGTCCTTCTTAATATACTGACGGGTTTTATGGGTATTCTCAGACCATCAAACTGAACAACTTTCTCTATGGGACCAACATCGAAAGCGCGAAAAAAGAAATCTGATGTCATGTCCCATACATTTGGTTCGAATAGGTTTGCAGTTTTGTATTGAAGAGCTGATATGGTCTCGTAGAGAAAGTTGTTCAGTTTGATGATCGGAGCATCTCTTTATAAAACCTTTAGCATATTAAGAAGGACCCTATATACCTATGTGAAAAGCCTTGATGATAAGGACTAATGACTATGACCAAAATTCCTAGTCTTTTATGTAATTCACTGTTGTAAACTTATTTGTGTTGTAGTTGTACTTTGTGCGAGTATAGGAAGTTAATTTATTTCGCACGTATGAAAGAGTTAGTGATAAACCATGTAATAGAAAGTTAATTTTCAACGTTTATTCGCTTATCTATATTGTAGATGTGTTGTTGCAGAGTTTCTGGCCGCGTCTTTTGTACATCAATAACTTCCGACGCGTTGATAGTCACAAAAAATTACGTAAAAACTTTGTTTGAACGTTTCGTAAATGATCAATTTTTGATTATTTTATATCTTTGGTCAAAGACAGGCAGAGTATTTTTTTTATTACTTGTTCTTTCTAATCTAAATAAAAATGGATATGGTTATACTCCATAGAAAGAGAAGGCACTAGAAGGAAGCACGTGTCTTGTCATATATCACTCAGTAAGAGATGCACATAGCAAATTCGCTCTAGTTAAAAAAGGAGACCGCTACTTATTACTGTCCTTATCGACGTATCCACTTTTTTGTACTTCGGCCATCTGACTCCAAAATGTCACTTCATATAAATTGTATGGGACAACCACCTGACTCCGAGATGTCACTTCATATAATTCTATCTCATACCCGGTTACACTGATATTCGGTCTACTAGCGTAAACGAGAAATTTTTCGTCTATGGTATACCCGTATCTAATAGACTTCGACACGGTTTAATCCACTGCGTTGAATTGAAACTTTGGTGGGTAGTTGTGCCCGGGAAGTTTAGTGAAAAAAAAAACGGCCAATTATGTGTCGGGAAAAAAGGGGCATTGCATTGCATGCCAGGTACAGCTAGTAAGTTATATGCACAAAATAACACAAATGGAATTTCATAAAAATTAAGCAGCACCCACTAGAATAAACACGTTAATAGATTTGTGTTTGTTTGTTAGTTGATTACTGATAATTTTATGGATTAATTTATACGTAGGATTACAATACAACAATGGCCGCTTACTGAGGTATTAATTCGTGAAGCCCGTAGCCTAAGACGTGCCAAAAGGTGTAACGACGCAGCCACGACCGCATACAAATGTGAGCCCTTGTGAATCAGCGGAGGTCTTCCAGGTGTGCACTATTGTGGACTTAACATTAGTATCGGGAGAGCCAGCGCATTCGCTAGTGCGCACCGATTCGCGAACTCTACAAAGAAAAAAAAAACTAGGTGCGTTTCTGTGTCAGTGTTCCAATTTTGAATTTTAAACGGACTTGTATCGTGCGTTCCAATTCAAATGGAATGCGTGTTCTTTGTTACGATTGTTATCTACGCAACCGAAGTGATGAAGTTTATAAGTAAATAAAACAAATGAGTGATAAAAACGAGGCTCGCTTTGATTAACCGCTTGTATGTTGGCATTCCACGCACAATAGTTGCACGGATTCTTGACTGAAGCATACGACAGGTTAAGCAATAAATATTGTCGTTCTACACAGACCAAATGAAGCGAAATTTAGACCACTCGAATTAGTTCTATACCATTATCCAATATAAATTCAAAATTGGAACATATACTTTTAAGAACCGTAATGATAAAACCGTTACTTGCACCTTTGCGAATCGAGATCACAGCGGAGCCTTTATGAATGTTGAGCCCTTTAATTTTACTGTTTAATTTTGGATCTTATTTTAAGGTAGTAAGGAACTGAATATTTTAGTAACAGTAAACTCATCTTTAGTTAAGTGCTAAAGCGATAAAACTGCAATGACCTAAAAACAAATTTAAATTTACGTCTGTTTTTAAATACGGTGTATATGTTGGTAGGTACCTACTATTTGCATTAATAAAAAGCTTGTTATTTGATTAGCTTCTTTTCACATTTTGCCATTTGTAAAATCGCCTCTGCATTATCATAACAGGAAGTGGTAGAGGGTGGAACACAATGGTTTATACAGGGTGGTAAATGCGTTGCATAGGTCCTTCTTAATATGCTGACACTTTTTTAAGGGATGATCAAGCCATCAAACTGAACAACTTTCTCTATGGCACCAACATCGAAAACGCGAGAAAAAAAACAGCTGTACCGTACAAAACATATATTTTTTTCGATTTCGATCTTGGTGCCATAGAAAAGTTGTTTAGTTTAACGGTCCAATGATCCCCTTAAAAAAGTGTCACCATATTAGGAAGGATCCTAAACAGGGTGTAAGGAAAAGTATCATTAACCTTTAAATCTCATGCTCTACCCAACAAACTGAACAACTTTTATTATGGGAGCAAACATGTCAGACCAAAAAAAAATCTGCTGTCTCATACATTTTAGTCAAGTAGGTATATAATATATACCTATTTCCATATTATGGAACAGCAGATTTTTTTTTGACTGAGGATTGCTCGTATAGTAAAAGTTGTTCAGTTTGATGGGTAGAGTATGTGGTTTAAAGGTTATTGCTTTTCCTTACACCTGTATACAGAAATTGATATCTAAGATAATCCATTTTGTAACTAAGTAAATTATTTGCGAATTGATTTATTTATTCCTTTTTTTGGAGAACTTGCATCTAACAATTTGTTTTAATCTTATCCTTTTCTCTTTTTTTCTTTAGTTTAAGAGTTATGTACTTATATAATTGTATCTTTTTTATGCTTATAAATAAATAAACATGTTATCCCTTAGTTCGATTGTACGACACTCTCGGAAAGAAATAGATAATTTTTAACAAAGTCGTTTCCACCGATCAAATAAAGCGCAGCATGCACTCTGGGTATTCTAAACGTATGTGTGCGGTTTATATAAAAGCGGATAACAATCGGAAACGGTTTAATGATGGATGTGACAATACTTGCCGTTATTTTTGTAGTGTTGTCGTCCATTCATCATCGCTTGTGATGGGTGCGACGCGGTATGCTTATGCAGCATGACTCTGTTATAAATAAAGCATTGAGTACACTGAGAAATTTTTTATTGTAAAAATAATAAAATCTATAAAATAATAAAATCGGTTTACAATGTCAAACAATTTTTTTTTTTAAATTAATTCATCAACGATGAGTACAACGGTAGTCAAAGAAATAAAAGTAAGGCCCCTTGTTAACTAGCCGGTTTTCCGCCGGGGCTACACACGGTTTTAAACCGGACCTACGTCCGGTCGTCAGTTATGTATTGCATAAGCATAAGCATATGCTCACGACTATATTCTCCGAGGGGGTGGTCAGAGATATTCTGAAACCTCAGAACATCCACGTTTCACCAGTAGTACCGAAACTCTGTCCAGTGTGACGGGGGATGAGCCCGTCGCCACTTGTAATGGACAGTGGGTACAATACATGCCTCGAAATTGAAGCATGCAGGTTTCCTCACGATGTTTTCCTTCACCGAAAAGCCAGTGGTGCTACAAATCGTACATAAATTCCGAAAAACTCATTGGTACGAGTCGGCATGGACGGGGATCGAACCATCGCCTCCTGCACGGCAGGCAAGGTTACTCGCCACTGGACCACCACGGCTTTTTATTGGACCTTACGAAACCTTCATAGTGGTTTGTTAACGACGCCTGCTCGTGAACAAGCTTAGCCGGCGCCGGACCGGGTAGAAACCGGCTCGTTAACAAGGGGCCTAAATGAAAACGTTTCAATAGGTATCACACAATTTTTTAACGTGACGAAGGTTTTCAGTTAACTTCACTAATTCAATCGTAACAGAAAAAAAAATGGACGCGAATTAGGTAGCGTTGATTGTTTTGTTTATGACTGTGACCTACTCTTTCTAAGCGAAGAAAAAACGGTTCGCCGAGAAATCAATTAACTTTTTAGTTTTACTTTACGTCTTTACTTGTCGTAAAATTTTAATATCCTTTATTGTGTTGTCGACTTCGACGTAACAAAAAATAACCCAGTTTAAAAAATAGTTATTCCAATGGAACTTTTCTTTTGGCTAATGAGGAAAGGGGTGTGGGACGTTTTAGCAACAGAACAAAACTAGAATGTCGTTAGCAGGTATAATGATTAAATTAAAGACATTCCTGGTTAAAGGTCGTCTATTGAAACTAGACGTTACTACTCCTCCTTTATGATTATATTATTTATGATCAAGCTTAAATGCCAAAGATAAACCGATATTGTTGCGTTGCTCCGACACATTTTATTATCTAGAGTAACTATTTAATTACTAATTAGGTGATTGCCATGCGTCGTGGACTGGTCCATGGCTTCGTAGCTTAATTCGTCCAAGTTTCATAGACACAATTAAATCTTAATTAAATACATAATAATTCTGTAAATAAAACGACAGCTTATTGTGTTTACAAACTAAAACAGTTCCATAAGTTTGAAGGTATAACAGTTAAACTATCAGAGAAAAATAGGTCAAATTTTATTGTTTCCGAGAAATGCGTGTAGGTACCTATATGTTTTACCTACGAGGAAAACAGATAACCTTCTTTTATTAGAAGACTTAGTTGAAAAGGATTATTGAACGCTTTAACTATATATACTTTTTTATTATAAAGAGAAGTAGGTATAGGAATTGAAGAAAAAAAATTTAAAAGTTAGTGCTCATTATTACAGTATCTTAGTATTTCTATTGTCGCGTAAAATATTACTTATTTGCTATGTTTCTACATAGTGGTTTTTGTAACACACCACAATTGTTGAAATACCAACAAAATTTAAAGGATGTATTCAGATAATGAAACTACACAAGTGGGCGGGATTTATATACGCAAGAGAACCCAAAACAATGTTTTTTTTTACTTTGTCTGTTTGTCTGTATCTCTGTATGTTTGTGCACGCTAATCTCAGAAACGGCTTAACCGATTTGGATGCATGTTTTTCAGGACAACCAACCAACCACCAGGAAATTCAAAGTTCACGTGGTTCGATCGGCAGGACCACGTGGTCTAAGAAAATGACAGATTCAATAGTCCGATTAGTTAATCGACCCACAGGAAAAAAAAGTTCACGTGGTCCGATCGGTAGGACAAAGCGGTAGGACCACGTGGCCATAGGGCATTTATACACTGAAGCATATACATAAATATACATTATATACAACTGTAATTAATATGAAGATAGTTACATAACCCATACATGGACTCATCCATGTACTATTATTATGACAAATGATGATCGGGATGAGTAGACCATATAGCGGTGAACTGGTGTCGACTAAGCCCGCGGGATGAGTAGACCATATAGCGGTGAACTGGTGTCGACTAAGCCCGCGGGATGAGTAGACCCCTTGGGAAATGAATGGGCCGAGTCACCCCCGACAAAATAAAAGGTGTCAACTGAGCCCGCGGGATGAGTCGTGTGTGGGATGAGTTGCCCACGAAGGGAAGTTCCCCGAAGGTACATTGGTCGAAAAAAGAGAAAAATCGTTAAAACTGCGGTTCACAGCCGCTAGCCGGTCGATTTTCTATGGGAGGTCATCAAAATTTGAACCCATGTGCTTAGGGAGGGTTGTTTAGTATCATTTCTGAATCTGAATATTCTGAATACACAATTGTAGGTGTACTTAATTAAAAAATTGTAGTGTTTTATTGTGTTTAGTAAATTGGTACAAGGCAAATAAAAATGAAGCACCATTTTCAAAAAAATAACCTTGTATAGGTATCCTTATCGTAATTTTTTGTAAACATTTACCATCAATAAAAAATGTAATTATGAAACACCGTCTCAACTCCAATTCTTTTCAAACAACGACGTTTACTCAAAACATGTAAATAGTAAATAAAAGTTACTGACCTGAATACGAAAGATATCTCAGATAATTAATAATACGATAAGAAATGTTTGATTACGTACTTTTTTAAACCTTGCTCTGCCTTAAAATTGTTTTGACATCAAATTAAGGTGGTTTCCGTCCATACAAAACTTTGTCGTAGAACACTCGTTAGATGGTATTAATAAAAGTAATGTTTTATATATGGAAAAATAGCTTAGAAAATCTAGATTGCGCGTATCAAATAATATTTGCAATTTACCTGCCACGAGGCTCCAAAATCCTTCTCAGTTGTTCTTACTCAAAAACAATCCTCGAGATTGGATAGACACACCCTCAAACTACTTGACACTGGCGAAATCTAACAAGGAAACGCCATTAAATAAAAATAGAATAGAATAGAATATTCAATATACCATTGAATTTGTTTCTTGCCGGTATCAATGATTACCTTACCGTGTAATCATGTTACATTGACTCACGTTACCAAAGAGAAGTGAATCACAATTCACGGTCTATTGTGCAGTCTCCCCAGCCTTCGCCTTGCACCTTGGGTACACAACGACCTCATTGCGTGGGTCAACGACTCCGGCTTGTATGATCCTTTCATCGCCCAGTTTTCTTATTGTATGCAAATAGTCCTAACGCAAAAAAAAATCAACCCACATTTTTTATCTTGTCACTTAATTTTTGATCGGAGATGACACATTGTTTTGCTAAAGAAGTTTTGTTAAGAGCTGTCACGTCAGTCCGTCATTTGTGAAGCAAGGACTTGTATGAAACCGCACGTAGAAGCACACACGGTGCGTCAATGCGTCATCGTGTGTGATCCCACTAAAGTGGAATGTAGGCAAAAGTAGTGCGAAAAAAAGGACTTATTCTTGGTGATACTTCCTTTGATTAATGTAACCATTATTATAAACCTATGTTACCTAACCATTCAAACTGCTGTTTCGATATTTAAAGCATAAGCATAAGCATGCTCATGACTATATTCCCCGAGGGGGTAGTCAGAGATATCCTGAAACCTCAGAACATCCACGTTTCACCAGTAGTACCGAAACTCTGTCCAGTGTGACAGGGGGATATTTAAAAGTGTTGGTATTATCGCTTATGAAGAACCTTAAATTGTCAAAAGAGACGGGGCGCAAGTGGCCTATGAGTCAATAGAGATGAGAGTAAGGTAGATTTGTTGGCAGACCTTTCCTCATGACTCACTGAAAGGCGCATCAAAATCGGCACCGAGGATTTTGAGAAAATAATGATTCAAGTTACTATGAGATTTTAGTTACCCTCAGTGTATTTTTTGTGAAGAGACTGCATTAACTGGACCACGGAGATGCTTCATCTCCATGGCCCCGTCGCTAACCGTCGCACACGTCACACCACACAGTTGTTATGACAACTGTCATGTCATGTCATGTCATGACAAACGTATAGTGTGACGTTTTTGACGGCTTGCGAGGAGACCATGGAGATGAAGCATCTCCGTGGTCGAGTAAATGCAGTCTCTTTTCAAAAAATACACTGAGGGTAACTAAAATCTCATAGTAACTTGAATCATGATTTTCTCAAAATCCTCGGTGCCGATTTTGATGCGCCTTTCAGTGAGTCATGAGGAAAGGTCTCTTAACAAATATACCACACTCCCATCTCTATTGGTTCATAGGCCACTCTCCATACAAAGTTGCCCAGTCTCTTTTGAAGAATGCGTACCATTCTGTCATCCTTCTCGATCCCGCGTCACTAGATTGGCCTGATTCTCACTATCTTTTGATTCAATAGATTATTAGGTATGTATTACTATAAGGTACACTGAAAGCAAGTTAGAATAACTTGCCTGTAGTGCATCATGCTTGCACGAGTATGACCTGTTCTCATCCTTATTCATGAGAGGAAGCCATGGTCTTGTTCTTTAGCAAAAGGTAAAGGGTGTTAGGGTAGACAGTTGCATAACTTTAATGGGTGGCTGTACTCATGATAAGGCTAAACTCTGAAAGAAATCTGCTGTTTCATACATAAATGTTGATCGATTAGCTATTGAAATTTTCTACGGACAAGCAAGTTCTTTTTTTTTCGAGATTTCAGAGTTGTCTCCATAGTTTGATGGTCTCAAGCACCCTGTCCTATTATTATATAACGCTTTTAATTTTACAACCTGTATAAACGTTGCAAGTAAGCGAGTCATTTATTAGTATTTAAAGGATATTATTTCCCCATTTAATTAGTATTTAAAGGTCAATTTTCCTTTTTATTGCAGTCAGTTGTGATAGTAGAGTGGAAGCGCTTCGTTCGTTTTTAAATTATAGTTCGGTAAGTTCAAAAACATCATAAATACTAAACCTGAAAACCGTTAATACAGAAATACAGAATCAACAACAGAGAATAATAATAATATGCACGGTTTTCAAAGATTTCAAATTTCATATTGAATGTGATTTATTTATCAATTATGTATAAACGATCAGGTATTGCGTTAAATTTAGCACAATTTGGTAGTGTTTTGGACACACTTAGGTAATTTTTTTATTATTTAACTAGTATGACCGCGGCGAACTTCGTAGTCTTCGTACCACCTTAGAAAATTCCCAACCGTTGGCCATTTTTAACCGACTTCAACAAAAGGAGGAGGTTCTCAATTCGACCCGTATGTTTTTTTGAAAAATTTGAAATAAAAAAATTGTAACAAAAAATTAAAACCGACTTCATAACTAAAAAGGTAAAAATAATAATATTGCAGTCGTTGAATTTTACATTGGCATCTATAAGAACATTAATTTGTTTTATTGGATTCGGTGTCAAGCCAAGCCAAGCCAAAAAATTACTGCAAGCCCAGTTGCGAATCGTACCGGCTTCACACCGACTCCGATAAGACAAATTAATGTTCTTATAGATGCGAATGTAGAAGTCAACGACTGCAATATTATTATTTTTACCTTTTTAGTTTTGAAGTCGGTTTTAATGTTTTGTTTAAAATTTTTAGCCTATGTTCATCACGGATAATGTAGCAATATCAACTACTTGGTGAAAGAATTATTCAGATCGGTCCAGTAGTTTCGGAGCCTATTCAATACAAACAAACAAAAAAATCAAATCTTTCCTCTTTATAATCTGTGTCTAGATAAATGTTTCATATTACCGCTAACCGTAATATTAATCCTCGCTCAATCCTTCTTAATATCTACACGGTTTTTAAGACCATCAAACTGAACAACTTTTTCTAGGGGACCAAAACCATTTTTAATCATAGCCATGAGTTGTTTATGTATAATATTGTTCTCTTAAATAAAAAAAGTGACAAAACTGAAACCGCGATAAAAATCAGCTTTTCCATATAAAACTGCAAACCTACTCGACTCAAATGTATGGGACAGCTAAATTTTGTTTCCTCATTTCGATATTTTGTCGCATAGAGAAACTTGTTCAGTTTCGTGTTCTGATCATCCTCTTAAAAAACCGTGTCATATTAATTTGGACCGTGTATATGCTCACGACTATAACATACTAGAGGAGGAGTCAGAGATATTCTAAATACATGGTGTTCGGAATAATCATAGCAGATCCCATAGTAGCTATGACAGGCAGTGAGCTATTTGCCACTTTTTACCCCACAATCGACACTAAACGTGCCTCGATATTGAAGCATGTAGGTTTCTTTATTTTTTCCACCGACATGCCAGCTTATTATTATAAATTGACATCTAAATTATGGTATCTGTAATTATGTCAGTCCTTATAGAACGTCATTGCAGTCCTTTGATAATTTCATGATTTGTTTTGTTTTTTTCTTAATTGAAACTTGATGATGAGGGAAAAACACGTGGAATTTTAAGATTCATAAATTCATACGCACGTGGCATGTTTAACATCGACATTTCTGATAATAATAATTATTATGGTTGTCTGGAAGAAATCGCTTTTAGTGATAAGACCGCCATTTGTACCCTTTTTGTTTGCTTTTAATATTGTTAATTTATGTTTTTGGTGTGCAAATAAAGAGTATTGTATTGTAATAATTGTCAGTCGATTTCAATAAAAAAAATCGATATCCATAGAAATCGTCGATGGCGACTCGTTCCAAATGTATAGAACAGCAGATTTGTTTTTCACGATGTCAATGTTAGTTCAATTTAAGTAAACCCTTTATTTTCTAATCGTAAGAGATCACGGTCATCGTAATTAAAATAAAAAAAGGTCGGTTACAATTTAGAAGCCTCTGAAAATATTGAAATACTTTATACTTATATATTTTTTTATTTAAATAGTTTTTTCGATATGAAACAGCGACTTTATTAGGTTAACGGAAAATAACGCTGTGCTAATCAATTTTAATTAATTAATAATTTATTTAACATTATTATCAAATTCAGAGTATGGGAGAGTACATTAATGTCGGCAGCACACCTGCTTTATTCTTATTTGCTACTTTAAACAATTTTTAACCAATGAGTTCTACTCTATTTATTTCGTTTAGAAAGTAGTTCTATACCATATCCTCGGTATTCTGCAAAAATAACTTGTCAATTAAAATATCGTAGGTGCTCGTATACCTACATAAATATTCTAAGTAGGTAGGTACGTGATTAAATTGATATTATTGTTGATATGAAATATAGAACTAAGAAGTATGTAGAAAACGGCTATTCATCAAATAGATTATCAATGTAGATAAAATATGAGTGTGGATATCTGATAATTGTTTAAGCACTTACCGTGGACATAATTATTTATAGAATGAATGCTAAATTGTTTTAAGGAAAATACTTCTAGAATAGAAAAAGGTATAAGTAAGCATTGCATCGATTTAACAAATAGATAAAAACAATTCTTATATGATGCAATTGAATAAATTGTAATGTGCAAACGTAAAACGTGTCATGTGTTAAAGAATTTAATTACTAACTAGTCAACAATAAAACATATTAATTTTAAAGGTCGATTTATATTTTTGTCAGACATGACCATCGTTTTAAAGGGAAGAAGATTTAGTGTAACACTAATATAAGGTAGCATGAAAACATAGAATACAAAAATCGTATTTCAAAGTTATGTAGGTAAACAACCATAGAATGAATATTCTTATGCCAATACCTTTTGATATTAACCTGCATGCTTCAATTTCGAGGCGTGTATTGTACCCACTGTCCATTATAAGTGGCGACGGGCTCACACTGGACAGAGTTTCGGTACTTCTGGTGAAACGTGGATGTTCTGAGGTTTCAGAATATCTCTGACTACCCCCTCGGGGAATATAGTCATGAACATATGCTTATGCTTTTGATATTACTTTTAAAAATAAATGTTTGATTACAAATACTCGTATCTCGTTTCATAAGTTAGGTAGTTGAATATCTGAAATACTAGCGATGTGGCTCAACCCGGCTCTGTTTCAATGAAGGCGACTGTAGGAATTTTTACTATGGAGGTGTGTCCCTCATGATGAGATTCTTTGAATTGTGATCATTTGTAAATAACTTAGTTTCGGAATAATTTCAAAGGTTTTTCATATCAAATAAACAGAATACGTAAACATATGGGTGCTAAGGATGTATCTAGAATTATAGAACATCAGTGACATGACATGACAATATAATAACAATTTTATCACTATAGCCTCCTCACTATATGGAAATTAAATATATGTTTATCTGTTTGTACCATTAGGGTTTAAACTATTGTTTTATTTATTCTATAAAATGTAAATTTCACTTAAGTCCTTATTCAACATAATGTGTTTCTTATTTCCAAGAGAACAGATAGGTATACATACATCGTATGATAACAGTATTGATTCATCCTTTCTTAGTCATAATGGGTTGGGTCCATTAACGCAGCAAATATTCCAAACAAACCATTAAAAAAACAATTAAAAAATTATTCGTCACCTTGACCGCCCTACTAACGTAACCGGGATACAAAACTATGCTAACGATATTTATTACGTATCTCAAAATCACTCCAGTATCAGCATTCCGTACAATACAGGCTCCTCTGTGTTAGCGGTTGGCCTACAAATATTCACCGTATATAAAAGATACCACAGAGATGCAAGATCAGTTTTGTGTCAACGCTTAAAAGCGAAGTTCGCGCTCAACTTTATATTTTTTATTTATTTTTAGAACCGGTCATGAGGCATCAAATGCTGGCGTTACTCATCGGAGCGGGGCTCCTGGCCCTGGCCCAGTGCGCACCTCCAGGGAAGCCTAACATTGGCTGGGGAGAGAGAACCTTTGCGATCGTCGAAGTTAATCAAGCAGCTACAGCATACAACCAACTCGTCAAGAGAAAAGATGCAGCTGATGTATCTGTCAATTGGAACGTTTGGTCAGGAGATCCAGCGACCGGCGCTAAGGTGCTTCTAGATGGCAAAGAATTTTGGTCAGGGACCGCTAGCTCTGCTACTTTTAAAGTTAAGAAGGGCGGAAGATATAAGATGGTGGTGGAGCTTTGCAATGCCGATGGGTGTAGTTCAAGCGACCCTATAGATATTGTTGTAGCTGATACCGACGGTAGCCACTTACCGCCCCTAGATTTTTCGATTGGAGAGAAAAACAAATTGTTCAGGCAAACATCTGGTAAAGTAGTCGGAGCATATTTCGTGGAATGGGGCGTGTATCCAAGAAAGTTTCCAGTAGATCGCGTCCCTATTCCTAATCTTACCCATCTTTTGTATGGTTTTATCCCAATCTGTGGAGGAGATGGCATTAATGATAGTTTGAAGGAAATCGAAGGAAGTTTTCAAGCACTGCAGCGGTCTTGCAGTGGCCGCGAAGATTTCAAAGTCTCGATCCACGATCCCTGGGCCGCACTACAGAAGCCACAGAAGGGACTGTCCTCATGGAACGAGCCTTACAAAGGGAATTTCGGTCAACTGATGTCACTTAAACAAGCCAAACCAGACATGAAGATTCTTCCTTCCATCGGCGGTTGGACTCTAGCAGATCCTTTCTTCTTCTTTGACGATAAAGTGAAGAGAGACCGCTTTGTTGCTTCTGTGAAGGAGTTCCTTCTAACATGGAAATTCTTCGATGGGGTAGACATTGATTGGGAGTTCCCTGGAGGTAAAGGTGCTAACCCTGATCTTGGTGGTCCTAAAGATGGAGAAACTTACGTAACTCTGATGAAGGAACTTCGTGCAATGCTGAACGAGCTATCAGCTGAGACTGGTAAGACATATGAATTGACCTCTGCTATCAGTGCTGGTTGGGATAAGATTCAAGTGGTTGACTACAGCGCTGCCCAGAAATACATGGACCACATCTTCCTTATGAGTTATGACTTTAAAGGAGCTTGGTCTAATGATACTTTGGGCCACCAGACTTCTCTTTACGCCCCTGCCTTCAAGCCCAAAGAAACATACACAACTGATTTCGGTGTTAAATTCCTTTTGGCTCAAGGTGTGAGCCCTAAGAAAATCGTTGTTGGAGTAGCAATGTATGGAAGAGGTTGGACTGGCGTTCGCAACTATACAGACAACAACCCCTTCACTGGTAACGCTACAGGACCTGTCAAAGGCACTTGGCAGGACGGAGTGGTCGATTACAGAGAAATAGCAAACGAAGTAGCTATGGGTCAATGGGAATACAACTACGATAGCGTCGCTCAGGCGCCTTATGTGTTCAGGAAGGCAACAGGAGACCTTATCACATACGACAATGTAAGATCGGTTATTGAGAAGGGCAAGTACGTTAGGAATCATAAGTTGGGTGGGTTATTTGCATGGGAAATAGATGCCGATAACGGTGACCTATTGAACGCCATCAACATGGGTCTGGGTAACAGTGCGGCGTGATAGAGTATCCTCCTTTATATAAATGTAATTGTGATCGTATTTCTAAGGAATAGTGTTAATCGAAAGGTCTCAAATTGTAAAAATGTTATTCTATGGATGTAACAATGCCTAAAATACCTAATTATAAATTTATGAAAGATTTCGTGCATTTTAAATTTCCTCCTGTACATTGATAAAGGCAAAGACTTCCAACTCATAATTTTAAAGTGTTAGAGCACTTTTTATAAGCAGTGACCCGTAAATTGATGTTCATAATAGGCATACCGAGCCCCACTCGTTCACTGCTAAAGGGTGTTGTGATAAACATTGTTTGACAAAAAGACCTGAAAACCATTTTCATGGCATTTTCTTTATCCATGTTTACGCTCATTCACGCATGAGGTGGTTTTGTTAAAGAACGTCACATTCTATTATTTCTTTTGTACTTTGAAATCACACTTGTCAGGTTTAATTTTGCTCAGTGCTCTTGTAGTATAACATGACACATCATGTGTTATTTTATTAAATGACTGCATTCTTAAAAGATGTTAAGTATTAGAAATTTCTCGAAATGAATATTAATTCTAGGTCAAAGAAAGCCAGCAAAGGTGTAGGTAAACATCACGATGTGTAGACCCAGATATAACTCGACTCAGGTAAATATATGCAATTTATGCTGTCCTGTTTATTTTAAATGTTTTTGTTATCAATTTAATGTTAAGTAAATGTCTTAAGTGTTTTATTAAAATTAATATTTGCATGGCTTAGCGAAACATTTTGTACTTATAACTTTTTTAAAAGACGTCTTTTAACCGTCTAGTATTTAAAAAGTGTGTAGTGTAACTGTGAACAAAAAGATTTGTTTTAGAACAAACTGGAGTGGTTCATAAGTCATAACAATCATTAATTGTCGAGGCCACAAAAGAAGCGCAAGCGAATTGATGCTAAGCGATAATTTGTTTTTGCTTGAGCGTTATTCTTGTCAATGCAGATCAATATCATATCACAGGTGTGGCAGTGAGGACGATTAATTGCCTGACGCCGATTATCTATAGGTACTATTATAAAACTGTAGCAGAAATGTGTCTGTACATTGAAGACATTTACAAAGGCTTGTAGTCAAAGGGGAGTCACGTTGCAGGAATTGACCCGAGCACACGTCTCGCGTGGTTTTCGCGCGCGTTTTTGCCTGCCACGAGGCTCCGCAATCCTCAATCTCTTCTTGTTCTGGAACAAAAACAATCCCTGAGATTGGGATAGATACTTCCATAAATTACACTTTAGCCAAAAAGCCATTAATTATAAATAAAATAAAAAAGTTGTAGGTAGGTGTCCCTGTCACCAAATCACAGATTTTGCCTGTTTGTTCGAGTATCACGCAAAAACTACTAGATCGATTTTGATGAGAATTATTGTGTTTAATAGCTTATGATTAATATGATTAGACGTAAACCTATCGCGGGCACAAGCTAGTATTTTATAACGTCATTTACGAATACCATCAAGAAGTAATTTGTGTTTATATTCGAATAATAGAATTACGGGGGATGGAAGGTTGGGGATAAATGTCCATCCCCCGGATCGTTTATATTGTTAAATTTTATAAGAGACATGTCATGATGTCAGAAACAATACCTTCTGCGCTATTAATAATTGCTTGCTTGGTAAGTATACCACCGTCCCGATACAATCCAGACGCCGTAGCATGTTGCGCGTGATAAGTTTATTTCGCGCCTTTTTCCTCGTTTGTTCCCGAGCAAATAGACAGAGAGCGATGGCGCGATAGCGCTATACCACGCTGCCGTACTACGGCCGCTGAAGTGCTATATTTGAATCTCACACTTTCAAAATCGTGACCGAATAATGCAAAAAATCTCTATACCGTATGTTACTTTCGAACGGATGGTATGGTGGAGGATGTGTGACATTCAAAAATAGCACTCCTATAGACTGATCCCATACTGGCTCAATAATGTATGTTTATTTTTTATTTATTTAACGACGCTTTAATGTATGTTTCCGTTTCTATTTGCGCGCGAACGAACGAGATAAAAGGCGTGATATAGCCGTATCACGTGCAACATGCTACGCCTTCTGCTTATTATAAGCAGATATAAACGGAGACATTAGTTAAAGCTTATGATAACGAGTTTTTCCTGGCCCGGTGTTAACTGAGCATTAGTGCAACAAGTCTCCACGTTCCATACCGGTTGTGTGAGGCGAGCGAAGCGGACTAACGGCATTGCTTGCTCTGCTGGTGCAAGCAGGCGCGCTGGTCTGTGCGGCTTGCTGAACTGACCTGCACTTATAATAGAAATTAAAATGATTCTACTTTTACAAATAATATACAGGGTCAGACAGCCCTCTGAATACTGAAACGGTGAACTCAGACGCGTAAAACATCAGCTGTTTCATATAAAACTGCCAACTCAAATGTATGAAACAGCTTATTTTCGCGTTTCCTAAGGTAAGATCGATAGTGAAGGTTGTTCAGTTTGATGGTCTGAGTTCACCGTTTCAATACTGAAACATTCTAGTTTTAATAATTCGAAAAGCCCTCGGAGTATTCTGAGGGCTGTCCCTTACTCCCTGTATATAGTAGAGCTGCCAACTTTTTTTTACCAATATACAGGCTGTTTCATAAGTAACAATAAATTTTTAAAACTGTATGGGATATAAAATATTTTTTTTCGCGATTTCGATGTTGGTCCCATAGAGAAAGTTGTTTAGTTTGATGACGGTCTAAACCACCCCCTTAAAGGTTTTAGCAGTTTAGATTTAGTAGAAAATTTTAATCGAGATATATGATCCAGCCCAGACCTAGTCTAGTTCAATTACTTACATTCAATTGACACAGAGTAAACATTGTTAAAATAAATATTAAGTTTTTACACATAAAATATATTTTGCCTACTATATATTTTTCTCAAAATAAGTATAATTTAATTAGTAGAATACTATATTTTACCGTTCCGAAACTTTCAGGGGTGGTTCAGACCATCAAACTGAACAACTGTGACTATTGAAGCAAACCTGAATTCGTAAAATAAAAATAGGCTGACTCATACATTTGAGTCTAATAGGCATTGCAGTTTAGTATGGAACAGATGATTTTTTTTTGCGATTACATGTTTGGTCAAATAATAAAAGTTGTTTGAAGTTTGAACGATATAGGGTCCTTCTTAGTATGGTGATACTTTTACCGAAGAAAAGGGAATCTAAAGTCACCCCTTTTTTTCCTGTTGTAACCATTTTAGTATTACATTTTTAATCGGAAGAAAATGCAAATTTACAATATTGTTCACAACACAGTTTAGAATGATGTGGTTTTTAAACTTTTTCGAAATTAATAAAAAATCTTCTTATTTTTCAAAGAAAACGGCTATATTCTAACCGGAGCTACGCGTTCGTTCGCATCGATTAGTATGGAGAGTGTTGGTCCCGGGATGATACGCCTTAAAAAAGACCACTACGTTCTTCCCTTCCTAAAACAAGAAACCGATACGACCGGAGATGGGGTCGGATGCAATGCAATATAACCGGCAGACATTGACAATACTCTGAAGGAATAAGGGTTGAGACACATCTACAGACGGCGATCGACGACCTGCCCATAAAAAAAATTCATTGAGTATGGGAAGACGTCCGCAGTCGAGGTGGCGAGACGACGGCATGGGCCGACGGCGTGATATTCGAACTCGGACACCACACGGCTCTACGACGATAATTTGGTAAATAGGTAGGTGCAGATATCTCGAACCCTGAGACATAGGCACATAAATTCCACGCAGACGAAGTTGCTAGTAATGGAAAGCGAGTAATAAATAAGTAAATAACACTCACAGACACATACGAGTACATTTGTTCTTACCCGAAACGGAGACACGTTTACTGTCACAAAACTAAACCGGAAAACAACGACACTGCATAACAATGTATTCCTTATAAATATAATAATTGTCCCTAGTAACAAAAATAATTAAAATTAAAAAAAAGTCATAACTTATAAATATAATTGATGATAATTTTAACCATTGAAATTGTGATGGGAAATAGGTAGAATCTTAAATAATAAGAATCGCAATATCTTTCCGAGTTCCATCGTTTCTTCTTGATTAGAATAACCGGATTTCAAGACCAGCATCGGTGAGCTAAAATACGTATTTGTATAGTAGGTACCTACATGCAAGTTCTAGGTACCACCTTGATTCTACAAATAAAATCAAAACAAACAAAGAACAGAACATGTACCTCAATGTTTTGTTAGTGTATTATTGATTCTGATGTCAAAGTGTATTTTTTTCTATACAAGGTGTAAGGAAAAGTATCATATTAGGTATCCTTTAATTAAACCATACTCATCAAACTGAACAACTTTTACTGTGGGAGCAAACCTGCCAGAACAAAAAAATCTGCTCTTCCATACATTTGAGTTGCCTACAGGCATTGCAGTTTAGTGTGGAACAGCCATAGGGAACAGCTGATTATTTTGAGCTACATGTTTGCACTCATCGTAAAAGTTGTTCAGTTTGATGGGTAGAGCATGTGGTTTCAAGGTAAATGATAGTTTTCTTTAAGCCCTGTATACCTACCTAATAGTAGGTAACTAAATACCGGTTTTAAACGCAGGGTCTTTGCTGTTAAAACTTGATTATCATATGTTAACTAATTATGTTTAATTAATGCAAGTTCAGTGATATTTTGCATTCTACAGATATTAGGGTAGAAAGTTGCATTACTTTCGTGGGTGATAGTATACATAATACTGAACAAGGGATTTTAACAATTGACAACATTTCATTTTAAGAATGGTAACAAAATAAGAAAACGATTTGGAGATTATGTGATTCAAAGCTGATGTCAAAATTATAAGATTTTTCTATCCATTATTTCTCGAGTTATTTGAAAAATACTGAAAAATATAATATAGGTTGAATGAGATTTTATTCCTTTGCCTGCTTGGCTTTTCTATTGTATTTGACAGTTTTTATTTTTAATGTCATTGAGGCCAAGGTATCTTGTCCATAAAGCCTACGTTTTTCAGAATTCAAAAGTAAATTAAAAATAGAAATATCAGTTAAAAATTAAATCGAAAAAATACATAATATCTCTTATTTTTAAACCTATTTTTACATTTTTCATTAAAAAATTGATGGTTAAAAAAATGCAATGTTGTCAATTATTGATTATAAACATGTTACAGCCATGTTGTGCTATTTCGAATCAAATAAAAGATTGAAAAATGTGTATTATTTTTTCAATCTTGGGATCCAGATTTGAACAAGGGATACTTATTCTAAAAAAAAAAACTATTTCCTACAGAAGTTCGGTCAGCTGATTATGCATTTAGTATAGAAAAGAAAGTCCAAAATTTTGCTTGCAAATATCCTACAGGCAAACGTTCAGTACCATGGGTACATGTAACTGTTTACCCTAACTACAAAAATACAGGGTGTATTTCTTAAGTATCCTTTCAATATTTATCCTATAATCGATACTGTTCCATGAGGTAGGACAGTATATTACTGTGTTATTGTACTAACTACAGTTAGTAAATCTGTGTTATGTACAAGGTATGAATTGTTGCTGATAGTTCTGTATTAATTCTCGACGGTCTGCTGTGCATTATTGTGGTAAACTATTCGACTATAAGCTTAGTTGAAGAGAGAAGAGAGATAGTAACTAAGTATACGCGCAGCTCCCTAATAAATATTGTTAGGTACATAAAACGTGCACTAATTCCATACTTATTCCTTTGAATGTTAAAATAAAAAATAAAAATAATAAAAAGAACTTTATTCATCCACACATTTTGCAGTTTATTTATTTATTTATTGAGAAATTACAAGTTGCTTACATAATTTAAATATCAATATGTTTAAAGGTGCGTTCATACGCGTGCCCCGCAGCCCGGCAAGCTTAGGCAATTCGTTGTACATTGAGGCTTCTATAAAGTTAAGTAGTAACAATCACTTTACAGACGAGTCGATGTACAGTGAATTGTCTAAGCTTGCCGGGCTGCACGGCGTGCATGTAAGTAAACCCAGCATTACAGTGTGCAGATGAAAAGGATAGTTGCTGTTAATTATGGTTTTCCCTTTTTTACAATCGCTCCGCTGGATAACAATATTTATTATATGTATTAATATATTATATATAAATATTATACTTAATGGACACTTTATTATTATTACTGGACAGAGTTTCGGTACTACTGGTGAAACGTGGATGTTCTGAGGTTTCAGAATATCTCTGACTACCCCCTCGGGGAATATGGTCGTGAGCATATGCTTATGCTTATGCTTATGCTTATACTTAATTTATATAAGTAATTAATTACTAAAATTAAACTGTGTGTGTGTTAGAGCACGTTTCATACAACGACGACCAGTTTTTAGTATGGATCTTCCGACTCTTAAAATAAGGAACTTTTCACCATGAGACCAACGTTGAAATCTCAACAAAAAAAAACACGTGTTCCATAGAAAACGTTTATGGCGAATTGGCGACTCGACCCAAATGTAAGGGATAGCTGATTTTCTTTTCGCGATTTCAATGTTGGTCGCAAATAATTTTTTTGCTCGTCGCTAGGTTGGTCCGATAGTCGAAGTTGTTTATTTTGATGGTCTAAAGCACCCTGTGTAATAGGTAACGCAATTAATTTTACACCATAAATTACAAAAAAGCCTTGGTGGTCCAGTGGCGAGTAAGCTTGCCTGCCATGCAGGAGGCGATAGTTCGATCCCCGTCCAGGCCGACTCGTACCAATGAGTTTTTCGGAATTTATGTACAATTTGTAACACCATCTGGCTTTTCGGTGAAGGAAAACATCGTGAGGAAACCTGCATGCTTTAATTTCGAGGCATGTATTGTACCCACTGTCCATTATAAGTGGCGACGGGCTCACCCCCCGTCACACTGGACAGAGTTTCGGTACTACTAGTGAAACGTGGATGTTCTGAGGTTTCAGAATATCTCTGACTACCCCCTCGGGGAATATAGTCGTGAGCATATGCTTATGCTATAAATTACAAAACAACATTTGAGAATTTGAGACTCAAGTACAAATCAAGCAAGTTATTTGTTAACTTATTGACCTCGCAGATAGTGTAGATATAAATGTTACCAGAAAAGTAGTTAACCGATACTTATTATCCATCATTTTGACTATAACAAAAGGTGATTAAGTAAATTTTTACTTAACCATACTTGATAATAAAGGTCATTAAGTTAGTAAAGAATATATAAGCTGACCCATTTAAAGTCCAGAGACCAGTCACGAAATATAGCTCATCAGTGTAACTTGTAGAATCCGACCAAGTTGAAGATACAGGTTTCAATATGAAATTATTTGTGTTCATATGTGTCTTGTTGTTGATCGCTACGGCGATGGCGGACACAGATCTTCATCCGAGAGGCTGTATATACGTTATGGGGATGTGTTAGTATTTCTTATTATGTTTTGTTTAAGAAACCTTTTACTGTTCAGTGGAATCACAATATTAAAGATTTTTCAATAATAAAAAACCCAAAAAGGGCTATTCCAACTTTGCTTTGTATGCAGTTTTTTTCGCGATTTTTTTTTCGCGATGTGGATCTTGGTCCCATAGAGAAATTTGTTCAGTTTTATGGTCAGGGCCCTATTCAACAAACGTTACAATTGTAATTTACAATTACAATTCTGGGTACATTGCTGAGAATGTTAGGCATATGTTACCTACGCAAGATTAGACCAGCCTTGTACCCAGAATTGTAATTGTAAATTACAATTGTAACGTTTGTTGAATAGGGCCCTGATCATTCCCTTAAAATAGTTTTAGCTAGTTTTGTTAGACCCTTTGCGTCAATTTTTTATTTTACATGTAATTTCTTCTTATGCAGCAACTTACTGCCTCAAAGATAACTGGGAACCTTAAATATTTGCAGGCTATAAAGAATGCCCAGAAGGTACGCACGCTTACACGACCGGCTGTGGGCGTAAACTTCCAGAAGCGACCTGCGACGAGCCCGTCCCCGTGCTAGAACGGGGAATGATATGCGACTACTCCGCCTGCTACTGCGATCCTCCTACTGTCAGAGACACTAGCACAAAGAAGTGCGTGCCGGTCGAGAAGTGCCCGAAGAAAGAAAACTAATTAGACAAACAACTTTGACAGTCGGGCGCTGGCATGCCACGCAGTACAAAGCGACAAAAAGAGAAAAACCAGCATGGGCGCTCGCTTTCGCATACGCTAAGTAACATACACAGCGACGTCTCGATTTTTGTCGTTATCTCGGGTGGTGGAATGCTAGGCCTGGTTGAAACGCAATTTCGCGAATTAATTTAGCCTATGGTCTCTAGTTACGTCTTTTCTTTTTATGATTTCCAGATTAAACCATAGTTCAAAACTAAATTAAAATCTCAATTAATCTGTTTACAAACATTTATACCTATTAGAATAAACTCTGTTCAATATTTGTGTGATTTGCACTTCTCACCTTTAGTCTTGTTTCTGTACTATCCATGGAACAAATTGTTTTAAAATAAATATATTAGGCCGGATTCGACCAAACTTAGATTTATAGAAGAGTAACTATACAAGGAACAATTTTACTCTTGGTGTTTACCCCGAAATAACTATACTTATTCATTTCTCTTCTACCATACTAACCCGTACTAAAAGAACGAATGTATAATCCACCTAAAGAAAGAGGTCGTTGTATCCGTACTTATTGCAATGTGAGGTTATACAGTTTTAATTTGTTAGTTTTCTTTTTATATTTTTTTTTTTTAATTATGTGACATTGACATTTCATTAGTCTCTGTTTCAGTATCTCAACTTATTTATAGATTAGGGTTGGTAAAACGCAAAATCTGTTTACTCTAGAGTAACCGGGCGACTTAATCTAAGTGCGTTCACACACGATGACGCACTGAGACGGAGCGGCAGATGTCGGTCCATAGAACCACACCCGGTGCGTCAATGCGTCACCGTGTGTGCTTCATACAACTCCTTGCTTCACAAATGATGCACTGGCGTTTGCTGCTCCGTCAGTGCGTCATCGTGTGTGAACGCACGCACTAAGAATAAAATTTACTCGCGTTTGGTCGAATCGGGCCTAAGTCTATAAAAATTTACTCGTAACTGAAATGTAGCTGAATGTTTTTTTGTTTTTATTATTCATTTTTATTTATATGTGGGCTTTTAACCTGAGGTTATGTCAGCCCCATCGTGCCTTAACCTTAGAACTTCACGAAACAATGAAAACCTAAAAGAAATAAAACTAAACACTACTAAATGTTGATAAATGACAAAAGCAAAACAGTGTTACGTCAGCAAAAATAGAGATTATTTTTGCATCGCACACTCCATAAAATTGTTCTCGGTAGTGAACAATTTTGCAAACTTTTAAATATGAATTACCGTTTTCACTGAAAGGCACAAAAGGACGTGTGGCCCCAAATAGTCAAGTGCTGATTCAACCTCGAGACACAATTTTTAATGAGTAGATATTTTGAATATTACCTTTAATGTTTATAGGTCCTTCTTAATTTTGCCCGCGACCAAGGTCGAAATAGCGAAAAAAAAATCTGCTGTTCTATAGATATAAAATGTATGGGACACCAGATATTTTTTTCGCTATTTAGATGTTGTCCAATTATCCAATAGAGAAAGTTGTTCAGTTTGCTTCCTCTAAAAAAACTGTCTGCAAATTAAGTTGGTCCCGTTTATATATCATCGTCATCATCAGCCTAAAATTTCTTCTTTAGCGTATGCAGGTGTCAAGATGTTTTCCTTCATCGTTTGAATGCAGTATTTGAATGCAAATGAATTGTAATAAGCAATTGAATGAACATAAGCAACCGAGCTAGGGGCACCCAGAGGGGTCGGACCTCGACATAGGACGTTGCTGGGGCTACGCCGCGGATTGGGTAGCGGGGATCGGTGAGAGTAAAAATTAGGCGACGGGGGCTTTATTTATGCGGTCCATGCGCTATAGGGTATAGTAACTTATCTTCCCCTTTTAATTTAATCAAAGTGTCCGATTTCACTATTCCTTTTTAGTCCAAACTGGGGGAAAGAATTATTTTTGAACTTGGTTCATTGCTCAATTAAGCTCAAGGCGAAATACAATACGTTTCTTTAAGTACCTAATACGAGACATAAATGGATTGCTTCACCAATGCAGGAGAATGACACCGCCTGATCAGGCTTAATACCTTTTCTTAATTTTCATACTATGCGACAAAATAATCTTAGTATTGATGATAGAGCCATAATCTAGTCTTAATAGCAAAAGTGTTTGACGTCGTACGGTTAAAAAATATATTTGGTGACTAATATTTTTTCGTTGTAAGCCGGGGAGCGGACAACCGACATGCGGCCACCCAATAATAGACCCACAACTCGACTCCAAAGTAATCATAATAAAACCTGTTTTAAGATCGTGTAAGTCAATTAAATTTAATGGCAAGTTGTTGTGTTGTGCTAGCACCAACGTCACAAGTGCACATACTAAGTATTTCGTTTATTAGTGTTCCGTGCCAAAATTGGCAAAACGGAACACTTATGGAATCACCTCGGTGTCTGTATGTCCGTCCGTCCGTCTGTCACAGGGATTTTTCTCAGTGACCGTAAGAGACAGAAAGCTGAAACTTGGTACAGTTAAAGCAATTAACGGTCCAATGACAAGCATAAAGTCAAAAAATCTTAATGTTTATATTGAGGGGCAGTTATGGGGGGCAGAAAGAGATAAAAAACAAAAAAATGTTTCTACAATATCGTGTGAAAGCTTATAAAATACGAGTCTAAAAATATTTTTTTCATGAATGAATGAAAGAAGGCTAATGAATGAAATTTATCAAGCAAAGGTGAGCAGAAGTGTTGGGAGAGGCCGTCCGGGGAAAACATACCAAGATCCAATGATCTTTTCCGAAAAGGACAAGTGCGTAGCACCTACAATCGACGGAAGTGCATGAAGAGATGTATGAATGTGAATGAGGCTAAAGAGGTGTGTCAGAGTCGTAGCGTGTGGCGGTCAGTGGTCACTGCCTACCCCCATGGGACAATGGCGTGAGCTTATGGTATGTATGTATGTAAAATATATTTTTTAGTTTCTCATTGAAACTAATAAAAAAACACAGAAAAACTGCTGTCCCCACCGATATTTCAAAAAACCAGAGTCATGAAGAATCTGAAACAAATCATGAGCATTAGAAATAAGGTGTAGATGGCGGGAAAATTATCTGGCTGGCATCAACTTGGATAGTTTTTTTTATACCCAAAAAACTACCGCCAGTGTAAAATGATCATTAGTTATTACCAGTGATCGGAATGTCGGGGCATTTTTCGAGCATACAAGTATGGATACGCCTGAATTTCCCGGAAATATCCGGAAATATATCGAAATATCCGTTGCCACTTCGAAGATGACTGCAGGCTTCTTTGACTTCAGTTCAGGCGTTAATCTATAGTGAGCGGACATTATCCGTGACGTATAAATTAAGCTACCAAAATGGGGAAATGCGCCGTAAAAATTTGTAAATCACAGTCGGAAAATTATAATAAAGGAAGTGGTGTAACTTTTCACAAGTAAGTTTACTATATTTTGTCAAAATAAAATTAAAAAACTAAATAAATTTTTCACGCATTGTTTTTGCCATCAGTGTTGCAAGTAAATACGATTTTGATTTACAAACTTTTACGGCGCATTTCCCCATTTTGGTAGCTTAATTTATACGTCACGGATATGTCCGCTCGCTATAGATAAACGCCTGAACTGAAGTCAAAGAAGCCTGCAGACATCTTCGAAGTGGCAACGGTTTGGTGCCATAACTACTAATCTAGTTACTTAATATCATTGTTTAACAACGGTCAACATATTTACCTAAGCGCGGTACATGTCAAAAGTACCAGGCGGCGTGTTTCAAAGTCGCGGCCTCTAGTATGCGCTGCTAATACTCTTGATTTAAAAAAACGTCTCTTGACATCTAAATAGGTAATCCCAATAAATCCCGTGAAATTTTTATCCATATTTATTAAATCCGGATACTTCCGGGAAATTCAGGCGTATCCAAACTTGTATGCTCAAAAAATGCCCCGACATTCCGATCACTGGTTATTACTATGTGACCACATACCTACCTACTAAGTAAACGTATAGAGTCAATTTATAGAGTGGTTATTATCAACGACCCATGTAGTTTAGGTGGTATGGAACACTAATTGCCGAGTCCCGACACGCACTTGGTCAGTTTTTTACAACGGCATTAAAAACACATTTTGGAACTATCTTCAAAGGATATCTTTGATGAATCTGGTTAGCTCGTTCTTACTAAACTATGACCTACAGAGTAAAGTAACCCTCTATAAAATGTATATTCTCTATTCATGGTAATAAAGTTGTAAATTAAGTTATTTATTACTTCTTACCACCGTCGTTTTAGTGAAGATGGGAGGTTTTACAACGCAGCGGGTAAGTATTCAACTTGTTTTAGCACCGATAAATATTATTAATAGCTTGTACCTATGCTCTTTGAAGTTTAAACTTAACTAATGTTTTACTATTTACTATTCCGTGGCTTAAGGGGGTGTCAGCCGTCGATAATCCATTTTTTTATAATTTTTTAAAGATATTTTTATAATTTCTTAATTATACAAAATTGTTTAATATTTGTAGTTTAAAACCGCCAGAAATGACCATACATTTTTGCGGTTTTATAGTTAGTACAATGACATTTTGGACGGTAGTAACTACAGACATTATGACGCAATGTTTTTGTTTTTGAATTGTAAATCAGCATATACTCTAGTGATAAACAAGTCATTGCCATAGTGACAAAGTGAACTCGGGAACATAAATGCGGTGCGCCCACCGCATTCAAGTGGAACATGTTGATTCTATGAAAGAGCCTGTCTATCGCTAGAGTGTAAGTCAATGATCAGCAATGACTAAAATGTATCAATCTTATTTTTTTGATATGTTGTAGGTATATAGTTAAGAAATTAAAAATATATGATTGAGGGCAGCACTGAAGGCTCGGTGCTCCCTTAGCAAGTAAAATGTGAGTAGGAATCTTGTATGAATGATTTTTTCAGCAGGTCTTAACAACGTTGCGGTGCTCAAAGCAAAAATAACTAAAATAATGGTATCTGGCTGACACATTGAAATAAATGCCTACTGTAACGATTCCGACAGAATAAAGGCCAAAGAGAAATAAAACTAACATAACACGTTTATCTTGCGTGCTTGCATTCATACTACCATTAACGATTCAACATATTTTTGGGGGATACATGTTGCGCCTTAAATCTGAAAAATCACAAGAATCACAACTGATTTATTTGATCCTGTATTTGATGTCACTATGTATTTTATTAATTTGATATAATAAAAAAAAACTTAACTTGAATTCTACTATAACCTGACTATAACTAACATTTTCAGGGTGCAGAAGCTTGGTTCAATTGTACCAGAATTTGGTTTCAGAATGATAAGTGATGAGATGATGGTTTACGCTTTGATAAAGTTATATGTCAAGATTGACAGGCGAAGATACGAAAGCGTCGAAAAAAATTGAAACCAGTACTGGTTCCTAAATCCTATACATATACAAGCACACACACATATTTTGTATGGCGCCTCACGCACACCAACCCATAAAACTTGGCCCCTTTTGTTTTATACGGGATATTCGTGAGGCTCATTCTAGACATATACTTTTTCTAAGGGTTTACGTAGTAACTATTAAATAATCTGTGGTTAGGTTTAGCCTTAAGCCCATAAAATATACTCATAAAGAATCGTCTCTTATGATATGGGAAGGTATGGGGTGGTCTATTGTAAACAGGTACAGTACAGGAGAGCGTCAGTGGCGTGTTCCGGAGGGGTATGGAAACTCAATCTTGAGTTCCAGGTTCGAATCCGCACGGACAAAATGCCATGTAAAAATGAGTTTTTCTTACTTATTAGTAATAACGACTGCTCTCAAACGGTGTAGAAGGACTACAATACATACGCCTGGAGGAGTCGCGTTGTAGGTCTGCTATAGGGTAGTCGCATCGCGAGTCGATTGTTGTTTGCCCCCTCCCCGGCCTACAAGGAAGCTCCAGTGGTGGCTCAAGATAGTGTTCTTTTCGAAAAACAATCCTTGAAGTCACCAAAATACATAAGTTACCGTACAACGTCAAGCACTCTTGCTACAAAAACTAGACATTGGCAAAATCATCACATACCCAAGATGGCAGCCATTTTTTTAAAATATAGAATAGAATAGAATACGCCTGGAGAAAAAATTCCGATAAGTGTGTGTAGTTTACCAATCTATCTGGTGGACTGGAGTAATGCCTATGCACCTTCCTTGAGAGGGTAGGCCTGTGCCCTGCAGTGGAATGTATAGGCTGATGATGATTATGAGTCTAAACAGGTGCAGGGGACAAAAGGGTCCAATTACTAAAAATGGGTGAGTGAACTGAGTGAATTTCATATTATAAAGTTCATATTATACAGGGTTAGTTCGGAGACAGTGCGCATTTTTCTTCCATGCAATCAGTATCGTTAATAGAACACATTCCAGGAAAAAATAAAATGTTTTTTTTTTAATGTTTTCGCCTTCGGATTCCTATTAATCTCGGCCGGGATTTAACAATCGGATTTCTTTGTTTATAATCAGACGGTCCAAAGCGCCATGGATGACAACCCTAACCCTCATAACTGTAGTAAGACCCTAATCCGTGTTCAGGAATTTTTTCTGTTATCTTTGGAACTCTTTTATCACTATTATTTTAATATTTTAGTATGAGACATGATAAAATAAAAAAATACGTGTCTTTTTATTTTCAATTACCTTCATATATGTAAAATTTGCGCACTGTCTATGGGGTAATGTATATGGTAATTCACAGGGGCGACTGTAAGTACCTAATACCTACCTACCTACTTCGTTTGATTCACTATATAGGTACATAGGTAGCAATAGTTTTATATATCGAGTAAGAAATAACATAAGTTATCTTAGTAAACAAACACTGTTTCTATAATGTAGAGATGTTAATGGGTTATCAAATTAAAACGATAAACAAGTGCGATAGATAAGTAACCGATTTATTGTAAGAGTACAAAAACGTTATGAAGGGACTTATTTATCAAATTAACTTAATAGGTAACTGGAAATTTTACTGAATATACAACGTATAAGCGCAAAACTAGAAAGAAGTTTGTTTAGAATCGAGAGCTGAATCGAATCAGCATGGGTAATTTTTTTCAAAATATTAAATAATTTGTTCGTAAAAAGAAAATATTTTTTAACTCGATCTCAAGCTCAACCCACCGTTGTTGCCCAACACAAATTGTTGGGCACACTCACCCTACTTAGTACCAAAACAAGACTCTTAAAATGTATCCATGAGCACGCTAGCGCTTTCATTAATTGCTGAAATAATAACAAATAATTTTTGCCTCAAAACTTAAAATGCGAATAACTTTAAATTTTAACTATCAAAATAATGAAATTATTCGTATTTATTATTTTTACATGTACCTATGCCAAGTTAGCTTAATCAAATTAAAGATTGAAAAAGTCGGGCGGCGAGCGGGATTCGAACCCACGACCTGCCTATCCGGGGCATGCTCTACTCCAACAGAGCTGTCGTCGCCCACTCCCTTCAAGACTGACGTCCCTTAAAGACGAGATATAGATTGAAAATTTCGTCGTGGCTTGCGGGGCGACGACAGCTCCGTGATGCCCCGGATAGGCAGGTCGTGGGTACGAATCCCGCTCGCCGCCCGACTTTTTCAATCTTTAAAATGAAATTATTGTTTCAATCTAATTATTTTGATATAAATCAATTAGGGTGTTTGAGGTTTTGCGCTACATCATTAATTAACACATTGTATAAAAATGAATCCCCTTGGCAAAGTCATCACGCGTGAACGGCTAGACCGATTACAATGACACTTTGGTGAATGATAGATTCATTCCCGAGGATGGTTTTAAGGTAGGTGTAGGGTAGATGTACCTAGAGTACGTGTAGGACAACGTCCGCCGGGTCAGCTAGTTTATTTATACAACAAAACAACTGTATGTAATCTAGAACTCCTAAGACAAGGACAGACAGATCTCTCATTAATTCTGAGGTGTATGGACGAACGTTGTTAAATCGTAAATATGTTGATATCTTATACAGAGTGTAAAGAAAAGTATCATTAGCCTTCAAACCACATACTCTACCCATCAAATTGAAAAATTTTTACTATAGTTGCGAATATCAGCGCAAAAATCTACTGTTCCATACTTAACTGCAGCGCCTACTCGACTAAAATGTATGAGACATCTGTTTTTTTTTTTGTTCTGACGGGTTTGCTCCTATAATATAAGTTGTTCAGTTTAATGGGTATAGTATGTCGTTTAAAGGTTTATGATACTTTTCCTTACGCCCCGTATAATAGCTACGTTCTTGTCGGTGGAGTATTCGCTAATCCTATCTCTTTTCCACTAGTGTCTTGAGTTCTGGATACAACACAACATCAACCTTTTCCTTCACTTGGGCTAGATAACTCTGTCCGGGTCTTCCTCTGCCTCTCTTCCTCTCTATCTTCCCTTCCAGTATGGTTTTAAAAAAATTGTCGTGTCACGTCAAGTGCCCGATCATTTTTCCTCTCCGGGTTTCTATTGTTTTTAGTAGTCATATATCGCTCAGTCATGAAACGCTCGTTGGCGTAGTGGAGCTTCGGTATTGGAAACGATCACCGAAGTTAAGCGACGTCAGGTCCGGTCAGTCTTTGGATGGGTGACCGTTTAGTGGTATTTCATCTCGAGCGTTTCGTGCTTCGGAAGGCACGTTAAGCTGTTGGTCTCGGATAGTACCGTCAGATGGCGTTGTAACTATTCGTTAAGCCAGGTTAGAGACCTATTTGCGGCTTAAAAATTCTCTGACAGCAAGGTGACCACTAACTTGCACGACTAACTTGCTCCAACACGCACTTGGCCCGCGTGGTGGAGTATGGCCCACTCCCTCTCACCCTTATTCCTGAGAGGAGGCCTTTGCCCTGCAGTGGGATTCTACAGGCTATTACTAACTTAACTAACTATAGTCATCTATCAATAAATTATTCAAGAGCATTCCAGTCTAAATGCCGATCCCGCGTCTATACTATTCGAATTCAAAGCAACTGAGAGTCCCGTCATAGTCACGTCCCTATTGCTTGTAAAGCGTGTTCAGACTTGTATAGGTGTTGGACGAAGTGACATCAGAAAACAATCAAATGTTCTCGCATCACGTCCGAATCGAAATTCACGCTCCGAAACGCATTCTAGCTTTTAAAACCACTACCATTGTGTCAATTTTTCTTTATAAACAACAGAGCCATTGTTGTTGGAATGATGGAAAGCGCTGGCTGTCATCGTCAAAAGGACGTAGACGTTCAGACATGTGGCTGAAAACTTAAATGTTTTAACATCTGCAAAAGCTTCAGGCCTTCAGCCTAGATAGAGTTTAAAGATATCATTAAAACTGTTTAAAAGAATCGATATTTATCTCTTTATTTTGTAAAAGTGAAGATTAAATACACTCCAAAACCTACACCGTTAAATTTATGATGTACCTACTCTTTGATAAAGTATATGTCAAGATTGACAGTCGAAGATACGAAAGCGTCGAAAAAAATTGGAACCAGGACTGGTTCCTAAACCCTATACATATACACGCACACATACAGAATTTGTATGGCGCCTCACGCACACCAACCTATGAAACTTAGCCCCTTTTGTTTTATACGGTAAAACAGTGAGGCTCATTCTAGACATATACTTTTTCTAAGTACCTACTCTTCATAAAACGGTTCACTTTGAGACCTTAACAGCCTAAGGGTCTCCAATGGATATTATTTACTATTTCAGGTTTGCTTTCATAGAAAAAGTTATTCAGTCTAAACCATTCTTTCTCCTAGATCATGTCCCATTTACTTGGGGTCTGTCTTCCTTGTCCCTCTTCTCCACTGAGCACGGGTTTGTGCTGTGTTGGTATCGAGCTGACCTTTTTATGGTATGTTTGGACGGTCGTCTACCAGGTAGCGGTCTACCACGAGAACGTTTTGTCGTTGGCAAGTCTAGGGTAAGCTTCATCATAATATGATCATCTGGACGTCGCTGGACGTGACCGTACCTTTATCGACTAATGGGGCGACTTTAAAGCTTCCCCTTGTTAGGTTGGCCAACCGGCGCCGTGTGCAGGGACGCACACGTTGTCAGGATGGTCGATTGTTAGGTTTGAGTCCGAATGAGGAACAAAATGGCCGTTGTTTTAGGCAGCGGCGCAGTCGAGCAGTCTTGTAAGTACCGCCTAGAGAAACAGATGTGTCAAAGTAAGACGACAAAGGAATAAAAAGAAAATATATTGTATCAAGTGAAGCACAGTATTTCATTGGTTGCCTGGGATCCTGATATGGATGGAGTAATTGCAACACCCTTATTTTATGTTATGACTCATTTCGGATTTTGGCAAGCGTTGTGACACCCGCTGACCAGCGTAGCATGCGCGTTGCTGTTCTGTGTAGTTTGTCAAGGTGCTGCTTGTTCTATGAGTAACATCATTGTCAATTTTACCATCATCGTTGCTAAGTATTTAAATTGTGTCACCGTGGGTGTGGGTATATTTCATATAGAGATCTTGATGTTATTAGGGTCAGTGACGTCATTGAAAACTGAATTTCTTAACTAGAAGTATCCTTGATGGTCTAACCCGCCCCAGATTTGGAAAGTGTTTTCTGAATAACCTATAGTATTTGTTTTACCTAATAGTCAAATAAATGTTATGTAGATTGGATTTTTCAAGAAACGGGACATAAAAACGATCAGATACATACAATTGTTTTTGTTTTTTCTATGGGTAGTACCTATAAGTACATTTCACTATTTTGTAAGTAGACAGGGTTCAACTTAATATGCTGACACTTTTTTAAGAGGATGATCAGACCATCAGACTGAACAACTTTCTCTATGGAACCAACAACGAAATCGCGAAAAAAAAATCTGCTGTCCCATACATTTGGCTCGAGTAGGTTTTCACTTTTGTATGGGACAGCTGATTTTTTTTTCGCAATTTTGATGTTGTTCCCATAGAGAAAGTGGTTCAGTTTGATGGTCTGATCATATCCTTAAAAAACAGTCAGCATTTTAAGAAGGACCCTATAGATTCCGTTTCAGAATCCGTCAAGTCTCGAGCGCAACGTCTCAAAACAAATGTTAGGGGAAGCGTTCGTTTATTACCTCTCACCATTGATTCTCACACGACTGTTGGTAGGTAATTCGATTTTCTCTGCGGATTCCGTTCGGGTGACGATTTAATCGTACAAACAATTTGTTTTATTCGAATACCTGCGTCTTGAGTGTTTTCTTCCAGTGGATTTATACTTAACACCTTATTACGCCGTCACTACTACTTAGAACTCTCTCTCTTCTAACTACGATGCGATCTTATTTATCTATACAGGATGTAAGAAGGGTGTAAGTAAGGAAAAGTATCATTTACCTTTAAACCACTTACCTACTCTACCCATCAAACTAAATAACTTTTACTATTGGAGCAAACTGATCGGAGCAACAAAATCTGCTGTTGCATACATTTGAGTTGAGGAGATATGGAACAGCAGATTTTTTTATGCTCCGATCCGATCCTCCGGTTTGACCCACAGTAAAAATTTATCAGTTTGATGGGTAGAATATGTGGTTTAAAGATTTAAAGGTTAATAATACTTTTCCATCCATCCTGTGTTATAGATCTCGTTGTTAAATTAATCAAAGTTTCCTTAGTCCAAGAACTAGATAATTAGGTATGTTATGACGCGGGAAATTCATGGAATTCAGTATATGATATGAGATAGCAATAGTCATCAGAGTTATCAGTTTTCCAGGCCGTGAGCGAGGAAAATATCCACTATTATTTTTCGTTCCTGCATTTTCAAGTCACGATCTGCTTATTACTATACTTACCTAGTTATTATTTAGGTAAACTGGTACAAAACCGCGTAATAGCTAAATGAAAAACTAGGCATGAGTTACAGAATAACATTCGATATTCATGAAGGTTCATAGATAGTTTTATTGAGAACAGGAATTATATTTTTAAATAAAACAGATTCTAGGTACAGTTTTTGAGAATTACTCGGTTATTATTTAATCTAGAATTAAACATTTTAACGGGTTCTTACCGCGTTTTGGTATATTTGAGTTCCCGATATTTCGGCAGTGTTACAACTTTACAACTGCCATGATCACGGGATGACCCGATGATGGGGCCGAAATATTGGGAACTCAAATAGGTATACCAAAACGCGTTAAGAACCCGTTAAAATGTTTAATTCTAGATTCTAGGTAATTCATATACCAATAATACATGAAAATGACAATTCCGAGTACTATTTAAAATGTGATAGGTAGGTAGGTGCATAAAAATTAGCCACCCTCAGCCAAAGGTCACGTTATCACTAGTAAACAATGTATCGGTTTACTTTTACTAGCTACATACATACCGCCGGCCGTATTTCCTACTATCTTCTTTGATTAAATTCGGTGCGAGTTCCATGACAGTTAAGAGTAATCCCCCGAGCTCGCTGCAGTGCATTGTCTATCGTTGTGAATGGTGCTGCTGTTGATCCTGGTGTACAGCAGTGGGAGTGATGGTGGGCCGACGCGATGGCCCGTTACAAAATAAATACCGTTGTATTTCATCTCTGGGTGATCAACTGATCAGAAATGTTGCTGTATTGTCGTCAAAAGCATTGCGTACAAACGAAGTTAGACCCTATTTTCAATAACTACTAATCAATTAGTGGGAACACACACGATGAAATCACAGGCATTAAAGATTAGGCAAGTAAAAGATCATGTTTAAAAATTGGCACCAAGACGCATTGACGGACCGGCAAACGTCAGTCCATAGAAGCACGGTTTTGTTTGGTTTGTGCCGTTGTTGTATGGTTTCCAAAATAAAAAGCCTAAGTAGTTTACGTCTCTGTGAGCGTTATTTATTTATAAACTAAACATTATATATTACCACTCACCAATACCGATTCTTTAAACAATTATCTCGTCAAAGCGCCTATCTGTATGTTTTGAGCAAAGATATTCTCGTGATATTTGCTTGTTTACGATAGTTCTCTGTTCCGTATTTGTTTATCTAGACAGGCGACTTGTCATGTCTACCCACTGAATAAACTAAACCAATAATAACGTGCATAGTGTAGAATTTAATCTACCCACAAAAAAAACAATCAGGATCAGGAAGGTGGCATAGGTATTGTCTGTCAGGATACATTGAACAATCACATCTTGACATATTTTTTCAGAATAATTGATTCGAGCTCAAAATACCTAAGATGTAGCGCGTTGTAGTTTCTATTTTCAATACAAACCAATATTTAAGTTAATGCCATTTTTTAACACGATCTAGATATTTTAGATAGGTACTAATCTCTGTCTGTGATGTGTCAGATTTCAGTTAAAATTTAGTTTCAACGCTATCTAGGATTAATTTAAGATTTGTATGGAAATATTTGATATATATGAAAATCTGAAAAACTACAGGCACAGAGATTAGTTTCTAGATCGTATTTAAAAACTTAATACAAAATTATATTTAATTTGTTTAGATAAAATATACAGGATAACTAACAATAAAATATAACTTAAACTTAATTGGCTTTTATCGGTTATTTTTTTAAATATAGGGTCCTTCTTAATATGCTGACACTTTTTTATGGGGATGATCAGACCATCTCTACTTTCTCAACTTTATGGCACCAACATCAAAATCGCGAAAAAAAAATCTGCCCGTCCATACAAAACTGCAAACCTACTCGAGCCAAATGTATGGGCTGCAGATTTTTTTTTTCGCGATTGCCTTGTTCAGTTTGATGGTCTGATCATCCCCTTAAAAATGTATCAGCATATTAAGTTGCCCCGTATATTGAATAATTGAACTTCGTTTGAATGGAGCGCGCTAACTGTTAGATCATCTTAAGTTCATAGAAAAGTAACATTATCTATATTAATTCAAATAATTCATTTAAATTCAAAGTATGTGTATATAAAGCATGCATACGCTAGATGGTAAATAAAACTATCACTTCAATTCCAACACAATTGCTATCTATTCATCTATTTTCCTTTTGTTCACCTTTACATTTTGGTCAACGGTAACAGTAGATCGCATTGTTCTCACCGCAGAAAGGAAGATAGCCTAAATTGGGTTGCTGAAAAACGGGACACCTCGTGAAATACAAATCGTCCTTGATGTAAACCTTTCGGTGAACTGAGCCGGGAGAATTGTGGGCTGAACTTACAATACAATGCTCAATGCACGGCTACACATTTTTACTAGACTTTTGCAAATAGTCCGATAGCGCTGGGCTATTTTGACGCCATAAGTTTCAAAAATTCGCGTCGCGGGGGTCGCGGATTCGGACCGCGCATGGCTTATGAGAATATTATTCCGAGAGCGAAAATGCGCGCTGCATACAAACGTACTATTGTGATATTTTCAATACTAACCAATTAAAGTCAATGAAATTTTGCAGAAACAATCTAGAAACAAATCTCTATGCTTCTATAGAGTCCGATTTTCGTTAAAATATACAGTTTCAATGCTAGGATTAATTTAAGATTTGTATGGAAATCTTTGAGGTACTGTAACTTGAAAACTATACATTTTAACGAAAATCTGACTCTATACAAGCATAGAAATTTGTTTCTAGATTGTTTCTGCAAAATTTCATTGACTTTAATTGGTTAGTATTGAAAATATCACAATAGTATGTTTGTATGGAGCGCGCCAACGGTAATATAGAATATACCCTTAAAATATCCATTTGGGTTTCATTTACGTCCGGATAGAGGCCTGGTGGTTGTATCTCCCCCCCCCCCCCTCGATCAGGACTCCGACAACCCGCCCGCGCCCCCCCCCCCCCCGTTCCAAATCAGATACCCCGTGATTCTCCCGTGTCCCGTTTGAAAATGCCGCGGCGCCAGCGAATTAATATCATTTCGTTATAACGCAATATCCCACCTGCGGGCAGTGCTCGAATATTTTGAGAGAAACGCCCCCCCCCCCCCCCCTCGATCAGGACTCCGACTCCCCTCCAACCCGCAAATAGAAGGACGAAGAGCAGGCGCCTCCGACAAAGAAAGAGAAATGGGGAGGGAAAAAAGCAGGGGAAAAGGGCGGCGGCGAAAAAAAAGGGGCGCGGGCGGGGTGAGTAGGTACCTAACGTGAAAATAAATAAATAATGGTTTTTAGTTTCCCAACAATCTTCATACCTACAAATGACAGGCAGGGTAAAGCATAGTAGTATCATTAGCTTACAAGTACAAACACGATCGTATTGACTTTCAGAGTGATGATAAACTATGTTACAACTGGAAACCAAGCGTCCAGCTACAGCACAATTCCCTCTTTAGATAATTGAGGATTTCATGATGGTGCGACCGGTGACATTTCACGTGGTGTAATGGCCTTTGGCTCACTAAAACAAAAGCATGGAACCCATTCCCTTAATCACCGTGTAAAAAGCACTCAGCAATTCAGGAATTCAACCCCATTTAGTCAGCTTCTGACAAGTTATATTTTGAGAAAAACACCTCTTTTTGCTGAAGTAGGTAGGTATGCTCCTATTAGTAGGTACCTATATTTTCGCCCTGGCTAAAATGGCAAAAAGAAACTAGGTACCGGAGAGTTGCCATAAGACCTCTTACCTTTACACACTAATCTGTACCTTTACTTCAACATTGTATTCTTCGATTGTTTTCTTATTGTTTCACTATTAATACAGGATGTATTCCCATAGTTAAAGTTGTTCAGTTTGATGGGTAGAGTAGGTATGTGGTTTAAAGGTTAATGATACTTTTCCTTACACCCTGTATATTTAACAACATATTTTAAGAACAAATTATTGTACGCTCATAGTATGCAAATATTTGAGTTTGAGTTTTAATAAATTAGTTTAGATAGTTAATTTTCCTTGTATGTTTTTGATTTCTTGTAAAATATATTTAATACAATCAGTATTAACATCTAGAGCTTACTTCGATTCTGATTCTCCTCGTTCGTCTATGGAAACAATGTATAAAAGATGTGAAAATGTCTGCGGCAAAGGGGGCAGCCATAAACATCACTTTACTGGGTACAACGATATCACTGCTATACGTGACAAAGAATTCTACGAATCACCTTTCATGCATAACCTTCAAAGGTGAGGGTGGAATTCAATAAACTTGTCCATACGTTACGAATAATGGCGCTCTGGAGAAAGCCCGCTCTGAGATTGACCTCAAAATAAATGTGAATACAGGAAAGGGTGAATTCTGAGACGCATATATTTATGTCTTTTGATAATTATAATAACGCAGGTCGGTTCTTAAATTTGCTCAATAACTTATTTTCCAGGAAACGAATCGTACCTATATGGTTTATACATTTTATTTGAGCTTTTACTATTAACGTAAAAAGTAAGTTATAGCCTATAGAATCCCACTGCAGGGCAAAGGCCTCCTCTCACGAATAAGGGTGAGAGGGAGTGGGCCATACTCCACCACGCGGGCCCAGTGCATGTTGGTGGAGGCAAGTTAGTGGTCAACTTGCTGTCAGAGAATTTTCAAGCCGCCTCAATAGGCCTCTGACCTGGCTTAACGAATAGTTACAACGTCATCTGACGGAACTATCCGAGACCAACTGCTTAACGTGCCTTCTGAAGCACGGAAACGCTCGAGATTAAATACCACTAAACGGTCACCCATCCAAAGACTGACCGGACCTGACGTTGCTTAACTTCGGTGATCGTTTCCAATACCGAAGCTCCACTACGCCAACGAGCGCTTCTATTAATTTAAAATTAACTATTAACGTGCTAAACAAAATTCTTGGATTTTTCTAGTAACTTTGTCCAGCTTGCAAATTTCGTCAAACTTATAAATTATTCACTAGCACCTTCGATCTTTAGATAGACGAGCAATCGATTGGGCTTATTTCAAGCACTTCGCTTATGTAAACTTTTTGGTGCTTCAAGTGTAATTAAGGACGGAGAGGTACGATTTAAGACTGCTTTTATCTTTTCTTTTACGTTGCTTTGTTTAACTTCATTCAGCACGAAAGAGGAAAGCGAAAAGTTAGTGGGAAACATTTAATTTAAGTTTGTATGTTGTATTCTGGTTTATTATTGTTTAATTACTTAGTAGGTAGGTTCTTAATGTTATTTAATTTTATTGTATTTTGGAGGTTATTTTATATCGCAGGTTTGGAGTTTTGGATTTTTTTTAACGGCACGTGCTCGCGCAAAACAATCATTTTGTATTAAATAACATTTTAATGTTGTTTTAAGCAGAAAAAAATATATGAGTAGCGAATACCAGGAACAAAATCGAAGCAACGATCGGTTTCTAGCACAGACTTAAGTCTGTGGTTTCTAGAGGATTTTCCGGCAAACTATGAACTAACCATAACCATCTCGTAGTCTTTGATGGTTTAGATATCCTTTAATTCTACAAAACGTCGTCTACAAATCAATCCTCGTACCTCGTACGAGAGACCCCAAATCTCGTATTTGTATGAGGAACCTCGTACGTCTGGCAACCCTGTTTAAATGTTGTTCAAGTAGGAAATACATACATTGAATTATAAAACAGCTAATTTTGATAGACGTTATATTTAGAAACTTAAAGAATAGTTATTTCCGGTACAATAAAATATAAAATTAGAAGCAAAGCAAGTTTGTCTCATTACTTAAATAAATTTTTATTAAATAGTAGTTAAAAAAGAAATTATCGAAAATACACATTGTCGACTCTTTCCTCCCAGAACATGTCAGTATGTAGTGCTCGTACTTACTAAAATAGGTAAAAATCCTCTAAAGTTTCGAACAGATTTCGACACTTTCACCAGGTAAGAGTGAGTACAGGAATTTCCAATTCACGAAATACTTTGTAGCAATTTCTCTCGTGTAACATAATTCCATTGTCAAATGTTCAAGTGGTATAAACATACAGACATAGACAGTTAATGTGTCAAATAGTACTAAATGTGTCAAAGGAACGCCGTATCTAAGTTGAGTCATAGTTAATTAATTCGATTAGCCGTCGTAGAACGGAATTCGCGATTCACTTCCGATTAGGTGTGATTGTCAATTTGTCAGTCACATCTTAACACACATTTGATAGTGTAGCTTTAGATGTTTTGAAAATAGGATGATGGCCGAAGAATATTGAATGCGTGATACGAAGCCGTAGCTAGGATGTTTATTATATGGCAGGTATTTTAAAATGTTTCGAAAAGGAATCGAGCCGGGAACTGCAATATGAATTACTTCCCGAGTGCCCGTTCTTATTGAAAAGTTATTTACAATTTAAACTGATGGGTAAGGAATCGTAGTTGAAAATTGAAATGCAATATCTTGATGGAGCTGGAAATATTAATAATCTTAAGTAAAAGATTGAAAAACTAAATGTTCAGTCAACGATAAATATCTTCATAATTTATTCCTATATCTTTAAAGAGCCCATACCTGAATCCTATCTGTTGCAAATATTATGCGAAATTGAATGTTTCAAAGTCATATTTTCTCTAAAAAATACATTCGACATGCCAGCGAATAAGCAGAATTGTTTTAATACAGACAGATTATAGTCCTATCTTACTCTTTAATAAGTTTTATTCCTCTCGATTTAGACGTCTCTGTCTCCTTTCGGATTAAGTCATTCGGAGTCGGAATTTTTCCGATAGTTTTTGAAGACGGCAAAGTTGAGAGCGGAAAGGAAACGTTGTTCGACAGAGACAAATGGTAACACTGTGGAGGGCAGATTCCTGCTAACTTTTTGTTATTGAAGAAATAAAAACTTTATGTTACTGATTTTCTGTTCTTCCGTTTGATTAAATCTAGGTAAGTAATTTGTAACTTTAGGGCATATGACTTAACTAATATATTTTAATAGGCTTATAGAATGGTTGAATTTTGAAAATAACAACTTTGTTCAGTGTATCGAGTATATTTTCTTTAACTCATTATTATTATACTAACACTGTACCTACAGGGTTCAAATTAATACGCTGACCAGTTTTTAAGAGGATTATCAGACCAGTAAACAGAACAACTTTATCTATGTTCCATATACAAAACGGCAAGATTTTTTTTTCGCTGTGTCAATATTGGTCCCGTGGAGAAAGTTATTCAGTTCGATAGTCTGATCATCCCCTTAAAAACCCTATATATATAATATTAAGAAGGACCCTGTATACATTTCACGTTTCTTCATAATGTGATAGAAAACCTACAGAAGATTTAGTGAAAGCAAGTAATACAGCACAACAAACGATATCAATGTACTAGAGTCTATGTCTATGAGCACAACACATAAAAAGCTTGACAAGTTTGTAGCCTAAATAAAAATCGGACTGTCCCATAAATCCATAGATTAAATTTACAGCCTAGCCACAAAAAATGGGCAGGACGTCCCTGCAGCTAAACGACGCCCTCAGGACTCTACTATAAAAGAAAGTTCCCTTCACAAAATGGCTTGAACACTATCACCGAGTCATAAATTGCAATCGGGCAAACCCATCGATTTATGTTAGACTAATAACAACGATCATCGAAGGGATGAACTGGCAAATTGTGCCGTACTTTTGAAGATAACTGTAACTGTAGCGAAGGGGCTGGTTGGTGGGCCTTTGGGAATATTTTCGCTCGTAATACCTATTATTTTTAACATTTACCTAGGCAGTAATGTTTTTCAAAGTGTGAGTCGCAAAGCAAAGAAGGGTAAGATTGATGTTCGTAGGCCACGTGTGTGTTTAGAAAACTGGGTACTCACTTAGAGGTTACTCTATGGAAAACACACTTATCTCGTTTAGCGCTTTGCGAGTGCCATTAAAACGACGTGGTTTACCATGAAATATGATCATGTTTTGAGAGCCATTTTTTGCCCGCTCACAGAAGACCCGGCACGGCACTTGACAGTTGGGCAAATTTTGGTTGCCTCACAGACGTGAAGAGGTTATACTAAAGCATAAAACAAAACAAAAAATGTGTGCAATATGGTGTGTTGGCTTGGCCCATACTTATGTGCGAATTGAAGAATCTGCTAGTCCATCTTATGTCTAAAAAATTATACAGAGTGCAAAATTTGATGCGTTAAATATTAAAGGGGGTGCTTCAGACCATCAAACTGAATAACTTTCAGCAAGGAGCCAACACTAAAATCACGAAGAAATAAAGTGTTATTCCATAGAAAACCGCAACGACCCTAAATCATGGACAACATACATCCACATTTCCACTGGACAACACCATCAATAGTGTACGTGAAGGTACCTACTTTACCTACTGTTACTAACTACAGATAAAGGATTGATGATGAGTTTGTGTATTTGGTGTGCAAATAAAGATTTTTTATGATTATGTTATTAATTTGGTAAGAATAAATTGTATTTTTAGGGCTCCGAACCCAATGAGCGCCAATCAACAACGCCAACGGACGGACGGACAGCGAAGGCTTATGAAATCGCCCGCCTTCATAAGTCTTCACTGTCCGTCCGTCCGTCCGTCCTCTATTGCACTGTAATAGATAGAGAGTTGTTCATAGAATGTGTGTTATTATTTTGGATTTGCTAACAAAAAAAATAAAAATAAACAAGTAAAAATTTAAGGGGGGCCCATACGACAAACGCTAAGGAGTCGCTGGAGAAAACAAGTTATTTTTTGTTTGGAGGTACGGACAGTACGCAGCCCTCAGTGCGCGAATCAAATTCGTTAATGATTTCCACTGGAGCCTAAACAAATCTTCTCAGATTTAGACATCCCTGTTTATTATAGCCAAAGTCATTTGTTACCATTACCAGTTTGACGTGTTCAAGTATTTCAATAAATTTTCCCCGTCCACTTTACCTTGGTCTCCGTAAAGTTAAGTTTTCTTCAAAGCAGTCACTGAACTTAGTCGTAGTAGGTCTCAAGGAGTAGTAGACGGTCGTTATTAATAACTTAGTGTTGATACCGCATTTGCTTATTTTTTTTCCATAATTGACGATTTTGTTTGCAGTTTATTAGACAACTAATTATTGACGTTAGATAGGTTTTGTAAACGTATACGTTATTGGATTTTTAGAATGCATAAATTTTTGTATGATATAAAAATTTAATACTCAATACTTTATTGCGTTTCACAATGGTATCAAATAGGTGGTGTAACCCTATAATAGTACAACATTAAGAGCCCAGTTAGGGCACATCAATTTTGGAAGAGAGGAGGACTTGAATAGGCACAAGTTATCCAAGATTATTATTATTTAAGTGTTATACATTTATAGTATTTTATTAGTAAGGTATCTACTAGTATTATTATATTTATTTAAGTATTGGTAGGTATACAATTTTAGGTACATTTACATATTTATAAAATTTGTATATCTACTTATCTACTTACCGATTTATTTCTATTTCTGGGTATTTAATTTGCTACATACCTACTTACAATATATAATAATTATTCATTGTATTATCATTCTGATATTCATCCAAGGTATAATAAAATTTGTAAATCCACATCGTTTTACACGAAAATCGATCGAGTTTAACTAGTAACACATATCCTCACAGGGGCAATTGTGATAAATCACCATTCACGCAGATAACACGCGCATTAGCTCGCTAATCGCTAAATATCGCCTGTCTATCTGTTATGTACCTAATACCTACGTGTATTTCGCAACATAAATTTTAGGATAGATCGCTAAGGGCCAAAGCTCGCGGATGATAGCATCATCTACTAAACTAACCCGTTTAGTAATCGTGGTACTGCTGGTTTTGACTTCAAACAGATCCGCAACTAAATTAGTGTGTCACAAAATCTACTTGCACAAAATCGAGTGTGAGGAAATAATGTCGATCCAGTAACAAGTTGTATACGTAACACTGGTTTCAGTTAACCCTCGGCTTAATATTCTTGTGACTCTGTCACAGAATAGGTAATGATTTAATTAAGGATGATGGATAAAAAAATAATGTTTTGCACAGCTTGTAACATACATTCATAATTATGATCCCGACTATATTCCCCGAGGCAGACAGAAATACATGTATACCTATATAAGAATACCTATCCACATTTCATATACCCTATCTGTGAATATCAGTAGCTACCCACAATGGTGCCCACACACTTTCCATTGTGTCAGTGTGTTAGTGTGACAGTACTCACAATACACGCCTCAAAATCTAAGCTTATAAGTTTCTTACTAGTACCTTTTTGTACCTTAGCATCCATAGGTAGCTATAATATATTATGTATTTCTCACATTTGACGATACTACTTGCACGTGATTCGCTTTTGCGAGAAACGTTAGATTATGTTCAGGTGAAGAGGCAATTCGATTTGAATCCGCGTAGAGTTCATATTTACATCCCTCAAAAACAACTTTTGCCAGAAATTCGACATTAATTTTCGTTTGAAAATACAAGCTCTTCTACAAAGTAGTGCAGAACAGGTATATTATAACTTATTAACAATATTAAGCTTTTCACAGTCGTACATTAATTCTGCAGGAATTGCAGCTTAATTTTGCTACAAATACATTCGATTAAAAGTCGCATTTTGGAGTAATTATGTACGCCCAGCGTACATACAATGACGTACATAATTATAGCATCACTGTTTCCATTAAGGGAAACTTAACTTACGTAATTTGAGTTTGGTCAATTTTGTCCACTATGAGACTGCAAAACAACAATTTCATAGAGGTTTTACGTTATAAAGGTGCAAGTGTATTTAAAATATATTTTATAAAAATATATGGTTGTGAAGAAGAAATAGCGGCTCCGACTGGGTTGTAAGTCTATCATGTTGGATTGTCTATAAAATTACATGGTGACATTCTATTCTACTTCTTCCAGGCACAGAACACTAAACTCCAGGCATTTCCTTGCACGGGTCCAGAATTAGACTGTATTGTGCAAAATAATAAATAAATGATTTTATATTTTGGATGTCGAGTCGATGCTCTTTTACTAAGACTTTCAGGAGTTATGGCTAGAAGATAGTAGAGCCTAGAGCCTAAACTTGGAGTGGCTAGTAGATAGTATAGCCACTCCTAAAGGTTTTCAACGCACTTATGTCTAATGTCCTGCCATCTCCGGACCCAGCTCGATGACTGCTCGATGGTGCGCTATCTGTGAGCCGCACCGTTGCGTTTGCGGCTCTGCTGTGGAGACGAATGGACTTCACGGCGGGCTTAGCTGTCTATGGTCGGCTGGTAGGTTTTCGAACCCTCAGTTTTAAGCCGTCCTGATGGCTAGCGTCCTAATGGCATCGCATTAATTCCCAGGGAGAATGGTCGATGCTTACTTTGGGATGCGACGTGTTGATGTACCTTTGTGCTTTCCCATCTTTCTGGGCCAATGCAGCGTGCGGGATCTGCTGCCGAGTCATCGGTCTGGACGACACATACAAAATAATGGCACCCTGAAGTCCACGTATCAATTTGTTCCTGTGGCAGTGGACATGGCTGGCACGTGGGGGACAGAGCCTAAAACATTTATTTTGGAGATCGGCCGACGACGCGACTGCGTCCAAAAGGTCTCGACTACCGCTCTGGGATGGCTCTGGGTCATATTTCGTCTAAAGGATATCGCTGGCCATCCAGCGCGGCAATGCAGACAACATAATTAATAAGCACGTTTGGGCGGAACATGATTAGGGGCGATTTGCTCGATTAAGTGTTTATAGGAGTGTAGTAAATTATAATTTTATTAATTTATTGTACCTAAATATTTTATGTAGCGGATCACCCTATTTGACAATATCATTCTATTGATCCCCGCCTCCCCTACCCCGGACAATAGTCAGGGATATTAGAATATCGCTTATTCAAAACACCCACATTTCACTAACACATTCATTTATTCAAAATTATTAGACTTGTGTAAGTTAGTAGTTAGTCTAATAATTGTGAATGTTCTTATACCGTACCTACTCATTCGTTCTAATAATAATGATTCTGAAATATTTCATATCGACAAATAAAAGGAAGATAAATTCAACAATAGACTATGTATCATTACAAATCGAATAAGCTCCGAACAGATACGCAGGCCAACCCCAAAACATTGAAATCACAGTTCGATTCATTCACTCCCAGAGGTATCGATATCAATTATTCGATTCTCGCAATAAATCGTGGGTTTACTCGATGCCGATTTCAATCGACCTACTTACGGAGCTACAAATTTATATTTGATCACCGTGGAGCTCGCATAGCTTCGGTAGATTTGATGGAAATACCCAATCAGTGTAAATATTTATTAAAATTCATTTTTCCAAGAAGTTATTTCATTGCGAGACAAGCCCCTTGCACAGTATGTTTTTTGACCTGAAAAGCGGTCATGGTCGTTTTATTCGTGTAATCGTTAGTGTTAATCATTTTGAAACTGAGAGTAGACCTCCCGTGCGTCAAGTCTTCTTAATTCTTCTTAATATTGAGTTGTGATTTTTTAATTTTTTTTTTCAAAATATCGCTATAACTTCCAAATAATCCGGTTTTTTTCTTTTTTCTCAATTTAGTATAATAAAACAATAAACGAGGTATTTTATACACATTACAAAAGTTCTCGAACATTTATGTTAATGACGAAATTATACATTTTATTGTTTTTCGTTTTTTATTTTTTATTTCTATATAGTCAGTTATTGGGGTTCCATTTTTACTTTTCAATATTAAGAGCCATACTATTGATGTCTAATAAAAAAATCAGATCTAAATCTCGTAGGATATAGGAGTTATTAACAAAATCTTCTAAAAAATCTAAAATTATAAGAAAAAAACATTAGAAGTTAATAACTCCTATATCCTACCAGATTTAGATCTGATTTTTTTTGTGTACATCAATAGTATGGCTCTTAATATTGAAAAGTAAAAATTGAACCCCAATAACTGAATATAAAGAAATAAAAAATAAAAAACGAGAAACTATAAAATGTATAATTTCGTCATTAACATAAATGTTCGAGAACTTTTGTAATGTGTATAAAATACCTCGTTTAATGTTTTATTATACTAAATTGAGAAAAAAGAAGAAAACCGGATTATTTGGAAGTTATAGCGATATTTTGAAAAAAAAAAAAAAAAAATTATAACTCAATATTAAGAATAATTAAGAAGACTTGACGCACGGGAGGTCTACTCTCAGTTTCAAAATGATTAACACTAACGATTACACGAATAAAACGACCATGACCGCTTTTCAGGTCAAAAAACATACTGTGCCTTGTGTTGAGTGCATTTATGGAAACCACTTCTTAGTCTGTCTAATTCCAATATGTTCAGTCCAAATTTCATATTTGTAGATCCGGAGTCCGGATGCTAGATATAGAAATGGTATTTTATTAAAGGGCATCCTTCAACTAAATGGTACCTAGCTCGTTGTTGCCCGCCAGCGTTTTCGCTGAACCGGAGACTTCTAGATGTATTCATATGCTTCTAGTGTTTGTTTACCATCATCTACCTACGAGTTAAGTTCGCACGTCGCAGTGTCGAACTTTCCCGCCAGGAGTCGCGTTTTGCTTGAAAAGCCTCACTTTGGATAAGGTTGACACACTTCAAAAAGTTCTTATGAGCCTTTGGGAACTGTGCAGGATTCGTACATTGGTTCAGAATATTATTCTGAACAATATTTCCACAATTTCAAAATTAGTAAAACATTGCCTCATGTACGAATCCTTTTACTCGTTTTGTTTTACTAATTTTGAAAATTGTGGAAATTCAGAATAAAAGTTCAGAATATTATTCTGAACAATATTTCCACAATTTTCAAAATTAGTAAAACATGGCCTCATGAACGAATCCTGCACAGTTCCCAAAGGCTCAAGAGTCATAAATAAGAACTTTTTGTTTTATATTATGAAACACTTCAACAGCCAGCGGAAATACAAAGACTAAATCAGGAATCAATGAGACATGGTTTACTTGGTTGGCTCTTTTGTGCAAACTGTAGACTGGAAACAGCGATGAAAGGATTGCTGCGTTGTTTCAAGTGTGAAAGAGGACACATTTGTGCCCAGACGTTTGGGTTTTAGACACAACCATATCAAGAGAGGAAGAGAAACACAATTTTGGCTGAACACCTCTTCGACGATATTGATGTTTCAACTGAGTAAAACAGTTAATTGCAATCGCTGATGCAACATACATCTTGGGTGTATATTTATGTTGCATATTGCAACACATGGAGCAGCAACTGTAAACTCCAGAAAGATATATACTCACAGCACAAGTTCCATAACCTTATAAAACCTGTTTAATAGTAGGTATGCTGTAATGGTTATATTATAGAAGCATAATTACCATATCATCCAGCTACCAAAAATGCTTCAATAATAAAAGATTTATTGGACGATAGAGCTTTCAACGACTTGTTTCGTGAAAATGATCGGTGATATAATGAGAAAAGGGTTCCAAGTTCACATGCCAGAAACAATATCGGAAGGTGAAAGACTAACTACCCTCCAAGCAAACATCTTAATATGCATCACAATTAATAAGTGGGTGGTCGAAGCTGTAAATGGGAGTTTCAGCAGGGATTTAAAAAAAATCTTTAGCGGAGATTATTTTAACAAACGATGACCGTCCTTGATTCAAGATTTTTCAAAATTGCTACCGCACTACTGAACTGTATCAAAATGTGCAAGATATCACCAACATTATTGACGACATACAACATGAGATACTCAATGTTTCATAGAATAACTAGGACCAATGTGTCTTTTCCTGAACTGACAATGATAAATTTGGAGCGCATTGCTTTGAGCACATACCAAATACCTACGACACACAAAATCATATGTCGGAGGTTAATTGCATGTACACTTTTGAAGTAAGTAGGAACGATACTCCATTACAGTACAGCAATTTGCCAGAAATAACGCCTTAATCCAGGCAAGTCGTACTTTCATTATATTATGGTAGACATGGGAGTCAACGTGTCCGTATAGTTAGCAGCCTCACCAACGAATTCGAAGATTTTGACTAGGCCACGATTTAGTACCCAATTAGTACTATTTAGTGCCCAAAGCACAGATTTGGTACTCCTGTATTTCAAAAGATATTTGGGTTACTTACTGAGGCTGCTAGATAGACGTCAAGGTAGCAGTCGCACCAAGAAATACTGTTTATATCAATGTGATTTATGTGTCACGATTTAGTACTCATTTAGTACTCCCTATATCCAAAATTTCATTAATATTGATTCAATACAAGCCGAGATATGACAGGGCATTGTTGAGGCTGCTAACTTGACGTTTATTCCAACGATGATTCCAATGAAATGGGTGCACATTTCAAACAGATAAATACATACAGATTTAGTGCTCGATTTGGTGCCTCTTATGATATTTATAAAATGTAGAAATTTCTTTCCTACTTCCCAAAAAAACTATGTAAAGTTCTACATACATTCGATTTTCGGTACAATCATGAACAAAAATTATGATTAAAGCTCAGGCCACAAAGAGGCGGTCCTGCGGGAAAGCGGGCCGGCGGCGGTTCTGCGGGAAGCGAATATCTGCGGACCAGCGAAGATTTTTGTGTGTTTTGTAGTGTATGGTGTGGTGGAAAGGTCATGTCCGAGTTTGTATGTCCCCTGTAACAGAGAAATAAGCACTGGTCCGGAGATATTCGCTTCCCGCAGGTCCGCCCCCGGACCGCTTTCCCGCAGTCCCGCCTCTGTGTGGCCTGGCCTTTATCGGAACTCTACTGCCATGAGCTGGCGCACGCAATCATAGCAAGTAGTTCATAGCAATACCGAGAGATGGCGGGATTTTATTTACGTTAATTACGGTGGGTGACGCGAAAACTTGTCGAAGAATTGCTTGATTCAAATGAGTGCAGCCGAGGGACTACGAGTTTTGATGAACCTTGTTCTATCATAGATGTTTTCAAATTGTCTTTTATGTTTTTGTTTATGTTGTGAACAGGAATGCAATTTTTGAAAGTAACACGTCGATCGATGATGAATAATCTACATAGTAATTTTAACATTTTCTACTGCTGATTTGAACGAGTGACTTTCAAAAATCGCACTGTAGTGTTTGAAAAGTACTAGTCTCATATATTTGAGTCTAGTAGGCGTTGCAGTTTAGTATGGAACTGCTGATTTTTGTTTGCGATTTCAGGATTGGTCCCATAATAAAAGTTGTTCAGTTTGATGATCTGAACCACTCGTGAAAGTTTCAAACCACAATGAAATCAATATTTATTGCTTCGCTTTATTTCAGAACGGTAAAAAAAAATTCCAGTACAATAATAGTAGAGTAGATTTAAAGAAGAATAATAGTCTTCTGGACTCGCATTACATAGGTAGGTACATACGAGATTGAGAAGTATCAGAGTTACATACCTATACAATTTAATATCATTTCACTTTTTTGCTTGTCAGTACCAACCACAGAATTAAAATAAATTGTAAACCCTAATACAGTTGAATAAAGTCTAAATTTGAATAACGATATCGACGGACCTAAATTACGATTAGTATGTAGAACTTTACATAGTTTTTTTGGGAAGTAGGAAAGAAAATTCTACATTTCATAAATATCATAAGAGGCACCAAATCGAGCACTAAATCTGTATGTATTTATCTGTTTGAAATGTGCACCCATTTCATTGGAATCATCGTTGGAATAAACGTCAAGTTAGCAGCCTCAACAATGCACTGTCATATCTTGGCTTGTATTGAATCAATATTAATGAAATTTTGGATATAGGGAGTACTAAATGAGTACTAAATCGTGACATATAAATCACATTGATATAAACAGTATTTCTTGGTGCGACTGCTACCTTGACGTCTATCTAGCAGCCTCAGTAAGTAACCCAAATATCTTTTGAAATACAGGAGTACCAAATCTGTGCTTTGGGCACTAAATAGTACTAATTGGGTACTAAATCGTGGCCTAGTCAAAATCTTCGAATTCGTTGGTGAGGCTGCTAACTATACGGACACGAGTCAACTGGACGAAGAGCGATATTGGGGTAATATTGTTATTGCCCTGCAGACAAAAGAACAATAGGTTCTTATTCCCACGTAATGCTCATTATATGGTACATGGGGTATGCCGGACACCAGCAGCAACTCGGGACATCAGCCGCTTTTTTAGATGTTTTCTTGATCCAATAATGTAATAATAACCCGCACGGCAGCTTGTGGCGAACTGTTGGCAGTGGTGATATCACGGACTCGACTACTCTCGGAGAAAGTTCCTAATCCTCGTCTCAGACTTACTTTTGCTGACCGGTCGGAGTGAACAAGAAGATCCGATTTCCCACCTACTTGCTTGCCTTAACTGGGGAATCGCAGGAGGTATGTGCTTGAAGATGGAGTGGAGTGGAAAATTTGCCATCAACGACATTTCCTAATAAACATGCTTTAAAAATGATAGTGTGTCGTGCCAGATATAACTATTATTATATCCAACATTACCAAAGGAATTGCATGATTCTGAAGTACCTGACGAATTTTTGAAATATGATAACCAAGATTTCTTAATCTCTCACTGCAAGAGCCTATTTTATATGCACTTAAGATAATTTAAAGCAATTCACCGTTACGGTTAATTAATTTTACATTTAGATGCTGCCAATGGCCATACTGCCAGGTTTATACTATACAGGGTGTAAGGAAAAGTATCATTAACGTTTGAACCACATACTCTAGCCATCAAACTGAACATATTTTACTATAGGAGCAAACCAAACAGAACAAAAAAAAATCTGCTGTCTCATACATTTGAGTCGAGTAGGTATTGCAGATTAGTATGGAACAGCTGATAATTTTTTGCTCTAACAGTAAAAGTTGTTCCGTTTGATAGGTAGAGCATGTGATAGGTTAATGATACTTTTCCTAACACCCAGTATAGGGTCTTTCTTAATTTATGCTGATAGTTTTTAAGGAGATGATCAGACCATGAAACTGAACAACTCTATGGGAACATAGACGAAATCGTGAAAAAAAAACCCGATGTTCCATAAAAAACTGCAATCCTAGACGACCGAAATATATGGGTCAGCAGATTTTTTTTCACGATTTCGATTTCGTCCCATAGAGGAAGTTGATCAGTTTGATGGTTTGATCGTCCGCTAAAAAACCTTAAGTTGGAACCTTAGATACTCGTATATGGTTGAATTGAATATGAAAAAATAATAAAAAAACAGTGCCATTACTATCAAGAAAAACAAAGAAATGTTACATTTTATTTCCTGATTTACTACGTAAAACGGCGATCAGAAAATAATACACATTATTTATATCCAGAGATTGTACTGAATTTGAATCACCAGCTTACTAAGGATATACTGAATAGTCCGTATCATATTATTGGAGATTTTAAAAATAGAGATTCCTATTTTTGTACACCTGAAACGAGAAAACCTGACGAGAAAAACCTAGTTACGAAACTCTCGGTTTCAGGAGTTTTTCACAAAGTTAACACGTGTGTGTTCACAATGTAACAAGCAATTTAGTCGAATGCTTCAATTCAAAAATTCAATTCCAGTACTTTGGGGAAAAAGAAATAATTACTCTTCCAGTCTTCTGCTGCTGACAAATTCATCGTCATTATCACCATTCATCAAGTCAAGATTAATAATAGTAAGAATAAATAAACGAATGGCTCAAAAGGACTCAGCACAGCAGCAGGACTTGCAGTCAGCGCCGTTAAAGATGTTTTAGTAATAAATCTGTCAGTCAACAAACAAAACATCAAGAACATTGCATAGGCATATTTTTAAAAAACATTCATAACCAACCTTTTTTTACCCGACTGAGCGACGCAGAGGAAGGGTAATGTGTTTTATTTAACATAAAAATTTACAGGTTTCTCTGTCAGTATTCAGTATTATATTTTTTCTCCCCTCCGGACGGAAAGCGTCAATTGTCGTCCCGCTGCGCTAATCGAAGTTGTCGCTTTCCACCTCCGTCGAGGAGAAAAATAGTATACTAACCTCGGACAGTAAATAAATAAGCCTCAGATCACCCTTCTTACTGTCCTGTCCTCGGTGTGTAATCTACTATAGTATAGTATCACAAATAATAATGTACAATATGCATATGAGTAAAAACAACAACTAGGTATTAATTATTGTAACGCCCTGTTAGTACCTATTTAATAAAGTCGGGAAACTTTCGTTAATTTAAAATGTTTATTTAATGAATTTCTTGTAATGAAAAATATTACTTATTATTTCGTTTCGTCATACCTAATCTTTTATTTAATAGGTATTAGAGAAAACCACTTATCACTTTTCACATTTATTTATTTAAACCAAAATTTTGATAAGTATATTAGGTACCCAAACATTTAGCCAATGCTTAAAAATGGCGCCTTTTTTCTTTTCGCCTATTTTTTTAGCGCCGCCATCAATCAAACTTGAATACTTATATAGTTCAGAATAAAGTTACAAACAAAACATATTATTACACGTATATTCCTAAACTCAGTTAAATATGATATCATGCGGGGGTAAATATGCACAAATGTATTAAAAAGTATATCACAAGAAACAACATCTTACTTATAAGCTTTCCAAAAACGTTAAAATCAACACCTTTTTGACTGTTTTAATTATGCAGATATTTTCTCACACATGAATACATGAATTAAAAAAGAAAAAAATGCGTCAATTTTTAAACTGTAAAGGTGGGGACATTTTTAATTACTGACATATTAAAAAAAATTGTCCATATGGCAGCAGTTTTAGCTAGTTCCGAAATAAAAAGCTTCAGTTACTAATGTGTACAATTAGTACGTCTAGCAAGATTTCTCTTCTTGCGAGTGACTCGGCTTTATTTCAAACTACTTATTGCGGCAAGCGCGGCTTACATTCAGAACAGATTATTTTCAAAGGCCAAAATAACCATACTAGATGTACAGGAAAGACAAATCTTCCTTATATTATATCTCCTAATAAAAAAAGGAATCCGATAACCTCAATAGCTTTTTGTTTAATTACTTTTTGCTTAAGCACTATGCGATATTATGAAAAAAAAAGTAATCATAACTTTTGAACCGTTCAGAATGGAACCATCATTCACTAGGGCTATAAGTTTGGAAATGACCTCCGCCATGCGCTTGTTTGATTTGATCTACACTTCCAGGGACACCCTTTATTTTAAGCGACCTAAAAATAAAACCTTTCCTTTTTGAGTTTATTATTTACTACGATTTTTCAGTTTTTCGACCATACAATCCAAAAAATAACTTTTCTTTGGATTCCTTTACGTGGTTGTGGCCCTTCTAAAGTTCGCCCCGTTTTGTTCTGCGTTCGCAATTAGGCCGGCCGGCGGGCAGAATCTGAAGATTCCGAAGAATTCAGAAGAATATACAATAATAATTAAACATTTTCAGAATATTAACTTACCATAATAAACTTTTTATAATATCTACCTTTTATTTCCATGCAAGATGTAAAATTAATGTACCTATCAAGCTGCCGTGGGCAGGGAAGATCAAATTTAGAACCTAGATATACACAGGGTTTAACTTAATATGCTGACACTTTTTTGATCAGACCATCAAACTAATCAACTTTCTCTATGGGACCAACATGGAAATCGCGAAAAAAAAATCTGCCGCTTCATATAAAATTGCTTGCAAACCTACTCGAGCCAAATGTATGGACAGCAGATTTTTTTTTTCGCGATTTCGATGTTGGTCCCATAGAGAAAGCCCCAAGAGGACCCTATATTTGGTCTAATTCGTGCAAAATAGCACGGACATTATTCAACATAAATCCTCCATCACAAAATAATTGGAAAGACAAAAAATTATGAGCTTATGACGTACCGAAAAAGAGTGAATAAAATTGTTAAAATCATGTTTAGGTAAAATAATCTGACTTCGCACATACCTACTTATTCTAAAATGTTATCCCCTACCCGCTATTTCTCTTTTTCCAAACCGTCTACCTATAAAGGTCTAGCCGAGTTTGATCAATAAGGAGATTTGATTGAAATTATCAAAAACATTGTCGACTTTTCGGACTTTACTGCGATTTCGAGTTTGCAAAAACAGTCGACAAACCTGTTTTGGTTTATGTTTATATTTTTCGTTATATTGTTTTCAGATTATGCGTTCAGTTACTCATTTGTGCCTGTTTATAAACTTAGGTGATCTGCTCGTTTGACCAAAAGCATCTGGAGACGGACCAACTGCGATGAGAAAAAAAAAGAGTATCGGACTAATAAGTCGATCAAAAAAGTTATCTGTAAAAAAGCATATTATAACTGGATAATTATTTAAATGATAAATTTTGCTTGGGTCTGAGGTTACTTTCTGTATAGTATACATTATTTTTTTTAATAGACTATGTATTATTGTATACATAACCGTAGTAGGTAAAGAATTTATATTGAATAGTTCTTAGGTCGTGTTATGCTGTAGAGTTTCTGGCCGCATCTTCTCTTCAGCGACAACACGTTCCGCCGAGGTGGTTCAAGCTCCTATATTGAATAAATGATATTGACTTTGGTCATTATGAATAAATATTCGTATACAAAGTAAATAATTCAACAAAACAATTAATAACAATTTTATTATTAAATAAATAAATAATAAAAATTATTAAAAACAACTCAATAATTTTCGGATGGTGTAAGATGATCTTAGGCAAGTGTGAATGTGACTTAAATTCAACTTATCAAGATTCTTATTTCGTCTAAGTAGTATAGATAGTAGGTAAGGTAGGTCTGTCGAATTCTGCCTAGTCGCTAATTACGCCTATAATCAAAAAATCCTAGTTACACTATCGCCAAAATGATTCTTAATACCTACGCACTACGGTTAACACGTCCCGTCGCAGGCCCGCACCCCGCCAGCGGTACTCTCCAACCCGCGAGCTAGTAGCGGACAGAGCTTTGGAGGCAGTTGTCTCTGTGACGTTTTTACTAACACAAAGCAGGATATTCGCGGTATTTTTTATTCAATGGATGAGTGTTGCACGCAAATAATAATGCTTACTCGTTAAAATAACTATTTTCTCGACCGTGCCTAAGCTGTGTACATTAGGCGATTGGTTTTGATTTTATTTACAATCTTGTTGGAATGTATCAGAACGGGTAATTACGCCTAGGCGGAATTACCCATACCAAATACAACCGTAGGCGTATTTAACCATCACGTAGGCGTATTTAACTGCCACTAAGGCTTTCTAACTTCTCGTTTTTATGATTACATATTCACAAGTCTGCAATTGATGCAAGTAGATAGGTACATAAATTTTTTTGAAAAATTATAATTTGTCCTTTTAGAATGTTCTTATAGTACGGGATCTGATCGCGAGTTTACCTACGTCATCAGTTGTCACGTAAGTATAGGCCTTTAAACTACCCGCGTAAAAGAAGTAAGTTTGAGTGCGATCATTGGCCGGGTTAATAGACATAGTAATATTAGGCATCCGAAAAAATGTATTTTTCAAAATTTCGTTATTTAGACGATGACGTAAGGTTTATGCAATGCGCTCCTTTACTATAAAGTTTTGAAGTTCAGTGTTCGACGATTTGTAGAAAACTGTCTTTTTAGTATTATGAGTACAATTTTCATTTGAATATAGAACAAAATGCGTGGTTTGTTTGTATTGTTCCTTCAAATTTGCCGTCCAGTATTGTGCTTCAACTATGTAGGCGTTACTATCCCAAATGGGTTTAATAACGCCTAGAGCAGGTTTAATTTTTTGTAAATATTTTTGTTCAAATACCTCTCGTTAGACGTGTATATTATGTGTAAGATATGTGCCATTGCAACAATATTATAATTTTTGTTATTACCTTAGTTATAGAAAGTTATCAATAACTGGTCCTAGAATCTTAGAAATTATTCTGAAAATTAAAAGAACCGATGATTATGATAGTATCTCTAAGACTGTTTATGTTTCTAATTAAAAAAAAATACGATAAGATTCGAGTAGAAAGTTATGATGAGTAAATTATAGTAGGCGTAAATAAACCACAGTCGTTTAATTCTGCCAAAACCACTGTCTTCTAATTTTGTTAAAATTAGGTAATTCTTTAAATGCAGCATGATTTTTTAATATTTATTTCAATAATTAATAAACAACCCTTTGATACACACACTGTTTTCTTCTTCACCTTAATGATAGTTTATGACAAAATCATTTAAACCTTAGGTAGGCGTAATTCGGCAGACCTACCTTACTTACTACATACATTTTAATGAAAAATAATGGAGCTTAGATTTCAATAAAACTGAACATTGTAGCAGTTTCTGTGTACTGCTAAAGTGCTGTTCTTTTAAAGAAAGCATTCTTAACACTGTTTTATTCACGTCGAATAGCGCAATAATTCCTCTAACGGACAATAACTGTCGCTGGTCTCAAAGTGTAGAGAATAATAGTTATTTGTTATGCTAGGCTGCAAAGTTGCTTTTTGGCGCGAGTACTTGTATTGAATCCTGAGCTTAGCGAAGGTTTCAAGGGTACGAGACGCAGAATAACTTTACAGCCGAGCGAAACACACAACTTTTCACCTCACAACAGCGAGGAAAAAAAGTGAATTGCTAAAAAGAACATTTTATAAAGTTTTTTTTTTCGTGCTGGCCAGTGACATGAAATAGTTATTAAGCATTTTCAGTGGATTAGTGGTATATAAAAATATTGAATAGACAGATTCTAATTTCAAAAACTCTTTCCACGCTAGCGGATGAAATGCACGTTTGCACTCAGATTTCGAATGATAAACAGAATCTTTCCGAGCTTGTGAGGTGATTCCTTTTTTAGAAATCTTTTTTTTATATAGGGGTTTTAAGCCTTAGTTTATGTCAGCCCTATTCATAATAGTCACACTTACCCCTTAGCTATCTATCTACCCTTGCCTCGGGTCACCTTAAACAATATTTACAATTTAGATAATAAAACACAATTTTTGGACTTACTTAATGTACGTTTAAACGTTTAATTATTTATTCGTAGAATAATATATACAATAACATTTATACTTTTTCAGTTTACATTAAATTACATAGACTTTTCTTAACCTAATTTATATATACGTACACATATTTTTGTAATGTTCTAGATAAGGTAATAGGCGTTAAAGCTGAACTTTATCTTAAATATAATATAATAATGTTGAAAACTAACGCCTTTACCTCCATCTGTGTTACACTTATAACGTTTTATAAGTAAGAATTTAAGTACTATCTAACATATGTTTTCTTGGCATTTAAAGTTTTAATTTTGAAGGTCGCCCTGTATTGGTTTTAATTGCTACCTCTGCAGTACCTGAAATACCAATAAATTTTAACGTTAATTTTATTACGTCACTTCTAACGTTTATAACATTCAACGATTGATAGAACAGAACAGTTTAAAAGAAGACTGAAGAAGAATTTCAAATGGAAAATAAAATAAAGAGATGATTCAAGGGGGATATCGAACCAATAAGGACCTTATCATCATATTTTATGTACAATGACTGGAAAAAATTTATATCGTTCTACAATTTCTAGCTATGAATGATATTTCTTTACCACGGCGATGGAAAGTCAAATTCTGAGTATTGACTTGCCATCGACTAAAGGGATGATGATGATTCTGAAATTTTAATTCTATAAATCATTTGAATTTAAATATGACGTACATAATAATTATTTTGAAATATTACATTAAATTGAAGTGCTGTTCATAAATATTTTTTTTATTTAAATTTAAAGACACACATGAAAAGATACTTAGTTATTGGATATTTGTTAGGATCAGTGAAATAATTTGTTTTACTAAGTTTAGCCACATTACCATCTTCAGAGCCAGAACTTGAAGTCCTTTTGAGGGTAGCCACGACATTCGTCAAATTCTTGTTTCGTCAAATTCTTGTTTCGTCAAATACTACATTCGTCAAGTTCTTGTTTCGTCAAATTCGTTTTTCGTCACGTCCGCTTTAGTTAAGCTTATGGACAATCAATGACAAAAAGGAAAAAAAACTAAAAATAATTGAAAATATTATTTATTAATCGACTTAAAAAACATACCTAAATAAAAAAAAAACCGCCTTCAAATAAAAACTAAAAAGTTTATATTATTAATATACAAGGTCTAACAAAATTAGCTGAAACTATTTTAAGGTTACGATCAGACCATCAAACTGAACAACTTTCTCTACGGGACGAATATCGAAATCGTGAAAATGTCCCGTGGTCTGATCATACCCTTAAAATAGTTTCAGCTAATTTTGTTAGACCTTATATATTATAGGTTACCTTACTTTTCGTTAAATTATTTTTTATTTTTTATTTAAAATAAGACCAATGAGAACTGACAAGAAAGGAATTAAACAAAATAACAGAAAAGTATCTCATTTAAACTTAAAATAGGTAGGTTGTGTGGAACGTGGTTCGCGTCCGTCGGAGCCGCAGTAATTCTTTGTAATCAATGTATGGGAAAAACCAACAAGGTGTGTTGGGTGTGGTGTTCAAAACGCACAACTTTCCCTCCCTCTCCACCTGACGCTACACCCCCCCTCGCCGTGAAGTATGTCCCCGTTAACAGTTTTTTATCTTTTTTGCGAAAAATATAAAAGAAAAAAAAAAATTTCAAAAGCAAAATGCTACATTATCCGTGATGAACATAGGCTAAAAAAACGGCCAAGTGTGTGTCGGCAAGATTCTAATGCGGTACGAAGTTTGCCGCGGTCATCTATTCTACATAACTGTACTTAGATTTGACGAAAAGCGAATTTGACGAAACAAGGACTTGACGAATGTAGTATTTGACGAAACAAGAATTTGACGAAACAAGAATTTGACGAATGTCGTGGCTACCCTTTTGAGACATGGCGTAATTATTTTTTACTTTTAATTTAGCTGTCAGAAAATGCTCGCCTTAGCTTAACGCTAATTGGGACGATGACTGATCCTGGAAATTCATATCTTGTAACGAATTAAAAAAATAAGCTGATTTGAAAAACAAAATTTCTAAACGAAATTACAAGCGTAGCATAATAAATGCTCACGACTATATTCCCCGAGGGGGTAGTCAGAGATATTCTGACACCTCAGAACATCCACGTTTCACCAGTAGTACCGAAATCTGTCCAGTGTGACGTTAGCCCATCGCTACTTATAATGGACAGTGGGTACATTACATGCCTCGAAATTGAAGGCATGCAGGTTTCCTCACGATGTTTTCCTTCACCGAAAAGCCAGTGGTTTTACAAATCGTACATAAATTCCGAAAAACTCATTGGTACGAGTCTGCCTGGACGGGGATCGAACCATCCAAATTACTATCCAATAGAAAACAAAAAAGTGAAGCGATTGAAAAACGTTATTTATAATCTGTCTGTTTGTTTTTGTTTTTGTTCTGTCTCTTTAATGGAAAACAGGTGTTTGTATGACACGTCGTCATGATTTGTATGCAAATACACAAGTATACAAGTAGTTTTTAAAAAGTCTCTCTAGAAAAACGCACGGGTTTTAAAGGTGGCCGAGCCGACCTTGAAATCACGAAGACGCACCATGTGAAACTGAAGTTTAACGAATACTTAATTAAACAATGGATGCGTGAAAATTATTGTTAACCCTCTATCTAATTCTTCATAAGCTCAAAGGGGTTAGATTTATTTGATGCTGACTACACTCCGTGTTGAATTTATAGCATATTTCATATATCTAGAAAATAATAACCGCAAAAAGAAATCGCATATAAAATACAGTCACAGTGTTTAAAAAAAAGTTAAAAATGCATCCAACGCTTGTAAAATTTTTCCATGTTCTGCAATGACTAAAAACCAAATCATTCCCAATACAATTATAAATCATTTAAAAAAAAAAGAATGTATAAATTGTAGTCAGTGCATTCTTGATAATTGCAAATGTTGTATTTTTTAAATGTTGTATTCTTTAGAAATAATTCAGTAGACGTACCTACTGCCATATTGCTCGGATGTAAGTTTGAGAATCAAACAGATTAGAAACCTTTTATTAACCACCCAGAAAATGGTAGGAAAGTAGTGGTATTTCTCAATCCCTGCCACAAGTTGAAATTGGTAAGAATATCTTCGAATCAAAAAAGGAATTCGTCGACAAAAATTAAAACTATGCAGTGTCTTTTTTTCCCTCTGTCCAGTAGGATCCACTATCTCGATCTGTTATTACGCGTGCATTGGTTGAGAAACCTGTAATACAAAAGAATGTTTTTTTTGTATTTAATTACTTTACTTTTGTAGAAATAAAAGTGACTCTCGCATAAATTTCCCAATCGTAGAAGTAACTTGCCTTCCTTGTGGAAAATGTGAAAATTCTGCATCCCTGAGTGATCATACTGAATACATTATCTCTTCCGCCTATTACGTCACTGTTCTAGCGTCACTAGCATCACAAATCACAATCCAATGTTGCTTGCTTCACCGCTGTGTCACTGATCTAAGTAGGACCACAATTCAAATGATGATAAATGGTTCTATTGCTGCAAATACTCCGAAGCACCGGTAGTTTGGTCAAGAAAGCCGTAACTATGGAATATACCTACTCATTTTAAATCAAAAGTTGATGGTCCATGCTGTTAGCAGTCTTTTACACATGATTGACGCCGATGCTATCCTAGGCCATGATTTATTAAAAATACATCGAACTCTGATGATGCACTTCGGCGGCGGTCCTCGAGCTGAATGCTCTTCCATGCGCTAAGATTGAATCTGTTTCTTTATTTACGAATCTGGTACAAGATGCCAATTGCAATTAAATCCTAAAAGTATTCGGAAGAAGACAAATAGTTATTAAAAATGAAGTTCAAAAGCTGCTTTCAGACGGGCGGGACGGCTTAAGTGCTAATTGGTTGGCCAAAAAAAGTTAATGGGTATCGACTACCCCCAAACCATAAGCAGGTAACGCTGAACTCGATGCATTCCAGCTGCCAACAAAGATACTAAGTGGCAAAGTATCGCTTTTTACATTAAACTAGACCTACAAACCGCGTATTGACAATTTGACAACAATGTTAATTGGTTTCTATGATAACTAGCACGCACGGATTTCCTAGAAGGCAAATTACTACGTAAGCCTAGTGATGTGCATAGTCGAAAGAAAGAAAATAAGCACAATGAAACCTAAGATACAAGGGTTCTTCACTATTAAAATTTTTATTAAAACCAACAATGATCAGAATGAAAAGTTGACCAAATCGATTGATCGGTCATCCAACGAATGCTGAACGATTTTTGAAAGTATTTTATCATTTCCCGATTCAACATTAAAATATTAATAGATGAAATCAATTTTCCTAATGATTAACTCGATTCTGTACTTTGTATGTATTAACAACATAATATCTGATTTAAAGTAAAATTTTCATATTCAAGTACCGTACCTGTGTACTTTAAATCAGATGTTAAAAGCAATTTCCATTTAATTACAACAAGAGATGATCTCCTTCAAGTGATACATAAATGTAGTCACTTTACTCATTACTTTGAAAAAAAATATTACTTGTGTAATCTGTGTGACAATGTCCAAGATATATATTTATTTAATCGAATAATCGAGTCGTTTAAAATCCTATACAATTTGTATGAAAATAGATGTCTAACTCCGGAGTCAGACAGCCGTCGTAGAACAAAAAAGTGGTTACGTCGATAAGGACAGCAATAAGTAGCGATCTCCTTTTTTAACTAGAGCGAATTTGCTATGTGCATCTCTTACTATATGACAAGACACGTGCTTCCTTCTAGTTCCTTCTCTTTCTACGAGCTTCAAAAAGATGTTTGTAATGCAATCTCCATGTCTGTAGGTATTTTAAACTTCTTGGGCAGTCTGTACTCCAAGGTATAGACGATACCTATGCCAGCTAGTGATCAATTGTTTCTGCTTGTCACAAATATTGAGTTCAGCAGACGTTAATTTACATCCAGGGAGTATTATATTCCTTGATTTACATCGGTATTAAATGTTTTGAATTAGCTGAAAAATGAGTGTGTGTAGTTTACTGCAGTCAAAACGTGGTGGACAACTGTTATCCGTGGATGGGTATTCCTATAATTTAAATAAATCAGTGGGTGAGAAATATTATTGGCGATGCACACAGAAGTTTACTAATAAATGTGGTGTAACTGTCACGACTTTGTTAAAATCGGGGGAACATGCAATCGGTCCAAAGTCACGACCAAGCACATCTGCCGGACCCTCAAACACGTCTTGAAATGAATTTTAAGTCGAAACTGAAGATGTTGGCTAGTGAATCGAATGATTGTCCTTCGCAAATTGTAAATAGGTGATTGGAAACAGTACAGAGTACGAGCGCGGCTAAATTGCCGACTAAAGCAGCTAGTAGGATGATTGTCCAACGCGTAAGAAATAAAAGATTTCCTTCACTGCCAAAAACAATTGAAGAGTTTGATATACCGGATGATTTCTGTAAAATAGACGGAAAACAGTTTTTGATCTGTCACTACACACACAATGGCGAGAGTGGGGTAGTATTCTGCACAAAGGCGAACTTCAAGCTTTTGATTCGCGCAAAATGCTGGCACTTTTTTAACCTGCCCGATGCCTTTTATTCAAATATACTCGATACATGTTATGATTGGAACACAAGGCGGAACGCAAAAATTTCTGCCGATAGTGTACGCGCTACTTTCACACAAGACGGAAAGCTGCTACTCCATGTTCTTGGAGATATTAATAAGATATGGTGTTAATACATTTCGAATTGATCTGTCTCCGGAAAACGTAGTCACCGATTTTGAGATCGCGATGATAAATGCCATTAAACAAAAATTTCCCGAGTGTGAACACAATCTTTGCTTATTCCACCTTTCGCAAACCATATGGCGACACATCCAATCAGAGGGTCTCTCTAAGCGATACGGACAAGATTTCTGCTTTGCACACAAAATAAAACACTTGTTTGCGCTGGCATTCCTTCAACCAGAAGAGATTTCAGATGCATTCAAAGTTGTGAGGGACAAAGTGCTGCCACTGGAAGCTGCAGGATTAGCCAAATGGTTTGAGCAATACTACATAATGGGGACATTTCAAGTGCAGGCGCCAAAGGAAAGCGCTAATATCTTTCTTTCCGAAGAAATTCACCTTTGTTTCCACCTTCTATGTGGTCTGTTCATGATCGCACCGCCTCTATCCCGACCACTCAAAATGCTCTGGAATCCTGGCATCAACGGTGGAATACCCTTCTCAGCCGAAAGAAATGGAACGTATTTAAGACAATTTTGGAGTTCGCCAAAGAGCAGAAGCAGAGTGCGAGATTGAGCGGATCAACTCTTCTGAGCCCATGGCAAAGCGAAAACGCTCAGCACAAGCAGAATATCGCACAAGATTAGAGACACATTTAGCTCAGAAGAGTGAAATGAACATGAAAACATTTCTGGGCGGATTAGCCCACATTCTGTATATAAAAAATAAGAAATGATGGTTTGTCCTTTTTTTTTGTCAAAATTTGTTTTATCAACTAGGAATTATATTTTTGTTAGCTTATTTAAGTAAAAACTAAGAATGATGATTAAATTCATAAAAAAATTTGTTTGTTAACATTATTTTGTTTATAATAATTATAAACAAAATAATGTTAACACATTTTTTTTAATTTTTTTTTAAATTAACAGCAGACTAATTATTATATTTTAGTTGAATTGTTTTTTTTAATAAAAACAAAATAGAGCCTATACCTACTCGTCTTTTTATTTATACCATTCCATTATCTAACTGAATTGCACTGCATTGTCTTTCGTCGAAGGAAGAAGAACAAGGAAGGGGTCCTTCTAATAATTATGGGCTATAACATCGACCTAGAACTCTATGGACACAGGGTCTAGTACAAAATTATCGATAAAAGTGTCCCGAACTAACCTTATAAAAATGTAGGTATGCATAGTAATGTAAACAAACTGAAAACATTGCAATTGAAATCGTATTAAGCTAGTCACAAAATATCACAGATTACTTAATAGTTACTACCGTAACAGATACTGCACTCAACCCGGTTTCGCGCGCTTTTTCGAATTTCGAACTTTGCGCTTCAGGAACGAAAACTAAAATGCGCCTAAGGGCTCTTACAGACCAGCGACAGTTTGTTTACGACAGTTTGCGACAGCGGTCGCCGACAGTCGGCGACGGTCGTGCGACGTCGCGCGACCGTCGCACGACCCTCCGCGACCGTCTGTCGCAAGCTGTCGCCGACGGTCGCGCGACGTCGCGCGACGCCGCGCGACCCTCCGCGACCCTCGGCGACCGTTACGTCATCGTCATTTATAGTCTGAGAGTCAGATGTTGTTCTTGAGAGGTTTAATATTTATTGTATAACGGCGGTTACAAGTTTATTGTTATTGTTACCAATAACAAGCCAGCAAACTAAAGACAAGTCTGATATCATCATCATCATCATCATCATCATCATCATCATCATCATCATCATCATCATCTCCATAATCGTCTGATATAGGTACATACTGAATTACTCAAGTAATTGTTAATTTAATTACAGTAATTGAGTAATTAAAATGACACAATTACTTTTATAAGGGTCTCCGATAAAACCAACTCTGAAACCAGGACCAGGGTGTCCGCCAGCGGGGTGTGAGTGGGGGTCGAGTGGGGGGTCGAGAGGGGGGATCGAGTGGGGGGTCGAGGGGGGTGAGTGGGGCGTCGAGTCGGGGGTCGAATGGGGAGTGGAGTGGGGGGTCGAGGGGAGGTCAAGTGGGGGGTCGAGGAGGGTGGGGGGGTTCAGTGGGGGGGTTGAGTGCGGTGTGGTAGTTTGTGGTCTTGCGCTCTCAGACTATACAAATGACGGCGCGTTGTCATCGGTCGCGGAGGGTCGCGGAGGGTCGCGCGACTGTCGGCGACTGTCGGCGACAGCTTGCGACAGACGGTCGCCGAGGGTCGCAGAGGGTCGCGCGACAGTCGCGCGACGTCGCGCGACCGTCGCGCGACTGTCGGCGACCGCTGTCGCGTGCTGTCGCAAACCAACTGTCGCTGGTCTGTAAGCGCTCTTATGTCAATGAGCGACAGCCTGCATCTTGGAAGATGCACGTGACGTCACGACTTTATCGCAGTTGTCAAACGGGAGTGACGAGGCACTGACCATATATGCAGCTTCGACTGGAGGTGAAAATGAACATCAAACATGACAGACGTAATGGCGAACGCGATGACAGATAATCAATTAATAAAATAAAAATTAAATCTTATGTTCGTAAACAAAATGATACTTCTAAATGCTTCTAAATGATAAAATAATAGTTTGCTTACTGAAAATAGGATACACCATCACATTTTTTCACTTTTCTTAGTAGTTTTTACATGTTTTTACCACACAGTATGCCATCATGAACTCGCGCGTGCTCAGACGATCAAACAAAGACTGGCAAGAGACTACAGTCTCTTTTTGAATTGTAACCTTCTTTTGGTTCGGACACTTTTGAGCGTGGACCCATCTTCCATAGTGTTCTAATTCAATGGGCTATAAAAACAAAAAAGTAATAAACATACAAAAATTACCCATAGGCCTTTTGTATGTCTGTTTGTTTGTATATAGCGTAGCATAGCATATCATAACAAATCATAGCATATTGCTATGCTATGCTATGCCATGCAGTGCCATGCTAAGCTGTAGCCAAATGGCATAGAACGGTACGGTAAAAGGTACTTTCGTCGATGGAATTGGTGGCAAACGGTTCTCTCGACGAACAGTGCTATCGGTAAAGAGTTATTTCGTCAAAGAGACCGTTGGCGAACGGTTCTTTCGACGAACAGTGCTATCGGTAAAGAGTTATATCGTCAAAGAGACCGTTAGCGAACGGTGCTTTCGACGAACCGTGCTATCGGTAAAGAGTTATTTCGTCAAAGAGACCGTTAGCGAACGGTGCTTTCGACAAACCGTGCTATCGTTGAACAGTGCTTTCGTCGAACGAATCGGTTGAGAACCGTGATTTTGATGAAGGGTATTTCGTAAAACAGTTATGGACTCATGGAGCATTACGTCAATAGACTTAAAGAGATAAGCAGAGATTGCGGCTATAAAGGCGACGTTTTAGAACTACAACTACGCGACCGCTTCGGCCACAGACCTTGACTATCAGACAATGGAATTCGATCTACGACAGAAGTAGCCAGACCTATGCCAAGACGATGGCAAGGAGGTATGGACGTGAACGGGGTCCAAAACAAAGATAAAACCAACGGCAACCCGAACAACACCACGTAAACTACATTCAAACCAATGTCGACGATTCTGTAGCTAGGAGAGACATAGGTATGCAGATTGTCCAGCAAAAGACCACTACTGTAATGCCTGTGGACAGGAGGAACATTTTCAAGACTGCTGTATCAAAACAGGAAGAGCCTATCTCACACAGGATAATAAAGCCTACGTGAACAGCAGAACGAGAGACGTAAGAACAAGGTAAACCCACTAAGAAATCGTACATCCTCACAGTCAACAGCACTACGCCGAATTAACCGATGAGGAACCTACGGAAACAAGCGACTTAAACAGTAATAAAAGCGTAGTCTACAAAATAAACGCCACATCACGTCGTAGGAAGATTGATGTTGTATAGATCGATCGATTTTAATACATAATTAATGGTTTATGATTATTGATTTCAGCTTACTATTTTTTTTTAATTATTGTTCTTAAAAGAAGTCTTTTTATTTGATTATTTTGTAAATTTATCATTATGTAGATAAAGATTGGTTTAAGATACTGGCAGTATTGATTTTTGATCCCTCTACCAAAAGAAATGTAAGTACCACACACCCAGAAATTTGACAAATGACAAGACCAATGTCATAAAAGTAGAATCTGCCCAAAGTAGAATCTGTCCAAAGTAGAATCTGTCCAAAGTAGAATCTGTCCAAAGTAGAATCTGTCCATAGTAGAATATGTCCATAGTAGAATATGCCCAAAGTAGAATCTGTCCAAAGTAGAATCAGTCCAAAGTAGAACATGTGGTCAAAAGTAGAATCTGTCCATAGTAGACCAAACGGAAAAGTTACCTCAATGTTCGCAAATTTTGAGTAAGTAGCTCAAGCAAAACAATTCTTACGTATTGTCATAGAAATACATTAAAATATTACCTACTATTATTTTATTTTATTGTTATAATTCACAGAAGGCGCTACTAAAAAATACATAAAGTAAAATAAATAAATAAAATTGAATTTAGTAACTTCACCGAATCACCAAAATTACTGTCAATGAAAAACGATAGTATTCGATGACAAAACGCCAGTCATCTTAGTTCGAGCATAGAGAATCTATACATACCTACTATAAGTTCGAACTGCTTTGTAAAGCCCATTATGTCATTGTTTTTTTTTTGGTTGTGGTTGATATTGATAGGGTCTTGGATAGGGTACTTCGATTGAATTCGTTATTGAAAGAAACATAATTACCTATAAAATATAGTCTAGACTTTGTGACTAAAGCACTAGAAAATTGAGAATTCCAATTTTATGACGCCTTTTCGCTTTGCCCATAGAATAATTATATTATAACGAAGCTCATAACTATAAAATGCGATTAATTAATTGGGACATTTTATTTTTGTCACATTTTACTAAGCAACTGCGAAGTTATAAGTTTATAACCCATTCTTCTTTCTTTGTAATAAAATATCATTTTATTGTTTTAAGTGTAGGTACCATTCCTCTATTTATAATAAAATTATAAGGACGGACGTTAAAGGCAGAACTTACTTTGTTGTCATCGGGCGGACCGTCACGGTTGGTCTTCTTGAAGAAGAATGATGTGCGACCGCTTCCAGAAGTTGTCTCGAATACTACACGTGGTCTGTCCTCTGTATACAGAAGGATTATTTTAGAAATGGTTGCTGATTTTATTATGACAGGAAATAAAATGAATGAATGAAAATGAAATGAAAAATGATTTATTGCCAATACTCAATCAAGAACATAAAAAAAGAAACAAAAAACATTTAGATGCAAAAAATACAAAATTATACAATTAAAACTAATACACAGGTACAGAATTACCGTTCATTCCCAGTATTTCTACTGAACAGTTCTACCGTAGAACTAATGGGAATTTTTTCATTAGTGGCACGTGGGCTACTGCATGCTACTTCCATCAAGGCGAAGCCGGGGTCTCTGTTCTGTGATCTGAACAGACCTGGATTCTTTGCTCAGTCCTCTTACCGGGCTTTGGTATGAGGATGTCCGGCTTGTCTTCCTTCACAGCCGGCGGCGGTGGATAAGCGATCACAAAATTGCGACCTTGAGAGTCAACCTGCACCACGCTCTGGGATGGTCGCTTGCTGCCAGACGCCTGGTTGTTTCGCCTGGTAATTTATTTACGAAGACTTAGTACGGTCAGTCACAATTTATACAGGGTGTAACAAAACACCCTAGAAATACTTAAGGGGCCACATCAGCCCATGAAACTGAACAACTTCGAAATCGCGAAAAAAAAATGCTGTACCGACTCGACTAATAATAAAATGTAGGTATAGGACAGCAGATATTTTTTTCGCGATTTCGAAATTGGCTCCATAGTGAAAGTTGCGGTACTTCCTCTTGGACTGGTTATAAGGGTGTTTTGTTACACCTGAAGGTTATTTTATATTGCGTTATACTTTTTGAGGCTGACTGAAAACGAAAACGAACTACTCACACAGGTCTTTAAAAAGATGAATAGAAAGAATAAAGATGTTTTCTTAAATGCTCACCTTCTGACGATGATGGCGACGATGGCCGCAGAGGCGGCGATCGCGGCCGCTAGTATAGACATTGCTACTGCTATCGGGAACTTGAGATCGGCATACGTCGTCTCTTCTGTGCACCCAGAAAGACAATATTACTAGAAGTAAATTTTTCGTATTTATTTTATATCAACAGGGTGTTAGGGTAAACAGTTGAATTACTTTTACTTTAAGGAATGATTGTACCAATGATACTGAACAATTTTAATTTTTAGCGATTAATCAAGTTTATCAATACTTTTGCATAGATTAAAAAATACCGGTCTTCTTTTTATAACTCTATAAGCTGGAAACAGAAACGGAAAAATTCAAATATTTTAATTTTTTTTCTAGATCTGATACCTTTCTTACTTTCCTGCCCTGATTGCAGTGCCCCCAAACCAGGTTTTTTATATACCTAGTCAGGCTTTAAAATCTCTAACGTACATTTTTGTGTAGCCTTCAGATGTTATCTTCACAAAGATTTATAACTATTATGGCTTTCAAAATGATTAGACATGATTTTGGTAACACAATTTTGCTGGAATGCCCGCCGGCGCGGCGCCGGGACGACGAGAAAGACTTTCATAGAATTCACGTCAAAATTACATGCAAATGAAGTCGTGGCGAAAATCTAATTTTATAATAAGGAAAACGAAATTTTTTCTAAATTTCCCTTTTTAAAACAGAACTATTTGATATCTTAAACACTAAACTGATATTATTTTTTTAATAGGTACTGGTTGTCTGGAAGAAATCACTTTTAGTGATAAGGCCGCCTTTTGTACCCTTCTTGTTCGTGTATATTGTTGTTGTTTTTTGTGTATTTTGGTGTTCAAATAAAGAATATTTATCTTATCTTATTTATCTAAATAAGTATCTTAAAAAATTACCGTAATATAGTAAGTAAGTTATAGCCTGTAGAATCCCACTGCAGGGCAAAGGCCTCCTCTCACGAATAAGGGTGAGAGTAATATAAGTTTTTAAAATTTACGATTAGAGCGAGAGGCAGATATATAAAAGAAGTGACGTCATAACCTCGTATTTTAGCATAGCATAGCATATGCTCACGACTATATTCCCCGAGGGGGTAGTCAGAGATATTCCGAAACCTCAGAACATCCACGTTTCACCAGTAGTACCGTAACTCTGTCCAGTGCGACGGGGGGTGAGCCCGTCGCCACTTATAATGGACAGTGGGTACAATACATGCCTCGAAATTGAGGCATGCAGGTTTCCTCGCGATGTTTTGCTTCACCGAAAAGTCAGTGGTGTTACAAATCGTACATAAATTTCAAAAAACTCATTGGTACGAGTCGGTCTGGACGGGATCGAACCATCGCCTCCTGCACGGCAGGCAAAGTTACTCGCCACTGGACCACCACGGCTTTTAATACGTCGTATTTACCTCGTATGTTAATACAAATAATTATGAAGTGTCATACAAACATCTGTTTTGCATGAAAGAGATAGAAGACGATACAAAACGTATTTCAATTGCTTATTATAACTTTTTTGTTTTCTATTCCATTGTAATTTCGTTTAAAACAGCCTTTTTTTTGGAATTCGTTAAAAGATATTGAATTTCCAGGATCAGTCATCATACCTCGCCAATTCCTTAAGGGGCCATGGGTTCTGACGAAGATTTTCTATGAGAAACGCGATTGCCCGGCCCTCCGAAAAGTGCGTGCGTGTGCCGTATTTTCGATTAAAAAGAATGAACAAAATCACTTTTTAAATATATTTTTTTATGATTTCACTAGATAAACTAATGGTGAATATGTGAGTATAAATACCAACAATCGGAAACTATGTTAAGTTCTTCTAAAACGAGAAAAATGTTTAAAATTGCATGAAAATACGTCATCTTTGTGACGATTTTCTATCGAGTGAAGTAATTCCCATCGTGTATTCAGTTTATGATTGCACTAGATAAACTATCCAAAAATACTGAGGTATGACTTTAGTTTCGGTAAATGGTATAAATCTAGTCGTAAAATGAAAAATAGAAGATGCCTCCAAGGTATTTCGTCCTACCATTGGGCCTTAAAGAGCAACATAAGGCAAGTAATTATAGTAGATTACACACCGAGGACAGCAAAGTAAGAAAGGTCTCAGGTCTCATGTAAAACATGTGATCTGAGGCTTTCTTATTTACTGTCCGAGGTTAGTATACTATTTTTCTCCTCGAAGGAGGTGGAAAGCGACAACTTCGTTTAGCGCAGCGGGACGAAAATTGACGCTTTCCGTCCGGAGGGGAGAAAAAGAGGATAACTCACCAGGCTTAGGATCCCTGAAGATCAAGTTGGTCAGGATGACAGGCTCGGAAGGGCCCTTGATGTTGCGAGCTACTACGGCCACCACCGCGTTGTCGGGCAGCGAGTCCAGCACCGACCAGCTCATGTTAAGCCACACGACCAGGTCGGCCATAGAACGAGCCGCATAATCTACAGTTGAAGAAAACCGTATACACAATGTAAAATGTGCCTTAGACCAACAAACTGAACAACTTTCACTATGGAGCCAATATAGAAATCGCGAAACAAAATGTTGCTATTGACATTTTCTATGGAACAGCGGGAACAGCAGACTTTTTTTGCGATTTAGATTTAGGTTCTATAGTAAAAGTTGTACAGTTTGATGGTCTGAAGCAACCTCTTTAATATTTAACTCATTTAAATGTACAACCTGTAGAACTAGGAATAATATGTTGTTTGTTTAAAAATGTAATGCAACATGCGTTCCCTTCTTTTGTATTAACATAAACCTGGACCCTATCTAATAAACGTGACAATTACAATTACAATTCAGAGTAGGTACATTGCTAAGAATGCTAGGTGTATGTTACCTACTGCAAGTTTAGCGTCATTAGTAACCAGCAATGTACCTACTCTGAATAATAATTGTCCTTGTCAATTGTCACGTTTATTAAATAGGACCCTGCACGTTCCCTGTATTTTAGTCTCCTCACCTTGATATCTAGAAGAAGTATTCAACAGAACTCTTGCATGTTTGCCCAAAAGTTCAATAGTGAAGTGCTGACTCAGGCCCCCGTCGTAGCCGGCGTAACACTGCACCGTCAGATACTTCTCCTCGTTCTTGAACACTTTGTGCCATGAACAGTTTCTCGGTGGCGTTGGTCGAGCTGGTGGATAACAATTATTTTTTGAAGTGTCAATATAATCTATTCCAACCAGATTCTAACCGCTACGGACTTCATAAATATGGTATTGAGAAAAGGTAAGGCAATGCTCTATAGTGCCCCCAAATAAGTGTTTTGGGGAGAAATTCCCAAAGTCAGGGGCTTATGGCATGTCATTTTAGTATCAATCTATACTCCAAGGTCTTATTACTGAGGGGGGTATTGGGCAACATAGTCCATTCCATGTCCGTAGTCCAACAATTACGAAATTATTTTGTCACTACGAATGCATATTAGGTATCGGGGTAAGAAAATGTAATCTCCAATAACTTACAGAAACACAATCTTCAAAAGAAACAAGGAAAACCATTCAGGTAGACATAAAAATGCAAATGTGGATGTTACCAGCCCACGTAGGTCAAACAAAAAGAAAAATTGGAATTAAATGCGAAATTAATTGAAAAATCAAGCTTCGACGATATCAAATCGGAAAACATTCGAGGAATTGCAGAGTTTGACAAACTTATCGCTTAAGAGTTCACTTCACACGATTAAGAGTTAATTTAGATTCGAAACGAGCAAAACAATTTTTAAAACTTCGACTTGGTGACAATTTGAAAAAAGTCACATTTTCACACGCTGGCCCCACGGGAATTTCTAAAATGGAATTCAGCTCGTAAAAAAGTAGCCGTACGTTTAAAAAGCGAATGGGTAAGTGGGAAGTTGTACGTAGTAAGTTTTCTCGTTACCCGTTCCATATTGGCTGGAGTCGTGATTGCGACGAACTCCGGAACTTGGGTCGTATTTTAAACCTTGCTCCGCGAATATTCCCCTCGGTCACCGATATTCAGGAAATCTCGGAATGTTTTAATTAAGTTCCAAAATTATTAATTTACACATTGATTTAGTCTCTTCGTTTAGTCTCGTTACAATTTTCCAACGTGATATCTGACGCTTGATTAACGTTCTCTTGAGCTAATAATTTTGCTTTCGTCTTGAAAGTTTAAATTCGAAGTTGTTTTTCATTGAATTTGTGAAAGTCGACTTTCTTTGCTTTGGGTGCTATTTCAGTTTGAATTGGCAGAATAGAAAGGTACAGTGAAAATATTTGCTCGTTTTGCAATAAAAGTATTTCTCGCGTTATTTGCTTTTATGTCCAGCGCTATAAAGTCGATTAAAGTCTTTTTTTACGGTGCAGACTATACGTGCTCTGCAGATGATAAGTTGCTTTAGGACAAGACTGGACATTTTTGAACTCTTTATTAATTCGTAGAGGAATAATCTAAGTGACGCAAAGAACATTTTGTGTAACAAGGTGATAGTTTCCCACGAGGTATTCTTGTATAACAGAAGGCAGAGTTGCCAGATGTGATTTTGGAAATTGCCCCAGATCGAGATTTTTGTATTTCTCCCCAAAACATACGTTTTGAAGAAAAATCCCCCAAATGACTATTGTTATAATTCACAAATGCACATAAAAGAAACGCTCAACTTATAGACAACACCCACAACAAAAATGCTTGTTATGTTTTGCATAGGTAGTCCATTTCAGTGACATAATAGGTCTTTCTCAAGAAAATGGTGTGGATTTTTGGGAGCCTTGTCAAGAATCGTTCAGGGCTCATACTTTGTATGTTCCAAAATTTTTACAGTTTGGTGACATTATTTATTTATGTAACATAACATACTACCATATTAAAAATTATTGTATCATAAACCAAAAAGGAATCAAAATTACTTGGACTTTCCCACCACCATAGCATAGACATTGCGTAGATACTGATAGACACAGGTATCGATCGTGCCGATAGTACATTACAAACGTAGGGAACGAAAATACTTGCTGCCTTACAAGAAAACACATAAAAACCAGGATAAAAGCGACAGAAGTAATGCTGGAAAAACAATAATTACATAATTTAAAACTTTAACGAAATAAAAAAAAGTGATTTTCAGTCTTTCTTACAAACGTGGAAAGTTTATATTTCTAGGTATTAGTATTAGCTAGACTTGTAACTTTCTATGTACCTAATCAAATCTAGAATATAGATTTTCCCCTACTTCTAATTGTCGTATTGGTTTGAAACTTTGTAAACTTTTGCATGTCCGGTGATACATAATAGCAAATAATCTGGAACAGAGCTACAGTAAGTATCTATATATAGGGTCCTTCTTAATAATATGCTGACACTTTTTTAAGGGGATGCTAAGACCATCAAACTGAATAACTTTCTCTATGGCACCAACATCGAAATCGCAAAAAATAAAATCAGCCCCTCCATACAAAACTGCAAAACTACTCGAGCCAAATGTATGGGACAGCTGTTTTTTTTTCGCTATTTCGATGTTGTTCCCATAGAGAAAGTTTTTCAGTTTGATAGTCTGAACTTGGACCCTGTAATTCTTTATATTTTTAAACTTGCTTCCAATCCAATATAAGAAATTAAAAATTAACATAAAAAATGGAAATACCTTAATCTTAAAATTTCTCTCAAGTCGGTTAACTTACAACCAAATAAACTTCTAAACTTTTTTAGAAAATAAGAGCATCTCTCGGGGTTACCATTACATACTAACCAGCTGGAACTAATTGGATGACGCACGGCTTTATTTGGTGGCCGACAGAGTTGCCAGCTCGGCAGTGTAGGGCGCCGTAGTCGCGGTCGCTTGCGGCTCGGTACCGCAACTCGCTGACTGTTCCACCGGACGCTGTGACAAGACACTTTAAATAAATTGTCTATACTTACAATAAGATGTCGACGAGGAACTAAGGTTCAGGACGTCGGAGATAGAATTTCTGGATTAAAGTGGCGGTGGGCGGGACACGTGGCTAGAACAGCAAACGACAGATGGAGCAAAGCTTTGTTCGAGTGGTGGCCCAGATCAGGCAAGAGAGGAATTGGTCGTTCAGCAGCCAGGTGGGCTGATGATATTGCGAAGGCACATGGAAAACATGATGAGAAGCTTACATGAGTCTGGCACAAGACAGGAAAGACTGGCATAACGGTGCGGCGGCATTGGCAATGACAGCAAGTTAATGGAAGCAAATAAAACGGTGTCGTGGCGCTCCACTCACAATAGAAAAATTGGGAATCGCAATCACGTATTTTATTATCTCAAATGTTTTGGTCAGAAATGCAGTGTTAGACACAAGCAAAAGTCGATTAGTTTTATTAAGAAACATAATGATTTACTAAAACCTAAGTTTCTGTAACCTATTTGCAAAAGTTCCGCGAAATGGCCAAGACCTACTTTTTACGCAGGTGAAGCTTGGTTCTAGGTACATGAGATCTCATAACCTTTTGAGTACCTAATTGTGAGTCTTGGATTTCGGTAGAAAAAATATTCAATTATGTTGTCAAAAAATTACCACAATACCTAATGAAATTTTGAGATCTCTTAATACCCACTCGTACCGACCTTAGAATTAATACGATCTGGATTTTAAATAATCTGCATCCGAGCTTGTAAATAACATGAAACTCCCGCTCCCGGTTGTTCGCCAGAGGAGCAGAGGAGTCTTGTTCTTGCAGTGGAACTGTAGCTGATGATGATCTGGATTGTTCAGTATTCAAAGTCAAATGAAATTCGATTTAGAGCATCCGCTCTAAACACAATAAGTACGCCTATAAATGACGGTGTTTAAGCATGATTACGTTTGATTTAGTCGCGTACACGAACCGAACTAATCCAGACCACATCAACCTTTAGGCTTGACGCAAACGAGCCACCGGTAGCAGCCACCGGTGTTTGGTGACCGCCACAATTTGTAATACGTATGACGCCTAGCGGTTAACTGAAGTGAGGGCGAAATTTAAACCTCCAAGGATCCAAGCGGAAGACAAAAAATACCATAACGATATGATGATGACGGCGTTTTGCGGCCACAACTGGCGAGTCGCGGGCATCGCTATAGCGAGTGGCGACCACGGGGAATACGTGTACGGCGAGTTCCTACAAGACTATATATATCCTTAGTGACAGCCAAGCCGCTCTCAAAGCCTTGAACTCCTATCATGTAAGTTCCAGGCTAATTCTGAACGGAGTGAAGACCCTTAACAAGCTTAGTCTTCACAATAGTGTACGATTAGTTTGGGTCCCGGGACATACCGGAGTCCAGGGTAATGAGAATGCTGACGAGCTGGCGAGAGCCGGGTCAGAACGAAAGATGGTTGGCCCAGAACCAAGTGTGGGAATCCCGGCATGCAGCATAAGAATGGCCATCAGGGATTGGGCTGATAAGAAATTTATCAGCAATGTGACAACTCGTGTTTCAAAGTTCATACTGAACAACAGCAGGAGCAAGGCTCGTGCCATCGTCGGAGCCCTCACTGGGCACTACGCCACAGGCGCGATGATGCACAAAATGAAACTCACCCTAGATCGCAGCTGCAGAGCATGCGGAGAGGATGAAGAGACCATGGAACATATTCTTTGTGACTGTGATGTCTTGGCGGCAAAACGCATGTGCCTCCTCGGAGATGGATACCCAAAACCGGGAGATCTTAGGTTTCTTCCCTTCAATGGTATTGCATCCTTCATTTACCATGTATTCGAAGGGTGAGGAAAGCAAAAAGTATTGGGGCTAACACAAAAGATCCCACTGGGTCGAAGTGTTGCTGGCCTGCCAGCCCCCACAACAAGATAAGATAAGAGTTCCTACAAAATGAATGAAAAAGCGACTGCTAGTTGCTGGCCACCGGTGGCTGTGGCCGGCGGCTCGTTTGAGCCGAGCCTTAATTTACCAACTTATACGTCTCTTTGTGTCTGCCCGAAGTTCCACCTGAATCCTTTCTATTATGTTACCTGCTTTACTTGCGAGTTATTAGTATTCCGTCTTCGTCTACGCGGATGAAGTAATAAAAGTAATTTATGATCACAGAAGGAAACAAAGTTTTTATTGCTGTCGTGAGTGTATTATTGTACACACTGTAATTTGTAAGACGCATTGTCTTTTCTTCGTACATGAAATATTCACTGAAACTGAACGTTAAAAAATTAGGTATAGTCCAAAATATACTTCCGTTTTGACAAAGTAGTAATTAATTTGTAAGCCATGGACGAAGATTGTGTTGTGATAGGTAGGTACCTACTTTTATTATTATAAAATCAAATTCAATAGCAATACACCCCTACATTGCATAGCGATTCTACCGCACGCTTTCGTACGTGTAAGTCGTGTACGTTCACATTCTTCCGCATGTAGGGGTGTACCGGCCGCCGCGAGTTTCTCTGTAGGATATCTACTTATGGTACCTAGCGTTATAAACTCACCGAATGCTACAGTGTAGTCGTCAGATTTTAGCCCGTCCACGTTATCACCACCTTTATTCGGTTGGTCCACTATTGCTGCAACAAATAAAGTCATGTTCAATCGACGGACCCCGCAGATTTTGTATGGATTTTGTGGTTTCGGTCAAATTAAGTAAATTTTTAATATATTCTTGATTAAATAGCGTATTGAGTTAGCTTCTAGTAGTAATCATTATTGTTTGGAATTTCTTATCGCTAAAATACCATTTATTTATTATATTTCGATTTTTATATAATTTTGTTTTATCTCGACTCCTAATAGTCTTATTTTATTACTCTATTAGTCTCTTCAAGGGTTCAATTTCTTTTCTTTTACTTTAAATATTGTAGATATTTTATTTTATTCATTGCCACGTACCATAAAAATTTTATAGGCTAACAAAATTTAATAAGTCAAATGAATTTAAAAATCTGTTTGAAATTGACGATAGAAAGAAAAAAAAAATCCTGATTATTTAACCTAACCAAGACATACAAATACAAGTATATCAAAATTTCACATAATTTAACATGAACCTCTGGTTCCATACAAAGTCTGCGGGGTCCTTTGATCAAACATTAAGTATATCATTTTAAAGCTATTATGGGCATTCCGGAAATCTTACAAAATTTGTTAATCGCCTAAACCTTTTAACAATATTTATTCAAAAAGGGAATTAAGAAGACAATATCTGTCAACTTTGGTAAAACAACGTTATAGCAACAGTAAAATCAAAATAAGGATTTCGTATATGAGATTTGATGTCACCGTAATTACGAACGGAATTTTGGAGGAGGCAAATCCATAAGAAATCGTGATTCCGAATCAGAATTCCGGATGTATGTCGCAGGCCTTATAATTATAACTTATAAAGTTGCTAAATATCAAAAACCGAGTCACATTCCTAGGCAAAACGTGAATTTCAAAGGTGCCAAATTAGGATAAAAATCTGGTTAGGTTAATGATTTGCAAAAGCAGATAAACTCAATAAAAACTGAGATCGAAATAAATGACTGCATGTAAATGCATTAACATTAATTTCCCACCTTTAACCTTTTGATATTTATATACACATCTATCCATCTATATTTCGATGAAATGTAAGACATTGCCCAATCCCGTTTTGCATACAAAACTGGTAAATTTGAAATTTTTATAAAAATCCCACTGCAGAAAAGGATAATTTCCATTTCATATGGGAAGTATGATATTCCTCCTGTTTTGTGTATAATTTTAGCTATCATACTCTTTGTATTTGTTCTTTGATTATACTCATTCGTTAGTTGCGCAACGATTTGAAACGAATACAGTTCGTCACGCGGGCAATGTCTTTTATAATATTTAATAATTATTGTCTTCTATAATTTAATTTCGATGTAACTTCTGCAAGTAGGCCATTTCATTGGATTTAAGTATCCTTATCAATCGACGAGTAATACCTAGACGCGGTCCTTGAAAACAGTAATAAATAATTCCAAGATGTGGATTTCGTACTGGGATTTGAAATGAACACGAAACGCCATGTGAAGTGGAAAAGACATATGCGATTGAAGATAATATGAAGGCTTCGTTTGTTCTATTCGAATGCGCCCAAAGATTAAATATCAATATTTTTTTTGTACAGGTTCTTTTTTAATAAGCTGGCAGTTTTTTAAGGCGATGATCACACCATCAAACTGAACTATTTTTATACGGGACCAACATCTAAATCGGAAAAAAACTGCTGCCCAAACATTTAAGTCGAGTATGTTCTTGCAGTTTTATAATGGACCAGCAGGTTTTTTTATCGCGATTTCGACCTTATGAAGAGAAAGTTGTTTAATTTGATTGTCTGATCATATCCTTAAAAAATCGTCAGCATATTAACAAGGACCTTATAACAAACACCCTAGTAATACTTAAGGGGGTGCTTCAGACCATCAAACTGAACAACTTTCACTATAGAGCCAACTGCGTAATCGCAAAAAAAAATCTGCTGTCAAATACATTTTAGTCGAGTCGGTACAGCAGTTTTGATTGGGACAGCAGTTTTTTTTTTTGCGATTTTGAAGTTGGCTCCATAGGTGAAAGTTGTTCAGTTTGATGGTCTGAAGCACCCTGAAGGGGAACAGGTGCCCCCTTAAATATTACTAGGGTGTTTTGTTATACCATGTAGTATCATCATCACCCTTATCATCGTCCACTGCTGAACATAGGCCTAGTACCTATACAATGTAATATTCGTATTTTGCGAAATTAGTTTTTTTAACTAACTTAGTTTATGTTAGTTTCCAATGTTATGCAATTCTTTGTACCAAACACTGCGATTGCTGGAACAGTCGAGTTGTCAAAGAGGAAAACAAACAAACAACTCGTAACTGAATTAACCAGAAAGCAGAAACTACTTTGTTCAGACTAATTAACACAACTATATTTGATAAAGTAACTTTGCAAATGACGATTTTTCTTTCGCTATCTCATATTAAACTCAAAAACCGACCAGGCCAATTCATATGAAAATTAAAAACATGTTTTGTGAATTCATTTTTGCACCACATTATTCATAAACGAAATTAAATGTGTAGTTGGTACAGGAAAATATGGCCGTTCGTTAATCTTCGTTTACTTATATAATACTTCGTTCGGTAAGCCTTATAAACCTGGTACTACTGTAATTCAATTAAACCTATCGTCACGCGCCATCTTTTTTTTTTGCGACGATACGTTTTTATTTCGGCATTATTAATGACACACTTCGGCATCCTTCATTACGGTTTTGCGATCAACACTCGACTAAGGAAGAAAGTAAGCTTACACCGCCATTCGAGTACACTTTTGCCGAACCGCTAACAGCAATGGTGCGAAGTCCTTGTGTATGAAGATAGAAGAGTATATTATTATTCTTCGCTTAACTTCTTTCCTTTCGGGGATCCAGGGAATAACGGTTCTTCCTTGCCAAATTCGACAGACATGACCGGCCCACTCCCATTAACGTTTCTGGGGTGCGAAGAATTTCCGGATGTGATCGATTCGTCAAACGACTCATTTATAATTATAGCTTAAAAAAGTAAGAATAAATGAAAATACGCACTATAACGTGCGGGAGAAACTTGGAAGCTCTCGCCACTGTTGTTGAACTGCCAGTAGAAGGTGACCTCGGAGGGGTCCGCGTCGACCTGGCAGCGGACTCGCAGCGGCTCGTCGATACGGGCACCCAGCAGGAACGGGGACGGTTGGGCGCATATTGGTGAAACTGTTGGTTAGAGGATGGCAATAATACTCCAACCGAGATTCACTTAATGAATAGAGATCTACTGCGATAACATGACTCGTGCTGCCAAAGTTACAATGTGTTTACAAGTCTCACCGCATGCGTGTGCGCGAGAGACGGACGTTTTACAATATACACGGATTCGTTGGTCGACTAGCAGTATTACTAGTTGACTCATCATTATCGGTATGACCGCGGACTATTTTATTGTAGTAGATCTCTACTAACGTTATTTACAAGTATACAAAAATTTTTATGAACCTACTATAGGAAACTATTTACACAAATGTGTGTACAAAGCTCCTTAAATGGATAAAAAAGGGACTCATGGGTTCACGCTTTCCTCGCTCAACGGATAATAATTAGCTATTCAGCGAGGAAATGCCGCCAGCTTCTTGGGTCCCGCAAGGATTATTTACCTATTACCTAAAACTTAATGGCAGGTTGGCGATGCAGACAATGGCGAATTCGATTTCATAAGCATAAGCATAAGCATATGCTCACGACTATATTCCCCGAGGGGGTAGTCAGAGATATTCTGAAACCTCAGAACGTCCACGTTTCACCAGAAGTACCGAAAGATTAGATTAGATTAGGTTTCATTATGAGATAAAATCGATAAAATGAACAAAAGGGAATAAAATTTAACTGGAGTGCGATCTTTGAATCTCATTCGATGAATTCAGCGGTTGATAATGTCAAAATTTCTATGGAGAATTGCATCTTTCTACTGCTGATTTGACTTCCAAAAATCGTAATTCAGGAGTGCGATTTTTTAAAGTCAAATAAGCAGTAGAAAGATGCATGAGAACGCTTTTGTATGAGATTTTAAAACAGTTCAAGCTCACCGATGACATTCAAAAATCGCACCCCTGGATCTCAATTGTTCGGCAAACATTTCTGTTTTATATTCTGAAACCTCAGGATATACAAAAAAAGTAAAGGTAATATTGATCTTTACCTTTTGATATACTACTGTAGTTCAATTCGGATAGCATTATACTTACACTGAACTCTCAAGTAGACCGTGAGGCTACTTGATTCCCCTAGCAGGTTGGCTGCCTTGCAGGTGTACAGGCCTCGGTTCTGCTTCCTGACCTTCTGCAGCACCAGCGACTTTGTGCTTATGAACACCCCTGAAGACAAGTTCTGGGTCACCAGTTCGTCCTGGAATAATATACTTATGCTGTACTTTTGCTTTTAAAAGTAGGTACGAATTACAGAGACAGACGTATGGAAACATAATACAACATGCATTTTCTCCCGTCCGGACGGAAAGCGTCAATTGTCGTCCTGCTGCGCTACCGCTTCCACCTCCGTCGAGGAGAAAAATCGTATACTAACCTCGGGAAGTAAATAAGAAAGCCTCAGATCACATATTTGTTGACCTCGGCCAACAATTACATGAGATCTGAGACCTTTCTTACTTTCCTGCCCTCGGTGTATAATCTACTATAAAAAATGGTAGTTGCCGTAATACCGGGCTTTAAACGATTGCGCTAGCTTGTGTGTAGCTCAGAGAACATAATAGCGAGCGAATGAAAGAATTGGTTAAGTAGTGAACTTTATAATTTTAATTAATTTGTTCACTGAAACACTAATGTGACACTGCAAAAAAAACCTCAAATATACTCTGAAATGGAACCCGAGATCAAAAATTTCAAACAAAAGACACTCTTTATAGTATAGTTTATATTTAATTTTCATTTCGGAATGCGACGACGGCAAGACAAACTCAGGCCATAGACGATTTTTTTTCGCTTTAATAGATATTCTTTCTTATGCTGTGCTCCAGGCCCTTTACCCGGACTTTTAATTTTCGATATATCACGCCGTTTCGGTCCGAACTTCATTGTAATAGAGTTCACATTGGAACGAAATCGTTCATGCAATTGCCCCCTCAGAGCATGATTTTAATTAGGATGACAAACTTTCCATTCCAAAACCTAGGCTTTATTACATTTACCTTCGGATGAAAATAAAACAGTGAATTTACTTAATCAAGGGTCTCGCTTGCTTTTAACAAGGTAACTTTCATGCTTAGGCTTCATAATTTCGGATAATTTAAATGATGAAATGTCCGTTTAACTATTAAGTTAAACGAATAAGTTAAACGTATTCAATTCATACAACCACTTCTTCTATAGATAACCTAGTGTGGCATAAAGTCATTTCGCCATTCATTATTCAACGCAAAACTCCGTTCTTAAAATGAATAGCGGAGTATATTCTGAGATTAAACTATGAATGATATTGCGAATGGGGCAGAGGATGCAATGAAAGAATTCTTTAAATTCAAAGCATTCGAATATACACGTATTTTGTGCCCGTGCGATCTTAAACAGATTGAAATGCAACTTTCATAAATCTTAACTATTATAAAACTGTAAAATCATGAGGAACAAAAAAGTTGCGGTTCACTTCATATAAATTCAAATGACAATCGATAGCGCGATTTAAATGACGTGCAGCGCCATCTATTGACAAAATTGTTACTTTGTTTGATTGTTCGCGCATCACGCAAAAACTACTGAACCGATTTTGATGAAACTTTTTTTGTTTGATAGCTTATGATCTGACTTAAAATCTGGTATATAATTTGTGCGGACGAAGTCGCGGGAAAACACTAGTTTTTTATAAAAATCGTATACTAACACTTCGATTAGGTTAGGTTGTTATTTTAAAATCTAACCCTTCTAAAGATTGATATTTAGAGATAAAATGCATAAGAATGACTGCGTTTCTTGAAGACTCCTTATTTACCGGCAGATATATTTCAAGTAACCGATTGCGATGTTAATTAATGTTAATCTAAACTAAGACTTATGCTTTTGTGAAAACCCCGGCCAAAGAGGTTCAGTCGTTTTTAAGAGATCGGTGCACAAACAAACCAACATTCTAAAAATGGTCTCCATTCATACCATTACGTAAGTATCCTAAACGCCCCCAATTATTATTTTTGCAAAATTAAGAAACGCATTCATTGCGCGTTAATGACTCGACGCTCGATCATATGATTCTGAGGTAAATGTTCGCCCGCCGGCCGCGCACTGCGTACGATACGTATGAAAATAATAATTTTGTTAATCATCAATACCAATTATAAACATTGATAATGCAATCTGTTATCATTAACAAGTGCCCAGGTTCAGTTTCGCCAACTAATTAAAAATGACCCTATATAAAAGAATGAATGCCAAAATATTTAATTATTTCGAAACCATGTCACTCTACTCACGTTGTGATACCAGGAGATGCGATATTCCTTGGGGTTGGCTTTGATGTTGCACTCGAAGTAGACGTCGTCTCCTTCCTTGATATCGTCGGGGTTGAGAGTGCTGCCCAGGGTCAGTGTTATCACTGGCTTGTCTGTGAAACACCTAAGAAGTTACCAATCTCCTTACAAATTAGTATTTAAAAAAAAAAAAATTTGATGTGATAAGTAACCAGGTTTATAGCTTTTTTACTACCTTCATCGGATAGGTAATAGATATAGCCATGAGCATATATTTTTTCAAATTTCATTATAGTAGGTTTGTAGATATAAGCATTTCTATTAAAGCAAAGAATTTAAAAATGTATGGTTTGACTCGAGTGGAAATGAAATTACAGTATCTTCCAAAGATAACTTATGTGTTTGAAATGGGGAAAAGCGTAGGAAAATGTATATTTTAAGAATGTAGATTGAACTGATTCCTGAATTTAATACAAGAAAATTGTCTAAATCTTTTAAGTATCTAGATCACTTAGAAAAATATTCCAAATATCAAATTGTGATAATTGATATTTTGAAAAGACATCCATGTTCTTCTTAGAATAGCTAAGGTGTATTCCAGAAATAACACTGATAAATGTCTAAAAAATCGTTGTTCTTTCTACTCTTACATTTTAAACGAGATTTTAGAACTATTTTTTAGAAAACATTTAAAAGTTCACACGAAACACAGCACAGCAGCAACAAGTGGCAAAGAAACCATAAAAGACTGCCCAATAAAATTGGAAGTAAATATATGAAAGTAAACAGTTCAGAACATTTTTCTCCAACCAAATTAATGGTGTTAATTTTCCTTATTTCATAAAACTCTACTTAATAGAAAGATCATTTCTAAACATAAGCTAGAGTTTTATGATTACCCTACTTTATGAAAATAATATTATTTTATGTAAGATAAATAATTTAGTGGCAGTAGTTCTAATAAAGTACAGTTTGCTCCGTGTTATCGTAACATAATATATTCTCATACAATTTCTACGCTGCTTGGAGATAGATATAAATATAATGTTCATAAAGCGTAGTTCTAGGAACGAGCACTTAATTTTCATACGTTGCTGCCAGCTGCGGAGACTGTGCCATGTTTTATACATATATGTAAAATTACGTTATTGATAAGTGCCTGATGTACCGACATGGATACAATATTAATTATTTTTAAAACACATAATGTACACATGAGACAGGCTGGAAGATTTTGAGATGTGGTGTTGGGGGAGAATGGAGGGGATAAGTTGGACGAATGGTTAAAGAAAATTTTAAAAACAATTGAAAACCGGTGAGGAAGAATGATCGGACACTTGATACGAAACGACTATTGCTTTAAAACCATACTAGAAGGGAAGATAGAAGGGAAAAGAGGCAGAGGAAGACCCAAAAAGAGTTATCTAGCCCAAGTGAAAGAAAAGGTTGATGTCGTGTCGTATCAAGAACTCAAGACACTATCGGAAAAGAAACAAGATTGGCGAATACTCCGAGAGCGTAGATCTTAAATAAGATGATTATCCGCTCGCTTTCCCCGTAAACTACCACTTTACATGGATTTTGTACTCCAAATTGCCCCGTCAAGTACCACTTGACATGGGGCCTTCGCTCCCATCCTCAATGTTATTGAAATATGCCTGTCTCTGTTTGTTTAAGGTCTATTTGTATTATCTATCTCTCTTCTTTGTAAAATTTACTCCAAATTGCACGTGTCAAGTACCACTTGACATGTAGGCACAATCACAAAACCGAGCCGCGGCGCGGCGCGGTGGCAGGTAAAACAAATGACGGGGCAATGTAGGGTGTTCGTCAAGAGCCCGTCCGGGCAATTTAGCGGTTATAATTATAATGTACACTAAAGTAACCGGTAAATACATAAATATTCTTCCCGACGGAATTAGTTCTATGGTGAAATGACAAAATAGTCAATTTTATAATATTTTGATTTCGTCCAAAATTCGCATGCAGAAACTTGTGGTCACTTCTAAATCTAAAGATATTATTCAGCTCCGCCTTTCTTTCAGATCAATAGTTAGTCGTACTTACAAATAACAGTCATCCTGAAGAAATCTTCTAATCCAAAGTTAAGAGCGCGGTTTTCTGCCCTGCATCGTATAATGGCGCCATCGTCGTCTGGCTGCGGTCGCATAACCATCTTGCTGATTGTAGTCGTGTCGTTACTCGTCTCACTGTGCTGCTTTGAAAACATATATCCAAGTTATTGAAGAGATGTAAATAAAGTCAAGAAAAAGTATTGTTTAAAAGAAGAACACTGACAAAAACTATCACATTCTCACCCTTCCTCTAGTGTATTGCCGGTTCTCCCTGAACCAGGTGACATCCACAGGAGGCCGGCTGCCTTGTATGACACATATCAGCACCATTTCGCCTTCAGCTAACAACCGGTCCGGCTTGTTGATGATCTTCACGGATGTCGGACGCACTAGCAACATATTTCAAGATTGTAAAAATTATTTACATTTGGCTGAAGATGCAGGCAGAAGATTTGTAAAGCACAAATTCTGACAGATAGAGTTTTTGATATATAGGGTACATAGGGTTTGAAGAATAGAAAATAAATAGAGTATGAAACTGTATTGGTGACCACAGATAATGAGGAAAGTAGCGGTATACTAGCTAAGAAAAATAGTAATATCATAATAGATTTATTTGCCAGAGCATTCGCAAATTATAGTATTATAACACTTACATCGCATTTCTATTCTTGCAGAGCGTTCATGGGGAGACAACAATCTTGTATTGGTGGCCTGGCAACGAATGTTGTTGTTCTGCCAACTCCTCTCAGCGCCAGTAACGGTTATCCTACTGATTATTACTTTTCCATCGTTCTTGAGGATGACGTGATCTTCAAGCGGCGTCTTATTGATCAGCCACTTTAGCGTCGGTTGTGGACGGCCTGATGAAAAATTCGCTATTATTTCCTTTCGTAGCGACGAAAATGAAAAATTAAAACCTAGACCGCTTTATTCTTAAAAGTATTAAGTATTAGCAATTGATAAAACGACACGTAATTTGTAATCTATGCTTACACACATATACAAACATACTGAACATTGTGTGACACTTTTTGTCCATGCGTCAAATTCAAGCATATTTTCTAAGCGTTTGAGAAAACAACTGTCTGCTTGCATCCGAACATTGCCATATCGATTTTCCTATTTTCGTCCTCTATTCTATTCATTCGGTCGGATCTTACCTACGATCGCATAAGTGTGTTCGTCTTAATAAAAAATAACTGGCCAAGAGCGAGGTGTGTACTCGCACATAGAGGGTTCCAAACCTAATGTTACCGTAAGAAAAGATGAGAACAGTGTTAACGAAAACCGCCGTTGTTCGGAAAGTACAAAGTGGTATAGCGAGCACAACATAAAAAAAAAGAGCAACGATATAATAGAGAAATTATGTCATTATAACTTGATAGCTTACAGCCGTTTTAATATTATAATATTAAGTAAGTATGTAAAGTTTTAATGTTTAAAGAACATGATGTATTGTGACCATGCTCAAAGAAGTGGCTATGGTCTCGCTCTTCGATCAAAATAAAATTAATGGATAGGCCTTACGCGAACATTTCAAACCAGAAAAATTAGGCAAAACAAATGAAAGGTTTACTTGTCACTTGTATGCAAGTGCCCTAGATTTGACAGATAATGGCGCTAGTTTGTATGGACCTTCAGGCCTATCCATTCATTTTATTTTCATCTAAGGTCTCGCTACATGAACACTTACATCGGACAAGTTTGAGTACCTACTGCACGAAACATTTTACGTAATATTTGGAATTCAATATGATTACTAAGAAAATCCCTGAATATCCCAATTAGAGAATAGGTAGGGAGTCTTAATGCAAATGTAGGTAAAACATCAATTTTCTATAACATATTTATTTTTCAAGCGTCTGCGTGGGTCATGAATTGTTTCCAGTGAAAGAAAGTGGATGGATAATAGCCAAGTATTTTTGTTAACAAACGGGTACACCTAACACGGTAGAGAGTAGTATATTCCTTACCTACCTCTAATGACTATCACCAACGATATCAATGTACTAAGAGTCTACGTCTATGACTACCACCTGTATTTTAAGTTCACCAAGAAGTTTATGCGTTGCAATCTCATTCAATCATTAGCAATCTTTTTGAACTATGATTCTAGATAATGGATATAAACCATGGATTTAGAACGTAGAAAGAGAAGGTATAGAAGGAAGCACGTGTCTTGTATATTCACTCAAAAAGAGACGCACATAGCAAATTCGCTCTAGTTAAAAAAGGAGATCGCTACTTATTACTGTCCTTATCGACGTAACCACTTTTTGTACTACAAAGGCTGTCTGACTCCAGAGTCAGTCATCTAGCTTCATATAAATTGAAAAGTCATTTTCACCACCTGTACGGAAGTTTGCTCTCCTCTCCAGGTGCTTATAGACAATGCCATCTTTCTGTTCTAGAAGTTAAAATGTATTGTAATGAGGCGGGTTATTGACGAACAGAAGAACTAGGTTTATCATTTTCTCACATTAGTACTAGCACCCGAGTTGGATAGAAATACATTATTCCAGTTTGTCTTCTCGGTATGAAAGCCTAAAACCAAGAATTTCTATAATTCAATCTTCATGCCTAAAACACTAAAAGGTGCATATTAAGCTAGCGTAAGCGAAAGTTCATGATCAAGAAGGTTGTAATGTAAGGCACTGTCTCTAATTTCGTTGTATTTTAATGATCAAGAAGCTTGGAAAGCGTTGATTGAGTATTTTATAGATTCGCAGACTGGAATGGTCATACTGGAAAGGGACGAAGATATGAAAAAAATTTAATAAATCTCGTACCTTAGCCCGACTAAGTTGTATGATTTTGCAATTTCAACTTCATCAGCATTAGCATAGCTTATACGCGTGTCTCGTTTTCGCGATTACTATTATTTTAACGCCTTTTCGAGTCATTGTATTTCTACGTTGGAAAGGTTTAGTCCATGATCAGCAAGGTGGTATTGGTATTGTCTATACATTGGTTTATATCCATGTCCACAGCTCACAAGAAGGATCTCTTAATTCTAAAGCAAGTCCGCATCAATTTAAGAATGTAGTTAGTCTCTTTTCTCTTATGACATACCTTTAATAGTAGAAAGAGATGGAACTTTAGATATTTTGTTTATGCAGCTGTCCACTTTCCACGTTTTTTGACACTTTTTGACATGCTAGTGTATGTAAAGTTGTGTAAAGTAGTAAGTTTTTGTGCCTTTTGTCTTACCACATGACACAAAACATAAAAAAACAAACTTCAAAAAAAGTGGACCGCCTTGCAAAAGTTATCCTCCCTCTATGCAAGTATAATCTCTTCCAGATCCATGGCCATGATTCACTACTGACGTATGACTGACGTGTAAAGATTTTATTCCGATTTGTCCTAATCATTATGATGATAAATATTTCATTTGTGAAAATCATTATTTCAATCCATCCTAATAACGTAGCTGTTGATATGGCTTAATATTTTGTTACTTTCCGTAATTCTCTTATATTATGTTAGGATTATTTCAATAATGAAATACGGTTTGCTGTAAAGTTATAATTTTTAAGTTTCCTGCATTGTGAATCGGACCTCACATCCTGTCATTCAAGCAAAGTTCAAATGTTACCTTACTGTTACCTTCTCGAAAATATTTAAATACAATTTATTCCCAATGAAATAGGTAGTGATTTTTCACAAAATCTTAAGCACCTACCTTTTATGCTTTCTCTGGATATAGGTACTCTAACTAGCTGTTTACCAAGTTTCACCGATACCGGTAGGCACACCCGTTCTTGCATGAAACCATACAAATCACAAATCAAAATATCGAAACAATTATTCATTTTGTACTTTTTTTAATGAGTAGGAATAATTGTAGGGTGTTATAGAATAGATTTAGTGGAATTTAACAGATTTACCGTCTTTTAAAAATGTTTTAAGCAAAAAACAGTGACGGAATATGGCTAACAACAAAACTTCACAACGGAGTTGGTAATTCATCGAAAAACTAGCATTTTTGTTATCTTTGTTCATTTTTATGACTTAAACTGGTGTTAGTTTATTGGATTTTATTTAAAATGTAATATAAAAAGTTTGTGTCTATGCTCATCAACGAAAAACATCAACTGCAACCCTAAGTTTGTTTGTACTGTATTTTTTCAAATTTCTCAAAAACTATTATCAATACAGACACCGCTATAATTTTCCTACAAAATTCAATAGTTCATCGACATGTAAGAATTATTTCAGATTTTTTGGCTTTATATGTTCGGAGATCAGGGGGGGGGAACCAAAATTTTTCGTGCAGTCGGGCTTATAAATGAATAACTACGCATCACTTAGTAAAACGAACTACCAATACAAAATCTACGTTCAAAGCCCTTTCAAATGATACCAAACTCGGCTAAATTGGAAAACTTTTTTTTTTAAAGTCATCAGTTTTTGGACCTTAAAAATATTTAGAAAAATTATTTTTTAAATTTTTAGTCTCACTTTACGTGTGGGTTAGCATGATTGACCACTATGCCGAATTTCAAGTCGCTAGCATCTATAGTTCCTGAGAAAAGTGGCTGTGACAGACGGACGGACGGACACGAGAGTGATCTTATAAGGGTTCCGTTTTTCCTCTTTGAGGTTCGGAACCCTAAAAAGATCCCGAAATTATATTATTATTTTTCTTTAACGATTTCATTCTAGATTTACTGGGGACACTAATCGTGCGCATCTTTTGTTTCATTGTAATGTACGGAGCAAATTATTATTTCACGTTTTGAATGAAGTTTACTACCCATAGGCGAAGTATTTTTCGCTTACGCTGATAGAAGTAACATCAGTGTAACCGCGTATGAGACAGCGATAGTCATAAAATCCTATACAATTTGTATGAAAATAGATGTCTGACTCCGGAGTCAGACAGCCGTCGTAGAACAAAAAAGTGGCTACGTCGATAAGGACAGCAATAAGTAGCGATCTCCTTTTTTAACTAGAGCGAATTTGCTATATGCATCTTTTACTGAGAGATATAACAAGACACGTGCTTTCTTCTAGTTCCTTCTCTTTCTACGTTACTACCCTTCATCATATTTTTAAATGAATTAAAGTCTTCTAGATCTTAAAAACTATCGTAATTTATTTTTATAGTAATCGTTAGAGTCGTTCTCTAGACGTAATTAAGGCCAGGTTATCTAAGTGCAAGCGTCTCTTTTTTGCAAGCATAAGTTTGCAATTAGCCATCCCGCTCCAATTGAAAGCAGGATCGCAAAAAAACGTGTTTTTCATCAATATCTTTGCTCATTGGTGTTTCTAAGCTCAAAATTCTACGGAGTTCACTAGAAATATTTAATGTATTTAGTTAAGTACAAGAATACAATTTTAAATATCAGCAGTTTAATCATAGCATTGAAAAAACATAACAAAAAGGAATAACTTTGGGATTTTTTTCTATCTATTAAACTTAATCTAATCGTAGAATTGAGAACGGTCGTCGCCTATCAGCAAGATCCTTAAATAAGACACAATTGGTTATTAGACTTTAAAACACAGTTTAAAACACTTTCGTTCGTGTTCAAAAAACAGCCTCGACCGGATAACAGCGTCTTAAAGAGCCAAAGGCTCAGACGAATATTTTCTATATGAAACGCGATTATCGCCCAGCCCTCCGAAAAGTGCGTGCGTGTGCCGTATTTTCGATTAAAAAGAATTAACAAAAGTACTTTTTATAGATTTTTTTAATGATTTCACTAGATAAACTAATGTGAGTATAAGTTCTTCTAAAACGCGAATTTTTTTTATAATCTGTCATCTTTGGGATGATTTTCTACCGAGTGAAGTAATTCCAATCGTGTATTCAATTTATGATTTCTCTCGATAAACTATCCAAGAATATTTTCGGTAAATTGTATAAAATCTAGTAGAAAAATGAATTATAAAAGATAAGCCTCCAAGGTATTTCGTCCTACTATTGCGCCTTAACTATAATTGCAATCAACGACCGTTTTCGTATTTACCAAACACTTTTTGCGTATTTTTAATCTAGATTAGAATGTCGTATCCCTAAAGGAATCTGTAGTGAATATCAATTCATATCAAGTGTGTTTATCCTTCACAAGGGGTTTATTTAGCTTGCCAAATTATGTGTTGTGGTTTGGTCTGAACTACGAATACTTGAAATTCTTGGTGATATTTGCGTTTCGCGTTTAGATTACTTCGGTTCGAGATAATTATTCGTCATTAATTTGTTATAAGGATTCAATAATTTAAAAGAAGATGATTTAATTACATTCAATTGAATATTTTTTGTACGTTAATGAAATTAAAGTTATAATTTTGTGTTCTTTAATCATTGACTTAAACTCTAGCGATAGACTTGCCCTTCCATAGAAGCAACATGTTCCACTTGAATGAGGTGTACCTACGCACCTGATTGATGTTGCCGAGTTCACTTCGTCACTATGGCAATGACAGACCGTAATGTGTCATTTTGTGTTTTTTTGTGTGACATGTTGTTTTTTTGAACGAGCTTGTCTATCGCTAGAGTAATATGTCTATGTCTTTAATTCCTAATTTACTGCTCTAATTTAATGTTGGTAACTTCAAATGTCATCGTTTCAGTACAATAGGTTTAGCTTTAGGTTCTTCTTTTGTTTTATTTTGGTGAACTGGTTTATAGCGCAGACAGAGCTGAACTGAACTCCACCGAGACGGAGGCCTTTTCCGAACAGTGGGACATCGATGGCAGGTAGTCTAATCAAAACTATATTATAAAACTGTAACTGAAGTGTGTCTGTACATTGAAGATATTTACAAAAAAAAGATTACGATATGGTTTTTATGTATCACTGACTCGAAATAAACCTTTTTTAGAAATTTTGTCTGCCTGTTTGTTTGTGTTTGTTTGTTCGCGCATCACGCAAAAACTACTGAACCGATTTTGATGACACTTTTTTGTTTGATAGCTTATTGATCTGACTTAAAATCTGGTATATAATTTGAGCGGACGAAGTCGCGGGTAAACACTTGTATAATATACAATTAGTGCTTTTATGGTATAAGGATCTTCAATTCTGCCATAAATATCTCTTACAAAAAGCCAAACTTTTCCTATTGCGGTCTCCCTTTTGCAATGGAGGGAAGTCTGATATTTATTTTTCCTACTCCTCTTATCTTCTTTGATTATTGCGGGTTCCATGACAGATTGTAGTCATCTCTAGACCTCACAGTCTGGTGTTGTTTACAGTTTACAGCAGTTGTAAAATTGCAACGGTGGGAATGTATGCGTCGAAACGGTGTGGAGGATCTATACATACTATATTATCTTAACTATTATAAAACTGTAACTGAAGATATTTACAAAAAAAAGATTACGATATGGTTTTTAGGCATCCCTGACTCGAAATCAACCTTTTTTTGAAATTTTGTCCGTCTGTTTGTCTGTTTGTTTGTTTGTTTGTTCGCGCACCACGCAAAAATTAACTTTTTTTGTGTGATAGCTTATGATCTGACTTAAAATCTGGTATATAATTTGTGCGGTCGAAGTCGCGGGTAAACACTAGTTTAACTATAAACTTCGCATGGGCTAAACGTAATTATGTAGATAGATATTAAATATTTTGCCCTACCCTTTTTTTTAAACCAACTTATGCCTTATGCTTAGCCAGTTGGGAATAGTTGGGATTACTTACCGAAAGAAAATGGGCGGTGTGACAGACCCAGACACATATAGGGTCCTTCTTAATATGCTGACACTTTTTTAAGGGGATGATCAGACCGTCAAACTGAACAAACTTTCTCTATGGCACCAACATCGAAAACGCGAAAAAAAAAACGGATGTTCTATACAAAACTGCAATCCTACTTGAGCTAAATGTATGGGACAGCAGATTTTTTTTTTCGCGATTTCGATGTTGGTCCCATGGAGAAAGTTGTTCAGTTTGATGGTCTGATCATCGCCTTTAAGAGAATATTATTCCGAGAGCGAAAATGCGCGCTGCATACAAACGTACTATGCTGATATTTTCAATACTAACCAATTAAAGTCAATGAAATTTTGCAGAAACAATCTAAAAACAAATCTCTATGCTTCTATAGAGTCAGATTTTCGATAAAATATACAGTTTCAATGCTAGGATTAATTTAAGATTTGTATGGAAATCTTTGAGGCACTGTAATTTGAAAACTATACATTTTAACGAAAATCTGACTCCATACAAGCATAGAAATTTGTTTCAAGATTGTTTCTGCAAAATTTCATTGACTTTAATTGGTCAGTATCGAAAATATCACCATAGTACGTTTGTATGGAGCGCGCTCCGAATAATATACCCTTAAAAAGTGTCAGCATATTAAGTTGGACCCTGTATAGCGGGATGACATAGGTACCTAAATAGCATGATAAACGACGGAAGCAGGGATCAATGGAGATAAAAGGTGAAGCTTTGGCCCAGCAGTGGGACATTAATTTTGTCAAAAAAATATGAATTTTGGACAAAAGTGTAAACAAGTAATATTAATCGAATTGCAATTTATTGGACGTTCCGCATTCAAATATACCTGCATTTGGCGCAAAAATTCCGCAAGATATAAATTTTAACGAGCAATATCGTAAATATCGACAGATTGCCTTAATCCGGGAGAAAACGACCAACTCGGTAAAGAGTCCTATTTCTTGCAAATTTTTTCTTGTGAAACCGTAATATTACGTTTCTACTTAGACGTTCCGTGCCAAAGAGGAAAGAAGACATCAAAAGAATTATTTATCATAACGAAGTATGATCATTTTCAATTTACCGTAATTCCATAAGATTTTTGTAAAACATTTTCCTGGAAGCTAATTAATTAAATTGCCGGCTTTTTGAATAAGATATCATTTACATAACAATTTGTTGTAACATTTCTGACTCGTAGTCATGAGCTAAAATACACGGTGTAACTGACAACGTAGCAAATTAAAACTGAAACGGTAAATTCAGACCATCAAACTGAACAACAGCCACCCTCAGAAAAAGTGAAAAACATTTGAGTCCAGTAGGTATAGCTGTTCATTCCGGTGCCAGTATACATTATGACTATATCAATAAAAGTTGGATAAACAATATAAGTTTTGTAACATGTTTTATATTTGCAATATGAGACCTAGCTAGAGGTGTGTATAAGCAAAGTGTAAGCTACGATTCCAAACTCATAAGAATTTTTTGGCTGCCCCGTCAGTGGTCAGTAGAGAAATTTGGCACAGAAGGCTGCCGCATATCAACTATCAGGATCAGAACAAAATGAAGAATGGTGCTTTGGAAGGAATCCCATACTCGGATAATTCAGATATATAATATATACGATTATAAGAAAAAAACATCTGATCAGTCTGAAAAAAGGTTTGATTTGTCCGATTGTAATTAAGTAGGCACACCAATTGAGTATTGAGTGTAAATTGAACTTAGAACCGAGTGAGAAGGTTTTATAAATGAACTACTATACTGCTAATTGTTGAAAATAAAAGAATGCTAGGTCTGTTTTACTAATTTAAATTTTTATAGAAAACGTTGTTAAGCTAGATATATATTGTGGGACTTAGTTTTTATTTCAATGGGTACTCTGGCCATCTATATGTTCACACATATAAGTCTATGCTTTAAAAAATTAATTACTCATTCGTCAAAGGGGAGTTAGAAAATTAAGAAGAATTTGTCTTTTTCAGAATAAATCTTTGTCCGTATAAGACTTTAGCAGAATAGGGTATTCCCGAACTTCCATTTACAGAATAAGGCTTATCGCGTACCGGTCTTTATTCGACAAGAGGTCATTTTGCGAATAGGTCCTATGCCGTAGGCAACTCGCCAACATTCGGCCAGCCGGTGGCCGCACGTCGAGGCTCGCCGCCTCCAGCTTTTATTTCGACCGTTTCTGATGTCAACTCAATTACTTCAACCGACACCATTTGTTAAGATTAGTGTGATAAAGGCGTTAAACTCTTTAATGGATATAAGCGATCAGATTTAAGGAAGCTTTATCCATCTCATATATTTTCATTTGTGTTGTCGGGTCTATTCAGTGTTGCCAGATCCAATTTTTACAAATCCGTTGTCAAGGTTGAAAAATCCGGAGAAATCAGTAGATCACCTCTTGAAAAATCCGTAAATCTACAGACTTTTTTTTAATGCTTTATCTGACTATATTGAAAGGGACTGACCCAAAACATCGCTCTAATTTGGCGAAGAAAATGGAAACTTAACAAGTGTAAGCAAAAATAATGCCCAGACAACATGAAATCAATCTGTGGAATGAGTCATATTTTTACGAAACACAGTCCAGAATACAAAAAAAGTTAACATTAATTCGATTTATTTGCGGCTAGGTATCATTTTATGCAGCAAATTGCGATTTTAGGGAGGATTTTCGAAGATTTCTAAAAGTCCGTAGATTTGCCATTGAAATCCGTAGATCCGTAGGCCAGGCCAAAAATCCGTAGATCTACGGATAAATCCGTAGGTCTGGCAACGCTGGGTCTATTAGAATTTTTTTCAAAGAGATTGGTCTAAATTCTGTTAGTAGGTTGATCGTTTCCGTGCAATCATATTTAGGTAAACTTCTGACGAATCAGACGAAAAACTTACTAATCGAGATTGAGAATTTTTTTAAAAGATCACTAAGGAAATAATGATTTTTATTAATTTGGTGTAACATTTAATCTGAAAATATTATAGCAGGTACTTAACTATTATAATTTGGTATTTATAATAAAAAAACAAGGTATACCACCCTAGTATTTTCTCGATGAAAGCTACCTGAGAACGTAACTGTTTGTTTCATTTTATTATTTCACTTCATTTATTGTGATAAATAATTGAAAATGTTACACAACCAGTAGTGTCATTACACGTTAAATTTTTTTAAGGTTTCTATTTATGTAAGAATGTCATCCCATTTTTGGGAAAACATCTTCACATTCATAACTACAAAACCTAATGACTATTGCAAAAGGTTATCTTAAGGAATTTTCAAATTGTTAGAGCAGATGCTAGTATAGCAATAATCTCTGCAGTTACACCCTTCAGCGATAGCACAAGCCACTTGTTACTCTCCCGCCGAACGTTCTGAGTACGTCCAAAAGAAAAATGTTCGCTCCTTGTAACAGAAACGTCATTTGTTACACTAATAGTTGTGTTTCCCGATTTCCACCTATTTCCCGCTACAACGTGCTCTTTTGTTCGCCTGTCTACGTGACGGATATCATATTCTAACTCAGGGTTGCTAAAATGGAACAAAGAGAGCGAGGAGAAATTTACAATAGTGTTAGCATTAGAACTAACACATCTTGTACTGTGTAATATAAAGTACTAAATCATTCCACAACTACAACAAAATGTATGTTTTTCTTACTCTCTACTAAACGTTATCACTGATCACTTTCTACGAAATAAAATTTGTCAAACGAAACTGCAGTAAGATGAAAAGAATTAGATCCATTTCAAAGAAATGCTCCTTTGTCTTGGGTAATTCGAACACATTGTTAGGTTTATTAATGCTTTAGTAAATTTATGTACATGTTCTAAGAAGTTAGCTGGAAAATCCAATCACTCCATTCTTTCTTTCTGATTCGTTCTCTAGGATACAAGATATCTTTGTTCTTTTGTGCTCCTGGCTCTTCGTTTGTGATGCGATTTATTATTGTTGCTTGTAACTAACGTATTTCTAGTTTAGTTTCAATGACAAGGCATTGAGAAAATTAAACAAGAGTACTACTTGTTTAACCATTTTTTATTTTTGTTCTAGGATTGTAATCAAAGTGCATTCTATATTCTATTTTAATATAAAATATAGTTTGGCAGCATTTATTTTATCAGAAGGCTTAATGAAATGAAATCGAAATAATCTGTAACCTAAATGCCTATAGTTTTTGGACAGCCCTATACAAAGGGTATATTTGTGTGGTGTATGTAACATATTATTACGTCAAGCTAAGCTTCATTTTAGTTCCATTTTATTGAGTGGGCAGAGGACACAACAAAAATGTCCTCTGTTATGAAAAAGGTTGCGCTGCGGGTTAGCCAGTGTATTTTGTAGAGTTAAATCGAACCATTATAGATTTTCCTAAAATACGGTCACAACCCTGAAGATTATCCACATTTCAATAGCAGTGCCAAAACTCCGTCCTGTGTGACAGAGAGTGAGCGGACTTAGCTCGTCAGTTCTTTCTAATGGATAGTGGAAATAATGAACGTCTGGTTATTGGAGCATATAGTGAAGTATTAAAGTATTTATTTGATTCTCAATCATATACAGTTTGTTTACACATTAAGGCTAGGTGACCCGAGTGCAAGCGTCTCTTTCTTACAAGCATAAGTTTGCAATCAGCCATTCCGCTTCAATTGAAAGCAGGATCGCAAAAAATCTAATTTTTCTTCAATATTTTTTCTCTTGGGCTTTGTTGGGAAAAACTAGCCTCTGAATAATGTAGACAATATAATTTTTTTTTTATTTCTAGTGTTAATAATCTTTAAGTAAAACTTGAAAAAAAATAGTCATAAATTTACCTATCTTTGCATGTTTTTATGAGCGAGAGAGTTTTTATGAACTAGGTATCGTGTTTTGAGCCTAAGTAAGAATAATCAAGAACAGTTCATGAAAAACAACACATATTTTTTCTGGATTAAAACAACTACTTACTATCAAAAACTGGTCGATTTGAAAGATCTTGGCCTTAACACAATGAGACACAACAGTCCTCACGATGTTTCTGTTCACAAAAAGGCCAGTAGTGTTAAAAATTTTACCTAAAATCATTTGGTACCTACTTATTTTCTACTTACTTAATATCTACTTATATCCTTCCGTATATCATACAACATATACCTGCCATCGCAGAAGAACGCTCACAGCCCGTGCGCGGCGTACTACTTGTCAGTGAAATTTAAAAACAGTGAATTCTATCAGGTAGGTAAACACATCGTTTTTTTCTCTGATTGTGAGGATAATGCCTAGTGTTGAAAAAAAACGGAATTTTTTTCATCTTGAAAAAAAAAACATGAAAAAAACAGTTATTTTTAACATATTTTTTTTTCTAAAGTGCTGATGTGAATTTTCAAGGCAGTTAGCGATTTAATATGTTTGTTTTAGAGTATATAATTTAATATTAAACGAATTTTTTAAAACTAATATATTTTTCTGGATAAATAGAACTAAAGTTTACGTTTACACACGGGGATTTCCCAAAAAAGCTGAGTGACGCAAGAGGTTGAACCCTTTTTCGTTGATATACTCCATTCAAAAAAGCAACGAAAATTTAAGGCTATTTTTAATTACAGAAACAGAGCTTTGAAACACTTAACTCTCACTTATTCTTAGAAGAGCTTTAGTAATGTCCAAGATATGTCGGGTAGTACATCATAGTCGTACATCTTTCTGATAAATACATTATAGTTGCTTATCAGAATTGGCCAGAAAGCTAAGTAGGAATCGGAAAATCTCGTCGTCCTTATTTAGAATGAAGTATAGGTTTGATCGACCATTATAATATATAAATATTCTGTTGTTTTGGCAGTTTTGATTGTTTGAAAAACAAGATTATTAGCAAGAAAATACCCTGAAAAAAACCATATTTATAAAAAGAAAAACGTGCCAAGTTATTTTTCATGTATTTTTTTCATAATTTTGAAAAAAAAAACTATTTACAACCCTAATAATAGTATTGTCACGGATGCTGCCAAACGTTAATCGTAAAAAGGCATTCACAATTTCAGAGGGTTTGTCAATTAGCTTTGTGGCTCAGCGGTCGGACGTGCGATCTCGAAAATTCGAGAAGTCCTGGGTTCGAGACCTCACCCCGACGAAAATATTTCTATTGTTCAGGAATGTTCCAGAGGAAAGAGGGAGAAGGAAAATTGGAAAGAATATTTGGAAAGAGACAAAATAACCGTGTCTAGGAATATTCGAGAAAGGGGGAGGAGCTAGAGATAATTAGAAGCGTTTGGAAGGAAACAAAGAAATAACGAAATGAAGATCGAAATTCAATATTCTGGAAGATTCTATAGGGCTATATAAGCCGGCGAGTTTGCGGCCACAGGGCAGTACTGAGTTTAACAGTGATAAGTGCGAAACCAAAAGGAAGTAGAGAATAAGTGAAAAGTAACTAGTGAGAAGTAAACAGTGTGTAGTAGTCAAGTGAGTGTAGTGCCGTGTCGTCATAATTGTGACGTGTGTCGTGACGTCGTAGTGGTGACGTGTCGTGACGTCATAGAAGTGACGTAGTGAACAGTGCTACAGTGGTGTAAAGGAGAACCCCCGTCTGAGGACCCTGTGACGAGGACTGTGCAAGGGGGAATCTCTGCGTCGAGGACTCCGCGAAGAGGACCCTGCGAGGAGGACCGTGTGTAAGATAAACCCAATAAACTCTGTAAATTTGGACTTGGCGTTTCACTCCAATCCCGGAACCCGTCGCTCGTAACATTTGGTGTCAGAAGTGGGATTGGAGTAGGATGCCGCTGGTGCCCAAGGAGTTAAAGGGAGTCACCACTCGGGCCATGTCAGAAGCGCGGCAGGAAGGTGCGGCCCTTACCACTGAGGTGCAGCGAACCCCAGAGAGAAGACCTGAAGGAGGTGAAGTGCAGCGCACTCCGGAGCAGAACCCAGGGAACTTCCTCTATCAAATCCAGCGCATGATGGAAGAACAAGCTCGCCGTCAAGAGGAACAGGCTCGCATGATGGAAAAACAGGCTCGCCGCCAGGAGGAACAGGCTCGCAGGCAGGAGGAACAACTGCGCGCAATAAAAGAAGGACAGGCTCACCGTGATGAGGAACAGGCTCGCCGTCAGGAAGAGCAGGCTCGCCGTCAGGAAGAGCAGGTTCGCCGTCAGGAAGAGCAGGCTCGCCGTCAGGAAGAGCAGGCTCACCGTCAGGAAGAACAAATGCGCACGATGCAGGAGACGCTTCATAAAGATATAACGAAAGGCTTGCAGCAGGCAGTAGAGAGAGTCGAAGCCGTCGAAGGGAGGTTGGATCGTGTGAAGGGTGAGTTTGAAGGGAGGTTAGATCATGTGAAGGGTGAGTTTGAGGAGAGGTTTGATCGTGTGGAGGGTGAGTTTGCCAAAATCCGACGAGATGTTGAGCAGAGCAAATCTCATAGGCGTGTCGCTGCTGTTTTTGACTCACCCATACAGCCAAAAGGTGTCAAGACTCCGGTTTACGATGGACTGACGTCATGGCCCGCCTTCAAGCTACAATTTGAGACAGCAATGAAGGTTAATGGTTGGGGTAAAGAGGAGGCGCAGTCTGCGTTGACATTAGCACTCCAGGGACAGGCTCTCACCGTGCTGGAAGCCGTAGGAGCTGGCGAAAATCTGACGTTCGACAAACTCTTCGGAGCTCTGGAGGCTCGATTCGGCGATGGACATCTCGAACACATGTATCGGGCGCGATTGAAGGAACGTAACCAACATGCTAACGAGAGTCTGCAGCAATGGTCCGTGGAAGTGGAGAAGCTCGTGCGAAAGGCTTTCCAGTCATCACCAGCAGCCATCGAGGACATGCTCCTGCAGGCCTTTACGGATGGGATACGGGATCCGGAGGTGCGAGCTGCAGTGCGACTCGGACACCATGTTACACTCAGAGACGCTGTTGCCCATGCATTGGAGGTGGAAGCCGTACGTCAGGATTCACGTTCCGCTCGCCTCAGGGAGATTGTGGTGACTAGAGCATCAGTGCCAAGAAATCGAAACGTCAATTATGTGTGCTACGAGTGTGGTGAACGTGGGCATTTTCGCAGTTCCTGCCCGAAGCGCGCAGGCCGTCGGGATATAGGAGTCTCGACTGATGAGCAGCAGGAAAACTAGAACCAGCCAGGGCTGCGGGGTGGGCGCTGGCCGGTTATGTTGCAACCCCAACCATTAGAGTCAAACAAACATCGGACGGAAATAGTCTATTAGTTGAAGGAGAGATCAATGGTAGAATCTGTCAACTAACTTTGGATACCGGAGCTTCGAGGACCGTGATCAATACTCGACTGCTAAGCAAAATGAAGAGTTATCAGGAAAAACGACTTTTGCAGCAAACCAACCTACAGTTAACAACAGCTACCGGCCAGCGCATACCTGTTAAGGGAGAGTTAGGAGTTTCGATTAAGATCGGGGAAACTCCTTTCAAACATGAGGTGATTGTAGCTGAAATAGTGGACGATTGCATCATTGGCTTAGATTTCTTACAAAATCATCAGTGCAATATAGACATGAAAAACGGAGTTCTACGGTGTAGCACAGAGGAGGTTCCGATGAAAGGTGGATCATCGGGAAAGGTCTACTGTGTAAGAAGAACAGTTCTCAAGCCTAGATCACAGACCTTGGTACCTGTTGTTTTGCCCAAGAATAACGATGGGAAATTACCACGAAGATGTGCTGTCATAGAAAAAGTTAAAGCTGAAACTTCTTGGATTCCGGCGAGAACAGTTGTTGGATCAGTTTCATCTACTTCAATCCCTATACTTAACGTTGGTGATGTGGAGCTGACGATTGAGAAGGGAGAGATTGTTGGTCACTGTGAGGAAGTTTTATGGTTACGACAATGTGTGGAAAATCCTCCTAAGAAACATAAGGCTGAGGGGGATGTAGTATCGAAAGTTATGGAAGACTCCGGCAAGGACCTGACTAAGCTACAGGCTTTGAAAGCGAAGAACTTGCTGCTGCGTTTTTCAGACTTGTTCTCTAAGAACGGCGCAGATATTGGCAGAACAGACTTGGTGAAGCACACGATTAATACAGGAGATGTAGTGCCAATCAAGCAACGACCTAGGCGCATTCCGTTTGCTCGTGAGAGGGAAGTGGAGGAAATGATAGAGGACATGAGGACGAGTAATGTCATCGAACCTTCATCAAGTCCCTGGTGTTCACCAGTAGTTCTCGTCAAGAAAAAGGATGGCTCAACAAGATTTTGTGTGGATTATCGGCAGCTTAATGAAGTAACGAAGAAAGACAGCTACCCTTTGCCAAGAATCGACGACACCTTAGACACTTTGAATGGAATGAAATGGTTTTCGACGCTCGATCTGAAAAGTGGGTACTGGCAAGTGGACGTAGACCCCAAAGACAAAGAGAAAACTGCGTTTTCTACAGGGAAAGGACTGTGGCAGTTCAAGGTGATGCCGTTTGGATTGTGTAACGCCCCTGCGACTTTCGAGAGATTGATGGAACGTGTCCTTGCTGGAATTCTGGGTGACACGTGTCTGGTTTACCTGGACGACATCATTATTGTTGGTCGAGACTTCGATGATCATCTGAAAAAGTTGGAGAAAGTATTCGAAAGGCTGCGTGGGGCTAATCTCAAGTTGAGTCCAAGCAAATGTTCTTTCTTTAAACGGCAAGTCAACTACCTTGGACATGTAATCTCGGAGAGAGGAGTCGAGACCGATCCTGCCAAAACTGCTGCTGTAAGGGAGTGGCCGACCCCGAGAGATAAGACACAAGTTAGAGCTTTCCTTGGGCTCTGTTCTTACTATCGTCGGTTTGTGAAAGGGTTTTCGGACATCGCGAAGCCACTACATCGACTTACGGAAGAGAAGAGGACGTTCACATGGGATTCAGAGTGTGAAAAGGCTTTTATGGAGTTAAAGGAACGTCTAAGTGAGGCACCAATTCTTGGATATCCCGACGTTCAAGGGGAATTTGTTGTAGATGCGGACGCTAGTAACATCGGGATTGGAGGTGTGCTCTCACAGCGACATGGTGAGCAGGAAACTGTAATAGCCTACTTCAGTAAGTCATTGTCTAGACCAGAGAGAAACTATTGTGTAACTAGACGAGAATTATTGGCGGTAGTGAAGACTGTACAACACTTCAAGAAGTATCTGCTGGGACGTAAATTTTTAGTCAGGACAGACCACGCTGCATTGAAATGGTTACTTCAATTTAAGAACCCGGAGGGTCAAGTAGCAAGATGGTTGGAGCAACTACAGGAATTCAACTTTGAAGTGGAACATCGAAGCGGAAGAGTTCATTCCAATGCAGATGCATTATCAAGAAGACCATGTCCAGAAGATTGTAAGCACTGCAGCAAGCAGGAAGGGAAGGACACAGTTTTACTCAGGGTTATCAGAACTGATGCCATCAATGATGAGTGGGGAAACGAGGCGATGCGCCTTGAACAGGAACAGGACTCAGGAGTCGGGCCAATCCTGAACTGGTTAAGGAATGATGATTCTAAGCCTCAGTGGAGTGAGGTGGCAAGGTATGGAGCAGTTACGAAGGGACTTTGGGCACAGTGGAAGAGCCTCGTCATACATAATGGATTACTCTGTAGAAAATGGGAGACACCGAATGGCAAAGACTTGTATCTACAGTTGGTGGTCCCACGAGCTAAGGTGAAAGAAATTCTACGAGTTTTTCATGATGGAACTTCCGGAGGGCATCTGGGTGTAAAGAAAACCTTGGAAAAGGTAAAGGAAAGATTTTACTGGTTGCATTGTAAAGACGATGTGGAAGATTGGTGCCGCAAGTGCACAGTCTGTGCAGCTGTTAAGGGACCTCATACGAGGAGCAGGGCAGCAATGAAAATTTATAATGTTGGGGCGCCTTGGGAACGAATCGCACTAGACGTCGCGGGACCATTTCCAGTCACTAAATCAGGAAACCGGTATATACTTGTGGTAATGGATTACTTCACAAAGTGGCCAGAAGTATTTGCCATCCCGAATCAGGAAGCGATAACTGTGGCCACCAAGTTAGTAAATGAAGTTTTCTGCCGGTTTGGGGTTCCGCTAGAAATGCACAGTGATCAGGGCAGGAACTTTGAGTCACAGTTGTTCCAGGAAGTTTGCAAGATTTTCGGAATCCACAAGACTCGGACCACTCCTTATCACCCTCAGTCCGACGGCATGGTAGAGCGGTTCAATCAAACTTTGGAACGACATCTTGCGAAGGTCGTCGATAGTCATCAGGATAACTGGGATGAGTACATACCTCTTTTCCTGTTAGCTTATCGAACCGCTGTTCATGAGAGTACTTCAGCAACTCCAGCCATAGCAAACTTCGGGAGAGAATTGAAGCTTCCAGCGGATTTATTATCAGGATGCGCACCAGGCACTCCTAAAAGTATCAGTGATTATGTAAGCGAACTGCGAGAGAAAATGGTCGACATCTATGAACAACTTCGAGAAGCAGGTCAAAACTCCAGTGACCGTTCGAAGACACGATATGACCGAAAGGCGAACTATACGGGGTTCGAGGAAGGAACATCGGTTTGGCTGCATAATCCAGTCCGGAAGAAAGGGAAGTGCCCGAAGTTACAAGCAAGTTGGGAAGGACCGTATGAGGTAGTGACTAAAATAAACGACGTCACATACCGAATCCGACGATCGCCAAGGAGCCCTTTGAAGATAGTGCACGTTGACCGGTTAGCTCGATATTTCGGCAGTAATGATGCTCGGGACGAGCAGAACTAAGGGAGGGGCAGTGTCACGGATGCTGCCAAACGTTAATCGTAAAAAGGCATTCACAATTTCAGAGGGTTTGTCAATTAGCTTTGTGGCTCAGCGGTCGGACGTGCGATCTCGAAAATTCGAGAAGTCCTGGGTTCGAGACCTCACCCCGACGAAAATATTTCTATTGTTCAGGAATGTTCCAGAGGAAAGAGGGAGAAGGAAAATTGGAAAGAATATTTGGAAAGAGACAAAATAACCGTGTCTAGGAATATTCGAGAAAGGGGGAGGAGCTAGAGATAATTAGAAGCGTTTGGAAGGAAACAAAGAAATAACGAAATGAAGATCGAAATTCAATATTCTGGAAGATTCTATAGGGCTATATAAGCCGGCGAGTTTGCGGCCACAGGGCAGTACTGAGTTTAACAGTGATAAGTGCGAAACCAAAAGGAAGTAGAGAATAAGTGAAAAGTAACTAGTGAGAAGTAAACAGTGTGTAGTAGTCAAGTGAGTGTAGTGCCGTGTCGTCATAATTGTGACGTGTGTCGTGACGTCGTAGTGGTGACGTGTCGTGACGTCATAGAAGTGACGTAGTGAACAGTGCTACAGTGGTGTAAAGGAGAACCCCCGTCTGAGGACCCTGTGACGAGGACTGTGCAAGGGGGAATCTCTGCGTCGAGGACTCCGCGAAGAGGACCCTGCGAGGAGGACCGTGTGTAAGATAAACCCAATAAACTCTGTAAATTTGGACTTGGCGTTTCACTCCAATCCCGGAACCCGTCGCTCGTAACAGTATTTAGACCGTACTTAAAAAAATTCATTGACGTTGATTGGTTAGGTAGTATTGAAAATAGGATCTAACTTCGATTGTGAGCAAGGACTCCTAAATTTGCCATGTCCGTCGTTTACGTAGCGTCGTAGGGCTTTTCTAACACATAATCTTCGATCTTGTGAAACTTTGACCCGGTCTGTAAATGTTACACAGGTTCATGGAACAAGAGCTTCTTAGAAGTTGTTTGTACGTGGGCTTCGGCTTACCTCCCCTGAGCTCGCAGAGTAAAGTGAAGTTCTCCCCCTCCTCTAATGGTCCAACCACACCCGCGACGTCCTTCCCTGCCTCGTCGTACAGCAGTACTTGATGGGGAGGCACTGTTCGACAAACATTTTTATTTTAATACCTATAATAACAAAACTAACGAGGCGTTTTTATTCCTAGAAATTTTGTTGTCAGATTGATAGCGTACCGAGATTTTTTTTCGATTCCAAAATTTTAGGAAGGAATTTATTAGTTTATAAAAAGGATTATGATTGGAACAATCTAACAAAATTTATACGAATGTAGTCTGATGAAACATATGGGAATAGCCATTCTCCAATACAATTATGGTTTTTTGTAGTGTTTATTACAGCGGTATTACGGATATTGCCTTTAGTATTGAATCAATGTGCGTGATCTTCTAAGACCTGTGTAATAATATAAACTGTTGCAATTCCTCTACATAACTCGTTTATGTACTAAATCGTCGTTTATAATTTCTCTTACAAAAAGAACAAAAGTAGGTACTTCATACAAATCAATTGACTTCCAATTACTTACCGACTACGTTAAGACGAATCTGGAAGTTTCTTGTCGGCGAGTTCTTGAAGTCGACGCGGCACCTGTACATGCCTTCGTCGTCGAGTTGGACGGCGTCGATGGTAAGCGACGAAGGTTTGGCTATGGTCCTGAAGTGGGCGCGCGGCCCGAAGGCCAGGGGGTCGGACCAGTGGAGCGCCTTGTTGAAACTCCGCCCCCTCACGTCGAAACTGTAATAAAGTAGTTTCGCTAAATATTTAATGTTTCTGCATTTTTTAAAGAAACCGTCATGGTCCTTTTATATAATTTCTTTTTTGGAGAAATTGTCTCTGAATCTCGGCCTAAGTGTCAGTTGCGGTTGCTTGTTGCAGTTAGCGAGTACAAATAGCGGTGACTGAGACCTTGCGTGCCTGACTGGAACGATGTCTTTCAGTGGCGCGATTGGCCGAGTTTGTCATCGGACTGCCTGCATTGGCAACGGTGAACCCGTTGAACCAGGCGTCCGCACCGAGACCGACAATATTTGTATTATTTGGTCGAAACCAATAGCACGGCATTGTGTTACCAAATAGGAGAGCACCGGATGATGTATGCAAATTTGGGTACGAAAAGGCAGAAACGGGTAATGAAAAGTTCTGTGTGTAAGTTAATTTGGAAAAGACGGTTGGATGAATGATTGAATTTAATAATTTGATCGCACAAAAAATTCGGATCTACGCCTGTTAAAGATTAGGGGGGTCACGCAAGACTACGACATTTTTTCATCGACTGTACAGCATGTACAATTTAGTATACTCCTTGAGTATTCAAACTCCTCGGACTTTATGTCTTTTTTTAATATCTTGTCACTAATTTGTGTTGTAATTCAGGCATCATTTTGTGGACTAAAATCATCTCATGGAACGGTTTTGTCATTATTACAATTTAATCCACAAAATGGAAAAATATCGGAATTCCAAAAGACTAAATATCGATCCCTATGACACTGTGCTTCTCGAAAATGGGAACATTTGAAACTAACATTCTCAAAACCTTAGAAACGTCGCTACCGGACGTAATTGTGCGTTCACACACAATGACGGAGCGGCTGATGTCAGTCCATAGAACCTCACCCGGTACGTCAATGCGTCACCGTGTGTGCTTCTACGTGCGGTTTCATACAACTCCTTGCATCACAAATGACGGACTGACGTCTGCCGCTACGTCAATGCGTCATCGTGTGTGAAAGCACTAAAGGTAAAAGCTTTATCAGAAACATGAAAGTTGAACTGCTATTCTAATGAACCATATCCTAACATTTTTTCTTATGTCAACGAGTGTGAGACATTGTAATTGGCAATGGTTACTCAAAGCAAAATATTCAAGAAGCTAAGCACATTGGTGAAGCCGAGCTGATGAAGTCTAAGAAAGAAGAAATAAATAATGTAATATTTGTATTTCTTCATCAACTTCACGTTGACAACACGTTATTGTTTCTAATTTTATTAAGATGTATATTATTATTTATATTGTTGCACAACATGCTGACCGCTTCTTCATTTAAATAATAATTAAAATGTTATGTCACTAACAATTATATCTTTAACAATTAAAAGTACAATATTAATTATGCTACTAAATACTATTCATCTTTTTGAAAAAATGATCGATTACCTGAGAACAATGTATAAACGACCGCAATAAGTAACCAATATTGTTGAACTCAACTCAACGGATATATGCAACTTGAAACGGATTTCAGCAAGAATTGTAGCAAGTCAGAATGATAACGGATGGGCCCGCTAGGCCTGTCAGTAAACCGCGTTGTGAGATTGTGTGGAAGATACCGAAATCGTAAAGCTAAAGCTTGGCCATTTTTCTTCTTCACTCAATGTGGAAATTACGAGATGTGGCCAGAAAGTAAGAATGGTGAGCATTGTTTTTTTCTAAACAAATTAATACCTTCGATGCGAAGTAAAGATTTGAGGCTCTATATAGACAAATTATCTTTTTTTAAATGTGTGGTTTGAGCTTCCACTTTCCATCTAAACACGGGTTGGGGTTCATTGATTTAGCCTCTTTTATTTTTCCTTGCTTTGTTTCACAACTCTCCTCTTTTTCATCGTTCATAATTTAGACACGTTCTCTTTCTTTGGTTTTTTGAAACTTACACTTTGTTTTTTGTCATTAATGACATGATTAATGATTTTCTTCTTCGATTTTCAAGATTTTTCGGAGCTTGATATTTCTTTTCCCGATTCTCTAGCTGACCACTTATCAGAACTTCCAGCAGAGCTTTACATATTTTCAGATTCACCGAGATAGTACGTATATATGCATGATTTGCTATGTGTTTGCCCCTATAATTTTTCACTTTTTTTACCTACCGCGTCTTTTGTTTTATTTCTATATATTCTGGTTTCTTGAATGTGCTCGGTATTGGTGTCAAATACTTCACAATTTTCAATAATAATCTATAAGACCTACTACACTCCTACTACCAATCTTCCCCCGTTCTTTTAAAGGCTCCTCTTATTACAGTATATTCTGTAATATTATAAAGAGTTCAAAGGCCTTTATCAGTTAATGTTGGTCGTAAACCGGCTCACAGCGCGCTACCACATTTTATTTATTTATTACACACCTTAAGCAATATAATTAATAATACGTTCTTTGAATAAAATCTTCGCGCTCGATAAAGATTTGTGCTAGTGCTACTCACAACGGAAAATATAATCGGGTTAGCACGGACTTCTTTGAAGTCTGTGCGGGTTAGTAGCAAAATCAACATCATTATTTATACTAATGTAAAAGAAACGTCTTTTTCGATTACATACATTTCAGATGGCTGTCTAGATGTTCTCAACATGATGCCAGAAAATAATCCTGATATCGATGCTTTAAAACCCATACTATTTTACCACCCAGTGGTTTTCTAAGATAGAAACGGACGTTTGGTGCTGCGTAAATGAACGAAATCAAACAACTAACGCAGTTAAAGGTTAAGTAAAACTGACTAACATAATTTATGATGAAAGACTCGAAAGTTGAGTTGATAATAAACCGTCTTTTAAAAGGCAAAATACAAACTTTACAATGCCCAAAAAATTAGCTTAGATAAAGTTGACACAATTATTAATTAATCCATGTCAGTTTTTTTAGGCATTCGGTAAAGTAAATAACTTACATATTAATAAGTAATTTTTACTACAACACACATAACTATTATAAAAGTAATTTTAAAGGTTTTAAAAATACCAACATGATATGTTTTTAAGGCTTTGATGAAGAAGGCATTTTTATTGTTGCCTTTTTTCGAATACGAAAAACCAAAATATTCCTATGGTGTCCATTTCTTCTTGACTGTCCCAAAGCGTGCTTGACTGCTGATTTGACGAGTTGAGAATTTGACCTTTTTTGGTTTTGAGTAGTTTTGACCAATCTTTGACGAGCATCTGCGGAACCTTCGGAGGATGATAAAGAAAGATACGAGTACGTTGAGATGGTTAGGTCATATGGAAAGAAAGTATAAGAGCAGATTGACGAGTGCAATTCATAAGACAAGCGTAATTGGAAATGTTGGAAGGGGACGGCCTAGATGTACATACACTTACCAAATCGGTGACGTAGTTTAAAAAGGGCCAGGTCAGATGTAAACCGACGAGCATCCATGAAGAGACCAATAAATGTGGAGTGGAGGAAGCGAAAGAAGTCTGTCAGCACCGTTGTCTCTGCCTACCCCAGTGGGGAATAAGCGTGAGTATAGGTATGTAAAACATTTTAAGAAATCATTGCGTACAAATGCGTACAGGTTAGGAGGGTACAAACGTTTTCACTTTTTGTATGGAGACTTCTAGCTTCACCAATCCTCTTTTAAGTCAGTCGCACCTCACGATCTTTCAGTGTTTCGAGTAAAAAGAGCATTGGCGTATTATATTACTTACGCAAAAAAGAAAGGGGTCAAAGCCTCCGGGTAATCTGGGTATGCGGCAACATGAATGAAAAGACGACAATTCACGAGTGCCTCCGATCTCTCATTGCGATAAGCGACGGCCTACATAAAGTAAAAAAAGTCTTTGCTTTTCCGTTATCAAACATTCATTTTCACTGGGAAATCTGATTTGAAAGATGGTTGTAGTTTATCTTATCCGAACATATCGGATTTTAAGTTTGTAAGTAGCAAAAACATTATAGTAATAGGCGTAATAGCGTATACGGCAGCATTGTGAAACGCTAGAATTGTAAAACATCACAAACGTAACAAAAACCGTTTTAACAATTTGCATTGCAACCTATAAGGCAAGCGTAAGTGGAAATGTTGGAAGGGGACGGCCTAGACGTACATATTCGGACCAAATTGGCGACGTGCTTAAGAAGGGCCAGGTCAGATCTACCCGAAACCGACGAGCATGCATGAAAGGACTAATGAATGTGGAGGAAGCTAGGGAGGTTTGTCAGGATCGTAGCAAGTGGCGTTCCGTTGTTTCTGCCTACCCCAGTGGGAGACAGGCGTGAGAATATGTATGTATGTATGTAACAATTTGCATATATTCATTTTTTTTTTGCGATGTTGATAATTCAATTTGATGGTCTGAATCACTTTATGCTGAATGGTAACACACTTTATGCTTTAAATGCAGCATAGGAAAAACTCACTCACTCATTTTAGTGGATTCTAAATTTCTGTACGTTTTTAATTAAAAACAATCCCAAAAGCCGGCCGATATGGACTTTTTCATTCTTCTATATTTTTATTCGAAACACGGTCGTCATTTACTGAAGTATAAAAGAGCGAATCATAAAAGCAGAGTTATGATTAAAAAATGATTTTTTGATTTTTCAGTTTCTTCAGTGCATAATTTAATGTACCCACAAGATAATCAGTATGTTAAATGTATGCGATATTTTGTACACGCCACCAAGTGGAGCGAGACACATCATGTTAAAAAGAAAACCTTTAAAACATGCCACCCTATCTCCAAAGCGAAATCCCCCCGTATTTATCACATGAAACAAGCATAAAGCCTTTACACACGATCGCGTCATTCGCTCGGCTCGTTAGCGACCGCCTGACGACATAAACCCTGTACATACAAACGGACGTGCCTTCGGTTAGTTAGTTCATCTTAATGTTTCTTCTTTTCTTTAGTTTTGTGTGTGGACCTGAATTGCTGATTGACGTTAGAAAAGATATTAAAATCATTGCCAGATCATTTAAGGATGATTGTCGTAGAATTTGTTCAAAAATACTTTGTTTGTTGTGTTTGATGGTTTGCCGTCTCTTAATATCGGGCGTTACAATTGTCCCTTGACTAAAACCTGCCTTGGCTGTAGCCAAACCAAAAGCTTTTATTTAGCTTCACATATTTATTTTACTGCTATTTCTACTAATCTACTAATTGTAGATATTTATTGTGGTGTGTTACAGCGGGCATGGCCGTGTGTAGAGGCATTAATAAGCTTTCGCTGGTATTTAGACGGAGCCGATTTGCGATAAACCCGTAACTGCTCGTACGGGGTTCGAATAGATACGGGATAAGTAGATTAATTTTATGCACTATACAGCAAATAAACGAGGCAATGCTTTGTTACGTTTATAATCTGCACTATTATATAAAACTGTAAAAGAACATTGAAAATATAAAAAAAAAACCGGTATGGTTTTTAGGTAACCCTGACTGATGGTCACAGATTTTTTATTTTTTGTCTGTCTTGTCTCTTTGTTTAATAAACTACTGGATATAATACATATGATATTTTATCTCGCTACGAGGCAGACCGGTACGGACGAAGTCGCGGGTATGACAATAAATCTAATATTCGTAAAATTATAATTATAACTAGTAAGCGTACCCAACCTTACGGAACAGTGGTTCGGATTTATAAGCTCCTACGCTTATGTGATTATCCGCCAAAGTGGATATAAGCAAAGAAGCCAAGATGTTATAATAAAGTAGAAAGAATGGCGGACTGTCCCCACAGGTATTTAAAAAACTATAGTACCATCGAATCTGAATTTTGCGGTTGCGGATTAGTTTTTTTTATTTCAATAAATTAAATCATTTCAAATTTCATAATGTTGTTCCCAGTAGAATCTTAAATATCTTGTAGGTATATTGGAATTGCGGTGTACATTAAAAAGTCTAAGGGCAAATCTTGCTAATAAGTAATTAGGTACATTAGATCACCATCACTAGATACCAGGTGTATCAATAGATACACCACCACCATTAGATACCATCTCTGTACACAAATCCACACAGCAGGCTCGGTTCGTTACCCGTCGTAGAACTAACGAAGCGCGAAACTCGATCGACCCTCTGTTCATTCAATACATGCCTTGTTTAAATGCTTTAACAGGTCACATGATTCTTGCGCAACAAATTACTGTCATTGTTAAACGTAACAATTATGCCTGCAAAACCTTTCATTATCATAATTGTTTTTCAGTAGCGCCAACACGAGTTGTAACAAAACACCTTAGTACCTAATATTTAAAGCGGTGCTTTAGATTCGACCAACAAACAGAAAAACTTTCACTTTCCATATGGGGACAACTAAACTTTGTTATCCTTATTAAACATAATTACATCAATAAGAGATCGTATAATTTTAGCATGTATTCTACTCATCAAACTGAACAACTTTCAATATAGAGGCAAGTGCAAAATCGTGAAAAAAAAATCTGCTGTCCCATCCGCAATGATGTAAAATTTACTTTTATGCCAAATTTCATTAAAATCCGTTCATCCGTTTATGCGTGGTTAGTGACAAACATCCAAACTTTAACATAAGTACAGGGTAAATTTTACATCATTGCGGATGGGACAGCAGATTTTTTTTTCGCGATTTCGCACTTGCCTCTATAGTGAAAGTTGTTCAGTTTGATGAGTAGAATTCATGCTGAAGTTATATTTGATCTCTTATTGATGTAATGTGGATTAACACATACCATACTATTTTTAAGTCTAAGGGCCTGTTTCACCACTTCTGAATAAGTTCTTGTTAGCTTATCCGACAGATATTTTGACATAATTTCATACAAAACATGTCAAATTATCTGTCGGATAAGCTAACAAGAACTTACTCACAAGTGGTGAAACTAGGCCTTAAGTATAAATACCTAGACTAATTGTTGACGAAAACCCTGCAATTTGTTAGACTAATATTAATGGGAAAATGACAAAATTTCTAAATGGGAATAATTCGTAATTGATCACCGTTATTTATGTTACTACAGATGCTTCATTCAAAGAAATTTAATTTGAAGTTAGTTTTATATTCCGAAAATAAATATATCTTATTCGAAATGTTGGTGCTTTGTATAACATTAAAGGGATAAAGTATCACCACTTTTATCATGACATAACGTAATCTGTTACCTATTTACGTACCTAGTTATGTCATATTATTATTATAGGTAATATAATTTTAGCATTAGCTTTAAATAATTGTGCGCCAAAGGTTATTTATAACAAAAACTAGCTGCGCCCGCGACTTCGTACGCGCAGACAACTGACTTTAAACACTCATAACTTTTGATTGGATGAACCGATTGCGATGAAATAAAGCCTAAATGTTAAAACAAACTAAGCCCTATGAAAGATTTAGTGAAAATCCCATCCAAATCTGTTCAATCGTTTTTAAGCGATGCATGCACAAACAAACAGGCCAATATTCTAAAAATGGTCTCAATGCATTCCATGACGTATCTTAAACCCCCCAATTAATATTTTTGAAAATATGCAATGTACATCCAAGTAGGTACCTCATTTTTATTAAGGGGCCAAAGGTCCTGACGAATATTTTCTATGAGAAACCAGATTGCCCAGGGCTCCGAAAAGTGTGTGCGTGAGCCGTATTTTCGATTAATTCGTCATCTTTGTGACGATTTTCTATCGAGTGAAGTAATTCCAATCGTGTATTCAGTTTATGATTGCACTAGATAAACTACCCAAAAATGCTGAGGTATGACTTTAGTTTCGGTAAATGGTATAAAACTAGTCGTAAAATGAAAAATAAAAGATGCCTCCGAGGTATTTCCACCTACTATTACGTCTTAATGTAATAGATTCCAAACTAACTGCGATATCCACAAATGATAAAGTTTCAAAGAAATACTTCTTACTGTTGCAAAACAATAAATCGAACGGCACGCAATATGTTAACAATCAAGAAGTTTGGAATCCTCTATCCATGTTAACAATATTATTGTCTACTTACATTAGACACGTTGTGTAGACGTCATAAAGGAATGCGTTTTAGGCGAATGCACTGACCTTAATCTCATTTTGGAGTCGAACGGTAGCAGCAAGCTACGTCGTTGTCGTCAGCTGTTGCTTTTAAAATGGATCGGTGAACTTGTGAGCGAATCGAGTATTTCTACTTTGCTAAGATTTGCCAGTTATTTCAGCAAGCGAGTTGAAGTTTTCTGGAGCGAAATCAAGTTCTTAGATATTACCTCTGCCTAGGATTTCACTAACGGCCAATGTAGTGCGGGGGCAAGATAGTGGGATTTTATATTCGTAAATATTAGTTTATTTACGCATCTCTTCATCAGCCTATGTCCAGGACTAACTAGGGGAAAACCCTCAAGGCGTTATTCCTCCGCGTATGCAGGTTTCCTCACAATCTTTTCCTTCACCGTTTGAGAGCAGTGAGTTACGTACATAAGTTAGAAACACTTAATGGTACATGGCAAATCGTCCATACGGATTTGAACTCGGACCCTTAATTGAGTGCCCATTCTCCAATTGGCCCATTTACTAGTAAAATTTTTAGTTTAAGCTGACCTAATCGGTGATGTCATGAACTTATGATATTAGGGGTACATTTTATATATTATCACTATCACTGCGGATAACTTCAGCATGTATTCTACTCATCAAACTGAACAACAACGAAATCGCGAACGATGTTGGCTCCATAGTGAAAAGTTGTTCAGTTTGATCAGTAGAATACATGCTGAAGTTATCCGCAGTGATATAAAATTTACCCTGTATTACAGAACCTGACTGTAGAATAGGAAAAAGGTAGGTCTGTCCATTATACTTTTGCTAGTAGTAAATAGTAGTGTTTAAAAAGCAAAATATACCTAACAGTAGCACTTCCCTTGGTCAAAGTGGATATAAGTCCCTTTGATATTTACTAAGTCCATGTACGTCTGTACACAGTCAGTAATAAAACTACTCGGAAGGGACAGATATAAAACGGCATTGCACGTTGATTACAAAAAACGTGATTTCTCCGCGGTCGCTTCTCTATCAGGAAATACACGATATGACCAATACGTATTCTCGACTCGGAATCCATTCATTAAGGTCCGCCACATACATGCAGAATAGGTATGATGACAGATCCTGGAAATGCATACTATAGTGTAACGAATTTAAAACTAAGGCTTTTAATAACAAATTGTTCAAGAATTCGAAATAACAATCGAATATAAAACAAAAAAGTTATAATCGTTTGAAACCATTTTTTATCATCTTATAACTCTTACAATTTCTTTAAAACCATAGAGGGGAAAAGAGGCAGAGGAAGACCCAGACATTATCTAGCCCAAGTGAAGGAAAAGGTTGATGTCGTGTCGTATCAAGAACTCAAGATACTAGCGGAAAAGAAACAAGATTGGCGAATACTCCACCGACAAGAACGTAGCTCTTAAATAAGATGAAGATAATGATATCTCTTTCATTCAAAGGTTTGTTTGACACGGTCGTCATAATTTGTATAAAAATAGGTACGTTACGTAGTGATGACGTCACTTCTAATAAACCGGAAGATTTTTTTTTACCTTTATGAAACATTCAGGGGTGTTTCAGACTATCAAACTGAACCACTTTTACAAAGGTAGCAAAATTGAAATCTCAAAAAAAATACGAAACTGCATACGAAACTGCAATGCCTACTCGACTCAAATGTATGAGACAGTAAATTTTTTTTACGAATTCAGGGTTGCTTCTTTACTAAAAGTTGTTCAGTTTGATGGTCTGAACTACCCCTAAAATTTGACGGTAAAAAAACATCAGGTATATGCAAACGTTCTAAATATAAATTTTGATTTTCAGTAATTTTTAAAGATATTACGAAATTAATTTCACTTTAGTGTTTAAGATATCAAACAGTCATTCCTATTATTCCCGATGAAATTACTATTCCGAATTCCGAGCGGAATTAATACGGAATCCCAATTCTGATTCGGAATTCCGGATCCAAATTCCGTATGTGTGTGGCAGGAGTAAAACGCTCCTTTGGCATACGCATGACTGAGTTTTTTAAAACTCTTTCTTGTACACAGGGAAATGCAGATGAAATATGCAATATGTTTAACTTTGAGCGCAAATATCTCGAGAAAGAAGCATTATTAAAATGTCCTAGAACCAAAGAGTGTTTGGTTTCATTGGGGTAGATAAATTATTTTCGTAAATGTCAAACAAAATTTGTTTCATCTTCATTATCACATTTCTGTTTTTGGGTGATTCTTATCTCCATCTGTCTTCATGCTAAATTGTGTTTCCAATAGGGCAACTATGAGATAGTCGTTGAGGTGGGGGGGGCATACAGACAGACGTTTTGATTTTTTTTTACGACTTTAATTCGCCGAGGGGGTTTTTTTTTTTTTTTTTTTTATCTTTATTGAAGAGCTTGGCCTGAGGCCATGTCGCTCTGTGGGATTTTCTGTTGGGTAAGTTCACTTATTATTATTTATTTTATTTTTTATTTATTTTATTATTCTTAGGAAGATTTACAGCAATTATTAAAGAGTAAACACATTCTTAAATAACTGTACGCTAATTACAAATCTCCACAAATCATTACTCAAATTATTACAATATTAATTTTTTAAAAAACAGTAAATACCGAATGAAGAAATAGAAAAATAAATAAATAAATAAAAACCTCAGAACATCCACGATTCACTAGTAGTAGGTACCGAAACTTTGTCCAGTGTGACGGGAGTAAGTCCGTCGCCACTTATAATGGACATTGAGTACATTCGTCATCATCATCAGCCTATACAAGGTGTTACAAAAATACAAATAAACCTTCAAGGGGGTGGTTTAGACCATCAAACTGAACAACTTTCACTATGGGACCAATATCAAAATCGCGAAAAAAAAAATTGATGTTCCATACTCTACAAATCGACTAGAGCCTTTGAATAAATATAGAGGAAGAAGCGGTACGTTCTAATATTGCGTACTCGAAAAACGGATCTCGTAATACACAGATACATTATACCCACACAAACTAAGCTTATTATTATACATCAAAAATGAAAGAGACTGCATGACACACAGCTGATGGCGTGCGAACAGGACGATATAATATGGCCGGGACGCGGGTAACGCGCCAACAGCTTAACTTGTCGCACACTTACGTATCGTATATCTCTGTCTCGTTCTGCAAAATGGCGATGAAATATAACGAATCGAGACATTTATTAATAAGAAATATTAAGTTTTCATTGAACTTACGAGTCAAAAGCCGTGTGATTTGTTTTTTTGAACGAATGATTTTTGCAAGGATTCAATGCACACGAAGGCATTGTGGTACCTTTATTCCACCGAAAAATAAAAACAGATTTCACTCACGCACGCGTGTCATCCAAACGCCGGTCGGATAGCGACTGAGTCGGGTAGGTCACGGGGACTCGCTTTATACGGTCCATGCGCTGGAGGCTAGTACCATATCTTCCCTTTTATTTAAATCAATGACTAGAGCTAAAATATGTAGTGAAAACTAATATCAAGTGAAAACTACTGGACCGATTTTGATAAAAATTTGTATGTTTGAAAGCTTAGAACTAGACTTAAAATCTGGTACCTATATCATTTATTTCGCTACGATGACGGGAACACGTGTGGACCAATTCATGGATAAACTCTATTAAAGCATAAACTAGAAAAAAATATGGACACGCGACAATGCATTTTCGAAATAAATACTATAATATTTGTATCAGCTAACTTCTACAATCTCCTCTAGATTGAAATACTATTGTAGAAGTTAGAACCGTACCTTAGTATGTACAAGTAATTACGTAAGAAACAATTCAATTTGTAGTTACGATGTTTAGATAGGCAATTTGAGTCGACGTCTAAAATTGACCTAGACTTTGTCTCATTGACCTTAGCCCAAAAATCCTTGCGAATCGCGTAACCTCATTTCATTCTATTTTTTCTGGAAGTAAAACAAAAAGTGTCGTTACGCCACTCTGTGTAAACGCCTTTCACGCCTAGCACGCCTTTATAAAATTTTGGGAACAATACATTTATGCGTCTCTCATGAAACTTAGATGATTTTCCGCAGACTTAAAAAAAGGAGGAGTTTTTCAATTCGTCTGGTAGGTACGTTACTCGATAACTTCGGCATTTCTTGACCGATTTTGATGATTTTTAGGGTTCCGTACCCAAAGGGTAAAAACGGGACCCTATTACTAAGCCTACGTTGTCCGTCCGTCCGTCCGTCCTACCCATTTAGGGCTGTAACTTTTGAACCGTAATAGCTAGATAGTTGAAATTTTCACAGAATATGCGTTATTACGGCGGATTTGATAACAAATAATAAAAATTTCATAAAGTTAAACATTAAGGGGGGTTCTCAACAAGAGACTGGTTTTTATCGACGTTTTTTCTTCTCGTTCTACAGTAAAAACGGTAATACATACAAGCGTCAAACTTGGTGTGATTATAGAGCAAACTCTACAGAATAACAACAAATAATAAAAACCGGCCAAGTGTGAGTCGGTCTCATGATTAAGGTCCCGGAGAGTTAATATGTTGTGTTCTGTGGTGGTGTGGTACGGAACCCTCGATGCGCGAGTAGCCCGACTCGCATTTGACCGATTTTATTTTGTTTTGTTTTAAAGGAGTTATCCCTGAGTTGGTCCCATTAACCAAACAAAAGAACTCCTTAAAGGTTGACAGCTAATAATCGGCGATTGTAACATTTGCTTCATACCGACGACATACAGTACGACGAGGAAAATAAGTCCGCTCATCAATCTTCGTTAGACTTCAAAAATAAAATAGCAAAAGTAGAAAATATTGACAGCCGATGTAGGTATTTTATTTAAAGCCTGACTTAAAATATAAAAAAACTGGTTTGGGGGCGCTGCAATCGACTATGACCTTTAATGTCAGTGTTCCACGTACAAAAATTAGTTCCATTGATTTTCCGCAACATGGCGAGGTTTTTTATTTTTCTGGTCAGGCTTTACTTTCGAAAATTTGTTTTATTGGAGTTGGTGTCAAACCAAGCCCAAAAAATTACTCCATACCCAATCGCAATTAATAGTACTAGCTTGACAGTGACTGTTTTTATTTATTTATAGTTAATGGACCCTTGCTTGTGCGTTAGCACTGCATATCCGCCAGTGTCAAGTAGTTTATGGCAGTATCTATCCCAATCTCAGGGATTGTTTTTGTTCAAGAACAAGAAGAGATTGAGGATTGCGGAGCCTCGTGGCAGGCAAAACCGCGACGCGCGAAAACCACGCGAGACGTGTGCTCGGGTCAGAACCTGCAACGTGACTCGACAGTGACTGTTGTTATTATTTCTCCCCTCCGGACGGAAAGCGTCAATTATCGTCCCGCTGCGCTAAACGAAGTTGTCGCTTTCCACCTCAGTCGAGGAGAAAAATAGTATACTAACCTCGGACAGTAAATAAGAAAGCCTCAGATCACATGTTTGTTGACCTCGGCTTTGCCTCGATCAACAATTACATGAGATCTGAGACCTTTTTTACTTTCCTGTCCTCGGTGTGTAATCTGCTATAGAAGCGAAAGTACATCGGCTGTTAATTATTTTCTACTTCATTTTAGTCTTGAAGTCAATTTTAAATTTCATAGAGGGCCGATCGTTGTTATGATATTACGGTACACTAGTGGAACATAATGACCCACTTTAGCGAAAATGTCATGTCATATTATCGACTACCTATGACCACGGCTTCGTACGCGCGTATTACCACTGGAAATTGGAATACGCGTCAACGTACAGAGTACAGACGCGTTATTTAGGTAAAATTTAAATTCATGTATCATACTATACAAGGTGTAACAAAACACTAAAGTAATATTATTTTGAGTCCAGTAGACCTCTACTTTGTTGTATGAAATAGCAGATTTTTTTTTCTCGGTGATAAATGATAATTTAAAACGAAGCGTACGGTTAAAAATAAAAAATGTTTCGTTTCCTGGACGCTATTGCGCGCAGTCCGTCAGAGTTCTGAACCAAACCGTGACAGGTTTGCATAGTGTCATTGCAGATCTACCCTACTGCCCCTTCCAAAAACATTCACCTGTATATCTCGGCCCCGATATAACTTAGAGCAAATTTTATTACTCATACTTGTTTGTTTGAGGTAATGTTACAAAACAATAATAAAATTATCGGTGGCCGCAACAAAAAAAAATTTACGCCATTGGTCCATACAACGATACACACACCCCTTTGTACCATTACCTAATTAATAAAGTCATTACGTAATAGCTTCGTAATAGGAAGTCTCCCGGTCTAATTTAGTCATCTTTTGACTAGCATCCCGCTGGCAAACGACATTAGTTAAACACTACATACTTACAGAGTAATTACATAAGAAACTTGATATCTCGTAGACGTCGTCGCTACGGCGTAGCGCTGGATTAATGAAGCGTAGCACAAACACTTACATTTTGGTATTTCGGTACATTCCTAGGAAAACAGCGAATGTTTGTACAGCTAAAATAAACTCTATGGATACGAGAATAGTAATTGTATTCTAGGTTGGATTCATAATTGAAATTTGGGTTAGTTGTATTGAGCCCTACGCTCAACGGAATCATAAATTAGGAACTGTGTAAACAATACAACTAGTTTGTGTACGAGGACTTTACGGGCTGTCGAATAGTTTCTAACAATAATAAAACTTCATTTCAGGATTAACTCCATGTGGTGTTGGTACAATTAATATATTTTTCACCTCACAAGCTCGGAAAGAATCTGTTTATCATTCGAAATCTGAGTGCAAAAGTGCATTTTATCCGCTAGCGTGCAAAGAGATTTTAAAATTCGAATCTCTATTCAATATTTTTCTATGCCGCCTTATTGTGCCAAAACATCGCAAAAATTCGAGCACTGTCTATAATTCTGAATCTAACGCGAAATCGTGGATAAATTATTGAAATAGTGTCAGTATATTTCACAAAATTATCTACTATTTCAATTTCGATTCGCAATTATTCACGGAAACCGAATGTTTTACCCTGCGATAAGATCCAAAAACGGTTCTGTTGCCTCGCATCACGTATCTCTTTCTATTATACCGCTAGATACATCTCGCTCTCTCAGCTGTCACTTTATGGCACAGACACCCTTCTGTTAGTTTTATAATAGTTTAGATAATGACAAGCAAAGAGAACAAGACATTACATTAGTTAACATCATTTCCAACCCCATGTGCAGTGATGTGCAAAAGGACGTCGAACTTGTAGAATGACGTTGAGGAAGTGTTTGCGGTATATCGTCTGAGAAACATCGTTGAAGTACCATAAAACTATCTTTATTATCAATTATCGGTCAGTTATCGTTTTCGCTTAGAACATTACAATTCAGGTTATGCTTGCACCAGGAGCTGTTATATATACCTGAAATAGTTAAGAGCTGCTTGTTCATGTAACTACTATGTAAGACCTTTATGTATCAGTTCTAACAATAAAGTTATTCTTATTCTTATTGTTATTATATTTTTTATAAACAATGATGGAAAAAGTATTATATCGTTAACTGCATACCTACTGAAGCCTGATGCAGTCTTGTGTATAAAATCTTTTGTAATTGCATTGTTGCGCATTTGCAAATAAAAATAAAATAACTACTTTGAGTTCTGTAGAAGTTATTTAGAATTATTTTATGATACTTACCTGATGATTCGTTTTTTCATCGATGGTTTTCTTAGATTAAAATAATGATCCCACAAAAAAAAGATAAAAAAGAAATTGTATTAATTTACATATCTTTCAATAAATTGAGATTTTAATTTAAAGTATTTTATTTATTTTAACACTTTATTGTACACACGGAAATATACATGAAAACAGCATAATAGACAATTACAAAAGGCGAGCTTATCTCTAAAGAGATTTCTTCCAGCAAACCCGTACCGTACCGCAACAAGTACCGTATCCCTAAATCAAATTTCATGCATTTCGGTTCATATGAATAGCAAGACTGATGTTGGATAGGCTGCCTAGACAATCTGAAGGGCTCCTTTTCTTCTACGGTTTTCCGGGCCACGGCGGCGTATTAAAAACGTGGAAGAATCATTTTCGCAATTTATTAGACAAATATCAAAGTTCCAACTTATCTGAACAATCTTTGAACTCCTCTGTGATAGAGGCAAGCAATCTAATAGTAAAAAATTTAATAAACCTTCATAAAATTAAATTTTAAAAGTTTTGTTACGAACATAAAGAAATAATCTTTATTCCTGAAGCAAGCGGGAATAAGTTTAAACGTTCCTATACACCAGCCGACTAGCCGTATTATGAAACTGTAAAGGAGTTAAAGTAGTTTTGAACTGTTATATAAACTGGTCGGGATGTAGAATGCAGACATTTAAACTTTCACCTATGTGTACGGTAGCTGAGATTTTGATAACCTACCTACGTCGCTTTATAGTGAGACCCTTGTATACGTATAACACACAATTTAAAGGAGAAGGAAAAATCGTCTACTCACCGGCTTGCCCTTGGTAAGCGCAAGGTACTCTTTATATTCCTGGCGCAAGGCGTTTCGAACTGTTACTGATAGGCCGTTATAGTATAAGAAATAAACGTGTACTTTTTGCAACCATCGGCGGCAAGGCTGATTCAGTGTTTATGGGGTGTATAGCACCTCTGTGATGGGGATGGACCAGGTCTGCCTGTATAACTACAGTCGGTTTAGAAGTTCAGACTTTTAAAGGTCTGAAAAAAATTTACGATATTATGATATTATTGTAGTATGCACTGTAGCTATGTGAACAGTACAAAAACTGACATGAACTGCCAGTCGGTTTAGGAGATACCGCCGTTCAAATGTTGGAACTTTGAACGGCTGTAACTCCTACACCGACTAATGAACAATGCCAGTTTTTGTACTGTTCACATAGCTACAGTGCATACTACAATAATATCATACGTTTTTTGCAACCAAAACTGACCTTTGAATGGCTGTATCTCCTAAACCGACTGAAGTTATACCCCATAAACACTGAATCAGCCTTGCTGCTGATGGTTGCAAAAAGTACACTTATCTTTTATAACATTACGTCATACCTACGTAGTAGGTAGAAAATATGTGGTAGGTACTAAGATGTTTTTATATGTAGATGCGTTGCCCGCGCTCCAAAATGGCAACAAAAAAGTAAGGTAATTGCCCGGCTTTCACATAGTCACGCGCCGTGTAGTGTACGGGCTACACGCCACTATCGCGCCATTTTAAAGTGCAGTGAATTTAGCGTATGACGCGTCTATCTGTAAAACGTCATTGGGTAAGTACGCTTGGTCTTCATATATTAGAGGTACTTGCATCATCTATTCAGATCTATGTCAGGTCTATTAGGTGTTTAATCATTTATAGCAACGCGCCCGGCTTCGCACGGGTACACAAACCTTTCTGGTGAATCAGTCTATCTGATATAAGTACTCCACTAGTTTTAAATTAGTAACGAAACTTTAAGGATGTATTCAGACCGTGAATATAAACAACATTCCCTAAGGAACATGGGTCAAAAAACGAGAAAAGTTTTTGGACCTCCCATAGAAAATCGATCGGCTGATCCGCATTTTTGTATGGGAGGTCCAAAAATGTTTATCGTTTTGCTGTATTAGTAAAAACCGTTTCAAAATATCTGCAGTAGGTAGTTTACGTTTCTGATCATCGGTAAAGGGAATATGACCGTGATCTAAACTATTATAAAACTGTAACTGAAGTGTGTCTGTACATTAAAGATATTTACAAAAAAAAGATTACGATGTGGTTTTTAGGTATCCCTGACTCGAAATCAACCTTTTTTAGAAAATTTGTCTTTCTGTTTGTCTGTTTGTTTGTGTGTTTGTTTGTTTGTTTGTTTGTTCGTGCATCACGCAAAAACTACTGAACCGATTTTGATGGAACTTTGTTTGTTTGATAGCTTATGATCTGACTTAAAATCCGGCTGACTTATAATTTGTGCGGACGAAGTCGCGGGTAAACACTAGTATTCCATAAATGTGTATACTAATATCATAGCAGTATCAAGTTTTACTTTAAGCAACATAAAACAATTTTTGACACATAATGTGACTTACGAGGTTTTCTCTCTCGGGCCAAGCTATGTGGATGAGGTTAGCGGGTATTTTCCAACTTTGAATGGGCTTGAAATCTGGTTTACGAAAGTTTCCGGTTTATATTACTTACAGTATAACTAAATTAAAGCTGTTATGGGGTTGCAAAATAAAATTTGAAGCATATAGATCTATTACATACTTGGAGCTAAGATGACTTCTTAACTATTATAAAACCATAAGGAACAAAAAAGTAGCGGTTCACTTAATATAAATTCAAATAACACTCGATAGCGCGATTTAAATGACGTGCAGCGCCATCTATTGACAAAATAGTGTGTTTGTTTGTTTGTTCGCGCATCACACAAAAACTACTGAACCGATTTAGATGAAACTTTTCATCACGCAAAAACTAATGAACCGATTTAGATGAAACTTTTTTTGTTTGACAGCTTATGATCTGACTTAAAATCTGGTATATAAATTGTGCGGACGAAGTCGCGAGAAAACACTAGTAATTACTAAACTATTATAAAACTGTAACTGAAGTGTGTCTGTACATTGAAGATATTTACAAAAAAAAGATTACGATATGGTTTTTGATAAAACTTTTTTTGTTTGATACCTATAGCAATCTAGTATATAATTTGTGCGGATGAAGTCGCGGTAAACACTAGTACTTAATAAAATTGTTACCTTAAATATTAATATGGTCGTTTAGGATACGCATTGAGACCATTTTTATAGTTTTAGGGCCTGTTTCACCACTTCTGAATAAGTTCTTGTTAGCTTATCCGACAGATATTTTGACATAATTTCATACAAAACATGTCAAACTATCTGTCGGATAAGCTAACAAGAACATACCCAGAAGTGGTGAAACAGGCCATTAGTATTTTTGTTTGTTTACGCACCACTTAAAAACTACCGATCAGGTTGGGATTGGGATCAATATTTGGGCTTTATTTAATTGCAATCAGTTCACGTTCAGTTGCAGAAAAGCTCATTAAAGTTAATCCACCATTAAATCTCTTGCTATCTTTTGCTACGTCAACAAGACAAAAAGTGACAGCAAGAGATTTAATGGAGTATAAACTCTAATGAGCGTTTATGCAACTGAGCGTCAGTCAATCAAAAGTTATGAAAAGTTACGGACTTCGCTAATAATTTAATAAGAAATCCGCCATAACGCGAATGAGCGGAATGTGATATTACAGGGCCCTATTTTAATAAACGTGACAATTGTAATTTATAATGACAATTCAGGATACATTGCTGGTTACTAATGACGCTAAACATGGATCTGTTCAGGACACGGTAACTATTGGTCATTGACCAAGCCCTTACAAAGCAAATAAATACTAATGACGCGAAACATGCAGTAGGTAGCATATAACTACCATTCTCAACAATGTACCTGTAAAAACGACTCGTGACGTTTCACCTTAAGGATTTTTCTTTTGTGTCTCCTAGTTCTAAAAAGTATATTTTATTTGCCACTGAATAGCTTCAGGCCCTGGTACAGCAATGCGCTTCAATAAAACTAAACGTGTTTCTACCGGAGCCAAAAGAAATAAATAGGTTTCGTTTAAAGATAGTCGTGTTTTATGTCTGTTGTGTTTTGTAAAGGAGACATTCGTGGGAGCTCCTTTACGTCGCAAGGGAGAAATCGCGGTAACTTATTGCCTCGAATGGTTCCTTGCAAAAAGTACCTTTTAATGACAATAATGGGACTATGCTATTTGTGATATTATTTAGTACTGAATTATGCATGGTGCTTGAGACCATCAAAATTCACAACTTCCATTATAGGACCAAATATGAAAACTTGAAAAAACTGCTGTTTCATACATTTCGGTCGAGTAGGTACCTATGGACATTTTCTATGGAATGGCAGATTTTTGTTCGCGATTTCGGTTTTGGCTCCATAGTGAAAGTTGCTCAGTTTGATGTTCTGAAGCCCCCTTAAGTTGTAAGGCATAAAATTTTACACCCTGTATATTACATGATTAATAATGCATATTACGGTCGGTCGGATATTGTAAACTAAAATAAAATAAATAAAATAGCAGTGCTGCAGTTGATGATATCGTTTTCGATCGTAACAGTTTCTCACACCAGTAGGTGCTGTAAGGAGATGACGAGAGAAAGCATCGTTCGGTGGCTTTGACTACTTATATGTGGACTAGTAACGCGTGTTATTCTACTAACAAACATTTCTGGTACTTTTTGCGGGGGGCGAGGTAACATGCGATCCGCAACTTTGGATTTCATTCCCCATAACTTTAGATTCTAATTTTGAATGTTAAATATCATGAAAGCAGTCTCGTGTGAACCCCAATCGTTCTAAGCTCAAAGTTATTGTTTTTCAATAGATTAATTTGTTCTTATACCGTGGCAGAGGGGATATGCTACCGCAAGGCGAGTCCTTATAATAAATAGTCAAAGTTCGGTTGTGTCTTTGATTTGGTAAACGCGCTTATTTATTCATATCTTACTATTATAAAACTGTAAAAGAAGTGTGTCTGTACATAGAAGACAGAAGATAAGATATTAAAAATAATAGTATACTGTTTTTAGGTGTCCCTGACTCCAAATCACAAATTTTTGGATGTTTTGTCTGTATGTTTGAATGCTTCGAGTATCACGCTAAAACTACAGAATCGATATTGATGAAACTTTTTTTGGTTTGAAACCTCATATTTGTGCATAATTCATCAAGACATTATTTATTAAAAAGATCCGTAATCCTATCCAAAAAATCTTGACATACCGAATTACACGTAGAAGAAGGCATAAGAGGTCAGTACGTGTTTTCGCTGAATAAGAGATACCTACTATACTGGGCATAAGTGCCCATTCAAGAAGCCCAAATTGTAGATCTCCAACATACATCGCTATCTCATGCGCGGCTTATATTCCGTCTACTCGTACTAGCGTAAGCGAAACTTATTGGTCAATAATGTCCAAATGAACTGTGAGCATATTTTTATCAAGAATAGACTATTATTAATGTACGCCTTCACGTCCGTAACCTTTAAAATGTACAAAACTTTCAACAAGCCAGTTGTCTAATCAGTTCAACGTTAAGCATCGTTAATTAGCAAAGACTTATCTTAACTAAAGCTTTTAATCACTGTTTAAGCTTCAGCTAAGCACGTTAATTAACGTTACCTACTTTGAAGGTTACCAAATGATATTTTTTTTCGCTGGATTACTATAATAAATTAATCTCGTCATTCTATATTGTATCTTTATGTCAGCCATTGCTGTCCCACTGTTGGGCGTGAGTGTCTGTTCTGCGCTTTGATAGATCAGGAGTGCAATTCTCGAATATAAGCCCAAACATCGGCGAGCTGTCAATTCGGTATGTCACGTTTTTTTTTGGAGGGCTGAATCGAAAACCATTTCGAGATAATTGTCTCAATAATCATATTTTCTATGTCAGTTAAAATGAAAGGTTAAAGATATTTTTAATAAAATAACGTAGTTTTTCGGTCCGTCCAGTGACGTCACTGGATTACCGGTGAACTCCTTGGTAAACATAAATCAACTTAAATTAACAACCTGCCATTAAGAAAAAAAAATACATTCACAATGTCAGAATTTGACATTTGATGTTGCCGTATCTGTTTCCAGCATAGACTTAGAAAAAGAAGGCAGGTTTGAATTTTTTTAAATATAGCAGTAGGTAGTTTTTCTCCATGGAGTTCGAATTATTTTCTCTCCACCATTTTTGCACTTAGAGATGACAGATAAAAATAATATTGATAAACCTCCGCAATCCATCTCAGTTGTGTTCTTACTCAAAAACAATCCTCGAGATTGGATAGATACTCCCTCAAACCACTTGACATTGACGGAAATGCGGTGCTAACGCACAAGTAAAAAGTCCATTAATTATAAATAAAAAAAAAGAATGAAATAGGTGTCTTAAAATTATATGTCTTCTATCCGTGAAAAATATAAAAATGAAGACCAAAAAAAACTTGACATCTTACCGAATTCGTTATGCGTTGAGTCAAACTTAATATGACATCTTCGACAATCTGAAGGATACAAGGATGTTATCTTAGAGAATTGCACACCAGTTATTGGTTTTCTGGAGACCATAATTGGTAGTGGGTATGGCCAATAGATCATTTGGCATGCGGCAGACTGTCCAGCAAAATCCAACTTTAGATTGGCAGCTGGTGACTACATCTACGTCTGTCATTCGGGTTCTGGAGCGAATAAAATCCTTTCTGATCCGGTCGATCAGTTTTACCGTGGATGCTGCGCTCCAAAGCTCTTTGACAAACCTTGAGGCTGGACTTCTAATCTTTCGTCATGAATTACTGGCAATTGTTATTTAAAAAATATAGAAAAAAACTCGATAGATTAAAAAGTTACCATCACAATGTTAGCTATCACAGCCGATATTTTATTAAATTTATTACACATTCAGTGACAAACAAATGTAATTTTTGTGAGTGGCATTTATTGTCGTTCTCTTTTGATATCGTACTCAATTCAATTGTATTATATACCTAATACCTTTCAGTTCAATTGAAAACAATAACGACAGGATTCTAATATTAAAGTCAATGGTTTTTTTCCAGTAAGTACTCGAAGTAATAATATTCAAACCTATATTTTAACAAGTTCGATAAATCCAGCGCAGGACTGGAGTGGTGGCGTACCTAAAACATTTGTATCTCACAAAGTTTTTATTTATTTTATTTCACAATGCAAATAATGTAGGTAATTGCGGGTTTCAAAACAGATTAGAGTCATCCACCAGGTTTTAGTTTACAAGAGTTACAGCGGTGGGAATGTGTGGTGGGTTATGCCCGATTTTCAAATACTTAGCCCCACTTGCGCCAACCACAGGTTAGCAATTAACTCCGGATAAAATAGCTCTTTCAGTTTTTTTTCTATACAAAAAATCATGGGTTACCAACTTAACCTAGATTTTATTGCTAACCCAGGTTGGCGCAAGTGGGGCTTAGTGTAATAATTGTGGTCGAAAACATCACTTACAAGATCACCTTTATACATCTTTCTCGTCCTTTTATAGACCATGTTAAACATGTTAACCATGGTTTTCATCTTTCAAAACTTACAATGAAGATCGGATTATACAGGCAGTGCCTACTTTTTTGGATATACTATATAAACCACTAGTTTTTAATTAGTACGAAACTTTAAGGGTGGTTTACTAATTAAAAACTAGTAGTGAGTAGAAATAAAACCATCCAAGTAACCAACGGCTAAATAAATATAACAAGAAATGTATTATGTATGTATATATTCCTATTGTCCTAAGTGTTATATATCGCTGCAGTATACGTCTGATGGGGAACCGAGAGAGGTAAGAAATAATGCATCGGGAGCTGAATCTATTAGTACAGTGGTTCCCGAATTCTTTTGGCTACGGAACCCTTTTTGGTTCACCGTTTTTGGGCGGAACCCTAGCTCAAGTAAGAAGTAAACTAACCGTAACATGTTTTTTTTACGTGAAATCACACCATACCTACCTAGGCTTGGTGTTCGCATCTTGTAAGTATAGTTTGACTTTATTTACAATACCTAGCTAGACTAGAAAAAAAAACATCGAAATCTTGAATTTTCGCGGAACCCCTGAGAGGCTCTTACGGAACCCCAGGGTTCCGCGGAACACCATTCGGGAACCGTTGTATTAGTAGATAAAGATACCTTTGTCGCTTCATAATTTCACTCATATCTATTAATAATTTCAATTTCGGTTTTCGTTAGAAAAAAAATACTCTTTTGTGTGGAGCAATAGAGAAAAGTTTTATGAATTATTAAAATCTAATAAATCACTTAGAAGTTTCCCTAAAACCCAAGGACTTCTTCAAAACTACAAACCTAATTATTAGAGTAACTTGCACCTAGACGTATCTATAACTCCATTCCAAATAGGGGCGAAAAGAAGGAAAAAAAGGTTCTTTATAGTACACACTTTAAAGACATACGAAAAATTGTATCAAACAACAAAATGGCGATGTTGAAAGACCTAAAGAAGCAGTGGTGCACACATGTGGTTCGTCTTCCTTTCAATGAAGCTTTTTTAATGATAGTTATGAAAAATATCCGCCAGGTGGAGCTAGTAGTAGCCATATTGAAACTTGAAAAAATATTTTTAAAAACTCTAAAAAATGTACTAAGATTAGTAGAACTTCTTTCAAATCGTTATTGAGCATCGTTGTATTTATTTATGAATAGATTTGTCTCCAATCGAAATCTGGAAAATCGAGAAAAAATTTGTTTGCAAGTTATTGAGGTAGGTACTAGAACAGGCGCAGAGACTTAATAGTTTGTAACACAGAACACACGTACTGGCCAGGATTTAGGCGACTAATATCTATAATGAATAATGACAAGTTTCCTAGTGCTAAGTTCGTAGCCTCGAAAAATATGCCTTCTTGTGTCCTGCCTGTCTGAACTACTAAACAAAAATAAAAAACCGGCCAAGAGCGTGTCAGAATCTCCCAAGGTAGGGTTCCGCAGAGTTCTATGAAAAGCTTTTCTTAACATAGCTTAAATAACTTAAGAAATCCTCAAGAAGCAAACAATAGTGCGATTTAATTCCGTTCAGCGCCATCTATTGATAGACGCCGATACGGCGGTCGACGGTCGATATTTTATTTGATTTCTCCGAAACTAGTTGGGCTACAGCTTCTGTTATAATTTTCATTGAAAGTACTTACAGAAAGCTATTTTGTATCACATTTTCAGATTTTATACTCCTGTATTTTAGAAGTTAGTACGCCCTATGTTTGACTTTGAGCTCAAATATCTCGAGACACAAGCATTGTAATGATTTAGTTTCTATAGGAGTTTTCTTCAATAGGACAAAACCTATCCAACGTCACCGCACTCATTTATTTAAAAAAAATTATCTTTCCACCCAATTAAAAAAAATCTTTGTCGAAAAAAATTTACTTGCTTTATGATTATGACTACCTCATTTCTGTTTGGGTTACTGTTATCTGTCTTCATACCAATTTTCGATTCAATAGGTGCAATAATGAGCCTGTTATTGAAGTGGGACATACAGACAGACAGACAGAATGGACGAAAGTATAAGGGTTCCTAGTTGGACTACGGAAACCTAAAACGAACAAGGGGTTACATTTTTGTGTGGTTCCAGCCTATGATAGACCACCCGAATTCTTCCAGTGGGTGTTGTATGAGGCGACTAAGGGATTAAAGGTTTCTCATACAGTGTTTAATATATGGGTGAAGGGCTAGCCACCTCTCACCACTTGACACGTCATTCGATCCTGAAACTTACATTAATAATAATATAATAATAAATTTGTTTATTTTGTTCTCCACAAATACATGTAATACTACTTAGAGCTAAAATAAAATTAGAGCATTCAGTTTTGTATTGTGGAGACTGGTGCCTGACTCAAGATACCTATGAAGGTTCTCGTGCCTCAGGTTACCAGGTCTCCACCCCAAGGACAGAGTAACAGCGTGTGTACTATAGTTAATTGTGAACGAAAGATGATAGTAAGACAAAAGGCTAGTGCTGACTTTACAAAATAAAAGCAAAAACAATAGATACGGTTAAGTGCCTACAATACATGTAAATTAAAATATGTAAAGAGTGTGTTCGTGTGAGTAAGTGTGTGAATGCATATGTGTGTTATGAGCTAAACAGGGACCATCAGTAGATCTTCAGTTTCATCGTAAGAGAGGGTAAATTGCTAAATGTGAGCATTACTACGAGTATAACTACACTCTTAAACAGAAAGTACGTAGGAGTAACAATATTTCTGACCACCCCGAAAGGGATTACGGTCGTGAGTTTATGTATGTATATAACTATGTATGTAATTTATCAACCATCACTCGTGACTAAGACGTCATCACGCTGCTGGCGGCCAAGATTCAGTAAAATTGACAGAGTAACTAAGAAATTTTCTACGCAGATGTGACATTATTGGTGTTAAAATAATAAAAAATAATCCGTACTTGGAGTCTATGGTATCATTATTTTTGAAATAAAAAAGTAAGTTATAGCCTGTAGAATCCCACTGCAGGGCAAAGGCCTCCTCTCACGAATAGGTGTGATACCATACTCCACCACACGGGATACTACAAACTGCTCAGCAGTTTGGCGATATTAAAATTTGTAAATTTAGATGTAAGAATCTGAAATAAAAAAAAATAAAAAAAGTGCGTGTTGGTGGAGGCAAGGTAGTGCTCAGCTGTCTGTCAGAGAATATTCAAGCCACCTAAATTGGCATCTGACCTGGCTCAACGAATAGTTACAACGTCACCTGACGGAACTATACGAGACCAACTGCTAAACGTGCCTTCCGAAGCACGGAAACGCTTGAGATGAAATACCACTAGACGATCCATTCAACGACTGACCGGACCTGACGTTACTTTACTCGGTGATTGTTTCCAATGCAAACGAGCGCTTTTTGAAATATAGCATCAAAAGTGCTATCTCTGACTGGTATGTCAAAATATATGAAAGATTCATAGATTTAAAACTTTTCGCTTACTCTGAAAGATGGAGCCTCGATTTCGTTGAGAGTAAGATAGCAATAGTTATAGTGTTAGGCCCTACAAAGCCAAAATCAATAAAAAGCCGCAAGATAGCCGTTCGGCACACATGTCAGAACAATAATGTTGACCGGCAGTTCTTAAAAATATTTCCCTTAGAGTAAGGGGGGAATTATGACGTCATACATTTTTGTTCTGAAACCTATCGTGTGGGCTATTAAATAAAAGGGCTTCATGAGTCGGTCTTAAAAATATACTACACCAGCCATGTGTTTTAAAAAATCCAAAAAATATTTTCAAAACATACCAAGCGAGTGCTCCTCCAGGTAGAAAACGGCTGAGTAAATTTTTGGAAAGCCTACGCCAAATGTATCGTAATATCGTCATCCGTCATATCTAACGTCAATAATGCAAATTCAAAAATATATATTGACGAATGCGGATTGGTAGACTTCATATAACGCATCCGAATTTTTTCTTCAGCGTATGCAGGTTTACTCACGATGTTTGCTTCACCGCTTGCTTCACTTCATCTATGTCACTTGTTGGGGACAAAAAACCTATCCTTGATGGTATTCCATCTACTGACACCTGCACAATATTGGAGACGCTTACTTGAGTCTATTTTAAGTTGTATAGGTATTGTGTCTTGTATTTTTACTGTATTACAAATAAATAAATAAAATATTTATTTTTACTGCTCTTGGGGAACGCATTATTGTCAGCACTTATTTTGATTAGAAATTGTTATATTAGGATGCGATACCAACACGAGAATTACCTACTCTGACTGAATTAGCATTACAATAAAAAGTGATTTAGTCGACAATACATGTTTTTCACGGTGGTAAGTATAAGTATTGAGGAATGCAGGATTGAAGTCTTCCAACTTTTTTTTGAAGGGCAGTTTTAGATGTGAACACCTTCCGGTAGTACCTACTTGAAGAATATTCTGGCGATGAAGGCTGACCACGGTTGGTAAGCGAGGGTCTTAGGTGAATTTCGATAAATTGAAAGCCATTCAGTAGGCCTCGCATGCCACCCCCGAGAAAATGATAAAAATCGAGATGTGCCTCCATCTTTATTATTTTACGTATTATGCCAGAAAGAGTGCACATGACGTTTTTCTCGTTAAAACGCTTTGTAATGGGTGGCATGCTCGCCGTGCATTAATATATTCTGCTCACGCTTCAATGTTGTTTAACTGTTAAAAAATAAAAAAATACGATTGGGGGCAGCACAATAAGCTCGAACCCCCTTCAAAAAATCCTTGTCACTGGAAGGATAAAAATACTTAATAAGTTCTTACGCACGATTACTATTATGTACATACAATGTGGCAAGGAAAAACATTGTTGAATTTAAGATGGTGTTGCAATCTTTTGTTAGATTAATTATAGTGTTTCGTGTTTATATCGATTCCGTAACTTTAGGGAAAAATTCTTTAATGCATTAATAAGATTTAGGTGGTTACAAACAATGTGAAGGACGTATTAATACTTGGATTTATTGATATTTGAATAAAGTGTATTTGATTGATTGAAACTCGTTTAATTTGCCCTCAAAATCGATTTTTAGTGCGGTTCAATCATACGCAATTACGAACCTAGTGAGCACATAACTGATGTTTTCTTTCGTTTCCATCAACATCGAACGAGTGAAAAGATAAAACTAACATGTTTTTGTGTTTAATTTTGACGATATTCTTTTTAATCTAAGATAGTTTTCCTATATTTTGTATTTATATAACATTCTTCCGTCGAACACTGCCAATCGGTACATTGATTTTTTATAAAACGATCACGGTCTGAAAAGGTTTCGTATCCCTGCTGCTGTCATCTTCTTATTTTCGTCTTTATTTGACATATAGTATAGGTTGACAGCATGTCGCCTAAATTGCAAGCCATTATAATAAATGTATTATATAGGATCCTTCTTAATATGCTGACAATTTTTTAAGATAATGATCAGACCATTAAAATGAACAACCTTCATTCGGGCCAAGTTAGCTTCGCTATTTCTTTATTGGTCCCATAGATTTTTATTTTCAGTTTGATTGTTTGATCCACGGACTTGAAAGAAATACGGACCGAATATTGCACTAAAAAGATGTGAAGCATGCAAGTTAATACAATCTCGTTTGTTCTACAAGCGACCTACACTCACCCAGATGCACTAGCTCTAGGCTCAGGTCCTACAACCCGTCACCTTATGTACCGCGTGACAGCACGCACACAAAAGAAATGGGTGCTTCACTCATGATTAGATGACATTACGTCTGGTTCTTCTTTTAAGTCTGTGGTTTGATCATCTCCTTAAAAAACCGTCTGCATACTATTACGAATGTATGAATTACACAGGCACCGCTATATTTTAAATACCGCCATACCGGGTTCGGTAGGTATTCGGCTAAAAATAACGAACACTCATCGATATCATCTCAAAATATTTTATTCATACTTCGAAATATCGAGTGGCCGACTTTCACAATTTTCTCTTTCAAATCGTAGCATCTGGATGACGAGAACTTATCTTGCCCGACTCATTAGCATAGCAATCGAGTTACCCACAATGACAACAGGGCTCTATAATTTTTTCCCACCGGCGTCAACAAAACTTTTTGGCAGGCAAGTGGAAAAAGTAACAGCGAGTGCGAATTTCACGAAAATTACGCATTTCCTCACGTTGTTAAATGAATTGTTTTGAATTTAAACTTTTACTTAGAACCTATTTTGACGCCTTAGACCGAATTTGACAAAACGTAGATTTATAGAAGAGTAACTATACAAGAAACAATTTTACTTTTGGTGTTTGTTTACACACCCCGTACTAAAAGAACGAATGTATAATTCACCTAAAGAAAGAGGTCGTTGTCCGTACTTATTGTAATGTGAGGTTATACAGTTTTAATTTGGTAGGTTTCTTTTTATTATAATTTTTTTAATTATGTGACATTGACATTTAATTTAGATTAGGGTTGGTAAAACGCAAAATCAGTTTAATCAATAGTAACCGGCGACTTAATAAAATTTACTCGCGTTTGGTCGAATCGGGCCTTAGTCTGTATTCGCGCGCACCTTTCATCTCGCTTGTTCGCGCACATAGATATAAAGTGAAGGACAAATGATCGGGCTTAGGCCCACCACATATTCCCACCACTGTAACTCCTGTAAACCAGCATAAAGCGAAGGAAGGCGCAATAGCCATCGAACCCATTCATTCATAAGTAAAGAACTAATATTCGAGTGTCCGTGAATTTTTAAAGACTTGTGCGTAATTACAACATACCGCGAAGCGGCGGCGTATGTCACACCACAGAAAAGAGATAAGTATACAGTAAAGCAACTCCATGCATGCAACCGATGCACGCACCCATAGGAGCGCCACGTACATGGCTCGCACGCACACTGTTAGTGCTCCGTCACTAGCGTTTGACACATAGATATTTGACGCAGTTCTAACTTCGAATAACCGCGCGGTATCTGCCACAGTTGTAACTATAGATGCGGGCAGGAAAGTTTCCGAATTATTCCCACGGAATACTTCCGAAATATTCGGAAAAATTCCGAAACTTTCGGAATATTTCCCATAGCATATGCTCACGACTATAATCCCCGAGGGGGTAGTCAGAGATGTTTTGAAAATTCAGAATATCGACGTTTCACTAATACCTACTGAAATTTTTTACAGTGTGACGGGTAGTGAGCCCATCGCCACTTACACTTGACAGTGGATGTGCCTCGAAATCGAAGCATGCAGGTTTCTCATGACGTTTTCCTTCACCGAGGCCAGTGGTGTTACAAATCATATGTAAATTTTAAAAAACCCATTGGTACGAGTCTACCTAGACGGGGATCGAAACATCAAAAATAAATGATAGGTGATTGCTATTAACCGTTGAAGAATTCCCACGCATGGATCCTGTCTGCAGCACCAGATATTTATAATTAAGTACCTATTTGGTTTTTAATAAAAATTAATGGAGCTTTCCAAATTGCAAGGCAATGCTATGAACCGTACGAGAAGTTCCCTCGTACGGAGACGATCCTGACTTCAGCACCAGGAATCAGGCCGCTGTCACCATATCATATTATGTGTACCTATACCAAGTTGTAGCTCGGTTGCAATACCTAGAAGTGGGGTAAAATCACTTGCAAGATTTCTACCAAACAAACTAACAAGTAAATAAAAGCTTATTGTAATATCATTAATACAAAATTACGAGAAACGTTCACGATTTATTTATAAACTTTCATTTGAATGTTGAATAAACAGCAGGGACGGATTAAGCCATGCAGAGGCCCCTAGGCAATGCAAGTCCCGGGGCCCCTATATCCATGGGCGTCGCAATTATTTTTTCCTACGGTCGCAGTAAAATAACCACCAATCATACAATATAATAAAAACACTAAAATGTGGAGCGAGCGAAGCGAGCTCGAGGTTTAACTACAATATTATGAAGTCGCGTTTCGTAATGTTATCTAAATTTTACTGCAATAATTGCAGTGAAATCTCCAGCTCGCTTCGCTATTATGAAAAATAAGAGACAAGTGTATTTTAGTTGTGGGTTTCATAATTCCTTTTAAGTCTGGGGTGGGCCTAAATCTTTGAGTTTTCACTTATTTTTCTTCCGAGCCGCGGGGCCCCTTGGCGGCGCTGGGCCCATAGGCTGGAGCCTACTTTGCCACTATGGTTAATCCGGCACTGATAAACAGGCGGGTTTAATAAACTCTGACACCCTTGCCCACATGATAAAAAGAAGATTTGAATGTTTCGCTGCGGGGTGCGGTGTGAGGTGGAATTATTCCGGGGGGAGGGAAGAAAGATTCCGAGGCGGCCGCGCGTCGCGCCGTGACTGGCAGCGCCATCTGTTGGTTTGCGACTATAACTGCCGCTTGCAACTCTCTCGAATATTGTAGTGTGACATGTGGTGCCATCTGTGTCGCAAGCTGTTACACTATTCACTAATAACCTTAAGCAGCGATTACTTTAACCATAATGCATACGTTTCTTGCTTTGTTCTCTCTGTTATAAAGTGAAGCGATCAAAGCAAGCAATGTATGCCGAAATCAGCCCTGCATGTTGGGTAATGTACTCGCTGCTTTACAATTGAATGTTTCCTTTCGCGGGGTGCGGTACGAGGTAGAAACTTTCCGGGAGGGGTATAGAATCTTTCGCTGCGGGGTGCGGTGTGAGGTGGAATAATTCCGGGAGGGGTATTGAATGTTTCGCTGGAGGGAAGAAAGATTTGATTCTTTCCGCGCGTGACTTTCTTAGCTTTGCTTTTGAGAAATATTTATTAATAGGGTGTTTTGAAACTAAGAAGATAATATTTTATTACTATTTTTATTCCATTGAATACTTCCGAGGAATCGAAATATTCAAAGAAGTATTCCGGAATAATTGCGAATAATTCCGGAGTTTTCCAACTATATTGTAACTATTGAATAATCTGTGATACTGTTGCGCCCGAAGTACTTTAACGGGCCGTGTACGTGCATTGCTCCGGGCGCTTGTATGGAGTTGCTTAACTGATTTCTCTTATCTGTGGTTACACGAAGCCACGCGACAATCCAGCGGGCTCGTTAACGATGCATCGCGTTGCAAACGTGGCATTTTCAAAATGGATTACTGACACGTCCCGAGCTGCGTCACTGTTACAATCGTTACCGGCTTATCTGACAGTGATATCTTTCCGTATGACATCATTGGGAATGAGAATGTTTTTTCAAAAATCTTTAATTGGTGACTTTAGTTCATGAAAGGTTACAAAATGACATTTTCAAAATGTTTCACGTCCTCAAAATTATGCTGCTACTGTTATTTTACTACTTGTTTTTTGGTGTAAAATAAAGTATGTATATTTGATTGAATTGATGGATTATTATTTTTGTAGTTTATAAGTAAAGATTTTTAAAGGTGTATTTGAGAATTTTCTACCGGAGCTTAGGCTTAAAAATGTCATAACTTGTTTCATAGCGAGAATTTTTTGGATGTTGTTTTTGCAACATGATCGCCTGGAAACACTCTTTCATCCGTAAAAAATCATAAACACATCACAACCATACAAGCTACCGAAAAAAAGGTCGAAAGTGAAAATTTTAGGTGAAATTCGTATTTTGTACAAGTAAGTGACAAGTGGACTTTTTCTCAAAAAGTTGAAAATTCAGTGTAGCTTTTGAACCGTTCATTTCCGGACCTATGGTGTATGGGACTAAAATTGTTGCAAATGATCTCCACTACCCCGTTGTCTATTTTGGACCAACACTTCTGTGACAACCTGTATAATCGTTCTTTTGTCGAGTTGTTAAAATATTTTCTTAAGGCCAGGTTTTTCCCTGATACCTTTATGGTATTTAAGGCTGCAAAATGTATCGCGTAACACGTAGGTAGCTGTTGTTCATACACTTATATTTAAAATTCCAGTAAATTCGCGAAATGCCAGCAAAATGGAAGCGAATTTATGAGAATTTTGAATAGAAGTGTATATCAGCAACATCTACGTGTTTCGCGATACATTTTGCATAAGTTCCTCCAATCAATTTGACGGTCATAAAATTACTAAGTATATATTTCTTTAGTTTAGACATACCTATACTTACTTTTTTGGGTATATACTTCAGACCATCAAACTGAACCACTTTCACAACGGGACCAAAAGTGAATAGGCAAAAAAAAATTTGCTATTCCAGAAGAAAAAAATTTTTTTGTGAGTTTATGTATGTCCCAATGTAAAGAATCTGAATCAGAATCCCATTGTAAAAGTTGTTTAGTTAGGTGGTATGAAGCTAAAGTATGTAACGAATTGAAGGTTTGCACCCTATACAAGATGTTACAAAAATACCATCAAACTGAACAACTTTCACTATGGGACCAACATCGAAATGGTGAAAAAAAATCGGATGTTCCATACTAAACTACAAATCTACTCGAGCTAACTGTATGGGACAGCCTACGAATAGCTTTTTATTTTTTTCGCGATTTCGACGATGGTCCCATAGTGAAAGTTGTTCAGTTTGATAGTCTAAGCAACTGCCTTAAAAGTTTTATATGTTTATTTTTACTTTTGTAACACCCTGTATATTCGAATGAAACTAACAGTTTCTAAATGAGTCGTAACATGTTATATGCTTTTGAAAATTAGGGCATATAATGTTGCAGTTGTAATTAAAATATCAATGTGTAGTTTTAATTTCATCAAATCAAAAAACGTCAAAGGAAGCTTTATGCGAATTTATAAATTAATCTGCAACCGCATTGAAAAGCTTTCATTAAAGCTATTAAAGTACTTACCTATGATTAAAAAAGCAAAAAATTGTAAAATTGAAAATCGCACCGACTATTAATTAGATTGATTGCTGTAAATTCACATAAAAACCACTGACATGATAATAAACTATTGGAAACACATCATTATGAGTATTCGATCCAATTACTCGACCATCGAGTAGTACATTCATGTTAATCATTCCACTACGTCAATGAGAAATTAATTTCTCATTGCCGATTTTGACTTCAGCGACAGCTTTTTTACAACATTTTAAACGTTGTATTTTCGTTTCTGCCATGAAACATTTTTTTACTCATTGGTATATATTATTGCTCCGTACTGTATTTATTTAACTGGTGTAATTCAAGTATATTTCATTTTATTCATTTTATTTTGCTTATACAAAGGTTTTCATTCATTCATTAACGAAATATACTTTATTTACACCAATGCAATCTCATATACAAGGTGTCACAAAAACGCAAATAAACATTTAATGGGGTGGCATATAGACCATCCAACTGAACAACTTTCACTATGGAGCCGACATCGAAAAAACAGCTGTGTCATACATTAAATGTATGAAATCAAATTTCGAGTTGAGTAGCATTGCAGTTTAGTATGGAACAGCTGATGTTTTTTGTTCAGTTGAATGGTCTAATCCATTATAGTAGATTACACACCGAGGGCATTCATGAAAGTAAGAAAGGTCTCAGATTTCGCCTCGGTTAACAAACGTGTGATCTGAGGCTTTCTTATTTACTGCCCGAGGTTAGTAGGTATACTATTTTTCGCCTCGACCGAGGTGGAAAGCGGCAACTTCGTTTAGCGCAGCGGGACGAAAATTGACGCTTTCCGTCCGGAGGAAAGAAAAATATGTATTTAAATTTTGAACCGACTTCTACAAAAACAAGAAGGACTCTTCGACCCGTTAGTTTTTTAACACCTTGTACCTATACAACATGGAGCAACACAATTTACCAATGAGTAAAAAAAGTTTTTTTTGCTGAAACGAAAATACAAATGTGATTTAGGAACACTTTGTTTTTTTATTTATAAAAATTACGTAATAACATTATTAAATTTGGTTTATTTATTACTTTTGCGACCGTAGTATGGCAGCGACGCGCCTTTGCTCTCTTTCTATTTGCGGGCGAACGAACGAGATAGAAGGCGTGCTATAGCCGTATCACACGCAACATGCTACGGGTTCGGCGGCCGCAGAAGTGAAAATAGATGTCCGTACTGTATGTAGTACTAGATACTCCTTATCCTTTTTTATTTATTTATAATTAACTAGTGTTTTCCCGCGACTTCGTCCGCACAAATTATATACCAGATTTTAAGTCAGATCATAAGTTATCAAACAAAAAAAGTTTCATCAAAATCCGTTCAGTAGTTTTTGCGTGATGCGCGAACAAACAAACAAACTAACAATTTTGTCAATAGATGGCGCTGCACGTTTTTAAATCGCGCTATCGAATGTTATTTCAATTTATATGAAGAGAACCGCTTCTTTTTTTTGTTCCTCATGATTGACTTCTTGCTTTGCTTGTGCGTTAGCATCGCATTTCCGCCAATGTCAAGTGGTTTGAGGGAGTATCTATCCAATCTCGAGGATTGTTTTTGAGTAAGAACAACTGAGAAGGATGGCTGAAACGCGAACCGCGCGAACACCACGCGAGAGACAAGTGTTCGAGGCAAACCCTGCAACGTGACTCCCTTTCTTATCCTGTAATATTACTAAGTCATTAAAATGACATCAAAATAAAATTATAATAAAAGCGATGAAGTTGCATTTAGATCGTACATTTTACTTTTATTTCTTTTCAAGTTTCGCGACGATGAGTTCGACTGTTGTCATTATATTAAGAGACTCTTCTACTCACATTTTGATAAACCTCCACGCCCCAACTTTTTCCTGTCTGCCTTCGTTAGCTTTCATTTTTTCTTTCATCGTTTCGTTGATTTTTTACTTGAATACGTTTATACAAATTTTCTTTAGATTTTGTTCGTGTAAGTTAGTTAAGTTTGTCGTGTTCTTAATTAATGTACACTGGGTAGAACAATCTGACCTACCATTGGTACAAAATGTTTAAAAGAAAACTTTAACTAAAAAGTTATTATTTTTGTCTGTTTTCAAGATTACACTGCAAAGTTTAACGCTCTGAATGCGAATTTGAACCCTAATCGATAATTATTACGACGCATTATGGTTGTTTTGAGAATTTTTATTAGTTTGTCTGCATATAACATAATACAGGGTACTTCTTAATATACTGACCCTTTTTTAAGGGCCTTCTTCGCAGATTTGGTAAAAACAGCCTCTGGCATTTTCCATTTTTTATGTAGTAAACAAAGTTATTTCAGAAAATAAAAAATACTGTTTCTAGATAAGAAGTTTATCTACACATTGAGAAAATTTCACTACTGTATGTGTAATGGTTTATTGGTAATTTAGTGACAAAGTACCCCTTTGCGCGCAAAAAAGGCTCGCGGCGTAGTAAATATCTCTCTATACATTTTTCCTATACATCGTATAGGAAAAATGTATACGTCTATATACGTATACGTCTCCTATACATTTTTATGAAAAAACTTTTAAACAATCTTAATTATAATAGACCAAAGAACGTATGTTCAGAATTTACTCATAAACAAAGTTACCGTTTTTGAGTAATGAACACTCAAAGTTACAGATTTGTTCCCCAAAGATTTCTCATACTAATTAGTATGAAGCGAAAACACCCGGGAACAACGAATATAATAGTCAGTGCGAGTGTCTGTCACGTCACACCCTCAGGCGCATTCAAGGAGAGAGCACGTCGCTCTGAATGATTTTTGTGCCGATAAGTTGACTTGCGTAATAATACGTACGTACACAAAAATTTTTGCACAGTGGTCTGTTGACTGAACTTTTGGATCGGATAAAAAATGTACCTACAGCAGGTAGACTGTTGGCGGACCGTGTGCGTTTGGACAAACATGTGTTGCGCATCCTCGTTGAAATAGTAATTATATATTTGTGGCCGAAATTTTACGTTTTTAACACCCGACGCAAAAAGAAGGGTGTTATAATCTTTAGGCGCGGCTATAGTAATGTAAGTCGATTGTTTAAAATTGTGAATCTGAGTGCCAAATTGCCAATACATATGAGATTTATAAGTATACCTAATATGTTTTTATTAAAATGAATATATCTTTTGTTATTTGTTTTTATATGCAGATATTATCAGCAAAGCAATTTTTGTATCTATGTGTACATATTTTTTTTACATTTATATTATATTTTCTTTGTTTGTTTGTTTTTATACAGGGTACGCTGACAGTTTTTTAAGGGCATGAACAGACCATCAAACTGAACAACTTACTCTATGAGACCAACATCGAAACCGCTGTAATAAAATCAGCTGTCCTATACATTTGGCTCGAGCAGGTTTGCAGTTTTGTATGGAACAGCTGATTTCGATATTGGTGCCAAGTTTAATTAATATACAAATAAAAAAAAACCAACACCAAAAACAAACATTTAAATACATACCTACATACTCTCGAAAAACATAACCCTCCTTCTGTCGCAGTCGGGTAAAAAGTGAAAAATAATTCGGTCATCTATTAAAAATTATTACTTATTTTGGAAGTAAGCAATGTTTTACTTTTTACCTCTCTTTAAGATATTTCAGGTCATTTTTATGCGTTGGGGACCGCTATGAAATGAACATAGATTTTTCTATTCAACAATCACTTGCGGTCCCCGACACATTAAATGACTTAAAATATCTTAAAGAGAGTTTAGAAGTAAAACATTAATTTGCTTACATAAAAAACAAGAATTTTTACTTTTTAAATGATGTTTTTTTTTTTATTGATTTGGTAATTTAATTAATTTATTATTATTTCGTAATTTTATTATTACTCCCCTTATTTTGCTTCGGGGGTTAAAAAGTGTCAGCATAGCGTCGGTCAGGGGTTAAAAACAAACAAACAGGGTCAGTTTATAGATATAATTTGCAAAGCATTTTTTTTCTATTTGCCAATTGTATAATAGGTACCTACTTCTGTGAAATAACTATTGATTCTTTGTTTGTTCGTTTGTTTTTAACCCCCGACCGACGCAAAAAGAGGGGCGTTATAAGTTTGACGCCTATGTCGGTCTTTCTGTTTGTAGCTCCCAAATGGGTGGACCGATTTCGATGCGTTATTTTAAAATATAAAGCTAACTTTATGACAAATTAAAAAACCCCAAAGCCCAAAACAAACATTTAAAAAGTAAAAAATAATTCTGTCACCTAGGTTTTATTTTTAATGTACTTAAGCAAATGTGTTTTACTCATTAACTTTCATTTTAAGATATTTTTTTAGGTCAATTAATGTGTCTGGGACCGCAAGAGATTGTAAAAAAAATATTTGGAAATATTATGATTTGTATTAGTTTATTTATTCATTTGTTTATACTACAATACGAAACACTAATCAAAATTTTTCAGTACATGCAAGTTTTAGATATACATAACATTAAAATAATACGGTCAAAATTGGTGTCGCGGGAACCACTGGGCAACCTAAAGATGTGTGTGTGAGCGCGCAGACGCTGTGTGCGTAGCGTTAAAAACCTAAAGTGGACACGGTCCGTCCGCTTATACGACCCTTAAGGGGATGATTAGAACATCAAACTGAACAACTTACTCTATAGATAGGACCAATATCGAAATCGCAAAAAACAAATCTGCTTTACAATACATTTATAGTAGTATGGAACAAATAATTTTTTTTCGCGATTTCGATGTCGGTGCCATAGAGAAAGTTGTTCAGTTTGACGATCTGATGATCGCTGAAAATAGAAAAAAAGATACATATTATAAGAACTAACCTGTATAGTGGTTTACCGCCAGCATGACGGAACCAGAGCACCATGTACACACGATCTTCGTTTGAGTCTGGTTCTATGTTGCAAGGCAGGGATGCGACCTTCCCCACCACTGCCTCTACCTGAGCCGTCGACACTGGAACAAAGTCAACTTTATTTAAATTGATTTGAATTTTCTTTTCAGTTTCAGAGTTTGAAGGAATTATGTTACTCCAAAAATATAAAAATACGTTAAAAGTAATGGGTGGCTAGTGAGAAACTCAAACTCAAAATGTTTTATTCAAAATAAGTGCGTTCACATACGATGACGCACTGACGGAGCGGCAGATGTCAGTCCATAGAACCACACCCATGCGTCAATGCGTCACCGTGTGTGCTTCTACGTGCGGTTTCATACAACTCCTTGCTTCACAAATGACGGACTGACGTTTGCTGCTCCGTCAGTGCGTCATCGTGTGTGAACGCACTAATATCACATGGATAGCTTTCTGACGTCATTTTTGACTCTACCACCACGTCAGAAGATGTTCCGTTGTAGAGAAGATGCGGCCAGAAACTCTACAACTTCTGATGAATAAAAAGTAACAATATCAAGTAATTCTGTGAATGGATCTAACTGAACATTTCGTCGCTGACGATGCAGATTGCCCTTTATAATTTAAGTTAAATGTTCAAGATGCATTTTGTTAAATTAATTAGGATGTATGTTCTCAAGACATGAAGTTAGAATAATGTATCAAAAAAGAACATGAAAATTCGAGATTTTCAGTGAAATTTGCCAATTATTTCAGATTGGCCTTTTTTGTAACACCCTATTATAAACTGTCAGGAAAAGTCTTAATAGGCCAGTCTGCATCGTAAGAACAAATTGGCAGCATACTTAAGAAAGGTCAGATCAAATGTACCCGAAACCGACGAGCGTGTATGAAACGACTTATGACTGTGGAAGAGGCAAAAGAGGTATTTCAGGGTCGTAGCCGATGGCGATCAATTGTCTCTGCCTACCCCAATGGGACACAGGCGTGAGTATATGATAAATGGGTGGCAATAAATAATTATGATTATGATTATGATTATTATTGTATGCATCGTAAGGGACGATTTTTCTATCGAAAGAGTACCTACCATCGAAATGGTTTACAAGCACATTTTCTTCGAATTAAACCATTAAAACCGTATAAAATACGATCAAATAAGTCATGAAACGTTTCCATGGGAGCTAAATAGAAAATACAGGTATTATACCAATTAAAAAGGACTCTAGTTTACTATCGACAAACACTTATATAATGTTTAAGTAGGTACGCTATATTATTTGGAGTGTTTCGGGATAGCGAAATATTTTTTCTTCGTATTAGAAATAATATTTAGACAGCGCCAAGGATGTTTTATCGGATTAAAAGCTTTCCTCGATGTTGTCACCGGACTACAAACAGAACGACAGATAAACACACACAATGTTTATCACATTTAAAAACAGATGTTTTAAAAAATGTACGCTGTTGTTTGTGTGTGTATTGGTAAAAAGCTTATATATTTTTTTTAATTGAAAAATTTAACGGAGAAAAATTTAATATTTTCCAGATTTTTTACACAAAAGCTGTTGGCGATTGATTAGTGACTTATAGGTTTGAATCCAGTATGAGAAAAAAGGATTTGATGATTGAATAAATTAATGATTTCCTTGCTACAACTGATCTGACTACGCTTGAAAAGATGTTGGTAGTTGTAGCAAGGTTTCTGGCCGCCCCGAGAATATGCTTGAGGGTTTCATCACCATCATTGGACTTTCCATCTATTAAATATGATTCAAGCAGCGTCTTGGCGGCACTAATGCTTGAGGATTTATGTATCAACAATGTTAGTCTACAATTTTTCGTCAAGGTAGACGGTTGGCGCGCTCCATACAAACGTAGTCCTGTGATATTTTCAATACTATCCAATTAAAGTCAATGATTTTTTTCAGAAACAATCTAGAAACTAATCTCTATATTCGTATGAAGTCAGATTTTCGTTAAAATGTATAGTTGTAAAGTAACAGTGCCTAAAAGATTTCCATACAAATCTTAAATTAATCCTAGCATTAAAACTGTGTTATATATTTTAACGAAAATCTGACTTCATTCATACGAATACAGAGATTAGTTTCTAGATTGTTTCTGAAATTATTTCATTGACTTTAATGGGAAAGTACTGAAAATATCACCAGACTAAGTTTGTATGGAGCGCGCCAGCCGTAATATACCCTTAAAGTCAAAAATCATAACTTAGAAATTCAACCGTAAACAGTTTTGTCATGCCGTGTATGCAATCCATTACAATCATTCCGTCGATAGGTATTTTCTACCTTTGTAACACTAGGAAGGCTGTAAATTAATTTCAGCTACACTTCGCCGTCTCCTTACATTAACATTCGCTATGCCGAGTGCCGTCCAATTAAGTTTTGCATAGCTTAGTTCCTCGCTATCTCCATATCCATAGTAATACCTATCGAAGTTATACCAGAATTTCCTTGTGCGACAATGTGTAACTAAAGTTTACCCTGAGTTGTAAGGATATTCATCGTTGACATACTAGTGTGGACGTAGGATCCTTTTTTGTCTATACTTTTAATATTATAAAGAGGAAATATTTGATTTTTTGTTTGTTTGTTTGTAATGAATAGGCTCCGAAACTACTGGACCGATCTGAATAATTCTTTCACCATTAGAATGCTACACTATCAGTGATTAAAATAGTCAATAAAAAACGGCCAAGTGTGTATCGGGAACGTTCTAAAGCGATACGAAGTTCGCCGCGGTCCTCTATTATTAAATATGCCAATATGAGCGAGCATGACGGTTTTCCGCCGTGGCCGTGGCGTGTAAGCCGTGGTTTTCCATTGGCGAGTAACCTTGCCTGCCGTGCAGGAGGCGATGGTTCGATCCCCGTCCAAGCCGACTAGTATCAATGAGTTTTTCGGAATTTATGTACGATTTGTAACACCACAGGCTATTCGGTGAAGCAAAACATCGTGAGGAAACCTGCATGCTTCCATTTCGAGACATGTATTGTACCCACTGTCCATTATAAGTGGCGACGGGCTCTCCCCGCGTCACACTGGACAGAGTTTCAGAACTACTGGTGAAACGTGGATGTTCTGAGGTTTCAGAATATCTCTGACTACCCCCTCGACGGTTTTTTCGTTTTGTCGCTTTGTTGTGCGTGGCATGCTAGCCCTTCTGTACATTTACCGTGTTAGACTCTTCTATCTATATTTTTAGGGGTGATTCAAACCATCAAACTACAACTTTTAGTATGGGAGCAAAGGTAAAATTGCAAAAAAAAAAACGGTTGTTCATATATTTATGTCGAGTAGACATTGCAGTTTTTTTATGGAAAAGCATTTTTTTTGTGAATTTAGTTTTTCTCCCATAGTAAAAGTTGTTCAGTTTGATGGTCTGAACCACCCCTAATTTATTGACTCATTTCAATGTCACCCTGTAGCAAGAAAAACATCCAAGTAAGAAGAAAAACATCCTGGCGAAACTGAGTTGCCATGGCAGGGAAAACATACAACCTACGGTGATTCCGGTATTCCTACCCATACCTCGGTGTGTGAATTCTCACACCCTCAACCCCGGCATTGCTCACTATCATCAGTTCATGGCACGAAATGGAAAACCACAACTTTATCGATCGACGATACCTTCCACGTTATGTTTATGACAGAGCAAAATCTGAATGCCAACCACAATTGATAATATTAGGAATCAATCAAACAGATATATCATACATAACTCATACCTAATGAAGTGTGTCTGTTGAAAATTCTCGAATGACTTGAATGTCCAGCATTTGGCTCAAGGTTTTGCAGTTTTGTATCTTTCTGAGAACAAAGCGTTTATGAAAATTGGGAACATATAAATTTTTTATTGTAACTCGTCGTCATTGTTAATAAAAATCACCTTCTTCGCTACAAATAGTGGTTTTTGTTCAATGCAGTTTCAAGTTACCGTGGCTCAAGGACTTCCATACCAATATTTAATGCTAGCATTGAAACTATGAATATTTTAACGGAAATCTGACAAACCACAGGCATAAGGATTAATATATCTGGGCAATTTCGTAAAAAAATATCCCGGTTACAAAATGGAATACAAAAAAAAAAAAAAAAAATTATAATTGGAACAACGTAGAATGATTCGCACTTATTTAAAATGCATAATAACAGTTGCAAATTGGATAAAAAATGATTATTTTCAAAGAAAATGTGATTATTTTGGGACAAGAGAGTGGTTCAGGCTTCCATTTTGTAACTTTTTTGGAACGAAATTATATAATTATACAGTTTATTCTTAGTAAATGTGTCTTTTTTCCTTAAAAACAACAATCAGTGAACCTTAACAAGGCATCAATTTCTTGTAATAAACTAAAATATATCTATTTTGTAACTTTTTAAACTAGGTCGGTCATTGTGGGACATTACTAATAATGGGGGTTCAAAACTAACTTTAGTCTTATTTTTTAATTTATTTATAATAAATGACCTATATAACCTGCTAATTTTACAGATTATTAATTAAGTATTGAAATAATCAAAACCTTCATTCAAAACGGTCTTTGGTTTCAGTGTAAATTGAGTGCAAACTGATAGACATGACAAAATGTGTGCGGATATATTTAGAAAAAAACGCCCATCTAGATCCTGTTTGAAAAATTTCATTCAATTTGATTAGTATTGAAAATAGGATCTTATTTCGTTTGTATGCAGCGCGCTCGGGCGCTCTGCAAGGACAATCCTCTTAAGAAAGACAACGCATCGTCAACATCATCGTTAACTACGTTCGAAACATAACAGGTCGAAAACGCAGATGTTTTCGTTTTAAAAATGTACATTAGGGCACATTTACACTGGCAGCTTTATCGAATGCTCTACAGTCATTTGGGCCTCACAAGGGAAGTCGTTCTGTTTTACGACAAATAAAATGGGCCTCGCCCTGACATACCACCGCTGAGTACTCAAAACTGTGTTTTAGGGAGCGAAATGAGATGCTTTACTGCCTAGACCCTTGTCGGACTTACATTGTTTAAAGAACTGTTTCTAGGATGTAGTTTGATGGCCACGAAGTTAGATATATGGCAATGGGCAAGGGTGACCAGAAAATGCGAATTCATTTAAAGTTACGTAGGATAAATAAAAGAAACGTCTACGTGTTTCTAACAAGCAATACGTTTGTTTACTACGTCACAAAAAAACAGAACAAAAACATAATGAAAGGCAAAAATACTGATACTACATTTCGACGGTACATTGCCGCATATACTCACGACTGTATTCCTCTTTGTAATCTTTATTAGTGCCTAAATATTATTCAAATTTCCTTCCAGTATCTGCTATAGGTTAAATCCAGTCGGAGTTGTGTCGCGTAAATTAGATCATCCTACCCATGCTGCCTGGCTCAAAGTGTACGCATAATGCATTACCTCAAAGGTACGTTATCATTTGGCATACTCTACAAACATGGGATTTCAATAATGCTGGAAGGATATAGCGACGCGACGCCATGGCGGAGATGTCCATACGTGAACATAAACTACGGGCGTTGTCTGCTGTTACTCAGATGTGTTGGAGCAATAGCTTGTATCAGTCAAAGACAAGCGTCAATGGCTATTTCAACTACGGAGGCGGAACTAATCCCCGCAAGTGAAGGTCCCAGAGAACTTGTGTGGCTGAAAACTTCAGAACTTCAAGGAATTGAACTGTGTAAAGACAATGAAGCTGCTATTCGCTTAGCTCACAACCCAGAGTTCCATAAGCGAACAAAGCATATCAGGCTACGACACTTTTATGTCAGAGAACTGGTCGATAGAGAAGAGATCACAGTTATGAGAGTTCCCATAAAGGATCAAGTGGCGGACATTATGGCCAAAGGCTTAGCTAGACCAGCCTTCCCTCCCCTGGGAGATGAGAGTGGCACACGGTGAAGAGCCTTCAATGAAGGAAAATGTTGTGTTCAATTAAAAAGACAGGAACTTTATGTCTGCATTCCAGCTTCCTGGTTTATACTCTGATGACGTCGCGATGGTCGCGAAGCTCAGCAAAGACCATCATTTATCGAAGATTTTGACATTTTCATTCTTTCTTTAACGTTTTTTTGTGCTTGTTAACTAAGCAAATTAAATCGTTTGTAATCTTTATCAGCATTACGTCTAGCCCAGTCTCTTTCCGATCTTTCAGATCAGATCTTAATGAACCGTGAAAACTAAATTTTACCTATTCGTACTGATTTGATTACATTGGTTGCGATCATAGAGAAATTACACGCTCCCCTAGGGTTGCGATACTGTGTGACATGCAATTTTAGTAGATTACACACCGAGGACAGGAAAGTAAGAAAGGTCTCAGATCTCATGTAATTGTTGACCGAGGCGAAGATCTGAGACCTTTCTTATTTACTGTCCGAGGTTAGTATACTATTTTTCTCTTCGACGGAGGTGGAAAGCGACAACTTCATTTAGCGCAGCGGGACGACAATTGACGCATTCCGTCCGGAGCGTAGAAAACTACTTAATTATTTATTTGAAAATTTCTAAGATTCTTTCGACCGAACTGCGATGAAATACGATTCTAAAGATTGAACAGCCATAATTATAATTCGCCAGTATTTTGCATTTGAAAGAGGATCCTGCGACGAGATGTCTTCAAACAAACTTTGTTTATAAACTGACCTCACATTTCGAAAGGGAGGAGAAACGAGTTTTTGTCTAGATTTGTCTAGCAAGAAGCCAACTAACTTTATAACTTTGTTTGTTTAACCTACTTGATAATATAAAAGTTGACGACCTTTGTTACGAAAGGTTTTCTATGTTCATTGTAAGAGTTATATTTTTATTTTATTTCGAGTAGTAATAGAAAGGATAATTTATCGATTATATCAAAGATGCATTCTAACAAAAGGAATGAACAAAAAGAATTGTAAAGTCGATTACTGGCCAATCGATTATTTCAATGATTCAAATGTCCCCGTATCACCAACAATTAATAATATCAAAGATACTTAAATTTTCTCATTCACATATCAGGCTTCAAAAAATGTTCACCTAAAAATTTTGCTCAACTAAGAAAATTTTCAGTTCTGACTGTAACCGTTGGTTTTTTTCTTCAGAACAAGCTCACTAAGTCGAAGTGGCTCGTCATCTACCGCCAGCCAAGCGAACATCAGTGCTCTTCGCTCCTTGCTAGTGCCACTTCGCCTGTTTTATATTTACTTTGTGTCCAGGACCACTTCGATACTATGTTTCTTTTACAGTTCCTGGTGAAAATATGTTTTATCCGATTTTTCTGTATTTTGTTTCGTTTGTTGCTTTCGGTTGGCCACGTTTTTGGTCTAGGAATGAATTAGAAGCTCGGGGAGTCATCTCCGTCATTATTTGCTACATTTTCATCAGTAACTATTACATACTCGGGTATATTTCTCATTCATACAGCGAGCTAGAGCTATCAAATGGAGACGAGACATTCGCGGGACGTTGCAATCGATTTAGCTATTAATAATCGACAAAACTTGCTTACTGTTCAACGATTCTGCATCGTTGACTTCAAATTAAGAGAACCTTGTATTGTTCTTAGATTCTTTATTGTACACAAAACAATATAATTATGAAAAATTACACCATTCGTTTTGCCCTTTATATCTATCATTTATAAATCTTTTCAGAATCTTCATCATTCTTTTTCTAGTTTCTTTTCTTCTATAATATTGACGACGTTCGTACGATAATTGACATAATTGCGATAGTTGTAAAAGACTAAGTTCGTTGACATCGGCTAAATACAGCAAAACAAAGCGAAAGCGGAGCAACTATTCCTTTAAAAATTCGATAAAACAGTGCAGGAAAGGAACTGAAGAAAAGCAAGCAAAGAAACATTAGCAAGCCAGTCTCGGTATCGGCGGAAACCTGGGCGTTTAGCATTCGTTCCGTGCTGCATTTCCTACGCTTCGAGTACACCGATACGATGCCGCTTCTGGTACATAACGTTCCAGCAAAAGTGTGATTCATTTCATGTACCTACTCCTGTTATTAATAAATAGCAAGGCGACCCAGAGTTCTTGTGATTTTCTAGTAAAAAGACTGTAAAAGTAGGTATTATTCTATTTTATATAATATTATAAAGAGGAATGATTTGATTTTTTGTTTGTTTGTTTGGGAAATGGGCAAGAGCATTTGAATTGTATATCTGTACAGATACAGATACATCATCAATTTCTCCTGTATCGAAAGCTATGCTTACTCTCTGGAATTTCTCCGCAGTGCCACAATTTACGTCGAGAATGGAACCTCGATACCTTTTATGCAGTGAGTTAACGCTTGGAAAGTTTTATTGGAGGTGATTGACTAAAGATAAAACGATTTTATCGTGGTGGAAAATTTCTGCTTCAAAATGTTCTACTAAATGTTCTGTCTATTTACCAAATTGTTACTTCTTGCAACGCATTTTTAACAAAATATTTTAACATAATTTTGCTCGGGTATCATTGACATTTACTATGAAACAGATTTTTTTTACCGCGATTTCGAAGTTGGTGTGAAAGTTGTCCAGTTTGATGGTACGCATTTAAGTTTACATCCTGTATTGTAAAATTAATTAAGGGGAACATCCTTAAAGGGATTACTTTAATTTTATTTTCTTATTTATTAGCCTTGAGTTTATGTTTGCATGTCTGCGTAAACTTCTTGTGATGTGACTTGCTACATATAATAAGCTTTGCAAATAACACGAATAAATAATTGTAGTATGTATCTTGTTTCCGGTGAACGAAGAGCGAATCGCAATACTCCTCGGATATTGGACACATCGTTGATAATGTATTTCTGGTCATGTTCTGAGCTAAATATAAAAGGGGTGCAAAAATTAAACCTAATTGGACAATGTTCGGTCGAAAGAAACCGCTCATTGGCCCATAATAACATTTTTAAAACATTAATTTTAGGTTAATTAGGTTTTTGTAAAAAAAGGGGTTACATTATTATATCTTCCCATCGATATCATAAATAAGCAATTACGTATATGCTAGTAAAGATATAATCTTTCAGAAGATTTCATTGGGTAACGAAAACCGTTTCCAATTACACTATTTCTTTTTTTATACAGTCTGTATGGAAAAGTATCATTAACCTTCAAACCACATACTCTACCCGTCAAACTGAACATCTTTTACTAAGGGAGCAAACCTGTAAGAACAAAACAAATCTGCTGTCTCATACATTTCAGTCGTGAAGCCATTGTAGTTTAGTATGGAATGTTTTTTTTTGCGCTGACACATTTGCTCTCACAGTAAAAGTTGTTCAGTTTGATGGGTAGATGTGGTTTAAAGGTAAATGATACTGTACCTTACATCCTGTATACACTATCAAGAAAAAAATAAAATAACACTATTAAGGAAAACAAACATTTCCGGTCCTGTTTCAGTACCAATAAGTTTATCTATTGGAGAGGTTATTTGCTTGTTCAGCGTAGCGCCTAATGTTAACACAGTTGGTAGCACAATATTTTGTCTGGAATAGCAGTCGGGGAATAAGTACCTAATCCTATTACTGAGAAGGTAACTATATATATATTGTAAATGAATGGCAAAAAACCCTCCTCCGTTCGACTATGAACAACAGTCAGCATCAAATAATTATACAGAGTTATGTACCGACAAAGTAAAACCAAGATAAGCTGGCCGCGCGTAGGGTGAATAACGTATAATGCCGAACGGCCAGCTAATTTTGGTTGTGTATAGCGTACGTATCTAGGGGAGCGTGTAATTTCTCTATGGTACGTATCGAAAAAGGTGCGGAGCCAACATTGAATTCGCAAAACATTCGAGTCGAGTCGCCATTTATGTTTTCTATGGAATAGCAATTTTCTTCTGATTTCTATGTTGGTTCCTTCATTGTCGCGACACAGAACAAAATCTTTATTGTACGAAGGATGTATTGCCATGGCTTCATACTATTTTAGATTTCGAAGCTGCGTAGTGAAAGTTGTTCAGTTTGATGGTCTGAAGGCACCTTAAGTAAGTAACGCATTTAATTTAACACCACATAGTAATTATAGCTATTATATTGTTAACCTTTTCATTCCTACTTAGTATCGTCATCGTTATTTCTTCTATGGGTGTCCATATGAGGCGACTAAAGTATAATGTCTTTTTTTAACGAATTTTTGCTTATCCGTATTTGTTCCAGGACTATTTAACTATAAAATAGTTTACCGATTGCCGGTTTGAAGTTGTTGTAACATTACTCACATGAAAACCAGTCTTATAATTCTATAAAGAAGTTGTCGTTAGAAAAGTTTGATGTTGTGTCATATCAGGACCTCAAGAAACTGGCGGAAAATAGACTGTATTGGTGAATACTCCACCGACAAGAGCGTAGCTGTAAGCCGTAAGCTGACTGGAGAAAAATATCTAGTACCATCCTTTTAAACTAAGAGTCTACCCATCAAACTGAACAACTTTTACTTAGGTAGCAAACCGATCGCAGCAACAAAAATTGCTGTTGCACACATTCGAGTCGAGCAGGCAGGCATTGCATTGCAACTCCAACACCAGTGGCGGTCGAATGTTTGGGCTGGCATTTACGACGGGCATGTCATCGGTCCCGTGATTTTACCCTCACGTCTGAACGGTAGCAACTACCTAACGTTTTTGCAAACGGAGTTTGAAGATGGCTGGTGAAATGTTACGTGAACCCCCGTTTCTGCGTTTTTCCCCAGTTGGTTAGAACATTGCAAGCTGAATGACCTGATGATTTGAATGAAAGAAAGATGATTCCGATAGTCTATAAAATGTTATATTTGCTTGTAGTTCCTATAATAAACAATTATATTGAGCCAATATTTGTTTAGGGACATGACGGTAGTTGTTACGGTATTTATAATTTAACTATATTATGTTACAAGCATTCGAATAGAAGCAGGATAATATTTATGTAAAGGCAATATATCACAAACGATTGTGCTATTAAAAAAAATCAAAATATAAACGAACGTTAGCATTTCATTACGCACAACGATTACCTATATGAAACAATGCCGTTTTTGGACAAAACAAATGAAATCCCTTAAATCGGCAGCTTAGCAATACCTAATACTTCCAGAGGTCAATGAAATAAAAAACGCGTTTCCCCAAACCCGCATAGCGTATTCGTCAACAAAGATTAAAATGACCGACCACTTGAATATGGAAATGGGGGGCGGGCACGTATCACGGACATAAAGATAAAACTGGTAGGGCTGAATCCCAGTAGCAATTATTTATACCAACACGCTCTGTGGTCCAAGCTACAACAGAGAGCTGTTACTATTTAGTAAGAGCGGTTTGAATAATCCGCGTATTTATATTTCTATACCTTCGAAAAAGCTAGAAACTGTTAACAAATCATACTTTACTACAAAACGCATACATGTAATAATTAATTAAAATTAAAAATTTCCTACAAATTCCTACAATGTGTAAGTTGAAGGATGATATAGTAACAAGGATTGAGAGGGGTATGCTTAGATGGTTCGGTCACGTAGATAGAATGAATGAAAGAGACTTACGAATTAAATATATGAAGCAAAATGAGCGGAAGTGTTGGGAGAGGCCGTCCGAGGAAATCATACCATGATCAAATCAATGATCTTTTCCGAAAAGGACAAGTGCGTAGCACCCTCAATCGACGAAAGTGCATGAAAAGATGTATGAATGTAAATGAGGCTAAAAAGGTGTCAGAATATTAAAAGATAACGCAAAATAAACGAACCCGCTGATCTCATATTTTTCTCCGAGTATACTGTAGTAGGCATGTCAAACTCGCGGCCCGCAGAGCATTTTCTTGCGGCCCTATTCAATTTTAAGAACACTAGTTTCCCGATGCGGCCCGCGATCGTACAGATTTTTAGAAGTAGATACTTAGGTACTCATATTATATAGTACCACTGAATTGAGTCATGATGTGAATAATTTCGAGCTTGCTACGCTCACTCACTTTTTTATATGGTATTTACCGCTTTTTAAAAGAGTTCTGAAAAAATGTCCATTGTAATATAACTACCGTCCTGTTTTAATCGTCCTGTTCTACGATAGATGCAATAAGTTTTATTTCTCTATGTTCTTTGCGGCACACTGTTTCCACTATCGTTATGCATTTGGCCCACAGCGTTTTAGGAGTATGAGAGAACGGTAGCGCTAAAATTTGTAGGCCAAAACCGTTCGTGGAATGTATTTTCTATTCTCTCTGAATGGAGGTGCTTTTCTTATGACTTGTTCCATCAAACAACGTGCCGGAAAAAAGCAAGCAGTAAATTTGAGGATATAATTATTTATGTAAGGTTCATCCGTAACACCAAATCCCATAGGCAAACCGTTTGTTTCAAATAGTTTTTGCTGAACTTTATGTAACACCAAACTATTAGATATTATAATTTGAAGGTCAATGCGAAAATTATACCGCAACAGTTTTCAATATTTGCTATTCCAAAATTTAAAACTGCGAAACCTGTGGCACTACAATCGAGAAAGTGCGGGTTTAGTTGTGGCCGAGATCAGGCAAGAGAGGAGCGAGTCCAGCAGCCAGGTGCGCTGATAATAATGTTGTAGCGACATAATTATGCTGCAGTTTTATGTTGATGCTACGGAGCGACGATATAACATAAATTAAGTGCACTTAAATAAATATGTAAACCAAGAACTCTTTTCCATCATCCCACTGCAACGACAAACGTCACCCCCACAATGTGAAGGAGGTTAGAGAATGACTTGGATGCGACTGACGCAGGACAGGAAAGTGTGGGATAATGTGGGAGGAGGCGAGACTGCAGTGTGTAGGCACAAACTGATAATGAGAGCGCAGATTCCTTTAAAACCAACAATAATTATTTCTCTTATTAAAAAAAATACAGTTTGGTTCCTGATCCAAACGTTTGTCTGGACCCCATTTAATGAACGTGACAATTGTAATTAGTCCAATCATTTTAGGGTTGGACCCTAACAATAATTCATCTATCGCTGAAACTTTGCAGTGTGATATAGTAAAGTATACAGATTACGGTTGACAAATAATCTAGGTTTCTTTTTTTCCGGTCCTAGATTATTTGTCAACCGTAATCTGTATACTTGACTTTATCACACTGCAAAGTTTCAGCGATAGATGAATTATTGTTAAGGTGTCCATACAAGGAAACTCTAAAATGATTGGACTAAATTTACAATGACAATTCACGGTAGGTACATTGCTGGTTAATAATGACGCTAGATATGCAGGTAACATGACTGTGTCGTTAACATTCTCAGCGATGCACCCTGAATCGTCATTGTAAATTACAATTCGGTACCTATGTCAAGTTTTTTTTTGTCTTCATTTTTATATTTTTTACGGACAGAAGACATAATTTTAAGATACCTATTTCATTCTTATTGCGATTCATCGAGTTTATCAATATAAATTTAATTTTTAAATTATTTTGATCTGTAATCGATAAGTGCAAAAATGGTGGGGAGAAAATAATTCGAACTCCATGGAGAAAAACTACTTACAGCTGTATTTAAAAAAATTAAAACCTGCCTCCTCTTTCTAACTCTATGCTGGAAAAAGATACGGCAACATCAAATGTCAAATTCTGACATTGTGAAAGTATTTTTTTTTCTTAATGGCCGGTTATTTTAAGTTGATTTTATGTTTACCAAGGAGTTCAGAGGTATGCCAGTGACGTCACTGCACGGACCGAAAAACTACGTTATTTTATTAAAAATCTGTAATCCTTTCATTTTAAAATCTCTGACATAGAAAATATGATTATTGAGACAATTATCTCGAAACTTGACATACCGAATTGAATACTGACTGCTCTCACAAGATGGAAAAAAGCACCGTGAGGAAACCTGCTGTATTGGGCACCAACCCGTGCCGGACTAAAAAAAACCTTCCATGAGGGTTGGCCTGTGCCCTACTGTTGGACGTAGGCTGATGATGATGATGATTGATATGAAATTACGTTATTTTACTCGACAGCAAAGTCTTGTTTATATGTGGTACTATAGACTCTTCAATTACCTAAAATTCAATTCAATTCAATTCAAAATCATTAATTTAATATAGGAGCCTGAAGCACACTTATTAAACGTCAATACTTTTTTAAGCTACCACCGCGTCGGAACGTGTTGTCGCTGTAGAGAAGATGCGGCCAGAAACTCTACAGCATAACACGACTTAATGACTATTACAATATAAATTCTTATGTTAAGGTTATGTATACAGTAATACATAGTCTATTTAATTAAATAATTGATACTATACAGTAAACTATATGTTAGTGACAGGGGCACGGGTTGTGGACTAAAAAAAACCTTCCATGAGGGTTGGCCTGTGCCCTACTGTTGGACGTAGATGTATAGGCTGATGATGATGATGATTGATATGAAATTACGTTATTTTACTCGACAGCAAGGTCTTGTTTATATGTGGTACTAGATCTTCAATTAAAAGCAAAATGAATGAATGTAAAGTTTGTATGACGAAGTAATTAATTATAGAATACCTACTCGCTGTGGTATGACTATAAAAACCAGAATAATAAATCGATCAGGGATAAATCAAATGTCACCGTAACTCATTTGTGATATGATATGATAACGTACGAAATTTTTTAACCAAAAGCATTTTAATACTTTTATTTGTTTCGAAGTGTATGTAAATAATGCAAGTTCAACAATTCGATTAGATAAATATTAAAAAATTATAAATTATAAACTGAATAAAAATATTGGCGAACATAAATGGGGTATTTTCGGATACATCTACTCGTATGTGAGGTGGGAGGAATTAAAAAAAAAAATTTGGATGTCCCCGTTTGGACCCCGTTTGTATTAGATTAGGTCTAATAAGGTCTAGCATTAAATAATTAATGTATTTTTTTTTCGTTTAATCCTAAAAACATATCCCCGAATAAGATCCATGTTAAAAAATGTGTACCTACTACCTACACATAACGACAAAACAAAAGGTACACGAGGTTGATTGATAAAATTTAAATTTGTTTATGTCGATAAATTCGTGGAATTGCGAAACACATCCATCGGTATGCACGCTCCAGTAGGTTTCAGTGGAATCTTCACGCTTGAATGTTTCATTTTACCACAAAAAGCATACCACGCAACAACTGAAAAATCCCACGAGAATGTTAGTTATTCATAGTAAAATACAATTAAATAACCTTTCTGGGGCAGTCGGGTAAAAATATAAACATTATCCAAAATATATTACTTTTTTGGTAAAATATTTGGTATTTTGTCTTCAAATAAATGCTTTCAACTGCGACTGATATCAGGACCAATAATTGAAATTGGCAGAACATTTTTGTTTGTTCTTCTACCCTTTCCTCTACCCTAAGGTTGTGTGGAAGAAATCGCTTTAAAGCGATAAGACCGCCTATTTTTGTGCCCTTTGTATTTCCTATTTGTTTACTCTCTGAATACTATGTTCTTTGGTGTAAAATAAGGTATAACTGATTGATTAATTTCTCAGTTCTTTACGTTCATATGTAGGCAGTTTTTTTCTATAATCTGGGAATTTTTTAACTACGTACGTGAAAACACGTTCTAAGCATGAACGTGATTGTAAAGCTCGTTTGGACGGAATCGAACTGAACAATGGTTAATTTATATTTTCAGTTCGTTGAAGAATTAAAATCAGCGGTTCTTTCTCGTGGTCCTCTGGTCCACCCAAGGGCAATATTTTTTTCCCGTAACCCAGCTGCGTCCACGGTATTTTTTTTCTTTCCTGTGGAACACCTTCAACACTCCTTACGATTCTTGTGCAAAGAGACTGATGATTATTTGGCTTCGATTTTCATACAATTATCACGTTTATTAAATAGGGCCCAGACCAACATTTGGATAAGGAACCAAACTGTATTTTTTTTAATAAGAGAAATATTTTTTTTTAGTTTTACAGGAATTTGCACTCTCATTATCACTTTTTTTTGCCTACCCAATGCAGTCCTCCCCATCATGCCTTTTATTAGAATGGGAGTGAATGTTGGGTATGGAATAAAAGGAATGAAAGTCGAGTGAATGCAGTTGAAATGCGCTCCTTGCGAAGTATGTGTGGAATTACTTTGGTTGATCGAATCAAGAACACTGTAATAAGGGACTGGTGTTAGTTGAAGGATGATATAATTACAAGGATTGAAAGAGGTATGCTTAGATGGTTCGGTCACGTAGATAGAATGAATGAAAGAAGACTAACAAATTAAATTTATCAGGCAAAGGTGAGCGGAAGTGTTGGGAGGGGCCGTCCGAGCAAAACGTACCATGATCAATTCAATGATCTTTTCCGAAAAGGACAAGTGCGTAGCACCCTCAATCGACGGAAGTGCATGAAGAGATATATTAATATGAATGAGGCTGCTGAGGTGCGTCAGAGTCGTAGCGTGTGGCGGTCCGTGGTCTCTGCCTACCCCCATGGGACAATGGCGTGAGCTTATTTATTTATGTATGTATGTATGCTTTATTAGAATTTAAGATACAGCTAGTAGCAATAGTGATTGAAAATTTGTCTATTTTCACAATTATAAAGGTTGATGCATAGGTAATGAAAGATTTTTTTCTAAAAGAGGTCCTTTTGCCTCATGGTAGTCTGAACCGGATACAGCCATATTTACATACATGTACCACGCACAGACCGACCTTTTCACGAGTTCAAAGGTTCTTTGCGCTTTTAATACACTGATAACATCAAATGCCGGCCATATAGATAAGGGTGGTTTGGACGTTCAAATAATAGAGATGGGTGGGCGGATACCCATATTTTCGGTTTTACTAAAACCAGGAATTCGTTGATGCGTATGACCTTTATACGGTTAAAGAAGTAAGTAATCAAAGGAAGGCAGAAGTAAACACGACATAGTGTAGTGGTATAGTGCGGTGGGAATGTTTGTATCGAGCTTCTGAGTATCTCCGTTATTTTTTAACGTTTTAAAGCTGTTCATTTTTGGTAGAAAATTATTATTAATATGTACTTATAGTTTTTTTGTAAAACGTTAAACGTTTTTGGGTAAAAAATAAACAAAAATAACGCATCCGTTGACGAAATATATGTTTATATTTTGCTGCTTATTAAGAAAACAAATTCTTATTATTTAATTTGTATTTGATTATCTGTATGGTAGCTCACCCCTGTCACGTCAACGCCATCTATGGAGCCATTAGGAACTATTTTTTCTTTTTAATGGCTTTGGGAAAATCCCTCATTCATGTATGTTGCGGGCGTCGGGCGTCAAAGTTTGTTTTATTTTTACTGATAGGTTTCTAATAATAGGTAGGAACATAAGTATTTAGAATCGAAAATATCTGTGGACATGCGAAAATCTGTAGAATGTTTTGCAATCAATTCAAAAATGAGTGTTTTTTTTTAGTTTTTAAAAAAATTTGTGTCCGATGACTATGCCAGCCTCCAGATGGCCACAACAAAAATTATTTTTCAATAAAACACAGATTTCGTTTCTCACATGACTATTGAGCACATTGGAAATGAATCTACGAAATTCGAAAAATTATTGTCTCAAAAAGGTTAGGCTACAGGGCAAACCCTTAACCCGAACGTCTTTGTTTTAGGCTCAAATTGTAGCTGACTAAATTGTCCAGACGAGTTTTTCTCAAATTTTTGATAGCATACTTCGTTTCCAAATTATCAAGCGCCAAAATAAAAAATTAAAAAAAAAAAAATTTTTTCACTATTTCGGCCATACCTTTTTATGTTTTAAACTCTCTAGAATAATTCTTTTTGCACTTTACAGCTCTCGTCTTTTGAGCCTTTTTTGAAAATCATATCTTCACAACTCTCCGAGATATAAGGGGATCGCACTTTTTCGTGAAATCGGAGCCTATACTTGAGCGAACGAATAGACATTTCCAATGTCAAAATCCACCTCCAGAAACGCTAATTAAAGTTAATCGTCCATTAAATCTCTTGCTTTCACTTTCTGTCTTGTTGACGTAGTTAAAGCTAGCAAGAGATTTAATGGAGGATTAACTCTAATGAGCGTTTCTGCAACCGAGTGTTACTCACTTAAAAACACATGAAAATCACAGTGAATCATAAAAAAGATATGTAACATTGTAAAAGCTATCTTTAAAGTAAATAGTAAGAGAATTTCCAGTACATTTATACACACGCCCATGTCCAAAATGAATTACCGCAGCGGCAAGACTAATGTCGTGTGGTATGAAAAATGTGGTACTTTGACGTGAAATAAGTACGAGTATTTCTAACATTCGCCAAGATCGTAGTACCATCGAGAAAACTAATTTCATAATATTACCATGCCTCTGAAGTGATTTTTAATTTACCCCGTTCCTTTATTCGTGCACATAGAAAACTTTTTTATCGGTTTTCTATTCATGATTGATTTTTTTGCTATGCATGCGATAGAAGCTATAGAAAAGTTTTATGTAATTCTACAGGTTTGTTTTCTTACATAAAAGTTATCACAGAGTTTATGAGAGTGGAGTTTATTATGGAAACTAAAAACTAGATACTTCTTGTGAGAGGCACTAAAGGGTATGGTTATGCTTCTGTGATCGTCGATGTCAAGCGTTGTTGGTCGTCGTTATGGAGATTTTTATATTAAAAGCTTCCGTCCTTCGGAAGGCACATAAAACATTGATCACAATAGTGCGGTCTAATGAAGAATGAAATTAATGACGTTATATCGTCCGTATCGGTTGCTAATGCCAGTGATGAGATATGGAATAGAGACGTGATCGCTCACTGAAGGCCTCATAGAAAGGCTGAAAGTCACCCAAAGGACAAAGAAGAGGGCTATGCTCTCTACGAGAAGAACCAGAATAGCTGACATAGCCCAAAGAATTGCTAAACTAAAGTGGCAAAACATTGCTCGCAGAAACGATGGCCGTTGGGTCCGAAGAGTTTTCGAGTGGCGACCGCGTACCGGAAAGCGCAGCGTGGGTAGACTCCCACAAGGTATACCGATGACCTGGTGAAGGCGGGAACCCGTTGGATGAAGGCAGCGCAGGACCGCGCGACCGGTCGTTGTGGCGATCCTTGGGGGAGGCATGTCCAGCAGTGGACGGCTGAGATGATGATGATGATCGAATGCAAGTCTATGACGAATCATCAAATATGCAATCTCATTGGTGATTGCATGGATTATCCTACAATACAAAACCCAGGATCGTATTCAGTTTCAGTGGGTAGTCAGAAACAATTTTACTAATGCCAACTAACTTCTAAACAGCTATTCACAGATATTTATAACTTATAAGTGTTTATAATTTTGGTCAACAATAAAAGTAAATAACAATTCACGAAGACCATAATCAAAACAAAATGGTAGCTTGGAGCCCACAAAATACGATATTAAGTATTATAGTGGTTATCCCGTGAAACGTTACGGAGCCACTAGTATGCAAATGTTCTTTGTTCGTCCGCCCGGTTGGCGATAGACTGGACACTTGAATATTATCTTCACGGTTTGCTGTTTGGGCGCTGAGTTAGCATAAATTTCAATCTTTGTGTTCGTGGCGGCACGGCAGTGTTTCCACGGACCAACGCCAAAAATCAGTAAAAAAATGATAAAAACTGTACCTACGAGTCTTATTGTTTAAAATCTATATAAAATCTAAAATCTGTATGAATGGAATGTGGTTAAACCAACACGTGATGGGAAATAGTTCAGACTTTGTACAAAATCAAATAACTTTGCCACAATGCAATATTTTGTTATCTGCATATTTGAAGGTAAGTCTGGCGCCACCGGGGTCAAGCTATTTCTTTCTCATTAAGTTAATAAAATTAATAGATTGTATAAAAATAGAGTAAAATCGGTCACCTGTATAGGTATTAGTACCGGGCATAGGCCCACCACACATTCCCACCGCTGTAACTCCTGTAAACCAGGATCAATAATAGTATAAGTATTAGTACCTAGTCCAAAATCTGTATAAATACAGATAAATGCTGAAATATGGCAACACTGTGTGGCGGCGGGACGCGATGACGTTTTGAAGGAGAAGCTTTACCGGCTCATTTTAATTGTGTTCGAGTATTCAGCGGGTACGCTGATTTGAAAGGAATAACTTAGGGTAATTTTTAGGAGAATGTTCATGCGGTAGCTAGGAACACTCGGAGAGCAAGATTCTTTTAGGAGAATGTTCATACGGTAGGTAAGAACACTCAATATAAGAGCGAGATTATTTTTTCTTTATTCGAGCTATATAATATGGCCTGCGTTGTCGTGATTCGCTTCGCGGAATCTTTAAGGAAATTAATATTTTAACCGTTTATTTATGAAAACATTTTATATAGGGTCCAACTTAAAACGCTGACACTTTTTTAAGAGGATGATCAGACCGTCAAACTGAACAACTTTCTCTATGGGACCAACATCGAAATCGCGAAAAAAAAAACCTGCTCTTCCATACAAAACTGCAAACCTACTCGAGCCGAAATTATGGGACCGCTGATTTTTTTTTCGCGATTTCGATGTTGGTCCCATAGAGAAAGTTGTTCAGTTTGATGGTCTGAACATCCCCTTAAAAAAGTGTCAGCATATTAAGAAGGACCCTGTATGTAATTAAGAAAAATTTTTTTTTTGTTTCCAAAAAATTGCGATGTCCATAATTACAACACACGAAATAAAAATAAACTGATATTTCCACACTTTCGGCTTAGTAGTGTCAACACGTCTTTCATGGGTCACTGTATAATACCTACGTTATACGCTGTTATAATAAAAACCCCGAGACCATTTTGAATCTTTCCGAAAACATGTTTAAAACTCAGATCAAAAAAGTCCTCTGTAAAAAAGCATACTATAACTGGATGATTATTTAAATGATCAAAATGCTTATGTCTGAGTGTCACTAACTTATAGATTATTACTGTATAGTATCAATTATTTAACTAAATATACTATGTATTACTGTATACATAACCTTGCTTACGAATTAATATTGTAATAGTCATTAAGTCATGTTATGCTCTAGAGTTTCTGGCTGCATATTCTCTACAGCGACAACACGTTCCGACGCGGTGGTAGCTTAAAAAAGAATTGATATTTAATAAGTGTGCTTCAGGCTCCTATATTGGATAAATTATTTTGATTTGATTTGATTTAGGAGAATGTTCATGCGGTAGCAAGGAACACTCGATATGAGAGCGAGATTATTTTAGGAGAATGTTCATGCGGTAGCTAGGAGCACTCGATATGAGAGCGAGATTATTTTAGGTGAATGTTCAATTCAATTCAATTTTTGTTTAATGGCATCCGATGCGTTATCACAATTCAGCCAACGTCTCGTTATGTGAAGATTATACGTAGGAAAATGATCAGTAGTATTAATTAAGTCTAGAGTGGCAGTTTTGCCAATGTAAGTAGTTTAGAGTCTCAAGTGATTGTTTTAAGGTTAAAACACAAAAGAGAGTTCACAAAATGGTGGAGCCACGTGCGGACCTAACGCGACGATACGTGCTGTGCACACACGACCGTCCTCCGGCAGATCCGCATCGTGACTCCTAGGTGAATGTTCATGCGGTAGCTAGGAACACTCGATATGAGAGCGAGATTATTTTAGGAGAATGTTCATGCGGTAGCTAGGAACACTCGATATGAGAGCGAGATTATTTTAGGAGAATGTTCATGCGGTAGCTAGGAACACTCGATATGAGAGCGAGATTATTTTAGGAGAATGTTCATGCGGTAGCTAGGAACACTCGATATAAGAGCGAGATTCTTCGTCCTACTCGAGTCAACTTGTCAAAACTTTTACGCAATATCAATTTCGTTCCTTACGTTAAGTATAATAGACTTTAAAATAATAATAACGAAATATATCATGTCACACAAATTATCTATTCACATTTAAAGTACCAGAATCTAGCCTGGACTTGCATTATGATGACTAGACATCGATATAGAATACATAATCAAACATCCTTGACTCGGGTACAAATATTCATATTCGTCATACAAATATTTGTCCTTTACGGGATTCGAACCCGCGACCCTCGGCGCAGCAGGCAGGTTCACTACAGACTGTGCTACCGGGCCGTCAAGGAGGCCGTTAGGAAAATTTCATGCGGTAGCTAGGAACACTCGATTTAAGAGCGAGATTCTTTGCCTTGCTCGAGTCAACTTGTCAAAACTTTTACGCAATATTATAAATTTCGTTCTTTACGTTAAGTATAATAGACTTCAATTTACTAGAACCTCGCAAAACATCGTAGTTGTTGGAGCCTTCAATTCGGACTTTATTAATGAAGAGAAATACGTAAAACAAACCTATTACTTACTTCTTTATTTTATCCTATTATTTTAAAATTATGCTTATAAGTTATGCAATCCTATCCTGTCCTATGTGTGTAGTATTAAATTGAATAGATTTGAATCCTTTTCCTTAAAAATGTTGGGTACTGGGGTTTCACACCGCGTGCGTTTCGGATCACGGTGCAAAACGCCCTAGTACTCTTTTTTTTATAGGTTATTTCGTGCCGCGGTGCGAGTTTCTTAGGTTTTATTTGGACCACGGTGGTATTTCGAGTGTTTTTAAGATTACAGATGGGGAGGAAAACGGTTAATAAAAAAACTCAAGTTTTAGACATAAAACGTTAGAAAAATACTTATAAAGCATCTTATACTCATAAATAAGCATCAGAGATATTCTGAAACCTCCGAACAGAAATAATAAAATAAGAAAGAATAGAGAATAGAATAGAAATAGAATAGAAAGAAAAAGAAGCAAATTAAAAAGTAAAGTAAATAGTATAGTAAAGTAAGTATTATATAGTAAATTAGAATTTCTGCTATATTTTGCTGCTATTTTTGTTTCTGTATCATTTCTATTTTATACCTATTATTACTATTATTTACAAACTTCATAATTTTCAGGTCCTAATTAGTAGGTACTTCATGTTATTTGTGTACCATTTAGAAAGTAAATTTTTTGTCCTGACCTATATGTAAAAATTTGACGAAAGACGAATTTGACAAATGTCGTGGCTACCAAAATTTTTAATTTACACATACATAATGTAGTTTTTAATCTGTACGTACTAAATAATTTAACTAATAACGTGCTGGAAGTGTAATAGTATTTTATTGAAACTGTCAATTTTAAAAATAATAATCGTTTCCTACCCGTCGGTACAAACACTTTTGATAGCGGTTCGAATCTCCCCCTCGTAACATCACATGTCACAGTCGCACATGGGCGATTCGTACCATGGTCCGTCCAAGTTGAGTTGTTCAGTTTGATGGTCTGAAGCACCCTATTCAACATGAATCGTATCGTATCTAATTTTACACCTTGTAGAAATTTTTTGGTAACAATATAATTGAAAATATCTTGTTAAATTGTAACGAACTGAATGGAAAGGGGGCTTATTATTAAATTGAATGGAAAATTGGACGAAATCGGGCTTTGCGACTCGGCAAAATTTCTATGAAACGTTTTTTGTTGAACTCTACTGAGCAACGACCCCAATTTGTTCAGTGATAATAATGACAATTTCACGGATTATTACCAGTTTATCTGCGACTAGCTGACGCGCGCGACTTTGAGTGCTATTTTTGAAAGTCGCACGTCTAATTCGTATACGAAAGTGATGCCGAACTCTAAAGAGTTTATTCGTATACGAATTCAGATGTGTGATTTTCAAAAATAGCTCTCTTTGTCCGGGTGGCCATGTGATTTATATAAGCCTATATACCTATACCTACCTCAGGGATAGTGTAGCTTTCTGTAGTGTAATAATTTTTAGAACCGGTTCAGTAGATCCCAGAGTTTCATCCTACATTTGTGTTGTAGAGTTTCTAGCCGCATTTTCTCAATCTCAACAACATAAGTACCTACTCGTATTTATGGTGAATATATTGATCATAAAAAGAAGTGTTTTATTATTATTTATTATTATTTAATACTTTATATCATAATAATAAAGGTCTGGACTAGATTAGAGTTCTTCAATAGGAACTAAATATTAAATCTGTGTGACAATTACTGTTCATGATATTATTTATTAATGAATGTACAGAGTACAGAGTAAACCTTTAATGTTGTTGCTGCTCAAAATTCTAACGGTAAAATGTTTCACAAAATTAATTAAAGCGATTAAGTAAACACCTAACTCACTCCACTTTATAATGTTAATATAGAAGTTTCTATAGACGATATTACGCGAGTCTCTGTTTTAGTTGACTTCACACGAGGCTTATTACAAAAGTTTTTACATCAAAACCTCGCACATAGACCTAACTACAGCACGACCTGAAGAAATAACCGGCTACAATGCGTACATGTACAATATGCATGAATAATGCTAGTTTTCTCTTCCATTGGGCACTGAAGCCATGTGCTTTTGCCCTAGAATAGACCACCCATTTCATCCCATGGGTGGCGTGGCAACTATAAAAAACTGGTCAAGTGCGATTCGGGCTACTCGCACACCGAGGGTGCCGTACCATCACCACACAATACAGGGTGTTTCATAAGTAACAATAAATTTTTAAAACTCATAAGGGGGTTGTTTAGACCGTCAACCTGAACAACTTTCTCTATGGGACCAACATCGAAATCGCGACAAAAAAAAAATTATATCCCATACATATTTTAGCTCTATTCGATTTGTAGAGTATAGAACATAAATTATTTTTTTCGCGATTTCGATATTGGTCCCATAGTGAAAGTTGTTCAGTTTGATGGTATACACCATCCCCTTAAATGTTTATTTGTAGTTTACCTTTATATGAACTTGGAAAAAAGTTTTGTTTTCTCCGGGACCTTTAGCTAGCGCGAGACCTACTCACACCTGGCCGGTTTTCAATATTTATTATAGAGTTTGCTCTATAATCAATTGATCACACCAAGTTTGACGCTTGTATACCTACCTATATTACCGTTTTTACGATAGAGCGAGCAAAAACGTTGCTATAAACTAGTTTGTTGTATGAGGACCCCCTTTAATTTTTAATTTCTTTACATTTTCATTATTTGTCAACAAATGCGCCGTAACAACGCATATTCTGTGAAAATTTCAATTTTCTAGTTATTACGGTTCAAAAGTTACATTTAAATAGGTAGGACGGACGGACGGATAACGTAGGCTTAGTAATAGGGTCCCGTTTTCATAGTTTGGGTACGGAACCCTAAAAAGGTCTCTCGTGCCGTGTTTTTGTGGGCGAAACGGTAGCAACCTATATCACTTCTCGACACGACATTCTATTCTGGAACATTCAATGCTGAAATTGAGCCTTCCTAAAACATCTGGCTTGAAGAGATATAGTTGGTGACTGTAGCAAGTTTCTGAACCCTCTAGGCGTCGTCCGGTGGGCAGACCCAGATATCTCTGGATACCAAGCCACCACAAATCTCGACGAGCTGGTGGTGCCCAACTGGACTGAGATGTCATAGAAAAGAGATAAAATGTGAGCATGCATTTATCAGCGATGATTAAAAAAACGATAATCATTATCTTCATTAATTTTTGACTCATTGTTTCCTAGTGAAGATTAAGATAAAATAATTTCAAAGCTCAGTGGGGCGAGTCTTGAGGTAGGATTGAGGATGAACATGTCAAAGACACAGGTTATGACAAACAGCACCAAACGTAGGGTCGAGGTAGATGGGCAGGTCATACAGTACGTCGACGAATACATATACCTGGGCCAGATAGTTTCTTTCGAGAATAGGCAGGATAAGGAGGTTGAAAGACGCATTAAAAACGCTTGGAAGAGCTACTGGTCCATGAAGGAGCTTATGAAGGGCAACCTTCCCTTAACACTAAAGCGAAAACTCGTCGACATGTGCATCCTGCCCATCCTAACCTACGGTGCTCAGACCTGGTCTTTGACTGAACATCAAAAGTCCGGCCTCAAGATCTGCCAAAGAGCGATGGAGCGCAGTATTTTAGGTGTAAGACTAACCGATCGTGTTAGAAACACTGAACTGCGCTCCAGAACTGGCATAGCGGACGTGGGGCGCAAGACAGCTCAGCTGAAGTGGGACTGGGCCGGACATGTCTGTCGCATGCAGCCCGAAAGATGGGCCAAAATCACCACAGACTGGGTTCCCCAGGATGGTCACCGGCGTCGAGGTAGACCGAGAAAAAGGTGGAGAGATAACATGGATGCCTTCTTGGAGAGTTGGCCAGAAGTTGCACACAACAGAGAGGATTGGAGAGTAAAAGGGGAGGCCTTTGCCCAGCAGTGGGACATTGAAGAGGCTACGTAAAAAAAAAAAAAAAAAAAAAAAATTCAAAGAACGAGACTAGAGGCAGTACAAAAAATAGCATTCAGAATGTGCTGTAATAAGTGTTTTTTCTCTCTAAATAAACACCCGCTATTCTTCAAACAGAGACTCATCAACATGTGTATTCTGCCTATCCTAACCTATGGTGCCCATACCTGATCTCTCACCGAGTCTTAAAACTCCAAACTCAAGGTTTTCCAGAGGGCAATGAACCGTAGTATATTAGGTGCTAAAAGAACGGATCGAGTCAGAAACACTGTGCCGCAAAACACGAATATCCTATGTTGGGGAAAAAACCGCCAGATTAAAGTGCGTTTGGGCCGACCATATCTGTCGAATGTACCAGGAAGGTGGGTAAGAAAGGTCACGCCCAGGATCCCAGAAAACAGTCGTCGGCGTCCAGGTCGTCCGAGGAAGAGGTGGCGGGACGATCTGGATACTTTCGATGATGCGTGGCCAGACCATGATCAGGACAGAGATGGTTCGAGGATTAAAGGGGAGGCGTTTGCCCAGCAGTAGGAGAATTTGGGCTAGTAAAAAAGGGGATCGATAGATGATGTAGATGATGATGATGTGTAGGACGGTCTGCGCAAAAAAGGTCAGTGTTTCTTTAAAATAATAAAGAGGGAAAAGATGATCAAAAATATGCCAACGCATCTTTTGATGGAACATTTCATTATTTAAGAATCATTTTAATATAATAATAGAAAATTTGAAATTGATTACCACGTTTACGTCTGACATGGATGTTTGAGTATGTGCTCGATCCCTTGACTTTAAAAAAAAGGAAGGCATAGTCTTGACATGATTTTGACAGGATCACGCGAAAGTATCTATGGAGCGATAAACATGCCACCTGTGGAGTTTTTTAGGAACTAAATTTAAAAAAGAATAGAAGATAGTTATTTGTTATGCTAGGCTGCAAAGTTGCTTTTTGGCGCGAGTACTTGTATTGAAACCTGAGCAAGCGAAGGATCCTAGGATTGAACCACGAGCGAAGTGAGTGGTTCAAATAATAGAATCCTGAGCTTAGCCAAGGTTTCAAAGGTACGAGACGCAGAATAGCTTTGCAGCCGAGCCAAACTCACAACAGCGAGGAAAAAGTGAATTGCTAAAAAGAAAATTTTAAAAAGTTTTTTTTTTCGTGCTGGCCAGTGACATGAAATAGTTATTAAGCATTTTCAGTGGATTGGCGGTATAGAAAAATATTGAATAGACAGATTTGAATTTCAAAAACTCTTTCCACGCTAGCGGATACAATGCACTTTTGCACTCAGATTTCGAATGATAAACAGAATCTTTCCGAGCTTGTGAGGTGAAAACGCTATTTTTTTCTATTCGGTTAAAGAAAAAAATTTTTGCAGCCTAATTGGTCTACGTCATTCTTAAACGGAATGTTGGTAGTTATAGCAAGCAATGTTTCTGAAAACCCCGAAAGGGATACGTACCTACTTACGGTCGTGTGTTTATGTCTACGAAAATATAAATAGATAATAATAACAAGAGAAAAGCGGTTACATAAAAGATAGTTGGTATTTATAGCAAAGCTTCTAACCAACCCTTACCGTGAGTTAAGTGTGAAAACTTTGCCGGAATAAAATTGTACCTAGTATTAAATGACACAACAAAAGTTTCTAAAATTCTAGCAGTAACTCGAAAATAATGACGAAGATAAACAGTACGTCTTTTTTGAAACTTTTTGTTAGATATACGAATAACTGCGACTATATTGTGTGCTTTCCTTTCTTTTTGTATTATTCTGACTAGGGTTGTAACGGTACGGAATTAAAAATCTATTTAATGAAAATAGGTGTAAATAACACCTACATTAATTAAATAAATAATATAATTATTATTCACATAATAAAATATATGAGACAATTATGACAGATCAATAAAATTACCACAAGTACCACGGATGCAGATTTAAAAGACGCATAATGTCAGAAACGCAAAATGTCAGAAAATGAGACATCTGCCGAAATCGTATAGAAAATTATTGCCGATTCAAATAAAAATCAATTTTTGTGTTCACAACCCTAGTTCTAACATTTTGGTATTCGGAGCTCGCAGCGCAGACTGCGAATTCGAACATATTGTGAATTTTTGAAAGCCCTCGAGGATTATCGGCAGGCCACTAACGGAGTTTTCTAGATTCCCTCAGATTATTACAGCTCCTTTCTCAGTGTTTTGGTTACATTTCAAAGGGTGTTACTGACATCAATTGTTAGTTTTAAACATTGACGTTGAATACTATGGACGCTGGGTCTAGTACAAAATTCTGGAAAAAAGTGTCCGAGACTAACCTACGCAAACCTAAGTAATAATAATTGAAAATGCTGAAATTCTTTTTCATTTTGCTTGCGTAGTTTTTACCCTAGCGCGGCAAGGCGTGCACCGCGCGCGCTCGCGTGCTCGTCGTCGACCGTTTAAACAAAGACTGTCGTAAGTATCTTTATACGTTTTAAGTCTCTGTTGGTTCGGACACTTCTGAGCGCGGACCCTTCGTCCAGTAGAAGTCAATGGTTTTAAATGTAAAGGCTCTTACAGACGAGCGACACTTTACGGTCGCGCGACTGTAGCACGACGTCGCGCGACGCTCTGCGACCGCAAAGTCTCGCTCATCTGTAAGAGCCCTAAGTTGGACGAGGGCGGCGCAGGACTGGTCGTTGTGGCGATCCTTGGGAGAGGCCCATGTCTAGCAGTGGACGTCCACCGGCAGAGATGATGAAGTATTTTCTACTCAAATTTATTGAGGGTAGTCTTTTCTGTGGTTATCGTATAAGCCATCAAAATTTTCATATCATACCTATATAAATTTTATGAACAATTTCATCAAACTGAACAACTTTTACTATGAGAGCTAGCAAACAGATCGGAGCAAAAAAAACTGCTGTCGGTCGCATCATAGTGAGATTTTATGTTTTCGGAAATCTGCAAGAGTTTTGTTTTAAGAAATCTGAAAGGTTCTCAGTTACGTCACGTTTTAGTTTCAGCCCACTTAAATAATATTTTAACACTTATGTATAGTATATTAAATGTTGTACAGACACGTAACTTTACCGTTTTATATTATGAACTTACTTTTATATACAACGTGTAAATGTAGACAGTTGCATTACTGTAAAGGGTGATTGACTTATCCCCAAGACAAGAGAAATTCACAGAAAATTGAAAATTTTTTGAATTTAGTATTTATTGTTTACTTTGACGAACGACATGTTCGTATGTCTAGTTTTTTTTGGGAGGGCTAAATCGAAAACCATTTCGAGATAATCGTCGCTCTAACAATATTTTCTATGTCAGACATTTTAACGAGTGACGTCACTCGTTGGACCTGCAAACTCCTTGGTAAACTAAAAATCAACATAAAATAACTGGCCATTAAGAGAAAAAAAAAAAAAATATTGTCAGAATTTGACATTTGATGTTGCCGTTTCTGTTTTCAGTTGAGTTAGAAAGAGAAGGCAAGTGAATTTTATTTTTTAAAATTAAGCAAAGTTTTTTCTTCATGGAGTTTCGCGACCACTTTTGCCTTTTAAAAATTACTGTTATCACTGTTAAAAATTAAATTTGTATTGATGAACTCCAGATAAACTCAATGTATTGCAAAACATATGAAATTAGTTTCTTAAAATGATGTCTTATTATAAAATAAAGACCAAAAAAAACTTGACATACCGAGTTGTCATCGGTTCCTCCAGCATTAAAGACAATTTCATTGTCGATTTGTTCCTAATAATGTCGTTAACTACTCAATCAGTAGTTAGTGTTTCAGAAACGACCTGACGCAGGCGTTTGAATCCTATAATTTCCCCAAGGGACCCTAAATGTCTACCAGTGCAATCAGCTAAGAGGGATCCGATCGACTAATGTCAGAAACCGTACCCTAAAATGGAATGAAATGTTGTTGCCTAATAAAACATGTACAATAAAATTTCATTGTTTAGATTCACATCACAAAGTGAAAAAGCACAAGAAAATTTGCTTGCTTTACATGCTTACGACTATAAACCCCGAGGTATTCAGAAACCTTAGAACAATTATTAGGTATTACTTCGTCATTTCTTGACCGATTTCATTGACCTCTTATAGTATTTATAGTATTTCTGGTCAATGACCGATTTAGATGATTCTTTTGTCATTCCGAAGAATTTACCCAGAGTTGGTCCCATTTTGATTTGGTGGAGATCTGATGACGCGCTTCAGAGCTACACAACAGAACTCCTCAAAAGTTGGCAGCTTATCATCGGCGATTGTAGCATTTGCTTCGTACCTATCGATGTACCCCTAGCCTGTATAACTGAGTCGAACATATACGTATATTATGACCAATGGAAATGGTGAAATAGAACTTTTTTTAAAACAAATTTAAACCGACTTCAACTAAATAAAAAAAGGAAAAATAATATTGCAGCCAAAAGGTACATGAACATGAATACAGGAATATTTGAGATTTGCTCTTTCGACTTTTCTAGGCATCCTTAAGTAAACAGCAATTACTTGAGATTGAGGTTTAATCTTCTTTCTTACAATAACGTAAAAAGAGAATATAATAAACTATAGGTATTTTCTATTTTACTTTATTTTTGAGATAAAACAAAATTCAACTAAATGAAAAAAAGCAAAGTAAAAACAGATTTATTTGTTCCACGCTCCACCGCTAGACTTTATTACTTTTTCCTCTTTACGGCCGTTTATAATGTTGGGTTATGCAGATGGATTTACTTTTGACACAGCCTTTCACTTTCCAACAATTATCCCTATCTGGAAAGTCCATTATTTACTTCATTCAAGTCAAGATATTGGATTGATTCAATCTTCATCTTCTTAAAAAATATCGTAATAGTATCAAAAATGCCTATCAGAATCGAAAAAAATACATTTTCTAAACTGTAATATTATGGAGTAGATATAATTATTTTGTGATTTGTGAAAATATTTATAGTAAACTTGTTGAACATATATTTTCTATTTAGCTCAATTCATTGGTATATTAATAAATATATTACTAAAGGTATCCCACAAAACTACAAATACACTTAGCACAATACATTATGCGCACACTGAAATTATGAAGTACTTCGATATTAAGATGCAAGGAAAGTAGAGGGGAAATACGCGGCAATTTCATTATTTTACAAAATAAAACACCGACGTCCATAAGTCACGTTTCAGTATTAGCATTTCAAATACAGCGAAATACAAAACGAAAAAAGTGGCGACTGGAAAGAACCAAGCGTTTTAGAGGCAAAAACAGAAGTAGAAGTTGCGTTTGCATTGTTATTTGAGGATAGGCAGCTCAAAAATGCTCGTTCGTGAATATTGAACACTGTTGATAGTTGTAGGTCTATGGATGATGCACTTAGCTTACACAATCATGTTGTTTTGATCGCTTCATTTCTGCTTCATGTTAGATGGCGAGACGTAGATGCTCTGCTGTAAGGATTCTCTGTTATCAAGCTTAACAATAGAATCAATCTACTATCCAACGTATAACCGGTAGTAATTATATACTCTGTGGTATGACATTTTATTGGCTTTGGTTATCAACCTTTCTTTTTACCTACGAGCTATTTCTGCTACCAGTGATGAATGATGATCATCAGTAACTTACCTAATAATTATAAAAAAAATATTTTTACCTTTTATTATTACCATTTTTCACGCTTTTTTAACTGAAGCTTTTTTTGACTGAATTTTTACTATTATACCCATTTTATATTATTTATATTTATTTTATTATAGGGCCCTTCTTAATATGCTGACGGTTTTTAAGGGGATGATCAGACCATCAAACTAAACAACTTCCACTATGGGATCACCAACATCAAAATTGCGAAGAGAAATCTGCTGTCCTATACATTTTGAACGAGAACGTTTGCAGTTTTGTATGGACCAGTAGGTACTTTGTTTTCACTATTACAACCTTTGTCCCTTATAGAAAGTTATTCAATTTGATGGTCTGATCTTCCCCTTCAAAAGTGACAGCATATTAAAAATTACCCTAATATACATTGCGAAAAAATTCAGGTGGCGAAAGAGATCCCTCGTTTTGTGCCGTTGGTTAAAAAGTGTTGTAAACGATAAAATGATTGTATACCTAAAGCTAGAAAAATTATATTATTTGCCATGCGAATTCCGATCCTGTTACGTAGTGAATAATAAATTTTCGAGGATTTAATGAGATTAGCGGGTACAGCAACCAGTTATAATCGGTATTGAAACCACAATGATCCACGTTAACGCTTTGAATTTAATTACACGTGAAAACGATTAGCATATGGGATCCGATCAATGCAAAAATAACACGAACTATTAATGATAATATAGGAAGTTCGATGTTCTTGTTAACTGTTGATTAAAGGTTAATTAAGACATATTACGACGGGCCGCATCCGGAAGTGCCGCAGCGCAAAAATCCGCCCAAAATCGCTTCTACAGGATGAAATTGATATCATGACCATACTTTTAAACTAAGAGTCTCCCATCAAACTGAACAACTACTCGTATTACTACGGGAGAAAACTGATCGCAGTTTAAAATATCGTAAATTTGAGTCGAGTTAGGCATTGCATATTGGAACATGGAACAGCAGATTTTTTGTTGCAGCGATCGGTTTGCTCCCATACGTAACAGTTATTCAGTTTGATGGGTAGACTATTCGTTTCAAGTTTACAATTATTCAGTTTGATGGGTAGACTATTCGTTTCAAGTTTACAATCTGCTAAAAACATTGAAACACTTACCCAAGTCTTCAGAGTCATCAGACCAGCCCGTTTGGCAAATGGAAAGCTCGAAGACCGCTATGAGTAATGTGCACCAGGTCACCATCCCTCGAAACCGATACGCCATATTTGTATCGACAAAATCTTATATCAGTTAGTGATGGTGAAGTGTACCTGCAATAGAAGAAATGTTATTTTTTGAAGAATTCATCACTATCGAACTTACAATCACGGCTTAATGTTCATGTTAAATTCTGGTTAATTTTTCTTTATAAGAATGTATTTAGAAAAAAGAATAAATTTAAAGCTCAACAACTAAGAATAGTCCTAAAGGTCGCCAATGTAACGACAGTATAATATAGACACGTCTGCTATCTATGGCAGTCGGCATGTGAGTGCTGTGCCGCACCGGCTGCGGCAGCGAAACGAAGCCTCTAACTAGGACAATCTAATATCTGCTGAGCAAAAACTCAGCAAATGTTACTGCTACACCTGCTTAACGCGTTAATTATCAAAATTATTGACATGTCATATTCACACTCTTATGTTAAATATTAGCAATTGCTATTGACTTGACTGTGCATTTAAATTGTCAATTATCATTATAATTAACCCGTTTCTGCAAGTGGAGACTAAACAGACTAGGTATCTTTTTCGCATTGCAAATTAACAAGACAATATTTTCCATACGGCTGGCTTTTGTCACTGGCTTTTCGGTGAAGGAATACATCGTGAGGAAACCTACATGCTTCACTTTCGAGGCATGTAGGTATTGTACCCACTGTCCATTATAGGTGGCGACGGGCTCATCCCCCGTCACACTAGACAGAGTTTCGGTACTACTGGTGAAACGTGGATGTTCTGAGGTTTCAGAATATCTCTGACTACCCCCTCGGGGAATATAGTCGTGAGCATATGCTTATGCTTCCATACAATTTTGCCGTGTGGTATACCGGCATATAATGGACCACCCCAAATCTTCCCGTGGGTGTCATACGAGGCGACTAATGGGTTAAAGGTTTCTTATGCAGTGTTTATGTGAGCTGGCCCATAAAGCGACATTATCTCCCGTTTTGTATGACTTTAAAAGTAACTCTATCTTTTCTTCAACATCTTTTTATTATAATACTAAGAGCCACGTGGGAAATCTGAGGGACACTTTTGGTCTTACAAAATTTTTCAATTGGACAGATTTGGAATACCGAATGATATATGAGATACCTAGTACAAGACAGAGACAGACACAGATGTGATAAATAATGATGCATAGTACATAAGACACTTAAAAAAATTGCTTAAATTCAATGTGTTTCTAAAATGGGTCATACCTAATACCAGAAATAGTTTCATCAGCATCTTCACCATCAGCCTAAACGTCCCACTGCAGGGCACAGGCCTACCCTCGGGAGGGTGTATGGGCGTTAGTACACCAACTCTGCAAAATGCGGATTGGTAGACTTCACTTAGATGTGGTAAATTAGTCCGTCAATCTTTGTGCCTGCTTTAAACATTTGTTACACATTTTTGAAAGTTTTTCTGGAATAGCTCTGTCCAGAATGCGTTTATGCTTATGCGTCCCATTCCTCGCTTGCATCTTCGATTAGTCATGCTCAAGGGTTAGGCGCAGACGCACCAGTCACATCATGCTGCAGCTTCTCATCTCTCAACGTAAGAAAGTCATTTCGGCGGTAAGGGGACAAAATATCTTTAACAAAATGAACAATTAATAGATGAAATTTAACGGCAACCGAACCGTTAAATTTCATCTATTAATTGTTCATTTTGTTTTAAATCTGTATATTGTACGTGCTTTAAGAGAATATTATTCCGAGAGCGAAAATGCGCGCTGCATACAAACGTACTATGGTGATATTTTCAATACTTAACCAATTAAAGTCAATAAAATTTTGCAGAAACAATCTAGAAACAAATCTCTATGCTTCTATAGAGTCAGATTTTCGTTAAAATATACAGTTTCAATGATAGGATTAATTTAAGATTTGTATGGAAATCTTTGAGGCACTGTAACTTGAAAACTATACATTTTAACGAAAATCTGACTCCATACAAGCATAGAAATTTGTTTTTAGATTGTTTCTGCAACATTTCATTGACTTTAATTAGTTAGTATTGAAAATATCACCATAGTACGTTTGAATGGAGCGCGCTCCGAATAATATACCCTTAAGTACCTATACACTCACTTGAATAGTGTTGACTTACGGTAGTACATATACCTACATGGTGTCCGGTAAATAATAGATAACCCGGTAACTGCTGATAGAGGACCTCAAATCCGTCCAGAAAACGGACTTTCATGTCCAGTAAAAGTGCCACGCTTTTCGAGATATTTGGACTTTAGGACCTTTGTCACTCTTTTCACCATCATGGCCACAAAAAAAGATATTTTTGCAGTCGTGTGAGGCCGTTACCGGGTTATCCATTATTGACATTATAATCAACATTGTATATACTTTTTCTGATAATTTATAATTCTCTTTATTTTATCATTACGGTGTTCTCATTCCTGTGAATTTGGTAGACTTAAATGCCCTTTAAATCCCCACAGAAATTAAAAGTGTCGTTATCAATATGGTTCCGTTTAAAACGATCCTGATCAAAACAACGCAACAACGCAGAACTAACAACGTTTGGGAAAACAACTTCATTCGAAAAAAAAACACACGTAGAATCCATATTTTTTCGTCCAAACCCAGTGACCCAATCCGAAGTGAGTACATTTTTAAACAAAGCCCAATTGGCCATTCATGGACAGATTAACGGACTGGCAAATACACCGCACAAATATATGTTAATATCCCCTATCACTGTCCAGCCAGCTACGGTTTATTTGCATTGTATTGAATACGCCTGGGACGTGGGGTGGGCCGCCGGTGCCAGCGAGATGATGAAAACATCTGTAATCTAAAGTAGCCTTTTGATAGCTGTAAGCTGTTTAAATAATTAAAAACCTTAAAGCTGGTGCACTTTAATTCAATTAGCATCATGAGCGGATTCCCTAAGAGGATTTAAAGTTTGTTCTTCTTTAGCCGTCTCGTTTTTCGCATCGTACCTATTTTGTTTGTTGACTGAAAAGCACAGTGAGTGTCAACGGTATTGCTAGGAATACTAATTATGTTAAGGTAACACGTCATAAAGACGAAACCGGGACCACGACTCTCCATAATAAGTAATCGATGCGAACGAGCGCGTCAGAATTTAGCCGTTTTCTTTGAAAAATGAGATAATTGTTATTAATTTCGAAAAAGTAAGACCACGTCATTCAAATTGTGTTGTGAACAATACTATAAATTTTCATTTTCTTCCGATAACAAATGTAAGGGTAAAATGGTTACAACTAAGAAAAAAAAGGGGGTGACTTTAGATTCCTTTTTCTTCGGTTTTATTCATTAAAATTGATTTCTAGAGAAACCACATCACTTCTCATATCGTGTAGGTAGATGGTTCAGTTTATTTAACAGCTTAAAAGTACCATATAGGTAGTTAATTAATAAAGGGTTACAAAGTTACCCAATTTAATGGTAAAACCTGGAGTTAGCCCCTTAAGTGACACTAGTTTGTAATTTACCCTGCATGTGTAATAAAGGCTTCCGCACATTGCCGCGATATTATCGCTGCGATTTTGCGATATTTATTTTTAGTACATTTTGTGGATCGCGCACGATCCTACACACTGCCGCGATATTATCGAGCGATAATATCGCTGCGATTTTGTTCCGACGCAATCTCTTTAGACCACATTTAGTGGTGGGGCGCATGCGTGACATATCGCTCGATAAAATCGCTCGATAATATCGCGGCAATGTGCGGAAAAGAAAAAGCTGCATTTCAGAAGTAACATCTACCACTTCAAAGAACTGTTCAGTTAAAGGTTTTAGAAAAGATTCTGGTTAATGGTTATCCCGTCGGTCGTGCGTTTATGTACCTACATCTCTTTTTAGGTATCTTATACAGGTTGAAATTGATGTCACTGGCATCCAAAGACAAAAAATCGAAAAAATGTTGCGTACGCGACGTTCAAACGCTGACTGAAGGCCCCGGGGCCCTTCATGTTGGGCAGTGTAAATAGAACACCCAACATCCTAAATGTTGACTCCCTACATGTTGGGCAATGTACCTAATCGCTGTTATAGGATGTTCAGTTTGATGTCAAGTCTTAGTTTAAATGAATGCTAACGACTTCAATTTCATCTTGTAGAATTACAGTTTATGTTTCTGATCAGAGAACAACTCCAGCGTATTTTAATTAGATTACAAAAAGATTTAAAAAAATGCAGCTCACAATATCCCATCTAAATTTAGTGCACTTGTACGTGGTCCGCTCGCCCACGTTACTGGAGCCACACCCTAATCGGGGCGTTTTTGTCAGTTCATTCATTCGGGTGCTTGGTCTATTAAGGCTTGTAAGCTCGGATTATTATTTAACGATCTCGAGCTTTTAGGGATCGTGTTATAATGTTAGGAACCCTTATAAGACTGTCCAGACCGCCGCCGCGTCGCGTTCGTCTGTCCCAGCATCATAATTTTTGAAGCAATAAACCCAGATGTATGCGATTCTTCAGATGCTGCCTCTTTAGTATGATGTCGCTACTTGCGCGCGACTCTGCTTTTTTCCATAGGTACCTTTTCTATGCTGCTGAAGGCGCGTCGCGCGCGAGTAGAGATATCGTACTAAAGGGGCTGGTCTCAATTTTAATTCAAATCATCAACATCATAATCAGCCTATAAACGTCCTGCAGGGCACAGTATAAGAATGTATGCACAGGCACAGGCATAAGAAAAGTGTTTAATTACAATTTTTAATGAGGAGTTTTCTGACAGCTACTCAAACGTAGTTCATCATACCAGCGATAGATGGCCGAGGCCAGAGAGGGGTCCGAAGACGAAAATTTTAGGCTAATAAGTAAACAAAAATGCATTTCACTGAGTCAGACGCATCCGTTGACGAAATATAATTATGTTCATATTTATACACAAATTCTTACTATTTTATTTGTATTTTATTATATGCAAGGTCGAGCGACCTGTCCTGGCCCTGTCTCGTCAACGCCATCTATCGAGCCATAAGGAACTACTTTTTCTTTTTTAATGACTTTCTGAAGTAAAACGTCATAATTTTACTTTTTACAAGTTTAGATTTACCTCCCCATGTGTGAAATTAAAATGACTGTAATTAACTTTTTCATCGTGTTTCATGTTTGTCTATTATTAAACTTAAAATAACATTGAAAGAAAGGAAAATGTACACTTGGATACTTTTAACAACTGAAACAGAGTAAATAATAACGAGAAAAATAATAAATATCATGGGCACGTTTCCAACGGAGCAGCACTAACAGCCAAGTTCGGAAAAAAGGGGTAACCCACCGACCGTTTGTATCACACAAAACATTTCGAAGTTTTAAAGGTAAGCGTGTAATATTACGACGGGTCGCATCGGAGCGGAGCGGGCCGCATCACACTAGAGCGTGCCGGGTCGCTACGCATTGACGAGACGGGTTTTTAGATTAGAAGTAATGAGGCGTTTTCATGAAAAAAAAACTCAATGACACACTAACCGGATGATGACACAACCTCGAATATTTTGCTGTCAGCTCGCTACATCTTCGGCCCCATCTTTGTCCTGAGGACTAGATTGGGGTCAAGAGCAAACCCATCAATAATAAAAAATAAATAAAAAATAAAGTGTTAAGGTTTTTTCACCATTTCATATTAAAAGTCTATCAGGTTTTCCCTACAAAATTTGTAGGGAGAAATTTTTTAATTCATTTAGATTTTGATAATTAAAATGTGAAAAATGTGTGGCCGTCGAATAAAACCTGTTAGACTTTTCTTTTTAATACCTACCTTTTGTCATAGAATTTGTTTCAAATTCGAATTGACATATAACATAATAAATTTAACCAAAGACATCCGAGCCTGCATTATTAGGTACCCGAGGAGACTACGACACCACATGTGGTGACCCCGACGTGATGATGCACTCGATGTCTTTCCGGCATAATATTGGAAGCACAACATGCCACCACATCCACGGATCATAAGCCTTTTGTTTATGCTTTCTCCCAGCTGCGTGAAAAACTTCCCCCATCTCAGCTTAATCAGTTATCCTTTATTTCACAATTCACAACAGATATTTATTATATCACAGATAGATATTACTTCGAAGGTATCGATAACGTGGTTGTAGACACGATGTCCAGGATCGAGGCAATCCAGCCTCAGAGGACTTAGTAGAGGTGTCAAGATTCCAACATTGGATGACGAGCTGACCCTGCTAACGGCTGATTGATTATGGTGGTACCGCCTTGTCGCTCGTTCGTAAGTGCCGGAATCCGCCGTCATGGTTATTTGCGATACCTCTACGGGCATAATCTTAGCCATCCCGGAGTGCGTGCTATTCTTCGCTTGGTATCAGTTCGCTTCGTCTGGCCTGGCACTAGGAAGGATTGCCTGATGTGGGAAAGCACGTGAATTCTTTGCCAACGCAACAACAACAAAGATACCTACCAGACACCAATGTTCCGCGCGATTTCTTCATTTACACATTGACATTATCGGCCCACTTCCAAACAGACAAAGGTTTCAATTATTGGCTGACACACAGTTGATCGTTTTTCGAGGGGGCCAGAAGTATGTCCTATGTCTTCGGCTACAGCAAATGACGTGGCGGACACATTTGTCAAAGGTTGGATCGCTCATTTTGGCGTTCTATCACGTCGACGACGTCTTCCGGGCGACTTTTTGACGGGGACGGGTTCGTTTCAGTTGGAAGACCTCTCTGATTTTGTCACCAGGTTTCGATCAAAAATGGCTAAATTGAAACCGACATCTGCGTCACGGCATACAAATCCTAGCGCATTTATTTTTAAGGATTAGCCTTCGGCGATGCATGCCTTTTTAAGGGACGATACGTTACGTCGATCATTGCAGTAACCTCACAGTGGCCCCGCATAGGATCGTCTGCAGGCAGGACAGACAAGACGATCACTCGAAATATCAAGGGCAAATTTCGTATTTTCATTGTTATAATATTCAATGCTCATAAATTGATCCAAAGACATCCGAGTGCATCATTACTTGAAGAGACTAACGACACCCAAAAACGTATTGATACTTTACAAAATATATAAAAAATGAAAAATATTTGGTATTTGCGTACCAAAAACATTAGTGTAAATACCATGTTGAGTGGGACTAATATCTATGGGTTATAACCAAGTAATTATCGAATATTTTATAAGGTTTAAATAAGGTATCGGTGTGTTGGTACTGCGGTAATGAATCAGCCTGTAGGATGAGTACCAGCATCTGCCTCCAGAGCTCTACATCAGGTACTAAAAGCTGGGCCACACAGAGTGCAGCTGCAGAACGGCTGCAGGCTGGGTGCAGGCCGACAGCAGTTGTAAACTATGGAATTATATGCGAGGTGTCACACTAGATGCAGTCCGGTGCGGCTGCAGAACAGCTGCTGCCACAGTGTGATACCTCGCATATAATTCCATAGTTTACAACTGCTGCCGGCCTGCAGCCGTACTGCAGCTACACTCTGTGTGGCCTAGCCTTGATAGCTAAGCTACTGAATTGAACGACTTTTTATCTAGTTGAAAAATATTATTTATTGCGTATTTATTGGTAATGACCAGAATATCTACAGGCAACACAAGATAATTTGTAAACTACACTCAATAAACAAACAATAGAAACACCAACCCTTTCAACCTTCCAAATCGACAGGTTTTTTTTTGGCAAATTTACTAACGCCATCTGGTGAGGTGATTTCAATTTTTACCGCTTTTTAAAAACGCCTCATACTGCAGACGTTGTAAAAAATTCCGCTTGGTATTGGCACAACACAATGCTACGGGACGCATCGCACGGACGAAAATCCGATCTACGAGCGATTTGGGCGGATTTTTGCGCTGCGACCCGACCCGATGCGACCCGTCGTAATAAGAGCTTACCGTAATAATTTGTATCACCTATATGCTGCACAAATGAAAGTTATTGAGTTGAGGCATAAATACAGAAATGGACGAAGCTATGACTACGGAACCCTTAAAAGGTCCCAAGTAAAAGTGTGTTTGTTGGTGTCACTTTTTATACTTTTACCTAAGAGTCGTTTGTTTATAGTTGAGGTTTGAGTTATTCTTCTAGAAGTATTTTTTTGTAATTTAGGTGAGTCAGACACTACCGGTTCATAACTACAATCCTACCCACCTATTTCCCAAATTATAACTTTTGTGGCATATTATATATAACTTGGTTGAATAATTGTTGTTGAAACATAGATGGAGCTAGCTAGCTTTAAATTTGACATAACGATGGTTAACCGACATTACCTTGCATCACACTTTTTTTTTAATTAGTGATAATACCACGTAATATTAGGTGTCAAAAAATGTAACTTTTTCTCCCTCTACTGCAATATGAAGTCAATGTGGCATAGGAAGGAGGTATTGAATGTTAAACCGTCGATAAGGTGGATGCATAATGTTGCTACGAGTGGGTACTCTTTTCTAATATACCTAACAATGGTTTTGGTCGTTTTTAGAAATAATGATTTTTTTATAACTCGATAAATCATAATCGTAAAGTTTCTGCGGTCTTCTAAATATATTCGACAAGTACGCTAGGCTTTAACCCGTCTTTAATCCTAGATTTATTCACCTCCGTACTTTCCTAAAGTTCGTTTTAAACTGGCAGGTTTCTAGTCTAAGTGCATCTACTTTGCACTTGGTGAACTCCAATCCGCTCTAATCCCGGATTAAGTTGTTCCTTTTTTTAAGGTTCTTTACTAAAAATAGTATAAAACCATTATTGGTTATATACCCTAAATAGTTATCTGACTTTGTTGTCTGTCATCAAACAATACCTAATTAGGAATTTCGCACATAGTGCGTAACGGTGATTATTATTTTCAATAATTATTTTTCCAAAAGTTAACTAATATGGAAGGTAAAGAACATAGTCAACTCGATTTTTAGCGTATCGGTTATGATTGTTATGCGTTAAACATGTAATGTTTATCTGAAAACAAAGTACCCTGGCATAATATGCGGACAAAGAATCGATTCACGAAATGTCATCATAAAAATTCAGTGTTACGATGGAATCGTACCTACATTGGTTAATTAATGATAACTCTGACATTTACCAATAGTTCATTAAAAACCGTCGTTGTACCTACTAAATAATACTGAACCCGCTACGTAACTAGCATTAAATCTGTCTCAGTGCGAGAGTTCCGTTCTCTCGGCAGGTTTTTCTTCCTCGATGAATGTTACCTTTGTCTGAGAAAGTTTAGCTCTTCTAATGCAAATTTTTTATGTCTGCAGAACCAAAACGGAATTATTTCGACGGTCTCTCCAGTTGTATGCCTTGGCCTTGATGGCGTGCCTTTACCAGTCTGCTCCGTCTTTCGGTACCTCGGTTCACTGATAGAAATCTATGGAGGGATACATCTTGATGTAATGCACCGAATCAACTCAGGTTGGATAGCCATACGAATAATAATAATAACCTAGGGTTACGGGAACGATTTGCAACTCCCGAATCCCCCTCAAATTGAAGGGGAAAATAAGACCATAATAAGACCTGTCGATGTACGGGTCATAGTGTTGGGCCTCAAAAGGGAATAAGAATAAGAATATTTATTCTTCAAACTGTGTACAAAAGACGTTACAATAAGAGAGAATGAATAGTTTGGTCCGCAGGACGGACATACAATATAGGTGGCTTACATTTTATAAAATAAAATATTTAAATGGACGGATGAGAAACGACTTTACTATAGCTGAGATGCCAATGTGATATGGATGTGTGGTGTAACAAGAATGGACAGGATTAGGAACGAACCTACGACGGAAAAATTTCATGGTAATAAATATCCTACTATCGTGGTATGGGATGGGCATGTGATGCGGAGAGGCGGGCGTCATGTTACGAGAGATGGCTGTGTGGTAGGAGAGGAAGGCCGAAGAAAAGATGTATGGATTGTGTAAGGAATGAATGTTATGAAAGGAGTAAGTGCCGAAATGGCTGCTAAGGAGATGAATGGAAGACGATGACATATTGCACTGACCCCAAATTATGGTAAAATTGTGAAAAGGGCATCAGAGTAAAAACCATATTGATGTTAAGCGAAATACTTAGAGTTACCTATATTGCTGGAAAAATAGCGTGAAATGAGACTTCCTCAATCTAGAAGGTAGGTAACTACCATCTTAATTTAGTTTTTTCGTTTGGGCATGATGCACGTGGGAACGTTAACACTTAAGAGGATAGGCGGGCTGAAATGCTAATTTGGATAATAGGTCACTTTTCCGACTGTATACGTATTTATCAGATCCGCCCCACCCATACACCCTGCCGACTAGAGTCAGAAAGAGACAACTGCAGCTCGGACCGATTTTATATCCAAAAAATCGACGAAATCAGCATTTCGTATTCCCTTGTTTTCTTTCCCTTGTTTTTAATAATTCTTTCAAAAATAATATGAGAAAAACTTTGGCTATGTCCGTACGTTTTGCTTTTTTTGTTTATATTCATCAAATTTGTTTACTGGATGTCTGAATACGTGCGGTAAAATGGGCCATTTTCGAAGGTCCCTTGTTCTTGTTGTAATTAATTAATGCAAAAAAGCAAAACATAGCGACATTGCATGGTAAAAAAATATTTGCTCTATTGTTATTATCCAGGGAGAAAACAGGGGAATACGTTTGTATGTAGAAAACTGTTCTCTTCTATCCTCTTAAGTCGACAAATATAAATAGGGTATAATATTTTCCAAATACTGATCCCCCTTCCCACAAAATAGTTTTATTCACACAACGTAGTTTCGAAAAAGTCACGTCAAGCGTGAATTGTCGGGATAACGCCAAGCTCAAAAAATTCATTATACGGAATAAACATTCGCAAAACTCGTATTTAATATTTCCGTAACACAAAACACTCGCTGAGCCATTGATAAACCAAACAAAATCAATAAAAAAACTTCGCAGGGCCAGAATTACACATTCACATGTCAAGAAATCATTACCATTTTCAATAAAAACGTAACTTGAAAACTACTTACCGTAATCGGAACACATCACCCAAATAAAACTGTTGAACAAACTGAAACGTCCTTGGCAAAAGTTTCAAGTTTAATTGTCCATATAGTCCGAGTCCGGAAATATCGTTGCACTTTTAAAACTTATAACACGATCGTGAGTTCCGGGAGGTGGGAGAGAGAGCGACCTGCCCCGGAGGCGGTCTCTGGCGCACTGTGCACCCTGCACCTTGACAGCCGCTACCGTAGTATTACTCGAACGTTTTCAGGCCGTACGTTTCATGAAGCTTTCCCGCGCCGACTTTTCAAGTTTGCCGGATTGCATGTTACACCTTAGGATAGGCTGAAAGAACACTGGGCTCGTTAGTACGCCTAAATAACCTTCGAATTTCGTAGTATAGATGTCCCTGTTTCATTTTTATCTCTCTGTTTGTTTGTTTGTTTGTTCGAGCATCACGTAGTCCGACTTTGATGAAACGTTTTTTGTTTGAAAGCTTATGATTAGACTCTACTTATAATAATCTAATTTTTATTAATTATCTTTCTGCGAATGTTCCTTACCACATAACAAATTCAGAAACGAAGTCTAAAATAAATTTACAAGACAAAATTAATATCACTTTGAACCAATAATAGTAGATATAAAAGAAAATATCGACCTATAGGTATGGTGGATAGAAGTGTTTCTTCCCTAGATTAGCCGGTGACCGCATATCAGCCCGTGTTCACATCACAAGCTTTCGCTTCGACCCGCGACCCGTAGAGCAAAATTGGTTCCTTTGGATACGATATTGCAACTGGAATCGTGCTGTTGACAGGTATATCCGCCTACCACTTTGTAAGGCACCGCGTTTCTATACATATATGAACATATTTTGATCCCATACACGAGTATGTTCATTGTTCCTAGGTCAGATTTATTTAACGTTAATAGGACACTAGAAATAAATGATCGCACTCGTTCAATAATTGCACCTACTTGTATTTTCGAAATAAGCTTATGTTCGTTCACTAACTGCTTGAAGTACTAATTAGTCTTCGTAATACCATCTTTCCTAGTCTTATGCTAATTAATTGCATCCAAGTCTATCAGCTCTTTTCTATTCCGGGAAATTTCAAGATGCTAAATAAAGTTGTAAGTATACTTCAACGATAAATTATTATCTCAGCATATCGGTTTGATTACAAGAGCAATTTTATTTAAATAAATTGCTTTTATTAATTACTAGTGTTTACCCGCGACTTCGTCCGCACAAATTATATACCAGATTTTAAGTCAGATCATAAGCTATCAAACAAAAAAAGTTTCATCAAAATAGGTTCAGTAGTTTTTGCGTGATGTGCGAACAAACAAACAAACAAACAAACAAACACACAAACAAACAGACAAACAGACAGACAAAATTTCTAAAAACGGTTGATTTCGTGTCAGGGATACCTAAAAACCATATCGTAATCTTTTTTTTGTAAATATCTTCAATGTACAGACACACTTCAGTTACAGTTTTATAATAGTTTAGATAGACGAATACGTACCGTCAAACAGTAGGGCAATTGTGTAAGCTACCGATTATATCGTTTACAAAATCGATAACGTTTTATGACTGTACTAGCCAATTTTTAAATAATATTTTGTTTCTGCTATCATCGTGTTCAATATCTGAGATAAATTAACTAAATATTAAGAACAAAATCGCCAAGAACTGCCAAAACACCATGTCGATTTGATACCGATTGAATCGGGTATGCTTACACAATAACCCCCCCCCCCCCCCCCCCCCCCCCAAAATACCCCTGCTCTTTATGCGATTACGGAGGGTAGCGTAAATCTGATTCGTAGTTAGCCTATGATTATAAAGTAACAGGTGATTCATTGTCTTGATATTTTTCTTAAGACTTGTAATATAACCTTATAACCTATATTACTGTTATTTGTTATCTTTTTCATAAAACTGTATCTTAGGCTAGGTTGTTTACATAAATACATTATTATATTATATTATATTTCATTTAAACTTGTTCCATGATGTAAATGGAAAGGAAAGCCTTTTTAGAAAGACACTAATTAACATTGGAACGCCTAGATACTGTCTAGTATACAGTTAGTTAAGGACCAAAAATTATTGACATAAGTGCTTACAGTGTTTTTGTAAGACCGAGCCGAATGGACAGAAGATATGATCGAAATTCAATTATCTACCTTTATTACTTCCAAATAATAAAAATGACCGCTAGCGACGGTGCAGTATCGGTTGCCCACTTCTGGCAAGGTACTATTTAGCGACTTTGTTCAAAATTTGAAGTCGACACGATAAGAAGAATAATAAAAATTGTGTCTCGTTTTATAATTCCCTTAATTTTATGTAAGAATCTATAACTAAACAACAAGAGCATTAGCTTTGTACTTATTGTAACTTTTTAAATCGGTTATAAAAAGTTGCAAAACTGAATTTTGCGTATTTCATAAACTGTGTACAAACGACTTTCAGTATAACTAGCATACTAGGGTATTTTGTTAAACCTTGTACATATATACAGGGTGTAAGGTAAGGGACAGCCCTCAACGGACTGAAACGGTGAAATCAGACCATAAACCTGAACAAATTTCACTCTAGAGCCTACCACAACACAGGAAACGCGAAAAATCAGCTGTCCCATACAAAACTGCTGTAACTACCCGACTCGAATGTATGGTACAGCTGATTTTTCTTCACTTCTCCTGAGGAAGGCTCTATAGTGAAATTTGTTCAGGTTGATGGTCTGAGTTCACCGTTTCAGTCTAAAAACTTTCTCTACCGTCCACATGGCCAAAATAAAAAAAAACGCGATTCAACAAAAAAAATGTTATTATTTTTGTTAAAACTTCCTTTCTACGACATTTAAAAGCAAACCATTATCTTAACTCATGTCCGCCGTCAAATCTACAAACTCGAGTTTATTTTCCTAACTCAGCCGAATCTCCGACCGAATCCGGTATAAAACCCCAGGATAGAGATAACAAACAACGCCGTGTATATTTTTAAAACGTCTGTAGCAGTAGCATTTATAAATAGTTGCAAGACAAAAGAAATATCTAATTGTACAGTCAGTCACGTAACAGTAGTTAGATTGTTCGCTTGATGGTACGAAGCTACTAATGTTAGCAGAATTAGGTTTAGAACGTCTAGTAGCACTCTACATTTTTATCGAGTAAATTCTAAAAAAGTTAAAGTTTAATACCTAGTTTATGGGCGAGTAGGTACTACAAAACAAAGTTTGCGTTCAATCTTTGTTTTTCGGTTCAAAGAAACTATCAAAATAAATTCATTATTCGTTAAGATTTTAATTAAATTGCCCTTTGTTATGTTTTTGGAGACTGTGGGTCGTAGGATTGTTTTAAAAATAATTTTGGATTAGATCTTCTACTTTTATTTGATACCAAACAGGGCGACAGTGACTATAATTTATAGGTCATTTTGTACAATTAATTTCCCAATAATAACCCTCACAGGTCTAAAGGTTCGCATTGGGGCGAAGCGGGCCGCATCGTAGCGGAAAATGCATACTTAGCACACTAGTACGTGCCTGGTCGCTTAAATACAAACCCGGCTGCAGCACTGACACATGCTGCTCTGTAACGCTAGAGGACTGTCTGTAATACGACCGGCTCCGAATAACATTATTGTCAGTATTGCCACCGAACACGACTGCAGTACAGCTCATGCCAGTGCTCTTTAATGCAGCCTGATACGCAAAACACCCATCAAACAAACACGGCTGTAGGATACCTATACGAAGCGGAAGCGTCAACGTCGCACGAATTTTCTATTTGAGATAATAATCTTCATTTTCATTCGTATTAAGTACTTTCTAACAAAATCAGAAATAGGTAACATTTTATGCCAATACCACGTACCATTGTGAGCCATGTTAGTTTTTGTTCATTTAATTTAGTTTGCCGCTGACCTAGCGACGAGTGCGTGATTGTTTTCGGTAGTTTTCGGTTAAAAGTTTTCGGTTGTGTTTCGTGGTTTTATTTTGTAAAATGATTGACATAGACAGTTTAAAGACTCAACTAAAACAGTTCTCAACGCACCAGCTGTGAAAGTGAAGTAATAAATAGTCCACCTCTCGTTTCCCTCAATGGTGACAATCCCATTATAATACTAATTATAATACGAATTGTATAGTTGCATCAAAACTCATTTGAGCAGTTAAAAAACAAGAATAAGAACAAGAAGTCACACCAAATAATTTATTAATTATAAGAGATTAGAAAAACTTTGGGTAGGTACCATCGAATCAGCTGCTCAAGCAATATTTGCAGTTACGAAAATTAAAAGTACAAAAAGATAGCCCGAAGCCACAACATCGGCAAAAACAAAATTAAATCGTCCTAAAGCCAAAAAACATTAACCGATTTAACCGTCACATTTATAATTAAGTACCTATTCAAAAAAAAACCAAAAATAAAAATATTGTTTTTTACGTAGGTACCTAATTATCATTTCTTTATTGCCTTTCTTAAAATAATTTGTTAACTTAATTTTTGCGAAGTTTATTGGACAGATGAGTAAATTTTTGATAAAGATGGAATTACCAGCCATAACCTCAAAAACGGTGTTACCATAACCTCCACTACTTAAACTGGGCGCCAAAGAACTAGGGAAACCCAAAAAATAAAACAAACCGCCTAACAAAGAAGATTTTCCCTAAACGTCTGGATGGGAGTAATCAACAATGAATTAATTGGCCCTCATTTTTTACCTCTCATTTTAAACGGTGAGAATTATGAAGAGTTTTTACGTAGCCATTTGGGGGAGTTGCTGGCACGACTTCCGGAGGAAAGTAGAGAGAACATCATGTTTATGCACGATGGCTGTGCAGCACATTTTATGGTTGGACGAGAATTATCCAAATAGATGAATAGGTATAGAGGAGGGCCAATCCCGTGGCCTGCCAGAAGCCCGGACATGACCCCATGCGATTTTTATGACATGAAAGACCTGGTCTATCAAACCCCAGTCAACGAGGTTGGAGGACTTGAGGCACCGAATAATAAATGGAGCGGAAGTAATGAGGGAGACGATTACTTCAAGAATGACTAAAAGCGACCTAAGAAAGCGCTTGCGTACCTGCACTGCAGTCGGAACCGAGGGGCTCACTTTGAGCAAGAAGTGTAAAATTATTTAATATTTTTTTTTTAGTTTAGCTATAAAAATAATTAACGAATTTAAACACAAGAAAACTTACCAATAACGTTTTATGGATATAATAAATATTGATTTCTTATGAACTTTCGTCACTTTTCTCCAAACGAATTTTACCTCAAAGTGACAAGTACTAAGTAAAAGATCTTTTTTTTTACTTCGTCTAAAGTCTTTGTTATTGGTTTATTTTGAACTGTTTATTCTGACATTTATATATGAAATCCCCGTACTAATTATTTACTTTATCTGTGCATATGTATACAATTAGTTTTCAATTTAGTTTCTAAAAATAATATCCAAATTTATTTAGACAAGCACAAGAATAAAAAAATAAATATCAGAAATACAAATAAAATCGAATCCGCAACGCAGGCTTCGTCAAACCTTAAACACATATCTATATCCGCTATAAGCTTCGTCAATTGCAGCATACTATATAAAATCCGCATGCAAGCTTCGTCAGACTATCACTAACTAATCTAAAGGCACTGCCCTACGCAACCCTGGTTCAAAGGTCCCTATGATGCTGGCCGCATTGCCCCTCTGGATGGCCAGAGAAATTCTCTGAACCAAAAAGGCTCCCGAGCGCGGGTCCCCACCTTTCGTCCGCATTCGCTGCCCTATCTCCCTCACGAAGTCCTTGGCATCGACCCCCCAAGGGCCCCCAGTCTCAAAGGCAGCTGGAACGAAATCATACCCTTGCTCCAGGTTGGCATATGTCGTCCGCTTAAGCCTCGCCGCCCGCTCCGCGGCAGAGCCAGCAACGCGCATCGTCTGACTCAGGTAGGAAGGAGCAAATGTGCTGACACAGGTCGCATCCCAAATCAGGCTACGCCCCCTTTTCCAGGGGACCAAGGTCAGGCCATCGGGACGCTTCCCATCGGCGCGGCTTAAACCCGGGGGCTCCAAAATACTCGGCACGTCCACCGAGACAAGTGCACGGCGAATTATGTCGTTGAGGGCTTGGTGACGGGGAAATCTACCTGCACAACGCTGGCAACTCAACCCATGATGGCCATTTTCCTCCACCCAACAACCACAAATGCACCGATGAGGCTCGCACACCTTGCAACCGATACGCAATGCCGCAGCAATCCTCAAGGTATCATTGTCCAGCAGTGTCCCCATATTGGGGGATGGAAGCGCATGCAACCAAGCGGCCGATTCTGGCTCGGAAACTGCCTTCAAGCGCGAAACACCCACCCCAACAGCGCTACTCATAAGTTGCGAAAACGACTGCTTCGCCGCGATCTCGTCCCAGCCTCTCTGGATTTTCAAGCCTTCAGGGCGCTCGCCGTTAACAATCTTGATTGCCCAAGCCGCCAACGCCTCCGTTACATAAGGTATAATGATCCCGCCACCATAAAACGGTAAAATACGAGTGACGAGATCCGCAACCCCATGAGAGGAGGCTAAAAAACGACCAGGCCAATGTCCTGCACACGACGCACCCCCAAACCCCCATATCGAACCGGCAACGAAGCTTGCCCCCACTGCTCATCATTCAGACTGACATTGATCACCGATTCTAATGCCAATCTGAGTTCGTTTTCCATATGAGCCACTTCCCGCGAAAACATCCATGTTGGTGTGGTTCTCAAAAGATAAGTAAGTTTCGGCAATGAGAGGCAATTCCGCAAAAGAATCAACGCCACATGAGATGAGATATCCTTCAAAAGAAGTGGTATAGAAGAAATTAGCTCCGCTTTAGCTCTCAGAACTGATGGTAATCCCGCCGCAAAAATTGTTGCCCCCAATAAATGAAAAGTCTCCTCATTAATTGTCTTCAAACCAGGCAACAACTCCTCCAACTCACCACGCGCATCCAAAGCCCCCAAACTGCACGGGTAAAACTCACATTTGGCCGTATTCACTTCCAAGCCAATGGAACTGAGCGCTGGGAGTAGTCTGTTTAGATCCCCGACCACCTCATCCAGGCTCCCCCCGATAATGCCATCATCCAGATACCAGATGTTCAGGGGCGAGCTTAAAGTATTAAGCACCTTCTGGATTGCCAAACAAAACACCAAAGGACCCAGAGGGTCCCCCTGCTGCGCACCAACCTGAGACAAAAGCTTTTGGTCGTTGTAAAATAGATTTGACGGCAACGAATAGCACTGATAAACAAATGGATACAGTGCAGGTACTTGGTCTTTCACCTCATTTAGTATCACATCCCTTTCTACGCTATTAAATGCATTCTTGATGTCCACTTTCACAATCACGGTGTCAGTGCTGGAGCCAAGGGTAGACCCCACCGCAAATGACCGAGTGGCGTGAATAGCCGCCTCGCAACCCAAACGCGTGCCAAAGCCCAGCTGGCGCGGCTGCAGATAAGAGGCCATTTCTTCCTTAACGGCACGGCAACAAAGCTTTGCCACAAGACGACGAAGCGTACCCCCGACAGCAATTGGCCTGACACCACCGTCCTTCTTAGTAAGAGCGCACAGAGTGGCACCATACAAAAAAGGGCACACCAGTGGATATTAAGCATCCCTTTCAAAAGAAAATTACACAAACCCGCTAATGAGTCTAAAAGACGAGGGCCGTTATCCCCCGCAGAAGGGGAAATCATCTCCTTGAGATGCTGCGGTCGGAGACCATCCAGACCCGATGCTGAACCGTTATAGAAGGTCCCTATTGCAGCAGCCACTTCAGCAGCCGTGACCGTCAAACTGGGGCTTGAAAGGCCGGGCTGCGAAGGTAAATTAAGAGGCCTAGACGGGGCTGGATGTTTCTCCCTCAGCGATGCCAAGGTTTCAGCACTGTTCCCCGTTCATATTTTTTTATTAAAGGTATATAATAATTTAAGTTATAACCCCGTTCATATTTTTTTATTAAAGGTATATAATAATTTAAGTTATAAATATGTTTAGCCGACTATACCTTTCTAGTTACAGTTACAATGCACAGGTGGATAATGGTTCTGCCATTGAAATGTTTATATTTTTTCCGCGTCTTTCTTAGATTAAATAAATGAACTAAAACCTTACATGGACATAGATGTGTTTTAATTAAAATATCGTCTTTATTAAAGAAGGCGTTCTTGCCCATTCCTGTGACGACGACGACAGACGACCTCGACAGCAAATATAGACTTTCCAAAATGAGCGAAGAAAATACAATAGACGACAAAAGTGATGTTGAGTGAATAAAGTACAAGAGACCAAACCAATGTCTTCCGCGTTACCATTAAGCCTCCACCATTTTAGCCGAAGAACCAACACTCTGGTTTGCGCAATTTCACAAGACAGCACCAAGTTCTACCACACCATTCGAGGTGAAAGATATTGTGACAAAGCTAGCACTTGAGATTATGATCGAAAACCTTAAGGGATTAATTTTAAGGGTATCGATTTTATGCGAACAAAGTGATATTTTGTATTAATGAAAACCTAACATAATATAAGCGGTTTACTATTTCTTACACTTTTCTTTACGTGTACCATCTCTGTGCAGCGCCCTGAACCTCGTCATCTCGTGAGACTCGACCGTCGTCTCTTTCTTCATAGAACCGCTCTGAATCGCACTCCAGAAGAGTGAGATGAGAAGCTCTACTTGAAGCTTAGACTTGAAGTCCTGCTCTTAGTGCTACTGTGATTTAGAAAGTGTTTTGTTACGCCGTGCCGATGCCCTTGTATAATAACCTCTTTTGACTTTTCGGAAGATTCCGCCACCGATCCAACTCTTTTCATCGTTCCCTGTAGATGGGACGGGGCCAGAGTCCACTGTCTAACGTTTGTTTGAGCTTTTCTCTTCCATGTTTATACATTTTTACGTGTTTGATTAATAGTTTGATAATTGATAATATAATTATATTTTGATAATAATACATAACGTAAAAATTTTATTTTCTCTCCTCCGGACGGAAAGCGTCCATTTTCGTCCTGCTGCGCTAAACGAAGATGCCGCTTTCCACCTCCGTCGAGGAGAAAAATAGTATACTAACCTCGGGCAGTAAATAAGAAAGACTCAGATTACATGTTTTTGACAATTACATGAAGTCTGAGACCTTTCTTACTTTCCTGCCCTCGGTGTGTAATCTACTATAACTCGATCGCAGGAGCAGCTTCTACTTTGCTAGCTTCAGATTTATTTATCATCTTCTTCGCCGTGTGACTATCATCAATTATTATAGAACCCTCGTACCGGTGAAGAACTCTTTTATTTTATCCGTTTTCTCGTGGACCTACTATTTGGTCCTACTAGTAGGTCCACAAAGGAAACCTATTTCTGTTGGTCCTACCTTAGATCAAAGTAAATTTTTTATCTAAGGGTCCTACTGATGTGCTAAATCAAAAATGTACCTAATGTAAAGAAAATCGGAGAAGTGCAAGTGGACGTAAACGGAACTTAATGTGCTGACAGTTTTTTAAGAGGATGATCAGAATATCAAACTTAACAACTTTCTCTATGGGACCAACATCGAAATCTCGAAAAAAAAATCAGCTGTCCCATACATTTGGCTCGTTTAGTTATGTAGACAGCAGATTTTTTTTTCGCGATTTTGATGTTGGTTCCATAGAGAAAGTTGTTCAGTTTGATGGTCTGATCATTCACTTAAAAAAAAGTGTCAGCATAGTAAGTTGGACCCCATCGCAAATTAAATACTTAAGCAGCGATTACATTACCCAACATTTAGGGCCGATTTCACAAACATTGCTTGCTTTGTTCGATACACTTTAAAATAGAGAGAACAAATCAGGCAATGTATGCCTAAAACGGCCCTGCAAATTTTGTAATGTAATCGCTGCTGTAGTTCTATGCAAAACTGATTTCATCCCTGTTCTAACAACAAATTGGTTGTAAGACCACCGACCTTGATTAGTTTGAGCACTCTCCTTTGAACACTAGTGCATTGAACAAAGTGATTCTAATACAAAACAAGCAATTTTATCAAAGAGATTGTTCATGTCAAAACAATATTACAATTTATATACAAGGCGAAAAACTTGCAGGTGAAAAAGAAAATTTAATTTGAAACACCGTTGGCTTGTACTTTCCCTCAACGCTTTCATAGTCGAATCACTTTTTTTAGGGTTCCGTACCCAAAGGGTGAAAACGGGACCCTATTACTAAGCTTACATTGTCCGTCCGTCCGACCTAGCTTCAGGTAGATGTTTGAAATTTTCACAAAATATTTATCATTTGGATTGAATTTGATAACAAATAAAAAAAAGAAGTAAAAAGTAAGCTATACAGGTAACTAGCCTTTTCAACGTTTTTTCTTCTCGCTCTATATCTTACACATACAAGCGTCAAACTTGGTGTGATTATAGTGCAAACTCTACAGTAAAACAACAAATAATAAAAACAGATTCAGATCAGGGTTTCAGGATAAAAAATAATTTTTTTGGTAAGTTATATTGTGTGGTGTTACGGAACCCTCCGTGCGTAAGTCCGACTCGCACTTGACTGGTTTTTTATTTTTCATCTTAACAGAAGTCAAAGAGAGAACCTGGAATGTTTACTTGTACATGCACATTGTAATAACTTTGTACTATGTACTTCAGCAAAACCGTATCCTAAACTAAAATAATACATTCAGTGCGCGTTCGACAAATTTATGCTCAACGGTATTCGGAACGATTCAACTTTGAGTAAAGGAAACTTGGATGAGAACTTTCCTACTATTGATATCTTTGTTTATATTTTCTATTTTATTAGGGTTCAATTTCAACATTGACGATGAAATGTAGGCTGTTTATTTCTTTACTTGGTGTAAAGAAATAAACAGCCTACATTTCATCGTCAATGTTGAAAATGTTTCGTAACTCCAAGGGCTGACAAGTTTATTACCCGACTACGCAGCAGAAAGGAAGGGTAATGTGTTTATTTTCTCGTAGTGTTGTTCTACTATTATTAAAGTGAAGGTGAAGGTAAGCAGTATACAGTCGCCATCAGATATTTCCGTTCATTCCCAATAGTTCTACTGAACAGTTCTACCGTAGAACTAGGGATTGCAATCCGGTTTTCCGGATCCGGTAATCCGGCGGATCCGGTACCATTTACGGCCTACCGGATCCGGCACTAGCTAGCCGGATCCGGTACGGATCCGGTAAATGGCTTGAAAATCAAATAAAACCGCTTTTTTAATGAAAATTCTGGCGGTGGACGTCGCTTACGACGTTATTGAGTCACCTGCTACGACAATCCGCACCTACACGTACATTTAAAATATAAATTTGTCCTAGGTATGGAGTTTTTTTCTTCCCTACCATATAAACATGTCATTATAGAAATGACAGCAGAAAAGTTTTATTATGTTATCCTGTTAAAAGTACTTATTTACAAATTAACAGTAGGTATTGTATTGTAGTACATACCTGTCTCAGTCTGACAAAAGAAAAATAACCATAAATGTGAAAAGTGTTTATATTAGGCGGTCTCTCTTTATGTTAGTTAATACTTTGAGGCCTAGAAAATGTTTTTTTCGCATTAATAATACGATAGAAACTATCACTTCGTAACAATAATAATTTTTTTCACAGTTGCTAGAAACACCTTTATTGTTTTACAGTTGATTTTACAATGAAAACGCAAATTATTATGGATATTACCAATCCGGTCGGATCCGGCGGATCCGGCCGGATCGGTGAAAATCCGGTCGGATCCGGCCGGATTGAAAATTGCACCGGATTGCAATCCCTACGTAGAACTAATGGGACTTTTATTTCCCACTAGTTCTACTTTTAAATGCACCACCGAATAGTGGAACTAGTGGGAACATTACTTCTCAATAGTTCTACAACATTTCATATTAGACAAAAATAATCTAAATGTCAAAAAAACATTATTTACAAGGTGTTCAAATAATATATTTCTGAGCAGTGCTAATTTTCATTAAATTCTTTACAGTAAATGTTACCAATTGTATCTAAACATGTATTTTGTCATACATATCTGAACTGCTAATGTTCAATAATTTCGTTAAAATCGTATTTAAAATTAAAATGTAAAACAACGGAGTAAGGTCTTTTTTCCTAAACTGTTCAGATGTTTATGACCACCTTGACTGCGAAGATGTTTTAGGCTTTTCAATATTTTTGATTGGTTATGTGTAAATAAATTATTGAAAATTAGAACTGCATAGAAATATTTGACCACCTTGTTTGCTAAGATATATCTGATGGTGACTGTACAAAAGTTAAGAACTAAGCAATAACGTTTGTTCTTGTTTCTGCGATACAAAGTCCATTATTATACATAGGTATCTACTTAGGTAATACGGCGCTCGATGTCGTAGTCGAGCTTCGGTACCTATTGGAAATGATCACCGAAGTATAGTTAATCAGTCTTAAGATGACCTCTCGGTAGAGAGTAGTATATTCCTTGTGGGTGACGGTCATGCTGTTATCTAAGTACAAACTAAGTGGAGTTTCCATAGACAGCTTCCGACATCTATCGATGACGTTTCGAATCACCATGTGTTGAATTTGGGTTCGTATCTAAATGCGTTCGATAGCGCGCTACACCTCCCCGCTGTAGTATTGAAACATTTCGCTCATGTTAAACACTGTCTTGTTGGTTTAGTGGTCTAGACCACCGGCTCACGTTTTGGGTGGTTATGGTTCGATTCTCGTGTCGGCCTGATCGTCTTTTTCAATTTATTTCACAATGTAGCTGCCCCTAGCGCCAACGATAATTATTAGACATCCTAAAATCCCAGGCGACTTACCTATCTAAAACCAATATATATATTAATCTATGGTGACGGTTTAGCGGTATTTCATCTAGAATGCCTCCGTACTTCGGAAGGATGCCTACGCAAAGTAGTTGGTCCCAGATAGTTGCATCAGATGGCGGTGTAATTTCGTTAGACCAAATCAGAGGCCCATTAAGGCTACCTCATACCTGAAAATTCTATGACCACTAACTTGTCTCCACTAATCCGTATTTGGCCCGCGTGGTGGTGTATTTATGGCCCACTCATCCATATTCATGAGAGGAGGCCTTTGCCCTGCAGTGGTAATAGTGCGATCCTACAGGCTATAAATTGCTTTATTTGTTAACTTCCTAACTTATATTTGAAATCAGTGCCTTTCACTTGTTATTAAGTTTTAATATAATTCGTGATGAATAAGATGATTAATTCAGTCAAATTAAAAAAAGTGAATTAGTCAAAAACACACTTTTTCAAATATACTCGTAGGTACACCCTAGAATCTATTCGTTCGACTCTACGATATAGGATATCTGCATACCAAATTTTATGGTGATGATTTGAACGGTTGAAGCGAAAAACAAACATAACTGCACCATTAAACATGCACGAGCCTTCTCATATCAAAAGTTCGGTTAGAAAAAAACAGGCAAATGCAAGGGCGGGCAACCAAGTCGAACTTATATCATTAGTAGATTACACACCGAAGGCAGGAAAGTAAGAAAGGTCTTTGATCTCATGTAATTGTTGACCGAGGCGAAGCCGAGGCTTTCTTATTTACTGCCTGAGGTTAGCATAAGATTTTTCTCCTCGACGGAGGTAGAAAGCGGCAACTTTGTTTAGCGCAGCTGGTCGAAAAACGCTTTCCGTCCGGAGGGAAGAGACATTATTTACCACACAATATAACATAAACAAATTATTTACCTACAAAATCAAAAATTTCAATTAAGTGTGTGATTTTAGGTGCTAAATTTTGTTAGTATAACAGACAATGAAAATCTAATAATACAATAATAGCAAAGGTAGATAAGGTATTAATAAGTTATTACGAGTAGCTAAGAGTTCAGTCTGAAACGGTGTAGGCATACAAAAACAATTAGCGATGATTTCCCAAACACCGACGCGTATTCACAGGGGGATGCTAAATGATCGATGAGCGATAACGATTATGCGCTCCAGTTGTTTTGATATGCCGCAAGTAGCCAGCTGAAGCGATTTAATTTACCCTTTCCTTCTTTTTGTATGTAAAATATAGAGGCGTATTGGCCACATCGGGGCGTACGGCAGCACAAAAATCCGCCCAAATACCTTCTATAAGGTCTAACAAAATTAGGTGAAACTATTTGAAGGGGATGATCAGACCATCTAACTGAAAAACTTTCTCTATGGGACCAATATCGAAGTCGAAATCAGCTGTCCCATACATTCGGGTAGTTAGTTGGGCATTTTTGTATGGGACAGCTGTTTTCTTTTCGCTGTTTCGATGTGGGTCCCATAGAGAAAGTTGTTCAGTTTGATTGTCTGATACTCCCCTTAAAATTGTTTTAGCTAATTTTGATAGACCTTATACAGGGTGGATTTTTGAGACGGGGCAGTAAGGGCAGGTACCTTAAACGTTGTAGCTACAGCGAAACGTTCTTAAGAGACTATCCTTAACATTTTGAATAATTTCGAAATGCATTCACAGATTTCGAAAAAAAATTACAGTCAGCAAGATAATTGACAATTTACACAAAAACTTTTTTTGATGCCAGTCGTTCCTGTTTCTAAAAAGGATCAATAAACTATATGGGACCAACCGAGTTTAGAGTACGGGTCCTGGGTGCAGGCCAACGGCCATCAAGCCTTAAGCTGCAGGAAGTGTACAGGACGATGGCCACGACACCACATCCTTAACGACATAATTCGTAGATCGCAAACGTCCCGAACATTCTTGAACCAACCGGCTTAAACCGCACAGACGGCAAAAGACCGAACGGCTTAACCCTCATCCCATGGGAAAGGGGCCGCCGCCTCCTATGGGATGCGACTTGCGTTTGTACATTTGCGCGGTCGCATCTACAGGGAACTACGCGGGTGCCAGGATCGGCGGCAGAAAGTGCGGCACGGGTAAAACACACCACGTACCTACTCATTTTTAGAGGCAACGTACATATTTGTGCCAGTAGCGGTGGAGACCGCAGGGCCCTGAGGTACCGAAGCGAAAAACTTCATCAAAGCCATTGGCCGTCCTTTAAGGGAGAGGGGCCGAGACCCCAGCTCCGGGTCGTACCTGGTTCAACACATTTCCTTAGCCATACAGCGTGGAAACGCCACGAGCGTGATGGGCACATTTCAACCGGGTTCGACTCGAGGCGGGTTCTTCGACTGAATACAAAATAGGTAGTTTAGTTTTTAATTATTGTATTTTTTAGATTAGGTTAGGTATTGTATTAAGTAGTAGGATTAATTTTATACTTAGTATTATTGCTGAAGATAAATAAAGTTTTTTTTTATCAAAAGTCTTATTTAATTGATATCTTTTTTAGGAAAAGTTCTCAGCTTAAACTTTCTTCACCGGACTTTTAGAGTAGGATGCTCTAAGACTAGAAATGTCAGAAATCCTAAAAAACGTTTCCCATACATTCGTAGGAAATGAGACTCCAACTAATTTTTATACTTAACCAAACTTTTTATTATGGATGGATTTTTTAAAGTCACACCTTCAAAATCATGATCGAATGATGCGTAATGTCCAAATGTGTACGTTGATATTTTCTACTGCTGATTTGAACGTGTGACTTTCTATATCACACTCCTGGTCGAAAATAAACAAAAATTAATACTTCAAATTTGAGTCGATAATATCAAACGCCGGTATGTCCCACCTTTGGGACGTCCCATTAAACTCAATAAAAATAAGTTTTACTCAATAAAAATTAATGTTTGTCGATTTTGAAGGGACTACTCTACTCAAATAGATCCCTAAAACATAATAAAAATTATTTTTATTGAGTTTAATAAGACTTCCCAGAGGTTGGACATACCGGAGTTTGATATTATCGACTCATTTGCTCTTACTGCCCCGTCTCAAAAATCCACCTGTATACAGGGTGTAAGGGACAGCCCGTTGCAGACTGAAATGGTGAACTCAGACCATCAAACTCATCGACCTAGAACTATGGACACAGGGTCTGGTAGCACGCGATCGCATTTTTCCGTCGCTCCATCCTTTTCTGTCACTCATTGCAGGAACGCCATTTGCTAGAGCATATAAGATAGACGGAACGCAATCGCCAGATGCGTGTGTAGTTCAACCCTAAATGCTTCTAAGGCCCGATTCGACCAAACGCGACTACATTTTATTCTTAGATTAAGTCGCCGGTTACTCTATAGTAAACTGATTTTGCGTTTTACCAACCCTAATCTAAATGAAATGTCTATGTCACATAATTAAAAAAATTATATTAAAAAGAAACCTAACAAATTTAAACTGTATAACCTCACATTGCAATAATATACAACGACCTCTTTCTTAAGGTGAATTATACATTCGTTCTTTTATTACGGGGTGTGTAAACACCAAAAGTAAAATTGTTCCTTGTATAATTACTCTTCTATAAATCGAAGTTTGGTCGAATCCGGCCTAAATGATAAAATAATAGTTTGCTTACTGAAAATAGGATACACCAACAACTTTTTTCACTTTGCTTAGGTCGTTTTTACATGTTTTTACAACACAGAGTACGGCATCGTGAACTCGCGTGTGCTCGGACTATCAAACAAAGACTGGCACACGATTAAGTCTTTTTTTGAATTTTGATACTCTTTTGATTCGGACACTTTTGAGCGTGGACCCATCTTCCATAGTGTCCTAATTCAATGATCAAACTGAACAACTTTCACTGTGAAGCCTACGGCAGGAAACGCGAAAAAACATCAGCTATCCCAAGCATTTGAGTCAGGTAGGTACAGAAGTTTTCTATTAATTATTTTTAGGATCTAGTTCTATTTATTCGGCAAAGACCTACGATGTCTATTTATTTGATGTCTTTTGGTAAGCCGTGTCTTTTTCAACAAACACTTTTAACTTGCACCAAGCGGCATCAGAAGCGACGAGCCGGCAAACGGGGCAGTCGGGACTCGGGACGTACTGTATGGATTCAAATTAATTTCACAAAAATATTTTTATATCTTACTTAAAAAGTTAAAACTGAAATTGAGCTTTAATGCTTTTTTTTCACTATTCACATCAATTCTTGCTGTGCTTGCGTCTATCCTAAAGCCTCGTATCTACTAGGCAACAATTTGACGCACAATACGTGACGCTCATCAAGTTCAGCAACGTTGCAAAACAACGCGCGACGTTGCCACTAAGTAAATTCGGTATGTCAAGTTTTTTTTGTAGGTCTAAATCGAAAACCATTTCGAGATAATTGTCTCAATAATCATATTTTCTATGTCAGAGATTTTAAAATGAAAGGATGATATTTTTAATAAAATAACGTCGTTTTTCGATCCACGAGTGACGTCACTCGCTGCCCCTGCAAACTCCTTGGTAAACATAAAATGAACTTAAAGTAACTGGCCATTAAGAAAAAAAAATACTTTCAAAATGACAGAATTTGACATTTGATGTTGCCGTATCTGTTTTCAGCATAGAGTTAGAAAGAGGAGGCAGGTTTTATTTTTTTGAAATATAGCAGTAGGTAGTTTTACTCCATGGAGTTCGAATTATTTTTTCAAAAGATCAAAATAATTTAAAAATTAAATTTATATCGATAAACTCGATGAATCACAATAAAAATGAAATAGGCGTCTTAAAATTATGTCTTTTATCCGTAAAAAATATAAAATATAGACAAAAAAAAAACTTGACATACCGAATTGCCAATGAAGTTCTGCGACGTCGCGCGTTATTTTGCAACGTTGCCGAACATGTTGACCGTCACATGTTGCGCGTCAATTAATGCCTAGCGGGTACGAGGCTTAAACCATCTAAACTGCGGTGCTCATAGCATAGTCCAAACTCAATGTGGGTATATTATGTCTGAGACAAATATACCCCAAAACTCAGGGTATATCAGTTTTTTTTTTTAAATACAGGGTGTAAGGGACAGCAGAACCGCAGACTCCGCAGACTGAAATGGTGACATCGGACCATCAAACTGAACAACATTCACTATGGAGCCTATCGCAGTAAACGCGAAAAAAATCCGTTTCATACAAAACTACTGTACCTACCCGACTCAAATGTATGGGACAGCAGATTTTTTTTCCCGTTTCCTGTGGTAGGCTCCATAGTGAAAGTTGCTCAGTATGATGCTCTGAGTTCACCGTTTCAGTCGGTGGAGGGCTGTCCCTTACATACTGTATACTTTAATTTAGGGTCGTAGCTTCATTATCACTTTCTATGGTTTTTCTGCTCAATCATTTTTTGTTAATACCGGGTGTCCGGTAAGTAATGGATAACCCGGTAACTGTCGATTGAGGACCTCAAACCAGTTCAGAAAAAAATTAACTTTCATTTCCAGTAAAAGTGCCATAGGTTTTCGAGATATTCCGACTTTAAATGTTTTTTTGGAATTTGGTGGCTTTGTCACTCTTTTGACCGTCATGGCCACAAAATAAGATTTTTGCAGTCGGCTCTTTGCATAATATTCTCTACGAGTGATGCTATCGGACATGCATGAGAAAGTTAGAGGTTTTTTTTGGATTTTTCACCCAAGTTCGAGCATGTGTGGTCTTAAAAAAATGTATGGAGACCAGGGTGGCTAACTTTCTCAAAAGTTGCCTAATTAAGGCAGATTTCAATATGGTCCCTATATTATGACATTATTGTAATGGTATATTTGTTTCTTTAGAAACAAAGATGTTGCTATTGAAACTAAAAACGAGCTATTTCCGATACAGAGAACTTTTATTTAAAACCCGTTAATACCGGATTTTGTCGAAGACATCATGCATGAAACACTTTATTTTCGTCAAAGGAGCACTCTAATGAATAGAAAAGCTAAACTTTAAATCGCACCAACCAAACGTAAGCATTCATCATGAAAATAAATGTTTTTTTTTATTAATAAACTAGTAGGTCAGTTAATATAGATACGACAGCGTCATAATTACTGAGGTACAACGTACATCAATAACATCTCGGAAAACTTCTTAATGAATAGTTTTCCAGTATTCCGGGAAAAAATATTGTTTTACAGTGGCTTAAGGGTATATTATTCGGAGCGCGCTCCATACAAACGTACTATGGTGATATTTTCAATACTAACCAATTAAAGTCAATGAAATTTTGCAGAAACAATCTAGAAACAAATTTCTATGCTTGTATGGAGTCAGATTTTCGTTAAAATGTATAGCTTTCAAGTTATAGTGCCTCAAAGATTTCCATACAAATCTTAAATTAATCTTAGCATTGAAAATGTATATTTTACCGAAAATCTGACTCTATAGAAGCATAGAGATTTGTTTCTAGATTGTTTCTGCAAAATTTCATTGACTTTAATTGGTTAGTATTGAAAATATCACCATAGTACGTTTGTATGCAGCGCGCATTTTCGCTCTCGGAATAATATTCTCTTAAGGCGGTATCAATCTTCCCCTGATCACGACTCTCCATACAAATCGATGGGAACGAGCGCGTGGAACCTGTCAGAATTTAGCCGTTTTCTTTGAAAAATTAGAAGATTTTTTATTAATTTCGAAAAAGTAAGAAAACCACATAATTCTAAATTGTGTTGTGGACAATATTGTAAATTTTCATTTTCTTCCGATTAAAAATGTAAGAGAAAATGGTTGCAACTGGAAAAAAAGGGGTGACTTTAGATTTCCTTTTTCTTTTGTTTTATTCATTAAAATCGATTTCTAGAAAAACCACATCACCTCTCATGTCGAGTAGATGGTTCAGTTTATTTTTCAGCTCAAAAAGTGTAATAGTTAATAAATAAAATGGTTACAAAGTTACCCAAAAACCAGGAGGTAGCCTCTTAACAATTTTTAATAAATAACGTACCTAATAAACAAGATATACCCCTATAATATAAAGGTTTTAAAAGATCAGCACTTAGTAAAAACCGTTGTAAAGTCAAAAGCATATTTTAAAACAAACATGTTTCCGGCGCAAAGGGAAGAAACAGCGCAATTTGCTCGCATGTCCCCTGGCGACGTCGTCGGCAACTTTTTTCAAAACGGGCTCTAATTAAACTCATTCTCTCTGCTAACAAGTACAAACGGGATGTGAATTCATCATTGAGATAGCATCTTTTGATCACAAATCACTGGAAATGACTCAGTCCGTTTGTTATCACTAATTTGTGGAATCATCACACAATTACCTAGTCCTAATCGAAGTACCAGAATCTAGTCTTACTTATATTATGTGGACTAAATAACGATAGAGAATACAATATACACACCTTTATCTCGGTGCTAAATTCAAAATTTAACATGTTGTATTCAAATGACGGAACTCTTTGAGGTGAAGCGAGCAGATAGGCTTAAAAGATTTCCACTCAGTTGCAGAACGCTCGTTTAAGTTAATCCTCCATTAAATCTCTTGCTAGCTTTTTCTACAAAGACAAGACAATATGTGACAGCAAGAGATTTAATGGAGGATTAACTTTAATGAGCGTTTCTGCAACTGAGTGTCAGAAGATTAGAAGTACCGGCTAGAACTAAATTTTTCAACAAATGTGAACTCTACGCACGCAGCAGTCTCCGTGGACACAGCTAGCAAGCAATTTAAAACAATAATATCAAAATTTACGTTATTTTATTAGCCATTGTAATTATAAATTTTGATTGGTACCATCCATGACTCAGGTACAAAAACCATTTTTTGTCTCTTCTAAAAAATATTAATATCCGCAGTTAGGTAATCACTAACCACCTAATTGAAACACCGGCCAAGTGCGAGTCGGAACTAGAGCTTTAGTGTTCCGTATTACCAGTTGTTTAACATGGGTCGTCGATAACAATCACTGTAAACGGACACTTACTAAGTTTGTGGTCAAATAGTAACTGAAGATCATTTTACAATGGAGGTTTTTTTTTGTATAGAAATAAAACTATCCAAGTTATAGCCAGCCTGATAATTTTCCCGCCATCTACATCTAAGGTTCATCATTTTTTTCAAAATCCGACACGATATTGTAGAAAAAACGTTTTTTTTTTTTTGCCCTTTCTACCACCCATTTTTATATTGGGGGCAACCGAAAAATTTAAATAATAAAAAGAAATGTAAAAAAACATCTTTTTTGACCCTTACATAATTGCTATATCTGTGCCAAGTTTCAGCTTCCTGTCTTATGGTCTCTGAGAAAAATGCCTGTGACAAACGAACGGACAGACAACGAGCTGATACAAAGGAAGTTGTTGCTGAAACTGTTTGTTCGAAAATGATATGTCGGCAAGTTGAATAGACCAGGTATAGCTCACTACCTCTTAGCCTCCCCTAGGCTATAACTAGAAGATTCTAGTCAAGTATTATTAAGCTGACATCACTCGAGTCAACTCAAACACTTCCCTAGTCTAAACGTTATGTCTGAACTCTGTGAGACGCACAGTCTCAACACAATAAATACCACGCTAGTGTACACGAAGCCTGGAAATCTCTGGTTCGGAATAGATAAATAACAAAAAACAACATTCGATTAAAAATTGAACTTTTAAATTTTTGTATAAACTGTAACACCTTATTAAAATTTTATCTGAACAACCGTAGTATGTATTCTGCCTACCTCATTCTTTTTCATCTTTCGTGCCAGAGTATCAGGGTTCCCGTAGACGTAGAAAATTTATCCTCGTACAAAAGCGAGAAAAATCTCGTATTTTGCTAATTAAATCTCGTACATTCATCTATAGTGCGAAAAAACTAAGAATTCGGCTTGAATTAGCAATACACAATTTAATTTTAGAAATTTCACAGAACAACAAAATTATTTTGTAAAAAATATTGTGTTAAACAGAATAATAACAGCTAATACAAGGAATAATAGCAGCTAAGCGGTGATCGGTTTCTTGAGGATTTTACTGCAAATTCAATCTAACCATAAACATCAGCATAGCTAGCATGCCGCAGTGATACAGCGCTATCACCAAGCTATCACACCTTAGCTCTCTTTCTATTTGCGTGCGAACGAACGAGATAAAAGACGTGATACAGCCGTATCACGTGCAGCATACTACGAGTGCAGATAGTCTTTGATGGAATAAGTACTGATTTATTCCACAAAACGTCGCCTGCAATGGAAAATCATGCCATAATTACCCTAAAAGTATAAAGAGGCTGACAGCATCCTCGTACCTCGTACGAGATACTCCAAATCTTGTATTTGTACGAGGAACCTCGTACGTCTGGCAACCTTGCAGCGTATGAGCTATAATATCGCCCTGTATTCTGCAGAGGATGTAAGGGTGCGCTAAGAAAGAATATTTCGGAAAATCAACCCCTAAAGGGATGTAACAGGGTGTTGAAGTATGTATGGAATATCATATTCCCTGTTTGTAACCGAAGTTTACGCGGATGTCATTCGCGGGCAAAAGCATAAACATGAATACTTAGTAGGTAAATTTCATTTTTGAAAAGAAGAAGTATGAATTTAACAATACATTTTGAGAGTAATGAAATTGTATCACAGGTTCCACTGAAATCAGTGGTGGATCTTACCAAACTCCCTGAATCCTGTTCGATCCACTGGTGGAGCATATTAAGACAAGCAAGTATCATAGGATCTACTGAGCCTAATGGTGGATCACAGTGAACTTCAGCGTGCTATTCAATCCACTGGTGGATCGATATAGTAGATCCTACTGGACAGAGGGTGCTTTGCATAGCTGTACAATTGCTGTTGCTTGGAATATTAGTTCTGTAAATACATGAATGGAATTCCGAAGAGAAACCTTCTGTAACAGAGTAAACAATGCTTCCTCTAATTTGACAGCGTGTATTTGAAGTAAGACCGAAAGTATTCCAATCTCATGTAGATTCACTAAATGCCGTCGGTCGGTGGGTACCCTTCGAACCCCACTATTGGCCGCGAAGCTTTTCCCTTTTCATTTCCTCCGCACAGTCGTACAAACAAATGCCTGTGTGCGGGTTGTCAATACGGGCGGGTAAGCAAGCAGAGAATAACTAGTGGTCCAAGTCCGCTTTGAACGGTCCAATTCTGTTTGTTGGCTATCCTCTGCGTGTAAACCACAGATTACCCCCAATAGATACCGCATGATGAAAATTTCGTACAGGCTCGAAGTCAAAATTTTTGGCGGTAGGTGCGGGTGCGGGGCACAAAATAACGCAACATGATTGGCCATTTCAAGGTCGCACTATTCCGATCTCGCTCTATCCCGTTGCTTATATCAGTGCGAAATCATAGGTGTCTGGTGCGCGTCGGCGGCCCTGTATGCGGTATCTATTGGGGGTGATCTGTGGTGTAAACTGATCTAATTGATCTGCTTTCACGTTTGATTAGCAATAGACTGATATTTGTAATTAGTTTATCCAATCTACAAAAGATAAAGCTGCAATCCTCAACTGAAATGTATGGAACTGCAGATTTTTCTTCGCGATTTCGTATCTATATATAGAGAAAGTTTCTCAGTTTCATGGTCTGATCATGCTCTCAAAAAACCTTCTGGACCCTGAATATATTTACGACACTAAAAAAAAAATTACGTAATATAAAAAATACATTATTTATCTATACTTACGTGGAAATTGCGAAATAATATCACGCTAGCTGCTAAGTTTGGAGATACTACTTTTAAATTAAACGCAAATAATTGTTATCGGTGAATTCTATACGATTAGTGCGCTGAACGAATCAAAATGGATCACGACGATGATAGAAGAAGACGGTTGTCAAAGTATAATCGTTGCCAATTAGGAATACTGAAAAGAAATATTAACCAGCGGTATCTTAGGAAAAGAAAGATTATAGCCCTCAACAGGGTGGGGGCGATCAGGTGCCTATAAATATTTAGGCCATATTGCCCAGGGCCATTTCAAGGCTTACTTTAATATTTTATAAGAATTCTAATTTTAGTACTATTTTATTAAACTTTAACCTCAAGCGTTTTAAATCTCGAGGCTCATTGTTCCGTTGGTTCCGATCAAAATTGTAAGTGCCTAAAAACGACCACCTAATATGTTGCCTATCATATCAATAAACCATTCTTCGACGGCCCGTAGTGACAGTCTGTAGTGAATCTGCCTGCTGTGCCGAGGTTCGCGGATTCGAATCCCGTAAGGGACAAATATTTGTATTATAAAAATAGTAGTAGATTTAATTCAGTCGTGTGGTCTAAAGCACGTTTTTTCTTAAAAAAGCTATAGAACTGTATCGCAGATGAGCTTCACCTTCACATTACATGAATAATTTGCTAACACCGGTCCCAAGAGGTAGGCAGGGGTGCAATGAAAGAGTCTCTCCGAGTATATTAACGAAACCTAATTGGTTTAGGTAATAGTTTTCAGTACATGCGTAAAGCTATTCGCTCCAACAGACGACTCACCCTTATATTGGAACCTTCAATTTCCTTTTTCCAGTCTATGATATTGAATTGCTTTTCGTAGAATATAATGGAACACTTATGTCATGTGTGAAATTGTCCGAAAATCTGATACATTTTCATGTTCCATCGACCCATTGGCCATATTTAACTAGCAGACTAATCGGACGAAATTCCTTATTAAAGTATAGACTAAGAGACAAAGCTTAAAGGTCGCATATTTATCCGAGGCGAATTAACGAGCCGAAGGAGGCGAAAGAATCGAATTTTCGAATTCTTTATTATATGAAATTCTATGGCACCTCGCACACTTATCCGCGGCGAATCGGACGAATCGTTAGAGTTATAGCCTGTAGAATTCCACTGCAGGTCAAAGGCCTCCTCTCACGAATAAGGGTGAGAGGGAGCGGGCCATACTCCACCACGCGGGCCCAGTGCGTGTTGGTGGAGGCAAGTTAGTGGTCAAATTGCTGTCAGAGAATTTTCAAGCCGCCAATAGGCCTCTGACCAGGCTTAACGAATAGTTACCTACAATAAAAATATAAAGAATAATTGTAATAAAAGCAAATTTTTTTTCATTCGCCTCCTACGGCTCCTTACTCCTTCGCCGCGGAAGATATGTGTCCAACCTTAGTCTGAACAAGAGTACAAGATTATCAAAAGTGATGCACAAAATGAACAACATTTAATTTTTTTATCACAATTTTTGATTGAATAGAATAGAATAGAATAGAATAGAATAGAATGGTTTTATAATAGACTAAAATATATTTAAAAATAAGCAAGAAGTACATGTTTTTTTATTCATTATTTAATTTATTAATGCATTTTGATTTTTTCTACAACTGGGCGGCATTATGGCCATTGTTACTTTAGCCGGAGATGATGATGAAAGTTGATTAAGGAAATTTTAGTGATAGGTAATAGGTATGTAAAGAAAGATCAAACGATGATTAGATTCAGAATCCGGGGGTTTTGCTTGGCGCCATTGCTCTGGATGTGTCGCGTGTTCGGGAAAAAAATAGTTTTGGGATATTTGTGACGTAATTTATTACATGAGGATTGTGTACCAACTAGTTGTGTCAAGCGACCAACATAACGGGAATCTCCTATAAATACGAAAACAGAACATAAGCTTTGGTTCAAGTTAACTCGTACACGTACATGTTTATTTTGGCAGCAGCGCGAGCTTAACTGAAGACATCGGATGTATGGGCTAGATCTCTTTGCCTTGAAATTAACCATAAAAAACAGATTCAGGCAAAGGAAATACAGCCCATTCCGTCGTCAAATAAATTTTTCAGAGTATTTCTAATAAGTCAAGAAATAATCATTAGAAAAATCTGTCAATTTTATATAAGCTTTGTAAGACATAATCACCGAACGGTTTTAGAATTTTGATACCTTTCCTAAAATGAAATGTTGTCCATTGGAAAGAGTTATTTTTATTGTCATTCAAATAATAGAGCGGCGGGTTGTAGAACTCAATTTGTGTAATCTACTAGCGGAGACGTTGAATTGCATCACTGAGGTCGTCTGTCACAGCGGTAAAGTTTAGGTAATATTTTAGTAAAGGCGACTTGCGAAAATAGAGCCAGTGGGGCTAGGAAACTTTACATGGAACTTTGGATGGGCATTTGATGGAAACAGAACCATCCTCAAAACCATTCGCAAAACTAATCAACAATAAACTCTTTTTTCTGTGGCAAAAAGTTATCACATGCAATATTGTAGGTATGCATACCTAATCATAATGCTCTAGATTATGTTTCCCGAATGTTACTCAGACATATCCTACTAATATAAATATGTTTCGGTGTTCGTGTGCTCACAATTATGCATAACGGCTGAACGGATTTGGATGAAAGGCACACAGAGTCACAGATAGAATGGGTTCTGGATTTCTGGATTAACACTTAGGATACTCTTTCTTCTTCTCTTCTTTTCTTCTACTATCTGCAATCAGTGCTGACACTATAAGCAGATCATGAGAATTACAATTGTGATTTGTGGAATTAACCAGCTCCCAGTGGAGGGTATTCCCTTATTGTTGCCTTCTAGGAATGTCTAGATCGTGTATGTTGAGTCGCTTTAGCCTTTTTATGTCATTACTGTTGTCTGTTAGTGCAACTGCTAGCTCATTAAGCTAGCAGTTGAGCTAGCAGTTGCACTAACAGACAACAGTAATGACATAATTTTTATTTAAAAAGTTTTTTTTTAAAGTCAACGTAGGTTAAATGCTTCTAATTATTCAGAATTCCATATTTCACTAGCGGTAGCGGTGCGGTTGGTGCTCAAACTGAATCATTCCCTTTACGTCGATCGTCTCCGTACGTCGAGTCTCCCAACAGTGAGTCTCGTTACATCGCGTCATTTTACGGTGATTCTTCTAACGGTGAGTACAATCAACAAAATCATAGTTTTTTAAAGTTATAAAAATATGAAGTATCTACTGGTTAAAATGTAATTACCTAATGAATATTAAATAATCGTCCAAATATCATTCATTATTTTTTTATCAAATGATGTTAATAAACGAAGTTGGTAGAGGGTATGGTCACAGATGGTCGTAAGTTAATTTATGAAAGTTCCCTTGATGTACTAGGATAGCAGAAATGTACAAGAGGTCATTCGCTCTTATAAAAATACATACGTAAGTTATGGTCTAGATTAAAAACTTTTCGGTGGTGCACAATATTAAGGTTTTATTAATTGGACAGTCCATGGATATAAACAAAAAAATTTTTGGCCGACGAATGTCAATATAAGAGTCCTGTCAGAAAAAAAATAATAAAAATACCTAATTAGATTTTTAATTTTCTAATTTGGCACAATACTTGTGATACTTCATCTAATACCGGTGATGATCTAACTTTTAGCATAATTATCACAAAGGTCCGTGTTTATTCTTGTCCTTAAAAATTACAGCCAAATTACAAGGCTGGCTGCAATTTTACTGAAAGTAAGTATTTATGTACTATCTACTTATAAAATAGTTCCGTAACTGACTGAATGACTGACCGACAACGCACATACCCAGAAGATACGATTCATGAAATTTGGTACCTACAGCCAGCCAGTGGTAAACCACTTACAGGGTGTAAGGAAAAGTATCATTGTAGATTTTGTAGGTCCAATCATGGAATTTGTAGCAAAAGTATAGAGAAGTTACATGAACATAAAGGTGGCTCCTCAATCCATAACATCAGGATTGAGGAGCCACCCTGTATCTCTGAAAGTATACGTGATGAATCTTTTTGAAAATTTTGTAGGATTTAGTAGGAGTTGGAAAAAGATCCTACAAAAAAAATCATTTGACATTTTTATTATTTGTTAGCAAACCCGCCATAATAAGGCACATGCTGTGAAACAAATGTCTAGCTATACGGTTCAAAAGTTACAGCCCTAAATAGTTAGGACAGACAGAAAGCCGAGACGGACGGACGGACGGACGAACGACGTAGGCTTAGTAATAGCACAGAGTACAATATATAGGATCCCGTTTTCACCATTTGAGTACGGAACCCTAATAAAAGGCAACAAAGAAAGGCTAATAAACATAATGAGAAGTACCAGGAGAGCAGAAGAGTACAAAAGGTTATTCCGGATGGAAAAAAACGTAGTGTGGATGGCATCAGGAATTCCGGATCGGAATCCCGAATCAGGTTTCCGTATGACGATTCCGCATGTAGGGTAAAAGCGCCTAAACTTGGCCCCCGCCTAAAATATCAGTGTAACCGGGTATGAGTTAGCGAATTTATACTTGGAGTCAGGTGAACTCCTAAACAATTTATATGAAGTGACAACTTGGAGTCAGGTGGCCGTAGTACAAAAAAGTTGTTACGTCGATATGGACAGCAATAACATGACAGGAGACACGTTTTTCACTATGGATTTTGGGATAACAATACAAACTTCTTTTGTATGGAGCGCGCCAACTGTAATTTTGTAAGTTTAACCTCTTTTACTCTTCTGCTCTCCTGGTAGGTAGGTACTACCCAATGCTCTTGGCGGATTTTCTTTAATACTTTTTTAAAATTATTTTTATGTATGTAACCATTTATGTAACCTAACAAGACAATGATTCAAAAGTTTAACCTTTTGTACTATTCTGCTCTCCTGGTACTTCTCAATGTTTATTAGCCTTTTAACTGATGTATAGGATACTGCACTAACAATCACCCTTAGTAAAAAAAAAAAAATATATATTATTTAATCTAACATGGAAATTTTGCATATTGATATTGCTTACTGTACCTAAAACAAAACGCTATCGTCATCGGCTCGACGTAGGGAGACAAAAGCGACAGTCGATGTTCAGAGACTCACTGTTGGGAGACTCGACGTACGGAGACGATCGACGTAAAGGGAATGATTCCTCAAACTATGCTGTCCAGTATCGCAGGTAGTGAGGTGTCGCCACTTTTAATGGACAGTCATACAAATTGAAGTACCTGTGTAAAAGACAATGCCCAAACTAGGCTAAAGATGCGTCATCAGCATCAATTTAACAAAAAATTTTGGTTTGAGTTATGGGTATATAGGGTGCGTAACCTGATGTGTCGCCGTGTGTACATGTCCTTTCTTTAGGTGACAATTTGGCCAGACGCAAGTTTAGCCTAACTTTTAAATATAATTTTTGGCATGATCTTTTCATTTAAGGAAAAGCCAGTTAAAATAGTACATAAATTCCTAAAATAAAAACTCATTGGTATGAGTTTGATCTGGGCTAAGATCCAACCGCCGGTCCCTGCGTGTAAGGCGAGGCTAGCACGACTTTTTTTAACTCCACATACGCATCCGAATTTATCCTTCAGCGCTATTCACCACGTAGGTTTCTTCACGATTCTTTCCTTTACTTCTTTTTGCATCTATGGGATCAAAGTAATTTTTGTAATATCCCAACATCGCCGAACGAGGTTTTCGTGGCCGGCCACTAAAATTAAAACTACATTTGTATTCAAGGGCCGAACGTCAAGTTTTACAGCCTTTGCCAATTTAAATCAATTCCGAGGAAGTTGCGCGCCGTAAAACCTCGATGGTTCCGGAGCTACGAGTGAATTAAACAAAGCACCGTTTGGTATCAAGGCCGCTTTTTTGTTTTGTTTGGGAATCAATAGTTAAATATTTGAACCCGGAAAATGTATCGCGAATTTCACCCGATTCTTTGACCCGAAGAATGTGAATCGGGTAGAAACATTAGTTGTTTAAAATACAATACTTAGCTTTAATTTGTGTGCTTATCATCAAAAACCATATATATTACAAACTATAGCTATGTATATAAGTCAATCCAAAACCAATCCGTACTGTATATTAACAAATGGAATTGCAAAACAATTATCGCGAATTTCGGATGTCCCAGCGGATACAAACAAGGTGGTCAATCGAATTACGGATACAGTACAGGTCCGCTGTATCGGTACAAAATTAACGTTTTAGGGCGATCCATTCCAGGAAATTGATAAAATATGTTAACAGATTCAATTAAGTCTTCTATGAAAATGTGACTGTTTCTTAGTTCCCGAAACGTCTACTTCCCATAAATCAACTTCCCGTAATTTCACACTAGCAATGCCCAATTTTTTCAAATCTTAAAGTGTGGCAAACATTTTACGTAGGTAATTGAATCATTTCGAAACTACTAACGCTAATCTTAAAGTTTTCAGAGATATCTGTGAAAAAACTGGAGAAATAACTTTCAATCCCCCTCAAACCACCTCCTCACCCCCACTCGGGGAATTTGAGTAAGTATATTCATTGCAATATCCAAAGGACGAACTAACCCAATTTCCAAAACAACACGAATTATTTCTGAAAGACAGACTTTTTGATCTAATTTGCCTTCGCCCACAAAATTTTTTTAGCGAAAATATTTTTCAAAGTTTTTAAATAAATAAAAATTGAACAAAAGTAAATAAATGCACCGAACAAAGCTACAGACAAAAGCTAGTTTGCAATTTCCCATTAGTGGTACACAAACAATACATATTTCTGACCCTAAATTGTAAAACATGCAAACACACTTACCTCTCGATGTTGTTTTCATATCTATCCATATATTACCCTGCCTCGTTTTACATATAAATTGTTTGAATACAGCCTTCAGTAATTACAGTGCAAAGGTGCCTTCATAAATATTCTTTATTGCACGGCAAATTTTGATAATAGCTGGATGCGGACTCGCGGAGGTAAGGTGGGGAACCTACCGTTTAGAACAAGGTCTCCGACTCTTACATATTTTGAAAATGATTTACGAGTACCATCAGATACAATGACAGCATAATTATCTACCTGATGTCTAACCAACCTCATAAATAAGGTACCTATTTCATAAACATGACAAATGTAATTTACAATGACAATTTGGGATACATTACTGAGAATTTTAGGATACAATGGCATATTGTTTAATACTTTAACTGGTTAAAAACACGCCTAACGTGTAGTTTCCCTTTGAGCAACGAGCCATTTTTTAACTCAGCAGTGAAAGTATTAACGCCATAGTCGCCATAAGTAACCAGCAATTGAATTGTCATTGTAAATCACTATTGTCATGTTTATGAAATGTCATTCTCAGTAATGTATCTCAAATTGTAATTTTAGATGACAATTTACATTTTTATTAAATACTAGTGTTTTCCCGCGACTTCGTCCGCACAAATTTATATAAGTACCAGATTTTAAGTCAGATCATAAGCTATCAAACAAAAAAAGTTTCATCAAAATCGGTTCAGTAGTTTTTGCGTGATGTGCGAACAAACAAACAAACTAACAATTTTGTCAATAGATGGCGCTGCACGTCATTTAAATCGCGCTATCGAGTGTTATTAGATTTTATATGAAGTAAACCGCTACTTTTTTGTTCCTCATGAATTTACAGCTTTATAATAGTTAAGATGCACCTCGCCTTATTGATAGTTGCTTGAATATTGCACCTTGATGAACTGAAGTCACCAAGACCCTTTTCAACCCATTCAGATAAGTACCTCTACGAATGTGTCAAATTGTTGATTCACAATAAAAGTTCTGCCAGACACCACCACACGACGTGGTCGCGGTTTTGCTATTCTGTTGCCACTATACGGACGCAAACTGAAACGACCGTACTTTTTGTTTTTTTAAAGCTACCTCTTCCGTTCCACTGTTATCAACATCGGCAAACAACTTTTAGAAAATCTCTGTTGGAATTATTCCTCGAGATTAATTTTCTATAAAGGTACTTATACAAAATTTGTCTTTTTCGTTGATCTGCTTTTTTGTCGGACATTTGGAAAGTTATTTGGGAGTGTCCGTACTGTGAGTAGATACTCTTTCTTATACTGTGCTAAAAGCCAACCAACTTGTTCTTCAACCAAATGTTTCTTCTTACCCCGATCCCCACTCAACTTAGTTCGTCAACGTTAATTTTGTAATTTTGCACAATATGGCGTCTGGTTGTCGCCATATTTAATTTTGATTACTGTCATGTCTTTAGTGACACTCGCAAGATTAAGAAAAATCGATTGACGTAAGAATCATCAATATCGGCCTACGCGTTTGGTCTCTAGTGTGCCACAAAGGAACAAACTTACATACATACAAAGGCTGATAAACACATTACCCTTCCTTTGCGTCGCGAAGTCGAGTAAAAATCGACCTCGTGTTGGGGTAGGTTGTTCAGTATCTTGTGTTGGGGTAAGTTGTTCAGTATCTTGGGATGGTATAAGTGGTTCAGTACCTATCATGAGCATGTCTTAAATAATGCAACCGTATAGCATAATTCGTTCTTTATTACTAAAATGGATTGTACATTATGCAAGAGTACTAAAGTTGTATTTTTGAAACAGCAACTAAATAAAACAAAGGTATTAATAAGTTCACATAGTAGCCACGTTTCATCACTGAGGTAATGTTTATTTCTATTCCAGCCAGCCTACCGATCCAACTCTCACGGGTGATATTAGCCCGTAGCTAAGTAGAGTACGGTGTATATACAAAAGCTATCCTAAACATAAACTATTCCAGGGGTTTCCCCCCCTGACATGACGTCGACCACGGCCAACTGGTTTTTTGTAGCCAACAAAGAGTTAAATTAAGCGCTTTCACACACGATGACGCATTGACGGAGCGGACGACGTCAGTCCGTCATTTGTGGAGCAAGGAGTTGTATGAAACCGCATGTAGAAGCACACATGGTGCGTCAATCTGTCAATATGTGTGCTTCTACGTGCGGTTGCTTACAACTCCTTGCTTCACAAATGAAGGACTGACGTTTGCCGCTCCGTCAATCGGGGATCGCCGAATATACCTATCGTATGCCGAATCTAAGTTTGACTATGTCCAAAATCAAACTCAGTGTAATGATGTGAGATATTTTTCAAAGCAAGATATTTTTCAACATTCGGACATTTTTTACAGCGTTTTAGGATCCACCACTAACTTTGTAAATAATAAAAATGATTTTACTTCCTGTGTGCGCATCGCAGTTAGTTCATACTCTGATCAATATGAGAAACTGGTCGAGAATATGCAGTACCAGTGTTGAAAACTGATAATAGCAATAATAAATTTGATTTCAATACATACTTCAAAAGATTGGCCACCGCTGACCTAATCGAACTGGGAACGATCGAGTCTAAACATCTATATTCTGTGCCCAGAACAAGAGATGTATAACAGGCGATAGCTTCTGTTATCACTATAACCGTCGTTTAAATTTTATGCAGGGTTCGACTATGTAGCCCTAAAAACGGCGGTTCCATACATTTAACTCGAGTTATATTTGCAGTTTAGTATGGAACCGCTGACTTTTTTTTCGCTATTTCGATATGTGTCCCATAGAGAAAGTCGGTTAAAAAAAAGGATGTCCACAATTGTCAATTCAGTTGGAAGGATTTCCAGCTTTGTGTTCTTTTATTATAACACGTTGCACAATATTCTGATTATGAAACAACATTTAGTTTTTTTCCGAGCCCTTTGTTTTCATATATTTAAACACCCAACTAAGTAAACCTGTTATGTATGCCTTTATAGTAAAGTTAAAGAACACACAGCGGCGCGGTATCGTGCCGGATTTACCATCGTCTATCGATAGGTCGGGGCTCGACACCGCATAAATAAACCATGAACCGCTGCACACCTGCCGTGTGTGTACAACTGCTGCATCTTATGGACACTGTACATCATTTTGATTGTGTGTGATCAATCACACTCACTAGTAGGGATTAAGGAATACATTTTATTGCAATACATACAGTAGGTGGGTTATAATGAGTTCCTGCACATAAATTTACTTTTAATATTATAGATAAAACAACATGGAAGGGGGGGGGGGGGGGTATTCTTAGATGCCTAAATAGTGGCCTGTATGAGACATCCGGAGCAACACCACATATTGCCCGAATACATTTTTTTGGGCAACAAATACGTTTTGAACATCCGTACTATTACCCCACATTAGAGGCCATATCTGAGAACCGAGCCAACATAGGCACGGTAGGGTGTAATAGCTGTGTCTTTGGTTGCAACCCTTGTCAGTTTAAAAGCGCATGAACAAACCTATTTATCTTGCAATTGCAACACACTTTATCTATTTGGTCTTTCTAGTTTAGATTTACGTTAATAACCATGCCAAGGAATGTTACTTTGTTAGCTCTCTGTAGAGGTTGTCTATTTTATAAATAGTATTTTTGATATTATTATTGAAATTTATAAATATTGAGTTAATTAAGTTTATTTGTCTTTTAATTATGTTTATATGTAGGTATGTGCAAACAAATCAGCTGTCCAATTTCACACGATGAACAACTGAAGAATCGAAACGAAGCTTGCGAGAAACCAAATACTCCAGCTATTCAACCAAACCATTTTTTTTTTATTAGCCTGTTTCATCCCACTGCTGGGCAAAGGCCTCTCCCCTGCTCTTCCACTCGTTCCTGTTTTGGGCAACCTCTGGCCAGTGGTCGTCAAATTTGTCCAGGTCATCGCGCCACCTCTTCCTGGGTCGACCTGGACGCCGCCGACCGTTTTCGGGGATCCAGGGCATGATGATTTTTGCCCATCTCTCAGGATTCATCCGACAGACATGACCGGCCCACTCCCATTTAAGTTTGGCGCTTTTCTCTCCGACGTCGGCTATTTGAGTTTTGGAGCGCAACGTGGAGTTTCTGACCCGGTCGGTTCGTTTAACACCCAGAATGCTGCGCTCCATTGCTCTCTGACAAACCTTGAGCTTGGACTTTTGGGCCTCAGTAAGTGACCACGTTTGAGCTCCGTAAGTTAGGATGGGCAGGATACACATGTCGATAAGTCTACGCTTAACGAGAGAGCGGTAGTTCTCCCTTCATCAATTCCTTCATGGACCAGAAGCTCTTCCAGGCGTTGTCGACACGTCGTTCGACTTCCTTGTCTTGCCTGTTTTCGAAGGAGACTATCTGGCCCAAGTAAATATACTCATCGACATAATGTATTTCCTGTCCATCTACCTCGACCTTACGTTTCGTGGCATTACTCATAATTTGAGTCTTAGACCTGTTCATTGACAGTCCAACCTCAAGGCTCGCAGTGCTCAGATCTTGGAGCATTAATTGCAGTTCCAGTGCAGATCGCGAGAAAAGAACAATGTCGTCAGCAAAGCGGAGATTAGTTACCATTTAATATATACCAAACCACATAACCACATAACCAAACCATATAACCAAACCATTTAATATATAAATATATTCCGTTGCAGAATATATAAATAATCCGTGGTACGGAATATATAAATATATTGCGTGGACGTTTGAATAGCTGGAGCATTTGGTTTCTCGCAAGCTTCACTTCGATTTTTTAGTTGTGCATCGTATTAAAGCCAAAAGTGATTTAACTAAAGCCCTGTCTTGTCTAGAATTACTGGACTCTTGATATATCTTATATCAATATCTTGTCCATCAATGGATAGAGCTTTAATTAACTCATTCTGTTCTAACAACGTTCTGCTGCTCGAAAACTGTGGCTCTTGCTTGACCTTGATTTTAAGCTTAGGTACCCAATTAGGTACCTAGGTATGTGCCTGCAATCTCACCGTTTCTATTATTTTAATGTTTTATGCATATTAGTTCTATTTTTTTTCCTTTCAATGGATCTCCTGACTCATTACTATTTAACAAGGTGAAATAGGTCATATTTAAAAAGAAAGTAGCATTTCAGTTGCACCATCTGATGCAATATTTCACTCGGAGCCTTCTGTCACCAATCCATAATCTTCATCAGAGTTACGGGCTTCGAATACCAGCAGCGGAACCGGCGGTCAACACGTTTCAAACGGCCCAAGTGCCGTCAATTCAACTCCATCAACTTCTTCTGTTCCCCAGTCTTCGATACAGTTTATAGAGAGCAGAAATGGAGGTAGAATTCAAAATAAAGCTGGCCACAGAAACCGCACAAATTTGTGGATCTGTACAGCGTTTTCATGTCCAGCGACAATTACAATTGACTCATCATTAAAGAAGGGAAATGTTACGAACTGGCCATCAGGCCGGATATAAATACTTTTTATACTTGACGTCGTAGACTTCCGATCTTGCGCGGTCAGTGTCGAGTTTTTTCTGTTGTTCTTAGCTTGTCTGTTTTTCTTGTGTTTGCTAATTTTTTGTGCCTTTTCTGTTTTTCCTGTTTCCTGTTTCCTATTAAAAGCATTATACTGAGCCGATCTTCCTTTCATACAGTTCACCATATCCCCTCTGTAACAGGAACGTTGCGTGAATCTGTACATTCGAGCATTCCTGACTTCAATGACGAAAAAATTGATATTGCCATTCATGAATTAGAACTAACGCAGGTCCGATTCTTTCGTTATACGAAAGAACAATGAAAAAATAAAGCTGAGGAATACGTAGACGAACTCGAAGTAAGTACCACAGTTTGATTCTGTAAGAAACTAGTTATACAGGTTGCGAAACAACTTTTTAAAAGTAAGTAAATCTAGCTGTTTTAAGTCTTTGGCTAATATTGAAATAGCCGAATCGTTACGTAAACTTTTTATGATTATCGATGACGGAGACGAAGACATGATTTTGTGTTTTGCTTCAGAAAAGGCACGCATGGGATAGCAATTCCCATGCGTGCCACATTAAACATACAGCAACATTAAATTTTATTTAACTGATGGCACCTTTGAATCATGCCCAGAACCATGTTACCAGATTTTGACAATATACAGGGTGAAATTGATATCGAATAGCATCCTTTTAAACTACCAACAAACATCCACCCATGAAACTGGACAACTTTTACTATGGGAGCAAACCAATCGGAGCAAAAAACTAATCTGCTGTCCCATACATTTAAGTCGTGCGTGTAGGCAGCGGCGGCGGGTGCTATGGGACAGCTACGGGACAGCTGATTTTTTTTGCTCCGATCGGTTTCCTCCCACAGTAAAAGTTGTTCATAATTCATTTATTCACAAACAATATAAATTGTGTTGGAAATTATACAAGTTCAGTTTGATGGATAGACTCTTAGTTTAAAATAATGCTAATAATATCAATTTCACCCTGTATGGTGATTTTAGTAATGGCACTGAAGTTAACACAGTAGTGTCTCTTTTATTTGCACTTTTGCCAAACAAGGCACAATCCACATATAAGAGGCTATTCAAACTAACAAAACATCTTGCCCGAATTTTCATCGTCAAATTTTAAAGTTGACTTTGAAATTATTATAAACGCAATCCAAGAAGTATTTCCGGAAACCAAAACCACAGGATGCAACTTTCACTATTGTCAAGAGTTATGGAAAAAAGCACATAACGTTGGGCTTACCTACTGAGGTGACCGGCGAAAAAATATGTGAAAATTTGCGCGGCAATAGCTCATCTTCCACCCGCTTATATACCTGAAGCGTGGCTGCATTCGGTGAATAATTGCCCCAAAGACCAAGCCGTAACAGATTTTCAAAGTTACATAAACAGCCAATGGATGGACAAAATGGTGCCAATTATATCGTGTTACGGCATAGAATATGAACACGTTACGGTCAGAAAAATATAACGTGTAAAAAATAACGTTTTTCACGAAAAAGTAAAAACCATTGCCATAATTTTTTTCTCACTCCTGGTTCAATCGGTGTCTCGTTCTACTGAGCTCACGATTGACACCTCCTCAAATCAGAGAAGATGGAGAACCAGTACCAGGTCTTTATGCTCATTATGATAAGCTTGGAGGGTTTGAAGGGATGAGACAAAAAGCCTGGACCATTACCACAATTATTGTTGAGGATTGTAAACCTCCTTTCATATTAAGCTCTATGATAGAATTTTGTATTGCTTTTGTTCTGCTGACGTCTGTCTGCCTTTACCATATTTTACGTTTTCTCTAAATTATATATTATATTATTCCAAAGCCGGCCTATCTTTTCACCACCTATTAGAATATCTACAGTCCGCTACATTTGGTCCATCGTCGCCGCTTTTTATACTTTGGAAAAATATAATTTTAAAAGTTTGAAGAATGGTAAAGACTAAGTCGCAGCAGCTTCTCGCCGAGGTTCCAGGACCAGCGCCCCCTCCGCCGGCAACGGGTAGTTGTGCGGTTTTCGGCGCATCGTCGCATCAGTCGTCGGCTTCATCAAGGAAGGCGCGCAGGCTCACCTTACTAGCGGAGCATGCCCGCCGCCTTGTTGAACTTGAGAAGTCGGCGATGAAGCTGGAACTTCAGGCGAGTCTTGCCCAGCTGGAGGCAACAGGCGATGGCGAGGCGAGCGTGGGATCGTGGTTAGAGACTAATAAAACTCTCCCGTCGTGCGTCGAGTCTGATTCGCAGGTGCCATTCTGTTCTGCTACGGTGGCAGAGCCGTCAGGCGCGTCCGCCGCCCCTGCAACCTCAGCGCAAGCTGTTGCAGAGGCGCCTTCGGGTGCGCTACGTCCTGGCGGTTTCCCCAGTATGCCCACTGTAGCCAACATGCCTGTCGGGCTTTCTGGCGTGCCTGGCGCCGCCCGTCATGGAGGCTTACCCCCTGCCGAACAGGCTCAACAGGATGGCTTGGCAGAGCATGCCGACGCCGTAGAGAGCCTCACGATCCGCAAGCCAATGGTGAGTCAACCTAACTTGCCCTTATTCGAAGGTAAAGGTACTGAGTGGCTAATATTCAAGCGCATATTCGAGGACACTAAGAATTGTTTTACTCCAGTGGAGAATTTAGCACGTCTGAGTCAGGCTCTACGTGGCTCCGCTCGGGAGGCCGTGTCCGTGCTTCTGGTCGCTGCTCATGACCCTGATCAAGTCATAGCTGCCCTAAATAGTAGGTTCGGGAACAGCGAACACATTTTGTTAGGGGAAATTAACCCCATTAAAGTCCTACCTAGGCTTCACAGTTCCTATAAGGTACGTAACTGCGTCGAAACTATTAAATTATTAAACCATTTCGAGTATTTGGCGTGTCCTGAATTATCTCATTCTATTATCGGGAAGCTGAATAGATTCGGTTTCATGACAGATAGTAATATTCAAAAATTTCATGCTACTGACAGCGATGTCAAAGCTGATATAAACTTTTCGCATTTGTCTCGAGGTAAAGAGGTTAACCCACCATCTAGTGGTGAAAATCCGAACGATTGCAAATACTGTCTTGCTAATATTCTTGACGTTGATAGATGTCCTAAGTTCTCAATTCGGCCTATAGAAGAGAGATGGCGTTGCGTGACGGAGCAAGGAGTTTTTCATCAATTCCTTAACAGAGGAGGTCATAGGTACCGTTCCTGCAGACGCGAAGGCGTCTGTTCTGCTGAAGGGTGTACTAGAAACCACTACAAGCTTCTTCAGGTAGTCGTAGCTACGCCGCCCCTGCCTCCGCCGTTGCATCTGCCACCACCGTTACCGCCCCCCTTGCTACATCAAGAGGTAGTTGTACACAGGTTGCCAGTCTCACTGCGTTGGGTTGGGTGCTGTTCGGTTCCGCTAGGGTTCCGATGATAATGAAACCAAAACCGTAGTCCTCTAATAGCTTCGTCTTATAGTTATTCTTCGTTAGTAGTCCTCTAATAGCTTCCTCTTATAGTTATTCTTCGTCTTTTAATTTTAATTATTGTTGTTGATATAAATCTCAACTTTAGATTTTCTGGTTTGAAGGCTTCGGTTTTAAAATGCATCTTGCCTACTCGTACCTACTCGCCTATGTTTTTTCGGATTATTATTTTATTGATTGTTTATCTTGTCTCGAATACGGATTTCAGACTAAGTTTATCGGTAACGAAACGGTAGCCAGGATAAATCTTTGTTATTTAATGCTATTTGTATTAGGTTTGACTCCTGGTTACGGTTTCTGCGCTCCGAGGCGCTAATAGTAGTACCACAGAGGATTATATTGTACAGAGTTACAGCTTCAAACAAGCTCGCAAAAGCGGCGCATCACTACATGCGCAGTATGATTGTGTGCGCGTTCACCTACGGGGCTCACGAACGAGGCCGAGGGGACACTTTGGCTGTGCTTCGGGTGGTTACGGCGTAACGAGGGTGTGAATTTAATGTGTGAGATATTGTCCATTCTTCCTTTCGGAAAGAGATTGGAGCCACTGACCTCTGTTATTATCAAGATGTCTATGGATTATTTTCTGTTTGATCGTCACTGCCATTGTAGAACGTCATGTGAATTTAATGTGTGAGATACCTATCGTTCATTTTACTCGAGCACGTTTAAAAGTAGTTTAATAATATTAAACGAAATGGTTAATTATTGCACTGTGTGCTTTAATAATACGAGGAGGAACACAAACATCTCCTTCATCATATACCTTCCCCAAAGATCGTGACAGGTAAGTACATAAAATTTTTGAGTCACCCGCGTAAAGCGACGGATCGGGCGGCAACGGTTTTTTAATTTAAACTCATTTTATTCAACTAAATAACAAATAATAAATAACACAACAAACAACAAAAAAGAAAAACAATATACCTACTACATATTGTAAAACATTATCCTTCATACTTCAATCAAATTTATTTCCTTTTAGACAGCCCTACAAGAATAGGCTAATGTAATCGAAGCTCCTATGAAGCTGTTACTCTGTACAATCCTCTGTGGTAGTACAGAGTATTTTAAAATATTACTGTTAATTGATTTAGGTAACATCAGTTTTGGATACATTCAGAATTATGTACCTTAAGATCTTGTCCCTTGAATTGATATTGTCTTGGGACCGTAAGATTTGAATTATTCCTTAAGATTTGAGTTGTAATCTTTAACCGGATTATTTCTCTTAAGATTAGTATAGGAAACTGCCTTGAGATTTTGTCCCTTTATTTTAAATTGTGTTGGGACCAAGATTTTGAATTGTTCTTTAAGATTTGAATTGTTCCTTAAGAGAAGAGCTTTAAGGTTTAATTAGATTATTTATTTTAAGATTTGTTTACGACAATCGTACTTGCTCCGTTTTCTACAACTTCGACTGCTGAAAATTTCTCTCATTTACATGATCTTGCGCTATATCCAATCGAACGATCTTTCGAACAAGAACTCAAATGTCTGCGCTTCGGTATATTACTTCCATCGAAGAGCAAGCTACATAATTTATAGACTTCCCTTTTGAACAGAGAAGACTTGTTTACTTTGCTTACCTGGACATTTTGATACGCTGAAGGACGTGGGAGTTTGTCACTCATAGTACTATGTATTGTGTTTATTGTTTGCATACCAGGACGGCACACAGCTATAACGTAACCGTCCAGAATTACATGAGACTACATTGAAACTTTTCGCTTGAGGAGGAAGATGGTTCACCAACACGATTGTATGAGTGATTTTTCCATCCTATCTCCTGTTGTCATCTACCAGATGTCATGAGTCGAACCGAATGCCTAAGTATGTGATTTTCAATGTGCCACGTGAATAAGAAGGAGAACCCTTGTTTGTATTTGTTGCAATTTCTTAAAGGCAAGGCTGCACTTAAGGTTATTCTCCAAGATCAAAGGCTATAGAACGCTTTACGTTTTGGACGCTAGAGAAGAAGTACCAGTACCTAATAATTGGAATTGTCATTTTAAACTCTGTATGAGAGACATCTACTTCAGATTATTGAAATCCAGATAGTGAATAAAAGCGAGTTGTTATTCCGATTACTTTGAATCGTCCGAGGAAGAAAGCATCGCCGCTTAAATCTGAAAACTAATAGTACGATTGTCGATAGGTAGAGTATTTATAATTATTTTTAGTTTGGTACTCTCTAATTTATGATTTGTTTAACTACTAAAATGTTTGCTCTTGTTTCCTTGTTTGATGAGCTAGGTAAAATAATAAGATTAACTCTGTCGCTCTTGAAACCTAATGTTCACTACACGTTCTTATCATTATTTTAACTTCTACATTAAGTTATTTTTGTTTGTTCGTGATTAAGTTATCATTAATTTGCTTCGTCTCCTCAGGAGGTCCCCCTCCCCCTCATGTTGAGGATTGTAAACCTCCTTTCATATTAAGCTCTATGATAGAATTTTGTATTGCTTTTGTTCTGCTGACGTCTGTCTGCCTTTACCATATTTTACGTTTTCTCTAAATTATATATTATATTATTCCAAAGCCGGCCTATTTTTTCACCACCTATTAGAATATCTACAGTCCGCTACAATTATGATAATAAAAATTCGAACTGGAAGGACCCACTATGGGACAGAGAGACAATCAAGTCGTATACTTGAAATTAAATCCCGAGCAGAGAGTTAACCCCATTTATCATATCAGGCTGCTCTTTAACACACTGGATCACTTTTTCGAACGGGGTGGACTCAAGCTGAAGATTCAAGAAACCTGGTATTCAAAGAACCTATTTGAGTACTCTAAAGTCAGATTCTACAAAGGAGTGAGACTTGATGACAGTCTTAAACGACTTAACAGACTAATACCCGATATCAATGAGGAATTCCCATCAATTCACTCCCTAATGACAAGTATCTGAACAAGCACAGAGAATATATCAATGAATGCGACCTCTCCTGTTGTACCTTTTTATACAGGGTGAAATTGATGTCATTAGCATCCTTTTAAACTAAGAGTCTACCCATAAAACTGAACAACTTTAACTATAGGAGCAAACCGATCGAAGATAAAAAAAATCTGCTGTTCCATTCTAAACTGGAGTGCCTGCTCGACTCAAATGTATGCAACATCAGATTTTTTTGTTGCTCCGGTCGGTTTGCTCCCAGAGTAAAAGCTGTTCAGTTTGATGGGTAGACTCTTCGTTTAAAAGGATGCTAATGATATCAATTTGAACTTGGGAACGTTTACCGACGAAAAGGGCTTTTGGACCATATGAATGATAAAGTCCGCCTACTTGTCCTTATGAATATCCCATCGATCTTTGGGGGATTCCCTATATGAAATCTCTTCCAGCACAGCCAAAGGGGGAGGGAGCCCAGATCCACTAACTATTTGGCTTAGGATATGGCAGACCCTTCGATCGAGATACCCATCTGTATATCAATGCCTTCTCCGGATCTTTCCGATGAGAGTTAAAGACGAGATTGACTCTATCCGACTTGTCGAGGACATGTAGGTATAGCCTCAATATCTCCTCTCTCTCCAATTTTGAGCGGGAAGTACGTGAGGTGGTTGAACGATATACTTACCTGAATTTGTCACTAATCCCAGAGTGATCCGGTTACTTGGAGTAACACGCGAAGACTTGCAAGATCTGAACCATGAGGACCTATATCGCTAATTTGTCTCATGAAATTCTTAAGAATTCAAAAGAAGGAATCCAATGTCAACTAATCGGGAGTTTCACAAATGTCCAGACGATCAACCGCTTGATTTATCAACAAGATCGATTGACAATAAGGGATTATTTATCAGGAAGATTATAATTTTCGTTCAATTACAATATTCCTGCGAAATAGGTATTATATTATGTTTGTGTATGGACACTGAACAGCTAAACTAGTGGAGAGGAAAAAAAATTAGCTTACGCCACCGCGTCCTGTGGCTGTACATCGACAATCGATCGGCTCATTACAGCCGCATTCTGTAATCACCTACCCACATTTAGTTCAGTTCGTTGTTCGACTACGTATTACTATTATTCCATCCATGCTATGCACTTGTTTCAGGTCTAACTTACAACAGGATTGCGGTATTTAGCTTATTCCCTCAATTAGCGCACTTTAATGGCGCTTCTTATTCTTAAATGCTTCTTGCCATAGGTTTAAGGTTTGGTGAACAGAGTTTCTGGCCGCGTCTTCTCCGTAGGTTTTTCAACAAAATAACGCCGAACTGCTAAACAGGGTGTAAAATTAATTACGTTATAATTAAACAAGGGGGTTCAAATCAAACCATCAAACTGAACAACTTGTACTATGGGACCAGCTTCGAAATAGCGACAAAAAACAGCTGTTTAAAACATTTAGGTCGAGTAGCTATTGGATTGTTTTCTCGCGATTTCTCTTTTGGCTCCATAGTGAAAGTTGTTTCCCTGTTCGATACGTAACGCATTTAATTCTTAAACCCTGTCTGTATACAGGGTTCATCTTAATATGCTGACTGTTTTTGACAGGGATGATACGACTATCATACTGAACAACTTTATCTATGGGACCAACATTGAAATCGCGAAAAAAACAGCTGTCCCATACATTTGGATCGAGTAGAATTGATGTTTTGGAACATCCGGTTTCTGATTGATTTTTCATTGTTTTCTACAGTTGTCAGCATTTTTAAACACGTGTTGTGTGTCGACGAATGACCAATTTGTATTCGATTCATTCCGTTGTGAGCTCTTGTACTGTGAACATCGAAATAAACGAACTTGCCGTACCAACTGAGTTTAGATGGTGGACCTGACCTTACCTGGAAGACCTGAAGACTTAGAACACCATATCCTCACGAGACCTGATCCTGACCTGATGCCATAGAAACCCTCGTTTTCTTACATATTCGTATGCTTTTCCTCTTTCGTATTAGGCACCCCGATGATTTTAAAAAAATGCATTTTCTTTGAAACGTAGTCAAAGAACATAAATTCTTAGAGCGATTCAGAAATTTATTTTGCATATAAGTATAGATCTAAGATTGGTTTACTTTTCTCATAGTCGAAATGAAAAGCAGAGTGTTTAACTGGTGAAAATCACAAATTTCACAATCGAACTATGACGCCCTCACTTCGTTCGGGGCGCCAAACATCTTGGGTGAAACTTACATCCCTTGGTTAACAATATAATATTTTATGCTCTCGTCATTCGAATTTATTTAAAACCAGTAATTAAAAAAAACTGTCGCTTCGAATATGTATTATAGTTTCATTCACGTTCACGTCAACGAATCGAATGCAACGTTTTAATAATTAGGTACTAAGTATTTGCGAAACGATATCATTGTTCGTAAATTATGTTTTAGACAAAAACTGTTGTGTTGGCACGCATACGTTACGGTATCAGATTTTAACGATTCCGGCAGGTAGCAAATTTAAATTTCTTAACATCATAAAGCTTATTAAATTTACGTCTCGTACCATTATTACTTTTATCCCTTGTAGGTACTTCATTTCGTTGCAATGCATCGAAGAATAAGAATTACGAATGAGATGACATTCTTTTAATACCGTTCCACAACACAACAGATGTACAAACAAACACAAGGTATTGTTAAAGCTTTCAATTCACCTCCTCGATGAATGGTTCGGAAAATTAAATACTCATGCCTTTAATATTAACAATTCGTAATTACAAATCGATTCAGTGAACCACCTGGTGTTGTGTTTTCTTTCGAGCCTACCTATGAATTGCGAATGTTTCTTATCGTCCTGTGAAAATGTTATGTATTTAGTGACATTCGTAGATTTTATTTTGTTAGTGTAACCTGCGCGTATTCGTGTTTAGTGACTATTTGGAAATCTATAATGACCTGTATCTTCATTGAGCCTGCTGCATGCTTATAAGTTCAGGGCTATTCTCTAAGCGCAAACATCGTCACAACCTTAAATTCGTCGTTGAAACATCGGCGAGCTGTCAATTCTGTATTTGTCAAACTGATATAAAAACTTCGACGATCTGAAGGATGCAAGAATTTGTGAGCTTAGAGCTTAGAGAATCGCACTCCTGCATAGCTAGCATGCCGCAGTGATACAGCGCTATCACACCTTAGCTCTCTTTCTATTTGCGTGCGAACGAACGAGATAAAAGACGTGATACAGCCGTATCACGTGCAGCATACTACGAGTGCAGGTATCTTAATCTTTCAGTGGAACAGTAGTAAAAGCCGGCTCTCCCGACAAGTAGGTATCTTTCTTTGCTCCCGATCCGCCACGGCGGTCTGGGCATCCGCCGCGCTCAGCAGTGCGATTTCGCTTTCAAATTGCGTTTTTTCCCATCCAAACCAGGATGTACCTGACACACAAAGAAGTCAGAGAGCTTGGGATGAAATCAGCTCCAAAGCGATTCTCGCCCAAATTACAGGATCCGCCACAAGCTCAGTCAGACCTAGCGAGGCTTGGAGCTTCCTCGAAACCCGAGTTTCCCCCCCACCTTAGAACATTGCTACTATACCTCACTCAATATAGCTTCCGCCGTAAAACTGGGCTCCAATACATCCCTCGTTCCTACGTTAGTGGTTCCTTCGTCCATGCCACGGGCACCTTGTCCTTAGATGCCAGAGATCAGCAGTCCGATTAGAGCGCGAGAACTAGGAACTCGAGTAGAATGGTCCCACAGCAAAACTGTGTGTTGGTACAATACTTCCATATGGTGACCTGATTAAACAGTTCGTCGAAGCAGAACGAATGGGTTGCTGGAAACTTCATTTGGACACAATCCAAAACATGCTCCCCCCTTATTTCCATGCAAGTGGATTTTTTTTCTATGCAAAGACTTGCCAATTATATTAGTAAAGCGGCGACTTTCCTTTCAAGCCAAAGTGGTGACCCCGACGTGATCATCTTTTCCTAAGATGAAGAGTTGTGCACGCGTTAGAGAAAGGAGATCGCCACAACATCATTCATAACAACAGGGATGTATTTGTGCTAGATAGAGGATTCAGAGATGTCATTAATGAGCTCAGGTCATATGGTTTTCAAGCACACCTACCGGAAACCCTCGCTAGAGGCCAAACACAGTAAACGACGAGTCAAGCTAATGAAACGCGTAAAATCACAATGTGTCGTTGGGTCGTAGAAGTAGTCATGGGCGTTTAAAGAGCGATTTCAAGCTATTCCGCCAGAAATATTTTAACTGTACTATGGCACACATGTTTGAAGATTTCAGAATCACATTTTCTATTTAAATGCCTTCCACGAGTCCACCACCGATAACTACTTTGTGCCATTTTTTCTAGATCGACTAAATGAGAGGATGAAAGTGGAAAATTTACAAGGAGGCTTTTGTAAACGCAAATCATCTAAGTGGGCAACGCGTAGCATTCCAGAGTATGTCGGGAGACTTGCCAGCGTAAGGTTAGGCTAATACAGGGTAAATTTTATATAACTGCGGATAACTTCAGCATGTATTCTACTCATCAAACTGAACAACTTTTACTATGGAGACAACTTCGAAATCGCGAAAAAAAAACAGTTGTCCCATACAAAACTGCAGTGTATTCGACTCAAATGTATGGGACAGCTGTTTTTTTTTTCGCGATTTCTATGTTGGCTCCATAGTAAAAGTTATTCAATTTGATGAGTAGAATACATGCTGAAGTTTGAAAATTTACCCTGCATTATAAAAACCCCACTTTGATTGGGTCCCTTTATACTTTTCCTTACATCCCACCCATTCCTTACACATACCTACGTCTATGAAAATAAATGAGGTCTATGTCTGCCATATATATTTATTTCTTGACAACTTCGTAGCCTTAAATAAACATTGGGTCTTAGCGAGTGGAAGACAACGCGTAAAACTTGGTAACAAGAAAAGAGAAAATTTTCTTCTTTTGTAAATGGTTACAAAACACAGTTACATAGGCGGCCGAAAGGATATTATTATGGTTTTGACTCAGTCACAGTACAGGTACGACCGAATAATATAATTGTAGTACCAAGAGGAATAAAATTGATGGGAGCCTCATTTTATTTAAGTGGATAGTGTACCTACTAAGGGTTGAGCTACATCAGACAGCACGGAACCGCATTTATGCCCTGTGTGCTGCCGCGTGTTATTACACGCGATCGCCTGCGATCGCGTTTCTGTGCTGTCGCATGCGACAGCGTGCGATAGCGAGCTGTCGCGTTCTTTCAACATACGATTTGAATACAGTTGAACGACAAACCGAAGTACAAGTACCATATTTGTGTTGCTCGGCTGATTACATCATTTATCAAAGCACGAGATGGATAGGACAGCGGAAGAGAGAGCAGTTATAATAGCGTGCATTTTGCAAGAAATGCAAAACCAAAACCACAAGGACAAGAAAAAGACTCGGAAAATGAAACGTAGATACTGGGTTGATCCTTTTTGTTAGCAGAGAGAGGTTCATGGACAGTGCGCTACGCAATTTCCGGATTTGAAAAAAATAGCAGTGATAACTGAACAAATTAAATTGAATTTATCGAACCAGTCGAAAAAACTGTATGTCTTTATTCTGTGACGCGGTCCTTCTACCCGAGCGCTTTTGCTACCGCGCGCGATCGCATGCGATCGCACGCAGCAGCATGCGTTCGCGCGCGGCAGCACTCCATCGCCTCCCCGCCTGCAATCGCATTTTGACAGTGCTACCGAGCGCATCGCCGATGCTATCGCGCGCGGTCGCGTTCCGTCTATCTTATTTGCTCTAGCAAATGACGTTCCTGAGTGACAGAAAAGGATGGAGCGACGGAAAAATGCGTTGCTGTGCTACTTGATATAGTTCAACCCTAACAGTGAAGTGTATAAAAATGCCCTTGCTGAACTTACAAAACTAATAGTATTAATTTTGAATAAGCTGAAGCAGATTTAATTTTAATAATAACACATCAAGTGCATGGAGTATTAGGAGTAGAACACACCTGCGCCCAATCGATGTCGACTCGCGACGCGAGCCACGGCTCCCGCCCTGCCGATGCCGCGGACTTGCACATTGCTTTTACGTTATACAATCTTTTGTAGATTACCTTCGCTTCCCTATACGTTTGGGATTCACATATTTTTTCAGATTGTAAATAAATTTTGAACAAGTCGCTTTAACCGCTGCTGCTTTTAACTTTGTATTGTTCACTTTTTTTTTATTTATATGGCAGCTTTTAATCCTGAGGTTATGTCAGCCCATTGTTCACTTTTGTAACCGCATTGGTAAAGTGCGTTGATTATTAGCGCCACTCCTGCGTTAGCGGACGCCCGCGAAATGAAGTCGTGTGACGGACGGTCCGCGTCACGAAGCCTTGCTCTTTGATTTAGCTTGGTTAGCTACAGGTTGATTAACTAAAGCTGGCGCGTTCACAGACACACACAAATGCGTTTTTCCTGTCACTGCGTCCGTGCTTGATAGAGATAGAGAAAGTTTTCACTATGCGAGCAGTGAGATAAAGGCATTGCGTAAATGTGTGGCATGCGAAAGCTTTAGTTAACCGACCTTAGGTATTTTAAACTAGTTTTTATACCTACCTAAATTTTAATAAAAATTTCCTGAACGCGGGACATCCGCGACACAAACCCAATCAAAAATCGAAGGCGGTTTTCTAAAGAGTTGAACTTCCTGTTGGCGGTAAGTTATTTTTAATGAACCTATAAATAGGAAATTAACAAAACAAGATTTTGACTTGCCATACTAAATGCAATTAGCTGATCGAACATTTATGTAAAAAAAAAGACATTTTCTTTGCTAATTTTGCTTAGTTTTCTTTTGGTAAAATTTTCAGTTTCATGAGTAGGTACAATCACCCTTTAAAGTAATGCGTCTATTCTTACACCTGTATTTATTCGTACTTAGCTTATTTTCTTCGCAAGTCTAACATAATGTTTTCCATTTGTTGATTTAGGCTGTGTTAATTTCAAATATTATTGATTATAAACATGTTACAGCCATGTTGTGCACGCCCCCCTAACACGCAATAGATTGAAAATTTCGTTCTCCGGGTAGTGGGCTCGGTAGCGAAATTGGATAACGCAATTCCCCGGTTTGCAAGAGTGCAGGTTCAAGTCCCGCCCAAAACAAAATTTTTTCAATCTTTAATTTGTGTTAAAAACGTTAAAAAGAGACGCATACCTACGAGATGGACTGATGTGGTTAAAGAAATTACCAAGACAACACTACAGACCAGCATACACCGGGCCCATGATCATGCGGCCTGGAGAGCTGTGGTGGCACAAGCAGCCCACGATGGTCACCTCCCTCAGCCATTAGGTTACGACTAAGAAGAAGAAAACTGTTTTTGTATTCGCAGAGGCCCTTCCCAGAACATTGCATTCTGAGTTTACTAAGCATTTTCGCTTCCGGGCCTAAGAGGAACCTAAAAAGCAACGTACCCGAGTTAACAACAACAATAACAATTATCTGGGCACTACCAATTAGCAGTTAACACGTACGAGGTCTCGAAGGCCTTGTTACGCTAATACGGTCAGGCTGACCGGCCGGGTTAGTGGCCAGTTTTTATTCCTTGCCGGAATGATTTAGTGGTATCTTCAATGATGAGGACGTGAAAGGCTTAGCTTTTTCTTTGTTCAAACAAATAATAAACTTATTTAATAAGCCCAATGTAATGTCGTTAACTTTATTCCACCATGTAACCTTATATATGATATAGTTAGTTTCTGCACGCTTAAACTAGGGGTCTACCTATCAAACTGAACAACTTTTATTATGGGGGAAAACCGATCGGAGTAAAAAAACAGCTGTTACATACATCTGAGTCGAGTATGCATTGCAAGTTAGTACTTTCCACTGTTGTTTTGTTCTATTTCTAACCACTCCAAAATTCCAAGGGATCCAAGGGATTTGTACCAAATGTTGATAAAATATCGTTTGAGAATGAAGCCATGTTCTAAGACCTGAGTGAATAGAAATGGCTACGTCTATTCATTCAGAGTTACATTTTAATCGGTACTCTCTACAATTGCATCCAGGCGTCGAGATAATGTTTCCGACGCCCGGTTAAACTTAAGCGAGCGCTTTGTCCATGTGTAAACTTATAGAAACATTTTATCCTACGACGACCCGGGAAACATAGTTTGCTGAGCTTTTCTGTGCAAGGCTATTGCAATCGTATAAAAATTTCATGCTCCGTTGTGTCGTATTTTTAGACTAAATAAACTTCTATTCAAATAATCGCATTTCTAGCTAAGATTAAAACTTGGTTCAACGTTTAATCTCCGGCAGAGTGTTGCGCCCCGGGGAGATTTATGAGATAACGGCAACAAACAAATGAGTACCTAACAATACTACTTCTAACTTCAAGCACTTGCCAAGAACAACATAAATCCTCAATCAGCTCTGCATTCATAATTGGTATATTTCTTGTGCATGTCGACTGATGCACGTTGATTATAAACTAACTAGTTACTAGCTTCTTGAGATTTGTTATATGAGCATAATAAATATGGCAGAACACATTGTTGTGGCTTGCAGTCGCGTGGGTACTTATTTAACAGAAAAAATTCTTATAGATGCCCCGTTGAGGAGTGCGTGAATTTCAGAACTTGCTGTCATAGACTCATAGAGGAGATAGGAATGATCAGCGGGCAGAATCAAATAAGTTCAAATCTGTAAAGGTTTGCTTTTGTCAGGATATTGTGTGTAAATAAATCGTAATATTTTGTTATACCTATACCTATTTACACACTTTTTTTTTTTTTTTTTTACTAATGTTCTAATTCTAATTTATATAAATTTTTTTTTTTTTTTTATTGTATTAATTAAATCCAAAACGTAGGTAGGTATGATTCTAATTCTATTTTTAAGTTTTGCAGTGCCCTAGCAGGGTCCATGTGTAGGTACTGGAACACTATGTAACATCTTATAAACCCATGGTTGCAATAAATTATTTGTATTTGTATTTGTATTTGTATTGTAGTATTTATAAGATTGGACAATTCTTAATAAATCTAAATATCAGCTAGACGTAAAACCTCAGTCGACAACGGCAAGGTCATCACGTAAAAACTAAAAGGGTATTTTTCCCAAATCTGGATTTATTCCAGCGCCATCTGTCGGAAACATTCCTTCTAAACGGCGGCATCCTATAATCCGCCGATGGGTAATACAGATAGGACGAATATCTAAGGATTTGTGGCCCATTAATGGTGTCAGCAAGCCCATGGGGCCGGCTATTGCCTGTCCCTTTAGGGATTATCTATAAACTACGTGCTGAATCAATGTGCGTTCATTGTTTTCACGCGTTAGGTGATCATTGTTTAGGCCTGCCACATACAACCGGAATTCTGATTCGGAATTAGAATTTTGTATGGATTTTCCCCCATCCAGTATTCCGTCCGAAATTACAAAGGCATCAAAAACATACAAAATCACAATTCCGAATCAGAATTCCTTTACGAAATTCTGGATTAGGTATTGTAACTGTAGGTAAGTAAGTATCAAATATTGCAGATTGTAAATATTGATAAAGTCTAAAGTTCGTATCTCAGATGCCCAGTTAAGCCATAGTATCAGAATACAAACGATTAGTTAAAACATATCGTAAAGCAAGGAAGTTATTTCCGAGTAGCTTATGATTGGCCCCTGAAGCTTTATATTCGCGGGTTATGTGGGACGGCGTCGGTCGGATGTATGGATAGTTTTTATGAAAAGACTCAGTAGTGATTTGTGGAGAATAGCTAGAACCATTTTTGCGAGGGAAAGACTTGTCTAGTTCGATAGTTTCTAAACTGAGAATCAATTCTATGAATACTGAGCTTCAATACCTACGAAGACAGATTACAATATTATTTTTTAAAATGTTATTAACATGATATACACGATGGCTGGCATAGTATGTGACGACACCAATATACAGGGTGTTAGGGTAAACTGTTGCATTACTAAGGGGTGATTGTACCCATGATACTGGATCAACTTTCCCGGAGAAACCTATAGGAAATATCAACAAAATGTTCGCACTTTCCATACTAAATGCAATCAGCTGATTGAACGTTTGTATGAAAAGTCGTCATTTTTTTGTTTTGTTAATTTCCATTTGTTTCGTAAGGGAAGTTGATCAGTGTCATGGGTACAAACACCCATTAAAGTAATGCAACTGTTTACCTACCCTAACGCCCTGTATACCTTCAGAGTGCCCTCATCCAGTTATTTTGGATTAATGTATCAAAATGCAGATCCATAAAACGACAAATCTAACTTCGAATTATTGAAACAGTGTTGAAGACAACTTGAGGAAATTAGGTGTTGCTATTGTTGGTTGATCACCGGTCTGTGGCTGATTCGTTCGAGAATTATTAGCTTTTTGTGTAGTTGGGAATTTAAAAAAAAGGACACCGAACGCCTAAACGGTTTTTATAGTTGTATTTATTTCTTTGGGTACATATCAGCTTAGATCAAAAAATATCAGAATACCAAAAATCATAATGCCGTAATTTAAAAGCCCAAAATACCCGAAATCAAAATGTATGAAACTTGAAAGACCAAGATTTCAAAATACCAAAAGTATTGTAATACCGAACGTAATTTACCCGAACCCAAAAAATCTTATTACAAAATACTTATGCCTAAAATAACATATTTTAAATAATAAAAATTCAAAACATTCCAGTGCAAGTTTAGTATTGTTACATCTTCAATGTTTTTTTACAGTATTTTAACGCTTTGTCAAGTTTTAACGACATATTGACAGCTGATATTTTTTCGCGTTTCCAGAGGTACGCTCCATAGTGAAAATTGTTCAGTTTGATGGTCTGAGTTCACCGTTTCAGTATTTGCTAGGCTGTCACTTGCACCCCGTATGTATGAATTAATGTATATTATGTATGTACGTATGTTGGTATGTATGTAGGTAGTTAATATGTAACTATACAGGGACCAACTTAATATGCTGACTATTTTTAGGGGATGATCAGACAATCAAATTTCTCTATGGGACCAACATTGAAATCGCGAAAAAAACATCAGTTGTCCCATATTATTTGGGTGTTTAAGGATTGCAGTTTTGTATCAACAGCAGATTTTTTGCGATTTAGATGTTGGTGCTGTGGAGAGAGTTGTTCAGTTTGATGGTCCGGGCATCCCCTTAAAAAACTTTCAGCATATTGAGAAAGACCATACAGGGTGGAAAGTTGAGATGGGGCACGAAGGGCAGCTACCAGAAACATTATAGCTAGTAGAAAACGTTCTTAGGAGACTAAACCAAACTTTTTGAGAAATTTACTAGTGCATTCACAGATTTTGAAAAAAAAATACCTACATGTTACAGAGTGAAATTGATATCATTAGCAGCCTTTTAAACTAAGAGTCATCAAACTGAACAACTTTTACTATGGGAGCAAAACCAATCGGAGCAAAAAACAAATCTGCTGTCCTGCACCCGCCATCGCTACCTACTCCGATTGTTTTGCTCCCATAGTAAACGTTGTTCAGTTCGATGGGTAGACTCTTAGTTTAAAGGATGCTAATGATATCAATTTCACCCTGTAGTCATCGAGAAAAACGGAATTTTTCACAAAACTTTTTTTTTTCAACCCATTCGATTCTCTTAGTGATAAGGAACATAAGTCTCTATTATGGGCTCAACGGAGGTCGATTAGAACACCGAAAATGCAAAATTGAATTCCCGCACATTTAGTAGGGAAATAACAAAATTACCTAGTGATGATTTTGTAAGCACTTTTCAAATTTGCAGGGGTGGTTAAGACTATCAAACTGAACAACGTTTAGTATGGGAGCAAACTTGAAACCGCAAAAAAAATTCTGCTGTTGATACATTTCGAATCAGAAATCGAGTCGATCCACATTAAAAACAAATTTGTCAAATCAATAAAATCACTATGCTATCCAATTTTGGGAAATGATATGATTCATTTTTGTTGACCTCACACTTGACCGAAAAATTGACTATGCCAAAAAAAAAAAAAGATCTAATGGTTGCCCGTTTCCCTGTATCTCCTATGGTTTCGGATTTCAACTGTCCCAGTAAAAAAACACTCTGTATACCATTCGTATTTGGTATTTAAGTTATGGTATTTTAAACATTTGACATAATAAGCATTTGGTATTTCAAATTTCTGTATTTTATTGTCAGGTGAACTGGGCTAAGGTATTAAGAATCTTTTGGTATTATGATTTCGGGGTAAAATCCACCCTCAGAGGAGCACCCTAAATTCGATCGGACTCATGGACCTGACAGAATAGGCGGCGGCAGACTAGGTTTTTTAGGCTTTACTAATCGAAGTAATCGACCTCTAGACCAACGGACAAGTTATGCGGTGTTTTTGGGGTTTTTTCATCACACCGGAAAACGTGCCAAGCTGCGCCCTGGCAGACCAAGTTTTTTAAGGGTTATTTTTAGTCTATCTTAGTGCAAAATGAGTTTGTTCGTAAATTTTATAAGGTAGGGTTGACTGTCGTCGGCCACCGGTCTATAAGCTAGGTACACAGTGACAAAGTTTCAAGCCATTTTGCAGACCCATTATCATTGTCCATTATGCACCTATTTGTTTGGTGAACGAAATGTGACTTGAGTGAGAGGTTACACAGGGGCTCATACAATGCCGCCGGTTTCGGTACCATTTTAAAATTAGAACAGAATAGGATAATTTCAGGTTCCTGGTACCTTAATAAACGCTTGCGGGCTGAGCTTTTCAATCAGTAAGCTTGTTCGCATTGAAATGTTTTTATTTGTCATTCACAACTTTACTTACAACTTGATCGATAGCCCGTCTAAATAAAACGGAACGTATTTAAATATTTGTCAACGAAGACAAATCGTCGTCGAGTTTTAGGTTAGAGGAGCTACCTAGGGAGGGGAAGATGCTGGCAATATTACTGTTCTGTGCTATAAAAAGAATCATAAACAGCCGAGGTTGTTAGCAGCTTGCCGATCATATTCAATTAGTAACAAACATTATGGAATTTATGCATTATTCGATAATGATTTTGAAAGTATGAGATTTAAAAAAACACTTCTGGATTTATTCCCAGCGACTATAGGACTCGTATCGTACCTCTTCAAATTCGTTTTTAAGAGCTTACATGCAACAATACATGCAAGTGCAACGATCTACTATAGCACCACTGGCTTTTCGATTAAGGAAATCACCTGCATGAGTGTCCAATCACAGAGTATCGTAGTCCAATGGCCATTAAAAACGAAGGACGGTATGATCTTTCTCTACACGCGCGGTTTTGTTCCATAGATTCCATAGAAAATAACATGCTCCCGCGCTTTTCGGAGAGCGAAAACCACGCTTGTCGCAAGATCCGATCAGGAATTAGAGCGACAAAATGTAAATAAAGAAACATCACTGTCAAAGTGACATTATGTGGTCAGAAACCCTTGGAACATTTTTTAGGAATAAAATTAGAGCGTTAGAGTATTCTATGCTAAAAAACGTTTTTTTTAACAAACTAACAATAATTTTCATATCCTGCTCTACTTCACATAATTTGCTTAGTACACTTTGCTTTGACAAACCTATAATTTTCGCAGTCGTGGAACTTTGCTACTATTAAAGACTCACCATTCATGACAAGCAGCGACTGCTAGTCAGTCAATTAAGTATAATTATGTTTAGTTCTCTTTAATTGTACCTACATTTTATTTGTATTTGCATTAACATCTGTCCAATGTACAGTCAGCATCAAAAGTATCTAGGCATGTTAAGTGTTCATAAATATCTGGACAACTTTACGATAGCAAACCTTATTTCAACTCACAAAGAAATCAAATTAATTTATCTGTCATGTTATTATTTGTTAAGTTAAAAACAAATGGTATCTAGTAGGAAATAGGGTTTATTTTCGTGTAATTGTTCAGATGTTTTTGAACACCGGAGATGCTTAGATACTTTTGTTGCTGACTGTCCCCGTATAGCGCCGTCCGTAGGACAGGTACCTATATGGATGATGATAGGAATACTTTCTAAATCGTTATTCCTGTCATCATTATTATAAATAAAATCTCCGCTGTTGGTCGGCTTATTGTCAAGCTATTATAACCGTGTATGTTATGCACCGTTAGATAAGAACAATTTGATTTCTATTATATATATATTAGATATAAACCAACATTTTTTAATTTCACAACTTTCCCTAAGAAACATGAGTCGAAGAACGATATTTTAGTATTTATACTTTAGTATGACTAAACTTCGAGTAAGTTCCGTACTTTAGTACGGATCGGCCAAGGCAATATATTTTCTATAAATAAATAAAATTTGAATACTATGTACAAAGTTATTTTTGCAACTACGAAACCGGCCGTTGGAGACAGCGCCAGACTGAAGAGAAAAAAAAATCTTCTATAATATTTTTTTAGTACCTACATTACTGTCGAGGCTGTCGAGCACAGCCACATCACTATTCGTTCATCTGAAATCAATCCGTTTCATTTATATAAATTACTATTATTCCCCAGTTCCTAATGCTTTTTAGACATTTTGGGTATTAGGTACATGGTCTATACAGGTCGGTTTTTAGTCAATTGTATTCAACCAAAATCATAAAAGACATCATCGGCGCGGCGTTTCATATTTTTGGTCCAAATGTGAAAGTGCCGGCCAACAAAAACTAATGCTATAGATATTCTGTTATAACTGGTCATTCTATGCATTTATTGTTAATAAAGCCGAAATAAGCCAGTTTTTTTCAAAAGACATCATTGGATTTGGTCCAAAATTTTAAAGTGCCGGTCAAAAAGAAATAAAGCGATATTCTGTTAGGACTTGTCGTTTAAACATTTATTATTATGGCACCAAAGCTGTATGACTATTGTCCTTGGTTTTAGTAATGTTTGAAAAATCTCCCTTCTCACAAATTTTTGATGTGAAAACTTAAGCTTTCATGCCATTATAGTCCAATTATTTTAGAGTTTCCCTGTATGGACACACTAACAATAATTCATCTATCGCTGAAACTTTGCAGTGTGATAAAGTAAAGTATTATTATTAGACCAATCATTTTAGGGTTTGACCCTAACAATAATTCATCTATCGCTGAATTTTTGCAGTGTGATACTGATAACTGATAAAGTAAAGCATACAGATTACGGTTGACAAATTTAATAATCTTGGTATTTTTTTCCGGTCCTAGATTATTTGTCAACCGTAATCTGTATGCTTTACTTTATCAGTTATCTTATCAGTGTTATCAGTTTATCACACTGCAAAAATTCAGCGATAGGTAGATGTATTATTGCTAGGGTCAAACCCTAAAATGATTGGTCTAATAATAATAAATGCTTAGACGGACAATTTCTAAAAGAATATAGCATTCGTTTTTGTTGGCCCGCACTTTCACATTCGGAGTATTCGGACCAAAAATGTATGAAACGCGGATGATGTCTTTTGTACGAATTATATCAGTTTGGTGATCCTGATTATTTAGTTACAACTACCCAATACTACTACTACAACCTACTGCAACTGAGTAGGACTTGTCATTGTCAATTGGCGAAATACCCACGCCAAAAAGATTTTCTTTTGAAATGTCTTTACCAGGCGTATATAAGCGTGTTTGGCACGACATATTATCGACACATTCGGGAAACTGGACGAGTTCAGCGACGTCAAAGTGACGCCGGCAGACCGCGGTTTTACGATCCTACGGAGTACGGATGAGGAAGACATTTTGCGACATTTTGACACAGATCCTACCATTTTGACGAGAGCTGTAGCGAGGCGCCTTAACTTATCACAGTGGAAAGTATGGTTTACTATGAACTCAGCATGACTGCACCCTTTTCGATCGATTCGATTTTCGGAGGAGATCCGGTCATAAAGTATTCGGTGTTGGAGCAAAACTATCTATTCATTCATCGTTGTAGAGAGAGTTTTTGCTCACTATTTTGCTACATAACAACTCCATTGTTATGCTTATGCCGAAATCGAGTTGATTTGTGGATGAAACAAATGTTTTTTACCATTATGTATGAAATAATCGGGTTTTACAAGGACACAGGAAGTGTCCGGGTCTCCCCCGGACACTTTTGTGACGACCCCGCCCGGACGCCCCAGGACGCCCTTCAAACTAGGACAGATCCGGGGAAACCCGGACGGATGGCAGCCCTACCTAGGAGTGGGTGGCTATGGGACCGGAAACAAATGGCAAAAAGGACAGATAGAACAGAAGTTAGGTATTAGAAATTAGTTAATAGGTAGGGAAAGCGGACCACCAATAAGTATAAATACCGATCAGATAAAAAAAGAAACAATTATATACTAAATGTACCGTACCCAAAAAATAAAAAATAACATTTTCATCGGCACTATGAGCTGTTCCGTCATAATTTGGCTTCTTTTGAAACATTCTGTATCATAGGTATTTAATGTCCTTTTGGCTCATATGTAGGTACATTACCTATATTAATCAGCATATAGGTAACAATCAGCAATCAAAAAAGTTTGTAAGTCAGTCAGCATCGGCAAGTAATTTATTTTAAGGAATAAACCTGGATAAGTATTATAATGAAGTTTTCTCTCATCAATCACGCCCGCGCCATCTGTCCGTTCCGTGAGGAAGCGATGAGATTCTTTTCTATCTATAGTGAAGTTCAACTTCTCTGATTGATTATGGCAATTTTAAAGGCAGCAGTTAATTCTAGAGGCGATGTTCGCGGCACAATTTTCTTCTTAGTTTTTTAGAACTTAGTTCTTGAAGCGTGCTTAGTTCTTGAAACTTCTCAGTTGCAGAAACGCTCATTAAAGTTAATCCTCTATTAATTCTCTTGCTGTCACTTTTTGTCAGTCGACGTAGTAAAAGCTAGCAAGAGTTTTAATGGAAGATTAACTTTAATGAGCGTTTCTACAACTGAGTGTAAACTGGTCGTAATGGTGAATGGAACTCAAAATCCTGCGCTCTCCGCCGCCAGCTACTTCGAGGTCGAGAATCAAACAAAAGTGCGCAAGCCAATAATAACTGACCCCTGTCCTTTGCAGAGGTGTCAATTTCATACAAAATTTTGTTGTAGAACACGCGTAGACGGTATTAATAAAAGTAATGTTTTGTATATGGAAAAAAAGGTTAGAAAATCTAGATTGCGCGTATCAAATAACATTTACAATTTCTAATATAATTACGCGAAGATATACGAGTAATAAGGCTTTGAAACTTTGTATGAATAATTTCAAAGCTTGATATCTTCGTAATTATATTATAAATTGTAAATGTTATTTGATACGCGCAATCTAGATTTTCTAAGATATTTTTCCATTATACAAACCACTTTTACCAACAAGAACCAATACCGGTGAGAATTTCAGGGATAATCCAATCTTCCTCTATAGAGTCGGTGGCTATTATTTTTAATTTTCCAGCCCAGTGTTCTGCCCATAAACTTAATTAGAGTATATCAATTTTATGGTTCTGCCACACTATCTGATACTAAGAACAAGAATTACTTTAGGTTCAATTTCTCTGATCGGTTAGCACTACCGTCAGCGGCGCCACAACGCAACACACTCCACAAGCTACCAAAAATAGGTTTACATTTTCAGTTGGTGGTTTATCTCTTTAGGAGTACTTTTGCCCTTACACTAATCCTTCGTGACCAGAATCTGTCCCGAATACTTTGATATTCCTATTGATTTTGTTACGTAAGGACAAGAAATACATCAAGTTTAGCCACACATAACAAGCCTTCTTCATGTCAGGCCAGACGAAATTATCTTTGAAAACTTTTACAGGAGAAGGACATCTCCCATTGCCACCGCAAGCTCATGAACATGTGCATTCTCCCCATTCTCACCTAAAACGTGGTCTTTGACAAAGGATCAGAAGTCAAGCCACAAGGTTTGTCAAAGGGCTATGCAGCGCAGGATACTTCTCTTTACGAAAAACCAACCCCAACTGATTTATAACAAAATAATTAGATTGAAATTATAATTTAATTATGTTGGTAGTTAAAATTTAAAGTTATTCGCTTTTTAGGTTTTGAGGCAAAAATGATTTGTTATCATTTCAGCAATGAATGAAAGCGCTAACGTGCTCATGAATACATTTAAAGAATCTAATTTTGATAGTAAGTCGGGTGAGTGTGCACGTGCGGTGGTTTGAGATCGAGTTCAGCAAATTGAAATTTTAATAACAAATTATATCAGTGTTTATAATTGGTATTGATGATTAACAAATTATTATCGTGCGTAAGGTACGCGCAGTGCATACATAATGCGGGCGCGGGTGGACATTGACCTCAGAATCATATGATCGAGCGGTAGGTCATTGCCACGCAATTGTTATCAGTAACAGATACCAAATCCGTATCTTCAGTTTCGCCAACTAATTAAATTTAACCTTATAAGCTTTCTGGCCAATTCAGATTAGCAAATACAATGTATTTATCGGTAAGATATACTATCCGACATATTATCTTGGACATTAGTAAGGCTCTTTTAAGAATAAGTGAGAGGAAGTGTTTCAAATCTCTCGTTGCTATTTGGAATGAAGTATAGATCTTCGCCATGGCTATAGATAAGTCTTTAGACCGAAAACAAAAATTTACGTACTCAAAGGAAACTTTTGCTGGCAGATGTACTACTCTCTAATTGATTATTCTTCGCTGAATTTCAGGTAGCTTCCGTCTTATTAAGTATTCAACGTGTTAGATATTCTTATTAAGAGCTCTCTCTTGAAATCATTGAGGCAAAAAAGAGGGGTGTTGTATTGTATGTTTGGCCGGTCTGATCTGAAACCGATTTTGATGCGTTTTTAACCGACTTCAAAAAAAGGAGGAGGTTCTCAATTCGACTGTGTTTTTTTTTATTTTTTGTATGTTTGTTACCTCAGAACTTTCGACTGGGTGAACCGATTTTGAAAATTCTTTTTTTATTTGAAAGCTGGTGCTTCCCGTGTGGTCCCATTTTAATTTAGTAAAGATCTGATGAAGGGCTTCGAAGCTACACAATAGAACTCCTCAAAAGTTGACAGCAAATCATCGGCGGGCGATTGAAACATTTGCTTCGTATCGATGTGCCCTTTGCGTGTATAACTGATATGAGTCGAACTAATGAATTCACCACTGAAAACTGACAAATAAAATTTTTTTAACAATAAATTAAAACCGCCTTCAAAAAAACAAAAAAGTTAAAAAATAATATTGCAGTTGCAGCCGATGACTTCTTCGTTCGCATCATAAGAACATTAATTAATTTGTTTTATCGAAGTCGGTGTTAAGCCAAGCCAAAAGAATGCAAGCGCGGTAGCGGATCGTACTGGCTTGACAACGACTTCTGTGTTCTTATGATGCGAACGAAGAAGTCATCGGCTGCAACTGCAATATAATTTTTTTACTTTTTTGTTTATTTGAAGGCGGTTTTAATTTTTTGTTAATAAAGTTTTGTAGTCGAAAAATAATTTTTGCTAAGAACCATCTTAGCCGTTTCGTGGAAATAAGTCATGATGTTTTCATGATAAATAAACTTTGAGAGATTCGAAGGAACCTGAGCCAATATCACACCTAGGAGCATTGATTTGGAGTCACACGTCGAGTCACATTGCGGAGATTCCATATCCTCAAATATTCCTAGCGGTACGTCCAATATTTCAAAAGAACTCTGAATTTAATGTTAAAAGCAAACCGCTTTGCATAGTGGTAGTTAAGACAACTATTTTTATTAAAGGATCGTGTGTAGGATGATTTGGCCCGTAGTCATTTTTGATTGAGTTTGAGCCCCTTCGTTTTTGGGGGATGAACTACGACTTAAATTGTTAAGATTGCTAATGTCGCCGACACTGGCCGCCGGCCGTTGGTTTTTTTATTCAATCTAGTAAAGTTTTCAGAGAAAAAAATGTTGTTTTCTTTGTTAGGCTGCACTGTCAGAGGCTGAGGCGCAGCGACAGTTTTTGGTCCTTCGAATTTTTGATAAAAATTGGCTTCAAACAAAGTGAAGCAGAGTCTATCCTTGCTTGGATACTAGAATCAGATCCAAAGTTATAATTGGACTTTATGTTGACGATGGACTTGTGGCATCTACCACAACTGCTGCAGGAGATGAGTTTATTAAGGAACTAAAATCTCGTTTCAGGTTAACAACCATACCTGTCTCCTGCTTCCTGGTGTTCCTGGGCATGGAAATAAAAGCAAAAAAGGGTAGAATAACAATATGCCAGCAAGCCTAAACAAAAAAGGGTCCTTCAAAAGTTCGGTATGATGAACAGTAAATCAACACCGACTCCAATAATCAAAGAAAGTATCAACGATACGCAACCGAACACTGAAAGCAGGCCAAATTTTCCGTATAGACAGGCCGTTGGAGCATTTACTTACTTATACGTGGGAACAAGGCCCGATATAGATTATGCCGTGAGCAAAGCATTCAGAACCCTAGAGACATCCACTATGAAGAATGTTATGCTAGTTAAACGGATTTTCCGCTACTTAAAAGGAACTACAGACAAAGGCCTAATATATAGACATACAATAGAAACACCAAAAAGCTAGTGTGCTACTAGGACTCCGCCCTCGCGAGAGACCAAGCCACAGGCAGATCGACATCTGGGATGGTGTACCTACTCTCAGTAGCAGCTGGAGAAGTCAACGACAAACTATTTTTTCTCTCTTCATCAACTGAAGCTGAAATCATCGCAGCCGATTCGCAGGAAGCGAATCTGCACAAGAGATTCTGTGGCTGAATAGCCTAGTGAAAGAATTGACTGATTTACATAGTTTTGTCAACCCTAACAACCCGGGGATTTACGCGTTGTCTTTTATGCAGCAGCAAATACAAAGGGCCTTTGTCTTAATGACAAATTACTTGCAGGATCCGTTCTGATACAGTCATTTTTAGGTGGAGTTCTATTTAGGTTTCGTCAAGAAGATGTAGCTGTAACAGCTGACCTCAAAGACATGTTTTTGCGCGTCCGAGAGGAGTGTGACTGTCAACATTTCCTGTGGCGAAGTGTGAGGGGCAAGACCGGAGAAGAGCCTACAGAGTACCGAATGTCTTCCATGATATTTGGCGCCGCTTCTTCGCCGTTTACGGCCATTTACATTATGAGAATGCTGAGGTGGAATGGATGGAATGCTACTCGACCGAGTACGCTTGCCTAGTAGAAGCTAAGCCTCTGCGGTGGGATAGCAAACTTATTGAAGTGACCCCTTACATCGATGCGAACGGACTCATGCGGGCACGGGGAAGGATCGACATGGCAAAGAATGTTTCCCTCGATGTAAGACGGCCTTTTATTCTTGGCAAATATGTATTTACAGATTTGCTTTTAGGTGACTGCCATCGGCGGTATCAGCATGGCAGCATGGAGACCGTGCTCAACGAAGTGCGGCAGCGGTATTGGTTGACCAGACTGCAAGCGCGACTGCACTACGTGGCACACTGCTGCATGGCCTGTCGTGTTCTGCGCGCGTCCCGTGCCGCCGTCCCGGTGGGCGACCTGCCTTACGAGCGTATTGAACATCACGTGCGGCCCTTCACCCACTATAGCCTTGATTATTTCGGCCCGTTATTCGTTACGGTGGGAAGAAGACGAGAGAAGCGCTACGGGGCGTTGTTTACATGTTTGGGCACTAGAGCAGTGCACATGAAATTGGCGGCCAATCTCTTGGATGATTCTGTCCTCATCTGTATGTAAGTATGTATGTAAAGGTGACAGAAGGGAGGGGGCGGTGAAGCAGGGAGGGGACGTGCACGTATAACATAAATCGCGCGTACATGCTAAATCTAGCGCTTTTTTGGTATGTTTAGCGCCGTTTCCTAGAATAAAGCGCCAATAGTGTAAAATCTAGCGCTTCTCTTAACTTTTAATGTGGCAAAAGTATATTTGTGTTTCAATATCCTGTAATTTGTATTATGTGATTGAGATAGGTACCTATATATTAATATTGATAGCGTATTATTGTAAAACGTGTCCATATAGAGAGTGCAGTATTCGAGAGATTAAAATACGAACGCAACGCGTTTCGGACTAACTGATAAGTCTATTTAAAGCTACGATAAAGAGAATAAATATGGAAGAGTAACTCCAAACAAAATCGAAATCATTTTTGGCACCGCATGAAAAATGTCATTTTGTATGAGTTTTGGCGGCGAGTTACAATTTTTAAAGAACAAATTTAGAACGCGTTACAATTTTTTTGGTGCCACTTTTTGAGCTTCAATTATACTTCTATACATTCTCTTATTCGTAGATTTAAAGTGCCTTAAAAGACAACTTAGAAGTCAAGAACGCAGTAGCAGTTAGCACTTAATCTATATAGCTCTTTTAAAAGTTTTAGTGCTGAATCTATTTTTGAGGTGGCAACTGGCAACCCCTAGTCTATCTATCTATACAAGGTGTTTCATAAGTAAGAATAAATTTTTGAAACTCTTAAGGGGGTGGTTAAGACCGTCAAACTGAACAACTTTCTCTATGGGACCAACATCGAAATCGCGAAAAAAATAATTTCATATCCCATACATATTTTAGCTCTAGTCGATTTGTAGTGTATAGAACATACATATTTTTTTTCGCGATTTCGATATTGGTCCCATAGTGAAAGTTGTTCAGTTTGATGGTCTACACCACCCCCTTAAAGGTTTATTTGTATTTTTGTAACACCTTGTATATAACGTCACGCCTCTTTCCCAATGGGGTAGGCAGAGACCAGAGCGCGCCATCTACTACGATCCTTACATAGTCCAATTCTATCTCTATAATATAGTGTTCACACGGCAATACATATACCACGTCCGATATTTCGCCCCCGCCCACGTCTGTACCCCCAGGGTGCGCTGTGCATGAAGTTGACGGCCTATAGGCGTCATATCAATAAATGTCGATGTTGGTCCCATAGAGAAAGTTGTTCAGTTTGATGGCCTAAACATCCCCTGAAAAAACCGTCAGCATATTAAGAAAGACCCTTTCATAATTCGAAGTAAACATGCTGAATAACAACTAACGGAGTCCCGTGGAAAACGGAAAATAGAAAATGCTAAACCGGAAAAGTAAAAAGGACTATAATTCTTGCAAGAGCATCGCGTCAAATAAGAAATTAAGATGAAGCGCTGCGGCGGAGGACGTATTTAATTTAATAGCCCTACAACGAAATTAAAATAACAAATGACGTGCAATTACCCACCCTATTGTAGGCCTTAATTTTTACTTCAGAAAAAGAAGTTGTTTCTAAAAACATCGTTGACTTATGGCTCGGTTTTCTATTAGTACCTAACTCTTATTCGTTTTACAGGATTTTTATAACATTCATCTTTCATTTCCATTCTGAAAAATATTTATGATCTTCTAAATTAAATTATTCATACTTTTTTCTGTTTCCGTTTATCGGACGACTAGCAACAGCTAATCGAAGTGTATAGTCGTCCAACTCGGACGACAAACTTTACTTTATTCATCCGTTTATCGGACGACTAGAATTTAATTTATAACAAATTTGCTCGTAAAGGGTCTCTTATTTGACCAATTTCACTAACGTAATGTATCTCATTACAGCCTAGTCCGGTAATGTAAAGTAAAACGGACGGTTGCGTCTAAAAAGAACGGTACTTTTTTAAATCTTAGCAAAGAGTTCTTGTGTCAGAAAAGTGGTCAACGTTTTATTAATAAAATTAACTTTGGGAGATAAAATATAATAAAATAAACATTGAATTCTTTAATTTAATTAATTTTGACATTGAATTACAACCATTTATGTGAAAGCAAAACAAACAATATTAATTTACTTTATTAGTAATACTGGCTGTTTTTGTGCCTTTACTTACCTTTTCTTCTTAAAATAAGAAAAAAGAAAGCGCTGATGCGCGCGCATCGCTAAATTATGAACATGTAAAAATTATTCCGCGCGCTTTTTTATCGCTATTTTTTTTTAAGTTTTTTTGGTTTGGTTTGAAAATGTCGTCAAGTAGTGATGAATATTTATTAATTCGACGCCACCAGAAGTGGCGGAAGTCCGAAGGCAGCGGAAAAGGTGAGTCTAATTTATTAGTTTATGAATGTCCGAGTTTTATTTATTTACTTGTTTCCTCGCAAATATGTAATAAAACGTCGTATGACACACGATCGGTTTGATAATTACAGCCTAGGCTTTCTTGTAGCCCTCGCCTACGGCTCGGGCTAGCAAAAACGCCTCGGCTGTAATTATCAACTTACCGAACTTGTATCATAATGTACTATTATTCGTCCGTATAGAGGACGACTAGCAACAGCCTTTTTTATTTGGAATAAATTTCGGTTTCAGTGTAAAGCAAAGAGCTAAACAGTCTTGGAGTTCAAGAATACAACGATCTAATCATGACTAAGCAAACATCTGGGCTACGCCGCCGCCATTCTCTGTGCTGTGACTTAGGGAGTGATATTGAAGTGTAGTGCAGGAAAAGTGGCATATTTTGGAGGCAAAATTTGTACATCAATGAAACTTTGTTTTTTAACTTTATCTTGGCACTAGAAATGAGGATCTGCAGAGTCCACCCAAAATGTTGGGGTCCTACCCTTTCCAGAGGGTATGGGTAGGGGGGACAGTACCTTTTCTCCAAGAGATTCGGCATATTTTTGAGCGCTAATAACTTCGGTCTGGATAGTACCAGTGAGCTCAAATTTTCAGAACATGTGGTTGTCACTCTAATAAAATGTACGCAATTTCAGATTTCTAGGACTTCGAGAAGTAGCTGTTAGGTTTTGATGATCAACAGTGAGTGACTGAGTGAATGAAGAAATCAACGAAGTTTGCGTATTAATAAATCGAAAGTTGCAGGGCTATAAATATGAAATTTGGTAAATTTTATAAGCGTGATAATCACCTGCTGCCCTGAAAATTTGAGCTTACAGCTACTATCTAGACCGAAGTTATGAGCGGTCAAAAATACGCCAAATCTCTTAGAGAAAAGGGGTAGTGCGCCGGAACAAGGTCCTATAAACATGAGGATAGTTTCAATCGATTCAGCGCAAAAAATTACATAGATAATGATACCTCACTCGCCTAGTTTGTAAAAAGTACATTTTCCAAAATGCACCCACCTACCTACCCCCTGGGAGGGCGTAAGACCTCTAAATTTTGGGTGGACTCGGAAGATCCGCATTTCTTTGCCTCCAAACGGACATTATTAAACTTAATTTACCTGCACTAATGATAGAGCTTTGAAATTCTGATCGGCAACCTACGAATAATATTTATTCGTAGTCGGTAACCTTTTTGTGTGACGTAATCATAAGTAACTATTCTTATGATTATGACGTAAGTACGAAATTTAAATAGGGAGCGGAACTTCGAAATTTAAATCAGGTGAAGTACAACATCAGCCGGGCGTCCCATGATGGTCATCTTTTTTTATTAATCTTGTAGAGTGGATGAGGTCCGATTTCTTTGGATTAAATTGATAGCGATCCTTTTACAGTAGTAGGTAAGTTTATCAAGCTTTACGATTTTTACCGATTTAAAAAAGAAAAATCAAACAGAAAAATATTATAGAACTTGCGCGAACGAGAATAGACAGCAATATTTCAAGATTATGTACAGTCGCCTACAGTTGCCGAAGGAATTTTTCAAGACCTCCCAGAATCCCCGTCTTTTTGTTAAAACAATGAATGAACTCTGTCATCGCCGACAATCGCTTTAGAGAGATCCCTTAATGATAATTTATTTTGTCTCTTAGAGAGGCCCAGGGCAAACAACTGTCTTTTTTTATAAAGTAAGCGAAGTGAAAAAGCGGAATTCTTTACCTTTCTCGTTTCATGGAACATTTAATTTTATTATATCCTGTCATATTGTTTCCTGTTACGAGTGAAATCTTTTAAGTTGATTGTAAATACGCTTTACTCTAAATAGCCGAGTTTATTAAGTGATAATTCTTTAAGGCAATGAGTTGAAGCTTATTTGACACGTATATCTTCTACAATATTCTACATTACATTTACTATCTTACCTATCGAATCAGACAACTTAATAAGAATCAACCAACATAAAGAATCTTACTTCTTTATTCTCCAAATCAACTGTCCAGATATGCCTTAAAAGAAATTCCGAAAATCCATTTATTTCCTATGACCTATTTCCTGCGTCTGTCCATCTCACCCCTACTTTCCTCCAATACGATTTCTCAAGTTCACCGACAAGGTGTAAGCTCATAATTTCTTCCGAAAAAATCCGACAGTTTTTCTCTAAGGGAGTGAGGGGTGAGTTTAAACAACTTGCCGTAGCCAGATGGTGTGCGGCTATTCAAATTTCCTTGTTGGAATTTCTTGTTTTATTAAAAAAAGTTCGCTCTTGACCTAAAACGTTTTGGGTCAGAGTTCTCAAGTGAATCGTAGCTACTTTGTTTGACTGCCCGTGATTTTTTCTGACGACTGAGTGAGAAAATGAAAAATGCAAGTTTCAAAGATTATAAAATCAAATCAACCAAATCAAAATTGTGTAGTCAAAATAATATCATATAGATAACTTTCTGACGATGACGAAACATGAGTTTTTCAATCTGTCTACCACTGTGGCGGAAGGTGTTCCGTTATAATATAAGATGCGGCCAGAAACTCTACAACACACATCTTATAAACAGTTTTTTTGTCAAGATGCCATTGTAATTACACTATGTAATTTAATTGAGTGTATATTTGAGAAAGTCGGGCAACTGATAGGATGTAGGTAGTTTCTGTTTGACAAACTGTAGTTACGTGGATTTCTCACAGGTATACAGGAGCCACCAAGCTTATCCTTAGTTGTATTCTTATCAAATATAATATTAAAACATAGATACATTGTATTGTGTTTGATGACCCCTGTCCGAGGGCCACCACATTCATACCCAAGAACTATTACATTACCACCGCTTCCACTACGTTCAACTCAAAAGTTCAACTCAAAAGTTCAACCAGTTGAAATAATTGGATTTTTTTTCCGATTATTTCAACTTTGAATCCTTTTTATAATAGTTGAAAAAAAAGGAATAATTTTTCCAGTAAGTTCAACTCAAAGTTCAACTAGGTGAAATAATTGGATTTTTTTTTCCGATTATTTCAACTTTGAATCCTTTTTATAATAGTTGAAAAAAAAGGAATAATTTTTCCAGTACGTTCAACTCAAAGTACAACTAGTTGAAATAATTGGATTTTTTTTTTCCGATTATTTCAACTTTGAATCCTTTTTATAATAGTTGAAAAAAAGGAATAATTTTTCCAGTAAGTTCAACGAAATAATACACCACAAATTTTTTATTAGTAACGAACCTTTATGGGTGTATTCAGACCGTGAATCTGAACAACTTTCCCTAAGGAACATGGGACGAAAAACGAGAAAATTTTTGGACCTTCCATAGAAAATCGAATGGCCGACCTACTAATTATAGGTAATCTGTTGTTTGTGAACGTGAACGCACTTCGGGCTCGCCCAATATGAACATTCGTATGGCGACCCTAGTGAAAGTTGAAGACAAAAAAAATGGATTTCATATTTGACATAAGCGACCCCTAAAACCCCCGGATACAAATTTTCAGTCGATTCGGAGAAAGTTGAAAAATGACTATAAACAATTTTTATTTTTTTTTATTTTTTTTACGTCATCTACATAGCTGACCTCGGTCGCTACATTTGTTCAATCACCCAGTATCTATCTCCCGCCATTAAAAAGTTACAGGCGATTGAAATTTGTATGGAGTTTCTCAGAAAATCCCCGCTAGCCGTTGACCACATCGAGGAGGAGTCGACCTTCCGAGGAAGTTGAAGTTTTCCCGGGGGTTTCAAAAAATACCAAGTACGACCCGCTAATGCTTTTTCACGGCCCGGGGGGGGGGGGGGGGGGGTCCTTATTAGTCAGTGGGGTTTCAGCTTTATTATATAACCCCGCGGGGCAGCTTGTGGCGAGCTGACGGTGAGTGGCGACACCGCGGACCCCTATCCAGGGGGACCATACAGACATGCGCTTACACACACACCCCCACAGACAGTAACACAGCCCCCTACCTCTGGCTTGCCTTCATTGGCCGTCCAGAGTGGAATCGCAAGAGCAGAACCTATGCTCCAGGTTGGAAGTGTATTGCACGTAATGGCGTAATAACGGGGAAACCCGCTCACGGGGGTAAACCCCGCGATGGTGAAACCGGTGCCGCACCTCTCGACAACCTTGAGCCGCTCAATGGGATGTTGCCCCATTGTCGCACTTTGTGCGTGCGGCCGTTTTATGGGGCCCACTCGACGAGTCGGCGAGTCACCGCCTGCCCTATTTACAATTTTGAGACTAGTTGTCATGGCAGGCGTCCGTTAGTCTCCTCCCATAGCCCAGTATCCATCCATCCAACTTTCACCTCCATAGCCCAAGACCTTATTTTTCCATCACGGCCATAGCGCCGGACTCCAATAGTCTTTGCACCTGGCGGGGACCATCCCCGTGTGTATCATGTTCTGCGCTCGGAGATGGTATCCGCCATGTGTACATCCCTTACATTTAGATTAACTTGTCTTTTGAACGGGCCTCTACATGTTGGCTTCGGCTCCATGCACGCCTTCCAAAGGTCCGGGACTTAATTGCCCGTGATTACGGATCGTAAGACATAATAATAATTTAATTAATAGGGTACCAAACTGTTTTTAATAATTTAATTAATAGGGTAACAAACTGTTTCTAAAAAGGTTATAGCTATTACATTAATATCATTTATTTATTTATTTAACACTTTATTGCACACATAATATTACAGAAAAAAAAACAATATAAAGTATACATGTACAAAGGGCGAGCTTATCTCTAAAGAGATTTCTTCCAGCAAACCCGCAATAGAGACAGTTTCTAAAGTGTGAGGCAGACAAAATGTGTACAGCACAAATGATAAAACTAGATACATAGATGGACGTTAATAATTATATATAATATAAATATCATCTCAAAGTTCATCTCGATGCACTAGCCACTATCAACCGTTAAGAATAAAATCTTATTTTTGATATAACTATGACGCCAGTTGTCATACTGCATATTGTGTGCTATTATTTCTGTGTTAATTTAATTTATTCAATAAAATGGATAATAATAAGGAGAAAAGCCCCAGTGAGTTTTCATATTTAAGAAAAGGAAAAAAAAGTATTATTTTGAGTGTGGCTGGTCATACATATTATCGGATACGACAATATTTAGACGGATCGATTGTGTGGCGATGTTATATATAATGAGGCTGTTGTATCAATTATGGACAAGGGATTGGATAAAGTATGCAAGGTACCGAAATTTGCTTCTGTCAAAAGCAGTTTATATAACGCCAGAAACGAAGGTAAAGGAATGCCCAAATTTTGTTTCAACCACCCGTCAGAGGTTATAGTACCTCCTAAATATTCGTCTTTTATGTTGGCCGATTTCAATGCAAACTGTGTGAGGATATTAATATTCTGTGCTCAGGAAATGAAGTGTAAGGTTGGATTGATTAAACATATTTTTGGTGATGGGACTTTTAAAGCTTGTCCTTTTCCATTCAAACAAATTTATTGTCGACATTTGTACGAATTCTCCAGTTATGCTTAAAAGCAAAATATCTATGTCTGTATTGTTCTGATACTTATAAACATAATACCAACCTTCAGCCAAATAAACGAAGTATCATTGAGTAATGGCACTATTGGCTTAATCTTACCCACAAACTCAAAATTTTAATCTGAATGCAAAATGCTACAATTGTCCCCGGTCTACCCTACCTCCGGCTATCTTATCGCTGGTTAAGCATATATCCGGGTTTCGTTTTTTTGCTAGCCAGGAATCCCTAGTATTTGTGGCAGTAGCGTTGAATCCCACAATTATAGGGGGTGTTTTACCTTGTTTACGTGGAAGTTGTATGGGAAAATTAATTATTATCATATCTTCTCTTATGTCATGCCCCTACGGCATGAAAAATAGTTTACGTCCTATTCTCAGGCCTAATATTACATTATGTCACTGAGGTTTTCCTCAACTCGACTTTTTGTTATATTATTATTATTATATTATTTTGTAGTTATATTCGAATAGTGTTGATTTCTTTTTGTTACAGTATGCAGTATGTGTAATATACTATTTCGTTGAACTTACTGGAAAAATTATTCCTTTTTTTTTAACTATTATAAAAAGGATTCAAAGTTGAAATAATCGGAAAAAAAACCAATTATTTCAACTAGTTGAACTTTGAGTTGAACTTACTGGAAAAATTATTCCTTTTTTTTCAACTATTATAAAAAGGATTCAAAGTTGAAATAATCGGAAAAAAAAATCCAATTATTTCAACTAGTTGAACTTTGAGTTGAACTTACTGGAAAAATTATTCCTTTTTTTTTCAACTATTATAAAAAGGATTCAAAGTTGAAATAATCGGAAAAAAAATCCAATTATTTCAACTGGTTGAACTTTTGAGTTGAACTTAGTGGAAGCGGTGTTACATTACTTGCACTTTCGTCGATTGAAAGTCCTACGCACTTCCAAAAATAGTTAGTTAAAATTATTTGTTCAAAAATATAAATGTATGTACTTACCTACCTACCTAAGCTTTTATTTAATTTTTCACACGGTGAAATCTTTGCGCTTAATTCCTTTCCTTATTCCATTAGTTTTGGAGAAAAAACCACCTTGAAGAAGCCGACACGTGATTTCCTAATAGATCGGTTTTTAAATCAATTTTGGTACGATACTATAAGTAAAAATAAACGCTTTATTTGCACCTGAGTACAATCGTAGTACTTATCTAAGTATTTACATAAGAATATGCTCACTACTATATTCCCCGAGGTCCTAAGTATATTCTCAATATAGTGTCCAGTAAGCCATAAAATAAGGCTTTCCATGTTTTTCTTGACGGTATAGTCAGTGAAACGAAACCTAGACCACCTCGTCTTTCAACTGTAGCCTATGTAATGTAAGATAATATATTATTGCAAAGACCCTTTTCAAACAGGGTTAAAAGCGCAATGTACTTTATATAAAAACTAAAAACAAAAACTTTTCCAAAAAGAAAATAATTAACGATTTTTATGGGCGTTTAGCCGTAAACGTTTAAGGCTACTTACATGAGGGCCTTCCAAAATGGGAGCCGACTACTGGGGCCTATTACATTTAGGGTACACGTACAGTGGACCAGTAGGTAACGTTATAATTTTTATTTTCTTCCATTTATCCTTGTGGAAAGGATCATCATACTTTCAACTTCAACGACTGTGCTTTTAAAAAAGCAGTCAATTACGTAGAACGCACATTCTTAGTGGGATCACATACCTCTCTGCTATCCGCTCCGGTGTGCTGTTTTTAGGGTTCCGTATTCAAACAAGGAACCCTTATACTTTCTTCATTCTGTCTGTCAGTCTGTATGCCCCGCCTCAATAACTCGCTCATTTTTGCACCTATTGAATCGAAATTTGGCATGAAGACAGATAACAGTAACCCAAAAACAGAAATAATAGTAATAGTTATAAAGCAACAATTTTTTTCGAAAGATGGGTTGGAAAAAATAGTTTTTTTAATAAATCCAGTGAGGTGTCGTTGGATAGATCTTGTCCCATACAACGAAAGAGGCGAGGGGTTGGAAAAAAATAGTTTTTTTTAATAAATCGAGTGAGGTGTCATTGGATAGGTCTTGTCCAACGAAACAAAACTCCCATAGAATGATGCTTCTGACACGAGATATCGGCGCTCAAGGTCAAAAGTAGGGTACCAACCCAAACATATCTAGGCAACTGAAAGACTACCAAAATTGGCTTCATGAATTTTCAGTGTACGTTGCGCCCTGAATTATTGCCTCTTACAGTTACAAGGCGTATAGGACGACAACGGCCACTTACGTTCTAAAGAGGCATTTAACTGTACGTTGTCCTTTTCGCCTTATTATTATGAAAAAAACTGAAGAAAAAAAGAATGAAATCCTTCGAAAAATATATCTTGGAATTGGGACCAGAATAAAGTCTAAAAATATTAAAAGTGATGTGAGATCATAAACCTTCTTAGCCAAATAAAGTTTCATGCTTTTTGCTCGGTATAAAATTAAAAATTGAGCCGCGCACGCCGCGGTCGTTTTTTTGTACGCATCATAAACTTAATGTTATTTATTGTTGCAATAAAGGAGGAAAAGTGCAAAATACCTTTCTGCTTTCTCCCGCAGCCTGCTCCTAACATAACCTTCTGTTAAGGTGACTTCGAGACCACAGGAATGGCAAGATGCTATTACACGATGCTTTGATCTATTCTGTTCTGTATGAAATGTAACACTGATAAAAAAAAGTGAAATAAACAATTATTCTTATTACTTATTATATTCCTTATTTTTTTTCTTGTTTTTTCTTTGTAGTTTTCTGAACCTTACACCCTTTTAATTGAGATGCATTCTCCTTACCTATGAATTGAGAACTACCTCCTTTTTTAAAATTAAAGTGGATGAATGCCAGTTATCCGTAATACTTAATTAGCCCATTTTACGCATCTGGGCCCCCATAAGTTCACCTCTTCCAAAACTCGTTCAACTTCATTAAAGGAGACAATTAAGAAACGTTTACAAACTTATGAATTCCGCGAAATACGAAAAATTCACCTTAATTGTCAAGAAATTAAGGCTGGTACAGACGGGAGGTAATTTCTTTGTGTGTTGTATAATCGTCGCTAGGTAATTTGGTCCTAATAGCTGCTTCCCTTTTCTTCTCATGAAATGATAGTAGGTAGATGCTTCTCAGGAAAATTTAGATCATTCTTTTCCCAATCAGTAGCCATACGTCCGCTAAAGGGCATGAGGGGTAAATGCGGCAGTTGGATCAGGTAAATCAACAGCGTTGCCAGACCTACGGATTTATCCGTAGATCTACGGATTTTTGGCCTGGCCTACGGATCTACGGATTTCAATTGCAAATCTACGGATTTTTAGAAATCTTCTGAATTCGTTTCTAAAATGTCAATTTGCTGCATAAAATGATACCCAGCCGATGCCTAGCCACAAAAAAATGGAACGAATGTTTACTTTTTTGGATATTTGACTGTTTCCTAATATATGGCTCGTCCCTACTCTTTTCCATCTCATTCCTTCTACTTTCTGTCGCCATGCAGACACGACAGAAATATTTAACTGTAATATGTGTGACAAAAAGATTGGCACAAATTGATTTTCACTTTGTCTGGGCTTTGTTCTCGCTTAAACTTGTCTAAGTTTTAATTTTCTTCGCCAAATTAGAGCGATATATTGGGTCAGTCCACTTCAAAATAGTCAGATAAAGCATTAAAAAAAAGTCAGTAGATCTACGGATTTTTCAAGAGGTCATCTACGGATTTCTCCGGATTTTTCAACCTTGACCTACGGATTTCTAAAAATTTGATCTGGCAACACTGTAAATCAATCAACCAGCCTTTACAAAGTTGTGCAAGGAGAATCTTGTAAACTTGCACATTTCATTTGGTCACATTAATAATTAATATACTGTAGTTAAAACTGATTTCATTTTTAATAAGTGGTTAGCGAGTTTTAACTCTTTCTTGTAACGTCTACTCAGGAAAAACTACTTACTAGAATAATTTTAAATAACTATGTCCTTTTAGAGTTTTTAGGGTTCCGTATTCAAACAAGGACTGTATTCAAACAGTCTGTCTGTTTTCCCCGCCTCAATAAGTTGCTCATTTTTGCACCTATAGCATCGAAATTTGGCATGAAGACGTTATAACAGCAATCCAATAACAGAAATGTAATAGTGATGAAGAAACCATTTTTTTCCCGTACAACGAAAGAGGGATTGGAAAAAATTTGTTTTTTTCCTTAATAAATCGATTGAGGTGTCGTTGAATACTTAGGTCTTGTTTAATGGAACAAAACTCCCATAGGAACTAAATCATTATAATGCTTCTGTCTCGAGATATCTTAATGTAAGTAGGCTAAATGAAATGCAAAATAAATAATTAATTATCTGCGCTCAAAGTATCAAAAATATCCCTCAAACTTCTAAATTACTGGAGTAAAAAATCGGAAAATGTGAAAAAATATAGATATTTCGATAAGTACTTTCAAAGAGAATTATAACGGATTCAGAAAAAACCTGTAACATAATAATGTATAACATAATAATAATATAATATATTTCCTGATACAAACTAGACGGCGGCGGCGTTGCACGAAATTAAATCGCGCTATCGTAAGGTTCCAAATTTTCTTTTAGGTTAGAGAATCGAAAATACTCCTATTTTTTTCATTTAAAATTATATTTTAAGACGCTGTTATCCGGTCGAGGCCGTTTTTTGAACACGAAAGAAAGTGTTTTAAACTGTGTTTTAAAGTCTGGAAACCAATTATGTCTTATATAAGGAGGGAGCTGATAGGCGACCGTTCTCAATTACACGATTAGATTAAGTTTAATAGATAGAAAAAAATCCCAAAGTTAACCCTTTTTTCAATACTATGATTAAACTGCTGATATTTAACTTTTTATTCTTGTACTTAACTAAATACATTAAATATTTCTAGTGAACTCCGTAGAATTTTGAGCTTAGAAACACCCATGAGCAAAGATATTGATGAAAAACACGTTTGTTTGCGATCCTGCTTTCAATTGGAGCGAGATGGCTAATTGCAAACTTATGCTTGCAAGAGACGCTTGCACTTGGATAACCTGGCATTAAGATACAATGACATTGTATACACAAGAAAGGGTGCGCCGAAATATTTACTCAGTACGGATCAACAGCTTTCAAAGGGGGGACAGGCCTGAAAAAACAAACGCACAAAGGACATCATTCAAAGGGACTACATCCTAAAAGTGCAGGTCAAACAAAATAGTAGATTATGCACTAAAGGAAATAAAGCTGTATCTTTCGTCACGGGCTACTGAATCCCGAGCGGAGCGATCAACTCCCTAGTTGATAATTATTAACTTCCTATCCTGAGTGAAGCGAGGGGTTCAAGCTAGCCCAAGACGAAAACACGTTTATCCCCGAGGAGAATACTGTACTTTTCATGGCCCAGGAATATTCGATAAAATTTAGCTAAAGATGCAAAATGCTGGTTATGATCCACCTGAATTTTGAAACATTTAAGTTATCAAGTGATTAACTTGAGCCACTCTCTGGAAATATGTAAAAAATCTGCTGTTTCATACATTTGAGTCGAGTAGGTTCAGCTGTTTTGTATGGAGCAGCTGATTTTATTTCACGTTTCCTGAGGGTGGTTCAAGTGAAAGTTGTTCAGTTTGATGGTCTGAATTCACCGTTTCAGTATTTGCCCGGCTGTGACTTACAGGGTGTATATAGAAGAAAATGTTTAGCTGTTTTGAAGGATTTTGTCTAAATAATAAAATTCCTTGGCTAAAAAAAGAAAAGTATTTCGCGGCTCGCGCCTTTTTTTTCTTTTTTTGTGTTTTGATCGTGGTGGTGGCCGTGTGCGTATGCGCAGCGGGGCCCTCGATCCTTCGAGGCTTTGAAACCTAGCTAATCATTTAGTGCTTTCTGAATATGTATGGCTTATATTTAAGCCGGTGTATGTATTTCCTACCGGAAATAAAGCACCCAAGGGAAACGCAGCTGACCACAGACCAGGCCAACCAGTCTAGGCTTGTGATTGTGACCATTTGTCGTTGCGTGGTCGAAGTTATCAACGGACGTTTCAAGAGGGATTTTGGCCTTTTAAGAATGTATTGTCCACAGTAACCGAGAACTAAGAAACCATATGATGGACTTGGATTTTCGAATTGCTGAAGCCCTGTTGAATGACTTCCACGTCCTGGCCGTATGTAAGTATACGCTCACAAATATCTTCCCCGAGGGCGTAGTCAGAGATATTCTGAAAACTCGGGACATCCACGTTTCACTAGTAGTACCGCCACTCTGTCCAGAGTTCCAGAGAGCCCGTCGCCGACAATAATGTGCACGCACACCGAGGAGTTTTTAAGAATAATCAATAAATGAATAACTCTACCCAATAGCTTGGCAGATCTTGTTATCACAAACAACTCTAACATGAAAGACGACTTACGAATTATATTACATGGTTGAACATTGTAATAAATGTGAAGACCAGACCCCAACCTGATGAACATATCAGGTAACATGCCTAACACAGCTTGCCCAAAAACTGCGTGAGGTGGGATGGGGAATGCAACTTGCGGCTTAACAAGAACAGTCAAGAGTATGCAGATGGGATGAGTGCCTGTAGAGTCCTATCCAAGAACTATCTCCGTTCAACTGTCAGGTGATAGATCCAAGAACTTGTCATTGAATAGAGGATCACGCACTCCATACATAGGGCCTCCAACCCGGGTCCGAGCAAAAAGGACAGTCTGAGTCATGGACTCGGAAGACGACAACACCGAGGACTACGCCCCTCCCAAAAGAACTTCTATTTTCCGCAGAGATCGGCATCTTGCCTCAGCATTGACGGATGGCGAGATTCGATATGTGCTCCATAATGCCAAGAATCCAGCAGCACTGAAGAGAGAACACGGACACCGCGCTATGCTTAAGGACCTCAATAGAGCCATGATTCTCCCATCTGAACAATTATATTATATTTGGTGTATTGTATTTTGCTTTTGGTGTAAAATAAAGTATATTTCATTCATTCATTCACATACCTACATATAAGGCGTGTGTGGAAGGAAAGGCCTAAAATGACGTACATAGACCAGATAAAGGGACGTCATTAAAAAAATTCCAGGTTAAGGGCCTGTTTCACCACTTCTTAGTAAGTTCTTGTTAGCTTATCCGACAGATATTTTGACAGATCTTTCATACAAAATATGTCAAATTATCTGTCGGATAAGCTAACAAGAACTTACTCACAAGTGGTGAAACAGGCCTAAGAGTATCAGAAATTGACGGATATGTACGACAAGATGTATATACAGAGGAAGCAAGAGAGGTGTGTCAGAACCGCCAGAAAGTGGAGATCCATACTATCTGCCTACCCCTCTGGCGAAAAGGCGTGAGTTTATGTATTGTATAACAAAAGGAGAACACACTTACAGTCGATGACAGCCACTATTCCGAAATTCAATCAGTTCCAAATCTTGCCTGTCGCAAGAGCAATTAACATTGTTTGCCTTGTGCAGCTACCAAATAAAGCAGGCTCGATGTTATTATGGGGAGATGAAGTTCAAGATGAAGGAGCGTTCATCATAGAGCATGGCGGGGACGTGCTAGCTCAAGAGGTTCGGCTGCTGGATGAAATAGACCTTTTTGGCTAAAAAGAATAAGAAGTCGCAGCCAGTCGAGACTACTATTGCAGCCCGCAACATTGGAAAACGCACAATAGGATGATGTGCCCACGTAATGACCATAATGTGGTACATGGCTTTTGCGCGGCATGAGCCCACCATAGTGCTGCCAGCAGGAGGCTGGAAAATTTATAAATAAGAATGTTCACAAATTTTGATTTCAAGCTCACCGTATTTGATATTGAAAATAAAAATATCTGTGAAATTATTTAGATATGATGTCAAGTAGTTTCCGAGACATTGGACTTAGAAAAAATAGATTCGCGACGCGAGATTCGACCGCCCCCGGGATGTGTAGGAAACTTGGAACGTGACGTCACACGCAGTTATTTTGTTTGTACGCACCCACAAAGTGGTTTGTTTGTATATTTTGACACAGCACATGATTATCTGCTAATTGTGTTAGACACAAAAAGCCGTGGTGGTCCAGTGACGAGTAACCTTGCCTGCCGTGCAGGAGGCGATGGTTTGATATCGAATCGTATTAGATAAAAGTAATTGCATTGCTTGTGTAGAAGGGCGGTAGAAGGTAAACAAGCAAGAAAACCATTTAATAGGCTACCTCAGTCTTGGAATTGTTTCATAATATGGACCTGTGTGGACCTATGTCTACAACCACCTATCAAGGAAATAAGTACATGTTAACCATAGTGGACGGAGGGACGTGGATATTTTATTTCTGCACAGACAGAGGTGAAAGACAAGTTTCGTCTCTTTCGACCTAATAAAAAGATCATACCATTTAAATGGGTTTATAAGATTAAAAAGAACGCTTATGGAAACGTCACGAAGTATAAGGCAGGGCTAGTCGTCAAAGGCTTCAATCAAGTCAAAGGAGTGGACTACGACGATAAGTTTGCACCAGTGATCCGGCATTCTTTCGCTGCGCACTCTATTTTGCACTTGCTGCAGAGATGGGGTTAAGAATAAAACATTTGGATGTTGACACCGCGTTTCTAAACGGAGACTTAGTAGAAGTCTTCATAGAACAGCTAGCCCCTTGGTTTAGCAGAAAAAGGAAATAAAAAGAAGGTTTGTTTGCTGAAGCAATGGCTATATGGCCTTAAACAGGCACCCATGATCCAATAATACAACAGGGACTACTATTGAGACGTAGATGTTCAGAGGTTCCACAATATCTCTGACTACCCCCTCGGGGAATATAGTGTTAGCAATTTAAAAAAAACTGGCGTAATCTTCGATTAACCCGTTATGGAAGCGCGCGAACGACTATGAAATGTTGGAACGTGACGTCACACCGCGCCCGCGCGGAATGCTCGGTATTTACGGTAGTTTTAAATGTGTGTAAAATCAAAACTACTCGGTTTTTTTGAATGAATCAAAACTAGTGTTCTTATATCCACATAAGCTATACTATGACAATGTTTCGAACGATTATGCAGACTCATGAACATTTTCCATTGTGAGTCAGGAAGAGCTTTAACCAAATATTATTTGTTTGAAAGAAAACGGTTTGTTGTCCCTAACTTAAAATTGGCTGTATACAGTCAACCTCAACCAGAACATTGATAGAACTTTTACTCTGGAATTTTTGAACTACCTATCTAATAACAGGAAAGTCGGCTCAAAACTATAGTGCCGAACCGATGCAGCTGCAGTATGCTTTGAAAAAGATAAAAGACCAGTTAATCCTCGAGAAAGCTGATGTGAAACTTCTGCGAAGTGGGAAATACTAGAAATGTCAGTGGGTGGACAGTTAGAGGTTTATTAATTGATACTATATAGTATCAATTATTTTTTCTGCATACAGACAGATAGTCGAGATAAATGTTGCAGAGTTTCTGGGCGCATCTTCTCTACAGCGACACCACATTCCGGTTTGTGGTATTTAAAGAAAAAGATTTGACGTTTAATAAGTGGGTTTCAAGTTCAAGCTCTTATATTGAATGTGATGTTTTATTCCATTAAAATGATTTAATAACGTAACAGAGCAGAAATGACCCCACAGATCTAGTCCCATAGTAACAAACGGATATAATTACATATTCTACATAAATTTATTGTTGTTTGGCCAAATGTAATATGGACTCTGAATGATGTCCTTGTAGACTTTAAGACCTGTGAACTGGTTGTTGTAAGTATATTTTAGTTAATATCGACAAAAATATCGAAAAATTCAATATTTGTTTTAATTTCGGGGCTTTTATCATTTATGAAATACCAGCCCAGTATTTTTAGGTATCTAGGTAGTTTATTATAAATCAGAACGAAAGTAATTGGAATGTCCGTTAGTCGCATTACACTTCTACTCGTACCAGCAGATGCTCGTGCCCGGATTACAGGTGACCCGGATGTCAGCACTCGGTTGATGACAGAGCAGCCATCAACTTTGATTAAATTTCGCAAACTACCTTGAATAACTACGGAGCTGCGAACTACGGAAGCGCAGTCTTATAAACTCGAACAGCAGTCATGTAGGTACATACCTATCTACTGCCGAGCCGGACGGCAGTGTCAGCGTATTCCAACTTCGCTAATTTGTTGCGATCGCTATTTGAAAAGGCTGCCACTGAACGCACTTACAAAATATTGATATTAAAAAGTGAAAACGTTTTATCCCACTAAACATTAACGTATTGTATTTGCAAGACTGCTACGGAATGATTGTTCAAATGTCTTAGTCTTTCACTTTTACAAGCTTGGGAAATCTTCTATCCTAACTTCATTCATTTCAAAACTGACCTTAAACTCCCCAGATGCACATTGGAAACGTAAAACTTTGTAATAACAGTGACTTTACGACTTTTCCCGAGATCGACAATCTGATAAATTTTATTTGTACCGGTCGTTTTCCCTAAATTTTTGTCAAGATCAGGACCTCTGAGAAAGCACATTGTTTTTTCTTCTCAAGAAAAATCATTTGTAATTTCCCGTCTTCTTCTTACCGTGTGGGCACTGGGCAGCAAGCCCTGGTGTCAGAGTTTATTCAAACCGCCTTACGGCCTCTGACGTGGTTTTTATGTAACGACTAGACTACTACCACCAGAGACAGGAGCCGGGACCAACGGCTTAACGTGTCATCCGAAACACGGAATCATCTATGTTTTCAGACAATCAGGTGATTCAGCCTGCAATATCCTAACCAACTGGGAAAAAATGCACAAAGTGACTGCTTTGTTGCAAAGAACGCAATCGATAGAGCGAGCGATCTCGCTCGATCGATCGCGTTCTTTGCTACGAAATTCCCATTCGAAATTTTATCCCCGCTTTCACACCTTGAGGGTTGAGTTGCAAAAACCCCTTTTTAGTGAGTACATCCTAGATGCCAAAAGAAACGTAATTTTCATAGATTCTAATTAAATACATTGATATCGTTGATTCCAATATACTAGGGTTTAAGGGACAACCTAGCAAATACTGAAACGGTGAACTCAAACCATCAAACTGACACTATGGAGCCTACCTCAGGAAATGTGAAAAAAATCAGCTGTCCCATACATTTTATACTCCATTCAGGAATTAGAGCGACAAAATGTAAACAACGGTGATACCAGTGTAGAAAATACCATTTCGACATGGAAGAAAACTTATCTCCGGAATGAATAACAGTAAATTATCTATTCTACTCGCCAAGGATTACGACAAATGATATGTTAATATTGTATGGAATATAATTAAAAAATACGCAATTTATAATTTATTTTAGATTAAAAGAAAGCGTGACTGTAAATATTTCATTTCGTGCTATGGCAACAATCAGATATTTGAGACCTTTGGTTCGTTTTAACAAAGTTCTTAAAGAAAATGTTTTTTATTTTGTAAACGCATCTCTTGATTGTTTAATACCGTCGTCTGAGTCCATACGCTATGCGCGGATGCTACGCATAGCCCAAAAAGCCCACACAGACAGAGTAGCGGCCTACATAACATAATTTAAAAATTTCATTCAAATTGTCACGATTGTTTTTATTATTTATAGATAGACGATAAATTTTTAATGTCAACACAATTTATTAAATGCCGTGCCGACATAATTGTATTCTGAAAAAATGTACCAAAGGTTTCTGACCACGTAATGTCACTTTGACAGTGACGTTTCTTTGTTTACATTTTGTCGCTCTAATTCGGGATGTCAAGTTTTTATTGGTCTTCATTTTTATATTTTTTACGGATAGAAGACATAATTTTAAGACACCCATTTCATTCTTATTGCTATTCATCGAGTTCATCAATATAAATTTAATTTTTAAATTATTTTGATCTGTAATCTCTAAGTGCAAAAATGGTGGAGAGAAAATAATTCGAACTCCATGGAGAAAAACTACATACAGCTGTATTTAAAAAAATTAAAACCTGCCTCCTCTTTCTAACTCTATGCTGGAAAAAGATACGGCAACATCAAATGTCAAATTCTGACATTGTGAAAGTATTTTTTTTTTCTTAATGGCCGGTTATTTTATGTTTACCAAGGAGTTCAGAGGTATGCCAGTGACGTCACTGCACGGACCGAAAAACGACGTTATTTTATTAAAAATATCTGTAATCCTTTCATTTTAAAATCTCTGACATCGAAAATATGATTATTGAGACAATAATCTCGAAATGGTTTTCGATTCAGCCCTCCAAAAAAAAACTTGACATACCGAATTCCTGAACGGAGTATAGTCGGGTAGGTAAAGCAGTTTTGTATGGGACAGCTGATTTTTTTCACGTTTCCTGAGGTAGGCTCCATAGTGAAAGTTGTTCAGTTTGATGGTCTGAGTTCACCGTTTCAGTATTTGCTAGGCTGTCACTTACACCCTGTATTTGACGCAGCTAATCCAGATAAGTTTCACATTTCGGCCACAGCGTGCGCTGCGATTGATTTCATTGTCCCCACCATCCACTACACACAGCTAAATACTGTAACACCAAAATACTGTAAGTAGAAGTCGGCAGGGCACATAGGCAAAGGGCAGCTAGGAGCTAGCTAGGTGCTAGCTATAGGCTTGCTCTAGCCCCTAGCCAGCACCTAGCTAGCACCTCACTCCCCACCCGGGGGCGCTCCACTTCTACGGTATTTAGAGGTAAAATAACGGTAATAAGCTACATTGAAGCGCTCCGCTCCGCTATTGCTAAGCGACTAGAGGTAAAATAACGACTAGATATGTTTTCATAGTACACGTGCGCTCGGATGATCAAAATTACTCTATAATACTACTATGTAAACTCGTATGAGTAGTTCGTCCGTACGACGCGACGTCCCACTCTACTCGGATCTGCAGTGCGATTTTTGAAAATCATACGAGCGGTTCGGCAGTAGAAAATGTCAGAATTACTATGGAGATTATGCATCTTTCTACTGCGGAACCGCTCGTATGACTTTCAAAAATCGCACTGCTGTTCATGAATACAAAATTATCATAGCAACTCGTACGTGAAGACCCCGATTTTGTATGTAGAACGCCGAATGTTGTGGCATGCCCTTACGATTTTGTTGAAAATCGAATCTAATCTTTGATGGAATACTACTCATATAAATAAAAAACGTGGTGTGCACACAGGCTCTAAGCATGCCGAAAGAACCTTGCTTGCACCTTAATGATTCGGCGACTTACTTACCTACTTCAAAGGCTTACCGGGTTTACCGGATGGGAAATCTGTAGAAGTGCAATTTTCGGTCTCCTTTTGCAGTGATTCTTGCATTTAACACATTTTTCGTTTAAATACCAAATACCAAACTGCCATTTTACCCAAAAAGAATTGGAAAAAAAATTTACCAGGCGCCATTGTTTGACGATTTTAATTTGATTTGATTTGATTTTGTTTTCTTACCACAGGACATTTTATTATATTATAGTAGGAACGTAAATTGACCACTTATCGTGATTGTGAAGCATACATGCTATCACTTATTGTGCTCTCTGTTATGTGCATAGCGTCATCCCTTTCTAAGAATCAGCTTCTCGCAAAAACAAAGTTTTATTGCTAGGAACCGGCGGCGAACCACGGTAGCTTTCTGACTGCTAGTAAAACGTAGTTCCAACAAACCGCGATAGATGGCGTTGATGCTAGATGGAATGGAGGCGAGAGGGGTTGGTTGCCTTTTTTTTTTACCATAGGGTTTTTTTAATTATTTTCTTATTAGGTTTTTTTTTGTATAATTTCCAACACAATTTATATTGTTTGAGAATAAATGATTTTTTTTTTGCATTTATTCTACTCATCAAACTTAACAACTTTCACTATGGAGCCAACATCCAGTCCAGATCCAGATTTAGTGGAGATTGTCTCCGAGTAAAAATTGTTATAATTCATATTCAGTACTTGCTCATAAAAATATAGTTGTTTTGCCTAATAGATATTTTTTTCAGAATTAAGTATAGTAGTAGGGCCTCTCATTTGTATTTTATTTACCAGATAGGATACTATATTATACAGGGTGGATTTTTGAGACGGGGCAGTAAGGGCAGGTACCTTAACAGTTGTAGCTACAGCGAAACATTCTTAAGAGACTATCCTTAACTTTTTGAAACATTTCGAACTGCATTCACAGATTTTGGATAAAACCTGGGCTTCTTCAAGGCGATAGTGAATAGGCATTTTTCTAGGTAAGCATGCTACATCTTCGGCCTCATCATCACTTAACATCAGGTGAGATTGGGGTCAAATTTTTACCTATCACACAAAAAAAAAAAACATACAGTCAGCAAGATAATGAATACTTCAGAATTTACTTAGTCTACCCATAGAGTTTATTGATCCTATGATGTGATATTCCCAGAGGATAACAAAGAAGTCAATAACTATCCATATCGTCAAGCAGTTGGTGCACTCTCTTACCTAATGGTTGGTACAAGACCAGACATAGCGTTTGCCGTCGGAGTAGTGTCCCGAAAACTCGATAAACCAACAGCTGAAGATGTAGCAAAAGTGAAAAGAATCCTACGCTATATTAAAGGCACAATGAACTTTGGAATTATATACAAGCCTTCCACTGCACTCCAAAGTTTAAAGTGCTATAGTGATGCTGATCACGGAGGTGACAGCTCTACTGGTCGCTAAACAAGCGGCATGATATGTCTCTAAGCCAACGGCGCTATAGCGTGGCAAAGTAAAAGACAATCTACCGTAGCCATTTCCTCTACAGAAGCAGAAATTGTGGCTGCTAGCGAGGCTGCAAGGGAAATTATATGGCTCACTCGTATTATAAAGTTTATGCAGAATGAAGGTAAAAGGAAAATACCAACACTGTACATAGACAGTGAATCTGCATTAAGATTGGCTCATGATCCACCGTATGAGACCCATCAGAGGACAAAGCACATCAAGCTCAGGCATTTCTTTGTGAGGCAGTGGGTTCTAGAAATGGATCTGACGGTTGAGAAGATAGACTCCAACGATCAACTGGCTGACTTCCTTACAAAGCCTCTCTTCAAACCTCGGCTTCAGAAGCTATGCAAAATGGCAGGACCCTTTATTTAAATAGAGGGGATGTTAAGAAGGTCGCATTGGTTTAGATAACCTATAGAGCACTTCAATCATGTTTCTATGATTGTAACCTAGCAACGGTTGTCTTGTTATGTCGAATAAATAAAATACACGGACAATTCTTTAAGTAATCCTTTATTTCTTAAAAGTAGCTACAACGGTTAAGGTACCTGCCCTTACTACCCCGTCTCAAAAATCCACCCTGTATAGTAGGATTGGCAACCCTCGAGGCCTCGAGACGGAAAATTAGGCTAAGTCTAAAAATTTAGCAAAAAAATACATGTCACTAAGTCAGGTGCAACCGTGGACGAAGTATATGTGCACATTTTTCTGTTTACTTTAAAACACAACTACCAGGAATATAAAAAACCTGGTTTGGGGGCGCTGCAATCGACTGTCACCTTTAATGTTAGTGTTCCAAGTACAAAAATTAGTTCCAATGATTTTCCGCAACATGGCGAGGTTTTTTATATTTCTGGTCGGGCTTTATATCATATGCAAGGTCGCTCATTCCATCGCCCCGCCATCTATCGAGCCATTCGGAACTAAGTACGTTTAGAAGCAGCGTTGCCGATGCGGAACTTTTGTTCCGATTTCGGAACTTTGGAGTCTATGGCGGAACTTTGGCGGAACCTCGGCCTAGTCGGAACTTTTCGGAACTTTTTGATTATCTATTAAAGTCAGCGCACTGTGATCAGCGCACCAAACGAGGCAGTATGGCACAGAGGATTATATTGTACAGAGTTACAGCTTCAAACAACCTCGCAAAAGCGGCGCATCACTACATGCGCAGTATGATTGTGTGCGCGTTCACCTACGGGGCTCACGAACGAGGCCGAGGGGACACTTTGGCTATGCTTCGGGTGGTTACGGCGTAACGAGGGTGTGAATTTAAGGTGTGAGATATTGCCCATTCTTCCTTTCGGAAAGAGATTGGAGCCACTGACCTCTGTTAATATTAATATGTCTATGGATTATTTTCTGTTTGATCGTCACTGTCATTGTAGAACGTCATGTCATGTGAATTTAAAGTGTGAGATATTATTATCGTTCATTTTACTCGAGCATGTTTAAAAGTAGTTTAATAATATTAAACGAAATGGTTAATAATTGCACTGTGTGCTTTAATAATACGAGGAGGAACACAAACAAAAACATCTCCTTCTTCATATACCTACCCCAAAGATCATGACAGGTAAGTCAATTTATGAGTCACCCGCGTAAAGCGGCGGATCGGGTGGCAACGTTTTTTTAATTTTAACTCATTTTATTCAACTAAATAACAAATAATAAATAACACAACAAACAACAACAACAAAAAAGAAAAACAATATACCTACATATTCTTCTTCTTATCGAGTGGGCTGCAAAGCCCTGGTGTCAGAGTTTATTCAAACCGCCTTACGGCCTCTGACGTAGTTTTACCTACATATTATAAAACATTATCCTTCATACTTCAATTAAATTTATTTCCTTTTAGACAGCCCTACAAGAATAGGCTAATGTAATCGAAGCTCCTATGAAGCTGTTGCTCTGTACAATATAATCCTCTGTGAGTATGGTCTGAAACCATTAGCTTGCAAAATAAAAAACAACACGTTTGGACAGCTGTCAAATCCACAGAAAAAAAAAATTAGTTAGGAAAAATGAACTTTAAGATATTGCAGTAACGTTGAAAATGTTGATGTTGAGAGCTGTCCAAATGGACTTCTTATATTGGAATGTATTTGAACAGAACACTTACAACGAGCGAAAAAGACAGATCATTTCGTTTCAACCAGTTTAAACAGAGCGTCAATATCTTGCATTTCATTTCAACGATTTAAATGGTCCTTTTACTTTGCTAGACAAAATTTGTTAAAACATAAAAACAGAAAACTTTATAAAATACACCTGGTTGCTTCAAAAGCCTGCTTAAAGCTACCAAGATCAATTGAAGATATGTTGCGTAATATTGGATCCCATTTTAGCCGCAGTTCCCAGCGTAAAAGCAGGTTAACAGAAATACAGAAATTTTTTGGAGAAGAAATCCACACCATTCTGAGTCCTTGCACAACGCGTTGGCTCTCACTTAAACCTTGTGTCGACAGAGTTTTAGAACAAAAACACGTCTTAATAGAATATTTCACCCAAGAACTGAGCCACGACCCAAGCATTACAACCGATAATATATTGAAAACATTACACAATTTCTACTCCACTATTTACCTTGAGTTCATGTCCCACAGCTTAAGTATTTTCAACGATTTCAACCGACTTTTTCAAAGCGAAAAACCTCTACTCCATTGTTTGAAATCCGAAGTAGAAAAATTACTGGTCAACCTTTGCTCAAACTATATACAGATTCAGTATCTCAAACGCACCGACATACACAAAATAGATTTTGATAACCCTGGCCGATTTGTGCCTCTACAAAATGTGTACTTGGGAGTTTCAGCACAGCAATCTTTGGAAGAAATGAAAAAGTCCCCTGATCCCCCACCAATGACTGAAATAGAAGACATTTTGAAAAAATGCCTCGCTTTTTACATTGAAAGCGTAAAAGAAATAAAACAAAGATTTAAATTCGATGATCCAATATACCAATGCCTTGAAAATGTCAAACCACACGTGGCCCAAAAATTTGAAAATAAAGATATGTTAGACGTCATTACACGTTTTCCTGTTTTATCTCGTCATATTAACCATCAGGAACTCGTAAAAGAGTTGAGAGAGCACGCTTTTCTAGATTTTGAAAACCTGGGGTTAAGTACTGATACGCCTGCTGACGTTTATTGGAAAACTCTATTTTTACAAAAAAATTCTGAAGGTAGCGAAAGATTCCCAAATTTGAAAAAAGCAATGAGCCTTTTGATGGTATTACCGTTTTCTAACGCTTGTGTTGAGCGTGTGTTCAGCAAATTGAAACAAATTAAAACGGACCATCGCAACATGCTGCACACATCTACCATAGCAGCATTAATGAACACCGCAGAAGGAACCAAAGAAACGGGCTTAATCAAAATTGAACCAAATAAAAAGATGCTCAGTGCCAAATTGAAAAAATAATAACAATTTCTACCTAAATATTATTATTATTACGTACAGGTGAGTGAGGGTCTTCTTCTTCTTAAACTATTATTTAATCTGCTTCCTAAAGTATTACTGAATATGTGTATTTTCTGGTCCTGTCCTGTGCACTTAACTAAGTGAACTAACATACCTAGTAACAAATTTTAAAATGTCGGACCGAACGCGTGACTTGCATTTGCGCCACTTGCTCACAAGTGTGCAAAACGTGCACACGTCGCGCGTCCGGTGTGCTCTGAGCTTTATATGATCTGTGTTGCCCTTTAATTGGATTTAAATTTTTCAGATTATTTTGTAAATACATAAAAAATGCGATTATGATTTGAAATGATGCATTATAACACCGTGATAACGTTAAAAGGTAAATAATTTAGTGCTCACACATTAATATTTTTTATGTAATATGTATTTGCTCAATCGGAACTTTTCGGAACTTTTCGATAGACGAGGGACGATAGTGGAACAAAACCGAACGGCCTGGCGGCAACACTGTTTAGAAGAGAGCGGCGTGCTGTCGTCTTATATGCTCCAGCAAATGACGTTCCTGAGTGAAAAGGATGGAGCGACGGAAAAATGCGATGCTGTGCTACGTGATGTAGTTCAACCCAGACACAGATAGAACACAGACTTGTTAGAATGTTTTCGAGGATCAAAAAAGTTTTTACTACACGAAGATAGTTTCACGCTAGCGACTTTATATTATCAAAAAATGTACTAAGCCGCCATTTGTTTCAATTAAAAAGAAAACATGATTTCTTCTTTCTGATTTTATGGCAATTGCCAATAATTTTCTTTTACACCTCACTGCCCGTCTCAAGTTGTATAAAAAAAATAGAGACCAAAGAGTTTATAAAGAGATCTAAAGAAACCAATCTTAAAAGATAAAAAAGGCCAAATTTACCACAAAAAAAACTAAAAAAATGAGCCAACTGTGGTGGGAAAATACAAAAAGATATTGCACATGGATATTAAAGAATAGGTATGCTACAGAAGAAAACTTTATAAAATTTAGTGGGTAGGTAGGTAATGCAACCAGTAGAGGCTACGATAACAGATCAGACTACTGCGACAACTGAAAATGTTGCTTCATTCGAGTGTAAAATTGCAGAAGGTGATATAAATATAGTACATGCACAGTACATGATCCCAAAGTTAAAAATATAATAACTAAATATAAGAAAGAACTACATGGAACTACTGTCGGAAGAAGTAAAAAAAGAATCCAAGGAAGGGGAAAATAATCAATAAAACAATGGATGACAATGATGATTATGAACCACCTTTCATACCATCTTTGAAGTTTTTAGAAGATATCAGGATTAAGAGTAAATTAAAAACGTATTTCCACATTATTGTTATTGTTTCTTTAGGGGTAATGCAAATCACACCGCCGTTCAACGAAATTATCAAATCGGTTTCATTATTTCCATTTACTGTTCATTATTGGACAAACATACAGGAAAAATACTACAAGTTTATGTCTGATTGTAAAAGGATAGTATAGTTGAGTGTAGATGCAACAGGAAGCATATTGAAAGCGTTGAAGCCTCTTGTAGATCAATGCAAAGTCAGTCCTCAACATATATTTTTTATGTAGCTGTACTACAAACAGAGGGCAGTAGTTGCGTCCCAATAACACAGATGACCACCGATTCTAATAGTTTAAGACAGTATTTACAATCAGTTTGACAAATGGACAAGTGGTAAAAATCCTCCTAATGAAGTAGTAGTATGTGATGATTCTTCTGCACTCGGGAATATATTTGCTACTGTTTTAATATAGTTATTACAGAAAAAAACTGTATAAACAGTGTTCATTGTTTAATTCTCTTTTCTTCTTCTTCTTCTTTCACTTTATATAAGTGTTATATAATTGTAAATGTTTTAGATATGTCGACAAAAGAGTCAGACAATTTTTTGTTAAATATGATATACCTACTTTACTTACTTACATAAATATTATATAAATAATTAATAATAAAAATTATATACCTACCTATCTCTTGAAGAGATACAGTTAATTGCCGATCATCTGGTAGTTATATTATATAAGTACTATGAAAATGGCAAATCTACGTTATGTGATAAAGGATAAAAGTAATGATACCGGTGTAACTGTAACTGACAATGCTGACATTGAACAAGACGGTGTAGAAATGATTAGTGTTCATGATTCTAATAGTTACAACGTAGAAAGTGACGATAATAACGATTTCATAGTTAATTTCAGTAAAATAAGTTTTCACTCGAATAGAGCTCGATGAGCATAAAACACACTATGAAAATTTATACTATTTACCGGAATTTATTGGTACGCTGCGAAGATTGTCATCTCGTTTGCCCTTAGGGACATGTAATGCTTTCTTATTGTGAAACTCCAAACAGGACACCTACAAGTTCAGACGTAGAGAGTTATTTCAAAATTGTTAAAGCTTTACTTAAATATCCATTTGAAAGACTAGGGCAGAGGATAAGACATTTTCAATATCTATCCGGAGAACTCAAACAGACTTTAAGTGATTTAAATGTGCTTGAAGAACGTAAAAAAAAACGAAAACCTGGTAAACATTATTCGGCCATCAATGACGATTTTCCTTTAGAGTCAACTTTATCAAATAAGCTACTTCTAATTGAAAAGTTTCGTACTTAGTTAAAACAGACGAAACAAAACAAAGAATTAAACAACTAAATCAGCTTATAAACCTGTATTTAAAAAATGGAATTAAAATCAGGAATTATTGTTGAAAATACATGCGCATTTGATGCCGTTGTGCAGGTGTGTGTGGTTGGATATGTAGACAGGGATTGTATTAAAAAAGCTTTTGACTCTACAGACAGTAATTTTGCCAGACTAGTAAAAGCAGTTGCTCCAAAAAACTATACCCAAAACGTTATTCCGATCTTACAAATTTACTAATATTTAAGTTGGATTTTTACTGAAGGGCATGCTCAATCCAGAAGTGTGCCCATACATGTACGGGGCCTCACTTTGCGTGCTATCGAAAAAAGATGGGGGATTGCGCCCGATAGCAATCGGCAACACCTTCCGCCGCCTTGTATCCACAATATGCTGCCAGGCTGTTAAAAAAGAAATGGCTGACTACCTCCAACCTCACCAGCTCGGCTTTTGAACTGCAATGGGCTGCGAAGCCGCCATTCATGCCTCCCGCTGCTTTGTAATGTCTCCCGAAAATGCTCAATGCATTCTAATCAAACTGGACATAAAGAACGCTTTCAACAGTGTTGAAAGAGATACCATCTTAACAGAAGTACGCGATCACATTCCATCTATCTTCCCCTTCCTATTTCAATGCTACGCGTCGCCTAGCAACCTCTTTTTTAACAACTCTGCCATCAATTCCCAAGTGGGAGCCCAGCAAGGCGACCCGCTTGGCCCGCTCATTTTCAGCCTCTCCATACAAAAAATAATATCCACCTTCAACTCCCCACTTAATATTTGGGATCTGGACAATGGAACCTTTGCCGGCAGCGCGGACAGGGTCCTCAGCGACGTCGAAGAACTCATCCGTCGCCTCAAAGACGTCGGTCTACAGGTGAATACCAACAAATGCGAATTCTTCCCATGCAGCCAGTCAGCGTCATCTAGCTTTTCCCGTTTCGAGGACCTTATACCTGGCCTGAAGTTGCTGGATAAGGAAAATGCTGGGGTCGCCCATCTTCCCGGAAGGCATAACTGCAAACCTCGATCTAAAGAAACAGTCCCTGCTTAACAACGCGGCTCACCTTAAACACCTCTCTGCGCATGTCGCTTTGACCACCCTCCTCCTCCCCTGGTGAGGTCTCCAGCCTAGACGAAACACTGAAGCTCATCCTCGTCTCAAGCAAATCTCGTCGCTCGCATTCTCTCCACCAATGGTGACGATTTGTGCTTGCCCTTCGTTGATGTGGCCTCTACAGCGTGGAAATTCAAATTTCTCCACCCAAACGAGGATTTCCCTGACGCACCCGGAAGCCAAAGATCGTGGGACGACGAAATCCGCTCGAGGGCCATTCTCGCCCAACTCATAGGCAGCACCTCAGGCGCAGACCTCGCGAGACTTCGTGCTGTGTCCGAACCTGAGTCCGGGGCATGACTTCAAGCCGTACCCTCCCCCCACCTAGGCACCCTACTAGACAACACCTCCCTCAGTATTGCCACTGCTATCAGACTCGGTTCGGACACATGCGTCACACACTCCTGTGTTTTTGGCTCTGTCGTTCAGGCCAATGGCCACCACGCCCTGAGCTGTCGGAAATCAGCGGGCCGATTCTGACGCCACTAAACGCTGAACGACCTGATCCGCCAGGTGCTAATTTCAGCCAACGTTCCGAACGTCAGCAAGCTCACTGGACTGTGTCGCACAGATGGTAGAAGTCCCGATGGCCTAACCCTTATCCCGTGGCAAAAGGGCCGCTGCCTCCTGTGGGATGCCACCTGCTCGTGCACCTTTGCACCATCAACTTTCCTCCCCAGTACCACGCAGGTAGCCGGGTCAGCTGCCGAACGCGCGGCACACCTGAAGCACTACGTATACTCCTGCCTGGAAGCGGACCACATATTTGTCCCGTTCGCCGTGGAGAAAGCCGGCCCTTGGTGTGCAGAGGCAAAGGGATTTGTTATAGAATTGAGCCGACGGCTCCGGGTCAGTGGCTGCGACCCCCGCTCCGGTTCGTTTCTGGTCCAACGCATTGCCTTGGCTATACAACGCGGCAACGCCGCCAGTGTTTTAGGCTCCTTTAGACCAGAAACCAATCGTGGCGGGCTCCTGGAATAACATAGGTTCATATGTCATCTCTTTCCTTCTTTCTTATTTTCTTCCTGTTTTCCCTTTTTTTCTTTTGTCATCTATAAATATATCATTCATTAGTTATAAGTTCTTGTCTATTACCTATACCTATTAGTTTAGTTATAGTTTAGGTAACTACTCAATAATTGTTTCCACGAATAAATAAAAAATTCATTTGGATGATACTGTGAAATACTGTTACTAGACAATGTGTGGCCCGGCGTGGTATCGCAGTGCGCATGATAATAAAGTGGACGTCCAGCTAAACCGAGCCATGCGTACAATCACCCTACAACCAACCCCCACACCGTGGCTTCCAGTGCTGACACATATCGCTGCGCCGCATCTCAGGCGGACACGGTCGGCTTCTGTTGAGTGGATAAAGGCACGAAACAATCTGCAGCCATACCAGATGAATATTGGATATATACCTTGGACGACATTCCAAACTCTCGTTTACCATCCCGCAAACCTATCTGGTCAGACGAGGAAGCCACGTCGCCTTTCGATGTCAGTCGCCGATGGCACTTCAGGCATTTCAGGCAGGCACTGATCTGGTCTCCGATCGTAGGATCGGAGCAGCTTCCTGGTTTCCAACTAGACCGAAAATCGTGGGCTAGCTTGAACAGAATCAGAACATGAGTCGCCCGGTGTAACTAATACCATCTCCACAAGTGGGGCATAAAAAGCTCACCCGAGTGCGACTGTGGTGCTCCGGAGCAGACTATCGAGCACATAGTTAACACAAGTCCTAGCAGAAGATTTGACGGTGGAATCCGGGAACTAAACGAACTGACCGCGAGAGCCAAACTATGGCTTAAAACTATGGACCTTTTGAAATCTCCGCAGGAATGGAAAGCCATACGAATAATAATAATAACTATATAGGTATTCCAAGAAAAAACATTCTCACTTTTGGCTGTCACTGAATTCAAAAGTAGTACCTATGATTCATTATCTACGTCAATCCGCACCATGTGTGCCTGACCATGACGGACTGACGTCTGCTGCTCCGTCAGTGCGTCATCGTGTGTGATCCCACATAAAGTAGGTAATGCAACTGTTTACCCTAACACTCTGTATATAGGGTCCTTCTTAATATGCGGACACTTTTTAAGGGGACGATCAGACCGTCAAACTGAACAACTTTTACCATGGGACCGATCGGACCAAAAAAAAAGGTTGCACACATTTGAGCCGAGTATACCTACATTGCATCTTTAATAAAATTAAAGATAAAGATTGAAAAATTTGTCTCGGGCGGGACTTGAACCCGCACTCTTCCAAACGGGAAGGGCGTTATCCAATTTCGCAGAAAAAAAAATTTGTTGTCACATACAACCATAGAGAAATTATGCATACAACCGGGTCGAGTTAGTTTAGCATTTTTGTATGGGACAGACAGCTGATTTTTTTTCACGATTTCGATATTGGTCCCATTGAGAAAGTTGTTCAGTTTGATGGTCTGATACTCCTAGGATACTCGCCTTAAAATAGTTTCAGCTACCAACTCAACTATTCGTGATAAACAAAAACATCTTTCTTTTACTTTGTATGGCGCCAATCTAGTAAGTAGGTAGGTATATCGTATCAATAATTATTGAAAATTGAACCATATGTGGCATGAGTAGTCTTTCACTCGACTCCTTCATGCCGGCCGTCCCGTCCGGTAGAAGCAGAGAAGGTAGGTACGTAGTAGGTACGTACTGTTGTTGGGTACATTGAAATTTCCAATAACGTTCACATTGTTCTCGATATGTCGGAACGACTAGCAAATTTTATTGTACTGGAATACAGATTAGGGACACTATGAATACGCGGATATAGCGTTCGAACTTCGCAGTAATATATTCAGTAAGTTAGTAGGTAGGTATATCGTAAATTCCACGTTTTCGCGAATTTAACCATGTGTAGGATTGATATAAACATCCAGGACTCGAGTAAAATGTATGAGACAGCAGATTTTCTAATTTTTTCTCGATATTGGCACCATAGTGAGTTATTCAGTTTGGTGGTCTTAACCACCCCTTTGAATATAGCTATAGGGTATTAAATTACACTCTGCATCTGTACACGCACAGAGAAGAATAGGGAACCCGTCCACATTAACTTATTATTACGTATAGGTACTATAGGTCTTCGAAATCGCTCATTTTATTAGATGTTTTTAGACGGAACTTCGAACTAGTGGGACCATTATCACGGCCCGGAATTCCAGACACAATCGGAAATCCATTATTCGTCGCAGAGATCCACGTGCCGGCAGCTCAAAGGCTGAACCACAACAATGATGTTGCCTAATTTAACATTCTTAGGCCCGATTCGACCAAACGCGAGTAAATATTCTTAAATTAAGTCGCCGGTTAGGTACTCTAGAGGAAACTGATTTTGCGTTATACCAACCCTAATTAATCTATTAATACATTTTACACGACCAATTTTGACGGTGTAAAGCTAGACCGAGACGAATGAAATATCAATGTCACATAATTAAAAAAAAAAAAAAAAAAGCAACCTAACAAATTAAAACTGGATAACCTCACCATGGGCGTAGCAATGATTTTTTCCCAGGGTGGGCCAGGCCCAGGCGAGGTTGATGTAAGTAATAAAAACTAAAACCTAGAGCGAGCGAAGCGAGCTCGACATTTCACCCAGTTCTGGAGCGAGCGAAGTGAGCTCGAGATTTTACTGTAATGTGTCTAGCCAGGAGCGAACGAAGCGAGCTCGAGATTTTACAGCAATATGAATAATATCAGGGCAGTATGTTCTAAAAACAAGAGCGAGCGAAGCGAGCTCAAGATTTTGCTTCAAGATTTGCAAGATTTTGCGAAAGTAACTACCATGTCAATTGCCTATTGATATCTCTTATTTTTAGTAAGTGATTCATTTGATTTCTGGGGTGGGCCAGAAGGATTCTGGGGTGGGCCGGGCCCATCAAACGAATCTTGGTCAATTGATTTCATGGATATTCCCAGCTCGAGGTGCTGAGAGATTTCAATCTAATTTTAGAGACTGCTAGATTTGATTTATATTTACAAAACAACCGACGACGACGCTAGGAAAGATTTTTTATTTCAATCTAAAGTGTGCGAACTTAAAATAAAGTCTTCTCTAAGTTTTTTTTTCGATTTCGCGCGCTTTTTAAAAAAACAATCGCAGCTGTCAATACGGCAGTATCACCACAGAGGATTGGTATCACGATAGATTTCTGCGAGCTTTTTTCAAAAATGCGGACTTCAGCATAGGTAGCATGACCACAGAGGATGCATGACACCGTGATACAGCGGTATCACACCTTCGGTCTCTTTCTATTTGCGCGCGAACGAACGAGATAAAAGACGTGATACAGCCGTATCACGTGTAGCATACTACGGCTGCTGCTGTGAGATCCATTTCCGTCACGACATACGACATACGAGTCGGTTTTACTGCCATGGAGTGCCAATCGATGTTTTAGATTTCACATCAAAAATATCCTAATAGCCCGTCTTCTGGCTCAGTCGGGTAAAAAACAAGCGCTCGATGTAGGCTTCCGAGGAGGCTGGCAGCGTTACCTCTTTGTATGGCCAAACTGATAAGCTGGCCGAGGTAGATGCCGGCTCTCTGGTCACCCGAAGCCCCGACTTAAATTGAATTAAACTACCTATTTCATTAACTAAGATGACAAATCTGATAATGAAGAAATGGCGGTCGCGAGCTTTTAAGACGTTTTCGTCAATTATAAGCCTGTCTCAAGTACTTAACAGCTTTTAAACTGTTGACAGGTACTTTGATAATAAAGTTATGGAAGCCATTTATTTGTAACGAAAATCGTCTGAGAAGGGTGGACTGGGTTATTCTGACTGGTCGCTAGCTAATACCAACAATTCGGTATGTCAAGTTTTTTTTTGGAGGGCTGAATCGAAAACCGTTTCGAGATAATTGTCTCAATAATCATATTTTCTATGTCAGAGATTTTGAAATGAAAGGATTACAGATATTTTTAATAAAATAACGTCGTTTTTCGGTCCGTGCAGTGACGTCACTGGCATACCTCTGAACTCCTTGGTAAACATAAAATCAACTTAAAATAACCGGCCATTAAGAAAAAAAAATACTTTCACAATGTCAGAATTTGACATTTGATGTTGCCCTATCTTTTTCCAGCATAGAGTTAGAAAGAGGAGGCAGGTTTTAATTTTTTTTGAATACAGCTGTATGTAGTTTTTCTCCATGGCGTACGAATTATTTTCTTTCCACCATTTTTGCACTTAGAGATTACAGATCAAAATAATTCAAAATCTTAGAAAAAGTATATGTCTAGAATGAGCCTCACACTTGTTCCATATAAAACAAAAGGGGCTAACTTTCTTAGGTTGGTGTGCGTGAGGCGCCATACTAATTATGTATGTGTGCGTGTATACGTATAGGGTTTTGGAACCAGTACCGGTTCCTATTTTTTTCGACGCTTTCGTAGCTTTGACTGTCTATCTTGATAATCTAAGTTCAAAATTAAATTTATATTGATAAACTCGATGAATCGCAATAAGAATGAAATAGGTATCTTAAAATTATGTCTTCTATCCGTAAAAAATATAAAAATGAAGACCAAAAAAAACTTGACATACCGAATTACCTATCAATCTCTCGTCCAATATATGTTACTGCGGAATGCGTTACATATTTGAGGGGAAGCTTCAGGAGGATAGTTTTTACGGCACGCTCCTTACAAACGAACTTTGGTTAATTATTTTCAATACTAACCAAAGTCAATGATTTTATTTAGACACGATCTAGAAAACAATATTTGTGCTTTAAATTTGTCTGATTTCCGTTAAAATATATAGTTTCAATGTTATGGTGTCTCAAAGTTGTCCGTGCAATTTTTAAATTAATCCTACCATTGAAACATGTATACTTATTTTAACGGAAATCTTACAAATGCGAAAGCACAGATATAGGTTTATAGATCGTACCTAAAAATCGTAATTGTCTTTAATTGGTTAGTATTGAAAATATAACGAACAAGAACGACGAAGAAAAAGAAAAGTACACTGACCCATTTGGGTATCTGGATAAACACAAAGAGGCTTTTAATATACTTTTCTCCCCTCAGGACGGAAAACGTCAATTGTCGTCCCACTAAGCTAAACGAAGTTGCCGCTTTCCACCTCTGTCGAGGAGAAAAATAGTATACTAACCTCGGACAGTAAATAAGAAAGCCTCAGATCACATGAGATCTGACACTTTCTTACTTTCCTGTCCTCGGTGTGTAATCTACTAGGTATAGATAATTATTAATGCCCATCGGTAATGAATGACTCATGATTAGGTAGGTACAAGGAATCGGTAAAGTCATGACTGCAATTAAATACAGGGTTAATTTTATATCACTGCGGATAACTTCAGCATGTATTCTACTCATCAAACTGAACGTCTTCGACTTTCTTTGAAGTTATTCAGTTTCATGAGTATAATCTATGCTGAAGTTATCCGCCAGTTTTATAAAATTTACCCTGTATGAGTAGGTAGGTACTTGTACTCAAGGTACCCCTTCGATCGAAGTATAAGTAATTAAATTTGATCTAAGTGGTACAGGTACACCATGAAGCACACAACTTAATTGGTTGTCATGGCAACCAACGCGAAACAAAACATTCAGCTTGTATTCGTCGCATTCGGCTATCAACTGTTAAACCAAAACGTTTCGAACGAATTAGAATGTCGAAAGCGAAGATCGGAGCCGTGTGGGAAGACCGAGAAGTGCTATTCGACTTGCCATTTTCGTAAGACACATTTAATTTACATAATGTCTTGTATAAATCTTAGAACAGCCAGCATCCCTGCAAAGTGTTGCGATAACAACTGTTTGAGAAAAGTATACCTATTTCAGTTGACATCGCATACCTTGGTAAAACCTTAGTGAACATTGGAGAACCACTTTTTGTTTTCTTACGTTTTGTAAGTAGTTGGCCCTAAACTAAGCCCTCCGCATCAAACGGCAATAACTTTGTATGTGTATACAATATGAGTTGTTTGATATTCTTTAAAGGGGAAAGGCACCTATCGTAAATTATAGTGTAATTTTTTATTTTATTATAATTTGTTCGCCCCCTTCCAACCTGATTCAAGTAAACTAAGTACTAAGTGTAACGAAACAAGATAAAACAGATAACGCGCCACTCCCCGCACTTCAGGGGAAATTTTAGAGTAGATGACGAGTGCAACAAAACACCCTAGTATATTAAAGGGGTTAGTATCGAGAAAAAAATTATCAGTTGTTTAAAAAACATACAACTCGACTGAAATGTATTGGACAGCAGATTTTATTTTCTACTTTTGCCCCTTCGTGAAAGTTGTTCAGTTTGTTCAAATATTGCTAGGGTGTTTTGATACGCCTTTTATATGGAATATAATATACCAGGGGCGTACCTACTCGGTTTATTGAGAGGAACCCTTTAATTTTTATTCTTTTTTGTTTTTAGGCACTTGAAACTCAGACCGGGCGAGAAGATATTTGATAGGATTGAACCAATAGAGGACACGAAAGGCAACAGCGGGACTAAAGGAAGAATGGTGGTCTCCAACTTGAGGATAATTTGGCATTCCTTGTCTTCTCCTAGAATTAATTTGTGTGAGTTAAACCTCTTGTTTTAATCAATCGTATGTTGGTACACGTTTGCTCTACGATACCAAGGAAACTGGCATAGGTATTGTCTACATAAATCTGATGCCTATGCAATAGTTACATAAGCCAGCTTCCTGTTATCGGTTTTGCACAGTAAAAGCAGCTATTTCTTATTTTTATTTTTGTTTATTGTACGGATCCGCGTGGTTGAGTTTTATCACAGACTTAGGTATTATAGGATAGGTAGTTAAGTCTGTGGAGTTTATTAATAAAAAAAACACGGTAAAATTGCTTACACACACAGCACAAAAACACATCAATTCGGTATGTCAAGTTCTTTTTGGGAGGGCTAAATCCGACTTCGCCTATGGCTAAATCTAAACCCATTTCGAGATAATTAACAATATTTTCTATGTCAGACATTTTAAAATGAAAGGCATGAAAGGATTACAGTTATTTATCATAAAACAACGTCGTTTTTAGGTCCAACGAGTGACGTCGTTGGACCTGCAAACTCCTTGGTAAGCTAAAAATCAACTTAAAATAACTGGCCATTAAGGAAAAAAAATATGTACTTATTTTATTGTCAGAATTTGACTTAGGATTGATCAGGGTATGATGTTGCCGTTTCTGTATGCAGTTGAGTTAGAAAGAGAAGGCAGGGGATTTTTATTTTTTTAAATTAAGCAAAGTTTTTTCTCCATGGAGTTTAAATGATTTTTTCGCGATTTCCACCTTCGTGCCGTGATGAAAGTTGTTCCGTCGACATATTAAGAAGGAAGGATACATAAATAACATGATTTTTTCCAGCTATAGGATTGAACTGCGTACAAAACACGAGCACCAAAGTGGTGAACTCTGGCCTGAGGGGCACCACGCAGGCACTCTACGTGCTGGCAGGGTACAAGGCCAACAAGTACGAGTTCATATTCACGAACCTATCTCCCACCTGCGTCAGGCATTATACCACCGTTGTTGGTGTTCATAAGTAAGTGATATACAGGGAGAAATTGATAGATATCATTAGAATCCTTTTAAACTAAGAGTCTACCCATCAAACTGAACTACTTTAACTATGGGAGCAGACCGATCGGAGCAAAAAACAAAATCTGTTGTTGCATACATTTGAGACGAGCGGGCACTGCACCCAAACACCCTCCTAGAGGGTAGGCCTGAGCCCTGCATTGGGACGAATATAGGCTTAAGATGATCCTATACAGGGTCGTACGTAATAGGTATGCTGACACTTTCTTTAAGTGGATGATCAGACAGTCAAACTGAACAACTTTCTCTATGGCACCAACCTCGAAATCTTTAAAAAAATCAGCTCTTCCCAACGATATCAATGTAGTCTGTGTCTATGGCTATTCCATACAAAACTCGAGCCAAATGTATGGGCAGCAGATTTTTTTTGCGATTACGATGTTGGTCCCATATGAGAGTTGTTCAGTTTGATGGTCTGATCATATTCTTAAAAAACTGTCAACATATTAAGTTTGAAGGGTGTTAGGGTTCGTACAATCCTTCGCTTGCTCAGGTTTCAATAAAAGTGCTCGCGCCAAAAAGCAACTTTGCAGCCTAGCATAACAAATAACTATTTCATACAAATGTTTGATCAGCAGATGCGTTTGTAAAAAAATTGTCCAGTATTTTTGTCCAAGTAATAAAAATCATTTTCCTTTATCGTAAATCCGTTCTTTATTTCAGAGCATACGCCAGCTCTAGAATGTATCGAGATCTCAAGTTGAGAAGTGCAATAATACACAACAAGCAACTACGTATGCTGCCTCTCGAAAAGGTAGGACTGACTAGTTCTAGACTAAAAGTTCAGGAATGCTTTGGATAGGTACAGTTTTCAGTACCGTCAGAAATTTTTCCATTAAGTTGCAATGCAGGCAAAAAACATTGCACTGAACAGTGACAAATATCCTACGAGTCAAAGGGAATAGAAAGCTTGTTCTAATGCAAAAAAGCAAAACATAGGGACATGGCAGAGGTGACATAGATTGTATGGTAAAACAATATTTGCTCTGGTGTTATTATCCAGGGAGAAAACAGGGGAATACGTTTGTGTGGAGAAATCTATACTGGTCTATCCTCTTAAACGATAACTTTCTATGCAGATCTCCCTCCACGAGAACGGAATCTGGAACCTATCGAGGAATACGTTTGTGTGGAGAAATCTGTACTGGTCTATCCTCTTAAACGATAACTGTCTATGCAGATCTCCCTCCACGAGAACGGAATCTGGAACCTATCGAGCGAATCCGGGAACGTGGGCACCATGATCGTGTCCAACGTGAGGGTAGTCTGGTACGCCGACATCAACGAAGCCTTCAACGTCTCCATGCCTTACATCACTATCGATACTGTTAGTCATTTATAGTAAGAATATTCCACAAAGAGTCCACAAGTGGGCAAAGGCCTCCTCACGAATGACGTAGAGAGAGCTGTCCAACTTGACAACGCTGACCCAGTGTGAAAGAAAAGACAGAGGTGCTAATATAAAACTGTACTTTATATTTAAATAATTATAAGTATATGGTTTTTATTTTAGGTGTCCAAATCAATTTATTTTTTATGTCTTTGTTCACGCGAAAGCTACTGAACGAACGGTATTACATACTAAGTTAGAAAACTCATTGGTGCACTGCATGTCATCCGTGCGGATTCGAACTTGGACCTGAAGATAGCCCTCTGCAACACGCTACCGACGCTCTCTATGATTACCTAATAGGGTGTAAAATTAAATGCATTAAATACCAAAGGGGGTGCTTTATATCATCAAACTGAACAACTTTGACTACTAGAGACAAGACTGAAATCGCGAATAAAAAATCTGCTGTTCCATATACCCGAATCCGTCAATCGCTATTTGTATGTTGGCTGCATAGTGAAAGTTGTTCAGTTTGATAGCCTGAATCACAGTTCAATATGTAACGCATTACATTTTACACCATGTATATCATCATCAGCCGATAGACGTCCACTGCTGGACATAGGCCTCCACCGAGGATCGCCACAACGACTCCAACGGGTGTATCTACAGGGTGAAATTGATACCATTAGCATTCTTTTAAACTAAGAGTCTACCCATCAAACTGAACAACTTTTACTATGGCAGCAAATCGATCGGAGCAAAATAAAAATCAGATGTCCCATACTTTGAGTCGAGTAGGTAGGCACTGCAGTATAGTATGGAACAGCTGATTTTATTTTTGCTCCGATCGGTTTGCTCCCATAGTAAAAGTTGTTCAGTTTGTTGGGTAGACTTTTGTTTAAAAGGATGCTAATGATATCAATTTCACCCTGCATGTATTATTGGATAAATGATGCTATTTAGTAGGTATTTACCTACCTATATAGATATACTCAATGCCGCAGCTTTCTTCTCATGCAAATTCCGTTAGGTACGTACGTACGTTGCAAAGGACTCATAACATTTTCTAGGTTTCATTTCCAACGCGCACTAGACTATTTAGTGTTCGCCTCGTTCAAGCAGAATCTGATTGATGTTAGGATGAATTTTAATAAAACTGACGCGCCGCGTCGATTGAACCAATCAATTGCAAGAATCTTTGATACATGTCAAGATTGACAGTCGAAGATACGAAACCGTCGAAAAAAATTGGAACCAGTACTGGCTCCTAAACCCTATACATATACACGTACACATATATAATTAGTTTGGCGCCTCACGCACACCAACCTATGAAACTTTGCCCCTTTTGTTTTATACGGTAAAACAGTGAGGCTCATTCTAGACATATACTTTTTCTAAGGCAAGAATATTTAGTAATAAGTAATTACAGTTATAGGTACTTAACTACTAACTATTTTATCAAATGTCAATCGTTGAATTAAGAAAACCCACTTTCTTTCGCCCACAAATGTTTTAAAAAAGCAAAATAGGTACCTAATTAATTGTTTTCAATTCTTCTAATGCTTAGATCACGCTTCGGGACTCAAAATTTGGTGAAGCGCTGGTCTTCGTAGTCCGACAGACTTCAGGAGGCTACGTGCTGGGCTTCAGAGCAGACCCCAGTGAGAGACTTCAACCACTCTTAGCAGAACTTCAAACTCTACATAAGGCATACAATGAAGCGCCTGTATTTGGCGTGGAAATTAATTGGGGCAATGAGGTAGGTCACGTAAAAAAAATTGTTTACTTCAACCAAGATCTTGTCTATGATAATCATACAGCATGAATCCATATGAGCCTGTCAACATCATGACTTCAGTGACTAAGAGAACTTTGTTAAAGTTTGGTTGAGAGGCTTACTGTTACAACTACCATCTTTTGTTTTTAGTAAACAATAATAAAACGTCTTTCAATTATTTTGGTGCTAACTAAGAGAAATAGTTGGAGCCATGGAGTAAGAGGAGATGGCATATCGGCTTGTTTCTATAGAAAATTATGTCGCCGACAAAGGGGGTGAGGGACGGGTGAGGGGAGATAAAAAGCATTAGGGGAGCGTGTAATTTCTCTATGGTATACAATAACCGCAGTACAAACTAGTGCACAATTGGTGGTTACTGTGCACACTTTGTTACACCATCTCTACCAAGAGGAGCGTGTAATTTCTCTATGGTTGGAGCGCATTTTTTTTGTAAGAGCTTTTTTATACTTTCATATTCATGGTACCTACCGAGGGTACTAAGGCCGAGATTCAGAGACGATTTGTAAGTAATAGTTCGAACTCCCTTATGTCAAAATCCATACATTTTTACCCAACTTAGCTCGAACTAAGACTAAAAAAATCGTCTCTGAATCTCAGCCTGAGTACTAGTAAAGTCTGCATCACAATTTGATTACCAACATTAACGTAAGTAAATGAGTTCATAAATTTTTATGGGTCCACTCATACGTCCAAAGTTGTTCATCAAATTATGAATTTTACTTTACCTAAGTACCTACCTACAAATAACTTCACTTTAAGTAGGTACTGCTGCTAGAAGAAAATTTTTTTCTTTTTGCACAGGTGGCAAAACCAGCAACAGATGAAATAGAAGATTTGGAAGAAATAGGAGAGCCTAGAGGAGAAATGGGCCCCAACCTGTACTTGGCTTCACAACTTGCTCAGGGTGTGAAAAAGGATGCTGTAATCCAACCTGTGTATAATTCATATTTGGGACTTGCTATAGAACCGTTGAAAGAGGGGTTCACTCTTAAAAGTATGTTTGAAGTTCAATCTACATCGTAAATTACTTAAAGAAGTCTTTTCATTCAAACTGTTCCATTATCTACCTTTAGGTATCTACCTAATGTTGTTAATATATCGAGATGGGTCCAGCGTTTTTATTGTGTTGTTAATAATGACTTAAGTAAATACTTAGGGATTTTCATTTATGCATTAGAGAGACATTGGTTTAGTAATAAAATTAAATTTAAATTATTACTGCAGTGGCCAGCAAAAGAGGCATTGATGGACGAACGTGTAAATGTGGGCCGAGGCGAAGCCGAGGCACACATACTCGTACGTAAGTCTATCAATGCGTTGTGACCAAGGCTTGCATAGTGCTTTTCTCAAACAATGCGCGGAAATTAAAATCAATCAACTTTTCAAAATCCTGCGTTAAAGCTAGTAACTTGTTATTAATCTGTGGTTAAAGTGTCCATCCATTCGTTTTTTAATCTTAACTTAACTACCTATTATAAAACCGTAAAATTATGAGGAACAAAAAAGTAGCGGTTTACTTCATATAAAACAAAAAACCGGACTGCATAAAAAACTATTAACTGAAAAGATAAAAACAAGCTCCTTAGATCAGCTATAATAACTTTGTTTGAGCAAATTAATACAATTGGAATGTTATTACAAGTTATTAGGTAGGTATCGCAAACGGGGACAAAGAAAAATGACCTATTTGTTGGTTATTGGTTTGTCCCCGCCTGCAATACCTACCTAATAAGTAATAACATTCAAATTGTATTAATTTGCTCAAACAAAGTTATTATAGCTGATTTAAGGAGCTTGTTTTTATCTTTTCAGTTAATAGTTTTTTATGCAGTCAGGATTTTTGTTTTTCTAAATAATTTAGTTTATTTCATACTTTTTAGTCTTGTGTCAAAATGGTAGCATAAAAATACTATAATATATATATATGGAATCTGCTCTTAACCAGCTTTCATTTGATACCCATATTGTATTTTTTTTACGAAATAAATTTGATTCTCCCCCCTCTCTTTTTTAATTCGCATCGCATACGCATAAGCATAAGCAAGCAACTGATTTAGAACAGAAAATTAAGAAACAAAGCCCGTTCTTTTCTTCTCAATTCCCGCGCAAAATTCCCGTGTAGGAAAAAAAAAAAAGGTATCCCTTTCTATCCAATGGCGTACAGTCAAAAATTATAATATTCTTGGTTAAATGTGGTTGGCGTACTAGTCCCGCAGATAATAAAATAGTAAGAATGTGTGTTTTTAAGTAAGCAGCAAAATATGAGCATATATATCAGGCGGGACAGTGACCTTATCTGTCAAATTTACGTAGAAAACGACGCCATCTTTTACATTTTCCGGACATAAAACTGACAACCAGGTTCTTCTTCAACACAGTAGATGTCGTTAAAGTGCAATATGGGTATTCTACTTTTTTGGGGTAAATTTCCTCTAGTAGGGGGTACTTTAATATGCTGTTATTTATTGTATATTTGTCAGTTGTTATAGTAATAAACATGAGTAGAGAGATTAATATTAAAATAAATAAAAACACAAATTATTTGAAATTAAAAAGGACCGTCCCTTAAACGCTATGACAGTATATTTATGAAATTGCACAATAATATATTCAGCGCAACTGTTGTTATTGAAATAAAAGTATTTGCACACTTTTAAATATTTTTTATAAAGCATCTAAGGGTAATTTATACAACAGCATAGTAAATTTGGTCCTAGCAACTGGCAACTCTCATTGTATCAAGATGGCGGAGCTGCGTGTTGCGTGTGGAATGATTGTGTTTTGTTATTTGTGATTCTTCAAAGAATGAGTTCTGTGTCTGCTTCTCGTTTCGAAATGTGACTTTAAAGGATACCAGCAGTGCTAGCATGATACCCCGCGACTTCGAGTCTCTCTATACCATATCTCTATTTCAGCGCGTCTTCGCCTCTGTCTCTACAGTAGCTAACATGATGCCCGCGACTTACGATGACGCGAGCTCTCAACTGTCATTCGTAGACTCTAGTCTACAAATGCGAGCATGATCACCGTTCGGTAGAGTATGTGGCTCTACGTTTACGCAACGAAATAAGTAAAAGAACGAATGATTTTGGGGCAGCTCTAATCACCGATTCGGTGATACCCTATTCAAATTGATCGATTTAACCGTATGGTAACCCAGCGAACCCGGGCCGCGACTTTGCTTTCTCTTGGTAGAGTGGCTGACGAGCTGTCAAATCATGCTCACCATCGCGGGATAAATGACAGGCGCGGGTATGGATTTCAAACCCGCAGGCGCGCGTCATGCGACTAATCATGCTAGCACTGCAGCAGTGCTAGCATGATACCCCGCGACTTCGAGTCTCTCTATACCATATCTCTATTTCAGCGCGTCTTCGCCTCTGTCTCTACAGTAGCTAACATGATGCCCGCGACTTACGACGACGCGAGCTCTCAACTGTCATTCGTAGACTGGGGTGCGTTCAGAACCTACGCCCAGAGTGCGCCCAGAGTGCACTCCGAGTGCAACTTTTCGCCCTAACGCCGTTCAGAGGCTCGGTGAAAAGCGTATTACCCATAAGAGCGAGCGAGAAGAACAACCGCACCCAAAGGTTCTGAACGCAGCCCTGTAGTCTACAAATGCGAGCATGATCACCGTTCGGTAGAGTTTGTGGCTCTACGTTTACGCAACGAAATAAGTAAAAGAACGAATGATTTTGGGGCAGCTCTAATCACCGATTCGGTGATACCCTATTCAAATTGATCGATTTAACCGTATAGTAACCCAGCGAACCCGGGCCTCGACTTTGCTTTCTCTTGGTAGAGTGGCTGACGAGCTGTCAAATCATGCTCACCATCGCGGGATAAATGACAGGCGGCAGTGCAGCACTGCTGCAGTGCTAGCATGATTAGTCGCATGACGCGCGCCTGCGGGTTTGAAATCCATACCCGCGCCTGTCATTTATCCCGCGATGGTGAGCATGATTTGACAGCTCGTCAGCCACTCTACCAAGAGAAAGCAAAGTCGCGGCCCGGGTTCGCTGGGTTACCATACGGTTAAATCGATCAATTTGAATAGGGTATCACCGAATCGGTGATTAGAGCTGCCCCAAAATCATTCGTTCTTTTACTTATTTCGTTGCGTAAACGTAGAGCCACAAACTCTACCGAACGGTGATCATGCTCGCATTTGTAGACTACAGGGCTGCGTTCAGAACCTTTGGGTGCGGTTGTTCTTCTCGCTCGCTCTTATGGGTAATACGCTTTTCACCGAGCCTCTGAACGGCGTTAGGGCGAAAAGTTGCACTCGGAGTGCACTCTGGGCGCACTCTGGGCGTAGGTTCTGAACGCACCCCAGTCTACGAATGACAGTTGAGAGCTCGCGTCGTCGTAAGTCGCGGGCATCATGTTAGCTACTGTAGAGACAGAGGCGAAGACGCGCTGAAATAGAGATATGGTATAGAGAGACTCGAAGTCGCGGGGTATCATGCTAGCACTGCTGCAGTGCTAGCATGATTAGTCGCATGACGCGCGCCTGCGGGTTTGAAATCCATACCCGCGCCTGTCATTTATCCCGCGATGGTCAGCATGATTTGACAGCTCGTCAGCCACTCTACCAAGAGAAAGCAAAGTCGCGGCCCGGGTTCGCTGGGTTACCATACGGTTAAATCGATCAATTTGAATAGGGTATCACCGAATCGGTGATTAGAGCTGCCCCAAAATCATTCGTTCTTTTACTTATTTCGTTGCGTAAACGTAGAGCCACAAACTCTACCGAACGGTGATCATGCTCGCATTTGTAGACTAGAGTCTACGAATGACAGTTGAGAGCACGCGTCATCGTAAGTCGCGGGCATCATGTTAGCTACTGTAGAGACAGAGGCGAAGACGCGCTGAAATAGAGATATGGTATAGAGAGACTCGAAGTCGCGGGGTATCATGCTAGCACTGCTGTTGTACTTTAAAGAGACATTTCAAACCCGAGGCAGTACCTGTATCCATTGAAATAAAGTAATATTAGGCATATATACCTACCTATACCTACGTATATGTATAGTAACCAGTCAACCGTCCATTGGTTATCTACCAACCAATCAACTGAAGGGTAATTTGTGATAAGGATAGATGATTTCAATTTGGGTCACCAGAAACCGCGCGAGTAGGTTCTCTTTTCCTTTTGGTATAATATACTTTTTGATATATATTTCGTCAACGGATGCGTCTGATTCAGTGACATGCATGTTTGTTTTCTTTTTGGCCTAACATTTTCGTCTTCAGACCCCTCTCTGGTCAACGCCATCTATCGCGGGTATGATGAACTACGTTGAGTAGCTGTCTGAAACTCCTCAACAACAACAAATCAAGTCAAGTTTCAACTTGTCAAATGTCAATGCCAAATTGCCAAATGAATTGTATTTTGTGTATTTTGTTTGATTTTGATTTTACTAATATACTATTTAGATTGTGCCTGTGACCGTGTATCATGATTCTTTGAATTAGATTCCATACTAATCTAACTGTTCCAGTTCCCATTTATCACACAATAACCTGGTTATTTCTGCAGCGAGCAGCTGTATAATACCAAAACCAAACTAAAACTTTCGGGTAAGTAGCTTTATTTGACACTCGTGTTTATTCTCGTATTCTCCGTCAGAGTTATTTGTGTTCTTTGGTATATTCGGTAATTTGTCTGGTTCTAACCTGTGTTTCTAAAGCAGAGATTTCAAAAAAACACCCGTCTTTGTTGCTATATCTAGTGTTAAGTTCAACTACGTATAAATAGAAGACTACTCGCCACAGACCACAACTTTCTTCGACTATCGTTGATTGAGTAGTTTATAGATTCGCACACCGCATGGATTTAGTACCCAATACCTATGCTACCTTCCTGGCTGACCGCATGTACTGGAAAGGGACAGAGATATTACAAAAACGTATGAGAAGTCATGCTTTGACAGGCTAAGGTGCCAGATTTTGTAAGCAATTTCATCTTGGTCACCAAAAAATACCGCATATGCAGAAAGGGAACAAAATTTTTTTTCTTTCGCTCCTTCTGTGTAATTAGCATTTAAGCCTGCCTCGTTTTCGCAATTATTATTATTTTATGCTCATTCTAGCTATTCTCTTTCTACAATCTTAATTTATCTTTTTTTTACATTCACAGATAACATAATAAAATGGACAAAGAAAATAGTAGAAGTGCAGCGGGACTGGTAAGTAGACCTGGCGGTAGATATAGTAGATTACACACCGAGGGCAGGAAAGTAATAAAGCCGAGGTCAAAAAACATGTGATATGAGGCTTTCTTATTTACTGCCCGAGGTTAGTATACTATTTTTCTCCTCGACGGAGGTGGAAATCAACAAATTTGGTTAGCCCAGCAGGAGGAAAATTGACGATTTCCGTCCGGAGGGGAGAAATACGTATTAATTGCTGTTACCAAATCAAAGCAGTCATCACAGGAGCTATAATGTATATTGAATCTCAAGGAGTCCTGTTCTAACCCACGCAATGCTGCAAATAGCTTCTTCTCTCTTGCGCAAGAATGAGTCGAACTTATGCAGCTTTGTATGCGTTAGAAAAGTACATCTTGGAATGCATACATTACTAGCGGTTACCAGCGACTTTGTCTGCATGAATCTCAAAAAACGTCAAAACCCTGTTGTATCCCTTTAGGTGTGGATTTACGGAAAATCCTTTCATAGTGCACCTTATCCTCCTCTGTAGAACATTATTCCAAATTTCAAGGTTCTATCCACAGCTGTGCATCTGCCAGTCACAGAACTGTTTTAGAAGATAGTTAATCTATGTGGCAAACATCAACAGGGAAGGGGGTGAGGGGTGTGTGTAGTAGCGCTTTCGCCTAAAAATTTTGTTCTGTGCAGTTGTTTGCCAGCTATTACATTATGTGACAGCCATGGCACTGTATAAGAAAGAGTATCTAGTACTACTTATACGGATGATTAGTACGGACTCTCCCGGCCTCCCACCAAATTTTTACCTCACCCCACTCACCTCTGGTTGAATCATGGTTCCTCTTAAGCAAATGCATATTCCTGTCTCGCTCGCACTCACTCAGTATCGCACAAGCTTCAGTCTCCTTTTCAATTTTTCCTATTTGTATGAAATGACAGCTATCAGCTGACAGTATCCAAGGTGTGGCCACGGCACAGAATAGGTAATGGTATATAGTTCTATATACAGAACGGCCACTCCCGGCCCCCCTCCTCTGACTTCAGATACCCCACCCCCCCTCACACTTGAGGGAACTCGAGCAAGGGAATGCAGTCAGGCGCGCGCACCCGTTAAATTTGACTACATAAAATTTAATCTTTTCAGTGCATAAAAACATTGAAAAGTAACACAAAATTCACATTATCATTAATTCTCTAGCTAAAATATTATTTTTAATAACTGAACGAACAATAAAAAGTAATGAAATGTAGATGATGTTTATACAATGCGTGGTAAGTCAACCCTACACGTATGTCAAGGACAATTTGCACCAAGTTCACATGTGCGAACGTCATCATGTCAACTCCGAAACATTGTTAGAAAGCCGGACCTGTGGCAACGGCCTGTCTAGTCTCTTGTTGTTAACATACTGCTACAGTTCATTTCATTTCATTCTGTAAATTTGACTTTTTATAGAAAGAAGTCTTTTCTCGAGTTCAGGCATGTCATTCTAAATCATTCCAGAAGCCATAGCATGTTACACCATATCACGTCTTTTATCTCGTTCGTTCGCGCGCAAATAGAAAGAGAGCGAAGGTGTGATAGTGCTGTATCACGGTGGCATGCTACCCATGCTGCCCAGTATTTCGCTTCATTTATGGCATCTTTTATATCGACCCAGTTGGTGTAATGGTTACCACGCCGGACTGCCAAACCAGGGTCCTGGGTTCGAATCCCGGTTCGGTCATGGATGTTATATAGGGTCCTTCTTAATATGCTGACACTTTTTTAAGGAGATGATCAGACCATCAAAGTGAACAACTTTCTCTATGGGACCAACATCGAAATCGCGAAAAAAAAATCAGCTGTCCCATACAAAAGTGTAAACCTACTCGAGCCAAATGTATGGGACAGCAGATTTCTTTTTCGCGATTTCGATGTTGGTCCCATAGAGAAAGTTGTTCAGTTTGATGGTCTGATCATCCTCTTAAAAAAGTGTCAGCATATTAAGTTGGACCCTGTATGTTCGTGCCGTTGTTGTATGGTTTCCATAATAAAAGCCTTTAGTGCTAGTTTGGGATCATTACAATGTATGTGCCTGTGAGCGTTATTATTATTATTATGTGTCTTACGATCCGTAATCACGGGCAATTAAGTCCCGGACCTTTGGAAGGCGTGCATGGAGCCGAAGCCAACATGTAGAGGCCCGTTCAAAAGACAAGTTAATCTAAATGTAAGGGATACACATGGCGGATACCATCTCCGAGCGCACAACATGATACACACGGGGATGGTCCCCGCCAGGTGCAAAGACTATTGGAGTCCGGCGCTATGGCCGTGATGGAAAAATAAGGTCTTGGGCTATAGAGGTGAAAGTTGGATGGATGGATACTGGGCTATGGGAGGAGACTAACGGACGCCTGCCATGACAACTAGTCTCAAAATTGTAAATAGGGCAGGCGGTGACTCGCCAACTCGTCGAGTGGGCCCCATAAAACGGCCGCACGCACAAAGTGCGACAATGGGGCAACATCCCACTGAGCGGCTAAAGGTTGTCGAGAGGTGCGGCACCGGTTTCACCATCGCGGGGTTTACCCCCGTGAGCGGGTTTCCCCGTTATTACGCCATTACGTGCAATACACTTCCAACCTGGAGCATAGGTTCTTTGCTCTTGCGATTCCACTCTGGACGGCCAATGAAGGCAAGCCAGAGGTAGGGGGGTGTGTTACTGTCTGTATGTGTGTGTGTGAGCGCATGTCTGTATGGTCCCCCTGGATAGGGGTTCGCGGTGTCGCCACTCACCGTCAGCTCGCCACAAGCTGCCCCCGCGGGGATTATTATTATTATATGTCTTACGATCCGTAATCACGGGCAATTAAGTCCCGGACCTTTGGAAGGCGTGCATGGAGCCGAAGCCAACATGTAGAGGCCCGTTCAAAAGACAAGTTAATCTAAATGTAAGGGATACACATGGCGGATACCATCTCCGAGCGCACAATATGATACACACGGGGATGGTCCCCGCCAGGTGCAAAGACTATTGGAGTCCGGCGCTATGGCCGTGATGGAAAAATAAGGTCTTGGGCTATAGAGGTGAAAGTTGGATGGATGGATACTGGGCTATGGGAGGAGACTAACGGACGCCTGCCATGACAACTAGTCTCAAAATTGTAAATAGGGCAGGCGGTGACTCGCCAACTCGTCGAGTGGGCCCCATAAAACGGCCGCACGCACAAAGTGCGACAATGGGGCAACATCCCATTGAGCGGCTAAAGGTTGTCGAGAGGTGCGGCACCGGTTTCACCATCGCGGGGTTTACCCCCGTGAGCGGGTTTCCCCGTTATTACGCCATTACGTGCAATACACTTCCAACCTGGAGCATAGGTTCTTTGCTCTTGCGATTCCACTCTGGACGGCCAATGAAGGCAAGCCAGAGGTAGGGGGGTGTGTTACTGTCTGTATGTGTGTGTGTAAGCGCATGTCTGTATGGTCCCCCTGGATAGGGGTCCGCGGTGTCGCCACTCACCGTCAGCTCGCCACAAGCTGCCCCCGCGGGGTTATTATTATTATTATTATATTATTATTATATATTATTATTATTATGTGTCTTACGATCCTTAATCACGGGCAATTAAGTCCCGGACCTTTGGAAGGCGTGCATGGAGCCGAAGCCAACATGTAGAGGCCCGTTCAAAAGACAAGTTAATCTAAATGTAAGGGATACACATGGCGGATACCATCTCCGAGCGCACAACATGATACACACGGGGATGGTCCCCGCCAGGTGCAAAGACTATTGGAGTCCGGCGCTATGGCCGTGATGGAAAAATAAGGTCTTGGGCTATAGAGGTGAAAGTTGGATGGATGGATACTGGGCTATGGGAGGAGACTAACGGACGCCTGCCATGACAACTAGTCTCAAAATTGTAAATAGGGCAGGCGGTGACTCGCCAACTCGTCGAGTGGGCCCCATAAAACGGCCGCACGCACAAAGTGCGACAATGGGGCAACATCCCATTGAGCGGCTAAAGGTTGTCGAGAGGTGCGGCACCGGTTTCACCATCGCGGGGTTTACCCCCGTGAGCGGGTTTCCCCGTTATTACGCCATTACGTGCAATACACTTCCAACCTGGAGCATAGGTTCTTTGCTCTTGCGATTCCACTCTGGACGGCCAATGAAGGCAAGCCAGAGGTAAGGGGGTGTGTTACTGTCTGTATGTGTGTGTGTAAGCGCATGTCTGTATGGTCCCCCTGGATAGGGGTTCGCGGTGTCGCCACTCACCGTCAGCTCGCCACAAGCTGCCCCCGCGGGGTTATTATTATTATTATTATCTTTTATATCAAAAATCATACTATTTATTTTATAGTATTTAAAATGACATTTGTGTATTTGCAGCGCCGATCCGCAGTAGCGGAGAGAATAAGATTGCGTGAGGAATGGTCGGCACTGAAGGGAATCCCAGAGTCAATCACCACCAACAGACAGCCAACTAAAACGGTGAACAAGAAGTCACAAAACGCCAAAACTGTTAGTAAAAAAACTAAAACAAAACCCATGGTAAGATAGGTTCATTAAATTATTTACCACATTTAGATTTTGTTGTATTTACAAGTGACGACGGGCTCACTCCTCGTCACACGGCTGGACAGAGTTTCGTATTTACAAGTAGCGACGGGCTCACTCCTCGTCACACTGGCTGGACAGATTTTCGTTACTACTAGTGAAACGTGGATGTTCTGAGTTTTAAGAATATCTCTGACTACACCCGGGAATGTAGTCGTGAGCATATGCTTATGTATTTTCATATTTATGTTTTATTTGTTTCAATTTACCTTTCAAATACCCTCACTGCGAATTCTCTTAGGGTACGCCCGTTCCCTGGCTGGACCCGCCGTGACCGCTGAGCTTTACCACTATTACTTTTTTACACTATGACAATGCTTGTGATTTTGTGACAATATCACTTTGTTCTGTTGAGTCGATGGCATCGAGTTTAACTTGCCATTTTGGTGAAGAGGTTTCCCAGTTAGTAAGTAGCTACCTGTAGGGTGCCCCGGACATATCTGTGGTTCAAAACGTAACTCGAGGGCGCGCAGCTTTTTCTATTGGGTACATGAATAATGAGTAATTTGAACTTTGCAGGTTAATAACAAAGTGGTGCATGTGACCAGCGACGTGCTCCGCGGCGTGGTGGCGCTGGTGGAAGTAGGCGCGGAGTCCAGGGCCCTGGCCCTCAGGGCTGCGCTCGGGGCCCTCGGGGCCACCGTGGTCCCCACCTGGAACCCTCTTGTCACACATCTTATCTGGGCGCAAGGTTAGAGAAACAAGCTTCTTCGAGAGTCTAAAGGCTTCCGCACATTGCAGCGATATTATTGTGCGATTTTATCGAGCGATATTATCGACAGCGATATCGCGACACCTTACACACTGCAGCGATTCCGCGATTCGCGTCACGCATGCGCCCTTCACTGAATGTAGTAGAAACGTCCCCATACAAAATGTACTGAGAACAATTATCGCAAAATCGCAGCGATATTATCGCTCGATAATATCGCGGCAGTGTGTAGGATCGCGCGCGTCCCCATACAAAATGTACTGAGAACAATTATCGCAAAATCGCAGCGATAATATCGCTGCAATGAGCGGAGGCCTTAAATGTGTTAGATCGCATCTAAACTTTGCTAATGGCTGCAGGCTACTCGTTCCTAGTTTTTCATGTACCAATTTACTATTTACAATACTTCGTTATAGATGCATCACTTAGAAAAAGATAAATTCTCACGCTTTACTACTGCCAGATGGTACGCGCAAAAATGTACCTAGTGAGGCGTTGTTATTACTTCGTCGTTCGTAGCGGTTGGTTGCAAAAGCGTGCGAAATCAAGAGACTGCAGTATATGTTACATAGAGCGACTATTAAATAATCAGTGGTAATAGCACAGATTAGATTTGGTATATAGTTCTATATACAGAACGGCCACTCCCCGCCCCCCTCTGACTCCAGATACCTCACCCCCCCCTCACACTTGATGGAAAAGTGAGGGATCTCGAGCAAGGGAATGCAGTTAGGAGCGCGCACCCGTTAGATTTGACTACATAAAATTGAGTCTTTTCAGTGCATAAAAACGTTTAAAAATAACGGTAAATTCACATTTTCATTAATTCTTTAGCTCAAATACTATTTTTAATAACTGAACGAACAATAAAAAGTAATGAAATGTAGATGATGTTTATACAATGCGTGCTAAATCAACCCTACACATATGTCAAAGACAATTAGCACCAAGTGCGCATGTGCGAACGTCATCATGTCAAATCCAAAATTTTGTTAGAAGTGCCGGACCTGTGGTAATAGTTAAACATGGTCCTACCAGGTGGGTGCAGAGGCACGCGCGCGAGGGCCCGCGCGCTGGCGTCGCGCCTCGTGTCGCCGCTGTGGGTGGAGGCGTGCGCGGCGTCGAACCGCCGCCTGCCCGAGCAGACCTTCCCCGCGGCCGCCAGGGCGTCGGACCTGCCCTCGCCGCGCACCCTACGCAGACTACTTGTTAGTATTCACGTTTGAGATTTAGTTAGTATTCCGATTAGGCTCTAACACAACTCGTATTAACACTGTAACGCATCTTTTATCTCGTATAGAGTAAGAGGGCTAGGTCGGCGCAAATTAAGGTGGTAAATTAACCTCTCGTATGCCGGAAATACAGACACAATAGAAATCAATTGTTTCTTCGCATAGACTTAAACTCTAGCGATAGACTGGCCCTTCCATAGAAGCAACATGTTCCACTTGAATGAGGTGTACGCACCTGATTGATGTTCCCGAGTTCACTTCGCCACTATGGCAATGACAGACCGCAATGTGTCATTTTGTGTGACTTGTTGTTTGTTTGAACGAGCTTGTCTATCGCTAGAGTAATATGTCTATGTTTCTTCGCGTGGATCCGCGCTCCTGCATACCAAAGGGTAATTTGAATTGAATAATGAAGACATTTTATCAGTGGAATAATTATCAGGCAGTTCTCCGCCTAATTTGCGCTTCTCCTTAAGATTACACTCGGGAGTTGTGTATAGTACAAATTAGGATGTCCTATTTCAACACACGCAAGATGCTAATATTTTCCTTTACTTACAAAAGAACAAGAAGAGCTTCTCATTTTGATTACGTTAGATAGGCTGTGGACTACATAAAACTGTTTTGTATTATAATAGCATTACGTTTGTGTCTAGCACTGCATGTTTGCAAATGTGAAGTACGTTTTGGGAGTATCGCTATTTTATAAAACAAATCACACATAAGGTATACAAAAAGCCACGCGACTAGGCAATATACATACGAATTACGACCGACGTCCGTAAATCTAGCCGTAAATCCACTAGCTACGCGGCACCATCTAAGAATATTTAAAACTCTAAGCTTTTTAGAAATTATAGTTCTTATTAATTTCACAACAGGGCAAGGTTTCTTATCTAATCTAAACTATTATAAAACTGTAACTGAAGTGTGTCTGTACATTGAAGATATTTACAAAAAAAGATTATGATATGGTTTTTAGGTATCCCTGACTCGAAATCAACCTTTTTTATAATTTTTGTCTGTCTGTTTGTCTGTGTGTTTGTCTGTGTGTTTGTTTGTTTGTTTGTTTGTTCGCGCATCACGCAAAAACTACTGAACCGATTGTGATGAAACTTTTTTTGTTTGATAGCTTATGATCTGACTTAAAATCTGGTATATAATTTGTGCGGACGAAGTCGCGGGAAAACACTAGTAATACATATTTTTTTAAATATATTTCGTTTATTTTCAGCTTTTTCCATAATAAGGTACCCATAGGTAATAGCATGACAGACATTAAAGAGAATACGTTTTAATTGCAGAAAAAGGCAGAAATGGAAAACATCCCGCTTGTGGACTTACTGTCCGACAGCAAGGAAGATGAAGAGCCGAGACCCAACCGACTGAGGATATCGAGCGAGACCGAACACGACACGACCGGCGACCAGACCACCGACACGTCCCGCGACACTACTGGTAGGCTCGTTGAATACAATCATAGAACATGTTTCTATAATACAATAGCAAACATGTTACAGCCACGTTGTGCTATTTCAAATCAATTTAAAGATTGATAAATTTTGTCTCGGACGGGACTTGAACCCGCAAACTGCGAAACGCCGTGCTTTCGTCTAAGGTAACAAGTCATTACGTCAGTAGCCCAAAAATCTTCATAATCTTTCGTTTGAAAAAACGCCAGTAGAATGGTACCATGACCCGAAAGAGATTAAAGATTTTAGGGCTATTGACTTAATGGGTCGGTGGCCTAATTGGACGAAAGCACAACCCTGGTTTGGCTGGTTGCAGAATAAAATCCCATTCGAGAATAAATTACTCAATCTTTGAACTGATACCTGCATAAAATAAGTAATAGTAAAGAAATTAGTATTTTATTTTTACAGGTAGAAGAATTTGTATATTTGAGATGAGAAATGGTACGTGTGATGGAAACATAGAGAGGAGAGTGAAAGCGGGAAATAGGATTAATAAAGCGATGCACACATTCATGAAAAGTCATAATGTGTCCAAAAAGGAACGTTTGGCAGTTCACGACGGTGTGCTGGCACCAACTTTGATGTATGGCAGCGAATGTTGGGTATGGCAGAAGAGGAATGAATCTAGGATAAATGCTGTCGAAATGCGTTCTTTGCGCAATATGTGTGGTTTGACTTTGAGTGATAGAATACGAAACAGTGTAATTAGAGAAACATGTGGACTGAAAGAGGATATAGTAACAAGGATTGAAAAGGGAATGTTGAGATGGTTTGGTTATGTGGAAAGGATGAGTGATAGTAGACTGACGTATGAAATATATAAAGCGAGTGTGAATAGAAAAGTCGAAAGGGGTCGCCCTAGACGTACATATTATGCAGACCAAATTGGCAGCATACTTAAGAAGGGTCAGATCAAATATACCCGAAACCGACGAGCGTGTATGAAACGACTTATGACTGTGGAAGAGGCAAAAGAGGCATGTCAGGATCGTAGCCGATGGCGATCAATTGTCTCTGCCTACCCCAATTGGACACAGGCGTGAGTATACAGGGTCCAACTTAATATGCTGACACTTTTTTAAGGGAATGATCAGACCATCAAACTGAACAACTTTCTATATGGGACCAACATCGAAATCGCGAAAAAAAACAGCTGTCCCATACATTTGGCTCGAGTAGGTTTGCAGTTTTGTATGGAGGGGCAGATTTTTTTTTCGCTATTTCGATATTGGTGTCATAGAGAAAGTTGTTCAGTTTGATGGTCTGATCATCTCCTTAAAAAAGTGTCAGCATATTAAGAAGGACCCTATATGTATGTATGTATTTTTATCTCTTCAGCAATTCGGTATGTCAAGTTTTTTTTGGTCGTCATTTTTATATTTTTTTCGGTTAGAAGACATAATTTTAAGACACCTATTTCATTTTTATTGCGATTCATCGAGTTTATCAATATAAATTTAATTTTTAAATTATTTTGATCTGTAATCTTTAAGTGCAAAAATGGTGGAGAAAAAATAATTCGAACTCCATGGAGAAACACTACCTACTGCTATATTAAAAAAAAAAAAACGTGCCTCCTCTTTCTAACTCTATGCTGGAAACAGATACGGCAACATCAAATGTCAAATTCTGACATTGTGAATGTATTTTTTTTCTTAATGGCCGGGTATTTCAAGTTGATTTTATGTTTAAGGGTCGGCACTACCCTGATCGGGCCAAACAGGGTTCGGCGTTCCGACTTTTGAGGATAGTAAATAGCTATATTTCGAAACAAAATTAATACCATCGCTTCTTTAAAAGATGAAGTACAAGATGAACAAAAAAAATTTCAGTAAAATTTTATAGTTACATCAGAAAGTAATCGAGAATTTCATGAAAAACTCTATAATAGCACTGCCGCGTTCCGAGTCCTGTGATTTAGTTAAACAAAATAAAACAACAAAATATATTTCAAATCAATGGCAAAGTATCAAAGAACACTTTAAACAAATCAGTTTTTCGATATGACTTCTAGTTTTTTTGCAATTTGTTACCAAAAATCACATATTTTTTTGGACGTTTTCTTCATACAAATTACTATGGGCCGTCAATCGTTCGAAATCATTGCTTATAGACCGGTGACCGGCAACACCCAACCCTGTCTTAGAAGATTAATGAACAGATCCATTTTGTACCCATTATTACTTATAAAAAACCGGGCAAGTGGGTGTCGGGCCACACGCAGTGTAAGGTTCCGTAGTTGCCCGTCACGATATGTGGACTTAGAAGTACATTTTATAAATTGGTCGACTATTACTCGTAAATTTTTGTCCCCATTATTATAACAGAATATATATGAGTTTATTATTATTGGTAGGTACTAGCAAACTTACGATTGATAATCTGTTATCATCATCATCATCGTCAGATATGTTATACAGGGTGAATTTGATATCATTAGCATCCTTTTAAACTAAGAGTCTACCCATCAAACTGAACAACTTTTAATATGGGAGCAAACCGATCGGAGCAATAAAAAAGTGATGTTCCATGGTAAACTGCAGTGCCTACTCGATTCAAATGTATGCAACAGCAGATTTTTTTTGATCCGATCGGTTTGCTCCCGTAGTAAAAGTTGTTCAGTTTGATGGGTAGACTTTTAGTTTAAAAGGATGCTAATAATATCAATTTCATCCTGTACATAAGTATGGAATAAGAGTGAATTCTGTGCCGTAGCAGTAACTCAAACGATTGCCTTCAAAAGACATTTGCACGACAGAATTTTGTGTGACACAAGACAACACAATGGAATTTCACAAAAGTTACTTTCCGGGCACTGTTTGGTAGTTTTTGGTTATTATGGTAGTTTTTGGTTCTTTTAGTAATTTTTGGTAATTTTCATAGTTTTTGGTTATTTTGGTAGATTTTCGTACTTTTTGGTAGAATATTGTTATTTCGGTAATTTTTCGTATTTTTGGTAGTTTATGGTTATTTTGGTACTTTTTCGTACTTTTTGGTAGTTTATGGTTATTTCGGTACTTTTTGTTTTGGTTCATTTCATTTCATTTATTTACCTTAAATTTTAGGTAGTTACTTACATAAGTTTCAGATGGTAAGTACAGAGTATTAGTCACACTACAATATAACGTATAAACATAAAAAAAAAACAGATTTAAACAATAGGTTCTATCACATTTCACTACTACAATCAAATTAAATGTCGCATAAAATCAGTTTAATGTTATTAAAACACTGTTTGATTAATTATACCTTCTTCAGAAATCTCTTGTCAGGGCTTTAATGTCATCTGGTATTTTATTATACACAAAAACAGCATTCGACTTTGTAGTTCTTTGCATCGATGCTAGTCGGTAATTTGGTACCAGTAGCTCATTTTTGCGAGTTAAATTTAGTCTTTTGCTACGGAATGGGGGTTTACTTGGGAATTTGTCGGGGTATCGTCTCACGATTTTGCACAGCTTGAGGATATACAAAGCTGTCACAGTGAACAATTTAAAGTCGGTGAACAAGGATCGGCATGACACCCTGTTGGACTGAATTCCGCTTACGATTCGAATGCACCTCTTTTGCAAAACAAATATTTTATATTTTATGTCAACGGACTCACCGTAAAGAACTCTTTTGTTTATTATGTTAGTTTTTGGTAATTTTCATACTTCTATCAAATAATAACAAAAAGTATAAAAATCTACCAAAATAACCAGAAACAACGAAAAAGTACCAAAATCTACCAAAATAATCAAAAACTACGAATAATACTAAACTCTACCAAAAACTACCAATAGTACCAAAACCTACCAAAAGAACCAAAAGCTACCAAAATCTACCAAAGAACCTAACTGTTGACATTGTAATAATTATTTTCTTATCTTTGAAATACTTCTCGTTAATATTGCTCTGCCCTTTCAGGGTTCATGGTTACATGACTTTAGCTACTAAGTAACTCCTATGCTGTAACTGTACATGAATGCGAATAAATTAATATGAATATGAACCAAAAACTACCAAACAGTGCCCTTTGTAAGTAACATTTTAGTTTTTAAAATAACTTTGTGCGATTCTTTTGTGTGTTCTTTTGTCGCGCAATGTCCTACAGCTTGACCACTTTTTTCAGAGAATCTACCAAAATCTACCAAGTCCTGTTTCAAATTCTACCAAATAATATTTATGTCGTTCCAGATGGTTAAAATTTAATATTAAACACGTTTTTTAACAACATTTATTATAAATTTTATTGAACGCTCATCATGTTATTTCCGCATTTTTGTAGAATTTTTATTGGTTTTCATCACTTTGTAACATGGATTCAAAAGGTTAAAGTCCTATGACAAAAGTGCAAAGAACTTGTTTTGTAGAAAATTTTATCCGATTTAATTTGTCTTTACAAAACTTTTCGATAAAACGTTAAAAACTGAAAAAGTCACCTTTAGAGCCCACCTTCCTTGAACTCGCAAAATCGGGAGTTCCAACATCGAAATTCGTGTTCAGCAGGTCCGAACTAGTTAAAAAAACACATTTGGCTAAGTGTTACCCAAAATGCCTTTTAAATCCGTCTTAAAGTGAACCAGTCATTAAAGCTTTACTAGAAGTTCCGGAAAACTTGCAGACCCTGCAACGGATGGTTTTTTTTTTGTTTAATTGTTTTACAGCCATTTGTATTGCCAGCTTAGATTTTTTTAGACTGAATCCTTGCATTTTTGATAAAATTTTCGAATACCGAATTTCTATTCTGCTAAAGAATTTCCCACTACTAAATTATCGTTCTCTTTGCCCTAAATCCACCAATAAAGTAGAAATCTACTAAAAGTGGTAATCGCTCCAGTTACTGCTGCAAAATTAACTTTTATTCCGTGCTAAAAACATATCTGACGATGATGATGATGATAAAAGATTACAAACAAATAAGTTTGCTAATACCAATAATATTAAACTTAGGCCCGATTCGACCAAACACGAGTAAATTTAATTCTTAGATTAAGTCGCTTTGTTACTGTAGAATAAACTGATTTTGCGTTTTGCCAACCCATTGCTAAATGAAATGTCAATGTCACATAATTAAAAAAAATAAAATAAAAAGAAACCTAATAAATTAAAACTGTATAACCTCACATTGCAATAAGTACGGATACAACGACCTCTTTCCTTAGGTGAATTATACATTCGTTCTTTTAGTACGGGGTGTGTAAACAACAAAAGTAAAATTGCTCCTTGTATAGTTACTCTTCTATAAATCTAAGTTTGGTCGAATCCGGCCTTATAATAATAAAATTATTCTGTTATAAGTTTTAGTTTGCTCTGTTATAATAATTTTAAGTTTTTTTAAGCCTTAGTAATACTGTATATATGATTGGGACCCACCAGGGGTGATCTTTGATCAGTCACATTTTGGGTCCATCACGGTACTGTACTGTTACTGTAAATGTCATTTTCGACCTACGGCCCTCAAATCCAGATGCTGCAGGTGCAGGAGTATTGCCACGTACGACCAAACATACAACATTAATTTAATGAGGTAAAATCTGCCTTCCGGGTAGTAGGTACCCTAAATTCGGTTGGACCTATGAACCTGCCAGGATAGGGTGCGGCCTACCAGACTTTTTAGGCCTTACTAATTGGCCTCTAGACCAACAGAATAGTCCGTCCTTTAATTCAACGAGGTAAAATGTTGTGTCACCAGGGTTCACTTTTTCCTTCACACCAGTAAACGTGCCATGCCAGCCAAGCTGCGCCGCGGCCGACCAAGTTTTTGCAAGTAACTTATTGCCAAATTTAGCTATAAAATTGATTTGTTCATTAATCTTATAAGATAGGGTTGAGTGTTGTCGGCCACCGGTCTTTTTCTTTTGACAGATATGTCAAACGGGCCGTAGGTAGTGCCGACCCTTAACAAGGAGTTCACAGGTATGCCAGTGACGTCACTGAGCGTACCGAAAAACGACGTTATTTTATTTAAAATATTTGTAATCCTTTCATTTTAAAATCTTTGACGTAGAAAATATGATTATTGAGACAATTATCTCGAAATGGTTTGCGATTCAGCCCTCCAAAAAAAAACATGACATACCGAATTCTTAATAACAGGATAAACTATGAAAAGTAATAAAATGTTGATGACGTTACAATGCAGTACTTAGTATTATTCATACGGTTAGTGTTTAGGCTGACGACCATGCTGATTTACAATTGCTACAATCTATTTTGATCATTCAAATCAATATAGCATAGCATTATACTCTTGACTATTCACTGAGGGTAATAGAATATGGAGAGTTAATATATTAAACATAATTATCAATTCCTAGATATTCATCCACTTAGAAGATTAAATATATTATATTTGTCGGCAATAACTGAGGAATCAACGATCATATCTACACAAAGTGAGAAGATGTGTACTCCCCAACAGAAAGGTAATTTTAACAAGAGAACAGTAATGTAGTATTTTACATTGTTCATCCATTACGCTAAACTCCGATCCTTTTTATATTAATTATACAGAAGGTAGTAGCAGTTTTAGCATCTCATTTAACATTTGTTTCTTAATCACAACTTAAAAATGCATTAATTACTCCACTTATACAGGGTGTAAGGAAAAGTATCATTAACCTTTAAACCACATACTCTACCTATCAAACTGAACAACTTTTACTATGGGAGCAAACCAGTCAGCAGTTCCATACTAAACTGCAATACCTACTCGACTCAAACGTATGGAGAAGCTGTTTTTTTTTCAGCGCTGACGCGTTTGCTCCCATAGTAAAAGTTGTTCAGATTGATGGATAGAGTATGTGGTTTAAAGGTTAATGATCTTTCCCTTACACCCTGTATGCGTAATGTTGTAAATGTTTGCAGAACTAGCAGCTCCTGACTGTCGGGCGATAGTATTAACCATGAACGTTGATTGTATTCAGTGACGGACGTGGAGAGCCGGGTGAACACGGCGCCGCGCCGGGCGCTGCCCGCCTCCGCCTCCAGCACGCCGCAGCCGGCCAAGCACTCGCGCCGGAAACTGTTCACGCAGAAGGAGCCAGAGCTACACACCTCCGACGAGGACGACGCCGACGGTAGGGACCTCGCTGGGCCTATAGACAAAGGACCATTTCTATTGGCGTAGACCAAGAAGTTTAAAATACCCACTGAGATGGAGATTGCATTATTGCATTACAAACAGCTGTTTGAAGCCAGAATCTATGACCTTTATGACGTCACTGATGTTTCCCATCTCATTTCCTCAGATGACATGACTTTAGAACGTAGAAAGAGCAATTAGAACATAGACGAAAAAATTTTCGCTTACGCTAGTAGACCAAATATCAGTGTAACCGGGTATGACGTAGAAAGAGAAGGCACTTGAAGGAAGCACGTGTCTTGTCATATCACTCAGTAAGAGATGCACATAGCAAATTCGCTCTAGTTAAAAAAGGAGACTGCTACTTATTGCTGTCCTTATCGACGTATCCAATTTTTGTACTTCGGCCATCTGACTCCAAAATGTCACTTCATATAAATTGTATGGGACAACCACCTGACTCCGAGATGTCACTTCATATAATTCGCTATCTCATACCTGGTTACACTGATATTCGGTCTACTAGCGTAAGCGAAAATTTTTCGTTTATGGGGTATGAATAGATGCGGGCGGGAAAGTTTCCGAATTATTCCCACGGAATACTTCGGAAATATTCCGAAATATTCCGAAACATACGGAATATTTCGTGTAGCATATGCTCACGGCTATATTCTCCCAGAGGGTAGTCAGAGATGTTTTTAAAGGTCATAATATCAACGTATATTTCTATTATCGAAAAAAATACGAAAAATAACTATCAAGAATTAAAAAAATATTTTTTTTGCGCATGGATCCCGGGTGCAGCACCAAATATTTGTATTAAGTAGGTACCTATTTGGTTTTGAATCAAAATTAATTGAGCTTTCCAAATTGCAAGACAGTGCTATGAACCGTTGAGGAGTTCCCTCGTGCCCAGTTCCCAGTTCCTCGTTCCCAGAAATCAGGTCGCTGTTACCCTATATCATATGTGTATAGATACTAAGTTTCAGCTCGATGCAATTTCAACTTGAAGTGGGTTAAAATTCACTCGCAAGATTTCTACCAAACAAACTAACAAGTTAAATAAAATCTTACTGTAATATTATTAAAACAAAATTACCTACGAGAAACGTAAACTTTTCATTAATAAATCAAATGTTTCCTTTTGCGGGGTGCGGTATGAGGTGGAAACTTTCCGGGAGGGGTATTGAATGTTTCGCTGCGGGGTGCGGTGTGAGGTGGAATTATTCCGGGGGGAGGGAAGAAAGATTCTAAAACTTTCCGCGCGATGCGAGGCAGCCCATGACTGGCAGCGTCATCTGGTGGTTGGTAGCTATAACTGAAGCTTGCAAGTCTCTCAAATATTGCAGATTTGTCATGTGGTGCCATCTGTGGGCAAGCAGCTACACGATTCATTACGAATAATGTTTACTTTTGCGGGATGCGGTATGAGGTGGAAACTTTCCGGGAGGGGTTTCGAATGTTTCGCTGCGGGGTGCGGTTTGAGGTGGAATTATTTCGGGGGGAGGGAAGGATTCTTTCCGCGAATGACGCTTCGCGCACTTTTATACCTGCCTACTCTTTTCTTAGCTTCTCTGATTAATATTTATTTGTTTTGAAACTAATGACAGAATATTTATAACCATTTTTATCCCATTGAATACTTCCGAGGAATCGAAATATTCAGGGAAGTATTCCGGAATAATTCCGAATAATTCCGGAGTTTTCCAACTATATATGAGATAGCGAATTATATGAAGTGACATCTCGGAGTCAGGTGGTTGTCCCATATAATTTATATGAAGTGACATTTTGGAGTCAGATGGCCGAAGTACAAAAAAGTGGATACGTCGATAAGGACAGCAATAAGTAGCGGTCTCCTTTTCATCTCTTACTGAGTGATATGACAAGACACGTGCTTCCTTCTAGTGCCTTCTCTTTCTACGAATTAGAATGACCTTGAGAATGACAACTCCAATGTAAAGAGGAAATGAGATGGGAAACATCAGTGACGTCATATAGGTCATAGATTCTGGCTTCAAAATGATGTTTGTAATGCAATCTCCATCTCTGTAGGTATTTTAAACTTCTTGGCGTAGACGCTAGTTGAAATGACAGAATATAATTATGGGTTTGACACGTAGGTTGAGTATTCTATAGATTTCCTGACAGCGTATACTCGAAAGGGACAGAGATATGACAAAAATGTATGAGAAATCGTGCCTTTGTTTGCCATAGTTGCAAGATTTTGTATGCAATTTCAACTGTGGCAAACAAAAATATCGCATACGCAGAAAGGGACAAACGACATGGATTTTGTCGCATTCACTCTGTGTAATTAGCGTATAAGGCTGTCTCGTTTTCGTGACTATTATTATTTTAATGCCTTTTCTAGTTGATTCTCTTTCTACGGTTTAACATTAGCGATCGAAACATTTTGACGTTTGCTTTCGTCACGACACGTAAAGTCCATACATTGTTATGTGTGGTTATGTTATCGAAAGATACTTTGTCTAGGAGCCCTGGTAAGTATATCTACTATAAAAAAAGATACAAATATGGGACATATGAAAAAAAATCTCAATAGAACCATCATAGATCTGGACAATGGATCTAACGAGAATTATCACTTGATACAGAGTGTTAACGTAATATAATGTAAGGTCTGGTCTAACAAAATTAGCTTAAACTATTTTAAAGGGATGGTCAGGCCATCAAACGAACTTATTTCTCTATGGGACTAACACCGTTGACGCGAAACAAAAATTCGATTTGCAATTTCGGTACCGATCAGTTGGTCCCATAAAGAAAACTGAATGTATGATCAAAACTTGCAGAAGAGGAGCAAACAGCAGCGGTGAAGCGTGTGGATTCGAAGCTGACGCAGCGAGCGCGGCGGGAGCTGGCGCGGGCGGAGCGCATGGCGCGGCGCATGGCAGCCGCCTGCACGCCCGCCACCCAGCCCGGCCCCGCCCCTGCCCACACTGCACGCCCCAGAATCGTTAGCACTCTGCTTTTTATAGTACCAAAGGGTGAAAACGGGACCCTATTACTAAGCCTACGTTGTCCGTGCTAACTATTTAGGGCTGTAACTTTTGAACCCTAATAGCTAGATAGTTGACATTTTCACAGAATATGCGTTATTACGGCTGATTTGTTAAAAAATAATAAAATTTTAAAAATTAAGGGGGTTTCTCAACAAGAAACTAGTTTTTATCGACGTTTTTTCTTCTCGCTCTATCGTAAAAACGGTCATACATACAAGCGTCAAACTTGGTGTGATTATAGAGCAAACTCTACAGTATAACAACGAATAATAAAAACTCGCCAGGTGTGAGTCGGTCTTGCGCCAGACATCCAGCAAACAAATTGGACGAATATAAACAAAAAAAGCAAAACATACAGACACAGCCAAAGTCTTTCTCATATTATTCTTGGAAGAATCATTAATATCGGTTCAGTTTTGGAGGAGGAAACAGGGGAATACGAAATGCTGTTTTCGTCGATTTTATGTAAATAAAATCGGTCCTAGCTGCAGTTGTCTCTTTCGCACTCTAGTCGGTGGGGTGTATGGATCGGACAAATATGTATACAGCCGGAAAAGTGACCTATTCTCCAAATTAGCATTTCAGTCCGCCTATCCTCTTAACGTTTAGCATAATTCCACTTTCAGGCTCTAACCGGAATGTCGAGATCGGAACGTCACGCGGTGTACGAAGCCATCCGCTCCCTGAACGGTCGACTACAGGCCCACGTCAACCGCAAGACGACCCACGTGCTGCTGGGCTCATGTCGCGAGGACCCCGATATCACTTGCAGTAACCTCACCAACCATCCCAACGTCACCGGTGTCACGAGTATAAAGACAAATGCTGATTTAATGATACCGAGATGTGATATTCAGAAAGCTCGTACGTCGAACGCATTGGCAGGGGCGGCGCGTGGCTGCCGGGTCTTGTACGGACAGTGGGCGCTAGACTCGTTGAAAGCTAACGCATGGCTCCATCATCACGGGTACGAGGTGCCGCATTTGAAGAAAATTTCACAAGTAAGTTAGAATATCTTATTTCCAGGCACATTCTGTAACATATTACCAGTATTGAAACTGTGCTATAGCACAGATTATATAATACTATACAGTACAGCTTGGCAAAAAAGTCGTGATAAAAAATGAGGGCGCTGCCTCCACGCTAGAACGTCAAAATCACGCATAACCTGGCAACACCACCATACAAAAATGTTAGTTCCACCTATCACCACGATCATGACTTTTTTGCCAAGCTATACAGATGCCCAACGTCAAACAATGGAACGCGACTGCCGTAACGCGGGCAGTCTTCGGGCAAAGTAAATTGCTTGATTTTCCAAGGCTCATGAGATTTTTTTGTAGTCAGATCATGTACTTTTAGTAACAATTTACACTTTTACGTAAACATTAATTACACATCGATACCATAACGCCATATATTGCCATTTTTTTAACAAAAATTTCATTTGTATGGGATAGGACACCATGGCTATAGTAAAAGATTTTAAAAAGCCAGTCCTCATCTTTCAGTCTGGTTGGACTGGACAAGTATTCAGTATTTATTGCAGTTTTCACAATAATAATGTACATTCTTACGAGTAACACAAGGTCTTATTATTTAATTATTGTGACGCCCTGTTAGGGCATGGTAATATAATTGTAGAGGGCCTGACTATTTTATTAAATTAGGTGCAGTAATACTCTAAACTTAATTATTTTATACAATAATGACTAGTAGGTATACCTGCATATCCGTGGTAGTTTGTTCTAATTTAAGATAATATTATTCCTAGAGCGAAAATGCGCACTGCGTACAAACGTACTATGGTGATATTTTCAATACTAACCAATTAAAGTCAATGAAATTTTGCAGAAACAATCTAGAAACAAATCTCTATGCTTCTTCTATGGTCTATAGAGTCAGATTTTCGTTAAAATATACAGTTTCAATGCTAGGATTAATTTAAGATTTGTATCTTACTGTAACTTGAAAACTATACGTTTTATCGAAAATCTGACTCCATACAAGCATAGAAATTTGTTTCTAGATTGTTTCTGCAAAATTTCATTGACTTTAATTGGTTAGTATTGAAAATATCAGCATAGTACGTTTGTATGGAGCGCGCTCCGAATAATATACCCTTAAACGGTAATAGAGATATCAACGTATCTCAAGAGCCTAAAATATTAAAACATTGTCAAAAAACAGACATCAGACATTGTCAGACATCTTTGAAAAAATCTTTGAGGTTGTAGTAACTTTTTGAGATGAGGAAGCTTTTTAATTTTTGTACGAAAGATTTATTGTCATTTTATTAAGTTAGAATTCCACTTTGTTTTCACGCTACTACTCGATATAAAGACATTTTGATACGATATGAACACATTACCGTAACCGTAAACCGCACTGGGCACGCGTGGTGGGCTGACGCCCTTACACATTCCCTTAGGGTAGGCCTGTGCTCTGCAGTGGGACGACGCATAATAGGTCGAGGATGACTTGACCACGGACGTTAGGGAACACTCGAAATATCACCTAGTTGTATGAGGGGGTTCTTAAAATTAATACTGTTGCAAACTCCATGAATTTTTGAACATAATTACCTATTTACTTCATTGAAGATCTCACATAGGTGTCTTCTTTTTTTTCAGAAAGCTCGTGTAGAACGAAAGGCATTAGGACGCATGCGTTCGGAATACGCTTACGATGTTTTCAGCGGCATGAGAGTTCGTCTGTCGTCTTCCGTAGACCAAAAGGACGCCGCTACGCAATTACTGACGCTTTGCGGCGCTGTAGTGATAGACCATAATGTCGGCTTGACACAAAATGGCGGGCTCACTCAAAATGGCGGACGCATACAAGACGGTGGTTTTGACTTAACCCTAGGAACTGGTAACGATGAAGTGAGCTCCAAGTGGGTGTTCGATAGTGTTGCCGCGGCGCGCATGCGTACTACTAGAAGATATGTTAACAATACAGTGAGAACTTCATTAGAAACTCAACATACGGACAGATGAAATTGTAACTATTATCGGATTAACCTTTGTACGCACCACGACAGATCAACCTACCTACCCATAGTTGGAACATGAACACAGAGTTCAACTATGGGTAGATTGATCTGTCGGCGTGTGTACACACATATTGTTAATTTATTTCGTAATAATTTAAGTAAATAATGTTTAGTTTAGCTAGTTCACCTAGCAGTGTCTAGTCTCAAGTAGTTATTAAGATTTATATACTTGCTGTAACCTTTGACCTACGTCTGTAACTAATGTAGTATTGTAAGTAATGGTCACGGTGCCGCTGTTTAGTATAGTACTTAGGACCTGTTTCACTACTGTTCGATAAGTCCTTAATAGCTTATCTGAAAGATCGTTTGACATAATTCGCACAAACGAACTGTCAGATAAGGCAAGGAAAAATACAGGCCCTCAAACTCTTATGTGAAATTAGGTAAAATTGTTTATTTGACTGACTCTAGCAATACTGCTAGCGCCAAAGAAAAATATTTTGTTTATTTTGCAAGAGATGAATTCTCATAAATTATTTTATTATTGTTATATTAGAATTTATTTACAAACATTTTACTTTTCAAATCATGAAATATTAACAAAATGCCTAAGCAGGCAAGTTAGTTTGCCCAGTTTTTTGTTGATTTTGTAAGTATTAAGTCGTAGGTACTATTGTGCATGTTATCGCACACTTAACTTTTTGAACAGAAGAATGCAGATTTTGAGTTTCCCCCTAGTGTATTGTAATGTAACTGCCAACTATTCTTGGCGTCTAGGGCTCTTTAAAAATATTTTCATTAATACCATCGGTAATAGAAAAGATGTTTATTTTCCTTGTCTGAATACACCCTTAACATTTTGTTAGTAATTAAAAATATACAGGGTGTAAGGAAAAGTATAATTAACCATTAAGGGTTGAAATGAAATGAAATGAATATTAATTTGGTGAACTACACCACACAGCACAGCATCAGAAAAGGATGGAGCGACGGAAAAATGCGATGCTGTGCTGTGTGGTGTAGTTCAACCCTAAACCACATACTCTACCCATCAAACTGAACAACTTTTAATACGGGAGCAAACCGATTGGTGCAAAAAAAATATCTGCTGTTGCATACATTTCTTTTTACCCGACTGCGACAGAAGGAGGGTTATGTTTTTCGAGCGTATGTATGTATGTATGTATGTATGTTTGTATGTCTATTTCTTTGGCACGCCCTACAGCCTAAACGGCTTGATGGATTTTAACGTATGAGTTGTCGTTAGATTCGTAAAAATTGTGAGAGTGTCATAGGATACATTATTTTAATATGGCGTATGCGAATAAAAAAATAGAGGGGGGAGAACCAAATTTTTTTCGGAAAAAAATACAATATGGGTATCAAATGAAAGCTGGTGAAGAGCAGATTCCAAATATATATATATATTATAGTATTTTTATGCTACCATTTTGACACAAGACTAAAAAGTATGAAATAAACTTAATTATTTAGAAAAACAAAAAACCCGACTGCATAAAAAACTATTACTTAACTGAAAAGATAAAAACAAGCTCCTTAACACTTTCACTGCTGACGACCTACGTCGTAGGTCGGCGACAAATGGGCCGAAGTGCTGAAGAACCCACGTAGCGAGCCGGTTCAATTGCATTTCGACAGTGCTCATGACCTACCGCGCGAGTCACCGATAACCTTACGCCTGCGCGGGTGACCCACTAGACGAGCCAGTTTATCGTTTCACCGTTACGACTGTGCTCATGACCTACGAGGGGGGTCAAGTTTCGCCTGTGCTGATGACCTACAGCGCGAGTCACCCAAACCTTACGCCTGTGCGGGCCGACCCACGAGGTGAGCCGCTTTGGTCATTTTACGTTACGACTGTGCGCGCGACCTACGAGGGGCGTCAGTTTTAGCACTGCGCGAGGATCATGATTTTGAGCTTAGCAGCGAAAGTGTTAAATCAGCTATAATAACTTTGAGCAAATTAATACTATTTGAATGTTATTACTTATTAGGTAGGTATTGCAGGCGGGGACAAACCAATAACCAACAAATAGGTCATTTTTCTTTGTCCCCGTTTGCGATACCTACCTAATAAGTAATAACATTCAAATAGTATTAATTTGCTCAAAGTTATTATAGCTGATTTAAGGAGCTTGTTTTTATCTTTTCAGTTAAGTAATAGTTTTTTATGCAGTCGGGTTTTTTGTTTTTCTAATTTGGTCTGATTGTTTTGCTCCCATAGTAAAAGTTGTTTAGTTTGATGGGTAGAGTAGGTATTTGGTTTAAAGGTTAAAAGTATAATTAATAATGATACTTTTCCTAACACCCTGTATAGCTCAATGATTTCTTTGAAACAAATAAGGGTTGAACTACATCACACATCACACAGCACCGCATCGCATTTTTCCGTCGCTCCATCCTTATCGCACGGCCGCGTCCGATCGCGTTCCGTCTATCTTATATTATATGCTCTAGCAAATGGCGTTCTTGAGTGACAGAAAAGGATGGAGCGACGGAAAAATGCGATGCAGTGCTTTAAATTAGGTTCAACCCTAATTTTATTTGATCAAATATTTCTGAGATACCCAGCCACTGTTCTTTTCACGCGTCTACGAAAAGGGTGATAAACTGATAATGAAATTAATTTCGAATACAGTACCTTGTATCTTTGTCATAATATTTATACTTACCTGCAGTAAGCAAATAACATCAGAGATGGTCACGAGGGAATAGTCTGAGATATTCTAAATATTGCATAATCAGATAATCCACATTTTACTAGCAACTCTCCAGTGTCAAGTTCTGTAAAGACAAATTAAATCTGACAAAACTATCTACAAAACAAGTTCTGTGAACTTTTGTCATAGGACTTAACCTTTGAGGGCTACAGGGCCGAGAAAGTAAGAGCATATCATTCGGGCATTCAAATAATAATAGTCGCGAAAACGAGACAGGCTTATACGCTAATTACACAGAATGAGCGAGAGAAAATCTATGTTGTTTGTCCCTTTCTGCGTAGGTATGCGATATTTTTGTTTAACTTGGTTGAAATTGCATACAAAATCTTGCAAGTAAGTCAAACAAAGGCACGATTTCTCATACATTTTTGTCATATCTCCATCCCTTTCCAGTATACGCGCTCAACGAATCTATAAAATACTCAATCAACGGGGGCGAGCGACCTTGCAGAGATAATAAAACACAGAATTTTTATTTTTAAGTAAGCAGAAAAATATGAGCATATATTTCGATGCGTCTGACTCAGTAAAACACATTTTCGTTTACTTTTTAGCCTAAAATTGTCGTCTTCGGACCACTCTCTGGTCATCTATCGCCGGTATGATGAACTACGATGGAGTAGCTGTCAGAAAATTCCTCATTATTACATTCTCAAATATTCAAAAAATCATAATTTAAATTCTAAAGTACAAAAAATTGCGGAACATTCCTACATGCATGGGGTACCTATTACACCTAGGTGTGAGGAACCTAAATAAAATTTGTGGACGCCTCCGTTTGGACCACCCTGTATATGGCCTATGTGTGTAAAAATTTTACACATAAACTAGATTATTTATTTATTTATTTGGGTTACCAACAGAGGGGCAACGGGCAACGGGGCATACACAGACTGGTTCGAAATCTCCATGGGCGTCAGACAAGGATGTGTAGCATCACCGTGGTTGTTCAACTTATTCATGGACAGCTGTTTGAGTGAACTGAAAGAAAGAGAGTGTGGTTTAAGGATGAATGGGTTGCTCGTCAAATGTTTGTTATATGCTGATGATCAAGTTTTACTTGCATCATCGGCAGACGACTTACAGGAGATGGTAACATGCATGAATGAGTCATTTATGAAGAAAGGAATGAAAGTGAATGTAAATAAGACGAAAGTTATGGTTCTCGAACGGGATGAAATAGTGACTGAATGTAAAATTATGATAGGAGATGATAAAGTGGAACAGGTAGAAGAATTTGTATATTTGGGATGTATGTTTACCAGAGATGGTACGTGTGATGGGGACATAGAGAGGAGAGTGAAAGCGGGAAATAGGATTAATGGAGCGATGCACACATTCATGAAAAGTCATAATGTGTCCAAAAAGGCACGTTTGGCAGTTCACGACGGTGTGCTGGCATCAACTTTGATGTATGGCAGCGAATGTTGGGTATGGCAGAAGAGGAATGAATCAAGGATAAATGCTGTCGAAATGCGTTCATTGCGCAGTATGTGTGGTTTGACTTTGAATGATAGAATACGAAACAGTGTAATTAGAGAAAAATGTGGACTGAAAGAGGATATAGTGACAAGGATTGAAAAGGGAATGCTGAGATGGTTTGGTCATGTGGAAAGGATGAGTGATAGTAGAATGACGTATGAAATATATAAAGCAAGTGTGAATGGAAAAGTCGAAAGGGGTCGCCCTAGACATACGTATGCAGACCAAATTGGCAGCATACTTAAGAAGGGCCAGATCAAATGTACCCGAAACCGACGAGCGTGTATGAAACGACTTATGACTGTGGAAGAGGCAAAAGAGGTATGTCAGGATCGTAGCCGATGGCGATTAAATTGTCTCTGCCTACCCCAATGGGACACAGGCGTGAGTATATGTATGTATATGTACCAACAGATGAATCACATTAAAAACTCAAGAGACACATAACAACAACAGCTAGTCTAGTAGTAGCAACCATAAACTTAATATATAGGGTCCTTCTTAATATGCTGACACTTTTTTAAGGGGATGATCAGACCATCAAACTGAACAACTTTCTCTATGGGACCAACATCGAAATCGCGAAAAAAAAATCTGCTGTCCCATACATTTGGCTCGAGTCAGTTTGCAGTTTTGTATGGGACAGCTGATTTTTTTTTCTCGATTTCGATGTTGGTCCCATAGAGAAAGTTGTTCAGTTTGATGGTCTGATCATCCCCTTAAAAAAGTGTCAGCATATAAAGTTGGACCCTGTATAATACCTTCGTCGTGGCTACCATAACAATCATTCTAACTTTTATTCGTCTTGCTCGATAAGAATTATTGTTGTCATTCCAAATTCCTTAGAATTCATTGTATTTTGACGAAGAAAATAGGTAGGAACCTAAGTACCGAATAAGAACGGCATCGGTAGATAAAACAAGCACTCCGTGTTACGTAAATTAAGTACCTATTATCATCAATGCTACGATCAATTGTTATGAATATAGAATACCTACTCGTATGTCAGCGGGGTAATTAATGTAATGGCTATAACTTTTGTTCTGTAAACTTGCAGGTAGTTACCTATTTATCAAATAAATATGCTTTTTACTCTACCTATCAAAACTTATAACCATTCGACTTAAATACCCCACTGATGGAATCGCCTTAGATTATCAAGATAGACAGTCAAAGCTACGAAAGCGTCGAAAAAAATAGGAACCAGTACTGGTTCCAAAACCCTATACATATACACGCACACATACATATTTTGTATGGCGCCTCACGCACACCAACCTAAGAAAGTTAGCCCCTTTTGTTTTATACGGAACAAGTGTGAGGCTCATTCTAGACATATACTTTTTCTAAGGGAATCGCCTCGCTTGCTATGATTATGCCCACGCCCACTCCGAGTGTCGCGATCTACATCTATATCTATGTATGTAATCCACAAATATAAGGAGGTACCTACTTAGCTACCTGGAAAAAACACACGTGTAAAGATAAGCGAAATGAAATACTTATACTAAAGAATTTCGTGAAGCGTCGCCGAATATAATTAGGAAATTCATAAATAATACATGATTCATAACAATTACGCAACAATAACAAAAGGAATTATCATAAAGATTGGTAACTAGCTGAATACGGAACAATCGTGGCGTTCATTCTATTCTGAATAATTCGGATACATTTTAAATGTAGGTAAGTAGTTACCTTTCAACCAACCTTTCAACCTTCACAAACAACGGTCACATAGCCTATCGCTCCTGAAAGTTATTTCGTACCTACGTGGAAATCGGACAATATATATTTTTTTATTTTATTGATTTTGGTACAGTCTGCTGCTGCTTGACTTTCATTCCGTGAAAATAATATTTACCTACTAATATGTTCATAGAACCAAAGTGTAAACTTTGCTGATTCACAAGATTTTGCCCGCAACTTTGTCTGCGTAGACTTTTAAAAGGTATCCTATGTTTTAATCCAGAACATATTCTATCTATGTGCCAAATTCCATCCAAATCCGTTTAGCGTGATTGAGTCACAAACATCGTCAGAAACATTCACATTATTTTTTAACAACTTAGTAAGAGGTCGGTGCTCTCAAACGGTGAAGGAAAACACTGTGAGGGCACCTGCATATGCAGAAGAAGAAATTCTGATGCGTACCTATGTGAAGTCTACCAATCCGCATTGGGCTGGGCACGTGTGGTGGACTGACGCCCAAGCACCCTCCTAGAGGGTAGGCCTGTGCCCTGCAGTGGGACGTACCTATTAGATATAGTCTTATTCTTACAAACTGAAACTTAACATAATTTATTCAATACTTATAGAACTTCAACAACATACATACGGAATTGCGATTCGGAATTCCGAATGCAAACCGGTTTTTCGTATAGGTTTGAAATCCCGTTTGCAAATCTGGAGGGGGAACCTCCATACGAAAACCGGTTTGCATTCGGAATTCCGAATCGCAATTCCGCATGTATGTGATGGGCCGTGAGCCCTTAGGCTGCGTTTCCACCAGAGATGTGCGAGGAAGCGAGGCGGTGAGCGAGGAAAAAATCGGCCAATGAGAGTGCTTCAATTTCAAAAAGTGGAAAAATTAGCGTGGGGCACTGCATAGAAATTATTTGCCCATATTATGTAATCTGAATGAGAAACTGAGAATGATGCAAATGGTCCATGGAAAAATGTACCTAAAAGTTAGTTTATTTAATTTTTGAGTAAGAAAGAAGAATACTTATATTTAATATAATCATTTGATTCGTTTTGTTGAGTTTTATTTTTTAATCCAGAATGTTTACTAATTTAATAAAAAAAGTAGTGTAAACGGACGCACGCAGTATCAGGAAAAACCTCAGATAAATTAACAGGAATGGATGCGATATTACGCGCGTACCCCTCTGCCAAAGACGCATGCTCAGTGAGCATACCCGTCATATAAAAATAGTTGACGCGCGTCCCGCGCCAGTATATAAAACTCCCCCCTCACCCCCGCAAAATTGACAGACTTTTTTGCGTAGAAATGAGAGATCATTTCCAATCCATTCCTGTAAATTTATCTGAGGGAAAAGCGCATTTGTGTGTGTCTGTGAACGCGCCAGCTTTAGTTAACCAACCGCCCTCGGCCTGCGGGTCGCTTGGCGGGCAAATTGACCCCGGAGACCAGGTCCACCAGGTTGCAGGCCGGTTCGGAGCTTCGCTCCTACGCGTTGTAGTTGTAGTCGGGTCGGCCTGCGGCATCGCTAAAATTACAGGTCGCTTAAACTGTGTCTTTATCTGTCTGAACAAATACAGACACAGGACCTTGGCAATTCTGTCTTCATCTGCATCGTGATATCCAACCAACCAACCGTACTTCAATAGTTAATAGTAATAGTCAATAGTAATCGCTGTTATGTTCTATTGTTCAAATAAAAAACGAAAGAAAAACACTCTACCTACTTTGAATTAGATGCAATGCATAGATGTCTGTCTATATTTACCTTGAATGTTTTTGTTAGAAGTCACCCATGAAACAAATTGTCGCCACCATACACGGCCCACGAGGTATTTTTTTTACGTCAATATTTTCGTTATTTGTAGAAATAAAAACCTTTGCTTGATTGAAACATTAATTAAAATGCTATGTGGTTGTCTGTGTTGCTTAGAGGACCACCCCATACATTCCTCCTGTGTACTTTTATGTCCCAGAAGTGGTGGTCCGAAATTTACGAGGTGGAAGTGGAGATTATTTCCAATCTAGTTTTAACCCCATACACATAGGTCCGGTAATGAACGTTTCAAAAGCTGAACTTTCAAGATTTGTCGAAATTGTTGGAAACGATCTCCACTAATCCCTCGTCCATTTTGGACCACCACTTCCGGGACACCATTCTGAGTTTTTTCTAGGAAATGACCCCCTACCAGCAGCGATCGAAAAAAACATTTTCAATGTAAATAGTTATAATAATACCTAAAAACATAAACTTTTGAAGTGTTTCTACACGCTTAACTTCCGACGATCCAATCCCATCGCCAAAACCAAATATGATTTCAATACATATTTCCGTGCACGACTCACAAAAGCTATAGTAGGGTAAAAGCGCCTAAACCCGGCCCCCGCCTAAAGTCGGCAGTCTGAACTTTTATCGTCCATAAATTATTTCATATTTGACATGTAACAATTATTTTTGCTCTAAACTATAGCTTATTTTCTTCTCTTTACGTGTTACCAAAATTACGTCGATCGGTCACAGCATACAAATACAATCGAGGTTGGAATGGCGACAAGTGCGGAATAGTCTGCAATACCGCGTTTATGCGGGTAAAATCACTATACAATACATTTTTGTGAAATGTGATTTCTATCAATTTTAACATTTTTGTGGGTTCCTGACATTTGTTAAAGTTAATTTATAAACCATTTAATGATATCAAGACCTAATTTTATACTAGATATCATTAGTTTTTGAAATAATAGGGGGGCCGGAGTTAGGGTATAAAATTCTCGTTAAAACCTTAAGTCGGCATACGTGGCCAGCTTTAGGGAATCAATCTAAATTAAAAAATCCTAAGGTCGGCATTAGTACCTACCTTACCTTACCAGCATAAAACAATATCTGTAGATTGTTAATTTGAAAAGATTTTATAATATCAAGGTGCTTAATTAATTATTGAGATTATTAAAGCTGTTTGTAGTTATTAAGAAAGATACGTACACTGTAGACGAAAATCCACCAAAAATAAAAATATTTGCGTTAAAAATATTAAGTTCTAGTTAACAAAGAGTTATTGAAATGTTTACGTTCTATTGCTTAATTTTGTAACCAATTATACTTGAGACCACCCGAAGTTAGTCCTTTAGGAATACATATGCCGGCTTTAGGAAAAATACTTACCGGGATTAGGGCTAGACCTGCCGACTTTGGGGAAAATTTGTGTCTTTCCATTTAAACCTTAATAACTCAGCAATAAACTGTATTTTGGCTTGTATTTGGCTTAAATTCTGAAGATTATGAACCACTTCGCCATTTAAAAAGAATCTTGGAAGCTAGGCTTTACGTAGCAAAACTGTTAAACGTTTGAAATCTCAAAATGGCTTAAGGTGCCGGCTTTAGGGCATTTTACCCTACGTGCACATTAGTAGTAACTCAACGCTTCGACTGAGCTTAGAGCACTTCACCGGTCATTTACCAAGTACGTGTAAACACAGAGTCAACGGTTTAACGGTTTTACTTGAACAAAGTAAGAGTTACGTCACGTCATCGTCAGTTGCCTTGCCTAGGCTCGAAACATACTGTAACACTACTTATTATTAATTCGCTATCTTGTATCACACGTGGGTAATAAAGTAACAATAAAAACGGCCATGTATGTGCGACTAGCATTTTGATAGAGTTCCGTAGGAAATTCTGTTATTTGTTTTTGTGTTCTTTTTAAGTTCATTAGGTTACCGCTTCTGATGACGTTATACTATGTAGGTTATTGATAGCAAAAATGTATCATCACTACGTAGTATAAAACAAAGTCGCTTCCCGCTGTCTGTCTGTCCCTATGTATGCTTAGATCTATAAAACTACGCAACGGATTTTGATGCGGTTTTTTTAATAGTAATCAAGAGGAAGGTTTATAGTGCATTGCACCCGTGCGATGCCGGGGCGGGTCGCTAGTACACTATTATAAGTATAAATATAATTAGTTAGGTACTTACCTACCTACCTACTGCTTATGCTCAAGCGAATATAATTGAGATATAAGATAATATAACTGTTCCCCACGACTCCTTCTGCGTGGACCTTAAAAATGCTTCCTATGTGTTAATCCAGAACATATTCTATCTGTGTGCCAAATTTCATCCAAATCCGTTCAGCCGTTTATGCGTGATTGAGTCGCAGACATCCAAACATCGTCACAAACTTTCGCATTTAACTATAATATTACTTAGTGAGATTTTTGTTTTTCCTAATAGGTACAATGGAACCAAATAAAGATGAATTCCACTTCTTCTTATTCTGAATAAGTTCTTGATAGCTTATTTGACATATAACTACATATTTTTTCATACAAGATAACGACAGACGAGCTGTCAGATAAGCTAACATACATAAACTAATCCAAAAGTGGTGAAACAGGCCCTTACTATTATGCTTAGGTAATTAAATATTATGTTGATTTATCAAACCTTTACAAACGGTTGTCATTGTCAGGTGTTGCTTTCATCGATTATGAGCTCTTTACCTAAAATGTAAGTTGTCACTGGTGCAATCATACCTATCACGCCATTTGACTAAAAAGCAGATTACCTACAATGTAACGTCATTTGTTGATATTTTGTGTTGAAAGCGGGACCCTAAAACGTCACGCGGAGTATATAGTTCACATTAGGGTAGGGAAGCAGAAGCAGAAGCAGACCTTGACATCAAACCACCAGACCGTTACGTTCACACTACACGCCGCCGCCCGCCGCGCCCGCGCAGAAAACAAATGCACACGATTATCATAATTAAAAGACGATGCGATGACGAGACGCCCATTCACACATAATAAATTTATTGCAGAACTGCGACTGTTGCATGGCAGCGTGATATAGCGCTAGCGTTCGCGCCTTCGCTCTTTCTTTTTAGTCCTAGTTATTATGGAGACATTTTAAGGAAAAGCTGCACTTTGTGATGGAAGCAAGCCGCTTTGCATAGTGATAGAAGGGATCAAAATAAGCGATTTGACCCGCAGCAGCGCAACTTTCATCCCTTAGGAACACAGATGGCGCCACTTCTTTACATGAAACTTCAAAAAATTATACAAGCCTGACGGCTTCACCGATTTCATTCATTAAGGTGTCTATCGAAAGAACATTTATTAATAAATGATAAAAAAAAATAAAAAGTAAAAAATCCATAATGGCTGTAAAAAGCCATGCATTTTTGTAAATTTTTCAAAGTTATTTTTCAGTTTTTTCTTCATAATATTTAAAAAATGTATGAATTGGGTATATTTTTAATTATTCACATTGTTAGTAAATCAATAACACGTTTAATGAAAAAAACTGCATGTCAATATCTTTAATAGTTAGGAAAATATTTAAGATTTCATAAGCAGGCACGGTGCGCCCCAGTCATAGTAATTATGAAAAAAATACAGAATTTTGTGATGGAAGCAAGCCGTTTTGCACAGTGATGGAACGGACCAAAATAAGCAATTTTACCCGTGGCAGTGAAACATTCATCCTTTAGGATCACAGATGGCGCCACATATTTTAACAATCTTCTAAAAGTTACAGAAACTAAACGGCTACGCTGATTTTAATTATTTAAGTGTCAAACGGTTCGTGTTATTAAGTTACAACTTAAAAAAAAAATAAGTCAAATATTTTTTTAAATTAAGTGCAAAAAAAAAAATTTGTACGAAAAATTAAAAATTACTTACAAGTTTTCACTAAACTACGTTGAATAATGTATAAAGTTTGTATTTTTTATTTTAGACATCTATTTCGAATCTAAAAATGAAAACTGCATCGAAATCGGTTTAGTAGCTTTGTAGATATTTGTAATGTCTGCCGATAAACGTCCGCTGCTAGATATAGGCCTCCTGCAAGGATCGCCACAACAGGGCTGGTTCTGCACTACCCTCATCCAACGAGTGTCCTCTACCTTCACCGGATCGTCTGTCTAGCTTTTGGAGGCCTACCCACGATACGCTTTCCGGTACGCGGCTGCGCGGTCGCCACTCGTGAACTTTTCAGCCCCATCGCCCATCCGTACTGCGAGTAATGTGGCCCAGCCCATTGCTACTTTAGTTAGCAATTCTCCGGGTTGTGTTGGGCTGTCGGCTACCCGGGTTACTTTATTTCGGATCTCTTTTTTTCTTATTCGATCACGCAGGGACAATCTAGCTCTGTGCATTGCCCTCCGACTGACTTACAGCATTTTTACTTGGCCTTAATTTTGTTAGCGACGACGTAACAGCATAATTTAATGTATTAAGTATATTAGTATAGCATTTCAAAACATATCTATTTACTTACGGATAATTTCCACAGCCACCTTTGCAGGATTTTTTTACACTACAGGGCGGAAGCTATATCAACGCGTCGGCAACCACAGCGCATTGTGTCCGTCACAGCTTGATGTATAAGCGCATTGGTCGAAGAATGTTTTCTATTTAATAGTTCCCATAATATGTCTATCTTTTTATTTTAGGGATGTAACAAGACCTCCTAAGATGTATGGACTCCACAATACTCAAAATATACAATGGTCGTCGCAGCCTGATTTACCTACAAGTGTATTAGACGAAGAGGGATAATTCTGACCAAATCGCAGTAACTTTTGGCCATTGTGGAGTCCATCAACCTTAGGAGGTCTTGTTACAACATCGTAAAAAGATAGACATGGGATGGGAACTATTATATTGCAAAAATTCTTCGACCAATGCGCTCGTAAATTAGGCTGCGGCGGACACAATGCGCTGTAGTTGCCGAAACGTCGACCTGCCTTGCACCCTGCAGTGCAAAATATTCTGTAAAAGCGGCTGTGGGAATCAAACGTAAGTACCTAGATATATTTTGAAATTCTATACTAATGTATTATAATAAATTATGCTGTTACGTGGTCTATCACTAAATGAAGGCATAGTTTAAAGGCTGAAAGTCAACCAAAGGGCAAACCTCCGAAATCGAATCAGAAATTAAGTCGACACAATCAAGAATTGCTAACTAGAGTGGCAATGGGCTGGGCATATTGCTTGCAGAACGGCTGGCTGGCAGATGGGACCGAAGAATTCTTGAGTGGCAACCGCGCAGCCGCGTACCGGAAAGTGTATCGTGCGGCCTCCACAAGGTGGACCGACGATCCGGTGAAGGTAGTAGACACTCGTTGGATGAGGGTAGAGCAGAACCGGCTCTGTTTTGGCGATCTTTGCAGGAGGCCTATGTCTAGCAGCGGACGTTTATCGACAGAAATACCTAATATCCTTAGATCAAAATAAAATTAATGGATAGGCCTAAAGCGCGGTAAGTTGAAGCAAACTACTGGTGCACTTGGTCCATACAAACTAGCGCCATTATCTGGCACTTGCATACAAATTTGAAGTATACATTTCATTTGTTTTGCCTCATTTTTCTGGTTTGAAATGTTCGCGTAAGGCCTATCCATTAACTTTATTTGATCTAAGCTAATATCTACAAAACTACTAAACCGATTTCGATGCAGTTTTTATTTTAGATTCGAAATAGATCAGTCTCAAATAAAAAATACACACATACATTGTTCAACGTAGTTTATTGAAAACTTATAAGTAATTTTAAATTTTTTGATCATATTTTTTTTATTTTTGCACTTAATTTTTAAAAATATTTGACTTATTATTTTTTTAAGTTGAAACTTAATAATACGAACCGTTTGACACTTAAATAATTAAAATCGGCGTAGCCGTTTAGTTTCTGTAACTTTTAGAAGATTGTTAAAATATGTGGCGCCATCTGTGATCCTAAAGAATGAATGTTTCACTGCCACGGGTAAAATTGCTTATTTTGGTCCGTTCTATCACTGTGCAAAACGGCTTGCTTCCATCACAAAATTCTGTATTTTTTTCATAATTACTATGACTGGGGCGCACCGTGCCTGCTTATGAAATCTTAAATATTTTCCTAACTATTAAAGATATTGACATGCAGTTTTTTTCATTAAACGTGTTATTGATTTATTAACAATGTGAATAATTAAAAATATACCCAATTCATACATTTTTTAAATATTATGAAGAAAAAACTGAAAAATAACTTTGAAAAATTTACAAAAATGCATGGCTTTTTACAGCCATTATGGATTTTTTACTTTTTTATTTTTTTTTATCATTTACTAATAAATGTTCTTTCGATAGAAACCTTAATGAATGAAATCGGTGAAGCCGTCAGGCTTGTATAATTTTTTGAAGTTTCATGTAAAGAAGTGGCGCCATCTGTGTTCCTAAGGGATGAAAGTTGCGCTGCTGCGGGTCAAATCGCTTATTTTGATCCCTTCTATCACTATGCAAAGCGGCTTGCTTCCATCACAAAGTGCAGCTTTTTTTTCATAATTACTATAGCTATTTTGCGCGCAAACGAACGCGATAAAAGGCGTGATAAAGCGTCATATATACAATAACGCGCATCATGCTACGGCGTCTGGTTTAAACAACAGTTAACAAATATCAAAAACCAATATAGGGTGCGTCCTACGAATAAGAATGTATAGAAATGTAAATCAAGCTCAAAAAGTTTTTTTTTTTTTTTTTTTTTGTGTAATCTGCACCGTGGCAATCTGTTTTTAAAACAATAAGCCACTACAATGAGTGAAAAAATTGTATTCTGTGAGAGCTTCCTCAATTGGTTTGTTCCAATGAGCTCTCCCTTTGTCTTATGGGAATCTGAGGCTCAGTCCCGGAATGTCCCTTTGCTTCCGCCTCACTCTCACATGGCGTAGTCCACCATCTCCACTCAGCTGGGATGCAAGATCATTAACATGCTGGGATAGTTTACGCTGGTATTTCACACTGTATTCTGTGATTTCTTGCTTGACTGTATTTACGTTAAGATCAAGATACATATATTTATTGCTTATGCATTGTGGGATGTTGAACATGCTTCTTAATGTCTTACTCTGGAATCTCTCTAGGATTTCGATGTTACTATTACTAGCTTGGCCCCATAATTGTATTCCATACGTCCATATTGGTTTCAGTATTGTTTTGTATACTACCATTTTACTGCTGTCATTTAGTTGGGAATGGCGCCCGATTAGCCAGTATATATTACGGACTTTTAGTCCTAGTTGTTTTCTCTTGGTCCATATGTGCTTTTGCCATGTCAGTCTTCTGTCTAGATGCATTCCCAAGTATTTAGCATGATTTTCTTGGGGGATTTTCTCATTGTTCAGGCTTACTGGAGGACAGGTCTCTTTTCTAAGCGTAAAAGTAACATGAGTGGATTTACTTTGGTTTGCACTTATTCTCCACTGTTTTAGCCATTTCTCGACTTGGTCTAGGTGATTCTGTAGCGATTGCGAGGCAATTGTCGGATCTTTGTGTGCTGAGAGCAGTGCTGTATCATCAGCATACGTTGCAGTCATCGTATTTTCGTTAGTTGGGAGATCTGCAGTGTAAATGAGGTACATCACAGGTCCCAGTATGCTTCCCTGAGGGACACCAGATTTTATTTCATGTAGGGCTGAGCGTACAGTATTGTATTTTACCTGGTAGCATCTCTTATCAAGGTATGATTTTAGTATAGGAAGAAAGGAGTGCGGAAGCGTCTTTTTCAGTTTATACAACAGGCCGCAATGCCAGACTTTGTCAAATGCTTGGCTAATGTCTAGAAATACTGCGGAGCAGTACAGTCGGTCCTCAAAGCATCTGCCAATGTGGTCAACAATGCGGTGCACTTGTTCTATTGTGCCATGTTTCTCTCGAAAACCGAATTGGTGGTTCGGGAGTATGTCTATTAGGTGTTCCCTCATTCTATTGAGTAAGATTTTTTCAAGAAGTTTCCCCACTACCGGCAACAAACTAATGGGTCTGTATGAAGTCGTCTCCTGTGGAGGTTTTCCAGGTTTAGGCACCATTACAACTTCTGCTATTTTCCATTGCCCAGGGAAGTGGCCTAGTCTCATGCACGCATTAAAAAGGTTAACTAGGTTCATGAGTCCTTTATGCGGGAGTTGTTTCAGAAGGGTTGCGTCAATGAGGTCGTAACCCGGAGACTTGCCTTCTTTTAGGTTTCTTATTTCACTTAGTATTTCTTTTGGGCTTGTGCTTTTAAGGGGAAAACACATTTGTGTTGCCGACTCAAGGTATTCCTCTACTTTTTCAGTATGTTCTCGACTGTTCTCCCGGGGCGGTTGGAAAACCCCTTTCAAATGTTCCGCGAAAATCGAAGCCTTCTCAGAGTCTGATCTGGCCCATCCCCCTGTATTATTTCTTATCGGCGGAATCTGTGTCTTCGGGCGGTTTAAGTTTTTGGTCGCTTTCCATAGAGAGTAGTTTGTGTCCATTGTGGGGGTTAGTGTTGACAGAAAGGATTGGAGGTTGTCGTTATGCAGTGTGTTTATTAGTTTTTTCAGGTCTTCGGAGCATTTGTTGAAATTAGTTTTGTCGCTTGGATATCTAGTATTGTGCCAGATTTTCCTAAGCCTGCGACGTTCCTGTATTTTCTCCTTGATGTTACTTGGATATGTGTTATGTTTGGGGGGATGTCCTTTATGTTTTGTTGTTGCAGCGTTAGCGGCTCTGTGTAAAGTAATGTTAAATTCCTCCACTGCACTTTCCAACTCATTAGCTGTTCTGAGTTTAGTTGATAGTTTCATTTCGGAAGTAATAACACTTTGGTATAATTCCCATTTAGTTCTTCTGTGGTTATAAATTCTGGGTGAGGGCTCGACTAATGTGACAACTGTATTAATGTTTAAGATAATCGGGGTATGATCTGAGCTTAGGTCAATACATGATTCTGTCTTTGTGTAATTACTGTCTACGTTTTTGGTTATAAAGAAATCCAACAAGTCGGGAATCTTGTTTCTATCTGTCGGCCAGTAGGTAGGTTTTCTACTTGAGATGTGTTCCAGTTTCATACCTTCTACTGCCTTGAGAAGTTGCCTTCCTCTTGGCATAATGAGTCTGGAGCCCCAGTGCGTATGTTTTGAATTCCAGTCCCCACCACAGATGAACCTAGAACCTAAAGTGGCGAAGTAGTCAGTGAAATCTTTTGTAGTAATTGTGTGTCTAGGAGGACAGTACACAGCTGATAGTGACGTTTCAATTTTATTATCTGTGATCTTTATTGATGTAGCTTGGATCTTTGCAGTTTTGTATTCCTCCATGGGGTAGTGTTTGATATTGTTCCTGATAATTACTGCTGTTCCACCGTGGCTATTTCCGGATGGGTGGTTGGTTGTGTATACTGTGTAGTTTTTTAATTTAATGTGTGATTTGGGCGTGAATCTCGTTTCAGATATTAGTGCAATGTCAATTTTTTCCGTTTGCAGGAAAGTTTCAAATTCTTGACGTCGATCCGTCAAGCCGTTGGCGTTCCAAGTTATTAGCTCAAAAAGTGGCACCAAAAAAACTTTACCGTGTTCTAAATTTGTTCTTTAAAAACGGTAGGTACTTACCTTGTCCTTTTTCATTAGGTGCCAAAAATTATGTGGATTATGTTTAGAGTTACTTTCTATAGTTATTCTTAGGTGCGTCCACATCTGACGAACGCGCCGCGAATGCGCAACTCACGGCGAGCCGTTCGCGATCAGCTTGTGAGCCGCTCGCGATCTGCGCAGCTGCATTTTATGGTCGTGGTCGTAACTGCGCAGCTCGCGGTCCGTTCGTCAGATGTGGACGCACCCTTACAGTTTTTGTCTACAGATTAATGCGAATAAAGAAGTAAATTATCCTGTCGAAGGACTTAGTTCTGACCAGAATACTTTGGGGACGCTACAATCAACGAAGTAGATACTTACATAAAATTAAATAACCTTCTAATCTAAGGTTAAAATTTAAGTTAAAGTTAAATTAATTAACGCACACGAGTCAACAAAAATAATTGTAGGTAATAATTTGACGAGAAATTTACGAACAATAGATGACAATAGTCCCAGACATAGGCACCTATTTATTCTAGATAGTGTCTAGAACAGACATTTTATTGAGTTTGGCTAGTTTGTATCCAAATTAGGACCGTTCGCGATTAAACTTTTACTCATAATTCTCTTCCCCGTTTCCCATTATTTGGGGCTCAAACTGCACCTTTATGAAAATATACAATACGAAGGAAGTAACCGAACAATGCATGAGAAAAGACAAATAAAAGACAGCAAATCATAAAAGAGAAATCCACAAAATCATTACTTTTCGGGCCCGGGACTACCTACCTGCTTAAATATAAGTAAGTACCAAGAAGTAAAGTTTAACAAAAATGACAAAAACAGAGTGGCGATGATAATTGGTTATTATTATTTAAAATATCATTGAAACCTTTAGTTATTTAAAAAAACGCTTCACATTGTACTTAAAATATATACTTGAAGGAGTAGGTAAAACTACGAGATCTTTTAGTCCAGTAAAAATACGGGTCGAAAGGAAATAATTTATAATAAGACATTTGTTTTGCTAGATCGTTTACACAAATGATATTAAGATACTTTATTAACGAATCCCACAAAATTTCGTGTTTTTATTTTTTAGTACTAAAATGTAAATGTTTTATTTATAGTGTCATATTTCTTTCTTTTTATTTTTTTTGTTTGTTATGAGATATTTACACACACTGTGTAAATTTTGTGCTAAAATTGTTTTTTTCGTAATTTCTACTTATTTAAAAATAAAGATTCCGTGGTTATTTTTCGTTGGATTTACTTCTAATGTAAAAGTATTGTGTATTTAACCAATGGCATAAAAAAATTTTATATACTTACTATTTATTCCAATTTTACAATTTTTTTTTTACTTTTTTATTTAATAAAAATTTTAGGGGGATTTTCAATCTAAATGATAAATAGAATTACAATCTAAAAGAAAAAAACCGGCTATTATAAATTATTTACATTCAAGCGACCCGTAAGTGGAGTACTGTTCGGAGTTCGGAGTACGGAGTTACTGGAGTATTTGCAGTTTTACACCTCTTGAGCAGTTTTACACCTACCTTGGGTTGCACTCACTCTTACTTTACTGTGCTCATCGACGCGACGTTTGATTAGGTACAATTCAACAGGAAATACCTACCTATAGTCAGGCTTTAAAAGACAGGGGTTGTTGTGTAACTACCCGATTCGACATGGCGTTTTTTGAACGTTCTTGGACTTCTTGGCGATTCTGCTTCTACAGCGTGTTAGGGTAAACAGTTGCATTTCTTTAAGGGTTGATTTACCCATGATACTAAACAACTTTCCCAAAGAAACCTATAGGAAATTCGCAAATTTATTTTTGGACTTTCCATAGGTACTAAATGCAATGGATAATTTTGATAATTGTAGAAAAACTATTGAGTTGTCAATTTCATACAAAACTTTGTCGTTGAACACTCGTAGACGGTAATAATAAAATTAATAATATTTTATAAATGGAAAAATAGCTTAAAAAACCTAGATTACGCGTCTCAAATAACATTTACAATTTATAATATAATTAATACGAAGATATAAATAAGGCTTTGAAATTTTGTATGAATAATTTCAAAGCTTGATATCTTCGTAATTATATTTTAAATTGTAAATATTATTTAATACGCGCAATCTAGATTTTCTAAACTATTTTTCCATATATATATAAAACTTTACTTTTATTAATACCGTCTACGAGTGTTCTACGACAAAGTTTTGTATGGACTGAAACCACCTTTATAGTGGATTACACGCCGAGGGCAGGAACGTAAGAAAGGTCTCAGATCTCATGTAATTGGCTTTCTTATTTACTGCCCGAGGTTAGTATACTATTTTCCTCCTCGACGGACGTGGAAAGCGGCAACTTTATTTATCGCAGCGGGACGAAAATTGACGCTTTCCGTCCGGAGGTGAGAAAATACATTAAGTATATCGATATAATTTGTAGCTTACGCGAAAGCTATCCACGCGCTGCGGATAAACGTTCTAAGGGACAGAACACATTGCCCGACGGCGTGCGGCGGCGTGCCACTACAAAAAGCAAGTTGAGTGGGAAGCCGATAGTAAACGTGTTTTCTGTATGGGCCCGCCGTCGGTCCATGTTTCTCCGTCTCAACCCTTAATCGAATCAAAGAGACCCGGAGACGGCAGTTGTGTGCTCGGAGGTGCAGTAATTTGCTTGTGTAGTCGACCTCCCTGTAGGCCTGGCAGGCCACACCCGGCAAAAAATTGAGAAAATGAGAAATACTTATACAGGGTGAAATTTATATCATTAGCATCCTTTTCAACTAAGAGTCTACCCATCAAACTGAACAACTTTTACTACCGGAGCAAACCAATCGAAGCAAAAAAAAAAATCTGCTGTCCCATGCTAAACTGCACCTGCACCCGCCGCCGCTGCCTACAGGAGTACAGGACTCAAATTTATGGGACAGCAGTTTTTTTGTTGTTGCTCCAATTGGTTTGCTCCCATAGTAAAAGTTGTTCAGTTTGATGGGTAGAATCTTAGTTTAAAAGGATGCTAATGATATAAATTTCACCTTGCATATTTTTTTTTGCGATTTCTAAGGTTTCTTAGGGAAAGTTGTTCAGTATCATGGAACCTACCCCTAAAATTAATCCTACTGTTTACTATACCAACCTGTAGGTCGATGATTATGATAGATAGGTAGAAGGGATGCAGTGAAAATTTAACATAGTGTTTGGTACACTTACCACTTTTTTAGTATAAAGCGCGAATAGAAGATCTTTAGTTTACTGCGGGCGTAATGTACCTACCTACTTAAGTAAGGTATAATCAATCAATCAATCAATCAAATTATTTATTTCAGAACATAAATTCCATATTGTAGGTATGTCACAAGTTACAATTAATTTCATTGTTAGTATATACAGGGTGTAAACGTAAATGTGAGTGCTTCAGATCACCAACTGAAAACCTTTAGGGAGCCAACATCGAATTCGCAAAAAAAATGTTTGTTCCGTGGTACACATGGCGACACATCAAGCTATATAAGACCAACATAAGCTGGCCGCGCGTAGGTGTCATGACGTATAACGTCGCGCGGCCAGCTTATTTCGGTTTTGTATAGGTTGATGTATCGCCGTGTGTACACTCTACCGTCATGTATTAACAGAACAGCTGATTTTTCTTTTTCTATTTCGATTTTCGTAGTGAAAATTGTTTAGTTTGGTGATCTGAACTCTGAACCACTCCCTTTAATAGGTAACGAATTTAAAACACCTTGTATGAATGAGCCACTTCAAGGTTTGCAAACTCTACCATGTACATCCTTCGGCAGACTTTAACCACAGTTTAAGAAAGAGGCTGGCACCACCACCACTGGCTTTTCGGTGAAGGAAAACATCGTGAGGAAACCTTCATGCTTCAATTTCGAGGCATGTATTGTACCTACTGTTCATCATAAGTGGCGACGGGCTCACCCCCCGTCACACTGGACAGAGTTTCGGTACTACTGGTGAAACGTGGATGTTCTGAGGTTTCAGAATATCTCTGACTATCCCCTCGGGGAATATAGTCGTGAGCATATGCTTATGCTTAAGAAAGAGTAGGTATCTGTTACTACAGTCGCCAGTAAGAAATATTTGTGAACAGTGCAAATTTTCATCAAATTCTTCAAAGTAAGTAAATGATTACATTACATTATTACAATTACAATATCTAAACATGTATTTTGTCATAAATATCTGAACGTCTAATTTTCAATAATTTCTCAACAATTGAATTTGAAATTAAAACGTAAAACAATGGAGTAAGGCATTTTTTCCTAAACAATTCAGATGTTGATGACCACCCCACTGTGTGTAAATATTTTTGATGTTCTAGGCGTTCCAATATTTTTGATTGGTTATGTATGTGTAAAAAAATGATTGAAAATTAGAACAGCTCAGAAATATTTGACCACCTCGTTTGCTACGATACGATATATCTGAAGGTGACTGTACCTACTTAAACCCAAGCGGTAAGCACAGTGTGACATTTTGTTGTTTGGGAATTAAAAAACCAAGTTATAATTAATTAGTTAGCAGACAGTATCCTAGTTTTGCCCGTTCGTTCTTCGTTTGGTTTTCACGTGCTTCCCTCTGAAACAAATAAAAGTTATTATATTTTTTAGATGGAATTTGTACAAAACGTACTCGTCGCCATACCATGTAACTTGTGAGTTAAGATTATGTACCGCAATTCGTGAATGCCCCATGACAGCTGTTGCTGTTGTAATTTAAATCATAACGGTTGCGCGATTTCTCGACTCGAGTCGCCTCGCCACTCGCCACTCGCCAGTGAATCATCTATCCGCCTGATTCACGTCGCCATTCTTTGTACCTAATACTACCATACAATGTACAACATGTGGTTACGAATATTAAGATATGCCGTGTGTTGCTATACTTTTATGTTAAGGCGTGGTGTGGCGTTAATTTTTAATCGATATACAGGGTGTAAGGAAAAGTATCATTAACCTTTAAACCATATACTGTACCCATCAAACTGAACTGTAGGTAGGTAGCGCTGTACTCTTAATATGTTCCTTGGTAGCGCTCACAAACGTTTAAGCACCCTCTAGGTTGGCAATTTATTGTACTTTTTTCCAGGAAAAATGGCCATAAAGCCGGTGCGTGGAGTGGAGAAGAGCAACACGCGCTCTTTGTCAATCTAAAGTTCTAAAAGATAGTTTGATATACCTCGGTACTCTAAAACGCTTCTAGAACTAGTTGAGACAGTTTTAAAACTAGGTAAGTAGTCAACTAACAATGAGCGTTTTTATTTTGGTTTTCTAGGGGATCGATAGATGGCGCTACGGTCTGTGCGAATAAACGTCAAAATTTCATAAAGTGTTGCTTTAAAATAATAAAGAGGGAAAAGATGATCAAGAAGATGCCAACTCATCTTTTGATGGCATATTTCATTAATTTACTAATTATTTAAATTGAAAATTGGAAACATTTACGCCTGACTTGGTTGTATGGGCTCGATCCCTAGGCGTTCCAAAAAAAAGGCAGGCAGTCTTGACAAGATTTTGACAGGATCTCGCGAACGGCTCTATGGAGCGATAAACATGTCACCTGTAGTTTTTTAGGAACTACATTTAAAAAAGAAAAGAATAACGCTCATTTTGATCATGAACTTTGTGTTAGGTACCCAACTATTACTATTCTTCCTACGATTCATTTCCAGCCTTCGCGGGCTTTTTAGTTTTGTGTGCGTCTACGGTGGCTTTGTCGTAGAACACTAAAAGTGCTCTAATAATGTTTTATAATATGGAAAAATTGCTTAGAAAATCTAGATTGCGCGTCTCAAATAACATTTACAATTTATAATATAATTACGAAGATATTAGGCTTTGAAATTTTGTATGAATAATTTCAAAGCTTGATATCTTCGTAATTAAGTCCTATACTATTATAAATTGTAAATATTATTAATTGATACGCGCAATCTTGATTTTCTAAGCTATTTTTCTATATATATAAACATTTCTTATACCGTCTACGAGTGTTCTACGTGAGATCTCAATATGTAACCATATAATGCAATAAATTATTATGAATTACGACAAAGTTTTGTATATAATTGACAACTCTGCAACCACCTTAAGGGGATATCATATCATTCGGGTCGCGCTCCATGCAAACGTACTATGGTGACATTTTAACCAATTAAAGTCAATGAAATTGTTCAGAAAAAATCTAGAAACTAATCTCTATGCTTGTATGGAGTCAGATTTTCGTTAAAATATACAGTTTCAATACTTACTAGGATTAATTTAAGATTTGTATGGAAATCTTTGAGGCACTGGAACTTTAAAACTATACATTTTAACGAAAATCTGACTCTATAAAACATTGACTTCTTATCTATAAAAGCACAGAAATTTGTTTCTAATTGATTCTGAAAAAATTTATTGAGTTTAATTGGTTAGTATTAAAAATATCACCATAGTACGTTTGTATGGAGCGAGCTCCGAATTTTATCCTCTTAAGAACGCGCAAGCGCTTGATTTATACAGGATTTAAGGAAAAGTGTCATTATTATAGCTATAAACTCTACCCAACAAACTGAATTTTTTTTTTACTATGGGAGCAAACTTGTCAGCTCATAAAAAAAATCTGCTGTTTCATACGTTTTAGTAGAGACCTACTCTACTAAAACCTATGAAACAGCAGATTTTTTTTTGCGCTTTATAGCGGTTCGTGGTTTAAAGTTTAATGATAGGTACTTTTCCTTACACCCTGTATTCGGCCCCTAATTATTTAACGATAGATTCAAAGTCATGGATTATTAATTTATTACAAATAACAATTGAACTTAGGGATTGATTACATTAAACCTATTTGATTGCATTAATTAAGTAGGTTGGTAAGGTCGTACTCGTAACACACGGCTATAATGTATATCACCGTTTGAGTCCTTAGTACAGGTAGGTAGGTACTATAGTACAGCCTGGGATGGACTATTCGAACGCACGCCGGCTAACTTCCTCTTACTCGCACAGGAATGAGAATAATCCAGTAAAGTTACGGGTCGCTTGTATGGCGATTGTAAATAATTTATAATAGCCGGTTTTTTTCTTTTATTTTTCAGATTAAAATTCTAGTTATCATTTGGATAGAAAATCCCCCTAAAAATGTTCTTAAATAATTAAACAAAGTAAAAAAAATCATGTATAATTGGCAAAAAATAGTAGGTATATCTACTTATAAAATTTTTTATTCCATTTGTTAAATACATTTGTATTATTTTATTTTAGAAGTAAATCAACGAAAAATCCTTACGGAACCTTTATTTTTAAATAAGTCGAAATTACGAAAAACTCAATTTTAGTACAAAATTTACAGTGTATGTAAATTGTAAACTCATAACGTAAAACAAACAATAAAAATTAAAAAAGAAAGAAATCTGAAACTGTAAATAAAATATTTACATTTAAGTACTAAAAACCAAAAATACGAAATTTTGTGGGAATCGTTAATAAAGTATCTTAATATCATTTGTATAAACGATCTAGCAAAAAAAATTGCTTATTATAAATTATTTCCTTTCGACCCGTATTTTTACTGGACTAGAAGAGCTTATGTCATTTTGAGTGCGCTAGAAAAGTACATCTTACCCAGGCTGTCTGTACGATACGGAGCTATCGGTACATTGTAGATCAGGCATGTCAAACATGCGGCCTGCACTGCATTTTCTTGCGGCCCGATCAAATTTTAAGAAGAGCTTCCTGTGGCGGCCCGCGAATATGCCGACTTTTAGAAGAAGTGTACGGTGGTCAAAATGGTGGTGAAAAATTTTGAGTCATGCATGATGTGAAAAATGTCGAGCTCGCTTCGCTCGCACTGTTGTTTGTTTGATTTTACTATAAAAATAAACTATTATGTTCTTCATTCATGTTCTATAATCAATGCAATGAGTTTTATTTTTGTATGTTCTTTGCATCCCACTGATTCTACTATATCTATCGTTATGTATGTGGCCCACCAATGATTTTGTGTTTGACATGCCTGATGTATAATGTGTTTGGACTTGTCAAAACTACCGGACAGCTCATAAGTTTTTTTTTGCTTTGCCCTACGACTTTGCCGTACTCTGACGTTATCCTTAGATCAGTGCAGTTCAGTGGTGCCGATATCGGGGAATCTCCCCTAATTGCGGGGAATGAGGGGTACATGAGGGGATAGCGCGGGGAATGATTCAATTCAAAGCAGGGATTTTCGGGGAATCGAATTATGTTTTATGAATAGTTGAACAAACAAAAAAGGGAAGTAAGTTCGAAATAAAGTAGCGGTGACATTACCCAACATGCAGCCCCCCTAGCATGCCACCGCCGAGAAAACGAAAAAAATCGAGACGTGCCTCCATCTTTATTATTTTACGTACGCCAAAAAGAGCGCGTATGACGTTTTTCTCGTTTAAACGCTTTGTCGTGGGTGGCATGCTAGCCGTGCTGGGCCTATTTCGACATACATTGCCTGACGTGTTCTCTCTGTCTTAAAGTGCAGCGATCAAAGCAAACAATGTATGTCGAACTCAACCCTAGGTTGGGTTAAGTTATAAGTAGCAAAGTGTAGGGAAAAAATAAATATTAGGTACTTTTCCGTTTGACCACCACTCATTTTCGCTTGCATACTAAAAAATAAAAGCACTTTCTAGCCCCGCCCTATTGATGGATAGACCAATGAATGAAGTTTCTAAAATAAAATATGCGCGAAATTATGCGAAAAAAAATTGAAGTGATCAGGCGGAAAAGTCCGCGATAGTAGGCACCTACTTCATAAACCGAGTAGGTATAAATAGGTATCTATTTAAGTTTAGTTTTTAGATATAATAAAGTAGGCCATTTTGCATTAAACAATGCTTAATTTTTTGAACCTACCTATTTGGGAAATTTTGCGGGGAATGCACGATTGGAAATACGGGGAATTGATTGAGCCTACCACAGCGTTAGATTTTTTATTTAATTATTTATCTACTTACTTACTTATTTAAATGAACATTTTGGCAACACTGTTGTACCTAGTTAGTTACACATACATTGGAGTACGCAGCATAAGCGCTAATTCTAGAACTAATTAGTACATAGGATAGGACACAAAACAAAATTACTTACTTTATGTAGTCACTGTAGGTACCTACCTAACTACTCGCCTAAGTTTAAATTGAAATAACAGGCGAGTACCTACTTATCTAACGTTTAGTTTAAGCTAATCTTAACAGAATGACTCTACATTTCACAGCAAATGAATGAAAACAGCTGTGACAGATAAAGTAGGTAGGTACCCATCTCCACGTGATGGGTTGCAAATCGTAAGTTATTAATGTTCCTGGCTCAAAAAGCATTCTCCGAAATTGTCCTTCGCTTTGGCGGTGATACAGATAGCTTGCATGCTTATGTAGTGATACGATTTACGGCTCAAACCGGTCGGGCTTCAATGCCTGTCTGCTACATCAATTCAGTCACCCCGGCCAATGCCGATGCGAGCTTTCTTACAAAATGAATCACGCGTGTACATCGCCTTTACTGACTTTCTAAATAGAGGCTTATTTTACAACTATGTCATGTAACTATTATGTACTCAAGTAACAATTCGCGTGCTAACCACTTCAGCAACCCTAGGGTAAGTTAGTGCTTTGTTAGTGCCCTAATGCAGACCTAAAGCTTTAATTCGCTTTGTTGCAAATGCATTTATACAGACCTACCATGAAGAATCAAGAAGAATTTACAACAGATAGAGTAACATTATGTACAAAGCAATACAACATAAAGGCTAGTTCAGATTGACGATTCAACTTTTGAAAACTTTATAAGCTGGATTGCATAATAATGAATTAGCCTTTACAGATGAGTTAGTATAGTAAGTAGGTAGGTACATAGAATGAAATAGAAAAACAACAAAACAAACAAAGTATGACAACAATAACATGAACAATGGTAAATGAGGACATTCGCAGTGGCGCTGCTAGTTGGTTTGTAAGTAGGTAGGTGTTACCTGCGTTTCGCTGCGTGCAGCGAACTCAACGGGAAACCTGTCTTGCGGAATCCGCGGGTCTCGCGGTGACCACATGCAGGCCGGGATTGGTGCAATTGGATATCAAGGCACACCGTTTACACCAAATCACGTCCTAAGCGTGGCCACCGCAGTGAACGACCGGCGCGGCGGCTAACGGGACCGCGCGCCGCGGATGCTGAGTAGCGGTCCTCGACGGCCGGGCCCGCGCGGATAGGCCGGGACTGGTGCAATATCGCACACGAACCGAATATAGCGCCAGTCACCGCCCAGCCACACGGGCCTCCCGGACAAAGGATGCCGATGCCGACGCCGCATGCCGCTCCTGCGCCGCGCCCGAGCCTTGCGACCTCTGCCTCACCCGACGACACTTCGGCTGCGACTGCCGACCGCCTCCCGATTGTGCTCCTCTTGCAGTTCTACCAGGACGGATCCTGAGAGTGGCCAGCTACTCGGTATTTCATGGCAACACTAATCTCTACATGAATTGCAGCTAGTTTTGTGTTCTTGCAGAAGAATTCTCTTCTGTGCCACGCTTCTTACTCAGATTTTCTTCCTCCAAAATGTGATCCTGGATCCGCCCTTGCACGCGACTGTCCCAGCGGAATAATACGCGCGTATTTCGCGGGAGTGAACAGGCGCGCGTGCGCTCACTACGATGACCGGCGGCGGAATGGCGGAGAGAAGCGCGCGGGGGTAAAGACGCGCGCGCAGCTGTCGCGCCCCTCTCCGCGCCCCGCGCCCGACACCCGCCCGCCCTTTATCGTTCTGGGAAGTGGTTCCTGAACTTCCCGACTGTGTTGTCAACTACAAAACTTTACCCGTTCAGTGTGGGAATTTCCATTATAAGATCAAATCGATGTCTGCATGACTTGCGATGAAAGTTGTGAACCTTGACACGGTAGCTGCGGCTGCGTCTCGTGATCGTGAGGGTCGGCAGTCGGCGGCCGCGACAATGTTTAAGTCGAGCTTTTCGCGTAGATGTCGACCTATCTAGTTGAAACGATCGAAAGTCAAGATACTTAGGTAGATAATCAAGTTCTTGTGTGTACCTAATTAACATCAATACCTACCTAGGATATAAGCCTACATATTTTATGTTATTACCTACCCTTCAAGAACTGACTCTACTCTACACCTACTAACGAAGATACCCATTCCAAGTTAGTTTGCCATCAATGAATGAGTTAAATAATTCAAAACATTTTACGACGTGTCTTCTGGCAACTAGGTGGTAACTTACCTTCTCTACCTACAACAATATTGAATCGAACCTAAAAATGTCAAACGTTGGTAATAGGTGGTATGACCCAATTTATTGAATTTTTTCCTTCTAGGAACCTAATAACTTCAAAGTTTTCAGGCTTACAATGGCTATTTCCTAACGAAGTTATATCTTAACTAGATATAAGTAGGTAGGTATTCTAAACCCGGAGTAGCCGGAGTAATAAGTTCATCTTCCCTCTGGCAACCCCACGATGTTCGACATTCAAACCGTCCATCTCGAGCCTACCTGCCCAAGCGCCTGCGCCTGCCTGATGCCATACACCAAGCTGAGAAACATTAAAATTGTTATCGTGTCATTGACAAAAGTCTACGCACACGCCACGTGGTGATTGCGAAACAACTTTTTATTTCACCGTGTAAATTGTACCAATATCTAGGTACTAAGTACCTAACTAGGTACTTAATTAATACAGGGCGTAAGGAAAAGTTTCATATTTTAACCTTTAAACCACATACTCTACCCATCAAACTGAACAACTTTTACTATGGGAGCAAACCGGTCGGAGCAAAAAAAATCTGCTGTTGCATACATTTGAGACGAGTAGGTATTGGAGTTTAGTACCTATGGGACTGCTGATTATTTTTTTGCTCCGATCGGCTTGTTCCCATAGTAAAAGTTGTTCAGTTTGAAGAGTAGCGTATGTGGTTTACAGGTTAATAATACTACTTTTCCTTACACTCTGTATAAAAACACACCTACCTACGTTTTAAAATATGATTGAGAGCCCGGTTCTTGAGATGAAATGGAAGGTGTGTCATTCATAAACCCAATCTTCTCGGAAGCTGTGATGTCACTACTAGATACCTCTACCTACCTAAGGTATCAAGCTTACCACGCAAATAATATTTTAACATTAAAACAGATAGCCAAACAGGAATTTCAGAGCAAAGATCTTAGCAAGAGTGATTTTATAATAATGTCATATTTTGGTCCAACAGACCAACACCCACCTATCTACCTATGTCCCGCAATCTGACCGAGATACGACCAAAAACTGCAGTTAACTCGAAGACAAACAAAACAATCGTATTCGTGACCTATTAGATATTATTTCGTAGGTAATGTAAAATAACTGCTGAGTTGCTCTAATATAATACCTACCAATACCAAGGTCCCGAGAGTCCAGACTCCCGTCACCAGTTTTCGACACCCATAATATTATTATGTTTCGGAAAAAGGATAATAAATAAATAACGCTCACAGGCACATACATTGTAATGATCCCAAACTAGAACTAAAGGCTTTTATTATGGAATCCATACAACAACGGCACGAACATAATAACATCCATGACCGAACCGGGATTCGAACCCAGGGCCCTGGTTTGGCAGTCCGGCGTGGTAGGTAACCATTACACCAACCGAGTCGTCGGATAAGCATATGCTCACGACTATATTCCCCGAGGGGGTAGTCAGAGATATTCTAAATCGCGAAATAGAAATCTGATGTTCCGGATACTAAACTACAAATCTACTCGAGCAAAATAATTATGTAAGTATGGGTAGATACTTAGCTGTTTTTTTTTCGCGAGATCGATGTTGGTCCCATAGTGAAAGTTGTTGAACAGTTTGATGATCTAAACAACCTCCTTAAAAGTTTTTAATGTTTATTTTTACTTTTGTAACATCCTGTATATCGGGGACGCTCGGTTGTAGGTAAGATATAGGTAGGTACATAAGTCCTACCTTCCGAGCGACCAAGATGATTAGGGCGCACTATACCTCCCATCTACCAGTTTATTTTCAAGCATTTCCAGTTTTGATTTTTGTTGTCACGATCGGTTAGCTGGTCGTCACCCCACAATTATTTCATTACTTACCGTTTACCGTGACATTCGGAAATTACACACAACTCCCTTTTATTGTTTTACTATTTACTTCCATGAATACTCAGATAGATAAAGATACTATACGATAGTTGAAGACCCAGAGGCAATCGATTTCTTTTTACTGCACAAATCAGCCTCATAACATACCTAATATTATTAAAAAATACATGTAGTTTAGTTATACTAACTTACTAGTTACTACCTATAAACGAATATAGGTACCTAAACTATAACTCCGCTTATACTTACATAAATATCACGTACTAAGTAGATATGTATCATTTTCATTGTCTGGTGAAATATAAGGATGATCTATCCACGGACTTGAAAAAAGATAGCCTTTTACATAAATAAACACACAAACATACTTATATGTATGTACACACGGCGACACATCAAGCTATACAAAACCAATATAAGCTGACCGCGCATAGGTCGAGTAACGTATAACGTCGCGAGGCCAGCTTATTTTGGTTTTTTTCAGCTTGATGTGTCGCCGTGTGTACCTACCTATACACCACTAGTTTTTAATTAGTAACGAAACTTTAAGGGTGTATTCAGACCGTGAATCTGAACAACTTTCCCTAAGGAACATGGGTCGAATAACGAGATTTTTTTTTATCTCCCATAGAAAATCGATCGGCCGATCCGCACTTAGTATGGGGAGTACCTAATGGGAGGTCCAAAAATTTTTGTCATTTTTCGACCCATGTTCCTTGGGGAAAGTTGTTCAGATTCACGGTCTTAAAAATTTGTGGTGTATCAGGAGTGTTTTTGTAGGTAAATGTAACTAATAAGAGGATATAATTATTAGAAGAAGAAAATATTAGAGTGAGAAATTTGGATGTTCAAGAAGCATTTTATTCCGAAGCGAAAATGCGCGCTGCATACAAACGTACTATGGTGATATTTTCAATACTAACCAATTAAATTCAATGAAATTTTGCAAAACCAATCTAGAAACAAATTTCTATGCTTGTATGGAGTCAGATTTTCGTTAAAATGTATAGTTTTAAAGTGCAGCTAGTGCCTCAAAGATTTTCATACAAAACTTAAATTAATCCTAGCATTGAAACTGTATACTTTAACGAAAATCTGACTCCATACAAGCATAAAGATTTGTTTCCAGATTGTTTCTGCAAAATTTCATTAAGTTTAATTGGTTATTATTAAAAATATCACCATAGTACGTTTGTATGCAGCGCGCATTTTCGCTCTTGGAATAAAATTCTCTTAACAAATTAATGAGAGTACGTAAGTATACCTACTTCAAATCAGCTAGCTTTACCTAGGTACCTTCACCAAAGTTTAGAGCTCACATATAGGTACTACCTATTATGTTTCTGTACCTATAAGCGTTCAATTTAGAACAAAAGGAAGCTCACCTCTACAAATTATTTATATTTGTCACAACTCATAACAATCTTTTCCTGCTTATACATAAAGTTTAAATTGTATCAGCAGCAAAATCAACATGGCCTTCTAAGATTCTGAGAAACCATAAAATGTTCGTTCCATTGAAATTTTTGCAACCAACCAACTTATAAAGTAACTATTGTTAGCATATCAATGGATAGCTTACATTTATAACAATAGCTTAGCTATTACTATTTAATTAACTGTCGCAGGTATGTACCATCTAACACTAGGTAGTAGGTACCTGGCTGATTGATGGTGTCGGCCTTTATTGTGGAATCTGCAGGAAACCGGAATTTCGTCTTCATATAAGTTCCTCTTATAAGTGCGTAGAAATGAAACCGGCCAAGAGCGAGTCAGGGATCCGGGCACCTACCAGTTGATTCACATAAATAGGTCGTAGGTTATAACCAGTATAAAATTACACTAAGTAGGTATGTAGGACCATTGTAACTGAAGATCAGTTTACACACTTTTTTGATATAAATAATTCAAGTTAGTTTAGTTTCAGTTCCAATCCAACCTAATAATTTTCCCGTCATCTAATTACTTAGATTTTACCTGACTGTAAAGTCTTTTTCTTCCCTCCGGACGGAAAGCGTCAATTCTGGTCCCGCTGCGCTAAAGTGTCGCTTTCCACCTCCGTCGCGAAGAAAAATAGTATACTAACCTCGGACATTTACTGTCCGATTAGCTGTTTAAGAAAGCCTCAGATCACATGTTTCTTTGCCTCGGTCAACCAGCATTGCCATCCCTGCGGATTTATCCGTAGATCTACGGATTTTTGGCCTGGCCTACGGATCTATAGATTTCAATGATTTTAGAAATGAATTCCTTCTGAATTCCTCACTAAAATGTCAATTTACTGCCTAAAATGATACCCAGCATAGATCCAGCCGGAAATAAATCGAATTAATGTTACTTTTCTTGTAATATGGACTGAATATGGCTCGTCCCTACTCTTTTCCACTTCCTTCCTTCTACTTTCATTCGCTATAAATAAAGTTAAAAAAATGCAAGCGTCAAACTTGGTATGATAGAGCAAACTCTACAGTATAACAACAAATAATAAAAACTGGCCAAGTGTGAGTCGGTCTTGCGCTAATGGTCCTGGAGAAAAAAGTTTTTTGTTGTGTGGTGGTGTACGGAACCCTCGGTGCGTGAGTAACCCGACTCGCACTTGACCGGTTTTATTATTTTAAGAGAATATTATTCCGAGAGCGAAAATGCGCGCTGCATACAAACGTACTATGGTGATATTTTCAATACTAACCAATTAAAGTCAATGAAATTTTACAGCAACAATCTAGAAACAAATCTCTAAGCTTCTATAGAGTCAGATTTTCGTTAAAATATACAGTTTCAATGCTAGGATTAATTTAAGATTTGTATGGAAATCTTTGAGGCACTGTAACTTGAAAACTATACATTTTCACGAAAATCTGACTCCATACAAGCATAGAAATTTGTTTCTAGATTGTTTCTGCAAAATTTCATTCACTTTAATTGGTTAGTATTGAAAATATCACCATAGTACGTTTGTATGGAGCGCGCTCCGAATAATATACCCTTAATTCGGTCCTCACGTTCATCTTCATATCATAACCTCCTCCTCTTCCTCCATTCATCGAAATTCCAAACTTTTTATTTTGCCCTTTTTTTGGGAAATCATAGGCGAGCATGTCTATTGCAATATAATAGGCATAGGGCATAGGCAGGCACCGAACTGGTTTTCCGTTAGACGATTATGCGTACAAATCATGACTGAAGGTTGTCCTTATGTGTCCAGGATGTTATGACTGTTCTGTTCTGCTGACTGGGCGGCGCATGCGCGTGGCGGTGTGGCCGTTCTATGTGTAGCATAGCATTATAATTCAGGGTGTAAGGCAAAGTATCATTTAACCTTTAAACCACATACTCTACCCATCAAACTGAATACTGAACCATCATCATCATCATCGCCAACCTATACAAGGTGTTACAAAACTACAAATAAACATTTAAGGGGGTGGTGTAGACCATCAAACTGAACAACTTTCACTATGGGACCAATATCGAAATCGCGAAAAAAATAATTTATGTTCTATACTCTACAAATCAACTAGAGCTAAAATATGTATGGGATTTAAAATTATTTTTTTCCGGATTTCGATGTTGGTCCCATAGAGAAAGTTGTTCAGTTTGACGGTCTAAACAACCCCCTTATGAGTTTCAAAAATTTATTGTTACTTATGAAACACCTTGTATACGTCCCACTGCAGGGCACAGGCAGGGTAGGCCTGTGAGGGTACGGCCTGTGCCTGTGAGGCTACGAGGGGCGTTAGTCCACCACGCGTGCCCAATGCGGATTGGTAGACTTCACATATGCATCAGAATTTCTTCGTCTGCATATGCAGGTTTCCTCACGATGTTTTCCTTCACCGTTTGAGAGCAGTCGGTAATACGTAGGTACACACGGCGACAGATAACCTACCCATAGTAGAACTCTATGTTCATGGACATACGGTCCAACTAAGGGGAGGTTGATCTGTCGCCGTGTGTACATAAGTTAGAAAAACTCATTGGTTCGTGTCATGTTGTCCGTGCGGATTCGAACCCGGACCTCTTGATTGAGAGTCCATAACTCTCCGCAACGCGCCACCGAGCTCATTTTGGTGTCTATCTGATCATTCCCTTAAAAAAGTGTCAGGATTTAAGAAGGACCCTGCATTGTATTTCATAATCGCTGCAGTTTTTGTCCCAAACTCAAGTTTTAAAATTTTAGAAGGGTGGTCAGAAACCTTCTGGTAATCTTCTAGGTCTAGGTAGGTAGTAATCAGTAATCGGTCTGATTTCGTGATTTTTCGGTTTCAACATGGGAAGGAGAGGAGAGACATTAAACGAATAAAGTTTAGTAAGTATTTCATATAGGTAATTAAGTAGGTAACTAGGTAGGTAGATTACCTATATTTACCTACTTATTTATGTTTTATTTACTACACTTTTTTTTTATTATTGTTAAGTATAGTTACGAGTACCTACTTAGTTAAAATCTACGGACAAATAATTGTTCGTAGCTTAAAATAACTAAAAATCTATCAGTCATAATGATAATGTCCTTAAATAGCGTACCTAATGAATATAGAGTAACTCAGTAGGTAATGGAATAGCTTGCTGAACCGATGATGACAGACTCGCGGATAAACGAAAGCACCTACACAATACACAAAGGTGGAGTGCGTCAGAATCTGTCGCGTGCGCATCGCAGCTGCGCCTGCGCGGCCAGCTGCCACCCCCGCATCCCGCCACCCCGCCACCCCCTCGACCCCTGGTCATCCTGCCTTGTCTTGTGAATTGTGACACACATATGGACCCTCATTTCCTTACCTTTTTCCGACATCAATCATTATCTTTTTAACTTTTTTTAGTGGCCTTTTACATCAGTCAGTGGAGATTAGGGCGACTTTCATTTCTTAGTGATTTTTATTGAGGTAGAACGTATGTATGATAGGAACGAACTACAGAATATGTACCGTGTGTAAACAAACATGGATAATAGTAGGTACTTACATAGTACGTAGTAGTAGCAGGTAGTAGTAGTGGATGGATGGATGGTTAGTATCTTGCTTGTCAAGGTTCTTAGATATTCCGTGTGAGAGGTACCTATACTGCATTCCAAATAAGGACGAAAAGATATTCCGATTCCTGTATAGCTTTCTGGCCAATTCTGATTAGCAAATATGATTTATTTATGAGAAAGATACACTATCCAACGTATCTGGGCGTTACTAAAGCTGTTCTGAGAATAAGTGAGAGGATAGTGTTTCAAATCTCTGTTTCTGTAATTAAAACTGGCCTTAAATTTTCGTTGCTATTTGGAATGGAGTATAGGTAATATTAATCTGCATCCGAACTTTTGTGTATACCTATACTATAAAAGGTGTTACGAAAAATACAAATAAACATTTAAGGGGGTGGTTTAGACCATGAAACTGAACAACTTTCACTATGGGACCAATATCGAAATAGCGAAAAAAAAAATGTTCTATAAGTACCCTACAAATCGACTCGAGCTAAAATAGTATGGGATATCAGATTTTTTTTTTTCGCGATTTCGATGTTGGTCCCATAGAGAAAGTTGTTCAGTTTGACGGTCTAAACAACCCCCTAAAATTTATTCTTACTTATGTATTCTGTATAGTAGAATAGCAGACAGGATGCTACGCAAGGGGTGAAGGGTGAGCATAGGAAAGGAACATAGGTGAGATGAAAATATTTGTTATACCTATCAGTATTAAATAACTTACAATATCCCAATCAAGGATCCAAGAGGATCTCAGAAATGACTTACTTATTCATCTTTAGTAAAATAATGAGGCTTAGGGCCTGTTTCACCACTTCTGGGTAAGTTCTTGTTAGCTTATCCGACAGATAGTTTGACAGAGGTATTTTGTATGAAATTATGTCAAAATATCTGTCGGATATGCTAACAAGAACTTATTCAGAAGTGGTGAAACAGGCCCTTAGAGTATCTATTACAGTAGTATAGGTAACTAGGTAGGTATTTAGGGTCTACAGCATTTAAATATCCGTCACTCATTAAAAAATTGCATAATACAGACCCTTGTATTCTTATTTGCTGACACTTTTTTAAGGAGACCGTCAAACTGAACAACTACTGTCTCTATGGCACCAACATCGAAATCAGCTGTCAAAAAATCAGCTGTTCGATACAAACCAGCAAACCTACTTGAGCCAAAATTCAATGTGACACCTGATTTTTTTTTCACGATTTCTATTTTGGTCCAATAGAGAAAGTTGTTCAGTTTGACGGTCTGATCATTCCCTTAAAAAGGTGTCAGCATATTAAAAAGGACCCTGTATAATAAAGATTTGGGCAAAAATAGCAATATATATTGCTACCATTAAAAAGAGATTATCATTTCAAATCTTAATAAAAGAGTAAAATAAAATGATCGAGATGATGGTCGTGTTAGCACTGAGTACTTATATACAGACTTGGAGCGGAGAGCGACAGGTCGGCGGACGCAAGGCGCAATCTGCTCGAGGCGCGGCGCGGGCGCAGCTGCGGCGACAGCTGCCGCGGCGGCCGGCGGCGCGGCCGTGCACCACACCACACACTATAGTCCTAAACATAGGTAGTATACTTAGGTACGTACCCGATTACCGATGTACCGCAAGTTAAACCCGAGCCGAGTGATCGTAGACTTGCAATGCATTGTCAGACAAAAAATAGGAATCCAACTAAAAAAAAGAACCTGATAATTTACTAAAAATAAATTTTATTGATGTCTCCGTTTGGACCAGCCTGTGTATTCCAAATTATCGCCTGAATTTAAGTGCAATTGATGCAACCTACACCATACAAAAATCCGAAGATTTCCCCAACATTTGCATTAAACTGTTTTTTTTTACTATGGGAGCAAAACGATATCGGAGCAAAAAAATATCTGCTGTTCCATACTAAACTGCAATGCCTACTCGACTCAAACGTATGGAACAGCAGTTTTTTTTGTTCTGGTCTGTTTGCTCTCAAAACAAAAGTTGTTCAGTTTGATGGGTAGAGTATGTAGTCTTTTCGTAGCATCCTGTATCAACGATATCAATGTTATTACTGTCCTTGTATACTTAGGCATGTATCCAATGGTTATTATTGGATATCTAGTGAGAAATATATTGTATGCCTGTTACTTTTAAAGCTGCCGCGACTGCTGCTGATTGTACAAGAATAAATTTTACTTGTCTAACATCGCCATCATCTAAGATTTTAAAGAGTCGGGACGGGACGGGAGTTCCATACTGAAAACTGCATAGGTAGCATGGCACCGTGATATAGCGCTATCTCACATTCGCTCTCTTTCTATTTGCGCGCGAACGAACGAGACAAAAGACGTGATACAGCCGTATCACGTGTAGCATGCTACGAGTGCTGCCGGCGGGACCGATTTCCAGAATGTATGAAACGTGTGCTAACATTCAGAGGAATTTGTGTGGAATTAGTGCACGTTAAATTTTTTGGAGTGCCATCGCTTCCTACATTATAACTAGTGTAAAAATAGTTGTTTTAGTACTTAGTTGTATTAAATGTTGGGCACTAAGAGAGATGGCACCACGGCACGGCCGGCAGTGCTGCACGCGCCCGCGCCGCCGCCGCGCCGGTGAGCCCGGAGAGCGGCTAGCGGCGCGGGCGCACGGACCGGTCCGCCGGCCTGGAGTGCGATTTTTGAACATGTGATTTCCCAACGAGCGGTAGAAAGTTATACCTGTCTCACGTAGCACATCAAAACTTGACATTTGCAAGATGAGACAGGTATAACTTTCTACCGCTCGTTGGGAAATCACATGTTCAAAAATCGCACTCCTGCACCGTTACTCAGCCCACGTGCCTCCGACTCCAAGTTCCGAGTACTGCCTCTTGCTCTTGCGAGCGATCAAACGTTCAAATTCACGTATTTTATAGGCACCTTTCATATACGAGTATGCGAGCCTTGCAAGCCGTCATGTTTGTTTAGCTGATTTACTTCCTAATTCTACGAGTAGGTACTATGATTACAAATAGGTTGGTTATCTGAACTAGAAAAATTAAAAGTTAAGTAGGTACAAAACATTGTTTAACAATTGCACTCTGCAACTCTGCATTGATCGATCTATTTCATTTCAACACATAATAAATGCACTCACGATAATTTTCGGGTTGACAATAGAAACGACAGAAACCAAGAGCGAAGCTAGCTCGATTTTTGATTTATCCGTGCAAAATAGAATCTTAGAACGAGCGAAGCTAGCTCAACTTTTCTCCCCAACGGATTCGCATCTCAGATCAGGGGTGCTATTTTTGAAACTCATTCTGTGAGCTCAGTAGTTGAAAATATCAAAATTACTCTGGAGATACACATCTTTCAACTGCTGATTTTACTTTAAAAAATAGCACTCCTGAACTCGTAGTATGCTGCACGTGATACGGCTGTATCACGTCTTTTATCTCGTTCGTTCGCACGCAAATAGAAAGAGAGCTAAGGTGTGATAGCGCTGTATCACTGCGGCATGCTAGCTATGCAGAAGTATGATTTTTGAAAGTCAAATCAACAGTAAAAAGATGCGTATCTCCATAGTAATTTTTACTTTATCAACTGCTGAGCTCACCGAATGAGATTCAAAAATCGCACTCCAGATCAGGCGATCTTTTTACGCATAAAACATGTGCAAAGTAACTTTAGTAGAAGTTATGGATCAAGCGAAGCAAGCTCTAAATTTATAGCACCACATCTTATGCGTGTATAGTAATGAAAAGAGAAATTTGGAGCGAGCGAAGCGAGCTCGACTTTTCTCTGCTCTGCGAATTGATTATGGACAGAGCTCAATCAATCAGTATTTTTCCCGTATTTGCCGCCCCTAGCAGTAAAGTGCCGCCCGGAGGATTCGCCCCCCCCTGCCTCCCCCTTCCGTCCCTCGCTAAGCTACTGCTTAAGGGTCGGCACTACCCTAATCGGGCAAAACAGGGTTCGGCGTTCCGACTTTTGAGGATAGTAAATAGCTATATTTAGAAACAAAATTAATACCATCGCTTCTTTAAAAGATGAAGTACAAGATGAACAAAAAACATTTCAGTAAAATTGTGTAGTTACATCAGAAAGTAATCGAGAATTTCATGAAAAACTCCAGAATAGCACTGCCGCGTTCCGAGTCCTGTGATTTAGTGAAACAAAATAAAACAACAAAATATATTTCTAATCAATGGCAAAACAACAAAGAACACTTTAAACAAATCAGTTTTTCGATACGACTTCTAGTTTTTTTGCAATTTGTTACCAAAAATCACATATTTTTTTGGACGTTTTCTTCATACAAATTACTATGGGCCGTCAATCGTTCGAAATCATTGCAAATAGACCGGTGACCGGCAACACCCAACCCTGTCTTAGAAGATTAATGAACAAATCCATTTTTAGCTAAAGTAGGCAAAGTAACTTATAAAAAACCGGGCAAGTGGGTGTCGGGCCACATGCAGTGTAGGGTTCCGTAGTTGCCCGTCACGTATGTGGACTTAGAAGTACATTTTATAAATTGGTCGACTATTACTCGTTATTATAATAGAATAATTGTAAGTTTATTACTATTGTTACTAGCAAACTAAGGATTGATAATCTGAAATCATCATCATCATCGTCAGATATGTTTTAAATAAGAATGGAATAAGAGTGAATTCTGTACCGCAGTAGGTAACTCAAACGATTGACTTTGTTAGTCATTTGCACGACAGAATTTTGCGCGAAAAGACATTGCGCGACACAAGACAACACAAAGGAATTTCACAAAAGTTACTTTCCGGGCACTGTTTGGTAGTTTTTGGTTATTTTGGTAATTTATGGTAGTTTTGAGTCTTTCGGTAGTTTTTGGTAAATTTTCGTACAAAAGTAACCAAAAAGTTATTTTGGTAGATTTTCGTACTTTTCGGTAGTAGTTTTTGGTTATTTTGGTAGTTTCTGTTTTTTTTGGTAGATTTTCGTACTTTTTGGTAGATTATTGTTATTTTGGTAATTTTTCGTACTTTTTGGTAGTTTATGGTTAATTTGTTACTTTTGGTTCATCTCATTTCATTTTATTTATTTACCTTAAATTGTAGGTAGGTACATAAGTTACAGATGGTAAGTACCTACAGACAATATAATTTATAAACATTAAGAAAAAACAGATTTAAACAATAGGTGCCAGACAATAACTTAACTACCACCTTTCACTTACTACAATTAAATTAGTTAAATGTTATAAAATCAGTTAAATGTGATTAGTTAAAAATTATAATAACCTATTGAGGTACAAATAATCGGAAAACATTTTTTTCTTCTCAGATTGATGCCTGTTTGTTTACTTATACTGAAGAAACTAATTAAAGTCATAGGGACACTGTTCGATTAATAATTCTTTAACCTTCTTCAGAAATTTCTTGTCGGCTTTAATGTCATCTGGTATTTTACTATACACAAGAACAGTATTCGACTTTATTTTGTAGTCCTTAGCATCGATGCTAGTCGGTAATTTGGTACCAGTAGCTCATTTTTGCGAGTTAAATTTAATCTCTTGCTACGGAATACTACGGGGTATCGTCTCACGATTTCGCACAGATCGAGGATATACGAAGCTGTCACAGTGAGTAATTTAAAGTCGGTAAACAAGGATCGGCATGACACCCTTATTGACTGAATTCCGCTTACGATTCGAATGTAGGTACCTCTTTTGCAAAACATATATTTTATTTATGTCAACAAACCCACCCCGTAGCCAAGCCGTCAAGAACTCTTTTGTTTTATGGTAGTTTTTGGTAATTTTCATTCTTCTATCAAATATTTCCAAAAAGTATAAAAATCTACCAAAATAACCAAAAACTACGAAAATCTACCAAAATAACCAGAAACAACGAAAAACTACCAAACTAACCAAAAACTATCAAAAAACCAGAAACAACAAAAAAATAATTACTAAACTACCAAAAATTACCAAAACCTACCAAAAGAACCAAAAACTACCAAAAGAACTATTGACATTATACTAATTTTTTTCTTTAAAATTACTTCTTGATAATATTGCTGTGCCCTTTCAGGATTCATGTACCCACTTTAGCTACTAAGTAACACCTACTTATATGTTCTTGTGTCGCACAATGTCCTTCAGCGTGACGAAAATTACTGCTGAAATTTACCATAATCTACCAGCCCTGTTTCAAATTCTACTTAAATTCTACCAAATAATATTAATGTCGTTACAGATGGTTAAAATTTAATATAAAACACGTTTTTGAACAAAATATTATCAATTTTATCTAAACGCTCATCATTACACATGTTATTTTCGCATTTTTGTATAATTTTTATTGGTTTTCATCACTTTGTAACATGGATGCTTCAATTTTCAAATAAATATTAAATTTGGTCGTCCCTACGCAAGTTTAAATTTAGTACAGTTTTCTGTGTCTCATAAGCAGAGTCAGAAATTTTGGTAGCACTTTTAATTATGTCAAAGGGATTGCACGTTTATCGACTTCCGATTGTGTCCATATACGGGTAATTTTTTATCACTGCGGATAACACCAGCATGTATTCTACTCATCAAACTGAACAACTTTCACTATGGAGCCAACTACAAAAGAGCGAAAAAAAATCAGCTGTCCTATACAAAACTGCAGTACCTACATATTCGACTCAAATGTATGGAACAGCTGATTTATTTTCGCTATTTTGAAGTTCGATACATGCTGAAGTTATCCGCAGTGATATAAAATATACCCGTATATCGACATTATTGGAAGTCGATAAACATGTAATCTCTTTGACATATTAAAAGTGCTAGGTACCAAAATTCCAACTCTGTTTAGGATCCCTCTTTTGTAAAAAAAAATAACATTAGGCGATATGATTAATATTTGCTGTACTAGAAGTGAGTTCGGTGGCGCATTGCGGAGAGGTATGGACTCTCAATCAAGAGGTCCGCGTTCGAATCCGCACGGACAACATGCCATGAACCAATGAGTTTTTCTAACTTATGTACGTATTACCGACTGCTCTCAAAGGGTGAACGAAAACATCGCGAGGAAACCTGCATAATGCAGACGAAGAAATTCTGATGTATATGTGAAGTCTACCAATCCGCTTTGGGCATGCGTGGTGGACTTACGCCCAAACACCCTCCTAGAAGGTGCCCTGTGCCCTGCAGTGGGACGTATACAGGGTGTTACAAAAGTAAGAATAAATTTTTAAAACTCTTAAGGGGGTTGTTTAGACCGTCAAACTGAACAACTTTCTCTATGGGACCAACATCGAAATTGCGAAAAAAAAATCTGATATCCCATAGATTTTTAGCTCGAGTCGATTTGTAGAACATAGAACATAAATTATATTTTTCGCGATTTCGATATTCGTCCCATAGTGAAAGTTGTTGAGTTTGATGGTCTTAACCACCCCCTTAAATGTTTATTTGTATTTTTGTAACACCTTGTATAGGCTGATGATTATGATGATGATGTACTAGAAGTTCCGGAAAACTTGCAAACCCTGCAATCGTTTTCTCAGCCAGTTAGAGTATTGCCAGCTTAGATTTTATTAGCCTGAAGCCTTGCATTTTTAAATACATTAAAATTTTCGAATACCCAATTTCTACTAAAATCTACTAAACAATTTTGCCCTAAATATACCAATAAAGAAGAAATCTACTAAAAGTCGTCACACTGATGATGTCCTTTTGCGCAAATGTTTTTGAAGGCAATCGTTCCAGTTACTGCAAAATTAACTTTTATTCCGTGCTTAAAATATTATATCTGACGATGATTATGATGATAAAAGATTACAAACCCTTAGTTTGCTAATACCAATAATATTAAACTTATAATAATTTCATTATTCTGTTAAAAGTTTTAATTTGTTCTGTTAAAATAATTTTAAGTTTTTTTAAGCCTTAGTAATACTGTGATCTAATTAGCTAGAACCCATCCTATCCTGCCACCAGGGGTGATCTTTGATCAGTCACATTATAGGTCCATCACGGTACTGTACTGTTGCTGTAAATGTCAATTTCGACCTACGGCTCTCAAATCCAGATGCTGCAGGATGATTGCCACGCACAACCAAACATTCAACATTAATTTAATGTGGTAAAATCTGCCTTCCGAGTAGTAGGTACCCTAAATTCGGTCGGACCTACGACCCTGCCAGGATAGGGTCGGCCGACCAGACTTTTTAGTCCTTACTAATTGGACTCTAGACCAACAGACTAGTTACGTCCTTTAATTCAACGAGGTAAAATGTTGTGTCACCAGGTAGGGTTCACTTTTTCCTTCACACCAGTAAACACGCCAGCCAAGCTGCCGCGCGCTGCAGCCGACCAAGTTTTTTGCAAGAAAAGTATTACCAAAAGCTATCAAATTGATTTGTTCATTAATCTTATAAGATAGGGTTGAGTGTTGTCGGCCACCGGTCTTTTTCTTTTGACAGATATGTCAAACGGGCCGTAGGTAGTCGGTTTTTCTTTGAGTTTTGAAATGAATCAGTTCTTTGTTTCATGCATATTGCTAATAGAGGTTTGTATTGTGTTCATAGAGCTACTTCTAATCGAGCTCACTTCGAGCCAGGGTCAACTGTGTTTGATGACAGCCGCCACTTCATTACACTGAACTAAACAAAACGAGAGCACTAACTAATGTAAACAGTGATTGTTTACACTCAACATAACACTGCGACTGTTACGGGAACGATAAATTAAATAAACTGGGAGTTGAAACCGAGACAATGCAATGCAACATAAGTAACATAACGAAAGTTTAATCCACTAATAACATAGCATAGGTAATGTTTTGAGGCTAAGTGACACCAATTTAAACAATCGTGACGAAAGTTTATGTTTTTCGATCCATTTATTTAGTGAAATAAAAAATAGCCGGATAAAAACCAAAATCCTTTTCAAAGGGTTAAGTACCTACTGTTCAACAATAATTTAAAACTAGTTTGTTTTATTTAACAATATTTAGCAAATTTTACAACTTTAACAATATTTAGCAAGGAACCCACGATAAATGTAGAGACAAAGAATACATATAACTACTACGCACGTATAGATGTTGGGTAGGGCATAGACACAGCGATAAAGAGTATAATATGTCTAGATTGAGCCTCACGCTTCTACCGTATAAAACAAAGTGGCCAACTTTCTTAGGATCAAGTGCGTGAGACGTCATACAACTCATATCTGTGTGCGTGTACAGGGACACGCACGGTTTATCACCTAGAGTTGTGTGATATTTTTTCGACGCGTTCATAGCTTCGACTGTCTATACGGGGGATGATCAGACCATCAAACTAAACAACTTTCTCTATGGAACCAACATCGAAATCGCGAAAAAAAAATCAGCTGTTCCATACAAAACTGCAAACCTACTTGAGCCAAATGTACAGCGACCACAGTGTGGTCGCTGCAAATGTAGGTATGGTCCGCAAACTTTTTTTTTTGTGATTTTGATGTTGATTCTATAGAGACTGTTGTTCATCAGTTTGATGGTCTGATCATCTCCGTAAAAAAGTGTTAGCATTTAAGAAGGACCCTGTATACAGGCTGTTTCATAAGTAAAAATAAATATTTAAAACTCTTAAGGGGGTTGTTTAGACCGTCAAACTGAACAACTTTCTCTATGGGACCAACATCGAAATCGCGAAAAAAAAAATTGATATCCCATACATATTTTAGCTCTAGTCGATTTGTAGAGTATGGAACATCAATTATTTTTTTCGCGATTTCGATAATGGTCCCATAGTGAAAGTTGTTCAGTTTGATGGTCTAACTAAACCACCACCTTAAAGGTTTATTTGTATTTTTGTAACACCTTGTATAGGGTCCAACTTAATATGCTGACACTTTTTAAGAGGATGATCTGACTGTCAAATTGAACAACTTTCTCTATGGGACCAACATAATATCAAAATCGCGAAAAAAAAATCATCTCTTCCATACAAAACTGCAAACCTACTCGAGCCAAATGTATGGGACGCCAGATTTTTTTTTCGCTTTTTCGATATTCGTCCCCATAGAGAAAGTTGTTCAGTTTGATGGTCTGACTGATCCCCTTAAAAAAGTGTCAGCATATTAAGAAGGACCCTATAAGTTATCAAACATACACATATTAATAATAAGAGATACCTACCTAGCTGGAAATAAGTATTGATATAGTTGATAAGAAATGTAGTGATTCGTCACAGAACTAAAGTGGCTGACATAGCTCAGAAAATTAGCACGCTGAAGTGGCAATGGGCTGGTCATATCTGCCGAAGAACTGACAACCGATGGGGTGTCAGAGTTCTAGAGTGGAGACCGCGAACTGGTAGGCGTAGTGTGGGACGCCCTTCTGCCCGCTGGACAGACGACCTAAAAAAAGTAGCGGGGAGCGACTGGATGAGGAAGGCCAAGGACAGAGTTTTGTGGCGCGCCTTGGGAGAGGCCTATGTTCAGCAGTGGACGATGATAGGCTGATGATGATGATGATAGTTGATAAGTAAATGGTGTAGGTAGAGGCAGAGAGTTGAGAGGAAAAAATAAAATTAAAAAAACATTTTATTGAAAATATATTGATAGATCCATACTAAACAGTATGTTTCTTTTTTTTTGTTAAGCCGTAACTTTCCTCTGCTTTCTCTCGCAATAACCTACCGTTTTAATCGTGTCTATGGATGGAGTAACAAATGTAAAATGTAACTACGTAGGTAAGGTACAGATATTTTCGAAAAAATTGTGTCCCCGGAAATTCCATACAAAGGATTTAGGGCCGACATGTTTTTTCATTTGCAAGTAAAAGGTGCATTCTTAGAAAATGGATGCAGGTAGTAACTTAACTATTGTCGGTATGAGCACAATTGGCCTCGTGTTGTTTTTCTGTACTGTTTTTATGATTTATTATTCCCAGTTTTGCATCGGTGTACAGAAAAGAAAGAGATGCCTTTTTGGCAAAATAAGGTAAGTAAGTAACTACATATCTTTAAAAATTTTATCTCTCTATGCTCTCTCTGCTCTTATATGTAGGTAACATAATTATCTTTTAAATTTTCTGAATTTCGTATCCAATACCTACTTGTATATAAACTGATCAGAAATATGATCTGATTCCATAGGTAGGTTTTGATTTTTAATTTTATGATTTTTGAGTGTAATAGAATCAGCCATACGATAAATAAATAAATAGGTAGCCAATAAATACTATTGGAATATGATATGATCTACCAAACAAAAAAAAATAATCATCAAAATCAATTCATAATTTTGGCGGAGTTATCGCGTTTAACAAACATAGGTACAAGAAAAAAATATACGGGTTTGAATTGAGAACCTCCTCCTTTTTTTTGTTTAAGTCGGTTAAAAAGGAATCACTCACTTGATTGCATTGCATTGCTGTCTACCTATATATCTTTATTATTTAATTAAATTACTTACAGTAAATTAATAGCGTTTTTATACCTAAATATGAGTAGGTTACCTAACCTACATTTCCGATCGTGGGTGGTTTCCGTCCATACAAAACTGTCGTACCTATAGAACACTCGTAGACGGTATTAATAAAAGTAATGTTTTACATATGGAAAAATAGCTTAGAAAATCTAGATTGCGCGTATCAAATAACATTAACAATTTATAATATAATTACGAAGATATCAAGCTTTGAAATTATTCATGCAAAATGTGAAAGCCTTATATCTTCGTAATTATATTATAAATTGTAAATGTTATTTGATACGCGCAATCTAGATTTTCTAAGCTATTTTTCCATATATAAAACATAACTTTTATTAATACCTACCGTCTCCGAGTGTTCTACGACAAAGTTTTGTTTGAAATTGACAACTCTGCAACCGCCTTAGCGGCCCAAGGTACCTCAGGGAATTTAATCATATTGCTGATGCCAGCTCATCAGACTGACGCTGATGTTTCTTGCCAGGTCTGAGAACTAATAGCGATATTACGGCTACGCTTGCCGATAGTCAAAAACCACAAAAATTCACACAATATGAGTAGACGTTATAAAACATACGGGTCGAATTGAGAACCTCCTCCTTTTGTTGAAGTCGGTTAAAAATGTAAACTGTGGCCTGCCTGTGGGGCCTGTGGCCTAGTCTAGGATTAGGTAACTCGAAACGAAAAAAAGGTGAGGAGTTGAGGAGTAGTGAAGGTACGTAGGTACCTAATTGACTTTAGATTAATACAGAACGTTTCATATATTGTTAAGACCCGGACAACAAAAACAAAGAGAAATTTGGATGTTCAAGAAGCCTTATATTTAAGTAGACCTACAGTTGATCAGATAAATCTGATAGTTTGGTGAAAGCGTGTCATTTGTTGTCTTATAGATCATATTGAATATACTTAGTAGGTACAATTGGGTGCTGAGTTCTTATTACTACGCCTGTTAATAAGTTTAAACAAAATTAAATTTAATGACTCAATTCAACAAATTTCGTGTCAGATGATTGGTTGTTGTATGATCAGTGCAATTATTGGGCCGCGCCGGCGCCGGTGCGCGGTGCGTAGGCGCACACTACGTCACACGGCGCCGTTACTTGACTCTTGTGCCATCCGCAGCCCGCAGCCCGCAGCCAGGGCACAACTGGTTTAGGTGGTAGGCACCTAAGTACCTACTCGCAATACCGACGAAGATCTGGCACCGAAACCTTTTTATAACTTCCTTTAGGAGACCCGTCTCTAATGAACCTCTAAATTTTAATAAGTGCAATGACTTTCTTTTTGCGTTTTGTTCAACACATGTTCTTGATGGGTTCGACATTTAAAATTAAAGTTAAGTAGGTATACGAGATTTTATAATAATCTCTCTGATTTAAAACGAGGAATACGATAAAATGAATACCTATTTTGTACCTGCCTAGGTACTTTTTATAAATTGATTATTATTCTGCTAGAACTTGTCACTCGTCATTATGTAGAAGCTCTACTTCTACTATCTTAACATTATCGAGGCATACTTGGAAGTACCTACCTACCTAATTCCAACCGAATTATTATTAGGTTAGGTTAGGTTAGAGATACTTAGTATCTAAGTAGGGTTATTTGGCTTAAGTCAAAGTTATGCAAGAGTTAGCTAGGTACCTAAAATATGTAAATACATAACATAACATAGCACAAGTCTCTCCCTCTCGAAACACAAGCTCTGAGAAAATTATAGCTTTTTACTCTTAAGTTTGCATTCATTTCTTATTTATAAAATATTATAAAGAAAGACCTAGAAAAAATTTAACACAATGTAGGAAGGACATCTGTCGATCGGTAGCCTAGGTACACATGTAGGAATATCGTTAAACCGTCAAGATCACAATTTCGCATAAGCATAAACATAATAATTTCATTATAATACGAAGCAAGGGGAGTAGTTTCCGGACTATTCATGCAGGACTCGTTTAACGGCCGTCGGTTGTGTGCGAGCCCCTCGTTCCAAGGCCAGTGCCGCTGCCAGGCCGCCGCCGCCGGTGCAAGGTCATATCAGGTGCTGATCTCCAACCAAGCTTCGACCTAAGCTAACGCCGCACACGCATTGTTGCCTAACGGTTTTATATGAGGTTAGGTTTTTGGTAGTTGCCTGTCAATGATTTATATTATACTTAACGTGTTATTACATTTTCTCATAACTCCTAGGTTCATGCAATAGTCTTGCATTATTAAAAGAACTGTCCATACCCATTCTTATTACCTATTATTTTTTTCAATACTTATGACGTTTTGCGGAGCTGTAATCAATCAATAAACTGGTAGGTTCTTGGATACCCTACTTCAAAGTGGTACCTGTGGACAAAGTATCTTTCGATTAGCGTTAACGACAGTAGAAAACTTAAAATGTATGGACTTGACGTTTGTTGACGAAAGCAAACGTCAAAATGTTTCGATCGTCAAATCCATTTGTCTATAAGCCCTGAGCTTTAGATTAGCTATAGATAGGTACGTTGACAACCGAGCCGCGAGCCGGAGCGGAGCCCCGAGTGTCGAGTGCCGACCGAGCTCAGACCCTGTACCCGGACATTCGATTTTCGATATATCGCGGCCGTTTCGGTCCGAACTTCATTCTAATAGAGTTGACATTGGACGATAACGTTCACGCAATTGCGAAGTTCGAATGTCTGGGTAGAGGCCAAGGGCAGCTGTGTAGGAAATCAGAACGAAAAGAAGGCATTCGGATATTGTTGAATAGCGGCGCACACCTGCGTTTATTCATGTTTATTGAAATGCGAACGCACACAACCGTGATGTACTTTTCACTTATCCCCAAGGTCTGTATACGACAATCAGCGGAGTACAAAGAGGGACCCGGGATAAAGACTCGTTCGTTTTGGGATAGGTACGTACCTCTACCTGTGACTGTGAGCGCAAAAAGTTCTGAGTGTGGAGAGCTTGTCGCTGGGTAGGATAATACACTGAGGATTTAATTTTTATACTTAGGTATCTACCTCTATCTACCTACACTACACCTAGATCGTATTCTTAGACCATATCGTATCTAGGTCCTCGTACAGAACTTTACTAATTAGGTACCTACTAGGGTCTAGGTACTAGGTAATAGTAGTGTTAACTAGGAATCTCTTTTAAAATAAGTACTTACCGGTACTTACTTAACATTATAAAACATTTAAAAGTTGGCGTGGATGTAGATATTATTTACCTATACTGTAATTAAATAAAGGATAAATAACAATAAAATATAACTAAATTACTACTAGTACTTACCTAGGTATATTGGTCTGATACATAAGTTTATATACAAATTCCGAGAGCGCAATTGCACGCTGCATACAAACGAAGTCTGGTAATATTTTCAATACTGTCTAATTAAAGTCAATACAATTTTTGAAACTAATGTCTATGCTTGTAGGAAGTCAGATTTTCGTTAAATTATACAGTTTTAATGCTAGGATTAATTAAAGATTTGTATGGAAATCTTTGAAGCAATGTCACTTTAAAACTGTAAATTTTAACGAAAAACTGACTTCAGAGTCTTCAGACATCCAAAATTTTCAGTATTGAAAATATCACCAGACTTCGTTTGTATGGAGCGCGCTCCGAATTATATTCCCTTTGACAATATAGCACAACATTCACTACAACTAGACAAAATCATTATGCAAAGGGACAGTTACACTACTATTGGGATCACTAAGGAGATCACACACGACGCACTGACGGAGCAGTACACGTCAGTCCGTCATTTGTAAAGCACCGAGTTGTATGACACTATTATGAAACCGTACGCAGAAGCACACACGGTGCGTCAAAAAAGTTTCTTTTTCTACGCAATGTTATCAAAGTGCCTAACCTTTAATCCTACTAATGTACCTATTACCTAACCATGCTAAATACAATACAAGTTGGTATGTAATTTAAGTAAGCATTGGTACCTTCGGAGAGAACAACTACAAGAGGTCAACTGCAAGCAGACAGTACTTATAGAAGGCAGCGAGCGAGGCTGAGTGTGTTATGATATGAACCACCTCCTTTCATACCTATCTACAATAATAGGAAAGCGGACGCCACCGGAGGTCAATGAGTTGCTCACAACATCTTGTCAGTCAGCCATCATCATCATCAGCCTATCATCGTCCACTGCTGAACATAGGCCTCTCCCAAGGCGCGCTACAAAACTCTGTCCTCGGCCTTCCTCATCCAGTCGCTCGCCGCTACTTTTTTTAGGTCGTCTGTCCAGCGGGCAGCAGGGCTTCCCACACTACCAGTTCGCGGTCTCCACTCTAGAACTCTGACACCCCATCGGTTGTCAGTTCTTCGGCAGATATGTCCAGCCCATTGCCATTTCAGCTTGATAATTTTCTGAGCTATGTCAGCCACTTTAGTTCTGTGACGTATCACTTCATTTCTGATGTGATCCCTCAGAGAAACAACGAGCATTGCTCTCTCTATAGCTCGCTGAGCGACCTTGAAATGATGAACTAGTCCTATTGTCAGGGTCCACGTTTCCGCACCATAGGTCATCACTGGCAGAACGCACTGATTGAACACCTCCGTTTTGAGGCATTGTGGTAGGGCCGAGGAGAATATATGACGTAGTTTCCCGAAAGCAGCCCATCCTAGTTGGATGCGCCTAGCGGCATTCTTGTCGAAGTTGTTTGTACGTAGTCTTATAGTCTGTCCAAGGTAGACTTAGTCTTGCACAATTTCTATCGCCGCCACGTATACCGCCTCTGGCTCGACATGAGAATTAAGCATGACTTTCGTCTTATCTAAGTTCATGCCGAGACCGACCCGTCGGGAAGCGGCATTAAGGTCGCTAAGCATCCCACTGAGGTCATGCAGCGATTCCGCCGTTACGACAATGTCATCGGCAAAACGCAGGAGTGAGATGTACTCGCCGTTCACACATATGCCTCGTCCTTTCCAATTGAGCATCTTGAAGACGTCTTCCATCACATTTGGAACAGTTTCGGGGAAATAACATCCCCCTGTCTCACTCCTCTTAGCAGCCGTCAGCCATACCTACCTATATATGTTAGGTAGGAATATATTATAATATATTCCGTGCGCGCTACTACTCGCTTCGAAGTTGGTTATGAACTTTTTGAGATTTATTGACTAAAGTATTAGAAAAGCAGGAAGCTGGAGTCACCATCATCATCAAAGCCCATACACAGCCAAAAGGTCCCACTGCAGGGCACAGGCCTGCACGCGTGCCCAGTTGTAGCAGGAGTGCTATTATTGAAAGTCACGTTCAAAATTAGGCTCGAATGACGCATAATCTCCATAGTAATTCTTCCATAGTAATTCTCTACTGCTGATTTAAACGTGTGACTTTTCAAATGATTGAATGATTTTGAATCTCACTAAAACACTGTAGAATTTCGTTTTGGGAAAGATACCAACATTTAAAAACCATTTGGAGATTATGTGTTCAAACCATATTATGTACTAAATCATGATCGTCCGGGTTCGAATCCACACGGACGACACACCACGCTATGTACAGTGTAGTTAGTATAAGAGATAAGAAGGATTTTCGTAACCATAAGCTGCAAGGCTGATTCGGTGTTCATAGGGTGTAGAGCATCTCTGTGATGGGGTTGATGCAAGTCTGCCGGCATAAGTCCAGTCGGTTTAGGAGATACAGCCATTCAAAGGTCAGTTATGGTTGCAAAAAATGAACGATCAGCTGCAAGGCTGATCACAGAATATTATTGTAATATGCACTGTAGCTATGTGAACAGTACAAAAACTGACATGAACTGCCAGTCGGTTTAGGAGATACAGCCGTTCAAAGGTCAGTTATGGTTGCAAAAAATGAACGATCAGCTGCAAGGCTGATCATTGAATATTATTGTAATATGCACTGTAGCTATGTGAAAAGTACAAAAACTGCCATGAACTGCCAGTCGGTTTAGGAGATACAGCCGTTCAAAGTTTCAAAAATTGATGGTTCCAAAAAAAATTTGGTCTCTGGAAAAGATGATCATAATATATTATTTTAATATGCACTGTAGTTATGTGAACAGTACAAAAACTGACATGAACTGCCAGTCGGTTTAGGAGATACAGCCGTTCAAAGTTTCAAATTTGAATGGTTCTAAAAAAAAATTGGTCCCAGGAAAGGATGATCATTAGATATTATTTTAATTTGCACTGTAGTTATGTGAACAGTACAAAAACTGGCATGATCCGTCAGTCGGTTTTGTAGCTACAGTCGTTCAAAGTGGAAAAAATAATGATCACCGAAAAGGCTGATTATAAGATAGTATTTCAATATACACAGTAGCTACATAGCTACACACGCATGAATAATGTCGGCGGTTAACCAGTTATTAACACTAATTAAAAAAAAAACAGCTAGAAATTATTAGAAGTGGTTTAGTAGTTGAATTTGGGTACTACTAGTGAAATGTGGATGTTAAGAATTTTCAGAATGTCTCTTGACTATCCCCTAGGGCAGCGTTTCTTAACCTTTTAGGTCCACGGACCCCTAGGAAATCAAGCATAATTTCAAGGACCCACATCACAAAATGTTCTTACAAAAACTACTAACTACAAATACTACAAAAATATACTTTTTCGTTAAAAATACGCAACTAAATTAGGTATATTGCAACTAAATTAGGTATAATTTGGGTTAATGACACTATTAAGTTGTAATATCAAATCAGATTCCACTTGTATTCTGTTTCTACAGAAACTTTCTGTGCTTGTTTTTAGTAACAAGAGCAGGGAATGCCTTTTCACAGAGGTATGTTAAATGGTCCACAGAATATACTGCGGACCCCCATACATTATACTCGCGGACCCCCAGGGATCCGCGGACCACCGGTTAAGAAACACTGCCCTAGGGGAATATAGTCATAAGCACCATGCTTGTAATATGCGTTGTGGCTATGTGAACAGTACAAAAATTACATGATTTGTCAGTCGGATTACACAGGGTGTAAGGAAAAGTATCATTAACCTTTAAACCACATACTCTACCCATCAAACTGAACAACTTTTACTATGGGAGCAAACCTGTCAGATCAAAAAAATATCAGCTGTCCCATACGTTTGAATCGAGCAGGTATTGTATTGCAGTTTAGTATGGGACAGCTGATTTTTTTTGTTCTCACAGGTTTACTCCCATAGCAAAAGTTGTTCAGTTTGATGGGTAGATTATGTGGTTTAAAGGTTAATGATACTTTCCCTTACAACCTGTATACAGCCGTTCAAAGATCATGGTGTCAAAAAAACAACGACCACCAAACAGGACCAATTCAAATCAGATGGCAAAGTTGACTAAGTTGTACATGGTGTCAGAGTTGTTCACGTTGCCTCGAGTCGACCAAGTTGTTTATGTTGTCCAAGTCTAACGAGTTGTTCATGTTCTCGGAAGTAGTGATATCATAGTGGTGTGACTACTGAATACTGAATGATGCGGGTGCAACGTCCATGCCCACGCCACGCTCGGGGGTTCACACTTCCATCCACGTGTGACATGCATATGCCATGCGTGCGCTATCGAGTGATGTACAAATTATTGTTAAATGTAAAATTACAATCGGCTATTTTTTTTCCGTTTTTTGTATATTACGAGGTCTAACAAAATTAGCTGAAACTATTTTAAAGGGATGATAAGACCATCAAACTGAAAAGCTTTCTCTATGGGACCAGTAGGTATGTATGCAGTTGTGGGTATGTTATGTAGATACATATGCAGTAGCATGAACAACTTGGCCAACTCGAACAACATGAACAACTTGGTTAAGTCGAACAACATAAACAATTCGAACAACATCGACGGAAAACTCAGACAGCATGGACAACTTGAACAACTTGGCCAACTCGGGCAACATAAACAACTTGGTCAACTCAGACAACTCTGTCAACTAGAACAACGTGGTTAACTCGGAAAATATGAACAACTCAAACAACTTAACTGGGACAACATAGACAACTTGGTCAACTCGAACGACTTGATCAACTCAGATATCATGAACAACTTGCTCAACTTGTTTATGTTATTCGAGTTTTCCGAGTTGACCAAGTTGTTTGAGTAGTTCGTGTCGTTTTGTTCGAGTCGTTTATGTTGCCCAAGTTGTCAGAGTTGGCCAAGTAGTTTGTTGTTCGAGTTAATCAAGTTGTTCGAGTTGTTTATGTTGTCCGAGTTGACCAAGTTGTTTATGCTGTCCGAGTTGATCATGTTGTTCGAGTTGTAACAAATGAATCTAATTCGCAGTTCTACGAATAACAGAAATTCATGATTGAAATTGACTCAACCTTAAACTATAGGTACATAACATAAGTTGGTCGGCAAACGGATGTTCGAGTTGTTTATAACATCTATAAAATAATAGCTTAAATCGGACTTCGTGGTCGGCGTCGATGACACGTGGTTGACACATGGTAGACGCGTGTGTGGACGAATTCGATACATGAAGAACCAACCGTGGCGTAGCATCGCGTGGCTTGCATGTGCGTGTGCATCAGTGTGAAGTCCATCATACATTTTACTAGAAACTGAATGCGACGAAACGTGGCATGCGCGTTGCATGCGCTTTAATGTGAACACGGCTTTAGTCAAATTTAACGAAATGTTTTCTTATACAATTTGTAAGAGTTCATAACATAAAAATGTGTTTTAATTGCGAATACCCAATTAGGGGTACAAGGGGTACATACAGGTCTAGGTAGTCACACCACTATGATGATATAACTACTTCCAACAACATGAACAACTCGGCCGGCTTGAACAACATTAACTACTCGGTCGACTTGGAAAACATGAACAACTCTGACAACATGAACAACTCTGACAACATGAACAACTCTGAAAACATGAACAACTCTGACAACACGTACAACTTGGTCATCTTTGCCATCTGTTTTGAATTGGTCAATTTGTTTCTATTATACAGTGGTGCCGCTAGGTACATCTCGCTCTCTCAGCTGTCAGTTCCTCTATTCCTGGTATAATACCTTTATGGTTTCATATAATAAATTAATTAAGGATTGGACATGCATGCCATATTATTCTTGTGAAACATGAAGTTTAGGTAAATATGCATCTGAATATCCGATCTCTAGTGATAACGCACACCTGCTAGCGGTTATAAGATAACTACTGCACGGAATGCCATAAATTATTGTGTCAGTTTAACAGTACTCCCATAACTACAGCGCATATTACAATACCATCCTACAATCAGCCTTTTCGGTGATCATTATTTTTTCCACTTTGAACGACTGTAGCTACAAAACCGACTGACGGATCATGCCAGTTTTTGTACTGTTCACATAACTACAGTGCAAATTAAAATAATAACTAATGATCATCCTTTCCTGGGACCAATTTTTTTTTAGAACCATTCAAATTTGAAACTTTGAACGGCTGTATCTCCTAAACCGACTGGCAGTTCATGCCAGTTTTTGTACTGTTCACATAACTACAGTGCATATTAAAATAATATATTGTGATCATCTTTTCCAGAGACCAATTTTTTTTTGGAACCATCAATTTTTGAAACTTTGAACGGCTGTATCTCCTAAACCGACTGGCAGTTCATGGCAGTTTTTGTACTTTTCACATAGCTACAGTGCATATTACAATAATATTCAATGATCAGCCTTGCAGCTGATCGTTCATTTTTTGCAACCATAACTGACCTTTGAACGGCTGTATCTCCTAAACCGACTGGCAGTTCATGTCCGTTTTTGTACTGTTCACATAGCTAGAGTGCATATTACAATAATATTCTGTGATCAGCCTTGCAGCTGATCGTTCATTTTTTGCAATCATAACTGACCTTTGAATGGCTGTATCTCCTAAACCGACTGGACTTATGCAGGCAGACTTGCATCAACCCCATCGCAGAGATGCTCTACACCCTATGAACACCGAATCAGCCTTGCAGCTTATGGTTACGAAAATCCTTCTTATCTCTTATACTAAGTGTTCCATAGTTTCAGCGCGCCCCCCCCCCCCCCCCCCCGATCCTAGCGCCCTAGGCTGCAGCCTAATTAGCCTAAGGGTTAATCATCCTGTACCTATTAATTATAATTAAGAGAAGTTTATTGCGAGAGCGCAAATGCGCGCTGCATACAAACGAAGTCTGGTGATATTTTCAATACTGTCCAATTAAACTCAATGAAAATTTTTAGAAAGAATCTAGAAACTAATCTCTATGTTCGTATGAAGTCAAATTTTCGTTAAAATATACAGTACGTATAAATTTCATATCTCATACATATTTTAGATCTAGTCGATTTATAGAACATTTTTTTTTTTTTCGCGATTTCGATATTGTTTTCATAGTGAAAGTTGTTGAGTTTGTAACACCTTGTATATGACTGAATAAACAGATGTGTATTATTAACCAGGAAAATAAAAAACCTCGCCATGTTGCGGAAAATCATTAGAACTCATTTTTGTAAGTACCTACTTAAAATTTTTCAGGTAAATACAAACTGAAAAATTTTCACTAAAGTTTATAGTCGATTGTAGCGCCCCCAAAGCAGGTTTTTTTATTTTTCTGGTCAGGCTTTACATTATATTATTTTAGCTTCCACTATAATGAACTTTTATTTTTCTAACTATACTTTCCTACTTATTGATCTAAGCCTACTTACTACATTCCTATTTTTTTTCATTCCGAAGTGAAGGAAGATAAATAAAAAAAAGTTCGTTCCAGTAGCTCCATCTGTATCTGACTTAAGGTAATTAATGTTGACCGAAGCATCCAAAGGTGCGGCAGGGGCAGGTATTGACGGACCATTACATAACAGTGGTGGAGTAGTGTAGATCAGTTCAGTTTCTTGTCAACAGATGGCGCGAGCAATACCACGCCGTGCCGCCATCTTGCCGACTTGAGGTCATGGCAATGGCAGCATGACATGAAACGATGACGCATGCATGAGTCATGACCATAATCAAAATGGCGGCCTTATCCACTAGCTCCAGACTCCACTGAACTTCTTGTCCTTAGCTGCCTGAGATGTATTCTGAGAAAAATTCTGTTCAATATGCCAGATCCATCATGACAAATTTTAAACGTACGAATTAATAGTGCTAGCACAGATTTTTAAAATACTATCTAGTAGTTAGTAGGAATAAAAGTCTAGAGCAAGTCAGTGAGTTTGTGTACTTGCGTTGTCTGTTCACAAGAGTTAAGTACGACGGAGACATAGGGAAAAGAGTGAAAACAGGAAATAAGAGTTGAACTACACATGGCCGCACGCGATCGCACTTTTGCGTCGCTCCATCCTTCATTCTCATATCTAAGGGTGCGTCCACATCTGGCGAACGCGTGCGTGCATTATGTTCGTATTTACTTCGCTCCTGCGCATTGGCATTCTACATGGCGCACACATTCAGATTTACCTTTCTGAATGTGTGCGCCATGACGTCGTTTCGAAAGGCAATCAAAATTCCGAAATCGGTAGAGGTACGTGAGCAGCGACGCCAAATTCACAAAGGCAAAATTGAGATTGATTTCTAAACAAAAGGATAGAAATTTTGAATATCATTCGCAAAAGAAGTAGTTTTATCAGTAGGTATACTCACGTATTCTTTTTGAAATTCGGCATTAAGCATAAAATAAAACACAAATTGCGTGTTTCCACAATTTATTGTAATTTTCCTAAAAAAATTGAATAAAAAATATGGTATTTTATCAACATGCCACTTTAGAAATGAATAATCATATACAGATATAGTGTCGCTCTGTGCACTCGAACATTAACAATCATTTATAAGAATCCATATTATACCGTTATCATAATTAATATTAGAATAGTACACTTATAAACGTATATATGTAGAGCGACCCAAGGGGAGGGATGGGGGGGGGGGGGGGGCGCCGCCCTGGCGCAAGTGGGAAGTAGGGGGGTAGGGAGGGGGTACGACTACATGTAGTGTTCCGGAGACCGGTGCGGGTTGGGCATGGGCGTGGGGCGTGGGGCGGCGCGCGTCTTGTCAGTCTCACTCGCTGCTCTTATCCTAATCTTCGTCTTCTCCGCTCTCGGATTCTGCAATTGATACATTTATTATTTTACAATAAGATCATGATATTCCATAGAATAGGGAACTTATCCTGTATACATTCTCCTTACACTTTGGGAAGGATAACACGATTAGGGAAGACATTAGTTCTCTTAGGGTTGAACGACATCACATAGCACCGCATCGCATTTTTCCGTCGCTCCATCCTCTTCTGTCACTCAGGAACGTCATTCGCTAGAGCATATAAGATAGACGGAACGCGATCGCACGCGGCCGTGCTATCTTATATGCTCTGGCAAATGACGTTCCTGAGTGACACAAAAGGATGGAGCGACGGAATAATGCGGTTCCGTGCTGTCTGGTGTATTTCAACCCTTGCCGATCGAGTTTGAGTTGTAAAAACCAATCAATTTAAATCAGGTGTGTAGCTTGGAGTGAATTGTAAGCCATAGGGTAAAGGCCGACTGTTACTATTATAATGAACTCCAGCATGCGGTGGAAGCCTGTCTACTTGCGATCAGTATTAAAATATGTGCATAGACTTTTATCTGTCATCTGCGAAGTAATTTCTAGCTTGTCACCGAATTATACTACGACTATCGGAGACAGTCTCTTTGAATGGGATTCAAGAGGTTGAGAAACAAATAAAATGAGTAATGATAGCACACCTTCTTCAGCTGATTGCAGCCACTCGACGAACTTCTTCATTTGGTCGAGGAACATCATCTTGCCCTTGCTGGAGTTGGGCTCGCGGTACCACTTGAGGATCACCTCCTCGGACAGCACGTTTGTCTTGTACAGCATCAGCACCAGCTTGCTGAACGCGCGCATGAAGCTCATGTTCTCGTAGCAGTACTCTTGCACCTGGACGGTCAAATATTAAACTGATCAATAACTGAAGATCAACCAGTTCTTCGATTCAATGTTCCTTCTTTAAATAACATTTTATAAGTTATATTCTTTGACTACTTATATGTGGACTAGTTACGCGTGTAATTCTACTAACAAACAGTTCTGCCACTTTTTGCGGGGGGCGAGGCTTCGATCAAAATAAAATGAATGGATAGGCCTAAAGCGCGGTAAGTTGAAGCAAACTACTGGTGCACTTGGTACATACAAACTAGCGCCATTATCTGTCAAATCTAGGGCACTTTCATACAAGTGACAAGTAAAAATTTCATTTGTTTTGTCTCATTTTTCTGGTTTGAAATGTTCGCTTAAGGCCTATCCATTCATTTTATTTTGATCGAAGGGGCGAGGCACCTAACATGAAATCCGCAACTTAGGATTTTATTCCTCATAACTTATTCTAATTTTGAAAGTTAAAAATCATGAAAAGTAGTCTCGTGTGAACCCCAAACGTTCGAAGTTATTGTTTCGCAATTATAGGCTGTCTCGTTTAGTGATAAGGTATAAAATTGAATGTAAATGCATATGATCAATTATTCTTATACCGTGGCAGAGGTGAAATGCTACAGCAAGGCTAGTCCTTATAATAAATAGTCAAAGGTTATATTGCACATCGGCCATTTAGTTTTGTACCTACTCAAAATGTCCATGGCGCCCCTAAATTGGGGCTATCTATCTATATGGTAAAGAGAAATATAAACAAATGTATCGTAGCAAATGTGATCAGACCGGACAGAGGTCCGTCGCCTGTGTATGAGCCACGACTTTACTGTCGCACACTTCGACACCGATCCGAGCACACAACGCGGGCCGGCTCTAATCGTGTGCATTATTCGTGTTTAAAAAGATATCAGAATATACACAATGAAGATACCTTGGTGAGAAGTGCGATCTCAGCCTTGGCCGACTGTGCGAAGGCGGCCAGTAGAGGCGTGTAGTGGCGCAGATGTTTGGCGGCTTGCTCGGCTAGCAGCTCCTCCTTCTTGTTCCACTCTCCACGCGACATCACACACTGCCAAATCTACAAGCATAGCATAATCTTATTATAGTAAATGTCCTTATAAAATGCTGCAAATTAAATAAGTATTACAGATCAGATTGCCATTTCGACACGGTAACTCGACGTGACGATGCAAGCAATGGAGAAACCGAAAGACTCAGTCGCTCCGAGCTCGTAAAGTCTTGTCGCGCCACTCTGACTCGTCATCGGTTATCATCACTTGAAGATGTTCTAAAATATCGTACCCGGCAAACTTGTCAGTGGGTTAATTTGTTTTATTTAGTACCGTTTTTCCTCAGTGGTGACTAAGTTAAGGTAAATCGGCTGCCACAAAATAAAACACTAATTATGTACCAGAGTCACTTTTAAGAATTTATTTTGTATCAACCTGAAATGTCGGTTTTCCTAAAATGTATTTTTCCCAAAACGTCTGCTTTTCCATAATGTCTGCACGACGACACGTCAAGCTGACATTATGCAAAAGACGTGCAGACATCTTAGATCAAAATAAAATTAATATTTTGATCTAAGGCAGACATTATGAAAAAAAAAATCATTTCAGGAAAACTGATATTTCAGGTCTGAGCCCAAATTAGTAAGTTAGAATAAACCAAGTTTATTCTGGAGCAGCTGAAATTTTCATGTATATAGTACAGGTAGTGTGGTGGTGGCATTGTTAAGAAGAATGTCGCCGTTAAGCTGATTTAATGTAACGGATGGACGGGCGTAGCTAAAAGGTGTATTTTACTCACGATGGCGACGACCTCATGGTCTGGAATGGAGTGCTTCAGTGCCATGTCGCGCAGCTCCTGGATCAGGTCGCGCACCGGCTTCTCGTCGGCGAGCTCGTCGAGCAGCGCCTGCGTCAGCTCGCGGCGAGCCTCCTGCACACAAACACATACCATCACCAACTTGTCTCTATGTATTCTTTAGGAAAACACAATTGGCTACTAAACGATTTTCTACAATATTTTTCATAACTTGGGCTTTATAATTTACTAGCGTCCCGCACCAGTCCGGGTGGGATCTATAAGTAAATATATTATAACATAAACCTTTCTGAAGAAATTCTCTAAATGACAGTGAAACCCGTATCAAAATCCGTTGCGCGGTTTAGAAGTAAGCGGAGAAACAGACATGGTGAGGACAGACGCGCAGGTATAGTGTTTTATACTATTTAGAGAATAATACATGTGTCAAATAGTCACACAGATTACTTATACGAGTATATAGCAAGCTACAGATGCGACGGTGAAATGTTCACATAGTTCCAACAGGCCCATTTTAGCGCTGCTGTCGTCAAGCTAATTTGTATAGAACTTGTAGTTATAGGTGATTCCAGAATGCAAAAATAGGGATATTTGACCAAGGAACAAACAAACTAATCAACAAATTATGTCATACAAAGTAGAAGAATTAGGGCTTCTCAATGATTCTCAACTCAAGCGTAAATACCAGGAAAACCACAAGATATAAGTTTCAGACGCAACAACACGGCTTGACGCTGCTGTTGCTGTAAGTTCAATATTGCGTCCTTGATGGAGTTTCATGAAGGAAAATGTGACTGGAGCGGAAACGGACGGGATGGATAGGAATTAACGCTGTCATAGGCCTGAATAGCCAATTACATTTTTACAAGTACAAATTGTAATAAAAGACACCATCCATACTATCTTCATAGTAAATGGTAAACTGAGATTACCTCGTTGCGCAACGCTATCAAACGTCTGACAACGAGGAGTAGGTCCTGAATCACTCTGTTATGCATGGAGCCGACTAATCCTTTCGAACGCACGACTATATCGCAACTGAACTTTTTGGTGGACCACCGACGCTAGATATCCCTCCTAAAATAGGCATTATGCTAACAAGTTAATTGACAACCAAAATAATGCGCTATTGACGTAACCCCAGACATGTTGTTCTATGGGGTACATAAATTTTAAATTGATTTAGCAAAATTGTTATTTAGGTAGGTACGCGTAAAAACGGAGTTTCTCCGACATCATGACGATGGTAAATGGTCAATTACGGCGTACTCGTGCTCTAAGATACATACTATTAAACCGTGTGTTTGCCACTGATCACACCACCACCGAACATGAGAATTTGGTTTGTTTGTCTAGCACTATCACAGCGCTTGAATAAACTCTGACACCAGGGCTTGCCTACACGATAAGAAGAAGACAGCGCGTGTGCACTGGGTCTTATCAGCCTCCGAGAAACATGCATCTTAGGAAAAAGTCTGGATTTTGATAGTCACGCCCTATTCTGTCTGTTCTATCTAAAACCCATGCATTTTTAGACGTTCCGTGATGTCTCGAATTCAGTGCAAAAGCGGTCTCCGTCGGAAGGCCTACAGTAGCCCGATGCGTTACCTGGGAAGCCTGGGCGCGATGCAGACGCAGCAGCTCAGCGAGGCCACGGGAGGCGAACGACGTGGCCAGCACCTCCTCGCTGCGACGGTTCAGCGGCAGGAACTCCAGCAGCCTGCCGGCGACGGACCAAACACACTTATATCAGGGCATCTCCTATCTCAGGGCATTTCTTGGAGCCGTGCACTATCTAGTGTTACACTGTAGCGACATTAATGACTCCGCTGCAAGAGTGCAACGAGCCAGTACATGCCGCGTCTGTCTGCCCGATGCTACGACACAGAACCTCATAGGGAGATAACTACGTTCGTTCATCGGGGAAAGCTTATGGAGATGTACTAAACTTTGGTCATAGAATAAAAATAGATAGTTGTACTGCATTAGTGGAAATATGCACGACTGCAAGCCAGACCGAATACAATTATCCTATAATTCTAAGATCATTATGATCGTATTAATATAAAGTGCTCTCAGGCCGAAACTGAAGGTGCAAGGTCTTTTTTTAATTTTGGAAACAGGAAACAACACAACATAACATCCTTGATCGAACAAAGGTTTCGAACCACCCCTTCGCTGCATAGAAAAGGACCTCATCCCGCGCTTTTCAGACAGCGAGTCAAAGCCATGCTTGCCGCTTGCATGCAAGTAAAAACTCATAATAGACCTCTAGTTTGGCAGTCCGGCGTGGTACCATTACTCACCTCGGGTCATCGAAATAAAGTATTATGTAATGAAACAATGATGACAACGTTACCTGCCCTCCAGCTGGCCCCGCTTGAGCGCGGTGACGAGGGTGTTGGTGCCGCGCTCCGCCTTCACCGTGGCGAACACCTCCAGCACGAAGTCCAGCGCCAGGTTGTCCTTGAGCAGGTGCTCGTTCACCAGCACCAGGAGCACCGACGGCGGCACGCATCCGTTACCTGACCACCGACACCACTTTAAAGATGCTGCGTTTGTGTACAAACTAATTCTACATGATAGAATTTGCATTTTATTGATCCTTACTTTAGGCTTAAAATTACATTTACATAATTGTTTAGTTATACGTAAGGAACAGCTGATTTTAATTCTCGATTTCAATGTAAGTCCCTTAATTTCAGTTTGATAGTCTGATCATCCTCTTAAAAACGGTCAGTATATTAAGAATGATCCTGTATGTATATAATATAAGGTCAAATTGGTAACGGTGTCATGTCGTACGTTAAATTAAACCAACATTCAAAATGTTATTCTTACTTCAACAACGTATCGGTTCGACAAATTGAATAACAATTCAATATTGAAAAATCTTATGTAACATATAATTTATTACCAGAAACCAAATAATTCAAAACTAAAAGAACATTAAAGAAAAATACAAAACTATGAAGACTGTCTGACGTCACTGATTGTCTGACTGTTAGACGTATTATGATTTATGACCGAAACCCGAAGACCTTTTTTGAGTATAGAAATGTAAAAATATTTTTTTCGCGGAAACACTAAGCTTCAGTATTACAGAATATATTTAGGAGTTAAGTTATTTACTGCGCTTAGTAGGTTACATGGCGGCCATTTTGTTAACATAATCTCAAAATGGCGGCCAGTAACGAATTTACCTGTAATGTAGCTAACATAATATGCAACTTTCTGAATTAAATTATTTGATTATGATCATCAGAGCAGCAGAGATACGAAAGCGTTGAAAAACGAGTCTTGCGGTTTATTACAATATAGGGGCGTCGTGTATAAAAATGTATCGTAGCAAATGTGATCAGACCGGACAGAGGTCCGTCGCCTGTGTATGAGCCACGACTTCAATGTCGCACACTTCGACACCGATCCGAGCACACAACGCGGGCCGGCTCTAATCGTGTGCAGGTTTCAAATGTTTTATCAGTAGGTAAATGTAGGCAAGATATTAACCAATCCAGAGCGCCGTCATGCGAGCCAGCTTGGTGCGCTGCATCGGTTCGAAGCCTTTCAGGTACACGAGCACCTGCAGACAAAGTTTCCTTATAATTGACGCTGCATAAATTTCCTGGATTTTTATTTGTGTTAAACATTTAGAAGAATACCGAATACTTTAATATTACTAAAGCAACTAAATTTTACCTTCTTCATTTCCTCTTCGAACATTTTCTCCAGATATTTATAGCGACGCATCAGCTTCACAAACACCTATAAACAAAAGTTGTTTTTAATTGACTACCCTCTATTAAAATGCTAACGAACATCTAGTAGCTTAATTAATCAGAAGTAAGTGAACGAGAAAGGGTTTCTCAACATTTGTGTTCAGGACTCTAGCCATGTTTTTCATCATTAGTGAATGCTAAGTACAGGTGCATGGTGTATTCAGCTGCACCATCCTGAGTTGAATTAAGATATTCCCGTGTCAAAGGAGGATGACGTAAGGTGCCTACCTGTTCGAAGTTACGCATGCTCTCCATATCCTCATTAGCGGAGAAGATGCAGATGTTGGTCTTGGGGGTCTCGCCGTCCATCGACACCGATCCGCCGGGAACTGCAAAAACCAGCTCATCACAAAGATATCTATCTACATATTCCTAAGATACCGACTGTGCACGTGCTCAGATAATAAACGAACGAGTGAGGTTTTATCAACACAAATATTCAGGACTCTAGCCAGTTGTTTCATCATATTCAATAACAGCTGCATAAATAATAGTTCGGTTACATAGTAAGTATAAATTGTTAAATAGTGATTGTGACCTATTTAATAAGTTTAGGTTGTTAGAAATAAACATTGGTAGCAGCAGCAGTAGTTTCCTGTCTTTGATGATTTGAGTGTACTTACGCAGAAGGCCCCCCGCGATAAGGACGTCGAAGATGACCTCCCCATAGCGGCGGTAGTCGAGCTTGGAGCCAGCGGCGTCTAGATACTTGTACGCCGCGTCGAGGTCGCCGCCGGCGCGCTCCAGGCCTTGGACGAGCGCGTCGCGGAACCCGTTCGGGTCGTACTTCTCTTTCTCATCTGTTGCCGGACATACAAACCAATTAAGATATTGTGACAAAGATTGAAAAAGGAAAAAGGCGGTTTCGACGATGAATTAAAGTAGATTGATGCATATTATTTACATGGCAAAGGTTCGCTGTAGACGCACGTACTATAATAAAATCGGATCCGTAGGTACGGACGTAACATACTCCCATAATCCATCAGGGTGATCAGAAGCATTGCTACAACTACAAACGATATTTGAAGCATGCTGTCATAGCAATGCTCACTTTTAGAATGTATAAGGTTTCAGGATAGAATTATGATAGGTTGTTTGTTACCCTTTCTGCCACAAAAAAATGAGTACCCTGAAACGACGAGCATGTATGATGAAGACCTGTGAATGTTGAAGACGTGTGTCAGAATCGTAGCATGTGTTGATCATTGTCACTGCTTACCCCACTAACGCATAGGTGTGAGCATAAATGTCCAAAATTGTATGCCTTCTAAAAGCTTTTTCATATTTATATAAATAGTGCATGCAACATTGATTGTTTTTCATTGAAACTGCTATGTTATGACAATCCCTCAACAATGCACTGCAAAGTCACGGTCAGAGTCTGAACTTTATTAAAAATCCAACACTGATTGCATTCAGCGCATGTTGCTTTGACAAACCGTGTAATTTATTGATGTAAATTACACTCTGCTTTGTAGCGAACAGTGGTAGCTTTATACGTAGAGGTAGTTTTATCTAATGAAAGCATTTTGCAAATTTAATATTCAGATAGTAGTCATAGAAAATTATAAGCTAAGGGCGAAGATATCTTACCACAAGGTAAGTAAGTTTACTTGATTGAAGGCCATTTCCTGCATGAACTAATAATAATATTGTTGGTTTGCCATATGGACGCAATATGACGTCACTTGTTGTCAAGGCGATAAAGTGTATTGAATTAATTAGCCATGGAAATAAGTATAGGTAATACATGCTTTACTTGGCGGATCTGTTAGTCGATGCAGCGGTGGATCAGATTACTCGTTATAAGTTTATAACTCATATAACTCAATCACACACACAACTATGATACCGCCAATGGTAATGTTGGCCCGTTAACAGAAAGATCATTTTCAAATATTAATTTATCAACTAATAATAGCTAGTCTCGGGGGTGCTTCAGACCATCAGAGGGATGATCTTTCACCACAGAGCTAACATCGAAATCGCGATAAAAATAATCTGATCCTCCTGGTGGTCGGTGGTGGTGGTGTAGGTAGTCGTCATTGGATGGACGTAGATTATTATTGCAGACAGGCCACAGCGCGGAAAAGGGAAAACGTTGTATAAGGAAGCGATGACAGACATCGAATTAGATTTCATTATCATTATCACCAATTTACGTTACGAGGAAGTGCTAAATGTTAGTTGTTATCTAGCTACTACATATCCGTATCTGATGATTGATGTCAAACTGACTTTGTTTTATCAACACAAAAGTTTTTCCTATGCTGTCTGTGAATTTAAAATATTTACAGGCAAGTAGTGTTCCAAGACTTCCAAGTAGGGTTCGATTCAATCCCATAATATGAACATTACCGATAAAATCTGTTAAAAAATAGTTTTCCTCTATCTAAAAGTCGCAACTATTTAAACCGTGGGGAATTTGTAACAGTTGTTTACTAAATCCCGTTACACAAAGTTAGTAGCCATCGAAGTTGTGAGTGTTTCTTTGTAAATCTATTGTTCTAAATTCGTTCTGAAAGATAAGAGTGGGTAGGTACTTATCTTAGAAACTTTACACAAGGGTCTGTAACAGTCTGCAGCAAATATAACCTTTTGTATAGACGTCTTTACAGGTAAATGGTTACGGTTACGATACGACTAAGTCATTAATTATGTTGCGAAAACGACCGTTGCTATGTGTATGTAATTTAAAGAATATACAATATATTGTCCGTGTGGTGTCGGCTAAGAGTAGCACCATCCCATTTCCTCCCGTGGGTGTCGTAAAAGGCGACTAAGGGATCTACCGGAAGATGGGCAGCAGCATCCTCTGAGTACACACATTCAATCCAACTGCGATCGCCAACCCGCCTGCCAAGCGTGGCGATTATGGCAAATCCCCCCATTTTTGGGGAGGCCTATGTCCAGCAGTGGACGTTTATCGGCTGATATGATGATGATGATGATGACAATATATTCGATATAATTATATCAACATTAGAAAAGTAATATCCCGCTCCTAGATTGGTAAGTTGACCTATAATAAAGATCCTGTGTAATCCTATAAAAACATAAACATAAAAAAATTCTTCATTGAAGTATCTTCCTAACATTATAAATGTGAAAGTTTGTGACTCAACCACGCATAAACGGCTGAACAGATTTGAATGATATTTGGCTCTCAAGGTTCCGGATAAACACGTGATACTTTTTAAAGACGGCAACGCTAGTATAAAATAAAGCGGTGGTGATGTGGCATTAAACATCAATTGAAGCAGTGATCATTGTCATTATCAATTTATTATTTTCTAACCGGTACGCATCTTAACATGCTAGTGTAATTCTGTTGAAAGAGGAAACATCCTTTAAATAACCATATAGTTCACAAAAATCTATGTATAGAGCTAGACTAAGACGAGCCAGTAGTCTAAAGTAATAGGACAGCTCTAAAATCTCCTATCGACAATTTGGACAATTTGGAAAAAAATTGTAGATCGGGAGGCGAGGGGCAGATAAGTAGACATCCCCAGAACGGCACATAACGGTAGTCATACATGACACGAAGGCTAAGCGCGTCAACATGGCGCTCGACAAAGTAGGCAGTAAGTGAGACGCCGCCGCCGCGCCGCGTGTGCACGACCTACATATTGGGTGGCAATGACCAGCGTAGGTACGCGAGCGAGAGAACATTACATTTACAATGCAACGTCACTGCGTACTTAATTACATTTCCGTCTTTTTATGATAATCATTGACAGCTTATTTTCAATCGTAAAAATTATTCATATGAATTTCACAATGATAACAAAATACCAATCGGAAATAATCATTGTTGTCGGTATTCTTTAAATCCATGTTTTATCGTCTTTTCTTATCTTTTCACTGTATAGTATATCGAAAATATTTAGTACAATTTAGTAAGTATAACGAAAAATTCAACAATCTTCTAAACTAAATCAAAGCATCCAAAAACACAATAGAATGCCGCAGGTAGTGCAGTGGAAAGTTTCACAAAGCAAAATTATTCTCCCTTTCTGAGAATTTAATATCCCTCTACAGCAGACTCAAAACTCTACGACAAAGTATGGTTTTTATTAAAAATTATTCTTTCGTGTCCAAAAGAACATCTTTTTAGGGTTTCGTAGTCAAACAAGGACCCCTTATATGGTCGTCCATTCTGTCTGTATGTCCCGTACGTATCTCATTTTGCACTTATTGTTACAAAGGCATGTATTTGTAGGCAATAGTAACCCAAAAACAAAAAAGAAGATACCTGGTTGAATAGATGGAATTATTATTTACTAACAACGACAAACGCAATTATTATTATTTAATTATTAGTTTGTTATTTACTACTACCAACGAATAACAAACGCTATGTAAATGTTTGTTTGTTTGTAACTACTGAACAGATTTTGATGAAACTTTTTTTGTTTGATAACTTATGCTTCGACTTAAAATCTGGTGTATAATATGTGCGGACGAAGTCGCGGGTAAACTCTATTTTAATTTTATTATAAGGTAGATTTTACTACCAACGAGTAACAAACGCAATTACATACGTATTATGTATTTAGCGGCGCCCGCAACTTCGTATGCGCGACCACTGACTTTAAATACTCGTAATGGTAACGTTTGATTGAATCAACCGATTGATATGAAATAAAGCCTACATGTAAATCCAAAATAAGCCCTATGCTTTTGTGAAAGCCCCTTCCAAATCTGCCCAGTAGTTTTTAAGTGATGTGTGGACAAACAAACAGATAAACAGACAAAAATATTAAAAATGGTCTCATTGCATTCCATTACATATCCTAACCTAAACGCAGTTTTGCAAATATCTTCAATGCGACATATCCGCGTAAAATTTACAATTTTATTACATGTATAGATTATTAGTTTGCTATTTACTACGTTTACTACCAACAAGTAACAAACGAAATAAATATTATTATCAATATTAAGTAACTATTTCATATTATTATAATTCACTATCAAAGAGTGAACTCAGCAGTAGAAAATGTTAAAATTACTATGGAGATATGCATCTTTCTACTCGCAAAATCGCACTCCAGGACAGAGACGGTTAGAGGATTAAGGGGGAGGCCTTTGCCTAGTAGTGGGATGAATTGGGCTGATAAAAAAAAACAAAAAAATCATGAGGCTAATAAAACAATCTGACTCCATGAAAAGAGAAAAAAATCTTTTTCCTAGATTATACAGGAAAACAACTCTAGTTATTATAAAAGGAAAATAATTATCTGTCAAATAGGGAAAATTTACGAATGACAACCAAATCCGAACCATACCAAAACTTGATCTTTAATCCAAAGGAAGTAGGTACTGTGGCATTAAGTAACTATCTGCAATCATTGTACACACTAAATATAAAGCAGATTACATGCCAATTGCTCATTTATCTCGTAAACTAAGTAAACAAAAGTTTTCCATCTCAGATATACCTTATTTGTCAAACCCAAGGCTTGTAATTCACATTTCCTGTTTCATATACATACTTACATACAACTTTAATATTCCTATCATGTATATTTATTTTACACTTTTAGTCAGAGTGAAAACTTAAATTTATTACTTTCTTTGGCTTTAGGGGTTCTTCAGACTCAAACTAAACTACTTTTAAAGCCTGACCAGGAATTTAAAAAACCTGGATTGGGGGCGCTGCAATCGACTGTCACCTTTAATGTTGTTCCAAGTACAAAAATTAGTTCCAATGATTTTCCACAACATTTTTCACAGAAAACGGTTTTTTATATTCCTGGTCAGGCCTTACTTTGTGACCAACATTGTAGGATGGGTTTATTCATAGAAAATTTCAATGGACACCGAAATCTAATAAAAAAAAACCTTCTGGTGCAGTTAGGTAATTTTTTTTTTAGATAACATGATCCATGGATGGTACAGATGATGTTTTTAAATAATCTTCTGAAGTTATACAGGGTAAATTTTATATCACTCCGGATAACTTCAGCATGTATTCTACTAATCAAACTGCACAACTTTCACTATGGACCCAACATCGAAATAGCGAAAAAAAAAAACAGATTTCCCAAACAAAAATGCAGTACCTATTCAACTCAAATGTATGGGACAGCTGTTTTTTTTCACAATTTCGGTGTTGGCTCCATAGTGAAAGTTGTTCAGTTTGATGAGTAGAATCTGAAGTAATGAAGTAATCTGCAGTGATATACAATTTACCCTGTATAGTTCTGTCTTTAGTATGTAACATGCCCAAGTTTAGATCCTGTCCCATTCCTTTTAATCATAGACTTAAACTCTAGCGATAGACTTGCCCTTCCATAGAAGCAACATGTTCCACTTGAATGAGGTGTACGCACCTGATTGATGTTCCCGAGTTCACTTCGTCACTATGGCAATGACAGACCGCAATGTGTCATTTTGTGTTGTTTTGTGTGACATGTTGTTTGTTTGAACGAGCTTGTCTATCGCTAGAGTAATATGTCTATGCTTTTAATGTTATGCCACCCACCTTTAAATAATATCACAACAGTAAGTACTCTGTCGGAAGACAAGCTAAGAGGTCGTTGATGAGGACCATGTGTGATATTGAATGAGAAAACTAATTATGTAACCTCTTAACCAATAAAGGCTATTCTACTATTTTACCACGGTAAATATCAAAATTAAAATGTATCAGGTAAGAATGTCAGTGTTCTGCGACGAGTATAAATGTTTGCGACAAGTATTAAAGTATGTACTTGAATTTCAGACCAGACTCCAGCTAACCCAAAAAAGCTCCCGATCTTAATTAGTTAATATTTAGTATGTTTCAGACTTGCACCTCACTAACAGTTTCTGATTAATTCTGAAGTAATCTTTATCAGAGAGTATAAGAAGAGTACCATTTTGTAAATCTATTCCAGTTGGCAAATGATAATTTATGCATTCTTTACCTTCGATCAAAGTAAAACTTTACTATAAAATAAAATTGATTTGACGAAAGCTATTGATTAAAACAAATAATATTAAGTTAATCGGTTTTAGAGCTGTCATTACATTAAGTAGATGTTAACATGAGCATTGAAGTGATGTGGCAGTATTTGAAAACATGCAAACTCTAGGTACCTACCTACTTCGAAACAAGTGTAACCAAATTAAAAAGGAAAATGGAGACATTACAGAGTTTAGGAAAATTCATGTTTTATGAAGCATACCCACATGCTTCATAAAATATGTTTTTTATAAATATGTATTCCTACATGTAGGTATATATTAATTTAGAGATGTAGGTACCTATATGTATAGAGTGAAGAGTCACAGGAAAGATGTGTCGACATACTGACCAACACATTTTACTTACATCTGAATTTTACTACTGTTTAGAGGAGATGATATATTTATGACTGATGTTTTGTCAGTATATTTCAGGTATTTTGCAAGACAATGTCAGATTCATATCTATCTAAACACTGAACAATAAAGATTCCATTTCAATAATTTAAAAAGCTTGTTCAGGATGCTTTCTATGAAGGATGCATCAATCAATCAATGGTATTAGAACAAAGATGAGGTTGGTAGGTAGCAATGCACGGCTGTGATCAATACACGACGCGCAACATTTCCCAAGAAGAAAAACATTATAATAAGTGATAAAATAAATGAGAACTCACCTCTTTTTCTGGTCTTGATCCGTTGACCCGATAATACTGGTTTTTCTACCTTCTGACTCATACAATATATTGCTGAAACAAATACACGTGGCAATTAGGATAATGCAATAGTGGGTCGGGAAGGTGGCCCGTTAGGCGCCGACGGGTCATCGGCCGCGTCGCGCCCGTCGCCACGCATGGCGCCCGGGCTCCGCCGCCCCCTGGCCCATGCCTCATGGCGTCATCCCGACGCTCTACTTACTGCGACGGACTCGACACGAAACGCACCACACGACCCCAAAGGAAAATTACGCGATTACAAGATCACCTATGACTCAGCGTATGTTCCCACCTCGAAAACGGACAGAGGCAAACGAGATCCGCAATCGACTATCTGGAATCTATCTGCGCACAGTTACTTACGTAGTGACAGGTTATGTAGGAGCCTTTTACTCCTCTTGCGGGTTCTCTCGGACTGCGCCTGCTCAGAAAAGAAAGAAACGCTGCGACGATATCTATTCCCTAGAGTAGAGACAACGCGTACGGAGTCGCCGGATATCCGGTGGCAGCGGGCTCGATGATAAATTCAAATTCGCAAAAGCAAAATTTTCGTTTTGGTTTATTTGTTTGTTTCTGTACTACTTGTATGCAAAGATACGTCTATTTATAAGACAAAATAATAAGATTTTTTTTAATAACACAATTTATGTACAATAGCTATCGTAAACCAGACAGAGTAGAATTTATGAAGAACACATCTATGATTTACAACAACAAAGAAACATGTACAACAGTAATTGTAATAAATAGAAAAATATTTTAAAACAAGGCACAATAAATTTTAGTAATTTTGTAGCACACACAAAAAATCACAAGTTGAACAGAAAGTATTTTGACTATAAATGGCAGAAAAAACTAAACACCATAGAGTCCATAGAGAATTTATGCTGGGTTTACATGCATGCCGTGCAGCCCGGCAAGTTTAGGCAATTCGCTGTACATCGACTCGTCTGTAAAGTGATTGTTACTACTTAACTTTATAAAAGCCTCAATGTACAGCGAATTGCCTAAACTTGCCGGGCTGCGCGGCACGCGTATGAACGTACCTTTATCGATGGCACGAAAGTGGGGCAATGGCTGCACTTCATAATGCCTTTTTAAAATATTTTGTAAACTTTGAATGCAATGATGTTAAATTTAAATTATAATTTTACATCATTGCATAAATATTCTTCATTATTTACCACGTCAGCGCCCGCGACATAATGGCGCGATAAAGCGCTATCGCGCCCTAGCTCCCTTTCTCTTTGCGCGCGAACGAACGACTTAGCATGCGCGATAAAACGTTTATCGAGGTACCATGCCGTGGGCGCAGGATGGTTACGGAAGCCGTAGCATCGTAGCATGTTGTGCGCGTTTTAAAAAAAATCCTCTGACGACCGATCATTGTAGCTGTATCCGTAGAAAGAGCGCAAAATTCTTGGTCAATGGCTGTATCACGTCTTTTTTCTCGTTCGTTCGCGTGCAAATAGAAAGAGAGCGAAGGTGTGATAGGACCTTAGATTAAAAACTTTTCGCTTACGCTGAAAGATGGAGCAAAGAAATGAGAGAGCTAGATAGCCAGTTATAAGAACTTATGTAAATAAAAAAGACAGAAATATTTTTTTTTGTTTCAGTCACCGTGGCCAGTTTTTGTATTTGGGCGTTTTTTTCTAAATATATCCGCACACATTTTGTCATGTCTATCAGTTTGCACTCAATTTACACTGAAACCAAAGACCGTTTTGAATGAAAGTTTTGATTATTTCAATATTTAATTAATAATCTGTAAAATTAGCAGGTTATATAGGTCATTTATTATAAATACATTAAAAAATAAGACTAAAGTTAGTTTTGAACCCCCATTATTAGTAATGTCCCACAATGACCGACCTAGTTTAAAAAGTTACAAAATAGATATATTTTAGTTTATTGCAGGTAATTGATGCCTTGTTAAGGTTCACTGATTGTTATTTTTAAAGAAAAAAGACACATTTACTAAGAATAAACTGTATAATTATATAATTTCGTTCCAAAAAAGTTACAAAATGGAAGCCTGAACCACTCTCTTGTCCCAAAATAATCACATTTTCTTTGAAAATAATCATTTTTTATCCAATTTGCAACTGTTATTATGCATTTCGAATAAGTGCGAATCATTCTACGTTGTTCCAATTATAATAAAGATATGTTTTTTTTTGTATTCCATTTTGTAACCGGGATATTTTTTTACGAAATTGCCCATTTGGCAAGATTTCAAACCTATGGAATGTTGATGACGTCTTGCCAAACAAACCAAAGTGCCATAGCCATAGTGTTTTAAAGCAAAAGTCCGTAGAAAGAGAAGGAACTACATTATTGCTGTTTCATCGTTATGGTGTCATCTAGTTACTATATCTATGGATAGCACTGTATCACCACGTATCACGGTGGCATGCTATCTAGCATGCTACCCATCATGCTGTATGGGGCGTATGCGAACTCCCTCCGTCTAGAGCGCGCGTTGCTTTATACCGGACCGGAATCGCGTATGCCATTCGGCCTTGGCAGAAAGCATACAATAGATTGCCCGCAAAGAATGAAATGGATCCCAATTCTCCTTACAACCGATGAAACATGACAATACTCCTTGGTGGTTGGTAATGATCGTTCTTCTCCGTCGTTGTTTTTGGCGACGTTTACCTTGTCCCTTTCTAATCCAACGTCAAAAATCAACGTCACTCAATTTTCGTTGTTACGTCATTGGATAGAAAGGGACACACCTAAAATTGGAAATATTGACGACACGGTAAATTTTCTTTGACGACGGAGAAGTACAAATACCATAGGCCAAGTATTTCGCTTACGCTGATAGACGGAACATCAGTGTAACCGCGTATGAGACAGCGATAATTTCATCCAGTGATACCATAGGAAATCAAACTCCCATAAAAATGGGTAAATGAACTATGCTATATTATGTACACACGGCGTGTGTGTACACAAGTGCGATTTTTGAATCTCATTCGGTGAGCTCAGCAGTTGAAAATGTCAAAATTACTTTGGAGATATGCATCTTTCTACTGCTGATTTGACTTTCAAAAATCATTAATCATACATAGCGATTTTTGAAAGTCAAATCCACACTATAAAGACATTTACAACTGCTGAATTCACCGAATGAGATTCCCGCGCCGCTCGTAGGGTGAATACTTACAGTCCTTTGAGTCTAGTACGATTTCACTTCATGTGCGCACCGCGCCTTCGGCTGCTTAGAAAATAACCAGGGCCTCTAGAAAAAGTACTTTCGATTAGCATTAACGACAGTAGAAAAAAAAAATAACGTATGGACTTGACGTATGGTGGAGAAAGAAAACGTCAAAATGTTTCGATCGCCAATGTCAAATCCATACATTCTGTCATTTCTACTAGCGTCTACGCCAAAAGAAATGTTACCTTGTCTATAGCCCCTGTAGTTCGATTTTTGAAAGACACCCGTAACTCGCTGTAAACAGCAGTAGAAAATGTTAAAATTACTATGGACATTATGCGTCTTTCTACTGCTGATTTGAACGTGTGACTTTCAAAATTCGCACTGCTGTTCTCGCGCTTTTCAGAGCGTTGCGCAAGTACAACAAGTACTTAGTATGGAAAAAATAGAGTCGGCACGCTAGTAGAGAAATCATACTAGACGGGCTGGTACCCATTGAACATAATCCGCCTCCGTGGAACTGCCTCCGTGGTCTAATGGTTAAGAGCATTGGGCTCTTGACACGGAGGTCGTGGGTTCGATTCCCACGGGGGGCACCTAGTGAAATGTCACTTTGTGCGTTTTTCCCCAGTTGGTTAGGACATTGCAGGCTGAGTCACCTGATTGTCTGAAAAGAAAGGGGTGCGCGAAAGGAGCCTCCCCGAGTGACGTACCGTAAAACGGGGTGAATAGGCACAAAATCGGACTTCACATTGAAATTAATCAATGTTGTAGGACGACTATAACCTTGGTTACTGATTCAAAATCTTTCCGGCTATTCATACTCTCCCAAAATGCAAAAACAAAAACAAAAACCATATAAATTCCCAATGATTTCTACCAAAATATATGCTGTCCCTATTTATACTTGAAGCGGGGTGAACTTGGACGGAACAGGGGTGAATGGGGAAAAATCTGTAGGGTTGTCCAAAACTCATCTAAATAAATAGATGTTCAGTTTTATGGTCTAGAACACCCCATTAGATATTACTAGGGTGTTTTGTTACACACTGCATAAATAAATAAAACGAAAACAACTAAGGGGAATCAAAATTTACAATAAATAACGAAAAAAATAACAAATGACAAGTGACAACCCTGTCCCAATACAAACTTTACCGTTCCAATTCAACTTTCATTCGTCCCTATTAACCCGGTATCTCGTTCCTATTCAGACCACAGTCGTCTCTATTCACCCCTCAGCCGTGTCTAATAACCTCTTAAATAATTCAAAATCACCGAGCTTTAAATATTTTGCTTTCTAAGTAAAAGTACTTAATATCTAGACTTACCTGCTTTTGTGTAGCTCCGCCAATAAATGATTGTTGCATTAAACCCCTCTTTACTATAAAAACACTTTAATTTTTCATAAAAAACCCGAAGTTTTGAAGAACAAAATAACCACCGCTTTAGGTACTTCAAATGAAAGTAAAATTTTGACATCTGTAACTAACTTAACTGCGGTTTGGTGTTGCCAGTAAAAAGATCGAATATTCTTCTACACATGAAAATAATTCACAGCAATTTGACGTTTTTTAATTTTCGTTAGGTCAGCTTCAAATGTCGTTCCCGTTTTTGTCCCTATTCACACCCCGATCCCTATTCACCCCGTTTTACGGTATCCACTGTACCTTATACGTCCGGCGCACCCTGGGCAGTCAGCGAGCTCCCTACGCTGACTGGCTAATCCTTTCACCACGACGACGACGAAAAGAAAGATGATTCCGTGCTTCGGATCGCACGTTAAACTGTTGGTCCCGGCTACTATCTCTGGTGGTAGTAGTCTTTACATAAAAACCACGTCAGAGGCCGTAAGGCGGTTTGAATAAACTCTGACACCAGCACGGCTAGCATGCCACCCACGACAAAGCGTTTAAACGAGAAAAACGTCATGCGCGTTCTTTTTGGCGTACGTAAAATAATAAAGATGGAGGCACGTCTCGATTTTTGTCGTTTTCTCGGCGTTGGCATGCTAGAGGGGCAGGGCTTGCAGCCCACTCGATAAGAAGTAGAAGAACATAATAATAGCACATTATGCAATATGCAATTTTCAATTTATTGTTACCCTTTGTGTCATTATAATAACGAGAATACATTTTAATAAAGTTATTTATTTGTATCAAATCATAAATTATGTTGTTAACTTATAGAACATTATCATATTTTAATGTAAGATATGATACACACCTTTTCTGGTAAGCTATAGAGGCTCATATTCTGTACTATAATTGTAAGACCTTGCTAAAACGTACAGTTAAATGTCAAAATCCATACATTTCGACCCTACTTAGCTCGAACTTAAGCATCAATTTACATTGAACAATTTGCAGGGAGCCAACATTTATTGTATGGTAGGTAAGGTAACCTAGTTTAAGGTGAACAGAATCAAATGAGATCGAAACCCGAACCTGATTTTTAGTAGGCTTAAGTAGGTAAACTGGTTTTCGCTTCTTGTATGAAAACAATCATCTCGAAAACATTACTAGAACTAAAAAAAGAAAGCAATGCTACCTAACATTATTTAATAAAGAATCTAACTAGCTTCACCGACATTGCCCAATTAGGACAATGCCTTAGGGCCTGTTTCACCAATTCTGGGTAAGTTCTCGTTAGCTTATACGACAGATAGTTTGACATATTTTGTATGAAATGATGTTAAAATATCTGTCGGATAACCTAACAAGAACTTATTCAGAAGTGGCCTTAGTCTTCCAGTTTACAAATAATAAATGACCTATACTCTTTCCTAGCTAAACTAGATATACCTACTTTGACTATTATAATTATCTACTTGTGTAGGTACTATCTACCGACATATTGAATTTACCTTTATATACCGTGTTGGAGTGTCACTGTATTCCATTTCTCTTATACGTATATTTTCAATAAACAGATGTTCTTCAAATACGCGAATTTATAGTAGGTGACCAATTGAATATGCCAGTTGCGAAGACCCATATATTTTTAAAATATTCGTCGCTTGGAAAACTGAAGAAAAAATACATCACTTAAAAACGCAAAAAAGCTACAACTCCTCACCCTACCTATACGAAAAAATTGGTAAAGTAGTTTTTACGTGATGCTCGAACAAACAAACAAACACACAAACAATCAAACGAATAGACAAACAGACATAAAAAAAACCTCACTAACTATTCTTTATGATCCAACCTTAGACGATTTATATAGGGACCGCCTCGCCTTAGCATTTCCCCTCTGCCAACGTGCCAGATCAAACAATCTTACGCATTTACATACAATTTTATACCTTATCTATCACTAAACAGCCTTTAATTGCGGAACAATAATTTCGAAGCTATCGCGTTTGGGGTTCACACGACACAGTTTTTCATGAATTTTAACATTCAAAATTAAAATCTAAAGTAATGGAATAAAGTCCAAAGTTGCGGATTTCATGCTGCCTCAAACATACATACCTCATGCTACCAAAAAGTGGCAGATAAGTTTGTTAGTAGAATAAATAAATACTCTAAGGGCCTGTTTCACCACTTCTGAATAAGTTCTTGTTAGCGTATCCGACAGATATTTTGACATAATTTCATACAAAATATGTCAAACTATCCGTCGGATAAGCTAACAAGAACTTACCCAGAAGTGGTGAAACAGGCCCTAAGGATTCAACTCACGTCAACGACATCTATCATGGTATGTTTTACAGGTTAACCTAACTAAAGCTGCTGGCACGTTCACAGACACATACAAATGAGTTCGATGAGACAATCTGCGTGCAGTGAGACAAAGGCATTGCGTAAATGTGTGGCACGCGCCAGCTTTAGTTAACCGACCTCTATTTGTAATGCTGTTTTTTGTTGGAGCTTTTAACCCTGAGGCAATGACAGCTATCCATGGTATGGTATGCTTAACTACGTTTAACTAGCGGTTACAAAATACCTCATGAAACCTCTTCCGGCTTACCCTTGGCACAGCCCTTGGTGTACTTACCTTATTTTCAAGGTGGAAACAGGGTAATTTTAATATGACATCTGACCACCCTTATTGAGATTACAAATCACAAAATTTAGCTTTAACTTTTAAATTATTGTCTTTAACACTTGCCCGATGAATGAAACTATTAAAATGCGTTTTATTATTAATGTTTCCTGCAATAAAACGTGAATTAATGTTAACATACCCGTGGAATGAAATATTTTCTTTGCAACGTTCAGTGCGGCTCTTGCATCCTAAAACGCTGCACGCTACCATGTTGTGAACTTAAAGTCACCCACTCGCAACAAATTACAATGAATTAAATTATTACGAAATAACTATTCATCGAAATATAGAGCAACAAACATTTTTATGAAATTTTTGTTGTCTGACTCCGATGTCAGACCATAGAGGCTAGAGCAAAAATATGGCTACGTCAATAAGGACAGCAATAAGGTAGCGATCTCCTTTTTTAACTAGAGTGAATTTGTATTATGCATCCCTCAATGAGTAAATGAGACAAAACACGTTCTTCGTTCTATTACTTGCTCTTTCTACGACAAATACGAAAGAAGATTTTTTTTTTTTTTTTTTTTTTTTTTAATATCTTGGACAGTGCCACACAAATTATCTAGTCACATTTAACTGCGCGCGGCGGGCCAAGCAGACTGTCATGGCGGGCGGGCTTCAGTGTGATCACTTTTAGTAGAATTCTACTTTTTTGGTAGATTCAGGGCAAAGAGGACGATGATTTAGTAGTAGAAAATTGTTAAGTAGATTTTGGTAGAAACTCGGTATTCAAAAATGCAAGGATTTAGGCAACAAAATATCAAATTTGAAACAGGACTTGCTAGATTTCAGCAGTCATTTTGGTAGATTCTCTAAAAAATTAAGTGGTCACAATGGCGGGCTCGCTCGTCAGTAAGCGCATGCGCAAGCATAAGCAATGCAATCATGGCGGACGTCAATCTCGTTGACGAAATAATTATTTATTCCAGATTATTCAAATTAAAATACAATATTAAGTAGGTACAGGTGTGAAGTTTGATCTATTTGAATTGTAAAAAAAAGGTGTACAACGAATCGAAAGGAGACGATTTTTGACAGCTCGCTAGCTCAGTGGGTAGCTAAACTTGCCTGCTTTGCCGAGGGTTGCGGGTTCGAATCCCAATAGGGGTAAATATTTGTATGATAAATATTAATAGCTTCAGCACCAGATCTTGGTTAAATATGTGTTTTGCTATCAAAACTGAACGTTTACAAAAAAATTTCAAGCCAATGCTTAGCCGTTGAGGAGATCCCCCGTACGAAGACATTCCTGGGTTCAGCACCAGATTCTGGTTAAATGTGTGTTTTGCTATCAAAACAGAACGTGTAGAAAAAAATTGCTAGTTGATGCTGTTAGCCGTTAAGGAGATCCCTCGTACGGAGACATTCCTGGCTTCAGCACCAGATTCTGGTGAAATGTGAGTCATGCTACGATAACTGAACATGTTTAAAAAAAATCAAGTCAATGCTTTTAACCGTTGAGGATATCCCTCGTGCGGGGATATTCCTGGCTTCAGCACCAGATCTTGGTTAAAATCTTTGTTATGTCTGTTCGCCACGAAGTCGCATGCCATACTGAATGCATACTGATCAAAGAAAACTATTTACCGCGCTCGCGTGCGTGTGAACAGGTACACGGGCGCAAGCACATTTTTCCTTTGAAATGTGTCGAAAAACCGACACTCCTTCGGATCGAGACATTCACCAAGCAAAGCACCAAGCCAAGCATCGAGCGCACTGTTCACACGCTTGCGCTCGTGCATGCGCCCGTGAATGTCGCTTTGAACGCGTGTATGTGAACACTAGACATTCACCGAGCCAAGCACCGAGCACACTGTTCACATGTCGGTGCACGTGCACGTGCTCGTTGAATGTCGCTTTGAATGCCAGCATGTGAACCCGGCATTTGATTGAATATTACCGCCCGCCATGGCAAACTTAGTGGCATCCTTTACGATTTAAATCCATGTTTGCCCGTCTAAACGGTACTTATTGGCTAGATCCCATTGCCTTTCCGAAAGGAAGAAGAACTAAACATCTAAACAACAACAACAGGGGTTTTGCGCGGGAAACAAGGCGAAACGTGTGGACTTTGTTTCTTAATTTTCTAAATTAGTTTTTCGTGGCTATTGTTGTGATAATGTGGTGGAATTAGTATAATAATGTGCCTCTAATGGAGAACAATATAGTAAAAGTGAGAAATAAAGTAAGGCGCGACCATTCGATTCGGATTGATATCCCCGCGTAAAACTTCCATAAACATTGCAATGTGTGAACCACCCTCGCATTTCAATGAGTTAGGTTTAAGTTACGAAAAAATGAAAAACTTCTAATACGGATTCCTGACAATATTGAAAACTTATTGAAGACATCGGCAAATAGAAACTTGATCTCGGAAATGACACAAGGAAATGACGAAAACCACAGTAATGACATTATTACGGAAAAACGAAAATTAACTTGGAATATGAAGACTTGGAAAATTTTTAATTTTAACACAGATCAGGCACATAGTGCCTTTTATAATGAATTTATAAAATAAGACAAAATCTGACTTGGCTGCATCGTTTATGTTCCCTTTGCCTTTCCGCAAGGATAAATGTAACAACAACAACAACAACAAATCAAAAATGTCAAAGTTGACTATAGTTGAAATTGCGTTTTAGGTTATTTTTCAATTTCATACAAAAGTAAACCATCGAAGAGAAGAGGATCACAGAATAACAGCTGGTTTACGATATGGCTAATTCAATATTATCAAAGGTAAGCATAACACTATGGTTTATCAAGTAAGCTCTAATGTTTAGGTAGCTCTGGTAGTAGTTCCCAAATTGAGAATTATCTAACAAAATTGGTTCGAAAATTGTAAATTTGTTCTATGCGGGGCCGGATGAAGCAATTTAGGTGTACGCCCCTAGGCAATGCAAGTCTCGGGGCACCTATTCCCATGGGCATAGCAATGATTTTAGGAGGCCAGGTACATGCATACAGTAAAATAACAACCAAATATAATCCACTAGAAGCGAGCTTGAGCTTTAACTATTTGGATATGACGAAGATTGCTACCGAATTTGGACGAACGATGGTAAGAGTAACAAGCTCATCCGTTCACTTGATTGTTATAAAACTTAATAAACAGAGGTAATATTTTCCGCTGGGTTTAATTTTTAAAAGAAGCAAAGAAAGAAACATGTATATGTCGCTGCGCTGCAACATGGTTTAAAAACAGGAGCGAGTGAACAGCGCTAGAGATTTTACCACAAAATTTTGCTAATTCTTAAACTGTCGCTCACCACATTTACTTTTCAAGAAAGGAAACACAAGAAAAGAATATTATGTTGATCATTGTAGTTGTCTCTTGTTTTTCATAATTCCTTTTGAAAATGGATAGTGGGTCTAAATAATTGAATTTGGACATATTTTTCTCACGGGCCACTAGGTGGTGCCAGGCCCATAGGCAGTTGCCTAAATTGAAAAAATATGTTTTATTTAAATGTTCCTGCATAGGTAGCATGCCACCGTGATACAGCGCTATCACAACTTCGCTCTGTTTCTATTTGCGCGCGAATGAACAAGATAAAAGATGTGATACAGCCGTATCATGTGTAGAATGCTACCCATGCTGGTGTAATGAGTATGGGGTTTGTAATAATTAAATTGGAATTGTAATCAACAATTATTTGGGACATTAATCGAAATCATAATCGCTAAGTGTTAATCGTTTCATCACCAATTTATATGCCATCAGTTCATTGCTAGGTACAAGAGTCAATCCCAATGGCGGCGCTAGACAATATATAAGCGTCAGCGACATTGGTTTGCAAGGCCTTTTCCACATCCCATAAAATGATAGGATAAAATGAAAAAATTTGCGGCAATAGGAATTCTGTTTATGAACTCCACAACAAAACTAAAAGTTCGAGCAAGCTTTAAATTTCTCAGCTGCTGTGACCAGAGCTATGTATCAACCTTTACATTGTATATATTATACAACATTTTTGACACTATGTTAGCATCCTCTTTTTTATTTATCAGATTGGGTCTCTGCGCCTGTCACCAGTGGTGGTCTTCAACCAGCCAGTTCGTACGACAACATCGAAGCACTGGAACCCTAAGTTTAAGAAAAACAGGGCGCAGAAGTACCTGAAAGTGGACCTGCCTAAATTAAATGAGGAATTAGGAGAGATGTCTCCGGAGAAAGTGAGGCAGAAGATGAGGGAGCGAGGATTGCAGCCCGCTAGGCCTTGGATGGAGAGGGCTTTCTATATATCTGCTACCGGTAATATACTCTGCTATTATCATCTTTACTACAAGTAATCTATTTAACTATGCAGACCAGTTGGCCTAACATGCCACATGCGACAGTTCGCTTTAGCATCTATCTTTCTCGTTTTCTTGGGGATGGCAAGCAAGGCTGGAGGTGTACTGTCTCAAGAAAGATGTGATAGAAGTATAAAGTCAATATTAAGAATGTGATATTTACAATGTGATTATCAAATTCTTAATTATAGGACAATAGTATAGTCTATCAATGCAAAAGTCTGACTCTTCCTTTAGAGATGTTAATTCGGTTTTCTTTTTTGACGAAGTACAAGCTCTATTAATATTACAGGCGTTGTGAAAAGCTATAAATTCTTGCTATTACCTGTCTCGGTTAAAATTACATGATATTTTAATTTAAGCCACAGTTCTCCTGTCCTGTAGTATTTGATGGCATATGTTGCGTTTGTGTTTCAACTAGATGTTTCTCGCTACTTCGTCCAAATTGCCCTCCATCATCGTAGCGATTTATATCTACCAGTTTTTCAGTGTAATCAGACATCTGGTCTGCATCCGTGCTCTAATGGTTAAGAGCATTAGGCTTTTGACACGGAGGTTGTGGGTTCGATTCCCACGTCCTAACCTAGTGTCCAACCACTGTACACCTAGTGATATGTCACTTTGTGCGTTTTCCCCCAGTTGGTTAGGACATTGCAGGCTAAATCACCATATTGTCTGAAAAGACAGACACCAGGGCTTACTACCCACACAATAAGAAGAAGAATGTAATCATAAGCTTCTAAACACAAAAAGGTCATAATCGGTGATTTGGAGTCAGGGCACAGGTCAGGGACACCTAAAAACTATATTGTGATTTAGATACATCTTCAATTTACCTACAGACACATTTCTATTGCAGTCTTATAATGTACATTGCTTTAATTTTTATTCCAGGTGGAACATTTGAACCCTATGTACCACCAGAAGGCGACGGCAAGGCATCCCTCGCGTCCACGGCTCGCGCAAAGCAAGCCGTTGAATTACTAGAGAAAAAATCAAAATCTGTGATGGCAATCCGCAAAATAAAGTCCTTTGATGAAGACTTTAGCTCCAAGGAGTTCGTTATTCAAGCACAAAATATTTACATAAAAGCCCACGAAAGTCTAGCCAACCATGATAAGAGGACTCTTAGGCAGTATGTGACAGAGAAAGCGTATCCAGAGTTCATGCACAATTCAGTCATGAGGACCATCAGGTGGAAGTTCCTGGATTCACTGGAGCCTCCCCGAGTTGTCCATGCTCGCTGCACCGACGTTGTGAGCAAAGAAAACATTTTTGGGCAGGTGAGTGGTTGTCGTAGGAGCTCGGTTAATACTTGTCATCATGAACACTCCCAATTAAAAACTGTATCCTTAGCATTTGTCTCAGCACTCCTACTTAACTTCAATTTCCTGGCCTTTCAAGATATGCAGGGTGTTAGGGATGACTTCAGTTGCATTACTTCAATGGGTGATTGTACTCATGACACTGAACAACTTTCCACAGAGGAACAAAGGGAAATTCTCAAAAAAATACCTTTCATACAAACTTTTTTGCTAATTTTCTATAGGTTTCTTAGAAAGTTGTTAAGTATCATGGGTAGAATTACCCTTTAAAGTAAACAGTTGCACTGTTTACCCTAACTCCCTGTATTGTGATGTGGTACACAATGGGATGTAGAGCTGCTTAAGCAGCTACCTTGAACCGGAGGACAGGAATGCCCATGACTAGCAATAAAAAATAAAGGACATTTTACTTTTTAGACAATTTGTTCCTAGTCACAGCTAGAAATGCCACACTGGTAATACAGAAAAATACAAAACAATAGTACAATAAAAAAGATTAAAAGTCATGCAATATTGTAATAAGAATTGGCTTGGTTACAGTTAAAAAATTGTGTCTAAAGGATAGGGCGTCAGCGTTTGCTGCTGTGAACTTATGTGCACATTGAAATGATCTGAAATCTATTTACAAAATGATATTTCAGGTGACCGTTCGTTTCCACACACGCCAGCAACTGTCGGTGTACGATCGCTTCGGCCGTCTCCTGCACGGCAGCGAAATCCTCGCCAAGGACGTCCTCGAGTACATAGTGTTCGAGAAGCATCTCTCCAACCTGTACGGCACGTGGCGGATCCACGACAAGATCATACCAGACTGGGCTCCTCCTAAAGATCCCTCTAAGTTAACCAGAGTGACGAAAGAAGAACTGCCGGTCCCCGAAACCGCACTCATAGAAGGAGAGACGGAAACTCCAGCGATTGCTGACAAGTGATTAGTAGTAGATTGTACCAATAAATAGTATTTATAGTTAACTGTAGTTTGTTGCATTACGGATTTTAATTCTACCTCCACAGGTTTGCCCAGTCAATGTACAGCGGGCTCGCCTAAGTCCATTTTTGATTTATCTTATCGTAATAGTCTCAGACCAAATAAAAAACAAAACGACGACGCATTGTCACCAAGTGACGTGAAGCCGGTTTCGTAAGCATGTGTTCTCTTAGCTTACTAAGAGCGGCGTAGTTTGGTTGTAAATGTGTGCGTGTGATCGTACATGCACAGAGCAAGGCGTAGTTTTGCATGCTTCACTTTATTGTTCACAGAGCTGTGATGTTTTTTATTTGGTCTGAGATTGTAGTAAAGTATTTGGTTGAACACTTTGGTTATACCTATCGATACATTGTGCTCCTTCTCATGCTGACTGAACGACTAAACCAAGGAATATACCTACTACTCTCTACCGCTGAACTAAAACAGGTTAAAAAAACATTTTTTTTTATCTCGCTCTTCTATGCATTACGTAGTCACGTTAGATTCGGAGCAAAGAACACATTAAATCCTGACGAATTCAGAGTGACCAACCCGAAAAAGAGGATCTACTATATTTTATTTTCAGTATTAAAATTATTGTATTTCTGTGAATCCTGTGATACGTTTCAATAAACCTAGAATCAACAATTAATATGGAGACCACTTCTTCCTAGGAGACCACGAACCAATTAAAATAAAAGAGGGTTAACACATGTACTACAACATTTATTAAGAAAATATGATACATCATTATAATTTTGCAGGTACTCTAATACATTTTCTAAACAAGAAAAAAATTATGGTGGTACCCTAACGTTAATACTATTTAATCAAATCTGTGCCTTAACCTTTAGTTACTTCGGTCCCATTTTTATTTTAGCATTTTAAACAATACTAAATTACACGAATGATTCCATACCTTTTATTGTACATTATCAGAGAGAATGATACTTGAACATGACACAAAATTATCTACTTACAACATTCAATTATTAAAATCTGCTTAGTTGCTTAGTTTGTAGATGTTCTGATTATAATAGGCAATGATTTTATATTTATATGTTACATAATAGGTAAGAAACAGATCTAAATGTAAAGCTCATAATCGGAAGACCATGTCAACCCGAAGAACGTAAAATACGTTTTTTTTTAATAATGAAGGCCCTTATTTGTTTCCATACATTTAATTATTTAGTCCCAAGTAAGGACATACATAATTTTAAAGAACTTAGGATATCGTCTAACTAAATTATACATTGAGGTAAATTGCAAATATGTACATATCGAGAAGTGGAAATAACAATTAGAACGGAATGGATGAAATATACTTATTTGAAGCTTATTTGCCGAAATCTGACAAAAATAAGTGTCACCAACATATTGACCAGAAAAAGTCAATGTTTCTAATATGAATTAAACGATAAAAGATCATTTTATTTCTAACACCGATACTTAATTATAACATTGATAAATACCTATCAGCAGTGGCACTGACGGACAACAAACATTATAAAATCTTGATCATTTCGTACATAACAAATTTCACTGCTTTGATTAAATTAAAAAAGCGGAAGATAAGGTGACGTTCTTGCATTACGTGCTCGGAAAATGGTCCTGCTTTTCATGTATCTTACGAGTGAAAAGTAACTAATGCCCCGTGATTTATTTTTTCTCTATTTGTATGATTTGTATGTACGAGTAAAGGCACTCGAAGGCATTGTGGTGCCTTTATTCTGCTAAAACCAAAAAAGTATCTCAATCACGCAATTCCGCTCATATTGCGATTAAAGGCGGCGGGGGCTCAATTTATGCGGTCCATGCGCTATAGGCTAGTCACCTATCTTCCTATTTTATTTTAATTAAAGTTTCACTACATTCCGCCTTTCATCTCAGTCTATGGCCAGCGGCACACGCTGCGTGCGAGTGCGTTGCTCAGTTGATGTGCGGCATGTTAGACTCTCTTCAGCTCTATTAAACTACCTACTATTTTAGTCAGTTGTTGTCCAGTTTAAGGGCAGATAAAGTTCATTTAAAGTAAACTTTATCTCGAGATAAGAAGGTGTAAGGCGCAAGTAGCACTGGACTGTACAATAATTCAGTTGATCGTATTTGGGGGCGCGCTGCGCATAGTCTGTGTACCTCTGAAGAAACTGTCTAACCTAAAGAATGAATTTCACATTACAGTAACATTAAATAATTATCTTGAAATCATCCGACTGTGATATTAGAAGTCTTTGTTGTTAGCAACAATAGTGGCTCGAAAGTAATAGTTATGAATAGTCAGGCCCTAGATAGGTACAGCAGACGGTAGACATCACATGTTTAAAGGCCATTCATAAAAGTGACAGACAAAAGAATCACGGGACAGCTCAACGCTCCACTACTGACCATCTGCATGCCCTGAACCAAGTTATCGAAAAGTTGAGTGAATTCAATAGCCCCTTGAATTGGCTTTTGTCGACTATTCCAAGGCTATATTTATAGCACTATACTAAAAACGTATATCAACATAGTACAGCGAACATTGGAATAGATTCTGCAGGCCAGACATTTAAAATAGAAAAAGGGGTTAAACAAGGGGACTCCTTCGCTCCGAAACTATTTACCAGCACCCTCGGGGAGAGTTTCAGGAAGCTGGTGGCGGTCCCGTGGGAAACAAGGGGCTTTGTCGTTGGTAACAAGAGGTTAACAAATGGCAGTATCGCCGATGACATTGTCCTTTTCTCTCGAAATGCGCCAGAACTTGATAAAATGCTCCAATAGCTGAGTACGGCAAGCCATGAGGTTGGACTGACCATGAACAGATCTAAGACACAACTCATGACTAATGCCACCAAACGTAGGGTCTAGGTAAACGTAGGGCAGGAAGCATACATTATTACACCCGGAAAGATGGACCAAAGTTTTAACGCCTTGGATCCCGGAAAATGGACGTCGCCGTCAGGGTCGACCCTGCAAGAGATGGAGAGACGGCCTGGATACCTTCGACGAAGGGTGGATGGAGCTGGCGCAAGACAGGGTTGTATGGGGGATAAAGGGGGAGGCCTCTGCCCAGCAGAGATAATGAAATAGGCTACCTAAGGAAAAAGAAAAAAAAGTAGGTTAAGCACATAAACCCGGCCAGAAATAAAAAAAACCTCTCCATGTTGCGGAAAATCATTGGAACTAATGTTTGTACTTGGACTTAAAGGTTATATAGTCGATCGCAGCGCCCCCAAACCAGGTTTTTTATATTTCTAGCCAGGCTTTACGTAACTAGCGCTAGTTTGGAACGTCTGTATGAACACTGAACAGAATTATTTGTTTTACAGAACACTAGCACGGATTATAAAATGTACTTTAGCTTAATGAACGAACGTAAACGCCTGGCGTCGTTGAAAACAAGAAAATACTACATCTTACAGCAATGCAGCTGCCGGGCTGTTGGAGGGGATTTGAATGTTGTTGTCCAGTAAATAGAGTTTACTCTTGCCCCCAATGACGTTCTATTTTATATAGAATAGAATAGAACTATATACTACTCCAACTTGTAGCAGATACCCGGCGCGAATACTTTCATGTCAAATGAACGCGCCCTTGGGAAAGGGCAAGGAATATGCTACTCCCCATTGACCAAGAATGTTTCGCTTACGCTCTACTCCCCCATTTTCAATGTAAGTACCTAGTTACCTACGTTTCATAATACGATTATACCACAGAGTGCGAGAGTAGGTAATACTGCGTAAATTTTACGAAGCAGGTAGATTGTCATTATCATTACGTTTATAGTACAAGTACGTTTGACTACAGTATATTCATTCTCTCTTCATTTACATAAATTTCCCTTAAAATTTGTGCTTTGATGGGAACTACAATATGTATAAAGGGTTATTCTTAAAATGCTGAGTTTTAAGGGGACGATTAAACTGAACATCTTTCTCTATACAAATCACGAAAATGAGCTTAGAAATGAAAGTTGTTCAGTTTGATGGTTTGTCCACCCCCTTAAAAATGATCAGCATATTAACAAAGATACAGGATATTGTATAAAAATACAGGGTGTAGCTTTCAAGGTGTGCAATATTTACGAAGGTGATTTAGTCCCTTACACTGGCTACGAATCAATAAAAAAACGACAAAGATAATTTCGAATGAGTTTCATAATAGGACACTTTCATTTTTCGATAGACATTCGACATAAAAATAATAGCCTCTCAGCGTGGTGGATCGGCCAATGCGCGTGTCTATAGAGCTATTATAATATATTGGAAAAGCTCAGCTGAGCGGTCGCAGCGGACCTACTGATCGCGCGGTGTGCGGGGAACGGGACACCGGCAAAGTCGGTACCGCGCGCAGGTAAGTCGGTACGGGGACTCGCTCCCCCTGACCTCCGCTCCGCTCACCGCACACGATTGGCCTGTCACGACCGCGAAACGTTTAATTAAAATTACACTATGGCGTTTCACAGTGCAGACATGTCAGTATTCAAATGCACCAGTATAGTTTATAATTGTTGAGAAAAATACGGTTATAGTAGATTACACACCGAGGACAGGAAAGTAAGAAAGGTCTCAGATCTCATGTAATTGTTTACCGAGGCGAGGTGAGGCCGAGGTCAACAAACATGTGATCTGAGGCTTTCTTATTTTTTGTCCGAGGTTAGTATACTATTTTTCTCCTCGACGGAGGTGGAAAGCGACAACTTCGTTTAGCGCAGCGGGACGACAATTGACGCTTTCTGTCCGGAGGGGAGAAAATTACTTTAATTTAATTTTAATCATGATATTGATTATTATTATTATTCGTAATACATAAAAGATCATCCGTCATCTCAAAAAATATTGCACAACTTGAAAGGTACACCTGTAAGTATAACAATAATATAATTTCAGTTAACAATTTTGAGTTACATATTTAGATATTTAGTATCCTTATCAATTTACACAAATATAGATTGGTTTACAAAATATGATCATCTCTCGTTAATTTGTTAATTCTTTGTATATTATACAATACAATAGACTCTAAATTTCACAACACATTTCATTGACTTTGAAGAATCAAACATTTATTATTGTTCCATCACAGTTTCTTTGTATTCACAACACGATCTGGCACTAGTTGACTTCGCAGTGACCCGCAATGATTACTGCGACTTAATACTTAATGTCCATATAAATAATATCTTGTACTATAGCGTAAATTTTGCTTGTACATTGTGACACAGACATACTTGGACGTCTAGTCAGGATCCGAGTCTAGAAATTTGTTTTTGTTAATTGTTATTAGATAGTGATACCATATACCTACATATACAAATATAGATACAAACGTCAAAAATTGTGTATAAAGATTAAAGATAAGTATCTATCGCACCCACGGCCCTCTGGTCAGCAGGCAGTAGGCACTGGCTTCACTCCGACCTGGCTACCGGGCCGCCTACATTTTTAACACATTTACGACATTCAACGTTCATAAATTAATTTATTGATATATAAATAGAATCACATCAGTTTACATAATCTTGCACGTGTTCACATAAAACGTATAATTTCATTATTTGAGCGTTATACGGTCGTTTCTCCTAATTTCTATAGTGATTCAATCAACAACGAACTTTTCTATCAGTCTTTACCATTCAACATTATGGCTTCATTACACTCACCGAGTGCCAATACAAGTAGCTAGATAGTAAAATTATACTAGGCCGAGAGAATTGGGTGGGCGAGTAGTTGTTTACACGTAATTTGCTTGTTTGGCGAGTCAGTTTAGTTTTGATGCAGTGGCCGACTAGATTGGATCGCAGAAAAAAGGTTTTATACGGATTTTCTACCGACTCTACTATTGCAATTAATGCTGCCTTGTTACGTCGCAGTGTTCATACAAACCAAGTACTCAGCCCAGGGCAATGTCTCGTCGATGCACTTGGTACGTATAATCAAGCCATTAGTTTCACCTGTTATTAAATACATCTAATTAAATATTATACTTAAATCTTGAAAGAATTTCTATTAAACATTTAATATATTTAAAGTATTCATGTATATTCCTTGTATTTTATAACTTCATCAATGGCAACGGGCCTCAACATAACATTATGGACATTGATACTCAAGGAGTCTTTCAAAGGACCGTGCCATGTTCTAAGAAGCTCGACATGAAATCGGCGCGTTTCTTAGAATTGTCCAATCATGCATGGGCTATAACAATAAAGTCGAAACACTGATGCATTTCCTCAGATCAATGATAAGTATGTAGGTCTTTCGAGTGTCCTACTGGCGTCTCGTCAGGTGGCTCATACGAGGGTGGGCGTCCTCTGGGAGGGTTTCGGAGGTAAGGGCGGCGGGGTGCGCGGGGAGGGGACCGGCTCGCTCGGCTTGTTCTGTAGGCGCTGCCGCTGCGTCTCGCGCAGGTTCTCCAAGAAATCTGTTACAAATAACATTATACATTAGGTTCCGGCAGAGTAAGAACATTGTCATGAGGCCGCGGTTCGATTCCTGGCCTGTACCACTAAGTTCTTAGGAAATTATATACAGTTGTATTTATCATTTACTAGCTCGGCGGTGAAGGAAAACATCGTGAGGAAACCTGCATTCCCGAGAATGAAAAGAAAATACCATAAATTCGGAGGTATGCGTAAATATGGGTGAGTTTGGGGCGAACACAATAGACCAGCGATGGTCGCAGTATTACATAACGACCCTTGCTTGCAATAGCCCAACCACAAATCAATCAATCGGTATATTGATTTTTGATTCTTGCAACGTTATTTCATTTTATTTTTTTTAAATAATACCTACTTATCTAGGAAATAGGAAAATTATAATTTGTGTAGGTACTTGATACACAACAACAACAAAGCGAGAAAGGTGAGGCGTGGAAATTTATGAGTTCCGTTTAATACAAATAAAACACTTTTTAATTACTTATTTAAAATATTATTCGAATAAGAAAAAGTCTAACAACTGAAATAGTAATAAGTACGAGTGTTATAATATTTTAAAAATGGCAGTATTTTCAATCTCGGTAAACCCGGGATTTTCCAATATTTTCAACAATACTCTTTACAAACCTAGCAAATGCAAAAAGTAACCTGTGCCTACTTCGGTAGATTTAATGTAACGTTCTTTATACTATATCAAAATCCCGGGACTTCTGAGGCATATAATCCATGATTACTATCCATTTGACCGAATACACTTTACCTAAACTGATCTTCGTTTACTTCATGATCAACAATTAAGTAGGTAAGATAACCTGGAGGGTGATGATGCAGCGGGGGGCCCTGGCGCAGGGCAGCCCGCACCCTGCCGCTGGAGGTGCTCGGGTAGGCGACGCCACCGGCTCCTTCACCGTACCCAGCGGCGAGGATAGCTTGACTCGTCTCCTCGCTCTTGGTCCGGCTTGATTTACTTGTGTTGCTCTGTTTAAATGTTAATAAAACTAAAATAAAAATGGGCATCAATCGCAACGCATTGGGTACCTAGGGTGCCTGCCTGCCTGAGCGGACAAACTGAGAAATATTAACCAATACGATTGCATAAAATTTGGGAAATATTTCTTCGTTTCTCCGCACCGCGGCCTCGCTCCGCTTCAGACAGTGGACAGGCACCCACCCGTATGATGGTTGTAGAGGTCGAGACTGACCACGCAAAAGGTGGTGCCATGAGTTGGATGCCTATTGCAACGAATGGATAAGATATATGTGGAAGAGTTTAGGAGGGATCTTTGACCAGCAGTGATGTGAGACGAAGTAGGTTAAAAAAAAAGAAATAAACCAACAGATAATAAATTTGTGTTCATTGGTTCAGAGTAGTCTCAAGTGGGTCGAGTTATACAGGGTGTTGGGTAAACAGTTGCATTACATTAAGTGGTGATTTTAACCATGATACTAACAACTGTCCCAATTTAACGAAGGGAAATACACAAAAAAATTATTTCATCTTTCCATACGAACGTTCGATTAGCTGATTACATTTAGTATGGAAAGACTAACAATTTTATTATTGATTTCCTATAGGTTTCTGGGGGAAAGTTGGTCAGTATCATAAGTACAATCACTAAAGTAATGCAACTGTTCACCCTAACACCATTACATTGTTTAGTGGGATGCTTCGGACCATCAAATTGAACAACTTTCACTACCAACATTGAAACCACGAAATAAATAAGGAGTTCTATACGTTTAGGTAGAGTCGAGTCGAGTCTAGTCTGTGGAACGACTTCTTTTTCCCAATTTCGATGTGGGCTCCATAGTGCTCAGTTTTAAGGTCTAAACCATCCCATTAAATATTACTATAGGTGGACCACAATCTGATGACAAATAGGGAAACCAAATTTTAGAGTTAGCGACACTGGGGTAATTAGATTATGGCCTTTTACACATAGCGACTTTATTCAGCGCAGAAGTTCTACAAAAAGCATCTCACAGCACAGTAGATTGAGTCGCGATCATGTCGCGATGCAGTATCGATGCAAACGCGATAAAGCATGGATGCAAACGCGATACTGCCACTTTAGTATTATTTAATCAGTAATTCGTCGACAGCGTTTGCTAGTTATATCGTTATCGGCTAGTTTAATTGATAGTGCAGCGATAAAAAGCTGCCATAAAGTCGCAGTCTGTACGTGGGGCCTATTTTGACTAGGCAGATGACAGTTTGACACTTCCATGTGAAAATCTCTATTTTTCATGAGAATCTGGTCGACCAATAGGGTGTTTAGTTACACCGTGTATAATACAGTGCGTACCTGTGCGTCGTCCCTGTCGTCCTGCACGCGGAGCGCGAGGTCGCTGAGCGAGTCCGTGTCCTCGTCCTTCTGCGATATCTTCAGACACTCCACACCTTCCGTCAGCTCCACTATCTGGAGCCGAGCACCGTCCAGCTCCTAAAATATTTAGTCGTCTTAATAAGGAGTGCGTCTGGGTTCGAGTCCGCACGGACGACATGCCATGTACACACGGACCACGGTGACAGATCAATATGGGATCGGACTCCATACAATATGTTTTAGTTTTATCTTCTTAGTGAAAAAAAAAGTTTAAAAATAACGTTAAACTCTCATTTTCTGCAATTCTTTAGCTTGAATACAATTTTTATTAAAAATAGGATAAGGAAAGTAACGAAATGTTGATGATGTCACTTGTGGGTATTAGTGTACACAGTGGTATCTAGTAAAATTTTTCATACAAAGCGCACGTTTTGACATTCGATTAAGAGTTGCTAATTTTACTAGTTGTCCGCTCCCCTACTGTTCAAATCAAATCAACATTGTTTATTCAAAATAATATAACATAGATAACTTTCTGACGTAATTTTTTTAAATTCTACTACCGCGTCGTAACGTGTTCCGTTATAAAGAAGATGCGGACCGAAACTTTGTGTCCATAAAAATTGAGTTAAACTATGGGTAGGTCATAGACTTAAACTCTAGCGATAGACTTGCCCTTGCATAGAAGCAAAGCAACATGTTCCACTTGAATGAGGTGTCCGCACCTGATTGATGCTCCCGAGTTAACTTCGTCACTATGGCAATGACAGACCGCAATGTGTCATTTTGTGTGACATGTTGTTTGTTTGAACGAGCTTGTCTATCGCTAGAGTATTATGTCTATGGGGTAGGTTGACCTGTCGCCGTGAGTACACTACGCGGCAAACAACTCGACTAACGGGGAGGGGAGGGCGAGGGCGATACAAATTATGTATGTGTGCGTGTATATAAATAGGGTTTAGAGGCCAGTGCTGGTTCCAATTTTTTTTCGACGCTTTCGTATCTTCGAATGTCAATCTTAATATATAAATTTATCAAAGGCAATAACATAAAACTCACCAGCATGGTAGTGTCGGGATGTACGACGGTGTTGTCGCTGAGCACGGCGCGCTGCGCGTGCGCGCGCGGCTGTCCGCAGTAGCGCGCCATCACGGGCCGCAGCACGTGCCGCAGGCGCCGTGCCGGACGGCAGCGCACCGCCACGCACCGCCCCTCCACCTCGATGCGCACCACGCACCGCCGCTCCACCACTATCTCACGACCACCCACCACGCTGGAAGACTGCTGGACGTCCAGTAATTCCGCCTGCGTTTATAAACAATACTCTATTATTCTGGGAATAAAAAACATGTTTTATTAAGATGTATGTAGACCGATGCATTACTTTCAAGGGTGATTGTACTCTTGATGCCGAACAACTAACCCCAATGAACCTGAAGGAAATTTGCAGAAAAAAATTTAAAGTCTTTCTCTTTTGCTAATATTTGCATTGCTTTTGTTAATGGCTGAATCAGGAGATTATGTGTAATAGTTTCGAATGTCCTACAATATTGTAGCCTGTTCAAAAGAAAATAATTAATTTCTAATTTCTTTTCATTCAAACGTTCGATCAGCTGATTGCATCGAGTTTGACACATTTTTTTTGTTTCTTTCCCATATACTCCTTGCGCAAAGTTGTTTAGTATCAGGAATACCTACGATCACCCTTCGACTGAACCTAGGACTGAACTCGTTCCCATACTAACCGTGGTTTTTTTGTATGATAATGCAACTGTCTACAATTACACCCTGTACTCACACTACAGTAGTTTTACTCACGTAGTCGTTGCTTTGAAAACTATTTTTTTATCAAGCCCAGTCAAAGTTACACAGTTGAGACGGCTTCAACATAGTCTGATATCGTATAGTTGACCGCTATCTTGCATCCTAAATCGCACTGATAGAATACGGCCCGCTCCCTCTCGTTCCTACTATTAAAGTAGGCCTGTGATTTACAGCGGCACGTGAACGCATAGGATGAAGATGGTGATCAACAACATGCCACTCGATATCGATACCACAACATCTAGAACACCAACGAGTAAAGTGAATAGTACCCTTCGTCTTTTCCTCCGATCCCTAAGCCTCATATAGCGTTGCCATAATCGCTGAGTCCGTTGGGTAAGCGTGTAATAGTAACGGTAAACAATACACTCACATAATACTACATTTTTAAAGAAGAATAGCCCACGCTGGACCTGGGCGCTGGTATACTATAAGTCGCGCCGTAAAAGTGCCTGATCATAATTATCGTCGGGTTTTGTCTATGTATTCTTTTTCTGCTTATGTTTTGGAGTAAAATGGAACAGTTTTTTTGTGTGGAATTTGATTTGAATTAATTAAGTGTAATGTCACAACCTGCGGAACGTACGGGGCCGAACGTTCGGTAGCATACGCGTCTACTAGGAAAATTGGTGCGTAATGGCGCGTACTGGTGTGTCTCTGGTATAGGGAAAAGCGTTGCGCGCGTATTCAACCGAACGTTCGGCGCCGAAAGTTCCGCAGGTGTGTCCCTACACTAAAACAAATTACTTTGAGGAATTTTCATTCCTATTTATATTCATATTTATTCATAAACAAATTACATTGTGTTTGAAATTAAAGCTAAAGAAAGACCTAATAAATTTCATATAAAAGACAAAATAATCTTTAGTACTTACCTATAAATTTACAACAATAATTCAACATAAAATTCATAATTTACATAGTTTTTCCGTATTCAATAGTAAACAAGTATTAGATTTTAAATTAATAATAATAATGTCATGTGATGTCAGAATTGAATTGGATTGAATGTCATAATACAAATTTGAATACAAATACAATTTCTAAAAGATAGGAGACTATTTGCATAATAAACTAACAAGGTGAGAACTGACCTGATTGCCGCTGCAGTCCCGCAGCAGTACATCGTAGGTGGTGCACAGCAGGTTGCGGCGCTGCAGCAGTCGGTCCACCATCCTCTTGATGGTGACCGGCGGCTCGACGCCGACCACGGAGGTCGCGCCGTCGGGCAGCACCACGCGGCACAGCGAGCACTGCCCCAGCCCCGGCCCCGCCTGGCTCGCCTTCACCACCTACAACCCAAACTACGGTGCTACACATGTCGGAAAGTAATTCAGTGGCTCTCTTCACATTATTATAAAACTGAACAGAAGTGTGTCTGTGCATTGAAGATATTTTTTCGTTCGCATGGGTTCCTGTCATCGCAAAGAGATAAAATAAAATAAATACCAGGTTTTAGGTCTAATCATAAATGGCACCAGCCGCCATGGCATCCTGTCCATGATCGCTGACAGGTTGGACTGTCGCTACGTGAACCACTGTTGCATGCATGATTTTTGAATGAATGAATTTATTTAAATTATTATATTTGCTTTTAATTTTAATTTAATGTTACTAACATAGTTGATAAGACCTACTAACACAAATGGATTCACTATGGTCTGAAATAAATGAGTATTATTATATTATAAGCTTGCAAACTCAAAAAGTTTCATAAAAATCGGTCCAGTAGTTTTTGCGTGATGCTTGGAAAAACACTACACTACACCTACACCTACCCTACACCTATTTTAATAGTTATTCTGCTATGCGGGACGGAGACAAATAAAACAAAACAAAACCATGAAAATCGGTCCAGCCGTTCTCGAGTTATAAGTGTTCGAACAAACCCGACTTTGTTTTATATATTAAAAGATAGTTATAGACTCAGTATAACGGTAGGTATTGCGTTAATTTCACCGCACCGCACCTTCTATATTCGTGTCACTGTTAGTGTGTGTAGTAAAATAAAAAGAGAAATTTATAGGCGGTATTCTTAAATTATGTTAGACCGAGGAGGTCAAAGATCGACAGAGAAGGCACAATTACTTTGCTTTGCTTGCCAAGGTCCCCACGGCAACTCCCTATCCGTTTCAAGCTTAGAACGACTTAGGTTTCAAGTATCCCTTATACACGGTCGGTGTCCTATCCAGGCATAATTGGAAGCGTGCCCTAATGCATTGTACCTAATACGTCGGTTTCCTTATAAACAGCATATCGCTACATTCCATTGTGTTATGTATTCGGCTTCTGATTGTTTTTTAGATCCATAATTCATGTGAGAGAACGGAGCGACACAGTGACTGCGACCCATCATCCAACCCAAACCCATTACCCGTTATCTAAGTACCAAGTTATTATTATTTAATATAACATCACATCACAGTTATATCAGAGATAGACTTTTAAAAATTCCCGAGCTATTTTCACTTACAATCAACTCACAATGGATACAGTAATTTTTTTTGTACAAAGTTCCTTCACACAAAGTATGTTACTTTGCGCGTGTATGTTGTTTCTAATTTGTCAGCTCCGATCATAAAATAGTCAGGATAACGTAATTTTTTGTTTATTTGTCTGTTTATCTGTTTGTTTGGGCACGCATCATTTAAAAACTGCTGAACCGATTTGGATAGGGTTTTCACAAAAGCATAGGGCTTGCTATGGATTTACATGTAGGCTTTTTTTCATCGCACTCTCTCATTCAATCAAAAGTTATAAGCACTGAAAGTGGTCCGCTCGAAGGCACGGGCGCCGCTAGCATATTTATGGTGTATCGACATTGTATCAATTATATTTTGTAGTCAGCAATCATTTCTAAAACTAAATAAGAATGACTCGACCTTATTTATTTTTAGAGATGATTGCGTCAGTATTTTGCACTAGTAAATATTTTATAGTTGACAATGGCAGGAGCGATGCATCTACAACTGTTATGTATCTAGTGGAAGCTATTCTATGGCCATTGTTAGCCTATGCATTGTGATTGCTTAACCCGCGGCGCATCTAAGTGGCTGCGCGATAACAGCACTACAAATAGATCGCATGTCGAGATAAACGATACAAGAATAGCATATTTTGAATGTTGAAACACGAACGTTTTCCTCCTTAGTTTATCAATGCACGTCTTCAGCGGGTGTGTTCAGAGGTAAGTCAGGCACATTTATAGTGCGAAGTCGTGGCTCTACCGGCAAATATTTACATTGTGTTATCGTGATTTTCCATCCTGCATTACGCTGGTTTATTATAAGGCAAATTAATGTTATCGATTTCACAATGTGTACCGTGATATCCTTAACAATTAATTCAAAACACGTACGCACCACATCGAAAATAATTTCACAAATTACTAATTAACCATAGCGCAATTTAAAATACTGTTTCAAAACATTCGCTACTACATTCGCACCTGCATCAATTATACACGGCAAAATGATTATCATTAGCATTCGCAGTAGCATTCGCATTGCAATGTGTCATAAATTCATAATAAGAAGATACATATTTTAAATTACATATCTCATAATAAAATTATTGAAAATAGTAAACGAACCACAACAATGTCTTATAAGTATAGGACATTGTCACACAGATTATCTAGTCTTATTTAAAATACCAGAAGCCAGCCCGGACTTGTATTACTTATGTTGACTAGACAACAATAAAGAAACATATTAGACGGCCCGACAGCACAGTCTGTACTGAACCTGCCTGCTGTGCCGAGGGTCGCGGGTTCGAATCCCGTAAGGGACAAATATTTGTATGATAAATATGAATATTTGTACCCGAGTCATGGGTGTTTGTATCTATATATATGTATTCTATATCGTTGTCTAGTTATCATAATACAAGTCCAGGCTAGATTCTGGAACTTTAAATGTGACTAGATAATTTGTGTGACAATGTCCAAGATATTTATTTATTTATTATTTATTTATATTCAGATTAAAATGTCCTGGTTCGGGTACAAATATTCATATTCAATTCATCATATAAATTTTCCCCTTGCGGGATTCGAACCCGCGACTCACGGATCAGCAGGCAGTTTCACTACCAACTGAGCTATCGAACCGTCTAAAAAAAATTGAATGTTGTATGTAATGTTTCGTGTACTATTTCCTTAGATTAGATTGTATCTATCAAGGGTACTAACATCAGTGACGAGCAGCCCGCCGGTCGTCTGCGACGTGGTGGAGGTGGAGGTGGTCGTGGTCGTGCTCGAGGTCGAGGTCGTGGCAGGGAGGGCCCGGTCGCGCGACCCACCGCGCAGACGCCACGGCAGCAGCGACGACCCGCCGCTCCTGCGCCGCTCTGAAGCATTGCTCGCTGATTTTCTTATCTGGAAACAATAAATGAGACTTAAGGTCTATTTCACCACTTCTTAGTAAGTTCTTGTTAGCTTATCTGACAGATCGTTTGCCACACAACATAATATGTCAAACGACCTGTCAGATAAGCTAACAGGCCCTTGACACTTTACTATTTTGATTTGGTGTATTGAGGTGTTTTCATAAAAAAATAGTTCAGGCACTTTGTTCGTGTCGATATCAAAAAAATTTCTGTCTGATCTAAAGTTTTAGTTTAGTTTAGGTTCTTTCTCTACTATGATGTTAGGGAGACTTAAATAATTAATAAGATATTGATGGTTACAATGTTTGACCTTAGTATTAAACAAAGGTATAAGACATACAAATATTTTGAAATATTTACTTTTTATGCAGTTGATGTAAAGAATAAGGCAATATCAGCGTGGTGGCCAAGAGAGGGACGGAGGTCAGTACGCAGACCACCAGCACGTTGGTCTGATGACATTGTGAGAGTGACGGGTTCACATTGGATCAGATTAGCACAGGACCGTTAAGAATGGCGCAATAAAAGGGTATATGGCCAGCAGTGGGTTGATTTGATTGATTTAATGCCTGACCAGAAGTATAAAAAACCTCGCCATGTTGCGGAAAATAATTGGAACTAATTTTTGTACTTGAAACACTAACATTAAAGGTGACAGTCGATTGCAGCGCCCCCAAACCAGGTTTTTTATTTTTCTGGTCAGGCTTTACAGTTGTCCTTTTAAGTAGGTACACCACTTGGCAACACCAGGTTGTCAAAGTCAGCCCATAAACAAACCAAAGACAATCAACCTTTTTTAAACTAATAGTGGCACGTATGGTCCAACTTCCAACTTAATATGTTGAGTTTTTGAGTTTGAGTTTGATGATTAGATCATCAAATTTGTATGCAACAACTTTCTATTTTTCGGGATTTCGACGATGGTCCGATAGAAAAAGTTGTTCAGTTTGATTGTCTGATCATCCCCTTAAATAAAAAAGTGTCAGCATATTAAAAAGGACCCTACATGTCTTGCACAAAGCAGATAATAATTAGCAGAGTGATAGATGGTCAGAGTCGGTAGAGTTACCCGCGTGGTGGTCGGCGCCGGCGCAGCGTCGGCGTCGGTGCGCGTCGCGGGGGAGAGCGGCGCGTCTTGCTCCGGGAGCGCTGCGGACGACATCCTCGCACACAACTCCCCTCTCGCACTTTTAGAGTGGGTATCGGAGCGCAAAAATCTCGGGTAGCTATCAAATTTCATCACCGTAAAAATTTGGTTTTGAACCTGGAACAAAAAAGTTTGATTAAAGCGCGGTTTATACAGACGAGACGTGTGGCAATGGCGGATAGTCAAAGTAACACAATATAAACCTTATAGTCGTAAAGGAGAATAGCGCCCGTGCCTCCAGGCGATGACGTCGACTGGAGCCTGGATGCTTGGGCGTGATTCTCCAAACTAAACTGCAATGCCTACTCGACTCAAATGTATGCAACAGCAGATTTTTTTGTTGCTCCGATCGGTTTGCTCCCAAAGTAGAAGTTGTGTAGTTTGATGGGTAGACTCATAGTTAAAAAGGATGCTAATGATATCAATTTCAACCTGTATGTATACATAACATTTATAATATAGACAACTTTCACCGGCACCAAAAGTCCTAAAACTAAATAAAGTTATGTTTAGTTACTTACCGACTCGAAAAGGTCTACAGGAGTAGGTTCAGCGTTAAGGCGGAGAGAAGTAGCTCTCCGGGCGGTCGCATCGACGTTGACGGCTTCGGGCGCGCCGTCGGCCAAATATTTAGACCAGATGTCTGCGGCCATCGCGGCGCGCGTCGCCGCGTCACCCGTCATGCGGTACTTCTCGCACGCCCACCAGAATCTAAAACCAAGTTGACGGTAGCTGAGTTGATGTTAAGGAATACAAAATGTCTTTCTTCTACCCTGATCACATTTTTTCAGTCAATAAAGGGTCACTTGCAAAAACCATATTATGACAAGATCGCTTGTTACTTTAGATCTTTAGATGTATAGCATCTACCGGCATTATTTTATTAACATTATTTACAGGATTTGTTTTAAGGGGAAGATCAAACCATCAATCTGAACATGTTTCTCTTGGTACTAACAACGAAGTCACACATCAACAACATCAACGTCATCGTCGACATTTGGTCGAGTTGGATTGGATTGCCGTTTAGTATAGAGCAGATTTTTTTTTTTGTGATTTCGATATCAGTTCAGATCAGATCCATAGGTACCTCAGTATGTAATTTAAAACGGACTGTTTGGCTGCCTTGTGCGTTACATCCTATAAGAGATCCATATACGGATAACTGCTCTGCGCCTTATCAGGCAACCAGCCACTATGAGCAAGCATACCTCTAGAGTCTAGCTGTAAAATAACGATAAATAACCGAAATGTCATCTTACCTAATGTTTTCGTGTGCAAATTCCTTAGCCAGGAATTGTGCGAATGCTGCGGCTCCGTTGGGGTCGGCCAGGAGTTGTTCCAAGCCCATGGACCAGCGCGTGATGTGGCTGGGCGAGCCGTGCGGCGACGCGCTGCCCGGCCCCGGCCCCGGCGCGTTGCTCCCCTCACTCATTTGCTGCATTTAAGAGGATAGACCAGTTAAGTTTTCTCCATACAAACGTATTCCCCTGTTTTCTCCCTGGATAATAACACCATAGCAAATATTTTTTACCATACAATCTATGTCACCTCTTCCATGTCCCTATGTTTTCCTTTTTTGCATTAATTAATTACTGTAAGAACTAGGGACCTTCGAAAATGCCCAATTTTACCGCCCGTTTTCAGACATATCCAGTAAACAAATTTGACGAATATAAACATAAAAAGCAAAACATACGGACATAGCCAGTCTTTCTCATATTATTTTTGAAAGAATTAAAGTTTTAAAATCGGTTTAGTTTTGGAGGAGGAAACAGGGGAATACGAAATGTTGATTTCGTCGATTTTTTGTATATAAAACCGGTCTGAGCTGCAGTTGTCTCTTTCGCACTCTAGTCGGCGGGGTGTATGGGTGGGGCGGATCTGATGAATACGTATGTCGGAAACTCGGAAAAGTGCCCTATTGCAAATTAGCATTTCAGCACGCCTATCCTCTTAAAAAATTCATGTCAATTAAATAAGTATTTTAATTAACAAAATAACACAATATTATGGAAACTCAATCATGATGGCCCAGGTTCGAATCCACCACTCTGTTTCTAATAACTTACAATTATGTACGTAACACCGACTGCTCTCAAACGGTGAAGGAACATCGTGAGGAAACCTGCATACGCTGAAGAATAAATTCTGACGCGTATTTGAAGTCTATAGGCAAGCGTGGTGGAAATGATTTGCCCTCATAGTATTAAGGCTGGTTGTACCATTCTTAACTGGATTAACAATTAGGCCTGGCGAGACATGTAAAAAAAGTAAGTAAGTTATAGCCTGTAGAATCCCACTGCAGGGCAAAGGCCTCCTCTCACGAATAAGGGTGAGAGGGAGTGGGCCATACTCCACCACGCGGGCCCAGTGCGTGTTGGTGGAGGCAAGTTAGTGGTCACCTTGCTGTCAGAGAATTTTCAAGCCGCCAATAGGCCTCTGACTTGGCTTAACGAATAGTTACAACGCCATCTGACGGAACTATCCGAGACCAACTGCTTAACGTGCCTTTCGAAGCACGGAAACGCTCGAGATGAAATACCACTAAACGGTCACCCATCCAAAGACTGACCGGACCTGACGTTGCTTAACTTCGGTGATCGTTCCAATACCGAAGCTCCACTACGCCAACGAGCGCTTCTGGCAAGACATGTGAGGAACAAAAATAATATGTTTAGGACACTAGCGATCTTAAATGATTCACCGTAATTTAACATACCTACTACTCAGCTAAAAATAAATATTGATTTTCAAAAACACCTATCACAATGACCGTTAGTAACACCACGCATAGAGGAAACAGACTCTCAAACTGATTTGTTTTTATCCGGTTAGTATAATGTGACATCATACATTTGCAATTTGGTTTTAGTAAATGACTAATAAAAAAAAAATGAAATGATTGAAAAAAAAAAACATTGCTGAAAACTTAGATCAAAATAAAATGAATGGATAGGCCTGAAGTGCGGTAAGTTGAAGCACACTACTGGTGCACTTGGTCCATACAAACTAGCGCCATTATCTGTCAAATCTAGGGCACTTGCATACAAGTGACAAGTAAACCTTTCATTTGTTTTGCCTCATTTTTCTGGTTTGAAATGTTCGCGTAAGGCCTATCCATTAATTTTATTTTGATCGAAGGCTGAAAATGATGATGATGAAATGACTAATCTTATGAGATGTACAAGAATCCTCAACGGCCGGCAGATGTATGCCTTACCTTATTGTACAAATTTCTATGATCTTGATGACGGTAGGAGCTCCCCGACCCGCTGCCCGTTGTCCAACGGCGAAACGGGGACGATTGTTCACTCTGCGGACAAACAAACTAACATAAATCAGGGTTCGAAGTGATAATTATACTTTGATAATTATCTTGATAATTATACTTTGATAATTATCTTGATAATTATAAAATTTATCGGAAACACAAAAAGCTTGCGCTACCAATGTCACGCCATGTATTTACACTCATGATTCGCGAAAAAAGAAGCTTCCAAACACGAAATCATTTTTCTCACTGTTTTCTGTAGTTTTTCTCAATTATTTGTTATTCATTGTGATGAGAAACTATTATGCCAAAGACTAGGTGTTGTTTGGTCTAGATAAGAGTGTATTAAACGAAAAAAGCAATTTTAGAACTTTTAGTTAGAAATATCTCTCAAAACTAAGAATCAGCTTGGATAATTATCTGATAATTATCAAAGAAAATAATTATCTTGATAATTTAGAACCCTGACATAAATACATATTGTAAGTAAATAAATAAAAATAACTCTCACAGGCACAACACTGTAATGATACCAAGTAAGCTACTAGACTTTTTATTACGGAAACCATATCATAACGGCGACCGAACCTAGGACACTGTTTTGGCAGTCAGGCGTGGTAACCATTACACCAACCGGGTCGTCGACCAGACTCGAAACAATAAGTTCCTATAAACTCATTGATTCGAGTCCGATATCCAGGCTGGCTGGGATTGAACCACCGTCGCACACTATACCACAGAATCTAAACTATTATAAAACTGTAACTGAAGTGTGTCTGTCCATGGAAGATATTTACAAAAAAAGATTCAAATGTTTAAAAACAATATGTTTCCCAACGCTCGCACAAGCAAAGACGAAAGTATTTATTAAAAATAGTAATGCAACATTTTATTTTAAGTAATTTATACGTTCTACTTTTTCGTTGAACCTCTATAACATAAATTTTCACTAGCTCTAAAATATGACATTACTTTATTTATAAATATTATACGCATACTAAATTAAATTCGCTAAGCAAAATAAATTATACAAGTATCTTAAGTACCTAATTTTTTTTTATACCAGCATAATGTAAACTAATGCCCTAAATATAATTATATTTTTTTTCTATGCAAAAGATGTAGAGGCAGAGGAAGACCCGGACAGAGTTATCCAGCGCAGGTGAAGGAAAAGGTTGATGTCGTGTTGTATCAAGAACTCAAGACACTAGCGGAAACGAGGCAGGATTGGCGAATACTCCACCGACAAGAGCGTAGCTCTTAAATGATGAGCATAATGTAATTAATAATTGTTGTTACCTGATGGTACCAAAGTAAAAGTGCACGAAATTATTTATTGTTATCTATCTAATGGGCACTGAAAAAATTAATTAATTTTGTGCACAATTAAATAACAGTTTGAATGATGTTACATAATTAGTATAACGTTTGATATAATACTGGAGTGCGTTTTTTTAAAGTCACATTTTCAAAATCAGGATCGAATGATCTCCATAGTAAATTTGACATTTTCAACTAATGATTTGAACGGGTGACTTTCAAAAATAGCTCTCCTGTAGGTATTGCTGTAAAATCAAACATTATGGTTACAATAAAATGAAGGGAACAGATTTCGTACACAAACATGTGAAAACAATCAAACACAGGAGCCAGACGAGATAGCACTCGTAAAATACATTTAAAGAAACATTGTATGCGTTTCAGATAATATCGCATCGAACGTGGGAACGGGTTTATACGCGATTCTTCTTCAATTTCGTTGTAATGAGCCTTCGTTCAGCTCTACGCTATCCATGTGATGAGGTGATAGGTAAAACACATATTTATGTTATTGATCAAGTAAAATAAATATTTAAGTAACGAATGTCCACATAATAGTTACTAATCATGTCACACGACTACTTGTCAACGTCCAGCGGGTCACCCCAGGCCCTCTAGTTTTTTTTTTATTTCTACATAATGAAACAACATTTCCAAAAAACATTCACATTGTAGTCATTCAAAGCATTGCACGCGTATTCCACCGAACGTTCGGCGCCGTTCGTTCCGCAAATGTGTCAATACACTAAGTATGAATAAACTATTTTTTTGTATTCAACCACAACAATTCAAACAAGAATGCTAACGTAAAGTATTGATTACTATGTACCTAACACTACTACTAATTTCATATTTAAATCATAATCATCAGTCATGACTCATGAATCAACAAAATCAGTGAGGAAGAACCATTAAAATAATGTAAAATTAGATGCGTAACATATTATATAGAAATGCTTAACCATCAAACTGAACAACTTTCACTATGGAATGGAGCCAACATGAACACAACAAAAAATCTGCTGCATATATTTGTCCCAGTCATTAATTATTATAACACTTTATTGCACACAAAGACATAAAAATATACAAAGTTGAGAAAACAATGTTTTCAAAACATGTATTAATGTTTTCTATGGAACAGCAATTTTTCGATATTGGCTCCATAATGAAAGTTGTTCAGTTTGGTGGTCTGCTGCACCCCTATTGGTTTTAAACTTATTTATTTTTACTCCCTATACATACATGTCATAACATACTGGTTATGTGACCTATTGATTAGATTCGACAACTAAATTGAGTAGGTAGTCGGTGTTGCTCTACTTATTTATAACTTGTGAATGCAAGTTACCTGAAAATCAAAAGCGACACACGTGTATCCAATATCTAAATACAGGGTGTAACAAAACGCCCTAGTAATACTTAAGGGGGTGCTTCAGACCATCAAACTGATCAACTTTCGTTAAGGAGCCAATTTAGAAATCGCGCAAATAAAAATCTGCTGTCCTATACATTTTAGTCGAGTCGGTATTACTAGGGTGTTTTGTTGTTGTTTTTTCACCCTATATAACAAAAAGTACGAAAAAAGTAAGATCATGAAATAATATTGAATGAACCTCCTTTTTTTAAAGTCGGTTAAAAATGATCACGTTGATTAAAGAGCAAATCTCAGACAGGTGCCGATCAAATAATGTGTGCTGAGTCGCTAATTTGACGGACACTTTATTTGCGGGAGAAAAACCCACTCGTGCATACAACATGATGCAAACAAACATTTAAATATACATGTACGAAATCTGTACAAGTTGATAACATAAAACAAGCGATATCCCCATTTCAGCAAGGCTTGGTTTGCTTCAAAACGTTGTTGGAAAAAAATGATTCATTAAAAAAATACGGTTCGTATCGGAATGACCTATAGGCAAAATGTCCTAAGCATCACAACGTCCTAAAAGCAAAACGACCACACCACTAGTTTTTAACTACTAATATAAACTATTATAAAACTGTAACTGAAGTGTGTCTGTACATTCACGATGTTTACAAAAAAAAAAGATTACGATTTACGATATGGTTTTTAGGAATCTCTGACTCGAAATCAACCTTTTTAGAAATTTTGTCTGTCCGTTTGTTTGTGTGTTTGTTTGTTTGTTTCTTCGCGCATCACACAAAAACTACTGATCCGATTTTCATGAAACTTTTTTTGTTTGATAGCTTATGATTTGACTTAAAATCTGGTATATAATTTGTGCGGACGAATTCGCGGGTAAACACTAGCAATATATAAGAGTGTATTCAGACGATGAAACTAAACCACTTTCAGTGAGAAAAAAGGGTCGAAAAACTAGAAAAAAATTTGGACCTCCAATGCAAAAATGTGGGTCAGCCTACAGACTTTGCATGGGAGGTCCAAAAAATTTTTCGTTTTGCAACCCATCTTCTGAGAGCTTAGGTACTTATATAATATATAATAAATTAAATACCTGATCTTTGATGTAATCCAGAATGTCGTTGATGTACCATACAACCATCTTTACGTAAAAAAATGAAAGAATAAATAAAAAATCACTAAGCACTACATGGAAATAATAATGGAGAACTTTTTAAAACAGCACTTGTGTTGGCTCCAGTAGCTCGACTAACATTCCCCTGACTAGCAGCGCGTCACCACCTCGCTCTCATACAATGCGAAATTATGATAACAATACAATTTAGCAATAACAATGCTGGCCTGTTTCCGTCCAATCAATTGACGGTATGCAAAAGGACATGCTACTATTTAAATCTGTATTTATTTAAGTATACGTAACTAAAATATCTTGTTTTTTTATATAGTAAGTAGTCTTTATGATTAACAACAAATTTTACGCCTATTACAGGGTATAATTGAGATGAGTCGACAACTACGATCTTATTCGTAGGTCGACAAATTTTCATGGGTGGTTCAGTTCAGACTCAGACCATCAAACTGAACCACTTATTCTATGGGAGCAAACCTAAAATTACAAAAAATAATCAGCTGTTCCATAACATACTAAACTGCAATGCCTACTCGATTCAACATCATCATCAGCCTATATACCACTGTACCACTGAATGGCACAGGCCTACCCTCTAGGAGGGTGTTTGGGCGTCATTCAGTCCACCACGCGTGCCCAATGCGGATTGGTAGACTTCACATACGCATTAGAGTTTCTTCTTCTGCATATATGCAGTGCAGGTTTCGTCACGATGTTTTCCTTCACCGTTTGAGAGCAGTCGGTAATACGTACATAAGTTAGAAAAACTCATTGGTACGTGGTATGTGGTCCGTGCTGATTCGAACCCAGACCTCATGATTGGAAGTCCATACCTCTCCGCAACGCGCCATCGAGCTCTTTATTTTCTTTACTCAAATGTATGAACAGCAGATTTTTGTTTTGCAATTCCATTTTTGCTCACACAGTAAAAAAAAATCAATTTGATGGTCTGAACCACCCCTAAAAATTTTGTCTACTCATTTTAATTACACCCTGTAGTTTTCTCACTACTCAACATTCGGCTTTCGCCTCGTAAGGCGGTTTGAATAAACTCTGACAACAGGGCTTGCCCACACGATAAGAAGAAGATTCGTCTCATAGTATTTATGGGAACAGCTGAATCAAAATGGGTTTATTCAAATTAAATAGCCCACCTTTTGACGGCCTTTTAGTTTTCCGTTGTCAAACAATTACTCACACATTTTGGCAATAGGTGTGGTATGACGATATGATAATATTGATAATCACAAATGTGATAATTAAGAAAAAAAATATGACTGACCCTGTTCTGATCACCTTTTCATTGGGGAAGAGAGACCAACCCATACAACAATGAAGTCGGTTAAAAATAGGTGCTGATATTGCATTTTGTGATTAAGACATTTCCTTTTTCGGAGTTGGTCCTTGAGAACGGCGGTCTCCCCAAATTACCTGACAAATTCCTTTAGCTATAAGGCCAAGTTTAGTATAAATAAATGTCATATAAATTCAGTGAATTCATTTTTGCTATATATTTTTTTACTTAGAAAAGAAGAAAAGAAAAAAAGGAAATCTACATTTACTTTTTTTAAATACCTACTTAACCTTTTTACATCAATTATTAACAGAAAAAGAATCACATATTTAGAAAACCTTATAAATAGTATAATTCTAAACTACGAAAAGTAAAAAAAAATATATAATTTCCCTTTTATGCCACGTTTTTAAGATTAAATGCTGTAGAGATTATTCCAAACATACATATTATATCTTGTTTTAGGTTTATTCGAAACTAACGACGATTATAAAATAAACACCTATTATTGAAAAAAGTCGTATAAATCAAGTGGCTCTCCTTCGTAAAACGATCTAAGGGTTCTGGGGAAACGCCGTATATTGCAATTTTCTGTCCTATAATTCGCACACCACTAAAAAGGGATGTCGCAAAAAAGACATCTTCATAGTAATTTCAAGTGAAAAACTTGGGTGGTCAATATGTGTTCAGATTTAAATGACATCGATACTATAATATCCAGAAACAGAACAATATTGAAGCAATGACGGAAAATAATGTTAATTATTATTCGGCCTCATTCACATTATTAATATTTGTGGTTTTAACTGGAATCGAAACATTGTTAACAAATTGAAACTATACCTACCTAGACAGTTTTGACTTATGAATCGGCAGGAATAATTAAACATAGAATACAATGTTGAAATTACTGTCTGATATACCTTTGTTAAGCTTTTTAGGCAATAGCGTGGAGTAGGCGTGGAGTTAACATGGATGATGCGGCAAAACTTTCATCCATCGATTCTCAAGTCATACATAACATTCCTATTATTATAAAAACCATACATTTATTTAAGGTGTTAAAAGAACAATGCAACACAACAATACAACTTACAGCTCATTTTTTTAAACAAAACAAAATAAATTTTATTAAATTAAATAATGCACCAACTTACTACACGTGAAAATGTTGCCAAGAACCTCTCAAAGACAACTGTAGGCATTTCTTAGGCAGAATCAAATAATTGTTCAAAAATGTCTTATCTTGAAAGTGTTCTCACAACAATAAACTCTTTAAAATTCACAAACAACTCTTAATGTCTTGAGAAAAAAAAAAAAAAAACAGCACGAAATGTGGTGTTAATAAAAACTTTCGTGACGTCTGAATTGCGCGAGAATTGCGTACAGACTGTTGCGTTATTTATAAATATTAAGCAGAACGAAAGCGTAGGTGTTTAATTAGTAATGTTATCAGTAGATGTGCGGTATCGGCTACGCCTTATGGCACGTGGTTGCGTAGAGGGAGACTCCGCGATGACCGAGTTACCGACTGTGCGGTACCCAACAAGGTCAATCCACAACGAACTGGCGGCCTCACTGCACTCCCTTTACATCAGGGACTGAAAGCGGTTACGGTACACGGTACCAGTACTGCAAAAACGTAACGGTACCGTAATGCTATAGAGGTATGGCCATACCTTTATTTAACCGTTTTAAGATTTCAGTACCGAAAAACACTAATTCAAGGTCGGACGTTGCGAGTTGCAACGGACTAACAGGGAGTGGGGCAACACAAAACGTTTATTTAACATGAAACTCATAAGTATTGCAATTTAATTCTTGTTAAGACCAAATTGCCTTGCAATAGCGCAATCGAGCAAGCCGAATATGCTGAATCTACATCAATAGACTAACCGAATTCGGTATGTCAAGTTTTTTTTGGTCTTTATTTTATTTGTGAATCCGGACGGAAAGCGTCAATTGTCGTCCCGCTGCGCTAAACGAAGTTGTCGCTTTCCACCTCCGTCGAGGAGAAAAATAGTATACTAACCTCGGACAGTAAATAAGAAAGCCTCAGATCACATGTTTGTTGACCTCGGCTTTGCCTCGGTCAACAATTACATGAGATCTGAGACGTTTCTTACTTTCCTGTCCTCTACTAATTTACTAATTTTTTAGTATACTATTTTTCCTCGACCGTGGTGGAAAGCGACAACTTCGTTTAGCGCAGCGGGATGAAAATTGACGCTTTCCGTCCGGAGGGGAGACATACCGAATTGTACAACGAAACCCCTCGTTTACGAATGGCGATTAGATCGACTTGACGAGTTACTTATTAGCTATTATTATTGATAGTTTGATAATTCTCATCATAATAGATATCCATATAGCAATAAATTCCAAAAGGATTAGTCTAATAAATCTTATCAAGCAAAACACTTTATATTGTTCAGTTCTTGGATGCGTTTTACGATAATATGTAGGTTTATGCGAAAAAAAGAGCAAAGTTTATGCTTGTTAGAGAGGTCGATAGTGTGTATCTTCTACATGTATCCCAATGTATAAGACCGACCTGGCTTCAATAGTGAACAACATCGATTAAATGATGATTAAATGAGTTTCCGCATTTGTTTTTGGTCTCACCCAAATTACTTATATGTCAACAATTTGTGATCCGCGTCACTGTTACATCAATTTTATAGGACTAAACAATAGGTTTAATATAATGCCTGACACTGCTACAGATATACTATGACACTGAATGGAGATGTAATTGCGCCACTTTGGGGGTTTGTCAATGTTCTTTGGCCTTTTATAGGACTGATCACTAAAACCAAATGGTATTTAGGACAGGTTCTATGGTCTTCGATACAACAAACTTTTGCCCCCTGGGTGGATACTCTTTCTTATAGTGCCGCTACGCTCTGAAATCTATGGTTTAGGTCATGTCATATAACATAATCACGTTTGAAATTGATGAGCCTGCTTGTAATAGTAGATCAGGAAAGTAACAAAGGACTCAGATCAGATGTTTGTTGGCCGAGGCAAAGCATATCTCAGCTGAGGGTTTTATATGTACTGCCAAAGGTGTGTACACTATTTTTCTCCGCGACGGAGGCAGAAAGGGGCAACTTCGTTTAGCGCAGCGGGACGAAAGTTGTGAGGAATTTGCGCAACGACTACGTGGCTTTCCGACCGGAGGGGAGAAAAATTTATTGTTATATGGATGTGATGATCGTTCAAAACTATTCTTCTCTTCTTTCGGAAAGGCGTTTGGTGACATAATTATTACATTTTTGGCTGTATATTTTTAGAAACAACATAATAATAAATCTGAAACATCTGGACATGAAACATTATAATGTTGAGGTACATATTAGCATTTCTCCAAAAATAGAATCACATCGTCATCTAATAGATAAGATTAGACATGTACTGTTCTAAGATGTTATATTTACCAAAGTTACAATAGTAATAGTTAGAATGAATAGTTATTACAATAATATAACCAAAGTTTAGACATTATGTCGGGATCTTTGGCAAGTTTGGCATGACATGTTTATAGGCCAGCTGGGTTGACATTGGTCCACCCCCACCCCCCAAGCATGGGAAGCCTGTATATTGGGATCCCAGAAAAATAAGCATTACAAAAAACACAAAAAGAACAATGTTATCCGGAATAGTTTTTAAGAGCCTACCGAGCCTTTTGTGCTGCCCTCAATCGTATTGTTTTTATTTCTTAACAATTAAACAACATTTCCAAAAAAACAAGAATGTCACATTGTAGTCCTGATTGACTTTCAATTTATCGAAACATTAGGGATCATTATGTTTTATGCTTGTAGCTATTATCTTTAAAACCGCCAAAAGTGGCCAGTTTTGGCGGTTTTAAAGATAATAGCTACAAACATTATAAAAACAAATCCGCAGTAACCCGATAAATTGAAAATCAGCAATGACTACAATGTGACATTCTTGTTTTTTGGAAATATTGTTTAATTGTTAAGAAATAAAAAAATACGATTGGGGGCAGCACAATAGGCTCGGTGCAGCCTTAAGTTATAAAAAGTTAGTGCACTCAAGATAGTGAACAACTTTCCTGAAGGAACCTAAGGAAATTTGCAAGAAAAAAAATTGGACTTGCCGTACTTAGTAAATGAAATCAGCTGATCGGACGTTTGAATGAAAAGTTGTAATTTATTTTGCGAATTTCCCTTAGGTTCCTTGGGGAAAGTTGTTCAGTATCATGAGATCACCCCTTTTAAGCAATGCAACTTAATACCCTTACCCCCTGAATAGTCGAATGTTTTAAACATTAATTAAATTTTAACTATAATAATAAGTCATTTATATGTATAGGCCAGGAGAGATAAAGAGAACGAGAGAAGTAATAAAATTCAAAAGCAATCAAACACGTACCAGGAATAATAACCACCAGATAAGTAATAGGTAACTATTGACTCGTCACAGCACAGTTAAACAAAACCTGTGATTTCAGTGTGAGATAGCACGATGTATTTTTGTACTTTAATAAATGGACCGCACACGTTCAGCGCGCGGGGGCCGGGTTGCCACCTCAAAAAATCTATTAGGCGCTACAACTGAGAAAAAACGCTGGATTCTAAAATTTTTGCGGGTCGAAGCGCTAGATTCGATACTAAATTCTTCCTCGATAAATAGTCCTTTAAAGAAATACAATTTTTGAGAGTTCCGCGGTTATTATTGAATCTAGAATTAAACATTTTAACGGGTTCTTACCGGGTTTTGGTATATTTCGGCAGTGAACTCAAATATACCAAAACGCGGCAAGAACCCGTTAAAATGTTCAGCCCTTTAAAATTCTATAGATAGTCTTATCAGTCATTCATATCAAAGGTCCTGGAAAAAAATTTTGAAAGCATTTCAAATAAAATTCAGCGCCCATCTAGCGGAAAATTTTTCGAGCAGTTTTCATTGTTATATGATAAATTAATAATGAACTTGCGATATATTTCTAAAATGGTATTTTCAATTTTGTTTCAATTGTTATTGAGTTTTTTTTTAAATAGCCTATTTTGTGTCCCACTGCTGGGCAAAGGCCTCCCCACTTTTCCTCCTCCCTTTGCAACGCGAAATCGGGCCAACCGTTCAGGGAGGTACAATTGAGTTAATTATTAATTTATTAATGAAAACTGCTGGAGCATTATTTTTTCCGCAAACCCTAAGAGTTCATATTTGAAACTCCCGAGCACTCTGCACACTCTATGGACATGTTTTGACTACAATACGCTATCAATGGTGATCGTATTTCAATCACGAAAAATACAGGATATTTTCAAACACATATAATGTTGCTTTATTAAAATTTCAAAAGGCGCTACATATTCCGCTAAGCGCTAAACTCTCATCTACGGCACGGGCGGCAAAGATATCAAAAAAGCGTTACATCTAGCTACGAAAGCGCTAACGTGGCAGCACTGCACGGCGGTTTCTGAAACTGATCTCAACACCGCAACCCTGACATCCCTTGACTACGGACATCCTATTTGTTTGTTTACATTACAGGTTGTTCGCAAGTTATGATGTCTGATCTGATGGTGCAGAGCGGAATCTCATTTCACAAATATTATAAATGTAAAAGTTTGGATGTTTGTCTCTCAATGACGCTTAGACGGCTACTTATTTAAGGTCTACGCGGACGGAGTCGTAGGCAACAGATAGTTTGCAATAAGGATTGCTTTTTACCCAACTGCGCGACGCAAAGGAAGGGTAATGTGTTTAACAGCCTATCGTCGTCCTAACTCTAATCCACCGTATCTCAATAAAGACACTTTTTCAGGAGACAGAAAAAACTGTTTATAATTTATCTTTTTCAAGTGAGATTTTAGTTTAATTAAGTACTTACCTATTGTTTAAATTAACGTGAACAGCCTTCTATGAAGTTTTTTTGCAGCTTTATTTTTGTCTACTCTATCACATAAAGCAAAAACACGAATTTCGTTAAAAATTACATACGTAATTAGAATTAGGGCGACTTTTGTGGCACACTAGAGACCAAACGCGTGGGCCGATTTTGATGATTCTTACGTCAATCGATTTGTCTTAATCTTGCGAGTGTCACTAAAGATATGAGAGTAATCAAAATTCAATATGGCAACTACCAGACACCAATTCGGTATGTCAAGTTTTTTTTTGGAGGGCTGAATCGAAAACCATTTCGAGATAATTGTCTCAATAATCATATTTTCTACGTCAAAGATTTTAAAATGAAAGGATTACAAATATTTTTCATAAAATAACGTCGTTTTTTGGTACGTCCAGTTACGTCACTGGCATACCTGTGAACTCCTTGTTAAACATAAAATCAACTTGAAATACCCAGCCATTAAGAAAAAAATACATTCACAATGTCAGAATTTGACATTTTGATGTTGCCGTATCTGTTTCCAGCATAGAGTTAGATAGAGGAGGCAGGTTTTATTTTTTTTAAATATAGCAGTTGGTAGTGTTTCTCCATGGAGTTCGAATTATTTTTTCTCCACCATTTTTGCACTTAGAGATTAAAGATAAAAATAATTTAAAAATTAAATTTATATTGATAAACTCGATGAATCGCAATAAAAATGAAATAGGTGTCTTAAAATTATGTCTTCTATCCGTAAAAAATATAAAAATGACGACCAAAAAAAACTTGACATACCGAATTGAGAAAAATAAAGAAATGAAAGTTGAAGAACTATGTCAAGTGGGGTATCATTGAATAAGTATTTGAAAATCATCTTTAGGTTTATCTTATCATTTTTCATTTCGAATGACCATTTAGGATCTATAACGATTTAAAGTCGAAAAAACTAAAAAGTGTAAAATAAAAAAGTTTTTTTAAGAAAATTAAAAAACCCGTCGGCGTAAAAAGTGAACTTTAAATAAAAACTGAAAAGAAAAAAACAAGTAAGTACTAAGTAAGTACATAACAAGTAAGTGGGCTAAAATTCTGTTATGTAATATTGAAGCGACTTTAACAGTCGGGATCCATTACAAATTCTAGACCGGATCAAATTTTCCGAATAATGGGTCCCGTCTGTGAAAGTCGCTTCAATATTACATATATTTCATAACCTAATTCTAGACTAATGGACTTGTTTTTTTCTTTTCCGTTTTTATTTAAAGTTCACTTTTTACGCAGACTACTTTTTTATTTTGAATTGCGCGTGAATGAATTCTTAAATTCCTGCAAGGTATAAACCGCTTCGGTTTCATTAGTACCTGATAGAAACGAAGTTTGATACTATTTTCAGTTTTAACAAATTAAATGCAATGCCATTTTTCAAACACGATCTAGAACCTAATCTAGATCTGAGAGTCTGTGGTTTATCCGATTTCCGTTAAAATGCAATGCAGTTTCAATCATAGAATTAATTTAAAGATTTGTATGGAAATCTTTAAGCCATCTTCACATTTTAACAAAAACCACAGGCGCAGATGTTCGTTTCTAGGTAGTGTTTTAAAAATGTAATTTAAAGCCCGACCAGGAATATAAAAAACCTGGATTGGGGGCGCTGCAATCGACTGTCACCTTTAATGTTAGTGTTCCAAGTACAAAAATTAGTTGCAATGATTTTCCGCAACATGGCGAGGTTTTTTATATTCCTGGTCAGGCTATAATTAAATTAGTTTTCTCAAACATGCTTCGAAATTTGAGCATTATTTTGACAACCTTCTTCGAGATAAATCAAAATTGCTGTACTGGCCAAATACATGCGAGCAGCGGCCAGCAAAAGTTGTATGAAAATCCATATCTGTCGTGGTTTAGCAGTCAAATAAATTACATAGTAAACTCATATCTGTCGTGTAATTTAAAAATGGAACGATCTTTTACTCCGAAACATGGCAACCAAGGAGGTAACTTATCAAAGGTGTTATTAAAATTTCGAACTGGCTTGCAAATAGAAAGAAGCAATAATAATGAAAAAAAAAAAACGAATGAACACTTTAACCACAGATTAATAATAAGTTACTAGCTTTAACGCAGGAAAAATTATTGTTGTTCGTCATTGATTTTGAAAAGTTGATTGATTTTAATTTCCGCTCATTGTTTGAGAAAAGCACTATACAAGCCTTGGCCACAACTAGGCATTGATGGACTTACGTATGTGTGCCTCGGCCCACATTTACACGTTCTTCCATCAATGCCTCTTTTGCTGGCCACTGCAGTAATGTACTATAATTTAATATTCAAAATAGAACTACGATGTTTAGTTCTACTTTGAATGTTAAATTAACCAATAATATGGAGCACGCTAACGGGAATATCCTCTGTACATTCTGTGTCTATAGTAACTTGTTCAGCGCGACGGCTAATGACGCCATTGCCGCAGGATACAATTCACGCCTCGAATATGACAAGAAAGGAATAGTAGATTACACACCGAGGGCAGAAAATTAAGAAAGGTCTCAGATGCCGAGGTCAACAAACATGTGATCTGGGGCTTTCTTATTTACCGAGGTTAGTATAATATTTTTCTCCTCGACGGAGGTGGAAAGCGGCAACTTCGTTTAGCACAGCGGGACGAAAATTGACGCTTTCCGTCCCGAAGGGAGAAAAACATTTAAAGCTTTATTTTCATGTAAGTTAAGAGTTCCGCGGTTTATATCCTTTAATTTTTCCATAATCAAAAGTAACAGCGTAGTAAGATGTGCAATTATTTTCGGGTTTTTATAAATGTATTTCATACCAGGATAATATTTATAATTAGATAATTTTCCCGCGACTTCGTCCGCACGGGTTCGCGTCTTCGTAGCGAGATATCATATACCTACAAGATTTTAAGTCTAATCATAGGTTTTCAAACACAAAAAGTGTTATCAAAATCGGTCTAGTAGTTTTCTCATGACATGCGACAAATAAACAAACAGACAGACAAAACATTTAAAAAACATTTGAATCAGATTTGGAATCAGAGACACCTAAAAAACATAACAACGTAACTTTTTTTTTCTATCTTCAATGTACAGACACTCTTCTGTTACAGTTTTATAATAGTTAAGATAACTACTTTGGTTCCAAAAATGTCTTCGTCTTCAAAATTTAAATTAAGGCTAAACAGAAAGATCGCAGTGAGCATCGGTAGGATGCACGGTCATGTGTGACCAGTGCATGCTGTCGGTGCTCGATCACGGAGCAGAGACACGGGTTTTTACGAAGGAGGTCACCGACAAACTAGATTAGTGCAAAGAGCAACTGAAAGGAAGATGGTAGGAATTACGCCAAGAGAAACGAAAGGCTCAGAGAGCAGAGCAAAGTTATTGACGTCATCAAGCGTTTCACGAAGCTCATGTCACAATCGGCTAGTCATATCGCCAAAAAAAAGCGGCTAGTGTTTATAGTACCATTGATTTGTACCGTCAATGGTACAATGGATAAGGGTCGTGGAGCACGGCAATCTTGGAGCGACAGTGAGGCGAAAAACGCTCAAGAGAAAGACCGCAGATGCGTTGGAGTGAAATGGGTAGAGAACGCAAAAGATCGAGAAGGATAGCTTAGACCAGCCATAATCAACCTGCGGCCCGCGGGCCACGTGTGGCCCACCGAGCTTATTGAGTGGCCCGGTAAAATAAAATAATGTCACGTTATCGCAAATAAAATATTTGCTTTCGAAGAAAAACTAAACATTTTACAGGAAACAGGAAGATACAAAACTAAATAATTACTGAAAAATTTTCCGACCATGACCAAATCGAGGACCGTATGTATTTTAATGTTTCAAACAGATAGGATATAGCATATAAGCATATACTTACAAAAAAATCAGCTGTCCCATACATTGAGTCGAGGAGGTACAGCATTTTTGCATGGGACCAGCAGATTTTTTTTCGCGTTTCCTGAGGAAAGCCTTCAGTGATAGTTGTTCAGTTTGATTGTCTGAGTTCTCCGTTTCAGTATTTGCTAGGCTGTCACTTACACCCTGTATAGGAATCGGAAAATCTTTTCGCCCTTATTCCTAATGAAGTATGGTCGAGGTAGGTAATTGTTAAAAAGTTTCATAGGTTTCACAATTCCATTCTTCTTCTTCATATCGAGTGGGCTGCAAGCCCTGGTGTCAGAGTTTATTCAAACCGCCTTACGGCCTCTGACGTGGTTTTTATGTAACGACTACTACCACCAGAGATAGCAGCCGGAACCAACAGCTTAACGTGCCATCCGAAGGACGGAATCATCTTTCTTTTCAGACAATTAGGTGACTCAGCCTGCAATATCCTAACCAACTGGGGAAAAACGCACAAAGTGACATTTCACTAGGTGCCCCCCGTGGGAATCGAACCCACGACTTAAACCACGGAGGCAGTTCACAATTCCATTGATCTCATTACACTTAGATATGACCAGCAATTACGGTTGAGAAGGCTGAGTACTCGTAATAAGAAAGAGTAAGAAGATGAACTAGTATAGGTACATACATACATAGGTGATAGTCCTATGCGGTATTTAGTAGTATGAGATCATTTTCAACGACTTTATCCGACAAAAATCCGTAGCAAATACTATATCTGTAGTATTGTAAAGATTTTAATGACAGAATTTTAAAGCCTAATCCTTCTACTGTAGCTTGAGTGACTGTCATGCGATATAGCTTATTTTGACACGAAAGAAAAAGAATTACAGAATAATCCGAGAATAGTATAACAAGTATTAATTAAATTAAATATTTTAATTTCTGAAAACATGTGTAGAAGTAGAAAATGTTAATCTTTTTCAGAAAATGTTAAACTTTTTCAGTGAAAACAGTTCCAAACCATTTCAATTAACAAACACGTTTATTTACAAAAACAGTCGCTCACAAGAACGCAGAATTCAAAATCCCAACAAACAAAAAGAATGTGATTTAAAAACAATCACAAAGCATACTATGTAGTTTTTAAAATATTAAATTTTAAACCTTCCGACGTTAAAAATACAGCTCATTTACAAAGTTCTCAGGCTTATAAACACATCGGCAACAACTTTCACAAAATAAACACAAAAGATGTTCTATGTAGTAAAGTCTTACCTATTACTGAGGCCTAAGACAATACTCAACGTATAGTGAGAAAGTAAATATAGGTACCAGATACGCGATTTGGCCAGCAGTGGGGCCAACCGTTGTAGAAGACGATTGGAGTAGAACTGAGCCGACCGAGCGGTGCAAGGGACTGCCTTGCCGAAGAACTGCGCAGGGAGTCTCCGCGGCCGCGCTGCTACCATACAATTTACCATTAAATTCCCACATCATTCGATTCAAAGAATTGATGAACCGTCTAATTATATTACAGGTATTCATAATTGTAGGAGAGAAAAAAGGTTCTTTGACATTAGTACTAGGATGAAGCATGTCCATTCAATTGTACTTCGGAGTCAGTAATTAAGTTAGTATTAATCCTCCTTCCTACTAATATTATAAATATGAAAGTTTGTGACGATGTTTGGGTGTTTGTATGGTTGTGGCTCAATCACGCATAAATGGCTGAACGGTTTTGTATTAAATTTGGCACACTGACATAATATGTTTTGGATTGCACATTTTTTAAAGTCTACGCAGACGGAGTTGCGGGCAACAGCTAAAGATCACAAATTGAAATGATAATGATAAATAATCTGGAAGGAACTTCAATAAGTTGCAAAAACAATTAGAAAATGCACTTGCGACGACCACTTGCAAATACAGGGTGTAAGGGTAAACATTTGCATTACTTTAAGGGGTGATTGTACTCATGATACTAAACAACTTTCCTAAAGAAACCTTTAGGAAATTCGCATTTTTTTTCGCTTTTTTATATAATCGTTCGGTCAGCTGATTGCATTTAGTATGGAAAGTCCAAAATTTTTTGGGATCATGGGTACAAACACCCCTTAAAGTAATGCAACTGTTTACCCTAACACCCTGTATATGATCTGATGTTAAAGAAGGACTTCCCACACAAATACCTAACGCTATTCATCCATACATATTAAGTAGGTACCATTTCATGTGGAAACCGAAATACGTCTAGAGAAAGGACAGGCATAAATTTCCCAGAGTTGTAAGAGTCTAATAATAGAAAATATTCTAAACAACGTGAAATCATTACCATAAATTATACTATTAAATTAAAATAAAATTGAGGACCATTGATAGCATAATTCCTTGTAACGTTTATCAAACGATTTTCACATGTAAATCGCACGCGCCGGCGCCGGCGGCGCCTCCCCGTCCGACTGTACCCACATCTGGACAAATAAATGCTGATATACAACAATATAATTGCTGAAAAGTACGTACAATTAGTTACCACGGGCAAGTACGTCAGAAAAGAAAAACAAATTATTACGATGGCCGTTTCATTCTTCCAGTGAATGTATGACGGTGTGCAATAATTATGCATAATTAGGGTACTATATACTTCGTATTATTGGAGTGGATTTGCAAAACGTAAGAGCATTTGCATGGTAGACGTTGTAGTTGACAACTAACGGTGCTGAATAGCTCGCTATCTAAGAATGTACTTAACTTTGTGCAAGCGTACTGTATATTTATGTATACATTACATTATACAGCATAGTGCTTTATTGTATGCTGGTTCTTTTAATGATTCGTCTTACAGTAAAGTTGTTGAATATTACACATTATAGGATTACTTTATTATCAAAGTATAGTCTCTTTTTAAAGGCGGTTATTTATGTTAAGGCGTATCATCCCGGGCCACGACTCTCCATACTAATCGACGCGAACGAGCGCGTGGCTTCGGTCAGAATTTAGCCGTTTTCTTTGAAAAATGAGATGATTTTTTATTAATTTCGGAAAAGTAAGAAAACTACATCATTAAATTGTGTTGTGAATAATATTGTAAATTTTCATTTTCTTCCGATTAAAAATGTAAGAGTAAAATGGTTACAACTGGAATAAAAGACTTGAGATTCCTTTTCTTCGGTTTTATAGAAAAACCAAATTTTTTCAGCTCAAAAAGTGCCATAGTCAATGAATAAAATGGTTACAATTGTAGCCAATTTCATGGTAAAATTAATTATTTCTTCTAGTTTGCAAGAAATACAGAAAACCTTAGGTAGTAGGACAAAATAGTAGGAAGTTTACCTTATTTCCTTCCTTCACCAACTTCACTAAGGAATATTGAAGAAAATGTCATAACGACTTCTAGTTCGAACGTTCAGAGTTACTACAAGGAAGGAGATAATTGCAAGCAGTATCGTACCTACTTGCTCCTAAATGAAGCCGTAGGTTAACTTCTTAAAAAAATATGGACTTTAAAGGTCTAATTGTACAGAGTGTAAACTGAAATGCGTTACAAGTTACAACATGCTTTTAAGGGGGTGCTTTAGACCAACCCAACAACTGAAACTGAACAACTTTCACGAAATGTGACAAACACAGAAATGTTGGAAAAAAAAATCAGCTGCTTCATACATTTGCTTCGAGTAGCTACTGACATTTTCTATGGAACAGCAGATAATTTTTTCGCAATTCAATGATGATCCCATTTTGAAATTCGTTCAGTTTGAAGTTCTGTAGCACCCTAATTAGTATGCAACGCATTTAAGTTTGAACCCTGCATGTTGGTCGTTTAAAACTTACGGATAACAAAAAAACACCCCTTCGTCAACTAGTTTGGATGCGATCAATACTGCAATATTCGTAGAAGTTTCTAGCAAAAGGTGGAGGAATAGTGCGAAAAGCAACCCTTCCAATAAAGGTGGTGCCCGTACCAGTAGGCCTCGCATGCCACCCCCGAGAAAACGATAACAATCGAGATGTGCCTCCATCCTTATTATTTTACGTATGCCAGAAAGAGCGCGCATGATGTTTTTCTCGTTTAAACGCTTTGTCGTGGGTGGTATGCTAGCCGTGCTGGTTCACGAATAGCACGAGACAGGGTTCCTGGGCAGGGAGAGCCGACACCGGCAGCGAGGACGAGCGTAGGTACGTGGTCCGCTCTCTAGCGGCTCAAGCGGCAGGGGGCGCCGGCGGGTCGCTAGGGCCGGTGCTAAAGCCGCTGCAGTTGCCTTTGCTTGATGTTATGGGTTCCCAGTACAGTGGGAAAGGGAAGGGTAGAAAAGGAGGCTGTGGATTCGCTTACGATTACATTTAAGATGAAACGCCCCTTTATGCGCGCGCACCCGTTTCCGCTGTGTTTTTGGTTAAAAATCCCATATACACGGTGTTCCTGAGGTATGCATATCCTCACTAACTACGTATTGATATTTATTTTGGATAAGGAACGGAAAACAGTAGTAGAACCTAGGAAGGTGGTAATAGTTTGTCGGTGTCTTTTTACTTAGCTACAATAAAAATCTGATACAATCCTAGCAAAAACTCACTTCAGTCGCTCCCGATGTTTGAACATACAAAAGTTGAAGCATTCGTAATTTTGTACCACACAACTATTATTTATAAAATAAACGTATTCTTTTAGCTTGAAAATGCGTCCTTCCTAGAACCCTCTTATAAATCCTAGTCCAAATTCCAGATACGGCTTACGGTTATTATAATACCCTAAAATTAATTTATAGGTTCCTTCCTAGCCAGGCCTCGCGAAACTCCTCTAGTCCACGTCAAATGTAAGGCTCAATTCACATTAGAATAACATCGGCATGCAGCAGCAATCTTATCACTAGTAAATAATTGTCAAATTTATTTGGTGCGATACGGGTATGCAAATCAATTTGACCTATATTCACTAGTGATAAAATTGCCGCTGCGCGCCGATGCTCTTGCGGTGTGAATTGACCCTTCGTCTTGCGCTAACGCTTGCGATGCTTGGCAGATGAGCTGGCCGGCTGCCTTAGGGAAAGTCCCTAGCTACGCAATCAGCTAGTCATTGTTACAGGATTATTGGAGCATGCCCATTTAACGCATAATAATAATATTATCTCCATTTTTAAGTGCCAAAGATCTGTGACGTTACTAACGATACAGATAACATGTATATCCAAGAGGTTACTATCAGTTAAATAGCCTTTATATTTATGAGATTACTTTATTTGTCAAAACGACCCACACACAACGTTTAAAAATATATCGCAAGTACAGACGGCGACACATCAATATTCAAGCTATACAAAACCAAAATAAGCTGGCCGTGCGTAGGTCGGATAATTTACAGAGGACTATGGGACTTGAACCTTTTGTCTGGCTATCTGTTTTTACATTTCTGTGCATGACATTATTGATATTATTATTTTTCAATATGTTGTTGTTCTTGCTGACGGCATTTTAAGATTCAGATTCTTAAAAGAAGAAGATCAGATTATTAAACTGAACAACTTTCTAAATACCATCGTAAAAAAATTAGCTTTCTACTCAAAAAAACAGCATCGAAATCGGTCTACCAGTTTGGGAGCTACGATGCCACAGACAGACAGACAGACCGACATAGGAGTCGAACTTATAACACCCCCTCTTTTTACGTCGGGGGTTAAAAAAAACAATTGTTCCATACAAATCTACAATCCCACTCGACCCAAATGCATGGGTCAGCGGTTTTTTTCGCGATTTCTATGTCCCATACAGAAAGTTATCCAGTTTGGCTGTCTGATGTGGTCTGATTGTCCTCTTAAAAAACCGTCAGCATATTAAGTTGCATCCTAAGTTTACTTTTCGACGACTGTAATTTTATTTTTCCCTTTCTCTCCATCCTTTTTCTATTGCCTGCATACCCATTTTCACAAAATGCATGATTATCCTATAGTATTAAAAATCGCAATAGCACAAACGCGGTTATATTATTATAAGCCTTTTTGTAGAAATAAACCATTTCGCAATATTACGCGGAACAGCGGAGGTGTTATTTACCCTTAGTATTGCGCTGACTTTGAAAGGTATTAGTTTTCACCATAAACTTAATATACTATCGTAGGTTTTCATAGATATCAGTTATCTATGTCTAAAAACGATCCCGACTTTATCGTATCATTCATTACCCCTGGACTAAAAAAAGGGTGAAATTGATATCATTAGCATCCTTTTAACCTAATAGTCTACCCATCAAACTGAACAACTTTTACTATGGGAGCAAACCGATCGGAGCACAAAAAAAATAAGCTGTTGCATAGATTTGAGTCGAATAGGCACTGCAGTTTAGTATGGAACAGCAGATTTTTTTTGTGCTCCGATGGTTTGCTCCCATAGTAAAAGTTGTTCAGTTTGATGGGTAGACTCTTAGTTTATAAAAGGATGCTAATTATATAAATTTCACCCTGTATAAACACTATTGTGTTCCCCTGGTAAGATCCATGCAGTTTACGCCAAGTCAACATATTTTAAAACCCAAAACTAAACGTATTAAATAATATTGTCAAACCCGCAAGTTTAGAACGAAAAACAAGACAACATTTACAGCAGAACCACAGAACAGAACGGAACACAACATTTTTCTCATTTTCTATTTTGGTAACTTACAGTAAAACTTGTTATTTGTATGAGTAGAACTTAATAACAAAAAGGAATTACTCCAGTAAAGTTACGGGTCGCTTGTATGGCGAATGTAAATAATTTATAATAGCCCGTTTTTATCTTTTTTATTTTAGATTATAATTCTAGTTATCATTTAGATTGAAAATCCCTCTAAAAACTTTCTTAAATAATTAAACAAAGTAAAAATAAACATGTAAAATTGGAAAAAAATAGTATATACAATTTTTTTATGCCATTTATTAAATACATTTGTATTATTTTATATTAGAAGTAAATCCAACGAAAAATCAAAACGGAACGTTTGTTTTTAAATAAGTAGAAATTACGAAAAACTCAATTTTATTACAGAATTTACACAGTATATGTAAACTCATAACCTAAAACAAACAATTAAAATTAAAAAAGAAAGAAATCTGACACAATAAATAAAAAAATTACATTTTAGTACTAAAAACTTTATTTTCTAATTATTCCAGATTTTATTATTATTTTAATACGATGTAATTTTTGAATGTTGTGTATACCTTTAACTGGCCTATGTATTAGCGACTAGATTTATATGGAAACTTTGTTTGTAATGCGAAATACGTAATGCTGTTGGTGTACCTATTAAATAAATAAATAAATAAATAAAAACTAAAAATACGAAATTTAGTGGGATTCGTTAAAAAAACATCTTAATATCATTTGTATAAACGATCTAGCAAAAAAAATTGCTTAGTATAAATTATTTCCTTTCGACCCGTATTTTTACTGGACTAAATCCGACGAATCGGGAACGCGACGAAACAGGAATACGACGAATCGGGAACAAATCATAATAATGAGCAACGAACCTTCACAAAAAAACGTAATCAATCAAAATGTACCTGTTTATTCGACAATACCAATTTCTGGGGATACAACTCCTGAAGCCGCTGGCAAAAATGGGCAGCGGTTGTCGCCAGGCGCGCCATCTTGGTCTACTATAGGTATATCTTCAACACCTGCTACTTTGTCCTGCTTTCTAGGTCAGACACCTTCACGAGTCGATGGCTTCGATAAGCTAATCCCCGATGACACGGTCAACCCACGTCTCGTCCCACGGTCTATATCACTTTATCAACAAAACTTTGTTCTCCAAGTCCACAACATCGTTACCTCCAAAATTGATCCAGTTAATTAACTACAAATCACTGCGTTAGTCCCATGTATATTGTTAAATAACGTAATTAATAGTGAGAAGCCTAACCGTACCGCGGTGCTGCCAAGGTACCGGTTACCGTACCGATGCCCACAATTACATTTGGCACGATTGTTTGTGGCGTTTGAACGCGTGCAATATGGTGAATGGTCGTACGATAACTGCCTGCCTGTAGCTCCAAGTTTTCAAGTGTCTACGTCACGAGGCTTGTATGCAAATTGTTGTGTTGATAAGCTGGCAGAACTACGAACAACTGTTGTGAACATCACTGACATTTGATCAAACAGTACCTCAGATAGAACCAAAAAGGGGGCATGTGAGTATGATGTGTAGAGTCTTAGTTTTATTTAATGCATGACAATGACACCAATTTCACTGTAGAATGTAGATTGAGTGTTGATTATATTTCAAAAGTCCTAAGTTATTTTCCAATAATTTCACTAGCAGTTTTGACAAAGTATGGTAGGTGGGTAACACATTCGTATTGATTATGGTGCGCGCGTTTCAAAATAACATACTAAGGTCATAAGAATAAAGTGTATTAGTTATTCTATGCTAAGGGCCTGTTTCAAAACTTTGACATATCTTTCATGCGAAATATGTCAAACGATCTGTCAGATAAGCTATTAAGAACTTATCCATACAGTGAAACAGGCCATAAGAAAAGAAATATTTATTATGTAGGTACCTACTAGCTGACCCGACAGACATTTTCCCGTAGAAAAAGCCGTTCAGAACGATGGTCTGTTCATCTCCTTAAAACAGTCAGCATAATATTAAGAAAGATCCAATATACAGGGTCCTTCTTAATATGCTGACACTTTTTTAAGGAGATGATCAGACCATCAGACTGAACAACTTTCTCTATGGGACCAAATTCGAATATGCGAAAAAAAAATCTGCTGTCCCATACATTTGGCTCTAGTAGGTTTGCAGTTTTGTATGGAATAGTTGATTTTTTGTCGCGATTTCGATGTTGGTCCCATAGAGAAAGTTGTTCAGTTTGACGGTCTGAACATCCTCTTAAAAAAGTGTCAGTATATTAAGTTGGACCCTATATATATTTTTTTGCAACTGTTGATTTTTTCCGTTAACTGTTTTTAACCCTTCGTGATCGGTACCTAAAACCTTCGAAAAAACATTTTTAAACTTTTGATGCGTGTTTCGAAATGTTCCATTGAAAAAGAGCACTTGGATAAAAATGTTGATATGCCTTATTTATTGGACGATATTTAGATACTAGTTAGATAATTTTATGTATTTGGGACCTATATATGGTGTTTAATAGGACTGCAATTATTAATGAGTGACATGTATATATAATCATTAATTGATGACATTTTCTACGATACTTATAATCAGCTTATAATAATAATTATGATGACATTGTTATTAATTTGTATATTGTGTAATAGTTTTGTTTCGTTTTGTTTTTTTTTCTCGATTCTTGCTTTTGTTTAATTCCTTATTATGATTATTGTTGTACGCCTCTCTAGGCAAACTATAGAGGTACATTATATACTGTAACAACATTTATAACCAACCTATAGTTGCAATAAATTACTCTTTGACTTTGACGACTTAAACAGTGGTCTGAACCGCTCGTGGTGTGAAATACCTGATATATTTAATTAAAGTAAGTAAGTAGACAAAGTGAAGCCAGAACCTAAATAATGATTGACTTCGGTCAACCGTGGGAATCACAGCAACTTGAGCGATATGACAACTGCGTCACCACTGGAATCATTAAATATTAGTAACGTGATACGATAACAAGATGCCAAGTGAAGCCGTTCCCATTCATATGAACAACAAAATGGAATTGTTGAAATGACTATACCTATACATACTCCAAGTATTATGAATACTTACAAGATCATGGGAATCATAGGGGAATGTAATCTGTACTTATAAAACCGTCTCGTGACTGACAGAGACCCTGAAGTGAAGATAGAAACGTGAAAGGAGGATGCCAAGTGTCCACAGTAACTTAGGCCTCCAGTGCACGCATATGAAACTATATAGACATAGTAGTATGTAATGTCAGTTATTAAATTGGCAAAGGAAAAGGTTTATAGAAAGTTCGTGGTTTGCAATTGTCCTTTGCGGAATAAACTATAATTTATTTGTAGTTTTACCTGTTTTCGGTATCCGTATGCAATACATAGGTATTATGTAGCATGCAATTACATGATGATCACGGGTTCAGTTGGGAAGTCGAGACCGAGAGGCTATTTATTATACTTAGAGAAAGAAATCATACAAAAACAATTCTTCGTCTTCGATAGTAAAATATAATGACTGGAGTGACGAGTAACAAGCCATGGTAAAGGAGTTCTGTCGAAGGTCTGGCTGTAAGTTCTCCAAAAACGAAATAAATAAAGAAATCCCTAAATAATTAAATCGAATTTCATGTGTACTCCTCCTGGGCCTCAATCCGGCACCCCCCTTTGGAAGATTCTACGGAGGATGTAGGGTGCACTAAGAAAGGATTTTTCGATATTCTAATTTCAAGCGGACGAAGTAGCGGGCAAAAGCTAGGTTATCATAATTCCTTTGACCAGAAAACAGTACAACATACCATACACAGCATCTACATTACTGTTATCATGCATGGAGAAACCATTTCTTATTCTCCTTACACCTATCTATCTGTGCAGCGCAAGCGTAACTGATTAAATTATTTATTTAATTACGTATTGGAATGGCTCGAATGTTATTCCGCAGGATTGGTTGGAAAATAACGATCCTAAAATATTTTTCTCCGACAAGAATAAGTATGGTCATTATAATGTTCTCGTAAATCATATTAACGTGGCTCAGTCACGTTGCTATCGAGTTCCATGAGTCTCCAGTTAGCACCTAAGAGGTGACGTGCCGGTGGAAATAAAGTTTATTTTTTAGTGTATAACCTTTTGTTAAAGAAAAAAACTGACTGTAAATTGTAATACATATTTACACGTTGTGTAGAATTACAGATTTGTATTGAGCTGACATACTAATTACCTAATATACCTAGCTAAGAGTGACTGGTTACCTATTTCTTTTTCAACTTCAACGCACTTTAAAATCGACGCCGAAATTGTCAACTATTTTAATATCAAATTGGTACTACACGACAATATTATACGTTTGTTACGCATTTTCTTCGTTACTAGGCGGATTTCGATATTTAGCATATTGAATGATATAGGCGATACTTTGCCGCACGACTTCGGGCTGGTATTGGTAGGTAATTCCGGGATAAAATACACAGAAAACACCTACCTACCCCATCATTTTTATCTAGACTATGAAATTCAATTCAATTCTATCTAAAATGTGTATCAAAAAACCCTAGAAATATTTAAAGGTAAGCTGCTAAGGCCCGTAAACGTTTTAGGATACGCTTTGAATAAATTAAATGAGGATACGTAATAGAATGCCTTCTTAAGGCGTATCAGCCGTGGACCACTCTCCTCTCACTCACACTCCATACTAATCGATGAGAAAGAGCTCGTGGCTCCGGTCAGAATTTTGCTGTTTTCTTTGAAAAATTCGATGATTTTTTATTAATTTCGAAAAAGTAAAAAAACCACATCATTCTAAATTGTATTGTGAACAATATAGTAAATTTTCATTTTGTTCCGATTAAAAATGTAAGAGTAAAATGGTTACAACTGGAAAAAAAGGGGTGACTTTAGAGTCCCTTTTCTTCGGTTTTATTCATTTTAATCGATTTCTAGAAAAACCACATCACTTCTCATATCCTGTAGATGGTTCAGTTTAAATTTCAGCTCAAAAAGTGCCATAGTTAATGAATAGGAATTATTATATTTATTAATAAATATAATAAATGCCGGTTTTGGGTAGTAAATTACCCAAAACCGGCAGGTAGCCCCTACACGTTTTTAAGGGGATGATCACTCCATCAAACTGAACAACTTTCTCTGTGACACATCGAAATCGCGAAAGAAAAATCTGCTATTCCATGCAAAACTGCAAACCTACTTGAGCCAAACGTATATGGGACAACTGTATTTTTTTTTCGCTATTTTGATGTTGGTCCTATAGAGAAAGTTGTTCAGTTTGATGGTCTGATCATACACTTAAAAAAGTGTCAGCATATTAAGATGGACCCTTTTTAAAACCCATTTTACTTAGTACTTTATTATAGTAGTTAGGTACCTACATATAGGGTCCTTAATATACTGATGGTTTTTTTTAAGATGAACAGACCATCAAATTGAGCAACTTTCTCTACAGGGCCAATATCGAAATAACGAAGAAAAAAATCGGCTGTTCTATATAAAGCTGCAAAGCTACTTGACCCAAATGTATGAAACAGCATATTTATTTCGCGATTTCAACATTGGTCCCGTAGTAAAAATTATTCCATCTTTCTGGTCTGAAGCACCCTATAGCCTATGGCATAGAGTGTGTAACGCATTTAAGTTTACACCCTGATAAAAAGATTCAACGATTCGGGCACAATTCGCGTTCAACTAAGCTACAGCTGATTTCAACCGTCTCAAGTATTTAAAACAAAATAGGTACTAACTACTTACGAAGAGTGTAAACTAAGCCTCAAACGATACATTTTCCAATAGGAATTATCGTATAAGCAAATCAAAAGTGTTCACCATGAAACGTGAGATTAGTTATCAAGCCGCATGCTTACGTGACCATAGGGTCTACTCCTTGGGTTTCAGACTCCTAATCGGGCAACTAACGAGGCATTGTCACCCTCGAATGACGTCAGCATGCCATTCACGTCTAGTTGTTCATCACAATTGAGGGTAAGGACATTGTAACTTTTCATTACTTTTGACACCTTTTTGGAACAAGCTACTCACGCAGTTATAAATATTTATCGGTCGTGGATCACAATGCAAGAAAATATAATAGATGAGAAAATATAGAATATGGAGACACACCGAGGGCAGGAAAGTAAGAAAGGTCTCAGACCTCACGTAATTGTTGATCGAGGCGAAGTCGAGGTCAACAAACATGTGATCTGAGGCTTTCTTATTTACAGCCCGAGGTTAGTATACTATTTTTCTCCTCGACTGAGGTGGAAAGCGGAACTTCGTTTAGCGCAGCGGGACGAAAATTGACGCTTTCCGTCCGGAGGGGAGAAAAAACTATTTTCAAATCAGATCTACGGGATGTATCGGTACTTGAATGTATGTATCGGAAACAAACAGATAAAAATTTAATGCCCTGGTATATTGCCTCATTTGCAGCAATAAAGATATCAGATATTTATGGCTGTTTAACAACGAGTTATAAATTAAATACCTACTAAATTAGAAATATTCGTGACAGATTTATAAAAATTATACGTCGTCAACAAATTGAATAAATAATTTCGTTTCTTCAAATAACAAACTATTTATACACAAGAGTTCTAAGATCAGAGGGCAAGCAACAATACCACGAATCTATAAATAGTATAATAACAATAAATTGACAGCTTGACATGACGGTAATAGCAGTAGCAATTATAAACAGACAAATTGCTATGTAACGACATGCAATATCTGATTTAAATTGCGGGAAAATGTGTATTAAAAGACAGTTATTTATAAAGTTCCCACGAGGATCTTAAGAATTGGAGTTTAATAATTACCAAGCAACTATCACTGTCTGGAAAAAAATAATACACGATCATGTAAAAAAGCAAATTGGCTATCAATTCCAGGAGGTAGTCATGATTGTTAAGATATTATTATTTTAATCGATTTACATAATTAAAGTAAGGGAATAGGTTTACATAAGGGTTGAACTACACATGGCCGCACGCGATCGCATTTTTCCGTCGCTCCATCCTTTTCTGTCACTCATTAACGTCATTTGCTAGAGCATATAGGATAGACGGAACGGAACAGCACGGAACAGCACGCCGCGTGCGATCGCGTTCCGTCTATCTTATATGCTCTAGCAAATGACGTTCCTGAGTGACAGAAAGGGATGGAGCGACGGAAAAATGCGATCGGGTGCGGCCATGTGTAGTTCAACCCTAATAATCCGTAAATAATTTTGTCTTTTTTTATTATGGCATGAACATAATACGGGGTGTAAACTTAAATACGTTTCATACTCAAAGGGTACTTCAGACCATCAAACTGAACAAGTTTTACTATGGTAACTTTTACTTCAAAATAGAGTAAAAAAATTCAGCTGTTTCATACATTTCGGTCGGCTATTGACATTTTATATAGAACAGATGATTTTTTTCATAGTTTGTCCCGTAGCAAAAGTTGTTCATTTGATGGAGCACCCCCTTAAGTATGTATGGCATACTTTATAAACCTTTCTACTGGCTATTCTATTTTATTTTTATTTAATGGCGTTTCCTTGTTAGATTTCGCCAGTGTCAAGTAGTTTGAGGGAGTGTCTATCCAATCTCGAGGATTGTTTTTGAGTAAGAACAACTGAGAAGGATTTCGGAGCCTCGTGGCAGGCTGAGATGAGACGCGAACCGCGCGAACATCACGCGAGAGACAAGTGTTCGAGGCAAACCCTGCAACGTGACTCTTCTACTGGCTACCTATAACGGTTCAAAAGACAGAAGGACTGACGGACGGACAGCAGCGTAGGCTTAGTAATAGGGTCCCTCTACTTACACCAATTTATTTGAGCATCTTTTGAAAATTATAACACTACTATCAACCATACATCCAAAGACTTTTTTTATTTATTTATAATTAATGGCTTTTTGCTTGTGCGTAGCACCGCATTTCCTCCAGTGTCAAGTGTAATTTATGGGAGTATCTATCCCAATCTCAGGGATTGTTTTTGTTCAAGAACAAGAAGAGATTGAGGATTGCGGAGCCTCGTGGCAGGCAAAAACGCGACACGCGAAAACCACGCGAGACGTGTGCTCGGGTCAATTCCTGCAACGTGACTCATCCAAAGACTTTATTGTAGACAATTTAATGAAGAATATATCAAAATTTGACAGTTTTAAGATCACTTTTACCGTTCAGTGGCGCCCTCATCACAATATTATAAATATACTAGTGTTTTCCCGCGACTTCGTCCGCACAAATTATATACCAGATTTTAAGTCAGATCATAAGCTATCAAACAAAAAAAGTTTCATGAAAATCGGTTCAGTAGTTTTTGCGTGATGTGCGAACAAACAAACAAACTAACAATTTTGTCAATAGATGGCGCTGCATGTCATTTAAATCGCGCTATCGAATGTTATTTGATTTTATATGAAGTAAACCGCTACTTTTTTGTTCCTCATGATTTTACGGTTTTATAATAGTTAAGATAAGATTTGACGAAAATGAAAACCAAAAGTAAAAAAGTGTTATTCCAAATACTACAAAAAAACATAAATTTTGATGCGCGAGTCCGACTCGCACTTGGCCGGTTTATTTTTTTACTAACGTTGGCTTCCAAGCCTGTGGAAGTTAAATAAGTGACAAAGAAAATCGTATTTCCTTTACAAAACACATTATGGTTTGTTTGGTCATCGAATTGGTTTCCTATGTACCTATCTATACGTGCGCCAACTCACTACTACTGTAGCATACTAATGATTACTGCATAATAGCTTTTATCATATTATTATAAGGTTACTTGTTTATTACTCACACTTGACGCATTTATGTAAGGTCTAATAAAATTAGCTGAAAATTTTAAGGGGATATTATCGTTGGCGCGCTTCAGACAAACGTAGTTTGGTTATATTTTTTTAATATTAACCAATTAAAGTCAATGAAATTTCTCAGACACAATCTAGAAACTAATCTCTATGTTTCTATGAAGTCTGATTTTCGTTAAATTATATAGTTTTAAAGTTACAGTGCCTCAAAGATTTCCATACAATTATTAAATTAATCCTAGCATTAAAACTGTATTATTTTAACGAAAATCTGACTTCATACGAACATAGAGATTAGTTTCTAGATTGTTTCTGAAAAATTTGTATGTAGCGCGCCAACGGTAATATACCCTTAATATAAGGGGATGATCATACCATGAAACTGAATATCTTTCAACATAGAGCCAAATCGAAAATCGCAAAGAAAAGAGCTGTTACAAATAAAACTGCAAACCTGCTCGACTCAAATGACTGAAATCATAATGGAAATCATTGACTTACAATCTAGCGATAGACAGGCCCTTTCATAGAAGCAACATGTACCACTTGAATGCGGTGCCCGCACCTGATTGATGTTCCCGAGTTCACTTCGTCACTATGGCAATGACAGACCGCAATGTGTCATTTTATGTTGTTTTGTATGACATGTTGTTTGTTTGAACGAGCTTGTCTATCGCTAGAGTATATGTCAGTGATGGAAATGATAAAAATCTGCTGTTCCATACATTAGAGTCAAGTCACTTAAGGAGTCACCATTAACATCTATGGAACAGCAGATTTTTTCGCTTTTTCAGTGCTAATCCCGTAGTGAAAGTTGTTCACTTTGATGGTCTGAAGCACCCCTTAAGTATGTATCGCTTTTACATTCAACCACTGTATTATCCTATAGATTATTAATAATTTCTAACATGTTCAGTTACAGATTTTTAGTCGCCCTGTTTGGTTTTTTTCCGAATATATTCAATGTACAGACTTTTTTGCGTTTACGATTTTATTATAGGTACCGATAAGTGCGTTGGAAAGTATTTATTAACGATATTCTATAATGGTGAATGGAGACGTGGTAAAAAAAACAGAAAGTTAACAAAACAGTTTGCTAGGCCATAGCAGTGATAAGGCAGGGGTGGTCACCTGCCGTGACCGTGGGGTCGCAACAGGTGTGACGACACCTGACTTTTAACGTAAGGTACGAAGTTCAAATCATAACATAACGGACTTTTATAATGTTTAAACTGTAAAACTTATGGTAAAACTGGACTGGTCATGAGTTTGAATATATCTTTAAAACTACCCCCTCGGGGAATACAGGGTGTAAGAAAAAGTTAACCTTTAAACCACATACTCTACCCATCAAACTGAACAACTTTCACTATGGGCGGAAATGTCAGCTCAATAAAAATCTGCTGTTCCATACTAAACTGCAATACTTACTCGTCTCAAAAACGTATAGAACAGCAGATTTTTTTTGTCCTGACTAGTTTCCTCCCATAGTAAAAGTTGTTCAGTTTGATGGGTAGAATATGTGGTTTAAAAATGGTTATACTGATACTTTTCACCCTGTAAGCATTATGCGTATACAAATAGAGGCCGTAGCCCTTAGGGTGCGTCCACATCTGGCGAATGCGCACCTCCCGAGCGGAGCGCGTGCTGCGCAGTAGCGATGCACGATCATAAAATGCACCTGCACAGATCGCGAGCGATTCGCCGCGCGTTCTCCAGATGTGGACGCACCCATAGGCCTTAACTCTCTTTCTATGTGCGCTAACGAACGAGAAAAAGGTTTTGATAATAGTCTTATCGCGCGCATCATGCTACGGCAGCTGCGGCCGTACTATGGCCGCGTAATACAGCGCTATCGCGCCTTAGCTCCCCTTCTATCTGCGCGCGAACGAACGAGATAAAGGGCGATAGCTGTACCACGCAGAACATGCTACGGCTTCCGGTGATAATTAAATCATTTGAATAGGTATCGTTGACACATACATTGAGATAAACACCTGAAATATCTGAAAACTGAAAAACGCGTTAAGCACCTGATCAATACTCGATAAATATATCACTGCGGATAACTTCAGAATGTGTTCTACTCCTCAAACTGAACAACTTTCACTATGGAGGCAACTTCGAAATCGCGAAAAAAGAATCAGCTGTCCCATACAAAACTGCAGTACCTAACTACCTATTCGACTCAAATGTATGGGACAGCTGTTTTTTTTCGCGATTTCGATGTTGGCTCCATAGTGAAAGTTGTTCAGTTTGAGGAGTAGAATACATGCTGAAGTTATCCGCAGTGATATAAAATTTACCCTGTATTTTGCATACTAATTTAATGATCATCAATAATCATGAGATTTAATACGCAAACCTATTTATTTGATCTGATCACATAGGCACGAACTTTATACAGGATGTTTGACGTTTCCAGAGGAAAAGCATTTTTTTTTAAAGCAGTTTAACGTTAAATTAATTAACCGTTTCCGATAATAGCCGAAAAACATAATAATGTAGTTTAGATGTAAACTCGCAGTGATTGATCATGCAGTGATAAGAGTGACTGATTATAATTATAAATATTCCAGTGTCAAGGTAATCATTCTATTTTTACGACCATTTGTCTGATGTATTTTGGCTTTTGTATTAAGAGGATAGTCCTTGTAGAGCACCCGAGCGCGCTGCATACAAACGAAATTTGATCCTATTTTCACTACTAACCAATAAAAGACAATGACATTTATGAAACACGATCTAGATACTATTTTTCTCTAAGCCTGTGGTTTGTCAGATTTCCTTTAAACATTTTTAAAGCTAGGATTAATTTCAGATTATTAATTCAAGACAGTGACCACCAGCTTAAGCCACTCTGTCACAGAGATTTAGTTTCTTTAAACATCGTTTGTATGGACCTCTCAAAGGGTTATATTATATCCTTTTAATCCAATGACTAATCAATGAAATTGATAGTAAAACAATGATTGCAATTAAATTAATTACAATTACATTGCATTGGGCTTGGACCTATCGTAGGTCCTACCTATAGACAAAGAGATTGAAATCACTAGCGTTATAGGTATAGTATAGATATAGATTAACAATGAGGACGAGAAATAGGACAGTACAGGGTGTAATATTAAATATTACTAGGCTGTTTTGTTACTAACAAAACTAGGTACTTGGCAATAGCACCTGATCACATTTGAGACTTAAAAAACAGGGCGCTTTATGAATTCATGACATTAAAAGGTGCTAACAAATTATATTTGTCTTCCTCCAAGACAAGACAGACGTAGATTAACTTAAAAAGATAATTTATTTACAGCGGTTACGGTTAAAACAGGCGAGTGTCGTGTGCAATGCATGAATGCTAAATAAAAAGAAACTGGTAAAATAATGAAAAAACAGATCGAAATTAAATAAATGTACGAAACGTGAGGATATCCGTCGGAACTGTTCTTCACGCCGCCGCCGCCCGCGCCGCCGCCGGCAGCGCCCGCGCCGCGCACCGTAAACAAACACATCCTTGTATGCAGGTGAGTCACTTCACGAGTTAGAATTACCCAGTCGTTGACTGAACAATTCTTACTATGATAAATATTATGTTCTGTTCCATTCTTTACTAAATTGTAACATAAAATTCCTGGACTGGACAGCTTAATAAATCACGCTTCTTGCTGAATACACGCAATTGATAATTTGGGATTCGCAAGGGATATTTATCCTGAGACAAACAAAACAGCTCGCTTATGCATTTAGATATCGCAAAGGATCTAAAAGGACTTGTAAAACTTAGTATTTACACATATCAAACAAAATAGAGTTGATAGATGTCAATAAAAACGCACCGTTGTCTTCGCCTGAGGTTTGCGGGCACGCAACGACATGTAGGCTCTGTCCATAGCCGCCACAGCTCCATTCGTGCCACACAACATCACTTTACTTTTTCAAAACTTTTCAAAAAATCCATGTGTATACGGTGACCGCGTGTCGGGAACTGCGCGCGCGCACGCCTGGCCACGCCCTGCCCCCTCCTGCACTATTTTAGGAGCCCTGTGCCTCCCCCCCTGTTCGTCTGTACAATTACGCCATATGTGTGTCCCCGTATATGGGTGAAGCGACATTCTATGGTCGGTTGGTAACTTGCTATGGAACTTTCACGTTATGAACTTATTAGTACCGTCATTCATTGACCAGAAGATAATCCTACTATAAATAGTACCTACTGTAATTTCTGGGCAGTCTTTTCAACATTCCAAATTAGAGAAGATCAAAACTAATAACAATAAACATTCGTCCATTTATCGGTAATCTATCATAGACAGAACCAGGCGCAAAAGTTGCAGTACAAGTGCATTTATAATTCGCAACTAATTTGACTGATGGGTGTGTTGATGATGAGTCGATGACTCAACTCGACCAACTATTGTACCTAAACGTAAGCTACCACATTAACAATTCAATCGGAAGAGTTATTTTTACATAACTATTTATTATATAGGGTCCTTCTTAATATGCTGACGGTTTTTTAAGAGGATGATCAGATCATCAAACTGAACAACTTTCACCATAGGACGTTTCTCTATCGAAATCTCCAAAACAAACAGTTCTCCCATAATGGTCGAGAAGGATTGTCGTTTTGTATGAAACTTTTGAATTTGTATTCTGTGGAACTAGTTCAAGCTTCTCTGCCGATTTATTATGGAGTCCGGATATTCGCAGGGTGCAGGATGTGAGTTAGGCAGCCTTATTGGCGTCATCGCAAATCAATGACATTACTGGTGACGGGTTTTGTGTGCCCTTTGTTAGTGACGCCCTGGGCGCTTGGTTATCCCTTTTTGCGAACCAAAACCGTTACACGGAATCAGAAAATTTGGGACGAGATAGCATCCAAAGTAGTACTTGCACAGCATCTTAATCAAAGCTTGCACAGCTTAAAGAAAGAGCAACTAGTTCTGACTTAGCTAGGTTGCGTGCTGACTCAGAAAAGGAGTCCCACATGGATACCCTCCTGCACAATGATATTGTGAGGATTGCTGCTGCTTCAAGGCTAGTTGCCATTTATGCGTCTCGCATACTAGTATGTAATGTGCCTCAGTGGCACAATGGTCGAGGCTAATGGTCTCCACGCACGGTCTCAGCTGCCGGAGGACCTATTGTAATGTTTTTGGTTGTATTACAATATATGATACCTATTCCATTTAACACGAAACATTTTCAGAAATAATTAGAACATGTCCAAACAAAATACTTTTAATTTCTTCCCACATTCCAAGAGTAGGAAAAGCAATTAGTTAATTGAAAAGTATGGCGACAACAGTTCTCTTCAATAGCATGTAATGCAGTTTCGCCGGGACAGTGTCCTGACACTGGCATGGCATGGCATGCTGCCACAATCATTCAATTAGGCCACGTTAACAAACATTAATTGCGACCAATTATTAATGACTGCGTCATCATGTTACACGGTTACCCACGAAGATCCTCCAACTTGCTTCATCATGAGCCTATATACGCCCCACTGCAGGGCAAAGGCCTACCTTCAAGAAGGGAGTATGGGCGTTAGTCCACCACGCGTGCCCAATGCGGATTGGTAGACTTCACATATGCATCGGAATTTCTCCTTCAGCGTATGCAGGTGTCCTTGTGATGTTTTCCTTCACCATTTGAGAGCTGTTGGTATTACATAAATACGAATAAAAATCCTCATTGGTATATGGCATGTCATCCGTGCGGATTCGAAACCGGACCGCAGGATTTTAGTCAGTTTCCATAATTCTCCATCTCTCTCTTCCATAAATTCTCTGTCTGTCCAACTTGCTTGCCGAATATTATTTTTTGAGATAAAAAAATATATTTTGATTGGTCAATGATACTACATACACCACACCAACGACCAATCAAAATGAAAATGTTCATCTCAAAAATTTAAATACAGAATGTAAACTTAAATGCGTAACGTAATGGTGGGTAATTTAGTCCATCAAACTGAACAACTTTTACTATGGGACCAACTCCGAAATCGCGAGAAAAAAATCTGCTGAAGCAACATTTTGGTCTAGCTTTAAAATTTTCTATGGAACAGCTGATTAATTTTTTTGCGATTTCAATGTTGGCTCCATAGTGACAGCTGTTCAGTTTGCTGGTCTGAAGCACCCTGTTCGATGTGTCACGCAATTAGTTTTACACGCATGTATCTATACGATACAAACATTCATATTCATCATAGAAAAGATTGGAACCTTTCAGTATTCGAACCCGCGACCCTACTACCGACTGAACTATCGAGCCTTCGACATTATATGGATACTGTCAAGTGTCCACGAAATAATATATTTCTTATCTAGTAACGTAAATACATCGGTTATCGTTATAAATAACGATTAATAAAGTAATCGTAATGGTTAAATGGTTGCATTTGCATCCCTACATTAGACGTTTATAAGAAAAACTAGTGTTTTCCTGCGACTTCGTCCGCACAAATTATATACCAGATTTTAAGTCAGATCATAAGCTATCAAACAAAAAAAGTTTCATCAAAATCGGGTCAGTAGTTTTTGCGTGATGCGCGAACAAACAAACAAATAAACAAACAAACAAACAAACACACAAACAAACAGACAGACAAAATTTCTAAAAAAGGTTGATTTCGAGTCAGGGATACCTAAAAACCATATCGTAATCTTTTTTTTTGTAAATATCTTCAATGTACAGACACACTTCAGTTACAGTTTTATAATAGTTTAGATATGATGCGGTGGAGCGATCAAATCATAATTAACCAACACACCTTTTAGTTTTTGTATAAAAATCTGGATCCAATTTTGCTACTGTTTCTTGGAGAATATTGTATATTCTACAGAGAAATTAAAGGATTTTTGTACAATCACCCCTAAAGAGGTGCAAACACCAAAAAGAAACAAACCAACGCCGACCGAGGCGGATGTAAACACTATTGGCCGCCCTTCTACTTCTACAGATAAACTACTGTTGCTGTGCAGAACAGATCGCAATAGATTAAAAAACAGCATATAAAGGGTGTTAGGGTAAAAAGTTGCACCCATGATATTAAACAACTTTCCCAAAGAAACCCAATAAAATTTTGACTTTTCATACAAAACGGTCGATCAGCTGATTGCATTTAGTATGGAAAGTCGTTTTTATTTTTTTTGTAAATTTCCTTTATGTTTCTTCGGGAAAGTTGTTCAGTAATGCAACTGTTTACCCTAACACCCTGTAGTGGATATCACGTGTCGCCATATACGTAACGTATCTCGCTACATTTCTCGCTTAGTGAAGCCCGTGAAGTGAAGCTCTGCGTTTGTAACGGGAAACGCAACTTGCTCCATTCCTTTGTACAAACAGGAAATTAACGCATTAATTATATGAATGTTGTAAGCACTTAATTATATAGTTACGCAACAATAATAGTTGCACGTAAGATCGCCTTTAGTGTCATTTTCCGCAACCACGATCGGCTTGACATAAATTTTCAATAAAATGTACAAGAGGGTCATTTACTGAGAAAAAACGCAAAAAGGAGACGATGCGAAGCCGATATTCTGGCAACCAAGACGTTGACGGATATGTTGAAAGAAAGAGGGCCAAGATGTGATGCCCGAGGTCGCAGAAATTGGTAAGGAAGTGTAGTCCTAAGTCCTTGACCGCAAGCTGGACCGCGAGCTGGCTTGTATTGCTAAGTTAGGAATAGCTCCACGGAGATTCCATGAATGCGCTGATATCTCGAGACAGAGGCATTATAACGATCTAGTTTCTATGGGAGTTGTTTTCCATTGGACAAGACCCATCCAACGACACCTCACATTCTTCATAACTACTATATTTCAGTTTTTGGGTTACTGTTATCTGTCATGCCAAATTTCAAGCCATAGGTGCAAAAATGAGGCGGGGCACACAGACAGACACGGGGCACAAAGTATAAGGGTTCCTTGTTTGACTACGGAACCCTAAAACAGCAATAAACGCGAAATATATGAAAATTTGTTAATTTTTCGAGGAAATCGCGTACCTACCTACTAGGATTGTGTGTGTTCATAAATAATTGAAATCTTTATTTGCAAGTGTGTCCTATGACGATGAAGTCACGCGTGTAGAGACTGTTGTAGCGAGCGTTTTTAAAAACGCTGTACTGTATCTTAATAATTTAGTTTTCACCATATATTTAATGCTTTTTAAATCTCTGTAAACTCAAATTAAAAAAAATTATTTGATAATCCGCATTGTATAATCACCACAGTATTTTTCAAAGCTGAAACGCAATTGGCAAAACCTAAAATACAACAGTCGCAAATACCAAATGCTAACAAAAACACAAATGAATCAGTTACATCAGTAGGTAATATCAAAACGTATACAAGGAAACATTGCCAAAACACCAGGAGTTACCGGCAGAAACAAAACTATATCGTCGATATTTACATTTCAATAGTTATTGTACTCACCAAAAGATTATCAACGGAATTGTATCCGCAGATGACATATCCCATCACTCTGTTAGCCATGTTGACCTTGTTACCGGTCACTACAGATCACAGAGTCATCACTTTAAGTCACATCACATCACTTTGCCGAAGGAACCTTTGTCGCGGGACTTCGACTCGCTGTCAGTCTTTATTATACAATAACAAGAATCGTAACATTACATGTTCATTCATTACCCTTCGTTCGAGGCAGTCGACAAGAAACTCAATCAAAAGCGGATAATTACAGCTGTACTACACTTAAACGATTCCAAGCGGGTTTTTTTAGTTTCTTGCACAATTATTATTGCGAAACAACGAGATGCTTGTGCTAATGAAAATTATAGTCTCTTTATAAACACTCCATAAACTAATAGTTCCAACGGAGAAGTTACAGACCCGCCAAACGCTCAAAACATTTAATTATTGGTCACTTTTCAAAATGTTTATCTTATCTAAACTCATAACGGTCAAAATTTAAATTACAAGGAGTTCCTGATACGATAACTCTCCGTCGTCGATATGTAACTTATTCCAATAAACGTTAGTTTAGTAACAACTAATAACAAGCGAAATAAACACGACCTGTGCTTACTCGTGTAAAGTAATAGCAAGTTTACACAACGTGTCACCACTTTCAACAACACTCAACTTTGTTAAACTTAGCGCTATCACACAATATTACATGTTTAAGTTGTTATGTTAACCCGTGCACAGTATAGAACACGTCACCGGCCGATTACAATCGTCCAAGCTAAAACAGTCTAAATGGGCTTGTTAAAAGGTCCATTTTTAATAGTCTGATAAACACAACATAACAGTGATAATATGCTCGGGCGTCGGTGAACGACAGCGGTTCGTGAGAGACTGATTCGTTGCGATGCGTCCCATTTGTACTCCACTACCATCATTGCGACAATTGTTATTGTCTTTTAATGCTGAAATTCACAAAAGAAAAAGATTCAACGATCACGAAATCAACATGAGAAAGACGAGCTAAGTTTCTCGAATTTTAGAGCGGTGCAGTCGAATAACCAAAATATTAAATCTGGATATTATTGATTTAAATAAAATTTATATCAATGCTGAATATACTTTCCATAAAAATCACCAAATTGAAACAAAAAAGCAATTAATTAATTTAAAAAAAGCGGTCGGATAGAGTAGATGGGTACGAACGCTACAACAATCGTTTCTCAACAATTGTTGTTTCTCACAAGACACAAGTGCTATGAACAAATCAATGAGGCACAACGAAACGAATTAGGTACAGAGGGTAAACTACACAACGAGGCTATTAAAAGCAAGATGGTCGTTTGGTGTCAAAATCAAATCGAAATAATATTCAAAAGAGGCATCAATGTCGATCTTTTGAGCGTATGCATCCGAAAAGAGGTCAATCTCAGTAATGATCTCATTATGCTTTGCCCGGGCCCACCAACATTTAGGCCCCTAGCCCCTGCGACAGGAAAACTATTATTAGCTCCAAGATTATGCTACACTTATGTTGTCTTTCTTCACCGGACTGAAAAGTGAAAATGTTTTTTGAATTATAGGGTCTATACAGGGCCTAAGCCCCCCTACGAAGCAAATGACCACTCTGGATCCCAGACAACCAGAGTGCGGAAGTAAGCGAATCTTTATTTAGATCGACACTCTTTATTAAAAAATTTAATAATATTACATTTTTTAATAAAGAGTGTCGCTCTCACAATGTGGACTAAGTTATCGGGTTACCGTGTTTTACTACGCTACCGGTAAATAATAATCAAATATACTTTGAAACATAAGCAGCAAAAAATACAGAGAGAAAATACAAGAGGCACAAAATAAGGAGGTCTTATTGCTTAGGAGCAATTTTTTCCAGGCAACAATATAGCCAATAGAACATCGTTATGTAACCTACTAGAAAATACTGAATTTCAGTTCGCAGTTGGAAAATATTACTTTCAACTTCATTTCAATATTGGTTTATCTAGGTTTTCACCTAGTCAATCTGCATGTACTGAATCGACTGACATACGATACGGGGAACTAGCAATGCCAAAGATTTACAAAATTGCATTTCTATATTCATCGCAATTCCATCAAACGTCAGGATCGATGCTTTTATTTAACATTTCGTATTTACCTTGCATACCAGTAACGTAACTATTAAACTTGTTTATGGGTTTTAGAATGGTTTTAGCCTAGGTTTTAACCTTTAATAAAACTTAAATAAAACACTAGCGACCTAAGCCCCGCTTCAACCGGGAGGTATCTATAAAATAGGTAAATATATTATGATTGAAAAATTATTTTTCGCAGTAAATTCTTATTTCAATAGCGAGCATTCTTCTTTTTAAAAATAATACTTACTATTGTTATGACTCTAACTGCAAAACGAAGGAATCATTTTATTTTTTTATCAAAACTGAAATGCATAATAAGTATGGCGTAGCAGTAACGTGCATTTTTATTTTGTAAAAACATTGTGGGGTTTTACGCTAAGCCACTTAAAAGAACAACGATACAATAAAACTCTCAGCAATAGGTAGGTTTTGTTCGTTTCCGTTTGTTGGAAACTTCTTTGACTTAGGCTGGCTGTCCACCATAGCTGTGCGAGGCAGCGAAGCGGTAAGCTAGCTTCAATTCCTTATTACCACATCGAGCAAAAGAGCCATGATTGGTGGATTTTTGCCTCACACGCCGCCTCGCTACCTAGAACATCTCCAGTGGACAGCCAGCCTAAAGTCTTATGCTTATAAATAGTGATTGAAGAATCGGCCCTAGGTTTAACGAATCTATAAATTTCTGTTAACAGTTGTTAAAAAGTTTATAATAACATAGACGAAAAAAGGCTACTGTATAGAAATTAGACATCACGTTTCTAAAAGATATCAAGTAAACAAGAACTTAATTTATGATTTCAAAATGTATAAGAGTTTACCAAAATTACCACAATTCCACGCTATAAAATATAGTTGGTAGTTGTAGAAAAGTCTCTGGACCTCTCCGAAAGGTTTTTAGGGTCGTAAGTAAGAATGTAGTTACACTATGTAATTTAGGCCCGATTCGACCAAACGCGAGTACATTTTATTCTTAGATTAAGTCGCCGGTTACTATAGAGTAAACTGATTTTGCGTTTTACCAACCCTAATCTAAATAAAATGTCAATGTAACATAATTAAAAAATTATAATAAAAAGAAACCTACCAAATTAAAACTGTATAACCTCACATTGCAATAAGTACGGATACAAAGATCTCTTTCTTTAGGTGAATTAAACATTCGTTCTTTTAGTACGGGGTGTGTAAACACCAAAAGTAAAATTGTTCCTTGTATAGTTACTCTTCTATAAATCTAAGTTTGGTCGAATTCGGCCTTAATATTATATTTTGTAATTGTACTTTGTATAAGTATTTTGTTTTGTTAAAAAGATGTGTGTTGTAGAGTTTCTGGCCGCATCTTCTCTATGACGGAACACCTTCCGACGCGGTGGTAATTAAAAAAAAATATGTCAGAAAGTTATCTATGTGATACCTATTATTTTGAAAATGTAATTTCATTTTTGTGATTCATCCTTGACTTCGGTCAACCCCGCTCGACGCTCCACGCCCATTTCTTCCCGTGGTGTGGTAGTCGTGGTAGACGACTAAACTAAAGGCAGTAATTATAAGGTTTGTTTGGAGTGTTTATGGCAAATAGCTAAAGGTAAGTTTTTAAGAACTTGTTCCGTAAATTTACTTGAAGTTAATTACCATAAATAAATAAAAACCGATATCGAATTTATAAAAGCGATCATTTCAGTATCAAATAAGATAAATATTTTCCGACCACTCTTCTTAATTCTGATGACGGATTCTGCCCGACGAATAAAAAACACAGATAATCTAGCATCACAGTAAACAAGCTTTAAAAAATATTAATAGTATAGACGTTACACAAGTTAGTGTACAGTAAGCGGTATAAAACAACGTGTGGCAGGCCAAGTTCCGGCGCGAGACTGGTCTCGTCTCGCTCGCTACAGATCTCAATTGACGGGACGCCCGCGCCGCTCCGTACCTACTCCTGTAGTGCTGACTGTCATCATTGGTCAGTTCCTTGATACTACTCCTTCTACTATCGATCTTCTTCTTCTTATCGTTTCGACTTTAAACTCTGAACAATGTTGCTAAATATAGTAGGTACCTTGCCAGAAATGTTCAACCAACATTGCACCGTCGCCAGCGGTCATGTCGAGCTCTTCCTGCGTGCAGGTGTTAGGGCACGCAGGGCACGATGTGAGATGGGCCATCGTTTGTGGGAATCCCCATCTGACCATACCAACCTATCGATCATAATATCTTTTGAGATCCATATTACGAATAGTTAAAACATTATTTGATTTAACTACATTTGTAGGTCTGAGAGCAAAGGTGGTGTAACCTAAGAGCTACAAAGTTAATAATACAACTATTACTTCGGTAAAAGAGGTTAAGGCCAGGCCACACAGAGGCGGACCTGCGGAAAGCGAATATCTCCGGACCAGCGCTTATTTCTCTGTGGCAAATTTAGACATAACCTTCCCACCACACCATACACTATAAAACACACAAAAATCTTCGCGGGTCCGGAGATATTCGCTTCCTACAGGTCCGCCCCAGGACCGCTTTCCCGCAGTCCCGCCTTGGCCTGGCCTCGTAAGAGGTTTAAATACCTTTTTTCACCCACAGTAAGTACACTTTTGCTTTATCATTTACCACTACTCAATGCAGACCATCAGTACTATCACGGACAACAGTCAATTAGATCTAAATTAATCGTGCGGGCGCGCTGACCGGGCGTTACTGAGGCTAATTCGTAGCTGTACATTCATGAATATTTATTCTCGATCACATGCAGGGAACATTGGTGCGTTCTGGCTCTGAACGAGTCGTGTGTTCAGTCTGATCACTGATCAGTTTCGCAAACCCAAACCCAACTGACACAGCAAACTTTAATTTTACTTGCCGGACATGTGGCCGTGCCTGTCGCTCTCGTATCGGGCTTTTTAGTCACGAGCGTAAGTGCCGCCAAAACGCTGCTTAAATCATCTTATAAAGATGGAAAGGCCAATGATGATGAATTGAAACGGGTTGACAATTTTTATGGGTGGTTCACGAATAAAAGCTGTTCCATTCTTAACTGCAATGCCTACTCGATTCAAATATGAACAGCTGATTTCTTTTCACTATATCAGGTTTGCTCCCATAGTAAAAGTTGTTCAGTTTGATGGTCAGAATGTTCCTCTTAAGAAATTTTCGCATAATTTCGATTACACCATGTAGATACTCAAGTAACAATTTCGTTTGTTGTGTTGTTTTGTTACAATTACCTAATTTGTAAGTTGCATATTCTCTAGAGTTAACCAAATTGGTAATTTTATGTAATTCGTCGGTTAAGGCCGGATTCAACCAAACTTTGATTTATAGAAGAGTACCTAACTAACTATACAAGTATACAAGGAGAGACCTTTGTCCAGCAGTGGGATGAAATAGGCTAATAAAAAAATATATATACATACAAGGAATAATTTTACTCTTAGTATTTACTCCGAAATATCTTCATTTGGTTTTTACCACACTAAAACCGAAAGGAACGAATGTATAATCCACCTAAAGAAAGAGGTCGTTGTATCCGTCCGTACTTATTGCAATGCGAGGTTATAAGCATATGATCACGACTATATTCCCCGAGGGGGCAGTCAGAGATATTCTGAAATCTCAGAACATCCACGTTTCACTAGTAGTATCGAAACTCTGTCCACTGTGACGGGGGGTGAGCCCGTCGCCACTTATAATTACCAAAAAGATTACCGATTGACGTTTAGAAATTGTTGTAAGGTACGAAAAGACTAATATAAAAACCTAAGTCTTACAGATAACACAATCGTAACAAAAAAAATGTGAAATTTTAAATTTCGATGTTACCGATTTTTTTTTCTATACTGGCGGCATGTTCTTCACCTTAGTTCAATACCCCATACGTAATATTAAGACTGTCTAAAGTTGTCATACAAAGCTATAAGACTAGATGAAAAAGTCAATTTTGATCGGTAAGGAATCACCTTACAACAATTTCTTAACGGCAATCGGTAATATTTTTGGTAATTAAAAAGTCCCCCGGCTACAGTACTATTTCATTAGTCTCGGTATAAGCGTCGTCAAAATTGGCCGTGACTTTGACTTTGACTGATTTTGCGTTTTACCAACCCTAATCTTTTCTGATATTCAGAGATATTCTGAAACCTCGCACGCGATCGCGTTCCGTCTATCTTATATGCTCTAGCAAATGACGTTCCTGAGTGACAGAAAAGGATGGAGCGACGGAAAAGTGCGATCGCGTGCGGTCATGTGTAGTTCAACACTTACTCTTCTATAAATCTAAGTTTGGTCGAATCCGGCCTTAGTCAGAGTTTCGGTACTACTGGTGAAACGTGGATGTTTTGAGGTTTCAGAATATCTCTGACTACCCCCTCGGGGAATATAGTCGTGAGCATATGCTTATGCTTATTCATCGATTAGTGGTTGATAAAACGCAAAATTAGTTTACTCTTGTAACCGGCGACTATATCTAAGAATAAAATTAATATGATTACGGTTTTTAACAGACCATCAAACTGAACAACATTATTTATGGGACCAATATCGAAATCGCGAAAAAAAAAACAAGTTATAAAGTCATTTTATACAAATGACGCAATTTACGAAACCAGAAAACCATTTGGACGTAAACGTAACCAAGAAGCTTGCAAGGTATCTAAACTATTATAAAACTATAACTGAAATGTGTCTGATTGAGGATATTTACAAAAAAAGATTACGATATGGTTTTTAGGTATCCCTGACTCGAAATCAACCTTTTTTAGAAATTTTGTGTGTCTGTTTGTCTGTTTGTTTGTGTGTTTGTTTGTTTGTGTATTTGTTTGTTTGTTTGTTTGTTCGCGCATCACGCAAAAACGACTGAACCGATTTAGATGAAACTTTTTTGTTTGATAGCTTATTATCTGACTTAAAATCTGGTATCTAATTTGTGAGGACGAAGTCGCGGGTAAACACTAGTTAAGTATAATTGTATAGTTCCAATAACATTTTCATAAAAACTCTATACCAAAAAGTTGTACCTCCTATGTCAACACGATTGATTAGAATCCAGTCACATCAACCGGCCGCGATGGTTATTTGAAAATTGCATCCAGTCACTAGATGCAATTTTAACCTGCGATTTCAAAAAGTAATCAACGTTATCGATTCTGGAGAAACGGCGTTAATACAAGGTGTAATAAAACACGCCAGTAAACTAGTAGGTAATATTTAAGTGGTTTAGTTTAGTTAGACCATCAAACTGAACAACTTCTGCTATGAAGCCGTCGAAAAAAGTCATCAGCTGTCCCAATCATTTGAGTCGAGAGGTACTGAAGTCTAAAGGCCTCCGCACATTGCAGCGATATCGCGACACCTTACACACTGCAGCGATTCCGCGATTCGCGTCACGCATGCGCCCGACCACTGAATGTAGTCGAAAGAGTTGCGATAATATCGCGACAGTGTGTGGATCGAGCGCGTCCCCATACAAAATGTACTGAGAACAATTATCGCAAAATAGCAGCGATAATATCGCGGCAGTGCGTAGGATCGCGCGCGTCCCCATACAAAATGTACTGGAAATAATTGTCGCAAAATCGCAGCGATATTATCGCTCGATAAAATCGCTGCAATGAGCGGAGGCCTTTATGTGACACAGTACAAGGTGTTACAAAAATACAAATAAACCTTTAAGGTGGTGGTGTAGACCATAAAACTGAACAACTTTCACTATGGGACCAATATCGAAATCGCGAAAAAAAAAATTGTGTTCTATACTCTACAAATCGACTAGAGCTAAAATATGTATGGGATATGCAATTTTTTTTTTCGCGATTTAATGTTGGTCCTATAGAGAAAGTTGTTCAGTTTGACGGTCTTAACAACCCCCTTAAGAGTTTCAAAAATTTATTGTTACTTATGAAACACCTTGTATATATTTTTTAAATGTTGGCATTGGAAATGTCTTTTCATTCGCTCCAGTGTAGGCTCTGATTTCACGATAACGTGCAAAAAGAATTATTCGAGAAAGTCAAAAACTAAAAAAAGTTTGATCGAATTCCGTAGATTCATTTCCAATGTGCTCTATAGTCGTGTGAGGCCATTAAGTTATTATTCTAGTAATAATAGATCAATGTTTGAGGCACGAAGTCTGTGAATTTTTTTTTCGATGTAGGCTCCATTGTCCATAAATTAGTGTTCCCACATTTTCGACTCAGTAAGGTCAACACATCTTTCATGGGGCACTGTATACGCTATTATAATAAGATACCAGAGGATATTCTAAACGTGCCAGACAAAAAGTTTAAATCCCATGTTAAACAAGTCCTCTGTAAAAAAGGTTACTATAAACTCGATGATTATTTGAATGACCAAAATGTCTGGTCTTGACAATGTTACACTATGTAATTCAGTATTTGTACTTTGTATATTTTGTTTTGTTTAAAAGAAGTGTGTTGTAGAGTTTCTGGCCGCATCTACAACGGAACACCTTCCGAAGCGGTGGTAGAATCTAAAATGACGTCAGAAAGTTATCTATGTGATATTATTTTGAATAAAAAATTTTGAGTTTGAATTGTGAAAGATGTTCAACTTGATGGTCTAAACGACACCCATTTAAATATTGCTAGGGTGTTCTGTTACAACCTTCACAATAAAGCTGTTACTTATAACTTGGACGAATACTTACAAGTAGGTACCTAACAACTATTAATTGGACTGCAATAGTGGGAAGTTCTTAAGAAAGCGTAGAAATGGCACGGTTTGATCTGTCTGCCTATTTTGAATGGTAGTGGATGAAATTATTGCGAATAATGAAAAGTTGTGCAGAGACCTAGCAGAGACACTCAGAACTAACGACGGCCTGGAAGGGTGGCATCGACGAATAATAATTGTTTTAAAATGGCCCAGGGGCTCGCACATTCGCACAGCGCAGCGCCTGCTCGGCAAAGCCAAGCCTCAACTCCTAACAATTAGGCAAGCCTAATTATTATTTCATTCATTCTGCTGTCTATCTATCTATATCAGTGGGGTAGGCATAGGCCAGAGCGTGCCATCTACTACGATCCTTACATACCTCTTTTGCCTCATTCACATCCATACATCTCTTCATACATGCCCGTCGGTTTCGAGTACTCCGCACCTCCCCTTTTTGTAGGACGCAACCGATTTGATCAGAATACGTCCTACGAGGGGCGCCCTCTGCCGACACTTCCACTCACTTTAGCTCCATATATCTCTTTCGTAAATCTCCTATTACTCATCCTCTCCACATGACCAAACCAACAAAGCATATAGCTTGTCCGAAGACCGATTCTCAAGAGGTGATCTCTCATTCAATTGTCTTCATTCAAAATATAAAACCGTTTACAAGTTCGAGAAAAGAAACTGTTTTTCCTCAAGTGAGTATGGTAAGATGGAATGCGCAGCAAAGCAGGCGTAGCTTTCTAGTTGAGGTTTTTTGTGGGTGATAAACAGTGATCGGAGTAGGTAGATTCGATTAGGGTAAATATTTGTGTGATGAACATTAATATTTGCATTCGATTCGTGGGTGTTTTTTTATCTATAAAGGGCGCGCACCCTGTTTAATATACAATGCATATATTTTACGCCCTGTATAGATACTAAACTGAATCGAATACAAATATTGATATTCATCACACAAATATATACGCCTTTACCCTAATCGAATCTACCTACTCCGATCACTGGTGATAAATCTTAGTGTGAGGAATCTTTTTGTGCTAGACAGAGGTTCAACTTCGTGCTAGAAAAATTCATCATCATCATCATCATCTCAGCCGATGGACGTCCATTGCTGGACATAGGATCGCCATAACGACCGGTCCTGCGCTGCCCTCATCCAACGGTTTCCCGCCGCCTTCACCAGGTCATCGGTCCACCGTGTGGGGCCTACCCACGCTGCGCTTTCCGGTACGCGGCCGCCACTCGAGAACCTTCCGGCCCCATCGGCCATCGGTTCTGCGAGCAATGTGACCCGCCCACTGCCACTTTAGTTTAGCAATTCTTTGGGCTATGTCAGCTACTCTGGTTCTTCTGCGGATTTCTTCATTTCTGATCCGATCTCGCAGGGAAACTCCGATGCCCTTTGACTTTCAGCCTTTTTATGAGGCCTTGCGAGTGAGCGACCACGTCTCTGTTCCATATGTCATCTCTGGCAACACACACTGATCGAAGACTTTCGTTTTAATTTTTACGAAATATTACGCTAAAAAAATTATAAAAAAATAAATACTGATTTCGATAAAACATTTTTTGTTCATGTAATTTTTCAACATTTTTAATTTAATTAAACTGCATAATATGCATCGAGAAAGGCTTCATAAAACTGCAATATTTTATTTATTTATTTATTATTTCAGTTGTTATGCATTTTTTTCAGTATTTTTAGTGAAGTCACGAAAACTTAGATATTTTTTAAAATCAATCATTGAAAATTTACACATGGTAGTTCTACTCTTGCATTTGGAATTATGTTTTTAGTAGATATATTCAATATAAAAGGCGGATGTCACTTTTTTTTTTAGACAAAAAAAAACATTGTGCGAGGAGCTCCAGACAATCAATAGCGAACTGAGCAATGTTTATGATGAAACACGTATCGACTATATTTCTTAGCTTAGACAATGGCACCAAATGCAGATTTGCTCAAGCGTCTTCATAATCTTGGTGATTTGAGGTTAAACTTATTTATTTCTAAGATAATTAATGAACTTGTTTTGTAGGGTGTAAAATTAAACACGGTACATACCGTGTATGATGCATAAGATGAAGCTCACCCTAGACTCTACCTGCCGAGCGTGCGGAGAGGAGGAGGAGACCATGGACCACATCCTTTGTGACTGCGATGTCTTGGCGGCAAAACGCATGTGCCTCCTCGGAGATGGATATCCAAAACCAGGAGATATTTGATTTCTTCCCCTTAATGGTATTGCCTCCTTCATTGACCATGTATTTGAAGGGTGAAGAAAGCAAAAGTATAGGGGTAACACAAAAGATCCCATTGGGTCGAAGTGTTGCTGGCTTGCCAGCCCCCGCAGCAAGATAAGATAAGATACTGTAAGTGTAAACTAGGATGTGATCTAGGCTGACCTGTGTGTCGCGCAGGTCCGGCTCGCTGGCGGTGGAGGGGAGCTCCCCGCCCGCGCCCCCCGCGCCCTGCCCCGCGCACACGTCGCCCGCGCTCGCGCTGATGGCGCGCCGCCGCGCCGCCGCGTCCTTCTCCTTACGATCCTTGCCCGTCAACATATGCTTCGTCTTATATAGGAAGTTGAGGGGCTTTATCGATTTCCGAACCTGGGAATAGGGAATTAAGTTAGTGATAATACAAGCAGGTATTATCATAAACGTCCCGCTGCAGCGCATAGGCCTAACCTCAGGGAGGGTGTATGCGTATGGACGTGAGACACTCAACCATTAGAGTCCGGGTTCGGATTCGCACGGACGACATGCTATGTATCAATGAGTATTTCTAACGTTTGTACAATACTGACTGCTCCCAATCGGTGAAGGAAAACATCGTGAGGAAATCTGTATACACGCTGAAGAAGAAATTCCGAAGCGTATGTGAAGTCTACCAATCCGCATTGCGCACGCGTGGTGGACTAAGGCCTATAAACTCTCCCTGAGGGTAGGCCTGTGACCTGTAGTGAGACTAATGAGGATAAGATGATGACTAAAAGATGCGCCGCGACTTCTAACGCGCGGAGTGGGCCGCGTGGCCAAAAACCTTAACATCTTATCTCATAACCCGATTGCGATGAAATAATAACTAAGTGATTGTAGTAAAGTTTAGTAAACTTCACAGTTTTGTTAAAACCCCATTCTGATTGGATTATTATATACTTTGCATGTAGCACTGTTTGCACAAGCGAGATGACCTGGTAACAATATGTAATTTGTTTATTAAAATTTAAATACCAACCTTGCATTTGATACTCGCGGGATGAAGGAAGTTGGCCTCGTCTTTGTCGTGGAGGGGCGGCGGGTCCCGGAGGCCGAGGACCAGCATGTCGTCGAGCGAGGCCTGCAGGTGCCTGCGGCGCGAGGGGCGCGCCTCCTCGTGACTGCGCGACGAGTACACCGACACCGAGTCCATGCTAGCCTTGCTCGTCCCGCCGGATATCACCGTCACGTTCTCCACCGACTCGTTTGACTGATAATCACCCCGAGATCTCTCCTCGTATATCTCTACGGAGTTAAATGTTTCGGCGACGCGCTCTATCTCCAAGTCTACGTCCGACTGCTGGGGCAGCAATGCGTTATGGTGACCTTCGTTTTCCGTGTAAACTTGATCATAGACTATACCGTTATAAGACCTCGAAGTGGACGGAACATTGCCGTATAAGTTGTTGTAGTTGTAGTTGTCGTCGTCGTTGCGCGGACTGACGTGACGTACCGGCTGGAGATCATTCGCGTTCAGAATAACGTCGTCCAGATTCAGCGGTCTGCCCTGGCCGCCGAAACCGTCGACCACTGGTGTCGTGTTCGACAGGAACGAGCCGTCGGCCTCGAAACTGCTGCAACCGACCAACCCCATCGGCCGCCGCGGCATATCTTGTCTAAACATATTCGGAGGTGGTTGCTGACCGGCGAAATCGACTACTAATATTCTGTCTGCGATATTTCGACAGTCGTTATGAAACCCGATACCCGAGTCGCTGTTGCTGGATGTCGTCGTCATTTCGCTGTGGTTGCTCGGTTGAGGAGAGTTAGCTACGAATTCTTGGCCGTCAATTCTAGCGTCGTCGTATCTACACGGCCTTCTATCGCGTGGCACTCTGAACACACCTCTATTACACCGCGAGAAGTTTCCCACAGCTGGGCTGTCACCTTTCACGGCCAGCTTTGATATTTGCTGTAGCGTCGGGCTAGCGCAGTCATCGGGGGGCAACGAAAACATTCCTCTGATGACACCAACTACATACTCGGCCGACGGAGGAAATTCTAAACATCTCTCCGCTACTGGGTCTCTCGTGCACGCGATTTGAAACTCTCTGGCCCTTGTAGTGTGGGCTTCGTGATCTGCCATCCTAGGATCGACTGCGAACACGTGGCAACTGTGTGAGGCTTCCGCTTCAGCCATTTCAGCCGAAGTAACGAGTCCGAAGTATCTCCTGTCGGCCTCGGAGCCACAGCCTGCGTAAAGAATACGTTCTCGTTGGTACTGAGCGAGGATTTGTCCGGTGGGGCGGCGGAGGAGGAGAGCGTTTGGGAGCACGGATAAAAGAACGGGTGCGGCCGGGCGACGCTCTTGTCTTAGTTTTCGAACCGCAGTACGAACGTTGCCCGGCGCTGCTGTGGACGCTGCTTGTGGAGTTTCTGTAGATTAAAATAAATACATATATTCGTTATTAACCAATATTTCTTTAAAGTTGGCAGTTAATAGAGTACTGTACTGGGTGTTATAAACCGACCTATGGTTCCGAGGTAGCCGACGATGGCACGGCACTCGAGGCGGGCGGTGTGGCTCGGCGTCAGTTGCGCTCGGCTCAAGTTCTGCAGGATCTCGTTGACGCCAGATGTGCTCGGCACGGCGTGACACGCTGCCAACATATTGTTCATTCATTAAACACCTATACAGATTACATTTCACTTTTGAAGATTGTTGAGTTTTGCACAGGAGAAAGAATAACAAAGAAAAGAGCAAATACAAACGTAATTGTAAAATATGTTTGTGTGCTTCATTACGTGGTGAATAAAACTATATTGCCGTGTATAATACAAGTTGACACAATAATGGCAAGAAAAGGTAGGAATAATACATTACATATTTATAGTAAAATATGCATGAATAATAACAATATGTGCTACAATTATAATGAGATTGTTGATGTTGTTTACGTAAGTTCAAGGAGAAGTCTAATGCTATTTGTATCTGCACACGCTCGCGCGCGTTTAGACAAGCTCGCTGTAAATCGACTCTTCTATAAAGTCATCATAATCATCATCACAGCCTGCATATGTCACACGGCTCAGGCCTACCCCCAGTGAGGGTGTATGGGCGTTAGTCCATGCATGCCCAATGTGGATTGGTAGACTTCACATACGCATCGGAATTTCGCAGAGGTGAGAGCGTCGCGGAGAGCTATGGAAACTCAATCTTGAGGTCCAGGTTCGAGACCGCACGGATGACATGCCATGTACAAATGAGTTTTTATAACTTAAGTACGCACCAACTGCTTTCAAACGGTAAAGGAAAACGTCGTGGGCAGGAAACCTTCTATAAAGTAAATAACAAAAATATAGGAGATTCGATGTAAAGCGGGCTAACCTAGGCTCCCGCGAGCTTGTGGAGGTAGCATTACACGGTATTCATTTGTCTCGTATCTGACTCCATATAGCCACGAGCGTAAAGTAGAGTGTCTTAGAAAAAGCACAATGCTACCAAGATATGTATGTTGCTTATACTGTAGGTACTTGATATGTAGAAGTAATAAAGAATATTTATGTTATGTTATGTAGTTACTCATTTTCATTCTCAGAGCCAGAGCAAAGGGACCTTGTTGTTGGTATGGACTTATTAATGGATCCAAAATCTACATACATGTATCTAAATAAATATATAAGTAATAGATATTAATTATATTAACCCCGAGGTCGCGATTTTATCTTAAAGCCAGGATGCAAGCGGTTAATTAGTATAGATAACATGGAAAATAAAATCGACAACAAGGACCCTTTCCCCAGGAGAACATCATCTATTGTCCAACTTTGATGGTCAATTATGCAATACCAAGATAAACGATTATCCAATCCATACACACAACCATAATTCCATTCCTTATGTTATGGCCCATAACATTGCTACAACTACTATAATTTTAAGCATGCAGTTATAGTAAACCTTACTTTTGGCCTATTAAAGGTTTCAGGATTGACTGATGCATCACTGATAGGAGGCTCTTTGATTCATTATATGTCAAGCTAGAGCCTCCCGATTCTAACATACTAAAACAAACGGGACAACTGTCTTATGTTGGTGAGCGTGAGGCATCATACAACTTATCACTTAAGTGATTTTTTTTTCGACGCTTTCGTATCTCCGACTATCTATCTTGACATAACTTATCAAACAGCTATCTAGTCTTCCACACACAAATACGCTGACCAATTAATACATACAAAAATGTTATAAGAAAGGAAAAGAGAAATAAGTAATTCTTTTGTTTTTAATACTGAATGATGTAGTGATTTGTTTGTACTTTGAGAAAGAAAAACAAGATTTTAGTTCAATCCTAATTAGTCACTATGTAAACATAAACAGAATGGATCTTGTTTCTCAAGTGCTTCAGATAATAGGTAAACAAGCTTTTACAAACTACTAATTATGTCAACTAATCAGGAGTGTTTTTTTTTTAAATATGTCTTTATTTATACAGTGTCGTTCTTAATTTACATAAAAATTTTTAAGGGGTTGATTAAACTAGGTAGCTTAACAAGTTTCATTGGATCAAGATGGAAATCGTGGAAAAAAATCCACTGTCCCATATATTTGGATCAAGTAAGATTGCAGCATGATTTCTCTACACAAGCGCGAAAATTACCTGTTCCTGTGCTTTTCGGAGAGCGAAAGCCGCACTTGCCGCGACATGCGATAGTATGCGACAGTATGGAAAAAGCCGAGGCGGCAAGAAGAGAATTCATGCTAGACATGCAGTTTTGAATTGGAGAGGTTTTTTTTTCGTTTCAATGTTAGTCCCATAGAGAAAGTTGTTCAGTTTGATGGTCTTATCATCTCCTTAAAAACCATCATCATATATCTGTCTTAATAGAAGGACCCTATTTGTACCAACACAACACAACCAGTATTTTCAGTACACTTTCAGATAGTGCTTTTTCAAAGCCTGTATCCATAAATAATTAATTGAATACACACTGTAAGTAATAGAAGAATAATTATTTACCTACGAAACAAAACAAAATACCATCCGCTAACAGCACTACATGTGGAATAAAAATGCTAAAAGCATGCTAGAACGTAACAACCACTCACGCGTAGTGCCCAATATTTACACCACTCACCCGGAGTGCTCAATATTCATACCACCCACCCGGAGTGCTCAATATTCACACCACCCACCCGGATTGCTCAATATTTAAACCACTCACCCGGAGTGCTCAATATTCACACTGCTCATACAGCAGCGGAGTGCTCAATATTTACGAGACATATGTAAAATCAATACTACTTAGCTGAATGAAACAAAAACTAGTGTACTTGTATCCACATATGCTCTACTGTGACAAAGTTTGAAGTGATTTTGCATGCCCATGAACATTCTCCATTATAATTATAGCACACACAAAAGGAACTGATAGTTAACCTCTCGTATGCGGCCAACTCAAGACACAATAGAAATTAATTGTTCTGCGGTGCAGATCTGCACCAAAGCATACGAGAGGTTAATCTTATAATTACTCTTATCTTACAGAAAAGTACATGAGAGCAGAACTTTTATAAAGTGCAAGCTTTAACTCACGACTTCGTCTGCACAAACTACATACCAGATTTTAAGTCAATTCATAACTTTCAATAAAAATATATTTCATCAAAATCAGATCAGTATGTCTGTTGCTCAAACAAACAAACAAACAGACAGACAAATATTGGTGATTTGGAGCCAGGGTCACCTAAAAACCATATTGTTATCTTTTTCATGTAAATATCTTCAATGTACACATCTTCTTTCACAATTTTATAATAGTTATAAGACCATTTACACCTTAGATCACATTAAAGTTAATGGATAGGTCTTACACTAACATTTCAAACCAGAAAAATAAGGTGAAACAAATGAATGGTATACTTCAAATTAGTACCGAGAGGCCAGACAATTGTGCTAGTTTGCATGGACCCCAGAGGAGCGTGTAATATCTATATGGTATGGACCTATTGCACGAGTTGTGTGCTTCAACTTAACGCGTTTTAGGCCTCCACCCATAAATTTTACTTTGATCTAAGGTTTAGACAAGAGATGTCACCTGGGTGATGTAGCACAGGTTGAGGTCTGCGCCGCGGCGGCGGGTGTCTCCGCCTGGTGCGCGACCGCTCGTCGGGCTCCGTGTCCTCGGTGTCGGTGGGCGGCGCGTCTCTTGGCGCCACGCTCAGCGCGATGGCGCCCGGCGCTGCCGCCACCAGGCGCGCCACGGACGCGTGCGGGGCCCGCGCCACGCTCGCGCCGTCCACCGCCAGCAGCGCGTCGCCCGCCCGCAGCCCGGCCCGCTCCGCCGGCCCGCCCGCCGCCACCGCCGACACCACGCAGGGCCTCTGCCCCGCTATCGTGAACCCGAAGCCCCCGGCGCCTCTCGCAACTATGACCCTGCGCTCAGAAGTACGCGGCAAAGCCGTCCTGCGCCGTCTTCTTCTCTGCTGCTGAGGCACCATCATACCAAACTTTCAAAAGCTCAAACTCACTTTCTTATCAATTAAAAGTGCAGATTCATTGAATGCCATTTAGATGCCTAGGATTAGTAGCTCCGGGCGTAATTTCTATGTGATAAAAACTAGAAAAACTAGAATTAAACTTTCGAAGGTCTTGCAGTTGACGTTTAGAAAGTTTCCAAAGAGAATATAATCATTACATTTAAGAGACGGGACTCCTTGGAGCAAAATAATCCTACAAAACGTCAACTCGAGGCTACCATCCAAAGCCAACATAGAGCAAAATGTTGCCAACCTTGAAAAAAAAATGACAAGTGTAGAGTAGTGATGTGCTATGAATATATTAAGATGTCGATAGTTTCAGAAAAAAAAAAAACGGCCATTATGGTTGGCTGAATAAGTTGATATTTTATTTTTACAAATGAGAAGCGGGCATTCGTTTTAAACAATTTTATTCGTAATTTAACACAATCAATCAATCAATATTTAGAAATTAAACAGACACAGCACAAGAACCATAGACCGATGCTATTGTAAAGCTACATATACACATGCTCATTACTAGCACGAGAGCCTGCTAATTTCGAGCAAATGCTAATTAGTAGCATGTGTGAACATACTTTGCTAGAAATTAGCATGTTAATTATCACCTTGCTCAAAAATCGGTAGGCTGTTGATTTTCGAGCATGATACCTGAGGCGCGGGTGGAAGAGGGAGATCTAAGCATAGCAGCATAAGTGCATCTGATAGCAAGCATAAGTGGTGTGCTCTATGCTTCATAAGCACGTATTTACAGTTGAAAAGCATGCTCATTCAGAAGTATGTTACAATCTGGCATTCTTATTGCTAGCAAATATAAACAGTTCATAGTTATATCTGTAGTCCTACAAGACGGACTACTGTGAATGGGCTTCTTTAGATAGACATGCTCTAAAATAGCATGCTAGAAAGCATGCTATTTTAGATGTTAAAAATGCTAAAAATGAGGCTGCTCTGAACTGTTTACATTTGCTAGCAATAAGCATACTAGATTGCATACTCCTGAAAGAGCATGCTTTACAACACGTGCTTATTAATAAAGCATAGAGCACACCCTCTTACACCCGCGCCTCAGGTAGCTAGCATGCTCGAAAATCAACAGCCGATCTATTTTTGAGCAAGGTTCTTATAAGCATTGTAATTTCAAGCAAAGTATGTTTACACATACTACTAACAAGAATAAATTTTGCTCGAAATTAGCATGCTCTCGTGCTAGCAATGAGCATGTGTATCTGTACCTTTATTCTTAAATAGAGCCCGCGAGACCTTGCTGAATTGCCAATGTTGCAATGTTGCTGAGTAGACAAATGATAAAATCTAGTCATCATTAATATCTATGGCGTGTAAGGTACTTTACTTTGGGGTTCATTCAATCGCTAATACTGCCTCTCCTGTAAATGCGGTGTCCTCGTCCGCACGAGTCAGATCCATATTACTGTTCTTGTCAGCATCAGAGTCTCGCTCCTGGTCCCATTTTTTCTACCGCATCAGCCATATCTTCTATTTAATGAGACATTTTCATTAAAAAAAAACTGTTCAAAGACATTGGAAGGATGGCGTTATAATCGTGCCAATTTAGCTGTCAGATCGAAAGTGTTACGTGTTTTACTCGATTCCCTAATTTTAGGGAGCAATTTTTTTATTTATTAATAAGATTATTATGGTTTTAATATGAGAGACGTTTTGATACTTCAGATTGATTAACTTTTTGTGCAGTCAATGTTCGTTTATGTACAACAAACGAAAAATTTTGGTGCTATTGCGTATTTATTGGTAGTGAAAAATTATCAATTGGCCACACCACCACTATCAAACGTCATTTGAGTGATGCAGACCATAGACAAACAACACTTTTTACTGTCAATTTGACAGGTTTTTTTGAACTTTTTATATTGCCATCTATTGACTTTTCGATTTACTAGTCTTAGAAAACGCCTCATTGGTTCAGTTTCTTGCTAGGTCAACATTTCCAGTAACTTGAACCATTTTTTACATCTGAAAATAAACATACCTGTGTATAATTTTATAATATTATCATCAAAAATATGATGGATGATTTATGTATGATGGATGTTCTGAGGTTTCAGAATATCTCTGACTACCCCCTCGTGAGCATACGTATGCGTATGCATGTAGTATGTATCAAAAATATCGATATCGACATTTCTTCAAATCCCTCACTTTACAAATACCGCTCCGCTCTTTATGAAAATGAAGACACATTTCTCAAACTTAAAATGATCGCATTTTTGCCTAAATATGAACCAGGGCTGATAAATAGGATAAATTTATGCTTACCGAGATTTACCAACGAAAATCTTGCTATGATGTTACGTTTTTTACCATCTTTTCTTTCCGACATTTCACTGCATATCTCGCATTCCCTGTATTTAAATGTGTTTTCAGTTTTATATTCAGGTTTATTCACCCGATAAACATTTTAAATAATTTCCAAAAGTTATCTTGACAGAGTCCGTTTCGCAGACTCATTACGTCAGGTGACATTTCATGAAAGAGACCGTCAAGAAAAGAGACGAATATAGACGCCCATCAAAGTTCTCCTCCGTCTCATATATTTTCTCGCATGTATGCAGTTGCGATAGACTGAAAGTTTCGTTTGATTTATTTCAACGCGTTCATGGAAAGTTAAATTTTTTAATTATAATTTGTAAACGTTGTTTGAGTTAAAAAAATATTGAATTAAAAATTAATTTCAGAAGTTGTTAATGTTTTTAGTAATTCTACCAAAGAGAATATAATACTACGTTTTAAGAGACGGGACTCCTTGCAGCAAAATAATCCTACAAAACGTCAATTTGAGGCTACCATGAAATAGCCAACATAGAGCAACATGTCTACCAAGGCTGCCAACCTAGAAAACAAAATAACAAAAAAAAATCCTGCTTAGTTTGAGAATGAAAACACTTTTTAAACTTAAAATAACCTTATTTTTGCCTAAATATGAACCGGGGCTGATAAATAGGATAAAAACATGCTTACCAAGCTTCATCTAGCGGAAAACTTGCTATGCAGAATCGTTTTATACCGTCTTTGCTTTCCGCTCTTTGATTGCATATTTCGCATCTTTCCTATACCTACTTCCTTCATTTTAAGTTTTTACACTGTTATAATGCTACCGAAATAGTACAAAATTAAATTGTGTCCAATTTTCTATTCAGGTTTATTTATTTACTCGAAAAATAATAAACACGCACGCAACAAACATTTTAAATAATTTCGAAGGAAAAAATGTCATGTGACATTTCATGAAAGAGAGCGTCAAGAAAAGAGACGAATAGAGACGCCCATTGAAGTTCTGCTCCATCCCATATATTTTTTGACCCGTATACAGTTGCGATAGACTGGTAATTCTACAATAATATCCGTCCGTACGGTAATATAAAAAATATTTTAGTTTTCTCCTTTTTTTTTTTTTTTTTTTATATATTTACTAGCCTGGTTACAAGACCTTTAGGCTAAATCTTATTTTATTTCAATTTATCTTCTGCTTTCACGTTAAAACGTTGTTGTTCGATGTTTTGATGCTTCTTTGGAGTTTTTGGAGACAATCGAAAGACGCAGGAAACGCAGAGAAGTCCACAGGAAAGAGTGAACCGACCGCTTTGCCGCGCTAAAATCACGGAACTCTTTTCCTGTTTACGACCCACACACCATCATATTTCACTAAAATGTATATTGTTCACTTGCACGACACTTTGTTACGCAAAAAAACACCAATTTTACGAACCAAAACTAACTATAAACAATAAAAATTCGATGAAATATTAGGACTCCAAACGTCAGCTATAAATCCCGCCAAAAACTCCAGTTTTCTCTTATGGTAACAAATCAGTATTGCCAACAATTTTTTCAGAAAATTGCTATAGTGCTGTTAAATGGTGTGTTTAATGGCTGTTAAAAAGTGCCAAAAATATGCTAAAAAAGATTTTGAGGTGCCAAATACAGTGCGACATAAAAGAGTAGAAAATAAATGAGGGCGCTGCCTCCACGCAAGAACGTCAAAATCACGCATAAGCTGGCAAGACCGACGTACAATTTGTACTAATAAAATATTTAGTTCCTGTCACCGTTTTCTACTCTTTTATGTCGCACTGTAAAATGCCAATGAGGAGTTTTCTGACAGCTAGTCAAACGTAATTCAACATACCGGCGATAGATGGCGTTGACCAGAGACGGGTCCGAAGATGAACATTTTAGGCTAAAAAGTAAACAAAAATGCATGTCACTGAGTCAGACGCATCCGTTGACGAAATATAGTCTGTCTATAAAGTCGTGGCATGAATGTTTGAGGAACTAATCATTATAGTATGGTGGTGCTGCCAGGTTATTCTTGATTTTGACGTTCTTGCGTGGAGACAGCGCCCTCATTTTTTGCCAAGACTTTATAGACAGACTGTATATTCAATTCAATTCAATTTATTTATTTTGCAACAGATCATAGATCCATAGAGGTGTTAGTAACAATGACTTAAGATATACGTTAGTGACAAAACATTCTATATGCTCATATTTTGCTGTTTACAAATTATTATAGCTTGGCAAAAAAGTCATGATCGTGGTGACAGGTGGAACTAAAATTTTTGTATGGTGGTGTTGCCAGGTTATGCGTGATTTTGACGTTCTTGCGTGGAGGCAGCGCCCTCATGTTTTATCACGACTTTTTTGCCAAGCTGTACTATTTTATTTGTATTTTATTATCTGCAAGGTCGCTCGTCCCTGTCTCATCAACGCCATCTATCGAGCCACTAGGAACAACTTTTTCTTTTTTAATGGCTTTCTGAAAATCCTTCATAGCGGGGCTGCGTTCAGAACCTACACCCAGAGTGCACCCCGAGTGCAACTTTTCACACCAACGCCGTTTCGAGGCTCGGTGAAAAACGTTCTACACCATGGATCTAAATCATAAAGGATAGCACTCCTCCTTACAAGCATTGATACAAGAAAATTTGACGTTCGTCTCCTTCGTCGATATTTCAAAGAGTAATAATATAAGTATATCGTGTGGTATATCGATATTTCCAATTTTACGTGCGTCCCTTTCTATTCCAATGACGTCACAATTACATGAACGACAATTGAGTGACGTCATGCCTAGACATACATTAGAAAGGGACAAAGTTAACTCACTAAAAACCACTACGGAGAAGAACGATCATTACCGACCATCAAGGAGTATTATCATGTTTTCCCTCTTGTTAGGCAGTCTGTGCTCCACTATAGAGGATTACAAACTTCTTGGTTCTACCCATAAGAGTGAGCGAGAAAAAGAACCGCACCCAAAGGTCGTGAACGCAGCCCTGTAAACTACCAGCACTCGTAGCATGTTATACGTGATATGGCTGTATCACATCTTTTGTCTCGTTCGTTCGCACGCAGATAGAAAGAGAGCAAAGGTGTGATAGCGCTGTATCACGGTGGCATACTAAAGCCGAAGTTCTAGATACAAATTAGCTTGACGACAGCAGCGCCACAACGGAACTGTTGGAACTAAGTGAACATTTCACTGTGCTGTCGCACGCATCGCACGCAGCTTGCTACGCTTGCCACATATTCACATATCAGTATTCAGTAATCTGTGGTTGCTTGCCAAATGTCACGGCGAACCCACGTTGTTTTTATTGTTTATTTCTACATTTGATTAGAAATAACTACATTTTATTTTAAACTGATAACAAATAACTACAAACCTACAAGATGGCTGTAAGTAAAAACGTTTAAATACTATCGTTTAGCAAAAATCTCAACATAACCTCCATCAAACTTTCGACTAAAATAATGAAAAAATTTAACTAACATTTTCAGAAAAAGGGCAAAGCCAAGATTAGTAAAGTAAAACGGAACAATCAGACTACCAATAAAATGAAAAAGCAGGGCAAATTGAACTTGCAACGGCATAGAAATAAGCCTCAGAAGATGAAGGTTCAAGAGGCGCCTAAGGTGGAGTACAGCAGTGAGAGCGACTCTGCGTCGGGCGACGAGTGGGCGGACATGTTGGACGCGGACGAGCAGAAGTACATCATGAACCGGCTCGCGAAGCAGCCCCAACTGCTGGCGCATGTACCTGACACAGAAGTGGCGCAGAAAAAGTTTGTTGATATCTTTTACATTATGTTTCCTACAAGGCTACTTTTCGGAGTTGCTCTGTGGCTCTGCTAGTGGTCACGTGCGCGTCGGTTGCCCCATCCCCGGTCCACAGTTGAACTCTAGTGGTGGCTCAGGATATTGTTCTTTTATAAGAACAACCCTTGAAGTCACCAAAATATCAATATAACCGTACAACGTCAAGCACTTTTGCTATAAAAACTCGACATTGGCAAAATCATCACATACCCAAGATGGCAGCCATTTTTTAAAATATAGAATAGAATAGAAGGCTACTTTTCCATTCAGTGAGGGAAGGCGCCGTGTGTCGCGCGCTTGTAGAGAAATCATACTAGCCCCTCTGCACTGTTGTTTTTTTCTGGTACTGTTGCGCCCTGAAGTACCTTAGTGGGCTGTGTACGTAGCGCTCACCTGTGTGCGTGCGACTTTGACTATTTATATAGGGACCAGCCTTGCGGTACCATTTCCCTTCTGCCATGGTACAAGATCAATTGATCATGTGCATTTACATATAATTTTATACCTTATCGCTAAACGAGACAGCCTATAATTGTGAAACAATAACTTCGAACTTATCACGTTTGGGATTCACACGAGTTTATTTTTATGATTTTTAACATTTAAAATTAGAATCTAAAGTTATGGGTTTTATTTTGGTATTAAGTATCTAAGTTATTCACCATCTCAGTGGATGGACGTTCACTGCTGGACATAGGCCCACTACGACCAGTCCTATGCTGCCCTCATCCAATGGGTTCCCACCGCCTTTATCAGGTTGGAGTAAGAGTAGCTTTGCAGTATGTGGTCGTAACTCAAAAATTATTCGGCTCCACAGGCCATCGGCTCTGCCAGCGATGTGCCCCGCCCCTTGCCACTTTAGTTTAGCAATTCATTGGGCTATGCCGGCTACTCTAGTGCTTCCGCGGATCTCTTCATTTCTGATTTGGTCTCGCAGGGAAACTCCCAGCATAGACCTCTATTTTGCCCTTTGTGTGACTTTTTTAGCTACAATATTCATGTGAAATAGATAATAACAGTATACAATAGTCTGCCTAGCTTCTTGGAGTTGGATAATGGTGGGAGCAAGTATTTTCATGTGATCAATTCCAGTACTCAATAATTTGCAAAACTGTGCTCTTTTTGATTCCTACTTTGCCATGATGGTATAATCTTGTGCAACTTATTTTTTATTTCTTATTGTGCAATTTGTGTAAATCTGTTTGTAATGCAATGCGAATAATTTCGATGTTATCAGATGCCATGTGAAGTACAATTAAAAAGCTTTATTTGAAAAGTGATAACAAATAATAATAAACCCTTTTTTTTAATTTCAATTCAACCTTTGCACTTTAAAAGCAATTTGGCGAAATGTTGCTTATGTGTAAGTACTGCATTTCCGTATGTTAATTAGTTTGTGGGAGTAACCAAATCTCTAGGATTGTTTTTTAAGCAAAAAAGAGTTTGAGAAGAGATGGTGGAGTCTCATGGCAAGCTCAAACGCGATCCGCGCGAACACCGCCACGCGAAAGACAGACCCGCTCACTGCAAAACTTGCAGCATGACACCATGCTGTTGTTTTATAATGCTATGTGAATGTACTGAGCTTTGCTACTATGTGTAAGATATGTGTAACAATGTAATGTTTGTTTATAATATGTGATATACCTAGTTCTTTGTGATTAAAGACTCAGCAGGGCGGCGTTTTTAAATCTTCCATTTTCCTTTTAGTTTTATTTTGAATAAAACATTTAACTTTTCAACATTATGCAAATTTTTAACATTAAATCTTAAGTATAATGCAAAGGTTGCCATTTTAATGAAAAATAATAACAAGTGAGACTTTTGATGAGAAAGTCTTGCACATTATTATCTATACACTAGCTTTAGACTTAGCAAGCGCCGATTAAACACGTTTACATGTCATTTCACTCTATCGGGCGTTGATTTTCGACAAATTTATTCATAGTGCACCCTTTAACTCTGTAGTAAACAGGGTCCTTCTTAATATGCTGACACTTTTTTAAGAGGATGATCAGATTGTCAACTTGAACAACTTTCTCTTTAGAACGAACATCGTAATAGCAAAAAAAAAACTGCTGTCCCATACATTTGGCTAAAGTAGGTTTGCAGTTTTGTATGGAACAGCTGATTTTTTTTGTGTGTTCGATGTTGGTGCCATAGAGAAAGTTGCTCAGTTTGATGGTATGACCATTCCCTTTAAAAATGTGCTATCTTATTAAGAAGGACCCTAACTATCCAAATTCCATGTTTCTATCTTCAGTAGTTTAAGCTGTGAAGTCTGTCAGTCAATCTCGGAACTATTTTTACAAAGATATTTTTTGGATCATCACCAGCATATTATATGGAGCCCAATGCACGAGGCACGACACAGGCCTCCTGTCATTAATAAGTATGACAGGGCCCAAACCATGCAACAACCAAAAAACCGGCCAAGTGCGAGTCGGACGCGCGCACCGAGGGTTCTGTTCCTGTACTATCACACAATGTATCAATTTATAAAAACAATTGTATTCTCCAGGATCTTTACCACGAGCCCAACCCATATTTGGTCGGTTTTTATTACTTGTTGTTTTACTACAGGGTGAAATTGATATCATTAGCATCCTTTTAAACTAAGAGTCTACCCATCGAACTGAACAACTTTTACTATGGGAGCAAACCAATCGGAGCAAAAAAAATCTGCTGTCCCATACATTTGAGTCGTGTCGGCAGCGGCGGAGGGTGCAGTTTAAAAGGTGCGCCCATGGTAAAAGGTGTTCAGTTTGATGGGTAGCCTCTTAGTTTAAAAGGATGCTAATGATATCAATTTCACCCTGTATAAAGTTTGTACTATAATCACACTAATCTTGACTGTTGCAAGCATTACCGTTTTTACGATAGAGCAAAAGCACAAATCGTTGAAAAAAGGAGTTTCTTTTATGTAATTTTTTCTTGTTATTTTCATTTTATTATTTGTTTGCAAATCCGACGACATAATATCCTGTGAAAATGTCAACCGGCTACCTATTACTATTCAACAGATAAAGGCCGAGGAAGGACCGAGAGACGGTATTAGCTAAGTAATAGCGTTTTTGCGGAACCCTAAAAACTAACCATTTCATGTTTTGGCAGGCCGCGGCAGAAGCGCAAGCGAGTTTCCAAAGATCAATCTGAAGCCAACATCGGCAGTGACAGCGGAGCAGAGAGTGAAGGATCTGACGTAGAAGATAAATATGAGAAGGAAATGTCAGAGAGACCAGCGAAGAGGCTCAGGCCACTGCTGCCTATCAAAACCAAGGAGGGCTTGATGGAGAGGGCTGAGGAGTATGTAGGTAAGGTATAGACAGGTTGTTACTGATAAATCTAAATCATCATCAGCCTGTCATCGTCCATTGCTGAAAATAGGACTGTCCCAATCCCATGGTGAGCCACAAACATGGGTATTACCCTAAGGCCCTGGACACACGGAAAAGACGTAGAGTTTCATATAAAATGTGTCAGTGCCAGACTTCTTTAAACCCTCCTAACGTCCCTTCTGTCCGGCCCGCGCCTAAGAGATCACATCAGGAATGAGGTGAAGTGGTTGACAGAGAACTAAAGTGGTTGACATAAGCTCTGATAATGAGCAAACCGAAATGGCAATGGACTGGTCACATCTACGGAAGAACTGACAACCGATCAGTTCTAAAAAATATGATAAATAAATATTTTGCAATAAACAGCTTCATGAGTCTACTGTACGTACAGTGTAGTGTAGTACTCATTGTCTTAACTGTGGCAGAATGTTCCATTTGAAATATCGAATGATGGTCGGGATGTGGGTATAAATATGCCTTTTAAACTTTATATCAACAGATACAGAATCAGAGAATGAAGATGACGAGCCTGCAGTGGAAACTCTTGACACGGAAGAGGCGGACTCGGACTCCGGCATGGAAGGCACGGGGGAGGAGGGCGAAGCGCCCGAGGCCGGCGTGGTGACCACGGTGGAACTGATGGCGGCCCGGAGAGATCGTCTGCAGCATGACAAACTGAGGATTGGCGCCCTCTGCTCGTCACTGCTCGAAAGTCCTGAGAAAAAGGTTGGTTTCTAAGATGCGACATACAACCGTATTCTGTTTTGGAGCTATCAGTAACGTTGCATCAAGAACCAAGATTGTATATTAGAAAAAAAGTCCTTTTATACACCAAGGGCCTGTTTCACCACTTTTTGATAAGTTCTTGTTAGCTTATCCGACAGCTCATTTGACATATTTTGCATGAAGAATATGAAAAATGAGCTGTCTGATAAGCTAACATACTTATTCTCGAAGTGATGAAACAGGCCCTAAGTGTTATGATTCCGGTTATAACCACTTCACACACACACGATTTTGGTCACAGTTGCAAATTCAAATTTCATTAAAAATAACTTTCCTTTTTTTCCACGAATCTGTGTATTACCTATGCACACATCCGTAGATTTCCATTGTACAGACAATGTGTCGGCGTACGTCCGCGGGCAAAATTATCCGTTGTCTGCCTAGCGCCTAAAAACCAATTTTTTGTGCAACAATCTATGGGTACTTACTATAATATTTTTACCATAAATAACGGGTAGGTAATACTAATGCGCTATATGGCGCTAATATCGTGCACAAAGCCAATATACGTGTTCACGTCCCGCAGCTCAAGAACCTCTACCCGATCCTGTACCTCATGGAGGAGCGGCTGAAGGACGGGGAACTGAACCTGCACTCTATCCGCAAGCTGGCCACCCTGTCCGCCTGCGAGGTCTTCCGCGACATCCTGCCAGACTACCAGATACGACACCAGGATTATTCTAACGTCAAACGTATGTTCAAACTTCAACTTAGAACTTGCTTTTAGGGTTCCGTTTTAGGGTGAAAACGGGACCCGGTTCATAAGCCACCTCCCGCGTTAAATGTCAAAATACGCATACAAAATGTCAAGAAACGCTTTATATACGGTAGTATTATTCTATTCATATGCCTACGCTGTCCGTCCGTCCGTCTGTCTATCTGTCTGTCCTACATATTTAGGGTTGTCACTTTTGAACCGTAATCGCTAGACAGTTGAAATTTTCACAAAATGTGCTATTATGGCGGATTTGCTAACAAATAATTAATCTGTCAAAAAGTTAAAATTTAAGGGGAATTTATATTTACACTTAATCGATATTACATCGATTTGTGGTTTTATATTATTTCTCCGTCTGATTTCGCCATCTTAGCATATACCTGTTAAAAACCCTACAAAAAACCTGTACATTTATATTTGACAGTGAAGAAAGACACTTTGGCGTTGTACAAGTACGAGAAAGAACTACTGGAGTTTTACAAGCGATATCTGCAACGACTGGAAAAAGCTGCCGCGGTTCTGAGACGCAAGAAAGGTGACAATCGGTAAGGACGAAAAGAATACATTTATTCTTCTATCGGGTAGACACACGACTTATCGGTGTTCCTCTTGATGTCGTCGACTAACCCGGCTGTCAGACGACACTCTCTTAAGCCAATTGGCACAAGTGATTTAACCTAACTTTATTATAAAGCCAAACATTTACCTTGTAGACTATTTAACTATGGACGAGTTACGCGTGTAATTCTGCTAACTAACTTTTCTGACACTTTTTGTGGGGACGAGGTAGCATGAAATCCGCAACTGTGGATTTAATCCATTTAGATTCTAATTTTGATTGTTAATAAAAATCATTTAAAATAGTCTCGTGTTACACGGACTAGTTTGAAGTTATTGTTGCGCAATTATGGGCTGTCTCGTTTAGCGATAATGAATAATGTGTATACCCGATAAGGGACGATATTAAAACATGTTTAAAGTAGCCGAAATCGACGGGAATGTAGGTATGACAAGATGTATGGACCTAGAGGAAGCAAGAGATGTGTAAAAGAACCGCCTAAAATGTAGATCCATAGTCTGCCTACCCCTCTGGGGAAAAGGCTTGAGTTTATATGTGTATCTACTTAATACCCAGAAAACTGGACGAGTCTACAATAAGCCTGGCGCTCATATCGTTGGACTGCATGTGCAAGATGCTGGTGGCCCGGCCGGACTTCAACTACTCGACGAACATCGCCCAGAGCGTCGTGCCCTTCCTCGACTGCGGCGAGACCCGCGCGAGGGCCGCCGTCACCGAGTGCTGCACGTGCGTGTTCGCTGACGACAAGAAGGGCGAGATCACACTAAACGTGAGTTGCGTGGCCTGCTATTATATTCTTTACACATTCCGTTCAGATATTGGGACATCTCGAAACTCAAAATTCGAGTCTGTAGATTGGTAAGCACTGTTAGTAGGTAGTACTCCGTCATGTGACAAGTGATACGGTGAACAAAGTGGCCCAGAAGGGCCAGAGCTTGAAGACTAATTTAAAAACACAATCAAAATAAAATATTTAAAAAAATCACATCGAAAATATTGTTATTGGTTGATGAGATTGATGAATATTAATATTTGTACCCGAGTCATGGATGTTTGATATATGTATTCTATATCGTTGTCTAGTCATCATAATACAAGTCGAGGCAAGTTTCTGGTACTTTAAATGTGACTAGATAATTTGTGTGACAACGTCCATGATATTTATTTAATATTGATGACGAGTTAATAATCGTCGACAGATCGTCCGACTGATCAACCAGCTGGTCAAGCGACGCGGCGAGCGCCTCAACCCCTCCGCCCTGGACTGCCTCCTCACGCTCAGGATCCGCGACGTGGACATGGACGCCGAGGCGGACGTTAAGAACAAAAAGAAACTCGACGAGAAACATAAGAAGAGAATCGTCAATTTGTCCAAAAAGGAAAAGAAGGTTTGTGAGAAACTATTTATGTATACACGCGCTTTTGTCCGCCACTTGGTCAGCAGCGGCCTCCCGTCATCATAGCGAGATAAACATATTACCTGGTTTTTAAGTCTTATAAGCTTTTAAACATAGAGAGTATCATCAAAATATGTCCAGTAGTTTTTGCGTGACGCTCGAAAAAACAAAGGAACAGATATATTTAAGGACACCTAAACACCATATTGTAATCGTTTTTATTCAATACATATCTTCGATATACAGAACCACTCGTATTATAGTTTTATATCAGTGCAGCAGAGTCTACAGTTCCCATTGGTCAAGTTATTTCGATGTTGTTTTCTCTTTCATCGTCATACATTTCTTAGGGTCGTCGGCGCAATGTCGTCTTTTGAATAACGTGGCTTATAACTTTTTTTTACAACAGATTTTACAGTATATAACTAAAAACGAAGACATCATCCGCGTTTCATACATTTTTGCTCAAACAAAAACTAATGCTATTATTCTTTTAGAACTTGTCCGTCGTCGTAAGCATTTATTATTACGACACTAAACCTGTAGCTGTAAGTTTTATTACATCAAAAATATAGGGTCCTTCTTAATATGCTGACACTTTTTTAAGGGGACGATCAGACCGTCAAACTGAACAACTTTCTCTATGGGACCAACATCGAAATCGCGAAAAAAATATCTTCTGTTCCATACAAAACTGCCAACCTACTCGAGCCAAATGTATGGGACAGCTGATTTTTTTTTCGCGTTTTCAATGTTGGTCCCATAGAGAAAGTTGTTCAGTTTGATGCTCTGAACATCCCCTTAAAAAAGTGTCAGCATATTAAGTTGGACCCTGTATATGACAAGGCATATTTTTATCAAGGATAATGACCTACTACTAAATGCTGAGACGGAATTATAGCCTTAGCTAATTTAATCCAAAATGTATGAAAAGGCAGATTTTTCGAACCAACATAAAACCGTGTACCATAATAATGAATGCTTAGATAGATGAGGTTTATTCTAACACATCACTTTTTTTTATGACCGGCACTTTCACGTTTTGGATCATAATGGATGATATCTAATCTAAACTATTATAAAACTGTAACTGAAGTGCGTCTGTACATTGAAGATATTTACAAAAAAAAGATTACTATATGGTTTTTAGGTATCCCTGACTCGAAATCAACCTTTTTTTGAAATTTTGTCTGTCTGTTTGCGTGTTTGTTTGTTCGCGCATCACGCAAAAACTACAGAACCGATTTTGATGAAACTTTTTTTGTTTGATAGCTTATGATCTGACTTAAAATCTGGTATATAATTTGTGCAGACGAAGTCGCGGGTAAACACTAGTCTTTTATAATATCAGTATAATTATTGTAATTTAAAACATCAGAAACAAGAAAATAAAAACCAAATAAGTATGTTTCACGTTCTTTTCGTGTAAAGATTATTCGATTTTATCATCGACTACCAACAAAAAAATACGATTGGTAACAGAGCGCCCACACATAACAACACTGTTTTGAATATTTTGAATATTAAAAGAAATTAAAGAATATTCACTGATTCAAGAAATTATACTATTTGTGTGCTAACAACACTATTTATTTATTATTCTTATCCAACATTCAAGGAAGCGACGATGTAATTTAAAAATTGTAATAAAATTAACAGCGAGCGAAGAAATTGAAAGAAGTGGAGCGTGAATTACTCGAGACTGAGGCGCAAGAGAGCGACCTGGCGCACCGGAAACAGCTGACCGAGGTCACCAAGACAGTGTTCCACATCTACTTCCGGTTGCTGAAGACTGCGCCGCGGTCAAAGCTCCTTGCTGCGGCTTTGAATGGATTAGCCAAGTTAGTTCTACTTGTATTATGCTCGCTCTTCCCTTGGCGTGGAGTGTTCGCTTCTTAGATTGATTTGCCCAATTACAGCGATGTGTAGAGAACCTAGTCGTTACTGTTTGGTTTATATTGGCCATATTTGTGCAAACCAAATATAGTAGATTACACACCGAGGGCAGGAAAGTAAGAAAGGTCTCAGATCTCATTCGCCTCCGTCAACAAACATGTGATCTGAGGCTTTCTTATTTACAGCACGAGGTTATTATACAATTTTTCTCTTCGACCGAGGTGGAAAGCGGCAACTTCGTTTAGCGCAGTGGGACGAATATTGACGCTTTCCGTCCGGAGGGGAGAAAATACCTTAGTCATCTCCTAAGACACTCATGGGAAGAAATGGGTAGAACATAACATTAGTTAAAGCCCTGTGCATGTTACGATCTGTACAGATTCACGCACGTGATAAACATGGAGTACTACTCTGACCTGGTGGGGATCCTGGCGCGGCTGATGCGCGACGACCAGATCGACGCGCGGTCGCGGCTGCTGTGCGTGCGCACCGTGCTGTGCGTGCTGGCCGGCGCCGGCGACGCGCTCAGCGTCGACCCCGCCTGCTTCCACGCACAGCTCTACGAGAGCGCGCTGCAGTCACACGCAGGTCAGTACAGTACAGTCACGCCTGTCTCACTCCGCACTGAAGGTATAAAAGGTCGCGGCCTAATTCAGTCGAGTGCCACGCGATCATCGCATCGCACGCGTGACCTGTATAGATGTAGGTACTTACGCTCGTTCCAATCTTGCGTTGCTTACATCCCTTACCATTCACGCACTGAGAGTCAATGTGTGCGTGACATTCACCCACAGAGAGTCAATCAATGTGCGAGTGTCAGCCGCGCTTGGAGCGAGCGATCTTAGATAGTGAACCTTCTGTTGTACTCTTAGATATTCCGTGGTACAGTACAGTGCGCACCGTGTTGTGCGTGCTGGTTGGCACGCACATATTACATTTAATGCATATTAAAATAAGCGATTAATATCAGGGTCGTCACACGAGGACTGCAAGATAATAGTGGAGTCGGTGACGCAGATCTGCGCGCGGGCGCGGCGCGTGTCGGCGGCGGTGCTGCAGGCGTTCGCCAAGCGGCTGTGCACGCTGGCCACACAGACGCACCACAACGCCGCGCTGGCCTGCCTCGCCTTGGTGCATCAACTGGCTCAGGTACGCATCTTCATTCTGTTCAGAAGTGCAATTCACTAAGCGCAAACATTGCTTGAAACATCGGCGAGCTGTCAATTCGGTGTGCGTTGTGTATCTCGTTCGATCGATCGATGCAAGAAGGATGTAACCTTAGTGAATTGCACTCCTCTACAAGCTGACTGTTCCTTGCACTCCAACACGTATACAGGGTACCCCAACCCAACGTCAAGCCGGTACCGATAACAAGAGAAAGGAAAGTTTATAACTGTCCTGGGAAAAATACAATATAAATTCTAAGGCTTTCTTATTCTTTAGACAGTATTTGTACACACGGCGACACATCAAGCTACGCAAATCCAAAATAATCTGGACGCGCGTAGGTAGAGTAATGTTCACAGGAGGTTAACTAACGCTGGCGCGTTCACAGATACACACAAATTCATTTTTCCTGTCAGTGCGTCCGTGTTTGACAGAGATAGAGAAACTATTCATTATGCGTGCAGTGAGACAAAAGCATTGCGGAAATGTATGGCACGCGCCAGCTTTAGTTAACCGACCTATAGCTAAATGTCCAAGGTGCGTCTAAAGTATTAGATAGATGTATATATTTATCGCACATTGCACAGCAAAGTAAAGCGGTGGCGTCGCTGCTGGAGCCGGACCCCGAGTCCGGGTCGGGGCGGTTCGACGCGCAGCTCACGTCGCCGGAGCACTGCAACGCGCACTCGGCCTCGCTGCACGAGCTCGCCGGCGCGCTGGGCCGGCACTACCACCCGGCCGTGCGCGCCGCCGCCGCCGCCCTGCTCCACCTCCACCCGCTGCCCGAGCTGCACAAGCTGTGAGTTACACTCTGCAACTGAACAAACACTAGTACTAAAAGATATATCATAGCAAACAAGGTGGTCAAATATATCTAAGCACTTCTAATTTTCAATAATTTCTTTACACACAACCAATCAAAAATATCTGAATACCTAGAACATTTATCTACGCAGTCAGAGTGATCACAAACATCTGAACAGTTTAGGAATAAAGACCTTAATCCATTGTTACACATTTCAATTTTAAATAACATTATAAAGAGATTATTGGAAATTAACTGTTCAGATATTTATGCCAAAATACATGTTTAGATATAATTGGTAACATTTACTGTAACGAATTTATTGAAAATTAGCACTGCTGAGAAACATTTGAATACCTACCTTGTATGCTACGATATATCAGATGGCGACTGTACTAACGTACAGAAGAAACACTGTCCAAATCACAGCATAAGAAACAGTATCTTGTTTAGTGTGCGTGGAAAGCATGAATTCGTTTGCGGTCAGGCTATCGGCCGCCGAGGATTCAGAATATGACAGATAATCGCCTCTTCGCGTGATAGAATTACGCCCGTGAGAATGAGGGCTTAAAATGTGATGGTGTGTTTTTTGCAGATCACCAAAACAAATATTCGAGCAATACGATGGATCACAGATGGCATTCAAGCCAGCCGTGCCGCCGCCTAAGCGCGACCATCAACCTAAGAACAACCCCCACCCGCACCCGTGGCTGCAACCCTCGCTGAAGGAACTCTGTGAATCCGTTGAAAATAGCGTTGACATGAAAATAGACTGTAGTTGGAAGTGAATAAAGCTAGTTTATTATTGCAGGTTTTGTAATTATTTTAGGCCTTTTTCTATATACTCATTTATATATTTTTCTAAATAGAAAAACGCAAGATATTTTTGGGCGTAGGCGTTGACGGAACGATATCGCCGTGATATTTCTCCTCTGTCCTGTAGGATCTACTATCTCGATCCACCAGTGGATTGAATAGCACACTGAAGTTCACTGTGATCCACCATTAGGCTTAGTGGATCCTATGATAACCAGAGATCAATCGGTGTCGAGACGATAGCAAGTTAATGCATGATCAAATTGACCATTAATTTATATTGCTGGCGCGGCGTAATGTTAAGTTTATGTACGTAATATTAAACATTATATTACTATTTACTACCGCATGCATGACATCAAGTCAACTACTCCTACGCCTGGGGCCAAAGAGAATAAAATCCTGGGGCCACAGAGATCCTTCCTCTAGCTCTGTGGGGGCCTTAGGCTGGGGCTGTCACCAACCCTACGAATAAATAAACCACCAACCAAAGAAGTGTTGCTACAGGCCCCCTAGGTATTTTCAGCTGCTAATGTGTTCATTGTTCTTGATAGCGTTATATGTAATATGATAGTTTGTGGCGTTATACCATAGAGTACTGTAAACTGCGTTATACGTTAGCGAAAATATGCCTATACCCTATACCAAGTGATACCAAAGTGAATATAATAATAGAGAGGGCGCTCTTGGGTCGCGACAGGTCTATCGTGCGGGTGGTGCGGGTGGCGTTCTCTTTGGCGAGGGGAGCGGTCGAGCTGTACCTCAACGGCCGGTGCCTCACCCCTCCGCACACCGCGAGAACCCACTCTTAGCGCACGACTCTAAGCCACGCACTCTAAGCGACCGACTACTAACACACCCACAGTATTTTTCGCTTACTTCCTGGCGAAAATCCTTTTATAGGTCTATAGATGTCAGCCAAGTAGGTACCACATAGATTTAAAACTTTTCGCTTACGCTACCACTTGATCTAGAGTATCAATCCCACCACAAAGTACATTAATAGAACTGTCATTTCACTGACATTTTATGCACTGAACAAGTAATCACTACCACAAACTATCATATGTACTACGTAATCACTACTATACGTTTTGATTTTATGGTAATTTTATACAACATCAACATTTACTATTTACTATGCATGATGGTTATTCTAATTCTTTTAATATTTATTTACCTACGTACCTACTTACCCATTTTTCCTGTAGAAAATAATATTTATCAAAAACTGGTCACGCGATAAGTTCAATCATTTCCGAAACATTTATTGTGATCTAAGCAGATCTAAGTAACATATGCCAATAAATAAAAGTACTTACTCGAAATATCATAAGAATTACGCGTGAGAAAAATGCTTAATTGACTTTGGTTATAGGGCGATGATTTCGATCCTTGGTGTGACCCAGCCAAGCCTCGGAAGGTTACTTTCGAAGACTGCTCTGCGGCCGCCTTCAGAATAAAAAGTGGCATTGTTAAGACGCCATGCGTGGTGCGTGGATTGATAACATACTTATATTATTTTCATCGATTTTTAAAATTTTACTTTCAGTAGAAGGTATCAGGAGAGGTGGGAATAAAACGTAGTGATTCCATCCTCTTTAAAGTACCTTTAACGATCGTTTGTTAAATATGGTTCTATAACCTAATGATTTACACCACAACATTTGGCAACAAGGGCGTCGCCAAGGGGGGGCAGGGTTAAGAAATGGACACCGAACGCCTGAACGTGAGATTCAGCTGCCCACTCGTGAATCTTCACACATTGAAGTTGGAACCGTTATTATTTCAATCGCCATAGAGGCAAAGACTCGCGCTACAAGTGTAAAGCTTCATGCTCTTGACTGTACATACCTACAATTCATATTTTTCTCATCCTCCATCATAATATTAACTTATCTTGATGCCTAGCCCTTTCCAGTCCAGGAGTGCGATTTTTGAATCTCATTCGGTGAGCTCAGCAGTTGAAAATGTCTAAATTACTATGGAGATACGCATCTTTCTACTGCTGATTTGACTTTCAAAAATCATACTTCAGGAGTGCGATTTTTTAAAGTCAAATCAGCAGTAGAAAGATGCGTATCTCCATAGTAATTTTGACTTTTACAACTAGTTCAGTCAAGATGTACATCCGTGCTTGCAAAAGGTCAGGTCGTTCTGAATTTTTTATATGTTGTTAGGACCTAAACCAATATTAAATTGCCAAATTTGCAATTTCCAAAGTGATGTGCGAGCGGTAGTGTAACCAAAAAACCATGAAATTTTCGGACTTTTTTCAGTTTTTCGCTTATTTCTCGGAATCTATAATTCGTATCGAATTGTTTTGTAGGTATAATTTTATTCTGACAAAATTTCCTACAAAAAAAGTGGTGTGTACTTTCCTCATAGGACTTAACCTTTGAGGGCTAGAGGGACGAGAAAGTAACATCATTTCAAAAGTTATGAAATTTGTATGGCGACCCTCTTGAAAGTTGAAGATAAAAACAAAATGATTCCATATTCTTAATCAGCGACCTCGAAAACCCCCGGATACAAATTTTCAGTCGGTTCACTGAACCTTTAAAAGCTGCGTTGGCGTTTGAAATTTCCATGGCAGCCATCTTGGATTTCGCAATTTTGGATTTTTTACACCGCACACAAAATCCGACCAGGGTCCACTATGACATTGTTCAAGGTCCATACCCCTATCTGTCATAGTGTCCGCGGGCCGTTGACGTCATCCGTCATTCGACCTTCGGAGAAAGTCGACATATTCCTTTTAACATCAGGGCATCGTTATAATGATCCCTAAATTTCATCCGTGTACTTTAAGGGGAACCCGGAGATCAATTGGAGGTATCTGGTCGATCACCACCACTTTTCATAGATAGTAGGTAGATATATGCCCGAATAATTGTTCGCCGGGTTGCCCCCGACCAACGTATATTAAAATTATTTTGGAGATCAACATAAGGATGCTCTGGTGTTAAAAGGAATATTTCAACTTCCTCAGAAGGTCATATCCTGACGGATGAGGTCAACGGCCCGCGGACACTATGACAGATAGGGGTATGGACTTTGAACAATGTCATAGTGAACCCTGGTCAGATTTTGTTGGCGGTGAAAAAAAAACGAAAATTGCGAAATCCAAGATGGCTGCCATGGAAATTTCAAACGCCAACGCAGCTTTTAAAGGTTCAGCGAACCGACTGAAAATTTGTATCCGGGGGTTTTCGGGGTCGCTGATTAAGAATATGGAATCATTTTGTTTTTATCTTCAACTTTCAAGAGGGTTGCCATACAAATTTCATATCTTTTAAAATGCTGTTACTTTCTCGCCCCTCTAGCCCTCAAAGGTTAAGTCCTATGAAGAAAGTGCATACCAATTGTTTTGTAGGAAATTTTGTCAGAATAAAAGTATACCTACAATACTATTCGATACGACTAACAGATTTCGAGAAAAAAGCGAAAAACTGAAAAAAGTCCGAAAATTTCATGGTTTTATGGTTACACCGTCGCTCGCACAGCACTTTGGAAATTGCAAATCTGTTAATTTAATACTGGTTTAGGTCCTAACAACATATAAAAAATTCAGAACGACCGGACCTTTTGCAAGCACGGCCCCCTTTTCATGTTTAACTTGACTGAACTAAACTGCTGAGCTCACCGAATGAGATTCAAAAATCGCATTTCCAGAACGTTGAAAACATCTTCCAGAACATAAATTGTCTTTTTGTTTCCAGAGATCTCACATTATTGTACCAAGTCAGATAAATCTGTACCTGAAATGTGAATTCATGCAATATACTGGAAGGTAGATAATGTTAAAATGTAATTATTCTAGTTAACTACAATTTCGAAAGATATTTCAATAACATCTTATTTGACGAAATAACGTTAAAAATAAAATGTTTGATTCAGTTTCAAGGAGCGAGGTGCTCGGAACTCTTTTATGTTACTAGACGATAAGACTAAGGCTAAAGGAGTCATAGCCGCTTCCCTGGGCAACCACTCTCAGGTACAAAGATATTAAGTAAGCAATATCGTTCTATATCGTTGTCTAGTTATCATAATACAAGTCCAGGCTAGTTTCTGGAACTTTAAATGTAACTAGATAATTTGTGTGACCCTGTCCAAGATATTTATTTTTATATTTTATTTAATAACAATTTGAAAGTAGATATCAATAATATTATACCTACCAAAAAAGAAATAGGTATTTACTTATACCACAGCATATGCTGTGCTTATACAATATCATTCATAGTTTTGTCTAGTGACTTACCTAGTCACTGTGAAGCGTTTTTTTTAGTTTAGGTAGGTACATATCTTATATCCACATACTAACCTTTGTAACCCCTTAGGGTATGAGTTACCACGGCGGTGTATTAAATGTCCCCGTAACGGTGGTGATGCCCGTTGTTGCGCCACTTGTGAAGATAGAGAAGTGCCGGCAGTACGGAGCCAACGTCATTGTCCAAGGCGCCAACATGATGGAATCTAAGCACATTGCCATGGAGATCGCCAAGGAGAAAGGCTTAACTTATATTAATGGGTTAGTGTGAGATTAGAATGTCAGCGCAAGCAAAGCCACACCTACGCACCAATTTAGATTTTTTTTCTGTTGGTGCCGCTGGTTTTTCTATTCTATCTTTTAGACTTAGGTTTTTATATTAGTAATAATGTTGTACCTACCTTACATCGGTAAACTGTCAATACATCGGTAAATTTTTTGGTACCGGTGAAATTTGGCGACTTTACCAACGGACGTTGTGTTGTAAAGTCGCCACATTTCACGGTAATGAAATAGTCCCGGGGCTGCATTAGGTACCTACTAGTACAAGTTGTAGAGTTATTTCGTAAATAATGAGGTAAGATATCGATAGGTACGACCACCCGCACATAATAGCGGGCCAGGGCACGATCGGGCTGGAGATCCTGGAGCAGATGCCCGACGTGGAGGCCGTGCTGGTGCCGTGCGGCGGCGGCGGCCTGCTGGCCGGCATCGCCATCGTTATCAAACACCTCGCTCCCGAGGTTCTCGTTTATGTGAGTTGGTACCTAACATACTTAGAGATCGGCAACAAATATTGATATAGGTATATTTTGAACTTTACTCAAGAGGCATACAAGAATAAACGTTATTTTCTATATCTCACTCAACCGTCAAGAAAGACCCAGAACTTAGAGTAAGTAATTGCCATAACGCACTATTTCTGGGAAATCCAAATAACATTTTCAATTTTAAAATCAGATAAACTTGCAGGGTGTAGAGACTGACAAATGCGCCAGCATGTCGGCCGCCTTGCTGAAAGGGGAACCAACGCCTACGGATATTTCATCCACACTGGCCGACGGACTGGCAGTCTCCGTCGTCGGATACAACTCCTTTTACAACATCAAACCTATCCTTGATAAGATGGTAAGTAGCTTATTTGTGCCGATATTATTTCACATTTTTTTAGTTAGGTGGGAGTATATTTGAAACACCGTTTTTCATGTCCTTCACCGAAAAACATACCAAATCGTGCTCCAAAAAAGATGATAAGATGGTAAGTAAGCTTGTTCATGTTTTATTTTACACTTTTATTTAAGTACCCTTTATTTAACTACCTACTTACCATTAAACGACTACTCCCGTCTTTTTATAGTAGATTACACACCGAGGGCACGGACCTGAAAAAAAGACGGACGTAATCTCGTCTAATCACTAGTGAAGAACCCATTTCTTTTGTGTGCGTGCTGTCACGCGGTACATAATGGTGATGGATGTAGAACATGCGCCTAAGAGCTAGTACATCTGTGTGAGTGTAGGTCGGGTTCCATTGTAGAACAAACGAAAATGTTGGACCTTGCATGCTTCACATCTTTTTAGTGTCACATTACGTCCGTCTTTTTTTCAGGTCCGTGACCGAGGGCAGGAAAGTAAGAAAGGTCTCAGATCTCAATATAATTGTTGACCGAGGCAAAGCCGAGCCAATTCCTTTAACGTCTGAGTGTCTAACGTTAAATTATAGCGCAATACCGAATGTGTTAAAAGTTGTGGTTCGCACGCGGTCCAATCATGTTTCAGTTGCGATTTATTTAGCGCGATTGCTCTCCTGGCCGCTGACTTGGCTCTATCAACTGGAGTGCGATTTATTTAGCGCGATTGCTCTCCTGGCCGCTGGCTTGGCTCTATCAACTGGAGTGCGATTTATTTAGCGCGATTGCTCTCCTGGCCGCTGGCTTGGCTCTATCAACTGGAGTGCGATTTATTTAGCTTTTTTACCTATAAATGATTTTCGCTTTTTTACCTATTAATGTTAGAGTAGAATATGGGACTGTGTTGGGCATAGATACAGTAGGTACAGAGCTAAAACTCTTGTGATCAGATCGTGGTAACGGAAGACTGGGCGGCGCGCGCGATCCTGCGCATAGTGGAGTTGGAGAAGTTCGTGGTGGAGGGAGGCGGAGCCGTCGCCACGGCGGCAGTCCTCTCCGGCCTGGTGCCCGAGCTCTCCGGCAAGAAGTTAGATTTATTTCATGCCATATGCCATGATGACCCTTATTCTCTCACCCTGTCTTACAGGGTCAGTGCTCCGTCACTCACGTTTGACATCTGTGATGAAGTCGTGACGTCACGTGCATCTTGCAAGATATTGACAAGACGCAGGCTGTCGGTCATTGAAATAAGGCGCATTTTAGTTTTCGTTCCTGAAGCGCAAAGTTCGAAAATCGAAACAGCGCGCGAAATCGGGTTGAGCGCAGTGCAGTACTTATCTGTTACGGTAGTAACCATAAACTTAATATACTATAGTATATTAAGTTTATATATGGTAGTAACTAATAAGTAATCTGTGACAGGGTTACCTTAAATGTATAGAACCAAATAGGTAGATGATGATATCCCTTACCCCAAATTTTCCGTTGCACCTACTTAACTCTACCAACCTTTATATGTTAACCACACAAACTATATAGAGATACTAACGTATGTTAACCAGTTTAAATATGACCGCTCCCTTCCTGTTACTGTATTTAATATCCTTCGCAGAGTGGTATGCATCCTCTCCGGCGGTAACATCGACACGACACTGCTGAGTCTGTGCTTGGACCGCGGGCTGGCGGCCGAGCACCGGCTGGTGAAGTTCAAGGTGAACGTCAGTGACCGGCCCGGCAGCGTCGCAGAGCTCCTCATGCTCATCGCCAGCACCGGCGGCTCTCTGAAGGAGATCACCAATGAGCATGCTTGGCTACGGGGAAGCATATTCAAAGTTCGAGTAAGTGCCTTAAAAAATGACTTCCCCGTGGCGAGCGTGTGTTTCTGTCGTCCGGGGCACTGAGCAAGTAACCGCTACGTGTTAGTCCGGGGTACAGACTGATATTGCCTTCCCTTTGCGCTATAAGGTAAACCTCCTGCACTCCTGGAGTGCGATTTTTGAATCTCATTCGCTGAGCTCAGCAGTTGAAAATGTCAAAATTACTATGGAGATTAGCATCTTTCTACTGCTGATATCACTTTCAAAAATAAATAAATAAATAAATAATAAAAATCGCAATCCTGGATCATAGTTGGCATTAAATTGCATTTCAGGTCAAAGTGGTGTGTGAACTGCGGGGGCCAGACCACTTTGTGGAGCTTCGGGACCTGATATCGTCGAAATACACGGAAAGTTACTTCCTGCCCATGGACTCGAGCAAAGACGATCGTTTGTCTCTCACTGACTCCCTGATTCATGTTCCTGGAAAATGATGTATTTGCTTTAGATTTAGTTATTGAAGTTTACACTTGTTTATTATATTTTAATTCCTTTATACTCTGCTGTATAATTTTGAAATATACAGCTATTTCAAACGATGGCGAGTTAATATTTGTATCGTAAGCGTAAGAAGGATTAAATATACCTATATAACCTAAAGATTAACACAGAATATAGCTACGTAATATAATAACGTAACCTTAGAAAAAGTATATGTCTAGAATGAGCCTCACGAATATCCCGTATAAAACAAAAGGGGCCAGGTTTCATAGGTTGGTGTGCGTGAGGCGCCGTACAAATTATGTATGTGTGGGTGTGTATGTATATTTCGACGCTTTCGTATCTTCGACTGTCAATCTTGACATATACTTTATCAAAGAACGTAACGTAGAATAATAATATTATAAGGTACAAGCACAGAGTACCTACTATATTGGTACAAGTGTGTAATGTTGGTGATTAACTGATTACCGCTGAAGCGCCATTGAGACCCGAAATCTGTGCCCGAGCCTACTAATAAAGATCGTAGGCCCGAGCATCTATGCGAGCCCGTCGCGACCACAGACATCTGTGGTGGAACATGTGTGGAAAGACCAAGAAGTTTGTAATCCGGAAAGGCAGATATTTTATTATTATCTTCATATACGAAAAAAAATTTCTGCGATTAAGTGAGTAGGTATTATCTGTGGTATTATGTTCCTTGGTGCCTTAGATTAAAAACGTAGAAAGAGAAGGCACGAAAGCGTAAGCAAAAAATTTTTCGTCTATGTTTAAAAACGTTACTATATCTTATTTTGATCGAAGACTATATCTATGCTTGGTTCTGATTATCATGTCATTCATGGTGGGTGGAAACACAGTACTGAATGAAATTGTATGGCCACCGATGCATTTGATCGCCACACGTTGAATGTTGCCCGCAGACAAAAATTAGTTTGGTGTGGTAGTTTACCTAACGAATAAAACTTAAAGTAACAACGGGTAACACCAAACAATGTCAAATTCAAAAAGAATTTAAAATGTCCGCCAAGCCGTTATTGCGTTTAAAATTGTTTTTATTTATCAGTTTTGGTTAATAAATACGTTTAATTTGTGTCTATTGTGTGTTTCAGGCATTGATTCGAGTAAATACTCATCTGCCCTGAACATTTCTCGCACAGTTTATGTATTGATTTCGAGACAGAGACTTACCTAAGTACCTAAGTAATTAAAAGATTTTAGTGTAGGTAAAATAACGTTTTAATATAGAAAGTGACTATATTTTATGTTCTATGGTGTCTAGACTTATAAAATGTCTGTAAAAAAATCTCGCCGATACTGCGAGATATGTGGAGTGAGGGAAAGTCATCTAGAGAATCCTCGGTTCTTCGCAAACTTTCCATTGGAGGAAACTCGGTAAGTGGCCTAGCTCGTCATATTACTTATAGCCAAATTATCTTAGGAAATCACACACACCAACCCAAATTTATTTTCACAAAAGTTAGAACAAAACTTCTGCATACCCACCTAATTATCTTTACGTACCATTGACGTAGTATATACTATGGACGCCGGGTCTAGTACAAAATTCTCGAAAAAAATGTCCGAGACTAAACTACACAAACCTAACTACGGGTAGTAATATGAACCAACTAAAAAAACATTGAAAATGCTGAAATTCTTTTCCACGCCACCCGGCGCGGACCTTACGTCCAGGAGTGCTATTTTTGAACATAATACGGTCAAAATAATGGCTTAGGTGCAAAATGACGACTTCGCAAAATGTCAACCGTTCGCAAAAGGTCTACATCGCACAATGTCTATTTCGCAAAATGTCGCTTTCTCAGAATGTCACTTTCGCATAACGGCGCTTTCTCGGAATGTCGCTTTCGCAAAACGTCGCTTTCGCAAAATGTCGCTTTCATATAACAATTTTGCTTCATAAATACTAATAAAAAATTAGCAGTACAAAATTTCAAAATTACTATGGAGATTATGCATCTTTCTACTGCTAATTTGAACGTATGATGTTCAAAAATCGCACCTCAGTTGTTGCTTGTTGGTAAGTCAATGAGGCTTCTAATAAAATAGTATTATTCATGATACTTACCTTATAATATTTTTTAGTTGCAGAGAATGGGTGCGAGTAACAGGCAATGAAGATCTGGTGCATTTGCCAATTGAAAAGTTGCACCAGAACAAACATATATGTGTGGAACACTTTAAAAAGACTCAGGTAAACAAGAGTCACTCTCGACTCAAGAAACGTGCTGTACCTTGTCTAAATTTATTGTGCACTCCACTAAGTGATGACCAGATGTTGGGATTTCCACTTCATATGTGGAATAAACAAGGTAAGATATAAAAATTAAGGCTTCATGACCACTAGGGTTAGGATGTCGCAAAGAGTATCCCACACGATTTAGTCGAATAATGTCTAAAATGAATAATGACTAGGTACTTATAAAAATGACGAAAATGATAATTGTCATAGTATTAAAATGACAAAAAAGAAATTTGTCAAGGTATAAAAATGTCAACAATGAAAATTGTCATGATATAAAAATGTCAACAATAAAATTGACAAAGTATAAAAGACAACACGACACAGATTAATAATTTTTCAAGGTATAAAAATGTAACATCAAATTATAACCATTGATACTTATCAATTAATCTCCTGGTACTTACCAGGAGAGAAGAATAGTACAAAAAGTTAAACTTAGCCTCTTGTATCATTCTGCTCTCCTGGTACTTACAATACTGATACAAAATCGACCATGCAATAAATCACCTTATAGTTATAGCCCAAAAAAATCCTGCAAATGGTGTTAAAAGCATGAAAATCGGAACATTATTAAATGTTGGCATTATTATACTTCGTCATTTTTACACTTCGACTTTATTAGACTACGACATTTGTCATATTTATACCTAGTCATTATTCATTTTAGACATTAGTCGACAAAATCTCCCACACTTAGAAAAAATTTACGTCAATTTTATATGGAGCTGGGACTTAGAAAAATGTTGATTGAAATTGTATGAACCATCGACTTAGTCGAATTTTCGAGTGAAATTAGTATGGGGGCTGGACTTGTAAAATTTTCAAAAAAGTTTTTTTTTTTCTAAAATGATTTTTTATTTTATTTTTGCATGCGGAAGGGTGGGTTTGCGGGTACCCTAGGGGTTCGAAAAAATTGTTATTTTTTCGCTAGGATTCACCGTTATCTAGATATTTCATAAATTATGTTTTTATAAAGGGAAGGGGGCGCGATCTAACTCAGTCGGTTAGGTTAGCGAGGAGCGCAGCGACGAACATGTTAGGCTTCTTGCGACCACAGCGCACGAGCCGAACGAGTGGAGCGAGCGGTGCCGCCGCAGCGGCTGGCGAGTGACAGAACCTAATTGCTACTGTTTAGCTAGTCTACTCAAAAAAAAATTGAACTAAAAAAAAAAATGGGTCATCTCCCGGATCCCGAATGTTACATTTGGCGATTGTTTTTTGTCGAAAATTTTCTATGTCCTAATTTTGTATGGGACCCTCTTTGCGACACCCCGACCAAAACTAGTGTCTATGGCAAATTAAATCCACAATAGATGGATGAGGTCATTATTTCTGTTTAAGTTACTGGAGAAACACCCTCTACCAGTAAAGAGGGCCAACAAGGAGCCAATGAGGAAACAGCAAGGCCAGCAGCGCAGTCACAGAAAATAGATAGTAAGTACAAATATAATACATTTCTATGAAATTACAATCTTAACCATGTATTAGTAGAGTAAAAATGTTTTCATTCATCATTCAGTACAAAAGTACGCAGCTATAAATTCACAATTGTGTTCACTGGGTTCTTATTGATGATCTGACGACAGTTTGGCAATTGTGCCCTCAGCATCAGCACGACGCCGCGATAAACGTTTTATCGCGCCTAATATAATTATCTATTCATATGGTAAAAGCTTTATAATGTAATAAATAAAATAAATGTTTCAGTTTCAATAACTGGCATAACAGTGTCAGCCTTAAAAGAGGGCATGCGTAGTGCCAATGAGGAAACAGCAAGGCCTGCACAGCCTCAGATTGCTAGTGGTAAGTTTTTAAATCCCATACAAAAATTTTATGACGCGGACATCATAAACAACTACCCCCTAAGAGAAATATGCCGGTCCAAATGTTTTAACTTAAAGTTCCTACACGGTACCAAAGCGCAACGGTTTCCTCTACATCGATTTGCGGTTCTTTTTTGTGTAGGCCGACCACTACTATGTTAGAGGATTTAATACGGGGCAACTACCGGCAATAAAATAATGTTATATGTACTTATTTTTCAGAACTTAAATCTCTTGAGACCCATCGGCCCCACCGAATTCAATCCAAAGGAGAAAAAAGGAAGCTTCTAGATAATGAAGAAGGTATATTCAGTCAGTTTCCTTGCGCAATAAATAATAATAATAATAATAAATTTATTTATTTTCTCCAAAAATTGTTAAATACAAGTACCTATACATAGATACACAGGAATAATACACGCATTTTTATACAAATAACAATTAAAAATACGAATACTATGGACAGTACTGTTTAAACGTTTCATGCGGGTGTGAATAATTATGCTCACGACTATAATAATTATTCCCCGACTATGTCCAACATGCAAAAATACCACAAAAAATTAAGTAGTACTGAAACTGCACTATTTAATCGCACCATTGCACAGTAATTATGTTTTTGTCAGAAATGGATAGATTTTAACATTTTGAATAAGTACATGCCGGATATCGGAAAATAAGCTCCTGATTAAAGATTTTTCGATGTGTCTATTATACTGTGCATTGGTAAATCATTAAAATTCCATACTTAGCTATTAAATAGATAGGTATTAAATCGTTTTATATTGTTTCAGAATTGTCACCACGGAAGAAAAAGTTAGTGGAAAGACTTGTGAAAACTCAGTGCACACTAAAATCGCTGAAAAAAAGTGCCTCCTTAATCGAAGAAATTCAGTCTCCAGTTTTGAAAGAACTTGTAATGAACTCATGCAAAAATGAAAAGAAGAAACCTAAAGGTAGAAGATGGACTACCAAACACAAATTATCTTGTTTGGCCATTTTAAAGAGATCACCGAAAACATATCGCTATTTAAGTGCAGTGGTGACCCTTCCCTGTACAAGAACACTGCAAAATATTTTGAAAAAAGTACCAATGACACCCGGGATGAATGAGTCAGTGCTGACTCACTTAAAAGTTGTAGCAGAGGGCAAGGAACTTCAAGATAGGACTTGTAACCTGGCTTTTGATGAAATGGCGTTAAAATCAAGATTATTTTTGAACGAAGGCAACGATATTGTTGAAGGATATGAAGATCTTGGTGAACTTGGACGCAGTAGCAAGCTAGCTGATCACGCTCTCGTGTTTCTTCTCCAGGGCATAAGGCAAAAATTCAAACAGCCGATAGCCTTTTATTTAACCAAAGGAACAATATCGTCCGCCAACTTGGCACAAATGATAAAAACAATAATTGTCCAAGTCACGGCATGCGGTTTTACAGTTGTAAATACTGTATGTGACCAGGGGCCGACAAATATCGGAGCTCTCAGATTACTAAGAGAGGCATCGGGGCCATATGAAGACGCGTCGAACCACTACTTCAAAGTAGACGGACAACAAATTTACATCATTTTTGACATCCCGCACCTGTTTAAGTCCTTACGGAATAATTTTCTGAACGCTGGCTGCATAGATATGAACGGAGTCAAAGGAAAATGGGCACACTTGGTTGAAGTGGAAAGTCTCAACCGGGACTTCCTGTACCTCAGCAAGATTAGCCAGGCCCACGTAAACCCGAAATATAAGGGCAAAATGAGGGTAAAACTAGCAGCCCAAGCACTCAGCAACACCGTATCAGCTGTTTTAAAATTATTAGCCCGTGCTGAAACAGGAAAGAGAGCCGAAGAATTATTACATACAGCGGATGTAGTGGAGAAGCTCGACCGATTGTTCGACGTTAGTAACGGTCCGTCCGGACCTCTTGACGTGAAAAAAGGCTTGCGCCATAATGTATCGGATAAATCCAGACACATGGAGAGATGGGCGGACTACATTAAAATATTACGCAACACGAAATTCATTGGCCGAAATGGTATGCCGCTGAAAAATGTCAAATGTGTCGATGGCTACATAAGTTCTCTAAAAAGTCTTCGCGATATTTGGATGACGGTTAAGGACTTGGGGTTCAGGTACCTAAACCTTCGAAACCTCAATCAAGATGCTTTAGAGAACTTGTTTGGGGTCATCCGCCAGCACAGCCCGACTAACCGGAACCCAACAGCTACACATTTCATGGCAGCTTTAAAAACTGCTGTTGTAACCGGCTTAACAGCACCACACAGCCGAGGTGCTAATTGTGAGCAGGATAAAAAAAGTTTATTAACCAATTTTCACAGTATAGTATTTGGGGACGAGGCATTGACGGCTAAAGAAGACCAATTACCTGTTACAAACACACGTAGTACAGAGGAGACCATTGCTGATTTTCAGCATGGAGAAATGCCAGAAGCATGGGAAGACAACTTTTTTGTTTTGCCAGAGGACGAAGAACTTGAAAACGATTTCTCTTTGCTGAGCGAACAGCCAACAGTATATGTAGCTGGTTATTTGGCAAGGCAAGTTTTAAAAAAAGTGTCATGTGAAACGTGCGAACAGAATTTCATTGTAAAAAATCCAGGAGACAATCCCATATATTCTTATATTTTTCTTCGGGAATGGTGGCAAACTAAATTTTCATTGACTTATCCGTCCGCCAACTTTTGCCAAACTGTGAAAGCATTAGTAGTTATGACAGAAAAAGAATTACTGCCCCAAATGCACAAACCAAACATCTGTCTCCTGGGTTGTATTCTATTCGAAGTTGGTAGTCCAAACTCATGCTTTTCGTGCAAAATTCATGGAAGTTTATTAAAAACAGCATGTTTTAAAAGCACATGCAAACTATTAATCAGACGTCAGTGCCAACGAATAAATCAAAGCCTGGCATTGAAAGAAGAAGATCTGGCAAGTGTAAATAAAAGAGCCGAACAACAGGGCAAGGCGAAATAGATACTGAGATATTTCCACACTGTCGGCTTATTAGGGTCAATACGTATTTAATGCGTATACGCTGTTGTAAGAAAATCCCACATGGTACTCAGATCAAAAAATTCCTCTGTACGAAAGCCTGTTATGCTGGGTTTACATGCACGCCGTGCAGCCCGGCAAGCTTAGGCAATTCGCTGTACATCGACTCGTCTGTAAAGTGATTATTACTACTCAACTTTATAGAAGCCTCAATGTACAGCGAATTGCCTAAACTTGCCGGGCTGCGTGGCACGCGTATGAACGCACCTTTATAAACTGGATGATAATTGTAATGATCAAAATGCTTTGGTCTGAGACGATTTGTAAGTCATAGTTCGAACTCCCGTATGTCAAAATCCATATATTTCTACCCTACTTAGCTCGAGCTAAGACCAAAAAAATCGTCTCGGAATCTCGGCCTAACTTATAGTTAACTGTTTAAGCAGTATCAATTATTTAATAAAATAGACTGTATGTTTGTACTGCAAAGATAACCTTAGCTTAAGCATTTTGTATTATAACAGTTTTTAAATCGTGTTATGTAGTTTCTGGCCGCATCTTCTCTACAGCTATATGTGTGTATTAAATTCACTCTACCAAATGTTATTAGTACCTACTGAAAATCTAATAACTTTAGATAATGATAATATATTATATCCCACAAATAATACTGTATTTTTGGGGATGAAGATTGACTTGAATCTGCAATGGGGCCCACATATAGAAACCCAACCCTAGGCTGAGCCGGCAGCTTATGCAGTTCAGAAAATTAGACAGTTAACCAACATAGCCTACTGCGAGACTTGTGTCCTTCAGCTACTTCCATAGTACCTATCATGTCTTATTTGCTGTGGGGCCGACCTACGGATGTTGAGGCGTTCTTTATCCTTATAAAAACGGAAAATTCGGTCCTTCTTAATATGCTGACACTTTTTTAAGGGGATGATCAGACCTTCAAACTGAACAACTTTCTCTATGAGACCACATCCAAATCGCGAAAAAAAATCTCCTGCTCCATACAAAACTGCAAACCTACTCGAGCAAAATGTATGGGACAGCAGATTTTTTTTTCGCGTATTCGTTTTGGTCCCATAGAAAAAGTTTATCAGTTTGATGGTCTGATCATCACCTTAAAAAAGTGTCAGCATAGGAAGTTGGACCCTGTATTTTTAATCTGCATTTTAGATATCTTTGTAAATATAGAATTATGTATGATAAATAAAGAATTACATTAAATATCCTGTTCTTTTATTACAAATTATTTCTTGAATACTTTAAATTTCTAATTAATCTAAACCCGAAGGCCCAGGCTACTGTAGCAGGTATTATCGATATCGGTAAGTATTCCGTTTTAAACATCACTAGTTCGATAAAATTTTCTACCATGAGCGCTACGTCACTATTTTGACAGCAATGTTGCTTGAATATTGCAATTGTTGGCTTCGAAAGCCATGTTCTAAGTTCCGTCTCTTAGCGTTAGCACAGAGGATTGTACAGAGTAACAGCTTCATAGGAGCTTGATTACATTAGCCTATTCTTGTAGGGCTGTCTAAAAGGAAATAAATCTGATTGAAATATGTTTTGAATATGATTGATGTATGTTAAGTGTTTTTTTACAATATGTAGTAGGTATATTGTTTTTCTTTTTTGTTGTTGTTGTTTGTTGTGTTATTTATTATTTGTTATTTAGTTGAATAAAATGAGTTTAAATTAAAAAACCGTTGCCGCCCGATCCGTCGCTTTACGCGGGTGACTCAAAAATTGTATGTACTTACCTGTCACGGGGAAGGTATATGATATAAGTAAGTATATGAAGGAGATGTTTGTGTTCCTCCTCGTATTATTAAAGCACACAGTGCAATAATTAACCATTTCGTTTAATATTATTAAACTACTTTTAAACGTGCTCGAGTAAAATGAACGATAGGTATCTCACACATTAAATTCACATGACGTTCTACAATGACAGTGACGATCAAACAGAAAATAATCCATAGACATCTTGATATTAACAGAGGTCAGTGGCTCCAATCTCTTTCCGAAAGTAAGAATGGACAATATCTCACACCTTAAATTCACACCCTCGTTACGCCGTAACCACCCGAAGCACAGCCAAAGTGTCCCCTCGGCCTCGTTCGTGAGCCCCGTAGGTGAACGCGCACACAATCATACTGCGCATGTAGTGATGCGCCGCTTTTGCGAGCTTGTTTGAAGCTGTAACTCTGTACAATATAATCCTCTGTGGCGTTAGCGTTTAAATTCTCTTTGGCCAAAGAGAATATAATCATTACATTTATTTATGGCAAAAGAACTGTCATTTCACCATTTACCACATTAAATACTATATACCACATTGACCAAGAATTTGTCGCTCTCTATATACGATTTACCATCATTCCTTGAAATTTACACAATGGTTACTGTACTTTTTCATAATAGTAGTAGTAGAAGTAAGAACCAAGTAGCCTGTCCCAGGGCCCTCACTTTAAATGTGATTTGTGCACGGGTTTGCCTCGTTATTTTCGATCCAAAACTGGACTTCATATACACACCGCCAGAATGCACAAAAGCAAACCCGCTCCTTCTATTCCGCCGGGCAACTCGCCGCCGCAGCCGCTACACTCTCCTGGTTCTAATCTGCATCCACTCAGTCCCAAGCCGATTTGGCAGAGATTGAGTGAGCTAAAGAATAGTGTGCCTATAATCAAGCGCATTCCCCGCGGCGCACGGACTAGTGTGGCATCCACACTCAAGTCTTGTGTTGATAGGGTCATTTCGTCCAACTGTAGGGAGAACTGGGAGCAATTACTTTGTTTTGCTTATCGCGTCTTACACGTCAACAGTGATGATAACACAACGTTGAGTTTAACTCAAAAAGTTAAAAACAATTGTGCAAAACCACCGATGAGCGAAATCATCCACGAACCCCCCAATTCCCGGTTACGTCGCCGTCGCCCTCGCAACGATTTTAAGAAGGTCGAAGAAAAGGTAAGCGACGGTGACTTGAGGGGAGCTAGTCAACTGTTGTTCTCCAATGACATAATCGCTCCAGACAATGAGGAAACCCTCCAAGCCCTATATGCAAAACATCCTTCTGCTTCTGCTGGCAGTCAGCTTCCCGACTCCCCTCAGGGGGACACCACCCTGCCTCGTGTATCGATTGAAGATATTATCACGGCTGTCACGTCTTTCAAAAATGGCTCATGCGGTGGCTTGGATGGACTTTCCCCGCAACATTTAAAGGACCTTTTGTGCCTCTCGGCAGGTGACGTTGGCAGAAGCCTGGCCTCTAGTCTAGCGTCTCTGGCGGAGCTAATGCTTTCGGGCAAGGTAAACGAGGAGGTGACAGATATATTGTACGGGGCTAGTCTGTGTGCACTGAAAAAGAAGGATGGTGGTATTAGGCCCATCGCAGTGGGAACTACGCTCAGGCGCTTAGTCTCTAAAATCTCCTGCAAGCACATTTCGCAATCTCTAGCGGGTAAGTTTCAACCAATTCAGGTAGGTTTCGGCTCCAAGGGTGGCTGCGAGGCAGCAGTGCACGCGACGCGCGCGGTGTTGGAGTGCGGCACACAGCAGGTGCTGCTGAAGGTCGACGTTAAAAACGCCTTTAACTCTATCGACCGGGGAGCTCTTTTGTCCCAAGTGAAAGAGCAAATTCCTGCTGTCTTCCCGTACCTCTGGCAGTGTTATAGCAAGTCTTCCAAGTTAATATATAAAGAACATCTACTGCACTCCTCCGTGGGCTGCCAGCAGGGTGACCCACTTGGACCAGCAATATTTAGTCTCGGTATCCATCCTGTAATATCGTCCTTGCGTTCCAAACTCAATGTCTGGTACCTGGACGACGGCACTTTCGGAGACCAACACGAGGTAGTTCTAGACGACCTTAAAACCCTGATAAGCCGTTTTGCAGAAATTGGCTTGGAGCTAAACTTTGCAAAGTGTGAACTATACCTGAATCCTTCTATCCTGCCGGATACCAGGCGCGATATCCTTTCCAAATTTAATGAGATCGCTCCTGATATCCAGGTTGCCACTAATGCATCTCTACGCTTGCTGGGGGCTCCCCTACTTGATGATGCCATTCCATGTTTCCTCCAGGAGCAGATTGGAAAATTCGATGACACCCTCGAGCGTCTTTTAAAGATCAATCCCCACATTGCTCTCACCATTGTAAAGTTTTGCCTCTTTGTCCCGCAGTTTACATACGTCCTACGCTGCTGCCACTTTTGGAAGTTCCAAACCCTGCTGTGTACCGTCGAGGACCGGATCTGTGTGCTCTTGTCTAAGATCCTTAACTGCCATCTGACGGCAAGGGCGTGGTCCCAAGCATCCTTACCTGTCCGATTCGGGGGTATTGGAATACGTGGAGTCTCATCAGTCTCACTGCCAGCTTTTCTGGCCTCCGCTTCTGGCTGCAATGAACTTTTCCACAAAATTACTAGCCCTTCCCTGGGCCATGTCGATGTTGTTCATCTGTCGGAGGCTACTGTGAAGTGGAAGTCATTGTGTAGTTGCGAAGTCCCTGCATCTCCGCACTTACAAAGGCTATGGGACGAGCCGCTATGTAAGAGGGCACAGCAAGATCTGCTGGACACCTGCCCATCCTCTGCGGAACGCGCCCGTTTCCTTGCCGTTTTTGAGAGGGAGTCGGGGCTGTGGCTAAATGCTTTACCATCGTCCAATATTGGTACACTCTTAGACGGCTGCACTTTATCTCTTGCAATCGGCCTCCGTTTGGGTGTCAGGACCAATCAGCCTCACACATGCCGTTGCGGTGCAGCCGTCGACGAGTTTGGCCACCATGGTCTGGCTTGCCGCAAAAGCGCCGGTCGCAACCCTCGTCATTCGGCCCTAAATGATGTCGTTCGTCGGGCTCTTGTTTCAGTGAACGTTCCGGTACGATCAGAACCAAACGGAATCGTTCGTACTGATGGCAGGAGACCCGACGGCGTGACACTCATCCCTTGGCAACAGGGCAGGTGCCTGGTGTGGGACGTGACCTGCGTCGACACACTAGCCCCATCACATATCAGAGCTACATGCGCGCGTGCGGGTGCCGCGGCCATGGGCGCTGAGATTGCCAAGGTGCGGAAGTATGAAGAAATCTCAGGTTGCTTCATGTTTGCACCGATTGGCTTCGAAACATTGGGTCCTTGGGGCCCAGAAGCCAAAAAATTTATTAAAGAGCTGTCGATGCGTCTCCGCGAAACAACCGGTGATCGTAGAGCTGGCAGCTTCCTTGGCCAACGCATTAGCTTGACCATCCAAAGAGGGAACGCTGCCAGCATGCTTGGTACCATGTCTCGCGGAGATGCACCTGACGGCCTTTTTTATCTTTAAGTTGGTTTTTATTTCTATATTCTTGTTGTCTTCATTTCTTCCATATTATATTATAAATTGTTTTTTATCTAATTGTATATAATAATCTAAAAAAAGAATCATTTAATAGTAGAATACACACCGAGGACAGGAAAGTAAGAAAGGTCTCAGATGTTATGAGATGTGATCTGAGGCTTTCTTATTTACTGTCCGAGGTTAGTATACCCACTATTTTTCTCCTCGACGGAGGTGGAAAGCGATAACTTCGTTTTGCGCAGCGGGACGACAATTGACGCTTTCCGTCTGGAAGGGAGAAATATTTATTTTCATTTTAATAACCAATTTTTACCATAGTTAAGACCTACTTAAGACGCTGTTATCCCGTCGAGGCCGTTTTTTGAACACGAACGAAAGTGTTTTAAACTGTGTTTTAAAGTGTGAAATTAAATTATGTCTTATTTAAGGATCGGGCGGATGGGCGACTGTTCTCAATTACACGATTAGATTAAGTTTACTAGATAGAAAAACATCCCAAAGTTACCCCTTTTTGTTAAATTTCGACTTTTCGATTTTTTTTTTAAACTGCTGTTATTTAACTTTTTATTCATGTACTTAACTATAGTTCGGCCGTTCAGAGAATGCGTTCCTGACACGTCGCGATTGAACTGACGACGTACTTTGTAATGGCGTTGCAGTTACGATAAAAATATTTTTGCTGGTTGTTTACCGTTTTAACAATTGATGAGCATTAAAACAACATTATTATATCAATAATCAATGAATTCCATCACTAGTCGTGACTAACTGATAGGTAGGTGTCAGGAACGCATTCTCTGAACGGCCGAACTTTAAATACATTAAATATTTCTAGTGAACTCAGAAGAATTTTTAGCTTAGAAACTCCCATGAGCAAAGATATTGACGAAAAACACGTTTTTTTTGCGATCCTGCTTTCAATTGGAGCGGGATAGCTAATTGTAAACTTATGCTAGCAAGAAAGAGACGCTTGCACTGGGATAACCTAGCCTTAAATATTTATCGCTGTTAAAGTACATCACGGACTTGAAAGAATTAAAGTAAATCATAAGCGTTTAAATTATCTTTGAACCTTTGCTTTGAACAGTCTATCAGAAACCCGTCACTCTGATCTGTAGACAATATGGTGTAGAAATGCGCGTCAACTCCGTTCTACACACTCTCAGTCACTGAGGCTGAGATTCAGAGACGATTTGTAAGTCATAGTTCGAACTCCGGTATGTCAAAATCCATACATTTCTACCCTACTTAGCTCGAACTAAGCCAAAAAAAATCGTCTCTGAATCTCGGCCTCAGTATGGCACATGCTTACCTCAGGGGTGCGATTTTTAAATCTCATTCTTTGAGCTCAGCAGAAGAAAATGTCTAAATTACTATGACTTATTTGACTTTCAAAAATCACAATGCAGGACTGTGATTTTTGAAAGTCAAATCAGCAGTAGAAAGATGACTAAATCCATAAGAAATTTAGACATTTTCAACTGTGAGCTCAGCGAATGAGATTCAAAAATCGCACTCCAGAGTGAAAAGTACCTATTTATTAGTTTATTTCGGTGGAATCGGATCACGCGATCAGTAGGTCTACCATGAGTTTTCACCTTACTTTACTACTGTAGTTACGTCACCAATTTCGTATTGAATTTGGTACAGCGCTCCTAGTGGTTACGTTGAGAACTAATTTCTGTCATACGAATTGGCGACGTAACTACAGTAGTAAAGTACAGGGAAAACTCATGGTAGTTAAGCCCTCAATCTAGTAACGTTTGCGAATACCATTGGCGAAGACATACGAGAGAGAAAGAGTAATCGATTATATCATAAGAATTACGCGTGACAAAAATGCAATCAACTAACTTGTTTACAGGGAGATGATTTCGATCCTTGGTGTGACCCAGCCAAGCCTCGGAAGGTTACTTTCGAAGATTGCTCTGCGGCCGCCTTCAGAATACAAAGTGGTATTATAAAGACGCCATGTTTGGTGGGTTGATTGATAGAGTTTATTATCTTCATCTGTTTTTAACCTTTCGATAGAAGGTATCGAACAGTAAGGTAAGGCAAGGGTTAGGGTGCCTGTCCATTGACGCGGAGATAGGCGGCGGAGCGGAGAAATGTAGTTTTATTAACCAATAAGATTGCATGAAATCTCGGAGCAAAGATTTTATGAAATCTTATTGGTTATAAAACTTCGTTTCTCCGCTCCAGCCCCGCCTATCTCCGCGTCTTAACTCAATGGACAGGCACCCTGCACGTTTATTTCTTATACGTTGTCTTTTTGTTTCCAGAAATCTCATATAATTGTACCAAGTAAAATAAATTTATATTTGAAATGTGAATTCATGCAACATACTGGAAGGTACATATTACTTGTGTTTAAATGTAGGTTATCATCCTAACTGGCGAAGCAAGTCATGTGACAAATTGATAAAGAGAGTTCTTAGGGGTTTAGATGGTACACAAAAAGGACCATGAAATTTCCATTTGCATACTAAAATCCTTATCTATCATCATCATCAGCCTATATACCTACGTCCCGCTGCAGGGCACAGGCCTACCCTCAAGAAGGGACCAATTCAGATTGGTCGATTTCACAAATACGCACCAGAATTTCTTCTTCAGCGAATGCAAATACCTAATTACGTAGGTACATAAGTTGGAAAAACTCATTGGTACCTACTTGCTAATTGCTTGTTGTCCGTGCGGATTCGAACCCAGACCTCAAGATTGAGTTTCCATACAACGCGCCAACGACATTCTCAATCCTAATCTACAGGGTGAAATTGATATCAATAGCATCCTTTTAAACTAAGAGTCTACCCATCAAACTGAACAACTTTTACTATGGGCGCAAACAAATCGGAGCAAAAAAAAATCTGCTGTGCCATACATTTGAGTCGTGTAGGCAGCGTCGGCGGGTGCAGTTTAGAATGAGACAGTAGATTTTTTTTCTGCTCCGATTTGTTTGCTCCCATAGCAAATGTTGTTCAGTTTGATGGGTAGACTCTTAGTTTAAAAGGATGCTAATGATATCAATTTCACCCTGTATAGGTAAGAATATCTTATTAGACGAAATAACTATAAAAATAAAATGTTTGCTTCAGTTTCAAGGAGCGAGGTGCTCGGAACTCTATTATGTTACTAGACGATAAGACTAAGGCTAAAGGTGTCATAGCCGCTTCCCTGGGCAACCACTCTCAGGTACAAAGCTATTTCTCCTGAAGCGATACAATTCACTAAGTAGGTAGGACCTAATGATATTAGGTAGGTACCTATGTAGTTCATATCACCAGCATACACCACTAGTTTTTAATGAGGCGTTTTCATTTAAAAAATGGTTCACCTAGAAGGATGGTCAATCGTGCCAATGTAGCTCTCAGATCAAAAGTGTTACGTGTTTTTTTGGATTCCCCAATTTTAGGGACCAATTTGTTAATTCGTTAATAGGATTATGAAGTCCCTGTTATGAAGGTTATAATGTGAAAGACGTTTTGATACTTTGAATCAAATTTCGTTGCTATTTAGTTACTTTGCACATGTTTTGTACGTAAAAAAGCTCTGTCTCCAACCGATTCGTATTGAAGGAAAAAGTCGAGCTCGCTTCGCTCACTCTAAATTTATATTTTTGCATGGATAAACCAAAAGATGCAGATCACAGCTCAAATTGTTGTGCCAAAAAATTTCGAGCTCGCTTCGCTCGCGCCGTTGTTTTTGTATAGATCTTCTTATAAAGATAAGAGGGCAATATTGGTATGTGCTACGGGCGTCAGAAACACGCTACGCCACTGGGTATACCATCCTCTTTGACCATACTAATCTTTGTAACCCCCTTAGGGTATGAGTTACCACGGCGGTGTATTAAATGTCCCCGTAACGGTGGTGATGCCCGCTGTTGCACCACTTGTAAAGATAGAAAAGTGTCGGCAGTACGGGGCCAACGTCATTGTCCAAGGCGCCAACATGATGGAATCTAAGCACATTGCCATGGAGATCGCCAAGGAGAAAGGCTTAACTTATATTAATGGGTTAGTGTGAGATTCGAATGTCAGCGCAAAGCCACACCTACGCACCAATTTAGATTTTTTTTCTGTTGGTGCCGCTGGTTTTTCTATTCTATCTTTTAGACTTAGGTTTTTATATTAGTAATAATGTTGTACCTAATACCTTACAATGATGTCAATACGGCAATCGGTAAACTTTTTGGTAATTATTTAGTACCTATTAGTACAAGTTGTAGAGTTATTTCGTAAATAATGAGGTAAGATATCGATAGGTACGACCACCCGCACATAATAGCGGGCCAGGGCACGATCGGGCTGGAGATCCTGGAGCAGATGCCCGACGTGGAGGCCGTGCTGGTGCCATGCGGCGGCGGCGGCCTGCTGGCCGGCATCGCCATCGTTATCAAACACCTCGCTCCCGAGGTTCTCGTTTATGTGAGTTGGTACCTAACATACTAAGAGATCGGCAACGAATATTGATATATATTTTCAACTTTATTCAAGAGGCATACAAGAATAAACGTTATTTTCTATATCTCACTCAACCGTCAAGAAAGACCCAGAACTTAGAGTAAGTAATTGACATAACGCACTATTTCTGGGAAATCCAAATAACATTTTCAATTTTAAAATCCGATATAAGTAAACTTGCAGGGTGTAGAGACTGACAAATGCGCCAGCATGTCGGCCGCCTTGCTGAAAGGGGAACCAACGCCTACGGATATTTCATCCACACTGGCCGACGGACTGGCAGTCTCCGTCGTCGGATACAACTCCTTTTACAACATCAAACCTATCCTTGATAAGATGGTAGGTAGCTTATTTGTGCCGATATTATTTTACATTTTTTTAGTTAGGTGGGAGTATATTTGAAACACCGTTTTTCATGTCCTTCACCGAAAAACATACCAAATCGTGCTCCAAAAAAGATGATATTTGCATGTTACCCGTAGAATTTTTTTTGCTATCGACGCCTGTCATCATCGTCATCATCTCAGCCGATGGACGTCCACTGCTGGACATAGGCCTCCCCCAAGGATCGCCACAACGACCGGTCCTGCGCTGCCCTAATCCAACGGTTTCCCGCCGCCTTCACCAGATCGTCGGTCCACCGTGTGGGGGTCTACCTACGCTGCGCTTTCCGGTACGCGGCCGCCACTCGAGAACCTTCCGGCCCCATCGGCCATCGGTTCTGCGAGCAATGTGCCCCGCCCACTGCCACTTTAGTTTAGCAATTCTTTGGGCTATGTCAGCTACTCTGGTTCTTCTGCGGATTTCTTCATTTCTGATCCGATCTCGCAGAGAAACTCCGAGCATAGCTCTCTCCGTTGCCCTTTGGGTGACTTTCAGCCTTTTATGAGGCCTTGAGTTAGCGACCACGTCTCTGTTCCATATGTCATCACTGGTAACACACACTGATCGCAGACTTTCGTTTTAAGACACTGCGGTATTTGGGACATGAAGACACTAGGACGTAGCTTCCCGAACGCTGCCCAGCCGAGTTGGATTCGACGGTTGATCTCTTTCTCAAAGTTGGACCTACCTATCGACTATCGACGCCTGTATTATTAGAAATTTTAAATACCTAAATATAATTTATAGGTTACAGAAAACAGCAAAAACTAATTTCTGCTTGTCTCATGAAGCGTGAGATCTGTAAATTATTTGTATTATTATTGTCAAATTATTGAGCCACACTTTACCTTACCCTATGCACTCATACTTATTTTCATGGGCGAAAGCGAATGGTCTGAGTTGCATGCACCTTGCTACAGTTACCTACTTACAGACAGAAAGAAGCGAGTTTGTGCTCTCACGTTTGTAATGAAGTATGAAATTAAGGATTGTGTTGAGCATATACCTAGAGCTAAAATACTCTTGTGATCAGATCGTGGTATCGGAAGACTGGGCGTCGCGCGCGATCCTGCGCATAGTGGAGTTGGAGAAGTTCGTGGTGGAGGGTGGCGGAGCCGTCACTACGGCGGCAGTCCTTTCCGGCCTGGTGCCCGAGCTCTCCGGCAAAAAGTTAGATTTAAGGCCTCCGCACATTGCAGCGATTTTATCGAGAGATATATCGCTGCGATTTTGCGATAATTGTTTCCAGTACATTTTGTATGGGGACGCGCGCGATCCTACACACTGCCGCGATATTATCGAGCGATAATATCGCTGCGATTTTGTTCCGACGCAATCTCTTTAGACCACATTTAGTAGTGGGGCGCATGCGTGACATATCGCTCGATAATATCGCTGCAATATGCGGAGGCCTTTATTTCATGGCAATATTACACTTATTCTCACCCTCCATTATAACCATTTTCGGTCGCAGAATCATCAGTGGCGGATACAGAAAAAACTCAAGGGGGGGGGGGGGGCGCAAAAGATATCTAAAGCTTGATTTTATCGTAATAAAAACACAAGTCGCATACAAAGTTTAAGAATATAAGAAATAGCGTGATAATGAACTCGCAATTAGAGAGAGCTCGAAGGAGAATGTTGACTTTGGCAGCCGTTGTTCTATCCCGTGCGCATGCATGGTCAGGGGCGGCGCGACCGCCCCGCAAGGGGGGGGCGCGCGCCCCCTGCGCCCCCCATCTGTATCCGCCACTGAGAATCATTGATCGAAGGATTCTTGGGTGGGCCGGGGCCTGCATGCTTCAATTTCCAGGCTTGTTTTGTACCTACATCCATTACAAGTGGCGACGGGCTCACTCCCCGTCACACTGGACAGAGTTTCGGTATCTACTACTACTGAAACGTGGATGTTCAGTAGGTCTACCATGAGTTTTCACCGTACTTTACTACTGTAGTAACGTCACCATTTTTGTATTGAATTTCGTACAGCGCTCGTAGTGGTTACGTTGAAAACTAATTTCTGTCATACGAATTGGCGACGTAACTACAGTAGTAAAGTACAGGGAAAACTCATGGTAGGCCCTCTGAGGTTTCAGAATATCTCTGACTACCCCCTCTGGGAATATATTCGTGAGCATATATATGCTTTATAATATTTATCTTGTAAACTTTGAAGAACTAGTTTTCAAGGAAGATCAAATGACTCCTTGTAGGTGTTGGCCGACGATATTATACAGGGTGTTGGAAGAGTATTTAGGGTTGAACTACACCACACAGCACAGCATCGCATTTTTCCGTCGCTCCATCCTTTTCTGTCACTCAGGAACGTCATTTGCTAGAGCATATTATAAGATAGACGGAAAGCGATCGCACGCGGCGTGCTGTCGCGCGCGATCGCGTTCCGTCTATCTTATATATGCTCCAGCAAATGACGTTCCTGAGTGACAGAAAGTTCAACCCTAAAAGAGTTGCTTCAGCTTCAGACAATCAAACTGAACAATTTTGTTTTATGTAAAACATCACAGTTTTTTGCGATTTTGATGTTGGTTCCGTAGTGAAAGTTGTTTAGTTTTATGGTCTGAAGCAAAGCAACCCTTTAAATATGACCTAATCTTTCTATAACTGATATTTAACGTCTCGTTCGCAGAGTGGTTTGCGTCCTCTCCGGCGGTAACATCGACACGACACTGCTGAGTAGGTGTTTGGACCGCGGGCGGGCGGCCGAGCACCGGCTGGTCAAGTTCAAGGTGAACGTTGCCTACAGGCCCGGCAGCATCGCAGAGCTCTGCACGCTCATCGCCAAAACCGGCGGCTCTCTTCAGGAAATCAGCAAGGAGCAGGCTTGGCTGCGGGGCAACATATTCAAAGTGCGAGTAAGTACGGAAGTATACCCACAGTACAAGAAAGATCATATAGTACTGGTACATACATACATGGACAGCCCTAAGGGCATGTTTCACCACTTCTGAATAAGTTCTTGTTAGCGAAACAGGACCCTTAGATATTTTGTAGACATTTGTGCTGTTGGGGCTAATTATGGACGGCTTGCTGGACAGAGAACAGTGTGTGGTGTGTTCCACCTTGCAGAACTGCAGACGCGGTTTCATACATTTTGCTCGGTGACGCTGCAGGACTGCGACAACATTCACTAGGTACACTTTCTAAGCGTCGGACTGCAAGGCGGACTGAAGTGAATGTGCCCCTTTACCATGCATTTTCATCCAAACCATATCCAAACTAAATGTGTAGGTATTCAGAATTTCATCTCAATCGGTTGAGGATAACTGCTTTAAAATGCAGTTGAAAGATTGGACCAACATAGGTAGAACCAACATACAAACATTGCTAGTTAAATAAAAGTTTGTAAAAATGTGTTTGGTTCATAAGGTGAAAGTGGTGTGTCAACTGCGAGGGCCACAGCACTTGTTGGAGCTACGGGACCTGATATCGACGAACTATAAGGAGAGCTACTTCCTGCCCTTGGACACGAGCACGGAAGAGCGTTTGTCTCTCGCCGACGTCTCCCCCCTCCATGAGTAGAAAACTGGAAAGTAATGTCATTCTGTTAGACGATGTATTCTATTTTTACACTTATTTATCATATTTGTAGTATTTTTTTTTTTACCTTGTCGGAGTACCTATTATTATTTTTTACCTTGTATTCTGAAATATAACGACATTTCAAACGACAAGTTGCTTAATTTGGTGTCTTATTTAATAGCTCAGTAAATCTGTAGGAAAATTGGTACAAGTCGGTGAACTAAAGCTGGCGCGTGCCACACATATACCAATGCCTTTGTCTCACTGCACGCCAAAGTGCATAATGAAAAGTATCTGTATCTCTATCAAGCAAAAACGCAGTGACACGAAAAACCATTGAACAAGAATTGTTCGCCGCTGCTGGCGAAAAACGCATTTAGAGACGGAATTATGCGATGCTGTGCTATGTGGTGTAGTTCAACCCTTATGTGTGTCTGTGAACGTGACATCCAAACTTCTTTGTGCCAGAAGGGGTGTGTTCAGAACCATAGAGAAATTACACGCTCCCCTTGGTAGAGATGGTGTAACAAAGTGTGCACAGTAACCACCAACTGAGCACTAGTTTGTACGGCGACCATAGAGAAATTACACGCTCCCCTAAGCTTTTTGTCTCCCCTCACCCGTCCCTCACCCCCTTTGTCGGCGACATAATTTTCTATAGAAACAAGCCGATATGCCATCTCCTCTTACAAGTTCAGAACCTTTGGGTGCGGGTGTTTGTGTGTGTGAGAGGCCCATTACATTATCCAATTTGCAGAGCGCTAGATCTAGTGCTGCAGTGCGATATAAAAAGAGCTCACTCATTACACCAGACTAGCTAGCGAAGCTAGTTAGTTTGACTTCCTTTAATTTCGGTAGTGATCGTCGGCCAAACCGCATCTTTCGAAGAGCGCTTAACGAATATGTCACTATCAAAACACCAGAAAGTTGGCATTGCTTTAGTAATGGTGTCGAGTTCCAGTTTAATGATAATAAATAAAAAAGACGCAGAAAATGTTGGGTCTGAGAATATTTATTGCTGAGAAAAAAATGTTTTTTTATCCCAAAGAAATGGCATGTCTTTATATCGACAGTGGAAATTTCAAATGTCGTAAGGGACATTTTGTCGTAAGTCCACTGAATATATCACTGAACTCAGAATTTTTTCCTCTATCGATCTGTGTATTTAAAATTTTGATATCTCTTCAAATAAAGGAGATATGAGGACCATCATTTTGTAGTAAGTGACAAAAATATTAAAAATGTATGTCGTATAGGTCAAATTTTAGGTTCAAACTGTAATCTAGTTTTATGCAACGTCGTAAGTCTTTATAATTACCTGCCTTAAAACGTTGTAACCCACATTCAAAAAAATAACATTCCTTTACAACATAAAATTATTTTAAAATATAGTTCAAACTTTGAATGAATCTTGTTGTAAGTAGCAACACATTATTACCCTATGTCCTTTACGACATTATCGTCTGAAAGCGTAATTTAAAATATTTGATAAACATTGTCGAAAGTAGCAAAAATTATTGCATTATGTCCTTTACAACAAAAATTCTGGTAAAATATTTTTAAATGTTGAATAAATAGTATCTTAAGTAGCAACAAGCTATTTACATTACGTCCTCTACGACGTTATGTTCACAAATAATTTGAATACAGTATGTCCTTTACGACGTTATTTTCACAAATAATTTTAAAGTTGTTGTAGAAAGTCATGACAACGGTTCTTATTTAAACTAAAATTAAACATTTAAAAGGGGGTTTACCGCGTTTTTGATATCTATATTCCCGATATTTCGGTAGTAAACTTACACTTCGGCAATAAACTTGTATGTTTTACAGAAGAACCAAAAACAAAATATTGCCTAAAAACGATAATTATCTTTTAAATTTTTGTTGCTATTGTAATGATTTCTAGACAAATTGTTTTCGAATTTCTTTATCCATAGCAAACTATTGATTGAATCTCGCTTAGGATAATAGTTTAGAAGATTAGGTCCCTAAACCATATAATTTTGGAACACGTGTCCGTTACGACGTTAAAAAAATTGTGATTGTAATAAAAAATATTGCACACCCTAAGAATAATCGTAATTATTTTGGTGTAACTAACCTGCCAGTCTAGTTCACTCTAAAATTAAATGTTGTAAAGCTATTTAAAAAGTTCTATAATCAAAGAATTTATAATAAATATTCAAATTTCAGGTTCCAGGTTCCAATACAATTACACAAAACAATTTACCTTTTGCTTAGTATGTTTTGTTAAAGAAGCTAGCTTTCGTATGCACCATGGTTCGGCAACATTATTTAGACAACTGTTTATTGTTATGCACAGTGCATTAATTTAAATGGTGATTGTACCCATGATACTGAATAACTTGGAAGGAAAGAAGGAAGAAAGGAAAGTTCCAAAAATAAACTTTTCATACAAATATTCGATAATCGGCTGATCGAACATTTGTTTGAAAAACCCAATTTTTTTTTGCTACTTTCCTACACGTTTCTTAGAGAAAGTTGTTCAGTACCGTCGGTTCACACGGCGACACATCAAGCAACGCAAACCCATAATAAGCTGGGTGCACGTTGGTAGTGGGGATACCCACATGAACAGTTTATTCGGAAGTCGGAGGTTTACAGACGAATAGGGAACCGCCGTTTTGTATAAAACAAGGTGGAAATTCCCAAATAAATGAGCGTACACAGATAATCCAAAGCTTTCAACTCTGCCATAACCACCAATGCAACTGCAACTGCAACCTCTTCTCCAAACGCTAAGCGCCCTGAAAACTTGGCCGTGCAAGCAGGGATGATATTGCGGCAAGATGGTCTTTGTCACTGTTTGTGAGTAGCGCTGTGTAGCGCTACTCAGTAGCGCTGAGTAGCGCTAGCGACGGTGCAGTATCGGTTGCCCACTTCTGGCAAGGTACTATTTAGCGACTTTGTTCAAAATTTGAAGTCGACACGATAAGAAGAAGAAGTAGCGCTGTTGGTGCTAATGTTTCCCGCTTAAAAAAGTGATAGTATGGAGCCGGAGTCATACGCTAATTTGGTTGTAGGTACTCTCTCCCTTCCTTCATTTTGGGAAAGCTGCTCTACAATAATTCTTTGAAAGTTGCCACAGTCTTACATCCAGATTGCAAGGTAGGCTAGTCCCAATATATTTGTAGTGTTGGGTGGAGAAAAGTGTTGTCATAAATTAAGTTGTCAGCGTTGTGCTGGAATGTAAGTATATCCGTCATCAAGCTTTAAATTACATATTTCGCCATGCGCTTGTGTCTGTAGACGTGTCGTGTATCCTGGAGCCCCTGGGTTTTAGCCGCATCGATGGTAAGCGTCATTATCTTGGCAAAAAGGCGGTTGTCTGGTTTGGAACGAGACCAGTATGTATACACGTTCGGTGCCCCTTTAGCGGGTGGAACTACCAACCTGGAGTAGATTTATGATTTTGTTCCAGTCGCCTTTGAGACGGGAGGCCATTGGGGTGTTGACTGTTGATGCCAATGGCTTCAATCGGGAGAAAGGGCAGCGTATGAAAGCTAAGTGAGTTGATCTTCGCTAAGAGTAAATAGGTACATACTTGGTACAAAAAAATTCTTTTGGCCATCTCGAGGAGCAATTTGGCTAGCATTTTGAGGACTTTTGAGCAGGGAAGGGCTAGACTCGTGAATATCTCGCAGTTGGTTTGTAAAACTTATTAGCTGCATTACATAGGTAACGGCCATCATAAACCACTCGATATCTATCGCATTTGCGCCCCCAGGACGTAGTAGAGGGTTTTCCTCGAGGAATAGAGGTATAAGAAGACATAACAGCTAGCCGTCTAAAACGAGCCGTTTCGTATTACGGCGGATCAAAATTTAGCCGGCTGATCGAACGATCGTCGCATTATATCAGCGCTTCGCGTTCTTCAATACGGCTATAACAAGCTAGACGTAATGTCATTGGCGGGTTATGAATCACCGTTTTGTCAGTTTTTAGTATCCTTTCTGACACAGCGCCGCTAGGTCAGGGCAGCTAGGGAGATAGGTGTACAGTAGGCCGTAACAACAACAATGGCGTCGAACATATAGGGTCCTTCTTATTATGCTGACATTTTTTAAGGGGTTTATCCAACCTTCAAACTGAGCAACTTTCTCTATGGGATCAAATCAGCTGTTTCATACTAAAGTGCAAACCTACTCGAGCCAAATGTATGGGACAGCTAATATTTTTTTCACCTCACAAGCTCGGAAAGATTCTGTTTATCGTTCGAAATCTGAGTGCAAAAGTGTATTTTATCCGCTAGCGTGCAAAGAGTTTTTGAAATTCGAATTTGTCTATTCAGTATTTTTGTATACCGCCAATGCACTGAAAATGCTTAATAACTATTTCATGACACTGGCCAGCACGAAAATAAAAACTTTTTGAAATGTTCTTTTTAGCAATTCACTTTTTTTCCTCGCTGTTGTGAGGTGAAAAATTGTGTGTTTCGCTCGACTGCAAAGTTATTCTGCGTCTCGTACCTTTGAAACCTTCGCTAAACGCTCAGGATTCTATTATTTGAACCACTCGCTTCGCTCGTGGTTCAATCCTAGAATCCTTCGCTTGCTCAGGTTTCAATAAAAGTACTCGCACCAAAAAGCAACTTTGCAGCCTAGCATAACAAATAACTATTTCGCGATTTGAAAATTGGTCCCATACAGAAAGATGTTTAGTTTGAAGATCTGATCATCCTTGTAAAAAACTGTCAGCATATTAAGTTGAACCCTGTAGAAAATGTTTCGGTTATATAAATGGTTCTTATAAAGAAAACGTGTCAAATACCGGTAAAAACAGTGATTAAGGACAAGCAAAACTAAACCGAACAGTTGCTGATCAGAAATTTGTCTCTGACATAGCAATAATCTCTTTGATTGGATCGTCATTTTTTATTGTAACTTCCTTTTATAATTGCTTTACGACATACAATTATAGGAGTGGACAAGACTGGTAGGCAGTTACAACAAAATTATTATGATTAAGCGTAGGGTGTGGTAGGGCGTAAAATAGATTTATTGTAAATCGCAATTTTTTCCACGTCGTAACGGACATCTCTTCAAAAATTCGGTTGTGTAAAGGACATCTGTTCAAAAATTCTATTGTGTAAGGGACACTAACTTCTAAACTATTGTGCTAATCCAGGTTTGATCAATAGTCTTCTATAGATTAAGTAATTTTAAAACTATCTGTCTGGAAACCACCTTAATAGGAAAGAAAATAAAGAAGTTATGATGCTTTTTTGCCAAAAATTTGTTTTTTGGCTCTACTCAAAAGTAGGGGTTTGTCCCTTACGACATTTGAAATTTCCACTGTCGATATAATTCTATTAAATTTAAGAGAACTTCCCTTTCCTTATTCGATGGTTGCGTCATTTTGATTTAAAACCAAAAATACGTCCTCCTGTTCACAAACTAATAAGAGAACCTCCTGTTCGAGCGCACGCCGACTGACTGACCGAGCATAGCTATACTCCGTTCAGGAATTAGAGCGACAAAATGTAAACAAAGAAACGTCACTGTCAAAGTGACATTACGTGGTCAGAAACCTTTGGTACATTTTTTAAGAATAACATTATGTCGGCACGGCATTTAATAAATGGCGTTGACATTAAACATTTACTGTCCATCCATAAATAATAAAAACAGTCATGACAATTTAAATGCAATTTTTAAATTATGCCGCTAACCTGTCTGTGTGGGCTTTTTGTGCTATGCGTAGCATCCACGCATAGCGTACGGACTCAGACGACGGTATTTAACAATCAACAGACGCGTTTACGTTATTGTATGCAATAAAACATTTTTTTCTTTAAGCACTTTGTTAAAACGAACCAAAGGTCTAAAATATCTGATTGTTGCCAGACCAAGAAATAAAATATTTACAGTCACGCTTTCTTTTAATCTAAAATAAATTATATCTGGCGTATTTTTTAATTATTTTCCATACGAAGTTAACATATCATTTGTCGTAATCCTTTGCGAGTAAAATAGATAATTTACTGTTATTCATTCCGGAGATAAGTTTTCTACAGTCTCGAGATGGTATTTTCTACACTGGTATCACCGTTGTTTACATTTTGTCGCTCTAATTCCTGAACGGAGTTAGCACGCTAGTCCGCTTTACACCATGCAATTTGGTGCGCTAACTAGTGTACGGGATGCGCTAGTGCGGCAGAGTCCATGCGATCGCACTAGATTGGACCACTACCTGTCTAACTGCCATTACACAATACAAATTTAGCACGCTAGCTCATCTAGCGCTCTGAAAATTGGATAATGTAATGGGCGCTTCAGGATCGCGGGTGTATTTTTTCAAAAATTTTGATGGGAACTGTCATAAATAAATGAATAAATGTAAGTACCTAAAATGTAGGTACTATTGTTTTGCGTAGCAAAGTGTCGTGCAAGTGAATAATATACAGTTCTGTGACATATGATGGTGGTATGATCGTAAACAGGAAAAGTGTTCCGTCATTTGTAGGCTTTGTAGCGCGGCAAAGCGGTCGGTTCACCTCTTTCCTGTGGACTTCTCTGTCAATTGTCTCCAAAAACTCCAAAAAAGCGTCAAAACGTACTTACGTTACTTTTGAATTTTCTGAAAAAAGTAGGATTTATGGCCAAGATACCTTGGCTTCAATGACATTAAAAATAAAAACTGTTAAATAAAATATTATAAAAGCGGTTTTTGGCGGGATTTGGTAGCTGACGTTTGGAGTCCTCATATTTCATCGAATTTTTATTGTTAAAGTGAGTTTTGGTTCGTAAAATTGGTGTTGTTTTGCGTAACAAAGTGTCGTGCAAGTGAATAATATACAGTTCTGTGAAATATGATGGTTTATGGGTCGTAAACAGGAAAAGTGTTCCGTCATTTGTAGCGCGGCAAAGCGGTCGGTTCACCTCTTTCCTGTGAATTCCTCTTTGCTATAAATAAGAGAATTTTATCAAAGACATCGGCTGTATGGGAAATATAACCCTTTGCCTTGAACTGAACCAAAAAAAAAGATGTCAAACGCAACGCAAACGCAAATAAACGTCGGGAGTTTTTGGCGGGCTTTGGTAGCCGACGTTTGGAGTCCTTATATTTCATCGAATTTTTATTGTTTATAGTGAGTTTTGGTTCGTAAAATTGGTGTTGTTTTGCGTAACAAAGTGTCGTGCAAGTGAATAATATATAGTTCAGTGAAATATGATGGTGCATGGGTCGTAAACAGGAAAAGTGTTCCGTGATTTTAGCGCGGCAAAGCGGTCGGTTCACCTCTTTCCTGTGGACTTCTCTGCTTTTCCTGCGTCTTTCGATTGCCTCCAAAAACTCCAAAGAACCATCAAAACGTCGAATACCAACGTTTTAATGTGAAAACAGAAGAAAATTAAAAATAAATTAAGATTTAGCCAAAAGGTCTAGTAACCAGGCTAGTAAATAAATTAAAAAAAAAAAATCATATAAACGTCAAGTCCACAGATCATTAAGAATAGTCAGGCTTTGGCTTCCCGCCATTAAATTTGTTCGGTCAAAGTTGTATTTGATATTCGTGAAAAATTGGTTTTAGTGATATTTGTGACATCATTTCGTGCGGATTGTGTGCCAAAAAGTTGCGTAAATCGACCAACATAACAGGAATCTCAAATACATACGAAGAAAGAACAAAAGTTTTGGTGCAAGTTAAATCGTACTGGTGATTTTGGCGGCAACGCGCGTGCTTACAAAATCGACCAAAATTTCATCCTCATCGTTCATCTATCATCCCATCGTCATCAGGAGAGTTTTGCACAGGAATTGTGAAGAAACAGACGGGCTTTGTTTCTTAATTTTCTAAATTCGTTTTTCGTGGCTATTATTGTGTTAATGTGGTGGAATTAGTTCGATAATGTGCCATTAATGGAGAGCAATATAGTAAGAGTGAGAAATAAAGAAGGCGCTCCCGTTTGATTCGGATTGATTCTCGCGTGAAACTCCCCTGACCATTGGAATGTGTGTACCACCCTCGCATTTCAAGAGTTAGGTATTAAGGTTAGGTTAGGTTTAAGTACAAAGAAAAAAAGACACTAATGACCAGGCAGTAAGGGCTAGTTCCCATAGCCTATCCGAAAGGATAAACATAAAAAAAAAAAAAAAATTAAGAATAGTCAAGTCAACAGGGAACGAAGGGAAATAGGCGGATTGGATTGTTATTTTGCATTCCTCTTTAGAAATTCATGTAGTTTTCTTGTGTTATTAAATATAAATATAGCTTAAATGGCGGGAACCTATTACTTTGTTATCGTCGGTCATTCGGACAATCCTATTTTCGAGATGGACTTCTTGCCAGTTACCAAAGAAGTGAAGGTACAAGTTCATAGTACTTACAAATAAATCATAGCTTTTATTAGGTACCAATTCTTTATTATAAACGATAAGTATTATATCGGGAGGGCAAAAAGTTAGGGGATGAAAAATGAAATTAGTTTTCCTTTTCGATATATTTCCTTAAACACTTTTCAGTCCTTGTTTTTACCCCTTTTTTTCACATGCATTTTACTTGTAGTAGCATAGTGTTGTATTGCCCCGTGATATTGCCACATATTTTTATAATCAAATATCAATTAATAAAATCCCCTCTTACGCTCTGTTGCAGAAACACTCATTAGAGTTAATCCTCCATTGAATATCTTGCCGTCACTTTTTGTCTTGTTGACGTAGGAAAAGCTGGCAAGAGATTTAATCGAGGATTAACTCTGATAAGCATTTCTGCAATTGAGTGTGAATCCCAAAAACATAACCCACAATCTTTTCAGCCAATTGTGACACCTTGAACTTCTTAAATGAAGTGATTCATCACAGAACTAAAGTGGCTGACATAGCTCAGAAAATTAGCAAGCTGAAGTGGCAGTGGGCTGGTCATATCTGTCGAAGAACTGACAACCGATGGGGTGTCAGAGTTCTAGAGTGGAGACCGCGAACTGGTAGGCGTAGTGTGGGACGCCCTGCTGCCCGCTGGACAGACGACCTAAAAAAAGTTGCGGGGAGCGACTGGATGAGGAAGGCCGAGGACAGAGTTTTGTGGCGCGCCTTGGGAGAGGCCTATGTCCAGCAGTGGACGATGATAGGCTGATGATGAACTTCTTAAATGGTTCTGCACCTTTTTTGTGCCCCTGCATGGACACTTGTTATGATTAAGGTTCATAGTGATGAACCCCAGAAATCCCTGGTCACAATTTGGTTCACAAACTAATCTGTTTTCACTACACAGGTCCAAAACTTGCATGAACAATAGAACACACTGCTGTTTCTGAAGCGGTGTATGTATTTTGGGTACCCATCTTGCACCAACCTTAGACATGACGAGTTGGGTATGGAGAATGGATGTAGATGATACTCCAGTCATTTCTATGCTATACTTTTTCTTTAGACAGCATCATAGAGAACAAGTTTTTAGATTTTACAATTATATCTGAGGAAATTTTCTCCATTGATGTTCTCTTCCCTATTGACTTATTTAACCAGAGATATCTCAATAGATAATCAACTGATCAGGTTGAAGGAACAGTATTTATAGTAAAATTGAGTCACAAAGTAGTGACAAATAACCAAACATCCGCTCTTCCCTCTCTAACCCCTCCATCCCGCAAACATTTTGACCCAACCTCATATTACCAGTAAAATGTCTTAGAATGTCTCCAGTGTGATGTTCTGAAGTTAAACATGTACTATCATTGCAGAAGGAAGACAACAGGCATCTGAATCAGTTCATAGCTCACGCGGCACTGGACCTAGTGGACGAGCACATGTGGAAGGTCACCAACACATACCTCAAGTCTGTAGACAAGTTCAACCAGTGGTTTGTTTCTGCATTCGTCACAGCTAGCCAGGTGGGTTTCATTTTTACTAGCTTCATACAGGAAACGCAGCGAGTGTTGTGTTGAACAAAAACACATAAAATCAAAACAATGCAAAAGTGGGATAATACATTAAACCACGATTAGAATGGGAATGCGTTTGCCGCGTCGATGGCGTTGGATGCGGACGGACGGTGTCCCATACCATAGAGTGCCCATACTAAACATGCTTTTTGTATGAACTCGCCGTCACCCGAGTCTAACCCTTATGGTTCACCTCGCAAATAAATGTTAATGTTAAAGGAGGGTTATGATTTGAGCACCTTTGCATGTCTTGTTCCTCTTAACTACCACTGTGTTACCTGAACCCATGATGGTCATTTCATTCATTTGTAATTGTGAAAAGTTTGAATGAAATGTTGTATGTTAAGTTTGCTTAACTTCCCTTACAGATGCGCTTCATAATGGTACATGATACGCGATACGAAGACGGCATCAAGAATTTCTTCACAGATGTTTATGAAGCTTACATAAAACTAATGTTGAATCCTTTCTATAAAGAAGATACACCAATAACTTTGCCTGCCTTTGAAAAGAAAGTGCAGTTCCTTGGAAAAAAATATTTAACGTGAAGTGTGACAGCAGTGAATATTATTAAATTATATGAAGTAAGTAAGAGTAATTTATTTATTATGCATACTAGCCTTCTTCATAACATTTATATACAGAAAATTTATAATAAGAGTGAATTATCTTAATACGGCTGCATATACAGGGTCCTTCTTAATATGCTGACACTTTTTTAAGAGGGTGATTAGACCATCAAACTGAGCAACATTGAATCGCGAAAAAAAAACAGCTGTCCCATACAAAACTGCAAACCTACTCGAGCCGTATAGGGCACCACATTTTTTTTTCGCGATTTCGATGTTGGTCCCATAGAGAAAGTTATTCAGTTTGATGGTCTGATCATCCTCTTAAAAAACTGTCAGCATAAGTTGGACCCTATTTTGCTGTATATCATACAACTAGATAGAAAATACAGACTTCTAATCAGTGTTTCAGAAATATGGAATTGTTGCCTTGTGACTGGAAAGAGATGTCTACAAAATAATTAATGTAAATATAAGTACAATATTTCAATGTAAATATTAAATTATGTAGTTTTATCATTTTACATTAAATATAAACATTTAGCAAAGAACATTTTGTATAAGTTTTAATATTTTATATTCATCATCTCGGTTCTGGACCGCAGCGAAGGACTTGGCCTTTTTACGAACCCTGGGGGAGCCTATGTCCAGCAGTGGACGTCTGTTGGCTGATATGATAATGATCTCAGTTCTGATGCGTATTAACACTTTCACTGCTGACGACCTACGGCGTAGTCAATTATATTGCATTTCGGCTGTGCTTATGACTTACCGCGCGGGTCACCGACAACCATACGCCTGCGCGGGTGACCCACGAGACGAGCCAGTTTATTGTTTCACGGTTACGACTGTGTGCACGACTTACGAGAGGGGTCAAGCTTCGCCTGTGCTTATGACCTACAGCGGGAGACACCCAAACCTTACGCCTGTGCGGGCCGACCCACGAGGTGAGCAGCTTTGGTCGTTTTGTGTTAGGACTGTGCGCACGACCTACGAGGGGCGTCAGTTTTAACACTGCGCGAGGATCATGATTGTGAGCTTAGCAGCGAAAGAAAATAAAAATAGAAGTCTACCAATCCGCATTGTGCACGCGTGGTGGACCAACGACCACCCTGAGGGTACGGTAGTGGGACATTATATGCTGATGATGATGATCATCTCATTTGAATAATATTCAAATGATGGATGAGATTTCACATTTTATCAAACACAACCTCCTGTGTGTGAGGCGATCCTTGGGTGTCCTGCAGTGGACGTCCATCGGCTGAGATAATTTTGGACCTCCAGTATACATGAAGAAGGTCATTGCCTCTACATGATGTTCATTGTCCAACCTCAGTATTCCTTTTGTATTGCTCTTGCTATCATATTTGATTCACCCCGTGATATAGCGCTATCACACCAGGCGCCGCGGCATGGTACATCGATAAACGTTTTATCGCGCCTGCTAACTCGTTCGTTCACGCGCAAAAAGAAAGGGAGCTAGGGCGCGATAGCGCTTTATCGCGCGATCATGCCGCGGGCGCTGCTCTCTATTTGCGCGCGAACGAACGTGATAAAAGACGTGATACAGCCGTATCACGTGTAGCATGCTACGTGTGCTGGTTAATGGTAAGCTAAGGGTCAGCGCACATGTGGCGGAGAACTGCTCTAGCATTTTCCAGTGCCCAATGAAATGTCGCCCTTATCGAATTGAAATCGAGTTGTAAATAAGTGTCAAAATATAATATGACCTAGCAGACGACGGCGTTTGCAACTCTATGTGATTTGGATAAGGACGACATTTCATTGAGCAAGTTGGGAAATGCTCAAACAGTTCTCAGCTAGATGTGCGCTGACTCTATTACTCAAACCCTGTTATTATTAGAAATAAGATTTATCTTCAATGCTTGTTTTGTATAGGCCTTACAAGGGAAGTTTCAGTGCATAAACTCTAAAATTGATTGAAAATTTGGCAAGTATTATACGTTTTTTAGGTATATTTTTAGGCTTTGGTTGGTAGGGTTTGCTCATTGCCCAATAGTTACTTACCCGTGTTTACTAACTAACGGCAGCATATAAGAGTGTCTTTATATCTGCCAAAATGCAATGTTTAAAATTGGGTAGGGCTTTAGAAATAAAATTATTGGAATATAAAATTAGTAATGTAATTTTAAAAGCAAGTACAACTATGATGTCAATTTTAATCACATTATTACTCAGTCACATATTAGTTAGGTGAGTACTTAACTAGTAGTCTCTTTGTCATTTATACTTTGAATAAAGTTTAATTATTTCAGTAAAGAAATTTTATACAGAACCACTTAATACAGGTCAGGCAAGTCATCATCTTTGAATGGGGCAATACTATCCAAGTTATTATCTGCAAAACAAAAACATTTGCTGATTAACCTTTCTATTATTAACATATCATCTACGAATAAGAGAATGTATAGAAGTATAAATTAAGCTCAAAAAGTGGCACCAAAAAAATTGTAACGCGTTCTAAATTTGTTCTTTAAAAATTGTAACTCGCCGCCAAAACTCATACAAAATGTCATTTTTTGTTCTTTAAAAATTGTATCTCGCCGCCAAAACTCATACAAAATGTCATTTTTCATGGGGTGCCAAAAATGATTTCGATTTTGTTTGGAGTTACTCTTCCATATTTATTCTTATTCGTAGCATATCATAGTCGCCTTGCGAGAAAGCTCTTCAAATAAATGTAAAAAAAATTATATTGTATTGCAAAAAATGATAAAACACTGATTGAACAGTGTTTAGTGCAATGAACACTGCTATGGTGCATTATTTATGTATGGAAAAGAAAAGCGAGAAATAAAATTCTTCCAGTCTGAGAGCTGTCTATGATCGTGGGCCTGTCGGGTAAGTTACGCCTACGCCGGTATGTGTGCAAGTTGTCATACATGCCCATACATTTTGCTGCGGGTACCCGGCGACCAGAACGTGTGGAGAGTTATTCACTGTACACTTATAAGCTGTAGGTTTACTTTTAACATATCTCATAGCCATGGTAGGAATCTTAAATAATTGATTTATCTATTTGTTAAGATTATCTATAAAATAAGAAACTTTTGTCATAGTGTTAAAAATCTAATAGTGGTGAGAAGCTCAGCGGTTGCGACAGGCCAATCGTGCGCGGTGTTCGGCCGGGTTGAGCGCGTCCCGGTTTATTACACTGTGCTTTTGTTAATAAGTGACATTGGAATTACCTAAAAAGAAGTCATCTTCATAAGAAGCATCAAACTCTGTGAATCGTTCAAACGTGTCAGGTTTTGGTGTTGTGGGTGGATCCACGCTGTGCTCGCAAGCAGGGCTCTGTGCAAACAGGTAGTCTATGGAGTCGGTATTGAAGATTTCTGAAATAATCCAGACAAATATCTGTAACTAATTGCAAGATCACATACCTGCAAGTAATGGTAATTGAACTTGTTACCTTTGTCAGCTAAGACCATAAAATAATTACTCACATATTTTCAGTTAACTAATTCATAAAACGGTGAGCTATTTTTATACTGTTAATTTATTAGTGACACTAATAAGAGTAAAGCATTTTAGTTAAGGCCGAATCATGTGACGGCGCGGTATGATTCCTGGCCTAGGCCAACTAAGTTCTACAGAATTTATGTATGTTCTTCGATTTGATTGCAGTGTATTTTATTCGACAGTATTGTTGGACTGGCAGTGAAGGACAAAACATAGTGAGGAAAACTGCATACCCGAGAATGAAAAGAAAATACCATAAGTTCAGAACTATAACGTAAACTAATGTAACTATAGCCCTAGGGGGTAACAATGGCCTAAAACAGGAAAGTGTTTAAACCTCCCGCTGTCACATGTTAGCAGTAAGTATCAACATACCTAGTTCGAGTTAAAAGCGACAGATAGGTATAGTGCTCAATCGGTAAACTAGGTTTGGTTGTGGGCGTTTTCCTATTTTGAGCCATAGTAGTCAGTTTAGTCAGTTTACAGTATGTAAAATATGGGCCAAAATCAGGAGAACACAAAAGACCAACAATAGTTGCATTGTTAAAAATCACGGCTTGCATTAATCCCGTTGTTGAATTAAGAATTTAAGTTAAGGAAATGATTTTGCATACAGGGTGTAAGGGACAGCCCTCCGCAGACTAAAACGATGAACTCAGACCATCAAACTGAACAACTTTCACTATGGGGCCTACCTCAGTAATTCGAAAAAAATAAGCTTGTTCATACAAAACTGCTGTACCAATCTGACTCAAACGTATGGGACAGCAGATTTTTTCCCTTACACCCTGTACACTATATGATATGCTTACTATTCGAGTCCATAGGATATCTAAATTCCAGCTCTACGAGCATTTGTTCCTCCTCCTCGTCGTGGTATATGACCGGAGAGAACGTTTTCTGATGTATCATAGACGAAAATGTGGTGAAAGTATTCTGTGCTGGAGTAGACGGCAAAGCCAAACCAGTGTTCGACAAAAAAGATTTTTTTATCGTGTCACCCGTCTTTTTAACGGGCTCATTTGGTTTTATAGGTCCGGTTAGGCCAATTTTTCCTTGATTTTCTGGAAAATTAAATAAGATATTGAAGTTTGAAAAACTGCCTAGCCAGCTATTTGCTGTCCTATGGGAAGCTAGTGACAGAGCTACACTCGATATTATCAAGCATGCATGATACACTTTTATTGAATTCGAGAAAAGTAGGTAAGTAAATAAATAGGTAAGTAAATAATAAATATAACTTACCATCGTTGAACAACGGTTGGCGCATAACATTTGCAGGTTTCGACAGTATATCACCAAATAAATCAAATAGTTGGTCGCCCATAGTTACGCAAATTAAATCGTCTATCTTCGGTAAAAAATCAGAAATTCAGAACCAAAAAATACTTTTGATTACCACATAAAATTAATTATTCAGAGAACCGTCACAAACCGTTAATCGCGTAGAAAGAGAAGGAACTAGAATGAAGCACGTGTCTTGTCATATCACTCAGTAAGAGATGCACATAGCAAATTCGCTCTAGTTAAAAAAGGAGATCGCTACTTATTGCTGTCCTTATCGACGTAGCCACTTTTTTGTTCTACGACGGCTGTCTGACTCCGGAGTCAGACAGCTATTTTCATACAAATTGTATAGGATTTTATGACTATCGCTGTCTCATACGTGGTTACACTGATGTTTCGTCTATCAGCGTAAGCGAAAAATACTTCGCCTAGCGAAAAATACTTCGCCTATGGTTAATCGTTATTTATTTCAAAATAATGTTTTTTTTAATTGTTGTTGTTTTCTTTTTCCTTACAGAACGGCAAAGGGTACGTAGCCCATGCAGCCAAGTCTGATTTTGTCTTTTCTTATAAATAAATTTTAAAATGCACTATGAGCCTGATGTGTGTTAAAATTATAATTTGTCCAAGTCTTCATATTCCAAGTATGTTTTACCGTAATAATGTCATTTCTGTGGTTTTTGTTATTTCCATGTGTCATTTTCAAGATCAAGTTTCTAGCTTAGATCAAAAAAGGTTTCTAGTGGCCGATGCTAGAACGATTCGTTCTAGGGATTTCGGGGGGGGGGGTGGATAAATCCCACCTATCCCCCCCCCCCCCCCCCCATACGTGCCTGGTCAAAACATTCGAATGAGCTGGTGCGGTTGCTAACTACCTATGGGCATGTATCCCTGACTCCAGATCTACCCTTTTTTAGAATTTTTGTCTGTCTGTTTGTTTGTAACAGCATAAATGAATGAACCGATTTGGATGAAACTTGTTTTGTTTGAACGGTTATGATTTGACTTAAAATGTATAATTTGTGCTGACGAATAAGTTGTGGGTAAACTCTAATAAAAATAAAATAAATTATAAAAGTAAAAGAATTTATTGAACAAGCTTTTTTACAATAAAACATTTCACCCAGCCTTCATACCTACCACTACCTACCAGATTATTTGATTTGATTAATTCTTTTCATCAGACTTGTCCCAACTGACAATTTTCTTATTGTACCAAACATATTCACCCCTTACAGAGTCTGGGGCATCCAGAGCAAGGAACAATGGAGCTTCTGCACCCTGATCTATGGTCAGAGGACCTTTGTGTGAAGACATATCTGTATCAACGTACCCAGGATGGACTGAATTCACTTTTATATCTGAAAAATAAAAAAATCATGTTTAACTTTAGGTGATTTGGTGATACCAAAAAAATGTTTTGAAGTCCTTGTCTTTGACCTGTATGATCAACTCAATAGGTAGTCATACATAGGACAACAAATTTTTCGATTGTTCATGGTAGGATAGGTAGATATTAACGAAATACCACAATACATATTATAATTAAGTAATACAACCCATCCATCATAATAAGTCTTAAAATTAACACTCATTACACGCTCCCCTTGGTAGAGATGGTATAACAAAGTATGGACAGTAACCACCAACTGGGCACTAGTTTGTACTGCGACCATAGAGAAATTATACGCTCCCATAAGCCTTTTGTCTCCCCTCACCCGTCCCTCACCCCCTTTGTAGGCGACATAATTTTCTATAGAAACAAGCCGATATGCCATCTCCTCTTACTCCATGACTCAGACTAAGAGTACTCAATTAGAGTTTGACTCAAGTTCTGATTCAAATCTTTTTTTTAACAAGTATTTTCAAATACAAATACTAGAAAAGGTTGATTCGGAACATCACTAGTCTATGTTACTAGGAAGCTGTCTAATTATAGACAGCGCTACCGCTTACCTATGTCGTTCGGGGGGCGTTTGCAGATGTCGCCCTTTAGTACGGGCACATCTGCAGAGGTCGCCACTTACTTGAGGCTTTTTTAGTCCCACCGACTGACTCCCTCTAATTCGGGAAACACATATTCATTCATGCATTCCAATATACGAACCAAAAAAAGCAATCACATCGTCTTATTTATCTCCACCGGGGTGTCCACCAGCTCCACGAGCCAACAGAAGCTTTACTATTCCTTTACCCCTGATTATGAAATACTTTAAATAATTAAACTAACCTCTATCATTGAGCATTCTTTGCTGGATCTTGGACAATGCTGTAACACCAACTTTAGAGACAGCGTACGAGGAGTTACCCCACTCCGGCGCCTGAGTCCCTTGCTTGGCTGCCTCCACGTATCGCTGCATCATTTCTGACAACTGAGGCACCGTCAGGTTTGGATCCTGGAACTTCTGCCTCAGCATCTCACTCGGGATATTAGTCAAGTGGCCGGCGGAGCTCGATACGTTGACCACTCGTGCACCCCGTCTGAGTATAGGGAAGAGTATTTCACAGGTCGAGACCAACGAGAAATAGTTTACGAACAATGTTTCCTCCGCTTGCACAGATACGGGCTCTGTAGTGTTTCCCTTAAATGCAATCGCGGCATTGTTCACCAGAATATCGATGCCTCCATAGTTTTGCTTTATGTAATCTCTAAAGTTCTCCACGCTGGAGGGTTTCGTGACATCCAGTGGATGATACTCGGGGTTAAAGCCCTCCGTTTTGAGTTTGTAAATGGCCTTTTTCCCACGTTCTTCGTCTCGTGAAGTAAGGTAAACTACGCCTTGGAACCGCTTACAAAGGCCGCGAACTATTGCGAAGCCAATACCTTTGTTAGCTCCTGTGACTACAGCAACTTTTTGGATTTCACTCATTTTTTTAAAAGATGGAAACAAAATATCGCACAATTGTAGTTTTATGCAAGGAAGCGGAGCGAGGAATAGCTTGATAAGCGACTGGCTGCGATATCGCGTTAATGTACAATCAAGTGCTTTTGTTTGTTATCTGATAATAAATGTAATTATAATTATTTATCTTTATTTTATAAAGTTTTGATTTGATGATGAAAATATGAAAAAAAAAAAATTTAAAGAGTTTTACGGCTCTGGATTCAGCATCCCTTTGAGCTTGAGAATTGCCAGATGTGGTTGTAGAAATTTCCCCATGAGGGATTTTCAGAAAGCCATTAAAAAAGAAAAAGTTGTGAGTTTGCGCGGGAAACTTTAGTACATTGATATCGTTGACGGGAAACAAGACGAAATAGGAACGGACTTTGTTTCTTAATTTTTCTAAATTTTTTTTTAGTGGCTGTTATTGTGATTATGTGGTGGAATTAGTGTAATAATGTGCCTTTAATGGAGAACAATATAAGTGAGAAATAAAGTAAGGCACGACCGTTCGATTCGGATTGATATCCCCGCGTAAAACTCCCTTGAACATTGAAATGTGTGAACCACCCTCGCATTTCAATGGGTTAGGTGTCGATAAAACGAAAAACTGCTGAGGAAAACGGATTCTTGACAATATTGGAAAATATGTATTGAAGACATCGAACACTAGAAACACGATCTCGGATGTAATTCAGAATATGACAATGAGCGTTTTTCTTTTCTTTTTTAAATTTAGTTCCTAAAAAACTCGACAGATGACATGTTTATCGCCCCATAGAGCCGTAAGCGAGATCCTGTCAAAATCTGGTCAAGTCTGTGCCTGCCTTTTTTTGGAATGCCAAGGGATCGAGCCCATACAACCATGTCAGGCGTAAAACTTTCGAATTTTCGATTAAAATGATTAGTAAATAATGAAAATATGCCATCAAAAGATGCGTTGGCATCTTCTTGATCATAATATTTTTCCTATTTATTATTTTAAAGAAACACTTTTCGAAATTTTGACGTTTATTCGCACAGACCGTAGCACCATCTATCGATCCCCAAGGAAACCAAAAGAAAAACTATCATTTAGTAAAATACAATTATTGTAAACTAAAGACAACAGCTGTAATAGACCGGTGGCCAGCTACAGTCAACTATACCTTATACAATTAACGAACTCACTCATTATGCACCTAAAGTAGACTAAAAATAAGTCATAAAAAACTTGGTTTGCCAGGGCGCAGCTTGGCACGTTTTCCGGTGTGATGAAAAACGTGGACCCCAAAAACACCCCATTTTACCTCATCGAATTAAAGAATGGAACTTGTCTGTTGGTCTTGAGGCCGATTAGTAAAGCCTAAAAAACCTGGTCTGCCGCCGCCTATCCTGGCACGTTCATGGGTCCGACTGAATTTAGGGTGCCCCTCGGAGGGTGGATTTTACCTCATCGAATTAATGAATGAAATCAATGCCAATTTATAGTCCTATTAACTATGTTTACATATGCCTTGGTTTGCCTAGGCTCAGCCTGGCAGGTTTCCGGGTCCGACTGATTTTACTTTCAAAAAATTGTCTAGCCAAACTTTAAAAACCGGTATAAATCTACAGAATCTGCGTAAAATTTTACTGGAATTCGCTTGTATAAATTAACCAAGATATATGTTACTCATACAAATATCCCTGAAGGTGGAATTTTAATAGAAAAGGTCAACGGCCCGCGGAAACTAAAAGAGATAGGTATGTGGTCCCGAAGGAAAAAATGTCAAAAACCCTGGGCAATTTGACGTCCCGATGAAAAAATCCAAAATGGGAGATCCAAGATGGTCGTCTTACATTTTCAAAGTCCTCATAACTTTGTAACCATTGACGGTCGGCGCGCTGTGTGTGTACAAATCAAATTAGTAGCAAAGCCCTGCTTACGATGTTTACCTTTCGGTTCTATCAGAAGGCATATTTTAGTATCGTCGAAAATAATGGTGGCGCAGAATTGTTAATCTACTTATGTAACAAATAAATTGATAGATAACTCATTTATTATTTCACCTGAACAATACAGGAAAAAACAGTGACTGACAAAGGTAGACAAAGGTATGTTTTTGTTAATTAAACAATCCTGGAGATTGAGATTTCGATACTTCCAGTCATCATGATATTGGCAGAATTGCAGTGTAAAACATCAGGAATGAGCCCTTAAAAAAAAACCTACGATGTCCGAATATCTTAATTAAGCATTTTAATTTATCGTGTAGAAAAGGTCAACGGCCCGCGGAAACTAAAAGAGATAGGTATGTGGTCCCGAAGGAAAAAATGTCAAAAACCCTGGGCAATTTGACGTCATTGTCTACCTTTGTCAGACACTGTTTTTCCTGTATTGTTCAAGTGAAATAAATGAGTTATGTATCTATCTATCAATTTATTTGTTACATAGATTAAAGATTCTAGGCCACAATTTTTTTCGACACTAAAATATGCCTTCTGATAGACCCGAAAGGTAAACATTGTAAGCCGGGCTTCGCTACTAATTTAATTTGTACACTGTACAAACAGAGAGTAATAAACACAAAAGCTCTAACAGGGAAAAATATGTATATATTTCGCAAACTAAAGGGGAACTATTATTTAATGGCACTAAATGATTAATCTTGATTTCCGTCATGTGTACGCTAGCTTGATGGACACGTATTTTTACTATTTTGGCCTAATCACCGGTTTCGAAGCCATAATGTCATGTCAACGCCATATTATATCGAGACATGTTGATCTAAGTGTTTTACTCGTTTTTTACTATTTAAACTAGCTTAGTCGCTTGGCGAGTCTATTGACGGGCGGTCGTCTAGGTTGGTGTCTCTGGACTTGCCACGCAGTTCTGCTATTTGGTGTCCTAAAATATGTTTTTGTTAATAAAACAATCCTGGAGATTGAGATTTCGATACTTCCACATCATGATATTGGCAGAATTGCAGTGTAAACATCAGGAATGAGCCCTTAGTAAAAAAAATACCTACGATGTCCGAATATCCTAATTAGGCATTTTAATTTATCGTGTAGGTAGGTAATTGTCTACCTTTGTCAGTCACTGTTTTTTTCCTGTATTGTTCAGGGGAAATAATAAATGAGTTATCTATCTATCTATCAATTTATTTGTTACATAGATTAACAATTCAGCGCCACCATTATTTTCGACACTAAAATATGTCTTCTGATAGAACCGAAAGGTAAACATCGTAAGCAGGGCTTTGCTACTAATTTGATTTGTATACACATAGCGTGCCGACCGTCAATGGTTACAAAGTTATGAGGACTTTGAAAATATAAGACGACCATCTTGGATTTTTTCATCGGGACGTCAAATTGCCCAGGGTTTTTGTCATTATTTCCTTCGGGACCACATACCTATCTCTTTTAGTTTCCGCGTGCCGTTGACCTTTTCTATTAAAATTCCACCTTCAGGGATATTATTAGTATGAGTACATATATCTTGGTTAATTTATACAAGCGAATTTCAGTAATTTTTTCTGCAGATTCTATAGATTTATACCGGTTTTTAAAGTTTGGCTAGACAATTTTTTGAAAGTAAAATCAGTCGGACCCGGAAACCTGCCAGGCTGAGCCTAGGCAAACCAAGGCATATGTTAACATAGTTAATAGGACTATAAATTGGCATTGATTTCATTCATTAATTCGATGAGGTAAAATCCATCCTCCGAGGGGCACCCTAAATTCAGTCGGACCCATGAACGTGCCAGGATAGGCGGCGGCAGACCAGGTTTTTTAGGCTTTACTAATCGGCCTCTAGACCAACAGACAAGTTCCATCCTTTAATTCGATGAGGTAAAATGGGGTGTTTTTGGGGTCCACGTTTTTCATCACACCGGAAAACGTGCCAAGCTGCGCCCTGGCAAACTAAGTTTTTTATGACTTATTTTTAGTCTACTTTAGGTGCATAATGCGTGAGTTCGTTAATTTTATAAGGTATAGTTGACTGTAGCTGGCCACCGGTCTATAAAGGCTAGTTCCCATTGCCTCTCCGAAAGGAAGAATAAAAAAAAAAGATTGGCTGCATGGGCTATGTTCCCTTTGCCTTTCCGCAAGGATAAATGTAACAACAACAACAACAAAAAAAGATCAAAACAAAAAGATTGGCTTCCCGCCATTAAATTTGTTCGGTCAAAGTTGTATTTGATATTCGTGAAAAATTGGTTTTAGTGATATTTGTGACATAATTTCGTGCGGATTGTGTGCCAAAAAGTTGCGTAAATCGACCAACATAACAGGAATCTCAAATACATACGAAGAAAGAACAAAAGTTTTGGTGCAAGTTAAATCGTACTGGTGATTTTGGCGGCAACGCGCGTGCTTACAAAATCGACCAAAATTTCATCCTCATCGTTCATCTATCATCCCATCGTCATCAGGAGAGTTTTGCACGGGAATTGTGAAGAAACAGACGGGCTTTGTTTCTTAATTTTCTAAATTCGTTTTTCGTGGCTATTATTGTGTTAATGTGGTGGAATTAGTTTGATAATGTGTCATTAATGGAGAGCAATATAGTAAGAGTGAGAAATAAAGAAGGCGCTCCCGTTTGATTCGGATTGATTCTCGCGTGAAACTCCCCTGACCATTGGAATGTGTGTACCACCCTCGCATTTCAAGAGTTAGGTATTAAGGTTAGGTTAGGTTTAAGTACAAAGAAAAAAAGACACTAATGACCAGGCAGTAAGGGCTAGTTCCCATAGCCTATCCGAAAGGATAAACTTAAAAAAAAAAAAAAAAAAAAATCAAAACAAAAATGAAGTGTTGCTGCCACTGACAATGGCCAGCATGGTGATTAGATTGATTAGAAAATTGGGGCTTACTCGACTCGAGAGACATGTCTAATTCCGACGAGACATCCAAGCAGAACGGCTTGAGCGGCGACCCTCTCCAAAGGCTGACGTCGTTCAAAGCGCCGCGAGACTTGTCCCTTGGCGGAGTGAAGCCCAACAAGAAAGTTTTCACTCCGAATCTTAACGTTGCGAGGAATAAAAACAAAGGGTTTGTTGAGACTTTTAACTGTTATCATTAGCCGTCTATAAGTTCAGGAGCGTCTAGTTCAGGGCGGCAGCCTCTAGGGTCGCCTAATAACGCCTATGATAGCCAACCTCATGGTGGTGAAGCAGAATTTCTAGATAGATGCAATGTTTCTTTACTGGTGGAACTGTTGTCTATTTGAATGTAGCAGCTACATGCCTTCCTACAGCAGTATTCATTTACTTACCAACTTGACCTCACATTAGTTTATCATGAAAAATTTTAAGAGATTGCATTTTAGTTTATAGGTTTTCTAAGATATTGATTATGGAAGGACTGTACAATGAGTACCGTCGAATTTGGGGTCGGGGATGGGTGGGGGGGGGGGGGGGGTTTCCGTACTTTTTCCCTCTAAGGGGGGGCATGTGGGGACCCCCCCTATCCCCCCCACCCATCCCCAACCCCAAATTCGACGGTACTCATTGTACAGTTCAGCCTTGATTATTATTACGCTACTAAGTTAACTAAGTCGAAAGTCACCCAAAGGGCAATGGAGAGGGCTATGCTCGAAGTTTCCCTGCGAGATCAAATCAGAAATGAAGAGATCCACAGAAGAACCAGAGTTGCTGACATAGCCCAAAGAATTGATAAACTAAAGTAGCAGTCGGCGGGTCACGTTGCTCGCAGAACCAATGGCCGATGGGGCTGAAAAATTCTCAAATGGCGACCGCATACCTGAAAGCGCAGTGTGGGCAGGCCCCCCACACGGTGAACGGTGGTGGTGAAGGCGGAGGGAAACCGTTGGATGAGGGTAGCGCAGGACCGGTTGTTATGGCGATCCTTGGGGGAGGCCTATGTCCAGCAGTGGACGTCCATCGGCTGAAATGATGATGATGATGATTATGCTACTGTTGTCTTTTGCTCAATATGTTGAGAGTATTTCTGATAAGCTGAGAAGAACCAGAGTAGCTGACATAGCCCAAAGAATTGCTAAACTAAAGTGGCAGTGGGCGGGGCACATTGCTCGCAGAACCGATGGCCGATGGGGCCGGAAGGTTCTCGAGTGGCGGCCGCGTACCGGAAAGCGCAGCGTGGGTAGGCCCCCCACACGGTGGACCGACGACCTGGTGAAGGCGGCGGGAAACCGTTGGATGAGGGCGGCGCAGGACCGGTCGTTATGGCGATCCTTGGGGGAGGCCTATGTCCAGCAGTGGACGTCCATCGGCTGAGATGATGATGATGATGATGATTTCTGATAAGGAGAAACTGTGAGGAATCTTTCCTCGGGCTAGCTGAGCATACGGAAAAACAACAATTTTATCTTAATATGGGGGCTGGTATCTCTTGTGTTGACCCCTACATTCACCCTTCTAAAATGTGGTAAATGATGGACACAATTCCGTTCAGGGGAAGAAACCTGTAATCTCCCGGTTTTGGATCACCAACTCCCTGGAGGAACATGTGATTAGTCACCAAGACATCGACAATAGTAATAAGTGGGATCACACAGAATGAAAAGCCTCGCGAGTCATTTGCCGCCTTTATTGACACCACATGGCTCAGTGGCGGCTGCGCTCGACCGAGGCGGTACTTGCGTTTGCCTGCGAGTCTACTCAGTATGTGTGGACCCGCCTAATATGACGTGTGATGAGATGAAAGTCGATAATGGGTGTCTTTTGCATGTTATGGTACCCGGAAAGATAGGCCAAAGTATTAACACCTTTGGAGAATGGACATCACTGTCAGGATCGACCCCGGAAGAGTTGGAGAGACAACCTGGATGCCTTTGACAAAGAGTGGATGGAACTGGCTCAGGACAGGGATGCATGGAGGACAAAGGGGGAGGCCAATTTGCCTAGCAGTGGGATGGCTAAGGGGAAAAAAATGTAATGGTGCTATTCATATTTTGTGGTATCCTACACATTCTGTGGCCTTTCTGATCTATACCAAGTCTAATACAATTGTGAAATTACAGACCCTCAGCGAACAATCGTGACAATAAAAAAGAAGAGAAAAACAGAAAAGATCGTAAAAATGATAGAAATAAAAACTTTAGGAATGGCCCAAATATAATCAAATCAAGCGGAGTTTTCTCTGAAGGTAACAAAGATACTAACTTTATTTTAGATATATTTAATTTTCAGATGTAGGTAATTCTGATCTGACCAGGTTTTGACATTTTAGATATAATAACATTAAAATAATTCTTTGTTGGTAATACAGATCTTCTTTCTACAATTTTGGTAGCTTATCATAGTTATCATTCTTTGGGTATAAAGCACATTGCATACAGAAAGGAGCGAGGCGCGGGCGCGCCTTGGTGACCTTGATATACGGTCATCCTATTGCCTGATAAAAATTTTAATGTGTGTGTGTCTATTTAATTTCCTACTTTCTCATACAGTGAAACTTGGTTAAGTGGGACCTGGATAAGTGAGAAACCTCCATAGCTGGAACTCATGCTGAGGTCCCATCACTTTAGCCCTGAATTACCTCTGTTAGTGGGATAAAGCAAACCTCTATAACTGAGATTCGTTCTTTCGATTTTATCGTCATAGTTACCTCTATAATTGAGACAGCGAGTATATTTTACCTCTTTTACTGAGACTATATTTTAAAGGATACTTTCCTTCTGCCTCTGACCTCTTAGTTACCTCTATAATTGAGACAGCGAGTGTATTTTACCTCTTTTACTGAGACTTTATTTTAAAGAATACTTTTCTAACTCTTAACTCTGTAACTGAGATAACACCAATCTATCACCTCTCTAACTCACACTATTTGTTTCCTAATTTTTAGTCTAACCGCTTATTCCGCACTTGGCTTATTTTGTGCCTCAATGATCTCCAGGTTTTTTATTTTGCTATCATCCGGATGTTTATTTGAAAAATTGTTCCGAAATGAAGGGTCAAATCTTTATCATTACGTGAAAAACTTAAAGTTAATATCCGTTTATGAAAGTGGGAAAACACGCGATGATGTTTGTGTCGAATTTAATGTGCCAAAATTTACTCTTTGCCGAATCATTCAAGATAAATATAAAATTCAGTCGCAGTGTTCTGAATGACAAGGAAAACTAAAACGTGTACGTTTATTATAGAACAGTGTTTGCTAACATGGGTACCAATGTTGTCTTTTGTTTACATAATACGTTATTTTTATTTAATAATCGCACCTCTATAACTGATATAACCTCTACTCTTACCTCTATTAGTGGAACCCTCTGTAAATGAGACAGATATTTATTTATACCTGGATATCTGAGACACTGGGTAAGTGGAATACCTCTTTAAGTGAGACAAATTTGCAGGTCCCTTAATGTCCCAGTTATCCAGGTTTCACTGTATTTTATTATGAAATTGTTAATTATCACAACTCTAAGCTAGGCTAACTAAGGTTTAGTTTAGTACATTAAGCAGTCTTTGTTTTGTAATGTTTATATTGGCAATAAAATATTGTTCTGTTCTATTCCATTCTACTTTCCACTTGCAGGTTTGGGAAGCACAGAGCGACACTCAAGCCGAGGGTCGTATGGCAGGGACTCGGACCCCGCACCAACTCTACAGAGACCTACCATTAGGATTAAAGATGTTGTCAAGGTAAATACATACAAATTCATTTGACATTGTCACACAGAATCCATTTTTTTCAAAATTCCCCCATTTTTGGCTTTGTAAGGTCAACACTATTGTTTCATGGGGCATTGTATCGCTATTAGGGTTGAACGACACCACACAGCACAGCATCGCATTTTTCCGTCGCTTCATCCTTTTCTGTCACTCGGGAACGTCATTTGCTGGAGCATATAAGATAGACTGAACGCGATCGTGATGACGTTCCTGAGTGACAGAAAAGGATGGAGCGACGGAAAAATGCGATGCTGTGCTGTGTGGTGTAGTTCAACCCTAATTCACGCACACGATGCTAATTGTTTATCTTTTGCTTATTTCATGATGTGCACATATGCTTAGGATTATGGCTTGCTTTACATTATAACCTGTCTATATTTGGTGTTTTTATAACTGTAATCTGTTTTATGTGCCTAATAAATAAATAAATAAATAAATAAATAAATAAATTATACGATACCGGAGGATATTCTAAACTTTAGTCTCATCCCATGTTAAACAAGTCCTCTGTAAAAAGCTTAAAAACTCGATGATTATATGAATAACCAACAAAATGCCTGGTCTTGACAATGTTTCTTTATGTAATTTAATGTTGTTCTTATTTGTTTTGTAGTTTTATTTTTATATAATGTTTTGTTTAAGGATGTATGTTGTAAAACTTCTGGCCGCATCTTCACTACAACCGATTCGGTGGCAGAGAAAAAAAATATAATTTTAAAACTTATCTATGTGAATTTTGAATAAAACGGATGGCTAGATATAGAAATAATTTCTATTGGGTCTTTTTTGTCCTCAATAAAAAGTTTTTTTATAAGGGTGAGAGGAGGTCTGACCCATATGGTGGCGCTTAAAGTTCAGGACATATTGATCGACGGCGACCAACGGCAGGCCCATGCAAAAAGCATGTTAGGAAGTCGTCCGCCGCCGACGCGGCCAATGTGTCCCAACCCCAAATTAACTTACAATGGTGATGTCTAATTAATAATTATACATTTATTTATTATGTTTAGATCGACAAAGAGTCTGAAGAGAAGAAGATCAGATGTGTTGTCGGTGATGCTGGATTCAACGAAAATGATGCAAGCGAGGATTTCAAGCAAGGGCTCCAAATTGATGCTCCCGTCAAACTGCCCATGGATGATGGAGGTACGTTCTTTACTATCGACACAGTCTTGTATTCTGTCTGTATTGTCACGTATAAAATGTTAACATAACCTTGCTCTACACTGAAGGTTTTTGAAGTTATACTTTTTTTTATGTTTGCCACATGTACTTGGCATTCGATTTCACTGAATCCTCCAATTTTGATCCTTGAGAAGTACTCAGAAAAGTTTTAAAATTCAAACAGGTTACATCAAAGTTCAGTCGAATTATTAACTCTGCTTGAGTGAACGGATTTTCTGACTGCGCAGTGATTTTTGTTTGGACATCATATGAAATATTGAGACAATCCAGACGAATCCCGACCATCTGGTAATCCTAGATGTAGGAACGAATCAAGTTCAATTATGTTCTAGGGTTCGAGTAACAGAAGAATCATAGGCAGTTTATATTTGACTCAGTTCAAATTTGATGGAATCCGTAATTCCATACCAAAGAAGTCTAACTTCTTACTTGCGTCCACACACGCTCTCAAAGATATTGATATTATTGCATAACTGATGAACAGAATATAAATATAAGATTGATTTTCTTAAAGAACGATTCTTAATGCTAGCACAAAGTTTTCTGTTTTTAAGCCATTTGTGATGTGATTGAATTTATCTTTTTTCAACTATCTTTTTTCACACAAATTTCTTATAGGCTGGTCAAATATAACAAAGGCAGCAGTGAAAGTGAAAGAAGAAGTGATCGTGAAACAGGAACCCGATGATGAAGGTGCCAGTAAGACTATATTACAGTTTCAACCGTCAGTTCCACAACAGCTAAAGCAATCAATATACTTTAGCTCAAAGAACTGCTATAGCTAACAGCTTTCTATTATTTAATCACTTAGAAATTTCGATGCATCAATTGTGTATTCGAAATATTTGTACTACTGTGGGTCTATTTATATATTCGAATAATGATTTTCAAGAATTCATCAGCAATAATAGACGTCCTCTAATTTCGATTAACTGGCAGAACATAACTATAATTTAGCTTGATATCTGTGACATGTGTCAGATACCAATATTTTTAAGTTACTCTCTGTCGTTCTTTATTTCTTACGCATCGCTCCGTCCTGCTGTCACAGGTGTCAAGCTAAATAACTATCACTGTACTTGTCCTGCCTTATACATGGTGTAAACATAAACGCGATTCATACGCAAGGGGGTGCTTCAGGGGTACCATCTAACTGAACAACTTTTCCTATTAGAGCAAATATTCAAATCGCGGTAAAAAAATTTGTTGTTCCATAGAAAATGTCAATGGCTACTTGACCTAAATGTATGAAGCGAATAATAGCGGATTTAGTTTTTCACGATTTCGATGTTGGCCCAGTTTGATGATCTGATCTGAGTAATACATTTAAGTTTACACCCTGTATACATTTGTCATTCGGCACTATACATTTTACGTGTGCGCAAAATTTGGCGTGCTGCCAACATACTGGCGTATTCCATGTTTTGGTTTCATCCAAGTGTATTCCTACAAAATCTCTACTTTGTTTTATTTCATTGCGCAATATTTTCGTCAGTCGTTGCATTGGGATAATCCATGACCGTGGACGCTGAAAAAAAAAGTTAAACAGTGGATTGAAATATTTATTAAATGAATTATCTCAGTAATGGATGAACCAATTAGGATTCAGTTTTCATGTTTTGAAAGATTCCATTCAAAAGGTAAGGATTGTTCCCAAACAGTAAATTATAAAAATTCAATTTTAAATCATTTTGACTTAATTTTGCCATTCTAGACCTTGTTTCACCACTTTTCGATAAGTTCTTGTTTCGATATAGATCGGTCAAATAAGCTACCGAGAACTTATTCAAAAGTTGTAAAACAGGCCCTAAGTTGGCCCGAAGTGTTTGTAAGAAGAACAATGTTTTAAAATATTAAAAAAAATATATTTTACTACGTATTAATTGTGAATAAAGAAGGGACAAAATGTGTAGTGGTGCAACAAAATGTGTTGATATCATCTTATTCACCTGATTTTAGAAGACTTTCATCCAATCCAACCTGTTCTTATGTAGGTGGCATGTCTAGCGGCGTCACAGCCGATCAAATGTCAGCGTTGGCGACCAAGCTTGTGCTTACTACATGCTTACTATCCTATGATTAGACCATTTAACTATGAACAAGTTACGCGTGTAATTCTATTAACAGACTTTTCCGCCACTTTTTATGGTGGACGAGATAGGATGAAATCCGCAACTTTGGATTTTATTCCATTACTTTAGATTATAATTTTGATTGTTAAAAATAATGAAAAAAAGTGTCGTGTGAGCCTAGTTTGAAGCTATTGTTCCGCAATTATAGGCTGTCTCGTTTCGTGATAAGGTATAAAATTGTATGTAAATACACTTGATAAGTTGATCTTGTACCTTGGCAGAGGGAAATGCTAACGCGAGCCTGGTCCCTACTCCCTAGTTAAATGGTCTAAGTTACTATCTCATATTTGTAAAGATCTGTCACAGGAGAGGGCATCAATCTCTTTAAAGAAAACATAATATTAAATGTGGTGTGATTAAGATTTGATTGTCAACAGTAATAGTGGAGCGGAAACCGCTGCCGGACGTGAAGACAGAGGTGTTTGAGAACACGGACGTTGTGAACCTGCTGAGGAGTGATAAGCCCACGCTTATACTACTGCAGGTTTGTTCTACTATTACTTAAATATAGCCGTGTGGTTCTCGGCTTCCATATCGACTTTCGAGGCTCATCCAGCCTTCTCAAAGTCTAAATAACAAAAGGCAACGCTAGTCGCGAGCAAGTCCATAAAACAACACAACACAGCGCGACTATAATCCATATTTTTTGCAGACGAACTTTATATATTCTACAAAGTAGATTATCAAATAATGTGTTCCAGTTATCGATTTTGCTGAAACGTTTTACTAGTTTTGCTTAAATTTAATAACAATTTGGAATAGTATTAATGGAGCCAACTTCGAAATCTCGAAGAATAAACCAGTTGTTCCATACATTTTAGTCTAATTACAGGTTGGTTAGCTAAAGCTGACGCTTTCACAGACACACAAATGTGTTTTTTCTGTCACTGCGTCCGTGCTAGATAGAGATAGAGAAACTTTTCATTATGCGAGCAGTGAGACAAAGGCATTGCGTGAATGTGTGGCACGCGCCAGCTTTAGTTAACCGAGCTGTTATAGTTACTGCAGTGTATGGAACAGTTGATTTTCTTTTTGTGATTTCGAAGTTTGCTCAATAGTAAATGTTATTCAGTATGACGAGTAAAATGTGGTTATTCTGTATGAATTAAGTACCAATCGTTTGGATACCGTCGTGTAGTAAGATTAAAGATGTGACGCTCCGCAGCTGCCGGACACGCTGCCGGGCCGCGGCGGCAGCGTCGACGACGACCCGCCACGTCGCAAGCCCGCCGAGAACCCCTCCACGTCTACCACTGAACCCAAGGAAGACAAACCTGTGAGTACAATGTTTTATCACTTACCTAGGTCACAGATTATATAATACTATACAGTACAGATGCCCAACGTCAAACAATGGAACGCGACTGCCGTAACGCGGGCAGTCTTCGGGCAAAGTAAATTGCTTGATTTTCCGAGGCTCATGAGATTTTTTTGTAGTCAGATCATGTATTTTTAGTAACAATTTACACTTTTACGTAAACATTAATTACATATCGATACCATAACGCCATATATAGCCATTTTTTTTAACAAACATTTCATTTGTATGGGATAGGACACCATGCCTAGGTTAATTGTCATGCGATGCAGCTCATGCTGACACGAAAAGAGTCGCGTTGCAGGTCTTGCAGGTCTGCTACTGGACGGTGTAACCTGCCACGATGCTTCATTTTGCGGTGGCTCAAACGTGTTTTTATGTACAAAAACAATCCTTGAGAACACGTGAATCCTTGATGATTGCATATATCAATGTTTTCTAGTTGCAAGCGGGAGAATAGAAAATGCATGGCTATTAGTAAACCAGCTCCAGGGATAATTTACAGCGGGGTTGAGGACCCTACTGGAAAAGCATATGTTTTATACTTTTATAGCATAACAAAAAAGAGGAACTTAAACCAATAGTATACTGGTACTAGATCTGGTTTGGTTACATGTTATTCGCTTGGCAACATCTTGTAAGACGGTTGCGGTGACCACAATGCTTTGTCCTTTTTGGCGTAATGCTATACAAATTGCTGGCTGCAGCAGCCGGCTCACATTGCCGATGAAAACTTCCATCTTGAGGCTTCGAGAGTGCTTTGTTCTGTTCTGTAGTTCTCTCAGGCTATAACTTTTTTTTTAAATCTTATTTTCATAACAAACATTGATAAGCAGATGCAGGTCTTAAGGCCCAATGGTAGGACGAACTATCTTGGAGAAGTCTTTTATTTTTCATTTTACGATTCGAATTATACCATTTGCCGAAACTAATGTCATACCTCAGCATTTTTGGATTGTTTATCTAGTGAAATCATAAACTGAATACACGATTGGAATTACTTCACTCGATAGAAAATCGTCACAAAGATGAGGTATTTTCATGCATTTTAAATCATTTTTCTCGTTTTAGAAGAACTTAAAATAGTTTCCGATTATACTCACATATTCACCATTATTTTACCTACTGAAGAAATAAAAAAAATTTTGTTGTTTATTTTTAATCGAAAATACGGCACACGCACGCACTTTTCGGAGGGGGCTGGGCAATCGCGTTTCTCATAGAAAATCTTCGTCGGAACCCATGGCCCCTTAAAGGCGTAGAGAACATGTAGAATATTGTTTAGCGCTGAAGTGAAAAAAGTTATGGTCGTAAGCTTATGTAACTACTTCTGTCCTTTTCTTTATTGTCTCCGAGAGTTACACATCTGCTATTAAATGGAACTTGCTTGGTGTTTCAGGTGGACAACAGATGTTATCTCTCGGACCTGGAGGAGGGTAAGATCGGGAAGCTCTTGGTGCGCCGCTCCGGACGCGTGACCCTCGCGCTCGGAGACACCGTGTTTGAGGTACTTTTTATTCTTGTTCATGTTCAAAACTACAATGTTTCATTTCGACGAAAGATGACGCAGAATCGATATACCTTTTGAGGTACAATCTTAGAGCGTATATTCTGATAAAGGTTTATTTAGAATATCTCTGATGACTGGGCGTTAAATGTAGTCGTGAGCATAAGCACAACGAATAAAGATCAGGAGCGGTATTTTTGAAAGGCATACCTTGAACTCTGCAGTATAACATGTCAAAACTACTATGGACATTATGCATCTTTTTACTGCTGATTTGTCTTTCAAAAACCAGTAAGCTATACAGGTCACTTCTAAACGTCAAGGAGGTAACCGCCATCTCACTTAAATTTGACGTTTAGTAGTGACCTGTGTCGCTCTCCTCTCATACCTGTCGGGTTACAGGAGCTGGAGTATGAATTTTGAAATTGTAAACTGGCGAGTTCAATGTATGACATTCAAAAATAACACTCATCCAGGCCCGGGGCCGGTGCCTGCCTGGGCGGGCTGGGGTGGAAGAGTACAGGGATTATAGATGTGACATGGTAACCAGAAACAGCTTCTAACTAGGTACCGGTTTTATGCCGCCGCGGCTTCTGTGTGAACGTCGCCTAAACACTGTTAAAGACCACAAACAACCAATATTCTTAAACGCCAAGTAATGATCATAAATCTATAACAACTGGGTGCTGTTTGTAGGTAGTTATAGCATAATAGAGGTCGTGAGTTTATGTACTCAATTACCCAAATAAATCTACATATTCAAAGTTACCATATATGTACTTCAATTTTGAGTAACCGAGTTGCTCATCATCTTGTGATGCTGACTGGACTTCTATGTATTTATTGTGTTATTGTTTGTCGTCAGGTGTGTCTCGGCACCAAGCCGGCGTTCCATCAGGAAGTGGTATCCCTAGCGGTGGACGACGCGTCGCGGTCCGCGAACCTCATCGCCATCGGGCCCTTGCATCACAAAATCAACCTCGTGCCTCATTGGGAGACCATGTTCAGTGACCTGCCCATTTAGCAGGCAGTGCATGATAGTCTGAATGTTGATTAGCCTTCATTTTATAGCAGTATAGTAGTACATCTAATTTATAAAATGCCGGTCGGCTTTATTAGTGAGTCGTGACAGAAATATGGTTGCAAGCGAGAGTAAGCGTGAAGGTATGTGATGATCAACCGGCATTATTGTATTAGTTATACTCTACACGATATAATAATATAATTGTCTTGAAAGCTTTTATTCAGACATATTTGCATAATTCAAACTAAAATTAATGGATAGGCCGCCTTACGCGAACATTTCAAACCAGAAAAATAACAAAAAACTAATTAAGGGGCCATAGGTCCCGACGAATATTTTCTATGAGAAACGCGATTGCTCAGCGCTCCGAAAAGTGTGTGCGTGACCCGTATTTTCGATTAAAAAGAACTAACCAAAGTACTTTTTCTAGATTTTTTTAATGATTTCACTAGTTAAACTAATGGTGAATATGTGAGTATAAATGCAAAAAATCGGAAACTATTTTAAGTTCTTCTAAAACGAGAAAAATGTTTAAAAATGCATGAAAATACGTCATCTTTGTGACGATTTTCTATCGAGTGAAGTAATTCCAATCGCGTATTCAGTTTATGATTGCACTAGATAAACTATCCAAAAATACTGAGGTATGACTTTAGTTTCGGTAAATGGTATAAATCTAGTCGTAAAATGAAAAATAAAAGATGCCTCCGAGGTATTTCCACCTACTATTACGTCTTAATGGTATATTTCAAATTGCCCTAGTTCTGACAGACAATTGTACTAGTTTGTATGGACCAATTGCCCTAGTAGTGTGCTTCAACTTAACGGGCTTTAGGCCTATCCATAAATTTTACTTTGATCTAAGCATATTTGCCTTGAAATTTACGCAGTCGTTTGTTTTATGTCTGTCTATAAAATGAGGGTTGTAACCAATGACAATTAATTTCGTAGTTCCGTACTGTAAATGCACACAAAAATCAACATGAAAGAAACGGAAATACAATAGTTAATTTATTGTGATGTTAATAATACAATAAGAATTCAGCGACACTTTACTTTTATTTTAATACTTTATTGTACTCGTACACAGAAATACACACTTAGAAAGGGCGAGTTTATCTCGCTTCTCTTATTCGCTTTATAGTTACAACCCAAATTTTACCCAAAACGTGTGGCGACTCGTGTATTCGTCCTGGTTTAGGGCATGTGTCGATCAAATACGCTGCTTGCTTTGTTTCAGGGCAATGTCTGACTATCTGTACTGTAGTATAAGCGATCCTAAATTATAGTAGAAAATCCTGATAGCTAGCACATTGTGATCACTAGTTTTCGTAAAGGAAACTCACCACTATATCGTTGTGTTTTTTCTCACAATATAATAAAATGCCGCATAGAAGCCCGCGTCGTTTACGCTCCGAAATGACTTGTGTAATAATTATTGATAGCTTGATAAAGGCTCTTGCTATTGTTATTTAAAGTGCCTATAATATATCGTTCAATCCCTATGATGTTTAATTTTTTGCGTGAAAAATCGAAGAGCTGCGGCCGTAGTATGACAGTGTGAAATAGCAATATCGCACCTTTTTCTATTTGGGCGCGAACTGACGAAATAAATGGTGAGATATAGTATAGCCTTACGCCTCTGGTCATAGGTGGCGCCACTGGATGGTTGTTGCCAAGCTCAAATCTCAATATTTAGGTCAATGCTGCCAATTTATATGACAGAACAGCTTCATGCTCGTTGTCTCGTCAAACTACCAAGAATTGGAGGTTTTTTTGAACGTAAGCACGCATTCCTGTATCCCTAAGTGCCTTTCAGAGGTAGCCGGCGCCGGCGACAGCCAAAGCAAGGAATATACTACTCTCAGCCAAAGAGAATAGAATCACTTTCAGCAAGCACGTATTGATGGGGAGGGATATGTTAGATTTATCCGCGAACTCTCAGAATATATGTAAAGCCTAACTATAAAAATAAAAAAATCTACTAACCTTAAACAACAATGTTTTAAGTACAGAAATTAGTTCCAATTATTTTCCGCAATATGGCGAGGTTTTTTACTTTCCTGGTGAGGCTTTATATTACAGTGATTACAGAAAGTTCTTTTCTATAATTTTCGATACATGCTTGGGCGAATAATCTGCGGTTCGACGCCGTGTACCCGGCAGCGAAGTGTATTGGCCTTCCGGGTAAATTGCACCCGTATGTGTGCAAGCTTTTATACGTGCTCATACGGCGCCGCGCTGGCTAAACGTCAAAGTGAACGTTGGGGATGTGAGGGACGTGTGGGGGCTGACCAGGAAGCTGGCAAAGATATTGTTGGTTTATATCCATGGGGCTGACATAGTCCCTATGTAGATAATACCTATGCCAGCTTCCTGGTCACAATTGATTATTTTTCAAAATAGCGTAACGTTGCACTATGAAACTTGAATACTTAAGTGTCACTTTATGGAGATAATTGGACATAAAGATGACTCTAGAGCTCTAGAGTCATTTTGCAATCTTGGTGTCCCAATTATCTCCATAACGTGACACTTTAGATTTAGTCCCAAAGATTATTTTTGGTAATGAAGACAAAAAAAAACTGCATTGCGTTATCTGCATTGATATCTTATAGGTATATGTTATATTTACATATCGGTTCGGTGTAGTTATGTCCCCAATCCAAATATTCAACTTTTATTGTGCGACGCGATTTTGAAAAAGATTCAGTCGTGACGCCTGCTGTTTACAAATCCCTTAACGCATATGTTACAGTACCTTTATAACAGTTTGCCTTAAAAACAGCAATAGTTTTAACAATTTTATATATGTTTTAGGCAGTCAATGCTTAATTTAGGTAAATAGATCAGTCGAACATTATAATGTATAGAATAAGAATATAAGTTATTATAATATGGTGTTAATCGAAATCTTTGCTTTTATTTAAACCCTGCATGTTGGTACTGGTTCCACTCTACTCTACTGCTCAGTTCCCTTTCCCTTGAATATCAGAAACAGATTCATTTTGTCTGTTTAACTCGGGAATGTTGTATCGTCCCTGAGTTAAACTGTTTTTGACCTACAGAGGTACAATATAGATAGTAGGATTACAGTTACGTAGGTCCATAATCATGATATCCGAATAATAAATATATAAGTTAAATATTGTATGAATTAAATAACAAGATTTATTTGAAAATCCATTATTTACCTAGTGGTTCAAATTTCAATAGCACTTCGTTTGCCGAAAAATTCCCACTCCTTGAAATGTCCACTTTTATAACTTTTTATTTCTATTTTCAGGTTCTTGTACATTTTACGTTTTGCTCATTCTGCGTGTTGTGCTCGTTCTGCGTATTGTTCATTGTGCGATTAGTGAATTTTGAGCGTCGTGCTTATTTTGCGTTTTGTACATTATGCTCCGAAGGGTCCTGCTTAGTACCGACAAACCCATTTCTTTCAGTATTAGGCATCTTATGAAGTGTTTCTGTAGGCCAAACGGTAGCCCCTATCACTACTTGACACGTCATTCCCACAACAACAAGCATTGCTACAACTTACAACAGAACTAAAGTAAGAAAAATTGAGGCAATAAATGACTTTTTAATTTAATTTAATTTAACTGCATCCTACAAAAGATAATTGGTAGTTGTTGCAAAGCTTCTGACCACCCCTTGTTTATGAATGTATGATGATAACATTTTTGTATTATCATTGTAAATGTTGGTAGATGGCAGTATTAAGTTAATGCTTCAATTTTCATTTTTCAGACAAGTCAATATAAATAAATCATAGTCCAGTGTGCCAATTTCGCAAAGCAACTTATCTTCTAAACATTTTAGTAATTATATTTCAAATACATTGTGTACAACCAATAAATAACCAAAGTTAAGTGAGACAGTGAGACTGATGTAAAGGTAAAATCTTTCCTACCATATTATGGACACCATAACCTTAATAAAATTGTATCAGAGCTTTTCGCAAGGGCGCACAGGCGTAGTTATATAATTATAGCGCGATGAAGGAGATGGCGTTGTCGGCGGGTTCGATGTGGCGGCATAGTCTGCTACATGCGGGGCTACCCGACAACATTGGTGTGTAGACACCATCATGTTTAGGCATTTGAGAATAGACTTAACACACCTCAAGAAAACAAACTATTTATTATTACATAACTTTGTTTATTATCACTACCTTATTTACAAAAGTGAGGAAACATGTACATCCTCACTATAGTGTCCTCGTAAATTTATATTTTACAAAGAAATAGAATAAAACCATTCTTGAAAATAGTTAATTTTCTACTAGACTATGCAAAAGACAGATTACGAAAATGCATTTTTACAGTGATAAATTATTACCAGTAGCATCTTCAATTTAAATCAAATTTATTTTAGATTTGAGGTGATATTGGATCAATGCAAAATGTGTCCATGTGTCTTAGAAACAAGATGTTTTATTATTGGGAATTTTATGCATTGGCACTCTTCTGGGCGTCGACAGGTGTGGCAGGCGCGTCACGACCCATATATTGCTGTCCTCGCACATCAATGGCGTAGTTGTAGTCGACTGGGTTGGCTAGTGCGTGGTCTATCGCTTCCTCCAGGGAGTCTGGAGTGATGAATGTTGAGCTGACTTCCTGAAATGGACAAAAGAGAGATAGTTTAAATATGATATAGTACAATATTTTTTTATTTATCAAATTACAAATTTAATATCCTTGGGGGAGGCCTATGTCCAGCAGTGACGTCCATCGGCTGAGATGATGATGATGAATTTAATTTGACTTGTGTCTAGCACTCTGCACTGCATTTCTGCCAATGTCAAGTAGTTTCTGAGAGTATCTACTCCAATCTCTACGATTGTTTGTTGAGAAAAAACACATTTTAAAAAAGAGATGGCGGAGCCTCATGTCCAGCTCAAACGCAAACCGGGCAACATGATACAAATCTGCTCCTGGCCAAACTGGCAGTGTCTACAGAATATATTATTAGTTTCTTATAGAAATGTCAATAAACCAGAAGTTATTTTGAATACCTTTTGCAGTCTGATTTCTTCCGTAGCTTTGTCGACTCTCTCCTTCAGCTCCCTGTCCTTGTCCTGCATGCGAGCGAGCGCGTACTCCTCCATGGCGGCCAGCTCCTGCGCGCGGCGCCGCTCGCGCTCGGCCGCCACCTGCACGTTCCACTTGTCGTTCACCTCCACGCAGCGCGCCCACTCGTCGGCTTCCAACTGCTGGGACATCTCAGAACTGGCACTGTTTAGCGTCGACTTCTCCTTTATCATCTCCTCATGATAAAACCTCCTTATTGCCCGCATCTGTGTCTTGTAGTTGTTATTTATTCGCAGTAACTCCAGCCGTTCCTCTGTGGACACTTCTGGCCGCTTTGGAATTCGATAAATCTTGCTTTTAGCGACTGGAACCCATCGAGGTTTTCTGTGAGCCTGAGCACATTGAATCACCATGGGCCATGTACGTTTTAGCAACGAGTTTTGGGAAATCATATTTACTGTAAATTGAGCAAGGACTTTGTTTCAGTAACTAGTTTTTATTCTCTCGGTCCCTATTTATGATGATAACCTCAAAATTTATCGTCTGACTGACAGGTTGGTTTTTTAAATTATAGTGATGCTATATAAAGTTCGTGATTGATTCGTTCACTCTGTTTGCGGGGCAGTTGGTAGCTAAATCGTAGGTTGGTAGAAATGTCTTCAGAGATAAGTTTACCCTTTGTATTTATCTTCTCATTATTATTTGTGTGTACATTAAACGTGTAAACCCATTCTACGTGGAAGTCAATCTACGAGTGAAGACATAGTAGCTTATCTATGAGTGAAGAGCAATGCATCCGAAATTCGATTCGATTCGAAACCGGTAATTTATAGACTGAACTGACATGACATACCTATGACTCTATGACAGAAATTTTTTTAATCTGTGGATGGTGAAACACCGGTTCGCGGGTGCAATGTTTTGTGCAGCGATTTTATTTATATAGTCGATAAAACTGGAAGCCAAGCTAAACGAAGATGATCAAAATATCTGCTTTGAACAAAGAAACAGAAGAGGAAACCCGTTCCGAAGAAGAAGTAACAAAAGAGGCCCTCGAGCAAATAGCCCTACAACAATATGCAAAAGCGCTTGAACTGCAGAGGAAAGGAAATCTCAAAGATGCCACACAGCTTCTCAAGGACTTGTTGGAGACGGAGTTACTCGACGGAATCAAAAAGCCATCGCCAGGTGAGAAGATTATAGGACCACTATTCAATTTGAAGTACCTATGTCACAAAAACTTAGGTTCTATGTTGGGAGTAGCCGGGGAAGTGAAGGGGGCGATAGAGGAGTACTGCGCCGCGGTGGAGCTTGACGACACCGACGTGACGCTCTGGCACCGCCTGGGAGTGCTCTGTATGCGTGCTCAACGCTACGAAATGGCCTTGCAGGTGTTCCAACGCGGCGCCGACTGTAACCCCAAACACTGGCCGTGCCTCGACAAAATAATTACACTTCTACTAGGACTTGATAGTAAAGAAGAGTGTATTGTCTCTATTTATGATGCCTTGAAACTCGATCCAGATTATTTGAGAGGTTTAGCCTACAGAAAGTATATTTATACCAATTATCGTTACGTTAGAGATTATATGGAATATTTGAATCCGGTGTACAAATGGAACGAACAGGACGATGAACCCCTCGATGAGGAACTTGCAGAGAAATTGATAAAAGAAGCAGAGGGGATTCATGAAACATTTTTAGAGCAGCAAAAAACTCAGCATTTCATGTGTGGACTACCTACTCTTAAACTAGACATACCAATATCAACATTAAGCTGGGAGTCTGTTGGGGATTCTCTCGTTCACATGCATCACCACATGACAGACAAATGTTTGAGTCACGCTTGCCCGATAGAAGTTGTCTTTAAAAAGGAAGATAAAGCAAAACCAATAGAAATGGCCATAGATGATCTTCCTGAACCCGTTGAGGCAGCTCCTGAAGAAATTCCTATTGAAGTAGAAAAAGTAATTGAAAAGGTATCTGAAAATGTATCCGAAAATGAAAACAATGAATTGTCTGACAAGGATAAAACGGCAACAGATACAGAAAAGGTTGAAAGTGATGTAGAAATGGTGGCAGTTGAACATACTCCAGAGCCCACTAAGAAGAAGCCTCCGGCTCGGCGTCGTGGTAGTGCACTCAGCTTTCTAGAACAATGGGAGTGGTGTACCAAACGACGTTCAAGTCGCAAAAAACCTGTAAACAGGCAAGATCATCTTAATGACAATATTTATGACACATTGCGAAGAATGGTTCCTGTTTGTTTAGCTACTGACATTGAAGATAAGGAAGACGGTGAAAAGATTGTCTCTTGCGAAACTGCAACAGAAGAAAACGAACAGATGCAACAGAACTGTACAAAAGAAAAAAGTACAGAAAGTGATGTTGAGTACTTTGGATCAGAAAATGAACAGAGAGAGGTTAAGGAGTTCATTCATAAATACACAGAGAACAAAAGGGATATAATAGATATGCTTAGTGATTTTTTAAACATTTTAGCTGAAAAGTGGAAAGTAAAGTGGTCCGAGAATCTCGCCAAGATATTTATTGAAGCAAACAAATGTTACAACAACCACATTGAAGTTCCTGCCATCACTGATGAAAATAGTCAAGAATTACTTCACTACACAAATGTTAACCTTTTGGTAGAAGAATTTTCTGTCAATGAAAAGTTACATTCAAACACAAATAATAAACAAACACATAATTTAAGTGTAATTGAATCAATAGGGTTGACACTGTCCCTGAAACCACATATTTTCATTGATAATGATATCCTAGATTTGATGTTGAGATATATTTGGGTGAAACTCCACATTCACATATTGAACAAGAGTGAAGAATGTGCTTTAGACTGTCTGTATCAACTTTCAAATGAGTTTGAAGCGATGGGAGAGCACAGTGCCTCATACAGCTTGAATATCATTAACTTCACATTTAAGCCAGTTATTAATGAAAATGAGATATCAGCATACATAAAGTTCCTGGAGAGAAATAAACAACTATCAACAGTCCTAGAGCTGTATGACAAAGGCCACTATGAGGATGTTTTGACGATTGTTATGGATTCTTTTGAGCACTGCAAGAATAGGGCCCGCCAACAAGAAGAAGAAATGTCCCTTGATTTCGCTGTTCAGTTGTCACTAATATTAGATACTTTTTGGGCCCTAGACCAGGTAGAAAACTGTTTCAAGTGGTCTCTCATTTGTTTGCATGAGGCCTTAAAACATTATTTCCATTTCACATCTGGCTCCCCAGAGTATGAAAAGTGGACTCTTACAGTTGTTAAAATACTTTGTTGCATGGAGCACATTCTTACCACCGAAGGCCTGTCTTCCTTAGATTCAGTTTCTCAAAGAGAACTCGGTCAAGGACTTGAAGATCTCATTAGAATTATTGGTCACCAAATGGAAACAAATGCAGCAGACATGCCTTTTGGAACTGTCATACCTTGGATTATTATGCACTTTATTCTGCAAAGAGAGGAGGATCAAGGAAGAGGCAGAACTACTAATGAAAACGAAAAAATGGCGTGCGACGATGTGCCTAACCCTTTAATGGTTTTGTTCATTGCACATGAACAGTTGGGAAACAGAAATTGGTGTTGTAAATCAGATGGAAAACTTCTATATTTCATTCTGGATACAGTAGTACCACGTTTGCGATCCCCAGCCTTGTCCAAATCTTTGGAACAGGTCTGTCAGTATATGGAACAATGTGTTTATTGCCTATTTGGACATCCAAGCAGAAAGAGTAAGGTCAAATATTTAGCAGACCACAATGCCCCAACTTATACTTTAGATTGGAAGAGAGCACAGCAATTATATGAAATATTTAGGCCTCTTACCCTTCCTGAATTAGAAGGCAAAGTGCCAGCCATTTCAGCCGACACGGAGCAGCTATTTCTTCGTATTCTTGATCTATTACCTGCAGAATCTCATCCACAAAAATATGTACCAGAAACAGAAAAGTACATAAAAGGCACAGAACTGAAATTGCCATTGGTCCCTCCAATATTGCCATACAAAATGAAAGACATTTACTATTTACTGGGTGATTACTATTTCAAAAAGGAAGAAGGAAAAATGGCTATCAAATATAATATGTATGATGTTATTGTTAACAATGACAGATTGGAGTCCTGGGCAGAGATTTCTTTGGCAAAAGCTGTTAACTTACAGAGAATTTTAAATTCCTGCAAGAATCTCAATAATGAAAAGGAATTCCTTACTCCAGCGAAGTCAATAATACGGTGTTTCAAACGATCTCTGGAGTTGGATCCTACGCACTGCAATTTGTGGATAGAGTACGGAATTTTTGTGTATACCGTGCATTCTTTTTGCTCGAGATTATTAAAGCAAGCAAGTGAATCACTGAGTATGGAAGATTTCGAATCCTTAGAAAGGCAAAAGGAAGACATGTTGGACACGACACAAAAATGTTTCATGGCAGTTTTGGGAGATATTAATAACAGTAATGATACTGAAAAAGCAAATGAAGATTCTTGGCTTCACTATTATATGTTAGGTAAAGTGGCAGAAAAACGCAACAAACCACCATCAGTTTACCTAAACTACTACATGCAAGGTGTGAAAAGTTTGCAGGAGACTGATGCGACATACCCTTTAAAAATCAATTACAGTTCACCATCACGATTATGTATAGAAGTCTTGGATCTCCACTATAGAATCCACGCATCTATTCTCAAATACATCGAGCAGCATGAAAGCAAACCTATCCCATCTTCAGTAGGAAAGGTATTCGCGAATTGTATTGAAAAGTGGAAAAATGGTCCTTTTACTAAAAAAGCTAAAAAGGAAGGTGTAGCTGAAACTGAACCTGATACGAAACCTAATGATCATGTTCATGCCGCTAATATTCTTAAACGCTCAGTAAGCGATGCAGGCGAAGATGATAATTGTGAACATAAAAGGATGAAGTTAGAATCTGCAGCAGCCAAAGTAAAAAGATCTGCTTCATATGATACAGAAGCTCTAGGAAATAAAGAACCGCCACAGCCACTTAACAGTGGTCCAACTAAAGATGTAATTAATACTACTACTAATGATGCAGTGGCTGGTGAAACAAATAAGCAGGAACTTAAATCGGTACCGATAGCCAAAGTTCCAGAATCGACGACTGTTAAAGAACCCCAAGCACCAGCAGATAAACCGCAGTCAGAAAAAGGCAAAGAGGCTGTAAATGGAAAGAAAAGCGAAAGTTCATGTAGTAGTTCGTCATCGTCATCGGACTCCAGTTCTAGTTCATCGTCATCTGAAAGCAGTAGTGACTCCGACAGTGACACCTCAACAAAATCTTCTTTAGATAAACCATTGCCTGATGAAGACATAATGAAAATTGTATCAGATTGTTTGGATGCTCTAGAAGATTGTGCAAGCAGATTCCCTCCACATTACAAAGCTATTTACAGGCTAGCTCACTATCATTTTTACTACAAAAAGGGAAAAGACATTGAGAGGTGTAGGGACCTCATGTTATCAAATTTTACGTCGCGTTCTGGTCAGAAGCTGGGGGGACTATTTAGTGAAAGGAAACCTTCTAATTTCTTCAATAATATATGGAAAATTCCGTTAGTTGAAGTGGACAGAGCAGGAGGATTTGCTTTTCATATGAATCGCTCTGTTCTACTTACTATGGAGATACTGAAAGAGATCGATGATCATAAGACACTGCTTGATTTAAGTTTACATCTGCAAAGAATTCCTGAACCTGATAAAAAGTACTTACGGGACTCTGACAGGGAAGAACTAGCACAACAAGCTTTTTCGCTTTGTGTCCAGTCATTAAAGGGCCAGTTGCTTAAGTTTAGCCAACAAGCTGATTTAAAGAGTAATGACGTCGAAAGACAAGCTCTCAAGAGCCTGATGTTGGATATTTACAGAGCTTATCAAAGAGCTCAAAAACAACCGAACTCGAAACAATTCACCAACTTACTCATAGACGCATACAAACTAGTCAGCACGACACCCATAACGGAAAACACGAATCTTGTGGATCTCAGTATGAAGTATTGCCAGTCACTAATACAGGCCTTAAAGCAACAAGCTACTCAGGCTAGTCTGGATAAAAGTCATAACGCACAGAAGAAACAAACTGCTAAAATTGCTGCCGCCGCCGCCGCCGCTGAAACAGTTAAGGCTACAACTCCCGCTGTATCGCACCCGAAAGCCGTAGATCCTAAATTGCCGCCTCCTACCACGTCAGCAATTGCAACCGGATTACCTAAAATGTCGTCTCAGGAAATGGCAGCAGCTTTCCAAACTTTCCTGCCAGTGTTGAATGACCCTGTTCTATCTCAGCAGACTGCCGCTGCCCTCTCCTACCTGAGGAACATAAGCGCATTAGCTAGCTATACGCCGCCTCATCAAAATCCGCTTCAAACTGCACTACAGAGCACTCTTCAAAATTCCTTCCAAGCAGAGTTCTACCGACAGTTTCTCACACAAAGTTTTTCATCTTACAACCTGCCCCCACCACCTAAAAAGAAACGAGGCCCCAAACCCGGAAATCAGTCTAGACCTTCAACGAACACAACCCAAATGAAATCTTCTAAATCATTTAGCGGAACGGCTTTGACATCCGTAAGCAAGACTGCATCGACTCCTGTAACAACGAGTCTTCACAAGTCGTTAACTGCGCCTTTGGCTCCCAGTATGGGTACAGTGTTGCCCACCCTTCCTGCCTCCATGACTGCAAACCTGTCGTCGTTTGGAGCACCCCCTCACTCGTCACACTCAAACTCGAGCGCCCTGCCAGCCCAGGCGCACATGTCTAGCGCTTCGTCAATGAACCCTGCGATCCATTCGAAACCACCGATGCCGCACCAACAAGTCAGTCCTGGCAAAACTTTGCAGGAGAAATTAGCGGAACGTCAGAAGAATCTACCTTCCATGTCTAAGAATTCATCTTCCATGTCAAGGAATTCAAAGGAAATTACAGCGTCGATATGCAAGTTACCATCTTCTTTGACCATAACCAAGACCTCTGTACTTAAACAGTCCGCAATACCTGGTAAAAAAACGGATGTCAAGAAAGCACTGCCATTTGGTGAACCTGCTGTTCGGCGGAAACCTATGACCTCTGATGAAGTTATTGTACTTGATGATGATTAATTGATATTTTAATATACACCTACTAGGTTTAAATTAAAGTGTATGTATTCAGACTGAAAATAATAATATTGTGTTATAGAATACTTGCATTTCATATACACGATACTTAATGCAAAATAAATAATTGTCTAACATATTCTGATAGTTTTATTTATTTTACAAAAATTATTAACATTAAATTATTTACATAATCAATTATCTTAATTATTGTAGTATGTTATAAAGATTACACTACGGATATTGCTTGCCTCTAGGTTTCATTGTTTCATTACAATAGCGGCTGAATATGTCGCGCGACGCAGTCTGAGGCCAGAGGCCGCTGTACCTAGGCTATTGTTACCAGTTCTGTTTACAAATACCTACTTCATCAGTAGGTATACAAGTCATCGGCCTCGGCCTGCCTCGCGCGAGTGTACAGCCGCCATATTACACAACACAAATCTAAGGGTGCGTCCACATCTGACGTACGCGCCGCCAATGCGCAGTTTTTGAGCCGCTCGAGAACCGCTTGCGAGTGGCTCGCGAACGGCTTGCGAGTTGCGCATTCGTCAGATGTGGACGCACCCAGATTGGCATAACAAAATGTTCTAAACTAAACTGCATTTACTTCTCATTATGATTAAAATCAGTAATCTGAATATCTGAAAATAGCTAAATTGTTTTTCAATTCAAATGATTTTTATCACACGGCGATCCCGAAAATTTGGCGCTAAAATATAATAAATTGTAGGTACTTAAGTAATTATTTTCGCACACGTAGTGATTCAATTCAAAGGACGAGTCTCGTAGAAATAGATGGGTGTGTAAGAAACTATGCGCGCTTGTATTTAAATTGGGTTTATTTTATAAGTACCCTATCCGTCATTACATGCGTCATTCATTGGGTAACTACCCTATTTTATAATAAAATATAACTTTATGTAAGGTCACAGAATAGACAATAGTATAATATAGTTCTATCAAATGAACGCAAACCTAACCGATTCTCAAACTATAAAAAATTGTGTCATTCAAAAAGTTATTGTTTAATGTTCCACACGAAAAGTAACTAACGGACGGTCGTCGCTTGCGGGCTGCGGCTCACGTTTTTCGGCTCCTCCATAAGAGAATAACGATTAAGAACTGCCCATAAAGGTACCTTATCATGTTGATCGACGTAAATTATGATTGGTGTTCGTTTGCTAACACGCTGTCGTCGTGCGATTGAATGACAAACTATTTCGCATACTGCGGCAGTCTTCCTTCATATAATTTCTATAACTACATTATTCTGTAATGATAGAACTCTATCAACTTGTGGCTGAGGTTGAACCCGACGCCCAGCGATAATAGATACAACACGAATAGGCCCAGCAGCGGCAGTAGGAACACCCTCGTATTTTGTAGCATCGGCAAATCTGAAAAATTATATTTCCTTTTATTATCTAAACTATTATAAAACTGAAACTGAAGTATTTGTATTGTATTTGTATTAATTTGTATGGGTCTGTAGGTACATTGATTATGATACGGTTACGATATAGTTTTTAGGCATCCATGACTCGAAACTAACCTTTTTTAGAAATTTTGTGTCTGTTTGTTTGTTTGCATCACGCAAAAACTACTGAACCGATTTTAATGAAACTTTTTTTGTTTGATAGCTTATGATCTGACTTAAAATCTAGGTTTTTAAATGTAATATTTTATAGTGTTAACTAGTGTTTACCCGCGACTTCGTCCGCACAAATCATATACCAGATTTAAACTCAAATCATAAACTTTCAAACAAAACAAGTTTAATCAAAATCGGGATAGAGCATAAAGTTATTATAACTACCTTACGGGGGATAGAGACATAGAACGTCATTGCGTGTAACAAAATTATGCCTGTTTAACGAAAGACAATTATAGTGTCCCTTTGTGTTGTCCTTGTGCCACATAGAACTTATTTGAAAATGACTCAAATACGGTATGTGAATTTATGTATGCATGTAATAAAATTCGAATTAAGACGCTCTTATCCCGTCGAGGCCGTTTTTTGAACACGAACGAAAGTGTTTTAAACTGTGTTTTAAAGTCTGAAATTAAATTATGTCTTATTTAAGGATCGGGCGGATGGGCGACTGTTCTCAATTACACGATTAGATTAAGTTTACTCGATAGAAAAAAATCCCAAAGTTACCCCTTTTTGTTATGTTTTTTCAAACTGCTGATATTTAACTTTTTATTCTTGTACTTAACTAAATACATTATATATTTCTAGTGAACTCAGAAGAATTTTTAGCTTAGAAACTCCCATGAGCAAAGATATTGACGAAAATAGTTATTTGTTATGCTAGGCTGCAAAGTTGCTTTTTGGCGCGAGTACTTTTATTGAAACCTGAGCAAGCGAAGGATTCTAGGATTGAACCACAAGCGAAGCGAGTGGTTCAAATAATAGAATCCTGAGCGTTTAGCGAAGGTTTCAAAGGTACGAGACGCAGAATAACTTTGCAGCCGAGCGAAACACACAATTTTTTACCTCACAACAGCGAGGAAAAAAAGTGAATTGCTAAAAAGAACATTTCAAAAAGTTTTTATTTTCGTGCTGGCCAGTGTCATGAAATAGTTATTAAGCATTTTCAGTGCATTGGCGGTATACAAAAATATTGAATAGACAGATTCGAATTTCAAAAACTCTTTCCACGCTAGCGGATAAAATACACTTTTGCACTCAGATTTCGAACGATAAACAGAATCTTTCCGAGCTTGTGAGGTGAAAACACGTTTTTTTGCGATCCTGCTTTCAATTGGAGCGGGATGGCTAATTGTAAACTTATGCTTGCAAGAAAGAGACGCTTGCAGTGGGATAACCTAGCCTTAATAATGAATTCACATGTAATTATATAAGTTCACGTATAAATTCCCCAGTATGCATCATCAGCGTACGTCATCAGTCATATGCTCATGACTATATTCCCCGAGGGGGTAATCAGAGAAGAACATCTACGTTTCACTAGTAGTACAGAAAATCTGTCCAGTGTCCGTCACACGTGAAGTAAGCCTGTCGCCACTTATAATGGACAGTGGGTACAATACATGCCTCGAAATTGAAGCACGCAGGTTTCCTCACGATGTTTTCCTTCACCGAAAAGTCAGTGGTGTTACAAATCGCACATGAATCCCGAATTTATTGAGTCGACGTAGCCGAGGATCGAACTGCGCGGCAGGCAAGTTTACTCGTCACTGGACCAGCACGGCTAGCATGCCCACGACAAAGCGTTTAAACGAGAAAAACGTAATGCGCACTCTTTCTGGCTCACGTAAAATAATAAAGTCGGAGGCACATCTCGATTTTTACGCTCATTCTCGGTAAGGCAGATTCGTCTCGGGGGTCGCATGCGAGGCCTACAGTACGGCTATAAATTCACCAATAATGAACAAAATGAGATTTAAAAAGTTTGTCAGGCTTTATACCTATATAGCTAGGTACTATAAATGATTCGTCAACAGACTTACCAGTATCTAATATTTTCCCATAATCTGAAATTCAATGGGAATTTTCAATAGATCACGTCTGTGAGTTCCCAACTTTGTCGATTTATATTATTTTCTTCCATATCACTATTGTGCGTGAGCCTTCAGACAGCGCTCATGCATTAGGCAAAACTTTGACCCTATTGTCGCACTTCTGCTACCATACAATCTCATACAATAAAATACCATTTTCAAACCTTTAGGAGTAAAATTCGAATTCTGTTCTTAGCGGACCTAGAAGCCAAGGTTCGTGCCTTTCAAGCTTATAGGCTTTGTAATTAGTCGATCAGTATGAGGCTTTTACGTAGGGTGTAAGTGTAGACAGTTGCAATACTTTAACTGCTGACGACCTACCTGGTAGGTCAGCGACATATAGGCCGCAGTGCGCATGACTCACACCTTGAGTCAGAATTGTATTGCATTCCACAGTGTTAGCAATTATTCAATATAGGAGCCTGAAGCACACTTATTAAACGTCAATTCTTTTTTAAGTTACCACCGCTTCGAAACGTGTTGTCGCTGTAGAGAAGATGCGGCCAGAAACTCTACAGCATAACACGACTTAATACTATTACAATATAAATTCTTACTGAAGAACTTTCCCCAAGAAACCAAATATAAACAAGCAACACCTTATTTTAGTCCCATATAAATGGAGCTGATAGTGTCGACTTCGGTTATTATTAAAGGAGGCGGCCTTGGTTCTTTACTTACTGCTGTATCCAAGGAAAGTGATGTACATGTAGTATATGACAGACGCGAGCCAAAACGTGTTGGATACCAGGCAGGATAGGAATCCGCCGTGGACTAGAAGATCTGGAATAAGAACGTATTTATATAAGTGCTTCATAGATTTTAATTTAATGTCTATTGTTTAGCTGTAGTGTGCCACCAATTGACACATTGTTTCTTCCCGAAATCAATATGCAGTATATAAATAACTATGTTGCAAATATAAGGGTTTTTTTATAGGCAGTTGTAAGAGAATTTAGTATCAGAATTTTAAAACAATAGTTATTTATTATGCTAGGCTGCAGTTGCTTTTTGGCGCGAGTACTTGTATTGAAACCTGAGCAAGCGAAGGAGCCTAGGATTGAACCACGAGCGAAGCGATTGGTTCAAATAATAGAAACCTGAGCTTAGCGAAGGTTTCAAAGCTAGAATCAAAGGTACGAGACGCAGAATAACTTTGCAGCCGAAAGAAACACACAACTTTTCACCTCACAACAGCGAGGAAAAAAAGTTAATTGCTAAACATTTTAAAACGTTTTTTTTTTCGTGCTGGCCACTGACATGAAATAGTTATTTACTACTGTAATACCTAAGTCTGTGGTTATTAAGCATTTTCGAATTTCAAAAACTCTTTCCACGCTAGCGGATAAAATGCACTTTTGCACTCAGATTTCGAATGATAAACAGAATCTTTCCGAGCTTGTGAGGTGAAAAATCTTTTATTCTGAAAATTAAAATGCTTCTGGCGCCTTGGTCTGAAAGAAGATGTAGTGACAAAGATAGAGAAAGGTATGCTCATTTGGAAAGAATAAATGAGAGCAGATTGACGTCATTGACGAGAGCAATTTATAAGGCAAGCGTAGACATGTTGGAAGGGGATGCTACTGCCGCAGATACGAGTAATTCAATTGGAACTAGATAAAATGCGCTACAATGACCAAGATATTTGTTTGTTATAGTTATTTCCCTACTCATTCAGAAAACAGACGAAGGAAGGTGAAAAGGAGAGAGGGCTTTGAATGAATAGGTGTTTCGCAATTTGCTAATTCCCCTGGACAAGTGGAAACGACTCATATACAATCTTAACCTTTATAGAGGCCAAATTATAGTAATGAACAGTTTAACTTACTATTAAACAGTACTATCTGAAAGCAGTGAAGTAAGGAGAGCGGCGGGAAGAACGCGTTTATGTGTACGTCGAACGCGTAGCCCCACTCGACGTCCGGACCGTCAGGATCCCGCCGCAGGTACTTGTTACTTATATACCTGCCAAAACATGATTCAACAATCATTATTTTATTCTTTTGTGTCAGTTTCTAAATGTGCGCTTTGCTACAGAAGGTTGGTAGTTGTAGCAATGATTCTGACCACCCCGAAAGGGATTACGGTAGTCGGCAATCCACTTCCGGCACGGCTAGCATATTATGTCACCCACGACAAAGCGTTTTAACGAGAAAAACGTCATGCGCGCTCTTTCTGGCATCATCATCTTATTTAAGAGCTACGCTCTTGTCGGTGGAGTATTCGCCACTCTTGTTTGTTTTCCGCGAATGTCTTGAGTTCTTGATACGACACGACATCAACCTTTTCCTTCACTTGGGCTAGATATCTCAGTCTGGGTTTTCCTTTGCCTCTTTTCCCCTCTATCTTCCCTTCCAGTATGGTTTTAAACAAATCGTCGTATAAAGTGTCCGATCATTCTTCCTCTCCGGTTTTCTGGTATACGTAAAATAATAAGGATGTAGGCCCATCTCGATTTTTATCGTTTTCTCGGGGGTGGGATGCGAGGCCTACAGGTGGGATTCGTTTTATCCACCCTCATCATTCCCTTGCCCATTTCCCATTATCTGGGGTCGGCGCAATATGTCATCCTCTTCCATTCATCTCTCTTAGCCGTCATTTCAGCACTCACTCCTTTCTTACACATATCATCCTTCACACAATTCATCCATCTTTTCTTCGGCCTTCCTCGCCTACCACAGCCATCCACATTCATTTTATCCACCCTATCCTATACACTATTATTATTCTGCGCCTGGGCGGCAGGATGGCGCGTGTCAGCCACACAATGTACCTAACTCACCAAAAGAACGTGGAAACCAGGATGCCTGCTCCGATGAAGTCCACGAACACCACGAAGAGAACAAACAGCATGAACTTGCCGCCGCCTAGGCCCATCGCGAAGGCGAAACATAATGATGACACTGAAATTAATATTTACATTTATGTTAACCTTGTAATAGATGCTTTCATTGTGTAACGAATTAACAGCGGGTGAAGCGGGACAAAAGAAAGTTATAGCTTGTAGGGTCAAGGGTCCCTCTGCGGAGCAAAGGCTTCTCACAAAAATGGCTGAGAGTAATAAAATAAATACTATTCTATTCTAATCTCAAAATAGTGTGGCTCCATCTAAGTGTTGATGATTTAAATAGCAAAGGATGATGTTATATGGTAGTATCGGCATTAATTTTGGTGACATCAAGGATTGTTTTATGCATAAAACAGACACTTAAGTCACTATAAAATCGTGGAACTTCGTTGCGAGTCGGGGAGCAGGCAACCGACACGCGTTCCCCCATTTTTTTGCCATGTGACTCAAAATGGTTCGAAAAAAAAAAGTTGGAAAGTCGAAGCCATTCGTTCGAAAGATCAGAAGACATTGCTTTGCTACACAACCACTAAATTACTTGACCACATAAATAAAAAATATATATTTTTTTAAATTTAATTTCACCACATTACACCACATCATGTTAAAAAAAAAATTGTCCAATGTATTTTTCTACAAGTACCTATACAAAACACAATAGGTACCAAATGGTAGTAAATAGTTTGGTGTCGTTTAGTTTATCGTTTATCGGTCTTGTTATCGGTACACCAGCCATTCTGACATCAAGATGGCGAGTGTATGGCTTCTTTTATGCATAGGTTCTTTCATTGTTAGGTACACATCGAGATTTTGACGCAAATAAATTACATTGATAGTCTATTTCGAACCTTACAAATACAATAGGTACGAAATGTAGGTATGTGTAATAATTATCTAACCGAATCAAAATTTTTCATTTTTTTTTTAAAGCCTGCTCGTTCGCTCAATATAACATTCGCAAAACATGTAAGTATCTATCACAGTCGCTAATTTCGACAATGTCCCGATTTGATTAAAAATAAAAATGGTCACATTAGCAATAACACATAGTACTCGTACAAAATGATGTCATGTCACATCCGCGTCACAGTCACAGCGCAGGCGCAGTCGTGTGAGACTAGTCTAGTATGGCCCACACGACAAAGCGACATAAGATTCGTATGCGCTTATTATGGCATATGCAAAGTAACAGAGCCAGAGGCAAATTATCATCATCATTGATCTTTCTCGTTTTCTTGGAGTTGGCATGCTAGTCCAACTTAAATGAGAGCTTTCGCTTTGCATTTTCATTTTATAAATTATATGAAGACCATGTTATTTAGGGGTGAACAAAAACTTTGCTAAAACAAACTTTTAAACAACAACCACCCGTGAAGTAGGAGACAACTAAGAGATAAAGTTTGTTTTACTGTTTTTGTTGGGGAAACGCCAACTGACAACATGACACGATATTCCATTCTGAAATCCTGAGTAAGCTAAAAGTGATTGAATTGTATTCTTAATATGCTGTCACTTTTTTAGGGGATGATCAGACCATCAAACTGAAAAACTATTTCTATGAGATAAACATCGAAATCGCGAAAAAAAACTGGTCTTCCATTCAAAACTGCAAACCTATTCGAGCCAAATGTGTGGGACAGCTGAAATTTTTTTCACGCGTTGGATGTTGGTCCCTTAGAGAAAGTTGTTCAATTTGATGGTCTGATCATCCTTTTAAAAAAGTGTCAGCATATTAAGAAGGACCATGTATAAATGCACAATTTTCAAAAACAACATAGTTCAATAGTATGAAGGTAAAATAGTTACCGTGGACATAGGATTATACCGGATTATATAGTTCCAATCAAAGTACCAGCATAGTCTAGACTTGTATAAAATAGGCAGAAGTTGTAAATGAAGTAGAAATTCGCTTAGGCATGCGGTAATTGTGCAAAGGTAAATAACTAGTATTTGTTGTACATAGAAAAGTAAAAATATCTGACACGCAAGCATATACATTATATCAGCATAAATTCGCAAAAATTGTTACAATTCTATGGCTGTGAGTGAGTCTAATGAAATATCTTTTGGTCTTTAAACAAGCATTTTGTATCAAAACTAGACTTACATAATTAGTAGGAGCAATGATTTCACAATTTTTTGGAACAAAATGCTTAGGTATTTGTGATCCTCAGTATACAAGGCTTTTAGTATGGGAATGGGAACCAGATATATTCCATATTATATCACTTACTTATTACAATAAACTTTCATACAGTTTCAGTGAAATTAAATATACAACTGGTTGTGTTAGAGCAGTGGTTCCCAACCTTTTTTCGGCCAAGGACCACTTTTATTATTTTGTTGTTATCAGGGACCACAAAGTTCAAGAATCTAACGTTTTAAGGCTGCACCGAGCCTATTGTGCTGCCGCCAATCGTATTTGTTTTATTTCTTAACAATTAAACCATATTTCAAAAAAACTAGAATGTCACATTGTAGTCATTGCTTATTTTCAATTTATTGGGTCACTGCTGATTTGTTTTTATAATGCTTGTAGTTATTATCTTTAAAACCGCCAAAAATGCCCACTTTTGGCGGTTTTAACGATAATAGCTACAAGCATAAAACATAATATTCCGCAATGTTTCGATAAACTGAAAATCAATCAGGACTACAATGTGACATTCTTGTTTTTGCAAATACTGTTTAATTGTTAAGAAATAAAAAAATACGATTGGGGGCAGCACAATAGGCTCGGTAGGCTCTTAAAGATATTTCATTTGCCAAAACCTCAAATTATTGGCAATACTTTCATATGTGCTGGTAGGCACGACAACTCCCGCAGACCACTCCCGAAGCTCTCACAGACCATCGGTTGGGAACCACTGTGTTAGAGTCGAGGGAGGTGTATGATAATTTTTAGATCTTTTTTATACTCATCATCATCATCCCTATTCCAAATAAAGTCTCCATTTGTAAATGGCAAAATCATAAGATCCTCTTAGCTAATTATGGTAAGTAAATAATCATTTCATGATCACACTCATATTGTGTGGGCGAGGTAACCATTAACCGATAATAAAACTGTGATAAAAAGAGGTAAAAGAGTAGATTTCTTATTTAGTTGTTCATAACGAATATAAATGACATACTTACAAAATAGCCAAACGCTCAGAAGGACTACAAATGCAGGGTCATCTCTCGCAAACTGTGACTTGGTATCTAAAGAAAAAGAGAACAAATTGTATGCAAATATTTGAGACAAAGTATCATTTTTAATTCTACAAAATCATACACACTCAGATAAAGTATACGTCTAGATTGAACCTCACATGTCTACCATATTAAACAAAAGTGGCCACCTTTGTTAGGTTGGTGTGCATGAGGTGTTATACAAATTATCTCTGTGTGCGTGTATAGCGACATGGTTAGGTGATATTTTATTCAATGCGTTCATAGTGTTGACTGTCGACTGTCTATCTAGACATAACTTATCAAAGCATACACATATTAACCTCGCATATGGTTTTTTACAGATCAATTAAAATCCTACTGTGTCTGGTATACTCTGGAATGTAATGACATCTACGAATAAGAATAACTACAGAAGAGTAACTCTAAACAAAATCCAAAAAAATTTTGGCACCTAATGAAAAATGACATGTTGTATGAGTTTTGGCGGCAAGGTACAGTTTTTAAAGAACAAATTTAGAACATGGTACAGTTTTTCCGGTGCGACTTTATGAGCTTGATTTACATTTCTATACATTCTCATTTGTAGCATGACATGACTTGTCCATCTTATTTTGTACACACGGTGTCTGCTCAAGCTACCCTGTTTGGACGTTAAACTATTAGAAGTTGAACGCTGCGAATCGTGCGAGAGGGTGCGGTATGTTGTTGTTGTTTCGTCTCACGGCACGCTGCGCCCGCGCCGGCAGCCGCGTCAATGCAGGCTCTCTACCGCACTATTTTGTGTTTTGTACGTAGCGTGGTTATGGGGATATAGGGTGCGTAAACTGATGTGTCGCCGTGTGTACAGTTGAAAATATGTGTCAGAGTAATTTCGTGATGACAAAGTTACAAGTTAGGTTTTGTTTACATGTTAATAGAGTGCTATTGGAATGCAATATACTTTGAAGCGCCAGCCTGCAAGGCGTCCTGGGGTATACTCACGTTTCCTATAATTAAAATTCCTGAAGACCTTCTGTGGTGCAATAAATAAGTAGATCATTTGCCAGGCCGCAAATTCAAAGTCCATTTGATTGAATTTGAACAATCTCCTGAGATACTTGTAGCGTTTGACTGAGGCGCTGGCCACCGTGGGCTGGTAGTTGGCCGGAGCAGGCAGGGGAGACGTGCTCCTCGGGAAACTGCTCAAGCTCGGCGTAGGTGATGTGGAATACTTCATTTTTACAGCAAACTTCTTGTTCTGTTACTCAATGTAAGAAAACTGTTCGATTGGTTGTAACTTCACAATCTCATTGGTGGTATAATAAAGAAAGGCACGCATTAAAACGTTAAGTTTCTTTTCTTTTATGAAAACATTTTACTATTGAAAATATATGAAACATTCGGGAGGACCAGTCATCTATGAAATGAAATGTCAATTTCTTTTCTTTTTTGTTGTTGTTGTTTAAAGTATCCTTTCGGAAAGGCAATGGGGTCTAGCCCTCACAGCCGTCTTATTTATCCTTTCGGAAGGCAATGTGAAGGCCCCTACATCCGTTGACTTTAGTTATATTTTATATATTCCAATGTTTTTTGGGAGTTTTACGCGAGGATCAATCCGAATCAAACGGGAGAGCCTATTTTCTCACTTTTACTTTACTGTTCTCCATGAATGGCTCATTATTAAACGAATTCCACCACATTAACACAATAACAGCCACGAAAAACTAATTTAGAAAATTCAGAAACAAAGCCCTACCTTTTCTTCACGGTTCCCGCGCAAAACTCTCGCGCCAGGATTACTTAAAACAAAACTAAGTCATAACGTTCTTGTTCTTAGGTCATAAGTACCCATTAGACGGGCAATCGATTGTGTGCTTCCTGTCAAGGCTGAATCGCGCGGCAGCAAAATTGCCCGTCTAAAAGCCGAAAGCACGATCGCAAATCCAGTCTCGGCCAATAGGGAGAGCGCACTGCTTCCCTCAAAAAAATATTGCAATTTGGCCTTGACAGAAAGCAGCTATCAGTTGCCCGTCTAATGGGTGCTATAAATGGATTTCCAAACTTCTTGATCATAACATGGCAGAGAAATTGAACCAAAAATCTTGATTTATAATGTTCTTGAATTGAACCTACAACCACAGACTTAGGTATTAAAGTAGTCTGTGCCTACAACCAACCTACCTATTATACTTGTATATGGTCATAACAAAACCAAGAACATTATAATTATACAAAATTTTTGAACAAAACTGAGATTGCATTACAAACATATTTTTGAAGCCAGAATCAATGACCTTCATGACATCACTGATGTTTCTTTTTTGCCACGCGTATTGGCCTTGGTAGAAAACATACAATCGATTGCATCGGCTGTAAGGGCTAGTTCCCATTGCCTTTCCGATAGGTTATATTAAAAAAAAATCTTGGCTGCATGGGCTATGTTCCCTTTGTTTTTCCGCAAGGATAAATGTAACAACAACAACAACAAAAATTCTTGGCGCCATTTTTCGGTTCAATTTTAAAATTTTACGTGAAAGAAATTCGTAAAAAAAATGGTTTGAGCATTGATTTAGAAATTTTCCTCGGTTTTAGTGGTATTCAAGGAATATACTAGTGGCATTTGTGACATAATTTCGTGCGGATCGTGTACCAAACAGTTGAGTAAATCGACCAATATGACGGGTCGAAGGAATATAATATAGTTAATAATAAAAGTTATAGCTGTAATCCTAGGAAGAAGGATCGTCCCTGCTGTAATCACTGTTCTATACATCTAGAAGTCAATGGTTCTATACAAATATTTGGGTTTCGGGGGAGGGGGATGATAAATCTCACCTATCCCACATCCCACCCCCTGGTTTAAGTGCTTCCGTAAGATGACAACCAAAACCAAACCAATATAAGTACATAATAATCTATGGATGACACTCTAACCGCTCCTAAGATGACACTTACTGTGTATTTATCGTAACAACTAATGCATACATATGCTCACGAGTCACAACTATGTTCCCCGAGGCACAGATTACTTAACACTTTAACTGCTGACGACCTACCTGGTAGGTGAGTGACATATGGGCTGCAGTGCTCATGACTCACACCTTGAGTCAGAATCGTATAGCATTCCACAGTGTTAGCACTGCGTGAATGTCATTGTTTTGAGCTTAGCAGCGAAAGTGTTAATAGGTAGTACTGGGTAGCATCATAGTGTAATATAAAATAATAGTGGTGAAGCTCAGCCGTCGCAGCAGGTCAATGAAGGTGCGGTGTGCGGGGGCCGGGAGGAGTGCATCCCGACCCCCCAATTCAATTTGAGTACGCCTGTCCGTCGCCGTCCCCCGTACACAACGTGGGCATAGACTAGCCTTGACGACCGAGCTTCACCACTACACATTTTTTTTACACTATGGTAGCACTCTTAAAGGTGTACGCACATTTATCAGAGAAAGAATCGAATTTTAGATTTGGTTGTATGAAATTCTATGACAACACTTGCTCGCGGCGAATCGGACGAATCGTTAGAAGAATTAAAAGGAAATTAGTTTTGTTCGCCTCCTTCGCCGCGGATAGATATGCGGTCACCCTTAATTTGACGGAAGTGGAATGTGGATGAAGCTAAAGAGGTCAGGCAGGATCGTAGCGTGTGTAGCGTCAGCCGTAGTCGCTGCACACCCCCATGGGGCAATGGCGTGAGCTTGTGTATATTATTATGTGTATAAATAGGTATGTAAAATGTATAAGTAATTTTTAAATCGGTTATAGATTCATTTATTTACATATAAATTATTTAAAAAGAAAATACAAGATAGTAAGTAGGTATACTTAGGTATATAAGGTATATTAAGTTAAATAATCTATACTCCATTCTAAATAGCAACGAAAATTTAAGGCCATTTTTAATTACAGAAAAAGAGATTTGGAACACTAAGGGCCTGTTTCACCACTTCTGGGTAAGTACAAGAACTTATTCAGAAGTGGTGAAACAGGCCCTTAATCTCACTTATTCTTAGAACAGCTATCGGACGAGATATGTCGGATATTACATCTTTCTGATAAATAAATTATATTTGCTTATCATAATTGGCCAGAAAGCTAAACAGGAATCGGAATATCTCGTTGTCCTTATTTAGAATACAGTATAGTTAGTTATGCCAGTCAATTTACTTATTAAGCTAGATTCCTAATTTTCACATAATAATAATTTATATTTCATTGAAATAAATAATTAACTACAAAATCAATTTGGCATCATATGGTACCTACCTATGAAATTGATAGGAGATGTATGTAGGTACCAAATAATGTAGGTACCACACTGAATTCAAACAGAAATTTGAATAATAAGTATTCAAATTAATAGTTTAGAAAAAACATAATTACTTATATTCTTTTCCCAACTGTTTTAAAAGGTTGTCATTTACATTTGAAAATTAATTTTATTTCCAAACCCAACATTCAAATTTTAGAAAAGCATCCTGGTTGGTCCCAGGCTGATATAAAGTCTCACCACATCTGCACTCTTGGGTTTCGTAGGAGATGTCAAAAGTTTATCAAGGCAGCACCCAGCACCAATTCATTTGGGTTAGGCTGCGTTTCACCCAGAGATGTGCGAGGTAGCGAGGAGGTGAGCGAGGAAACAATCCGCCAATAGCGCGATCGCTCGATCACATAATTGGGAAATTGAAGCTCTCCCAATTGGCCGATTTTTTCCTCGCTCACCGCCTCTCTGGTGGAAGCGCAGCCTAACAGGCAGGCCATCCCCAAACTGATAGCCGTGTGAGCAATTGTGAAAAATTTTAGCGAGGGAGGCCCACATTCACAACTTTCCAGAATCTGTATTGTAACATTTGCGATTAACGAAATGAAATTGGAAAAAGTAAAGCAAGGCGCGCACTGGTGATTTTAGTCACTGTGAGTGACCAAGAACATTGTATTAAGTGACTGTTTCGTCACCCTCACCAAGTCTATGGATCCTTACCCAGTTGCATAAGGATCTATAGACTTGGTGGGACTTACGAAACAGTCACGATGACTAAAATCGCACTATGCTTAAGTCTGTCAAAATGGCTTTGAGATTTTGTTTTCATTTGTTGAAATCTCGTACAGGGATCGCAGTTGATCTAAAACCCATTATATTCTCTTTGAAACCCATATTCGCCGGTGATCACCCACGCAACCTTCCTTATTTTTCAATCCTTGTTTACTTGCACCGGCCTATTTTCGTACTGGAACATCTCAAGTTCATTTGCAGTCAATATAAAGCGAGAAACAATTTAATATCTCGACAAACTCTCTCTTACGAACAATATTCTAAGACTTCTTTGACTTTAAGCTTCATGAAGAGTTTGCTAGCAGTTTGCGCGGGTTTTCTTTTTTTCTATCCATCTATACAGGGTCATTCTTAATATGTTGACACTTTTTAAATGTTCAGACCATCAAACTGAACAACTTTCTCTATGGGACCAACATCGAAATCGCGAAAAAAATATCAGCTGTCCCATACATTTGGCTCGAGTAAGTTTGCAGTTTTGTATGGAAGAGCAGATTTTTTTTTTCGCGATTTCGATGTTGGTCCCATAGAGAAAGTTGTTCAGTTTGACGGTCTGATCATCATCCTAAAAAAGTGTCAGCATATTAAGTTGGACCCTATATATAACGTCACAACTCTTCCCCAGTAGGGTAGGCAGAGGCCAGGGCGCGCCATCTACTACGATCCTTACATACCTCTTTTGCCTCATACATATCCATACATCTCTTCCATACATGACCATCTTCGAGTAATTCTTTTTATTTAAAAAGTCCTGTGCTGAGGTTCTGAAAGATCTGGGTTTATTTTATTTCCTTGTGTATACATTTTGTCAATACGTAAATACAGGTCAGACACGGAAAAATAATAATGCAGGTGTGCCTACAGCTGCAACTAAACTGACAAAATTGTAGCAGTCTAAGGTAACTTTAAAAAAGTTTCTTTGTTATATTTCAGAGTAGATTCTGTTGGAGCCAGTTGAGATAGTGTGTGACCCTGGTGTAAACGCCGGGGTAGCCCGGTTCCCCGCACTTGTTGCCGAAGGAGACGACGCCGATCTGAGTCCAGCGCCCGTTCGCCTGCAGCATGAGCGGGCCACCTGAATCACCCTGCAATATAAGTAAGTAGTTTAACAATAGTCGCTATTTTGTTAATGTTCCGTTTCACAAAAGGTTTGTTCATTTTCAATTCTCCATAGTAAACGAGAGGAAAACGTGTTTTTAATGTTCAGAGTTCTCTATACTGCATTCCAAATAAGTATGACAAGATTTTCCGATACCTATTTAGATTTCTGGCCAATAATTTAAGTATTTATAAAAAACTTATACTATTCTACATATCATGGACGTTACTAAAGAGAGTAAGTGTTTCAAATCTCTGTTTCTGTGATTCAAAATATCCTTAAAATTTCTTTGCTATTTGGAATGGAGTATACCTGGAGTATACATGGATTAGTACCTAATCAAACATATTTTTTTTGTTATCACCATCCTCCATCATGCCTGCTACTGAGGTACCTTCGGGCCCACTACAAGGTGGGGGTGCTGCCCTTGGCCCCACCCCTCCCCACCCACATCACCATAGATAGTCGTAGCACCGTTTCTGTCCACCCCGAAAGGGTGTTAATGGTAAAAGTTAATGACATCAGTTTTGTTGTTCCAGTGATTCCTATCGTTTCATATAAGGAAGAACGCTTCCACTCATACCCGCTTTTGTTCTGATTTACTACAGTATAGTAAAGAAACTGCTCGGAAAATCAATAACAGATTCCAACACCATACCCACAAGTCATACTTGTAGTAAGTATGTATAGTATCTACACTAGCGACCCGCCACAGCTTCGCCCGGATGGGATCTATAATAAAAGTAAATGTATTATACTTGCACAAACCTTCCGGAAATAACCCTCCTTCTGGCGCAGTCGGGTAAACATTATCTAAATGACTGTGAAAACTGTATAAAAATCCGTTGCGTGGTTTAGAAGAAGTACAAAAGAAACAGAAAAAAAAAAGAAAAAAAATTATTGACCAAAAAATAATTGCTTACTTAATTGAAGGACCTCTGGAAATTACCAAACATAATTGGTAATTTGTCGCTTGGAGTAAAGGAAATGATGAGGACAGACGCGGAGAGTGACTTTTTTATATTAGTTAGAGATAGGTACTCAAAATAAAATAAAACGTGATGAACTTCTTGACTCACCTGACAAGCATCGACGCCCCCTCTCGCGTACCCGGCACACAGGAAGGTGTCCGTGATGGGCTGGAAGTACGCCCGGTCGCAATCCTCGTTCCTCCACACTGGCAGCTTGGCTTCCAGCTGTCTGGAGCTCTCGCCGCCGCCGTAGCGCGTGGTGCCCCAGCCCACCACCGTGGCCGTGGCCCCGTCGAACTGCTGCCGCGCCAAGTCCCCGCCAGGAAGACAGATCGGAATTACGTATTTGGATTTTTGTACGTTTTCTGGAATGTACAATTTTTAAGTGTTACAATAGTTTTCTAGTAGGTCACAATCTAGATTTAGGTGACTATTATATCGTACCCTTATTGCAAAAACCAATTCATCATCATCATCATATCAGCCATTAAACGTCCACTGCTGGACATAGGCCTACCCAAAAATGGGGGTATTTGCCATAATCGCCACGCTTGGCAGGCGGGTTGGCGATCGCAGTTGGATTGAATGTGTGTACTCAGAGGATGCTGCTGCCCATCCTCCGGTAGATCCCTTAGTCTCCTTTTACGACACCCACGGGAGGAAATGGGATGGTGCTACTCTTAGCCGACACCACACAGACAACCAATTATCTGCACCAAAATTTTACCAAAAGGTTTTTGAGATTTAAGCACTTGAAAGTTTGACGACACAAAGATATCTATCTATCTATCTATAACAACGTCACGTCTCTTTCCCAATGGTTATTTATAAATAACCAATTATTCTAGTTTCATTTATAATAATTGAAGAAAACTGACTAGACTTTATAGAAAAATCAGGATAGTTGGTTGCAGATAGTTGGTTTTTGCAATAAGGGTACGATATTTGAAAAAGCTTGTTTCTTAATTCGGATATTACTAAAATCTTATAAGCCTAAGCTCACTTTTTGGTCTTGGTTTATTAGTTTGAAGATAATCTACACAATTTCTCTCACGCCATCATCCTACGTGCGTCTCAGACCGGGGACGACGGGTCGCTCGGCACACGATTCAGACTTATTTCTGTCACCTAATCCACATTCACACATCTTTTTATACACTTCCGTCTGCTGAGGGCTATGGCTGAGGGTCTTTTTCGGAGATGTTGGTATCTTACCAGCTAGCAGCAATATAGCGATGTCGTTGTAGAAGCCGACCCTGGAGAACTGGTCGTGAGCTCGTACGGCGGTCACCCTCAGGGTGACGGGTCTCGACGGCTCGTCATCTCGAGCCAGGTCCACGTCGCCGAGGCGGACACTAAACTGGCGGGCGGGGAATCTGCGGATGACTTACATTTTAGTCTTCAATACGAAATATTTTCTCCTTCCCTTCCCTTGTTAGTACCGTGTGTGCTAGACGTGTGTGTAAGCAATAAAAAGAAAAGAGCAACTAGCAACCTATATTTGTCCCTTCATTTTCCAGATTAAAATTATTATGTAGTATCAAACTTAAAATTGTATGAGGAAGATATATTTCTGAAACACAAAAGTTTTAAAACAAAAAGTACTTAGTTGTTTTGGCTCTATATGTTTAAAAGAAGAAACTTACGGTCTTTGCTTAGAATCTCTAGTGCAATGTGCAGCGGTGAGGACATGTTTCTTGCCCACCAACGTCCCACCACACCAGAACTCCCGTCGTTTGCTGCCATGCAGGTAAATGGCTGCCATCCACGGCCAGGCTCCCGGCTGCGCTTCTGTTCCACCAACGATGCGTCCACCTTCATCTTCGCGTTGTCCACACTCTGCAATTCGGTATGTCAAGTTTTTTTTTGTCTTCATTTTTATATTTTTTACGGACAGAAGACATAATTTTAAGATACCTATTTCATTCTTATTGTGATTCATCGAGTTTATCAATATAAATTTAATTTTTAAATTATTTTGATCTGTAATCTCTAAGTGCAAAAATGGTGGAGAGAAAATAATTCGAACTCCATGGAGAAAAACTACCTACAGCTGTATTTAAAAAAATTAAACCCTGCCTCCTCTTTCTAACTCTAAGCTGGAAAAAGATACGGCAACATCAAATGTCAAATTCTGACATTGTGAAAGTATTTTTTTTTCTTAATGGCCGGTTATTTTAAGTTGATTTTATGTTTACCAAGGAGTTCACAGGTATGCCAGTGACGTCACTGCACGGACCGAAAAACGACGTTATTTTATTAAAAATATCTGTAATCCTTTCATTTTAAAATCTCTGACATAGAAAACATGATTATTGAGACAATTATCTCAAAATGGTTTTCGATTCAGCCCTCCAAAAAAAAACTTGACATACCGAATTAATAAGGATGCAGATTGTTAATTAACGACATTTCTGAATCTCCAAGAACGCTTTAAATAATTTAGTCAAAAAACAAAGTGCACGAGATATAGGGTTCAAAAATTATGATCATAGCTGCAGAGCTTGTTGATTTAGTTTCAATGTCAAGTTCATAAAGTCCCAAGCTGCACAACAATATCTAATAAGAGGATATAGGATAACTACTAGAATTTACTTCCGTTGTCTACCATAAGAGCAAATCGTCCGTGTAGACATCTCCTAGACGTCATATAGACACAGTTACCGAAAAATGGGCAACGTTTATAGTGCGAAACCAGGATAGTCATAAGACAACGAGTTTCGGAGCCAACTCTAAAGAGTAACCTTTACCGGAATACGTTTAAACAGTTTCTAGAGCACAAGTTTAGTGTAGTAGATAGTCTTATGATAATATTAGGATAGTAAAACAGACGTTCTTTAAACCATTTTATAACCGATCGGCTAAAAATTTATAATCACAAGAATCATACAAGAATAAACCGCTTAAAATTATTTTATTTCCTAATGGCGTACGTTTGACACTTATGATATTTATTTCAACATGGCGTTTACATTTTATTAACATTAACATCATATTTATCACGCGTTGGTATTTCGTATAGACAGCGCGAATGAGAGTGCGGATTTAATTGTATCGTGGGAAATATGGAGATGATTGTATAAAACTAAAGCGCTCGCTGTATTATAACATTTAAGCTAAAAGAAATTATTTTTAACATTTTCATAAATCATAATTCATTTTAGTTTTTCATTTAATTTCAACAAAAATTATATTTTTATGATGCTTCCTCATAAAAAGTATCCATTTCAAGTAATTTATAGTTTTTAGTGGTCAAAACAAGTGTTTAAAGCTACATCAAATATGTATAACTCTTTTTAGGTTCCATTTTAATTTTTAAAATGGCGACGCTTTGCGCCTTGAACCGTGACAAGAGTTTTTATCCTATAGAGAAAGCTATAGAACACAATATGACTTTCACTAGATTAAAATACTATTCACTGACATTTCACTCCGTTAAATAGTAAATTACTCCTATGAAGCTTGTATGGTGGTCTATAAAATGCAATGTTTATATACTGTAATTTCTTGTCATAGTCGTACCAAACGTTTACAAGGCTCTGAGATGTGAAGTGCAAGTGTGAAGGATTCATACAATATTTAAAATTAAACAAGAAAAAAACAGGTAGGTAGGAAAGTTAAAGCCTTTTTATTTATTACTTAAGTATTATGTGAACATGAGCAAAAAATCTTGATAGTAGTCCAAAATAATAATGATTTTTCAATCATATAAGAACATCAGTCATTTTGTTAGATTTTAAGGAAAATAAAATCACTAAATCCACTAAATCCACTATCACCTTTATGAGGCATGGTCAGCCCTTGTTAGCGATGTTCATTGACTTTGCGATGTCAGACTTAGCATATCCTCATGACAATATTCCCCATGGGTATGTCAGATATAATATTCTGAAAACTCATAACATCCCCGTTTCTATAGTACCTAAACTCTGCCCAGTGTGACGGGTAGTGAGCCAGTGTATGTTAGACTTTATTGTTTGATTTAAATGGGAGTGCTTGGAGGGTTATTACTGATGTAAGTGTCCGATTAAATCGTTCACAAGATCGATAACGTGGGTGTCTATTATGACCCCTAGGCATATTACACTGGCTCACAACCCGCCACTCTACCTATTAGGCAATTATTAAGTAAACTTTACGCCCCTAGTGTGGCTGACAGGAAAAAAATTCTCACTGTCCCCGCATGTCCCGCAGGTCAATGTCCCGGGTTATTCCCGTTGTCCCCCAACGCTACGCCCCCAGTGAGGGGGTCGGGATGTCGCAAAGAGGGTCCCATACAAAATTAGGACTCAGAAAATTTTCAACAAAACACAATCGCCAAATATAACATTCGGGATCTGGGGGATGACCCCACCCGGGGGGGTGGGGTCACCCTTTTATTTAGTCCAATTTTTTTTGAGTAGACTAGCTAAACAGTAGCAATTTGGTTCTGGTGGTCGCAAGAAACCTAACATGCTCGTCGCTTCGCTCCTCGCTAACCTAACCGACTGAGTTAGATCGCGCCCCCTTCCCTTTATAAAAACATAATTTATAAAATATCGGTGAATCCTAGCGAAAAAATTGCAAAATTTTTGAATCCTTGGGATACACGGAAACCCACCCTTCCGCATGCAAAAATAAAAAAAAAATCATTTTTTTAAATTTTACAAGTCCAGCCCCCATACTAATTTCACCCGAAAGTCGATGGTTCATACAATTTCGATCAAAATTTAAGTCCCAGCTCCATATAAAATTATCATAAATTTTTTTTAAGTGTGCGACCCTCTTTGCGGCACCCTAATAGCCGAAGAGCGGACAGTTGGCAACCCTACCTGATCGAGTAACAAGATGCGACCTACCTAGGGTGTAGCACATCAGAAAGGGTTGCCTGGGCGTAACCTGGAGGGTTTTGTACAGTGAGCAAAAAAGTGGTAATTTTTTTTTGGTGTAAATTACCTCATTGAGTAACAAGTTGGCATATAGTACAGTCGATAGAGCTCATCGAGAAGTGCCAAATTATATAGGGTTGCCTCGCCTAGTCCTGGGACTTTCCTGAGTCGGCCTGATTTTATAGTGGCTAAAAATTCAAAAAATTACCTTATCGAGTAACAAAATGAGACTTTGCCATTTGATAGCTCTAGTCGTCCTATTAATTATTAACGTAGGTTGCCGGCCCTAAACCTGGAAATTTTCTTAGTCGGCCGAGTTTTATGTTCGAATTTAAAAACTGATTGATGCAACAACGTCGTGGAAATGTGTCCATGGATGGTTGGGAGATTGGTGGCATGGAGTAATCAATTATAGGTATTAATTTGGAGGGACACAAACTTAAAAATTGTGCACCGTTAGCAAAAAATCATAGGCGTAGCAAGGGGGGGAGCCGGGTGGGCCCGGCCCACCCCAGAATCCATCTGGCCCACCCCAGAAATAAAATGAATCACTTACTAAAAATAAATTACTTATGAATAGGTTGGTAAATGATAAATAAACTCGATATTATTTTCTTGTGTTTCGTTTCTCGTGTCCATACTATTGAAAAGTTAATGTGGTCAGAATGTACTTTCGCAAAATCTTGCAAATCTTGAAGCAAAATCTTGAGCTCGCTTCGCTCGCTCCTGTTATTCGAGCTCTGCTCTGCTGCTGCTACTGCTCTGATCTTATTTATATTGCTGTAAAATCTCGAGCTCGCTTCGCTCGCTCCTGGCTAGACACATTGCAGTAAAATCTTGAGCTCACTCCGCTCGCTCTAGGGTTTGAGTCGTATATCTTTTTATAGAGTAGTCGAATTTTGGGTTTGATTTGCTCGTTCCAGCTTTTAGGTCGTAAAAAACTCGAGCTCGCTACGCTCGCTCCAGGATTAAAATTGTATTACACTAATCTCACTGTATAGCAGTAAAATCTTGAGCTCGCTTCTGGCTAGACACATTGCAGTAAAATATCGAGCTCACTTTGCTCGCTCCAGAATTCGGTTAAATGTCGAGCTCGCTTCGCTCGCTCCTAGCTACGATTGAATCACAAAGACTTAAATGCATTGCAGTAAGATCTCGAGCTCACTTAGGTTCGCTTGCTTCAGAATTCAGTGAAATCTCGAGCTCGCTTTGCTCGCTCTAAGTTTTAGTTTTTATTACATCAACCTCGCCTGGGCCTGGCCCACCCTGGGAAAAAATCATTGCTACGCCCATGCAAAAAATATCCAAAAAGTGGCGACACAGTCAGTATGCAAGCAAACCTATGAAAGGCGTGTAAATACTGTATATTTTATTATAATTGTTACGGTCAGTGTAATAAATCTGGTCAGTCAGTATTAAGAGGAAAAGTACATGAAATTTGAAGAATTGGTATTTCAGACATACAATTACTGTCGGGGTGTAAGGGGTAAACGCAGTACACTATGGCGACAACCTAACTGCCAACCTCATCTGCTCGTGGTGCACCCTGCCGACTAACCAACGAGGCTCTGGCGACCGACTGTGATTCCAGTATATCCATCCAAAGCAGGCTATACCAAAATCCCTCGACCTATGATGGGCAGCAGCATCACCGGTGCAACTGGTATATCCCTGCGATCACCAACCCGCTATACCAAGCGTGGTGATTATGGCATTTTTACCTCCCAAATATGGAATTTAGTCCCACATGGCCCCGGCCCCTAGTTCCCGGCAACTCTACTATTCCAGGCTACGGCAGTTGTCTAGCTAACGGTAGGACGGGGGGTGCTAAGAATACCCGGGTTACTAGAGGCTGCCAACATCAACGACATTTATTGGCAACGTTAACGTATAACGGACGAACACTGATGGAGGACGAAAAGTTCACGAAACTCGAGATAGAACTAAAAAAGATTGAGAGGCATATTCTTGGGTTGTCAGAGGTCCGAAGACAGGGGGAGGATACGATGACCCTAGAATCTGGCCACTTGTTCTACTTCCGAGAAGGCGAAAGGCTGTCCCAGGGTGGCGTAGGATTTCTCGTCAACAAAACCCTCATCCACAATGTAATGGAGATAAAGATAAAGATGCATTTATTTGTACGACATGCGTAGTTTTACAAGTAGGTGTTACAATAATTATTAGGTCCTCCATGTCTTACCTTACGGCTTACAAATTATTATTTTGATAATTTCAGAGATGCTAATTCGTGTATTAAATTAACTCATTACAATATCATCATCATCATCAGCCAATCATCGTCCACTGCTGGACATAGGCCTCTCCCAAGGCGCGCCACAAAACTCTGTCCTCGGCCTTCCTCATCCAGTCGCTCCCCGCTACTTTTTTTAGGTCGTCTGTCCAGCGGGCAGCAGGGCGTCCCACACTACGCCTACCAGTTTGCGGTCTCCACTCTAGAACTCTGACACCCCATCGGTTGTCAGTTCTTCGGCAGATATGACCAGCCCATTGCCACTTCAGCTTGCTAATTTTCTGAGCTATGTCAGCCACTTTAGTTCTGTGACGAATCACTTCATTTCTGATGTGGTCCCTCAGAGAAACACCGAGCATAGCTCTCTCCATAGCTCGCTGAGCGACCTTGAATTTATGAACTAGCCCTACCGTCAGGGTCCACGTTTCCGCACCATAGGTCATCACTGGCAGAACGCACTGATTGAACCCCTTCGTTTTGAGGCATTGTGGTAGGGCCGAGGAGAATATATGACGTAGTTTCCCGAAAGCAGCCCATCCTAGCTGGATACGCCTAGCCTTGTCGAAGTTGTTTCTACCTAGTCTTATAGTCTGTCCAAGGTAGACATAGTCTTGCACAATTTCTATCGCCGCCTCACCGACGTATACCGCCTCTGGCTCGACATGAGAATTAAGCATGACTTTCGTCTTGTCTAAGTTCATGCCAAGACCGACCCGTCGGGAAGCGGCATTAAGGTCGCTAAGCATCCCACTGAGGTCATGCAGCGATTCCGCCATGATGACAAAGTCGTCGGCAAAACGCAGGTGTGAGATGTACTCGCCGTTCACACATATGCCTCGTCCTTTCCAATTGAGCATCTTGAAGACGTCTTCCATCGCATTAGTGAACAGTTTCGGGGAAATAACATCCCCTGTCTCACTCCTCTTAGCAGTTGGATCGGCTTCATCTTGTACTTGTACGGACATAGTGGCGGCGTCATACAGACATCTAAGCACCTCAATGTATCGCCAGTCGATCTGGCATCGCTGCAAGGACTCCAGAACAGCCCAGGTCTCGATCGAGTTGAAGGCTTTCTCATAGTCCACAAAGGCTAGACACAAAGGTTGATTATACTCCTCGGTTTTCTGTATAATCTGCCTTACCGTGTGGATGTGGTCTATGGTACTGTAGCCTTTTCGAAACCCGGCCTGCTCCGGGGGCTGAAACTCGTCGAATTTTCGAGCGAGACGGTTCGTAATGACCCTCGAGAACAACTTATAGACGTGGCTCAGAAGTGAGATCGGTCTGTAGTTCTTGAGGAGGGTTTTATCTCCTTTCTTGAAGAACAGGACCACAACACTTCCGCTCCACGTCTCCGGTGTTATGCCATTGTGAATGACGGAATTGAAGAGCTTTCCTAGGGCCTTCAAAACAGGAGTACCTCCAGCCTTCAGAAGCTCTGTTGTTATTCCGTCTTCACCCGGAGCTTTGTTATTTTTAAGTTGTTTGAGGGCTTTTCTAATCTCGCTCGAGTCAACGACCGGGATATCGTCCGTGTAGTGGCGTACTAGTGGGGCTCTGGGGTCGGTGTTGCGAGCTACAGGCTTTGGGGCGTGTGTTGCATACAAACTTCCATAGAACTTCGAAACTTCAGTGAGGAGGTCCGGCTTAGAGGCAACGATCTTCCCATCCGCGGATTTGAGTTTTGACAGGTGGCTTCTCCCGAGCTGCTGAACGAATACTTTCGACCCCTGGTTCTGCTCAATCGCCACCTCTATGGAGCGCGTGTTGAAGCGTCGGAGGTCGCGCCGTATCAGCTTTTTTATTTTTTTGTTGAGAACCCGATGTTCTGCTGAAGACTCTTGCGCAGATAGAACTTCACGTCTATGCCTCATGAGCTCCAGAGTCTCGCTTGAGAGCTTGGATTCTTTTGCCACACGCTGCGTGCGGAAATGCCTGTAGCCCACTTCACGGAGAGCTTTTACTAGTTGGTTTGTAGCCTCGCCAACGTCCTCGGTGGTTTCCAACGAATCAAATCGATTTTTGAGGTCGAGTTGGAAGCTGTTACTTCCAACGACAGTTTGGTGCAGTGTGGGACGGAGGGTCGATTTCATCAGACGTCTTCTTTCAAGCTTGACATTTATATTCAGAGCACCTCGGACCAGTCGGTGATCACTTCCGGTGTTAAACCTGTTGATCACTCATACATCTCTGAATATGTGCCGTTTATCAGTCATGATGAAATCGATGTCATTTTTCGTCCGGCCGTCAGGGCTTCGCCAGGTCCACCTCCTTTGGGGCTGCTTCTTGAAGAATGAGTTCATCAAGCATAGCCCTTGCCTCTCTAGGAAGCCGACCAGCGTATGCCCTCGCTCATTCCTGGTACAAATACCGTGTGGGCCTACCTTCGACTCATCGCCCTCCTGTACTCCCACTTTGGCATTGAAATCCCCCATCACAACCGTGAAATGAGTCTTTGCGGTATCGTTGATAGCTCTAGAGATATCCTCGTATATAGCCAGGCATCCCTACCCATCCGTCATGGGGGCTTTGAGCCTGCCGGCTTTTCTCGCATCGGCGCAAGGGTTTAAATTCTGTCACTTAACGGAGACGAGGCTTGCGTACCTTTTGCTGCTGATGGATTGACGAGTTGGACGGCTCTCTTCTCGACCGCGTCCGCACACAGAACTCCAGGAGTACAGCGAGCCTGGGACGACGTGGGAGCTAAAGCGGCATTTACCAACTGATAGGCGTGGCTACTGGCTCAAATTTGCCCAGACTTAGGGCGATATCAAGGGCAGCATCGGGAGCGTGGTTGCAGGCACTCCCTTCACCACATATGGGAACCCTGCTCGACGGCGACTCGCTGCGGGTGGTGGTAGCTCTCCGCCTGGGCTGCGATGTTTGTCAACCACATGAATGCATCTGCGGGTCCACGGTGGAAGCCAATGGCCATCAGGCATTGAGCTGCCGTCGGTGCTCGGGGAGACACCCACGTCACTCAATGACATCGTCCGTAGGGCACTGATTTCGGCCAACATACCGTGCATGTTGGAACTGCGAGGCCTTAGTCGCTCGGATGGGAAAAGTCCTGACGGTTTGGTCTAACGCTGGTGCCATGGCAGAGAGGAATGTGTGCTATGGGACGCCACGTGCGTCAGAACTCTCGCTGCCTCGTATCTCAGCCGCACGGTTCGCTCTGCAAGGGCCCGCGCACGCACGAACGTGGTTTTCTTCTCGGGGCCGCGGGGAGACAGCATCGAGGCGTTGGCCTCCCGACTGTGGTTGCAAAGCGCCGGCCGTTTAGACGGCCGGGTCCTTCGAGTTAGCGCAGAGCGCTTGTTGGTTTCTTTTGTTCTTGCTTCCTGTGCGGTCGGACCCACCAGGTGAGACCCCGTTGGGGGAGGCCTAGTGAGTCGCCTGCTACAGGAAGCGTGTTGTAATTTCCGGGGGAGAGGGTGTCAGTCATGGGGGGGGGGGGGAGTCAGTCAGGTGGTGAGGGGGGGCTCGACTGCCTCAGTGACTAAGTCACGAGGCAGGAGCTTCCGATCCGGTGGGCGCGCGTGGTGCGGAGCTATCTCCCGTATGTGCAAACATCCTTATGGCTAGGCGACCGATGAACTCGTCCAGTGTCTCGGTCTTTAGGTCCCTCTGGATAGTGGCGTTTCTTACGAACCGTGGGGCGTCTACAATTGTACGGAGGACCTGCGACTGCTGGGCCCTCAGCCGGACTCGGTTTGTTTCAGCGGCTAGTGCGTACCAAGCTGGGGCGGCGTACGTGAGTTGCGGTCTGATGTACGTCTTGTAGACGCCGATCTTCACGCGCAGAGGGAGCCGGGACGAGAGGACTGGACGAAGTAGGGCGCGAACAGCGCGCACCTGGCCAGTTACCTCCTTTATGTGGTGCAGCATTGTTAGGCGGCGGTCGATGGTCACCCCCAGGTATTTAACTTGGGGGGACCACGCGACATGTTGCCCGTAGAGCTGCAGGGGAGGAGGCAGGAGGGATGAGTGGAGTCCGACGACAATCGCCTGTGTCTTTGCCACGTTGATTGTGAGTCTCCATTTAGCCAGCCAGGCTGGGAGGGCGTCAAGTGTGGTCTGCATCTTTTTTGCTGCGTGGGCTCTGTTTACTGACGACGTGTAATACGCAGCGTCGTCAGCGTATAGGGCAAGCTGGGCTCCGCTCTCCACTGGGATGTCATCTGTGTACCTGGCATAGCATACTGGAGACAAACAGCTACCTTGGGGAACTCCGGCATCAATGGGGCGCTCGTCTGAGGCGGCATCTTCCACTGCCACTTGGAATCTGCGCTCTGCCAAGAAGGAGGCCACGGTCTTAACGACTCGACGTGGAGTCGTAGAGGTGGCCAGCTTGTAGACGAGTCCTGGATGCCAGACACGATCAAAGGCCTTTTCCATGTCGAGGAGCACGGCGACTGTGTATTCCCCCTTATTTGAAGCCACAGTCATGTTATGTAGGACCCTCGACAGTTGGAGCGTCGTGGAGTGTTCGGCTCTGAAGCCAAACTGCTCGTTCCGAGGCGTGATGTGGGGCGTTAGGTGACGCAGCAGCATTTTCTCAAACACCTTGGAGATGGTTGGGAGCAAGGTGATGGGCCGATAGCTTTCAGGTTTCAGGATATTCTTCCCGGGTTTCGGCAGCATGATGACGCAGCCCAGCTTCCACTGCTGTGGGAAGTGGCCCGTCCTCATGATCCCATTGAACAGGCGCGTTATGGTCATGATGGCTCGTTGCGGTAGGTGTCGCAGGGCTTCGTTCGTGATGTTGTCGGGGCCTGGGGCCTTTTTTAGCTTGGTGCGCTTCACCATGCGCTGAACTTAGTTTGGGGAGAAGACGACGGGGTCCTCGTCGGAAGCTATCGGCCTGGCGAAGTAGTCATCCATGTGCCTTTGAATGACTGCTGCGTGGTCGGTGTCGTCGGACGGGTTTGGCTTGAACTGCCGCTCTAGGCTCTCCGCGATGATCTCGGCGCGGACTTCAGCTCGGTAGCGGAGGGTTCCGTCGCCGGCTAGAAGGGGGCGGGTGGGCTCAGGTTTCCCGGAGAATTGGCGGCAGAGTTTGTGAACGGATGTCCAGTCATCTCCAGCCGACTCGATGGTGCATTGCCAGGATTCGGTTCTCTCTGCTTGTAGAGCGTCCGAAACCTTTAGGGCCAACGCGTCCAGCTGGGATTTCAGGGTGGGGCTGCGTGAGCGTTGCCACTGCTTCCTGAGACGCCTTTTGCTGGTTAGCATCTCTTTGATGAACGCTGGTAGGTTGTGGTCCGATGCTCTTTTCGGAGCATCCCTGGAGGCGTGGGATAAGGCGTCCCGTATGCAGCGGCAGAGATCTTCCGCCAGCTGGTCGACATCCGATGCTGAAGAGACTGGGCGGTTAATGAGGTGCTGGGCCACATACCCCCCGAACTCTTCCCAGTCAGTGTGTTTCCTGGGTTTTAAAGGAGGTATCGAGGTCAATGGGTCCGTTAGGATTACGAGCACTGGCTGGTGGTCGGAAATCATGTGGTCCTCCAGCACCTCAATCGTGGGTCTTGCGTGGAGGCCGTGGACGAGGGTCAGGTCGATGGTGTCCGGCATGTAGGCTGCAGAGTATGGGTAGTGTGTCGGGGCCTCCGTGCCCAATACCTCGTACCCTTTCCTCTCCCCGTTGTCGAAGAAGCGGCGCCCGTTGAAGCAGATTTCGTGTGAGTACCAACCTGTGTGTTTGCAATTGAAGTCTCCGGCGATGATGGTGGGGTGTGGCGAGTCCAGCAGGGTGTGAACATCGGCCACCGCCAAGGAGACTTTAGGAGGCTTGTAGAAAGCAAACACACGGTGGGGTCTGCCGTCGAGACACAGTTCCACACCTAAGGCGTAGGCAGACTGCAGCTGCGGGGTCGGTAGAGCTTGATGGACGAGTCTCCTCCTCACCAGGACGGCTAGGCCTCTGTAGGCCTGGCCGGAGGTGTCGGATATCTCGTCCTTCCGGTAAATGTGAAAGTTGGGGCACCTCAGTCTGTCGTTGCTCCTCAGGTGTGTTTCCGAGACGAGCACCACGTCAGCATTTTGCTCCGATGCGAGTGCACGCAGCAGGTTGATCTTGCGGGGGGACAGTCCGTCGGCATTCCAATGAATGATCCTGCAGTTGCTAGCGATCATTGCGGCGTTTGGAGGCTCTGATCTTTGCCAGGATCGATTCGAGGGGGTCAGTGCCGCTGAGCATCAGCAGGACTAACCCGATCAGGAAGTCTGTGAATTCCCGATCGTGTAGCTTGTACAGGTGTGAGTCGTAGTCTATCACCTGCTGCGTGTGCGGTTGGCGCGTTCGCTGCCTTGGCTGCCTTGGTGGTGCATCAGTCTCAGTCTGAGTCTGCGCGGTCTCGTCAGTGGAGGGGAAGGTCTCCTCCTTCCTTCCCTTTTTTTTCTTCTTACTCCCCTTCTTTCTCCCTGGTTCGGCTCGTGCCTGCGCCTGGGTGGGATGGCCTCGCTGCGTGGGCCCGTTTGCGGCCGCCCTTACCTCTAGTTGGGCGCTCGGGTCGGCCTCCTGGGCGGGGGGGGGTCCTCTTTATTTTTGGGTTGGACTGGGTTAACGGGACTGTACCGGCCTTCTTGTTCCTGGCCTCCTTCTTGAAGACCGGGCACCGGCGCCGGCAGCCGTCGGCGGCTGACAAAAAGCGGGACATTTACTCGGCTTTTGTGATTTTATGCCGCTGGCCTTCGAGACCATGGGCTGCTGGGGGTCGGAAGCTTTGAGCTTCGTCGTCGACTCCAGGAGAGGGGGAACGACGCTCGCTCCGGGTACTACTTAATGCAAAGGTTGTCCATCGCCATCCATCGCGGAAACGCGAGATTCTTTGTATCCGGTATGACCCGGGGAGGGCTTTTTGACTGATTAAACTTTTTTGTCTGTTAGCTGACCTGATATGATCTGACTTAAAATCTGGTATATCATTTATCTCGCTACGACGACGGGAACCCTCGCCGACGAAGTCGCGGGTAAACGCTCGTATTTTATACACCATAAACTGGCAATTACATGTCGTCCCATATTTGGTATATTCCCATATTTTGTATGTAATGCATAATGCACATTTTTTATTTCGTAAATAAAAAATTACAGAAGACTGCTAAATTTTTTTAAATATTTTTTATAGGTTCCTTAAACTCAGAAATACAACATTTTTTTTTCCCGCTTAGTTATAAAAGTCCATGCGGTAAGGGGTTAACGCACGAAACATTTTACGTGCTCGTAGTCGTAGTCCTTCCGTCAGTCTCGTCCTCGACGACATTTCGGCTAAAACAATCAAATCTATCAAGTAGGTATGTTCATGATACGAGTAAAAATAAGTTAAATTACATGCTAATAACTTCTGTATCAAACAAACAATTATAATATTTAGTTCTAAAAATAAAACGAATAAGTTCTATCTGCTAGTTAGAAATCAAAATGTATTTGAAAATACATGATAATTATTAGAACTAATAGCTCCTATCTACTAGATAGGTAATAGTCGGTTCTAAATAAACTTGGAATAATCAAATTAATAACTCCTATCTTCTAGATAGGTAATAGTAGGTTCTAACCATAGACGTAGGTACATTGATATCGTTGGTTCTAACTGTTCTAAGTAAACTCGGAATAATCAAACTAATAGCTCCTAGCCGTGGTGGTCCAGTGGCGATTAACCTTGCCTGCCGTGCAGGAGGCGATGGTTCGATCCCCGTCCAAGCCGACTCGTACCAATGAGTTTTTCGGAATTTATGTACGATTTGTAACACCACTGGCTTTTCGGTGAAGGAAAACATCGTGAGGAAACCTACATGCTTCAATTTCGAGACATGTATTGTACCCACTGTCCATTACAAGTGGCGACGGGCTCACCCCCTGTCACACTGGACAGCGTTTCGGTACTACTGGTGAAACGTGGATGTTCTGAGGTTTCAGAATATCTCTGACTACCCCCTCTAGGAATATAGTCGTGAGCGTATGCTATAGCTCCTATCTACTTGATACGTAATATAGTAGGTTCTGTAAACTTGGAATAATCAATCTAATAGCTCCTATACACTCCTAACTACTTGTTTTTACATAAATATTGACACTAAATAAAAAACCTGTTGTCCCTTTACAAAAAACAACGACAATGGCCGCCGCACGCGCTTCCCGTGACGTCGTACCACCTCACGCCACTCGATAGTTCGATCTCTTTCGCACACTGTAGCCGAATGACGGATGTCAGTTCTCCGGCAGTTTGATGGTAGATAGGATCGTATTGGCTGCAAAATTAGTTCGGAAGTAACTTAGGAAATATTCGTTTTGGTAAGTTAGAATATATTAGCAGCATTTCAGGCTAACACGCTCAAAGCGTGTTATTAGGAGGTATTCAGAATTCAGTATTAAGAATTTGTGGCGTTATTTATTACAAAATCACTTAGGAGTCTTTGCCAGTCGGTGCGAAATTGAACTCTAAGTACAGTGGCATAGATAACTCATTTTGGCCCCGGGTGTCAGGAGGTATTCGAACATCGTCGTCGAAATGCCTGTAGCCCACTTCACGGAGAGCTTTTACTAGTTGGTTTGTAGCTTCGCCAACGTCCGCGTCCTCGGTGGTTTCCAACGAATCAAATCTGTTTTGGAGGTCAAGCTGGAAGCTGTCACTTCCAACTACAGTTTAATGCTGTGTGGAAGTGTGGGACGGAGAGTCGATTTCATCAGACGTCTTCTTTCGAGCTTGTAATTTTATTCAGAGTGCCTCGGACAAGTCGGTGATCACTTCCGTTGTTAAACCTATTGATCACTGATACGTCTCTGAATATGTCCGGCTGTCAGGGCTTCGCCAGGTCCATCTCCTTTGGGGCTGCTTCTTGAAGAATAAGTTCATCAAGTATAGCCCTTGCCTCTCTAGGAAGCCAAGCAGCATAATTATGCCCTCTCTGGTTTCTGTTACCAATACCGTGCTGACCCACCTTCGACTCATCGTTCTCCTATACCCACTTTGGTATTGAAATCCCCCATCACAACCGTGAAATGAGTCTTTGCAGTATCGTTGATAGCTCTAGAGATATCCTCGTATACCGATTCGACTTCTTCGTCAGAGCCCGTCGTAGTAGGCGTATACCAGTACAACCTTCAAGCTGCACCTTTTGGAGAATTTTAGCACGCGGTATTCTACCCGATTCAACACACTGCTGATCTCCATTACATTGTTGATGAGGGTTTTGTTGACGAGAAATCCTACGCCACCCTGGGACAGGCTTTCGCCTTCTCAGAAGTAGAACAAGTGGCCAGATTCTAGGGTCATCGTATCCTCCCCCTGTCTTCAGACCTCTGACAACCCAAGAATATGCCTCCCAATCTTTTTTAGTTCTATCTCGAGTTTCGTGAACTTTTCGTCCTCCATCAGTGTTCGTCCGTTATACGTTAACGTCGTAACAATAACAGTCGTTGATGTTGGCAGCCTCTGGTAACCCGGGTATTCTTAGCATTCCCCGCCCTACCGTTAGCTAGACCACTGCCGTAGCCTGGAATAGTAGAGCTGCCGGGAACTAGGGGCCGGGGCCATGTGGGACTAAATTCCATATTTGGGAGGTAAAAATGCCATAATCACCACGCTTGGCAGAGCGGGTTGGTGATCGCAGGGATATACCAGTTGTACCGGTGATGCTGCTGCCCATCATAGGTCGAGGGATTTTGGTATAGCCTGCTTTGGATGGATATACCGTAATCACAGTCGGTCGCCAGAGCCTCGTTGGTTAGTCGGCAGGGTGCACCACAAGCGGATGAGGTTGGCAGTTAGGTTGTCGCCATAGTGTACTGCGTTTACCCCTTACACCCCGACAGTAATTGATCTCTGAAATACCAATTCTTCAAATTTCATGTACTTTTCCTCTTCTATTCTATTCTATTTTTAAAAAAATGGCTGCCATCTTGGGTATTTGATGATTTTGCCAATGTCTAGTTTATGTAGCAAAAGTGCTTGACGTTGTACGGTAATTTATATATTTGGTGACTTCAAGGATTTTTTTTCGAAAAGAACACTATCTTGAGCCACCACTGGAGCCCCGCTGTCGAGCTGGGAGGGGGCAACCAACAATTGACGAGCGACGTGACCGCCCAATAGCAGATCGACAACGCGACTCCTACTTTTCCTCTTAATACTGACTGACCAGATTTATTACACTGACCGTAACAATTATAATAAAATATACAGTATTTACACGCCTTTCATAGGTTTGGTTGCATTTGCATACTGACTGTGTCACAACTTTTTGTATATTTTTTGCTAACGGTACACAATTTTTAAGGTTCAAATAAATTCCCTCCAAATAAATACCTATAATTGAATACTACATACCACCAATCTCTCAACCATCCATGGACACATTTCCACGACGTAGTTGCATCAATCAGTTTTTACATTCAAACAAAAAACTCGGCAGACTAAGAAAAGTTCCAGGTTTAGGGCCGGCAACCTATGTTAATAATTAATGGGACGACTAGAGCTATCAAATGGCAAAGTCTCATTTTGTTACTCGATGAGGTAATTTTTTGAATTTTTAGCCACTATAAAATCAGGCTGACTCATAAAGTCCCAGGACTAGGCGAGGCAACCCTATATAATTTGGCACTTCTCGATGAGCTCTATCGACTGTACTATATGCCAACTTGTTACTCGATTAGATAATTTACACCAAAAAAATTACCACTTTTTTGCTCACTGTACAAAACCCTCCAGTCAACCCTGTACTTTTAGACGTAGGTACCTTTCTGATGTGCTACACCCTAGGTAGGTCACATCTTGCTACTCGATCAGGTAGGGTTGCCAACTGTCCGCTCTTCGGCTATAACCATATAAATAATTAATAAGTTTTGTATTCGAATTTATGACATTATTATTTTATTATTATTGTATAAAGCACACTATTTTACTGCAAAAACAAAACGTTGATTTTGCGATAACACCATTTACAGTGTTTCCATTAAAATCCATTGATACTATTATAGTGGGGGACAACGATAACATATTTTCCCGGTCGGCTCCAGTGGGGGACAGCTAGCTATTTTTTTCCTGAGACAAATCCACTATTGTATCTTGTTCTAATATCTCTTTATTTTCCATGTATTTACGAACATTTCGCCGAAATCCCCCGGAATATTTGTTTTTTTTACTTTTTCCATTGCTGGATAGTTGAACACCGTCCAGCAGTAGAATAAAAACACTTATTAACGTATCTTTTCAAAACTATCCTCTATAAACACATTTAAGCGGGAAGCCTTTAGATTTTACTCTGTACAATAGATATAAACTGTGTCCGTCTAGAACATTCTAATAAACATTTATTTATAGACCAGTATTAAACCACATTGATCACGTCTAAAACAAATTAGCTTATGATAGTCAAATCACCCTACAGAAAGTCATAAAATATGTCCCGTTCAGAATTATTACTCTAAACAAACACTTTTTCCAAACTAAGTGTAGATAGCAACTAGTTTATTTACACTAGATTAATCTTTTAGTTTAAAGGAGGTTCTAAAACGTGGATCTGAGACACTATACTCTATTAGAATGTTTCATCTTATTATAAATCACCTTTAGAACACTGTTGTCTATATATTAACCACTAATAGGCAATTTATAGTGTATAAAGGTTTAAAGCAACTTGCTGGTGTTACTTGGGGTCTCACTACATATTATAAAACAAAGTCGCTCTCCGCTGTCAGTCTGTTCCTATGTATGTTTAAATCTTTAAAACTACGCAACAGATTTTGATGCGTTTTTTTTAAATAGATAGAGTGATTCAAGAGGAAGGTTTATACTTATGTGCATTGCACCCATGCGAAGACGGGGCGGGTCGCTAGTCTTCTAATATATAAAGAAGAATCACAGATTATTAATAGTTGGTAAATGGTGTTGTTTAATCTAGACGAGCTTAAATATAGTAAAGCCTTCTTATTCTATGATAAATAAATAGTTGATTACACACCGAGGACAGGAAAGTAAGAAAGGCCTCAGATCTCATGTAATTGTTGACCGAGGCGAAGCCGAGGTCAACAAACATTTGTGATCTGAGGCTTTCTTATTTACTGTCCGAGGTTAGTATACTATTTTTCTCCTCGACGGAGGTGGAAAGCGACAACTTCGTTTTGCGCAGCGGGACGACAATTGACGCTTTCCGTCCGGAGGGGAGAAAATATTATAATACCTACACGGATTACCGAAGAGGTCACGGGCGTGATTAGTACCGAAGTATTTAATTCCGGGTTCCGGACCCAAAGGGTGCTACGCTAGTGTGCTACGGGACCACTATTCATAAGCATAAGATGATGAATGCAATATCCGTAGCTACTCGTATGTTGTCAGTTGAAGTGAATATGAAAGAAAAAAAAATAAACAAAAACTTACCACTGACGTCAACAATATTAGAATAGTTCCCAATCACGGGTGGCGGCACAGTAAAGAAGGTCGAAGTTTGTGGTCGTGCGGTAGTCACAGTGGTGGTCGTAATCGGTCTTGTGGCCAACGTGGCGGGCTTTGGTCTCTTGGTGGTTAGCACCAGGATCGCTGAAGGCTTCTTCGTCGTCGTGGGCTTGTGCACAGGCCTCTGTGTTGTAACTGGCACTAAATATGTCGGTTTACTTGTCGTTGTTACCACTGGCTTTTCAATAGCAGCTGTTGCGGGAACAATCGAGTCTTTAGGACAACATACACCAGGGACAAATAAGTCCTTGAAGCAAAGTGATTCTCTGAGGTTCACTAAGTTGAGTAGTAGTTGCGGACAGTTGCTCAAGTCTTCACAAATTCCTGCTTCACCTTCGGGAGTAGTGCACGACTTGGCGTCTTCTTTGTCTCCCCCTGTTGCAATTTTAGTGATTGGCGCGTCGGGAAGGACTTTCGGTAGCGCTTTTTTAACGATAGGTGCGATTTTGTCTGTGACATTCCTACCCAAAACATTTTTGCTGATCGTATATATAGCCTGTGGAAGCTGCTGCAGGTTAGGATCCGATTCGTTTCTCTCATTCTCGTTCACCATGTCTACGAGGTAATGTCCTACTGTGTTTATCGCTCCTAGAGTTTCGGATATTCTCGTGAAAGCTAAATCTGACAGTAATCTTCCATCGTTAGGATTATCTCTGGTTTCCGAATGAATGAGATCGAAAGACGACCTACTGTCGTAATTCTGGGGCACTCTTTGGTTTTGGAAGCCAGATCTTAGGAATGGACCTTGATTATACGAGACTGGTTGATATTGCGGAGAATTGTGGTACGTTATATGCATAGAGTCGGGTGATCTTTTTCTTGGTGATGAGAACTGCCAGGGTGGGTTTCTGGGTTGCATGTGAGGTTTCGGCCATTCACCCGTTGTCTGCATGAAGGCGACTGAAACATAATAATTTAGTTGTTATTTTACTTCTGTTTTCATTAAGCACTTAGTTCATATTATATGCAAATGGGTTATTGAAGAATGATGCATACCTACCCGGATGGTGATCTAGTTGTTGGCTTGTTGTGTGAGACGTCACAAGAAGAACACCTGAAAATAAATTAAAATATATAATTGCTGAAATCGATAAACGATAAATATATGGAGATGAAGGCGGCTGCATGGCCTGCTCCAGGCAAACCAGAGAGCAGTTAAGTCGGCTGGTTTTGATCAGTCGTTTTGGTCAGTTTAGATAAGACTAGAAGAGAAGAAGAAGGCTGTGGTAGAAGTGGAAGGCCGAAGAAAAGATGGATGGATTGTGTGAAGGATGATTTGTGTAAGAAAGGAGTGAGTGCTGAAATGACGGCTAAGAGAGATGAATGGAAGAGGATGACATATTGCGCCGACCCCAAATAATGGGATTATTTGTATAAGATTTGAGAAACGGTAGAAAGATATTATTAGTTATGTTTTGTTTGTAAGTTGGTAGGTAACGTTAACCTACTTACTATCTATCTACTAACTAAAGTAGTTTCCATAAAATATCAGCACGGACTTTCGGCTGTACAAATATAGGCAAGGTATAATATAATACGAATTTAGCAAGTGAAATCAAGGTATCCATATCGGTATCATCATTAGGTATTACCGAAATCAGAGGTGAAACCGAGATTCCGCAATAACGTGTTCGATAAAAAACGCACATAAAAATACAACGATTGGGTTTGGTAGATCCTGAATTGGTTCAAGTCAACACACGCGATTCTTCAAGCCTCAGTTGAAACATTTTAAATGATTAGGTAGGTATACAGGGTTAAACAGTTGCATTACTTTAAAGAGTGATTGTTTCCATGATACTGAACAACTTTCCCTGAGAAGTCCATAGAAAAATCGAAGATATGAATTGGGGTTTCCATACTTAAATGCCATTGTGCGAAAAGTCGAAATTTATTTTTGAGCATTTCCCTTAATTTCCTATGGGAAAGTTGTTTAGTATCATTAGTGCAATCATTCGTCAATGTAATGCAACTGTCTGCCCTAACACCCTTTAGTATTAGGTTTATTGAAATACTTATGAAATTGAGTTTATTTAATTTGAATATTTTTTATTTGCCCGTAACTACAGTAGATAAAAAAATTTACGCGTTTTTTGATGGGAGTGCGTGCGCCGATTTTTTTTCACTCTTGACCTCGCCCCGGGACTGTTAAGAGGTGGGAGGCTCGCGCGCTTGGACGTACAAGTGGATAAGTACCAGATTTTAAGTCAATTATCATAAGCTATCAAACAAAAAAAGTTTCATCCAAATCAGTTCAGTAGTTTTTGTGTAATGCTGTTACAAAGAAACAAATAGACAGATAAAAATTCTAAAAAAGTCGATTTGAAGTCAGGGATCCATATCTTAATCTTTTTCTTGTAAACATCTTCAATGTACAAAACAGGAATCACGCTTCTATTACAGTTTTATAATTATCATAGTTTCGATATTTTTAATCTGAAGCTGATGTCTGATACAATAATAATAGAAGGTACCTATAGGTACTAATAGACACAGACACACGTCGTCGGTGCCAGTGAGTCACGTCACGAGAAAGCGCAGTTTACGCAAACGCAAGCGTTCATGTTGCATAATGATGTAAGCCCAAGAACTGTTTGTTTCCTTTTGTTTATTTTCGGCTAAGGCACGCGGAGGATATACTTTTGGATTATTTGTTAACCGGACACTGACTCACGTCTCAGCAGTAATTTTGCGGGACGGTAGGAACAGGCGTGTGGGGAATTCACGCGAAACCAAAGTATTCTGCGGAGAAACGTCCTTTATTAACTATACCGGATGATTTTTTTACCATACCGAAACTTTCAGGGGTGGTTCGGACCATCACCCTGAACAACTTTTACTATGGAAGCGACCCTAAATTCGTATCAAAAAATAGGCTGTCTCATACATTTGAGTCGAGTAGGCATTGCAGTTTAGTATGGAAAGTGTATCCCTATCGGGACTTCCTATGGCAACTTGAACGTTATGTACCTACTGTTGTATTACTTCATTATAATATAGGGTCTTAATATGCTCACACTTTTTTAAGGTGATGATCAGACCATCAAACCGTAATCGCGACAAAAATCTGCTGTCCCATACAAAAATGCAAACCTACCTGAGCCAAATGTAAGGCTGAATATAGAGCTGATTTTTTATCCTCGATGTTGATGTTGTCCCTTGGAGAAAGTTGTTCAGTTTGATGGTCTAATCATCACCTTAAATAGAAGCCTATTGTGCTGCCCCCAAATGTATTTTTTTTTATTTCTTAACAATTAAACAATATTTCCTAAAAACCTGACTGTCACATTGTAGTCATTGCTGATTTTCAATTTATCGGGTCACTGCGGATTTGTTATTATGTTTGTAGCCAAACACTTTATGGCGATGGCGGTTAGAACGATAGTAGCTGCAAGAATACAACATAATCATCCGAAATGTTTCGATACATTGAAAGTCAATCAGGACTACAATGTGACATACTTGTTTTTTGGAAATGTTGTTTAATTGTTTAGAAATACAAAAAAAATCGATTGATTATCCCCCCCCATCCCCCCCCCCCCCCGAAATCCGAATATTTGTATGGAGCAGTGTTTACTGTCATGTCGTGTGTTTACAACTACAATTTTTTCATCGTTTTTCTATGAAAATCCCAACCCCGAAAATGTATGTCCCCCCGAAACCAAAGTCTGGAGTCGTGCTTGTCAACCTTGAACTTTTTCTTGATGTTAATCAATGATATAGGCACAGTATACCTATATCTAGCTAAAAAAAGAGTATCTCTATATCTAGCTAAAAAATAAAGTGCTGTTTACATTTGAGTAGAATAGCAGGCACTGCAGTTTATTATGGAACAGCAGATTTTTTTGCTCCGACAGGTTTGCTCCCATAGTAAAAGTTGTTCAGTTTGATGGGTAGACTCTTCGTTTAATTCACCATGTATACGTTCATTGTTGATTACTTTGTCATTGCCGTCGATCACAACGTACCTAATTCCTTCCCGTGTGTGGGTGTCGTACGAGGCGACTGTCTGATTTAGTCCATGTTTTTGATCATACCATAGAGTTTGAGTCAGTATTTTACTAGTTATGTTAGTGTGTTTGCCTCACCCTACCCCACCTGACCTTACTTTCAATCAAGAAGTTTGAAAATACATGCTTTCAATTGATCGACTTTTTATGATGTTCGTTTATGGTATCGTACATTTATGATCCAGCCCAGCATTATGAATGAGCAGTTTATCTACTGGCAACACAAGAAAATGAAACAAACAAACAAAACAAACCTTAGACAACTATCCTTATTAACCTTCAAGTAGTCAGGTATTTACAAACGTTTTTGCATAAGTATTTACTATAGCCATCTGCTGATTTTTATTTAGAAAACACAGTACCGTATAAAAACTGTCAGTCTACTGAACCGATTTGGATGGGGATTACATAAAATCATAGGGCTTAGTTTGGATTAACATTTAGGCATTATTTCATCGCAATCGGTTCATTCAATCAATACTTTTGGGTATTTAAAGTCAGTGGTCTGCGCATAAGTAAGTGCTTTCGCCGGTAATTCGCCAGATGGGGACGCACCCTTACATAAAACCAAAAATCCGTCAATGCATTGCGGCCCGGCCTGCCTTAGTGTGCTAAATACGCATTAGCAATGTGGCCCGCCCCGGCCCGAAGCGACCCGCCATAATATGCTGACAGTTTTTATAGGGTACTGTGTTTTCTAACAAAAAGAGCACAAATTCAATGAAATCCGTTCAAAAACACAGTGAAAATAATCCGGGACTCAAGTATGTACGGAACCCTCAGGGCACGAGTCTGACTAGCAGGTTTTTTTATGTAGGCAAAGTAAAACTTGGACCGTACGATACTTGGATTGGACCGAATGATACTTGGACCAAATTGCATCTGGACAGAATGATACTTGGACTAAATTGCACTTTGATAGAATGATACTTGGACTAAATTGCACTTGGACGGAATGAAACTTGGACCAAATTGTACTTGGACAGAATGCAAGTTTAGTTGTTTATCACGGTTGGACGAAATAAGACTTGGACTATTTGGTATAAATTTGTACATAAGTATTTAAACAAATTTCTTAATTTATAATATCGTAATGACATTTGACATTCGCAAACTCTCGTACAATGCCAAATGGGCAGTGATGCGTGACAATGGATCCGTGTTACATAAACCAACGTGCGCGTGAGTGGATGACATCATGCGGCTTTCACTGGCCGCGAGAATTAGTGCGCCCACGCCCCGCCCGTGATGCCGACGAACGGGCCGGCCGCTTATGACGGTCATTGAGGTTCTACTCTAGTACATATTACCTATTGCTGTTTGTAAACATTTTCTTAATCTCAATAGGCCATCCTCTGAGGCCTCACTTCAAACACAAAAGCCCCTGGATGCTGACATCATTTCCCCTCAACGTCACAAATTATGTCGCTCTATATTTACTCTTCTAACTTAGTTACACACTGGCAGCCGCACCAATGCACGTGATAGGTACTTGTGATGGACCTGATAGATACCTAACTGCATTTTTATGTCGTGTCGGAAGGAACACTCTAAATTTTTTGTTCTTTTTTTTATTATTGATGGGTTTGCTCTTGACCTCTATCTAGTCCTCAGGACAAAGATGGGGTCGAAGATGTAGCGAGCTTACCCAGAAGTGCACTGGCACTCCTGCACACTGACGGAACGCAGCGAGCTGCTTGGCGCCAGACACCGGCAGGTGGTCGCGAGCCAGGCGCGGCTCCTTGCACCGCTGGTAGTAACACCGCTGTGGGGGATCGTTCAGCCGCCCCACAAACTTGGTAGCTTGTGATGCCGTTGCCCGGGGTGGACCGCTAGGATGTAGATTCCCAACCACTCCAATCTTTCATTTGTAACGATATTTTATAGTGAATGATGGCAAAAGATTCTTCTGTCGGGAGTAAACTGCTTAGTTAGTTACTAAGATTATATATAAAGATCCATATCAAAAGAATGGCATTCTGCAGAAGTCGAATCTTATCTTACATAAATACCTAATTACATAAATAAACAATATGACTAAACTATTAATTTCTGAATATCCGAGTTCCACAAAAACTAACTGTCGCAATGAGGACAATAATGCATTGCTCAATAGACTTATTGAATGGCTCTCAGGCGGATGTCTCATACTCATGCGAGCAATACGTAACATTTAGCAATCGGGTAATCCGTAACATGCCGTAACTCACCGCCAAGCAACCTTGACCGTTACGGCTCCCAAATGAGCAAAGAGAACCAGTGGCGGCGTGGCATACCTAAGTTTCTGTCGCCTGGGGCACAGACTGAAATTGCAGGATCGTATAGTATAAATTAAACCAAGCAATACGTGTTGAGAGTAAGATAGTCAAATCGGCTAGACTATATATTTATTTCGTTGGGGCTCCGAGGCTTGAGTCTCCCCGAAATATATCTCCATCGCGAAATGTACCGATATAACCCGCGTCTCGGTGAGCATCCAACAATCCTCCGATTAAATCAAACAATATTTTAAACACTTTAAAAATGTCAGATAGCCTCGGTCGTTTCTCACGTTAAAAATAACTGATTAAAATAAAAAGAGCAAAACCAAGACATTGTTTCTTGGAAAGCAAAATATGAAGTCGGGTCCAAATACGAGCAACGGTCACGCAAGAATACTCCATGTCCTAAATGTTTGTTTCTTTTTCATTGTGTTTAATTTTGTTTGCAAGACCAAAAACTTTCTCGTTGTTATTGTTATGACATAATGTAACGTCATCACTTGTTTATTTTTATTTTTAATTAATTGTCTTGAGTGACAACTACTATAGATCTAGCTAAAAACTATTATAGCTCAGTCGGCTGTGTCGTGAACCAGCCTTCTGATCCGAGTGTCGCGGGTTCGAATCCCGCAAGCGGCAAATATTTTGGGTACGATGAATATAATTGTTGTTGCATTGGTTGGAGTATTGGTATAGTCTATTTATGTACCTATTTTATAAAATTGTCTCGTCATCATAGTACAAGTCCGGGCTAGATTCTCTAGATAATCTGTGTGACAAGATAACGTCCAAGATTATGTATTTTAATAATGTTAGCTATTTATCGAAACATTATTTTATTAAAATAGTTGCACTTCAGGGTTTAAATTTGGTTCATTCGTAGCCGGCGCTAAGGATACCAAGCGGAGCATGCTTCCAGCGGCATGTGAAAAAAAACTTCGCTAATGCACGCATACACATTCATCAAGTCGCGAAATAGTGCACAGATACAAAAATTATTCGCTACAAGCTACATAGTAATACCATACAAGTCGCAAAAGGTCATAAACGTGCATATTTAAGGGTAGGTACAGTCAGCATCAGAAAAACACGACTCCTCTATCTTAATCTTTATTAAGCGCAGGGGGGTTAGATTTCTCTGATGCTGACAGTACGAAATGTGAATCACATGATGAGTCTTTCATTAGGCTGTGTCTTTATGTACGAGAAATATCAGAATATGACGCTACAACACTAACAAAAAACATGTTCTTTTCAGATAAGCATACGGTGTAAAAATTGGTTTTACATCATCATTATCATTTTATCATTACATAAAAACACGAGCCACCTGTACATGTACCTATACTTAAAAGTAGGACACATTTAGCACAATAAAAATATACATATTTAAGCGTTGGTCAAAAATATTGAATTCGGTACAAAATTATGAATTGCATAAATCGGAACCCACCTTCAGTTGGCGTAAGATGAACCAAACCAAATTTTAAAGCTTTTAATTTATTTATGTTTAGTACTAAGTAGGTAGGTTGCTAGGTACTTCATTTTGTGTAAGTTTCATCATCATCTTCATCATATCACCGTCCATTGTTCCCAAGTTGCGGAACATCATTCAAAAAGCAAGGTTTGATTTTTTCGGTTCAGGTTGCAACTGGTACTGTGACGTAGTTTTTGGATTCATAATTATAATGCGGTGATGTTATGTGACGGAGGTTTGGGAGCCAGAAACCAGGCATTTGGGAATAAATCTATTACCTACTATTTGTAACCAGGCATTTGGCAATAACTATTACCATAATCTAAGTAAGGATAGCGTCGACGGTGGCGCGTTACGGAGAGGTATGGACACCGAGAGACACTTAATCATGAGGGTCTAGGTTCGAAGCCGCAAGTACCTAATACCGAGGCTGCTCTAAAACGGCGAAGGAAAATATCGCGAGAAATCCTGCATACGCTGAAGAAACAGCATGGGCACGCGTGGTGGACTAACGCCCATACACCCTCCTTGTGATATAAAGGGTGTAAAGGAAAAGTATCATTAACCTTTAAACCACATACTCTACCCATCAAACTGAACAACTTTTACTATGGTAGCAAAAAATATCAGGTGTCCCTGGGACACATGGGACTTAATATGATACTAAACTGCAATATCTACTCGATTCAAACGTATGGGACAGCTGATTTTTTTTTGTTCTGATAGGTTTGCTCCCATACTAAAAATTGTTCAGTTTGATGGGTAGAGTATATGTGGTGTAAAGGTTAATGATACTTTTCTTTACACCCTGTAGGTATAGACTGATAAGAATGAATCTAAGATTAGGGTAGACTGGTATACTGCGGGGTACTATGACGCCTAAGAGTTGAACTACAACAGGCAGCACAGCATCGCATTTTTCCGTCGCTCCGTTCTTTTCTGTCACTCAGGAACATCATTTCAGCATATAAGATAGACGGAACGCGATCGCACGCGGCGTGCTGTTCCGTTCCATCTATCTTATATGCTCTAGCAAATGAAGTTCCTATGAGTGACAGAAAAGGATGGAGCGACGGAAAAATGCGATGCTGTGCTACGTGGTGTAGTTCAACCCCTAATTATTGATTGTAGCTTTGTAGCAATGGATATTATGGGTCTTAGAGGATACCTACCTTATAAAACAGATTTTCCAATTTTCAACCAATGTCAGTCTAGCTAAGGGGAGCGAGTCTAAGAGCGGAGATAAGGCACAACGTATGTATTTAGAAAGATAACACGGTGAGAGAGACGACTTAGCCACCCGACTACCCTAGTTACCTTTGCATGTATTATTAGCAAAGAATCGTCACAAATTCACAACCAGATCTATGCAGACACAAAGCCGAGCAATTGCAAATTTATGTATTTGGACTTCGTGTTTGAAACGCTTTCTTTTGCACTCTTTTTGTCATAGTTAAAGTTGTGAGAAAACAAAACCAGATGGTAGATACTTTGTTAATAATAGGCGAGCGAAAATGAAGGGAAAGCCTGAAAACCATTTGCGTAATTGGAATTGAAAACAGCGAACAATATTGCAATTTCCATTAAAATTAATACCGCCATGTACATGTTGTGAACATTTTCAATCTTCATAAAGATTTTTAAAATAAAAGGGAGAATATCTCAAACTATCTGTAGGTATGTATGTATTACGATTATCTTGGAAACCGTGTATTCCCAGTTGTCGCCACGGGCTATTATAGGTACCTACTATGGTAGGTACTTGGTACTATGAACCAATTTTGATTATTCTTTCACATAATATTCCTATCGATTTTTGGAAATTATATTCTTTCGTTCAAGCGCTCGTTGGCGTAGTGGAGCTTCGGTATTGGAAACGATCACCGAAGTTAAGCAACGTCAGGTCCGGTCAGTCTTTGGATGGGTGACCGTTTAGTGGTATTTCATCTCGAGCGTTTCCGTGCTTCGGAAGGCACGTTAAGCAGTTGGTCTCGGATAGTTCCGTCAGATGGCGTTGTAACTATTCGTTAAGCCAAGTCAGAGGCCTATTGGCGGCTTGAAAATTCTCTGACAGCAAGGTGACCACTAACTTGCCTCCACCAACACGCACTGGGCCCGCGTGGTGGAGTATGGCCCACTCCCTCTCACCCTTATTTGTGAGAGGAGGCCTTTGCCCTGCAGTGGGATTCTACAGGCTATAACTTACTATATTCTTTCGTTAAATCGATTAAGGTATTGATGCGGTAAGTAGTCGTTTTTATGATCAAGTGGTCGAAGTAAGTGACACAGACAACGGCCTCGAGCGCGAGGCCGAAGGCCGAGCTACGCGTAGGAGCGAAGCTCCGAAGCGGCCCCCCTAGAACCTGGTGCACCTGGTCTCCGGGGTCAATCTGCCGCCAAGCGAGCCGCAGGACGAGCGGTAGCGTTAGTTGACTTGTCCACAAGAGATATCGGTTCTGCTGTATAATGTACGTATATCTATTTGTCACATGCATTTCAGTATCACCATCAGTTTATTCGTTCCATTTTGCGACAGGTGATTATTGTGACAAGGCGCTTTCACATTACTTTAGTGATCTGCTCGTACTAAAAATCATGGTGCATACAGCGAGGTAAAAAACGATGCCTACAAAGCTTTACTTATTTTTCCATTAGTTAATGAATACACGTGCAAGACCCATTGTGGGCGAAGGACTAGCCAGCATCATCACTGGGCGATAAATTACTTCCTGCAATCTACAATACAACTAAAAAATGAAAACTGAAATACAAACATAAATTCACGCAAAATACAAACGAAAAAGTTTTCCCAAGTGCGTAAAAACATACCTACTTTATAAAAAAATACTGAAAAAGAAGAGTGTCTGTGGTGTACATTGAAGATATTTACAAGAAAAGGATTACGATATTATGGTTTTTAGGTGGCCCTGACTCCAAATCATCCAGTGTTGCCAGATGATAATCTAGCATTCTCCCCAAACCTCCCTGAAATCCCCCCAAAATGATAGTGTTTTGAGAAAAAAACCCCCACTAATTGGAAAAGTATTTGTTTATTCAAATACAATCAAATAAAATTTGCTTTCATCACTGGATCAGCATCTCCACTTACGTCGTCAGCAGTTCAATACATTTTCTCGGAGTTAAATTTTGTTTTGACAGTGCCATTCATTATCTTCACCACGGCATCTGAGCCTTGAGAGACCTCATTGGATTTAATTACTGTGTTTTATCAACGTTTTACACTTTGGCAAAGACGTTATTGGCTGGCGGTTGGCGTTAAAAACCTGTTTGACCGAACGACGCGCGGCAACTTCGGGACCACACGCGGCTATCATCGTCCATCGTCTCGTGCGCCGCAGCATTGTTGTGCTAGTGCCTCAGATCAATGAATAGTAGTGCGTGTGTGCGTTCCTATGGTGCGTTCAAATTAAGTAGTGAGAGGTTTGATCGCGTTAAGTTATAAAAACTTTCGTCATCATGGTTTTTCAAAAAATCCTCCAATTCCCTCCAAGCCCATTTTTTTCCCCCCGCAGAACCCCCCAAAGGATTGGTCCCCCCAAAAATCCCCCCTTGGTCTGAAAATACCCCCAAATTTGGGGGGAATCCCCCCCATCTGGCAACACTGAAATCATCAATGTTTGGATTTTTTTATCTGTCTGTTTGTTTGTTCAAGCATCACGCAAAAACCACTGAACCGGTTTTGAAGAAACGTTTTTTGTTTGAAAGCTTATGATTTGACTTAAAATCTGGGATATCATTTGTGCGGACAAAGGCGCGGATAAAAGCTCGTAGTAGGTAAGTATCTGCACTCTCGAGAGCAATGAATCCGGGTCACTAACATAAAATACTCGTATCTCGGAAACTAAGAATGATAGCTTATTCAAATAAAAAAATGTTTTATGTACTTTTCTTCCCTCCGGACGGAAAGCGTCAATTCTCGTCCCGCTGCGCTAAACGAAGTTGTCGCTTTCCACTTCCGTTGAGAAGAAAAATTGTATTCTAACCTCGGACAGTAAATAAGAAAGCCTCAGATCACATGTTTGTTGACCTCGGCCATGAGGTCTGAGACCTTTCTTACTTTCCTGTCCTCGGTGTGTAATCTACTATTTTAATACTACTCAAATAATAGTAGATTACACACCGAGGACAGGAAAGTAAGTAAGGTCTCAGATCTCATGTAATTGACAACAAACATGTGGTCTAAGGCTTTCTTATTTACTGCCCGAGGTTAGTATACTATTTTTCTCCTCGACGGAGTTGGAAAGCGGCAACTTTGTTTAGCGCAGCGGGACGAAAATTGATACTTTCCGTCCGGAGGGGAGAAAAATTAGTAACTATTCTGGTTGTTATTAAGTAAATACGTACCATCTAAAAGGCTAAAAAAAATGACTGATAATTTTTTTACAATGAAATCATCTCATCTGTTTTTTGCTATTGTTTCGGTTCTGTCACAAAAAAAATAATTACGGTATAGGCAGTGTTCGTGGTATTCAATATTCATTATTAATGTGTTAATTATGTCACTTACACCCGAAGAATGTACGACTATTCTCACAATGCTGGAAATTGCGCGAGGACAGTCAGCGTATTGTTGTTAACAGCACAGCGGGTACTTCAACGGTTCCAGGAAACCGTAAACCAGAAACGGGCAGGTTTAGGTGAATGACGGCATTGGAAGATTGATACTTGGTCAACACAAAGCTTCGAAATCGGTTTCTTACGGGGAACTCCACTGATATATCTGTTTCTACGCCTTGGATGGTGCAACCCAAGTGCATAGATTGTAAGGCGAAGGCTTGTTGAAGCTAATTTGAAACCTTTTAGACCAGTAAATGGTCCTAAACTGGAGAATGGGCATCGTATTACAAGACAGAAATATGGAGGCGAACAATTGAATTGAACTCTTGAGGATTGGTCAAAGGTCATGTTCTCAGACGAATTAAAACGTATGTTGTATAAACACGATTGAAGGCTAAAAGTGTACAGAAGACCAGGAGAACGATTTCAGCAAGCCTGTATTGAAAAAAGCCGTGGTGGTCCAGTGGCGAGTAACCTTGCCTGCCGATGGTTCGAACCCCGTCCAGGCCGACTCGTACCTACTCGTTTTCGGTGAAGGAAAACATCGTGAGGAAACCTACATGCTTCAATTTCGAGGCATGTATTGTCCATTATAAGTGGCGACGGGCTCACCCCCTGTCACACTGGACATAATTTCGGTACTACTGGTGAAACGTGGATGTTCTGAGGTTTCAGGATATCTCTGACTACCCCCTCGGGGAATATAGTCGTGAGCATATGCTTATGTATGCTTATGTATTGAAAAAAGTGCACGCATTGGCGGCTCGGTACTCGTGCGGGTGGTTGGAATTTCGTGCTAATCGAAAACGGCATTTTGAATAGACAAAGATATTATGTGGGAGATGTCCTAAATGAGCATGTTGGTGAGAATGCTGTTTTTATGCATGCCCGTCCCACTAATACTGCTGGGATAGTGAATGACTTGTTTCAAAAGGCGGTCTTGGTATTGTCGTATGGAATGGCCAGCACGCACCCCCGGCCTAAATCCTATCGAGCATGTCTAGGAGTAGCTCGAGCGATGTGTGAGGTGACGAAACCCCGCACTAATTACGCTTCCTGAACTGAAAACTGCATTGATGAAGGAATGGAAGAATATTCTCCAACATCCCCTCAGAAAATTGGTGTAGAGCATGCTGAATGATTTGACAGCACACAGAGCTAATACAATGTACATAAATGTGAGAAAAAGATATATCTTTAACAAAATATGGTCATTTCCAATGTTTTTTCTGCGGTAGAATTGACGCATTTTTAATTTATGGTATTTAATTAAGTAAAACAAATCATTTCTAGGAAGAGTTTTTTCTCTAAATGAAACGATTTTTTTTAAGATCATGAATTCAAGATCATTGAACGATGACTGTCATGTCAAGTTTCAAATCGATCCGCATGTTGTCGTGTTGCTGTCGCATGATCGATTATAGTGACAACGTAATGAGAAGCAATCGGTTAATATAGCATACTTACACCTACCTAAATCTATAATTTTCTTGCTCGTATAGATGGTGCGCTCTGCGGCGTTTTTTTGGAAAAAGATAACGATGCCCATGAGATGGAGATTACCTCCATAAGTATTTTAATTAAGTCCATATGTATTGAGTAATTAAGTAAAAAAAAAGTTTATGATTGTTGTTTATAGAGCTCGGTAGCGCGTTTAAACATCGTGTGGAAACCTGCATATGCAGAAGAAGAAATTCTGATGCATATGTGAAGTCTACCAATCCGCATTGCGCACGCGTGGTGGACCCAAACACCCTCCTAGAGGGTAGGCCTGTGCCCTACAGTGGGACGTATATAGGCTGATGATGATGATGATTATTGTCCAATTAGGTGTATAGCCTTGACAGACTTTTTTCTTTTGCGAGTAAATTGGCACTATTTCATGGTTTTCATTTCTACACTCACAGAGTTTACTATCTGTACTTATGAAATAGAAGATTAAGTAAGTACCTACCTACCAAATTTACATTATTATGACAAAATAATGAAGTAAAACTTGCAAGCTAATGAACGAACAATTGTTTCGACGCTAGGTACTTCATTCTCTCAACTTAATTGTTTCATAAGAAAAGTGCTACTTTCACCGCTATCTTTGTCGTTTGCAGAAAGAAAACTGTAGGTTACATTAGTAGAAACTAGCAATGTTCTCTGACTTCGTATGGCCTCCCATATACCAACACGTAGATATTTTATATTCTAACATTGAGAGAAATGATAAACATTTAGAGAAATGATATACCTACACATTTATTAAGTAGGTAATTAGGTACACTATACAGGCTGTAATATTAACAACTGATTTTATGAATGTGTAACGCATTTAAATTTACACCCTGTCTATATAGGTACATAAATCATAAACACTATGACCTTTGGGTAAAAGGTACTTTCATCGAAGGAAGTGGTGGAAAACGGTTCTCTCGACGAACAGTACTATCAGTAAAAAGTTATTTCGTCAAAGAGACCGTTGGCGAACGGTTCTTTCGACGAACAGTGCTATCGGCAAAGAGTTATTTCGTCAAAGAGACCGTTGGCGAACGGTTCTTTCGACGAACAGAACAGTGCTATCGGTAAAGAGTTATTTCGTCAAAGAGACCGTTAGCGAACGGTGCTTTCGACGAACCGTGCTATCGTTGAACAGTGCTTTCGTCAAATGAATCGGTTGAGAACCGTGATTTCGATGAAGGGTATTTCGTAAAACAGTTATGGACTCGACTTAAGGTGGTTGCAGAGTTATCAATTTCATACAAAACTTTATTAATACCGTCTACGAGTGTTCTACGACAAAGTTTTGTATGAAATTGACAACTCTGCAAACACCTAAGCATATAAACAACAATTTGAAACCTATATTAATTAGGTATATCATTTTTGAAAACCTATCTAACGTGAAACACACCATACTTAAAACATTACAAAGATAAAATATCGTCCCTGCTTAATTATGTGCAGTTTTTTTTTTCATTTATGTATGAAATGCTACCACGCATTTTTTCGTAATTTCTCTATAGCATTTCATAGAAATTTCAAAGGGACACTAGATTGATTCCTATTACTAGAAATAAGAAAAAAAGTCGTTTTTTAAATCCCAATTGTGGCTTGGAACAAGAAGTACGTATGTCCATTGATATAGTTACCCGACTTACGTAGGTACTTTTTGTACCATGCCATTAGTAATCTATTGAATTCCTAACTGAACTCTCTATTGACAACTTTACTGTCTATTGACCAAAAAAAAATATAACAATAAATTATTTTTTTAGGTTTGTAGGTAATTGACCAAGATAAAGAAGATGGAGGTCTTTGTATTGATCCCCTCTGACCTCAATACTGAAAGGACTTTCCGTTGCAACGCAATGCAACTCGTTGACAAAAAACATAGCATGCGATCAAATAAAATAAACGATGTATAGTATATAATAGGCACAGCATAAAAGAGCTCGGTGGCGCGTTGCGGAGAGGTTAGACTCTGAATCATGAGGTCCGGGTTCGAATCCGCACGGACAACATGCCACGTGACACTCTCAAACGGTGAAGGAAAACATCGTGAGGAAACCTGCATAAATGCAGAAGAAGGCATTCTGATGCGTATGTGTAGTCTACCAATCCGCATTGGGCACGCGTGATGGACTAACGCCCAAGCACCCTCCTAGAGGGTAGGCCGTGCCCTGTAGTGGAACGTGTATAGGCTGATGATGATGTATAAGTACAGAAAGGGCACACAATATAATACCTAGGTCACAGCTCTTAGGTATCTACATTATTTTAATCATTTAGTGATCTACGAGTATTGAGAACTAAAAACGAGGATATTTCATATCATATCTTATTTCTATTTATGAATATGAATATACGAGTAATATAAAACTTCCTAGAATACCTATTAGGACATAACTTTGTTATAATCCATACTAACGTTACGCTGATACGGCTAAACCGCTGAACCGATTTTGATAAAATTTGGTAAAAGTAGAGATAACTTTAATCCTGGGGTAGGACAGTAGTCGAAGTCGAGATAATACTCATCTTAGATAGGTATATTTAAAGTTCTTACGTATCTTCTCTCCTTTTAGCATGATGACAGATAGTGAAATTTGCAACGTAAGTGCCAAAGTAATGTGTAAAGAGAGATTTGTTTAAATTTATTTAGCTCACCCAAAACAGTAAGACACTGCTTCCCGAATCGGCCGATTTCCGTCATAATATCTCTGGTCTAATGTAACGCTTACGTCACAGCACTTTCACTACGCGTCGCGGTACAATAACATGCTATAATCACTTATGAAACCGCGGCCTCGGACGCTGCACTCACAAGTTCAACGATCGGGATTTAAAAAAAAAAATAAGAAAAAAAAAGATTCAAAGTTGGGATCAGGGTTTTGGACGAAACTTGAGAGTTGGAGGGAATGTTCGAAAAAAAAAACGCGTGGTGCACGCTCACTTTCGTGGCGAGCAGTGAGCCGAGTTCTGTGAGGCTATGTGCTTTTACTTTCCTGACGAGTCAGTGGGGAGAATGCATCATCATCGCTGGCGCCATCGCCAGGCAACGTCGGGTGCCGGATCTACGATAGTGTGCACTAGTGCCTAACCTATCCTAACCTTGCTCTAACGCCTCTGAGCAACAACGAATTATTAGAAAACTTCCCCTTTTTTTGAAGCTTCATTAGGGAGTTTCGAAGGAATCTAGGCTCTCTAAACTGTAAGAATCGGTATGTAAGGTAAGATACTTTGATGGCATGTTTAAATTTAAAAAATGATCGTTAATTTGGCATGACGTTGCGTTCTAAAACATTTTATCATGTCTTGTTAACTTCATATTAAGTAGAAATAACATTGAATATATTTACTGATTTGTAGGTACGAGTACCTACTCGCGTTTGGTCGTTCTACTTCGTCCTAGTGGGAACGATGGAGACCGTCCTGTCAAATCCCGGAAGAATTCTGGAGTAAAAAGAACATAATCCTGGTTTTGCAAGTTGGACGTAACAATACCCTATTAGAGTTTTATTTCTGGAATAGAGCAGACAGTTAGATTTATACCTACTACCTGTACTTAGGCTGGCTTGCACCAAAACTTGTGGTGCAAGCCAGTCTTGCAGTATGTAGTACCTACTACCTATACTTAGGCTAAGTACTTAGGTAGGAATTAGATTTTTTAAAATCATTTCGTGTTGACGGTAAAGTAGGTACCTAATTAGTTAAACGCTGATTACGAAATGGTTAAAAGAAAAAAAAATGTATTTTCAACAGCTGATGACAATGTGACCTACGTCCCGGATCTTTCGCCATATGTGAAGTTTTGAAACACTCTTTTAAGAAGTGGTTTACACTTTACATAGTTTTGCAATATGCTGGGTTTTACGTTTTCATAATATCGAGCTATGAGTCGACGGTAAATTTATTTCGTTTTAGTCCTACCTACTTCCTTTTTATGCAATATAAACCAAACCACCTACATTTATTTCTATTTGGTTCGTTGTACGGCTAGACACTACACTACACGATACGATGGGGATATGGAATGGTTTATAATGGTTAAGTCGGAAAATAGCTTCCATACAGGCTGACAAATCCAAAATTTTTTAATGGTCAGAATTTTATTATGGACTAGCGGCGCCCTTGACTTCGTTCGCACAGACTACTGACTTTAAATACTCATAACTTTTGATTGAATGAAATGAAATTTGAATAAAAATAAATATCTTGGACAGTGTCACACATTATTTAGTCACATTTGAACGACCAGAATCTAGCCATGACTCGGATACAAATATTCATATTCATCATATTACAAATATTTGTCCCTTACCGGGATTCTACCCGCAACCCTCGGCACAGCAGGCAGGTTCACTACAGACTGTGCTGTGCTATCGGGCCGTCATAAAAGCCTAACTGTTAATCCAAACTAAGCCCTATCCATATCCAAACTTAGCCCTTTTGTGACCCCATCCAATCGGTTTAGTAGTTTTTAAGTGATGCATTCATTTACGTATCCTAAACGCCTCTAATTAATGTTTTTTACAAATATCTTCAATTATATATATATCCGCGCCAAGTTTACAATTTTATTATTATGTATTATAGAATAGATTATATATATCTAGAATAGAATGGACCCTGGTAACTTTTTTAGCATGAAGGCGTCACATATATTATGTTCTTAATCTGGTACCTAGCTTATCGTTATCACCAGATCTAATATGAACTCCTTGATTAATAAAGAAATCGATTAATATCCTATATGGATGAATAATTGATTATACATAGACTCACGACCATAAGCACTTTCGGGGTGGTCAGAAACATTGTTACAACTGGGCCAGCTCATTTGTATGCAATGCAGTTGAAACTAGGGTCACTTTAAGCGTGGTTTGAATGTTTCAAGATGAAATAACGTGTAAAGTTGTGATAACCCTTCGCCCAAAAACACACTGGATAAGGGTCCTTCTTAAATGCTGACATCAGAGCATCAAACTGAACAACTTTCTCTATGGGACCAAGATCTAAATCGAGACAAAAAAATCTGCTGTCCAATAATACATTTGACTCAAGTAGGTTTGCAGTTTTGTATGGAACAGCTGATAGTTTTTCGCGATTTCCTTGTTGGTGCCATAGAGAAAGTTGTTCAGTTGGACGGTCTGATAATCCCCTTAAGAAGATAGGAGGGCTGCAATTCTAATTTTGAGAATAGGTCACTAAACTTTGCCGACTGTATACGTATTTATCAGATCCACCCCACTCATACACCCCGCCGACTAGAGTGCGAAAGAGACAACTGCAGCTCGGACCGATTTTATATACAAAAAATCGACGAAATCATCATTTCGTATTCCCCTGTTTTCTCCTCCAAAACTAAACCGATTTTAATAATTCTTTCAAAAATAATATGAAAAAGACTTTGGCTATGTCCGTACGTTTTGCTTTTTTTGTTTATATTCGTCAAATTTATTACTGGATGTATGAAAACGGGCGGTGATGGTCTGATGTTGTAAAGAAGGAAATGGACAACTGTGGGCTCTCCATCGACGATGTTCAGGATAGAGCAAAGTGTAAGAAACAGACTAGGAAAGCAGACCCCGCTACCCAGCGGGACAGCAGCTAGGAAGATGATGATGTATGAAAACGGGCGGTAAAATGGGTCACTTTCGAAGGTCCCTAGTTAAAACATAAGGACATGGCAGAGGTTACATATATTGTACGGTAAAAAAATATTTGCTCTATGGTTATTATCCAGGGAGAAAACAGGGGAGTACGTTTGTATGGAGAAAACTGTACTCGTCTGTCCTCTTAAAAAGTGTCAGGACCCTATAATAAATAAGTAGTTTGATTCCAGGAAGTGTTGAGAGTAGTTATTTGAAATAGAATGGAGAGCAATTTTCTCGAAAAGCTAGGAACTTAGGTTGTCAGTGTGCAAGAGATGCAAGTGAGGTCAAGTTTGTTTACATTATAATATGTGTAAATGTAGTATACCTACCTACCTAACTTCAGGAGTATATTTAGTAAAAACCGGCCAAGAACGTCGGACACGTCCGTTATAGGGTTCCGTAACCAATGTATAATAATTGGTTAACTATTTATTAAGGGGCCATAGGTCCCGACGAATATTTTCTATGAGAAACGCGATTGCCGAGCGCTCCGAAAAGTGTGTGCGTGAGCCGTATTTTCGATTAAAAACAACTAACCAAAGCACTTTTACTAGATTTTATTTATGATTGCACTAGTTAAACTAATGGTGAATATGTGAGTATAAATACCAACAATCGGAAACTATTTTAAGTTCTTCTAAACCGAGAAAAATGTTTAAAAATGCATGAAAATACGTCATCTTTGTGACGATTTTCTATCGAGTGAAGTAATTCCAATCGTGTATTCAGTTGATGATTTCACTAGATGCACTATCCAAAAATACTGAGGTATGACTTTAGTTTCGGTAGATGGTATAAATCTAGTCGTAAAATGAATCATAAAAGATGCCTCCGAGGTATTTCCACCTACTATTACGTCTTAAGAGCTATTTCTGTAATTATTATAGTTACGATACTTAATTATATACTAGGTCATGTTGCTTATAGGACATTTTGCTTTTAGGGCGTTTTGCTAATAGGTCGTTTTGCTTTTAGGTCGATATGATAATAGGTCGTTTTGCTTTTAGGTCGATATGATAATAGGTCGTTTTGCTTTTAGGACGTTGTGATGCGTAGGACATTTTGCTTTTAGGTCATTCCGATACGAACCCGAAACTATTTATATTATAACGGACCAACCACAGGCATATAGGTTAGTAAGTATCTAGATCGTGCTTAAAAAATGTCATGATGATGATGATGACTTTAATTTGTATTGAAAATGGGATCTAAGATCGTTGGTATGCAATCGCGCTCGGGCGCTCTGCAAGGACCATCCTCTCAACTTCCAACTCACAATGCATTTTCCCGACACACGTCGAAAGGCTTGAAAGGCACAACAAAGAGGTGACTTCCCGGATGTGCATTGTCGTCGCACTTTATAAAATTCCTTCTTTCACGTCTCTTGAAGGTATATTCCAAGTTTCGAAGACCTTTGTCGATGACAGTTTGCGTGCTCCATTGGCTGTTACTTATTACTGCAATTGCATTCGCGAGAGTATTTTCTTTGACTGGGTACAATACGACCAGGAAAATATGGCCGTTCGTTAATCTTCGTTTCTCTCGAGTCCCCGACAAAACCCGAAGTAATTTAGTAATAAAAGAGTGCATAGTCGGATAGCAGCGTAAAGGGTGCGAAAACAAATTAGTCAATAGCGTAAACGGATTGAAGGTGGCACATCCTGATTGGTCAATATAATTTCGCGCGCTATTAAAATTTGTCAACTGCGCAGCAAGTACATCGGTAAGCCTCATAAAGGTATTATATACCTCTATGGTAAGCCTTATAAACCTGGTACTACTGTACCTACCTATGTGCCGGAGGGAGCAGATATACCTTTTCGTGTCTCCTGGAATCTAATAAGAGCACAAAGATCACGTTTCGCCTTTGAAGTATTCTTGCTCTGCTACGATTCGCAGGCACTTCCATTTTTCATTCGGGTCTGAATTTAGATTTTTGCGTTCTGAAGGTAAATTAAATTCAAAACATTTGAGATTAACAAAAAGTTTTACGTTGAAACATTGTAAGGGTTGAACTACACATGGCCACACGCGATCGCACTTTTCCGTCGCTCCATCCTTTTCTGTCACTCAGGAACGTCATTTGCTAGAGCATATAAGATAGACGGAACGCGATCGGCCATGTGTAGTGCCATTAACCTTTAAACCACAGACTCTACCCATCAAACTGAACAACTTTTACTATGGGAGCAAAACGATCAGAGGTATTGCAAACTTCTTATGTAAATCAGTACAACCTGTAGACTAAGATCCCACTGCAAGTTTTGTACACCCACAAGTTTAGGCAATGATATCCTATTAAAATTAAAATGAGGCTACCACTCTGAAAACCTTCCCAGAAAAGAGGAGTTTTCAAATGTGAAAGAATCATAAAAATCGCTCAAATGGTTTTCGAGGAAATCTTCCGCATTCGTACGACCGAAAATAATGTGGCAACACCAAGTGTTGATACCTACCGTCATCATTATGCAGGCAATCATATTTTTAGTGTAGCTGATAAGTTTAACATCAATTTTGTTTAAATATATTGCCTAAACAAATGAGGGAACACAATTTTTGCATCCGGCTTCCAGGGGGTTGCGACGACAGTCTTTAGGATGTCAATCAAATAAGTTTAGGACAAAATGTATTATTGCCTAAAGAAAGGGTGCATAAAACTTGCAGTGGATCTTGGAGTACTACGTAACATATCGACGAAATTATTTAATTCAAAACAAACTAGGCGCAAAAAGTCTAAAAGTTATTTCATGTCAAGAAACATCTTGAAATGTACCGAAGTATTCGAACTAGGGCCTAGATAATGAGCTAGGTATTTCAGTATGATCCAATTTTTAGGAGGTAGCGAGACTAAAGAGTGAAAACGTGGTAGAATAGGATAAAATTATATGTACCTGTGTATTACATTGCATCATTCTCAGCATCGCATCGGTCAAATTTCGCACCGGAAGGAATTTATACACAAGATAAAAGTACGTACATAATGTCTATTGATTGTACGAAACCTTGCATCACCTCGTATCATCAAATAGATAGACTACCTATATGCCATCCTATACCTATTTATTTAAGTTAATTTGCAGATATAGATATTTTATATGGTCAACTAATTACGCATCTATCTCATATATGCAAAGTATTATTATTGAACTATAAAAAAGAGATACAAAGCTATTGCGTTATTATTATAACACTTTATTGCACACAAAGACATAAATATATACAAAGTTGAGAAAACATGTACAAAGGGCGAGCTTATCTCTGAAGAGATTTCTTCCAGCAGATGCAAAAGAGACAGTTAATAATTACAAGGCAAACTTATTGTGTACAAACAAACAATAAATAAATATATTATACAATATACAACCTACAAAATACAATATAATAAATATCAGAATACAATATATATCAGAATAAATATTGTTTATATATAAATATCACTTATGGTAGAGAAAGATAGTGCTCTTTCGTTCTCTTTTTAAATATAGCAACAGACTTTGAGTCGCGAATGTCGGCGGGGAGTGAGTTCCATAACCGAGCAGCATGGATGGTGAAGGAGTAGGAGTAGAAGTCGGTGGAGTGGGATGGGATACTAAGTTGGGTACGGATGTGGGATCGGCAAGAATAGAGATCTACAGAATAACTCTTTAGAGCTACTTTGATCTAAGCCCCTGACTACATAATTTGGTACTATCTTGTACCACACGCCTTATCGCTGTTAGCTGTCCGTCAAACTCAAACTCATCAAAGAGTGGTGAGTGAGACGGCCTCGTTTCTCATGGCCCCACGCGATAATACTACCTGTACCTTCCACACATCTACTAAACAATAGGTAATTTCCTACGAATAAGAGTATGTATAGAAGTATAAATGAAGCTCAAAAAGTGGCACCAAAAAAATTGTAACGCGTTCTAAATTTGTTCTTTAAAAATTGTAACTCGCCGCCAAAACTCATACAAAATGTCATTTTTCATGGGGTGCCAAAAATGATTTCGATTTTGTTTGGAGTTATTCTTCCATATTTATTCTCTTATTCGTAGGTAATTTCGCAATCATAATGCTTGATGTTCGCGATATTTTAAGATTTTAGGGAATTTCATTTTTTTATTTTTCACTAAGGTTTTTCAAATTAAGGATTTTCATTATTATGCCCAAAAATATTATATATTTTCGTATTAAACCTTTTAATTGGCATATGAATTACCGTTATGTGTGTTATGGATATTCAAAATATGATTATTAATATTATAAGGGACACGCACAGATTTTGCAAAGAGGAGAAGGAAGCTCCTGTGTATTCCTTAGTGAATATGGCCCACTGATGGATAAACGAAGTACCCATCTGAGTTGACAGATATTAGCACCAGATGATATACAATCCTACTGCGATTCCTGACTGCAGTGGGGATCAATAGGGAACTGTAAAAGGGGCGTTCACAAACGACCAGCGATGGTCGCAGTGCAGTGGCACAACACAAGGAGTCTGTCGAGGCGGGGAACTCCTAATAATGATAAAAATATAGGTATTTGTAGATACCACCAAACGAGTTAAAAACAGTGTTCTATGCATACAACTTTTCATTTCCGTCTTTTGGTTTGATTTGTCCTGACAATAAAATTATTTGGCCGACAACTTTGATATGTTTTGTAATTGTTTTATAGAAATACATAGTTTTTTGTCTGGTGACTTTGACTTTGGCATGAGTAGTAATATGTATTTTATATTCTTTGTAGGAACCTACCTATTCTGTCTAGGATTGCGGATTCGCCCTCATAGGTACAACATTACCCTGCCCATAGTAAAACCCCATAGTAAAAGTTGTTCAGTTTTATGGGTAGAGTCTGTGGTTTAAAGTTTAATGGCACTACACATGGCCGATCGCGTTCCGTCTATCTTATATGCTCTAGCAAATGACGTTCCTGAGTGACAGAAAAGGATGGAGCTACGAAAAAGTGCGATCGCGTGTGGCCATGTGTAGTTCAACCCTTATAATGTTTCAACGTAAAACTTTTTGTTAATCTCAAATGTTTTGAATTTAATTTACCTTCGTAGTAGATATTGCAGTTTAGTATGGGATGACTTTTTTTTGCTCTGATCGTTTTGCTCCCATAGTCAAAGTTGTTCAGTTTGATGGGTAAAGTATGTGGTTTAAAGGTTAATGATACTTTTCCTAACACCCTGTATAAGGTCTAACAAAATTATCTGAAACTATTTTAATGGGAGTATCAGACCATCAAACTGTACAACTTTCTCTATAGGACCAATATCGAAACCGCAAAAAAAAAATCTGCTGTCCCATACAAAACTGTCAACCTAACTGAGCCCGAATGTATGGCTTCGCCTCGGTCAACAATTAGATGAGATCTGAGACCTTTCTGCCCTCGGTGTGTCATCTACTATACTCTACATTTGCAATAAATATCAAATTCCAAACTGAGCACTTACCAAGCCAATGGAGCTTTAATTTAGGTACCTATGTGCTCTTTACTATTCTATTGATGCACTAATCGGACGGGTGAAATAGCATAACATGCCTGTAACAAGTTATTAATTTATACCTAATATTTGAAATTGGTGCACTTTTTCGAATCCTCCTACAATTTTGAAGGAGATTCGTGACTACAAAAAGGTTAAGAAACCCTGCTCTAAATTTTGTACTTTACTTAAATAAAATAATCAAAAGTAAATTAATCGAAAACTATGCAGGTTCAGTCAGCAGCAAAAAGATGTATGCACTTCAATGCACTTTTACTATGTCGTACTATGCGTAGTACTATGCGTAGTACTATGCGTAGTACTATACGTAGTACTAAAGTGTATACATCTTTTGCATGAGGAGGCATACATCTTTTAGCTGCTGACTGTACGTACGGTCAGCTTTGGATGAATACAATCTCCTTCTTGCGCTTATAATGATTAAAGTGGTCAGGTTTAAGGCCTCCGCACATTGCAGCGATATTATCGAGCGATTTTATCGAGCGATATTATCGATAGCGATATCGCGACACACTGCAGCGATTCCGATAATATCGCGGCAGTGTGTGGGATCGAGCTCGTCCCCATACAAAATTTACTGAGAACAATTATCGCAAAATCGCAGCGATATTATCGCTCGATAAAATCGCTGCAATGAGCGGAGGCCTTTATTTAAAGCTGACTGTTCAATCCGCAACGTAGGCTTCATCAAGTAGGTTTTTGAAGTCGGCTCATTTTTTAGTGTTCCCGTACCAAAATTGCTAAAACGGCACACTTATGGAATCAGCTCGGTGTCTGTCCGTCCGTCCGTCCATCCCGTCCGTCCGTCTGTCACAGGCATTTTTCTCAGAGATCGTAAGACATAGGAATTTGAAACTCGGTACAGATATAGCAATTGCTGGTCCAATATCGTAAATGAAGTAAAAAAGCTTACTTTTTATATTGGGGGGGCAATTTGGGGCGGTAGAAAAAATGGTAAGTAAATAAAAAAACCTAATGATGAGAAATGAACTACCCTATGATTGGGGGTACCAATTGAAAGCATAGAAGCAAGAAAATATATTTAAAACATTTTTATTGAGACTAAAACATTTAGATCGGGCGGCGGTGACGAAGTCATATACCCATCGAGCTCATGAATAATTCAGTTTTCATGCAATAGTTTACTATTAGGAGATGCGAAAAAACTTGGTCGGCCGACCCCTATCCTGGTGGGTTTTGCGCAGGAGGGTGACTAGTAACCTCTCTGAGACGACACTAATTACCCATCGAGCTCATGGACAAAATTATGCTTATCCGATTGGTTTTAGTTAGTGTAACGAAGTACACTCGGTCGTCCGCCGGATATCCTGGCAGGTGGTGCTGGCCAACCAAAAATGGTGGTCAAATTTTGGAGTACTTCTCACCCATCGAGCTCATGGATGAAATGTATGCCAAATCAGAGGTTAGACCTTCACCTTCAATATTTCATCGGTCGTCCTGGCCAAAGCCTGGTGGTTTCTGGCGGCCAACCTGATTTATCTGTCAAAGTAAGATCATGCGTTTCCACGTTCATCCAAATAAATACATTATTAACCTGATATATGCAGTTCTTTTAGCATGAACGTGAACGGTTCTATGGTTTAAAAGTACTTATTACAAAAAAAACTTAAAAATAAAAATATGTGTTGATACGCGGCGATTTAAAAAAAAAAATTTTTTTTTCGTCATAACTCCGTCATTTCTAAACTGGTTTGGTGGATTGCTTTATCGATCAAAAGAGTGTATTGCAGAGTTCATCCTATCAAAATTTGGTGAGGATCTGAAGAAGCGTTTCGAAGATGTACAATGTTTTAAGTGGGTCAGATTTTACTACAAAAAATACCAAACGAATTTTATTCTTTTACGAAAATAACCTTCGAGTTCTATTAATTTTTCTTTCTGAAATAAAATCTGTTCTCTTAAGAGGTGCCTATATAAGAAAATAAACTAGTAATCACCGCGGCGTTGCTTTCGAAAATTGTAGTTGTAAAAAAATGTTTTGTCAAGTCAAAGCTAGCTATGTTTACGTGGATGATCTAATTTAGTACATGTATCAGTTCTAACATTATTCGCTGAAACTGTATCAAAGGGATGATCACACGAACAAACTGAACAACTCTTATTATGGGTCCAACATCGAAATCGCTAAAAAAAACAGCTGTCCTATACAAAACTGCAAACATAACTCGACTGGAATCTGAATGTATGAGACAGCTGGTTTTTTTAGCGATTTCAATGTGGGTCCATCCGTGGGTGGGATAATAAGAGTTGTTCAGTTTGGTCGTGTGATCATCCCTTTAATACAGTTTCAGCGAATAATGTTAGAACTGATATATGTACTAAGTTAGATCATCCACATAAACATAGCTAGCTTTGACTTGACAAAACATTTTTTTTCAACTACAATTTTCGAAAGCAACGCCGTGGTGATTACTAGTTTATTTTCTTATATAGGCACCTCTTAAGAGAACAGATTTTATTTCAGAAAGAAAAATTAATAGAACTCGAAGGTTATTTTCGTAAAAGAATAAAATTCGTTTGGTATTTTTTGTAGTAAAATCTGACCCACTTAAAACATTGTACTACTTCGAAACGCTTCTTCAGATCCTCACCAAATTTTGATAGGATGAACTCTGCAATACACTCTTTTGATCGATAAAGCAATCAACCAAACCAGTTTAGAAATGACGGAGTTATGACGAAAAAAAAATTTTTTTTTTAAATCGCCGCTTATCAACACATATTTTTATTTTTAAGTTTTTTTTTGTAATAAGTACTTTTAAACCATAGAACCGTTCACGTTCATGCTAAAAGAACTGCATATATCAGGTTAATAATGTATTTATTTGGATGAACGTGGAAACGCATGATCTTACTTTGACAGATAAATCTGGTTGGCCGCCAGAAACCACCAGGCTTTGGCCAGGACGACCGATGAAATATTGAAGGTGAAGGTCTAACCTCTGATTTGGCATACATTTCATCCATGAGCTCGATGGGTGAGAAGTACTCCAAAATTTGACCACCATTTTTGGTTGGCCAGCACCACCTGCCAGGATATCCGGCGGACGACCGAGTGTACTTCGTTACACTAACTAAAACCAATCGGATAAGCATAATTTTGTCCATGAGCTCGATGGGTAATTAGTGTCGTCTCAGAGAGGTTACTAGTCACCCTCCTGCGCAAAACCCACCAGGATAGGGGTCGGCCGACCAAGTTTTTTCGCATCTCCTAATAGTAAACTATCGCATGAAAACTGAATTATTCATGAGCTCGATGGGTATATGACTTCGTCACCGCCGCCCGAACTAATTTTTATTGAGACTTTTATCGTTTAACAAAATTTTCAATGAAATCCGAGAAATTGCTGTTCCCACCGATATTTTTGTAAGTCTAAATCCTACTGTCACGAGACAAATAAAATATTTAGAACATCCTTACCAAATGAAATAATGAAAAATATTGAAATACAGGTGTGGCACTTTTGACTTAAGTAGATGCGCAGAATTTGGCAGAAATCTGGAGGCATAAATTTCTTGAGTTGATATCCATTGCTGTGTCAGTATAGCGTCGGACCTTCGGCGTTCCAAACTTGGAATGAGGCGTACCCACCTACGGTTCCGCCTTAAATCAATAAATTAAATCAGACGAGCTTAGAATAATAAAAAACAGCGATGGTACATGTGCCATTACATTAGTCTAGTTAGTACATGTTTGCCCAACAACATCATTGGAAAATTGGAGCGAGCTATATCTCTACAGTCTTATCACGATTTTGACGACCCGGTTGGTGTAATAGTTACCACGCCGGACTGCTAAACCAGGGTCCTGGGTTCGAATCCCGGTTCGGTCATGGATGTTATATGTTCGTGCCGTTGTTGTATGGTTTCCATAATAAAAAGCCTTTAGGGCTTGCTTGGGATCATTACAATGTATGTGCCTGTGAGCGTTATTTTACTACGACTCGGTTGTGACCAGAGCTCTGTCGATTGATACAACAAAATCAATAAGATGGAGCGAGCGAAGCGAAGAGCTTGAGTTTTGAAGCCCCATCTGATCCATAGGTCTGAGCTCGTAGTCGTAACCCACGAGCCCATCATCATCTTCCTGCCCTTATCCCATTATTTGGGGTCGGCGCAATATGTCTTCTTTTCGGCAAAAGATTTACAGCCAGCCGCCTGCTTGACGCCAACCCTCGTTGGGAATGCAATCGTAGGTAGTGGTTTTCTGCAGGAATGTATGACCAGGGAGGTATGTGGCCAGGTCAGAGGGAGCATTTTCCCCTTCCTTGGTCGCATTTTACGACATCCACGGGTTGAGATGGGGTAGTCCTATTCTTTTCCGGGAACTACGCGCAATCGTAAATCGTAACCGACGTGCTCATATTGCGTGTAATGTTTAAGGTAGGGCATTGGTTTTTAAGGGGGGCATTGCGCCACGGTGACCCTCCCCCTCCCAGATAAGGCCCTGGTTAGACCCTACACCACTAATTAAAAATAAGCTGAATAGAACGCCTCTTGCAGCAAAAGGGTCAGTTCAGTAACAGGGTTTTGAGGATCGAATATTTAAATAGTCATATTATTATCTCCATCGACCTAGAACGAATTCAATGGTCATCTCACAAAAATTTAACTAAATGTTGTAGTAATATTGTTTTCTCCCGTCCGGACGGAAAGCGTCAATTCTCGTCCCGCTGCGCTAAAGGAAGTTGCCGCTTTCCACCGCCGTCGAGGAGAAAAATAGTAAACTAACCTCGGACATTAAATAAGAAAGCCTCAGATCACAATGTTTGCTGCAACAATTACATGAGATCTGAGACCTTTCTTACTTTCCTGTCCTCGATGTGTAATCTACTATTTCTCCCCTCCGGACGGAAAGCGTCAATTCCCGTCCCGCTGCGCTAAACGAAGTTGCCACTTTCCATTACATGAGATCTGAGACCTTTCTTACTTTCCTGCCCTCGGTGTGTAATCTACTATTTACTACTACCAAATTATTTAAATAATAGTAATTGCAAAGTACAATAAACTGAGGCGGCCAAATATTTCGAAATTAAAACCGCAATGTACTTTGTTTCGGTTCGTCTGGCATCGACCGACAAACGGGTAGTGGTCCAGCAGGCCTCGCATGCCACCCCCGAGTAAACGATAAAAATCGAGATGTGCCTCCATCCTTATTATTTTACGTATGCCAAAAAGAGCGCGCATGACGATTTTCTCGTTTAAACCCTTTGTCGTGGGTGGCATGCTAGCCCTGCTGCGGAGGCTGCGCGTCTCGACGATCGATGGGAACGGCGGCGTGCGCCCCCCAACCCCTCCGATTTCAGCACCGCCTCTCTACAGTCCCGCTACCGTACCAGTGTTGTGAAGTTTACTCTTAATTTAGATACCGCAATTTTTTTAAATCTCATCTCTGCTTGCAAAGTGGCTTTCAGAAAGCGGGGCGGGCTCCGGTCAAACCTGGAGATGGCTGTTTTATGAGGTAAGTTTGGCTTTTTTTGTAGCTGATCTTAATCAATAGTAGGAAGGTTTTTTCGATACTTACTTTACTACTTTACGCTATGCTATTGTCCTTAATTGGCCATTTACGATCGCGATTATTTAAAATACAAAAAGTAGGTAGTCAGATTTTTATATTATTACCTATATAGGGTCCAACTTAATATGCTGACACTTTTTTAAGAGGATGATCAGACCGTCAAACTGAACAACTTTCTCTATGGCACCAACATAGAAATCGCGAAAAAAAAATCTGCTCTCCCATACAAAACTGTAAACCTACTCGAGCCAAATGTATGGGACAGCAGATTTTTTTTCGCGATTTCGATGTTGGTGCAATAGAGAAAGTTGTTCAGTTTGACGGTCTGATCATCCTCTTAAAAAAGTGTCAGCATATTAAGAATGACCCTGTATAAAAAAATATTTTAAATGGTGACTTAATTAAGCTATAAATCGATTAAACAACAGAAGCAGCTTCTGAACGATCAATCACGTGTCATGCCTCGCAGGATATTTTTCGGAAATAATGAAATGGATCTAAGCAAAATAAATAGAGGGTGAAATCGATATCATTAGCATCCTTTTAAACTAAGAGTCTACCCATCAAACTGACAACTTTTACTATTGGATCAAACCAATCGGAGCAAAAAAAAAATCTGCTGTCCCATACATTTTGAGTTGTGTCGGCAGCGGCGGCGGCGGCGGGTGCAGTTTAGTATGGGAGAGCTAATTTTTTTTTGCTTCGATTGGTTTGCTCCCATAGTAAAAGTTGTTCAGTTTGATGGGTAGACTCTTAGTTTAAAAGGATGCTAATGATATAGATTTCAACCTGTATATTTAAAACCATTATTATTTTCATTTGACAACGTAATTTCTACCTGCTACCCCTACGAACGAAGGTCCTACCAAGAACTCTATTCGGTATTCAGGTAAACTTAGGGTTGCTACACACATGGTCGGGTCGACACTTTCGGTTCGGCATTTCTCTAGCAAACGAAAACACGTTTGTATGAAAAAAGCCGAACCGGATGTGCTGACCCGACCATGTGTGTTAGCAACCCTTAAAAATGATACATAGTCAGTCTAAATACCACATAGGTAAGATAGGTATATTATTCATATTCATATTCATTTATTTCATAAAAATAATATTCATATTATATACCTATATAGGAGTTGAAATACTCGTATCTAAAACAGTCATGACTTTCAGCAATGAGGTATCAATGAATTAGTATCTAGAAAAATCGTTCTAGAGCATTTCACTCTATATGCTCCAAGATCAACGCCGCCGCGCCGTATTCATTTGTAAATCCGATGCAAAGTTTCAGGAACACCAATGCAATTTCCACGAATTACGCGAATGAACGTGTAGGTACTACGGTCATTCAAGCAATTCTGAGAAACCTGTTCCCCATGTCGCTTGGTGTAGAGGTAAAACTCATTCGTTATGTTAGTTTTTCACTCATAATGATGAAAAACATCTCAATTATGAACTTTAGTTCCACAGACATTTTATGAAAACAAGCATCGTCATAATATCATCAATCAGTAATATTTCATAAATTATTGCCGATTGCGTGAATTGGACGGAATCGAACGATTTACGCATAAAATATGTAAGCAAAACGAAGCTCAAACAGTTTCTTTCGTATCACTTTAGGTAGGTATGGCATCGGTAGTCATTTATAATTAGAGATGCTACTGTTTTTTTAAAAAGAAATATAAGTAAGTACGTTTTAGTATTTATTCGATAAATAGCTAAAAATATAGTACTTTCCTGGACTTATTTTGCATTATTTTCTGTTTTATTTCTTAAACAAATGAAGAATAATTATTTAATTCTTATTCCACCAAATTTATTGCAGCTCTAACGCTTTTAGTTTCTTCTCTCCGTTTGAAATTAGTCACTGAAATAAATCTTTACAGTGAAAGCTACAGATGTTGCGGGAATTTAATGGAATGAGATAAAATACTACGCGTTTATATTGAAGCGCCGTCCTCGGTTCTAACTCAATGCAGTTCAATGCAATTCAATTATTTATTGCCATAAATTACATGTAGATGTAGATAAGTATAAGTATACAGATAGGTACAAGGATGGTAACCGTACATAGTGTTTTAATGTAATTTCACCCTCGGGTGTAGCGAACTATTATAGCAAATACACTCGGTTGCAGAAACGCTTATTAGAGTTAATCCTCCATTACATCTTTTGCTAGCTTTTACTATGTCAACATGACAAAAAGTGACAGCAAGAGATTTAATGAAGGATTAACTTTAATGAGCGTTTCTGCAATTTTACATATATGATGAGTAGGACAATATACAGGGTGTTTGGTGCAACGTTGGCCAAATTGAATTGGTGGATAGAAGAGGTCTTTCGCTATCTCGCCATGCCCCGAAAAAAATAATGCGGATTTTTTTAGGCGAATATATTATTGTTTTTCTCAAAAAAGTCCGAAAGTCAGCATTTAAGCTTGAATAAAAAGAAAAGTTGTGTGTACAACTTCCAAATTTTTTTTTTATTTGAAAGTCTAATGTTTGTATTGTAAGGTTCTATCAACATTAAAATTACATGGATGCGACCTCTAGTTTTTTTTTTATTGACCTTAACTTTATTTGGAAGAAGAAAAATAAAATTAACAACACAACTTTGAAAAAAAAATTTTTTTTGGGTCATGGCGAGATAGCAAAAGACCTCTTCTATCCACCAATTCAATATGGCCAACGATGCACCAAACACCCTGTACATTAATTATGAATTTATACAACATTAGATGAGATTACCTAATCGATTAATTATGATCATTGTAAAAAAAAACATTTTGACAAGTAAATGTGGATCAGTTAGATAGGTAGGTACGAGTATATGTCAAAATTTTACGCACACATAAAATAATATACTTAATTGTTTTTTTTTACACCGACTCATGATTTTTTAAATTATGATTTTAAACAGGGACGTTCTTCCTAGATTTTAAATTATGAATACTATATTGTAACATCAATTACTGACTATGATAAAAGTCCATAAACTCTTGCAAGCTGTATGGACACAAATTAAGTAAAACAGATTTCAGTTTCGCAAAAATTCCTATCTCCATGGGCTTTTACATCGGTAGGCAATTTATTGAACACTGAAACAGCATTGCAGATAGCAGTTCGTACGCACGCAGTCGTTCTACAGTGCGGAACATGCAGCTAAGGCTGATGTAGATTATTTAATCGGAAGCTATAGACATCGGGTCTAATATGGGAATTTTGACGGGTAGGTATCGTCTAACTCGCGAGCCGAGACTGTAAGAAGCTTCAGTTCAACAAAAGCCGACCTGCAGGAGTCTCTGCTAGATTTCAGTCCCATGAGACCCATGATAATGCGAACACAGCGCTTTTGAACAATGAATATTCTGTTTAAATCCACTGATCCTCACCAGATGACTATACCGTAGACAACTCTAGATTGGAAATGGCGTGGTAAGCCTGAAGTGTCGCCAACCTAGTAGAGATTAAAGTCTTAGGTTTTTCAGAGCGAAACCAAAGCTACTAAGTCTTGTCTCCAATGACTCCACATGCGTCTTCCAATTCATGTACCTACGTCAGTTTCCAACCTCCCCATTTAACTTAATATTAGTTTCCAAAGTCTTCGTCATACTAGTTTCTAAAATGTATTATTTTAGTTTTATTTATGTTTGTGTTTAGATTTTAGTGATTTTAACCAATTTACAATTATATTTAGGGACTCCTCTACACGTCTATGTAATTCAACACTATTGTTCCTTTTAAGGGGCTACCTCCTGGTTTTGGGTAACTTTGTAACCATTTTATTCATTAACTATGGCACTATTTGTTTGAGAGTATACGTGGCCAGTGGTTTGCCACGTACATTGATATCGTTGTTTGCCACCCTATTTTTTTACTCTTAAAGGATTACCTATCCACTGAATATGTGTCGTTGCCAAGAAAACTTGCTGTGGGATCTTAGAACAGTAGTTCGACGAATATCCGACTAAGAATTATATAAATGAATTTGAGAATAGTAAAACCAAAGAGATGAGGAAACATTCAATTCAATTCGCTTCCGCTGAATATCAAAGGTACAAGCGAGCGGTCGGGTGTTGTAGTGCGTGTCTGTAGTAAAAAATCACATAACGCAAGCCTTCATCCACATCCTCGCATCCCTCCCACCTCGCTTCCTATCGTAATGCATGCTAGCTCAGTTCCCGCCTAGCACTCATTGGAAGAGACCGCGTTCGGAACAGCTAAATCGAATATTCACTGACATTTATAAACTTTCAGCTAAGGCTCTTTTAAAAAAAAACATGGTGCTTTAGTTTTCTAATATTTTTTGTGAGATTTTTTGTTGGCAAATTTGCCACGTAACTACATATAATTTAAATAATAATTTCTAGTACCGGGTGAGAAATGGAGTTTAGTGAATTTTTGTTTAGTTTATCGAACCTGACGAAAAGGTAAGTCATCAAACCTAAGTTCAATGCATTTTGCGACACCAAATTTTGTATTACCTATTTACTTTATTTAGGGCCTGTTTCACCACTTCTGGGTAAGTCTTGTTAGCTTATCCGACAGATAGTTTGACATATTTTGTATGAAACTATGTCAAAATATCTGTCGGATAAGCTAACAAGAACTTATTCAGAAGTTGTGAAACAGGCCCTTAGTATTACGAGAATGTTTAAAAAGTTATTTATTTCGAAAGCTGCTGGTTACAAATTTTATTTATCACGTGCAATGTATCGTTTGCGAAGTATTCCGTGTTTGTTAAATGAAATTACACCATTTTTAATACTAAAGTAAAAACAAAAAGTTATGTAAGGTGAACACAACGGGGTAGGATACCTACGCAGTCTACCTACTATTAAACAAATTAACGCAAACAGTTAAATATCTGTGTTGGCGTGTCTCCAACATATTACCCACGATGATCTTTTTAGTCTGGGCCACCGTGAACATTTCTATGCGTATCCAAGTAGGTATAGTAACCTACCTAGAATTAGTTCATAAAATATTCTAGTGACACTGGTTAAAAATAAAATTACTTTAAACGTTTAGTCATTGAACTCTCGTGATCTCGTCTGACCACCATATTTCTTACCGATACAAAATTTGAAAAACGCTCAAGAGCATGTTGAACACGCTCATTGATAGGGTTCCGTCGCCGTTGTAATTAAAAGTTTAACAATTTTTAACTTTCAGTGCAAATATCTCCAGAGTCGAGATAGAAGCATGTACCTAATTGACTGAGTTTTAAAAAGGTGTTTTATTAATTATTATAAGACCATCTTCTTTTTCCTGCCCTTATCCCATTATTTAGGGTTGGCGCAATATGTCGACTTCCTCCATTTTTATTATAAGACCTATCCAACGAAATTCCACCCATTGGGGTAGGTTAAGTAAAATATTTTTTGTTCAATCCCCTTTTAATTGTATCGGAAATGTCTTTCTTCCAGCCGTGGTGGTCCTGTGGCGAGTAACCTTGCCTGCCGTGCAGGAGGCGATGGTTCGATCCCCGTCCAGGCCGACTCGTACCAATGAGTTTTTCGGAATTTATGTACAATTAGTAACACCACTGGATTTTTGGTGAAGGAAAACATCGTAAGGAAACCTGCATACTTCAATTTCGAGGCATGTATTGTACCCACTGTCCAATTGTCCATTATAAGTGGCGACGGGCTCACCTCGCGTCACACTGGATAGAGTTTCGTTACTACTGGTGAAACGAGGATGTTAGTGCTTGTCTTTCTTCATTATTACACCATTTCAGATTTTGGTTTTTATGATGTGTCTTTATGCCATATTGTGTTTCAATAGGTGGAAAAATGAAAGAATAAGGCAGACAGTATACAGAATAGACAAAACTATAAGAGTTCCTATTGTTTGACGATTTTTCGCACCTTCTTATTTACGAGTCGAGCGGCTGCCCATCAAGCAAGCGGTGAATCACGAGTTTCGAACCCGTGGGGGTAACCTACCTCGATCTACCTACATCGTTAGGTAAATCTTTATTATTCTGAATAAATAAAATACATTACTAAAACGAAACGAAACTAATTGCTTTGCTGTATCGACTCACAGCTAGAGCTTACTGGAAACAGTTTAAAATAAACGTGCCTTTGTTCGACTGTTGTTTGTAAAACGATAGTTAATTATTGTGGCCTGCCGATTTATTGACATACCTAATGCCGTTTTCACAAATAGAACTGTAGGCTGTAGGTTATGATAGTTTTGGAGCTGCAACCGAAATTCATATCGTGTACGTATACCTACTGGCTTTTACACTATATTATTATCTATGTAAGGTTGTAATATAATAAGTAAGTAATAGCCTGTATAAACCCACCGCAGGGTAGAGCAGGGCTGCCATCAACAAAATCGCCGTCGCCGGACAAAGAATTCAAAAACTTCGGACATTTAAGTAAAACCAGATATTTTTCCAGGGCTATCACGAAAAATTATATACTTAGGTACCTACCTACAGACAACAAAAAAGCGCTTTGTTAAAGATTTTACTACAATATGAGTAGAGATTGTTGTAATGTAATAGAATCCGAAACCAGGAGCGAGCATAAAAGATTAAAAAATTGAGCGAGCGAAGCGAGTTTGAGATTTTTCTTTACGACTAGATCGTCTCATTACGATATAAAACCATGAGCGAGCGAAGCGAGCTCGAGATTTCACTACAATATAATTATAGGCCATTTCCAATGTGCAATATACATTTATGATCTAAATCCTAAGTCTTGGAGCGAGCGAATATTATCTGCAATGCGTGTAGCGCCCTTGCAATATAATGACAACCAAGAGCGAGCGATAAGAGATCGGGTCTGTCTATGTCCCTGTGTCCTGTAGGATCCACTATCCACCAGTGGATTGAATAGCACGCTGAAGTTCACTGTGATCCACCATTAGGCTCAGTGGATTACAATGAACAGAAACCAGGGCGAGCCAAGCGAGCTCGTAGTTATCGGGCGCGTGTTAGTTACGACTTGGCTATGACAAAAACTCTCTCGTAGGTACGTGAGAGTTTTCCGTACGAGAGGCAGGGTAGGCCAGATCCAGGTGGCCAGCCGCCCTCCCCTCCCCTTAGTATGCCCATGCTTCGATCGTGTCGTAAACAGCTCACAGTTTGTAAAAACGTGAATTTTTGGGATATCATGATAACAACACTACGTTGCAGGATTAATAATATGGTAGTATAAACGCGTTAAGAACAAAAATATTGCTGTAGCAGCTGTAGACTAGAATAGGTATATGAACGGCTGTATATTTTTCTCAAGACATCATTAAAAATGCGTGAAAAAATTAAATCAGAACAACTAAAAAAAAAAGGCAATAAAGTCTATAATAGCTTGACATACTCGACTAGAGAAAACAGTTTTCCCAGTTGGGCTGTGGACGGCCTAATGCGTTCACTTCCGCCGCCATTTCCTCCAACACGGTGTGCCGTTTGGCTACAAACAAACATGCTATAAGTCATATTATGGCACCACTAATGGGAAGGCACCACTGGTTTGATGAAAAAAGGTTAAGGGTATAAGGTACTGTATTTTATTTAATCAAATTTTTTGAGCATTGTTTTATGTGTTAATGTATTAAGTAGGTACAGTTATAAAATAAAAAGACCAAGTGTAGATAGATTAAAAGGTATGGCAAGCCATAATCCTAAAGCATATGTACACATAATAGAATAAACAAACGTGTGCGTGATTCTATACATAACAACTAATTAAAAAGAAAAAAGAAACAAGTAAAAGACAAAAAACAACTAAGTAAACAAAACATTTTGAAAACATCTAATAAAATTAAGTAATTTACCTACTTACAAAAGTAAAACTTTTTATTAGTACAACAATAATTCATTCAGGGAAAAGTGAGGTGAAAAAACGTTTTATTTCTCACCACAAACCAGAATGTACATTGTAATAATTTAAGTTTAATTTTACACAGAAAACATTTTGGTTGTGGATCGCTGGTGGGTGCCTGTGGTGGGTAATGAAAACCTATGCTACAGGCACAGAGGGGTAATCTGTGGCTACAGGCTACAGGTACAATATTTTTAAGGAAATGAGACCTCAATCAGAGAAATAATACTGTTACACGGCTTCTTCAAAATCGCTTTTCAAATTATCAGCAAAACTCACATTCGGAAAAATATTTTGATTTTGTAGCGAGATTGACTACATCGTCAATATGTAGCGATGGTACTTTCTGGATTCTTTACTGCACTTCTTTAAAAGTGTCGTACTCTTTATTTTTTACATTCAGCGCAAACTCGAGATAATCGTGATCCGGTGCTGCGTTAACTTCTAGCAAGTTACACATTTATACAGGGTGTAACAAAACACCCTAGTAAACCACCAAACTGAACAACTTTCAATACGGAGATTTGATACCTTTCTTACTTTCCTGCCCTCGGTATGTAATGTAATCTACTATTATGTACCTAATAGAAATGGGTCCCTAAGTATTCAAAATTGCAGGAGGAACGACTCGAGTTAGTCAAGCATCGTTTTACTTACCTATTAGTGTTATCAATATAGGTGGGTACTTGTTTGTAACGAATTAATGAATGGTAACAAAATGATAACTCTGTTATAGTTAGTATGGCAATTCTTTTACAGCTCATAACTAATTGTCCGTCTTGCGCTGCGGCACTGCGGTTGCGGGGCTGAAAACCGAGTACCTATTCATATTTCATTTATTGCCATCACATAAGTGCATACAATGTTAAGGGTATATTATTCGGAGCGCGCTCCATACAAACGTACTATGGTGATATTTTCAATACTAACCAATTAAAGTCAGTGAAATTTTGCAGAAACAATCTAGAAACAAATTTCTATGCTTGTATGGAGTCAGATTTTCGTTAAAATGTATAGTTTTCAAGTTACAGTGCCTCCAAGATTTCCATACAAATCTTAAATTAATCCTAGCATTGAAACTGTATATTTTAATGAAAATCTGACTCTATAGAAACATAGAAATTTGTTTCTAGATCGTTTCTGCAAAATTTCATTGAATTTAATTGGTTAATATTTAAAATATCACCATAGTACGTTTGTATGCAGCGCGCATTTTCGCTCTCGGAATAATATTCTCTTAAATACAAAACATGCACTCTGATACCTTGTAAGGGCACCACAATAGAAATATTCCATTAAGTAAATTACATTCCATTACAAATACAAAACATTACATCAAATTCAATAATACAAAATAACATTGCATTACATTAACATTTCCATATATTACATTTCATCATACATTATAATAGTAACATTTGAACATACTTACAAACTTATAAGATTTTAGCGATTATTTGAATTTTTGTTAATGTATTTGATTTTAGGTAGATTACATTAATTTTTAAACAATATTCTACGAATAAGAGAATCTTATTCGTAGACAATATTTGTATCCTCTAAAAATTCATCTACAGAATAATATCTATAATTTTTCTAATACGATCTGTTTTAGAAGGTTGCGGAAGGAATTAAATTTGGATTCACTTCGTAGAGTAGCGCGTTCCTAATTCTCGGCCTCGTTGGTCAGTCAGTGGTTGATTCAATTTTCGCGTGTTGTACTAACGAACCAACCGCCAGAGGCGCCATAACAACATTTTTCTGGATGCGATTTATTTTTACTTCTATTCAGAAATTTATACTTAAATATTTCCGTATTTTCTACGGGCTACAAATATCACATAAGCTGGTAAGAACAGAATTGAAAACCTTAGGCTGGCCGCACACATACCGTTTTTACCCGGTAAGTTTCATTCTTACTTTAATATTCAGCATGTTCTCGTCCGGGTCCCGTTCACATAGTGTTGCCAGACATAAATGCATGAATTCGGAGAAATTATCTGAAAAATCGATAAGAGATTTCACTTTATCTGATGATGATGATGATGATGATGTAATTCCAGTTTAGTACTTCATAATTTTTAACGCCGTCTCCGTGGTCTAATGGTTAGAGCATTGGGCTCTTGACACGGAGGTCGTGGGTTCGATTCCCACGGGGGGCACCTAGTGAAATGTCACTTTGTGCGTTTTTCCCCAGTTGGTTAGGACATTGCAGGCTGAGTCACCTGATTGTCTGAAAAGAAAGATGATTCCGTGCTTCGGGTGGCACGTTAAGCTGTTGGTCCCGGCTACTATCACTGGTGGTAGTAGTCGTTACATAAAAACCACGTCAGAGGCCGTAAGGCGGTTTGAATAAACTCTGACACCAGGGCTTTGCAGCCCACTCGATAAGAAGAAGAACGCCGTAAGCTACTTCAAAGTCAACTCTTAGCCTTGATTTTCCTGTGTAAAGCGTATAGAAGGTCATCAGCATGAAGCACTCCCCGTTCTAGCGGGGGTGGTTCCCGTAAACTTGGAAATACAACGCCGCGCGGCCAATTATTACTATCGTTCAAGAAAAATTCGTCATAACTTCCTAAAACCTGGCGACCGAACTGGAATTAGTACATTATTTAACTTTGATTGCATTATCTTTGACGAATTTTTATCAGACTGGGAACTGCGGTGGTAAGGGTCAGGAAAGGGTCGGCATCTATACCAATTTTTTTCCATCTGTTCGCGATCGTCTTTCTTGAGAAAGATCACAGAGTAGCCCAATTTCTGACTGGACATGGTAACTTTAAGGGAAAGCTGTTTTGTTTTAAATTGGTTCACTTTTATGTGAATGTTGTGTTGACGGTAACGAGTTCGAACAAACCGCTCATGATATTCTTTGGGAGTGTGAGCTCTGGTACGCCGAGCGCCAGACCATGCTTAGACTCAATAAAATCGTTTTCTGGTGTCCCTTATTACATGGATCTTGTTGCAACTAGGGATAACTTCCTTTCGTTCAGATGTTTTTGCCATACTTATTACCTACTGGAAGCAAAATAAGTCATAGTCTCAGTACAATGTTTAGCTTCCTTTGTTTTTTTTGTAATGTTATATTTTTTTGGGTGCTTTTGCGGTAAGGTCTTCAACTCTGCCATAAATGATCGCTGGAATTGGCTCTCTTATAGTGCTTTTTCTTATTTCTGTCTCCCGTTTGCAATGGAGGGAAGTCGGATATTTCTTTATCCTACTCCTCCTATCTTCTTTGATTAATTGGATCAGGTCGTAATTGCGGGTTCCAAGACAGATTAGAGTCATCCCCCGGGCTCGCTGGACTTCATTGTCTAGTGTTGTGAATGGTCGCCGATGTTGATCCTGGTTGACAGTTACAAGACTAGAAAATAATAAATTGACGACCCGGTTGGTGTAATGGTTACCACGCCGGACTGCCAAACCAGGGTCCTGGGTTCGAATCCCGGTTCGGTCACGGATGTTATATGTTCGTGCCGTTGTTGTATGGTTTCCATAATAAAAGCCTTTAGTGCTAGTTTGGGATCATTACAATGTATGTGCCTGTGAGCGTTATTTTATTTATTTATTTAATCTCTATGCTTATATGTTGTCAGATTTTCGTTAAAATATATAGATTCAATGCTAGGATTAATTTAAGATTTGTTTGGAAATCTTTGAGGCACTGTAACTTTAAAACTATTCATTTTAACCAAAATCTGATAACATATGTATGTACTAGCATAGAGATAGGTTTCTAGATTGTTTCTGGTGACTTTAATTTGGTTAATATTGGAAATATAACCAAACTTCGTTCGTAGGTATGGAGCGCGCAGAAAAAACTATCCTCTTAAACGCTGAATGATATTATGAAACTGTGAATAGCTCAAAATAAAACTAAAACTGTTTCTACAAAATAAAACCCTTGCTTAACATTTGGGTTAAAACATAATGTTGTAATTGACCCTTGCAAATTATGAACATTAAAATATGGCTACCCTAATCGTTAGGCTTGGTCGGAGCATTCTATTGCCTCTTCTGTGTTTTGGAGACCCGTGTAGTTAGGAAGAACTAGTCGTATACCTAATTATTATAGAGAAAATTAAGCTTACTGTTAGTATTTGATTAGTTGTTTAGTGGACTGACACTCAGTTGCACAAACGCTCATTAAAGTCAATCCTCCATTAAATCTCTTGCTGTCACTTTTTGTCTTGTTGACGTAGTAAAAGCTACTCCGGACGTTCCGGCGTCCCAACTATGTTCAAATACACAAGTACCAGATCGAATTGAGCTGAACAAACTTTTCCAGACCACTACCTAAGCTGTTACAATTATAGGAGAGCGTATCAAGCTTTATTCGTGTCAAGGGCAAAACTTAAATCAAAGCCTGGATTAAGGTCATATTCACAAGGTTTTGGGGACTTATGTACAATTTATAACGCTACTTCTTTGATGGAAAACATCGTAAGGAAAGCTTTATGTCAAAGTCACAGTCAAAGTCAAAATTTTTATTCAAAATAATATCACATAGATAACTTTTTGACGTCATTTTTGATTCTACCACCGCTTCGGAAGGTGTTCCGTTGTAGAGAAGATGCGGCCAGAAACTCTACAACACGCGGAACAACACGCGGAACATATGCGCGGAAAGAGATACCTATACTCCATTCCAAATAGAAACTAAATATTAAGGCCGTTTTGAATTATAGAAACAATGATATTAAACACATTCCTCACTTATTTTTGAACAGCTTAAGAAGATATGTCGGATATTATATCTTTCTGATAAATAAATTAAGTATGTTTGCTAATCTGAATTGCCCAGAATGCTAAATAGGAATCGGAAACTCTTTTCGTACTTACATGGAATGAAGTATAGGAATTCTGAAGCTTAAGCTTTAAGGAAGTGGACAAGTATCCACATTGGACAAGTATGATGTGAAGGTAGACTTGGCTTGATTTTCCCCCGTGTGGGACGTATACATAATGCTGAATAAAGCTAGGAGATAGAAGTCAAGTTTAGTTATTTCAAAAACTGCTGCTACTTATAGCCTGACCAGGAAAATAAAAAACCTCGCCATGTTGCGGAAAATCATTGGAACTAATTTTTGTACTGGGAACACTAACATTAAAGGTGACAGTCGATTGCAGCGCCCCCAATCCAGGTTTTTTATATTCCTGGTCAGGCTTTACATCTGTCGTAACAACTATCACAATATATTTACGGGTTGGTTAATTGTAGGAGACATCTTCATTAAATATCGCTTGCTGTCGAGAGGAGAACACATGCCAACATAAACTACCTACTTTCCTCCGTTTCACGAGTAATTTAGTGTGTCACGTGTCATCAGTTAGTCCAATATAAAATACTCTTCATGGATAGAGTTACAAAGCTGATATGAGAAGACACAACTCGTTCGTTCTATTAATGATTAAATTTCACCGAGTTCTTCAGGAATGTTGCTCTTACGACGTTTTTTATTGAATAAATGTTACATTTGACTTTTAGTTATTAGACTCGAACCACATGTGGAGTCGCTCGCTCTCGCGCTGTGGCGTGTGGCCAATTGCGTGACAGCCAAACTGACGTGAACGCTATGAATTTTAATAGTTGATTCAATCGCTTGCGATTATAAGTGTTAATACCTTAGAAAGCCCGTAACCACAAGTTTTACTTCCATCGATATGAAAACTGAGTGAGATTTATAATAAACACATTTAATAATTATATTGATTTCCATAAATAAAACGCTTTTAGTGCGAGTGTGTCGATGTCGTAGCAATTGATAAAAGTGACGTAACACGACGACGTAACGTGACGTGACGTTACAGTTCCACTAGGAATTATGACTTTAACGATTCAAAGCTGAATTATGAGGCCAAATATAAGCCAGTAATGCCTATAACTATAATCCAGTACTCATTAAAGTATCGCACTCAATAGTGAGAAACTAGGGGCAGTATACACTATACAGGGTCCATCTTAATATGCTGACAGTTTTTAAGAGGATGATCAGACCATAAAACTGAAAGAAGAGTTAAACTCTGCAATTTAAATAGTAATAGTAAACGGGTGTAAATACAAGCCTGCTATCTTTGCCGCGCCCGCCCAGACGATCTGTTTGCATTAAAAATAAAGTGCATTGCCGGTTGACAACCTCGTGTCAATTTAGATTGCTGCTCTAGTTACGAGATGTAGTAAATTTTCTTAGAAACGACAAGCCAAAGTCTTACCATGACTTTTCGGGATAAGTTCATTCTTTTTGCGTTCTTGGTTTTTCCAACTGAGAAATAAAAATTTGTAAAATTAATTGAAGCACACTTATTAAACGTCAAATCTTTTTTAAGCTACCACCGCGTCGGAACGTGTTGTCGCTGCTATAGAGAAGATGCGGCCAGAAACTCTACAACATAACACTACTTAATAACTATTACAATATAATATAGGTGTAATAGGGCGTATAGATTACACTTATATAATCCAAGTTTCTTGGTTGGGGCTACAAAAATTATGATCGATTTTGGAAATATTAACCTAGGATTCTCAAGGAATAACAAGTACCTATGCTTAAGTAGGATGCTGAATTTATATTCTTTGTTATTGTATGTACCTATATATAACCATACAATGACATCAAAAGCAAAATGTATAGAATAAAATGCGTTTTACAAAAAATTTCCTAGAATAGGATAATTCGTACTTATAGTGAGTTTGTTTTGTTTCAGTTGGAGAATGGACATACCGCGGCCAACATGCGCACGTCTAGTCCTTCTGTTACTTTTCATCTGCTTCATCGACATTTCAGAGTGAGTTACATTTTTCCTTTGTTCTCTAATATTGCAACATAGGTACCTATCATGCATTTGTAAGAGGTCCTCTCCTCGCTCCTGCGTGGTCGATTGATGACTGAAGTTTGTTACTCAATAAAGCTTGGTAGATATAGAAATATATCTTAAGTTTAGTTCCTGATAGATTATGACAATTTACAAAGCTCGCCTGGTTGCTGGACGACTCATACTTCTCTTGCCTGATCTGGGTCGCCATTCGGTCAAGGTAATTCTACTATAATAATATTGTAAAATGTGAAAGTGTGTGACGAAAGCTAGTAAATTATACTTCATTTATTATTCATTCATTATCTGATTTACCTATTTCTATTCTAACAAATAAAATGGCAGAAGTAGCGTGTGCTACTAGTACGTCACGTGCATGCAAAATTGCAAACTAGTTGCCTATGGAAAATTTGTCTCAATATCAAATCAATGATTGTGCCCCTGACCTTTTCATTTCAATAGGTAACTGCAGGGTAACTGTTATTGAACATTCAATATTTCACGACGGTTTCCCGCAGTGATTCGATTCATCCGTCGATATAATTTATAATACAGTTTGGTGGTTACATTTCCATGGAAAACAAAAGATTTGTAATTGCAAAATTCCATTACAATTTTATTATAGATACTATTAGATACATACGTAAACTCACGACCAACTTCCATAAGGGTGTGGTCAGAGCAGAAAGGGAAAACTAGCTTTTTGAACCTCCAGTTAAGAGGCTGTTATCCGGTCGAGGCCGTTTTTTGAACACGAACGAAAGTGTTTTAAACTGTCTTTTAAAGTCTGAAAACCAATTATGTCTTATTTAAGGATCTGGTTGATAGGCAACCGTTCTCAATTACACGATTAGATTAAGTTTAATAGATAGAAAAAAATCCAAAAGTTACCCCTTTTTGTTATGTTTTTTCAATACTATGATTAAACTGCTGATATTTAACTTTTTATTCTTGTACTTAACTAAATATACTATTATGGAGGTGGTACTTGGGAATGTTCCTCCATTGAAAAGGAAAGATCTTCCACCAGGCTTAGTGTGAAGCCTGGGGACCGGCCGTGGTCCAACAGTTCTTAGTTGGACCTTGTATATATATCGAATCTCTGTGATTATTTCTCTTGCGCGATTTATGTCTCGCATTCGATTGTGAACCTTATTTGTAGTAGGTTACGAGTTACGTATTTACGGTGAACGTTGTGTTTGTATGGAGCATATTTCTGAGTGCGACGGTAGCGCCATCTGTTAGCTTCTTTGCTATAACTTGTGGGTGTTGACATCTATGGTAAGTCCCCACAGTACTCCCCCCTCAGACCGGAGGTCGTTGAGTTGTTCGAAGTGTGCAGTCTGTATCCATGTAGGTGCAGGGCTCCAGTCAAGTGAGTCTGACGAGCGATGTGCTGCGAGTGCGTGCATCTATCAGGGAGACTAGTCCTGATGTGATGCGGGTGAGTGACAGGCGTGTAGAAGGCGAGCAGAACTGCCACGTGGAGGTGAGCTCAGACACGTGGGCTGCGGGAGATCCTTCTATGCAGACGCTGACTGTCGTTGAGGAAGCTGCAGGCCCAGGAAGCGGTGTGAAGACAGCTGCGATGGACCTGGTGTGGGCTTCGGGTTGCTGGCGTGACTGCTGCTTGTTTGACCTGGTCGAGGGGTGTGAAGGGTTGGTTGAACTGGTTGCTGCTCTGTGTTGGTGCTGCTCTGCGGTGTTCAGGTTGCGATGTTCTTTGTCGAGGGTCACCAATATGGAGGTGGTACTTGGGAATGTTCCTCCATTGAAAAGGGAAGATCTTCCACCAGGCTTAGTGTGAAGCCTGGGGACCGGCCGTGGTCCAACAGTTCTTAGTTGGACCTTGTATATATATCGAATCTCTGTGATTATTTCTCTTGCGCGATTTATGTCTCGCATTCGATTGTGAACCTTATTTGTAGTAGGTTACGAGTTACGTATTTACGGTGAACGTTGTGTTTGTATGGAGCATATTTCTGAGTGCGACGGTAACGCCATCTGTTAGCTTCTTTGCTATAACTTGTGGGTGTTGACATCTATGGTAAGTCCCCACACTATAAATATTGCTAGTGAACTCCGTAGAATTTTGAGCTTAGAAACACCCATGAGCAAAGATATTGATGAAAAACACGTTTTTATGCGATCCTGCTTTCAATTGGAGCGGAATAGCTAATTGCTAACTTATGCTTGCAAGAAAGAGACGCTTGCACTTGGATAACCTGGCCTTAAAGCATAACATGACGTATCAAGTGGTAGCTTTATTACAGGCTATATAACAACGTCTCCTGCAAAAACACTGCATAAGAAATCTTATCCATTAATCGCCTCGTACCTCGTACTCGCACTATATTATCATATATATATTTTATTATTCCATATTTTTTATATTGGGGCTTTTAACCCTGAGGTTATGTCAGCCCTATTCTAGCCCAGGGTCCTGGATTCGAATCCCGGATCGGTCATGGATGTTATATGTTCGTGTCTTTGTTGTATGATTTTCATAATAAAAGCCTTTAGTGCTAGTTTGGGATCATTACAATGTATGTGCCTGTGAGCGTTATTAATTAATTAATTCTCATAATAATCCAATAATATTTTTAGGCCGTTAGCCGCAGTTAAATTTTCGTGACTTTAAAATAGGTCCTAGTGTTATGATATGAATTATGATTATGAATTAGGTATGAGACTAAACTTATGAGTTATGTTTTGTCACATTTGATAGAATCGCTGAATATAAAAATAATAGTCGTAAATACATTTTACCACATAAATTTCTTTGAGACTTGTACAACACATTAATCATCTAGTCAATGTTAAAAGTTAAAGAATCTCAAATGTTCTTTGAAACATTTACGCTACGATCGATGGCTTCACGCATTTAAATTTTTTGTAATTTGTCCTAATCAACAAAACAGTCAATGTTGTTCCGCTAGCTTTTTAACGAGTAGGTGATAGTAAAGTATTATCATGTGGTTTAGTTATCAGTTTTTATCATTTTTCAAGTTTTGCATTAATTTTTCATTACAATTTAGTAGTCATTAAGTACCCACATGATTACCTAAATACGATATGTCTTATTGTTTTAAACGACATTGTAAACTATGTAGCGAAACTCAGGGGACTTTAATGCATTACACAAGGTTACACATAGAGTAGAAAAAAAATTTTTTTTTCTCCCCTCCGGACGGAAAGCGCCTCTGTCAACAATTACATGAGATCTGAGGCCTTTCTTACTTTCCTGTCCTCGGTGTGTAATCTACTATTACTCGCCTCGACAGATTGATTATGAAAAACTGAATGAATAAGATAATGTAAAAAATAACGGAACCAGCTGCGTAACTGCACCGTAACAGATACTTCACCCGATCAACCCGACGACGAATTAAAATATGCCTTATGTCAATGCGCGACAGCCACACAGGCTCATGAGATACACGGCGCCGTAGGATCTTATCGCACGGCAGCTGGCTGTCGAGCGCGAGTGACGGAGCCTGAATCACAATCTTGTTGTTGGGGCCTCAATCAAAACGAAAATTGGCTAATAGCGGGTAAATCTTGTACTTATCTTCTTCTGTGGATTGTAGAAGTATTATACACATACATACATAAGCTCACGCCATTGTTCCATGGGGGTAGGCAGAGACCACGGACCGCCACAAGCTACGACTCTGACACACCTCTTTAGCCTCATTCACATTCATACAACTCTTCATGCACTTCCGTCGATTGAGGGTGCTACGCACTTGTCTTTTTCGGGAAAGATCATTGATTTGATCATGGCATGTTTTCCTCGGACGGCCTCTCCCAACACTTCCGCTCACCTTTGCTTGATAAATTTCATTCGTTAGCCTTCTTTTATTCATTCTCTCTAGAGAATAGTAGAAGTAGAGGTATTATCGCTGCCCCCACAGAACAAAATGGTAAGTGCAAAAGTCAGATTATTCAGGAAAAATGAAAACATTTATATTGATAATAATTTCGATATTAAAGGTTTATCATAAATGATTCTTATATCAAAAGAAGGCTAATTTTTTGTCATATTATTGACTGAAATTTTCATTGAGATCAGATTAACCGAATTCACTAGAATCAATAAAAAACCTACCCACCCGACTCACATGTATGGGACAGCTGATTTTTTTCGCGTTTCCTGAGGTAGGTACATAGTGAAAGTTGTTCAGTTTGATGGTCTGAGTTCAACGTTTCTGTCTGTGGAGGGCTGTCCCTTACACTCTGTATTTCTGAGCTAACGTAGAGGTATCTCCTGCAACATGCAGGTAACAACTTCTGTGCTGGCTCAGACATTATATTATTAAATTATATAATGTCTGAGCCAGCACAGAAGTTGTTACCTGCATGTTGCAGGAGATACCTCTACGTTAGCTCAGAAATACAGAGTGTAAGGGACAGCCCTCCACAGACAGAAACGTTGAACTCAGACCATCAAACTGAACAACTTTCACTATGTACCTACCTCAGGAAACGCGAAAAAAATCAGCTGTCCCATACATGTGAGTCGGGTGGGTAGGTACCTACATCAGTTTTGTATGGAACAGCTGATGTTTTTTTTTCGCCTTTCCTGACGTAGTTTAGGCTCAATAGTGAAAGTTGTACAGTTTGATGGTCTTTGTTCACCGTTTAAGTCTGCGGGGAGGGCTGCCCCTCACACACTGTGCCTGTATTATTTACCTATTAATAATTTACTTAAAAGGTTATAAAGTTGCTGTGTTCCGCCCTACCAGGGTTCATGTACTTATACTTACTTTACTGTGTGTAATACTTTGCTTGTAATTCTTTACCAGTACTGAAGGTTATAAATTAATCTAATCTAATCTTGGCGTTTCACCCAACCCCAGACATAAAATAAATGATGTCTTGAACAATACAATTAAATGTTGTGACGAATTAAACAACCCGTTTCATTGCAGATGCATCAACAACAAGATCAACTTCAGGGAGAAAGAGAAGCAAATCCTGGATCAGATTCTAGGTCCAGGACGCTACGACGCTCGCATACGACCTTCCGGCATCAACGGCACTGGTCAGTACGACACTCAGAATTTACTAGAAACCGGGTAACAAAAAGCTAATACACTCAAATCAATAGTAACATACCTACGTTAAGAAAATATGATACCAGACAAGTGACACTGAAGGAGAAGAACGTCATACGACGATGTTGGGATATTGTTTTCATGAAAAGGCGAAAAACACGATCGTTACCTTTCTCGGTAGTCATGGTATCTACATTTACGGGACAAAGGAGCTAAAAACCTTAGACCTCTTAAATATCCAAATAGTTGCAAAGCATGCGTTAGTAAAATAGTTTCGAATATAAAGTTATCTATATATATATCGAGATAATTTTATACTATTATATCGCTGCCCGAGAAATAAATGGTTGGTTGGTTGGCTCAGTTTTGTGGCCCCTAGACTGAAGTCTTTGGGCTAAGGACAAATATACCGGCAAACAAAACATGACTCGCGGAAAGGTTCAACGTTTTGTAACAATTAGAAAATTCATAAAAATAAAAAATAAAAATTATTTTACGAACAATAGAGAGAAAATAAGATACAAAGCACATACCATAACAAAACAAATAAAGAAAAACATTTGTAGAAAAGGAAATGAAATACAAATGAACCTTGTAGGTGGTGCACCGATCATTGATTTATCGGACACCAACTACAGATAAAAACCCCCATCAAAAGGTGCTGGAACGTGCAAAAAAATCTAGTAGTACTTGTGAAAGCTATTTATATTAGCCGACTTGACTAGAAAATGTGATTTAATAAGTCCTAGATTTTAGTTAGATCTACCAGAGTTCAATTTATAACAACAAATTTTCCAGCAAATTCTGTTATTTTCTCGAAAAATGTACTCAAATCAATAGTTATCACAATACTACTAGATATTTTTCTCCGTGAACCCGTGTAAAAAGAAGGCTGGGGTGGCGTTGCCTCTTTGATTGGCGATGCTTATTTGGCACAATGTACAATCTGCTAAGCGGAATTCTAGTGTCTTTTTTTGCTTGGTTTGTTTGTTGGACCTAAAGAAGACAGTGAGTCCAGACTCACAGCATTAAATAAATAACTAGTAATCAAACAAACGTATAAACACTGGCCTTGCGTCGCGCTAGCGCAGTATCAGAAGGCAAATCAAACTGTACCTAATATTTAAAGTCGATCCTGTAGCAGGACGGCACTATGCCAATTTAATGCTCAAGAGGTAAGCCAATTTAATGATAGGTACGATATAAATCTATGCTGTGACGGTTGCAGTTAATCAGTTTTATACCTAGCTATATTATAAGCAAAACATTAGATTGAAAGCTACAATATATTGCTTAGATTACTATACTTTTTATATTCGATTTTATCTAAATTGTAGTAGCAGCATAGAATGTCGCGATAACTCTCACTTGGACTACAAAAGACACGTAGTATTTTACGAATATGATGAATTGAAGAGTTTTCAAAACACTTATCTTTTAATGAAATTAATATCGAAACCACCGACATTTAATTTGTTAATTTGGTGTAAGTACAAACTTATTCATTTTAAATGAACACTTAATTCAGCATGATTGCATTTTGCATTATTACAACGTTCACAAAAACTAGACGGTTGTATCTACAAGATTTTCAAAAACAAAAAACTTAATCTTATGGCAAGATGTCCTGTATCGATTGCCCTGGGCCCTAAGCCTAGGGCCTGACCAAGCGTAACGCTCGTACGGATGTTTTTTTGACGGATTACTAACATGTGACTATGCTATTAAAAATGAGCATATTTATTTTATGCAATGGTCGTCTCACGTATGGAAATTACGGCAAAAGAGAGCGTCACGCATCTTTCATATTGAGGTTGGAAGACACTATTGCGCACGTCATTTATTACGATCTCCTCACACCTCTCTCACTTCATTCCCATTCATACATGATCACTGGTTTCGAGTAGGTAGTCGAGTACTTCGCATAAAATCTATAGGCTATATTTTATTTTCATAGGCGAACAAGATAGCAGGGAAAAGCCAGTTTTGTTTATAATTTATCTTATTTTATTTATATTCTTGTTTTCGACTATTGTTTAAATGTAGGTTACTTGTAAAAAAATACATTACCCTCCTTCTGGCGCAGTCGGGAACCTAATGATCGTTTACTGCCTACTCCACGTAAATTCAAATTTAATCGAGGTAACTACTTTAGCGTACTAAATTAATCAGCGGACGTGGTAATACCTACTCCAAAAAACCATTTGTCACTCAATAGTAAAAAAACCGGGCAAGTGCGATTAGGACTTGCGCCCTGAGGGTTCCTTATTTACTCGTAACTTAAAAAAATTATATCAACAATAATTTTTGAAATTATTTTCAAAAACTTTCTATTTATTTTTTACCAACACGTTAATATAAAAACTATATTTTTAAAATTCTCCTGCCTTTAAAAGAAATTAAATTATTTACGCCTTTTGATAACGAAGTTTTAACTTACTTATATTTCTAATGATCAAAAACGCATGTCTTGTCATATAATATACTTACTAGATATTTTTCTCCGTACTTACTAATTTATTTCTTTTATAGTAGGTCGACGACAGACAAAAATCAACAGCGAAAATAGCGAAATAACAACATGTTATCGGATAATCGTACTAAGTATATAATTATATCGTATACGTTTCTATTGAAAAAATAAAAAAAGCGCAGAATTTAGTGTTTTTACTAATACCGAATTTTAACCTTGCTCCGAATGCAACAATAAATTTTTACGTTAGATTTAATTTATTTTTAAATGAGATCGATATGAACGATACGGAACTCGGTCGCTCGAAGCAGCAGGGGTCAATGCGGTGTATTTTTTCATATCATTTAACTAATCACATTGAATAATTTATACGTTTTACACGCAAACACTACACTGGTTGTTAGTTTATGATATACATTATAGCCTTCATATAAACAACATGTTATATATTAATTAACATTTATATTTCACATATTATTATACAAATATATGTTTAATATTGTTCGAGTAATGAGTACCTACGTAAGTATGTCATGTTTTAACAGATGGACCGGCTATAGTTACCATTAACCTGTTCGTGAGAAGTGTTACCAACATAAACGACAATAAAATGGTTAGTAACATTTAGAGGGCCTCCAAAAGTTTATCTTTGTATTTAGAAATTGGGAAAATAATACTATTTTCATTCCTGATAACTCACTCAATTTTTGCCTAATGAACACCAGAATAGATTTTAATTTTTAAGGAAAATTGAGCGAGTTTTCGCCGTATATCGTTATCCCTTACTATATGTCTTGTGTTTTGTTTACCACATACCAGTTCCAACTATTGAAAAGAGTTGGACAATTCGTCTTAATTACTGAAATAAATTTCTTATATATAATTTTTTTATATATATGAGATACATTACTTTAAGTATACGAAAAATCCTCAAAATTATTACGCTAACCAAATAAATGACAAAACGATTGTTAAAAAGCGACTGTATGGTAAGGGGCGTGTGTAGTAGGTTTTCTTTTTTAATTTTCTTTCTATTTATTTTGCCTGAGCGTGGTATTACAGTGTTCTCGAGATTTCCAAGACAAAAATTCTTGTTTATTTTTCCATTGTGAGATTAAAAACAAAATTTAATTGTTATGGAACATTTGCGGTTCATTAGTGAAATGGATTTATCAGCGATTTTTTTAATCCGAAACATGTGTTATCCATGTCACGAATATCTCACAAATGAAGTTGTATACAGCTATTAATATTTGCTTTAAATATTTAAAATTAACTAATAAAACGTATTACCTATTATAATTTTGTCTTGATAGTCTTAAAATGTGGGTGGAACGGTCAAATGTTTATTATAATTTTTATAATTAATCTTAGCTAGACTATTCCTGTTCCACCGAATAATTTGTGAGAACTCGTCTTAGGGCCCCCGACGTGTAGTTAATTTAAGTGGAAGATGATCCACGATCCGCTCGAGTGCGGGCGTGCTTCTATTATTTCGACCTCTGACTTATTTATAAATAATTGTATTTATCTATATCTGGAGTAAGGCGGAGATAATAATTATCTAAGTACATTATAGAAACAGGTGTTCGAAAAATATAACACTTACGACATACATTTTAGAAATTCAACAATAATCGAATTAAGTGGGTATGTGTGGGTTTTCCCTTTAGATTCTGGATGATACATCGATAGGTCCATTATATAATTGTTATTTATTTACTTGTATTTGTTTTATGTGTAGCACATAAATATCAATTATTTCTTTAATTTATCTATTAATTAATTTAAAAACACAAATAACGGTACAATAATTATTGTCGGCCATAGGTACTATCTAAATCAGATTACTCAGCAAAAAACGCTGCAGTGCTATTTAAAAAATCAATCGAAGGACTTTTGTGGCACGCAAACGAAATGTTAAAAACCTTTCAACATTTTGTTCCCCTTCAGCAGCCAACAGCGCCACGTTTTGTACACGTGAAACTACGGGCGTAGGACGTGGCTATGCCAAAAAGAGCCAATCCAAATGGTTGTAATTTTATACTTATCTACTATAGAAAAACGGGTCACCGTTCTAATTAACCAACAAAATGTTTTTGCGAAAATTGGTTTATTCGCCCTTTCTACAAACCACAGACAACTTTTCGTTTTTAATTATCCTAACAATCAATCCCAAAAATAAGGATATCCAATCACGGCCAGCATCAAAAGTAATTGTAATTTATAGAAATCATGAAGATTACTGGCATGCACATACATTTTGAAAATACAATTTCAGAAAATTATGTTTTATAATAAATATAATAATTATATTAGTATGTAGGTATTTTAAGAAGTTAGCAATATATCTTTTTATTACTATACAATAATAATAATAATAAAATTTATTTATTCTCAACCACAAAACTGGGTACGTATTTGAATTTGAAAAATAAAAATAGCTAAAATTTAAATATCTAAGGTTAAAATGTCTAACATTTTAATGTTTAATAGTTTAAAATATCAAAAATCTATATGTTTAACATTAAAACAGCGAAAGTTAAAATGTTGAACATTTTAAATACTAAATTATTTAAAATATCAATAAAATAACATTTTTTTTTTAATTTCAATATTTTTTGATGTCAAAAAACCTTTCTGTACTGGCATTGGCACCGGGCCGTAGCGGAGCGGCAGGCGGAGGCCTGGCCCCTTTTTGACAGAAGTAAGGGGTGCAATATAGAATCAAAACTCATTTCGACTTCCTTCTCAACCCCCCTTTTTTGGTGGGTGAGGGGGGAGGGGGTATCCCCCTTCACCTCTTCCTCCCGAGCTGTGGGTTACGAAAAACATTCATTTTGGGTTATTATAATCTTAAAGATTGTTTTATAAAAAAAAGAAAGGGGGGGGGGGGGGGGGTTGTTACTTTTAATTATGTGGATAAGCAAAGCATAGCATATGCTCACGTAGCAGTGACAGTGCCGTGACGTGACGTGACGTATTAGTGGGACAGGCATGTCATGCATAAAAACAGCATTCTCACCAACATGCTCATTTAGGACATCTCCCACATAATTTATCTTTGTCTATTCAAAATGCCGTTTTCGATTAGCACTAGCTCTGTTCGACTTTTCAACGAAATTCCAACCCGCACGAGTACCGAGCCGCCAATGCGTGCACTTTTTTCAATACATAAGCATACATAAGCATATGCTCACGACTATATTCCCCGAGGGGGTAGTCAGAGATATTCTGAAATCTCAGAACATCCACGTTTCACCAGTAGTACCGAAACTCTGTCCAGTGTGACGGGGGGTGAGCCCGTATGGTCATCACAATTTTTTGGAAACAAAGACAAATTTTTTCTTTTCACCAGTAGTACCGAACCGTACCAGGCCCCACCTTATTGTTACTCTTTAGATTTGCAGTTTAACATTTAAAAACCAAGTTGAAATATATAAAATAAAATAGAATACAAACTTATAACAAATGATAACAAGTTTATACAAAACAAAAGAAAGTTCATCGTTTTAACTTAATGTGTATAGAATAATAATGTACCTATATGAGTGTGTGTTTTGGGGTGTGTTGGGGTGTGTGGGGGTGTGTGTGTATGTGCGTGAGTGTATACATGCTACTGTGTGAGCGACTAGGTAAGTGTGTTTGAACTGTATATTACGTGTATCTTATGTATAATAATATAATAATAAACTGTATATTACGTGTGGATTATGTATAATAATTATAATAATAGCTGTTCGGTCTAACCAATTAAAGTCAATTAATTTCATTGACTTTAATTGGTTAGTATTGAAAATATCACCATAGTACGTTTGTATGCAGCGCGCATTTTCGCTCTCGTAATAAACTTCTCTTAATGTTAGTGGAACACTCGACTTATGGAATGACCTCGGTGTCTGCCCGTCCGTCTGACACACGCGTTTTTTTCAGAGACCTTTTTTAAGAGACATGAAATTGAATCTTGGAATAGTTATAGTAATTAATGCCCCAATTACATAAATAAAGTCAAAAAGCTTAATTTCTTAACTATTTAACTTCTTTACTTTTTGTTTTTTCAACAAATTTTTCAAGACTCATCAAGGTCCCTACCTGTATTTCGAAAACAATAGCCAAGTAAAGTCTTATTTAATTAAACGAACAGTCGACTCTACAAAGGAATTTTCGACATTGATGTTATGTAAGTTATTATGTTAGTCAAAAATATAACATAATATTCCATCTATAATTATGTGATCTAATTGCGTTATATTTGTTTCATTTTGGATGTGCTTCATGACAGGACATTAATAATCAAACAATTAAAAATCTCTGTCGTATTTCCTTTATCAAAAAGTCGCATATACAGAAAATAATATATATGACGAACTAGTTGTCGAGAAGAAATTATTTTATGCGAGACAATATTAAACTAACATAATACATAAAATAAATACATACATACATTTACCTAATTTATTTGTTCTGTGTTAATAAATATATATCCAAAATAAAAAAAATAAAAACAAAACCATTATGCATACCTATAGGCGTAATTGACTTTTTAAGAGTAATAAATTATTAAGAATTTCTTCTCGATGACGACGACTAATAATGATCACTAGGTACCTATCAATACCTATCATTGACAAGTAACTTCAAAGTGGTAATTGAACTTCGACCATGTTCGATGAAAGATAAATCAAACATTTCAAAACGTTTGACGGCTCTATGAAATCTTTTATACCGAGACGAAATTTTCTTTTCTTAGCGACCGTAGCATGGCAACGTGATAAAGCGTTATTTTAGCTCTCTTTATATTTGCGCGCGAACGAACGAGATAAATTGGCGTGATATAGCCTTATCACGCGTATCATGCTACGGCCGCTGGCTCGGTACTCGGATTTAAAAAATTTTTATATATCGTAACCTTTTCTGACCGAACTTCATTGGAATAGAGTTGATATTAGAACGAAAACGTTCACGCAATAGCGAAAATACAATTTCGCGGTAGTCCCCCAGTAAATAGGTAAAATTTGTTTGTTTGTTTTTTGTTTGTATGTAGGGTGTAATCTCTGGAACTATAGAACTGATTGTAAAAATTATTTCACTAATAGAAGGCTATACTATTCCAGAGTAACATCTATAGGCATCGTCTATAGGCTATATTTTATTTTCATAGGCTAACAAAGTAGCGTGGTAAAGCTATTTTTTTGTTTATAATTTAGCTGTCTCTTGTTTTCGACTATTAATTAAATGTTGGTAACTTTTTAAAATATATTACCCTCCTTCTGGCGCAGTCGGGCACCTAATGATTGTTTACTGCCTACTCCACGTAACTTCAAATTTAATCGAGGTAACTACTTTAGTGTACCTACTAAATTAATCAGCGAACGTGGTAATACTCCAAAAAACCATTTGTCACTCAATAGTAAAAAAACCGGGCAAGTACAAGTCGGGATACTCGCGCACCGATGGTTCCGTACCACAACACCGCACAACACAACATATTAACATAGAAAAAAAAAACATTTTTCTCCGGGACCTTTAGCGTGAGACCGACTCACACTTGGCCAGTTTTTATTGTTTGTTGATATACTTTAGAGTTTGTTCTATAATCCCACCAAGTTTAACGCTTGTGTGTAGTATCGTATTTACAATAGAGCGAGAAGAAAAAACATCTATAAAATAAAAACTAGTTTCTTGTTGAGAACTCCCTTAAACTTTTTGTCATTTTTATTATTTGTTAACAAATCCGCCTTAATAACGCATATTCTGTGAAAATTTCAACTATCTAGCTATTACGGCTCAAAAGTTACAGCCCTAAATAGGTAGGACAGACAGACGGACAACGTAGGCTTAGTAATAGGGTGGGTCCGTTTTCACCCGTTTGTGTGAAACTCTGGACCTCTAAAAGAAATTAAGATTTTTACTCCATTTGTGCTAAAGTTTTAATTACTTATATTTCTAATGATTTCTATGAAAAACGCGTGGCTTGTCATATAATATAGTAAATCTTTTTATTGTATATTATAGCCTTTATATAAACAACACGTTATAATATTAATTAAAATTTATATTTGACATAGTGTATACTAATATATGTTTAATATTGTTCGAGTAATGAGTGCCTACGTAAGTATGTCATGTTTAACAGATGGACCGGCTATAGTTACCATTAACCTGTTCGTGAGAAGTGTTACCACCATAAGCGACAATAAGATGGTTAGTTACATTTAGAGGGCGTCCAAAAGTTTATCTTTGTATTTAGAAATTGGGAAAATAATACTATTTTGTTTCCTGATAAATAACTCACTCAATTTTTGCCTAATGAACACCAGAATAGATTTTGGTTTTTAAGGAAAATTGAGCGAGTTGTCGCTGTATATCGCTGTCCCTTACTATATGTCTTGTGTTCTGTTTACCACACACCAGTTCGAACTATTGAAAAGTAAAGAAAATTGCTGAAATAAATTACTTATAAATATATATTTTTTTTCTCGTATATAATATATGAGATAGATACATTTATTAGAGTATACGAAAGATCCTCAAAATTAATACGCTAACCAAATAAATGAAAAAACAATTAAAAAGCGACTGTATGGTAAGGGGCGTGTGTAGTAGGTTTTCTTTTTTAATTTTCTTTCAATTTATTTTGCCTGAGCGTGGTACATATTACAGTGTTCTCGAGATTTCCAAGACAAAATTTTTGTTGATTTTTCCATTGTGAGATTAAAGACAAAATTCATTCGTGAGATGGATTTATCTGCGTGTTGTTTAAACCGAAAAATTTGCTATCCATGTCATGAATATCGCACAAATGAAGTTGTATATAACTAATCAAATTAAAGATTGAAAAATTTGTCTAAGGCGGGACTTGAACCCGCACTCTTGCAATCCGGGAAAAGGGGGTATCCAATTTCGCTATCGAGTCCACTAACCAGAGAATGAAATTTTCAATCTGTTGCATCTTAAGGGGACGTAATAACTTCCAGTAGATGGCGGCGCGCACTTCCCCGTAAGACGCAACAGATTGAAAATGTCGTTCTCTGGTTAGTGGACTCGGTAGCGAAATTGGATAACGCACTTCCCCGGATTGGAAGAGTGCGGGTTCTTAAGTCCCGCCAGAGACAAATATATATACAGCACAACATGGCTGTAACATGTTTATAAACAATAATATTAAAATTTTATATAACTGTTATTAATATTTGCTTTAAATATTTAAAATTAATAACTATTATAATTTTGTCTTGATAGTCTTAAAATGTGGGTGAAACGGTTAAATGTTAATTATAATTTTTATAACTAATTTTAACTCGACCATTCCTGTTCCACCTAATAATTTGTGAGAACTCGTCTGAGGGCCCACGTGTAGTTAATTTAAGTGGAAGATGATCCACAATCCGCTCGAGTGCGGGCGTGCTTCTATTATTTCGACCTCTGACTTATTTATAAATAATTTTATTTATCTAATATCTACATTATAACTTATTTTATGATAATAATTACCTGATAACATTATAGAAACATAAGGTATTAGAAAAATAAAGTAATACTTACGACATAAATTTTAGACATTCAACGGTAAACGAATTAAGTAGGTATGTGTGGGTTTTCACTTTAGATTCTGGATATACATCGATAGGTCCATTGTGTAATTTTTATTTATTAACTTGTATTTGTTTTATGTGTAGCACATAAATATCAATTCTTTATTTAATGTATCTATTAATTAATTTAAAAACACAAAGAACGGTACAATCGTTATTGTCGGCCATAGGTACTATCTAAATCAGTTAAAAGCCTTTCAACATTTTGTTCCCGCCAGCAGCCAACAGCGCCACGTTCTGTACACGTGAAAATAACGGACGTAGGACGTGGCTATGCCAAAAAGAGCCAATTTGAGATTTTTATATAATGAACAGGTTTGATGAAAAGTTTAGGTGTTTAACCATTGTTTAATTTAATTATTCCCAGGAATTGCTTTTTACGAGTTATTTACCTAAATATGATGTGTCTGGCCTGGCTCGTTTTGGAAAAAAATATGGTTTATGTAAACCGTGTTCTGATATAATTTAACCAAAGTTATCCAACTCACTCATGCAGGTAATACTTAAAATAATTATGAGATAATGTCTTCATTATGTGATAATATTATACGTCGGAATACTTTTTTTTGTTTTGTTCACTTAAGTTAATTTTAAGTCTTTCAATTATATTCTTACAGTACATTGTAGTAGATTTATAAAAATCTTTAGGTGAAGGTTAAAGTTAAAGTAATACTAATTATACAATTAACAGAATACCATAATATTTGATAACAAATAAAAATCAAAAGAATCTGACTTAACGCTGATGTAGCGATACATTTATTTTTAAAGTGAATCTAGAAATAAAATGATACAAATCACTTGAATCTTTTTTACAAAATTAATCAACTAGCAACTAGATACGACGTTGCTGTTGTGTAAAAACAAAACTGTTTAAAAGTATGGTTTCAATCAGGTAAATAATTTATTTTCGTCATCACTCACATAGTATACGTGGGTAGACCGTAAATATACTAGACATAAATTTTAAAATGGCTCATGAAAATTGTGTAATATACCTATTTTATTTTACGGTGTTTGCCATTAAAATGTCCTCTTTCCCCAAAGTGCGGGTTGGCTCTTTTTAGCATAACTACGTCCAATTATGAACAATTAAAGAAAACTCGAATCGGCTTGATTAAATTTTTATCTGCATCTTGATTTAGTAAGTTAAAAGGTGTAAAACGAAACGCGTTACATATCGCTCAAGGTGCTTCAGACCATCAAACTGAACAACTTTCGCTACGGAGCCAACATCAGTGTAGTGGAATAAAAATCTGCTGTTCCATAGTATATGCCAATAGTTACTCGATCAATATGTATTTAATGTTGGTCACATAGTAACAGTTATTCAATATTATGGTTTGTAGCACCCCTTAAAGAATTTAACGCATTTGTGTTCACATCCTGTGTAGTAATAATATTTATGTACTTACTTTCATTTTGTCTACTGATGGGTTCGATTCCCACGGGGGGAAACTTAGTGATATGTCACTTTGTGCGTTTTTCCCCAGTTGGTTAGACCATTGCAGCGTGAATCACCTGATTTTAAGAAAAGAAAGATGATTCCTTGCTTTTGGTATCAGTTGTTACATAAAAACCACGTCAGAGGCCGTAAGGCGGTGTGAAAAAATTCTGACACCAGGGCTTATTTATCGTGTGGGCAGCAGTCCTACGATAAGAAAAAGTATAGTGAGTTATCGATCATCGACATTTTGGAGTCAAATAGTACTTTATCAATGTTCGCGAATTTGTGAATAGGGATCTCTTTAAATCCGGAGATAGATGTTTAAAACTAAAATTAATGTTGCAAATATTGCAATTGTTTCACTAACCACGTACCTAAGTAACGTTTATTTCGTGATAGTGTAAAATGTTTCACACAGTGAAAGTTGGAATACTTTGTGCGTTTCTTTATTAGGTATCTTGATAAAATATGGGTCCATTTTTATCGCAAATAGAATTCTTCGCCCGCTAACCCTTTTTCTTTCGATTAAAACTCTTTAATTTCCGGCACATGATAAGGACCATGCTATGCCTTACACACCTTTACTTTGCCGCTAATCATGACTTAACTTTTTTTCGTAGATGCTGTTTTCACTTTTTATTTAAAGAGTCGTCGATAAAAGCGAAAAGGGAAAAATGTGGCTGTCTTTTACTGCGTAAACTAAAAATGTACAAACAAACGGGACAGTGCCCCAATAATGTGCAATCCTCGTTCGTCGGTGGCATGTCTGCGCGACTGTGATGCGACTAAACGAAGTGAGTCCACCGTACTCAGTAGGTATAGCTTACACGCATGCAGAGTGCCGCATTTTCTCTTGGTTCCGTATAATCCTTCCTTCTAACTTTTGCTCTTGAGAGGAGTCCTGTCCTGTGACATGAAATTGACTTTGGGGGCTATGATTTTCATAACTGTAATCTTTTTCGTTGGACCGGAACTTCACAAAGCCATCATATATAGGCGTGAAATCATGAGCTGCGTGTTTCTTTTCTTTCGAAAATAATAATATTGTCCAGCGATTTAGTAATCACGTGAACTAACTGTTGTTAGCCCAAGCCTGAGCATCGAATTATTCCATCATCTGATGGCTCCATTCCGCTATCCATGAAGTTAATAGCACTGTAAACAAAACTGTAGGTAAAAAAAAAAATTTTTTTATTTATAATTAATGGACTTCTTGCTTGCCGCATTTCCGCCAATGTCAAGTGGTTTGAGGGAGTATCTCTATCTATCCAATTTCGAGGATTGTTTTTGAGTAAGAACACAACTGAGATGGATTGCGGAGCCTCGTGGCGGGCTGAAACGCGAACCGCGCGAACAACACGCGAAAGACGAGAGTGTTCGGGGTAAACCCTGCAACGTGATTCCCAAAAATTATATAAAATGGTAATCAATAGGTAAATCAATGGTGAAATCTGTTCCGATGACAGTCAATAAAAATTTAATTTTACAAAACGTGAGGTATAATTTTGTTGTTTATGGCTTAACTTTCACGGTGCGTCTTTTTTTTTTAGATTCCGTTTTAGTATGAATATACGTTTTTATTTGTGAAACGAATTATTTTACACAAGTTTTAGCTTACCATGGTATATTAAGCGCCTTTTTCTACGCCTTTGCAATTCATGTCCGACCGAAGGTCAGCTTTTGGCCGATGCCGACTATTCGTCTCTTGCCATAACCTTCGGCAGAAGCCGAAGCCGAAAATGCGAAGATTCAGTCATAAGTAAAATAGCCGACTAAAAAATACAAAATCAATGCAAAATCTCTACTGTTATTTTCTCGCGAATGTGTAGGGTAAGCAAGGAATCTAGATTACCGCGTGCTTTTAAAATCGTAAGAATACATTGAATTTAGATATGAATTTAATTTAGCCACACGAAACCTTCATATTTATTAATTCTTTGTCTTGTGTCGCATGAACCATATCGCAATTTGACAATTACTGATGCTGTAGTGGAAAGAGCCACTTACTGCCCAGGCAGGGAAAATATTAGTTCTTATAATTTTTATCGTTTCGAACAAAGAGTCACAGTAGACCAGTATTTTCTAGGTTTTTACATACTTATGTAAAACATTATAAAAATGTTGTGTGTGTTACTCCAGAATCAAAGAGTTTTGATATTAGTTTTGTACTTAACCAACTATCTAAATGATTGTACCCATGTGCCGATAGTAGAATATTGTTTTTTAAATACAGTTTCTTCTTCTTTATAATTTTTTTTTCGCAATAATCTTTTGTCATACGTTGAGATTCATTTGTACCCGTATCAACTACTCGTATTAAAGTTTTTTTTCTTTTTCACTCGAGCTTAAGGACTTCGCGTCTTGTTTGACGCTGATAAAATTTAAATGAATCTCCACGTGCTTGTTCTAAACTGAAGGTTTGAGTTTAAACAGTAAGTAAATAAACAGTAGGAAGTCGAAAAAAAATATAAAATTTATGTTACATTGCCACAAGTTCTCGTAAATACGTTTTGCACGCCTTTTACAGAGAACAGAAAACAAGACAGCTTTTTACGGTCTCGGATTAAAATTCAGCTTATTAGTGTCTCTTGTTATATTACACTAACACAAATTCCTTTGAGCAAGCCGATCGCAAATCTATTTTATATATTTTTTTTATTTATTTGTTCTCTAACGCGATTTATGTTTTGTTGTGTACCTAGTGTTGTCACGATCATGTTTAGTTTATTTATCCTCGACCATGTTTTCTATCATACATAATATCATGTAGTTAACTCGTTTAGTACACTCGCAGGTATGTTTTCAGGTACCTACATAATATACGATGGTGATACGGGCATAATGAAATGTTTTATTTTCAGAATTCTACAAGCGAATGCAGATAAAATATTGTTACGCTTGAGTATAGGATTTAGTTTAGTTCTCGTTAATTTTTACCTGATGATTTTATCAACTGCAAATTTTTGCTTGATACTTAGATGGGCCAGCGGTAGTGAGCGTCAATATATTTGTCAGAAGTATATCAAAGATTGATGACGTCACAATGGTAAGTCGACATAAGGACTTGTCAACAACGCATAGATATTATAATTATTTTAATATTTTCTACATTATAAAATAAAAACACGGTTTCGCGTTTTCAAACAAGTCAAATGAATGGGCAACTCCCTCCTTATTTATGAAGGAGAGATTTACCCAAAGTTAAGTGTAAATGTTCTTTTATTATTTATCTTTTAAAAACTTACAAGATTCTGTTTGGTGTACGACCAAAATCGTTTTTAAACGGTTTTATTTAGCTTCACTCCGTATATTTTTTTATAAAAAAGTTAGTCTCGGAAATAAATGTCATAAGACTCATAAGTGTAGCTAACTACAGTTAAGATTAATTTAGAAAAGATTTGTCGTATTTGTATGCTTTCTGATAGAACACATAATTTCTTCAATTTTACTTTTACCTGAAGGGGCATTGGTTTTCATGTTTATTTAAACTCGTATTTATAACAGACAATTTGTGTGCAATTGGAATTGTCCGTTCATTGATTAGATAATAAAATACAGAAATAATATAGTATAAAAAACAGGCCAATCTATTGGTCAACTATAGCAATTAATCCTAAAAATCCGAATACGTACTTAAACTACACAATTAAATTTCAGATAGGAAAGTAAAAAAAAATATTTCGAGGTCGCCTTAAAAACTGAATGACTGATATTGATTAATTCCATCGCCAACACGTAGTTAGGTATTGCTTCACGACAAGTAAACTAAAGAAAAAGTAGACATTTCTAGAAAAAGATAGGTTCTAACTCTCAATCAGTTTTTAACCTGAAAACATTGTCAGCAATAAAAAGTGGAAGTAAAAATTATAAGAAAAGATTGGCTTTCTATAATAATGTGGCAAAATGAACATCAGGCGTCCTGTTTGATTCTCTTATTACTTACCTAATTTAGTTCTTAAAAATATAATTTTACATATCTACTAACTTCTATTGCAAAAACGTAAAGCAATAAAAAAGATATTTACTAAACGTCTATGTACTGCATTAAGATTTCTTTTCACCCCTTCTGGCGGAAAGCGTCAACTTTCGTCCCGCTGCGCTAAACGAAGCTGCCGCTTTCCGCCTCCGACGGATGAGGAGAAAAATAGTATACCTACTAACCTCGGGCAGTTAATAAGAAAACCTCAGATCACATGTATCACAATCACAATTACATGAGATCTGAGACCTTTCTCACTTTCTTGCCCTCGGCGTGTAATGTACTATTAATGTTAGTGCTGAGTTTCGTTCAAGTAGCAGTCTTTTTTTGTGCGAGGATTTACTCAGGTCGATGTCTGCCGCACGATAGGCCGCACGGCGAAAATCTACTCAAGTAAATCTCCCTAACTGTTTTATGTGTGTGTGACAGTCCAGACAACCTAATTAAGCATTACAATAAGAGCGTATAAAATACCGCTCCGTCGTCGCAGTGTTCCATCCTGATATTTTCTTTTATTATACTGCTGGTGTCCTAAGCTGGAATCGAACTATTAGACCACCACGTCTTGAACGGTGAAATTGAACATGAAAAATCTTAATTTAATATCGAATGATTTATGTTCTTACTACATGGCAGACCACACATGGGATCTAAACAGATACTGATGTATAATCCCCTCGGTCTACTTTCCCGATCGGTCTACTTGCCCAAACGGTCCACTTTCCCGATCCGTCTACTTCCCGATCAGTCCACTACAATGATAATATATCTTATTTCTTGTGTATAAATTAAAGCTTCAAACTATGAGTTTTAGTGAACAGAGAATGTGTTGGTTCATAAATTTTATTGAGTTTCTAAACAAGTCTGTCAACAGTAGTGTGTTCCATTGGGCAACTGATAGACTTTCGATCGAGGAATGCCCAAAACGATCAGAGCTTGACGACTTGATGGTGGAGCGTTTTAGTAATTTTATATTTTCTGTTATTAAGGCAATGCGCCGACTGTGGTCGAAGTCAACTTGTATTTAAGATCTATCAGCAAAATAGACGATTACAAAATGGTGAGTCAAGTGCACGATTTTTTTTAAATTAAATGTTTTCTTCTATGCGTTTTTGTTAACAAACTAAAACGTGCCAAATAATTAGGAGAGAGATTGGTCATACAATAGTAGAAAGTGGAAAGCAGTGGCGTACTGCACTTTGCTTACCGTAACAATATTTGTGTTGTTTTCTGTTATTTACATTAATGTTTATGTTGTTATGGTTTGTTCCACAGTCATTCTGCGCCGTCTACTCGTTCACTTTTTCATTTAAGTATGTATATTTTTCACAGTTGTCTTTGTACATATGATTCTAACAATATTCATCATACATTTCATCATTACTTTTCTATTCGGGGCTACTTTAATCTTCCTCTAGGATCCTTTAACAGTGAACCTTTTGTACACTCGAATCCATAACCCTGAATTACCGGCCATAGAACAGGATATTCGGACTAAATAGTCAAAGTTTTGCGTCTCATTTGAATAATTTTTTTTTTATTTGTTATTGTTGTGTAACATCATTTTTATTTTCATGCAGCTTGGGTATTTCTTTTGTGAATTTAATCGAGTTCATCTTTATTTACCAAATTAACGTCATGACTGCATGCATATCAATTAATGAAAAATATTTAACGGTTCTTTCTGAGTTTTTATTATAACCGATCGTTATACAGGGTGAAATTGATATCATTAGCATCCTTTTAAACTAAGAGTCTACACATGAAACTGAACAACTTTAACTATGGGAACAAACCGCGATCGGAGCAAAAAGAAAATCTGCTGTTGCATAGATTTGACTCGAGCAGGCATTTAGTATGGAACGATATGATTTTTTTTTGCTACGTTCGGTTTGCTTCCACAGTAAAAGTTGTTCAGTTTGATGGGTAGACTCTTAGTTTAAAAGGATGCTCTAATTGTTTTTAGCAAGAAGATAAAACACATGGTCCACTTACAACTAGTTTATCGACTTTCCTGCAAAGGTTTTTTATCTTGAACTGGTTGTAGTTGGGACCCCCGTTTCCCCTAATATCATTGACCCATCTGTCTGGTGGGCGGCCTCTACCCCGCGTGGTTTCTCCGGGTTTTGGATTAAACGAAGAAATTTAATTTCGTATTCACTTCTATGGTTTCACTACTAAATATTTTATTTACCCACCTACCATTGCAATTTTATATTTAAACAGGTATTTCAGACCAATAAACTGAACAACTAACTTCGAAATCGCGAAAAAACAAAGCAAATTGTTTCATGCATTTGAGTTGAATAGGAATTGCAGTTTTATGTACTTGCCTTTTTTGGAAATTTCTATGTTGACTCCTAAGCGATAGATGTTCAGTTTGATATGTTCCGAAGCCACCATTTAAATATGATCACATCTTTTTGTATCACCAATATAATATGTAAGTATTTATTAAATATATTCAATTTCATTATGAATTTGTTAAACTTTGTTTCCACTTTTTGCGCGATCAGTCGGCTAACATAACTGGACCGTCGTCTCTTGTAAAAATGACATAGGTACCTACTTAATAAGTATAAATAAATTGACACTGTATAGTTAAGCACTTATTCTATAAGCATATTTAGCCACTTCTCGCGGCATAGCAAATGTAAAGCACTCACGTCACGACCTATTTTATAATAACAATTTGATATTTGATTGTCACAGCAGTGCCACTCTTAAGGGCGGTACTCACCGGGAACATTCGTTTGGCAAACGATCGAGCATCATCCAGGGTTTTCTAAATAAAGGAACTGTAGGCCTACCATGAGTTTTCACCGTACTTTACTACAGTAGTTACGTCTCTTACACTTACGTATATAGTGGTTACGTTGAGAACTATTTTTTCTCATTCGAATTGGCGACGTAACTACAATAGTGAAGTACAGTAAAAACTCATGGTAGGCCCTCTGTTTACGTTGTATCAGATACAAATACAAGATCTTCCTTTTCTTGACTAACATTTCGCATTGACTTAAGTTCATTTGCGAGACGAATACTGTCGCCGGTGAGTCTCGACCTTACCTCTACATTTTTATCGTAGTTCAAACAACGTAAATTTACTTAATACCTACTTAATTATTACTAAAGTATACATAAAGTATACTTAAGTATACATTTTTAGAATACTGAAACCATGAACTTCTGTTTATTTACTATAACAATAACATAATCCTCTAAATCAACGAAGAGGGTAATCTGTCTTTGGAATGATGCTACCGAAAATGATAGAGCCAAAGATTTTCTTTGGTCTGTACGACTCGATGTAATACAATGCGGCAAAAAATACTACGCCGAGTATTTCCCGTCTCCTAGCAACGAGTGTTGCCAACCGTACGATTTCGATAATCGTACGGAATAGGGTACATACGTCTTTTGAAATCTTAAAATCGTCGTTCAAATCGAATTCATTATACAATCCGTTTATGAATTGATTTATTATAATATTGTTGTCGTATTTTTATTGTAGATTTTTCTCAAGAATACCGGGCAAAATACGATCTTTTAATAGATACACGCCGCCGCGCACGTCAACGTCAAACTTTGGTTGCTAGCAGGCATGCACTCTGAATTGTCACATGTCGAGTTTATATAAACAGGGCAGTCGCTTTGGGTTGTTATATTATGAAGGAGGTCCTACCCTACAATATTTTGAAGGATATGGTACCCTATACTCACTAACCTCTATTATACCTCTGCCACCTTCCTGATTATACCTAACCTATGCTATAGAGAACGATACGACCTCCTAAAAATAAAGCAAACCTGTTAGCAACCAAAGTTTGACTTTGACGTGTGCGGCGGCGGCGGCGTGTTTCTATTACCATATTCTAAACATTTAAATATTAATTTACTATGCCGGTTTGCATAGTAAAATAGTGTAGAAACAATACTACAAGAAATAAGAAAGACACTGGGATCACATATTATCTAACACTTACTGTCACACCAAAATGATTGCTTTTCATACATTTTGACATACCAGTGATAGATAACACTTACTGTCACTTAACTTAACTACTGGGTTGTTTATAATACGTTTTCATATAATTCGGGTAAAAGTTTAGATGTTGGCAACATTATTTTTTAAAGTTCGAATTTTAGTTGCCGCATTTTCGGAGCTTAGGAAGGGCGGAATCTAGTCGTACAGATCAAAGAAAACCATTGGATAGAGCCTGAAGAAATATGTCATTTTTATTAAATATTTTAAAAATATACTGCAGGCTGCGGAAATAATAATTAGTAACGATACATATCAAATACTTTACAATTGAAATTATAATAATTAAAATAAATCAGGAGTGGGATGAAATGAGTAATGAAATTATGCTTATAATCATCATTTTAAATTCATTATTGTACCATAAATTAATGTACTTACAGTTAATTATTTTATAATTAAATTAAAATTAATGGAAATTATGAAATAAAATGTTACCATAATATTATATTATCATCGGAACTATACCTACATGACGTGTGTAAAGTTTCAATTTAATCGGTTGACAGGAAATCGGTGAAAATTCGATTACTAGAGAATCCGTTTTTAGTTAGATGGTTAGACAGCTTCGAAGTTGAATAAAATCGTTTAAAAGTGCCATGGTTCCATTATTCACTCTCTGTACGTATAGTTATAGGTATGTGAGTAAAGAGAACAATGTTTCGTCAATCGATTACATTTTGGATAATTACAGGTCCTTAGGTTCCACAATCCACAACCTGTGAAATGGTGCACATAAGCACTAAAACATTCAGCATTAGGTACCACTTTGTCTTAATTAATTTGAAACAAACCACGCTTGTAGTTCTACGTCAAGTATGTACAACCGGGCACAGGAACAATGTCTGCCCGCACATTCACTTTTCGCTCATCTCATTCTTTTGTTTCCTTCTCTTTGGGTTGTAATCATTATGCTTTGTATTAATATCCAATAAATCCAATAATGTCTGACAATGACATTTTGATAAAAACAATTTTGGTCGTGTAAGTTAAATGTATTTAAGTTAAATAACTAAAACAACTTGTTATTGTGAATTTGTGTTGTGTAAGAATTTTGTTGTCGGGACGTATCGGCGCGTCCGCACTCGGCTTCGTGCTCCCGTTCGGTGGCTGACTACCGTACTGTGATACCCGAACCCCATCGCCCACTAGACGTAACTTAGTCCTAGTTTAACTGGCCCATTGAGACTGCATGAAGGTAACAATGGTGCCAAAGCATTCCGTTGACGAATGCGTCACGGTAAGTCGATTGGAAGCTTCTGCATGACACGCCTTGTGTACTTACATAATTATTATTATAAATGGTGCATGGTGTTTGCATGTCTACGGCCTTTTTGTCTATCGAGATTAGCTTTTGGATGTTGTATTAAAAGCTAAAGAGATCAACTGTTTGAAGTATAATAGATAACGTACTACAGAACGACGGACCTTTTCGTTCCTGGCCGGCTGCCACCGCGCGGCGAGTAACTATTCATAATGTTGTGGTCGCATCAATCAACGTCAGCGGCTCGCAATGCGGTGACTTCTGTATTATATTATCTGTTTATTAACTGTTCATCTCTCGCATTATCTCGATAATATAACTCAAAAGCTATTGTTCGAGCTTGCATGCCTGTTATTTTGAGTACTATTGTAATTCATTTGACTTGCTCTTTTGATGTCGAGGGATCGATTCTTAACTCTCTTACTAATGTCAATGTTACTAACAGAGATTCTTCGGCACCATACTTCCCTTAGATTATAAGCTGATACAGTAGCAAGGTTTGTGACAATATGCCTCGGAATCAAAATTACAACAAAAATGAATGTTCATTCATTACTTGTAAGTACTTGACATCATCGCATCGACACGGCGACGACGACTACATTATTATAAAACAACACAGGCAACTTATTGGCACAAACATGTCATTCACTTATAAAGCTTTTTGTAAAAGAAAAATAATCAAACGTTAATAATATACATAGTAGACTAGCTTGTTAAATTACGCAAAAAAGTGGATAAGACTATGAAAGCTTTTAGAATGATTGCACCCAAAAAAAATATCAAAAAGTGACACAAAAGGAATTATTCGGTAACGACATAATTTTTAATAGATGTGTAGATATTTTTGGTGATGAGCATCGCGATATTGTCGAAACATTTTGATTGAGCATTCTGTCGAAATGAACAAATACGTGCCAATGAGTAATCACTGTGAATTTTCGACAATACGTAATGCCCCAACGTTAAATATGCTGGTTTACGAATGGCTGCAGACGGTACATTTTTTTTTTCAGGAATACTCAGTACAGCTCACGTTCCGGGAACAATGGCTAGACGAAAGGTTGAAGTTCAACAACTTAGGTGGTAAGTACGGTTGTCATATAGTAGCGCTCTCTTACAGAGGATCGACACTTTGCGGTCGCAGGGGGTCGCGCACACGGCGACCGTAAAGTCTGAGCGCGACGGTCGCGCGACCCTCTGCGACCGCAAAGTGTCGCCCGTCTGTAAAAGCCCTTACCTACAATTTCTTGAAACCTATGAAACTATAGTTAAATACTAGCGTAAAAATACGACGGAAATGTTTTCCATACGGATGGCGATTGGCGGTTATGTTATAGGTAGGTTATGTTACCTATTGTTTTGGGAGATGATTTTATACTATGTATACGGGGTGTAAGTGAAAACACTTGCATTACTTTAAAGGGTGAGTAGGTACACATGATACTGAACAGTGTTCCACAAGGAACCTATAGGAAATTATAGTAAAAAAATATTGTTGTCTTATACTAAATGCAATCAGCTGACCGAACATTTAGTACGAAAAGTTTATTTTCTATTTTCCCTTATGTTCCTTGGGGAAAGTTGTCCAGTAGTGCGATTTTTGAAACTCATACGTTGAACTCAGCAGATGAAATGTCAAAATTACTATGCATCTTTCTACTACTGATTTGACTTTCAAAAATCACAATCCAGAAATGCGATTTTTGAAAGTCATATCTATGGAGCATCTTTCTACTGCTGATTTTAATTACTATGGAGTAATTTTGACAATTTCAACTGCCGAGTTCAGCGTATGAGTTTCAAAAATCGCACTCCAGTATCATGATTACATTCACCCTTTTTTAAAGTCATGCATCCTTCTGAACTGTATACAACTATTTTGTATTAGATCTTTATATCAGGGTTCGAAATTATCAAGATAATTATTTTCTTCGATTATTATCCAAGCTGATTCTTAGTTTTGAGAGAAATTTCGAACAAAAAGTTCTAAAATTGCTGTTCTTATTCAGAGCTTGAGCTTCTTTTTCCACGAACTATATGATCCGAAATACATGGCGTGACATTGCTAGCGCAAGCTTGTTGTGTTTCCAATCGATTTTATAATAATCAAGATACCTAATTATGAAGATAATTATCATGTTAATTATCAATGATAATAATCACTTCGACCCCTGCTCTATACATTCACAAAACAATTTCCTTTGTTATGGATAGAGTACCGGAATATGCATTTCTTTGACTTTTAGGGTCAATTCACACGTGACGTGGCGCGGCCCGAACTTTTTAAGATACTTAGTCATACAATATACAGGGTCCAACTTAATATGCTGACACTTTTTTTAAGGGGATGATAATGCCATTAAACTGAACAACTTTCTCTATGGAGATTTTTTTTTCGCGATTTCGATATTGGTCCCATAGAGAAAGTTGTTCAGTTTGATGGTCTGATCATCCCTTTAAAAAAGTGTCAGCATATTTAAGAAGGACTAGGGTCTTTATTTAGTACACAAAAAAGGTACACATTTCTTTGAGACAATTCGAATACTCCTCGCGGTGTTGCGCTGCGCCTCGCGCTGCCAGCTTTCAAGCAGCTTCACGATACGTTTCGCGGCGTTGCGCTGCGAAGCGCAAAACAACTGGCCTCTTCAAGCGTAGTCGCGTCGTGTCTTTGTGTGAATTGACCCTTACCTCGCTGAGAAAAAGTATGTCATTGGCGAATGTTCCACAGGACGTCTCAAATACCTGACTTTGACGGAAGCTAACAGAGTCTGGATGCCCGACCTTTTCTTCTCCAACGAAAAGGAAGGGCACTTCCACAACATCATCATGCCGAATGTTTACATCCGCATCTTCCCCAACGGCAACGTGTTGTACAGCATCCGAATATCTCTGACGTTGTCCTGTCCTATGAACCTCAAACTGTACCCTCTGGACAAACAGACGTGCTCGCTGAGAATGGCTAGTTGTAAGTATCACTTTGTTATAGTATTTACCACAATAATATTGTTGACGGCCCGATAGTTCAGTCGGTAGTGAACCTGCCCGCTGTGCCGCTGCCGTGCTGAGGGTTCGAATTCCGTAAGAACTCTTATACAAGATGTTACAAAAATACAAATAAAACATCTTAAAAAAGTGTCAGCATATTAAGAAGGACCCTATATAAAGGGTTTTAGGGTAAACATTTTTTAAATCTTTATTAAAGAGCTTGGCCTGAGGCCATGTCGCTCTGTGGGTTTTTCTCTTGGGTAAGTTCACTGATTATAATATTAATTAAAAAAACAGTAAATACCGAAAAAAAAACGGTTGTTTCATACTCAACTCCAAACCTCCAAAACCTCCAAACCAATGAAAAACAATAATAATTGTTTGACCATCCATACAAAATTGCGGATCAGCCGATCTATTATCTATGGGAGGTTCTTTAGAGAAAGTTGTTTAGTTTCATTGTCTGAACACACCCTTAAAAATGTTCTAGTAATTAAAAAAATTGGAGTGTATAACCGTATAACTAAAATGAATTTTAGTTGTTACCCACTAATGAGTCGCTCCGCCGACATTCGGTCCGTCTGCGCTGACCCTTACACAAACAGCTGGCTGCAGATGCTTCTACAATAATAGTTTATTTTACAACTAATAGTTTATTTTACTGTCACGGAAACAAGCTAGACGCAGACATCTAAATGTTACCATTACCGAAGCAGAACAGAATGCTTCTCTATTTACATTGTTCTGATGTTGATTTTTTTTAATTTATGTTGTGATGACATGCTGTATTCGATTTTTTAGATGTTAACTAAAAAGATGTGAAGGTCCTACATTTTCGTTTGTTCTACAAGGGACCTACACTCACACAGATGCACTAGCTCTAGGCGCAGGTCCTACAACCCGTCACCATTATATACCGCGTGACAGCACGCACACAAAAGAAATGGGTGCTTCACTCGTGATTAGACGAGATTACGTCCGTCTTTTTTTCCAGTCCGTGCGTTTAATAGGTAGCTTGAATAAATATAAAAATCCGGAGCTTTGTTACGCAAATTATTTAGTAGTTCGGTCGCCAGGATGGAAAAAGTATGGTTAGGTGGGAAAAGGTCGGAAGTTAATGATTATGCCTTCCAACATTCTAAAATTTTTCTTCATATTTATGAATAATGATTCATCAATCTGATTTTACTTCTAAAAATATTATAAATGTCAAAGTTTGTGACGATCGATGTTTGGATGTTTTTGACTCTATCACGCATAAACGGCTGAACGGATTTGAATAAAATTTGGCATACTGAGAGATATGTTCTACATTGACAAACAGGATACTCTTTTTATGTCGAAGCACACGGGAGTGGCGGGCATAAATGCAGTTTTCTGCGCGTATGAAGTGCGGTTACAGCTAGTAATTAATAAATTAAATAATTAATAACTCATTAAACACCATATAATAACAATAAAATTTCCCAGATGGTTGGACAACAGACGACTTGGTATTCTTATGGAAAGAAGGAGACCCTGTGCAGGTTGTGAAGAACCTACACCTACCACGATTTACGCTTGAGAAGTTTTTGACTGATTATTGTAACAGCAAGACTAACACTGGTAAGGACCAAAACGTATTAAAAATAAGAATAGCTGTATTTTCGATATTACACTACCATTTTCAAACAGGAAAGCTGAAAAGCTAAATTTCAAGTTTGTAGGCTTTATGGTCCTGGAGATTTCTTGATAATTCTGGTATTTAGATCTCGATGCCTTCCAGTCAGGGGCATAGTCTAATCAGCTATGAAAGCTGTGATTCGCTGTAGCTCAGCGGTGACAAGGCTGTTAAAATGTACCTAATTATAAATATTAATGTATTAATTAAAGCATATAATTTTACTTTCATCTAAGCGTAACCCTTAAAAATGTGTAATTAAATTCATGTGACGCGAAATATGTTTTGTATGCATTTCCAGGAATGAAAATTGTTTTAATTTTATCGCTTTTGGAAATATTAAACTTATTAGTCACCTTCATATTTTATTTTGGATGTTGGATTCGACGAGGTCAGCATGCCCAAGGCACAACACTCTCACCGAGATTAGACGAGAAAGGCCGAGAAGGGAGTGTCGTGCACGCTTCATTGTTCTCGCAGTGGATGGTAGTTACTTCACCCACAAGCCCACAAGGGTGTAGTCATTTCCTCGGGGGTTCTTGCCGAGCATTGCTTGCGAGAGTACAGTGCCTACTTTACGAGTAATTTCATCCAATATGTAGATATTTTTTTTAAAGTTTAATGTAACTGTAAACATCCCATTTCATATTTTGTTCGCTTTTTTAAGTTCTTCTCACCTCTCTTATTTTGTCTTCGCGGTTTAGTATGCTGTTGCGAATTCTTTTTTTATAATTGATCTTTGCGAATTTGTCTTAATATTAATATCGATTGAACTTTTGTGTAGTAACTTTGTTACTTGCTGTTGTATGATAAAACAAGTTAGAGATAAATAATTTTGTCAACAGGTGAATACAGTTGCCTCAAAGTGGACTTGCTGTTTAAAAGAGAATTCAGTTATTATTTAATCCAGATTTATATCCCATGTTGTATGTTGGTGATCGTGTCTTGGGTCTCGTTCTGGCTCGACCAGGGTGCAGTGCCTGCAAGAGTGTCACTTGGTGAGTTAGTTCATTATATTTATACCTCCTATGTCGTTGCAATACATTTTTAAGAAGAGTAGGTCTAGGTACCTAATTAGTAATTACGTTAAGATTTCGTTCTGAAACCAGTTCCGATTTAAGCTACGTTGTGTGACTTATTTAAGGCTCGCTTTTTGGTCTTGGATTAGTATTGGATATAATTCTTTATAGACTAAGATCTCGCTGAAAGTTTCCTACACTCATATGTCACATGTCAGTCATAAACTAGTGGAAATTACCTATTAAGTTAAAGAATTATCAAAATCAGTCTAATAGTTTTTGAGTAAATCTTCCCCATTCGTACGACTGAAAATATTGTGGCAGCCCTTTGATGCGACAACCGACTACTGGCGATCTTATTTTTCGTGTAGGTAGCTGAAAGTTTAGCTTCAATTTGTTTTATAATTGATTAACTAAACAAATGAGGGTAAAAAACGGACACAATTTTTGCATCCTGCTGGCAGGAATTTGCGACAAACATGGACCCTTAATTATTATGACCTACTGGATTATGACTGTATTTTTACGTAAACTATTGTATGGAGAAAACTTACCGTGATCCTCTAATGCCAGTATAAATTACCGGTGCTAAGTAAATAGAAATTATTTCCTTCGTTGTCGGGCGTGAGCGTCGACACGATTAAAATTCGATTACCAGCTAAAAGTCCGTCATTTTTGTTAGGCATATCTTGCTAGTCAATTCTACAGTATAATGGTTCCTTGTATATTTGAAATACATAAAATGAATACCTCTACTTGTCAACAGGAGTGACCACGCTACTGACAATGGCGACACAATCGTCTGGAATCAACGCTTCCCTCCCACCCGTGTCTTACACAAAAGCAATCGATGTCTGGACAGGAGTGTGTTTGACGTTCGTGTTTGGAGCCCTGCTTGAATTTGCATTAGTAAATTATGCGTCTCGCTCCGATATGCACAGAGAGAATATGAAGAAAACGAGACGAGAAATGGAGCAGGCCGCCAGTCTGGACGCTGCTTCGGATTTGCTAGATACCGATAGTAATGCTACGTTCGCAATGGTGAGCTCGCATCTATTTTAGTGGGGGTAGATTAAGATTATTATATTACGTGCAATGTCCGTAGAGCCGCAAAAGGCCGAGCAAAGGAGATCGAGGCGCTCACTGCACCCTTTCGTCCATTCCCATAGCATACCAAGATATCCTAGAGCTGGCTGGTCAAAGTCCGCTATAAATAGAACTAATCAACATCGTACAACGCCAGGTTAGCAATGCTGACAATGCCCACTTCGATCAAAGACCACAATAATAGATCTCTGCGTACTTTGTGAAAGCTGCCTGTACAATGACGACATTGTACGCGGACAGTGCTAACACTATGACTTTGCAGACATTGCAGTAATATAATAATATTACTTATGAAATAGTCAGGAGGCGTCGGTGGCGCGTTGTGGAGTCATATGGAAACTCAATCTTGAGGTCCAGGTTCAAATCCGCACGGACGACATGCCATGTACCAATGGGTTTTTCCAACTTATGTACGTATTACCGACTGCTCTCAAACGGTGAAGGAAAACATCGTGAGGAAACCTGCATACGCTGAAGAAGAAATTCCGATGCGTAGGTATGTGAAGTCTACCAATCCGCATTGCGCACGCGTGGTGGACTAACGCTCATACACCCTCCCTGACGGTAGGCCTGTGCCCTGCAGTGGGACGTATGTGATGAGTCAGGATCCCCTCTTGGAGTTATCAGAAACTTAAACTTGCTACAACTACGTTTATTATAAGCTTGTAGTTAAAGGAAAGTTCACCTTTAGCTTATTTAGGCGTTAAGGTTGGAACGCGTAGGTATGAAGTGGTGATAAGTGGCTAACCTTTCGCTCAGGAAACGGCGTAAGAAATCTTTCCCCTTAGTCGTTGTTTACGAAGGTTGATCTTAGGACGACTTTCAGAGACGATTTTATGTTTCAATTTAGTCCAAGTAGGGTCAAAAGTGTATGGGGGGTTCAAAAGAATTCAACTTAGAAAACATCTCTAAATCTCGGCGTAAGTATTCTTATCCATCACATCACAGAGATCAGAGGCACAGAGATTGGGTCGCTGACTTCACTATGAAATAAGACAGCGCGCCACGTTATATGTATGGATGGGGAAAGGGCTCTCTAGTGGTAATTAAATCGTTCTAGTAAGAAATGCATGATGATGATTTCAATTTTGTCCTAAATGGTTTAACTACCTTATTTAGGGTTCTGGGATTAAATGACTGGTTTAAGGTTAGGAGGAGTCGCTTTTTGGCAAAATTATTGACAAAGGAAGCCAAATTCTAATATTAAGAAAATTAAGGTGCTGTGATGATGGATAGCACGAGGTCATTAAAGATAAGCTATATAGGGTTTAAGTGTAGTTTCACAACTTTAAAGGGTGGTTGTACTCTTGACTTGATACAGAACAACCTGAATAACATATGAATAGGAAATAAGAAAAAAAGGTAAATACAATCACCGGAACGAATGTTTGTACGAAAAGATTATTATATTTTAAATTTCTTTTTTTGTTCTTTGGGAATAGTTGTTTCAGTATCCTGAGTACTGCCTAGACTACTATAAGACCGTATAAGACCTGCATATCAGTTCGATTTCAATCTTGAATAGTTCAAGATTTTGTATATCAATGTTAGTTAGGTGAACCATCAGTCACAGTACCTTACAACAGAGTTTAAGGCGACCGCTCCTGAAACCTCCAAAGGGTTGAAAATGCCCAACAATATAAACAACTTTTCATAAATTTTGCGCGGTAGTACGAGTAGTATTTATTTTAGTTGGGTGCCTAAAGATGGTAGTCGAGGTCGAGGCAGACCCCGGAAAAGGTGGCGCGACGAGTTGGATGCATATTGCAGCGAATGGAGGGATGCCGCGTTGGATAGAGTTCAGGGGAGACCTTTGCCCAGGAGTGGGACGTAATAGGTTAAAAAAAAAAAAAAAAATGAGACAGCAGGTTTTTTTTTTTGAGTTCTCATATTTGGTGGCATAGTAAAAACTGTTCATATTGATGGATTTATCACCCCTTTGAGTCTTCTGGAGCGGTCACCTCACACCCTGAATGAGTTAATAATCTAAACTATTATATAACTGTAACTGAAGTGTGTCTGTGCATTGAAGATATTTACAAAAAAAAATTACTATATTGTTTTTATCCCTGACTCGAAATCAACCTTTTTTAGAAATGTTGTCAGTCTGTTGTTTTGTTTGTTCGCGCATCACGCAAAAACTACTGAACCGATTTTGATGAAACTTTTTTTGTTTGATAGCTAATGATCTTGACTTAAAACCTGGTATATAATTTGTGCGGACGAAGTCGCGGGTAAACACTAGTAAGTGATAATGATAACTGGAGACGTGCGGGATGCACTATTGTCGTCCTCCCTGACTGGTCTGCAACTAACAGAAACCGTTGGTGCGTGGCTCTGCGCTGGAATCCAAGATGCGGCAATGCGAGATTCACATGAGCCCCCCGCGGAAGAACTGCTGCCGGCTGTGGATGTCCAAGTTCCCGACGAGGTCGAAGAGGATAGACGTCATCTCTAGAATTACCTTCCCTCTGGTATTCGCCCTCTTCAACTTAGCTTATTGGTAAGTCTATATAGATTTGGTTCTATGTGCCATAATTTGCAATTATTTTTTATTTGAAAATGCGATAAGACGAAAAATATCTCTTGACTATGATTTGATAGGAAAAAAAAATTACTAAGGTACTGTTTTGTACTTATAGGCTATTTTAGACAAAACAATGCAACGTCCTAATTTGTGTTTCCTATAAGAAAACACCCTAGTAATATTTAAAGGGGCAGTTTTGTAAGACCATCAAACTGAACAACTTTCACTATGGAACCAACATCGAGAAAAAATAAAATACATCGGCTGTTTCGTACAAAACTGAAATGTATGTATGGGACAGCTAATTTATTGATTATTTTTGTCGTCTTTGTCCCCATAGCGAGAGTTGTTCAGTTTGATGGTCTAAACCACCCTTTACAATATTGCTAAGGTGTTTTGTTACACCATGTATACGAAACATAATCGGGAACCGTTACGTAGCACTCCGCGTAGCGTCGTCGCGTCGCGTAGCAATCCAAGTAGATCGTAGCGCAGCGCGGCGCCGGCGTAGCAATATGTTTTATGTACGATTGATTACTCTTAGATTATACTTTGCAGGCAGAGCAATAGAAAATTAATCTCCATTTATTATTAACAAGAAAAATGAGATGAACCTTTGTTATTAATTTTTTCTACGAGCAGATTCAAGCTAAAAGATTAAACTCAATATCTAATGTGTATTCTACGAATAAGAGAATTGTGTATTACTGTAGTAATTCTGAGAAATACTTAGGAAAACTTGAAATAAAGTTATAATAACTGACATCTTTCATATCTTTACATACCTATATCTTTTTGCTCGTGGCTGCATCTAAACTTACAGTTGAATAATACATTGTGCCCTCCACAGGTCTACCTACTTATTCAGAGAAGAGGAAGAGGAAAAGTGATTCCGGCAGAAGTGTGGAAGGTCACTGATCCCGCGACTGCTACTCATGGCGCATATCGCCGGTCGTGCCTGTTCCTCATACTTTACTTCTGCATCCTCTACCTCTAGACACCTAGCTATACGGAAGAATGTTGAGAGATATATCCTATACTAGTGATCTCAGTATTGATAATTATGTAAATAACATGGAGAACCTTTATTGCTGTTGAGTTTTGTATAGGATCCCGCCGCCCTAAGGTCGCTATAATAACGCTCACTCGTACTTGAAAGTATAAATGAAATATTGTAAATACAGCACATATTGCGTCGTCATGAATCTGTTGCAAGATTTAAATAGGCGATCCGGGCGCAATGTATGCATTAGTTCATTTATATCAACAAAATATGTATGAGCTTAATAACGGTGGGAATCTTACATTATTCGTAGAAATGTACATATTAATACTTTTATATAGGTGTCGATAAGCTATTCCGTGGTCACATTTTGATTACACTCTAGATTGTAATTATATAATCGTTCGACATGATAAAGTGTGATTGATTAGATAGCTGACAAAGGTGAACGCAGTGCTGTGCTATCGGTTATATGGGGTTGAACCGGGTCGATTGCAGCCACACGGCTGAAAATCGACCTGTAAAATACCAAGTCGACTAGACTGCAAGTTGACTGGCTTCCGACTGATGCTGGGCGCTGAAAGCCGCATGCGACAGATGAAGATAACCGACCGTGATAATTATCAGTCGCAGGTGGTCACTCGCCGCAATAAAGTGTAGCAAGTAGAACGACAGCTCAACATTTTCAAACAAATTGAGCTTAGCCTTCGCTTGCGAATTCAGTCAATTGTGTTATAGGGTGGTTGTGTGGTTGTGTGGCTGTATGAGAGAAATTGGCTATCGATAAGCTGAAAACGAAAATCGAGTCTTTAAATCCCCCATAACCGAACCCAAACTGCGCTCTGACTGTCAGCTGTACTGTCAGTGTGAACCGCACTTTAGAGTATACTTTAAAACCAACGAGTGATTGATCATGGCTGTGTTTGATAAAAATCCAGCATTGAATAGAATTTAATCTGAATATTAAAACTTCTTGTACACTTAGCTACCTTACTGTTTTATTATATTATAGCATAAATTTAATACTCGTATAAACAGTCAGAAGGTCTACTCGCATTTTGTTGAGAACTCTTACCTGCATCCTCTCCCTCAATGCGTGTAGACGGCACTCGTTAGTTTTAATTTAATTAAAACACATCGATATCTTCAAAATAGTAAAGTAATATTGTGTCTCAATCACTCTTTACCTTATTGTGTGTAATCAAACATTTTATTTCATTTTGCGTAGGTATTGTTTGCCCACCACTTGACACATTGCACATTAGGTACGTGGTCATTCTACATCTTTAAATCGTATGTATCAATCTACCTAATAACTTTTTTATTTATTAGAGATGTTACGAACGTTGGTTTATATTTTCGCATACACATTGTCGCACCTACTTATACCTACCTACAGTTATTTACACTTCAAACATTGTACCTGTTTTTTAAAGTAGTGTATTTAGCTTGTCAACGAACAAAGTACTTCCAGAAAGAAAAGCAATACCTACACCAAAAAATAACAGCATTCATATTATTCGTATGAAACACTTTTAAGGTAAGCACTTTGCACGTAACACCGACGTATATGTGATAAATTGAACTGATTGTACAAAATATTTCGAAATAAATATCTTTTTCGATAATTTTACTTATATTTATGACGTATTAAAACCGCAATAAATATCGATGTATAGTTAAGTAGATTTCGGTGATGGTTGCATGTGAGATTATGCGTTATTTTTTTTTGAATTATTTTAATGCAATTTAAATTATAATATAAATCAAGAATAAATAATGTACTTACGTAATGAATGACCTCGACTAGTCTGTGCATGAATCAGAAACAATTGTAAATAAGGTTTGTCTCCTTGTAAATCTTGTAAATATGATATGAACAGAAACTAAGGATTGTTGGAATGCACGCTTTTAAAGCTTGACCAGGAAAATAAAAAACCTCGCCATGTTGCGGAAAATCATTGGAACTCATTTTTGTACTTGGAACACTGTCATTAAAGGTGACAGTCGATTGCAGCGCCCCCAAACCAGGTTTTTTATATTCCTGGTCAGGCTTTAGCTTCATTAGAATATTAACAAAAGTCTATTACATATTATCATAATTATATAAAACTCGAAACATTTGTGTTACTTACCTATATCGAAAGATCACATTAAAGATTGAAAAATAAGTCTCAGGCGGGACTTGAACCCGTAATGTTCCAAACCGGGGAATTGCTTTTTCTACGCCAGAGAAAGAAATTTATCAACCTATAGCGTCTTAAGGGACGTGGCGCCTGAGACTTAATTTTTCAATCTTTATTTTGATTTGAAATAGCACAACATGGCTGTAACATGGTTATAATCAATAATATTTGAAATATCTAAATTGGTGAACATGTTTACAATAGCCGTTTGGTGTAGGGTATTAACTCTGTACTCACGAGATTACTTTAGAAAGTACTTGTTAAATTTTAATGAGTGGCAGCTTTCACACAGTCTAAAGTTTTGTTGAAATCGAATCAAAGTCAACAATGCTATTGAGGCAACAATCTTAATAATACTCATACTTATTGAGACATTTGTAAATATCTAGATTCATAGAGGTTTCCTAGTAATGTGTTATAATCTCACTGTCTCATAATTAGATATAGTCGATGTGTTGACCGTCAATGTTAACGTACGCACGCAATTCTTCCTAAGCACACTTCATTAGTGACCTCTCCATAAAACACTTAGAAAAAATAAATAGAATTAGGTACTCGTATTATAGGTAGTATGCATATTATTTGAAAGTAGGCAGTAAGGTATTAATGATACCTACCTATTGTAGTTGGTTCATGGATTTATCATTGAAATTATTTAGAGATCCCGTGCTAAATCGAGCTAGTCTTCAGTACGAAGGGTCACTAAAGTTACAATGATAAATGCAACACAAATTGAAAGTGGATGTAATTGAGCCTTTAACTTCTACACCTGTGTCGCTCACTCTACCGTATTCAACTAATAATTATAATATAGAAAGCCATCGTTCAAAATGGTAAGCATTAGTATGACTAAGTACCTACCTACCTTAACCATATTATTGTACTGCGTAAAATACGATTTTATCGAAAAAATATTATATTGGCTGATCATTTGTCTAATGTTTACTATGGTAAAGTTAAAAGGTTTTGTCACTTGTTATCTACACGTTCTACTTCATGTTTAATAATAAACACAATGTAGCTACCTCATAGAGGGCCAGTGTCGTGTTAACCATAGAGGCAAAATAGAAAACTGTCTCAAGGCGACGTACAGTCATGAGCACATCAACCTTGACAACCTTCGATCAACAATATCCAACTAGATAACGGGTCGCATACAAAATCAAAGAGAAATTCTGTCCTCGTGAATATCATTTTTTGTTAACGAACCGAGAAAACAGTCCGAATACATTATAATTATTATTGCCTATGAGACAAATAAATAATTTTTAATTTAATTTAATTTTAATTTAATTTCGACCTCAAAGCAACCATAATTCCTAGTAATTTAAAAAAGGAACACTGCGGCATTGCGAGACGTGCTTACGTTGGCTTTGTTCGAACGCAACTAATTCAAAATAAGACCTCACTCCAATAGTGAGGCGTTATTTGCCGGGACATGTTTTGAGCGCTGACGCGTTATCTAGTTGGATATTGTTGATCGAAGTTGACAATCGAAGTGCGATATTGTGTCTTAATACGAACGCCATAAGAACAGTACGAAGTCCAAGGTGTCTAGCTTGACGTGCTCTTGACTGTACTTATTACCTGAAAGTGAGCTCGCTACAGCTCTGGAGAGCGATTTTTGAATCCTCATTCGGTGAGCTTAGCAGTTGAAAATGTCAAAATTACCACGGAGATGCAAATTTTTCTACTGCTGATTTGACTCTCAAAAATCATACTCCAGGAGTGCGATTTTTGAAAGTCCAATCAGCACTAGAAAGATGCAGATCTCCACAGTAATTTGGACATTTTCAACTGCTGAGCTCACCGAATGAGATCCAAAAATCGCACTCCTGTAGGTAGTGAACTAACTGGATGCTGAGTCGAGGGTCGCGAGTTAGTGATTTGCTCCCGCGTTTAGTCTGATGGATACTTTAGTGCTCTTACAGACGAGCGACACTTTGCGGTCGCAGAGGGTCACGCGACCGTCGCGCTCATAGATATTCGCCTTGTGTTGCGCGCGCCTCTGCGACCGCAAAGTGTCATCATAATTTATGTATCCAAGTTCAAATTTTTGTTAAATATCTGTCATTATTTTAGGATTTGTCGTAAGTCTTATTATACGTAACGTAGATAAAAACAATAAGACATAAAATTCGAATTTAAAAGTACACTATATTATAGATGTTATCGTAAATAGAGTTAAAACGGCTATCTTTTATTGAGAATGAATGCATGAGGAATAATCTGATCAATTATTCTTTAATGCATTACAAATCGTGAGATACAATATTCTCTAAATTCTGATAATATTCGTATGTTCGTGGTACATAGTTGCTAAACCTCGGATAGGTAAAGAATCAGTTTTGCTTGGTAATGAAATCTGACGGTGAGGCCAAGGGTCTTGTGTTCGAGCTCTTAGGTGATATAGGTGTACGAACTCATAGATTTTTACCTATATTTTAAAGTATAAAAGTAACAAACCATCCTCACACTAAAATTATCCGAGCGGCCCAGTGCCTATCTCACAAAAGTCGACGGTTGGCTAACGATTACAGATCACCCGAAAATATAATTACCTACCGTAAAAAAATTATAGGTCCTAATTAATTATAAATAATAATAGAAGATATCCGTTGTAACTTCCTACCCGTACGTTTGTTATAATTTAAGTAGTTATCACTTTTAATAAATGTTTTTCCAATACAAATTAAGATAGATTCAAATAATAAGTCAACATAGGTATACTTAAAGGTATTTTAAGAAAATTAGATAATGTACTATTTAGGTACCTATGTAACCTATGTGATTTTCAAAAATACAATTTTATGATTTAAAACTTCAAATTGGTTTATTTACGTTTGTTTGAAGTACGACCCGTGTCGTTCATCCTTACTACTTTTATAACGAAGGTTTCGTCCCCACAGAGCGGAGCAGCGCGTCGCTTCGCTGTAATCGTTAATTTCTTGACTCAAAAGTACAATTAAGTACCGAATTAATTGTTACATTGGAGCTGAGAATCGTCGCATCATCTCCTCACTATCCACCGCACCGCACCGCTCAATGAGAATAATCGGTATTTCCTCGTGGACCCACTAATTTGTCCCACAGGAAACCTTGTTCCTCGTGGACCCACTACTATGTTCCAAAATATAACAATTCGTTATCTGACTTTAAAGGACAAACATTAACGGAATTTAATTTTTAATATAACTGTATTATGAATATTAAACTAATAAAACAAATAAAATTGATAATAAACAAAAAAATATATATATAAAATTAATTATAAATAGAAATTAAAAAAAAAAACAAGTAAAATAATAAAATTAAAATAATTAAATTATTATAATTAATTTAATTTTTTTTTAATGTCTATTTATAATTAATTTTATATGTTTTTTTTTTCATATTTTTTTATTTTATCAATTTTATTAGTTTAATATTCATAATACAGTTATATTAAAAATTAAATTCCGTTATTGTTTGTCCTTTAAAGTCAGATAACGAATTGTTATTTTTTGGAACATAGTAGTGGGTCCACGAGGAACAAGGTTTCCTCGTGGACCCACCAGTGGGACAAATTAGTGGGTCCACGAGGAAGTACCGAGAATAATGCCTATTCTTGACATAAAACTGCCTGAATTCTCTAAAATTATAGGTACCTACTTACTTACTGAATTCATAAAATTTTATAAGTTTTCCATTTAGATGATCTTACCTCTACCAAGGCTAGGTGGCTAGGCAGCTCCTCTAGATATTTGTTTTCGGAAAGTTTGCTCAGTTTTCTGATTCCGTCCTTTATGTTCGGTCTAACTATTATATTATTTATTAGGTATCTACTACGAATAAAGAAATAAATCTTTATTCGTAGGTAGTTATAAATTATCTGTTAAATGTATGTACGTGGAATACAACGTTGATTACGTGTATTTAGGTGTTAGATTAGTAGTTAAACTAGGGAATAATAAAAGATGGATGGTGTGTGCAAAAGTTATCATCATTGAATTTATACATTTTTGTTTTTTTGTAACCATTTTTTTTATCGTAAAACGCAGAGTTTGTACAATTTAATCGGTAATTTGGGATAAGGAATTTGTAAAATTAATGAGTATTTTAAATAATTCATTTTGAAGTAATTACCTACATACTTTATACGGACGGGATGGGACGAAGTGCAAGTTTTTTCTAACATCAAACAAAATTATTCTAAGTCATTGAGGTACCTACTAGAGGCGACACCCAGACTAAATTGTTTGTAACACTCGTTTAGGCCAATTGGTTCAAACTTACTTATCCAGACGCTCGCCGCACGGTGGGGCTCCCGGCGCGCGCCCCGCACTGCTGGTCGTGGTGCACAGATTTTTTTGGTGTTGTCTGATCTACTTATACATAATTATTCAATGTTCTGAGTATTATTCGAAAAGTTTACTCGGAGATTCTACTGTTGATATATTAAAAAGGCAGCTTCCTGGCATAAAGTACCAGCCAGAGGGGGAATGTCGCTAGCCTGTTGGGCTCTGGAGTGTGTGTATTATTTGTAATTGTTGTGTGTGGGTACCTACCTACCTACCTACCTATATAGTTGGTTCTGTGTTGTATTACTTTTGTCAATTTTACACAATGAGTTTTCTTCATTCTATTTCAAATGTCGGCCACGGTAAATGGTTCCAGTTGTAAACATAATCTTAGACGTCTAATGCTGCAAGTTGACGTGAAAAGAAATAAAAATGTCATCGAACATCGACATTGTTCCAATTTTACGCAGTAAATTAAGCAACTCGTCGCTCTAGTTAGATCTATTTGTGAAGTTGTGAAATCACTATGACGGGCTACGTCTGCTCGGTTCGAACAGTATGGCCGTTGTTCCCATTATACAGGGTAAAATTGATAGCATTAGCATCCTTTTAAACTAAGAGTATAGGTACCTATCAAACTGAACAACTTTCACTATGGGAGCAAACCGATCGGAGCAAAAAAAATCAATCAAATATACTTTATTTTAGGTACACCAAAATATAAACAGTAAAATACAGAGAGATAAAACAGTAGGCACAAAATAAAGAAGCGATTTCTTCCAGACAACCTCCAGAAAAATCTGCTGTTGCATACATTTCAGTCGAGTAGGCACTGCAGTTTAGTATGGAACAGCAGATTTTTTATTTTTCTCCCATCGCATTTGCTAGTAAAAGTTGGTCAGTTTGATCATTGATGGGTAGACTCTTAGTTTAAAAAGATGCTAATGATATCAATTTCACCCTGTAGTATTCTTTTCCCGGTATTACAGATGTCGGCGTAAAAGCAGAGGCAGAAATACAGTTTTTAATGCTTTTAAAGGTTGGGTCGCACACAGAGGATCTCACGAAAGGGGAAGCCTTTGCTTTGCCTAACAGTTGGACTTACCAATGAGATTTCGATTATGAAAATGGGCCTAAAATGGTGGCATTATAGGTTGGTATTTACCATTGTGAGTACCACGAATTAAGCAAAAAATTACTCGTACCTATTGATTAGTAGTCGCAGTGGTTTTCCATCAACAAAGAGTCATCATCATTCCCTTGCCCATTTCCCGTTATCTGGGGTCGGCACAATATGTCATCCTCTTCCATTCATCTCTCCTAGCCGTCATTTCAGCAGTCACTCCTTTCTTACACATATCATCCTTCACACAAATTCATCCATCTTTTCTTTGGCCTTCCTCTCCTACCACAGCCATCCACATTCATCTTAACACTCGTCTCGTAACATGACACTCGTCTCTTCGCATCACATGCCCATACCACGATAATCTATTACCCTGTAATTTTTCTGTCATAGGTGCTACTTTCAAACTTCCTCTAATATACTCATTCCTTGCGGTGAAAATACGGGAAAATAAGTAGGTTTATTTTATATCTATAGTACATGAGTTTAATAGTAAGACTAAATATCGTCAGCAAGATTATTAATAATCAAATCAGTTGTGAAATCACAGAAACGACGTGAAATTTTGTTGTTTTCAAACAGTGTAGTAACATTAATATCATTGTTTTCAAAGAACAGAAAATTGTTTTTTATACCTGCTATAATTTTTTTAATATTATACATTCTTCAGGTATTTTCGGCTGTGACTATATCTACGCATAGTTAAAAATAAATGTTGATCATTTTTCATGTTTTTAACAAACGTTGCGCCCACGCAGCTGTACCTACCTAAATGATTTAGGTGTTGGTAGACTACCTGTCACATAGGTGTGTTTGACAACCTATCAATCCAGAATTGAACTGATGATAGAAGGAAGCACGTGTCTTGTCATATCACTCAGTAAGAGATGCACATAGCAAATTCGCTCTAGTTAAAAAAGGAGATCGCTACTTATTGCTGTAGCCACTTTTTTGTTCTACGACGGCTGTCTGATTCCGGAGTCAGACATCTATTTTCATACAAATTGGATAGGATTTTATGACTATCGCTGTCTCATGAGCGGTTACACTGATGTTACGTCTATCAGCGTAAGCGAAAAATACTTCGCCTATGGATGATCTATTCGTGAACTTCAACGAATAAAAAGATCTTCAAAGTAAATCATCTTTGTATAGGTGAACGATTTTAAGCGCTTGACATAGGCGATACTTATTAAGTATGTAGTAGGTACATAGTTTAACAAATTGTAAATTTTAAGCAGATATTTGTATTTCGTCGCATTGAGTTGGAATAAGCCAGGAATTAAAATAGTATAGTAAGGTGCGCCGGGTTTTGTTCGTCCACGGGTTTACTTCGTCTATCGACCATAACCTAGCTACTAATTGAGTTAGACACACAAGCATACTGTATTTACACACATATACATGAAGACAATGTGTTGCCGCCATTTCACTTTCGTCAGATGTAAAATAAAGGAATGGAAAGAGTTCTCCTTTGTGTCTTCCACGCACTTTTTCAAATGGGGATAGTTCGCCAAAATATTCGCTGTAAATTAAATTTGACGTTAAAATTACGGAGTTTTCAGTTGAGTGTAATGGCTTTATCTTTTTCTAACTGTGATTAATTAAGGTTATTTTAATACTTTTTTTTTAAGAATTTACGGTGCATGGCGATCTACCCCCAGTGTCATCGAAAGAAACGTACCTATAGTTCTTAATTTAGATTTTATGACAGAATAATATAAAATACTTATTATTATCATTCAGTTTAATTTGTTTAAGTGTTACAAAGACTCAATAAATGTTTAATTCCAATCACCCATTCGTTTTGCTATCCGTAACACCGACAAACTGGCAAGCAGAGGGAAGATCGTCATATACCTACTCCAACGATCTTCCCCCAGCACACCAACATAAGTTCATAAATAGTGGCCCATCAACAATATCGCCATAACAACGAACTATCCCCACATAGAGGACAATAATTTAACAAATCCAACGATCTTACCAGTTATAGAATGCAAGCATAACAACCGAAATTTTGAACACAAGACGAACTATACCCGCCATATGGCGATCTTTCCCAGGTGACATCTAGTGCGATTTTCAATATTTTAAGCATTTCTTGTCAATTATTTTATATAATCTGCGCTCGTTTTAGAGTCAATGAAACGACGTTCTTAAATCACACTCTTATGACTCTCAGTCATTTTTTTAGTAGGTACTGAAAATCCGTCTGATAATGAACTTCGATTTTTATATGGCGGTCAAACCCCGGTGCACCTTATTCTTGTACGTGTAACTATGTGTTTTATTTATAAGTATAACATTTATTCCAATTCCAAATCATGACGAAAGAATGATCATTTCTAATAATTTCAGTAAAAAATAAGTAGGAAGTTAATATTTTGTTAGGGTTAAACAATTTACCTATTACTTACTTACTAATATTATAATAATACTCTACATTCAATGTGTGTATTTAATTTTACAGTCAAACGCCAAATAAGTAAAGTTATTTATTTATTAAAAAAAATATTTTAAATGATTTTGATACCTACTAAACATTGATCTCAGAAAACTATAAGTACTTAGATACAGCGATACCGAAGCAAAAAAATAGTTTTGCAGTCAGTAGGTAGGTACCTAGAACGATTCTAGGTAGGTACGTAAAAATTATAATTACTTAAGTAGTTCCGTTTCATATACCTAGATAGATAGATACTGTTAATCAAATAGCGCCTCCAGCCCGGCGCAAAATAAAGTGCTTAGGATAAATGACGATTTTTTTTCACGTTTCTGCACACGTCACATAAATTACCCGTGGACCCGTTGATGGGTCAACCCAACGGGTCCACGGGTAACGACTCAAAAAATATAGAACTAATTCGGATGGAGTTTTTCGAAAAATAAAGGGTTGTAAAACCTAATGTCTTAGTTTTTATTTTATCTCATTCGATTCTCTCAATCAGCTTTTCAAAAATACGGTTTTTCGACATGTTCAGTAGTCTGTGCGTACAAAGTCACACAGCTAGTTAGATTAAACTTTTCCAACAAAAATCAACCCCCACAAGTAACTATCATAAAAAATCACAAAACATAACACGAAACAGTAAACAACTAGGTAGGTACTGATTTCATCATAATATGTTTACCTATAACATCGTAGGTACCTAACTGATACTGTTAAGTATAGAACTAAATAATTAGACACTCGTCGTACCTAATCAATAATCATAGACCAAGGATTGACCAAGGAATACAGAACATACTGTTTCAATAAATATATTTTAAACGCATATTAAACTAGGTGAGTACATAAATTATAAAAACAATTTATGATTCTTTAAAATTTTTACAATACAGTTTTGGCATAACAATGTACTTATCAAACAATATTGGTTAAATATGACGATAACATGAGGTATCAAGTACCAACTTAATACAAAGGTGTGAACAACATTGTAGTTAATAGTGGAAACTATTATGAAACGGAATAGACCAGTTAAGTTTTAATAATATTCAATTAATAATCTCGATAGCAGAGTTTCGTAGATGGATGCGGTTCGTAAGGCGAGTGGTTTATTTTTGACACACAATCATTCTTCCGGCTTCATTCTGTAAACAAAACAATAGTTCAAATTTTAATTAAACACCCTAGTAATATTTAAAGGGGTGGTAATATTTTAAATAATCCATGCATAGCATATCGTCGGTCCAATAGTAAACTAGCCAATCTGTCATTTTGGCATTTTCGACTTTACTATATCAAAATTTATGTTTCATTTCGATTCAAGTGGTGGCAAAGTATCGTATGTGTAACCTCAATAATTGAGAAGATATTGCTATTATTCTTTTCGCCTATCTACGTGAGATAGTCATTACACATTAGACAACTAAGCAAGTATATCAGTTGTTTTTAAAGTGTGACCAGAAAGACAATTATCTAGGACCAATAGGTACACAGATTTTTTTGAATATCTACGTGAAAAACTTGCTTTACAGTACCTAATTAATTTAATCTCCCCAAAATTTTAATTGAGTCTCCCCAACAGTTAGGAATTTTCAGATTGGCTAGTTTACGATTGGACCGACGATATGCTCACGAATATATTCCCCGAGGGGGTAGTCAGAGATATTCTGAATCCTCAGAACATCCACGTTTCACCAGTAGTACCGAAACTCTGTCCAGTGTGACGGGGGGTGAGCCCTTGCCACTTATAATGGACATGCAGTGTGTACAATACTTGCCTCAAAATTGAAGCATGCAGGTTTCCTCACGATGTTTTCCTTCACCGAAAAGCCAGTGGTGTTACAAATCGTACATAAATTCCGAAAAACTCATTGGTACGAGTCGGCCTGGACGGGGATCGAACCATTGCCTCCTGCACGGCAGGCAAGGTTACTCGCCACTGGACCACCACGGCGACAATCATTCATGTTGAAGAAATTACCTAATTTATACGGACGGAATGGGACAAAGTGCAAGTTTTTTCTAACATCAAACAAAATTATTCTACGAGTAAGTCATTGAGGTACCTACTAGAGGCGACACACGGACTTATTATACCATCAAACAGAACAATATTCACTATGGATGCAGCCAAGATTCTAGATCGAAATCGGGAAAAACAATTGGTTGTTTCATACAAAGCTGCACTCCTGCTCAACTGAAACATAACATTTAGGTAGAGTACGTTTGTATGGAACAGCAGATTTTTTTTTCGCGTTTTCGATATTGGTCTCATAGAAAAAGTTGTTCAGTTTGATGGTCTCATCATCCCCTTAAAATAGTTTCAGCTGATTTTGTTAGACCTTATACAGGGTCCAACTTAATATGCTGACAATTTTTTAAGGGGATGATCAGACCATCAAACTGAACAACTTTCTCTATGGAACCAACATCGAAATCGCGAAAAAAATCTACTGTTCCATACTAAACAGCAAACCAACTTGAGCCACATGTATGGGATAGTTGATTTTTTTTCGCGATTTCGTTGTTGATCCCATACAGAAAGTTGATCAGTTTGATGGTCTGATCATCGCCTTAAAAAAGTGTCAGCATATTAAGAAGGACCCTATATACTATTTCTTATACCGTGCCACGGGTACTGGCTACGTTGGCCTACGCCGTAGCAGACTACGGATGTATTGTGGATGTATTACTACCTACGCTACGGTCAGTCGGTGCGTGGTGCAACCATGCTGCGTAGCGAGATATGTAATCAATATAACATAATTACTTATACATCATACCAATACCTTTCCTTAAAAGGTAGTTTGTAGTACCTACCAAACTTTCTTATCACTTCGAAAGTGAGGTAGGTACACGGTCGTGCTTTTATACAGGGTGTAAACTTAAATGCATTATACAGGGTGTTAGGAAAAGTATCAACCTTTAAACAACATACTCTATCCATCAAACTGAACAACTTTTACTATGGGAGCAAAATAATCAGAGCAAAAAAAAAAGTCAGCTGGGCCATTACCTTATTATGGGAGCAAAACAATCAGGAGTGCGATTTTTGAATCTCATTCGGTGAGCTCAGCAGTTGAAAATGTCAAAATTACTATGGAGATACGCATCTTTCTACTGCAGTTTTGACTTTCAAAAACAGCTATCCTTGAGTATGATTTTTTAAAGGCTAATCATCAGTAGAAAGATGCGTATCTCCACAGTAATTTTGACATTTTCAACTGCCGAGCTGACGGAATGAGATTCAAAAATCGCACTCCAGAGCAAAAAAAAGTCAGCTGTGCCATTACCTTATTATCATTAAACTGCATACAATACCTAGGTACTCGACGCAATCGTAACTATGGGACAGCAGATTTTAGGCTCTGATTTTTTCGCTCCCATAGTAAAAGTTGTTCAGTTTGATGGGTAGAGTCTGTGGTTTAAGGGTTAATGATACTTTTCCCTACACCCTGTATACGGGTTGGGTATGGGTTTTATCACACCATTAAACTGAACAACTGAAAAAAAAACAGTTTCACACATTTTGGTCGAGTAGCTACCTACTGACATTTTCCATGGCTAATAGCTTACTTTTTTCGCGAATTCAATGTTGGCTCCATAGTGAAAGTTGTTCAGTTTGATGGTCTGAAGCACCCCGTTCGATATGAAATGCATAATTTATTTTACACTTGGTCCTTTATGAATGGAGAGACGTAGACGGTTTGCGGCAGAATATCCGCATAATGCGGCATAATAATCCATGAAAATTTATACTGCAGATTGAACTGAGGTAACCGTATACAAGACGCAACAAAATACCCTAGTACCTTCCTAATACATATCCCTTTATATTATAAGGTAGGTTAGTTAGACCATCAAACTGAACAACTTTCACTATGGAGATAACGTCGAGTAAAAACATTGTCGTAGAATATAAGGCTTTGAAATTTTGTATGAATAATTTCAAAGCTTGATATCGTAATTAGATTATAAATTGTAAATATGATTTGATACGCGCAATCTAAATTTTCTAAGCTATTTCTCCATATATAAAACATTACTTTTATTAATACCGTCTACGAGTACTACAATCCGTTTCACACAGGAAGATGCGTGAAACAAGCAATTTTCGTACTTAGTGTCTTGACATAAGAGTACCTACTGTCAGAACTCATGTGAAAAAGGGTACTTATAGTCTGTTTTGTTACACCCTGTATATGTCGTGCCTAGGGACACCATTAGGTAAATATTAAGAGAATTTTATTCCGAGAGCGAAAATGCGCGCTGCATACAAACGTACTATGGTGATATTTTCAATACTAACCAATTAAAGTCAATGAAATTTTGCAGAAACAATCTAGAAACAAATCTCTATGCTTGTATGGAGTCAGATTTTCGTTAAAATGTATAGTTTTCAAGTTACAGTGCCTCAAAGATTTCCATACAAATCTTAAATTAATCCTAGCATTGAAACTGTATATTTTAACGAAAATCGGACTCTATACAAGCATAGAAATTTGTTTATAGATTGTTTCAGCAAAATTTCATTGACTTTAATTGGTTAGTATAGAAAATATCACCATAGTACGTTTGTATGGAGCGCGCTCCGAATAATATACCCTTAAACGAGTTGAACTAACCTTGATAAGTTCATAAATAGCAATAAGCGTCTGATCAGGTTTGCAAGCAGCGTCCGATGCCCCATCCGGCGACCTCTTCCAACCTGACGAAAACGTCAGCTGCCCTTCCGAAGCAGCAATGAATGTTGAAACCAACAGCACCAGTACCAGAGCACGGAACATCTTCAAATTCTAAAAAGCAACCGCACTTTATAACGAATACCTCGGAATAAAATGGAGATTGCACGATGGCCTTTTATATAAAGGGACGCTTCGCAGTACCTACCTACGTAGATAGGTAGGTACTACAATTATAATTGTACGCTCGAAGGCATTGGCTTCCCGTAATAAAACAAATGAAATGAATCCAACAAAATGTAAACGAGAAAACAATAAATTCATCAACGAAAATTAATACTTGACGGTAAGTAGGTGGGTAATTTATACCTAGTACCTACTAGGTACGCTATTAGTCGTAGGTGAATACACGTCAATGAGATATTGTTAGTAGGTACTATAATCAACATTATCTATAGGTAGGTATAATGCAAATACATGCAAGAATTTAAAATGGAGAGTCCACTTGCCTTGGGACTATGGATCAAACATAGATAGGTACACATTACAAACGACGACATTATAAAACTATACAAAACCAATATAAACTGGCCGCGCGACGTTATTCGTTACTCGACCTACGCGCGGCCAGCTTATTTTGGATTTGTATAGCTTGATGTGTCGCCGTGTGTACAAGGTGTAACAAAAGTCTTTATCCTAATCCCTTAGATTTAGAGTCTAAACTTTAGTTAGACCAACAAACTGATCAACTTTCGCCATAATGGAAATAAAATTTTAAAAAGTCAGATGTTTCATACAACACTGCAGTGGCGAATTTGCTGTTAGGTAATTTAAAAAAAAATTTAAGAATTAAGCGGGGCATACTAACTATTACGTCATAATATATTCAAGAATCGTGTTTTTTCCAACATTTTTGTTTATATTTTTAGGGTCTTTTGTTACACCCTGTTTAATTTTGAATATTTTGTATGTAACTATGTAAAGCCTGACCAGGAATATAAAAAAACTGGTTTGGGGGCGCTGCAATCGACTATAACCTTTAATGACAGAGTTCCAAGTACAAAACTTAGTTCCAATGATTTTCCGCAACATGGCGAGGTTTTTTATTTTCCTGGTCAGGCTTTAGTTAGGTATGACCTAGGTACTTATAGGCACAAATTACCTACTAAGTAGGTACAATTTGTTTGTCGTTTCTAAAAGTTACGTACCTATGCATGGATAGGTGGGTACAATAACTGGACCTATTGCAGATATATATAAACCACAGATCAGGGAAAATCAGTTGTCCTGAAATTTAATAAACTGATTACAGATAGCTTATTATATGGTGTTTCGAGACGAACATCTAATACTTTTCTGAAAATTGATAGAAAACTATAAGATGCGGGCGAAGCCGGATAAGGATAATAGGTAGGTATAGGTACCTACAAGCAATATACGTCTATAGGTATGTAACTACATCGCACCTATCAAATTAACGAACGATCGATTTCAGCCAACTTTTCTAGATGCTTTTACTTCCGCCCTGACAAGAATCTGCCATAACCCGAATCTGCCATATCCCGAATCTGTCCTTAACCGAACGAGGGTCCCATAGTACCTCACTATCCATACGTTACTAGTTATTATTCTGTGTCCATACGGGGGTTTTATAGTGTACCTAACAAAAGTAACAAATCGTTCTAAACCTAACTACCCGATTCAATCGGTATGCTTCGTCAGATGTGTACGCACCCTTAAAAGTTCGGTACTTAATTTCAAACAATGGATGACTCGTTACCCGTGGACCCGTTGGGTTGACCCATCAACGGGTCCACGGGTAATTTATGGATAGGTATTTATGATGATCGTTTTAACAAAATAAGACTTAAAAATTGCCTAGTATAATAATAATAAGTTTTCGATCTCGTAAACGGCATAATTAGTCGGAAACTTACATTATAGCCCTACAGATTTCTGCTGCTTTTTGACGATTAAGTACCTATCGCAAAATAAAAATACACTGAATTTAAATTTAAGTATGTATCCTGTGAACCCACTATGACTGGGAAAGTTTGATTAAATTCGTAATTTCATTAGATCCACAACCCAGTTATTTCTACAAATTAAAAACTGCAGTGGCTTCTTTCATTAGCGTATGACGGCAGAGTCCAGATGGAAAATGAGTATAAAAGAGCCTGAAGCCTTGCCCGTTCGCCAAACACAATTCTGCTTTCGTTTCTTTAGTTTAAAACTAATAAAATAAACTACCATGTACAAACTCTGCCTTATTTTCGTCCTCGTGGTGTGCTTCTGCGTCATCAGCGACGCCCAGCTGACCTTCACGTCGAGCTGGGGAGGCAAGAGGTCGGCCGCCATCGCTGGCTCCGTGTCCTGCAGAAACGATGAAGCTATATCCTCCATTTACAGGCTCATACAGGTACCTACTATACTATAAATACGGAGCCCGTTAGGTACAATACATGCCTCAAAATTGAAGCATGTAGGTTTCCTCACTATGTTTTACCTTCACCCAAAAGCCAGTGGTGTTTCTCGTACATAAATTACGAAAAACTCATTGGTGCGAGTCGGCCTGGACAGGGATCGAACCATCGCCTCCTGCACGGCAAGCAATGTTACTCACCACTGGACCACCACGACTTACGATACGATAATACATTATCGGTAGAATTTCGTGAAGGTAGTGTTGGGGTATGACATGGTACCTATATGGTACTCAAGCACCAATCTCATCCCGCCATGCATGCCAGATACAAATAGGTTCCGTGTGACAATATTAAGTTCTTATTGCTATTTTTACAAATACTGTATTTTTTTATTGTGTTACGCTACAAATGATTGCACTATTATGAGGTCTGTTATTTTATTATTGTTTGGCTGTTTGCCTAGCGAAATTGATGTTACTTATTCGTTTAATTGTAGAAGTAGGTAGGTACAATTACTTACATACATATTATTGTATTAGTTTGCTCGCGACTACTTTCCTCGAGGGGGTAGTCAGAGATGTTAGGAATATAACATTCATACCATTCATATTTCACTTTGTGCCCAATTTCTCTCCAATTCATTAGGTAGGTACTTCCTGTAATGTCCACACGGCGACTTATAAGTTGTAGTGCGATTTTCGAAAGTCACACGTCGAAATCTGCAGTAGAAAACGACAAAATTTATTACTATGGAAATTATGTGTTTTCTACTGCTCTGCTCTGGACGTAATTGACGTCGCGAAGCGAGCTTATTCCGGTTAAGTTTAGCTTGATGTGTCGCCGTGTGAGTCTAATTGTTTTTCTAAATAATTGTTGTTAGGTAATAAGATTTTTGAATTAGTGCAGTAGATACCTAAATAGGTATTCGTATTTTATTAATAAAGACTTGGACAAGCAACATCTTAAATATAATTTTATTATTTTCAGAATGAGGCGGAAAAATTCCTCCTCTGTCAACAGAAGCCCTGAAGAGAACGTCACTGAAGTTTTTCATATTATTTCAGACAAAATCGGAATCGTTTAATGATTGAGAATTAGTTTGTAGTGTAATATTTTATTTAAAATTATTATTATTACTTAATGCCTTACGACGAAAAGTTATTTGTCCATCTAATTTTATATACTTAGCTCTATTTTGATATAGGTAAGCATTAAGTAGGTACCTACTAAAATGATACAGTAAAGCAAATAAATAAATTGTTTCAAGTTTGTCTGTTATTTCCACTGAGATATGCTGAGATATTGAACTTCTGGCTGATTTGAATGATTGAGATAATTCGTAAATGTTGTTACAATTAAACATATTTACTTATGTCTTTAATTGTAATAGGTAGGTAGGTATAACTTCCTAATGATCAGTTGGTGCTAACTCATAACAGGTATAACTTCCCAATGATCAGTTGGTGCTAACTCATAATAGGTATAACTTCCTCATGATCAGTTGGTGCTAACTCATAATAGGTATGACTTCCTAATGATCAGTTTGTGCTAACTCATAATAGGTATAACTTCCTAATGATCAGTTAATGCTAAGTTGCTAACTCATAAATCATAATAGGTATAACTTCCGAATGATCATAGTTGGTGCTAACTCATAATAGGTATAACTTTTGTAACTTCTTAACGATCCGTTGGTGCTAACTCATAAATCATAATATAATAGGTATAACTTCATAATGATAATGATCAGTTGGTGCTAACTCATAATGGGTATTATTTCCAAATGATCATTAGGTAGCTAACTCATAATAGGTATAACTTCCTAATGATCAGTTGGTAGCTAACTCATAATAGGTTTAACTTCCTAATGATCAGTTGGTAGCTAACTCATAATAGGTATAACTTCCTAATGATCAGTTGGTCTTCCTAATTATAAACAATCCAATAGGTAGGTTTAATCCATTGTGCAACTTATCTGAATTAGATCATACATCGCGAACATTGTACCTATTATTTGTCTCTTAGTTATTACCTACATTGTAATTTTGGTTATCAGTCTGTGTACATCGAACCTCGATAACATTTCGCACGGGCACACCTTGGACACTTGGCTGTCATTTCATACAAATTAATACAAACACAGGGTGTAAGTGACAGCCTAGCAAATACTGAAACGGTGAACTCAGACCATCAATCTAAACAACTTTCTCCATGGAGCCTACCTCAGGAAACGCGAAAAAAATCAGCTGTCCCATACAAAACCACTGTACCTACCAGACTCAAATCTATGGGACAGCAGATTTATTTTCGCGTTTCCTAGGTAGGCTCCATAGTGAAAGTTGTTCAGTTTGGTGGTCTGAGTTCACCGTTTCAGTATTTGCTAGGTTGTCACTAACACCCTGATACAAGGTGTAAGGAAAAGTATCATTAACCTTTCGAGTAGGTATTGCACTAAGGGTTGAACTACATCACACAGCACCACATCGCTTATTATGCGAATATTTTGCAAAAGGGCAAAATGGGGTAGGTATCCATAGATATGAAATGGCTATGCTTAGCTGTTCTAAAACATGAACAAAAAATACGTTTCTTGTATGGGCACAACCCTATTTGTTATTTGTTTGCAATCTAAAATAACAACATTTTATTCTGTAAAAATTTTAACTGGCTACTTAGTTCAAAGACATACTAATAGCTCTTTAATTTTAGCTCTTCTTTTAAAATGGACACAGACATTGCAGGCTTAGTAATAGGGCCCCGTTCCATTGGCACCGATTGGGTATGGAACCCTAAAAAACGAATTGGTTGCAAATAAGTGGCTAGCGATAGGAATTAGTATGAAAAGAGAATGATATAAACATTGATTAACTAAATAAAACAGTAAAAAAATGTAAGTAATCAAGACTCATAAAATAGCACCTAAACATGGGAAAATAAAAAATTATAATACATAAAGGAGTAAAATATTTTTATTTCATTAGTTTTCATGAACCTTATCTTCATAAACCTTGATGGCTATCCACACACATCTGTGCTTGTCCGACGTGGAGAAAATATTTATTGAAAGGTAATTGAATGATCGGCCACATCTGGGACAATCCACAGACTAAAAAGAAGAACCAGACGGAATGTCATCTAATCATGAGTGAAGCACCCATTTCTTTTGTGTGACTGCTGTCACGCGGTACATAAGGTGACGGGTTGTCAGACCTGCGCCTAGAGCATAGGCGAAGTATTTTTCGCTTACGCTGATAGACATAACATCAGTGTAACCGCGTATGAGACAGCGATAGTCATAAAATCCTATATAATTTGTATGAAAATAGATGTCTGACTCCGGAGTCAGACAGCCGTTGTAGAACAAAAAAGTGGCTACGTCGATAAGGACAGCAATAAGTAGCGATCTCCTTCTTTAACTAGAGCGAATTTGCTATGTCCATCTCTTACTGAGAGATATGACAAGACACGTGCTTTCTTCTAGTTCCTTCTCTTTCTACGGCCTAGAGCTAGTGCATTAGATTTAGTGCAATACTCGGTCCGTATTTCTTTCAGGTCCGTGGGACAATCAAACAAAACATAAGGTTCTTTCCTTAATATACTGACTATAATGCGGTGTTGCTCCTCAGACTATCTTGTATCCTGCCCGGATACCTACACATTGATTGATTGATTTGTGGTTGGGCTATTGCAAGCAAGGGTCGTTATGTAACACTGCAACCATCGCTAGTCTATTGTGCCCTAAACTCACCCATATTTTCGCCCTTATTATTTTGTTTTTTTTTTCGAACTTTTGGTATTTTCTTTTCATTCTCGCAATGCAGGTTTCCTCACTATGTTTTCCTTCACCGCTGAGCTAGTAAATGATAAATACAACCATACATAAATTCCGAAGAACTTAGTGGTACAGGCCAGGAATTGAACCACGGCCTCATGATTGAGGCGCTAGCTTTCTTCCGTAAGGGCCATCATCACCCTTTGATGGAGCTTATGGATGCTGCAAGTGCTATCTGTGTGGCAAAATACGGGGCTGGAAGAATTACGAATGGCATTCCTTTGACTCAATAGGAGAATGATAGTTTGATCCGACCAACATATATGTTACACAACATCTCTGTACAATACATGCAATTTAAGGCTGAATAAATGAAATGACCCAACCATCAAAGTGGCATAAATAATCTACTGCTCCATGCAAAACTGTGGACCAACTGGTCCCAAAGAATGTACAGCGACATCTGTTTTTTTTTGTGATTTCAATGTTGGTCCGAGTATCATGTTACCATGAGCTATATCTCATGACAATTACTCATGTAGTGGTCCCTTAGTGAAAGTCGTTCAGTTTAATGTTTTGATCATCCGCAAAAAAACCATAAGCATATGAACACTTTTGCGCTTGACCTTAGCACTCAAAACAATGATACTCGTACAGTGCTAAAATTGACACCCCTAGACGAAATACAATAGAGCTGACTCGCTATGTGGGTTCTTGCGCACTGCAACCCTACGAATAAGAATAACTATGGAAGAGTAACTCTAAACAAAATCGAAATAATTTTTGGCACCCAATGAAAAATGACATTTTGTATGAGTTTTGGCGGCTAGGTACAGTTTTTGTAGAGCAAATTTAGAACACGGTACACTTTTTTTGGTGCCACTTTTTGAGTTTCATTTACACTTCTATACATTCTTATTCGTAGCTGCAACCTATTTATTGTTGACCTACAAGATAGGTCATCAGCAGCCAGTGTACTCTTTATAGTATGCGTAGAGCTTACATCTCCCTAATATGGTTCAGATGTGTGTGGATAAGACCTTAAATCTTTATTCTTGCTTAGATTTTAAATGTATTTCTTCTAAAGGTCATGTTTATAAAATATTTTAATAAGAAATAAAAGGCTTAAATAGTTAATTTCATGACGCTGAAGGTGACAAGACTTGTGAGATGCCACTAGTGTCCAAGGACATTCTGCTCGTCCCGCCGTGTGGCATGTCATCTTCGTCGAGAGTTTCTCTCATCCGTCTCTTATAAATCTCACTAACTGGATTGTTCTCTTGATTCCTACACCTGTCCAACTTCTTCTCTATTGTTCTGACTCTCTCTCTTGCTGGACCCTCTACCATTTTAACTAGTGACCGTATTTTACGGACAGCTTCAATTAAAACGGCTAGCTTCTCTGGCCCGGCATCTCTAAATAACATATCGGTGACGTAGCTATCCAAGTTTTCTTGTTCCTTACTAGCGGCATGAAGGACTGCGGCTAATGCTATCTGAGATGGAGCGTAGAGCAAACATGCATCTGTTAAGAACACTTTCTCAAGAAACTCATCGATGCCTCCTCTGAGACGCTCGGGGTTAGCCAGGCTACAGCGTGTCTTGATGTCTATGAGGAAGCCTTCCACCGGTCTGAACGGGTTATGTATCGTCAAATGATAGTTCAGTTGCTGCATCAGAAGCAGTTCATTGTTCAATATAATTTCCGATGCTTTATCACGATCTCCTTTGAGGTTTCCTACGAACTGGCCGATGGATACGTTGAACTCTTCGACTTTACACGCCAAGTATACGCATGTAGCGAGAACTTCCTTCGGGTGGTAGTCCATGGTTGAGTTATAGAGGTAGAACCTTTTGAAGTAATGGAATGCAGTACCGAGTACTCCTTTAGGCATCGGCGGAGTGAATCTTTTGCAGAAATCTCTCAGATGAAGCTCGTATTGTCTGAGGATGAGGCGCTCTTCGTCGGGCGACAAAAAGAAGTTGTATCTCTGATATTCGTCGATGTTGGAGCCGTGTCTTGAGATGTAACCCGTATTGTGAGTTTCTCGGAGACGAGCGAGTTCACATTCTTCTGCGAATGTCCAGAACTTAATCTGGGTACTCGTGGAAAACATTTTTATTGCCCAATACTATAGCCAGTGTTTGGAAATACAACCTGAAGAACTGAACAAGTTACCACTGAATAAGCGAAAAGTTATAAATCTATGCACTGAACAGTTTCACTACGATTTTCTGGTTTTTACATTACAACCAACTAGGATTACAACACAATCGTTGAAGATTTTTAAACGTTTTGATTTCACTTTGACGTTTGATTCAGTGTTGCCAACTGCTACCTCAGGGCTGTAGCTAAGTAGTTCACAAAAAGTTGCTAGATTGCTCAATTTTCTATCCCATAAAAGTTGCTAGAAGTAGCTAAACATCAAAATTGATTAAAACAACGCTAATACTTTGAAATTTCTTAAATTTCTCAAAATTTTAATGGATAGAAAACATTATTGAAACTGTAAATGGTTGTAAAGGCAAAATTAGACAGTGTTTCCTACTGCTTTCATTACAACAAAAAATTTAAGAACCGGAGTGAAATATTCTAGGTACCTACTCGAGGGAGTGAAAGTAAAAGAATATCTAATATGTAACTATTTTCATACTTTGGCATTATTTATCGCTCCATATTCGTTAATTTTTATGGCTCTGGCTACAAAAATCTCTCAGTCCCAAAAGTTGCTAGAAAAAGTAGCCAAAAAGTTTAGCTACAAGTTTTACAAATTTGTAGCTGCCAGACCTCCGAAAATTGCTAGATCTAGCTACAAAGTTGCTAAGTTGGCATCACTGGTTTGATTTGACAGACATGACGATTTTTTTAAATCTCATCTTTTCGGAAAGGGATCGAGTCAATACAGCCGTTGTCTAATGAGGAGTTTTCTCGGTTTCTGGCAGCTAGTCAAACGTAGTTAAAAATACTGGCGATTGACCAGAGAGGGGACCGAAGACCAGCCGAAGACGAACATGTTAGGCTAAATAGGAAACAAAAATGCATGTCACCGAGTCAGACGCATCCGATGACGAAATATATGTTCATATTATATGCTGCTTACTTTGAGGCCGAGATTCAGAGACGATTTTTTTTTGGCTTAAAGTAGAAGTGAAAATTTTGACATACGGGAGTTCGAACTACGACTTACAAATCGTCTCTGAATCTTGGCCTCAGAGACTATTTGTAAGTCATAGTTCGAACTCCCGTATGTCAAAGTCCATACAAGTATTTTTCGCTTACGCTGATAGACGTAACATCAGTGTAACCGCGTATGAGACAGCGATAGTCATAAAATGCCGTAGGTTGAGTATTCTATAGATTTCCTGACAGCGTATACTCGAAAGGGACAGAGATATGACAAAAATGTATGAGAAATCGTGCGTTTGTTTGCCATAGTTGCAAGATTTTGTATGCAATTTCAACTGTGGCAAACAAAAATATCGCATACGCAGAAAGGGACAAACGACATGGATTTTGTCGCATTCACTCTGTGTAATTAGCGTATAAGGCTGTCTCGTTTTCGTGACTATAATTATTTTAATGCCTTTTCTAGTTGATTCTCTTTCTACGTAAAATGCTATACAATTTGTATGAAAATAGATGTCTGACTCCGGAGTCAGACAGCCGTCGTAGAACAAAAAAGTGGCTACGTCGATAAGGACAGCAATAAGTAGCGATCTCCTTTTTTAACTAGAGCGAATTTGCTATGTGCATCTCTTACTGATGATATGACAAGACACGTGCTTTCTTCTAGTTCCTTCTCTTTCTACGTTTCTACCCTTAGATCAAAATAAAATTATTTTGATCTAAGTTTCTACCCTACTTAGCTCGAAATAAGACTAAAAAAATCGTCTCTGAATCTCGGCCTAAAACTCAAAGAAGGATGTCCACTTTTTACCTGTCAAATAATCTCAGTTTTTTGTGCAGCGTGATTAGTTCCTCGCCAAGACTTTATAGACAGACTTTAACAATATTATTTATCCATCTCAATATGCAAGTATCTAAAGCAAGAACTTGTTAATAGTTTTGATTTGAGTTTCGTTCTACGCAAATATTGGTTGATGCAAAGCAAAAATTAACCCGTTTATAGCTTATATAGGATATTTCGAAGACAACAAATGAACTAGCTAAAACTTTCTAAAAATGTATAAATACAAACCTTAATAAATTATAATAATGTATAATTTTGTAGAAAATTCTTATAAACATGACTAATCTTAAAACGGAACTCAAAAGCTCTTCTTTCTCACTCACTCGTCGTAGTTCCATAGAATTCGTAATCTTCTGTCTCTATCTTTTGACGTTCTTGTCTTGTCAAATTGAATCATCCCGCATCCGACTGCAAATGCAAAGTGCTAGGTATTCGAACTAATTCGAGGAGAAATTTATTACATTCGAACGATAAACCAAGTTTTATTCGAAATTTCGGTGTAAATACACGATGTCGCGTCCTACCCAAGCCCAAACATTCAAGCTAGTGGTCGTCGGAGGGGGCGGAGTAGGCAAAAGTGCTATCACAATACAGTTCATCCAGGTATGTTACCGCGGTCTTAGATTAGCCATAGGCCTATAAATCATTCTTCTCGGAATTTCTTGCAAATCTGGACCATCTGGTTCACATTCTGACGTCGAAATTGTTCAACGTGTGGGAGGCTCAGTATGTCCTAAAATGTATCACATATGTTCATGCTTATAAATAAGTGTCGTAGGAAGTATGTGTCAAGGTCTATATGTATGACAACGCCTACAACACAGAGGTGGTCTTTGGAGGCCTTGTGTTATGATCAGAGCCTCCTTATTCACACCAGCTGCTACTTTATGAAGCCTACTTTTGAATGATATCTTTATACTTATATGTACCTACTAAGAATATTACTGTTTTGTTTAGTTACTTGTTGTTTGATTATGATTAGTCATACACTTTCGGTATTCTCACATCTCTTGAAATATCAATTTGGTTAGCAGCTAAATTATAATAGCAGCTAATTATATATATTGATGTTAAGAGGATAGACCAGTACAGTTTTTTTCATACAAACATATTCCCCTGTTTTCTCCCTAGATAATAACACTAGAACAAATATTTTTTTACCATACAATCTATGTCACCTCTGCCATGTCCCTATGTTTTGCTTTTTTACATTATTTAATTACTGTAGGAACTAGGGACCTTCGAAAATGACCAATTTTAACACCCGTTTTCAGACATCCAGTGAACAATTTTGACGAATATAAACAAAAAAAGCAAAACGTACAGACATAGCCAAAGTCTTTTTCATATTATTCTTGAAAGAATTAGTAAAATCGGTTTAGTTTTGGAGGAGAAAACAGGGAAAACAGAAAACAGTAAATAACACAATTTCTAATACTGTATAACTTTGCAAAGTTGACAGGGACATTTAATTTGTTTGATAGTTGTTTAGTTAGTCTTAACTAATTAATACATTATTCAGTACACTATCTCACAATGTCTTTTAATGCCCTTCACAAATTGTTAACTATTACAAGGTTTCTGTACTTACTTACATCCCCATTATCAGAAACACTTCAATGAGCAGTTGCGAATAATTTGTCCAGATTCAACTATATTTTAGAGTGTAAGTCAATGTCCAGGATAACAACTTTAACATACTATGTTTCCTTGATTTTTTATTGCACTCTATAATAGAGTTATTATATTATGTTGATAAGTCTTTTTTTCTCACTTTTTGTATTTAGAAATCTTTATAATATGAAAATATACAGGTGTCCGTTAGTCTCGCTAAAACTCGAGAACGGCTCGACCAATGGCAATGAAATTTTGGTGAGTTATTGTGCACATGTCAGGGAGGGTTTATAAATAAAAAACACAAAAGAAAAAACATTCTGAGGCAGTACGAAGTTCGCCGGGTCAACTAGTATAATAAATAAATCTAATTATTGTGCTTAACTAGGTGGTAGGACAAAAGATGTTTTACTTAGGTATTTAAAATCACTTAAATTCCTAGTTTTGAACTATAATTATTCTAGGTACAGTATCTCTAAAATTCACACATTTCTTTTGAAAGCCCTTAAAAGTATTATTATGAAAATAGCACATTTTATTATTACGCTTTCTTGTTTGAGAAATCATAAATATTGCCACGAGGGTGCCACTGAACAGTAAAAGTAACATGTTTTCTTCTTGAATGTTTATCGAAATCAATCCTCATTCTCATGTTAAATTCATAATTCTGTTATTTCGATATTTTTTTTTTTTAGATTAGATTTTTTTAACTTGCAGAGGTAAAATGTAAACAAGGCGACTTTATCATGCTCTTGCGAATGTAAAATAATTTAAATGTGAATGTGTTTTTTAGACTGCCTTATTTTGTGCCTCTTGTATTATTTCTCTGTATTTTACTGTGTCCGTTAGCGAAGGGTTCATTCGACGAACAGTGCTATTGTTGAACAGTGCTTTCGACAAACAAAACAGTTGAGAACCGAGATTTCGACGAAGGGGTTTTCGTAAAACAGTTATTGATTAGTATGTTTTGATGTAAAATAAAGTATATTTGATTAGATTTTTATTTTATGTTCTAAACTTTAGATCGAAAAATACTGTTTTGTTACTATGACGCTATTTTGATGCTAGTGGAGACGTTGTTGTGCGAAATGAATAAGGCCTTGAATTTAATTTTGGAATCCTAGTAAAAGTCTCGACCAGGTTAGGTTTGTATGATCTGGTGCATGTTTTTTTTTCTCCCTCCAAAACCAGTACTGGGTCAATATTCAACTTTTAAATTAAAATGCACATATTTACCAATATCTTGTGCTGGCCCCCAAGGGTTTCTATTTTAAGTACCTACCAGTGGAATAATGCAAAAATAAGGTGTACCACATACTAAGTATGTTTAAAGTGGATTGATACAAATAAACTTTTACTTTACTTTACAAACCTGTAATGATATTAGGAAAAATCTAACGCTACTCATTTTGTTTCATAACTTAGGAACTTAAATGAGATTAAAATAATATTGAAATTCGTTATGGTGAAGTGAAAGCGTGTGAAAACGTTTTCGCATTTTGTATGGAGATTGCTAGTTTCACAATGACAGCGTTTTAACAAACAATAAAACGCTTATTAAATAACTTACCCTATTCGAAACCTAATATATGAGAGTGGCATCACTGTCTTCCTTCTGATTGGTCGCGAGTATACCTGTCCCTTTCTAGTATGTTTGCCTCTTTCTACCCCTTCCACCAGGCGGGACATTCGTGGGGAATCGAATGCTTCAGTCACTCATTGTATTTCCATAAAATAATAATATTAATTGAATATCTTTTTTAAAAATAAAAACAGACTTTATAAATACAATTTACTATAAAGTTTTTAATGTACTGTAATGTTTTTAAACATTTCTTGCTCCGTTTTTATTTTTATCAAAATCACCAGGTAGTTTGAGAAACTTTAGGTTTCGAATAGGGTAAGTTATTTAATAAGCGTTTTATTGTTTGTTAAAACGCTGTCATTAAACAACTGTACCGCTATTCGAAACCTAATATATGGGAGCTGTCTGTTATCGCCTGGTGGAACAACGCCAATGTGATTAGTTTATGTAAAAACTTATTGTTTACCATTATTAGTTTTTAGATAAGCATTCAGTGAAAGTGTAAGCATACAAAATATAGTTCAGAAACTGAAGTACACTGTGTGAGAACATTCAAATGAAAATATAGGTGGTATTATCTACCTACTGTGCTATTTTCAGGTGATATCAAGATGATGAAATGAATAAAGGTACCTATAACGATAGTTGTGTATGAAAAAATGTTATAAGAAAAAGTGAAAGTGATTCCTTCTCTGTATTTAATCCAAAGGTGAAATAAATAAAGAATATACAAAAAAAAAAATTGAATTTTTATTTATTAAAGAAAAATTATTACATATAACACATTAATTCTGAAGGTTACTCATCGCATAAATTTGTAAACAAAAGTATATAACTTCTAAAACAAACAAATCAGAGCAATTTTCTGACATAGGTAGTACGTAATGAGACATAAGTAAGTACTTAGTTATTATAATGATTGAAAAAGTGTAGAAATAGTGGGAATCACAGTATTTTGCTTGATTTCTCGTTTATAAAATCTAGAGAATGTATTGGATGATCTCCAGTTTCCTCGGCCAAGGATGTCGTCCAACGGGAAGTTCAGAGCCCAGTTCTTGGAGGCCACTGCCGGCCTAGTGCTTCCTGCAGATGCCTGGATTCCGGCATCTCGTAACATATGTTTCACCCAGCTTGCAATGACTGTACGTGATGCAGCTTTAGGTGTACCACACACTGTTAGGAATAGATTTGGAATTTTGCAGGAATCTCTCCTGTTTTTGGACAGCTTTACAAGCGTTTTGACTAAAAATACCGGATTTAAAGCATCATTTTCAGGGTTAGACTGCAGTCTCCATCCTGATTGCCTATGATCATGGCAGTCGGTTTTGGATCCGTATAAAGGCCAAAAAATTATGTGGTCGTCAGCATTAGTGAAATTAGCAGGATCGATAGACAGAAGCGTCAGGTCATGGACCCTACGGCCCGAACACAGTAAGAGAATACAGGCCGTCCTGCGTGAACATTCATAAAGACTCAAGTTTCTACTAAAGTTGTTACTTATCCACTTCGAAAGTTCCTCTATGTCCCAGATTGGTGGCTTACTATCTTTAGGCTTTTGCATAGCTATTGATTTTAAAATCCGTTTGACTAAAGGATGAGAACCAAGTTGTTGGTTGTTAGGATTACTTAAAGTTGACACTACTGACCTGTGGAAGAGTATCGTGTTGTAGGCAAAACCATTTTTCTGGTAAAGGTCTGACAAAAAGCGAGCAAGGTCCGAACCAGACGGTGAATTGATTTGGATCTGATGTTCCTTAGCCCAAGTATACCATCGACCCCAGGCTGATTTATAGGACTTTTTGGTTGATTCTCGCCAACTTTGCTGTAGTAAATAGCGCTGTTCAGGGGTCCACTCAGTTAGTATTTCGTCCCACCCCCACATTTCCATATCTCCAATGTCAGCTCGTGTACTTTCGGGGGCGGTCGACAAGTCACTGTGTCGATTAACACTCCTTGAAGGTTCCGTATTGTGAACGGAGGGGCTATTGCACGTTTTCTCAAGTCGGGACGCCAAAACGCTTTTTCCCATCGTGGGGCTACGATTAAAATATCCCTTTGGACTGATTCAGATGGCTGAGGACTTTGGGAAGCAGAAATGGGGGCGGAAATACCCACGCCAGTTTGAAATCCCACCGTTGGGAAAAAGCATCTATTATTATTGCATCTTTGTCCGTCATGTCTAAAGTTGCATATTGTGGGACCACATGCGCTCGATGGGATGCAAAGAGGTCCACCTCGGGTGTCCCCCATTTGAGAAAGATCTTTTGAGTCAGAGCAGGGAGAAGGTGCCACTCGGGCTGAGGGCTGCCTCGGGAGAGGCGATCCGCTTCGGCATTGTACCTGCCCGGTAGGTGGTGAAGGCTCAGCCGTATGTGGTAAAATTGTAGCAGGTAAAAGATTTGGTATGTTAGACTCATGAGGGATTCTGATCTGGTGCCCCCTTCGTTTCTGAGATATGAGAGGACGGTAACATTGTCCGACTGGACCGAGACTGTTGACCCTTTCAGAAACTGACTGTAGTTCTCCAGCACACGAAGAATTGCAATCATCTCCTTCTGATTCGAGTGAAAACTCTTTTCCTGTAGGTTCCAAACACCTTTCAGTTGTACATTGTCTAAGCGAGCTCCCCAACCTAAACCCGAGGCATCTGTCGAAAGGTAGTGGCTCGCTGGTGGAAAGTGAATTGGAGAACTCGTCGCGTAAGAGTTCATCCACCATGTTAGTTCTGAAATAACCTCTAGCGGGAGTGGATATTGTTTGTGCGGATCTTCGTTTAGCAGACGGTTCGTGAACTTCAACAGGTTTCGAAAATGTAATCGACCGTACGGTACTACTATTCTTGAAAAGTTCAAAATCCCTGTCAGGCTCTGTGCTTCTTTTAGAGATAGGTTTTTCTTTACTAGTGCTTGGACTAACCTCTCTTTGATGCGGCAGTGTTTTTCTACCGGCAGGTGTTTCATGTTTTGGAAAGTATCCCAAATTATACCCAGAAACAGTATTTTCGATTGTGGGGTTAGAATCGATTTTTTGTGGTTTATTTGCCACCCTAATGATTTTAATAGGTCTATTACATAGTCTATTTGCATCTGCAAAATTTCTGGATTGGGATGAGCCAATAAAAAGTCGTCCAGATATATCAGGATACGAATGCCTTTGTTTCTGAGTATTTGTCCGACCCAGTTTGTCATTACAGCAAATATTTTTGGGGCCGTGGCCAGGCCAAATGGTAGACACGTCATTTGGAGGAGTTCCCCCCGAAATATCAATCTTAGGAATCTGCGATGACTCTGCGCCACTGGTAGGTGGAAATATGCATTGGCCAAGTCTATTTTTGCTAGCCAATCGTTCGGTTGTAAGAACGTACATACTTTTTGTTGATTTATCAGTCTGAACTTGCTGACATGGATAAAGTTGTTCAGTTGCCGAAGGTTGAACACCGGACGATGAGAGCCATCGCTCTTGGGTGTTAGGAACATGCTCGAAAGAAAACTTGGAGAACGTGGCGCGCTTTCCAAAACCTTCATCTGTTTTAGGGTTGAGATTTGCGCCTCCATATCTTTTGTGAATGGGACAGAAATGTTGTGAACAGAAAGAGCCGGTCTGCGTAGTGGTGGTATTGTCACAAAAGGGATGCGGTAGCCTGTTTTGATTATTTTTAAAATCGTATTTGGGGCCCCTAGGGCCACCCAAGACTTGTAATGATTTTGCAGGCAACCGGCTTGAAAAAGTGAGTCAGAATCTACGCCTTCCGCGTCCCCCTCGAGGTGCGCCTGTCCTGGGCTGACGCGCTGTGTCCTCTCTGGGTCTAGGCCCACGGGGCCGAAAGTTATGTCCGGGCATAGGGAAGCGATTATAGCCTGGCATTAGAGGTTGACCATAAAACGGTGTTTGAGTTGGTGCTGAGTAATTAAATGGGTATAAAGGTACACCCTGCGTCGGGGTAAATGTCTGGGTCACACTGGGACCCGGGTTTTGTTTTGAGTCATGAAAATCTTGTGACGGTAACTTTGTATAACCTCTCGGTTGTCCTGACACGTTTTGGGGTAAAGGTTTATTAATCTGAGGCTTCGATGGCCAAAATACTTTACTCATACCGCCATTTTTGTCAATAATTGAAGAAAATTCAGACTGCGCGAACAGGAATTCACAAGATGGGGGTATTTTGCAAATATTCGCCTTAGTAAACTTATCTTTGACCGAACGTAATATTGCATTTCGACGCTGCTGGATTACTTCAGCACGGTGCCCACAAGCCATTTGCAGTAAATCATTCGATATTTTTTGGAAGTCATTAGAGAATATATCTTTAATTTTATTTTCGAGCTCGGCTACATCTAATACATCACATGTTTTTACCCACGAAATGAGGTCACGAAAACCGTTTTCAACGGATTCTTGCTGTTTTAACAGGCCTTGAGTAATCGCAGCAAACCCTCTCTCGGTTAATGCCAAGGTATGAAACTTATCGTAGGGCTTAATTTCATCGTTGCTTTCTAGATTTGTAAAGCCAGGTATTGAGCAAAAACGCTTTTGAGCCTCCGCATAACGTACATCGGACCATTCAGATGAATCAAAGTGCTGAACCGATTTTAGTCGTTCTAACCGTTGAGTTTCAGTTTTAGCCATTCCCAAGTGGCACCAGAAGCTGTATAGCAGCAGTCTAGATGTACACGTGTGAACTATAAGCTGCACAAGTAAGCTGTATATCTTCTGTAGAGCATGCTCTACAGAAGATATACAGCTAATTTGGGCACAAATTATACAGCTTTAAGTTCACAAGCCTGCACAATAGCTGCATAGTAGAGTTATATCAGCAATACAAATGGTAACCGTGGTGTTAAAGCTGAATAAAAGCAACTTAGTGGATGCCATGTGATTATTTATACAGGCTGCAGCATTACAGGAGGTAACATGTGATCTACAATACAGCTTTAATATTTAGAAGTGCTCACATGGACACTATAAAACAGAAATTATTACACATGTTCTCCAAATTATAGCTATTTCATAAATCTCTCGTATTAAGTCGTATTTTATAAAGATGGAAGAAAGTGTTGATAGTGATCCGAAAAACATAAAGTGATTTTATAACCGGTAAGTGGTGATTTTACTAGTTAATTGTGTGAAAGTTAATGGTAATGCAATTTTACTGTCAAAGTATGTACATTTATAGTGTTAAAATTTTCACGCGCCCTAGAAATAATGCAGTTTTAACAGAAAATTACTAAACAAATAACTAGTGACGATGAAAGTATGTTCATATTTTTGGGTTTATGTCACATAAAATTAAACTACAGTTACTTATTTCTACGTGAATTTTGAAAAAAAGTATTAAAAATCCTTTTTACAGTGTATTAAATCAAAGTAAATTTGTAGTTTAGCGGATTATATTTTAGGTTATACCAGTTCAAAATGGTGGCGATTTCATACAGCCTTGTGAACCACTTTAACTCCAAATTAATGCTGTTAGCTGTATAGAGGTTCACATGTGCACCATTGTACAGATAATGTCTGCGTAACGTCGATTGTGTGAACTCATATTCAGTCCTAAGCTGTTATCTTGATCTTTAATTGGTCACATTATCACTTTAACCGTTTAAAAGAACTAAAATTGCTACGCTATATTGCTACATATTTCTTAGTTTATCTAAAATTTTTAGGGATCCGCAACCAAAATTTTTAACTTGGTAGGTAATAATATATTTTATGTATGTGCCAGTAATAGTACATATTCTTTGGTAACGTGCCGCAGAGCGCACCACATAAATATTACAGTAAAAATTCAATTCGTTAATATAATAGGTGCCAATTCATTTAGAGGTTTAAGACTATATTATTTTGCACAGCCCATTTTCTTATTTTTGCACGAAAGACCAAACGTTTATAACAATAATTATTATACATTTCAGGTTCACTCTCATCGGAACTGCAATTATCACATTCGACACTGCTCAATTGCGCATTATAATTAATTATCGTCAAGGTTTTCAAAAATTATCCTCGTGTCCGGAAGCGTCGCTACTTAAATTTACTGTCACACTTGGAACAGCTGTACTTGTGTAAATTTTTGAAGTCGTAGCATCTGATTGTTGTTTAATGTCTTGTATGTTTGATCGTATTACTTGTTGTCAGCATCTAACTATCAATTCGTCTTTTAAAATCCGACTGTTGTTTAGCTGTAAGTTCTCCAAAAAGGAAATAAATAAATAACAAATAAATTATATTTGAATATTCTTATAAAATTTTCCTTCCGACTCCACCAGTTCTTTCTTTCTGTTTCCATGATTATCTAATAATTTTATTAAATTTTGCTGTACGGGTCCACTCGATTTTTAATTATAATCCTCTAAACTAGAACGTGCCACAAAAGTTCACGCGTGCTTAATTATTCAGCATGAACCGTTTAATTGGTGATTCATGAATACCATTAAACTGATATAGGAGTTTCTATAGATCTATAATGGTTCACGTGATACACTGTAAGTGTCCATGTGATCTATTAAAATGCTATTATGCAGTTTATAAAAGAAGCTGATTAGAATACCGAAAGTGTTAAATTATGCAGCGCAAAGCATTATAACACAACAGGCGTGTACAACATTAAAACTTTCGACTGCATAAAAGTTCACCTTAACTCTCTTAAAATGCAGCAATATAACACAGTAATTGTGGTCCCTTATGCAGCAATTAACATATTTGGCCCCCACTATACAGCTCTTATACAGATAGTAAAATGAAAGCTGACTAAGAACGTATTCTACAGTTCCTATAACACCGAAAGCTGTACAAAAGGTATTCTGTGGACTATTATACATACATTATACAGCTTTAAGTAGTTTTAGTGACCAACAGCTGTACAAAAGGTAATTTTTACACTCTTATACATACATTATACAGCTTTAAGTGATTTTAGTAGCTAAAAGTTCAAGTGTGAACTGTAATAACTGTATATTACCGCTTTAAACTCACATCTACACTAGATGTGAACTACTATAGAGCCCTGCGTGCCTCTTGGGTTATTAAGAGTAGTATTAACATTAAAAGAAAAATCCTCTTGCGGAGAGGGATTTACTTGTAAGGTATCTTTTTGAGGGGCTGGTGTGGCCGCCTCGATGGTTATCTGATAAGGGGTTGGAATGACCACCTCTGGCACGTTTTGATGAGGGGCTAGATTGACAGCCTCTTGCAAAATTTGCTGAGGAGCAGAAGCTACCTCTTCGTCAAAGTACAAGTCACCACTAGTGTTTAACGACATGGCGTCCTCGTCATCATTGCATTCATCACACTGGACTGTAGGATCCTGATATACGAGGCTTTGTAAATAAGTTTGGATGTGACTAACCTGTTGTGCTAAATTATTAATGATGCTTGGATCATAATTCACACTCCGCTTAACCGTGCCCATTTCAATTGGAGGGAGCTTTCGTTTAGCTCCCGAACGAATCAATGGCGCTGATGATGGCCCTGCCTCAGAGCCATTTTCTTCCATCGTGAAATTTTTTCTAGGATAAAACTTTTACTAGGCACCTACTAATATTTTTCAACTATAAAACACTATAAGGAACAGGAAATTTTTATTCAAATTATAAATTTATTATCGAACGGCAAAAACCGTTAAAATTTTTTGTAAGTAAAATATATTTCTTACTCGACCTCACAGTTCGAAGAACAAATCGCCAATGAGTGACTGAAGCATTCGATTCCCCACGAATGTCCCGCCTGGTGGAAGGGGTAGAAAGAGGCAAACATACTAGAAAGGGACAGGTATACTCGCGACCAATCAGAAGGAAGACAGTGATGCCACTCTCATAGGTTTCGAATAGCGGTACAGTTGTTTAATCCTCTTATTATCGGTGTTCACTCTTATGCCTTTACTACATTCTCGCCGAGAACAGACCAGAAATTCCGAGAACGAGATAGTAGATGCCCCTCGTTCTCGCGGCGCCGGTCGGTCGGTGTCGTGAGCCGTAGTAATTTTGTGACGTCAGAAGCAGCTCTATTGCGAGAGTATAATGACGTCACACTCAAATGTTTCAGAGCTACTTCGTGACCGACTACGACCCCACAATCGAGGACAGCTACACCAAGCAATGTGTAATAGACGATATACCCGCGAAGCTGGACAGTAAGTGCCTTTCAACCCCTATTTATAACAGGTCATCCGTTGGCAGAGGGGTGGCAAAGACTAGATCTGGTGCATGGTCATCGGACGGCCCTGACACGTCTCGCACCTAGATTCACACACCTAGCCATACATTCTCGTTGGTTTCGAAAACTTTCGCATACTTTTGACCTTGAATTTTTAGAGACGTCCCCAGTCTAGTCTTGTTGCGTCTTCTAGGTCAGCCCTACCAGCATATCCATCCCCTTTTGCCTTATAAGTCTGTTTAATCATATTTTCAATGTGTCCAAACCATCGAAGCCTAATTTCATTACTATATCTTTATTCAAGCCTTCCCTTATCAAACAATTCAATACCGAAACACCTGGAACCATTTATACAGAAACAATAAAATCGGATTAAATTTTTTTTTAGTAACTAGGTGATTTCTATACTCGTACAAAAATAGCTAAGGTTTGATTCACACGTACCACAACCACACCACATCGCAGCGACAAAAGGTGGTGAAGCAGTGGTTACGTGTGAATAGTGTCGCTTCAGCTTTTTGTAGTTTCGTTGTACCGAAAAAATGTCGATGTGGTGGCGTTGTCGCTATTAGTTGCGACGTGGTTAAGTCGTGTGCAGACAGACAGATCGACTCCGGCGCAGGCGTGCGCGCAATGTCGTTGCGTCGACGCAACGTTGTGTCTGCGATGTGGCCGGCCTATAGTTCGCAGTGTTACTGTAGGTTGCGATGTTGGTATCACCCACGCGGTCGATAATGACGGCAAAATGTGGTATAAATTCTATATTAATTTTCAATACCTAATATGCGACCGCGCACTTGTTGTGGTTGTGGTACGTACGTGTGAAACAGCCCTAAATGATATCTCTGTACAGTTCTAGACACGGCCGGGCAAGAGGAGTTCAGTGCCATGCGCGAGCAGTATATGCGGTCTGGCGAGGGTTTCCTCCTGGTCTTCTCCGTGGCCGACCACGCGAGCTTCGATGAGCTCTACAAGTTCCACAAGCAGATCCTGCGGGTCAAGGACCGCGACGAGTTCCCAATGCTGGTCGTCGGCAATAAGGCGGACCTGGAACATCAGAGGGTGGTGAGTACAAACTTTGAATTACCCACTTTTTTTTCTATCCATTCAACTATTTCGCTACAGGGATAGCATTATCGGTAGCGCTAGCGTCTATTACCTACTTTAAACTATGACCCCTTTTCTGGTGATATCTTCAATGAATGCTTGGATTTGTTACATTTATGATTGTGACGTAAGTTGGCAGGACAATAAGGATAACATTAGACCATGTTTGGAATACAATCTTTACAACCATTCCATTCAATTCTGAGGACTATTTTTGGATCAGACAATTGGTTGTATGCTGCTAAGGATGTAATGCATGTTAGTCATTGTTATATGATAGATATTAACACTTTCATATTTCTCTTTGATTGTTATCACTTAATACGACTGCTAATAGTCGTTCACTGTCCGCGTGTATATATTTTTTTAAAATGTTTTGTGATGTTTAGAGAGGCGACAAAAATGTGCAAACGTCACGTCAATGTTAATTTGTCGAATACCGACTGCTCCCAAAGGTGAAGGATAACATCGTGAGGAAACCTGCATGAAGAAGAAATTCCGATACATATGTGAAGTCTACCTATCCGCATTGGGCACGCGTGGTGGACTGCAGTGACACGTTTATAGGCAGTGATGATAACTGTCGTATACTAAAATGTTATAGTGATAAGTTTCAACATGTGGGTCAATCTAAAATTATTGAGGTTATTCTAGAATCTAGACAATTTATTTAATTTAGCATAAAACACAGAATTTTTACATAATTATATTCTCACGCCTGTCTCCCACTGGGGTAGGCAGAGACAACGGAACGCCATCTGCAACGATCCTGACAAACGCCTCAAGCTTCCTCCACATCCATTAGTTCTTTAATGCATGTTCGTCGGCTTCGGGTAGATCTGACCTGGCCCTTTTTAAGCACGTCGCCAATTTGGTCCGAATAGTATGTCTAGACCGTCCCGTTCCAACGTTTCCAACGTCCCAATCATGCTTGCCTTATATTTTGCACTTGTCAATATGTTCTCATCCGTTCTTTCTATATGAATATGACAAAAATATCTCAACATACCTTTCTCAATCTTTCAGACCTCAACATTCTCTAACTAATTAACCTATTTTTTTATTAAAAGTTTGAATAAATTGTACCAAAAGTTTAAAGGGAACAGACTATAATTGTTATATTTGTTCGTCTGCAGGTGACTCTGGACCAAGCGCAAGCGCTGGCTCGTCAGCTCAAGGTGCCCTACATAGAATGCAGCGCCAAGGCTCGTATGAACGTGGACCAGGCCTTCCATGAGCTAGTCCGTTTAGTTCGGCAGTTCCAGGACGCCGAGCGGATCAATGTCAAGCCTGATTACAGGGTGGGGGGTAGGAGGAAGAAGTGCACCATCCTGTAAGCTGGTTAATTAGTCGAAGAGTGTGGGCGGGATGGTTTTTTGTTGCATGTTCTTCTGTAGGGTATCAAACTATAGGACAGCACGAATATGCTTCCGGAGCTACTGAGCTCACAATTATACGCTTTTGAGGAGAAAGTATTCTCTCTTCTTTTATATAAACTATATCGCTGTCATTCCTTGAGCAGTGTCCTATCGATGGTTGAACAGAAAAACTAGAACAGAATAATCATTTCGCCGCATTTCGTTTCGTTCAGATTTAAGATACCATTAAGACCACTGTGTTTCATTCTAATATTGGTTTTTTTAACAATTTCGGTATCCTAATTCTGAACATTTATTTTACTATTGTATTGATTTCATAGTAACTATTTGGGTTGTAAAATGATCAAAAGAAATGAGCATAGGAACAACTGCCATTTTTATAGACGAAGAATTATTCGCGGTTAAGGTAATATCTAATTTGAATACGGGCGTTGTGCTCACGTCTTTTATCACAAGTATTTTATAAACATTTTACATGAGTTTTAGTTTTTAACCTTATTAGATAAGGTGTTTATTGTGTTCTAAGGTTTTATAAGTCTTGTATTTTACACTATTTTCTACAAGGTTTAACTGCTGTTTTACATCTTTGCTAGGTATGTATTTTCTCGGTTAAAGAGTAAAATATTTAAGGTACTACTTTTTCAGTGCCATACTCTCGTGCTGTAAACAATATACCAAATGATGCTTTAAGATAGGCTTTAATTTTCCAGTGATTTTTCTATAAAACTATCTAATGTATTTCAGAAATAAAACAAACGTGTAGAAATGTTTGCTGTATTATACAATTCATCGGTAATTCTTGCATGAAAAATCGTACCTAAAAAGTTAAGTACAGAATTATCAGATTAACACAATATAAAATGTATGATAAGTGCCAAAATATATAAAATCTTGTTTGTCAAAACCACGTGGCGATCTAATCAGGGTACTTGCATATTAAATTAACGCTGTTCAGCTGACTGCTTACGAGCCGCGTGACTGCACTGTTTATGTATTACCGATATTACAACGTCGATCTGCTGAAAAATGGCAGATCACGGGGCAGCGAATTTATCAAAATTCGTCCTTTATATGGGAATATTAAAACTTTTAAAGTCTTTAAACCAAGAAAAAGTGTATCTGCCTGAGCAGAAAACCCACTCCAGCCCCTAATAAAGGTATACTTGAGATCGACTGTGTTTGACTGTGACTGTGTTGACGCAACAGCGACCGAGACGAGACATCGACGTGTCATTTCATAGAAAAAAAGATTAGATTTCTAGGAAATGACTTGTTGCTGCTGTGTGCCGCGTTGTTATAAAGTCTACCTTAAGAGGAAAGGTGGTCTGCAATGCTAGACATTTGAGGAATAGGTTTTTAATAGATCTATTGACCGACCAAAGGGCGAAAGTGACAACTGCAGACTGATTTTACTAACATAAAATGGACGAAATCACAATCTTATATTTCCCTATTTCCTCCGCTGAAACTAAATAAATTTTTTAAAGAATAATATGAGAAAGACTTGGGATGTCTGTATGTGTTCCCTTTATTTATTATATTCGTCAATAGGGACATGGCAGTGGTATTTTTTTCATACTCGAGGGGGGAAACGGGAATACGTTTCTATTGACTAAACGACATCCGCCTTTCCTCTTAAGAGTGCTCTTGTATTCCAGTCTCACTGCCCCGAGTTATGCCTGCCCCGTCGTAATAGACTATTATACTTTTATATTGTATGTATTCGGATTTACAGGCCATACAATTATTTATATACGTGAAACCATATTATATATCAAGTAGTGATACGATATTTTACTACCGACGATTATTAAACTTCATTTGCCCACAATATCTAGTGACAATATTTTTAACCATGAACAATTGGATAATTGCAGTGAGATTATAACAATTAATTATGTCAATCAACGCATTTTACATGACCTATCATAGCCTATACTTAAGCTAATTATGCGTGAAAGCTTAACTTTTGACAAATGTCCCAAAATAACAAATTAGCGCTATAAAAATCATTGGAAATGATAAGACGAGCGCACGATTGGCACGTCTCTACGGTCGACTACGGTGCTAAAGTAGTGAGAAAGCATGTGTTCGGAGGTTTCCAATTAAATTGTAACTAGCAAAGGATTTGATCCTTTGCGGGATTCGCTGACTTTTCTTATCACAGGAATTTTAATAGCTTTTGTGCGTTTGTAAACTGAAGTTTAATATAAAAACTAAATAATTGTGCCAACGAAAGAAGAGGGCATGATAAGTAAATGAACCGCAGCGGTAGAGGCACCATATATATGAGACAAACGCGAGCTTTTGAAACTCTAAAGAACTGGTCTCTTTTCACCGCATTTCGTGCTAAGTTAATCAGCGTTTTCAAACACGAATTTTAACTTAAACAAACAATAAACTTTCTAGTTCACTTCTTTAAAACATTTTTAAAGAACTGAACTAAATACACTAGCGCCCGTAAATTCCTGTGGTGATAGATGATAGCAGAATCCCCTATTAATAATTAGACCACTGTCAAGCTTTAACTATGGGTTTGTGTGTGTACTCGCGTGTGCATGTGATGCTTATCCAATGCTCATTTAAATTTGCACTTTACCAATTTGGCGATAGAACTCGCATTTATTTCATAGTAGCAATAGTTCTTTAGGAATGAACAGGAACGAACTGTTGAAATTGAGGGTTTATAGTTTTAGTAACTTTCTAAACAATGTTGCCTCTAAAAATAATAGAGTTCCATTTTAGAAAAGCATTGGACCTGTATTACACTGCACCTTCTGTGCCTATACTACTGTAAAAAATAGGTCTCTTTTGATGCTGGCTTTCTTTTGTCACTTTTGGTTGTCCACGGTCTGACAGGACTCTTATGTCAACATAATAAGTGCGAGAATTGCTTGTTTCGCGCACAATCCTATGTGAATTGGATTACAGTTTCATATTGATGTGATTATTAATTACATACAATGTCACAATTACAGTTCTAAAGCGATCGATTTATAAAAAAAACTGTTGTATGCAAGAACTTTTGCTATGCAAACTTTCTGTATATTTGTAACACCCGTGTGTATGAGAACTGTCAATTCCAATACATTTAAAAATCGCGGGAAAGCGAGAGTATTCGCCACGAGCTCATGAACGAGGCGGCATTTTGAGGCGTTAGCTTTTATTTTTATCTTAGTAATAAAAATAACGGTTAAAATAAGCGTAGTCTATTTGGTAAGTAGCTGTTTTTGCAGTCTTGCACTGAGCTTGTTAAAATAGTCCATCAAGTGGCGATCTTTAGTCGGCTTCATGTGTGGACGGTGCTCCATATTCATTAGACTACGAGGGTAACAGACTGCACTAGAATAGTCTGAACGAATCCTAAAGATCCCAGCTTAAAAGTAATACCATCTAAATATGGTTTGGCCTAAATACAATACTTACGTATACTACTAACTTGTATACAGGGTGACATTGATATCATTAAGGAACATTAACCCACTATCCTTTTAAACTAAGAGTCTGCCCATCAAACTGAACAACTTTTACTATGGGAGCAGACCAATCGGAGCATAAAAAAATCAGCTGTTGCATACATTTGAGTCGAGTAGGCACTGCAGTTTACTATGGAACAGCTGATTTTTTAATGCTCCGATAGGTTTGCTCACATAGTAAAAATTGTTCAGTATAATGAGTAGACTCTTAGTTTAAAGGGATGCTAATGATATCAATTTCACCCTGTATTATGCTTGTATGTAAAAATATGGAAAAACGGAAAAAAGTGTTTAATACGTGTGTTGGCGACTAGAAACCAAATACTAATGTATATAAATATTATTTTTGTTACTTATTTTTTCTTTCATTATTAATCTTAGGGTAGAGATATTGTTTATGATGTCGGTCATGGTGGACTGAGCGGCCTGTGCGGCCTGCAGTGCTGAAGCTTTAATATTTTCTTAGACAACATGTTTCTAAATAAACGCAGAAATATTTTATTACTTTAAAATAACGGATTTTCAGTTCTTGTGTGTCTTCTGGTAATGCAAAATTGTGTACCACCAGGAATTTATTCAAAAGTATTTCAATAATCAAATTAAAGATTGAAAAATTTGTCTCGGGCGGGACTTGAACCCACGCTCTTCCAAACCGGGGAAACGTGCTGACCAATTACACCACCGAGCCCACTACCCAGAGAACGAAATTTTCAATCTGTTTGATTCGAAATAGCACAACATGGCTGTAACATGTTTATAATCAATAATATTTCAATAATATCCAATCTTTTAATAACCGGCCACCTGTCGTACGGCCGTGCAAGCGAAGGGGGCGCATAACTATCAAAGAAAGATTTCTAACTAGAGAAAGCGAGAAAGATTTAAGTCCATAGATTTTTGTACATTAATTTTTTTAGTAAGAGATGTAACTAAGTATATATATTTTTGTAATCTTTCTATTGATTTTTATTCAATGCTAGAAAATCAGAGTTGTGATGCACAAGCGTTTTGATAAATGTTTACAATCTTACTAGATTATAGAGATGGTGATTAAAATCGAGAGAGATAGAACTAGATGCGTATCATCAGAATCACTTAACAAAATACAATGTTGGTCATAGATAATCGATAGTATCATTGATTAGCGAGTTTTGACTTAACTAAGACCTTGGTAAACCGTGTTTATAGTGTCCAGCTTAATAAGCATTAGTTTCATGTCTAACTACACACAATCACGTAACAACATCTCACCACAATAGATATTGCCAAATCTACAATTACATACTTACCTTCTTTTAGTGTTTCGTACCAAAATTGGCAAAATAGAACACTTATGGAATCACCTCGGTGTCTGTCCGTCCGTCCGTCTACCACATGCATTTTTCTTGGAGACCGTAAGACACATGAATCTGGAACATGATACAATTATAGCAATTAATGGTCCAATGACATAAGTGAAGTCAAAAAAGCTTAAATTGAGAGGCTGTTTTGGGGAGCAGAAAGAGATTAAAACATAAGTTTTTCTACTATGTCGTGTGGGACATCAAATAAAGCTTATAAAAATAAGAGTCTAATAATATGCATTAAGAGGAAAGACGGTCTACAAGAAATTTGAAGAATAGGTAGTCTGTAGATCTGTTGCTGTCGAGCTGTTCCTGAGTAACCGAATATTCCCCTGTTTCCTCCAAAACTAAATTGATTTTAATAATTCTTTCGAACGCTCCTAGTAAAGTTCTTATAGTAATCAATTTATCGAAAAAAAATACGTAAGGACATGGCAGAGGCGATATAGATTGTGTGGTAAAAATTTGTATTGCTCTAGTGTCATTACTCATTATCCAGCGAGGAAACAGAGGAATACGTTTGTATGGACTAATCGGACCTAGTCTTTCCTCTTAAACCGCTTTTGTTTTGTTGTATGAAAGATAATAATATGTAGGAACTTTGCTCTATCTGTGGTAGGAAGGAACCTCCACTCCGTGGGTCATACCGTTAGGTACGCGTTCGCATCTAGCGAGACAGTACTGATATCTTTAAAACTATTTTGTTGCTTAAATAAGTCACTATAAACACGTTTTTTTAAAGGCATTTTGTTACAGTATAACTAAATTTTTTTTTAACAATTAGTATCAGATACATCCAGATTGTAAAAGGAAAATAAAAAGTGAACATAATTTTGTATAGGATTGTGGTTCAACAATTTATTTATTATTATTTGATCATGATCACTCACCCTGGTTCAATCAGATCTAACGAATTTATCGATTTTATTACAAAACAGAAAAATATTTAATACATATATCTAATTATGAAAACACTATGATTTTGAGACCTTTTATACCTACTCGTTCGTTTTACACTTCGGGTAGCTATAATTTGAAAATGTCTTTCCAATATATAATTGTGTTTCTCCTGCAGTATTTTGCAGAGTATTGTGTTTCAAAGTTGATGTATTTAATAAATTAATTATATTATTTAAGTTAATGTAAAATGTGTATGTTGAAATCTACTAATTATTTATAGAGGTATTGTATTATGTTGTACATTTTAAAACGTAAGTAAGTACCTACTTTGTTTTGATCCACATTCACAACAATTGAATAATTAAATACAAATGTAACACCTATTGTGACCGCATCTGCCAAGAAAGTCACTTTACTCTAAGGAGATTAGACTGTAAGATACTACTTCATTTCAACTGATTGACCTTGACATTAAGAGCCGGTGCAGATCAATATTCACTACCGAACCATTATCCACTTTGCCTCCGTTGAAATAACAACGAAAATCAATTAACACACTTCGATGGTCATGCGGTCTAGTAGTTGTGATAATTTATTTTAGATGTTATTTTAATGCACGCAAAGTCTATAATGGTTTGGCAGAGGAAAATTATGTGCGCTGTGCTTCGCCAGGGGAGCGCCAACCGGCCCAAAAAGTTATTTTACGGTGACAGTAGTGTTAAACTATTGATTAATATATTCGAATTGTTATACAGTGTAAACTCCATACAGTATGTACACTTCTTGCCATTTGCAATTTAATATTGAAAGTATTCTTGAGGTGAATTACTCTAAAACAAATTAATGTAATTGGTTTTGTAGGCATCGTTCTTCTGCGTGCATTAATGTATGTATTTTGTTATTTTATTATCCATAAAACAGATTCGATACGACACAAATTACAATGTATTCAGTTTCAAATGAGTAATAAGTGAGATACATAATATTTGAATTTTAATATAAACCCAAAATGTTATTACCTCTGTTAAAAATGTTCATAGGTATGTAATATTGTATAAGGTTATTTAAACCGATATAGCTTAATGTAATTGGTGTGTAATTGTTTGTTAACGAATTATATTAATGAAGAATGATTACGGATTTCGGTGAATTTCTGGCTAACCCTATTAAAGCTGTTCTAACAGTCAGACAGAACCCAGGCGATACGGCGATTTTAGACTTTATTTCTTTGTAATACAGTTCAAAATAAGAGAGTTATTAGTCCTTTTAATGAAGCTCTGTGCTAAAATGAATTTTAATGTAAAGCAACAAGGTTCAGCAATACAGTGGCATTTGAGACGTTCGTCTGATCTAAAATAGCTTCATGTCATGGCTACAATTTATATAGGCTAGAACATGTCAAGCCAGAGATAATCACAACGTAATCAGTAAAAGATATGTGTCTAATATAGTTGATGTACTTTAGTAACGTCATCTTACACTAACGGACCATCATCACATATTATTAAATAACCATTTTCTAACTTATTTATGTTATGTTTATGTGTGACAATCAATTTTAGAAACATCAACAAGTAGGTTATCTGATAAGTACAATTATTTGTACATCTGTCAAATGTTTGTGTTTTATGCATAGACTTAAACTCTAGCGATAGACTTGCCCTTTCATAGAAGCAACATGTTCAACTTGAATGAGGTGTACGCACCTGATTGATGTTCCCGAGTTCACTTCGTCACTATGGCAATGACAGACCGCAATGTGTCATTTTGTGTTGTTTTGTGTGACATGTTGTTTGTTTGAACGAGCTTGTCTATTGCTAGAGTAATATGTCTATGGTTTTATGTATCGATTCTATGAACATAATGTACTTTTCGAAAGTAAAAAGTAAATTGTAGTAAACTACGAATTATTATCATTTTTCTATTTAATTTATTTACGATATTCTGTTTAAACTAATTTAAATATCTGAAATGACGTCGCTGCACTAATACAAATATAACCACACAGTAACAGTATTTAATGTCGTGTAGTAATGATTGTATAGTTTATGTCAAACTCCATAGTATTGTCCATAAGTATATTTAATGTGTGTATAAAGCACGGTGCGACCGCGACCATTATAATTAAGTCCGCGTATGGAGCTCAAAAATGTGTGCAACGCCGACGGTAAGGGAGTGAAATCCAGTTTATTTTCAATAACTCAAAATGTCTCCGTGTAATTGTACGCTGGATAAAAAGTCCTGATGTCCATATTTTTGTATTTATGTAATGTAATGCAATGTGAAATATTTCATACAAAATGATTCACTTAATGTTTAGATTAACAATAACTTACTCTAAAAAGTAAGATTTATATTACAGATTTTTAAACGTTATATCTGTGTTTAGGGTGTTGTTCTCCACTCGTATACCCTAGGCGTAGGCTGTGCGTTTTAGATATCGGTCTTCCCATGCCGCCGTATCATACGTCCCCCTCTGGTATGCTATTTTTTAAATTTTACGTTATAATTCGTAGTGCAGCATTGGGATGAAATAGGCTAATAAAAAAATTCGTATTGTTCAAATTCCGTATAAACTCAAATGGTTTTAAGACATGTTCGCATACAATGCGTGGAAATTAAAAATAGCATATTTCCATCTTAAGGCTTTCCACCAGGACTGTGCGAGGAAAAAATCCCCCAATATATGATTGCTTCATTTTCTTAGCTTCACCACAGATAATATAATACTAAACAGCACAGCTCTGGTGGAAAGGCACCCTAAACATTTCGGGCTTCATGGTGCAACCCCACTCAAAACAGGGCTGCGTTCAGAACCTTTGGGTGCGGTTGTTTTTCTCGCTCGATCTTATGGGTGGAACGCTTTTCACCGAGCCTCGGAACGACGTTAGTGCGAAAAGTTGCACTCGGGGTGCACTCCGGGCGCACTCTGGGCGTAGGTTCTGAACGCACCCTTGAAACTGACTAACTGACATTTATTACAATAATAATCAGTTTACACCCGGATACCAATTTTAGCCCATACACTAAGATGCAAATAGCGTACCATTTTGTAGCTATTCTTTAAGAGCAACTGGGGTAACTGCCCGTTAACTGACTAAACTGTTGTCCAGCTAACATTGTATCGTGTCATTTAAATAAATATACTGTAACAAGTTGTTTCCCTTGTCTTTTTTTAATTAGTAGCCCATCGAATTTATTATTTTTACATGTATGCCATGTTAGCTTAATCAAATTAAAGATTGAAAAAGTCGGGCGGCGAGCGGGATTCGAACCCACGACCTGCCTATCCGGGGCATGCTCTACTCCAACAGAGCTGTCGTCGCCCCGCAAGCCACGACGAAATTTTCAATTTATATGACGTCCCTTAAAGACGAGATATAGATTGAAAATTTCGACTTTTTCAATCTTTAATTTGATTAGTAGCCCATGTTGCGTACCTGTAATAGTATTGAGTGAGGGAGAATGCCACATTGCCTACAGGGGTGCGATTATTGAATGTCATTGGTGAGCTTGAACGGTTTTTAAATCTCATACAAAAGCGTTCTCATGAATCTTTCTACTGCTTATTTGACTTTAAAAAAACGCACTCCTGAATTATGATTTTTGGAAGACAAATCAGCAGTAGAAAGATGCATATCTCCATAGAAATTTTGACATTTTCAACTGCTGAATTCATCGAATGAGATTCAAAAATCGTACTCCAGGAGTGCGATTTTTGAATCTCATTCGGTGAGCTCAGCAGTTGATATTACTATGGAGATACGCATCTTTCTGCTGCTGATTTGACTCCCAAAAATCATGCTAAAGGAGTGTGATTTTTGAAAGTCAAATCAACAGTAGAAAGATGCGTATCTCCACAGTAATTTTGACATTTACGGCTGCAGAGCTCACCGAATGAGATTCAAAAATCGCACTCCAGGTCGATCACACCTACGCGTGACCAAAAAAAGGTAAGTAGGTACCTACTCTTTCTAAAAGTTTACATTTTTTTAAATTATTAAGTTTAACAATGAGTTAAACTAAAAGTCAACGCCTGTAGGCATGAATCGAATATGTTAAGGTCCTAACCCTCTAAGGTCTTTAGTTCTTAAATCTGTTTTGGTTTCAAACGTGGTCGAACTAAATACCTATGCGTAGGTACCTACTTATTATAGTTAATAACCAGAAACCAGGCTGGTGATGATGATGATGAACCAGAAACCAGAGGTGGCATTTTACAGACAGTTGGCCCTCCCTCTCCACAAAAAAAGAAAACTACGAATGTAAATTTTGTATTAAAATGTTAATATTGTGGACTTTATGACGAAACTGACTTGATTTCTGTTTCCTGTCTTTGCATGGAAAAGTAAGGGGTTGTTCAAAAAAGTGTATTCCTCATGTACCCCTTACAAACATGTTGAAGTCGTCGAAATGGGGCAGGAAGTGGGTATTCTGTATGACCATACAATAATTATATTCGGTGCTTAAAGTTCAAAATATCTTTATTTGAAAATATAAGGTAATATTATGATCTTGACATTTACTTGGAGCGGTTTCGTTATACAGACCGCGATAACGAAGATTATTACATAATTACCTTACCTATCGTATAAAATACCATCTTTCAGTGCGAAATCTACAGCCAATGTCATTTCATTATAATGCAAGGAATATACCTACAGCTTGGCCAGAAAGTCTAGGAATTAAATAAAACGGAACTAAACTTTTCCATGATCATGATAGATCAGTATTTCAAAGCCATCCTATAAGAAGTTTCACTTCAATAGATACCTGACGTTGTGTATTTTTATTATTAGCCTTTTACAATTTCATTATACATTTCATTTCAGGCATGCAAAAGTTTTAGATACTTAAATTAATATTATAAAATTTTATTATTATTATTCTATATAAAGTTACTATTATTCTATTCTATGAGTGGAGACCGCGAACTGGTAGGCGTAGTGTGGGACGCCCTGCTGCCCGCTGGACAGACGACCTAAAAAAAGTAGCGGGGAGCGACTGGATGAGGAAGGCCGAGGACAGAGTTTTGTGGCGCGCCTTGGGAGAGGCCTATGTCCAGCAGTGGACGATGATAGGCTGATGATGATGATGATGATTCTATACAGCACCTCTCAACGAGTAAAGGCTCCTCCATATCTCTCCAAATGTTTCTACCTTTTGCTTTTAAATCCAGTTCTTTCCAGCTATTTTGTTTATTTCATCTGCCGATCTCTCTTTAGGTCTTCCCCTTTTCTTTTTAGTAGATAGTCCTGCCCATGAAGTAAATTTTTTTGTCCATTTAACATCATTCATGCATGTTGCTGATTTTTGTCTGTTTGTGTATCATTGCTATTGACGCATGTGCTGACCGCTATTCATGTATAATCTTAACTAGTTATTTTGATACTTGTTGTATTTTTTCCCAAAGTTTATAACTTGAAAAATACAACAAGTATCAAAATAGTTAAGATCGTAGCACAGAGGATTATATTGTATCCTCTGTGATCGTAGTATATGTGTTGCTAAGTAAAGCCACAGAGGCGCCCTCAATTAATTTCTGCTCTTTCTGGCCAAGCTGTACTGCTATCTGCAGCCGAGCATGAGGCGAACAGACACATGTGCGGCTAGAGTGCAGCGGTCTACTAACCGAAATCAGTTGGACTCTACTCTATACCGAGAGACCTTTCATTGTCAGTTTGTGAATGTATTCAATTGTAATATATGATCGATGCAGGCGTAAACCTATCATATGATTAAATATCCCAATAGATCGAAGGCTTATGCAAGTGGCCGCTGACGCTGAACTCGCACATAGCGCGCGATATGGGACGTACGAACAGAAGCCGTAGCATGTTACATGGCGTTTATCTCGTTCGTTCGCGCGCAAATAGAAAGAGAGCGAAGGTGTGATAGCGCTATATCATGCTGCCATGCTACCCATGCAGCGTATGTGTCTTGTATGAAGCTTCCTATCTGTATGAATATTTAATAATCATGTGCTAAAGTCTTCTCTTTCTAACTATGGATGTAGGTACGCTTGAGTGGGACATGAATAAAACAAGGATAAAACGCTCAGAGTTACTTCATTTAATTACATAATGGTACAGATAAATATCTACTAGATGGGTCTACGTTCACTTCTTCGCGGCGAGGGCGGCCAGGTCGGCGATGCAGCGGTCCAGGTTAGCCTTCTCCTGGTCCGGGGTGATGGCTTTGTTGACATTCAATACGACATAGTCAACCATGTGCTTCTGGGCAAGACGTCTCTCCAAGTTAGCCTTCGCGAGCTGGTAGTCCAGGCGACGCTTGACCTATAATTGTAATTGTGGTTTTATTATCACGGTATTTAGGAAAATGTCGATAGAAGATAATTTAAAGTGTTTATGGAATTGTAACCATAAATGAGGATGAATTAAATGTATTTGTTTCGACTATACTGCCCGAGGAAGGTAGCAGAGACATTCTGAAACCTCATAAAATCCACGTCATGTATTTGCAGGCAAGTGTTGTCATCTTAAATAAACATGTGAATTATGCAAAAAAAGGAAATCTGCTAACTCCATAGAGGGAGAAGTAAGCGAAACTTTTGTCACTGGCTTTTAGATAGCAGTGCAGACTAACCTCATTGTAAGCGTTCATGATGCGTTCCCTGTACGCCGCCTCCAGCTGCAGTAGCACATTCTCCTTCTTGGCCTGGATGAGGAGCTCCTGGCCCTCCGCGCGCCACTGGGCTGTCTTTTCATTCTTGATGGCATCCTCGAGCCCCTTGATGGTCTGCACGCGACCCTCGTTCCAGCTTGACTCTACGGCCTACATTATAACAAATAAGAGTTTTCATTAAGCACTGAAATTTATTATAGTACAATGCAATGATATCATCATCATCATCATCTCGGCCGAAAAATGTTCACTGCTGGACATAGGCCTCTCCCAAGGATCGCCAGGACTGGTCCTGCGCTGCACTTAATCTAACACCACATTCACAAGGTCGTCGGTCCAATTTGTGGGGTCATATCAGGTCACAGTCACGAGTTAATACGCATGAACCATTGTACAATTTTCGGATTGGTACAAAATATTAACACGTAAAAAATGATTCTATCCCATCCATTTTCTCCTCATCATAAGTGCAGGCTATCACTTATTGTCCCATTGTATAAAAAAGAAAATTACCAACATCACATCTTGTCAGCATTTATCAGGTAACACAGGAGTTTAAAACATTCGCCTAGTACCAAAACATGACATGAACTCGATGTTGTCCTAACAGTCGTCAGAATGAGATATACACCCACCCATCAGGGTTCTTGTGCACTTGGGGCCATGTTGTCGCAGACCTAGGTAAGTCGTCATGTCAGCAGCTAATGTGTTAAGTGTACATCTCCATCTCAGCTGATCCTGCTCAGTCCCTACCAGATTTTAAATAAATTGTAATGAATTGCCGACGTACATCAACTTCCTTGTCAAGCCACTTGGCGATGTTGGGTCCTAGCTTGGTGGCAGCGAGGTAGCACATGAGGATGAGCGACAGACCGGTGTAGTACTCATGCTCCATCACGTATATCTCCTTGCTGAAGAGGTATGTGGTGAGACCAACGCCAAAAGTGTAGGGGCCGGTCACACCAGTCTTTGAGTGGAAGAATTGGAACCTGTCGGAAATAAATGAAATAAAATAAAAATTCCCTTTATTCATCTTACTAGCTAATTACAATACTTTGTACTTGGTGTGGTCATACGTCTCCTCGAGAATTCAACATTAGTGGTGATTAGAAATTACCAGATATAATAGCTTTGTTCATTGTATGTAATAGAGTGCACACCAATTGTAGTATGGAGTATTTTCTGCTGTTCAGAGTAACATTTACATACATACATATAGGGTCCTTCTTAATATGCTGACACTTTTTTAAGGGGATGACCAGACCGTCAAACTGAACAACTTTCTATATGGCATTAACATCGAAATCGCGAAAAAAAAAACTTCCACATTAAACTGCAAACCTTCTCGAGCCAAATGTATGGGACAGCAGATTTTTTTCGCGATTTCTATGTTGGTCCTATAGAGAAAGTTGTTCAGTTTGATGGTCTGATCATCCCCTTAAAAAAGTGTCAGCATAATAAGAAGGACCCTGAATAACAACCATATAAAAAGAAGCATAATTCCTTTTGATAAGAATAAGAATAATTTATTTGTGAAACATGAGTATACATCTTTGACTATTTATTATAAGGACTAGCATTATGGTACCATTTCCCCTCTGCCACGGTATAAGAACAATTGATCATGTGCATTTACATTCAATTTTATACCTTATCACTAAACGAGACAGCCTATAATTGCGAAACAATAACTTCAAACTTAGAACGTTTGAGGGTCACATGAGACTACTTTTCATGATTTTCATGATTATCCACCCCCAAAATCCGAATATTTGTATGGAAAAGTGATTTACTTTTTCATTGTCTTTCTATGAATATCCCCCCTTGAAAATTAAATTTTCATTCCCCGAAACAAATGGGCCTATAGAAAAAACTCACAAGCAACAGAGAAACAATCTGATTATGGCCATCGTTGGCCGATTGCAGATAAAATTAGTGAAACAATAAAAAACAAAAAAAAATCCCCGAAACAAAAGTCTGGATACATGCTTGCATCAAAGTGAACAACTTTCTCTATGGTCAAAATCATGAAAAAAAATCATGTGTTCCATAGAAAATTACTATCCTATTTTCTGGATTCCAATGTTGGTTGAGAAAGTTGTTCAGTATCATAGTCTGGTCATCCCTTAAAAAAACCCATCAGCATATTAAGAAGGACCCACGGACTTGAAAAAAAGATGGACTTTATCTTGTCTAATCACGAGTGAAGCATCCATTTATATTTGTGTGCGTGCTGATGAAATGTCACATGGTATATGGTGGTAGGTTGTAGGACCTGCGCCTAGTGCTAGTGCATCTGTGTGAGTGTAGGTCCCTTGTAGAACAAACGAATATGTAGGACCTTCAATGCTTCACATCTTTTTAGTGTCACATTATGTCCGTCTTTTTTTCAGGTCCATGGAAGGGCCCTGTATTTTATCTATGTACTGACCATTCTTCGGGAACAAATCCGAGCCTGACTTTGCCGGGTTCGCCTCTCGCGGGCCGCGGGAAGTTTGTCTCATCCCTGGAGCTGGAGACGTCCGAGGCGGAGCCCCGCGCCACTAGGGCTGTGGAGGCGGACTGTCGGGCCGAGGCTAGGGGAATAATCGCAAGAGGAACCGTCAAGTAAGCTACATGAGACATCGAACGAACTTGCGTGCGCAGGGATCAATTACTATGAACAATTGTACCTATTACTGTTCAAAGTAAGTTGATATGGGACATTTTAAGGTAATAAGTAATAATATTTATGTATTTCGAAGAAATTTTAGTGAAAATCGATGAAATAAGAGTTTACAGCAACTCCTCAAGGTGATTACATAAACCTTTAGCACCAAGGTTATGATATATTTTTATATCAACTATTCACTTGGAAATACATATTTATAGTAAAATATACGTACCTGAACGCAAAGCTACGCGTGAAAACATTTTATTATTTCAATTCGCAATTTATTTCAGAAATTTCGACAGCCCCCGAAAAATGTACTTTGCGTTAGTGATGTTCCGAATCCGTAGACGACAAGCAGTGTTGCCAACTGGTGTGTTAGGCCTGTAGCTAGGTAGTTCACGAAAAGTTGCTAGATTGCCCAATTTTCTTTCATATAAAAGTTGCTAAAAGTAGCTAAACATCAAAATCGATTAAAACAACGCCAAACTTTGAAATGTCTTTTAATTTCTCGAAATATTAGGTGTTATTTTCATGTCATAGCAATGTCTGTGCTCATTTATTCAATTATAGATTAAAAAATGTATGTATCGGACGTAAAACGGATGTAAAGACAAAATTACTGACTGTTTCTGACTGCTTCCAGAATAAAAAAACAAGTAAGAAGGAGAGTGAAATATAGTAAAAAGGAAAAGAAAATCAAATATTTAGCTATTTTCATGGTTTTTCCTTATTTATTGCTCCATTTTCGTTCATTTTTATGGCTTTGGCTCGAAAAACTCACAATCCCAAAAGTAGCTAGAAAAAGTAGCCAAAAAGTTTAGCTACAAGTTTTACAAATCTGTAGCTGCCAGACCTCCGAAAATTGCTAGATCTAGCTATAAAGTTGCTAAGTTGGCATCACTGACGACAAGACAAGACAAAAAAAAGAATATTCTGTTATGTTCGGATTGGGTTAGGTGATTCGGCACAACTAATCGATTCGATTCATTATACAACATTCCGAATTTTTCCATTACGTTTTTGTAGGTTGATTGTTTTATGGATTTCTCTTATTATTTTGCACAAAACACTTTACAGAACGCTAATAAAATTATCGTTATTGTGTTTAGTCCGTAAAACCGGTTTTACTTTTCTGAACGTTTTCCATTGTAGGTTTTAGGACGAAAGCGTTTCCGTCACCTCATTTTTTGACATTTCTGCTGATAACAGAAAAGCCAGATGTCACACTATAAACCAATAAATAATAAAGAATAACTACGGAAAAAATCAGAATTATCTTCAAAATGGGGATATTTATGTCCTGCTGTAAACCTTCGGCCGCAGATGTAAGGACACCAGACGCTGTAAGTACTTATATGAAAACATAAAATATGTAGGTGGGTGTCAGAATACAATTTTCACTTTTTATGTTTTGCCACTTCAGCAAATATTTTAAGTTACATTTGTAAATGCCACAGGGTTTTCCTTACGGTTCTAGTCACGGACCTGAAGAAAAGACGGACGTATTGTGACACTAAAGAGATGTGAAGCATGCAAGGTTCTACATTTTCGTTTGTTCTACAAGGGATCTACACTCACACAGATGCACTAGCTCTAGGCGCAGGCCTTACACCCGTCACCATTATGTACTGCGTGACAGCACGCACACAAAAGAAATGGGTGCTTCACTCGTGATTAGGCGAGATTACATCCGTCTTTTTTTCAGGTCCGTGGTTCTAGTGTAGTAATTCTAGTATCTACTATGCCGACAGCAGTCGAAAAATCTCATTTATAATGGTAATAAGTCTGCTTCCCAGTTGTGAAATGTCTCTTGGATGGAACTCGCGAGATTTATTTATGTTAACATATAATCACAATAAAAGCTACGAATATTTCTTTATTTTATTCGTAGCATAAAAACCATATCGCTTGCCACTAATCAAATCACGGGTTCTGAATGTGGTTCAAAGTGGTTCTAGAAATGTTAATTGTTTTATTGCATCATTGTTTCAAAGTTTACACACATCAGGTGTTCTTAATCTGTCGGCCCGACAGCACAGTCTGTAGTGAACCTGCCTGCTGTGCCGAGGGTCGTGGGTTCGAATCCCTGTAAGGGACAAATATTTGTATGATGAATATGAATATTTATACCCGAGTCATTGTCGTTCTACTTCGTTCGATAATCATAATTAGGAACCAAGTTCAAATTTAAACAATGAAATTTAATACAAAGAGTACAAACAAGCAGTGGCATAACTACACTACGTGAGGGCATTGACAAAATCTGGATAATCTAGCTGTTAGGTTAGCCTCAATATAAATAAAAATCATACATATACATAGCAGTCAGATAAGTCCAATTTAGAATATCGGTAGCCATATGATTTGAAAACTAAAGATTTTACAATATATAAATAGGCATTGCAAATCTGCAATACAATCTAAAATCCTACACCCACAATCTTTAATTCCTAACTACTACAAATTAAAAATTAAAAGGATCCTCAAGTAGGCTATCACCTTATATTATACTATGAATATATATATAAATATAATTAGTTGATTATGTCCCATCTAAATTATGTTTTGTTTAGTATTCATTATTCAATCATCCATAGGTTTCTAGGTCTATTACCAAATGCTTTGTTTTTATTTTTTTAAGCATTTAATAAGCTGTGTGTACACACTTTGGCATCCATTCTAGTTACTGTTTTGTATCAGCCATATAATTTAGCACTGTAATGAATGTGTTCTGTTGTGTATGCCTTAATTAATAATTTTTTATTATTATTACTTTATTACAGCCTTTATTGTTGAAGAGTTAAGGGTTACATTTCATTACAATTTACATAATTATTTCTATAATTATTTACTTTACAATTCTTTTGCATTATATTTCTGTTATTACTACGTACACTACATTTTTCACTAATCTTCCGATTCAACTTCCTCTTCAACTTGTCTTCCGACATAGGCCTCATCCAGAGACTTCCAAACCCGTCTATCCGTCGCTCTCCGCTCCCATTCTCCTCCCGTTATTCCCCCTAATATCATGATGATATTAGGGGAATAAATAAATAAACATACAATATTATAAAGTTGTTGCATATATGCAACACAATCTAAAACCAGTGCTGGTAGCAAGTTAAAGTTACACATGATACAGCTGTATCACGTCTTTTATCTCGTTCGTTCGCGCGCAAATAGAAAGAGTGCGAAGCGAAGGTGTGATAGCGCTATATCATGGTTTCATGCTACCCATGCTGGAGCATGCAAAGCAAGCTCGAAATTCGACAGTAAGGTAACTAGGTCATTGCAAACGGTCAAAAATCAGGAGGGACGGGTGATGTCAGGTGCCAGGCTCAACTCCTGTCTGCGTACGTCCATGCCACACTTGTCTTTGTAATACTGAAGGTTGGGTTCTCCTGGCCATCAGGCATCAGTAGTGACACCCCTGCAAGCGGGACAATAAGTAATGTTGAGCCTTTTGGTACTGCTAGACTACCTCAATTATCCAGCCACCTTTAATAAATAATAAATATCTTGGACATTGCCACACAAATTATCTAGTCACATTTAAAGTACCAGAAACTAGCCTGTACTTGTATTATGATGACTAGACAACGATATAGATACAAACTTCCATGACTCGAATATAAATATTAATATTCATCATACAAATATTTGTCCCTTACGGGATTCGAACCCGCGACCCTCGGCACAGCAGGCAGGTTTGAACTTTACATTGCAATATGGTTACAAACTTACATAAACTTGGGGATGGCCAACAGATATGGGAATGAGAAACATTTTTATAACTATCAAATCTAGTTTTAAAGTGTGTTGTACCCTGCTTTCTCTGTCCTGCGACCTGGCCCACATCCAGTTTTAGGTTAGCTAGTGAATTCTGCTTAGTATAGCACGCACTGGCCACTGTTCGCTAAGTGTGTAGGCGGCTAGAACGTTCTAGGTAGGCGGCCTTAATGCATTGATATTGCACAATAGATGTGGGGTTGATTTGACCTCTCAGTTTTACTATATAGGGTCCAACTTAATATGCTGACACTTTTTTAAGAGGATGATCAGACCATCAAACTGAACAACTTTCGCTAAGGGACCAACATCAAAATCGTGAAAAAAAAATCTGCTCTTCTATACAAAACTGCAAATCTATTCTAACCAAATGATTTTTTTTTCGCGATTTCGATGTTGGTCCCATAGAGAAAGTTGTTCAGTTTGATGGTCTGAACATCCCATTAAAAAAGTGTCAGCATATTAAGAAGAACCCTGTATGTATACTATTTGTTAACATACTCGTTATATGCCAGGAGACGAGGCGTCGCCAGCTAGTCGAAGCTGCAGAGAAAAGACGAATGGAAGCAGAATCGAGAGGAGTCAAAGACCCTGAGAAGATTAAGAAGCAACAGCAACGTGTTGAGGAGTTGGAGAAACGACAGCAGGAGATTTCGAAAGATGGCGGCCCTTCATTAAGGGTAAATTTATTTCCTTTACTAGGACAGGACCATCATGTTGGGAGTAGTCCCTTTTAGAGGGTAGACCTACTAAATCTTACCTCAATTTTTTGAAGTGATATCACTCTTTTAAACCGTTTTGAGGGTGGGTGATCATTGATCATATCTAAACTGGAAATCATAACTCTCATATCTCATATGTAAGTATTTATTGACCCATTATGCTTAAGAGGATAGACCAGTACAGTTTTTTCCTTACAAACGTATTCCCCTGTTTTCTCCCTGGACAATATCAATAACACTAGAGCAAATATTTTTTTACCATACAATCTATGTCACCTCTGCCATGTCCCTATGTTTTGCTTTTTTACATTAATTAATTACTGTAGAAACTAGGGACCTTCGAAAATGACCAATTTTACCGCCCGTTTTCAGACATCCAGTAAACAATTTGGACGAATATAAACAAAAAAAGCAAAACGTACAGACATAGCCAAAGTCTTTCTCGTATTATTCTTGAAAGAATTATTAAAATCGGTTTAGTTTTGGAGAAGAAAACAGGGCAATACGAAATGCTGTTTTCGTCGATTTTATGTAAATAAAATCGGTCCTAGCTGCAGTTGTCTCTTTCGCACTCTAGTAGGTGGGGTGTATGGGTGGGGCGGATCGGACAAATATGTATACGGTTGGAAAAGTGACCTATTCTCCAAATTAGAATTTCAGCCCACCTATCCTCTTAACAACTATCACTATGGAGCCCACATAGAAATAAAATAAAAAATATGAATTTCATACAAAACTAGCACCAACTCGACTCCAATGTAACAGCAGATTTTTATTTTATTTCTGTATTGGCTCCATAGTGAAAGTTGATCAGTTTGATGGTCTAAAAACCGCCTCATTAAATATTACTAGGGTGTTTTTGTTATTCCTTGTAGAAACAACTAAAGTTGAATTTAAATTGTTCCTCAATTAGTAGTTCCTCTGCAACTAATCTGTCAACGCTCTCTTTTGTTATACCATGTTATTATAATACAGGGTGTAAAAAAACCCTGTTGGAGCCTTTAGGGGGGTGGTTCAGACCATCAAACTGAACAACTCTCACTATGGAGCCAACATCGAAATCGCGAAAAAATACACCAGTTTCATACAAAACTGAAGAAGAACTAGATTCAAATGTAAATTACGTATTATGTAATGTATAAATGACAGGTGTTTTTTTTTCGCGATCTCGTTTTGGCTCCATAGTGAAAGTTGTTCCGTTTGATGGTCTGAAGCACCCCCTAACGGCTCCAACAAGTTTATTTTACACCCTGTATAAATAACTGAGATTAATTAAAGTTATTTTCTGTCAACAATAATTGTCTCATGCTATGTCATTAATCTTTGTTGCAGTGGACGTCAAACTGAGCGTCCGTCCAGCTGAACCAGCTCGAAAATACAAATTCACTATAAGCATTAAGTGAGTCATTTCATTATAGTAATCAATGTGGACCAATTTATCTGTCAGTGATCTGATGACTAATGAGTGGTGATACAAAACGATTGATAAGTGTTTTTACCTCCTTCAGAATTTATTACAGTTTGTGATATGATCCATAGATGCAGATTATTGTGTAGATTATATTTAAACAAACAATGTGACTCACTTTCAGATAGTGAATCACATTGTCTATTTGGTTACTAAGCCAGCGGCACGGTAGTCGGTATGATGGCACCTATGAAGTTTAAACCGAACATGCAAAATCTGTGAGTTTCCAACTACTCAAACGTTTAGTATGAAAAACTGTAAGTACTTAGTAATCAATAGTGACGTTTATAGTTTAACCAGTTATTAAAAATAGTATTTTTAGATACAAATTTCTTGAAAATGTGAATTATTAGGATTATTCCCGGTATCCTCCACGGTCTCGGTCCCAGTGGGGAAAAAATATTCGCTGTCCCCGCCGCGTCCCCCCACTGGGGGCCATCGGGAAAATATGTTATCGCTGTCCCCCACTAAAATAAAATCAATGGATTTTTAATGAAAACACTGTAAATTGTTTTGTAATTTTTTTTCAAAATAATTAACTTATTAAATATTTATATGTTCTGAATATTCTAGTGGGTCCCCCACTGGGGCCAAGACCGTGGTAGTTACCGGGAAAAACCCGTGACTTAATCATTATTTTCAAACGTTTTATTTACTGAGAAGTTATAACTAAAATATATTGTATGCAATCTACAGTCCCCTCAGGTATTACAACGTGTTTATTTAAAAATTCATCCTTAATTCAATCAAAGACGGAGCGTCTGAATTTGATCATCAGTTTAAATGTTATAGGTGACATCATAAAGTACCGCTAGTTGTGAGCACTTGATAGTATTTTTAGGGTTCCGTACATACAGAGTGAAAACGGAAGTCTATTCATTAGCCTACGCCGTCCTTCCGCCCGTCTGTCTGTCTGCCCTACCTATTAAGGGGCTGTAACTTTTGAACCGTAATAGCTAGACAGTTGACTTTTCACAGAATGTGCGTTATTATAGCAATGTCAAAAAATTAAAAATTAAGGGGGGTACTCATACAACAAACTAGTTTTTATCAACGTTTTTTCTTCTTGATCTATCGTATAAACGGTAATACATACAATCGTCAAACTTTGTGTGATTATAGAACAAACTCTACAGTATAACAACAAATAATAAAAACCGGCCAAGTGTAAGCAGGTCACGCTTAAGGTCCCGGAAAAACAGCACTTTTTATAAGTTAACTAGTGTTTTCCCGCGACTTCGTCCGCACAAATTATATAAGGTCTAACAAAATAAGGTGAAACTATTTTAAGGGGATGATCAGACCATCAAACTGAACAACTTTCTCTATGGGACCAATGTCGAAATCAAATTTTTTATAAATAATATTTACACTGATCTACTAAATATTTTGCTATCATCCCTGAATAGGGACCTGTGTTTTGTTTACTTTGCACGCCGCACGCACGCGGCGGCTTCCTTTGAACTCAACGCGCCCGGCCCCCACTCCCGCCCTTGCTTGCGTTGCGTTGCGACCTTTCACCTTGCTTTGACGTCTTCAGTAGCGAGCGAGCGCTCGCGCACGCCGACCGGTCGATACGTTTTGCGCGCGCCTCACTCAACCTCTTGCAAGGTTACGTCATTACGTGATATGCTTTACCATCATGAACGTGACAACTAGTGACAAGTGTACGGACCTAGCTACTTGGACGATACATACGGATTTCGGTGAATAGGCAGAGGTATTGAGTGACCTGGAGAGCGATTTTTGAATCTCATTCGGTGAGCTCAGCAGTTGAAAATGTCAAAATACCTAACTATGGAGATACACATCTTTCTGCTGCTGATTTGATTTTAAAAAATCTCACTCCTGAAGTATGATTTTTGAAAGTCAAATCAGCAGTAGAAAGATGCGTATCTCCATAGTTATTTTGACATTTTCAACTGCTGAGCTCACCGAATGAGATTCAAAAATCGCTCTCCAGACCTGACCTTTCCATGTATGCCAAAACAGAACCACCAGTGAGCTCCGACAACGGATAGTGACCGCACACGTGATGTTATTAATACGATTGAGACGTTTTAATCAATAAGTGCAAAGACACATCCAAAGACGTGCAATAAAGTTCATTGAGAAAGGTGTGGGATATGTACAAAATTGAATGTAAGTAAAAGTACCTACTTACCATACCATTTGGATTACATTTTTTAAGCAAAATGCTACGTTCATTATCTACCTAAACATCTGAACTTAGACGTCTCACGTCCCCAACTGCATAGTCAACCCAGCTCGCGGGGCCCCGGCGCGTAGGTTCAGTGACCTCGCCTCGCACGCCCGCTTCGCCACACTCGTTCACAGCAGAACAGGGCCAAATCCAGTGGTAGATATTATTATTTTTTATTTTTAAACAGCAGATTTTTTTTCTGTTGATTTCGATATTGGTCCCATAGAGAAAGTTGTTCAGTTTGATGGTCTGATCATCCCCTTAAAATAGTTTCACCTTATTTTGTTAGACCTTATATACCAGATTTTAAGTCAGATCATAAGCTATCAAACAAAAAAAGTGTCATCAAAATCGGTTCAGTAGTTTTTGCGTGATGTGCGAACAAACAAACAAACTAACAATTTTGTCAATAGATGGCGCTGCACGTTTTTAAATCGCGCTATCGAATGTTATTTGAATTTATATGAAGAGAACCGCTACTTTTTTATTCCTCATGATTTTACGGTTTTATAATAGTTAAGATATGGTTAATATGGTGTGGTGGTGTGGTACGGAACCCTCGGTGCGCGAGTAGCCGGAAACTCACTTGACCGTTTTTTTTTCAAACTTAATTGGCAAATTAAATCTTAAGTTCATAAACTTTATTACTTCAGTTTGATCGAAATATGTAGTAGAATACAGTACTAACCTAATAAGAGGGCAGCGAATGAAGACCAATCATTAATCTAATAGTTAAACTAAATAAAGTATATATTACTGAATGCTTATAAGGTGGTTTCAGTCCAGACAAAACTATGTCGTAGAACACGCGTAGACGGTACACAGTGTTTTAAGAAGTGGGTTTTGGTGACGTCCACGTTTTATTCAAGAAATCGATAGTTTTTCTAATTCGGAGTGCAAGAGTAAAACTCCGACTTCGATACGACTTATAGTTTTTTTTATAATAAATGACAAAAAATCCGAAATCCGGATTCCGGAAAACATATAACGAATTATTAAAAAAGAACTGAAATAATTTTTTTTGTTTTGATTAAATCTTATATTTGTGTACAAGACAATACACCTTTCCACAAATTTTGGACATTTTACTGCGAATAGGTAACGAAATATGACCATTTTTCGTATTTCCGTTTTCATGTTTTTACTCGACCATAAAACCGTATTAGGATGAGATTTCTACACCGAACGCTTGTTCATACCCTCCTTTATAGGTAGTATGTAAATCACAACCTAATTCCGTTTTATGTAGAAGTTATTAATAATTTTCTATTTTCTTCAGGGTTGTCACTTACTCATATCCGGTAATACGTAATATTTTTGAATAAGTCGTTTATATTTTCAATAACCAATTTTGTGTTATATCATCGCCATTGACACGTAGTCTAGGGTTTGAGATTGCATTATAGACACTTTATTACATTGTGTTTGAACTAGTATTGCTGTTAATTTATAATACTTTTGTCTACTCTTTTCTATCTTCTTCGTATCGTGTGGGCAAGTCCTGGTGTCAGAGTTTTTTCATACCGCCTTACGGCCTCTTAATTTACGATATTAACCGGGGATTATTATTTTTATACGTAAAATTTGACAAAGCGAAGCAACGAATTGAACAAAGCAGTCCTGTAAACAATCACCAGTTACAATATTTTTGATCATACCAAAATTTAATGTTTTGTAAATGTCTTAATTATCTAATAATACACAATACAACATCAGGGATATATTCCTATTCCTAGCTATATTCCAAATTATCTTCTAAAGTGCCATAAATGCAACCTACTCCATACAAAAATCCGTAGATTTCCCCGACTAACGCTTATGTAATGATTTAGCAGATATTTGTTGCTAACTCAAAATCTATCATTTTTACGCCCAAAAATTTAGTGTAGATTTAAATCATAATCATAATAATTTATTGCCATTAATCTTGTCTATCGTACTCTCGAAAATTTAATATCTATTAACTAGAATATTATTAACTATTAATGTCGATACCGAGAATTGTAGTAACCGCAGAAGCAGAACGACGACCCTTGAACAAAACTATGTATTACCAAGACTTCGTTATTAAAAATTAGTTTAATAACTTGTTGTCAGCATCTGACCATCAATATGTCTTTGTTGAAATCTAACTGTTATTTAGCTGTTAGTTCTCCAAAAAGGAAATAAACAAATAATAAATAACTAAAACCCGACTACTGAAAAATCACGCTCTAAAAAGTATGAAACAAGAAAATATTATCATCTGAAATTTTGTTGTGTAGTTTGTATACCTACATATTATTATTATAACAATTTCAGATCAGAATGTTTTCATGTTTCATACTTTTTAGAGCGATATTTTTCAGTATTCGAGTTTTAGTTTTTGATCTTACTTTTTATTTAAATTATTTTGGGTATTTTGGTTTATTACAATATACATCTTTGAAAGTCACATAATAATATCCTATAACCAGTAGACGTTCAAGACGCTTCGAACGATACCTCATTTGTCAAATTATGATAAGTAGTTTAGAAGTTATGAGGAAACCAATGGATATACATACATACATACATAAACATTGTCTGTTTTACGGCACTAATTTGCTTATGTAGAATACAGCTATTAATAAAAATGGTAACAAAAAAAAAGTAGAAATTACAACATAAACTTATAGAAAAGATGTTTAAAATATTATATAATCAGACACTTCTAAGAAGCAAGCATGAATGTTGAATTAGTGTTTCATACAAAACCTAAAAATTTTAATACCTATTTAATTTGAAGTCACATGACAACCCTAAGCCCGGAAATTCCGAACAAACCTAAAATTAATAATAACTTCTACATAAAACGGAACTAGGCTGTGATTTTATTAGAACCTATAAAGGAGGGTATAAACAATTTTTCGGTGTAGAAATCGCATCCTAATACGGTCTTATGGTCGAGTAAAAACATGAAAACTGAAATACGAAAAATTGTCATATTTCGTTACCTATTCGCAGTAAAATGTTAAAAATTTGTGGGAAGGTGTATTGTCTTGTACACAATTATAAGATTTAATCAAAACAAAAAAAAGTATTTCAGTTCTTTTTTTATGAATTTTTTCCTCTTTTCATGACCCAGATTTTGGGAAACTTTGACATTTTTTATAAAAAAAACTATAAGTCGTATCGAAGCCAGAGTTTTACTATTGCACTCAGAATTAGAAAAACTATCGATTTCTCGAATAAAACGTGGACGTCACCAAAACCCACTTCTTAAAACACTGTGCGGTATTAATAAAAGTAATGTTTTAAGTATGGAAAAATAGCTTAGAAAATCAAGATTGCGCGTACCAAATAACATTTACAATTATAATATAATTACGAAGAAATTTTTTATGAATAATTTCAAAGCTTGATATCTTTGTAATTATATTATAAATTGTAAATATTATTTGATACGCGCAATCTAGATTTTCTAACCTATTTTCCATATATAAAACATTACTTCTATTAATACCGTCTACGCGTGTTCTACGACAAAGTTTTGTATGAAATTGACACCTCTGCAACCACCTTAAGACCCTGTTATCTCATTCACACGAGGACAAGAAATCATGAATATAATTTATGTTAAGTATTAGTCAAGACACACACTCATGATTATTCACAAAGCTAGCAGAATATACATCCGACTAATTATTATAATGATTACCTGGGTTGTCCCACCAGGAAAACATCAAAGATCCATTGAGCTATTATAGTACGTACTAGAGACGAAGACGCAACAAACTATTTTAAGCCTACAATCTGTTTAAAAAACTGTTCTGCAGTTAAAACCGTGATCTTTTATTGTGAATTTGCTGTGTGTTTGATTATAAAATAAATAAATGTCTACGGCAGGCATCTCTTGAATGTCTGTTTATTTTTTCAAACATAAAGCAACAAAATAATTTTTCAACCAAAAAAGTCTTAACAAATTAATTATTTTATTTTATTTATATATTTCCTTTTTGTAGAACTTACTTTTGTAGATTTTGAATATTTAGATATTTATTTAGAGATTTATTTAGATAAAATATTGTTTTAATGTATAGGTATATGTATGTATTATCCGAAGCCTGGAATGTAAGTCGTCCACATTATGTAAAAGTAGTAGGTATCACAAATTGTAAAGAGATCAGTAAAGATCTGGAAAATGGACTGGACTGAACTGGACTTTCAACCTTAAATTGCCTCATGTTATGTATAAAAGGGGACTCGTACAAAAATCTCAGAAAGTCAAATTGTTTCAAATGTACTGTAGACCTTTATTTAGTACTAGTGTTTACCCGCGGCTTCGTCAGCACAAATTATAGAAGTACTTACCAGATTTTAAGTCGGATCATAAGCTATAAATAAAAAAAGTTCAGTACTTTTGGCGTGATGCGCGAACAAACAAACAAACAAACAAAAACAAACAGACAACAAAATTTCTAAAAAAGGTTCATTTCGAGTCAGGGATACATAAAAACCATAATTATCGTAATCTATTTTTTGTTAAATTATCTTCAATGTACAGACACAGTTTAGAGTTACAGTTTAGACTAGCTGTGCTGTGCTAGTTAGAGAGATGTGTATGAAGGGAGAGATAAAAGCTGAGAGAGAAAAGCTATGTTGTTACTTATCCGAATCGGATCTATCTACAAGGTCTAACAAAATTAGCTGAAACTATTTTAAGGGGATGATCAGACCATCAAACTGAACAACTTTCTCTATGGGACCAATATCGAAATCAGAGCAATGACACAGAGGATTATATTGTAGCGATGATAGCCTATACAGAAGAGAGCTTGCGCCTCAATCATGTGGCGGCGGTTCGATTCCTGGCCTGTGCCACTAAGTTCTTCGGAAATGTACGGTTGTATTTATCATTTCAGTTTGTTATTGATGATATCAGTTCAGTTTGATGGTCTGATCCACTCATCCACTCATCCTTCATCTATCTACCCACCTTCTATAAATATATACAGGTCCAAGGTACACAGGTATACAGGTATACAGGGTCCAACTTACTATGCTGACAATTTTTAAGGGGATGATCAGACCATCAAACTGAAAAAATGTCTCTATGGGACCAACATCGAAGTCGAGAAAAAAAAAAATCTGCTAAAAAAAATACATTTTTTTCGCTATTTCTATGTTGGTGCCATAGAGAAAGTTGTTCAGTTTGATGATGGTCTGATCATCCCCTTAAAAAAGTGGCTGCATATTAAGAAGGACCTTATACAGGATGTCCGGTAAATAATGGATAACCCGGTATCTGCTAATAGAGGACCTCAAACCCGTCCAGAAAATGGACTGTCATGTCCAGTAAAAGTGCCGAGATATGGTTTCGAGATATTTTTTTTTATTTTTTTTTTTATTTAGGACCTTTGTCACCTTTTGGTATCTGAATTAAATAGGCAACTTTTGAGAAAGTTGGCCACCCTGGTCTCCATAAATTTTTTTTAGACCACCTACATATAAAAATGGTTCCGTCTCATGAAATTTGGAATAGGTACTTAGGGAAAATAAAATCCTAATGGGGTGTTTAAGTAGTAGTGTTTCCGAAATCCACAAGGACGCAGTTGCGGGCAAAAACTATAATAGTCACTGACTTTCTACCTAAATGATATATTTTTATTACGATTTTTGTACAATCCCTAGTCATAATAATAACAAAAATTATAAAAAGACTGCGACATTGTGCACTGAATAGAATAAGTTATTATTGTTTTCATTTTAAATGCAAATAAAATATGAAGATTACATTTTGGTTTTATTTCAAATAACTAATAGGTAGGTATGGGTTAGGTAGTCAGTCTGTAAACTATCGTGTGAGCTGAGAACCCATGGCACTTCTAACCTCGCACGGTTATAGGCTGCCTGTGCACTGACGAGGAGATAGGCGGCGGAACGGAGAAACGAGGAAATATTAACCAATCAGACCCTCTAGCATGATTTCTTTACTGGCGCGCGACTCGGCTATTTTTCATACTAAGTCTCAGATAAATTAACAGGAATGGATTGGAAATGATCTCTCATTTCTACGCAAAAAAGTCTGTCAATTTTGCGGGGGTGAGGGGGGAGGTTTATATACTAGCGCGGGACGCGCGTCAACTAGTTTTATATGACGGGCATGCTCACTGAGCATGCGCCTTTGGCAGAGGGGTACGCGCGTAATATCGCATCCATTCCTGTTAATTTATCTGAGTACTAAGTACATGTCGCGGCAAGCCCGGCTTTCGCTCTCAAAAAGTGCGCGAATAGATTATTTTGTATGCACCGAAGGCGCGTCGAGCGCGTGTAGAGAGAACTCCTACTAGACGTGCTGCACAGCTAGCATGCCACCCACGACAAAGCGTCTAAACGAGAAAAACGTAATGCTCGCTCTTTCTGCCATATGTAAAATAATAAGGATGAAGGCACATCTCGATTTTTATCGTTTTTTCGGGGGTGGCATGCGAGGCCTACAGGATTGCTTAAAATCTCGTCGCGAGAGATGCGCGCGCCACTTTACATTCTCAGGGCTTCTTTTCCGGGTAAACTCTAGTAGTACCTAGTTATTAAATAAAACGAGATTTTATGAAATAAAATAAATATAGGGTTTGGTATTTGGTAATAATATAAGTTTCAAGGATTTCAGTTTCAATAGACTAATTAGTACCTACTTCTCATGTATTTCTTTATTGGGATATGTCTTTGCAGGGTTAGGTATTAATATTTTTAAGATGTAACCACATCGATTATGTATAGGCAGGTAACTAACATCTAGTAACTTTGAGATACCTATCTACCTATACATTCAAATGCCGAATTGAATTTCGATGAACAGTTCTACATCCTTAAAATCGAGCGTCTTGATGAGCAGGGACCTTTACTTTTAATGTACTTTAATGTTATCGACTTATCAGTTATACTTAGTCACTATTATAAGATTTATGAGTATTGTTATTGCTACGAGTATTGAATCATCTATATTTGTGATTGTAATTGTTATGTACCTATATGCCCTCAGCATCGGTATCTCGGATGGATCTTTCATATTTTCTCAGTTGATTCACTATCTAAATTTTTGAAAGATAACAGTAGGTAAGTGTATTTTCACAGCTATATAAATTTACGTACCTACGTAAATTCATTGTAACGTACAAGTTGGACACACTCGCTCTGTTTACTTCGGGGACGACACTCTTGTGTCACTATTGAGTGTTTTAAGATAACATAACAGTTAAGTTTTATTCGGTTTTTACGTTTTTACCGACGAATTTTGACGGTTAATATTAGACTTACTTCAGCGATAAATTGTACGATATTCAATTTGGAAATCAGTGAAACAATACATATTGCAATGGGGATCGGAGGTTGGTATTAAAATATTGTGAATAATAAATAGCTATACAGCACGGCTAGCATGCCATCCACGACAAAGCGTTCAAACGAGAAAAACGTCATGCGCGCTCTTTCTGGCATACGTAAAATAATAAGGATGGAGGCACATCTCGATTTTTATCGCTTTCTCGGGCGTAGCATGCGAGGCTTACAAGTCCTTCTTAATATGCTATCGGATCAGATCATCAACTGAACGACTTTCTCTATGGGGCCAACATAGAAATAGCAAAAGAAATATTCTGCTGTTTCATATAGGTACAACTGCAATCCCACTAATGTATCGAACATATAGTTATATTTCTCGCAATTTCGATGATGATGGCTTAATGGTCTGATCATTTCCTTAAAAAAGCCAAGAAGGTCTCTGTAGATATATATCTCGGTAGGTAGGTACTATTTTCTGTAAATGGTGTCAGAGGCTAGGTAGGCTGGCGTCATGCCTTCGTTAAAATATAATAGTTGGGAGTTGATTTTCTCTAAATAACTTCAAACCGACATCCAATGATGAGATGTTCCTCTATATTATTAGATAACTTTGTTTATTTGTTTTTGTGAGCTACAATACTAGCATGCGTTGGGCACGCGGTCGGTCAAAGGTGACCTAAAGCCTGTCCTGCACGTCTAGCATGATTTCTCTTCCGGCGCGCGACTCGGCTTAGTAGTAGAAGTAGATTATTAAAACAAAAATTAAATACTTTTCTCCCCTACGGACGGAAAGCTTCAATTGTCGTCCCGCTGCACTAAACAAGGTTGTCGCTTTCCACCTCCGTCGAGGAGAAAAATAGTATACTAACCTCGGACCGTAAATAAGAAAGCCTCAGATCCCATGTATGTTGACCTCGGCTTCAAGTAACTAGGCTACAAAAAATTACAATTACATAGAATGAGGACACACTTGTTGTGAATTGTTTCTTTTATAAAATTCCTTACAGTTTCTAGTTAAAGTTATACGGAAATAATATGGATTTATTTAATGAATTAACGATAAAACGCTATCATTAAAAATTTCATGCGTGTGGATTGAGAGCTCAGGGAAAAGGTTTTGTATTTTTTTATACGACGCTGTTTATCATGTTATATGGTAGATTCATTGTAAATAAAGTACTACTAAATGTCTGTAAGCACAAACTTGGTTTAAACTGAAAACTTTCCCAGATGTAGAAGGTCCTCTTTGATTATTGAGAGATCACATATTTTAGGCTGTATATTTTTAATTATCGCTTTACAAATTCCAGGACGCAGTTCTAGAATTGTTTTACAACTACTACTTAAAAACTGCAGTACTTTATTTACTATTTTGCGAGGTGAGCTCTCAGTGCACACACACATCTCTACAACTTTTCAAAAATAACAAACACTAAATAAACGCAAACGTTGAGAGAATAAAACAGTCCTAGGTACACCATGTGCACAGCGATCTTAGTGGACCTTCGGATGTCGTGTGAACGACACAGCCTTAACTGCAGCTTCCTGAAAGCTGCAGAAGCGGTGCCAAACCTGATGGGGATTTCGGCGTCTAGATCCCCTTTACCTGCCAGGGTACTTTCCAAGTACCTATCTGAACATGTCCACCTGCTTCAGAGTGCATCGTCACATAGGCCTACTCATTCGATATTTGTACCTATTATACCTACTGATTCGATAGCATACCTATCTCTTAGATTACCAAAATCAAGTAAGCAGTGGTTATCTTCGTTAAATTGATATTGACACGATAAAAACAAAACTGTGTCAGATTGAGCAAGCACAGTCGTAAATTTGGGGCTGACGGACGCACGACTTGCTAGAAGAGATGGAACGCGACAATCTTTTAGGTCAAGGTAAATGTCAATGTGGTATACAATGTTTTCTTTTCTTTTGTTATCATCAATATTTATGCGTGTGTGTATGGGGCGAAAAAGACGGAAACGGGGGTCAAACGACAGAGAAAAATACGAGACGGGTAACATTTTTTTCTGTTCTAATGAGGTAGTAAGTTTGCCGTGCGAAGTAAATTATTCGTCGCAAATTGTCAAAGTACTGTTTTTAACGTTTGTTACATTTTCAGTGCGGGGACGTCTGGGATCATGGTTCTTCCCGAAAAAATTTGTCGCTTCCGCGATGCGCGATTCAGTCGCAGGCACCATAATGCCCATCATGACTGCAGAAGTGGTATTATTCTATCAAGTTCAAGCGTCTGTAAAATACGGAGACATGCCTTGGTATATGACTGGTAAGTTAGTATCTACCTAATTTGTAGATAGATCTATCCTATCTGTTAGTCTAGTTCATGAACGCTAGGCATATAGGTACAAGATAATTGTTTAGTGAGTGTGGAAACTTTATGCATCATACTTACTATCTAATCTAACTATGCATTCTACGCATAATGTCAGAAACGCAAAATACCAGATACAATAGTTATTCTTCAAGTGAACAACATTACTATAGAGTTATTCAACTTCGAAATCGCATAAAAAATTAATTGTCCTGAATAACAAATTAAGTAGATAGAGTACTTTTATAGGTAGCGTAGTATATGCTCACGACTATATTTCCCGATAGAAAAATAAGTGTTCAGACACACGGTATCTATAGTACCTAAGTGTGTCGGGAAAAATGGCGAAGCGATTTCGTTTTGAATTCTGTACATTTGTAATATTACTAACTCTTTGAAGTTTGAAATTGAATTGTCTAAAAAATCATAGCGCATATCTCATTTTCGTACGAACTAAAACGTGTGAACTTACGTTACCCACCTTTGAGAACTGCCACAAACACTAACGACTCTCTCGAACCTATTGGATCGCCATTAGAAACCCCTACCTACTTGGTGGTTGAACACTTATCTAATTCTTCGTTCTCTTGGCGACAGACTTAGTAATAATGACAGTGGCGTTCGTGGAAGCCCTAACTTCACCCCTCTTCTCCTGGCTGGGCTACAAGAGCCGCAGGACCGTGATGATGGCTGCGGTGGGGACGGTCGGCACCGTCATGTTCCTGCTGTTTGCAGCCCCCGCTGTCAACACTGCTATTGGCTCTGGTAAGTTCATTAATACGAAGTGTGAACTTAAATGCGTTACATACTTAGGGAGGGTGCTTCACCATAAACAGAACAACTTTTACTAAGGGACCAACTATGAAGTCGCGAAATACGTCTGTTTCATACCTTTTGGTCAAGAATTATGCATACCTACTTACATGTTATTGTGGAACAGCAAATTTCTTTTTGCGATTCAATGTTGGCTCCATTGTGAAAGTTGTTTAGTTTGATGGTCTGAAGCTCAGTTCGATATGTAACGCATTTAATTTTACACCCTGTATTAATTAAATTTTCAGGGGTTTAGACCATCATCCTGGACAACTTTTATTAATAACTAGTGTTTACCCGCGTCTTCGTCCGCACAATTTATATACCTACCAGATTTTAAGTCAGATCATAAGCTATCAAACAAGTTTCATCAAAATCGGCTCAGTAGTTTTTGCATGATGCGCGAACAAACAAACAAACAAACACACAAACAAACACACAAACAAACAGACCGACAAATATTTCTAAAAAGGTTGCTTTCGAGTCAGGGATACCTAAAAACCATATCGTAATCTTTTTTTTGGAAATATCTTTAATGTACCTACAGACCTTCGATCAAAATAAAATGAATGGATAGGCCTTAAGCGAACATTTCAAACCAGAAAAATGAGGCAAAACAAATGAAATTTTTACTTGTCACTTGTATGAAAGTGCCCTAGATTTGACAGATAATGGCGCTAGTTTGTATGTACCAAGTGCACCAGTAGTTTGCTTCAACTTACCGCGCTTTAGGCCTATCCATTCATTTTATTTTGATCGAAGCTACAGACACTTCAGTTACAGTTTTATAATAGTTTAGATTATGGAAGGAAACCTAAGCCACGTCAACTAGTTGATAGCTAACTTGCCTCCACCAATGGCCACTGGGCCACTGGGCCCGCGTAGTGGAGTATATCCCACTCCCTCTCACCCTTTAGTTTCAAGTCGGTGGCGCGTTCCGGAGAGCTATGGAAACTCAACCTTGAAATCCAGGTTCGAATCCGCACGGATGCCTTGTGCCATTGAGTTTTTCTAACTAAGTACGTAATACGGTGAAGGAAAACGTTGTGAGGAAACCTTATACGCTGAAGAAAAAATTCAATGCCTATGTGCAGTCTACCAATTACGTATTGGGCGCGCGTGGTGTACTAACGCCCATACACCCTCCCCGAGGGAAGGCGTATACAGTATGTGATTGATAATGTAATATATTATTATAGTTCGACTCAGATTTCAGCTATACGGGTAATACATGGATACGAAGCAATTTCCTTCAATCGCCGATGATTTGCTATAAATTTTTGAGGAGCTCCATTGATTCCTCCATCAGATCATCACCAAATTAAAATGGGACCAACTCGGGTAACTTCCAAATCGATCAGAAAATACGTAAGAATCGTCTAAAATGCCTAAAATAAGAAAAAGGGAACAAAACACGGACGAATTTCGAAACTGCTCCTTTTTTATTTAAGTCTGTGAACAATAAGTAAGTAAGTACCTACTTGCGCAATGATAAGTTATTTTCAATGCAATGCCATTTAGTTATTATTTACCCAAAGAGTTACTTTATTTTAACGTAGTGTATCAAGAATTGATAGAGTAGTGTGATACCGATAAAGGGCTTACGATAACGTTTAGTCACGCCTAAAATGATAATAAAATGTAAAATATAATGCGCTACATACTTGAGGGGGAACTAAACACATTACACGGGGACCCACATTGAAATGGCGAAAAAAAATATCTCTGTTGTACTTATAGGAAATCACAAAACCCACCCTGAAATCGTCCGTTTCCAAAACATACCTGCGTAGGTTATAGTGTGTTTTCTTTAGGCATGCCTATAGTATTTCAGGGTAGTAGAATAATATCCACTGGTGATACTATAAGTAAGGATATGTACTAGGCAATAAGCAGATCTCTTCACCATGGAGCATGGCTAATATAGGGTCTTTCTTAATATGGTAAAGGCTTCTTAAGGGGATGATCAGACCATCAAACTGAACAACTTTTTCTATGGAACTAATATCGAAATCGCGATAAAAAAACGGTTCCATACAAAACTACAAATCTACTCAACCTAAATGTATGGGACAGCTGATTTTTTTTTCGCGATTTCGATGTTCTTCCCATAGAGAAAGTTGTTCCGTTTAATGGCCTGATCATCCTCTAAAAAACAGACGGCATTTTAAGAGACACCTGCGTACCAAAAGATTTGTAGTGTTTGTAGTAGGTACTACCTACCAAGAATGATGATTTTACCCAAATTATTTAAATCCCTAACTACTCTCTCAATTATTAGACTAATATTTATTGAACATTTCTTGGTTTTTATAAATCTATCATTCCAAGTGATGAGTCCCTGAACACTCAGGTATATTGACCACTATTGACTTAACTTAATATTTAATTAAGAATGTCAATCAATGAGCCACGAGACCACGAACTGGTCGGCGGCTTAGTGTGGGACGCCATGCGGCCCGCTGTGTAAAAATGTAGTGGGGAGTGACTGGATGAGGAAGGCCGAGAATGGAGTTGTGTGGCGCGCTTTGGGAGAGCCTATGTTGAGCAGTGGACGACGATTAGCTGGTGATGAATGAGCCCGTTATTCCATAACTAATTCAACTAGGTAGGTACCTAATTGTAGTTTTCTTGTTTACAGAGCTATGTCGCGGTTTCGGCAACTGGATTCCTCTGGGCATGACGGCGCCGGCCATCCAGCGGCTGGCCATCATAATGATCCTGGCGATACCTATAGGCATCGCGCGGAACGTCTTGCTGTCTCACGGAGTCGGGTACATTGCCGAGCACTCCCTCGACGGCATGAGCATGGTCGTTGGTTAGTACTACCAATTATTTTCACCTCTAGTCTGTGTGACGCAGATTTGGTCCAGACACCTTCTAGACAATAGTTCTACTATTCTAATATTCTCGATTTGTGCACGCATCTCTTCAAAATTAAACTACCCACCGATTTAGATATAATTTTCTGATAATGTATTATTTTCACCTCCAGGATATGTAAGGTAAAAACTAAAGTCGACACGATAAGAAGAAGGTAGAAACTCATAGATATTTGTAAAAACATTAATTTCTTAACAGGTCTCTTCATCCTAGTGAGGGTGATAGGGCTCCGGGTCTTCCAGATCGTGTTCAGCAGCGGCATGCCGTCATGGATGCTAATTCTCGCCGTCTCCGGCCCCATGATTCAGTCTCTGGTGATATTTTTTAAGTATCCCCCAATGCCGCCTCTAGCTGATGGCGAACCAAGGATACCAAGTGATGGAAGAGGTAAGACGAACTAGCATTTTATAAGTTACTTGCTACGAATAAGAATGTATAGAAATGTAAATCAAGCTCAAAAAGTGGCACCAAAAAAACTGTACACTTGTTCTAAATTTGTTCTTTAAAAACTGTATCTTGCCGCCGAAACTCATACAAAATGAAATTTTTCATTAGGTGCCAAAAATTATGTGGATTCTGTTTGGAGTTACTCTTCTATAGTTATTCTTATTCGTAGGTTACTTACACCTGTTTTAAGAATATTCCCATAGAAGCAGCGATTTTTTTTTGTCGTCTTGTAAACTCTTAGATCGTTCTCTTTTTCTCTCTTTTACATCCCTGTGCAAACCATGGTTCGATCCCTGATCCAGGCCGACTCGTACCAATGAGTTTTTCGGAATTTATGTGCGATTTGTAACACCACTGTCTTTTCGGTGAAGGAAAACATCGTGAGGAAACCGGCATGCTTCAATTTCGAGGCATGTATTGTACCCACTGTCCAATGTCCATTATAAGTGGCGACGGACTCACCCCCCGTCACACTAGACAGACTTACGGTACCTACTACTGGTGAAACGTGGATATTCTGAGGTTCAGAATATCTCTGACTACCCCCTCGGGGAATATAGTCGTGAGCATATTGCTTAAGTACCTACGTAATAATTATAAGTAATCTGCATGTGTATTTTATTTTATTTACTAGCGAGCCGCCCCGGCTTCGCACGGGTACAACGCACATATAAACCTTCCTCTTGAATCACTCTATCTATTAAAAAAACCGCATCAAAATCCGTTGCGTAGTTTTAAAGATCTAAGCATATACAGGGACCTTCTTAATATGCTGACACTTTTATTAGTTTTTAGATTGTTTCCGTAAAATTTCATTGACTTTAATTGGTTAGTATTGAATATATACCTAACCAGACTACGTTTGTATGGAGCGCGCCAACGGTAATATACCCTTAATCTGCGAATTTTGTTTAACTTTGCATTCTAACAGATTTGATTAGGTATATTGCAGCCTGACTAGAGGTTATGTGCATTACAGGAGACCTTGGATAGATATTACTCGACTTCGTATAGTAACAATTGTTCCTCTGTTGACAGAACTGTGCAGCAGCTTGCTGCGCGTGCTGAACAATGGCTTCGTCATGACACAGATATGTGCCATGGCCTGCCTCGGGGCGGCGCTCTGGGGCTTCGGCTATAATCAAAAGGATATTATTAAGGTGTTTACAGTATAATTTTTAATTAACTTTAACATGCATTTTGGAAATTTTTGACTGATCACAGCCATACAAGGTACGACCTGTACACGTAGCATGCTACACGTGACACGGCTGTATCACGTCTTAAGAGACTGAGATGGTGTGATAGCTCTGTATCACGTTGGCATGCTACCTATGCAGAAAAATAATTTCGCTCGTTAATTTTCGTTTGCACAGAGCAGAACCGAGTCCTCGACGAAATCCTAAGTCATTTAGTAATCAAAGGGTGCAAAGTCGGATAGCAGCGAAAAAGCCGCGAATACAATGAGATAACCAAATACCGGCGTGGTCAATATAAATCCACGCGCTATTAAAATTTGTCAACTGCTTATTTTTATTAATTTTTATTTTATTTTATTCATTTCTCTTACAGACAAAGTACTACGCATTGGATTCATCCGGTATTTTTAACGAGTATCCGGATATCCTCCGCCTTCACATCGTATTCTTCGCTGTCATAGTAAGTATCATTGCTTCTTCTAATTAGTACTAATTCTATTGCATAAACAGGGTCCAACTTAATATGCTGGCACTTTTTTAAGGGGATGATCAGACCATCAAACTGAACAACTTTCTCTATGGGACCAACAACGAAATCGCGAAAAAAAAATTTGCTGTCCCATACATTTGGCTCGAGTAGGTTTGTAGTTTTGTATGGAAGAGCAGATTTTAAAATGAAAAAGCATAAGCATAAGTATATGCTCACGACTATATTCCCCCAGGGGGTAGTCAGAGATATTCTGAAACCTCAGAACATCCACGTTTCACCAGTAGTACGAAAACTTTGTCCAGTGTGACGGGGCGGGGGGTGAGCCCGTCGTCACTTATAATGGACAGTGGGTACAATACATGCCTCGAAATTGAAGCATGCAGGTTTCCTCGCGATGTTTACCTTCACCGAAAAGCCAGTGGTGTTACAAATCGTACATAAATTCCGAAACCTAATTGGTACGAGTCGGCCTGGACGGGGTTCGAGCCATCGCCTCCTGCACGGCAGGCAAGGGTACTCGGTTACTCGCCACTGGACCACCACGGCTTATTAAAAAAGTATCAGCATATTAAGTAGGACCCTGTACTGCACAACTCAAAGCATGCGCAAAAATATAAATAAAATATGTATTCACAAATATCAATTTGTCTTTGTAGAAATTTAACTGTTATATAGCAGTAAGTTCTCCAAAAGGACATAAATAGATAATAAATTAACGCCAGAATGTTTTGCGAATGCTTTATTAGTCGATGCACAACATAGGGTCCAATAGTTATTTGTTATGCAAGGCTGAAAAGTTGTTTTTTGGTGCGATTACTTACCTAAAAAGAATCTTTCCAACCGACCTTGTGAGGTGAAATATTTATTTTGTGCAGATATTCGGAGGAAGATACGCCCCACCGGTGATGCCTATTTTCCGACGAGCGGCTGCAGCCAAACTGGCGTTGATGTTGACCGCAATTTCTGTCGCAGTCTACATAGCTATAGTGACAGTGTTAAAATGTGATGCGGGACAGATTGCCGGCCTCTCTAACAACCAATACTCGCAGCCTGGGTGCAGTTTACAGTGCGGGTAAGGATAACTAACAATAAGTCTTTATTACGACTACCTCCGTGGACCATTACATGGTTAAGAGCATTAGGCTCTTGACACGGAGGTCATGGGTTCGATTCCAACGGGAGGGGGGGGGGGGGGGGCGGTCTAGTTATATGTCACTTTGTGGGTTTTTCCCAAAGAAAGATGATTCCGTGCTTCGGGAAGCACGTTAAGCCGTTGGTCCCGGCTACTACCTCTGCTTCTTCTTATCGTGTGGGCAAGACCTGGTGTCAGAGTTTTTTCAGACCGGTAGTAATAGTTACCTCTGCTGGTAGTAATCGTTACATAAAACCCACGTCAGAGCCCGTAAGGCGGTCTGAAAAACCCTGAAACCAGGTCTTGCTGGGCAGCAATCGTGTGGGCACACGATAAGAAGAAGTCTTTATTTATTGGTAGTTACCTACACTTTAGTTGTTGGGCAGGGCGTGGTGGACTAACGGACTGACGCCTATAAACCCTCCTTGAGGAAAGGCCTGTGCCCATTAGGGCTAGCATACCACGCACGACAAAGTGATAAAACGAGTAAGTCAATGCTACTTAGTAATTATTTTAAAGCTGCCATTTTTGGAGCGTTAATTTCATTGTGTATCTAGTTCAGTTCCGACCGGACCCTGTATAAGGGACGTAGTTATCATTGACATGATTGAACTACCTATCGTGTCCTTCTCGCAGATGTACTGCCCTGAATGAGTTCTCCCCGGTCTGCATGGTGGACCAAATGACGAGCTACCTCAGCCCGTGTCACGCTGGATGCTCCAGCAATGTCACTGTCGGCGGGATTAAGTAAGTATATCTAAGAAGTATATCACTGAAGAAGTGTATCATCGTCATTATGAAGCATAACTTGAAAAAGTTTGTTGTAGCGAGGTTCTACGGTTGTCTAGTATAATTCTACAAGTTGGTTTGAACTTACCTATTCTCTTCCAATAACAGTTTTTTTTAAACTTCCTTGAAACAAATTTAACTATAGATACTAAAACTAACTATAGATAGATACTTACTGCACAAATCATTATTATCTGATAGTATTTTTAAAAAAAAGATCAAATCAAATCAAATCAAATATACTTTATAAGATGATTCCTGATAGTACCATAAAGGTATTATACTTACAGGAATAGAGCAACAAACATGAGTTGTCAAATGAAACCGTTTTTGGATGTTTTTTGGAGACTATTCGCAGGCAAAAATGCGAATATTGTTTATAATTCTGAGTCTAACGTGAAATTGTGGATAAATTAATGAAGTAGTGTCAGTATATTTCATAAAATTATCTACGATTTCACTTTAGATTCACAATTATTCACGGAAACCGAATTGTAAAAATTAATTAGTGACTAAAAAACGGTTCTATTGCCTTGCGTCACGTATCTCTTTCTATTATACAATGGTGCCGCTAGGTACATCTCGCTCACTCAGCTGTATGTTCCTCTATTCCTGGTATAATACCTTTATGGATAGTACCTTTTCCAGTAGTTTTTCTTTATTAGATAATGCGGTATCTATGACATTTCAGTGTTCTAGGGATAATAAAGTCTTGACCTGGATGTCCGTCTCAATATTTCACGGGCTTTATACTACTTAGTATTGTCTGATTGCTAAATATCGGCAACATAGTTGTTCTAATGTGAAGCTAATGTTTGCAGGTTCCTGGGCGACTGTTCGTGTGGTGTGGGGCGAGCGATTCCAGGCATCTGCAGCGTGAGCCAGTGCAGAAACATGCATGAGCTCCACAAGCTAGTGTTCATTGTCATCATGACGTGTACAAGTGAGTTTACGTTGATAATGATAACTAGTGCTACAGCAGCGCCTACAGCTCATTTACAATCTGTAGGTCTATCATGAGTTTTCACCGTACTTTACTACTGTAGTTACGTCACCAATTTTGTATTGAATTTCGTACAGCGCTCCTAATGGTTACGTTGAGAACGAATTTCTGTCCTACGAATTGGCGACGTAACTACAGTAGTTAAAGTACAGGAAAAACTCATAGTAGGCCCTCTGTAGCGAGCATAGAACATTACTGTTGCTTAAAATTAAAAGACAACAGGGGTGCTATTGTAGTCCAATCATTTTAGAGTTTGACCCTAACAATAATTAATCTATCGCTCAAACTTTGCAGTGTGATAAAGTAAAGTATACAGATTACGGTTGACAAATAATCTAGGTTTTTTCGGTCCTTGATTATTTGTCAACCGTAATCTGTACACTTACTGCAAAGTTTCAGCGATACATGAATAATTGTTAGGGTGTCCATACAAGGAAACTCTAAAATGACTGGACTATTGTGTGACTACGTACCAGATTCGATTGATATCAAATTGACTTGAATAAAATGTCAAGGATTATGATCTTGGATCAGAGTATTGAAATGACCGCAAAGGAGACTGGGCAAATCAATATTTAAGTACCTTTCTTCTTACTTCTCTCCGTCCCCCGCAGCTCTCCCTTACCGGCCGAAGCTCGCGGCCCCCGGGGTGGGGACTTTTGGTATGTTATACCAGGGGGTCACCGTTACCTACCACAAAAAACAATAACCCCAGACTACAACTGTCAGCTAGTATGTACAAAAAGAGCCTAAGTAGCTCTTTTAGTTCGGCCATTTTTGGATTGTTGATCGTTAATCTAATTCTGTTATGTATAAGACATCAATGCTTGCGAACGCGCTGCAATATGCTCGCTACTTGTGCTATTGTGTTTTGTTTGTTTTATCACTTCTAAATATTTTCCCAGACGTGTTAAAAATTTAGAATATGGCACGATATTATTTTCCAAACGTCTGTTAGTTAGTACCTAGTTAATTTTATTAATGTTAATTTGGAATGTTATGTTATATAGCGGTGGCGATGCAGAAGCATGCAGTTCTGTTCGTGCGCGCCTCGGACCCGCGCGACCGAGGCGTGGTGGTCGGGGTGGCGTGCTCGTTCGTCTCTTTCATCGTGTTCGTCTTAGGACACGGCATATTCTTGGCAATCAGAGGTAAGATATAAACCATTGTGGATATGCTTTGAGTTACGACTTCTTGATGAAAAAATACAAGTGTAGACAGTTTCGTTACTTGGGATGATTTTACTTATGCATATTACCACCTGAACCACTTTCCCCAAGGAACCTATAGGAAATTAACAAACAAAATTGTACTCGTCATACGAAATACAATCAGCTATTCGACCATATGTAAGAGCGATGATAGCCCATACGGAAGAGAGCTAGCGCCTCAATCATGAGGCAGCGGTTCGATTCCTGGCCTGTACCACTAAGTTCTTCGGAATTTATGTACGGTTGTATTTATCATTTACTAGCTCGGCGGTGAAGGAAAACATCGTGAGGAAACCTGCATTCCCGAGAATGAAAAGAAAATACCATAAGTTCGGAGCTATGCGTAAAAAAAAGAGCTTGGGGCGAACACAATAGACCAGCGATGGTCGCAGTGTTACATAACGACCCTTGCTTGCAATAGCCCAACCACAAATCAATCAATATGTATGAAAGAAAAGTAGAAACTTCTTTTGACGATTTACCTACCTATCAATCGGTACAATCACCCTTTAAAGGAATGAAACTGTTTACATTTACTCCCTGTATAAGTGTAGGTACTCCGCTCTGAATACAGATTCACTCCTCGCACTCGGTCTCCTATAACTATAGGGTTATTTTAAATTAGTTGGCGAAACTGAACCAGGGCACTTGTTAATGATAACAGATTGCATTATCAATGTTTATTATTGGTATTGATGATTGACAAAATAATTATTATTGTGCGTATGGTACTCGCCGAGCGTGCAGTACGCGGGCGCGGGAGGACATTGACCTCAAAATATATACTTAGTAACGAAAGAAAATAATCATATAGGAAAAGGCAATTGATCTTAATCATACAGCCAACTGTCCAATTGGAATAAAACAAATCATTTAACTACCATATTTTTACTTTTTTCTAGCAACTACATGCGTATGGAACGAAAACGGTGTATGTCATCTGCAGAGCTCGTCATTCCCCTACATAGTGGGAGGTACGAGTGCTGGCTTCGCGCTGATTTCCTTCCTCATAAGTGTGTTCACGTGGTTCTCACTGAGACGACGAAAGGACCCTATCGATCAGACAGTCGAATATGAGATGTAGGGTTTAGGAGGTACCTACTACAGTCAGCTTTATACGCGCTATCTGCTCTGTGAAATGTATTCATGTATTGCATCGTATCAATGCTTTATTATACATATAATAGTTAGCCCAGTTACGGTGCGCTTGTATGGCGAAAGTAAATAATTTATAACGTAGGTACTAACATAGTACTCAATGGGCATAATAACGTTATGGGGGAGACGTGACTAGATCATGTTTTACATTCCTATAACTTAATTATATATAACTAAATCGACGGCCCGATAGCAAAGTCTGTAGTGAACCTGCCTGCTGTGCCAAGGGTCGCGGGTTCGAATCCCGTAAGGGACAAATATTTGTATGAATTATATTAATGTTTGTACTTTGTACCTGAGCCATGGATATATATATCTATCTATATGTATCTATATAATTGTCTAGTCATTATAATACAAGTCCAGGCTTGATTCTACTTTTAATGTGACTAGATAATTTGTGTGACAATAGGGGATCGGACAACTAGTCAAACTAACAACGCTTAATCGAATGTCAAAACGTGCGCTTTGTATGAAAAATTGTACTAGATACCCACAAGTGACGTCATCAATATTTCATTACTTTTTATACTTCATCCTATCATTAAAAATAGTATTCAAGCTAAAGAATTACAGAAAATGAGAGTTTAGCTTTCCTTTCAAACGTTTTTTTTTACTAAGAAGATAAAACTAAAATATATTTGAAGCAGGCCGATCCCCTATTGTCCAAGATATTTAATTATACAGGGTGTAAGTGACAGCCTAGCAAATAATGAAACGGTGAACTCGACCATCAAACTGAACAACTTTCACTATGGAGCCTACCTTAGGAAACGCGAAAAAAAATCTTCTGTCCCATACATTTGAGTCGGGTAGGTACAGCAGTTTTGTATGGGACAGCTGATTTTTTTGCGTTTACTGAGGTAGGCTCCATAGAGAAAGTTGTTCAGTTAGATTGTTCCGGACAAAGTAACGAGGTGAGCTCGAGCGTGGAGTTATGAAATAATAAAACATTATAATTCCAACAATTTGTATTATTTTTAACCTTTTTCAACCTAATGGCACTCCGAAAAACTATACATTCAATCAAAACTATATCTTATTCTTAGGTTACTATGTAGGGTACTAAGATAAAAATTATATATAAAATACCGTACAAAATAATTGTATTATAATTATTATTAAATAGGCGCTTATTACAATTATTGCGCGTCTCTGTATAAACTAAGTTGTACAGCAGAAGTAAACTTTTAATAATTAATTACAATTAAAAAACAACGTTATTGCCATTAAACTTAAGGCTCATTTTCATTGGTCGATAACTCGGTCGATATACAGCATGCGGGGACTCCCCGCAGGCGGGCTAACGACCAATGAAAATCAACAAGTCGATACAGTGGTCGTAACGCCACCTACGGGTATTTCACGCATGCTGTATATCGACGAATGAAATTAGTCGGTCTTTTTAAAGTGTGTGGGTACTCGCCGGATTCCAATCACAGCACCATTGACCTCTTATAACAGAACTAGATGCACAATCAGCGGTCGTTCCCTATAAACCAGTGAAAACGGTTCTCCGCCTGCGTGCCTTATGGCATGCGTTACGGATATCTCTCGCATCCCGAATGCGGGCGCTATATCGACCAGTGAAAATAGTTCCCCTAATGCGGGGTCTATAGCATGCGTTACAGAAATCTCTCGCACCCCGAATGCGAGCCAGAACGACCCATGAAAATGAGTCCTTACATAAATAATTGAATCCCTGGCTTTTTGGCATTAAACCAATAAAATTAACAAAACAAAACGCTTATAAACTCGCAAATCCAAAATTTTTTTGGTATAATTTCGTTAGATAACAATTTTTATTTCGCTCATACAATAGCTATCACGATCTTGTCAGATTATTGAGTAGTATAGTTTATATAAAATAATTACGTACGCAGATATCGAATAATGCCTTTAATATAATAAGGTAAGTACTGAAAGACTAAAAACTTGTCTTCTTTTAACTAAGAAACAGGGCAGTTGTGCCATTTGAAACAAAATTAATAAAATGTTGGCAGTTGTTAACTATCACATAAATTATAGTACCTACTTAACTGCATTCTCTTGCAAAAGAGTGACGTGCATTTGGATTTGGTGATCATAGGAATAGGTATTTATTTAAACTTAATATCTATTGGACTACATCAGGATTTATTTTAGTTAGATTTAGTAACCAATGCTAGATGATTATATTGTTTGGGGCTCCTTAGTATTTATATTTAGCTAACGACAAAAACGTATAAAGAATTACCTAAGTACATGTTGATTATGATTGCTTGAATAACAAACATCGATTGCCCTTTCTGTGACAAATTTTTAAAGGTTATTCAAATGTTTTTATAAATCGAGAACCGCAGAATAAATTCGGATAACTTAAAAATATTTCTAGACACATTATTACTAATAAAAACTGCTAGGTTAAATAGATTACATGATTTCTATATTATGCCGATTTCGCTACTATTCTCGTATTGTACTATTCGTTCTGTTCAAACTAACAACATTTTTTAAAGTCCCTTTTCTTAGATAAATTAAAAATAGCCGTTTTTTTCTCTGCTCGGGCTTATTGTATAGCTCCACCACACGTTTCTTTTTCAGTGACAGATCTAGTCAGCTAATCATCAGTATTTAATAGTAGATTACACATCAAGGCCAGGAAAGTAAGAAAGGTCTCAGATCTCATGTAATTGTTCAATCGTTGCTCATCAACAAACATGTGATCTGAGGCTTTCTTATTTACTGTCCGAGGTTAGTATATTATTTTTCTCCACGACGGAGATGGAAAGCTGCAACTTCGTAAACGAAGCCGCTTTCCACCTGGTCCGGAGGGGAGAAATAATAATAATTTTGTTGATAGGCTTAAATTTAGGCCACAGAGCAAAATTACAACTATAAAAAATATCTCAACAAGATTTGAAATGAATAATTAATCGTAATTTAATGTACAAGTACAGTATCTGTAAGGCCGTGACTTTAGATAAGTGAAGTAACAGCAGCGGTCAAGGCAGAATTGGTGATATAAATCTTACTATTGTAAGCTTAATAGGTACTATTAAATGTTTATCAAAAGAAAGACGTCCAATGTCAAATGATTCTCCTCACGATTTTGTGCAACATGCATCATCATGTTCGTAACTAATCAACGCACAAGGTCGTTGGATCGTGGGGCCTTCTAACATTAGTAGGTATTGTTAGCAAAACGACGCCAGCGCCGCATCTATACTTGTTTCGTACTAACATTACTGTCAGATTCATTTTACGTACGCGAGTAAATAAAATACGTTCAATTTTACTTTGTAGTACGGCAATATAAAAGGAGAGAGCTAGAGAATGATAGTGTCACGCATTCGCGTATCAATAATTAACCAACCGACAGAACGACATCAGAGTAAGTTCGGCAAAATTAGGTAAAAAATGCGTTGTGCTTTTACTCTTGTTCATATCCCGTAAAGTTAAGTGATGTGACGTAGAAAATTAAACATAATCATAGAGTAATCATACCATCTTTAGTAATGGTTGAGCCGCTGTCCGCTGTCCAACAACCAACCACAGCCTTATTACTTACAATGAAAAGCTTAGTGATCCAAAATACGCAAGTTGCCAGACACTATTTTGTTTTCTAGCACGGCCCCTGAAGGAATGTCGATACGGTCTCCGTGATTTGCGATTATAATCACCGTGCCCTGGAAATAAATATTACACTATTATGAATAGGTACTTTATGCTTTTTGTGTTGATAAGTAATAGAAAAATTAATATATAAATTTGATTAAGCAGTAGATAAGAATGGACAGTACAGCAAAATGATATGCTTATTGCTAATCGATTGATAGCGTTTGTTATAAAAGTAATTATCGTATTAGGCGGTGTAGAGTCCCACTGCAGGGCAAATGACTCCTCTCACTAAATGTTAGGTAAGTGGTTCATATTCCATCACGCTAGCTCAGTGCGGTTTGGAAATTAGCTCCATAGTAAAAGGAATATAATAAGACGATTCACACCCTTCACACCCTGCAAAAATGAAAAATTCTCACCTTCAAAGTTACTCCTCTACCGAACGTGACATCACCAGAAACCGTTAAATGATCCAACTCGATCAAGTCAGGTATCGTCGCGAATCTGTTCAGGTACTCCTTCACTATCGCAAAGTGATTGTCTCCGAGCTTCACGAGGGGCGTCGATGGGAACATCCTCTGCGGGGACATCACCAGGGACCCGTGCGAGAGACTGTACAAGTTTGACATCACAAGCATGAGATCTGACGTCTTCTTGACTGGCAAGAATCGGCTTCGAGGAACGTTCACCCCGATGCCGCCTTCGAAACACTTCATGGCCGCGCCCACGGCCGTCTCCAGTTGGATAACGTTCAGACCGTCGGACAATACCTTGTTGTTCACTATAATCTCCATGTTCAAAGATCCTCGCTCGACTACTCTCTGAATAGCGTCCAATTTCGCCCACAAGTTGTTGGTGTTGAAGAATTTGAACTGACTGACGGATTTGAAGTCATCGATGTGTTCTTTAGGAACCTGCGCTATTTCGAGCAGTCGTAACTTGTCCTCGTATTGGATAAGTGTTCCACCCTTGACGTCGGCTCTGGTTTTGTCGGTGACTTCCATTACGAATTCGGAGACGGTTTTCTGGGACTCAGGGTTGAGAAGCAGGTTGAGGATGTTGAGGTCGACGGTGGCGCCGAGGTTATCGATGTTGCTGATGAAGCAGTAGGTCCTGCCCTCCTTGATGAACTTTTGTAAGAGGCCGGAGTTGTTGAAGGACTCGTAGAAGTCACCGTGGCCGGGAGGGTACCAGCTGCAATCAAATTTGAGCTAAATTATTACATTCAATTCAACAAAGAATGTGTTTACTTCCATGTGAGTTAACGGATCTTTTGGGAACTAGTATTTTGGGAAAAGGATATCATGATCCGGAAGACAGAGAGCCACTTTAAATTCCTTCGGAAATAGCATGTGGACGTACATAGTTAATTTATTCTTTCTTAGTCTTTTAGACTTCTTACATAGCTCTTGTTGCGAGGGACTGCCAGTGCCACATAATGAACTATTAAACACTCTAAGGCTGCGTTTCCACCAGAGATGTGCGAGGTAGCGAGGCGGTGAGCGAGGAAACAATCCGCCAATAGCGCGCTCGCTAGATCACGTCATTAGGAAATTGAAGCACTCACATTGGCCGATTTTTTCCTCGCTCATCGCCTCGCTACCTAGCACTATACCTAAACCAGAGAGGTGGAAAAGCAGCCTTACACTGAGGAAATCACAGTTAATTATACGGTTTGTACACGAGCAAGACTGGCTGGCTGATAAAACACACAGGCTGGAGTGGTCTGGCCTTGCAGGTCTACAACACTCTAAGAAATTTATCAGCAATGTGACAACTCGCGTTTTGAAGTTCATACTGAACAACAGTAGGAGCAAGGCTCGTGCCATCGTCGGAGCCTTCACCGGGCACTACGCCACAGGCACGATGATGCATAAGATGAAACTCACTCTGGACTCTAGCTGCCGAGCGTGCGGAGAGGAGGAGGAGACCATGGACCACATCCTCTGTGACTGCGATGTCTTGGCGGCAAAGCGCATGTGCCTCCTCGGAGATGGATATCCAAAACCAGGAGATCTTAGATTTCTTCCCCTCAATGGTATTGCCTCCTTCATTGACCATGTATTTGAAGGGTGAAGAAAGCAAAAGTATAGGGGCTAACACAAAAGATCCCATTGGGTCGAAGTGTTGCTGGCTTGCCAGCCCCCGCAGCAAGATAAGATAAGACTGGTTGCCAGTTTTAGTCCCCTGTATTACCGAATTACGTCGTAAGTTCGTTTCTACTCACGCATCTATATCGTTGTGAACATCTCCATTCTTCGCAATAGGGAGCAAGCTCTCGCGGTTGATGCGGGGGTGGCAGGACTGGTTGAAGGTGTGGATGTCCAGCTTTAGGCCCTTGTACTTGCGGATCACCTTCTGCGTGTCGTCGTCCGTGTTGAACGAGTTCATCAGCACAAGGGGCACGTTGCATTTGTACGTCTTGTTCAGGTGCTGCAAGGTGAGTTACATATTAACGAACGAACTTTTCTGTAGAATTGATAACTGAACAACATTCGATGGGTATCACGGGTAATTGAGTGCAGTATTTTATTAATTTAGTTTCATCTAACATTTGTTGTTTTATAACATCGATTATCGTTAAGTGGTACGAATAGTGTAATAATAGTGGTGGTAAGTGGTATTATAGACGACTATTATAACCTAAACAATAAAGTTAACAGTGCTTATAAATTGCTTATACCTACATGAGATTAGACGAATAGTCATACTTCACAGTGATTGCTCTTATTTATACAGAAATAACAATATTAAAACAAACCTCTATCTGTTGCACGGTCAAATCCAAGAAGGTAAGCTCATTCCTAACTTGGATCACGGACTTAGGACCTTTGCAGCCCATGGAAGTGCCGAGACCACCGTTCAGCTTGACCACGACCAGCTTATCCAGCATGTGGTGGACATTATCCGTGGTCGGCGTCTTCAGCGATGAATAATCTATGACGGCACCTTCTGGAAGCTTCTCGATCTTTTCCCATGTCACCGACGGTCCCTCTGCAAAAGGAATTCATGAAATTGGTACCTAGTTTCATTACTGAGATCGTTCTTAAAAGGGCACATGTGACCATGCTTCTGGCATACATACGTTGCGTTAACGCAAAGCGTACCTAACGCGCTTTGCACGTTTCTTTTCGAGATAAGGTGATGCTAAGCCGATAAATGTGCGCCAACTTTTAATGGACTTAAGCCTGATGAAGAATAATTACCATACCATATTATTATAAATGTACTAATTACTTTACTTATAAAAATATCACAATAATAAAGTGTATAAAGTTTAACAACGTAAAGAAACACACAGTAAAGAAATGTTCACTCATTCAATTATATTACGATATTTTCAAAAATGTATGTTTACGAGCCACGTAATCATTAGAAGAATATGGTTGTTTTAATTCGCAGATACCTTTTTATAAATAAGTCAAGTAGGTAAATAAAATAATAGAAATGGAGGATAATGAACAATTTTCGTAGTAGGTAAGTCGTATACGCAAACTAATAAGTTTAGTTCTCTTATAAGTTTGTGTAAGAGAACTACATCGAATAATAATGAAAAACAGGTTAGTACCTAATACTTTTTAAGAAACATCTTCAACAAGAAACTCTCTCAAATCAAATTAGTTAAAATATAGCTACATTATTAATAAAATTGAGCATAACTACCGATAAAAAAAATCGCAGATAAGCAATAGAAAAGGACAGTTCAAAGACAAAGCAATTCGCAAAGCAATTCGAAATGTCACTGAATTATTGTAATTTATAGCTGCAACTCGAACGTGAGTTAACATAATAATACTTAATTTCAATTTAGGAAGTCGCTAGCAGTTGTTAATTTTTACTTTTTAAAATTGATAAGTATACCTATAATAATAGGTATCTTGCATGACATTGTATCAACCACGAGAGGCAGTCAGAGATAGATGCTTTCTAAGTATGCCATATCACTACACAGTATAAAACAAAGTCGCTTCCCGCTATCTGTCTGTCCCTATGTATGCTTAGATCTTTAAAACCACGCAACGGATTTTAATGCGTTTTTTTTCATAGATAGTGTGATTCAAGAGGAAGGTTTATATGTGCGTTGCACCCGTGCGAAGCCGGGGCGGGTCGCTAGTTTTATATAAAATATGTATTTGACTAAGCACACTCTGGACAGTTCATACAAATGGGCTCGTACTGACAAGAGGCTAGCTAGCATATTTATGCTGAGTTTCGAATTTCGCACTTTTAGCTTCAGGAACTACGAAAAAAATGCGTCTTATGTCAATGCGCGACAGCCTGTGTCTCATGAGGTACTTATCGCAGCTGTCAAACACGAGTGACGGAGCACTGATTATGGACAGTTGACACAACAATTAACTAAATATTAAAAAACGTAATAATTCCCCTTTCAAATTAAGTGTAGAAATAAATCAGGAAAATATTTGACTATCGTTTAGAGTGCGAAATATTGGGAAACTAAAAGCTTGAACCGATGAATCAGATGGAGTTAATGCCTATCAGAACAATAGCTGAGATTTGCAACGCATCGAAATAATCTCCTAAAATAATTAAAACTTAAATTAACTTTATGTACCTATTAGTAAGTATAGATATTATTAGTGATTGCTTGATAGCAAGGGCCAAGGTGCATTATAATGCTCGGTTCACAAATCTTTAAAGAAATTCTCAAAAATACAAAGCTAGTTATTTATCATATACAAAGAACATTTTGAAAAATCATTGAAATAGGTAGTTTAAGGTCTAAATGGAGACTGCTAGCTTTACAATCCTCTTAAGGTACTTTGTTTTAAATAATTTTTAATAAAATAATGGCGTTTTGATTGCAAACCCTGGGACCTGGCAAACGCAAACATAAAATGTCGTTTCCAATATTTTATCAGAAATTAAACGATCAATTTTCGCATGAAATTACTAATAATTCAAGCGTCAATGTCGAAACTTCAAGTTCATAGCAAACAGCAAACATGGCACCTCTTTCGATTGATAGCTGAGAAACGAGGGTCATCTTTACACAAATAGAGGTAGAATAAATAGCTATAATAAGAGCACCGATAACTTCAACTTACAAGAAAAGTTAGAGAATTACAATTTTTACAGTTTAACATTTATATAGCATACCATAACCACTGTATAAGAACTCGACCAATAGATGCAGATCATTTTTGCGTGCAACCGCGTAGAGCTTAGTTCAAAGTGGTTTGAAATGTTCGCGTAAGGCCTATCCATTAATTTTATTTTTATCTAAGTCGTAGAGTACCTAACGTGAAGATTTCACGCGGTTTTTTAAATGGTCAACTGCGCAGATACATCCTGTAGCATTATAAACTTGGTACTTCTGTATGCATGCATGCACATGCTCACTATTACTATATTCCCCGGGGTGGTAGTCAGAGATATTCTGAAACCTCAGAACATCCACGTTTCACCTGTAGTACCGAAACTCTGTCCAGTGTGACGGGGGGTGAGCCCGTCGACACTTATAATGGACTGTGGGTACAATACATGCCTCGAAATTGAATCATGCAGGTTTCCTCACGATGTTTTCCTTCACCGAAAAGCCAGTGGTGTTACAAATCGTACATAAATTCCGAAAAACTCATTGGTACGAGTCGGCCTGGACGGGGATCAAACCATCGCCTCCTGCACGGCAGGCAAGGTTACTCGCCACTGGACCACCACGGCTGTCTGTTCTGTATTCATGCTGGTATTTAAACAAAAAACACTTACGCTCTGCAAGGAATCTGGAGAAGAGATTCTTGAAGCCGTGGAACTCCTTTTCGACGAGTGGTTTTTTAATGGCCGGCACTGAAGTTAGCAGTCTGTCCAGTTCCACCTCCACGCGGGCCAGGGCATCCCGTTTAGTCGCCTCCTTGAAGTCCCGCGAACCCGACGGCGTACGCTGGTGACTGCGGATCTGAGGACATAAGTAAGTTTCATTGATTAATAATTTAATTTAATTTCATTGAGTAAAGCCTTAACAGAGTGGTGGCCGAGATTAGGTAAAAGAGAAGTGGGTCGTCCGGCAGCCAGGTGGGTTGACGACATCTGGAAAAGTACAGGCAAGACCTGGATGCGACTGGCACAGTACCGAGAAGAATGGCAAAATATGGAGGAGGCTTATGCCCTGCAGTGGGTAGATACAGGCTGAAAATGATGATGATGATTGATTAATATAGCAGAAATAGTAGATTACACACCGAGGGCAGGAAAGTAAGAAAGGGGTTCGGATCTCATGTAATTGTTGACCGAGACGAAGCCGAGGTCAACAAACATGTGATCTGAGGCTTTCTTATTTACTGCCCGAGGTTAGTATGCTATTTTTCTCCTCGACGGAGGTGCGACAGCTTCGTTTAGCGCAGCGGGACGAAAATTGACGCTTTCGAGAATCGGGGAGAAAAGGATATTAATATCAAGCAGACATGCAAATGATATTTATCTAAGCTCGAAGGTCCGTACTAATAAACAAAATTCCAATTCTAATAGGCTAAACATATACTAAGACGTCATCTAGAGGCTGCATATGAATAGATAAGACTAGAAGTCAGGCTTCTTCAGGCGCTAGACTCGCGACAAAAGTTGTAATCCATTGTTTTATGGATCAAAATGGCGTGTTTACGAGTCTAGCGGCGGTGTCCGGCGCGGCGTCCCGCTTGTATGAAGCTTCCGATCTGCTGCCAGCGTTGGAGTTTCGTTTATAAGACATGCAACTATCATAGGATCCGCTCATTCGCGTTATGGCAGATTCGCGTTATGGCAGATTCGCGTTACGGCAGATTCGCGTTATGGCAGATTCGCGTTAGGGCAGAAGTAAAATCATGAAGAAAAGTTGGTTGCATATCAGAATAGGATGTTTATCTATTAAACAAACGTACCAAACAAATTACCAAAATTACAAAAAATTACAGTAGGTAGCTGTCAAATGACAGGATCTGTCAAAAGTGACAGGATCTGTCAAAAGTGCTGGCCGCAATAGTTCACAAGTTTTTTTTTTATTTTTTAAAAATATTTAATTAATTTTAATAATTTAATTATTAAATTTAATTAATTATTTTTATATTTTAATTTCTATTTATAATTAATTTTATTTGTATTTTTTTTTATTTATTATTGACACGCGTGTCACTTTTGACAGCTAATATCACGTTTGACAGCTCCTGTCGCTTTTGACAGATCCTGTCACCATCTTCTGTCACTTTTGACAGCTACTGTCACCATCTCCTGTTACTTTTGACAGCTCGTGTCACTTTTGACGCCTACTGTCACTTTTTAAATTGTTTTAATTTAATGTAATGTAACGTAACGTAATTAAATTAAATTAAATTTTGATAGCTTCCGTCACTTTTGACAGGTGCTGTCACTTTTTAAATTGTTTCAATGTAATGTAACGTAACGTAACGTAACGTAATTTAATTCAATTCAATTTCATTTTGATAGCTTCTGTCACTTTTGACAGGTGCTGTCACTTTTGACAGGTGCTGTCACTTTTGATAGCTCCTGTCACGTTGATTTTTTGCAACTGTGTGTCATTATGAAAAAGAGTCATTTGGGGAAGTAGTCATTTTGGTAAAGTAAACACCTTATGTACCTGATCGATTGTGAATTTTATTGTTGACGACTATTGACTATTACTTCGCTATGACTATTGTTCACGACTGTTCAACTTCTGCCCTAACGCGAATCTGCCATAACGCGAATCTGCCGTAACGCGAATCTGCCATAACGCGAATCTGCCATAACGCGAATAAGCGATAGGATCCACTAAGCCTAATGGTGGATCACAGTGAACTTCAGCGTGCTATTCAATTCACTGGTGGATCGAGATAGAGGATCCTACTGGACAGAGGTATTAATTACGGGCCTTAGTTATCGAATACTACTTGTCACGAATAATTTGATTGGAGACTAACAAACTGAATGACCTTTCCTTCAAGACCAACATTGAAATCGTGAAAATATTCTGTTTGGTTATTTAGGATTAAATTGTAGGTAAATAATTAATTATGCAGGTTGTAAACATAAATGCGTTACGTACTTAAGGGGGTATGTGTTTCAGATATTAAAACTGATTTACTAAGGGAGCAATACAGGGTGTAAAAAAACCCTGTGGCAACCTTCGGGGGATGCTTCAGACCATCAAACTGAACAACTTTCACTATGGAGCCAAATTTGAAATCGCGAATAAAAAAATCTACATTGGAATTTGGAGTCGAGTTGGTAGGTACAGATGGTGTTTTTTTCGAGGTTTCGATGTTGGCTCCATAGTGAAAGTTGTTCAATTTGATGGTCTGAAGAATTTCGAAAATGTCAATAGCTGCTCAACCGAAATGTATTGAACAGCAGATATTTTTGTCTTGCTTTTAATTTTGATCCCATCATGAAAGTTGTTCAGTTTGATAGTCTGAAGCACTCTTAAGAATTAGGATACTCAGGTCAGATTGCTCTTTTGTCAGAAAAAAATATACCTACGCTGTGTATTACGTATTACCCACCAACCCACAGAGAAATGTCACGCTTTCGTACCTAAGTATGTAACGCATTTAAAGGCTTCCGCACATTGCCGCGATATTATCAACCGATATTATCGCTGCGATTTTGCGATATTTATTTCCAGTACATTTTGTATGGGGACGCGCGCGATCCTACACACTGCCGCGATATTATAGACCGATAATATCGCTGCGATTTTGTTCCGACGCAATCTCTTTAAACCACATTTAGTGGTGGGTGGGGCGCATGCCATGCGTGACATATCGCTCGATAATATCGGTCGATAATATATAATTAGCAAGAGATATAATAGAAACTTTTTCTAGAAAATTATGTATACAGGGTGAAATTGATATCATTAGCATCCTTTTGAACTATGAGTCTACCCATCAAACTGAACAACTTTTACTATGGGAGCAAACCGATCGGAGCAAGTAAAAAATCTGCTGTTCTGCTATTCTGCTGCGACTCAACTGTATTTTATGGCACCGATCGGTTTGCTCCCATAGCAAAAGTTGTTCAGTTTGCTGGGTAGACTCTTAGTTTAATAGGATGCTAATGATATCAATTTCACCCTGTATGTATGTATTATTCCAGAATTTACAGTTGATTCGTTGATTGAAATTGTCTCGGGTGACCTTAGTTATTACAATACTCGTAACTACATAGTTATAAGAGTTGTAATTCCGTATGTGTTAGTTTTGCTATTTCACTGACAATGCACGTACCTAGCAAGCAGTTATAAACGGTTTATTTGACCCCTAACTAAAGGTAAGGTTACACATACAATTAAATTAAAATCGTCAGTAACGTTGGCTGTACGTTTTATACGTCATATCGTCATTAAGATTAATTTACTATACGATAATCACCACGGCACAAGAACGCGGAAGATGCCGCGAGATAGAAGGACACTACGATTATGTTAAATCTAAGTAAATAAGTATAGTTTTATTTACGGACGATAACGGACTTAACTGCGTCACAATCGTAGCAAAAGGGACCAAACTGGAAAATATAAAAGGTACGTAATGATACATTGAGAAATATTCCAGATATACAGGGTGTAACGAAACACCCTAGTATTACTTTAATGGGGTGCTTCTGAACATAATACTGAACAACTTTCACTATGGAGCCAACATCGAAATAACGAAAAAAACAACGGCCGTTCCATACATCTGAACCGAGTCGATACTACAGTTTTGTATGAAACTGCTGTTTTTTTGCGTTCAAAGTTGGCTCCATAGTGAAAGTCGTTCAGTTTGATGGTCTGAAGCACCCCATATAGAGTGTTTTGTTACACCCTGTATAGCTTCAACTACGTAGGTACATTCTGAATTTAATTTAAACATCGAAAGCAAACCAGCCAAAAAAGTAACATATACGACCTCCTACATCATCCCCCCCCCCCCCTCCTACTGGAAATTTGGCAACCAAGGATCCCAACACAACACAACACTTCCTACCTGCCTAACATTTATACTAGAACGACTAGCAGGAGCAACTTATCCTAAGCTAATGCATAAGCCCTGGAGTGCGATTTTTGAATCTCATTCGGTTAGCTCAGCAGTTGTAAATGTCAAAATTACTATGGAGATAAGCATCTCTCTTCTGCTGATTTGACATTCAAAAATCGCACTCCTGAAGCATGATTTTTGAGAGTCAAATCAGCAGTAGAAAGATGCATATCTCCATAGTAATATTGAAATTTTCAACTGCTGAGCTCACCGAATGAGCTTCAAAAATCTTACTCCTGGCCATAAGTAAGATATACGACCTCCTACAGTACCTACATAACCTTATTAGATATAATAACAACAAAATTGTTAATACAGACCCATGACCTAACGAATTCACCGGAATCTGGCATTTTTGCAACTATTCGTCTATCTTGCTGCACAAAAACACTGCACGTACACCACAGAAAAGGTTTGCGTCTCGAAATATAATGAATACCGAAGCAAATTATTTTAACATGTTACTATTAGGCGACTACACTGATAACAAAACACCTTATCATTAGGTACACCGTCTATATACTTCTAGATAAAGGACCCTGCATATATGTGAGGACTATTAAACCATATTCTTAGCAAAGTTATTTGTACACTTATTTTGATTGAATCAATTAAAGCTGGACCAGATTTTCGTCTAGTAGCTAATAAAATAATTTTTTTTCTAGTAGACAGGTCATTTTGATGAATAGGACGTTGCGTACATTGACTTATACTCTAGCGATAGACAGGCCCTTTCATAGAAGCAACATGTTCCACTTGAATGCGGTGGGCGCACCATTGATGTTCCAGAGTTCACTTCGTCACTAAGGCAATGACAGACCGCAATGTGTCATTTTGTGTTGTTATATGTGACATGTTGTCAGTTTGAACGCGCTTGTCTATCGCTATAGAGTATATATCAGTGGCTGCAACTAATTACTATAGATATGTTCAAACTAGGACGGAATTTTTGTATGCAGAAAAGATACGTACACAAGTCTATAAAAATTTTAAACTACATATTCGATAATCATAATCACTCGAGTGTGTTTGGTTACTTATTTAACTATTATTTTATCACAAACAAGATTTACGTCAAAATTTTAAAGAGTAGGTACGTGACGGACGACTTAAGACACGAGTATATCTGACGAGGTAAGTTCATCGACTACCTACCTTATATTATAGTATAGGATAGAAGTTGTATGCCTCAATGACTGCGTATGTACTCTTTACATATACAGGTCCAGACTCCAGACCAATTATACAGGGTGAAATTGATATCATTAGAATCCTTTTAAACTAAGAGTCTACCCATCAAACTGAAACAACTTTTGATATGGGAGCAAACCAAACAAAGCAAAAAAAAAAATTAGCTGTCCCATACTAAAATATAGATTTAGATTTAAGTACAATTAGAGTTTTGAGCGATATTTTCAAACGTATTTTTTTACTGAGAAGATAAAACAAAAATATATTATATGCAGTCCGCTCCCCTATTGTTTTTAAAAACAACTTTCTGTCCACGGACCTGAAAGAAATACGGACCGAGTATTGCACTAAAAAGATGTGAAGCATGCAAGGTAATACAATCTCGTTTGTTCTACAAGGGACCTACACTCACACAGATGCACTAGCTCTAGGCGCAGCTCCGACAACCCGTCACCTTATGTACCGCGTGACAGCACGCACACAAAATAAATGGGTGCTTCACTCATGATTAGATGACATTACGTCTGGTTCTTCTTTTTAGTCTGTGTTTCTGTCACAATATTTATAACACTATTTACATATTGATAGATTCCATGGCTCGGCAAAACGTGTATCTATCTTTTTATTATCTCATTATTTGACTCGGGAATAACAGTGTAGCTTTCAAACAAGGTATTTCTCAGGGTCCTGTGCCTGTATAACCACGAAATCTCGAAATAAAGTGTTATAAAGTAATAATACGTACGAACGTAATAATACGTTCAAACACAATTTACTAAAGTGTCTCTAATGCAATCTCAAACCGTATTTTTCCCCGTCTACTATAGCATACAGAAAAGTCGAGGCAGCGTCGAGGCGCAGGTCCGCCTTAACGAACTTTACATACGGTCACATTTTGACACTACCATGTAAAAATCTCTATTTTGTTACTTTTTTTTTTGCCATGAGATTCTGATCGACCTATCTATAGGTACCTACTCGTGTTTACCTACCTGATATTATCTACAATGACTTGCAATTAAGTTCAGTCATCAAGTCATCGTGATATTTAAATCGTATGTACTCGTAAGTACCTAATCCTTCCTACCTACTTACAGAATAAACATCTCGATAAAGACCCGACACTAAGTACCTACCTATCATAATTATTACAATTAATTATAATAATATCGTAAACTCAAAATTATTGTGGACTATACAACACTGCACTATAACCTATTAAATGTCTACGTAATCTTCTTGTAGAAAACATAACCTGCTGTCTTAGATTAAAAACTTTTCGCTTACGCTGAAAGATGGAGCAAAGAAATGAGAGAGCGAGATAGCCATTTATGAAAACCTATGTAAATAAAAAAGACAGAAACATTATTTTTTGTTTCAATCACCGTGGCTAGTTTTTGTGTTTGACAAGATATCAAACCTATGGAATGTTGATGACATCTTGCCAAACAAATTATCTTTTAAAGCCCGACTATAAATATAAAAAACCTCGCCATGTTGCGGAAAACCATTGGAACGAATTTTTGTACTTGGAACACTAACATTAAAGGTGACAGTCGATTGCAGCGCCCCCAAAGTATGCAAAAGTCCACAGACTTGTGGCAAAAGTCACACTATTGCTGTTTCATGTGCGGCCACGGTACGTTATGGTGTCATCTAGTTATAATATATCTATGCCTGCCGTCCATTACATTTGGCTCGACTATGTTCGCAGTTTTGTCACGGATCCGTGAGTTTTGTATGGAAACGCAGATTCATTTTTCGAAATGTCGATGTTGGTAAGTACCTATAGAGAAAGTTGTTCAGTTTGACGGTGGTCTGATCATCCCCTGGTGGTTTGGACCATCAAACTGAACAACTTTCAATAACGAAATCGCGAAAAAAAAATCTGCTGTTCCATACTAAACCGCAAAACTACTGGAGCTAAATGTATGGGACACCCTACGAATAAGAATATATAGAAATATAAATCAAGCTCAAAAAGTGGCACCAAAAAAACTGTACCGTGTTCTAAATTTGTTCTTTAAAAACTGTACCTTGCTGCCGAAACTCAGACAACATGAAATTTTTCATTAGGTGTCAAAAATTATGTGGATTTTGTTTGGAGTTACTCTTCTATAATTATTCTTATTCGTATAGTATGGGACACCAGATTTTTTTTCGCGATCGATGTGGTCCCATCACGGACCTGAACAAAATACGGACGTAATCACGTCTAATCAAAAGTGAAACACCCATTTGTATGAGTGTGCCTGCTGTCGCCCTGTCGCGCCGTACATATTGGCGGCGGGTTGTCGGACCTGCGCGCCTAGAACTGGTGCGTCTGGGTGAGTGTAGGTCCCTTGTAGAATAAACGAAATTGTAGGACCTTGCATGCTTCACATCTTTTTAGTGTGACATTACGTCCGTCTTTTTTCAGGTCCGTGGGTCCCATTGTGAAAGTTGTTCAGTTTGATGATCAAACTAAATTGGTTATTTGTATTTTTAGCATCTTGTATTAGGTATAGTAAGTAAATGGCGACAATATAAGTACCTAACATTGGCCCGCGCCGCGGTCGTACCAATAATGATGAGCCAATTAGTGAGAAGAGCAGTTAGGTAATTGTTTTTGTATAACGTTCGTCTCAGCACACACGCACGCATGCGTTGTGAGACTTGTAAACACTTTGGAAACACTTGTAAACACTTTGATCTTAGTACCTATATCTCTACGTACAAGAGTACAAAAACTGAACTCAGCAGTCGGGAGGTCGAAACTTATCAATTCGAGACAAAACAAACTCTTTAATTAAAATTTCATGCGTATAGCACGGACCTGAAAAAAAGACGGACGGAATCTCGTCTAAACACGAGTGAAGCACCCATTTCTTTTGTGTGCGTGCTGTCACGCGGTACATAATGGTGACGGATGTAGGACCTGCGCCTAGAGCTAGTGCATCTGTGTGAGTGTAGGTCCCTTGTAGAACAAACGAAAATGTTGGACCTTGCATGCTTCACATCTTTTAGTGTCACATTACGTCCGTCTTTTTTTCAGGTCCGTGGCGTATAGCTTTTATTTAATTATATAAGTGTCCAGTATTTAATCTATACTAATAAGATTTGATTTTTTGTTTGCTTGTAATGAATAGGCTCCGAAACTACTGGACCGATCTGAACAATTATTTCACCATTAGAATGATACATTATCAGTGATTAACGGCCAAGTGTGTGCTTATCGACTACTACCACCAGAGACAGTAGCCGGGACCAATGGCTTATCCTGCCATCCGAAGCACGGAATCGTCATTCTTTTCAGACAATCAGGTGATTCAGCCTGCAATGTCCTAACCAATTTGTTGTTGCTATAGTAAGTATAGCTCGTATCTTATTTTAGTATTTTGAGGGTGTAGGTAGATTATAATATAAATAAATAAAAAGATTCATTCATCAGAAAAAGAAACACGGATTAACACTAATCATCTACATTTCCTCAATGAATGAACAGGTGGAGCCTCAGCACAAATGTAGTTACTTTACACAGGCAATCTTTGGTTGTACCGACCCATAGACAAATTACTCTAGCGATAGACACGCTCGTTCAAACAAACAACATGTCACAAAAAACAACACAAAATGACACATTGCGGTCTGTCATTGCCATAGTGACGAAGTGAACTCGGGAACATCAATCAGGTGCGTACACCTCATTCAAGTGGAACATGTTGCTTCTATGCAAGGACAAGTCTATCGCTAGAGTAATTTGTCTATGTACCGACCAATTATACAGGATAAATTTTATATAACTGCGGATCACTTTAGCATGTATTCTACTCAACTTCGAAATCGCGAAAAAAAAATCAGCTGTCCCATACAAAACTGCGGTACCTATTAGACTCAAATGTATGGGACAGCTGATTTTTTTTTTCGCGATTTCGAAGTTGGCTCAATAGTGAAAGTTGTTCAGTTTGATGAGCAGAATACATGCTGTAGTTATCCGCAGTTATATAAAATTTACCCTGTGTGTAGGGCTGCCATCCGTCCGGGTTTCCCCGGATTTGTCCTAGTTTGAGGGGCGTCCGGGGGCGTCCGGGCGGGGTCGTCACGAAAGTGTCCGGGGGAAACCCGGACACTTACTGTGTCCGGGTAAGACCCGATTATTTTTATACATAATGGTAATAAAACGTTCGTTTTATCCACAAATCAACTCGATTTCGGCATAAACTGAACAATCAAGTTGTTATGTAGCACTTAGATCAAAATAAAATGAATGGATAGGTCTTATGCGAACATATCAAACCAGAAAAATGAGGCAAAACAAATGAAAGGTTTACTTCAAATTTGTATGCAAGTAAAGTACCCTAGATTTGACAGATAATGGCGCTAGTTTGTATGGACCAAGTGCACCAGGAGTTTGCTCCAACTTACCGCGCTATGGCCTATCCATTGATTTTATTTTGATCTAAGATGTAGCAAAATCATGAGTTCGTTTCGCTCGCTCCAGCTTTTATTCGACCTCGATTTCGGCATGACCTAGAAATGCGATATTATATTTGAAAAAATTTCGAGCTCGCTTCGCTCGCTCCCGGTTTTATATTGTATTGATTTGATTAAGTCGTATTGCAAATCTCGAGCTCACTTCGCTCGTTCCTGGTTGTATAGCGTATTGATACGATCGTTTGTCATCCTATAGGCATACGAGTGAACAATCGAGTTGTTGTGTAGCAAAATCATGAGTTCGTTTCGCTCGCTCCAGCTTTTATTATAGACCTCGATTTTGACGGGACCTGGAAATGCGCTATAATATTTGGCAAAATCTCGAGCTCGCTTCGCTCGCTCTTGGTTTTATGCTGTATTAAATCGATTTAATCGTATTGCAAAATCTCGTTATAATAAGAAAAAATCTTGAGCTCACTTCGAACAACTACCTACTAACTTAAATAAAAAATTTCGTGGTCGTCCGGGGAAAATTCCAGATTTTACTGAAATGTCCGGGGTTTTTGACGTCTTTGCCCGGCGACGACGATTTTGGCGATGGCAGCCCTACCTGTGTGTAACTTTGAATGTGTAGATTTATTTTGATATCTGAGTTGCAGAGTTGCCCATCTCTTTCTGACGCTGACTGTATTTATTTAACCTACCTAATTTATTTCTGTTGTTTATTCAAGTATCAACAATGATTTTAAAATTAATTCTTATCATTCCGAATTGATTGAGAACACCAAGTTTCATTAATAAAATAAAAAATGGTAAAAAAAACCTGCGTTTGTTGCTGTATGTGTGGTGTGGAAAAAAATATATTTGTGTTATGTTATGTATGTTAAAAACAATTTATTACCTTACTGAGTACATCCATGGCTCTTTGCAAACAATTATCTAACAAATTTAATAAAAAACCAACAAAACACGGCCGTACTACTCGTAGATCGACACTCCTAGCTTCGGCTGCGATAGCCGTCGTGTGTCCGGTACAGAGGACGACAACTGAAGTACCAATTATTGCGACAATTGTGTATGGAACTAATTGAGATAACGTATCGTTTAGAGTCTGCGTCTGCTGCGCACACTACTATAGAAACTACTGGGGACTGTCTTGAGGGATAAGCGATTTTTTATTTTCTTTTTGTCGATGACGTCACTGGCGTCAGGTACACAGGGTATTCATTTGTGTGCACTAAACACAGATGAACTCTCACGCCCGTTCGTTACCGTCCCGGAGGCCCGATAGCGCTAATTTAAAACATCCTAATCCATTTTCAGTTCAAATCACATTGCAATCCAATTACTATTCAACTGTGTTTCATTACGTATCGCGCTAGACTTGACTTATTTACCTACCTACTATGTAACGTTTAAGCGATCTGTCAAAAAAGCTGTCAAATGAATAGCGCAATACCAAATGTGTTCGCACGCGGTCCAATCATGGTTGAGTTGCGTTTTATTTACCGCAATTGCCCTTCTGATTATGACAGAACGAGTAACCGCTACGATCAGAGAAGAGCTCGGATGCAGTGGCTCTAGCCACACGGTCGCACAGTATCATATCGGACCTGATAAACGGACGCAGCCCAGTTTTTGCCAGAAATATTATATAGTTTTTAACATTTTGAATACAAGACCAAAACATCAATTCTATCCTATCTCAGAGAGTCCACGGAATTGGTCGACAGTTTTTTTGTACAGTTAGTGGAGCCAACTCCGATTGTGATGATTCTTTTATATGATATGAAATCTCCTCCTTTCTGAGAAGACTTTAATTAAGTAAATATTACACTAGCATTCACCCGCGGAGTTGCTTACAAAAATGTTTCTTCCAATCAATTCTATTATTTTATGGATGATTTACTACTTATCTAGTAGACAAAATAAGTGATATACTTAATTTAATTACTAATAGACTTATCAATAAAAGGACGAAAACATAATTTTTACATAAAACATGAACCGATTTTAAAATATACAGGGTCCAACTTAATATAATGATTTAAGGGGATGATTTGACACTTTGACATTTGACACTTTTTTAAGGGGATGATCAGACGATCAAACTGAACAACTTTCTCTATGGGACCAACATTAAAATCGCGAAAAAAATATGTTGTACCATACATTTGGCTCGACTAGGTTTGCTTGCAGTTTTGAATGGAGCAGAGATTTATTTTTTTGCGAGTTCGATGTTGGTTCCATAGAGAAAGTTGTTCAGTTTGACGGTCTCATCATCCCCTTAAAAAAGTGTCGGCATATTAAGAAGGACTCTATGGGGTCCTTCTTAATATGATATAATTCGGAGCGCGCTCTATACAAACGTAGTATGGTGATATTTTTAATACCTACTAACCAATTAAAGTCAAAAATTTTGCAGAAACAATCTAGAAACAAATCTCTATGCTTGTATGGAGTCAGATTTTCGTTTAAATGTATAGTTTTAAAGTTACAGTGCCTCAAAGATTTCCATACAAATTTTAAATTAATCCTAGCATTGAAACTGAATACCTATTTTAACGAAAATCTGACTCCATACAAGCATAGACATTTGTTTCTAGATTGTTTCTGCAAAATTTCATTTACTTTAATTGGTTAGTATTGAAAATATCACCGTAGTACGTTTGTATGGAGCGCGCTCCGAATTATATCCCCTTTATACTCGTATGCTACAAACGTACTCGACCTAAATGTTTGGGACAGCTGACTCTTTTTCGCGATTTCGATTTTGGTCCCAAACAGAAATCTCTTAGTTCAGGTTGAAGATCTGATCATCCCCATAAATAACCTTCTTCTTCCTGCCCTTATCCCATTATTTGGGGTCGGCGCAATATGTCGTCTTCCTTCATTCATCTCTTTTAGACGTCAATTCAGCTGACACACCTTTTTACACATGTCATCCTTCACACAATCCATCCATCTTTTCTTTGGTCGTCCTCTCTTCATGCAGCCATCCACATTCATATTTAACATTCGTCTTGTAATCTTAGATCAAAATAACTTGTAATATGACATTCATCTCTTCTCATCACATGTCCATACCACGATAATCGATTACCGCGCAGCTTTTCATTCACAGGAGCCACTTTAAAACTTCCTCTAATATACTCATTCCTAATCTTGTCCATTCTAGTAATAAATAACCATCAGCCAGCATATATTTAGAAGGACCCTGTATGTTGGTACCGCCGCGTCGCACTTCAGTTGCTTGAGTGCTTAAAGTAATTTTGACTACAGGATTTTTTTAAACTAAATTGTAAGAATTTTTTGAAGTCGGTCCTTAGCGTATAGCTTAGTCCCACCAGCCACCACCTCTCATTCCCACCACAATAACTCCTGTAAACCAGAATCAACAATACCCTCCTCTGGCCCAGTCGAGTAAAAACCAGCCATAAACTAGTTAGTAAATAATATCACTACTCATGCTTACGTTACGTTTTTTAAATAATTCATGCAAATTGTTAGATCTAATCCAAATTATAAGTTGCCGAACGAAACAGGTTAGACTAATCATTTTGAAAACAACAGGTGTGTATGTCAGGTTCTAAAATAATGAGTGATTTTCCAGAACAACAAATTGTGAATTGTTGAGTGAAAAATTGTGACTTAATAATAAATACAGGATGAAACACACATATCTTAACATGGTTATTTGTGTTCACAGCAGCAGTAGCAATTTATTAAAATTACAGGGTGTCAGGGTAAACAGTTGCATAACTTTATGGGATGATGAAATTATACCCATTACCCATGAAACCATACCCATACTGAATAACTTTCCGTAAGTTCCGTTCTTTTTTTTTGACATTCCATCTCGTAAATGAAATCAGTTGATCAAACATTTTGTGTGAAGAGTTAAAAAAAAAAACGTTTTTCGCTTAAGTTCCTTTAGGAAAGTTGTTCAGAAACGGTCTATCCTGACACCCTGTATATTAGGTAGGTACTTACCTATAATAAAAAATCATGACATTATTATTATTAACTATTGTTATGAGCAGATCCCATTTAATTTGTGTTGGTATTAAAATCTTAGTAATATTTTTCCAGAAAAATTGCAGGAACAGTACCTAAAATATGCTGTTATCCATTATCATCCCTAGGGACAATTGTAAATTGATTTTCATAAATTGTTTTCAGTACCACCTATCTGTTACATAGCGATGAACAAGCATATTTGAATATCCACCACTGATAGCATCACTACATTACGTTGCAATAGATAGTGGACCTAATCAAATAGCTAAGTAGTTAAACCTGATGTCATGGTCATTAGGTACATTATGTTCCAATAGGTAGGAGATCTAATCAAATATATACTTATATAAGTAACTATTATAGTAATACATATTGTGACAAGCAAATTATAAGAAATAAAAGTAGCAGAAGCATGAATTTGCAAATCAAACAATAAACACAAAATATTTAGATTTGTGACAAATATTCTTGGTTCGTTTTTCTAAACATCTTGTGATATAATATGAATTATGTATGACACTTGACTTCAATCTGTTTTGGGATGTCCGAAAAGCTATCATAGGAAATATCTCTTTTAAGGGCCCGTTACAACACTTTTGGATAAGTTCTTGTTAGCTTATCTGCCAGATCGTTTTGCATTCATACGAAATATGTCAAACGATTAGTCAGATACACTATTACGAACTTATCCTGAAGTTGTGCAATGGGCCCTGAAAATGATAAAAAATAAGGAAGAAGGTTTTGATTTGGTCTGAAAGTTGCATGACTACTTGCAGAGTCATTAATTTGTTTCCGATCCAAACACAATGGGTTCTGCTTACGACATGAGTCTAATAATAATAATCATTTCAAATTATAAAATAAAAAATTGACTTTAAATATACAGGGTCCTTCTAATATGCTGACACTTTTTAAGGGAATTATCAGACCATCGAACTGAAAAACTTTCACGAAAAAAGCGAAAAAAAATCTGCTGTCCCGTAAGTTCGGCTCGAGTAGGTTTGCAGTTTTGTATGGGACAGCAGATTTTTTTCGCGATTTCTATGCAGGTGCCATTGAGAAAGTCGATGGTCTGATCATCCTCTTAAAAAACCGTCAGCATATTAAGAAGGACACTGTATTGTCACAGGAAAAAGTTTAACAACTTGCTACTTATAAAACCTTTTTGTGCTGTGACTATGAAGCTATTCATCACTTCATCCTGTATTAACAATAAATCTATGCATCACTTCATCCTGTATTAAGTACCCGGGCAACACATCTGTTTCATGCAATAACATAGCTTACCGCCGGCCGCAGCCTGTTGTCAGTCGCCTGCAAGTTACAAGTTTTCTTTTAAACTGTTAGTCTTTGTCAATTATCATTCAGCATCAGAAACTAAACACTGTTAATAGGTTTAAATCATTGACTTACACTCTAGCGATAGACAGGCCCTTTCATAGAAGCAACATGTTCCACTTGAATGCAGTGGGCGCAATGTGTCATTTTGTGTTGTTTTGTGTGACATGTTGTTTGTTTGATTGAACAAGCTTGTCTATCGCTAGAGTTAATGTCAGTGGTTTAAATACAGGTATAGTATTTAACTGAGTAGGTGCCTGCGGTAGTGGAACGGTATGGGATTAAAATGTCTGTCGAATGGCCTACTACAGCACTATTGTTATGACATATTTCACAGCCTCCCGTACCGTCCCACCAGCTCAGGCACCGACTCAGTTGAACACTATACCTGTAATTTGAATATCTTTTAATTGCCTCAAAATGTAGGTATTAATCCAGAAAATTTAATAGAAGCTAAACAACAGTGCAGCTGTTATTAATTATTATTGCGCAAATATTAGCGCAAGTTATTAATTATTATGAAAAGGTTCCAGAATTGGTGATCTGTTGTTATCTTAATAACTATTATAAGACCGTAAACATCGTGAAGAATAAAAAAGTAGTGGTTCACTTCATATAAACTCAAATAACACTCGATAGCGCGATTTAAATGACGTGCAGCGCCATCTATTGACAAGTTTGTTAGTTTGTTTGTTTGTTCGCGCATCACGCAAAAACTACTGAACCGATTTTGATGAAACTTTTTTTGTTTGATAGCTTATGATTTGTCTTAAAATCTGGTATATAATTTGTGCGGATGAAGTCGCGGGAAAACACTAGTTTCCAATAAAGTTTAAAGCTTTTTATTAGCTTAGCAGTAAGGCAACGAAGGAGAATAATAAAGGTTGACTAAAAAGTAGGTATTGGAAGCAAACAATTTATTGATTATAAACATGTTACAGCCATGTTGTGCTATTTCGAATCAAATTAAAGATTGAAAAATTTGTCTCGGGCGGGACTTGAACCCACGCTCTTCCAAACCGGGGAAACGTCCCCTTAAGACGCAACAGATTGAAAATTTCGTTCTCTGGGTTGTGGGCTCGGTGGTGTAATTGGTTAGCACGTTTCCCCGGTTTGGAAGAGCGTGGGTTCAAGTCCCGCCCGAGACAAATTTTTCAATCTTTAATTTGATTCAAACAATTTATGTTCAAAGGCACATACATTTTTTTGACCATAAACAGCAATCATCATCATCATCAGCACAGGCCTACCCTCAAGGAGGGTGTATGGGTGTAAATCCACCATTTGTACCCAATGCGGATTGGTAGACTTAGCATGTGCCTCAGAATTTCTGTTTCAGTGTATGCAGGTGTCCTCACAATGTTTTCTTTCACCGTTTGAATTTAAAAAGTAATAAATGGCTTTTATTTGAGGAACCCAACAGCAATGTTAGGTACAATTTATAACATCCGTCCCCAATTGAACAGGGATTCTTACCCGGGCTGAAAACACATTTATGTATGTAGGTATTTTTCTGCATAAAATATCACTAACATGAACTTCACATATGTACCTAAAGGCTTTATCTATACTAACATTATAAAGAGGAACGATTTGATTTTTTGTTTGTTTGTTTGTAATGAATAGAGGCTCTGAAACTACTGGACCGATCTAAATAATTCTTTCACCATTAGAATGCTACATTATCCGTGATACATGGGCTATAAAAAACGGCCAAGTGTGTGTCGGGAAGATGCTAAGGCGGTACGAAGTTCGCCGCGGTCCTCTAGTAACCTAATAGTTTCAGATGTACAAATGCTTAAGATAAAGTAAGTACCTATTCAAACATTATACCTATCTATCAAAGTGCATCTAAATCATTTTGTAAAAACGCCGGAAATAATATATGGTCAGATAATCGTTAGGCATTTATCCACCTTCATTTATTTATATAAAGTACTAAAGCATTCTAGTGGGAGTGTAGGATATAAATTATGTAAGAAATACGGTAGTTAATGAACGTGTTTTTAGTCATTGTGGACCCACAAGTGACCTCTGAATGATGACAAGGTCAACATAGATAAACGAACTAAATAAACGGCGCTATAATATCGACAATAACTTGATAGCGTACGACGCGGTTCACGAGTGAATCTGATAAACTGTTTATTACCTTCTTATCTGCTTCACCGCTCTCAGCCATTATTTCTTTCAGTAATAATAACACAGAATTATCTTTAATATTTACGTAAGTTTACGAAACGAACCAAAAGTCGCTCGCAGCTTTTGACATTGACATTGACATTTTTTTTTTTTTTTAATATATTTACTAGCCTGGTTACTAGACCTTTTGGCTAAATCTTAATTTATTTTTAATTTTCTTCTGTTTTCACATTAAAACGTTGGTATTCGACGTTTTGATGGTTCTTTGGAGTTTTTGGAGGCAATCGAAAGACGGAGGAAAAGCAGAGAAGTCCACAGGAAAGAGGTGAACCGACCGCTTGGCCGCGCTAAAATCACGGAACACTTTTCCTGTTTACGACCCATGCACCATCATATTTCACTGAACTATATATTGTTCACTTGCACGACACTTTGTTACGCAAAACAACACCAATTTTACGAACCAAAACTCACTATAAACAATAAAAATTCGATGAAATATAAGGACTCCAAACGTCAGCTACCAAAGCCCGCCAAAAAACTCTGACATTGACAAGCAGATGAGTGTGACCAGATTTAAATTCAGGATCCTGCTAGTTGGTTGGCTGCTAAATCCTGCTAAGCCATTCTATAAAATGCTAAATAGTTTTTATGCAATAATCTCAGATCAATTAATACAAGTAGATAACTTCTTGATGACGTCACACCGTACTACCCAAAACGTCAAACTGACTCCTAAAGACCTCTATCCATACTGCCAAATAAGAAAGTCACTTTTATCTATCTACGATGGCAACATTGGGAACCCTTTTCAATTTGGTCGCGTATAATTGCTCGAAAGTACCGTCGCGGTTCATTGGCAAGAATTGTCATTTAAAAACGAAATCTGAAGAAATTAGTGAAGTGGTGGTGACTTTAATATAAAGAGAATGTCCTGGACTGTGCGCGGGTGCAGATCGCATTCGGGAAATAAGGAAAACTCGGGCGAAAATATCAGATTCCACAAGTGAGTACATAGGTAACATCAGGTAAAATTTTCTCCAGTAAATAAACCAGAAAGTGTAAAGTCCGATTTTCCCATGGCTTAATTAATAACAATAAGATAGTTTTGTAGATTTTGGACTTATATAAAGCACGAAAATGGAACCAATTAGATTTTGAGGTTATAGTATTTGACAGCGTTTGACAGAGGTTTGACAGATAGGGGCTGTAGGCTGCTTGGAATCGACATGTTGATAAAAATACTGCCATCTTGTTTTTTCACACGTTATGATGTATTTGCGCAACCAAGATAGCATTACTATCGTAGGTTCTTGCTAATTAACTGGAGGCCTTGGCAATAATACATAAAAATATAGTACCTATGATCGTGATCATTATCATCATTAGCCTATCATCGTCCACTTCTGAACATAGGCCTCTCCCAAGGCGCGCCACAAAACTCTGTCCTCGGCCTTCCTCATCCAGTCGCCAGTATGACCGTAAATAAATAAAATAAATCGGAATTAAACTTTTTCATGATCATAACAACATTATGGAAAACGTCTTTCTGTCAAAAAGTTTGATGCAATTTGATGCATTTCAATTCAAAATTTACCTACCGTAAAATATTTGAAGGAGTCACGATGCGGATCTGCCGGAGTACGGACGTGTTGTGCTCGCGTATCGTCGCGATAGATCCGCACGTGGCTCCGCCATTTTGTGAACTCTTTTGTGTTTTAACCTTAAAACAATCACTTGAGACTCTAAACTTCCACTCATTGCATTGGCAAAACTGCCACTCTAGATTTAATTAATACTACTGATCATTTTCCTACGTATAATCTTCACATAACGAGACGTTGGCTGAATTGTGATAACACATCGGATGCCAGTAAACAAAAATTGAATAGAAATATTTGAATTTGTCCTGAATATTATTTAAAATAGATAAAGCATGAAAAAGTGGTGCAAGTCTAGTGATTCATAATGCTATTTTCAACTTTATGTTTGAAGGAATATCATGCAGGGATTCAGAACGATTGGATAATCTTTGCAGGCGATTTGCTGATAAGGTAAGTATTTATTTTCTCTAATGTTGTATTTTAACAATAGTTGTCAATATAATTAAACCAATTATCATCTGTAAAATAATCATTTAGGGCATTTTGTTTCGAGTTTGCTTCGCATGCGGTTATGATTGTACATTGATAAAACTGGCATTATGTACCTATGTGTCGACCGCATAATTTTGACCGTGATGTGATATTTTTTGTTTTAAGCAAAGTTTATTTTAACTGCGATAAAAAAAAATTTGATTACTTTTTATGGTTTCTCTGTACCTATTGTTTTCAGGAAAACATTTATACCGCAATATATAAACCGGATGCATCGATAAAAAAAAGACTGCCACGCGAAGAAATGGAAATGTTAAAAATAAGAAATGTAAATATCGGACAAAAATATAACAATCGTATACCTACTAAAAGAATTCAGACACAAATAATTGGAAACTACAATATTAAAATTAAATGCATTTATTACTTCCATATGCATTTTCTTTATTTTGTTCTAGAACTAGAATACAGATGGCATGTTTCACGTGGTACCTGCGGCTATATCATGCCTATCAGAGCGAAGGTGTCAATAGCGCTATATCATGTTGCCATGCTAGCCATGCAGTTGCCGAAATGAGGGATTTTCAGAAAGCCATTAAAAAAGTAAAAGTAGTTCCTAATGGCTTGATAGATGGCGTTGACGAGACAGGGGCGAGAGACCTTGCAGATAATAAAATACAAATAAAATAGAAAGAATTTGTGTTTTTAAGTAAGCAGCAAAATATGAGCATATGTTTCGTCAACAGATGCGTCTGACTCAGTGACATGCATTTTTGTTTAATTACCTAAAATTTTTGTCTTCGGACCCCTCTCTGGTCAACGCCATTCATCGCTGGTTTGATGAACTACGTTTAAGTAACTGTAAGAAAACTCCTCATTTAGCTGCTGTCAGAGCAAAATTTAGCTAAATATAAATAACGTTTTGCATAAACTTTTGGAGAAAATACAGCAAGTATTTTGACGTTCTTGCGTGGAGGCAGCGCCCTCATTTATTTTCTACTCTGTTATGTCACACTGTATGAATACATTAATGAGACAAACGAAGAAGTTTATTTCCGTCTGGCACCGTTTTCTCCTCTTTATTAGGCAGGCAACTCAAGTAACAAACACTCAAGAGAGAATACACATAGAATTCAGAAATGGAGTTGAAGCAGTCGCCGTGACCGAAATCGGTCAGGAGTATAAAATAACTAACCAAGAGAAATTTTAATGATTTCAATTCATATTCTTGTTGAATTTTGCTCAGGTTTTACAGAACCTGGTAAGAACTGCCAAATTTTTAAATTTTTGAGAAGGTTTTAGCAGATCCTGCTAAACAATCCTGCAAATTTAAACCTGTTAAAAAACTGCTAAGCCCTAAATTGTAGCCACTTCATAGTCCGCGTAAAAAATTTTACCCCTCTCAACAGACCTGCGTAACTGGAGTTACTTTTGACATACCCCTCTCAACAGTCCTACGTAACTAGAGTTACTCAGTTCAAATTTCCCGGCTTACTTTTGAATTTATTCTTTTTAATAGTGTTGCAACCTTCCCTCGACTATGAAAATTTCCGGAAATACCTAGTAAAATATGTGTAACTGCCCTAAATCATTGGAATATCACTTCCTAAGGCCAAAATTAAAAAAAAAAATGTCAAAGTTTGTGGTGTCGGATTACGGGTGTGTGAGTGACGTGTGTGCTGTGATATTTTATTGAAATATATGGCGTCTGGACATATTTTGAGATAATTTGTGCATTTAAATGTTCGTAATTTAACAAAGTTTCATATTTGCAAAGGATTGGCTGCTGGGTAACACATTTTTGAAAAATTTTACTCGAGAATGTATGGCGACGAATTTTTTTGTGAGCGGCGACAACTGTGAGTATATTTACATTGTTTTTGCATAAAATCTATTTATAAACATTTGGCATACTTATTTATTAAAAGATAATTTAACTAGCTTTAAAATAATATTTTTTGTTTTACAGTAGGAATACTAGTTTACGAGATACAAATGTTTTTCTAGAATTGGAAAGTGGATCGGCCGTTTTTTTTTCATTTTTTTTATGAACTTTGACCCCTGGACTGTTGAGGGCAGTAAAAGTTAGATTTAGGGACTGTTGAGAGCACTAGGTCATTCGAAGCTCTAGTTTCTTAGGACTTTTGAGTGGGTAGGGCCTAATCCTGCTACAATCGCAGGATTCTGCTAAATCTGGTAACACTGATGATCGAGGCCATAAACTTAAAAAATAAAAATGAACTGTCAAAAAAACATCAAAAAAACGTTTTGTTATTGCTATATTCACTCCATTCCAAACAGCAACGAAAAATTTAAATTACAGAAACAGAGACATAGACTTAAACTCTAGCGAGGCGAGAGTAATATGTCTATGAACAGAGATTTGATAAACTTACTCTCACTTATTCCACAGCTTAGAACAGCTTTAGTAACCACCAAGATAAATATTATGTCGGATATTACATTTTTATGTTAAATAAATTGTAAGTATTTGCATAACAGAATTGGCCAGAAAGCTAAATAGGAACTTCGATCAAAATAAAATGAATGGATAGGCCTTAAGCGAACATTTCAAACCAGAAAAATGAGGCAAAACAAATGAAATTTTTACTTGTCACTTGTATGATAGTGCCCTAGATTTGATAGATAATGGCGCTAGTTTGTATGTACCAAGTGCACCAGTAGTTTGCTTCAACTTACCGCGCTTATCTTACACAAAAAATCGCTAAAATAACAAACTAACGTCTAGTTCTGAGTTTTTAATATGTTGTTAGGTCCACTACCAGTAGCGTATATCCAAGTTTGCAGCTTCGAAAGACCTGTGCTAACTTTGCAGCACTCGAAAAACCATCCCGTTTTTTGGTTTTTCGCTTACATCTCCTAAGTCTATAAGTCGTATAGAAAAGTTTTCTAGGTACAAATTAAACCTGATAAAATTTCCTACAAAACGAGTAGTATGTACTTGTCTTATAGGACTTATCCTTTGATAGCTACAGGGCCAAGAAAGAAATAGCATTTTAAAAATTATGAAATTAGTATGGCAACCCTCATGAAAGTTGAAGATAAAAAGAAAATGATTTCATATTCCTAATCAGCGACCCCGAAAATCCCCGGATACAAATTTGCAGCTGATTCGGTGAACCTTTAACAGGTGCTTTGGCGTTTTAAATTTCCATGGCAGCCATCTTGGATTTCGCAATTTTGGATTTTTTTTACCGCCATCCAAATCTGACCAAGGTCTTCTATACATTTCTTCAAGATCCATAGCCTTATCTTTCATAGTTTCCGCGGGCTGTTGACCTCATCCATCAGGAGTCAACCTTCTGAGGAAGTTGAAAAATTCCTTTTATCACCAGGGCATCCTTATTATGATCTCGGAAATTATTTTACTATGCGTTGGTTTGGGGGAACTCGGCGAAAAATTATCCAGGTATCTATCTACTTATCTATGCGAAGTGGGGATCGACCAGATACCTCCTATTTGATCTGCGGGTTCCCCCTACGGTACAAGGATGACATTTAGGGATCATCATATGAATGCTCTGGTGATATAGGGAAAACTTTGACTTCTTCGGAAGATCGATTCCTGACGGATGATGTCAACGGCCCGTGGAAACTACGACAGATAGGGTTGTGGACCTTGAACAAATGCATAGAAGACCTTGGTCAGATTTGGTTGGCGGTAAAAAAAAAACAAATTTCAAAATCCAAGATGGCTGCCATGGAAATCTCAAACGCCAAAGCAGCTTTTAAAGGTTCACCGAATCAGCTGAAAATTTGTATCCGGGGATTTTCGGGGTGGCTGATTAGGAATAGCATTTTCTTTTTATCTTCAACTTTCATGAGGGTTGCCATACTAATTTCATAATTTTTAAAATGCTATTGCTTTCTTGGTCCTGTAGCTCTAAAAGGATAAGTCCTATGAGACAAGTAGGTACATACTACTGGTTTTGTAGGAAATTTTATCAGGTTTAATTTGTACCTAGAAACCTTTTCTATACGACTTATAGACTTCGAGATGTAAGCAAAAAACCAAAAACGGGATGGTTTTTCGAGTGCTGCATAGTTGGCACAGGTCTTACGAAGCTGCAAACTTGGATATACGCTACTGGTAGTGGTCCTAACAACATATAAAAATATCAGAACTAGACGTTAGTTTGCGATTTAAATGTTCGATATGATGGGCCTATTAGGCCTATCCATTCATTGTTCCACATTCACTTTCTCACACTATGAGTTTTACGCCAAACTTAACAAGTAGGTATATGTTGAGCGATATATATATATATATATACACAGTTGCATCGTATATTATATTATAATTAATATTACTTACTATCTGGAAAGAAGTTGCATAACATTCGTAATTGCTGGCTGGATTACACTTGCTTCACTTACTAAGCCCGCGGGATGAGTAGACCATATAGCGGTGAACTGGTGTCGACTAAGCCCGCGGGATGAGTAGACCATATAGCGGTAAACTGGTGTCGACTAAGCCCGCGGGATGAGTAGACCCCTTGGGAAATGAATGGGCCGAGTCACCCCCGACAAAATAAAAGGTGTCAACTGAGCCCGCGGGATGAGTCGTGTGTGGGATGAGTTGCCCACGAAGGGATTTTATTTTGATCGAAGAATAGGAATCGGAAAATCTCGTCGTCCTTATTTGGAATGAAGTATAGGTACGACGTACCACCTCGGACCAAAGTAGAAAGAGTCATCATCATCATCATCACAGCCTATAAAGGCCTCCGCACATTGCAGCGATATTATCGAGCGATATTATCGACAGCGATATCGCGACACCTTACACACTGCAGCGATTCCGCGATTCGCGTCACGCATGCGCCCCACCACTGAATGTAGTTAAAAGAGTAAAGATAATATCGCGGCAGTGTGTGGGATCGAGAGCGTCCCCATACAAAATGTACTGAGAACAATTATCGCAAAATCGCAGCGATATTATCGCTCGATAATATCGCAGCAGTGTGTAGGATCGCGCGCGTCCCCATACAAAATGTACTCTAAACAATTATCGCAAAATCGCAGCGATATTATCGCTCGATAATATCGCGGCAGTGTGTAGGATCGCGCGCGTCCCCATACAAAATGTACTCTAAACAATTATCGCAAAATCGCAGCGATATATCGCTCGATAAAATCGCTGCAATGAGCGGAGGCCTTTACTACGTCCCACTGCAGGCCTACCCTCAGGGACGGGTATTGGCGTTAAGCATCAATTACATTGCCCAATTTGCAGGGAGCCAACATCTAGTGTAGGGTAGTGTAAATGCGTGTTGGCGCTCTCTCCCTACATTTAGGGAGGTCGGGCCGTCCCGACCGCCCTGCGTGCGATTTTTTGGTTGTGTCGGGCAATGTAAATGCATTTAGGGCGGTTAGGGTGCGATTTCTGGCTAACAGTCCGCGCGCGGCAAGCGTCGCGAGCGAGCGGACGTGTGTCTCGAGTAAACTCGAGTTTAACGTATGGCATAGCGTAAACAAAGTTACATACGATTATTATTTGTAATGTAGTAGTAAATAGTTGTTCTCTGCTTTATTAAATAAGTCAAAAAAGTAGGTTATGTATGTTACTTAGGTGATTGATTAAAAAAAATACTCTATCGATTATAGTGATTCTCGAAATAACATTTACATGTTATAAAAATGAATAATCTTATTTTGTAATTAAATTTAAGTAATTTTTATAATATTTTGAAATTACGTTTATTTAAATAAGTACTTCAGAGATTATTCTTATCATTTTTAAGCTTAGTAGACTAAACAATACTTAAAATAATAAGATTGACATAATTATTTCATTCATAAATGCTCTAGAATCAATAAAACTGGAGATGTTTCCTCCGCGACGTCCAAACGCGGAATGGCGGCCGCCGCCGCAGGGCCCTGCAAATTGGGTAATGTAAATGGTAGACCCTGCGCCCTACATATTGGCTTCCCTTGATGTTGGTCCCTGCAAATTGGCTAATGTAATTGCACCTTTAAGCATCAATTACATTGCCCAATTTGCAGGGACCAACATCAAGGGAAGCCAATATGTAGGGTGCAGGGTCTACCATTTACATTACCCAATTTGTAGGGCCCTGCGGCGGCAGCCGCCAGTCCACGTTTGGACGTCGCCGAGGAAACATCTCCAGTTTTATTGATTCTAGAGCATTTATGAATGAAATAATTATGTCAATCTTATTATTTTAAGTATTGTTTAGTCTACTAACCTTAAAAATGATAAGAATAATCTCTGAAGTACTTATAAACGTAATTTAAAAATATTATAAAAATTTTATAGTTACATTTAATTACAAAATAAGATTATTCATTTTTAAAACATAAGTACTTAAATGTTATTTCGAGAATCACTATAATCGATAGGGTATTTTTTTTAATCAATCACCTAAGTAAAGTAACATACATTACCTACTTTTTTGACTTAGTTAATAAAGCAGAGAACGACTATTTACTACTACATTACAAATAATAATCGTATGTTACTTTGTTTACGCTATGTCATACGTTAAACTCGAGTTTACTCGAGACACACGTCCGCTCGCGACGCTTGCCGCGCGCGGACAGTGTTGCCAGATTTTTTAAAGCAGTATCTGTACCGAAGATTTTAAAAATCTGTATGAAATCTGTATAAGTAAATTAAAGAAAATCTGTAAAAAATCTGTATTTGGCATTGGTATTCTGTATAATTTTATCTGTAGTTAACTACCTAGGTGCTTTAATTGTTACATTTAGAGCTGAATAAATAAATGTTATGAATATTTATAAATATCATTATTCATTTTTAATAATAAGTCATGATCAATATCTATGTCATAGCACGTCATAGCATGGCTTATTGTTGAGTAATTGCTTAGTTGTGCAGCAATTTTTGCCAAAATGGTCTGAAAAACTACAATTTGAGGTAATTCTGTATGAAAAAAATTTGAATGTTGAAAAATCTGTATAAATTTCACTCTCAATTTTTTATCGGTATGACATGTTGGAAATCTGTATGGATACCGCGAAATCTGTATATCTGGCAACACTGCGCGCGGAATGTTAGCCAGAAATCGCACCCTAACCGCCCTAAATGCATTTACATTGCCCGACACAACCAAAAAATCGCACGCAGGGCGGTCGGGACGGCCCGACCTCCCTACATGTAGGGAGAGAGCGCCAACACGCATTTACACTACCCTACACTAGATGTTGGCTCCCTGCAAATTGAGTAATGTAATTGCACCTTTAGTCCACCACGCGTGCCCAATGCGGCTTGGTAGACTTCACTTATGCATCGTAATTTCTTCTTCAGCGTATGCAGGTTTCCTTTCCTCACGATGTTTGCCCTCACCGTTTATGAGCAGTCGGTATTACGTACTTAAGTTAGAAAAATTCATTGGTAGGTACATGGCATGTCAGTCATCCGTGCGGATTCGAACCCAGACCTCAGGATTGAATTTCCATATGTAGCTCTCCGCAACGCGCCACCGACGACACTCGACAAGAAAGAGTATTGAAACGATAAGTCACTACTAGTGTTTATCCGTGACTCAGTCCGGACAAATTATATTATACCAGATTTTAAGTCAGATCATAAGCTATCAAACAAAAAAAGTTTCATCAAAATCGGTTCAGTACCTAGTTTTTGCGTGAAGCGCGAACAAAAAAAAAAACAAACAAACGCACAAACAAACAGACATTGTTTGTTTGTTAGAGCCTACCTCAGGAAACGCGAAAAAAAATGAGCTGCCCCATACAAAACTGCTGTACCAACCCGACTCAAATGTATGGGACAGCAGTTTTTTTTTTCGCGTTTCCCGAGGAAAGGCCATAGTGAAATATGATCAGTTGGATGGTCTGAGTTCACCGTTTTAGTATTTGCTTGGCTGTCACATACACCCTGTATACTTAAAACAACTTTATTCCATTGACTTCCATGGCAGCTGTGTATAATTTTTAACGCTTTTCCCATGATAACTATTGCTTTTATTTTTTAGTAGGGGGTATTAGGACTATTAGGTAACTAGGTAAGTACCTAATCGTATTATACCTACCTACCTACTTAAATACTTATATTATTATGATAAATAGATACAGATACAATAACAATACAATACAAAGCCTTTATTATTACCACCACATATCTAATTATCATTCATTACATTAGGTACCTACATTGTTTTACACCACTGATTTCTTTACCTATTAGGTATATTTACTTGTTTACGAGATTAACACTTGTTTTTACATGGATACATAATTCATTCATAGATGATAGTTACCTATGACGAAGATATTTTCCGGCCGTGGCCTGCAATGCGATTTTTGAACATCATACGAGCGATTCGGCAGTAGAAAGATGCTTTATCTCCATAGTAATTTTGACATTTTCTACTGCCGATGTTCAAAAATCGCACTGCTGGGCGTGGCCTGTCAAAAGTTATGGTTCGTATCGTAATTCGTAGGTAATTAATTACATAGTCAAATCGTTGTTCAATCACCGAATATTTACTGCGATTGCAGCCCAGGAGTGCGATTTTTGAAACTCATTTGCTGAGCTCAGCAGTTGAAAATGTCACACAAATTATATATACCAGATTTTAAGTCAGATCGTAAGCTATCAAACAAAAAAGTTTCATCAAAATCGGTTTAGTAGTTTTGGCGTGAAGCGCGACCAAACAAACAAACAAACACACAAACAAACTGGATTGTGGTTTTTGATCTCCATAGTAGTTTTAAAATCTTACGTAAGATGACTTTCAAAAATCGCACTCCGGTAGGTTCAACACGTAGAGGCCCCTTTGGAAACACTTTTATAATAAATACGATGAGATGCACCAATCGTGGTCTATCTCTGAATGCATTATGTACCTAAATATGCACCAGAAGATACCTGGTACCACGTTCGGTGCAGAGACTAGAGACAGAAAAAGACTCGGGTTATTGGGGTGAACTGGGAAGACTGCGAAAGTTGGGTTATTGCGGAGAGACTCGATCTGCACGCCTATCGTAACAAATATCCTTTCTAGGTTTCTAGGTACCCAAATAATTTCATTTGATTCCAACTTTGTAAGCGAAAAATCTTGATCAATGATTACAACCGTAAAAAACACTTCATTTTTTTTAAACTATTCTCATATACCTAACTCTAGGGTAACTATTGAACAATCTGTGGCATAATTGGCCTCCTTTCTGAATGATTGATTTTTTATCTTTATACTTCAGTATTGTTTGGTATTGGGCAAATAATTATAAGAAAACCAACAAAATTCTTCTACCATCTTTATTGTAATTCATTGTGTCTTAGTTCTACCTTAGCAGCGGCATCTCCCGGCATCTTACTGGCTACTATACTGATGACGGCTGAGAGCAGTGCCAGCACCGAGCTGGTGGCTGCCAGGGTCCACAGCGTGGGGTGGTGGAACACACATGTCGCCCCTCCCGTCCCTTCGTAGGCGCACGTTAAATCTGTTGGTGTAAAATGATAGTGTCGGCTATGAAGTCAGACCACAGATTACTTAATGTCAGACTGCTTCATCTCACACACTTGGACTACATAATATATGTCTGCTAGTCTCTCGTAAAGGGTTTGACATGGATCCGTGCAAAAAGTACCGATTAAAATCTGCAATAAACGAGATATCCATAGCTACATGAATTTTGATATGAGTGCCTCGTCTTGTGGTACCTTTAGGTATAGGTTCTTATTCAACAAAACATCGAATTTTAAAATCATGTAACTAGTTACTCCACCTCCACATAACCATGGCAACAACTGAAACTTTATGTTAAAGTGCTCTAGAAACATGTATAAAAAAGTGGCTATACAAGTAGGTCAAGGCAGGCGGCAGGATTGGCGATCACTCCACTGACTTATTATTTGTTCGTAGGAAACAACTCATAAAATACGATGTCGAGGTCAACCTAAATGCCTTACATTGCCGTAAATTTCTGAAAACAATTCATGACTTACAGCTAATCATCATGTACAGGAAGTGGCCCAAGCCATGGGCCAGTAAGGAGACGATACCAAATGTTGCTCCAATTGCGATCGCTTTATCGCGCGCTCGTACCGCTCGCAGTATCACCATACCCTGCATCAGGATAGCAGCCGCTGTAACCAATGAGGTATAGGGTTGGATAGACAGGCTAGATATAGCTGAATACTCTGAGGAATTAGGTTTCGTTTTGACATACCGTCGACACAGAATAGGTACGTAAGGTACTGTAGTAAGGTACATTCAGAATTTTTGGACTTTCCATAGGTACTAAAGTGCGGATCAGCCGATCGATTTAGTGTGGAGTTCCAAAAAAAAATTCATTATTCGACCCATATTTTTAGTAATTTAAAACTACGGGTGTTTAATGGAACTAATAATATAAGTATTAAATTAACATAGGTAAATTCAAGATCTCTCGACGAATCTTGGCGACGACGGATGATCAGAAACGTTGCTACAACTGCCAAGTGAGCCTTAAATTTGTCGCTTGGTTCACTTTTAACCTATAGGTATACACCACAAATTTGTAATTAGTAGGTAACGAACTTGGATGTATTCAGACCGTGAATCTGAACAACTTTCCCTAAGGAACATGGGTCGAAAAACGAGAAAAATTATTGAAAATCCCATACAAAATCGAACGACGATCCGCACTTTTGTATGGGAAGTCCAAAAAATTATTCGTTTTGGTGTATAGGTTTCAGATATAGGTTACCGCTTATAGCTACGACGACGGTGAAGAAGAACTGATAGAGATTGAAGGAGAACCGGCAGGATGGAAGAGTGCAGCTTCCACGGACCATACGCTCCGAACCACAGGTGCAGTTGTGGAATAACCTTCGAATATGAAATACAAATTCATTTTAGGTTCAATTTATTAGTTATAATTAGGTAGGTATATAGAAAACAATAAGATAGGTACTCTACTTGCTATATAAGTACTTAAATTTAAACAGCAAGCTGTTGGAACTTACAAGAAACCGTTCAAGTCTTCGTAATCACTACATCCAGCGCTGCACGGAGAAAAATAAGTAGTTGATGTGTCCACATCACATACAGGCGTGTACTCGTATGTCCCCTCTAGGCAACTGAAATCATTGTGCATCTTTGTAACTCCTTAATCTTGTATCTGTCATTATCCACAGAAAAAACCTATTCATTGGTAGTTAGTAATTAGGATCTTACCCACACTCCTGACTGCAGACCGGTTGCTGGTACATCCCGTTGCCTAAACCAGCAATGTCTCCTGTACTACAAGGCAGTATAGCGAGTACAGCGAAGAACACAGCGACGAAGATTGCAACAACTCCTCCTACTCTAGATGCAGTGTTCGCTTTCACACCGTCACTTCGTCTGACCGAGAATCTGACTCTGAAAATCTATAAAAGAAACAGCAGAGTCAGTTTATTTGATGATAAGGTAAATAAAACATTAGAGATGGTATCGATGAATTTTACCATAACGAAGAAGATGACCACCAAGGCTCGGAAGATGTCACTGATTGATCTGGAAGTCCGAGGATCCTGCCACACAGCTTCAATGTGGAACTTTGCCTGGAAAAAGAATATCGAAGATTCAACGCGAATACAAATACATGAGCAGTTTTTGAGTATAACATACATACCTGTAATTATATATTTATTATTTATATATACCTATAAAATCATTATTGCTTACATACCTACCTGAACATATTTATAATCTAATCGAATGAAGCCAAAAAGAGCAGTATGGAGAAAAACAAGGGCACAAGTTTGAACGAGTACCGCTTTGTTCCTCAAAACACGCCCTAGGGCTGTGAAGAATCCTGAAAACAAAACATATTATTTAAAATGAGAATGGATGTAGTTAGTTAGGTAGTAGGGTACTATCAAGTATTCTATGATTTAGGAGCAATACCAGTCTCATCGGGCTTCTCAATGTTGCTGTTTGGCATGTTCTTCGGGAATAACGTGAAGAGTATAGCAAACATGAGGGCTAGCATCGAGAGTGACAAGTGCGCCTCCCACCAGTCGTCTCGGAAGGCCCCGGGACGCAGCCACACCTGCCCGCTGAGGCCCAGCGATAGACGGATCGAGATGAGAATACCTGCGAATCAGAACGATAGAAAAGTTTTTCATACCTATTGATTAATCACTATAGATACCGAACTCGGATTTGTCAAGATATGAGAGAAAGCGCGCTGACAAATATTCAAGGAATACCTACTTCTCAAAACAAAGTTTCTTACCATAAAAATAGGGTCCATTCTGAGGCTCATGGTCATCGAGATAAGTCAGCCCATGTGCCCAAATGCTTATCCTAGTGAGAGCGCACGAGATTGCTGTGATGATTAGCAAAGTTATACGAGCAGACACAAAATAATCTGTGACTGATTCCGTATATGCTGATATGCTGTTGCCTCCGCAGAGTTCTGAAAATGACAAGAAAAGGGCATTATTACCGGATAGCCTAGTCGGTAGACTAGGCCTGCCAACGAAACCTAGTGTAGCCTTCTGCTTTCGGATTGTGTAATGAATTTATTTGAATAGACATCGAGTGTCGAATTATGGTTTACAGACTTCCTTTACATCCTGAAACAACTAATAAGATAGGATAATTACTTATTTATTTCGCTCAAATGGCTTATTTGTTCAAGTAGGTAATTAATATAGATACCTAATCTGCATACAACAATTTCGTAGTCATAAGGTCATGTGATGTCTTAACCACTATCAAATGATTACGATAGCCCCAATGTGATCTGCGTGACATAAACCTTGTGGTTTGATTTTATTTTCTAACTGATATATTACATTTACCAACCAACTACAGGTGGACTGGGTTCCTTATAAGGGAAAGCCAGCACCAACAGGCCTCCAGTTGCGGAGAGCAACAGCATCGAGGACAGCGCCAGGTTCCTTCTGAATCGGCCCCACCAAGCCAGAGCAGCACCTAGCAAGAAGTCAGCTCCAGCTGATCCCATGAATACATAGTCTGGAAGAATACATAAGCTGCATTTAAGAGTTTAAGAGTGATAATGCTGAGGTCTTTTATGCAAATGAGCTACGGCGGCTGCTGTTGATTGTGATTGGCTTTCACGCGAACACGGTTCTAGACGATGTTTCATAAGAAAATGTCGCTGGAAGTCCACAATTACATACACAAAAGTAAAAGATTCTGAAAAGAAAATCGGTCGTGACTTTCTATTTGATGTGACGACGGTTTTAAAGGCATTCAAGGACATTAAGTATATATTTGCTTCTTGATTTGGAAAAGCCTTTTCCTACGCAGCGCTGTCATCATAGCTCATAGCGACACACACACCACTGTGTGGTGAAGGGGTTTCCCATACTCCTCTCCCGCTGGAGAGGTTTTGAGTGATACCCAATACCTGGGATAAGGCTCAATGACATTCAATGAAATGTCATTTCCCATGGTACGACACGGTCGTTGTAGATATTGAGGAATCACTCGAAATCATTAATTCTCTACTTAATTTTACTCTGACGGTTAGGTATCGATCGATCCTTTAATCACGATCATTATTTTAATATCACATCATACAGGGTAAGTGACAGCCTAGCAGATACTGAAACGGTGAACTGAACAACTTTCACTATGGAGCCTACATTAGGAATCGCGAAAAAAATCAGGCGTGCCATACAAAACTGCTGCTACCCGACTCAAATGTATGAAACAACTGATTTTTTTTCGCCTTTCTTGAGGTAGGCTTCATAGTAAAAGTTATTCAGTTAGTCTGAGTTCACCGTTTCAGTATTTGCTAGGCTGTCACTTACACCCTGTAGTTATATTCAACATCATATTATTGTGTAACGCCTGATTTCGCCTGCCATACCTACACATGCAGAGCAGAATTCCGAATCAGAATTTATACGATTTCGTGTGGATTTTCCTCCTCCAGAATTCCGATCGGAATTACGGAAACATGGAGACTCAAATCCTATAAGAAATCCTAATTCTGATGCAGCGTATAATTCCGTGTCTGTGTAGTTACCTTCAATATAAGCAGGAAGATACCCGGTGCCTGCGTCTCTCCTCAACAGCATGTAGCAGTTGCTCTCCAGCAGTATAATGATTAGCAGCGACCCCTGGAGGAACAGGTCGAACCTCTTGACGGTCAGGATGTACGTGCGTAGGAAGTACCATAGTTTGTGAAATACTGCAATACGAGAGATTTAGTAACGAAAGATCTTGATTGTACCTAAGTATTTCAATGAGTTATGTGCAAAACCTTTATGAGTGAAACTAAACTTCAATTTCACTAGTGGATTCTACGTCTGCTGGGTGTAAACTTAAATGCGTTACATATCGAACGGGGTGCACCAGACCATCAAAGTGCGTTCACACACGATGACGCACTGACGGAGCGGCAAATTTCAGTCCATAGAACCACACCCGGTGCGTCAATGCGTCACCGTGTGTGCTTCTACGTGCGTTTTCATACAACTCCTTGCTTCACAAATGACGGACTGACGTTTGCTGCTCCGTCAGTGCGTCATCGTGTGTGAACGCACAAACTGAACAACTTTCAAACTGAACAAGGCAACATCAAAATCGCGAAAAGAATAAAATGTACTTACTTATGAAAAAGCAGATTTTCAAAGTTGGTCCCAATAATAGTAAATTTAAAAAATGTTCAGTTTGATGGTCAAAAACTAGTTTTTCCTGTAGATTTAGTCAATTTTATTTAGTTCTGAAGAAACCTACGATTTGCGATTATGATGCAATTTTTGTAAAAAACTAAAAAAAAAAGAAAACAAATGTTTCACGTTTTCGTGAATACGTTTCAATTAAAATATGAAGTCTTACCTGTTTTGCCTTGGAGTACTGTCATGTTTGTATAATACAATTATTTAATTTGTATATTTTTATTATTTTACTTCATTTATTTAGCACATATTAACGTTTACGCTAAACCAAACAAGGCAGTTTAATCTAATTACCTACAAAATGCTGGGTGGTAGTAATCTTATCACTTGATAATTTTTGCTATTCAAATATTTTATCTTCAGATAATCTGTTTAGTTTGTTTAATTAATCGATTTTTATTTGATTCCTGATCCACCAAAATAATAGAGAATTAAGTACGAGGTTTAGATCAATCTCATGGAAAAAAATTATTCATACGAAACTTCCGTAAGTATCTAATTTTACTAGACTCAAATGTATGGGACAGTTGATTTTATAATGTTTTTTCGAAGTGGTCGCCATATAAATTAACCTTTACACCACATACTCTACCCATCAAACTGAACAACTTTTACTATGGGAGCAAACCTTTCAGAACAAAAAAGAAAATCAGCTGTCTCATAAAACAGCAATACCTAGGTAGCTAGGTACTCTATTCAAACGTATGGGACAGCTGTTTTTTTGTTCTGTCAGGTTTACTCCCATAGTAAAAGTTGTTCAGTTTGATGGGTAGAGTATGCAGTGTTAATGATACTTTTCCTTACACCCTGTATTGAAAGTTGTTCAGTTTGGTGGTCTAAACTGAACCACCCCTTTAACTATAATACTAGGGTGTTTTTATTACAACTGTATGTCCCACCCCAGAGCGTCGGTGGCGTGTTGCGGACAGCGATGAAAACTCTTGAGGTCCAGGATTGCGATTTTTGAAAATCACACGTTCAAATCAGCAGCGAAAGATGCATAATGTCCATATTGCCCACACTAATTTTGACATTTTCTACTGCTGAATTCAACGTACGATTTTCCAAAATCGAACTAGGTTCGAATCCGCACGAATGTTTCTAACTTAGCGAAGCTCCGAAGCGGCTCCCCTGGAAGCCTGCTGGACCTGATCTCGGGGGTCAATCTGCCGCCAAGCGAGCCGCAGGCCGAGACAACTTTCACTATGGAGCCACCCTCAGTAAACGTGAAAAAACTCAGCGTTTTCATACATTTGAGTCGAGAAGGTAGAGCTGTTTTGTGTGGAGCAGCCGATATATTTTTTTTATTACGTAATACTTACTGCTCTGAAACGAGGAAATCGTGATGAAATTCCGACGCATATTCACATAATGCGGTAGACTTCACAGTCTACCAACCCGCATTCCAATCCGCATTGGGCACGCGTGGTGGACTTGGCGCCCATACGCACCTCTCTGAGGGTAGGCCTGTGCCCTGTAGGCCTCGCATGCCACCCCCGAGTAAACGATAAAAATCGAGATGTGCCTCCATCCTTACTATTTTACGTATGCCAAAAAGAGCGCGCATGACGTTTTTCTCGTTTAAACGCTTTGTCGTGGGTGGCATGCTAGCCGTGCAGCAGTGAGATATTATATTGCTGTGATGATGATGTTATCCCATTTCAATATCATAAGACGTAAACAAACGGACTCACCATTATCATCAGCTCATAAAGGTGCGAGAGAGGGAGAGTACCCAGTAGTCAAGTTTCCGACAGAGTATTTGCAAGCCTCTTCACGCATAATTCATTAGTTTTGTCACTAACGACAAGCCGGAAGCACATTACCTAGTAAATGGAAAGGTAAGTTACGTAATTAGTTTGCGAGGCTTTACTAATTATTTTTATTTTATTTATTCCCAGCATCGACCAATGCCGAGGTCTGTCCCACTACGGGGTGCCCTTGGATTAAAGGAATTATTACCTATGTCAGGGGTTCCCAAAGTGTGCGCCATGGCGCCCCAGGGCGCCGTGGAAAGCAAGCAGGGGCGCCGCGACTTGTCACTGAAAGTCACACCTTTTGTATTTTCATAGTTTTCTGTCAATTATAGTAGATTACACACCGAGATCAGGAAAGTAATAAAGGCCTCAGATCTCACGAAATGTGATCTGAACGTGATCTGAGGCTTTCTTATTTACTGCCCGAGGTTAAGTACACTATTTTTCTCCTCGACGGAGGTGGAAAGGGGAAGCTTCGTTTAGCGCAGCGGGACGAAAATTGACGCTTTCCGTCCGGAGGGGAGAACATTTTTCATTTCTATGCCTTATTTCACACATATGGCGACACAAGGGCGCCGTGACAAAATACTATACCGGAAAGTGCGCCATAGAGGTGTAATAGTTTGGGAACCCCTGACCTATGTCATTGTAAAGTATTGTAATACCTATTCCGGTTTATTAAAAAATAATACAAATGTTAAAATTTTTTGTCAAAATTTAATATACTTACCTACTTACTTACTTATAACAATGCAATTAGTGTCAAAATTCGTGTTAGGTAGGCACCTAGGCTAGGCTACCTATATTTTTAGACAACATTGCTATATTGCGATGCGATATTATATAAGTACTCAGGTAATTATCTTATTTCCATATAAAAACACTAATTCAAAGTAACATTATAAGTACACAATGAGAGCTTTTTATTTAAAGTGATAAAAGAAAATACTTACCTACTTTTAAACAATTAAAAAAATAATAATGCTCATGGTCAAACTCATTAATTAATTATTACCGATCTTAGAAAAAGTATATGTCTAGAATGACCCTCACTAATATTCCGTATAAAACAAAAGGGGCTAAGTTTCATAGGTTGGTGTGCGTAAGGCGCCCTACAAATTATGTATGTGTGCGTGTGTATAGGGTTTAGGAACCAGTACTGGTTCCAATTTTTTTCGACGCTTTCGTATCTTCGACTGTCAATCTTGACATATAATTTTAATCAAAGTTACCGATAAATACAAAGTAAGTACTTACACAAAATATAGTAAAAATGTGGGTTGGTTTGTTATATTGCGCGCAACAAGAATTAACTGCGAAATATGTCACCTCAATCCATCTCCTGAATCGACAAAACAAACATTTTATTTTAAAATCTTGGACTAGCTTTCGTTACGCGCCATATAATGTACTTTAATATAAATAAATTAAATTATTAAATGAGATTGTCTGTTAATCAAATTGAACTCACAGTTAGTTTTCGCGTTTGTAGTAGCAAGGTTGATTCTGAAGTCAGTAATTCAGTGTGGTCGTGAGTGTATGTATGTAATAGGTATGTTAGTTATCACTTAGCAATAGTGTAGAGAACAAAATGAGAGCTCGTTCATCACTATACCTATATACTTTACAACATAGCTCCAAGTATGACTCGTCGGTAAAATAAAGTAGGTACACCTATCTATCCACTAACCCTTGAGAGAAACAAAGCGAACACTTTTAACCAGAGAGAGAGAGCAGATTTTTGCATTGGTTCTCTGTGGTTCTGTGTCCTTTTTTTTTAGATGAGGGGGGAAAAAAAACCGATTTCAGGCCATTTTATGAGTCAAGCAGGCACTCCTTATTCTAATACAATATTCTGTGTTTTGTGTGTGTGTTTGTGTGTATTCTGTTCTTATTTGATTCAAAATAGCACAACATGGCTGTAAACATGTTTATAATCAATAATATTTGAAATATTCTGTGAACCCTAATTTTTCAAAAGCACTGGGCAGCATCAATTAAAGTATGATACTACTTTAATAACTCGTAATAGTCAATCAAATACCAAAATTTCACAATCAATCTCAAAGGGACCCTAGTACTTGCTCCTCAAGCCAGGGCACGAAGTGTGTGACCCTGGAGTAGATCCCCGGGAACCCGGCCTCCGCACACTTGTACCCGAAGGAAACCACGCCGATCTGGTAGAAGTGCGTTGTAAAATCTTGGCTGTTCCACTGTAAAAGAAATTTAAATTTTGTTGAGAGGATAGGCGGGCTGAAATGCTAATTTGGAGATTAGGTCACTTTTCCAACCGTATACATATTTAATTAAAGATTGAAAAATTTTGTCTCGGGCGGGACTTGAACCCACGCTCTTCCAAACCGGGGAAACGTGCTAACCAATTACACCACCGAGCCCACTACCCAGAGAACGAAAATTTTCAATCTGTTACGTCTTAAGGGGACGTGCGCGCCATCTACTGGAAGTATTACAACCAACCAACTTGCAAGTCAAGCATTACAACTTGAATTCATACAATATAATTTATTTATTTATTTATTTATACAATATAAGACGTAACAGACGTAACAGATTGAAAATTTTCGTTCTCTGGGTAGTGGGCACGGTGGTGTAATTGGTTAGCACGTTTTCCCGGTTTGGAAGAGCGTGGGTTCAAGTCCCGCCCGAGACAAATTTTTCAATCTTTAATTTGATTCGAAATAGCACAACATGGCTGTAACATGTTTATAATCAATAATATCGTATACATAATATTTGTCCGATCCGCCCCACCCATACGCCCCACCGACTAGAGTGCGAAAGAGACAATTGCAGCTAGGACCGATTTTATTTACATAAAATCGACGAAAACAGAATTTCGTATTCCCCTTCTCTCACAATTTTAAGGCGTCTCTGATTTTATTGGGCAAATGAGAAGGAGAAAAAGACTAGAGACCACAACTCACAATAGGTTGCATGAGAGGACCTCCACTGTCCCCTTGGCAAGCATCCTTGCCTCCCTTCTTGTAACCAGCACACAGAACCCTCCCGTCGATGACCTGCTTCTTGTATCGAACGTATGCCTCCTTGCAGAAGTCGTTGCTGACCACTGGAAGTTGCAACGCTTGTAGATGGGACGCAGATGGACCACCTGGGAACGATTTGTTTCATTTTAGACGGGTGACGAAGTTTAACTTGTCTTGTTCAACCTTGTCTTGTACCTACTTACCTACATGATAATTTATAACCTATGCGTCTGGGGAGTTTTATCTAAGTGGTCTTCAATCATTCAGAGTAGGTAGCTAAGTATATGACAAACAACATTTTTTACGTTTGATGATGAAGTCACCACTTCATTTTTTGCAAATTCCACCTATCCGGTACTGGTTATAAATTATCATGTATGTAGGTAAGTATCTAAGTATTTTATGTTACTTACGGAACTGTATGTCACCCCAACCGGCGATGATGGGGTTGTAATTCTCGAAGTCGTTAGATCTCAGCTCAGAGGCGCGTGGAATGCAGATCGGTCTGATCAAGCCTGGAAAAAAATATTCAATAATTAAATCGTATACAACACTTACGGGTTAAGATGCATTTCACAAGGATCTTTTGAAGATCTTTTTTCCATTAATTTATTTTTGATTTACCAGCTTTTTTATAACGTCCGACCTAAATAGAGAGATATATTCAGGTATAACCAGGAGGCGACGTCGAGTCGGTCGGTCGGATAACGGTCCATACCACTATATTTTTACATGTGCGAATTTGTAACCGCTTTTGGGCAAAAACATTACGCTCCAAAAAGCAATGTTGGTGCGATTTGGGCACTAGTGGAGAACTATTGTCCATACACCCTCAGTCCCTCGCCGTGAGGGAAGACCCCGGTATTGGGGACGTTTAAAGGCTAATGTTGATGCTGATGCTTTTCCGTTGAGAAGCCTAAAACGTGACAAAGTAGCAAACGTTTGCTTTGTGATATTGTACTGACTTGTGAACTCGACATCTCGTTCCAGGACCAGTAGTCCGATGTCGTCGGTGTAGGCGTTAGGGTCGTACTTCTCGTGCTTGATCTGAGTCTTGATCAGGATGTCGACGGGAGTGGCGCCATCGTCCTCCTTAGCCAGATCCAACTCACCGAGCCGGACGAGGTACCTGCAAGAAAATGTTTATTGTCTACAAAAGGACCACTTCACAAAAAGATTATTTCTCAAAATAACCACTTCCTAAAAAAATACCCTTTCTTCAAATGATTTCATTTCGTAAAATTAGCAATATGACGAGTATAAGTAGGTACCGTCAAATAATACAGTGCCAACCTGTAAGGTATAATACCTTTATGGTGCCAACTGTACCATTGATGGTACTTCCCGATGGTACTTCTGGTCCGGCGGGATATTGAAGATAGAATGGTCATTCCCTGTACCCGAAATTTAGATTTTCGACATAATATTACGACCGTTTCGGTCCGAACTTCATCGTAATAGTGTTGACATTGGAACGAAAACGTTGGAGACGCAATTGCGAAGTTCGAATCTCCGAGAAATGGGGGTCTTACTACTTATTAACATTCTTAGGTCAATCTTGATACGGGACTATACTATACTTAGTATAACTATTAGTTCTGTGACGGGCGGGACACTAAACACAGTTTTTATTTCTGCTAAAGCGTTAATTTAGTAGGTACCTACCTATTTATATTTTGTAAAGAGAGGCTTTTCAAATTATTATAATAATTGTCATCAAATGATAGGTGCGATGGAGATATGATTCAAAATTCGTACTTCCCCCAGTTCATTGTCACACCAATCTTTTTACACAAATAATAAAGGCAATTTATATTACGTAGGTACATCACATAGATACATTTCCTACAGTGAATAGCCCCGTTTCCTGGATTTCCTTTGTGTTTGTTATTTTTATAATACATGTTATTATAATGCAGATAAGTAGGTACAATCAAAATTTATAAATAAACCGGCTAAGTATGTGTCGATCCACGTATATTTGTAGGTCCGCAGCTTTTTATCTTGACGCTGGAAAGACTCGTTTCAAAAAATACCTCTTCAAAGAACTATGAAATAAGGATTGAAAAGATAAAGACTTAAATTTAAGATTTCGTAATGACGCTGGGACGGGACTTAATACTGGTTCAGCACTACTACTAGACGACCATAAAAGAGTTCCTTGTTGGACTTCGGAACTCTAAAGCATCGATTACATTAGGTACCCAATATTTAGGGCCGATATGGGCATACATTGCTTGCTTTGATCGCTACACCTTAAAACAGAGAGAATAAATCAGGCAATGTATGCCGAAAAGGGCCTTAAATGTAGGCTGCTTCAGATAAATATAGGTAAGTATCTAATCTACTTATATTCCATCTAGTAGAAATGGGTAAGTAATGAGAATATTTTTGAATACCTGCGGGGGAATCAAAAGTATAGAACGTTACTATGTTCTATACTTGCTACTTGAACGTTGCTATGTTCTCGGGCAATGCTATGCTTATGGGCTACTTGGATAGACTTTTCATTTTTCAAATAATCCAGTGGCATTTCGGTGAAAGAAAATCTAGAAAAACAGTGATTTTGAGGTGTGAAAATGTTGATAGGTTCTGCAGTGTTTAATAATTATGAATATGCTACAATTAGAATATCTCCAACTAGAATATCGTTATGATTGCTATGTAGGTACAACGAGATGTTATTTCTTAAATTTGAGAATATATTATGTTCGTGCCTACTGCCTAGGTATAATAGTAATTATACTATAATTGTAAGCGTGGCGAATGTGATTTGAATTCGTGGGTGACTAATAGATGCTGATAGCGGTAGCAATTATAATAAATAGTACTCTGTGGTAATAGGTAGGTACTACCTACCAAATAACTATTACGATATTATTGATAAATTATGATATTCGTTTATCCAAAAAAACAAGCGGTCAGCACATCTAATAGTTACTAAACTAACTATCTAAATTCACACATTCTAAAAACTGGATAATTTCATTAATGTAAGTAAGGTTCTTATCGAGATGCGTTGTAAAGCCCGACCAGAAATATAAAAAACCTCGCCATGTTGCGGAAAATCATTGGAACTAATATTTGTACTTGGAACACTGTCATTAAAGGTTATAGTCGATTGTAACGCCCCCAAACCAGGTTTTTTATATTTCTGGTCAGGCTTTAGTTATTTTTAGCATTTTCAGTTCAATTTCTTTTTTTTTTCTTCTCCCCCTGCCCATAAATAAAAGCAAGACTGACATATTTTAGGTGATCAAACGAACTTCTCAAGTGAAGTTCGATCACTATTATGTGAGTCGCTTCATTCGAAGATCTAATACCAATCCACAAAATAATACGATACCTACTCTTTTTCCCAAGAAACAAACAATGCGAAACCAAAAAATTACTGCGTTCGCTCGTGATATTTTTCGTTCAACCCTAAATATATAATAAAGGAATGGAACTGAATAGGTATATTGTTGTAACCGTGATGTGTTACTTTCATAAAAATTCACAGATTTCGTGCGTCACTCGACTATCGAGCACATTGGAAATTCAATCAATACACAATTCTCAACTCAAATATCAAATATTACTGACACCTTTTTTTACTCTACTTTGGAGTGGAATCTCAATGTTGAGAGCGACTGTATACTTACCTATCTATAATATTTTCGGAATAGAATATGAATATGTTTTGGTTATCACAGTTAATTATTAAGATCCATCCACCAGACCGGTCTGTTTGCACATTAACATAATTATATTATACAATTGTGAAACCTGTTTATTGCGTATAAATATGTGATATTCTGCGATTGTCTCTGAACTTATCTCATGTTGCATCGTAATATTATATATATAGTACCTACATATACAAAGTTGACTAGATAATTTTCAAGGAAAATTGATTGGAAATGAAACATAAGTAATTAAGATGAAAATATTTTCATTGCAGCAAAACATACTTCAACCAACTTTCTTTACCGATATAATTTATAAAAGTACCTATAGGTAGGTCCGCAAAATACGTTGTGGAAATGATTTTGATCAATGTTATTTATCGAATTGAAATTCTGATAGTTCATAAAAGAAGAAAAATTACGAATCTTATTTATAAAAAAAACGGTTCAACGTGGCCAGGATTATGGGCACCTTCGGCCAAGGTACCTCATGACCAGGGGCGAGCTTTTCAATTAAAGCCCGAGCAGAAAAATAAAAAACCTCGCCGTGTTGCGGAAAATCATTGGAACTAATTTTTATTGCAGCGCCCCCAAACCAGGTTTTTTATATTTCCGGTCAGACTTTAAGTATAAGTACCTAATACTCTAATACCTACCTAAATTCTGTTACAAGTAGATATTTATTGTGCGGCTCTATAAATCTCTTAAAAAATATATTAATTAAAAAAAATAGGTAAGTAAGTAATCGAATATAAATGATCCACCTCAAAATAAACAAGATTTGTAATTTTTCTTCTTTTTCAACATGACGTGATGAAAACATGAAAAAGAAGAAAACGTCTATAAAAAGAAACCAATAGGAAGGTATTCAGGCCGCATTAATTCAGAATTTAAACTTGACTAAATGTGATCGAAGCCTGTTCTTTTATCTCTAATTATCAATTTGATATGGCCAGCAGCGTATACCTATGTGAATAGACAATACTACGTTTTTTTCCTTGTAAACCTTCAATGTTTTCGAGAAACCGTGGCCTTCGGAATGCACTGTAGCTGTTAGTAGAGGTATACTACTTATCGTCTATTAGCCCAGTCAATTCACATGGTTTTGTGAGAAGTAATTATGAATGGGGCTTTTGAACCGTAACCGACACAATTTACTGACAAAAGATTAACTGAAATAAAAATAAAAATAAACTGAAAAAAAAAATCGCTATGCAACATAGAAATCTAAATGTTATCACTCGGAAGGCTTGTTATTTAATAATAATAGGTACCAATATGCACTATTTTTAATTAAATTTTAATTAATTTGTGATAAATGACTTTTGTGCAGTAAAGTAGTCATTGAAATAAAAAAAAAGAGTTGTATATGAGAATACTAATGCATTTGACAAAAATATTTACTCCGTGTTTGAAGTGCATAATTATAAAATGGTAAGTATAGCATTAAAAAAATAAGCAAAACCATTTTTACCGTGTGGTTTTTTAGGGCGAGAAGCATTTTTGATTTGGAGCCAATGCTGAAAATATTTTAATTTTGGTACAATTCTAGGCTCAAATTGCTTCAATGTTATAAGTACATAAAAAAACATAAATAAATAATTCTACTATTTACATCTGTGAGTAAAACCGCACAGAAGGATGAAAATAAGAATCATGTTAGTAGAAAAATTTGCATTTAATAGATAACATTTTCATTCAATTAAATTGTCATCTATTGGTTTAGAAGATTCGACAATTATTGTATTTTAAAATGACTTCTAAAATGGCAATGACATGTTTACGACACTTCACACCGACATTACTTTATAGAGAAAAAAACCAAGACTTCTTCAATAGCAACCAACTCGTAACAAGGAAAATCTCTGCTACCATCACATAAGTAAATACCACGTAAATACCTACTCATGTGCAACCAGCAACTTACTTACTACCTACAGTATGTCTATAGACATTAAAAGGATGAACAATAAACTTCAACTTAAATAAACACTCGTAGGTACCTAAATATTAATACATACTTTGTAGGTACGTAAGTAGGTATATTAATTACTTTGAGACACAACAGATATAAGTACACATAACATTGTGCTTATATTAATATATTAATAAATGAATGAACACCATTTCTCCAGAATCAATAACAACAACAAGGAGGTAGGTAACATAGCTTTTAGAAGACCACGTTTTGACCGCATCGATTTAGCGAGTATGAAATTGAGTTAGAAAAGTGTACCACTAGCACGGATTATACAGGGTCCACTTTTTTAAGGGGATGATCAGACCATCAAACTGAACATCTTTCACTATGGGACCAACATCGAAATCGCAAAAAAAAAAAAAAATCTGCTGTCCCATACAAAACTGCAAACCGACTCGAGCCAAATGTATAGGACAGCTGATTTTTTTTCGCGATGACGATGTTGGTCCCATAGAGAAAGTTGTTCAGTTTGATGGTCTGATCATCCTCTTAAAAAAGTGTCAGCATATTAAGAAGGACCCTATATAAGAGACCTAGATTGCAATCATTACTTACAGATCAGTTTCATGTCCATTGATGCAGTGAGCGGCGGTGAGGACATGTTTGGATGAGATGAGGGAGCCCCCGCAGAGCCAGCGCGTCGCGCCTGACCTTTTGCTCTTGTACCCCAGGAGCGCCATCCAGGGGAAGTCACCTGGTAAGCGATAAGTGACATAATTTTCTCAGTCTTCTTCATTTGTGTAGGCAATAAAACATATAGTTTTTTAAGTTGGGTGCATGATGAGAGCCTCCCCGAGTCACTTAGAAGGATCACACACGATGACGCATTGAAGGAGCGGCAGACGTCAGTCCATCATTAAATTTGTGAAGCAAGGAGTTGTAAGAAGCCGCACGTAGAAGCACACACGGTGACGGATTGACGCACTGTGTGTGCTTATATGTGCGGCTTCTTGCAACTCCTTGCGTCACAAATGACGGACTGACGTCTGCCGCTCCGTCAATGCGTCATCGTGTGTGAAAGCGCTTACTGAAACCCCAATATGTCTGGCGCACCCTTTAGGCTATCAGTAAGCTTCTAAGGCTGATTGGAAAATCTCTTCACCATGACGGCAAATCAAACTCAATAACATGTCATCGACACGACAGAAGAAGATTTACCAAGTTTAGCATCGACGCCTCCCACGACTCTGCTGAAGGAAGCGTTGCTGACACCACACACCGGGGGCTCCGGGAACGCTGAGATGTAGTCCGCATGGTCAGCTGATTTACCAGCCGCGTCGTCTACGGGTGCTATGGTTGTGGTTGTTGGCGGTGGTGGTGGTGGTGTCGGAGGGCCGGTTGGGATGCCCGGTCGCGGACAACAGACCTGGTGACGAATTTAAATATTGAAGTACTTAATTCAAATATAGCTTTGGCTACGAGGCTTTCGTTTAGTGTAAGGAATCTGTGATATTTGTATGTATATGTGAATTACGTTAATGCGAGAGATTGTAGGTACTTTTACTTACAGTAGTAATTTCGGGGTGGTCAGAAACCTATGCGTTCAAGTTCAGCAAGCTTTTTGCATGTAGGTATCTTCCCAATATTAAGGGTTTTAAAATCAAAAGATCCAAAATTCCAAAAAAACCTCAGAGAAAGAAGTATTAACAATAAAACTTAATTTCCTGTTTGGGTTTTGTTTAAGGTTATTGATGAGTTAGGGAGATACAATTTTCCAGAGTATAAAAATTATAGTAGGTACTCGGTGGTATAAATACCTTAGGATCATTTCCTTCAAATCCGCAATGGGCCTTCCTCAGAATCTGAATTAAGGCAGGGTTCGACTGGGACTTCTGTAGTAACGCCACATAGGGCTCACAATGATAAAGTGACACACAGCTACCTATTGGACCTTCTACAGTCTGACAGGTTTCCTCTGTAAAAAAAGCAACATTAACCACATATCACAAAAATACTTCTCGCAGGGCAAAAACTTCGCTTTTAGCAAAAATTTATGAAATCAATAATAACACCAGTAGACACAAATATAGCCTAAAAGATAATGGCATTAAAGTCGCAGGTTCCTGGAGTGCGATTTTTAAAAGTTAAAACTCATTCGCTGAATTCGGCATTTGAAAATGACAAAATTACTATGGAGATACTCGTATGCATCTTTCTACCTACTGCTGATTTGACCTTAAAAAATCATACTTCAGGAGTGCGATTTTTGAAAGTCAAATCAGCAGTAGATAAATAGATGCAGCAGTAAATAGTAATTTTGACATTTTCAACTGCTGAGCTCAGCGAATGAGTTTCAAAAATCGCACTCCTGGCCATAAACTCTTATTATTAGTCACTTCAAAAAAATACATTAAATGTGTCGCAAGAGAACCAAAGGGCTTCACAGTAATTAATACTTAACCAACATTCAAAGGCAACAATTATAAAAACTGTTAGTAAAAACCACTTAAAATTAGGTAAATTCGAAACAATGGTACCTACCTAGCATCCGCACAGCGATTATAAAAAACATGGACCATAAATTAATGTAGTATACAATCACAGAGTAATAATTAATCACTACCGTATATACAATAAGTATTTTGAATGAGACTTATTTAGTGAAAACTCATCATAAGTTAGGACACAAAATAGATGAAAATGAAAACGGATGAAATTAGAAATGATATGGATTCGGATGATAACCGCGATATATAAGACAAGACAAATGAGGAATTTATTATTATGTACAAGTACAAAAACCTTTGCCAGTCTGGAAAAAAAATGTATTCGGAATGGCAAAGATGTTTGATCTGAAAATTTATTTACAAGATTATGTGCTGCTAATTTCCCAAACATGCAGACCCCTGGCAAGTTTATTCATTCGTAACACATAAAGCCGGCGCGTTTGACCCTCCAAGGTATTGACCAACACTCGACCTTGACGACCTTCGACGACAAGTAACTCTAGTAACATGGTAGTCGTAATATGACCTAAGTCATATGTGTGACCTTGATCATGAGCTTAATTTAGAGGGTCAATCTTGGATTTTTAAAGACTTGTCTTAGTATTTATCAGAGGTCATAACGCGCGGCCAGCTTATTTTGGTTTTGCGTAGCTTGATGTGTCGCCGTATGTACGTAATGCAAGAACGTCACCTACGAGTATCTTCCGCTATTTTAATTTAATCAAAGAACTAGAGCAGCCTGAATGCCATATTTCACACAGTCATTTCATAACAATTATATTTTAGTTTTATGGTTGTAAGCTCCCCAAATATAATGAAATAAATAAATTAAATATGTAGAAGAAGTGCTCTAAAGTTCGATTCCGCTACTGGGAAGTTTGCACCCCCCATCGAACGCTTTGATATTGGAAGAGGGCATTGCTGTATCATTTTGCCAAGTGATATTATAACCAAAAAGTTATCTATACATGCGAAGAATTTGAAATAATACTTATATATAATGACAACCACCCGCATGGGTTGGTGGTAATCGTCGTGGTCTAACAACACCCATACAATACACCCTCCAAGAAGACTTTTTGAACGCACTGTGACTGTGACTGACTTGTAGGTACATCCAGGCAGTTAGCTCAAGTATTTCCATCCAATTATTTATGTTCCTTATCTTTAAATGTAAAACCAATTTGTATGGATATTAATCGGTCCCCATGTGTATGTTTCTTATTAGTTAAAAAACGTTTTATTTCAAAGTAATATTAATATTCCTATCGGTAGATGGTAATGGGTACGTGTGTAGTTAAAATTACAAATCTAACCCATCTCAAGACCATGCAACAAAACATAACAAAAACTTAATTAGTTAGTATTACACCCAACAACCTTATTAAAAAAAGTGTTTACGGAATAATCCTTGCGTCCCAAAGTTGAAATTATTCCTCGACTCCGTAGCGGGAACGGGTGTTAGTTCCGGGAGTCCTGTGATTGGCTCCCAGGAGGGATTCTGCTGAGGTGGTGGTGTACTGGCTTCCGGGGCTACGGGGGTCAGCGGCGGCAGGCCAGTCGGTGGAACAAAGCCAGGAGGAAGAGAAGGGAACCCCTCAGATGGTTTCTGTTCAGCGTTTTGGCCCTCATCAGGGAAAGGAAAGGTTTCGGATGTCTCACTCGCGCTTTCACCGTTCTTGTCTTCAAAAGATGGTGTCTCATCTTTTGGTTTGTCGAATATTGGGACATCTGCAGGTATAGGGTTTTCTGACACTTGTTCTGTATCTTGAACATCGTCGGGTTTGTTTTCAATGGAAACGAATTCGGTATTATCGTTGTTTATTAGATTTGGTGGATTCTGATTTTCGTATTGCTGATTTGGGTAGGTTTGAGGGAATTGAACAGGATTACTGAAGTTAAATTGATTATCATTGGGGTATGTGGGATAGTTTTGGTTATTCTGGTACGGGTACGTTGGTCTCCCGTATTGTTCGTTTTGACCATCATTAAAGATTCCAGGTCTATTGCTGAACGGGTATATGAATGATGGATTACTATTCTGATTTTCTGGCCTTAGGTGCAAAATGCCAGTCAATCTATTCCTTATTCTATTGGGATTCGGCAGAAAATTTTGCCCGAATCCAAACTGGTTCCCATAGCGACGGTCCTCGCGTTGATTTGGAAAGAAACCTATGACAATGATAATAATAAAAAAACTGTTAATGATTCTAGAAATAAAAAATAATAATTTAGTACCTTTGAATAAAACTTTTCGGTGCGCAAACATTTAGCTAGATAGTTGACATGTTTAGTAAATTTTTAGCAGTTTCAAGACCATAAAGGCAAACTCGTTTGTGACTCACGCCACAAAAAATAACGACCTGAGGCAAAAAACGAACAAAAAGCAAATTGCAGTATTATTATGGGAATAACCTCTAATTTTGTTGTAGGTATATTATATTGCTAATAATGTTGAAAATTATTACGATTTTATTGGATGACATTATTTTACTTTTTATTTACTTTTCCGGATATTTCCATACAGTATTAAATTCCTTCTAAATTGAGCTTTCAAATACATAGGTAAGCTTACTCATCCCAAAGAATACAAAGTTAATGTTAATAGTACCTAAGTATCTACTATTCACTACTTACTAAAGCTAATTATAAGCTAACAAGAACTTATTCAGAAGTGGTGAAACAGGCCCTAAGTTATATAGGTAAGTAAGATGTTAGTTGGTACTTCAAAAATTAAATTAACGCATTAAAATAGTTAACTCGTCCAAACATACAGTATTTATTCATTTGTCTTGTCTTACTAAACATGTTTATTGATAGGTACCAAAAGGATAGGTAGGTACAACACTTATTAAAAAAACAATTTAATGTAAAATATAAAGAAAACCAGTCGGATGTTTCATTATTTAACAATGACCTAGTTGTTGAGGTCTCAATGTACTTGACTTTAGATTAGAGGCTGATTGATATTCCCTTGCAGTATTGGAACAACAATATAATGTACGTTTACCTACCAATTTAATTAACCAATATTTATACGTTTTCATTTATTGACTTGCATTGGAAGTTAAGAAAGTTTGTCAAAAAACATAAGTTGTTATTTCACAGATTTGTGCAGAGTTAGATTTTAAAATCCGAATTGTCTACTCACCAAATTGACCAACCACAACATGCAAAAATAAACAAACTGACACTAAAACACCAAAAACTGACATTTTTACCAACGTCTATGGCACTCAAACATTTAATGCAAACTGAATTTTTCTCGTAAAAAATTCGTATCTTTTTGCGGTGTCTAAAAACGCGAGTGTTTGTGCGTTCAACGGTCAAGTGTGGCCGGTCTTGGCCAACATGTTACATATAAAGTAGTGGAACCGAGGTGAGCCTGCGCGTCATATACTGACCGATGCGATGTACCTATATAAATATGTCATTATAATTTTATACTATTTATATATTTGCCGTAAAGAACAAGTGACGAATTGTAAATTTTAAAATCATTGGTTATTCCGCCGTGGCATACTACCTATTAGGTCAGCAAAGGAATTCCGCAGATTTTCTTATAAATCTTCTAAGAACTGTATAAATGCACTACATTACTATAATTGTAATTGAAAAAAATATGTAACATGTAGGGTAATTGATAATAATAAGTCTGGAATAATGAGCCGTGGTGGTCCAGTGGCGAGTAACACTGCCTGCCGTGCAGGAGGCGATGGTTCGATCCCCGTCCAGGCCGACTCGTACCAATGAGTTTTTCGGAATTTATGTAGGTACGATATGTAACACCACTGGCTTTTTGGTGAAGGAAAACATCGTGAGGAAACCTGCATGCTTCAATTTCGAGGCATGCATTGTAGGTTCCCACTGTCCATTATAAGTGGCGTCGGGCTCGACCCCCGTCACACTGGACAGAGTTTCGGTAGGTACAACTCGTGAAACGTGGATGTTCTGAGGTTTCAGAATATCTCTGACTACCTTCCCCTCCTCGGGGAATATATAGCCGTAAGCATATGCTTAAGGAATAGTATAATATAGGAATAATATAATAATTCATAAGCATATGCATATGATCATGATTTTGAGCTTGTGACTTTTAAAAATCGCAGTGAAGCGTTCGTAAATGTTATACATATTATAGAGTTTAGACATAGTTTAGAAGAAATATTTCCATTCAACAAAAAGCCTTCGCGCTTCGTTCAAAAAATATCTCAGTCTACAAGTTATTTATAAAAAATCATCTAAGACAGTTAGCGCTTTGCATGAAGTCCAAAAGAGAATAAAAGACGAGTTTATAGCTTACCTTTCAACTTCTGCGATCTTCTATGAGATCCAATCCTAGTTTTCTTAACAACAATTTTGTATTTATTATTAACATTGTAGACTTGATTAGGAGCGTACGATTTTAAGCCATGGACTCCATGCTTGTTACTAGTGTTGTCCTCGTTAATCTTTTTTAAGCCATCTATGTAGCTCGGATAGTGAGGTCCGTGTCCATGGTTCCCGTTGCCGTGTTGTGCGTAACCGTAAGTAGGATATCCGTAACCATGACCTGGATATCCGTGGTTGACTGCCGGGGATCCGTGGTTGACTCCAGAGTATCCGTGGGGAGAGCAAGGCTTATGTCCGTGGTGGCTCGTGTAATCGTTGTTCCACTTTTTACCGTTAGTGTGGTAGCCGTGGCATCCATGGTCTTCGTCGTGGGGTCCGTGGTGGATGTCGTGGTGACCGTGTCCATATAGAGTTTGGAATAGAGCGTCTAGTGCTTCGTAATATTCTGGAGAAGGCGTGGGGGTCGGTGGTTTGTAAACAAACGGGGTTTGCAGGCAACGATTGTGGTTTTGAGCCAAGATCAAAAGCACGGGAAAGCCTTGGATCAATGTGCAAATAGAAATCTCTTGGACAGTCATTTTTGAGCTTTTAATCGACCATTTGTAATGCTGGTCAGATGAAAACTGGTCAAACTACGACGATGCACAATGTAACCATGCTACTGTAATTGTTGGCCAAAAATGAGGTTATCTTCAAAATCTCATGCTCATTCGGAAAAATATGCAATTATTTATTGGGTAAGTCGATTATGGTTTTCTATTTGATGCAATCGTTTGTATTGGCTATACCTAAAATGATCCCACACTTAATGATCCTATTTATGTATACGTTCCTATTGTCCCCTGTTTGTGTTTTGCTGTATTACTAATAATTACTGTTTTGTATGTGCCCATAATTATATTTCACAATAAATAATAATTACGTTATACCTACACAGGTATCTCCGTCAATTTACGTTTTGCTCATATAGTTAATTTGTGCTGGACTAATAATCCATTCAGGGGTCAGAAACAATGCTATAACGACAGAGTACTATCTATAACTATACACTTTCTTCAGCAAACAGCAAAGGCGCTCGTTGCCTTTGTGGATCTTCGGTATTGAAAACGATCACCGATCCGGTCAGTCTTTGGATGGGTGACCGTTTAATTAAGTGGATATAATTAGGAGCGCGCTCCATAAAAACGAAGTCTGGTTATATTTTCTATACTAACCAATTAGAGTTATAGGTAATGAAAATTTTCAGAAATAATCTAGAAACTAATGACTCTGTTTTTTTGTGTCAGGTTTTCGTTAAACTGTATAGTTTTAAAATCCTAGCATTGAATCTGTATATTTTAACGAAAATTTGATACAATACAACATTATTCGTTATAAATTTGTCTTTGTGATCCTACAGGCTAATACTTTTAAGATGGAAGCAAGCCGCTTGAAACTTTTGGTTCGTTTAGGGTTAGAACCAAAATGAAAGTGGTAATTTGGTGAAAAGGCCAAATACAATCAATAATCTCTCGAGAAGAAAATCTGGTTTGAGGATTATTATGTAGAACTCTCGAACAAGATATCAAGCTTGGTTTGTTAGTTGGCGCCGCGCGCCGTGATCCTTCGTTAGAGTGATATTCGTCTGGAATAGAATAGACCGTGTGAGATTATCTCACGCATCGTCTCCTACTTCTACCGAACTGCACTCGTAGAATGTAACACGTGATACGGCTTTATCACGCCTTTTATCTCGTTCGTTCTCGTGAAAATAAAAAGAGAGCGAAGGTGTGATAGCGCTTTATCACGGTGTCATGCTACTCATGCTGGGTAACGTAATAATTAAGCTATAAGCTAGGTATGCTTTCGTAAATCCTTGAAAGTACAGACTCACTTCAACACGTCACCGGTTACTAAAGTATTATTTAACGTGGTGCAACAAATTACTTTTCATCTTCAATTTGTCAGCATCCCAGTTTAAGAGGATATGTGAAAAAAAAGGATTCTTCGAAGCATCAGATATCATGAAGTACTAACAGTGTGTGATTGATATGATTTGTGGATATGTGTAAATTGAACATATTATTGAAGTTTTGATTTGACACATTTCCTCGATAGAAAAACAAGCCAAAGTAGCCTCCGTCTTTATCGATAAATGGAACTGCTAAACGGCGAATAATGGAAACACGAGACATGATTTAAAAAAAAGAAATTGAAATTTATAAATTTTAATTAGAGCTGAATTGAACTATTTAATTAGTACGTACAATCTTATTAAAGTAATGTTTGTTTTTGCGCTTCGTCGATTCAGGCGCGCGCGCCGCCCCATCTCATTCTCTCGCATCAGATATATAAGCTACTAGTGTTTTCCCGCGACTTCCTCCGCACAAATTATATACTCACCAGAATTTAAGTCGGATCATAAGCTATCAAACAAAAAAAGTTTCATCAAAATCGGTTCGGTAGTTTTTGCGTGATGCGCGAACAAACAAACAAATAAACAAAAAACACACAAACAAACAGACAGACAAAATTTCTAAAAAAGGTTGATTTCGAGTCAGGAATACCTAAAAACCATATCGTATTCTTTTTTTTGTAAATATCTTCAATGTGCAGACACACTTCAGTTACAGTTTTATAATAGTTTAGATCACACACCAAAAATATATCTCCAAAGAATTACCTGGAGAGAGAAGGTAAAACAAGGCACAATCCTCTTTGTTTTCGAGTACGTATTCGAATTGCTCCATGTAGATACTAATAAGGTTTGATCACCGATCAGTCAATTTTAGTTTATTACCTATAATCTTTATTAATGAAAAGGGGGAACGAAATAAGGAGTGTGCATCAAAATATTGAGATAAATTATATTGCTTTATAAACTTAAAAACCTTGAATCGATAGATAGGTTATGGAAATTAACTACAATAAGGGCCTGTTTCACACACATTATTTCATACAAAATATGTCAAACTATCTGTCGGATAAGCTAACAAGAACTTACCTAGAAGTTGTGAAACAGTCTCTAAATCTTTCTCGACTTTTCATGGTCACGTCTTACTTTCATACAAAGTAAGCCTCGTCGATTCCCTAATAGCTATGATATCTAATTATAATAGAATTATTTAAGTGAAGGTTTGATCTATTAGTGAAAACCTAATCAAAATTCCTACAAGTAGGTACCTTATCGCATTAATGATTGTTAAAATATTTAATTGTCTAATTATTTTTGGATGAAACTCTAGACATTTTATTTTGATCAATGACATAAAGGTAGACTATGGCAATTGGCACAATAATGTTAATTCTCTTAACACCTTATATGAATACTTACCTACACAAACTCACGCCTATTTCTCCGAAGGGTATGTAGAAACTGTGGATCTCCACTTTCGGCGGTTCTAACATACCTCTCTTGCTTCCTATAGGTCATAAATCTTGTCATACATTCCCATAGATTTCGGCTACTTTTAACCTGGTATTTTTAATGACGTCCCTGATGGTCTAGGTACGTCGTGCTAGGTCTGCCTCTACTAATGTTTCCTTCCACACACGCCTTATATGTATATACAAGGTGTTACAAAACTACAAATAAACCTTTAAGGGGGTGGTGTAGACCATCAAACTGAACAACTTTCACTATGGGACCAATATCGAAATCGGGAAAAAAAAAATTTATGTTCTATACTCTACAAATCGACTAGAGCTAAAATATGTATGGGATATGAAATTATTTTTGTCGCGATTTCGATTTTGGTCCCATAGAGAAAGTTGTTCAGTTTGACGGTCTTAACAACCCCCTTAAGAGTTTCAAAAATTTATTGTTACTTATGAAACACCTTGTATATCTTGTTTCGTAAGTCGACTTTCATTCATCATTTCGATATGTCCAAACCATCGTGGCATTTCCCTTCTCTACTTTAACCACTACATCTTCATTCTAACTACAACGTTCCCTAATTACAGTAGGTATTCCTCATTTTATCCCTTATTATATTTTATTCAATTATCTCTTACCTAGAATTATTCAATAAATAATAAATAATAAATAAATAAATAACGCTCACAGGCACATACATTGTAATGATCCCAAACTAAGCACTAAAGGCTTTTATTATGGAAACCATACAACAACGGCACGAACATATAACATCCATGACCGAACCGGGATTCGAACCCAGGACCCTGGTTTGGCAGTCCGGCGTGGTAACCATTACACCAACCGGGTCGTCTTATTACTTTGACTTTACTTCTACTTTGGCTTTTCAGAAGTTTCTGAGATATAAAAGGCAGGGAGAAAACATTGTAAGTATAATGAAGTGATAGGACATTTCCAAGAAGCAGTATAGGTAGGTGGAATTGTCACATTACCGTCGACCGTGGATGCCGGATGAAGTGAACGAATCTGTCTTAAACGGAACTAATTAATATTTATATCGATTTAGTCACCGCTACTGAATGTGATAGGTTTTGGCTGCTGGGAATTTTGTGCAGTAAAGTTATTTTATCCAGTTTGCCATTGATATTTACTTAAATTATGTATGAATAAAAATGTATGTGTATGTGATGTCTAACAATCTGTATTGGGCAAACGTGGTGGACAAACGACCATACACCGTCTAAGGGTAGGCCTGTACCTACCCTGCGTCTAGTAGGTATACAGGGTGTAAACTTAACTGCGTTACATAACAAGGGGTGTTTCAGACCATCAAACGGAATTACCATCGTAGTGAAAGTGGTTTCATTTGATGGTATGAAACACCTCTTTAAGTATGCGTTAACACTCTGTACAGTACAGGCTGATGATGATGATGATTAATGAATCTCTTAGTTATACCTATGATAGTTACGGGCGGAGCACCAAATCCACACCCATAGCACAGAGTAAATACTACATAGGTACCTACTATGGCATCATAAACTGTGGATCCTGTGGTCATCGACCTCCCGTGACCCCGCAAACTGCGCAACTTTTTATTTGACTTAAATATACGAGTACCTAATATAGCTACCACCACTACTATTCATAAATGATCACAAGGTCCGTAACCTCTCAATTTTGTGACCTCACCGTCCGGTAGCTATAAGATGTGCACCAAAAATTAAAGGGATAGGTAGGTACAAAACAATTAATTGATTTGTAATAAAAACAACTACGAAGTCATCGCAAACGGCTAATATCTACCCACTGCAAGTGCATGTAACATAGCGTCGCGAATGCGATTTTAGAAGATTTTTTTTTTCGCAAATGGAACTAAAAGTTACTTAGGTTAGGTGTATTTACATACATACAGCATATCGTTTCTAACAATAAGAATTGGTACTGAAGTATAGTGGTCAACTTCGTACGTTCACATGATCAAGGAAAGCTCTATTGACCATCCCAGACAGGCACGGTTTGTTTGAGGAACCTAGGTTATCTAGAAGGTAATTGACAAATAGAAATGAAATCTTCTAATTCAGCCCACATAACATTTACATAGGTAAGTATTATATTAAACCATCATGTACTAGTAGGTACTCTAGGGAAACCTATATTGGCTTTGTTATAGTTTGTTAATTTTATTAAATAGGCTGGTTTTGTCAATAAATGAAAAATAAAAGTCCATAGGAACAGCAGATGTAGGTGTATCTGAATATTAGAAGAAATAATATTAAAATACTCAACCATAAAATACAGAGATTGAATAAATTAACTAGGTAGGTACCTGAAAACAGTTTGTGTGCATGTAGAATCGATTTATGAAACTCATTCGCTGAGCTCAGCAGTTGAATATGTCAAAATATGCATCTTTCTAATGCTGATTTGACTTTTAAAAATCATACCTCAGGAGTGCGATTTTGAAAGTCAAATCAGCGGTAGAAAGATGCATATCTCCATAGTAATTTTGACATTTTCAAGCTCAGAACATATTTTGTTATCAATCGCCGTACCTACTCATCTCATGCTGCGACAAGATCATGAATAAATGGGACAGTCCATTTTCTAAGCCGGAACAACACCGTCTGTGACCTTTCAGTCGGTCAAAACAACGTAGCATACGATGACGCATTGAAGCAGCGGCAGACGTCAGTCCGTCATTTGTGAAGCAAGGAGTTGTATGAAACCGCACGTAGAAGCACACACGGTAACGCATTGACGCACCGGGTATGGTTCTATAGACTGACATCTGCCGCTCCGTCAGTGCGTTATCGTGTGTGAACGGACTATATAACCACTAAAATAACCGTAAAATTAGTCATCCAATGACCCTCGCTATAAAGATATCTCGATGATTCATTCATAGTCAATAATTTCTCTAGATTCTGTGAATGATAGGAGCAAGGATCGCAAGGAGGATCCTACGGCACTATACTTCATTTCATATAAAGACGAAAAGTTTTGTTCATTTCTATTTAGCTGCTATCTGAGATATCTTGGACGTTACCGAACCTGTTCTAAGAATCAGTGAGAGGAAATGTTTCAAATCTTTGTTTCTGTAATTCAAAATTGCTTTAAAATTGCGTTGCTATTTGGAATGGAGTATAATTAATTATATAGGGCTTATTTCAAAATCGAGATACGAGAATTATTCAATAAACTCTACGCTGACTCAGATAATTTCAAAGAATATTTACCTACCTACTCGTACCATGGTCAGTGACAGTAGCGTTAGCGTTTAAATTCTCTTTGAGTGACAGTAATTAATTACAGTCCTAGTTGGACATGTTGAATATTCCGGAGCTCCGGATTCACCACAAACCGTAGAAAGAGAAGGAACTAGAAGAAAGCACGTGTCTTGTCATATCACTCAGTAAGAGATGGACATAGCAAATTCGCTCTAGTTAAAAAAGGAGATCGCTACTTATTGCCGTCCTTATCGACGTAGCCACTTTTTAGTTCTAAGACGGCCGTCTGACTCCGGAGTCAGACATCTATTTTCATACAAATTGTATAGGATTTTATGACTATCGCTGTCTCATACGCGGTTACACTGATGTTACGTCTATCAGCGTAAGCGAAAAATGCTTCGCCTATGCCACAAACCTTCAGGTTTTTGACTGATTCGTCACGTCGACAATGTCAATAATTTAAATCTATTTTAGAAGCGTTTTTTACAGGTTTTTATATTTAGTAACTAGCTGCTTCCGTTTTCTATATACCTACCTACTATAGTTCCCAACTCAACAATTTGCGGTCACAGACTTAAAACAAGAACCAGACGTAATCTCGTCTAATCATGAGTGAAGCACCCATTTCTTTTGTGTGCGTGCTGTCACGCGGTACATAAGGTGACGGGTTGTAGCACCTGCGCTTATAGAGCTCGTGCATCTGTGTGAGTGTAGGTCCCTTGTAGAACAAACGAGATTGTATTTATTACCTTGCATGCTTCACATCTTTTTAGTGCAATATTCGGTCTTTATTTCTTTCACGTCCGTGTTTGCGGTATGAATATACCGGATGATTTTTTTACAGTTCCGAAACTTTCAGGGGTGCTTCAGACCAATAAACCATTATACCTACTCCACTTAAATGTATGACACAGCAGATTTTTTTTGGTCTGATCGGAATATATGCTCTAGTAGTAAAAGTTTTTCAGTTTGATAGTCTAAATCAACCCTGAAAGTTTCGATACTATTTTCATAACTTTATTACGCCAGTCACGGTAGACATAGAAATCGCCTTAGGTCGCAATTGATTGCACGGAGCTGCATTTTTGGGATGTTGTTAGGATAGATACCAGCAGTATAAAACCAATTTTGCAGTTTCGAAAGACCTGTGCTAACCGAGGGGTGCTCGAAAAACCACTCATTTTTCGGTCATTTTTCAGGTTTTGACATATAACTTCTAAACGGTGTATCTTGCATAAAAATTGTGCACTACGTTTTTAAAGAAGACAAAATTATCTATAATTTGAATTTAACTGCAGCTCTGTAAATTAAGTAGGTCTTGAGACACAACACTTCAAACATTGGCTATTTTTCTCAAAAAGTTCAAAATTGTAGTTTTAGCCGTCTTCCGAACAGGATATCGGCTAAAATACTCATTCTACGAGGAAAATTATAAGTAATGAATTTATAAAGCAGTTATGTAACTTTAATATAAACACAAGTTGAACTCTGTACTGTGATTGATTCCTTTGTTATCAGGAAAAAAACTAAATATAAGGGAAATCGGTTTTTCAAAAAATGGAGCTTGACTCATTGCAAGAATTTTGTAAAGGATAAAAAAGACATTTTATGCAAAACGAACTTGAGTATGATTTAATAATGTATCTATACCATAACAAAACTGTAAATGTTTGTTTGGTTGTTAGTTCGCGCATCACGCGAAAACTACTGAACCGATATTAATGTAACTTTTTGTATTTGAAAGCTTATGATTAGACGTATAAACTGATATATATTTGATCTCACTATCATGACGAGTGCCGGTGCGGACGAAGTCGTAGGAAAATCTAGTACTGTTATTAAACCGTAAATGTTTGTTTGATTGTTCGCGCATCACGCAAAAACCACTAAACCGATTTTGATGAAATTTATTGCATTTAAAAGGTTATGATTAGACGTCAAATCTAGTATATAATTTATCTTGCTACAATGACGGGTACCCGTGCGGACGAAGCCGTAGGAAAACTCTCGTTTTTATATAATGGTGATAATTTTGTAATTACTAGTTCTCCCGCGACTTCGTCCACGAGTCCATCAAAATAAATGATATACCAAATTTTAAGTCTGACCATAAGCTTGCAGACCTCGAAAGTTTCATCAAAATCGGTTTAGTACTTTTCGCGTGAAGCGCCAACCAACAAACCAATATTTACGGTTTAATAATAGTACTAGATTTGCCCACATCTTCGTCCGCACCGGCACTCGTCATGGTAGTGAGATCAAATATATATCAGTTCATACGTCTAATCATAAGCTTTCAAATACAAAAAGTTACATTAATATCGGTTCAGTAGTTTTCGCGTGATGCGCGAACTAACAACCAAACAAACATTTACAGTTTTGTTATGGTATAGATACATTATTAAATCATACTCAAGTTCGTTTTGCATAAAATGTCTTTTTTATCCTTTACAAAATTCTTGCAATGAGTCAAGCTCCATTTTTTGAAAAACCGATTTTACTTATATATAGTTTTTTCCTGATAACAAAGGAATCAATCACAGTACAGGGTTCAACTTGTGTTTATATTAAAGTTACATAACTGTTTTACAAATTCATTTCTTACAATTTTCCTCGTACAATGAGTATTTTAGCTGATATCCTGTTCGGAAGACGGCTATAACTACAATTTTGAACTTTTTGGGAAAAATGGCCAATGTTTGAAGTGTTGTATCTCAAGACCTTCTTAACTTTCAGAGCTGCAATTAAATTCAAATTATAGATAATTTTGTCTTTTTTAAAAACGTAGTACGCAATTTTTATGCAAGATACACCGTTTAGAAGTTATATGTCAAAACATGAAAAATGACCGAAAAATGCGCGGTTTTTCGAGCACCCCTCGGTTAGCACAGGTCTTTCGAAGCTGCAAAATTGGTTTTATACTGCTGGTATCTATCCTAACAACATCCCAAAAATGCAGCTCCGTGCAATCAATTGCGACCTACAATGTTTTATATGACTGGCGTATATGTAGAATACCGAAATTTAAATGTCAGAATATCACATTGAAATAAAATATTATGGTACCACCTAACCGCCTGGCCACGGGACAGGGCGACCGGCGCACAGTGGTCCCGTTTTAAAAAAATATGGACATCGGTGCTAGAGTCACAACATATTTTTTTTATGGTGAACAATGTGAAGACAAAAAAAATTATTATCCTACCACGTCTATAACTTAGTGAAAAAAAAAATTCATTTTTTTTTGTATGGGAGAAATCACATTATTGCTTATTTCTCAAAAACCTTTAAAAATGGCAAGATGGCAATCACATAATGTTACAAAAGAAGTGATCCTGAGCGTTTCACTGATAGACACTTTTAACTTATCCTTGCGTACTTTGGAGAAAAATGCATCTAAAAATTTTCGATTTTTTTATTCATAATTATTGCTCAATATGAGAAGAACCTTGACAATATATATAAAAAATGGTTTTCAGCTAAAAACAGAAACACGCGCAGCATATTATTGTTACGAGCAACGGGTTCCGGGATTGGAGTGAAACGCCAAGTCCAAATTTACAGAGTTTATTAGGTTTATCTTACACACGGTCCTCCTCGCGAGGTTCTACACATATTGAGCAATAATTTGGAATAAAAAAAATCACAAATTTTTAGATGCGTTTTTCTCCAAAGTACGCAGAGATAAGTTAAAAGTGTCTATGAGTGAAACACTCAGGATCACTTCTTTTGTAACATATGTGATTGCCATCTTGCCATTTTTAAAGGTTTTTGAGAAATAAGCAATAATGTGATTTCTCCCATACAAAAAAAAATGATTTTTTTTTTTCACTAAGTTATAGACGTGGTAGGATAATAATTTTTTTTGTCTTCACATTGTTCACCATAACAAAAATATGTTGTGACTCTAGCACCGATGTCCATATTTTTTTAAAACGGGACCACTGTGCGGCGGCGCGTCTTGCGATTTTTGAATACACTGCCTACGCGCCGCTGCGTGCTTGCGTAATTGTAGGGACACAACGCTCAGTGTATTCTAAAATCGCAATTCGCGCCGCCGGTCGCCCTGTCCCGTGGCCAGGCGGTAATAGTACCTACTTTGTGTGGTACCACACTATCTACTAATCTTTGGTTTTGGTAGCATTTGATTTATAATTAGAATTAGGTACACTAGGTGCCTAGTTGACATTTCTAAAATACGGAACCCTGAGGATATCAGAATGTCCTCTCCTCACCTTCCTCTCGATAATTATTTGACCCCACATGAAATCAACAACGCTATTTGAGGCTGGTCAGGCCCTATACTGACTGACTTTCGATTTTCGATATATCGCGACTGTTTCGGTCCGAAGTCCATTGTTGACATTAGAACGAACACGTTCACGGAATTGCGAAGTTCGAATGTCCGGGTAGACCCCCAGAGGTTGTGCAGGGTCGGGAAAAGTGGCGCCCCTTCGTTTCGAAGGCCAAGAACAAGACAAGTTTGTATGCTCACGTAGACTCACGTCTATAACCAGGGGGTAGTCAGAGACAGGGAGTGAGCCCGTCATCGCAAGACCAATAAGCGGACAAAAGAAAAAGAGTTAGATTACCTACATTAATTAACATAAACTAAACCGGTTTTACATTTCGGAATACACTTTATTACAACAATCTTTAAAGCCGTTGTAGTACTAGCAGTAGTAGTATTTATTCTGTGGTAAAGTTTAAGGTTTAAGTATATAGGTAGTAGACTTTTTAAGTTTATCTCGGTATCTATGGAATGAAGTGCTAGCTTTTCGCAAAAAAGCTGCAAAAGAAACCTCATCTCTGCCAAAAGTCGTCCACTGCTGCGATCTTTGAGGGAAGCCTATGAGGACTCCTCCCTGGAATAGACATCATGCTGGACGACAAATCTCTGTACCACGGTGCGCGGTGGTGAATCAAACTCAAAGACACGCCATCAACTCGACAGATGGTAGTCGTATTATATATACACACCTCAAAAACCGTACCCACTGCTTCCTTAAGGGGTTTACCTCCTGATTTACCATGAAATTGGGTAACATTGTAACCATTTTATTCATTACCTATGGTACTTTTTGAGCTAAAAAATAAACTGAACCTATGAGAAGTGTGGTTTTTCTAGAAATCGATTTTAATGAATGAAACCGCAGAAAGGGGAATCTAAAGTTTTTTTTCCAGTTGTAACCATTTTACTCTTACATTTTTAATCAGAAGAAAATGAAAATTTACAATATTTTTCACAACACAATTCAGAATAATGTGGTTTTGTTACTTTTTCGAAATTAATAAAAATTCTTCTAATTTTTCAAAGCAAACGGCTTAATTCTGACCGGATCCACGCGCTTGTTCGCATCGATTAGTACTCGTATGGAGAGTCGTGGTCCCGGGATGATACGCCTTAACTTTAATGTTATGATAATTATGCACCACGAGATCATCCTGCTGATTCATTTGTCTTTAGTATTCTTCGAGGTAATCTCTTATTAAATTTAATTCCACCCGATAATAAATTCCAGTCTCGGAAAAACTGCTCACACACAGATAAGTTCTGTGAGCTCATTTCCGCTGCATTAATATGTAATGAGACTCGGTGCTTACTTACTGATATAGTGTGCCTGTGACAGGTATATGGGAAAATATAGGCTGACACTTTTTTAAGGGGATGATCAGACCATTTTAGTCCGGTGGTACCGGAGTTTGAATTGACACTAGACTTCAACGTTACGTAGGTACCGTAACTCGAAGCACGACTGATAGGTAGTGGTCCATAGGTTCTGTGCTACATAAAAATGTATACAGGATCCTTCTTGATGCTGACACTTTTTTAAGGGGATGATCAGACCGTGTGGTGTCGGCTAAGAGTAGCACCATCCCATTTCCTCCCGTGGGTGTCGTAAAAGGCGACTAAGGGATCTACCGGAGGATGGGCAGCAGCATCCTCTGAATACACACATTCAATCCAACTGCGATCGCCAACCCGCCTGCCAAGCGTGGCGATTATGGCCAATCCCCCCATTTTTGGGGAGGCCTATGTCCAGCAGTGGACGTTTATCGGCTGATATGATGATCAGACCGTCGAACTGAACAACTTTCTCTATGGGACCAAAATCGAAATCGCGAAAAAAAATCAGTTGGATATTAACCCATACATTTGGCTCGAGTAGATTTGCAGTGTTGTATGAAACGGCTGATTTTTTTTCGCGATTTCTATGTTGCTCAGTTTGATGGTATGATCATACCCTTAAAAAAGTGTAAGCTTATAATTAAGAAGGACCCTGTATGCTTTTTAATGTGCTTGACGTTGTACGGCAACCGAAGCGACGCACGACTATCAAAAAGCAGACGGTCTACACGAAGAATGTTCAATACGTAAAACGTTCAAAACGCAAAAACCCACAACGTGACTTCGCTAACCAAATAAACAGATAAAAAAGTTAATACTTGTGATTTGTTTATATTTTTATTTACAACTTGAAATGGCCTACAAAGGCAATGATTTCCTAGATCGGACCTCATGGGTGTGCGTGCTTCCAGGAAAGTGTAAAGGGAGATTATTTGTTAAATTTAACAAAACTTTATTGTGCATAGGTACTTGGTCACCGATATGATGGTTGGTACACATAAGTACTATAAACATAATAGTATTATTAGAAGATAATAGCAGTAAATCAAAAAGACAAATTGCGCCACTATAAGCTGCCATAAATAATACCTAAAGATATAAACATGTCTAAAGGTCATAAATAATATAAAAGCAATAGTATGTAGGTACTTTACACAGACAAACAAATTACGGGTAAAATAATGGGCGGATGATTAACATCGACATGATTAAATATAACCTATATAGGTATGTGTAGCGTCGCTCTAACTAGAGATTATACGCCACTCATTTTTAATTAGTAACGAAACTTTAAGGGTGTATTCAGACAGTGAATCTGAACAACTTTCCCTAATGAACATGGGTCCAAAAACGAGAAAATTTGTTGGACCTCCCATAGAAAATCGATCGGCCGATCCGTACTTTTGTATGGGAGGTCCAAAAAATTATATCGTTTTTCGACCCATCCTTCATTTCCTTAGGTAAAGTTGTTCAGATTCACGATCTGAATACATCATTAAAGTTTCGTTACTAACTAAAAACTAGTGGAGTAGGTATAATGTCTAACAAAATTAGGTGAAACTATTTTAAGGGGATGATCAGACCATCAAACTGGACAACTTTCTCTATGGGACTAATATCGAAATAACGAAAAAAAAACAGCTGTTTCCTACTTGACCTAAATGTATGGGACAGCAGATTCCTTTTTCGCGAAATTCAGAAATTCTGACAACTTGTATAAGTGGAAAGAATCATTTTCTTCCAGCTGCTGTAAGAATATTAAATACTTAGGTATTATTTTATAAATGTCGCGCAGTTACATTTATGAGCTTAGCAAACGCAATGGATAATTTAGTAGCTCTAGCTTGAAGACAAAAAAAAACGTCTGACTATAGCGTAAGCGTATATATAACGTAATGTATAATGTATAGAAATACATAGTGTTTTAAAACACAATTTAACCACACGGATCTTGCGACGAGATCATTAAATAAGTAATTCCACATTCCACAAGTATGTAGCCAATAATAATAAAACACCATTTGTTGTAAACATTGTATGTATTTTTAATTTGCTTAGGATTAACTACAAAGCTACTTAAATACATTAAATGGCTCGCGATCTTCAAATAAATCACATTGTGTGTAGAATACATTAAAACTTAAATTATATTTACAAAATACTAACTTATTATATTGTACATCCTTAAAGGCTTACTCTATGTTAGTAAATATACAGTTCATTCATTACTGTGCCGTAGTTGTGACTTCATATAGACATATTAAATTGATAATATACAGAAACAGAATAAAAAAATGAACTTAAACCCACAGCAATCAGAATAAGTTTTCTTATTTATAAAATAAAATACAGATATTTTACGAGTACCTACATATTATAAGGGCCACGCCACACACCACTAAGGGTTTCACCACTTGGAACAAGTTCTTTACAATGTTTTTGATAGTTTATTTGACAGATTAATTGACATTTTTTTCATACAAAGTAATGATGATAATATGTCAAATGAGCTTTCTGATAAATCTTATCCAAAAACAGGCCCTAAAAATTACGTATTTACTAGGAGACAATTAGATGTGCTGTTTTATGGCATGTTGCTCTATGACTACTTGAAATAGCTTCCCAGGATCCTTTTTAACCAATTTATGAAACCATCAGTTAGCTACGTCGACGTCTCTATGCATTTACAGGCCAACAGGCATATGAAAACCTCTAACATAAATTTCACCTTGTCATACTTTATTATGGTCCTTCTTAAATGCTGGCGGTTTTTTAAGGGAATGATTAGACCATTAAATTGAATAACTTTTTCTATGGGGCCAAAATAGAAGTCGTGAAAAAAATATATATTTTTTTTTTTTTTTTATTTAAAAATGGGTTTGCTCTTGACCTCAATCCTGTCCTGAGGACAAAGATGGGGTCGAAGATGTAGCGAGCTTACCCAGAAGAAGCCTATTCACTCTTACTTTGAAGTAATTCGGGTTGTAAGTGCTCGGAAATACTGACGCAGGCAGGGCATTCCACTCCTTGGCTGTGCGCATTATAAAAGAATCAGAAAGGCGCTTAGTGCGGATACGTGGGATATCAACCAAGAAGGGGTGGTATCTCGCGGTGCGTCTGGAAGTCCGAAAGTAGAAAGGGGAAGGTGGGATGAGCTCATGCAGCTCTTGTGCACACTCACCGAAGTACAATCTGTAGAAGACCGACAAGCAGGCTACTCTGCGGCGGTGGGCTAGGCTATGAAGCTTGGTTTCTACCAGCTTACTGTCGCCAATGAGCCTCCTGGCTCTACGTTCAACTGAGTCGAGAGCGTCTAGTTGATACTTAGCTGAGCCATCCCACATGTGGCAGCAATACTCCATACACGATCGGACCTGAGCTTTGTACAACATTAAGAGCTGTTCAGGAGTGAAGTATCGCTTCACCTTGTTTAAGATGCCCAGCTTTTTGGCTGCAGATTGAGCCTTAGACTCGATGTCAGCGCCGAAGTTGAGTTTTGTAGTCAACCTCATGCCCAGAAGCTCAAGACTGTCGGAAACAGGGACAGATGTACCCCGGAAAGTAGGAGTCAGATTAAACGAACTCCTTTTGGCGGTAAACAAACAAGCCTGTGTTTTGGTGGCGTTGAAGTTGACTAGATTATTGTCACCCCACTGGGAGACAAGACTTAAAGTCAAGTTTGTCCGCTCCACCATGGCCTCCCTCTGTGAACGTATTTCATCCACACTGGTCCCAACACCGGACAGATATCTCTCTGTGACAGTACTGTCATCTGCATACCCAACAATACCTGACACAAGGAGGTCATTGATGTGTAGCAGGAAGAGTGTCGCAGAGAGAACAGACCCCTGAGGAACCCCAGCATCAATTGCCATGAGGTCAGAAGAGCAGCTGTCAATGACAACTTTAATCGACCGTTCACTCAAGAAATCTGATATCCAGCTGCAGAGATCAGCGGGGATGCCATAAGCAGGAAGCTTGCTCAGCAAACTAGCGTGCCATACCCTGTCAAAGGCCTTCGAGATGTCAAGTGAGACAGCTAGTGCTTCACCATGTTTCTCGATGGCCTCGCCCCAGCAGTGCGTGACATACACAAGAAGATCCCCAGTCGATCGTCCCCGGCGAAAGCCATATTGACGATCACTGAGTAGATCATTATCTTCTAGGTATGTCAGCAACTTACTGTTTAGTACTCTTTCCATGACTTTACAGAGAATGGAAGTGATGGCTATAGGTCGGTAGTTGCAGGGGTCGGCACGACTGCCCTTCTTGGGAACCGGTTGCACATTTGCAAGCTTCCAGGATTTTGGCACCGTTCTTGTTTTGAGAGAGAGGCGATACAGGCGTGTTAGGACAGGAGACAACTCAGGCGCACAATATCTCAGCACTCTTGCAGGTATGCCATCAGGACCACTGGCCTTATTCACATCCAGACCACGCAATGCTCTGCGGACCTCTTTCGTGTGTATTGTGATCTCCGGCATCGAAGAATCACAACGAGGGATGGTTGGTGGCTGTTTGGCACCAGCGTCCAGAAGTGAATTGCTGACAATTCTATACATGGAAAAATAGTTCAGAAAATCTGGGTCAAAAGTAATTGAAGTATGTGAAGAAGGAATACACGAAAGGTCTCAACATTAATTATTAGGACATTTACAACTTAGCTAAAAGTACGTAGTTACTTATATTCACAGAGATTAACTGTAATTGTGCACTTCCAGCTAGTAATAAACTGCGTGCACAAACTACATAAGGCCGGCAGTCCAAAGACAAGTGTATAACTATGTTATGTATACCTATGTACTGTACACAGTGAAGGATTGACCCTTCAGGATCCTTTAAAGCAGTGTGCAAACTAATATATTATAATTATAACCCAACAACCAACGGTAGAATCAACACTGAAATCTCGAGAAAAATCTACAGTTCGACACCACAAGCAAATTTTTCTAGGGATTTCACTCCGGAAGTTAAGCTTATCATGAGCTGACACCAGTATTTTTAACCGACTTCAACAAAAAAGGAGGAGTTTCTCAATACGACCCGTATGTTTTTTTGTATGTTTGTTACGCGATGGCTCCGCCAATAGTGAATTGTTGTATTTAATTTCGTATAGAACTTATAGATAATTAATGCGCTCGAAACGGCTTAGGACGGCATGGACTAGTGCACCAAAACGTCAAATTTACCAAACGGACTAGTAGTTCCCCAAATCGTCTAGTCTCAAAATGTCTAGTGTCCTAAAACGACTAGTGGTGCATCAGGTCTACCTTGTGAGATTGTCCGACATACCATGTGGACATGTTCCCAAATACTCTAGTCCCAAAATGTCTAGCGTCTGTCTGATCAACTTGCTTAGTACGTGGGGAATAGAGGATGAAATTTTGTTTCTCGTCTGGTACGATTCCGGACTAATATAATGTTGCTTCCGAAATTTTAGGACACTAGTCAGTTTGAGACTAGACGATTTGGGGGATTAGTCTGTTTGGTAAATTTGACATTTAAAGAATTGTATAATTATGATATTAGTCATTTTAGGACACTAGACATTTTGAGACTAGACGATTTGGGGAACTAGTCCGTTTGGTAAATTTGACGATTTGGTGCACTCGTCCATAGATTAGTACCTATAAAGTCAGTCAGACCTTGGATACTCGGCTGTCACTTCAGAGAAATAGGAAAAACTGACAAGAAGATGTAAGCATAATGTTAAACTGAACGAGTGCGAGTGAGACGGGAATACACCCTTACACCATTGCCTACATTTTCTGCCAAGCAATATGAGGAACAATTGGTGAATGTAGGAGTTTCCACATCTTGCATACTTGGCTATCACCACTTCATATACTTAAATGGGAAAACTGACAAGAAGAGTTAAGTTTGAGATACATGGCGGTATTTTTGATGTTCCGCGTGCTCAGTTGGAATGGTTCCGGGCTGGGTGGGGCGGGTGCGGCGGGGGGTGCAGCGCTGGGTTGGCCACTGCGATGATGCTGTCGCCCCGGGCCGCTACCACTTGCGGCCGGGACTCGTCTGTGTCCTGTAAAATTATTATAAGGATATGTTAAGTAAAGACAATCCAGAGGACTAAAATTGGTTTAGGTACACTGTTTACTGCCACTTATTTCGTACAGCGCTCCTAGCGGTTACTTTGAGAACTAATTTTGACGTACAACATGCGCGCCGTAACTTTTTAAGTAAGTAATTAGTATCTTAGTAATTCACTAGTACCTATCGTTGTACAACAGTATCGACAAATAACTAACGATGTTGTGGAAAATCATTGAACTTTGCAACATTACCGTTCAATAGCAAACCTGGCACTAAAATGTGCACTTAAAATTAGTGTAGGTACAGCCAGGACAAATAAAAATTACTTTACTACCTATTACCAGACTATTTTTCTCATTGGTGAGGGTGATAGGCACTGAAGTAGTCAGTGGGGCTGGGGTGGGGTGGTGTCTACACCACTAATTTTTTATTAGTAACGAAACTATAAGGGTGTATTCAGACCGTGAATATAAACAACTTTCCCTAAAGAACATAGGCTGAAAATTTATCGTTTTTCGACCCATGTTCCTTGGGGAAAGTTGTTCAGATTCACGGTCTGAATACACCCTTAAAGTTTCGTTAATAATTAAAAACTAGTGGTGTATAATTCAATAGGTTGTCACTCACAGGTGGCGGGGTGCTGGTGCTGGAGTACGAGCACCTGGAGTCTGCGTCGTCGCTCTCGGTCTTCACCCACCAGCTGTTGCGGGCGGCGTCGGGGCTGGCTCGGACCCCGTTACCCGCCTCCTCCTCCTGTGGGTGTTCACACTATATTTTAGCGCTTGCGCTCATGTATGAGTGACAAGAGTTCACAACTGTAATTTTACTCATTTTTAGTTTCTTGCATCAGTCTTGTCTGCATAATACAGGGTTTAAACTTAAATGCGTTTAAGGGGCTGCTTCAGACCATCAAACTGAACAACTTTTATTAAACGAGGATGGTGTGAAAGAGTCATTAGATTTTGTGGCTTTGTGGGATCACACACGGAGCGGCAGACGTCAGTCCGTCATTTGTGAAGCAAGGAGTTGTAAGAAACCGCACGTAGAAGCACACACGGTGACGAATTGACGCACCGTGTGTGCGTGCGGTTTCATACAACTCCTTGCATCACAAATGACGGACTGACGCATGACGTCACACACATCAAGCGAGTTGAAATGTTTTCCCCGTTTTTTAGTCGTGTGAGATGCTTTAGACAGAGCTAATGGTGATTATTTTCTTTTTACAATCTGCTCAATAGGAACTAAAGAATCCATGCGCATTCTAAATCAAACCTACCTTGAAAGATAAATCTTGGTTTTAAATTACGACTACTTATAGTTTTATGCCCATATTAACAAACAAATCGCAAGGGCTGGCTGGCCCAAGTTACTCTCTAGTAGATACATTATACTACCCGGTCATATTATCTCTGCAACTAGCTGGAATGCGATGCCCCACTCCCTTCCCCCTGCGTCAGTTCGGTTATCATCTTCGTTGCCGATACGCGTTTCGATAATTCGACACACACGGTTTCACACCGAACGAGGCCCTGTACCTGGACTTTCGATTTTCGATATATCCCGACCGTTTTGGTCCAAACTTCATTGTAAAAGAGTTGACGTTGGAACGAAAACGTTCAAGCAATTGCGAAGTTCGAATGTCCGGGTAGAACCCCAGAGCGCGGATATATCGACGCTATGTGCACAGATAATATGGCAGGGTAGTACATAGGTACCTGTGTATAACATAGAGGTATTAAGAGCGCACGAGCACTTGAGTTGGGTTTATTAATACGGGGATAAAAGAATTAAAAATTATATACATTTTATAACAGAACTATTAAGATCATAACATAATTGAGATATATTAAATTAACATAACAGCACCAATAGATAAGATCTAAATTATATTACTTACATGCAGAGAAAGAAGAAATTATACATTCATACTTACCTTAAAGATATTGCCAACCAAACCCGCAAGACTAAAGCACTACAGTGCATAAATAAATAATATTTATATTTTATTATTAAGTAGTTATTCTACAAAACATACGCTTACCTCAGCTACAATATACTGGAATAAAACAGCTCTAATGTTATAAATTAAGTAATTTGTGTCAAAAATACTACCTACCTAAGTATAGGTACCTAAGTAATCTGATAAAGTTCCAAAATTTCTAATTGGAATTTATGAAACCGATTGATTCAAAAAGAAGATGGTGAGATGATTGATGAAAGACGAATGGTCAAATAACATTTCTATCGTTCAAATTTTCTAAAATTAGAATTTCTAGTTGAACAATAAACCATAGGGTGCCAAACCGCTTTTTGAATTTCTAATAACGCTAGGCTAATAAGATTTTTTTTCGTACCACTTGCTCAAAAAAGTGACATTCTATGCCACAAAAAGCGAACATAACAATAGTCATTATTAACCTGTTAAAAACAGGGAAAGAAAGTTGTACTGAATTTCATTCATCCCCTAGGGAGAGAATGTGATTTAAATTTGGAACTGAACTACATCTGTGTTTACACCATTGAGTTTGTATATAAAGCATTACACTTCTTTTGTAAAAGGAATACGCATTTATTTTTATGAAATATATAATATTCTTGGAAATATCTCGATAACGGTGAATCCTAGCGAAAAAAATAACCATTTTTTCGAACCCCTAGGTTACACATAAACCGACCCTTCCGCAGGCAAAAATAAAAAAAAATCATTTATGTCAAAAAAAAATTATTTTTTTCGCAAATGGTACGAAAAGTAGAGTATTTTCCTCGGTGATAAAGCTGTCTTAGTCTTGGGTGAGTTTAAATCCCTCGCTAAACTCAGGACTCGTCTTAAATCCCTCCCTTCGCTCGTGATTTAAGTTTTTAACACCCTCGCTACGCTCGGGAGTAAACCTCGAGTCCTTCATCACGCTCGCGATTTAAAACCCCACCCGCGACAGAAGACACTGCTTTATCCCCTTGGTTAATAATCTACTATTTAATAACAGCAAATCGTATTTACCAGGTTAGAATCCGTAAGATGTACGATTCTAATTGGACAATAAAATCATACAAGTGCCTCTACAGATAAAATGGTATGTATAAGTAAAATAACGGTCGGTACGGTCTTTTCTTTGTATGGCAACTGCAAAAGTTATAGGTATCGTGATAGCGTCAGCGTGCAGGGTTAGGTTAAGTGTTAAAACATTAGCATAATGTTGTAGTGCCCGATTAGCAATTTTGTGTATTTTATAGTGTTACCTAATTAGTAATTACCTATATTAATTTACTTTTTTACTAATTTGCAAGTGTCATTTCATTTGAAAGGATACTCGTACCTTGTGGCGATCCTCGCATAGCATTTACGACGCTATGTCGCGAAGTACCTACTTCGCGAATTAATCGTCATTGGTGACTTTCACACTGAATAACATATTATAACGTTGTATATATACCTCTACATTTAGAGAAACGGAAAAAGGTCGAATATATTCGAAGAGTTTGCAAAATTATTGTATTAAAAACATGTTTACCGAAAAAAATGCGCTTTTGATTTATATTTCATGTTACCTACGTAGCCAGATCGTTGTCCATAATATGCGACATTCCTTCAGTACGCCATCATAAGAAAATCTTAATTTCTCTATCAACTTTTCGATAATTTATTCGCACGATTCGTTTTAATAAATATTTTATAAAATGGCTGTTTTTCTGAATTCAACTAGATGTGCTAAATGGCTCTACTTATTTAGTTCATAGAAATAGCCTACGCAGTCTTTTTTTTACCGTCTTGGCATAATTCCCTAGATATTATTTGGGGCCTGTTTCACCACTTCTTATTAGGTTCTATTCTATTTTTATTTAATGGCGTTTCCTTGTTAGATTTCGCCAGTGTCAAGTAGTTTGAGGGAGTGTCTATCCAATCTCGAGGATTGTTTTTGAGTAAGAACAACTGAGAAGGATTTTGGAGCCTCGTGGCAGGCTGCAAACCCCGCAACGTGACTCCCTTTAGGTTCTTTTTAGCTTATCTGACAGATCATTTGACATATTTTGTATGAAAGGTATGTCAAACGATCTGGCAGATGAGCTAACAGCGCTGAGCGTTAGCGTTAGCTTCTCAGTAATGAGAAGTGATGAAACAGGCCCTTAGACACTGAATAATTTAATAATTATTAATTTTTTTTATGTTTAGTACTTATTTGTTTGTTTATTAATAAGGTTTACCGACTTAATACGCACAGACACTTTTATCTATTGTCTGCTGCGACTTTTTGTACTAATGTTAATAATTTAACGGACCTTCTGCACTGGTTTGATATCCCGAAGATTACCTTGTTTTTTTTTTTATATTATACCAAGCTGTGTTAGTTTTTCTACTAAGTAAGTATAATATAAGTTGGCTAAATACTATATAAGGTCCTTCTTAATATGCGACCGGTTATTTAGGGTTATGATCAGAATATCAATAACTGTACAACTTTCACTATGGAACCATACCATGTAGTAATCGAAAAAAAAAAACAGCTTTTCAATACGAAACTGTCATTGCACTCGACCCAAATTTATGGGACAGCATGTTTTTTTTTGCGATTTCGTTATTGGATCCATAGAGAATGTTTTTAAGTCCGATGGCCTGGAGTGCGATTTTTGAATCTCATTCGGTGAGCTCAGCAGTTGAAAATGTCAAAATTACTATGGAGATACGCATCTTTCTACTGCTGATTTGACTTTCGAAAATCGCTCTCCTGTAGTATGATTTTTGAAAGTCAACTCAGCAGTAGAAAGATGCGTATCTCCATAGTTATTTTGACATTTTTAACTGCTGAGCTCACCTAATGAGATTCAAAAATCGCACTCCTGATCATCCTCTTAAAAAACCGTCATCATATTAAGTTGGCTATACAGGGTGTAAACTTAAATGCGTTACATACTTTATGGAGTGTTTAAAGACCATCATACTGCAAAATTTTTACTATAGGACTAACTTTGAAATCGCGAATAAAAAATCAGCTGTTTCATACATTTTGGTCGAGTTGCTATTGAAGTTTTGTATGGAACAGCTGTTTTTTTGTGATTTCGATGTTGGCTCCATAGTGAAAGTTATTCAGTTTGATAGTCTGAAACGCCCTGTGAAGTTAGAACAAACATATTTTATAACATAGTGGCCTATCAAAAAAAATCTAAGCACAAAATATTACCTATAGAGAATTTAATGAAGATTATTTGTGTTATGTTTTCTTTTATTTTGAAAAGTTTTTGTATAAATCTAAAAAAACCGCGGGTAGGGACACTTTCTGGGGGGTAGTGGGTTAAGGAAGAGGGGGACGGGGTGGCACCGGGCGGAATCGTATTCAGCGGGGTCTAATTAGTCTAAAAACAACAGGAGTGCGATTTTTGAATCTCATTAGGTGAGCTCAGCAGTTGAAAATATCAAAATTACTATGGTGATACGCATATTTCTGCTGTTGATTTGACTTTCAAAAATCGCACTCCTGAAGTATGATTTTTGAGAGTCAAATCAGCAGTAGAAAGATGCGTATATCCATTGTAATGTTGACATTTTATACTGCTGAGCTCACCGAATGAGATTCAAAAATCGCACTCCTGGTGCCTAAAAGTTTCACAAAATGCCGATAGACTGTACTGACCGAAATAATAGACCGAAAATAGAAACAATTGAGATGTTTCCACCAGTCTATTTGCCAGTTGCACGTACGTTCGTTAAAGTTAATCCACTATTAAATCTCTTGCTGTCACTTTTTGTCTTGTTGACGTAGTAAAAGCTAGCAAGAGATGTAATGGAGGATTAACTTTAATGAACACCGTATGTAACGCATTTGATTTGACACCCTGTTATTTTTGTTGTTAGTTAGTTATGTCAGGTGACTAGTCTACATCTAGGTGTCTAGTTAGCAGGCTATCTAGCCAGTGAGGTCAATGAGAGCGGGCGCGACCTGCCGAGGTCGCTTGGTCGCCGGCTCGTCGTCCTCCCGCTCCCGGTCGTCGCCCGTCGATGCAGTCGGCGTCGGCGGCAACCTGTCGAGAATGAGGCCCCTATGTACAACACACTTTTAAAAAGTTAAATATACCTATACTGCATTCAAAATAAGGACGATGAGATTTTCTGATTCCTATGTCTCTCATCGCTCCCCGCTACCTTTTTAGGTTGTCTGCCCAGCGAGCCGCAAGGCGTCCTACACTACGCCTCTAGAACTCTGACACCCCATATCGGTTGTCAGTTCTTCGTCATTAGGGTGTCAGGGTAAACAGTTGCACTACTTTAAGGAGAGATTGTTGTTAGAATTGTATAAATTGGAACGCAGTCATTGCGATGTGTACTTGCTTTTGTCTATTATCTATGGATATGTGTGGTAAAAAATAAGATTGCAAGATGGACGATGTACTAAGATCTGTAAACTCATAAAAGGAATAAAACCAAGTAAATAAACAGTGAAAGTAGTTTAATATCTGCTAAATCTTCCCTGCAAATTATAACTCTAATAGGTTATGGGCTAATCACGAAGAAAAATGGAATTGGAAGGAAAAGCAAAACCGAAAGACGCCATGGCCGGCACGGGAGCTGCCGCCATTAGTGGAAACATAAATTCATCATATTCGTCTCATCTGCCTCAACTTTCAGCCGAAAATTTCAATAGCTGGAAATTCCGTGTTAGTATGTTACTGGAAGAAAGACAATTACACAAGACAATAAAGGAAATAACGACGGACAGCCTCGCAGACGCTCGAGCAAAATCAATCATCGTACAATGCATCACGGACAAACATTTAGATCTTATCAAAGAGGCAAAAAGTGCGTACGAAATGTTTGAAACACTCAACAAAGTTTTTGAACGTAAAACGATAACTTCAAGAATTCATATAAGAAAAAAGCTAATAAAACTAAAACTTGGAGACAACGAAAAAATGGAAGAATATTTCACTAGATTTGACATGTTAACGAGGGAATTAGAAAGTGCAGAGAAAAAGCTCGACGAGGAAGAAAAAGTTACATATTTATTACAAGGACTATCAGAAAAGTATAATACAATATCAACGGCATTAGAAACTCTACACGTAAGTCCAACCGTAGAATTCGTTAAAGCGAAACTCTTAGATGAAGAACTCAAAGTCTGCAATTCTCACCAGGATGAAACCGCATTTCAAGGTTCAAATATCATAATTTGCTATAATTGTCAAAAACCAGGACATAAAAGCTCTCAATGCAAGTCAAGAGGAAAAGGTACAGGAAATAGATATATGAGAAAAAGAGGATTTAACGAAAGAGGTAGAGGCCGAGGCAGACAAGACCACCCGTATGGGAACAATTCAAACAATCCACCGTATGAATCATTTATAGCCTTAAATACAGTAACAATGCAAAACGCAAATATATTCATTTTAGACTCTGGTGCCTCAGATCATTATGTCAGAGCAGAATTAGAAGAACACATGAAATCCATAGTAAATCTAAAAGAAGAAGTGAAAATTTATATTGCGAACAATACGACAATGACAGCAAAGAAAAAGGGAATTTTAGAAACAACATGTAATGGTAAAAGAATCAATATTGAAGCGCTAATTGTAAAAGATATAATACACAACTTACTCTCCGTCAAGAAATTAACTGAAAAAGGATTTTACATAAATATCGATGCAAACGGATTTAAAATTAAAAATGAAAGAATAACATTACACGCACAAGAACACAACAAGCTATACATACTAAATATGGAAATAATGACTAAAAATGAAGAGGAACATTCATATAATACGCAAGATGAGAAAAATTTATCCGAAGCAGACATTTGGCACAAAAGATTAGGACATTTGAATACAGGAGGAATGAAAATATTGAAACTACCAGTAAGTAATGAACCATGTACAGAATGCATAACGAGTAAAGCTACAAGACCAAGATTCTACAGAAATGAAAAAAGAACAACTAAGATAGGACAGTTAATTCATACTGATTTAAGTGGGCCAATAGAACCACCCACTGCAGAAGGATACCGATACTTTCAGGTAATAATTGATGACTACTCCCATTTCACTGTTGTAAAACTGCTGCAGAATAAAAGTGAAGCTGAAAGAAATTTAATTAACTACATCACAGAACTAAAGACTCAGAAAAACTGCAAAACTCAGAGAATAAGACTAGACAATGGAGGTGAGTTTACTTCAAACTATTTCAAAGACTGGTGTCAAAGAAAAGGAATTATTTTGGAATATACAAAACCATACACTCCGCAACAAAACGGGAAAGCAGAAAGAATGAACAGGACATTAATGAACAAAACAAGGACAAAGTTTGCTGATACCAACCTACCTAAACACCTATGGGGACAAGCAATGCAAGCGTCAGCTTATGAACTAAATAGATGCCCCACAGTCGCCCTGAATGGAGAAATACCTGCTCGAATATGGTTTGGATACTTAGATCTGAAGAAATTAAAGGTATTTGGTTGTAAGGCTTGGAAAGTGCTAGTACCAAAAGCAGACAAGCTAAGTGCAAGAGCAAAAGAAATGATTTTTATTGGCTACTGTCCCGGTGGGCACAAACTATGGGATCCACAAACTAATACAGTACACATTACAAGAGATGCTATATTCAATGAAAAAAATTTCAAATATAAACAAGAAGAGCCAAATCCGGAAAAGACAGATGAAAGAAATTTATTTGAAGAGCCAATATTTGAAAATCAAGAAGAAATGGAAACAGAAAGTGACTCAGAAGAAGAAAAATTAAGTGATATGGAAGAACCAAATAGAGAAGAAAGTTATGAAGAAAAAAGACAAGAACAACCTAAAACTACATCATCAGGAAGAATAATAAAAACACCAGATTATTTACAAGACTATGAAACCAATATATCATACTGTTTACTTACACAACTAGAAGAAATAACATATGAAGAAGCAATACAAGACGAAGAATGGAAAGAAGCAATAGAAAAAGAGTTAAATTCACTGAAAAAAATGGAAACATGGACTTTGACAGAACTACCTAAAAACCAAAAGGCTATTGATGTAAAATGGGTATTCAGAGAGAAAGAAGATAAGACAAAAAAGGCAAGATTGGTAGCAAAGGGCTTCCAGGTGAGGGGCGTTGGCTATGAGAACAATTATGCACCTGTTGCCCGAATTTCAACGATAAGAATGTTAATGGCACAAGCAGTACAAAACGATTGGAAAATAAAACAACTTGATATACCTACTGCATTTCTAAACGGAAAACTTGAAAAAGAAACTTACATCAAGATACCGGAAGGGCTGCCTAAACAAAAAGGAAAAGTTTTGAAACTAAATAGAGGACTATATGGTTTGAAAGACAGTCCAAAATGCTGGAATAAGAGATTCAACGACTTTGCAGAAAGTAATGGAATGAAAAGATCACAAAATGACTTTTGTATGTATACTGGAACAGACATATACATGGTAGTATTCGTCGATGATATATTACTGACTGGAAGTGACAAAGGAATAACTAACATGACAGAAAAACTGAAGAAAGAATTTGAAGCTAAAGATTTAGGAGAAGTAAAACATTTTCTTGGCATGGAAATAGAAAGAAATGAAGGATTATTGAAGATAACACAAACTAAACAGATTGAAAAAATGCTAAATAAATTCAACATGCAAGAATGTAATGGTACAAAAACACCAATGACAAAAGGTTTCCAGGCTAACACAGATGATGCAATAATAGATATACCATACAGAGAATTAATTGGGAGCCTCATGTTTGTAAGCACCGTATCAAGGCCAGACATAACTTACGCTACATCCTACCTAAGTAAATTTTTAGATAAACCTACCAGAAGTGTTTGGACAGAAGCAAAGAGAGTACTTAGATATCTGAAAGATACAAAGGAAAAAGGAATTACTTACACAAAGAAGAAAACAGATATAACTATAGAAACTTACTCTGACGCCGATTGGGCCACTAATCAAATGGATAGAAGAAGCACAAGTGGCTCAGTAACATTCTACTGTGGGAACCCCGTGTCATGGTTTTCTCGCAGACAAGGTTGTGTAGCCTTATCATCTGCTGAGGCTGAATATATCGCCGCAGCAACTAGTGTTTGTGACATTTTAAATTGTGAAGGACTGTGCAAGGACTTTAAAGTGAAAGAAGTGAAAAGTGTCTTATTTGTTGATAACAAAGGTGCAATCGACATGACCAACTCTTATGAGAACAGTAAGCGAACAAAGCATATTGATACTCGCTATCATTTTATTAAAGATTTAGTTATCAGTGGTAAACTGAAAATAATGTATGTAGATTCTAAAAACAATACTGCTGATATTTTCACGAAGAGTTTGTCATTCGATATTTTTAATTTTCTACGTTCCAAGCTTAACATTTTGTAACTTGTGGAATTTGTTTTATGAAAGGTTATTGTTCAAAGTAAGGTACCAATTAATTGTAAAGTAAGATTTCCATAATATGATCATATTGCGATTAACAAATTTTGTAAAACTTTTAATCGAGGAAGGGTGTTAGAATTGTATAAATTGGAACGCAGTCATTGCGATGTGTACTTGCTTTTGTCTATTATCTATGGATATGTGTGGTAAAAAATAAGATTGCAAGATGGACGATGTACTAAGATCTGTAAACTCATAAAAGGAATAAAACCAAGTAAATAAACAGTGAAAGTAGTTTAATATCTGCTAAATCTTCCCTGCAAATTATAACTCTAATAATTGTACCCATGATACTGAACAAGTTTCCCTAAGAAACCTATAGGAAAGTCCAAACTTTTCATTTCAAATTTACATACAAACGTTTGAATTGCGTTTAGTATGGAAAGTCAAATTTTTTTTTTTTGCCAATTTCTTATGTTTTTTGGGGAAAGTTGATCAGTATAACTTCTTAAATTAATGCAAGTGTTTACTGTTTATGTATGTAAAACGTACCCATGCTTAGAGTAATGCAAGCCAGCCCTGCGCACGAGTTGCCGGGACAGCGGGAACAGCTCGTCCCTGCGCGTGAGCAGCGCTGGCAAGAACCGACACAGCTGCGCCGCCGCCTCGTTCACCATCACCTGCAATACGACCGCCGGTACCGTTAGCAAGTAAGTCGATCAAAGAACTTTAGCATTATTTCGATAATTTTTATATAAAACGGAAATCGTCGGAGCTGCGTTGCGAAGAGGTATTGAGACAGTGTATATTCTTCTGATGAGGGTCCGCACGTCATGCCATGTACCATTAGGAATTAGTTTTTATCTTACGTAACATGTAAGTACCAACTACTAACTGCTCTCAAACAATGAAAGGACCTAAAGAAGAAATTCGGATGCGTTGTCCACCAATCCGCATTGGGCACGTATGGTATGGGCTTCCTGTTAGTCTTCTGACTCATACTTGGCTGAGGGTGGAACACGCTTACACTCTTGCCTTTAAAACGCGTAGGTATTAGGTACCTAGCTACTACCTAGAAGATAAATCTTACCTCATGCAGAGTCAACGGCTTCTCCGGCTTCCGCTTACAATCGAACCTCCCGTATATGGCAGCGTATTTCCTGATCTCCTCCATCCTCTTCGGATCAGACTCAGGCATTAACATGACAAGTTCCAGATCCTTGCACATCTTCTTCTTAGTATTCTGCTGTTTCGGTTCCGGCTGAGGAAGACGTTTGCTCAATTTCTCCGCCGCTACTGCCAGTTTCTGGACGTGAACATCTAGGAGGACAGGTGTGACGACCGGAGATGTGATAGAACCTGGACTGGAGCCTGCAGAGGGAGGGCATGCGCTTTGAGGGGAGAACGACCGTGACGCTGCCGAGGTGATAGGAGCAGTTGGTGCAGGAGATTGAGGCAGTACGATCTTATTGAAATTAGCTTGAGTGTGTATAGGACTTGCGTTGGGAGCAGATGTGTTGGAGCTGCAACTGTTCTCGGGAGCACCTGGGGACGGACTGTACATCGGTCTGTTACTTTCTGGTGAGGTTACAGATCTCTGCAGGACATTTGGGATACTGGGAGGCATGTTTAGAAGTCTTTGGTTGCATTGTATGAACGGGTTCTCGGTTGGACAGAGGTTGGGGACGATGGGGATCTGGAATAGGGCAGGATTGTTGACCCACTCCTGGAGGGCTTTCTGGAGCCTCCTGACGTGGAGAGGTTTCGAGGCCATGCCGACGAGGGCCATGATCTCGAGGAACTCTTCCTCGCCAGCGTCGCATAGCTGCTGGACATCATCCCCACCTGGAAAATAATGAAGCAATCTTATACTTATATGACATTTAAGAAAATTTCTAAACATTTTGTAGTCCCGAAGTCCCGACATAAGATAATAGCGCCATTATGTTATCCTGTACTCCCTAAAATTGAAACATTCTCATGTCCGAAAAAAAATAATGAATTCGACTAATCCCATTTCCTTGCATTAATATGCAAAACTATCTAGTAAAGCAAGTTCATTCCGCCAGCATTGTTCACCACAAAAACGTGTGATTCGATAAAAAAATACCGACTCATACGCACTTTTAATTTAAGCAAATATGCTAATATCTTACGTGACCATTTTGCGAAGGGGCTCCGGAGAAAAAAAACAAAAGGATTTAAAGAAGGCCGGCCAAACCCTTTCTTGGAGTGGGTAATTGCCGGAGTTAAAAAGTAAAAAATTAAAAAAAAAAGAAATTTGCATGAGACGACGACGTCTGCGCGCGTTTTTTCGCCTTATGGAAATTTATTTTTTGGTTATACCTCGCGAACGATGAGAAAGTGTTTTTTCTTGTGTTCCTATGAAACTTGGATTAGGGCTTGGGCACCCTGTGAATCGTTTTAAACTTGTTAGATTTACGGGCATCCAGTTTTTTGCAATTAGTTTGCCTACACCTGGCCAACGGATATCAACTTTCATCTTCTTTTGTTTTTATCATCGCTGTTTGAATAAATTAGGTAGGTAGGCTTCGATCAAAATAAAATGAATGGATAGGCCTAAAGCGCGGTAAGTTGAAGCAAACTACTGGTGCACTTGGTACATACAAACTAGCGCCATTATCTGTCAAATCTAGGGCACTTTCATACAAGTGACAAGTAAAAATTTCATTTGTTTTGCCTCATTTTTCTGGTTTGAAATGTTCGCTTAAGGCCTATCCATTCATTTTATTTTGATCGAAGTAGGTAGGTAAGTAATTCACTTATTTTTACATTTTCTATCACAAATAGGTCTCTAGGGGTTTTAGGCTGTTTTTGTTTGTTTGTGGTAAGGCAAATTTTTGCGTAGTGCTCGAACAAACGAGAGTTTAAGGGATCACACACAATGACGCATTGTCGAAGCGACAGACGTCATTCCGTCATTTGTGAACCAAGTAGTTGTAAGAAACCGCACGTAGAAGCACACCCGGTGACGAATTGATGCACCGTGTGTGCTTCTAAGTCATATAACTCCTTGCTGCACAAATGACGGACTGATGACGTCTGCCGCTCCGTCAATGCGTCATCGTATGTGAATGCACTTTGAAGATATCTGTTGTCCTGATTTTACAAAAGAATCGGTAGGCCTAGGCAGTTCTTTTCGTTCGAAACATGTTTTAATTTATTCAGTAAGAAACAATTTTTGTTCGGTACTCTTCTACTTGGCAGCTGAGGAGGCCTTTGTCCTGCGTTGCAGTGGGTTCCTACAGGCTAAAACTTAACTCTTGTACCTACAGGATGTTCTATAAATACTGACCCATTTCGAGCAGCGTATCATAGTAGGCGAGCAGGCTGGCCCGCTGCATCACCCTGTACAGCTGTAGCTCTGCCTCATTGGACGGTGCCGATGTTACCACCACTGAAACAAACGACAGTTATTTATTTATCTTCAGTTAGCAGAAGCTGGTTTGACGCACGCTAATAAAGTATGAAAAATTTAGTGGCTCAACCACTTGGGGCTTCTTCCGTCGGTTCTTGTGCGATGACGATCCTGTTTCTCTAGTTACCCAGATAAGTGTAATAAATAATACACGGTCTGACTAAGTGATTGCATATACACCGAGCAACCAAAGGTATTTATTGAAAAAGTCATACCTACGAATGCATATATGTAGATATGCATCTTTCTACTGCTGACTTTACTTTAAAAAAACATACTCCTGGGGTGTTATTTTTTTAAATGTCACACGTTCTGATTTCATGTTCGGATGTGAATTTAACCTCTATCTAATTTATAAATGCATTATTCGAATCTGGATGCGTAGGAGAAATATTCTAAAATATCACTACAGGAGACAGAATATTGATTCAGTCTTCATAGATCTAGAACGATTTGACTAAGAAAACGTTATTGCTGGTATTTTTGAAATTACGATAGTAAACTCATGTTTCATCTATTGGCTCTTAATACCTATTTAGGTACCTACTGGATTAACTTTTGAAATTATACTTAGATAGATAACTAAGTTTTATATTATGTTATTTACTATAAAAGTTTGAGTAAAGTTGATATCGTCTGCATGTGCGTGCTCTTAACAATTTGGTTGCCTTCAATCGCGTGAGGAGAAGCTCGCACAAAAAACAACCCCTTTTTAATAACAACCCTAACCCATTACCGAAAAGAATCGTTCCGACCGTTACCGGACGAAAAAATAGATGAATACGTCTTTACATAAAGGGTCTTTTGTTCCGCTTTACGGGTTAAATTCGACCCTCCAATGCCGGCTTCGCGCGGGAAAAGTATTGATCGGTGATGTCAGAAAAAAAAATGGTGCCACCCTTACTATACCACCCTGGTACACTATTGGCGTGCTAGAAAAAAATTGTGGGGTGGTCCGACTCCACCCCTAGACGCAGGTAGAAAAAATGTGATATAAAAACATTTTGTCTAGTTATTTATTTCGCTTATGTAGTAAGATAATCAATATAGTGTGATGTATAATATGTTTTGTCAAAATAATATTATATTTTGTAACTATTTAACATATTATTCAGATCATAAATTGTACAACAAAGACGTTTTGCTTTATTTAGTAAACAGTGTTAAATTGCTGAGACAGAACACAATTTCTCTATGGACAGAATTAACCTACTCGTATCTAAGACCTAAACGAACAATTTTTTTAGATAAGTATTATTTTATTCATTAATCTAGTCATGATATTATTTACATATAAGGAAATGAATACTTAAATCAATAAAAATAAAATAAAAATAAATTCAATTTATTTCAGACAATGTCCATACCTACTTAATATAATAGTGTTGTTAGTAGTAGTAGTATCAATGACTTAAAACTATGTTAGTACCTACACAGTACACATAATTGAATAAAATGTTAATACACTATTTAATTTAAATAGGTAATTAAAAAAATATAAATAAAATTCAAAGAACAAAAAAATAGAAACTACATTAATGTAGTTTAATTAACAAAATCAAACGATTGAAATCGTTGCCATCTGCATAATCATCTTTAAATTCATGAGAACAATTTCTTCGTTAATGTTTTTTATCGGCCACTGCATATCCAAAAAAATCAGTCTCACTGTAGTAGTGGTGTCCAAAAAAAGTATTTGCATAATCTTTTTATGCATAATCGCCACGGCAGCGTATGCAAATTCTTTTTTTTTTGCCTAGACGGCGCGGCTACACGACGTAGGGGTGGCGGGAGACCACGGCGCTTTTGTTCTTTTTTTCTTAATTTTACTTTTTTTTCTTTTAAAAAATGGTCACGTAACTCTTTTGCATACATTTAAGTTCTTAATTTTATGCATCTCTCACGAAGTCTATGCAATGTGTTTAATTTTTTATTTTAGTTAACTTTTTTAGGTCTTGAGAACTCATCTCTTCGAAGATGTTTTTTATTAGTGTCTGCCACGATTTTACTTTCTCATAGAATTGGCATAAATTAATTTTAGGAAGGTGATTTGTATTTTGTTTAAAAAAGTCGGTCGTTAAATATGATACCAGTTATTTCTGAAATGAATGTAAGGTAATTCATCTGGTTTTTTGTTCGTTGTGTTAACCAGACACGGATTCTCATCCCAACATTTTGGAAGATTTTCGTAAAGCAAGAAAAATTCTCGTACTTAAATTATAAAAAAGTAATGTTTTTTAATAATTGTGCATCGTAAAATAAAATAAAGTTTCTAGATAAAGATTGTGCAGTCTCGACGTTTTGTGTTTTGTGATTGTGCAGCCACTGAAGTATTTTTTGCACTGAAGCTCAATTTAGGATTTCTGTAAAATCTGGAGTGGGTATTTTTGAAAGACTCGGCAGTAGAAAATGTCAAAATTCGTACTCCTGGAGAGCTATTTTTGAAATTCATAATAATATGTTGAACTCAGCAGTTGAAAATGTCAAAATTACTATGGAAATGTGTATCTTTCTACTGCTTATTTGACTCTCAAAAATCAGACTTCAGGAGTGCAATTTCTGAAAGTCAAATCAGCAGCTGATAGATGTATTTCTCCATAGTAATTTTGACATTTTCAACTGCTCAGCTCACCGAATGAGATTCAAAAATCGCACTCCTGATTCGAATAATGAATAAATTCAATAGAGTTTGAATATCACATCCGAACATGAAATCAGGGAATGACATATAAAAAAAAATCCTTAAAAAATCGCACCCCAGACCATGAAACTGAACAACTTTCTCTATGGCACCAACATAACATCGAAATTACGAAAGAGAACGGCTGTCCCATAGGTACATTTGAGTTGAGTAGCATTGCAGTTTTGTATGACAGCTGATTTCTTTTTCGCGATTTCGGTGTTGGTCCCATAGATAATGTTGTTCAGTTTGATGGTTTGATTGTGATTATCTTCTTAAAAAAACCGCCTGCATTTTAAGAAGGCATTTAATTTACTATACCGGAATTACTTATATATAATTAATATTAGCAAACATGTTAGGGGAGAGTGGGGAATTGCGAACGCCGGGTAACTTCGAATGATGGCGTTTAGGGCAGTTAGAAACAGAAAATATGTTATCCGTTTGTATCTTCCGATGAATCGTTCCACGCTCAGTGCTGAACAACAACTGTAAGCCGGAGGCCGAGCACGCAGTTTCTGAGAAAAGACTTTGAAAATGTTCGTTTGGTTTCATCTAATTTTTAAGTAAACCAAATGTGACTGTACTCTATTACATGGATTAATAGCGTAAATATTTATCAAAGTAGAAAAACAATCATCTCATAGCATTATTTAAGGCATGGTTTATTATCTGTTATTTTCATTTGTTTTCTGTTATTGTCATTTGTTTTTTTATTGTCATTTGTTTTCTGTGTGTTCGGCATTACCACACGCTAGTCGGAATTACCCCACGCTAAATGAATTAGTAATTTAATAAAAAGTTGACTTATTTATTGAAATTTCAATATGTTGATTAAGAGAAGTTATAACTGTTTAAATTTGCTATGATTATGACGTGATACAAAACTATCGTGATTATTTTTCTTTTTATTTATGATTTTCCTTAGGTGTTTGTAATTCCCCCACTTTCCCCTAATGGATCACGATGATGATGATGAGGTATTCTTGTACAGAGTATAAGAACATTTAGAAACAAAGTAAATATTTTTTAGTTCAAAACAATATAAGTCCAATAATATTAGAAAATTATTAGCCTAATCAGAAACCTTTTGAATGTAAACTTTTTTGTTTTTATAATTTCTTATGTCCATGACCTTAGAGTCTGATACGCAACTCATGTTACCACCCAAAATACAGGGTGTGACGTAAATAACGGATAAATTACATTTGGACAATCCTCTAATTTTGTACAACAACTTTTCAAAATAAGTTGGTGCCTAAAAGAAAAAAAAATTCAGCTATTCATGTAGTACCTAACTGAAATGAAATTGCTTATAATTCATTAATTAATTATAATAAAATCACATTATAAGCATAATGTTTACTTTGAAAAAACATAGAAGTTTTGGTTAAAGTAGGTAATCACCAAAATGGATTATAATTGCGTTAATGAAATGACACAATCCTTTAATAACCTATACTTTTCTCAAGTTTTATTATGCTTATCAGCATTATCTATTCAAACAAAATCATAATTACCAACTAATGTTCTTTCCTTGCATACAAATCGTACATTTCCATGACAAGCGCTGCTATCCTGCCATCTAATAATTACCTACTCACTTACCGCAACACACTAAACACACGTGCATGCACACCGTGCGAAAAATACTACTCATTCACATCCCATACTAAATACGATAGTAATTAGCCTGTCGAATCCAAACATCCAAACCAGTATCTTCAAAAATCGAAAAAAACCCTCCCCTACCTGGCCGTTGTCTATGCCCGCGCATAATTTAAATAAAACTTAATCTCAACGATAATACAATAATTTCTTTAGCGGATAAACAAAAACATGCCATTGTCACGCATTCGAAATTTGAATAAGTACTCTTGCAGTGACAAAAAGAACCGTTCCCAGTGTAAAAAAGGCGCTAATGACAATGCGGGTTATAGAAAACAAAGACGCGGGATGTGTTCGCGCATGCGATTAGGTCTTTTTTAGCACTTGCACCGTGTGATTGATATGCGTAATACTGTCTTCGTTTATGAATATTAATGGGACTATTGTGCAGGTTGTAGGTACGCTAACGACACGAAAAAAGTTTTTTTACTTTTTTAAGACTTCGGCTTCCGTGCGAATTGTATGCCTGCATGTCTGAGATAAAGAAATAAAAAGTTTTCTGTCGGCTAGACGTTTTATCGCCCTTAGCATTACCACAAAGTTCGTTAGACGTCGAAGTTTAGTATGGAGGTGTTACCAGGTTATGCGTGATTTTGACGTTCTTGAGTGGAGCTAGCGCCCTCATTTTTTATCACGACTTTTTTGCCAAGCTGTACCTAGTATTATGGAATCCAAATCAAAAAATTAATCCAATATCCATCCATCATATCAATCCATCAAATAATGATCCCAAATTTACGCTCTAGTTTCCAGCTTAAAAAAACGTCAAAAACAATATTTGTATAAAGAACCGGGATTCGAACCCAGTGCCTACCTCTGGTTTGGCAGTCCGACACAGCGTTGGTAATGGTATAACCATCACATCAATCGAATCATCTTCTTTCTTTCCTGTAATAAAATCGTAAGTAATAAAGAAAGATTCTTTGTTTTACGAACCTTAATGGCCACCAATCAAAAATCACTGATTTAAAAAAATCTTAATCCCACATGACTTCCGTCGATTTCGACGTCACAAAAAACCGATAAAAGACAATGACTTGTCGATTTACATACGAGATTAGTCCAAAAAAGTTCGGTGTACTTTTTTAAATTTTTTCCTTCGATCGAAAGTGAGATTTGTTGGCAGGTGGCGGTGACCCAAACGCTTTTTCTAGTAATTAATCAGCGCTGCATCTGTTTCGTAATTACCGGCCAGCATTTGAAGGGTTAATCAAATATAATAAAGAAATTAGAACGTCCTATATGACGGACATGTGTTTCTTGTTTTTTCATAATGTTATATAACTACGTTTGTTCATTAGTCATCATTGTGTAATTATGCATTAGATAAAGAGCGTTAAAAATATAAAAACTAAAAGGAGAAGGGTGACGGCCCATACAAAATTTACCCAGGTCCGACACCGAAGTGACCAATGGACGCTAAGGCCCTGTTTCACCACTTTGAGTAAGTCAAGCTTATCCGACAGATAGTTTGACATATTTTGTATGAAATTATGTCAAAATATCTGTCGGATAAGCTAACAAGAACTTATTCAGAAGTGGTGAAACAGGCCCTAAATCTATAAACTTTATAGCTGATGATTTCTAACTGAATATTTTTTATTTCCCTTTCATATCTTTTGAGTAAGTAAACGTGATTTTTCTGAAGAAAAATATAGGTAATTATTTTAATAAACTAATATTTTTACGGCAATTTTAAACAACTGATTAAGCTGTATACCTAGGTCTTTGAAAAGTTATAATGTCGAAGCTCTCTCGTCACACTTAGCGTGATTTCATACAGTTAGCAGCCAGGACGCATTACAATTAATTGATGTATTATTAATTATATTGACTGGTACGTCGACGCGAAACCACCACATGCGGTACCAGGCTGAAAACTTTAAGGGCCGTTTCACCACTTGACATCTTTCATACAAAATATGAAAAACGATCTGTCCGATAAGCTAACAAGAACTTATGAAGAAGTGGTGAAACAGGCCATAAAACTCTTAATACATAATACATAGATGTAAGACCTTTGTATTATGTATAATTGTAGAAGATTTATCTTCTCTAATGGATTTATAGCAATCTGACACTTTTTTATAATTACATACATACATACATACATTTACTCACGCCACTATCCCACAAGGGTAGGCAGAGACTACGGCTCGCCACACACTACGATTCTGACACACTTCTCTCGCCTCATCCACATTCATACATCTCTTCATGCACTTCCGTCGGTTGAGGGTGCACGCACTTGTACTTTTCGGAAAAGACCATTTATTTGGTCGTGGTAAGTTCTCCTCGGACGCCCTCTTTCGACTGTTCCACTGATATTGGATTAATAAATGTCCCTAATGAGTCTACTCTCATTCATCCTCTGTAGAATTACATGGGTTACTAAATAAAAGTAAAAGTGTTGCGAACTGTGTAAGCAACCCTATTGAAATAGTCACATCACCCTTAAACTTATAACCCGTCGTCGGTCATGTTGTGTTGCAAAAAAGCTCTTTTTGGTAGCTCTACCCTGAATAACTTCACCTTCTAACATTTGGTATCTTAGTTAGTAATAGCATTAATACAGGGTCCAACTTACTACTTCAATTTTTAAGAGGATGATCAGACCATTAATGTCTCATATTTTTGCATCGAGTAGGATTGCTGTTTTGTATGGAACAGCTGTTTATTTTTTTTCTCTATTTCGATGTTGGTTCTTTAGAGAAAGTTGTTCAGTTTGATGGTTGGATGAACTTTTTCACAAATGTACTACTAAAAAAGCTGCTAAATAGAAAAGCCACGAACCCTTTTAGCCCGGAGCGACACTCAAATCTTTTACACATGTTGTATTTCATGTCAATGTAAGAAGTCCATTAAATCAAGTGATTTTCGACTTTTTCGATAGCAAAATAAGGATTCTCATAGGGATTCCCCTACGTTAAACAGACATAACAATTCTAAACATACTAATTGATACCTTTAGGCGCCTCGGGGGTTCGTAGTTAGCACCTCACCTACGCCAGTTTTTTTTTTTTAATTGAAAAAGTATGAAATTGGAGGAAACATTTTTAGTGTCAGCTTTTGACCACCCCTAGTTGGCGTTTGAGTTGAAAAGTTGATTAGGGTTGTGCTAAGATTATTTGTGTAGTAAAATGTGCGTATTGTTGGTAAGTACATTAGTATGAATTACACACCTATATTTTAATTTAATATATATTATACTATGTGATTTTCTTGTTCTGTCGAGTCGGTGTCACGTAATTTGATATGATAATAAAGAATATGGTTTAGGTAAGAAATAGAAATACGTTTTACAATATCATAGAAAGTCATTAAAATTTTATACATAAAATGAATATCAAATGAAACAAGATGCACCTATCCAGTTAAAATTCTTAAGAAGTAGGTACGCAAGAAATTGTATGTACGTTTGTTTAAAGGCAACTTTTATCATACTAAATAACCATTTCAAATAATTCGATCTAGAATGCATGCGCAAGTACTCAATATTTATTACTTACTTTATAATAAAATAATAATAATTTGACAATACCATCTCTACATTTATTACTTTAAAAAAAGAGCTTACACCAAAATACTAAATGGGTTAAAATTGCAACTTTTAACATAATTATAATGCAAGATTCAATGAGTCAAGTGATAACCCTATTGCCCTAGTCCAGGGGCCGCCATCTGTCAGTCAACCTCGAGGGTTAATTCTAACCCTTCACCGTCGACGCTTATTTATGTTCCTATAATATTGATATACCTACTGATATTATTCTTGTAAAACGGTTTTTACGTAGGAGTACCTACCTTCTATGCTCTAGGTAGGTACGCTAAAGCGCTCTAAATAAGCATAATTTTTTTTATAAATTGCCCTCTCTGTTTTAAAGCATGTTATCAAAAACATGATAGGTATCGAGGAAGGTTTGTTGTGTGTATGTGGCGCGAAAGTTCCCTAATTTTATTCAGTTCGATTTTTAAGAATCCGTTTTTAAATGTTGACTTCATTTACCAACACAATGACATTGTAGTGACATATTAATCTTGAAGGCACGCTCGTTTTGCCAGATATTGCCCCCCCGGTTACTAGCTAAGAAAAACTCGAGTGAGTGACTATAAAAACCTATCCTCCCATATCTGCGGTAGAGAGCTAAAATAGTTTAGTGCAAAAACATCGATGTAGTTAAGTACCATAGTATGTTAGTTTGAGGAGACGGTTATTCTAGAGTAGATAAGAATATATAGTACAAACCATTCAAAAGTAAATAAATTTCTTTTGTATTATTTTGATTAAATAAAAATTTGTTATTCCATGTAGTCCTGTGAAAAGATTTTATTTTATTTTGTATTGCCTATAATCGGTTGTTAGCATTTAAAAAAGTAATCTTTATTATTTTGACCTCTTCAAATAGGACCCCAGGTTTTACACGTAGCTATCTCTCTAGCTTAGATTATCTAGATGGAACGTCGCCTAACAAATGGAAAACAAAAAAGGTTCCATTTTTTGACAGATGTGTGCGTGACAGGTGCGTTCTACGCATGTTTAAACCTTTCAGTGTGTGAGTGGTTTGGGTTACCAGCAGAATTCCATCACCCTTAGAATCTGGGAAAATTTAGTCATCTTTGGGAGTCAACTATACTATACAGGGTGTAAAATTAAATGCGTTGCATATCGAACGGAATGCTCCATACCATCAAACTGAACAACTTTCACTATGGAGCCAACATCGAAAGCACGAAATAAATTTGTTGTTCCATAGTTACTTGAAAGGGGAGGCCTTTGCTCAGCAATGGGATGAAAGGGGCTAATAAAAAATAGTTAATTGACCAAAATGTTTGAAACAGCTGATTTTTTCGCTATTTCGACCTTGGACCCATAGAGAAAGTTGTTCAAAGACTATCATGCACGCGAATTATTATCTCAACAGTGGTTATAAGAGATCGGATATTCAGATGCATAATTTACCTAACTTCATTTTTCACAAGAATAATAAATGGACGCGTCTTTTTATTTTATGACGCAATCCCAGGATCATTCCGAAGTCCCGAGATTGCTAAAAGATTTATCTATATAAAAAATATCATAGAACTAGGACATTTGAACAACTCGGACAACACGAACAACTCGGACAACATCAACAACTCTAAAATTTGGTCAACTTATACAACATTGTATGAGTTGACAGAGTTGTCCGAGTTGACCAAGTTGTTCATGTTGTCAGAATTGTTTTGTTGTCGAAAGTACTTAATTGGACAACATGGACAAATTGGACAACCTTATCAATCAATTCAGTTGGTCAGGTTGACAAAGTTGTCAGAGTTGTTCATGTTGTCAGAGTTGTTCATGTTGTACGAGTTGTTCATGTTGTACGAGCTGTTCATGTTGTCGGAATATCATAGTGGTGAGGATAGGTACTTAAGTGTGACAAAACAGTGCGTGTGGCACGATTTTTTTAATTAACTTTATTCAGAAATGCATATCTATATTCAGTTTCCGTTATTCCTTTCCGTTTTCCGTATAAAATTTTGTTTAGGTAAATATATTCATCCGATCTCTAATAATTATGTTCCTTTTCACCACCATAGTTAGTAGAAATAAAGTTCAGAAGAAAATAAAGACTTAATAAAGTGAAATAATTTTTTTTTGCTTTTAGGTTGTATGAACGAAAAACCGTTCTCTATTAGTTGATAAAAATAGTAATGAAAAAAAAACGAAACGACTATTGATCGAGGCATAATGGCGGGAAATTTAGAAACAAAAATCTGACCACACTTTAAAAATGGCCTATGTAAACAAAGAAAAGTTTTTCAAATTTTCAATCAGCTTATTGTATCTCAAATCATGGTGAAAAATTAATTTATAAGTGTGAAACATGTTAATCTTTTTTTTATTGTGCATATTTTGTGAATTTGTTACAATTTGATCACGTAAGTAATTTTTTCGGAATTTTTTATCTTGGATTCAGGAGGTCTGTACCGTTTCGCGTCATGATTGAGACTATTGGAAGGTTTTTGAAAGGAGTACGGTTTTTACCTACTTTTTTTGGGACCATTTCGCCCGCTTGTTGCTCTGTCTATATAGTCTAAGCTCTCTAGCTAGCCCCTTTGAACATGAGACGCCACAAACAATACTAAAGTAACCCTACACCGTCCACTATAGCAATGAACACTTTTTATCTGTCCACATCCTCTCATTAAAACCATTTAAACATCTTACCGGAAATTAAAAAATCATAACAGGGGTCATTTATTCCCACAGGCACACCTTACGGACAGCGAAAACAAACTAGTAATTTTTAATACCCCTTCCGTATTTTTTTCCTAAAAAGTCTCTGCTGCCAGTCCATTCAGCCTCTTCCGTGAGAACTCCAAATAAGGCCATAGAGAAAAACTGAGGAGTGTATGGAGGGCCGATAAAAAATATTGAGTAAGGGAAGGGTCGCAAGTGGACAGTTGTAGAGATAGGCAACAAAAAACAGAGTTATTGCTTAGGAATGAATAATAAATAGCTTGGAACATCGACGGTGGTGGATTATCCGATACGAGGTTACTTTTTATGGGTGCTTGAATTGTTTTTATGACGATTTAAGTGTTTTTGATATAAACCTCTTGAAAAAGTGTCGCTAATAAGTTGAGGTTAATTTACGTGCTAACTATTAATCATTGTGCTATTATTAATTTAAATACATATTAAATGGGGTGTTTCAGACCATCAAACTGAACCACTTACTACAGAGCTATTCCATAGAAAAAACTGTAACACAAATGTATGGAACAGCAGATTTTATTATTCGAAAAATTATTCGAAAGATTGACTGATTGAGAATATCATTCTTCTTCACGCATTAATTGTTCTATATATAACTAGTGTTTTCCCGCGACTTCGTCCGCACAAATTATATACCAGATCTTAAGTCAGATCATAAGCTATCAAACAAAAAAAGTTTCATCAAAATCGGTTCAGTAGTTTTTGAGTGATGCGCGATCAAACAAACAAACAAACAAACAAACACACAAACAAACACACAAACAAACAGACAAACAGACAGACAAAATTTCTAAAAAAGGTTGATTTCGAGTCGGGGATATTTAAAAACCATATCGTAATCTTTTTTTTGTAAATATCTTCAATGTACAGACACAGTTCAGTTACAGTTTTATAATAGTTAAGATATCGTCGTAGAACCTTTTGTCATCTAAGTAAATTCATTTAGCTAAGTACCTACTTAATAATATTTTTTTTAGTTTAATTCATCATTTATTGAAATAATACTTGTAGAAAATTTTCTGACCACCCCGAAAGGGGTTATGGTCATTAGTTATCTACACGTATCAATAAGAATCTATAGGAAAGATTATTAAACAACTTCGTTAAACCATTTTACAAAATTTTCACGCACGTTGATGTCTTTTGTTCTACAAAACAAAATTAAAGAAGTTCATTTTTATTTTTAAAAGTGGTACTTACGTATTTTTGCATATATAGGCATTTGTAATATAATTACCTTATTGTTTTAGTGTTTTCGGTAAGCATCGCAATTTTTTTTATCAGTATTTACCTACCTATATTTGGGAACTGACTTTTGTTTTGTGATATAAAAAAGGTATTTTTTAAATGTAAATATGGTTACCTAAACGTGTCCATTCGTTAAGTTTCTTTTTATTCCGGAGCTTGAAATATCAGCAAGAAGTACCCCTAGTACGCAAGAAGTTAACCGCGCGCATCCCGGGTATATATGATAAATTATAAAAATAATACTTACTTACTAATTATTATGAAAATGATATCGCGTCCGTGGGAGTTCAAGGGTCCATCAAGAAAATGCCAAAACCATTATCGCCAGGCACTGGCCTCATCCACCGCTAGATCCAATAAACTTATTATGCATGTATGCAATAGAGTTCACAACTCAGCATCCGTCACTGCGAGTAGGTCAAACAGACTAGAATAGAATCAACAAACTGATTCTCACGATTTGAATCATTAGTAAGTTTTTAAAGTATTTTTTACTCCCCGTTCTAGCCCTCTCCCATGCCTCTCCCTCGAGTACAGGTGTCGCTATAAAAAACCTTATGAAGCGTTAACTATAGACTATAGAGCGATGTGGGTTCCCGCGTTTTTCTGACAATTTCTTTGATTCTTTTTAATTATGAATTGCATCTTTGTACAGCAAAAGTTAAAAAAATAACAATTTTAAAAACATCAAGTATACGTTTATCTTATAAAAGCCATAATTTTTTTTGCTCTGGTTACTGGTCCTTTTGAGCCATTCGTAATTTTTTCTTAATCTATCTAATCTTAATGAGATGAAGATGACAATGAATTATGGTAGATTTTGTAAGCCGTATGTTAAGATTTTGAGTCGATTGTTTGGTACAAAATCCGCACGAAATTATGACACAAATATCACTAAAACCAATTTTTCATGAATTTCAAATACACGTAGGTATCAAATCAATCGGTCACAATAATGGCGGAAGGTAAACCCCATCATCATGTTTATTCAAAGTGTTGCCTAAGGTGCTCAATAAAAATTAAATATAATGACGATTGAATTTGTAAAGACACATGTTACTTCCGATTCGTTGGCCACTAAAATCAGTTAACCCTTTAAAAAAAACTCTTCGGTGCATCCGCAATGATTCAAATTAACAATTAAAAAGAAATAAAACAAATCTTTGTGGCCGTCAGTGCCACAGAAAGGGCGGGAAAATGAACAACTGACGTTTGTTTTTTTAAACTCAACAGGTGGCAAAGGGTTGTTAAGATGTTGACTAATATTTTTAATGCTTATTCCTAGAGAAAGCGTGACAAACGGACCTACAAGTCTAAACATGTGTTGCGGTCGTTTTAATTAATTAGTGAAGAAATTGAAAGTTAACCCTTTCCCTTCGGTCGATTAGTTCACCGTGCTTCTTATAATGTTAATTTTTTTATCGATCTTCGTGCATTGGAAACCGACAAAGAATTGATGAAGTATTATGATTGTGCCAGCAGGCATGAATATAAATTATTTAAAAATTTAGGTCGTTTGCTCCTTGACATAGATGCCAATTATTGTCGGCTATTTATTCTCAAAACAACGTCATGTATGTGCATCGGCATTCCTACTATGTCGCCATGTCACCATTTCGGTAAAATGGTATTCTGGCCAAGTTTTTGTTAACAAGGGAGTGGAAGTAGTTTTGCTTAATTTACATCAAGCTAGTAGGTATGCCACGCTCCGCCGTGTTCCTACACGACCAGCCTGGGTCTAACCATATTATTATATTATATACATATACTTACTTACATTTAAAAAATATAATATGTTTGCCTATTTATTTGGGTAAAAACAAACACCTACGATAACATTTTGAAATATATGTAAAAAGGACATGAGAAAACCTAATCCGAAAGAAGACACTATAAGTAGATACGTTACGTTACATATAGTCTGATTTGAACTGATTGGTCCAAGCATTCGAATAAAAATCTAGTGTAGACTGTTACTTTCATCGAAGAGTGTAGAGCGTTCCAAGCGATGTGAACAATATGGAAACAGATACAAAATAAAGATCTTCACCTGCCATTATTTCCCAAAAAGACGACTTCACATATATAGACATATAGGACTACATATACTTACAGGGTGTTTCATAAGTAACAATACATTTTTAAAACTCTTAAGGGGGTTGTTTAGACCGTCAAACTGAACAACTTTCTCTATGGGACCAACATATAAATCGCGAAAAAAAATATTTGATATCCCATACTTACATATTTTAGCTCTATTTGTAGAGTATGGAACATCAATTATTTTTTTCGCGATTTTGATATTGGTCCCATAGTGAAAGTTGTTCAGTTTGATGGTCTAAACCACCCCCTTAAAGGTTTAAATACAAATATACTTTTAAGGGGTGGTTAGGACCGTAAAACTGAATAATTTCACTATGGGACCAATATCGAAATCGCGAAAGAAAAATTGATGTTATACAAGGTGTTACAAAAATACAAATAAACATTTAAGGGGGTGATATAGACCATCAAACTGAACAACTTTCACTATGGGACCAACACCGAAATCGCGAAAAAAAAAATTTTATGTTCTATACTCTACAAATCGACTAGAGCTAAAATATGTATGGGACATGATTTTTTTTTTTGAGATTTCGATGTTGGTCCCATAGAGAAAGTTGTTCAGTTTGACGGTCTATACAACCCCCTTAAGAGTTTCAAATATTTATTGTTACTTATGAAACACCTTGTATACTCTACAAATCGACTCTAGCTTAAATCCAGCATAGCATAATACAGATATGTATTATTTGGGGCAGGTGATAGACCTGTTGGTGGGCGTGATTTAATTATTAATAACCAGTCATGTGGTATATAACAATTATAAACAATGAGTTCTCGTATAAAATTCCAGAAAATCTAACAATATTTTTGAAAATTGCAGTAATAAATGAAGTGTAACATTTAAATAAAAAACTTGTTAATTACGGTTTCACTCTTAATTAAGACCTTAATATTTTAACAAAGTTATTTAAATAAGTAATACCTACATTTTATTCAAAACCCGTATCATTTGTCATTAAACGTCACCTGTCCTCAGTCCAGCCAAAAAGTAAACAAACTATAAAAATATCAATCAATATCCATCCGAAATCGAAAAGGGTCACCGACCTCCAACCTCAGTTCATAAACAAACAGAATTGAACCCCAACCCACGGCATTACGTATCTTTGTCCTATCCACGAATGGAGTTCTTTCAAACAAACTATTTTCAAACTTACGATATGGACTTAAGAACTACGTCAAGTGACTTGTTATACCCGATACTTTTTCAAAAGGTACGTTCGTCCATCACATCACAGGGCGCATCTGCCAAGCAGCTGCTTTGCTTAGATTAAATCGGACCTGTCCATTCTTCGGCTCAAATCCGGGTCGACGCGGGAAGGGTTAAAATTGCCCTTTGTTTCGAACCGATTGAATCTTTCGACGTGAGACTGCCGATGACCAATACGAAAAATCATAGGACAATCATCAGCCTCACCCTGATAAAGATATTTGCTATGTTTATAATCAAACTAAGCTTTTGCCCGCGACTTCGTCCGCGTGAAATTATATTAACGAAAAATCCTTTCTTAGTGAACTTTTATAATATTCTGTACTTATACTTACTACGTTTGTATGCAGCACAGACTGCTGACCTAGGCATCGGGGTTTCATTGCATTAACATCTGTTTTCGATATTTCCAAATTAATTTGCACGCGTAGTTAGTCTAGATTTGAACCTCGCGAAGGACACGCTATTTGTATCTTTTCAAGTTTCCTCATTAAACTCTTATTTAATCAAAGAAAAACCTTTCTTTTAAAAGACCTATTCGACCCACCCCGTAATAGAACCCCTACACTACATCCTCCGTAGAATCTATTATCAGTGTCTTTCTTCAGCGGTTCAGGCTGTGCGTTGTCAGTCAGTCAGTCAGTCAGTTGGTCACGGACAACTCACGAAGCTGTTTTATACGTATAGATATATACCTAGTTAGGTTATGCGCGCACGAAGTGGACTTGGGCAAGGCATACCTATCTACAAAAATCTGTACAAAATGGGTTCTGATAGGCGGTCGATTGTCAACTCTGAGGTGGTCAGAAGCATGCAGAAGAAGATAAAGCTAGATACCTAAGAACTTGTATACCTACCTAACTTTGAAAAGTTGGTCGACTTTTACAAGATCCGGGCAGTGCCCGGCATTAGCACACTGAACATACCTAGATACCTACTTTTTAAAAGTATTTTAAAAATGCATTTATTTATACGTAACCTAAGGCTAAAAGCATGTTTTTTAAACAAATGTGAGATAGCATCAAAGAATGTTAGTAGGTATTCCTCATCGTCTGCATGTTTTAATGAACATGACGAAACATTCGGGAAGGGCGCGAATTTTTTACAACACATCTAATAAAAAAATAATTGACTCAAACCTCTCAAGTTATTCAGTAAATGCGAATGTACCGCATATTTTTCAACATAGAAAAAAGTGGTAAATGTTTTTAACTTGACATAATTCGTTCTACAGTTTTATAAAATTACTCGTGAGCTGTGGTGAGTGACAACATTATTCATTAAATTATAATTTATAAAAGAAGTTCCGTTCGTTTTTGAAACTTGTATTTCCATAATATTTTTTTCTTAAGATCAGAAGGATATTTTGAAAATTAGAAATGGGAGGAATCTCTGAGAAAAAAGCCTAGATTTCAATTGCATCGTCCAATTCGAAGAATAAACTTGGAATCTTGGAATGGAACAGAATATTTTTTTTGCTCTGATTTTTTTTGCTCCCATAGTAAAAGTTTTCAGTTTGTTGGGTAGGGTAGTAAGTGGTTTAAAGGTTAAATGATACTTTGTCCTTACACCGTTTAACGGTTTAAGGGGTGATTGGTACTGAACAACTTTCCCAAAGGAACAAAGGGAAACTAGAAAAAAAAACTGCTTTTTATACAAAGGTTCGATCAGCTGATTGCATTTAGTAATGGAAGTCCAAATTGTTGCTTGCTTATTTCTAATAGGTTTCTTAGGAAAAGTTGTTCGGTACCTATCTTTGGTTTGGTACCATCACCCCTTATAGTAATGCTACTGTTTACCCTGACACTCTGTATATGAAATCAGCTAAGTGTCGCTCTAATCCTTGCTATGTTTGAGATATCGATTTCGACGACCACTTAGATAGATAGGTAGGTAGGTAGGTATAGGTGGTACGACGTAACCGACTGTCAATCTTCTCTTGCGCAACCAGGTTGTTTGTACACCAATAAGCATCACCTACATTATTTTTTACGTGGAACCGCGCAATGTGTGATTGGCACATAAATCTTAATGATCATAAGCCGGCAACCTACTTTCAGTTAGCAAAAAGTAAACAATCGGTCCTATAACCTAAGTTATATGTAGGTATGCATGCAATAATAAAAACTGCCGACTGCGCCGACCAATCAAACTGTAGGCGCGCGAAATAGCACTGGCGAAAAAATCGCAGATGCACAACTTTCCGGCCAAAAATAAACATGGCGAATCGGCGCTAGCCGCTTATTATAAATAATTAATGATTCCCTCCGCTCTTATGCACGATAAAATGCCATTACGGTTTTCATCGGAGACCCGCAAAAAACTACGAAAACGCCGCCCGAACCCGTCCCGGACAAAAAATACGCTTTAAAGAGTGCGCGGGCATCGCTGAAATTCCCGCGGTTTCTTACTGCCGCCCGGTCATTTGACTCCGACCATTATCTGAGGAATTAACAACGGTAAAAAAATATACCGATTCGATAAAGGTACGCCCGCGCTGTCGGCGACAGTTTTTGTCATATAAATAAAGGGAATATGGAAAGGGCGCGAAGCCAGCCACCGACGCGTAATGGCGACGCGCGATAAATATTGCACTCATGAAAATTCAGCGAACATTATCGTCTCGGCACCGCGTCGCTCTCCTAAAAACCGCCGGACCTCATTCCGAGACATTTCATTACACAACTCACCACATTACTTACAAACGCATAAAAAATACATCACTGCTTGCATTTGCACCGAAGGTAAAAAAACCTGTCATTATACAGAGAGTTCCGTTCCGTTTGAATGTGGCAAACGAACCGTTTTAATATCACAAATGACAGATGCGTCACTTCGCCTTCATATCAACGCAGAAGACGCTTCGGACAACGTAACGCAACGCAGCAAACATCCCGGCACCGTGCACAGCAGTCAGACAAAACCGACCGACACAATTAAACAAGATTTGCATATTCACAGCCGCATTGTTGAATAAGCTAACTCAAGAAAGGAGCTACAAAAAAACGTTTAAAAAAGAAGACAAACTGCATTTCGCTGTGTTTTTAAACGCATCTTTGCGTAACCGAGTGTTCGTTATTTGAATAGAATGCGGGAACGGTATTGTATTATAGCCAGAGCGAGGGAGGGAAATAATTCCTATTTAGCTGCTGCTAACTATTTTATGGACGGAGTAGCGCGGAACTAAGTAAATGTGGATCGTTATTCGTTACAATGGCCAATTTCGTATTATGGAGGAAACGGTAGGTACGCCCACAACACTTACCGCGACTAAGCAAATTGCAAATTAAACGATTTGCGCTAGTTAAAGCTGACTTCTTTGACTCTACTAATAAGAGCTTTTAAATAAAAGAAAATCGAAAAGTACCAGGATAAACCTCTCGGTCGCTCTACAGTGTGAAATTGATATCATTAGCATCCTTTTAAACTAAGAGTTTACTCATAAAACTGAACAACTTTTACTATGGGAGCAACGTTGTTATACTGGTATTCCTTGTTCAGATTATTAAATATGGTTTCATGTAGATAGAGCGACCAAGTGGTTTATACAGGTTATATTTAGGTTATATTTATAGTGTTACATAAGTACAAATAAATTTTTAAAACTCTTAAGGGGGTTGTTTAGACCGTCAAACTGAACAACTTTCTCTATGGGACCAACATCGAAATCGCGAAAATAAAAATCTGATATCCCATACATATTTTAGCTCTAGTTCATTTGTAGAGTATGGAACATCATTTGATTTTTTCGCGATTTCGATATTGGTCCCATAGTGAAAGTTGTTCAGTTTGATGGTCTAAACCACCCCCTTAAATGTTTATTTGTATTTTTGTAACACCTTGTATACTTATCGATTTATAAAAAGTTCTGATTAATAAAAAAAAGCAAACGTCGAGAACTGGAGATGTATGTACCGCGTGTATCTTTGAGATACTGTAACTTTGAAACTATAGGTGTACCTAAGTAGATTGACAAACCTTAGTGAAATATATTAGTTTGCAGATCATGTTTAAAAAATGAATAAATTAAATTGGTTAAGTAATATTAAAAATGGAATTAAACTTAGTTTTTATGGAGCGCACTAAGGGTAAACGCATATTTATACGCGGCGAATGAGCACTTTTAGAATCTTTTATATGAAATTCTATGACATCTCGCATTCTTATCCGCGGCAAATTGGACGAATCGTCAGAAGGGGCTCCCATCCTGGGCTACCATGTAATTGGGTAACTTTGTAACCATTTTATTCATTAACTATGGCACTTTTTGAGCTGAAAAATAAACTGAACCATCCACAATATGAGAAGTGATGTGTTTTTTCTAGAAATCGATTTTAATTAATAAAACCGAAGAAAAGGGAATCTAAAAGGCGAAGGGGGTGGCTTAGACCATCAAACTGAACCACTTTCACTATGGGGCCAATATCGAAATCGCAAAAAAAAAATGTTGTTCCATACTCTACAAATCGACTAGAGCTAAAATATGTATGGGATATCTTTTTTTTTCGCGATTTCGATGTTGGTCCCATAAAACTGAACAACAGTTTGACGGTCTAAACAACCCCTTTAAGAGTTTTAAATATTTATTGTTACTTATGAAACACCCTGTATAATCTTTTTAAAAACATTGTTTCCTAAAGTACCTAGCAGTTGTTTGCAATATGAGTATTGTAATGTATAAACCGCTAAACGGATACGCATACAAAGCAGCCACTTGATATTTTTCTCGTAATTTTTTCTAAAAACAAAACGGAAGCAGAAGTCATGATAAACCCGCTGTTTGAATGTTTATACAAAACTATATTTCGTGTATGACGCCAAGTACCCTTATAAAAATGGTTGTGAATCTGAATATGTAGATTTTGTACTGCGACCTGTTAAGGCGATGACGGAATAAAAATCAGGGAAAATGTTCATTTTCAGTCTACAACACTGACTCTTTATTTTACTTTACCAGCTCCTGCAGAACTATATAGGGTCCTTCTAAATATGCTGACACCTTTTGAGGGGATCAGTCAGACCATCAAACTGAACAACTTTCTCTATGGGACGAACATCGAAAACGCGTAAAAAAATCAGCTCTGCCATACGAAACAGCAAACCTACTCGAGCCAAATGTCGTAAATAGGACAGCAGATTTTTTATACTGCGGATTCTTAAGTGGATGATCAGACCATCAAACTGAACAACTTTCTCTAAGGCCCAATATCAAGAGCGCGAAAAAAAAATCTGATGTCCCATACATTTGGCTCGAGTAGGTTTACAGCATTGTATGGAACAGCAGATTTTTTTTTCGCGATTTCGATTATGGTCCCATAGAGAAAGTTGTTCAGTTTGATGGTTTGATCATCCATTTAAAAACGTGTCATCATATTAAGAAGGACCCTGTAAAAATATAGTAATAGTACCTGACCCTGTAATAGTACTTAGATTAATTATTAAATTTAATGTTTATTTTATAATTTTCATAAATAATAAATGCATAAACTTGAAAGTAAAGTGCAGTACCTTAATAGCGAGCATTGATCATGTGATCATTGCTACCACTTTATTCTTGAACAGAATGTTGGTAGTTGTAGCAATATTTCTGACTACCCCGAAAGGGATTACGGTCGTGAGTTTATGTATGTATGTATAAGCCTTTGTAAATTATGTTTCATAAATAATAAAAAAATATGTAAAGTTGAAAGTAAAGTGCAGCACCTTAACAGTGTATTTCTTTGCACCGAGTGGCTCCGGTCCGTCTGCCGCTGTAAAAACTGCGCTAAAAATAAAAGTATTGCACCGCGCCTTCAGTAGGGTTCCCCTGGCTTCATATGAAAACCTTACTTCGTTATCAATACGCAATAACGAAGACTGAAGTGATGTTCATTTTGATAACATTTAGAATTGCTCGGTCAGGCTATCTCGGTCCTTCTGCTTGTGGGATCTCAACTGAACCATGATTGGACCGCGTGCGAACCACAACTTTTAAAACATTCGGTATCGCGCTAATAATTTGACAGCCGTTAGAGCCGTTTTGCAAGTTTTGCGTTTGGCGTTTTGCGTTTAGCAAGGCACTGTTGGAGTGGAGACCCTGGGGAGAAAAACGCCCAAGAGGAAGACCGCATATGCGTTGGTATGACGATATCAAAAGAACAGCTGGAGTGAAATGGATAGAGAGGGCACAAGATCGAGAGGGATGGCATAGACTGAAGGAGGCCTACACCATTACGGTTGAAAACGGCTAAGAAGAAGAGAAGAAGAAGAGAGCCGTTTTGACAGATCGCTCAGACGTTAAAGGCACAGTTGGCAAGGCACAGAGTTGTCAGTCACATTGTAAAAGACTCAAGTTTAGCACGATTCGGAATTCAGCACAGTTGAATTGTAATTGGATTGCAGTGTGATTAAATTGGATAAGAACTATCACCCTCCTGAGGACCGATGGAGGTCAACGTGGGTGTTTCTCCGAAAGTCTTCTAGTCTTTTGTTTCTCCACGTGTCATTCTGATTAACAGAGGGTACAGATATATTGTACATTACTGCAGTGGCCAGCAAGAAGGCATTTTTGGACGAACGTGTAAATGTGAGCCGAGGCGAAGGCTTGTATAGTGCTTTTGTCAAACAATGCGTGGAAATTAAAATCAATCAACTTTTCAAAATCAATGACGAACAACAATACCTAAGTTACCTCCTTGGTTGCCATGTTTCGGAGTAAAAGATCGTTCAATTTTTACACGAAAGATGTGAGTTGACTATGTAATTTATTTGGCCGCTAAACCACGACAGATATGGATTTTCATACAAATTTTGCCGGCCGCTACTTGCATAGAGTACGTCTACAGCAATTTCAATTTATCTCGAAGAAGGTTGTCAAAATAATGCTCAAATTTCCAAGCATGTTTGAGAAAAAGAAGATTGTGTACCTTATTATCTGGTCTGGACCCTCAGAAACCAACACGACACGTTCAGTACAACACGCGTTCGACATTTTAATCGCCCTCCATTTTACTTGTTTCATTTCGCTTCGTTTTTCAGGCTCTACCGACATAAACGCGCCTTATTATACCCATATGTGAATATCTTTGTGAATATCCATCGTTTTTGTAAACGTATGTAAACCTACATGGTTGGTTATTTAGGAAACACAAAAATTAAATGTAATTTTTAAAACGAAAGAAAAATGGTAAAGTGAGTCCGGATAAAAAACTATATTTTGAACTACATCGTGGAATCGGGGTAGCTTTGAAGCCGGAACAGGGTGCTGCACAAAATTAACTACTTTTACTATGGGACCAACTTTGAAATCGTGAAAAGTAAATCATAAATTTTTGTCGAGAACGGCAGATTTATTTTCACGACCTCTATATTGTTTCCATAGTAAAAGTGGTTCAGTTTGATGGTCTGAACTGTACCACCCTGTTCCGGCTTCGAAACGACCGATTCCTTAGTGCATACTTGTCGACTTGGTACATTGATTGGTAAACAATAGAGTCTTGCTGGTTGACAAATCTCTTCACCATATGCCATGATGATAAATTAAACTCAATGACAATGACAGAAAAATTGGTTTAGCACCTACGTCAGACTACTAAACTAAAGGTTCTGGGTTCGGTTCACAGTTTGCCTATGAATGTAAAATAAGTTTGCCGTGCATAGAAGAGAAAAACAAAAAAGAGAATTGCCTCTTCTAAGCTGTGTTTGTTTGTTCAAAATAATAAATTATTGGTTCAGACTGCGAACCTAGGACGCTAGTACTGAAATAAAAACTCTAAGCACCTCATCTTACATTACAACAATAATTTTTTAACTGAAATAGTACCGATTCACCGTAGATTGTATTTAATGACGCAGTTACCTCCGTAATGATACCGTTAATAAACTTAATTGATAAAATTGTATTTGAAAAAAGTAGCATGAGTGGTAAATCAAGATTATTGTATTGTTTGTATGACGTGGTTGAATCAAAAATGTCCAAACTTGTGGCATAGCGATAATAATATCAACTTTAAATTAGGACAGAATATAGGTACCTAATTAGAAAGTGCCGAAACGTTTAATTTTTTTTTCAGCACATCTACAGATAAACTCTCAAGAAAATAAGCGTAGGATTTTTAGAATGTGGAAAAAGTATAGTACCTAAGTTGCTCCCTGCGCAATGATGCGAGCTTATGTAGGTCGCATTTTGAAAATAAAATAATACTACACAACCCAATTCCATATTTTCCGTAGATAATAATTGTAAGAAGTTTTTTAATATCTTCTAGAAATTTACTCAGGTACTTCTTGTCTATAAAAATAGTGTATTATAATAAATGCGGTGAGACAGACAGACAGCGCTGGTTTTTGCGAACACAATGTGAGTGCAGTTTTTCCGCGATTTCCACGGTTTTTCCTACTTCTAGTAGACTCTGGTTTTTATTACGTCTGACTGTATTCGATAGGAGACACGCGATGTTTTGATACTTGAAATTAATTGGTTCAATCTGTAATTTAGATAAAAACCTTACTTAACCTACCGGTTAGTTTACTTGATAATTAGCGATAGATTTTTTGCTGGCTTTAATTGTCGCTTTTTATTGACATGCATGCGGGTAGAGTTGAATCATGGACATTTAAGGACTCCTATTTCCACTTCCTTGATCGGAGTCACTCCATCCCATCGTATTATGCAAAAGTCAAAAAAGTTAGGTATGAAATGGACACCTCAAAACGAATTATTTCCCTCTTGCAAATATGACAACTTTTTTCATTGCGCTAACTATTTAATATTTCATTATGTATGGGTTATACGATTTTTACGATGTACTACCTATTTAAATAAAAAAGAAGTGGCCATCGCGGACGCGCGCCCGGCAGATGTGAAACATCGAAATACCGGCTCTCCCGATTTCGCGCGCTTTTTTCGAAAATTTCGAACTTTGCACTTCAGGAACGACGAGCGATGGCGTGACGACATCCGAGTCGGTTTTACTGCCAAGGAACATCAAAAGATGTTTCACATATAGTCCAGTAAAAATACGGGTCGAAAGGAAATAATTTATAATAAGCAATTTTTTTTGCTAGATCGTTTATACAAATGATATTAAGATACTTTATTAACGAATCCCACTAAATTTCGTATTTTTAGTGTTTAGTACTAAAATGTATTTTTTTTATTTATAGTGTCAGATTTCATTCTTTTTTCATTTTTATTCTTTGTTTTAGGTTATGAGCTTACATACACTGTGTAAATTTTGTACTAAAATTGATTTTTTCGTAATTTTAACATATTTAAAAACGAAGGTTCCGGGGTGATTTTTCGTTGGATTTACTTGTAATATAAAAGAATACAAATAAATTTAACAAATGGCATAAAAAAAATTCATATACTATTTTTTTTCAATTTTACATGATATTTTTTACTTTGCTTAATTATTTAATAAACATTTTAGGAGGATTTTCAATCTAAATGATAACTAGAATTATAATCTAAAATATGAAAGAAAAAAACCGGCTATTATAAATTATTTACATTCGCCATACAAGCGACCCGTAACTTTACTGGAGTAATAAAAAATAGTTGTTTAAAGTATAACTGTCTCAACACTACTCCATCAGCGTACATCAACATTAAGAAGTAGATAGCAAAAAACTATCTCAAGACAAAGCGACTGGGGCTGGTGGCGCAGAAAAACGCAAATTACTGCGAGGTAGCGGATTCGATTCCCATCGCAGCGACTTTTCTTTGAATCACAACCTTACAGTGTTTTTGTGCTCTCTCATCGGAATTATTATTGTAAAAAATATAACTGATTGTAGGAAATAGCTTTGAGGGGAAAACGTATCATTTTGAAATTAATACAACCATTAATGTACTACGTCTGTCAACTGATAACTTTGTATCAGAAATGATATGAAATTGCTCTGTTTGCATGAAGTTTTAAATAATTGGAAAATTTAATTTTGAAGGAGTTTGTTGTAGAATTTTAAACATTTATTTCTAAAGTAACTATGAATCTTAAATGTTGATATACTTACTGTAAAAATAAATAGAAAAATGTTATTAAATATGCTAGAGTAGGTATAGTGTAAAATATATAGAAAAAATATGTTTTTTTCCGTTTTTGAAACAAGAATGAAACAAAATTGTGTCGTCAAGTAAAACAAAAATTATAATTAGATGTCATAATTAACGATTTTTCATAACCAAAATTTGAGAAAATAGTTGAAGCAATCGAGAATTTTAATTCACTGGGTTGTAACGAAATAATAGCTATTTATTTTAACATACAAATTTTCGCTTTGCCCTCTCTACGTTACCTAGGTGGCTTCAGGGTATTACAATCAAAGTAACAATTCCTTTAGACCTTTTGTTGGAATATCTCTAATAAGTAATAAAAAAAAACGAATGGAAACTAACTAAAGCAATTTGAATCACTCTTACACAAACACATTTTTTACGAAATAGTAAAAGCAAACTAGTGTTTTCCCGCGACTTCGTCCACACAAATTATATACCAGATTTTAAGTCAGATCGCTATCAAACAAAAAAAGTTTCATAAAAATCGGTTCAGTACTTTTTGCGTGATACACGAACAAACAAACAGACAGACAAAATTTCTAAAAAAGGTTGATATCGAGTCAAGAATACCTAAAAACCATATCGTAATCTTTTTTTTGTAAATATCTTCAATGTACAGACACACTTCAGTTTCAGTTTTATAATAGTTTAGACTAAAGTTTTCCCGCGACATCGTCTGCACAGTTTCCCGTCATCGTAGCGAGATAACTGGTTAACCTGATTTTAAGTCTAAACGTATAAGCTTTAAGACACAAAAAGTTTCATCAAAGTCGGTCCAGTACTTTTCACGTAATGTGCGAACAAACAAACAAACATTTACAATTTTATAATAGTGTCTAAGTGTTAATGATAAGGCTACCCATTTCTTTTTAAATTGTCGTACGAGTTGAATTTTGTTAAACGACAATAAATACGAAATGACGCATTTCTTTGAAGGAATCTCTATTTAAGTTATAAAAAAGCTCTATTACCCTGTCATCGAGGGGTCACTCCAAACGCGACCGAAGAGAAGCCGCGGCGACCTTGACCTTCAGTCCTCTGGCTCTGCACCATTTAATTTCAAACTACATCATTCTCTTGAATTAGTCAAAATTCGCTTTCGCTCACATATTCTCAAAAATCTTACATTCGCAGTTGCTTTTTGCATTATTTCGCTACAACCCTATTGGGACAAGTGGGAATAAGTGGGAATAATCGTTGATTGTTGTCCCAACCCAACACATTAATCAAGAAGTACCGACTCTAAACCGAATTCCAAGTGAATTAGAAGTAGAAGATAAAAAGTTTGATATTTGTTCGTTTAGATTAGAGTTTATGGAACACACATGAAAACGATTTTATATTATCTATTTTTTCCTCAATTCGAATGCGTAATATATTGTGTATTTGTTACTGCTTAATTAGTGTGCTGTGTTGTAAGTATTTCGGAAATGTTTAACGCAATTGTGTAATTAGCATAAATATTGTTGAAAATGTGATAGGAGATTATTTAATCGGTATATACCTACCTATACCTATATATCTGTTCTTTCCGAATTCAGATATATAACGTGATTTTGCTTTGGTTAAGAGAAAGGTAAAGCAGAAGTATCTAACATCAATTATCATTCATGAAACCTAAAATCTTACAAATAAGTGCATATCTTGTAGAAGTTGTCAAGACACTATATTGTAAGTACCTAATTCGAGAACCCTTTTGTGATAAAAGAGTGACTTTTTTAGATTTTTGTGTACTTAATCGTTAACATTAATACAAAAGAATTCATTGTATCAATGAATGAACAATTATAAATTCCGTTTTTACCAACACTCCACACTAGGCTTACACTTACTTAGTGTAATTTAATTAGTTAATTGAATTTGTACAATTATGCTAAACGACGATTGTAATTGTATTATTAAAGGGCATCATTATGTCCTGAATGTGTTTAATTAATAACAAGTTAGTAGATCTTGTTTTTTGACACGCAGTCGCATGAACCGCTCCTATTAATTGGGTGATTCCACTTCTGGTTTGTAAATAGTTGCAATTAAATGAGAAAAAAATATTTATAAATATCATGAGGTGACTTACTCGTTCCATTCAAGTTGCGTCCTATGATCTTATTGGAGCCGTTGGGCTGCGGGGCGGAGGGGGTCAGCGGCGCGGGGGGCAGGCTGCGTCCCGTTTCCTCGTTCGGACTCTCCATACTTCCACTCTCGCTCGCACACATCCACCCGCCAAATTAAAAACTTCACAAAAATTTTCTTTAAAAAAAATTTTTACATTTCTAGCTGTTGAAAAAAAAAGAGATAATAAAGTTCTAAAAAAAGTTATTTAAAACAATAGCGCGCGTGATGGCAGTATGTCCGCAATAGATCGCCTTCCGCGCTTGCCGAAGGGCAAGGGTAGCCGTGACGTGAGCAGTGCGTGGCTGTCTCGCCGCGACTGGCTGCACGGGGCGCGCGTGGAGCCCTACGTGCAGCTGCAGGCCCCGCCCAGCACCCCACGCGGGGCCCCACCACGTGGCCACTACTTTCCTTACCCCCTGCACATAAAAAACAACAGTGCTACGAATTCGAGCCCCTATGTGAAAGGGCTGAAGGGCAGGAGTACGCCGGCCGTCTTCTAAATGTTTAAGTAGTTTTGTCATCGATCGTTGTTTGTCCTTACTATTGAGTATATAATTATCTACCTACATGCATGCTACTATACTATAAGGTTAGAACAGGTTAGAACTTATAAAATGTTTAGGGGGAGGATATTTTTTAAACTTTCCCTGAGATTTTAAAAGGAATTAAATGCCTGAATTAAATGTAACCGTTACCGTATTTAATATTTTATATACTTAAAGATTCAATCAAATTCACTACCTATCTAAATAAATTAATAGACAGCGAATTAAGGAACGTTAAAATACTCAGCTAAAAAAATAGCTCTACATCTCTAGAAAATAAACGTATCCTACGAATTCATAATTTATGTTGCCTAAAATGGCCACGCATCGAATGGCCAAAATCCACGCTTGAATAGTTTTAAGTAGTACCAACTCAGTTAAAGGGATTTCCATCATCTCTATTGTCAATAATGAAGCAATTATAAAAAAAACTATCAATTAACAAGAAATCCTAAAACTAAAAAAATATATACAAGGTGTTACAAAACTACAAATAAACCTTTAAGGGGGTGGTGTAGACCATCAAACTGAACAACTTTCACTATGGGACCAATATCGAAATCGCGAAAAAAAATATTTATGTTCTATACTCTACAAATCGACTAGAGCTAAAATATGTATGGGATATGAGATTTTTTTTCGCGATTTCGATGTTGGTCCCATAGAGAAAGTTGTTCAGTTTGATGGTCTAAACAACCCCCTGAAGAGTTTTAAAAATTTATTCTTACTTATGAAACACCTTGTATATGTAATAATAATGAAGCAGAGGAACTTTTCTAACTTTAAATTATGCTACGGTTAATTGTGCTACGCGCATTTTCACCGCAATTCCTTGCATTTACATAATATATCGGTCGTTTCAAAACGATCACTTTGCTTTGCTATGAAAAGCTACAAAGGTAAGAACTGATGTTTTTTGTGCCAAAAAACGCAAAAGTGCGCAAACTTTTCATTTACCTACGCCTACGCTTGTGCTACACAAGCACTTTCGCCACACTTTGCGGTAAAAGTGCTCGTAGCAAAAGCGTAGCAGTTTTTTAATGTTTTAATCTTCGATAAAAGTAAAATTAATGGATAGGCCTTACGCGAACATTTTAAACCAGAAAAGAACGGTAGTTCTCTTATTAGTTTGTGCAGAAAAGTAAGGCAAAACAAATGTCAGGTATACTTACTTCAAACCTACCGAGATGACAGACAAGTGTGCCAGTCAGTTTCTATCCATTAATTTTACTTTGATCGAAGGTTGTTTGCCATAGAGAAAGTTGTTCAGTTTGATGGTCTGATCATCCTCTTACAAAACTGTCAGCATATTAAGAAGGACCCTGTATTTATAAATCAACAGATCGTATTGTTCATAACTCCTAATTCTAATCTTAAAATTGTGCTAACATTTGGTACATCGTGGTTTCGATGATTTTGCCAATCTCCAGTAACAATAAATAGCATATGTGCTTGATGTTGTTTGGTAATAAATATTTGTCAATAACAGTAATGAAACACACGCTTGTGCCACCACAAAATAGTAAAGTTTCGTCGCAGGCCGGAGAGCAGGCAATCGACACGCGACCGCCCAGTGACAGCCTTGCGACAACATCAAACTGAACAACTTTTTCTTTGAGACATTACTGGAATCGCGAAAAAAAACTTTATTTTCATACAAAACTGCAATTCTATTCGACCCAAAGAAGATGTTTTTTTCGCGATTTCGATATCAGTAGGTACAAACTTCGATCAAAATAAAATTAATGGATTAGGCCCAAAACCTTGGTCCGTACAAACTGGGGCCTATCCATTAATTTTACTTTGATCGAAGGGTACAAATGAGAATGATGAATGTCTCAAAAAATCGTCAGCATATAAGAAGGACCCTATTTTAAACATACCTTTTAGTTTCAACCCTTGTAAGAAAACCCCCTGTAAACTGATGGGCACGAGGCCACAGCACACCACAAGCGAGTTATTATTT